>CM037889.1:4940120-7568013 GCA_021292165.1 Shinisaurus crocodilurus
GTGTTTCCACTTCAGTAAGGCCAGAGCTCTCTCTCTCTCTCTCTCTCTCTCTCTCTTTCTGTGTGTGTGTGTGTGTGTGTGTGTGTGTGTGTGTGTGTGGCCCAAGACTTCATTTTTTAATGCAAGGGATGAGTCCTAGAGTATGTGAACCAATGATAATTATCCCGGAGCATGTACAGAGTATTTACATCTCACCCCTGAGTAACCACAGCCTATCTCCACCCATACATACACAGAGACTGAAGATTAGGGAGCAGTGCCTTCAGGGCAAGTCGCACGGCCAGCAGGGATGTTGAAGAGTCCTTGGTCTCGAGTCACGAGTCGAGTCACGAGTCTTTGGACCCGAGTCTCGAGTCCGAGTCCAAGTCCTTGGTCCAAAATGGTGACTCACGAGTCCCGAGTCACGAGTCACTCCCAAAGCTGACTCCACGAGTCCCTATTAAAATCAATGGGTTTTTTTCCCAACAAAATAAGGCTACTTCAGATGTGTGGCTTAAATAAATTCTAGGCACAAGTGTGCCTTTTATCTCAAAACTCTGCCACTGATTTGGCAAGAACAGACCAGGCAGACAAACCCAAAATAACCAGGCAGGCAGAGGAGGCAGGGAACCCCAAAGCAGGCAGGCAGAGGCCTTTGTCTTGGACAATTCAACTGTGGAACTGGTCAAGAAGAGACCAGGCAGGCGGAGGAGGCTGGGAACCCCAGACAGGCAGGCAGAGGCAGCCAAACCCAGAATGTCTGAAAGGTTGCATTTTAGGAAAATGATTTTAAAAAATAAACTTGGATTGTTACTGCAACTAGGTCCAGACAGCACCTGCAGTGGCATCAAGCAGGGATGTTGAGAGTCCTTGGTATCGAGTCCCGAGTCGAGTCTTGAGTCCCATTAAAAATATTGGGACTCGAGTCCGAGTCCGAGTCGAGTCAGAGGGGGGACTCAGTCCGACTCACGAGTCGAGTCCTCGAGTCCGAGTCCCCATCCCTGACAGCCAGGCATGTGGGTCAGCCCCTTTCTTTTTAGAAAGAAAGCCCTGAAAACAGGGCCCATGGGTCAGCTTTTGGTCAATCTACACATCTGAGCATTTCTGGATTCTTCTGACTGCATACTTTAGCCAGGGATTATTTTAGTCCAGATTGAGATGATTTGTAGAAATGGATTGCATATTTATTTGGATCTAGCTTTTTCATATTTATGTGCTGCCAGAAATGAAATATACTCTCATGGAGGCTGAATAGGAAAGCTCTCTGCTCAGCACGGCAGTGGGAGTACACTATGGTGAGATGCATTGTATTTTATTTTAAATACTAGCAATCAGTGCTTTTTTTTCTGGAGAAAAGGGTACCGGAACTCTTGGATTACATTTCCTCGGGAGTAGATGGCGATTAAATTGTAATGCAATTAATAGAAGAAAAGGTGCTGGAACTCAGTTCCGGTGAGTTCCACCAGAAAAAAAGCCCTGCTAGCAATTACTTCTAAATGTGCATACAGGTGACTGGTATCCCCATTTTGTCTGTTGTCCAGGTGCTCACTGTGGACTGGCAACTTCAAGGCTCCTGCTCTCCCTTTATATGGTTCTTTATTTAAACCAGGCAGCCCTTCAAATGTGGGGATAGGCACCCTGCTACTCTCCAGATGTTTTGGACTACAACTCTCATTGCCTCTGGCTATTGGCCATGCGGGCTGGGTGGGACTGATGGGACTTTTCATCCAAGATCAGGCTTGCCTACCCCACCCCCCACCCCGAGGCTGGTGACGCCTATGCCAGTGGGGCTCCTTATGCATTGCAGGTTTTATTCTGAGCATTATAGGAGCTACCCTTGGTGCTCCATGGTGGTGAACCTATTTGGGGGATGGAGTTCAGCACCATGAGGTTCAGCACCAAAGCCTGCAATGGATAAGGAGCCCCACTGACATAGGAGTCACCAGTCTCCACTGGGGGTAGGCAAGCCTGGTCTTCTGATAGCCCTTCAGAGGGCTGTCTTTTTAAATGTAGGACACATGACCAATCTATTTCAACACTTGTTGGCTCCTTTGTGGCTCCTATAATGCTCAGAATAAAACCTGCAATGCATAAGGAGCCACAAATGAATGTTTGCATCTGTCTGATACATTCTGCAGTCTACGTGCCAGTGCCCAGGAAGTCGCAAAGTAACCACCACTCTCCTTTCTTTGGGACAGTTTCTGGAAGCCCACTTGGGAACTAGACTACCTGGCTGGAACATACTGGGAGGAATCATTTATATGCAACTCCAAAAGGAAACGCCAGACAGGAAGAACTGAACACCTGAGTGACAATGAATGGCAACAGTTACGGTAGTAGAGCTAGCAGGAGATAAAGTTAATCTATGACCAGACGCAGTACAGCTTCCTTTCTGGTCCATCTGGCAGGGTTCTCACAAACACAACAATAAAATACAAAAGGATGTAGAATTAGTCTTTCTCCCCCCCTCCTTGGAACTTGAAGACAAAGTAAAAAAAAAAAAGACACTGGTGACTGGATGGCTGATCTGCCACTTAAGGGATTCCTCTGAAGTGTCAGCAAGGCTGATCTTTATTGCCACAGGCTTCCTATAAAAATCAATAGCAGTTGGGTAGGACCAAATTATACTGATCATGCTGGCAATGCGGGGGGGGGGGAAGTGATATGATAAGCACATCCTTCTTACACAGCATGTTCAAGAAGAGTGAAGTGACTGTACGGTTCTTTAAAAAATGCCTTCCAGGTTTGCACACAAGCTTATGCCAGACTTCAGCACACTTGGGTCCTCTGTAGTTTTTCTCTGCCCTCCAAATGTTTTCTTCCCAATGGAGTCTCTTCCCATTTTCCCTGCTGAAGGAGAGCTGCATACAGAAGTGGTGTTAGGGGGCGGCCCACTAGGGCTGGAGCCCCAAATCTTTCATTTGGAGCCCAGATTCTCTGGGAGGCCACCTGCCTCACCACCACCCTGCTGTCCATGGGCACTTGCTGAAATAAAGGGACAGGGGCCCTGATGATCTCCGTTGCATCTGAACCTCCTGGATTAGCTGGCTTTTGGCCCACACGTACTTCCCCTCATGCTGCCTCCCTTGAATCTTTCTGCCTGAGGTGTTTTCCTGAAATCAAATGCCCTCCTCTCCCCTGTCCATACATCCCTTTTTACAAATAGGGGTGTCCTTAGGAGACGGGCTCCTTTAAAGACACACACAGAGACACAGACTTTAAAGCATATGTAAATTACCATATGCAAATTTGTGCTTGTGTGTCCGTGTCCCCCGTGGGCCTGAGCCCAGGATCTTTTCAGTGCCTGGCACTGCACCTGGCTGCGTAAGATCACTTCTAAACTCCACCTCCTATTTGGCCCCTTTGGATATGTTGCCTCCAAGACTTATTTCCCAAACCCCATAGGGTGGGGGTGCCTTTACTGGTAACCACCTGGCTCCCTGACTCTTCCGATTTTTACGTCTTTATATATATAGACGTAAATATATATAAATATATCTATATATATAAAGACGTAAAAATCGGAAGAGTCAGGGAGCCAGGTGGTTACCAGTAAAGGCACCCCCACCCTATGGGGTTTGGGAAATAAGTCTTGGAGGCAACATATCCAAAGGGGCCAAATAGGAGGTGGAGGTATATTAAAAGTGAGGCAGGCATGCTACAAAACAAAATACTGGCCTCTTTATTTCCAATAGCAGCTTTGGGCTCCACATGGGGCAAATATCATATGTGATCTGGGGCTCAGAACCTGCCTCTGTTTTGTATTCAGTTTCTTGTCTCTGAGCTTCGCCTTTTGGGAAATGGGTATGTTGTGTGTGACTGGCCATGCCCACCATGGTAGCCATCTTGTGAATAGACAGGCCATCCCATGGCAGCCATTTTGTGAGAGTGCCCACAACACTCTCAAAATTCCAAATGTGCCCACCACCAACCCAAAAACATGGGGGACCCCTGCCACAGAGTGTTTATGGTCATTGGTAGATGCCAGTCTAACATTTGGGGGTGACTACTGCATCATAAAGATAAGCAATCAAATCAGCTATTTCACCTGTATGGTGAGCACTAGGAGATCCAAGTTTCCACTTTCCAGCCCATCTCCATGATGGACTTCCTGGCATACTTTGTTAGCCTTGTTCTGCTCACCCCCATTCCATACCCTGGGCCAATGATGCAGATGCCAAGGACACTTCCCCGCCCCAATGGGGACAATGGGGGAAATTAGAATCCGTATCTCCGTATAATACCAAGAATCAGCATCCTTGGTGCCTAGAGGAAAAGAAAATGCCTTTGACTGGGTTAGAGGGTGGCAACCGCAGAGAGGTCCTAGCCCTAGTTGGGGAACAAAACCAACCTCTTCAGCTGTATGGAGATTTCTCTCACACACCCCAACCCCCCAGTTAGCCTGGGCTTGACATTCTAAATAAGCCATATGGAAATACCAAGCACAATTCCGAGGAAGAAGCCGGCCACTTTGAATGTAAGTAGTAAGCAGGCACCCCTCATGCTGGTCCCCATAGTCACACCCCAAAGGAAAGTCCCCCAATGCAGGCAGCTGTGTTGATCTGTATCAACAAACCAGTTCTAGCAGTTTTCATTTGCAACGGAAGCAGGCCTTTTGTATCGTTAATGGTGTTAATTGCCCATTCAAGACCAAGCCATTCAAAACAACAACAGTGAAGATATTATTGGGGGGGGGGGGGATCAGTCAGTTTTGTCCCAGCTACTGTGAGAATTACAGAGGGAGAAGGGAATTCTGAGGGGGCAGAGGACATCCATGTCCCTGCTAATCAAAAAGTGCCACGCTGTGCCCCTGCGCGCCTTGGCTTCACTACACCACTGGTAGTAAGTGGCCTACTAAACGGCCCTAGCGATAAGCCATTGGAAAACTAACATAAAAGAACATATATAAGTAGAGTCGTGCATTGCGTTCACACAGTGGCCAACCAGCTGCCCACGGGAAACCCACAAGTAGGACATGAGGGCAGCAGCAGCACCCTTCTGCCCATAGTTTCATAGATCATAGAGTTGGAAGGAGCCTACAAGGCTATTGAGTCCAACCCCCTGCTCAATGCAGGCAACTAGAGGAGGAGTCTCCCATGTTCCTTAGCAACTGGTATACATAGGCATACTGCCTCTAATACTGGAGGGAGCATATAGCCATCAGGACTAGAAGCCATTGATAGCCTTCTCCTCCAGGAATTTGTCCAATCCCCCCTTAAAGCCCTCCAAATTGCCATCACTACATCTTGTGGAAGTGAATTCCATAGTTTAACTATGCGCTGTGTGAAGAAGTACTTCTTCACACAGTACTTCTTGTCCTATATGAATATATACAAACATTTGAAAAGCAATCCTAAAAAAAGAGAAAGGGCTTGTCAGCAGGCTTCCAGGAGGATCACATACCGGGGGCGGTACTGGTCACTCTTGAAGAGATATCAGTTATAACACATATCTGGGCTTCATTACAATTGTTATCTAATTGCATGCAGACCGCTAGCATTTACTTTGAATAGTAAGTGCATCATTCTGTTGTTTGACTATACAACACAGGGTAGTGACCATCACACAGTGGTGTTTGTATATATTTCACAAGGGGATGTTCCAAGATCCTGTCCATAGCATTTTCAGTTTAAAGATTTTGGGCAGTGGGGCTGAGAAAGAGAAATCCAGAGGAGCCACTGGCAGTCATGGTAGATCAGGGACAGACAACCTGGTAGCCTCCAGATGTTTTGGACTACAACTCCCATCAGCCCCAGCCAGTATGGCCAATGGTCCGGTATTATGGGAGTTATTGCCTACCCCTGGAGTAGATGGTGCAAGGCTAGATGGGTTGTTGTTGTTGTTGTTGTTGTTGTTATTATTATTATTATTATTATTATTATTATTATTATTACAGCAAACAATACATGAAAACATAACTGGCACCAAGCATGAAATAACCAATCAACAATGACCTGGATATAGTAATACAGATATATAAAACTGTAGGGTTAAGGTTACTCTAGAGCAGTGTTCTCCAACCTTGGGTCCCCAGATGTTTTTGGCCTACAACTCCCAGCATGCCCCAGCCAGCTACTGGCTGGGGCATGCTGGGAGTTGTAGGCCAAAAACATCTGGGGACCCAAGGTTGGAGAACACTGCTCTAGAGGGTCTACCAATCTAAATTTGGCTAGGGAGTATTAATTATGCCTTTCCAGATGGTTACATATGATTGTGCAGGTTTCAACCTCACATCACTGTGGTTGGCTAAAGAAATCCAGGGTTGCCAGCATGTGTAAAAATCTTTGTCAATTGCATTATTACGCATGGCCTTTAGTTCGCTGGTTAATTTTTCTAGTAAGGCTATATCCCAACGTCTCCTTTCCCAGCTTTCAATTGATGGTCCGCATGTAGATTTCCAGCCTAATGCGATTTTCATTCTTGCCGCAGTCCAGAAGAATGTTAGTAAATCTTTATGCAGTAGGTGTTTGTTGTCTCTCCCACAAACAGTGAGAGTAGTCCCAGTTCCGCTGTTTTACATATGTCTTGATCTGTAACTTTTCTTACCAAATGAAGTATCTTTACTTTCGTACAAGGCAGCTTCAGGGATCCCACTTTGGTTCACGGTGCCATCCCCAAACAGATCATAAGAACCTCGATGGAGCCTGTGCTGCTTATCAATATTTTTGATGCCGAGAACGGGTCACGTGGTATTCAGTCAACCTATTTTCAGAAGATGCTCCAGAGCAATGGTCAAGAAGGAACACACCACAGTTCTCAATTTGTGGTGAGAAGGGTGATGCTTGGTTTTATATAACACAAGAAGAGAAGGACGTGATGTGGGCAGAAGACATCATTCAATGAGCCAGCTCCCCTGGCTCTTCAGCACAAGAATCAAAGCAATTATTTCCACCACTTCAGAAACCTTTGCGCCCCTCCATTATCATGTGTCAGATTTTATTACTTTAATTGTACTTTACTTTGCCCTTGGAAACAGAGAGCACTTCCCTGGGAAGATAAACAATTCACCGTTGTTTCCTCATTTTCCTCTGTTTAAGTTCTTATCATCCACAAATTGTTTCAAGATGAAAAATCTCCCAAAATTACATGCTTCTGCACAACCATCCCATGCAAACAAGCCAAGTTAAGGAAATGCAATAATGGTTTTGTCAGAAAGCCAAGAAAAGTGGTGGGCTGGGCTGGGGACTTTAATTATTGCAATGTTAAGGTAAAAAAAAAAAAAATCCATTTAAACTGTAAAGCCATAAGCAAAATTCACTTAAAGTGCAATGCTATGCATTTTTCAACAGAAAAAAAGTCCTACAACTCCCAGCATTCCCCAGCCAGCAGTGCTGTGCTGGCTGGGGAATGCTGGGAGTTGTAGGATCTCTTTCTGTCTAAATATACATAGGACTTTAATCCCCATATTTAACAGCCTAACCATTAGATATCCCTTTAACACAAGGTATACCCAAACTCTCCTGAGCTGTCTGACCAAGGATCTTGTCCCCATGTTGGAATCTGTGGAGAGAAAGCCTGATCACACGCTGCTGAACCCTGACATATTTTCCCCCTTTTCACTGCCACCCCTCTTCCCCCATCTGTCTGCATAACCCCCACCCAGGGCACAGGAGACACAGTTCTGGGCAGACCAGTTGTACATAGCTACATCTGCATACCCTCAATAGGGCGCATTTACATCTACCCTCAAGGAAGTGCATAACATTCCGAAGGTGGGGAGTGCAGTCTCAAAGAGCTGCAAAGTACCCCAAAGTATCCAGGAGGTGCCAGCACCCAAGAGGCGCCACCACCCCGCGGGGCGGAACCAGCCCACCTGGTCATCAAGGGCGGGGAGGGGGCGAGGGAGGGTAGAAAAAGCACGTCCTGAAGAACAAAGGGTTGTTGGAAACACGGTGCAGGCTGGCACAGATCAGGTCCCTGGCTCCGGTCAGGACCAAGCTACTTTCAACCCCGGGCGTCACGCCCGGAGACCGGCTCCACGGACTGCTACACTAGTTTAGTAAGTCAGATTCTCTAATGTGAAGTTATTCTCTGTATTACGCAAAGCCTATACCTCGTATGTGTATTGAAGTGATACGCTTCAGTGATTTTTATGGACTCTGTTGTTTATGGTGTGAAATTCCTGGTAGTCTATTAGTTCCGCTCCATTAAAGGTGTTGTAAACATACGCTGTTTGCTGTCTCAATACGATTCAGTGCGATCCAGTGTCAATGGTTCGTCGCGGTTGGGTTTAAAGTTCACAGAGGCCGCGTAAAGGACATTTTTCTCGGTACCGGTTAACCCTTTAAGTCCCGAACTCACGCAAAGGACCAGAATCCCTATGCAAAATGAAGGTGGACCCCCTTCTAACTCAGCTGATTGTGCATCAACCTGGGAGCATTGTCAGAGTACACAGTGTAACCATGGGGCAGAACTCGCCCCACATGTCCGCTCAGGCCCCTTTCCTGCAGATGGCTTCAATACTGAGATGATCTGAACGCTGCATTTTCTCTGCTCAGTTTGACATACTTACAGCCTGATTGTATCTCTTGACCTGTGTGGGTGGGATTGTATTGCCCGAAGGCGCCCTTGCACTGGAGCGATGCAGCAAGTGTCCTGTTGCATCCTTGTGAGAAAGGCTGTGCGGAGCGACTGCAACGTGCAAAGACAGAAAAGTATGGAGAAGGGAGTGGTAGGGATTGGCCGAATTCTATCCATGATACATAGAACACCATGCCGCAGGCAACACACAAGCCCCTATGGCAAATGCAGGGCCAGAGTCAAGGGTAGGTAGGGTCGGGCACTGTTCAAGGGCCCACACCCCAGAAGAGGACAAGAACCCCTTGACTTTCTGCTCCTCTTCACCATGGCAACCTGATTGTTCACCTGCCTCTTCCTGTGGCCCAGACAACGGTGGTGGTGAGAAGAAGGAGCAGGAGATGGCGCTGCCTACTTGCCCCCTGGCTCTCTGCCTGTCAAGCAAGCAAGCGGTAGCCATGATGGGAAAAAGGAGGAGGAGCAAGAGCAGCTGGTGACAAAGGCGGTGAGAAGATAGACTCGCTGAGGGAGGGGCCTGTGGAAGGGGTCTTGCCCAAGGGCCTTGAAAAACCCGGAGCCGGCACTGGGCGCACTGGAGCACACTGTCCGCCACGACTACATGTGTGTAGAACAGAACAAATCACAAGCTCAGTTAAAGGGCTCCTACCCCAAGGACACGGGTCGGGGGGAAAGGAACCTGACCCCATGCCGAACAACTGAGCTGCCTGAGCTGTCCTCGTGACAGCGAGATTGTGTCTGGAGACAGGTGTTACTACCCATAAGCAACCAGGCAAATCCTAAATCACAAAATCCAGAAAAACTCCTATCTCAGTCCATGGGTCAGATATGGGTTTATTTATTTATTTTATTATATTTATACCCCACCGTTTTTCCTGCAAGGAACTCAAGGCGGCTTACATAATCCTCCTCCTCCTCTCCATTTTATCCTCACAACAACCCTGTGAGGTAGGTTAGGCTGAGAGTCAGTGACTGGCCCAAAGTCACCCAGCGGGGACCAGAACCTGGATCTCCTGAGTCCCAGTCCAACACACTCACCACTACGCCACAGCTGTCTTCTATCAAGCTGCTTCTAGGATTCTCAACACCTGAGTCCAGCGTCTAGCTCACAAATGAATACAGGATACAAATACCCTTCCCATATCTCAAGATTTACTTGTGTTCATTCCTATGAACAAGAAATGCTAACACTGGAACCAGGCCTGAGCTTTAGACAGATGCTGCTGTCTAAATCTTTTCATTCAATTATCTGTAAACATGAGGACTAGAAACATTTAGTTTATTTTTTAAAAAAATGTGTGTTAATTAAAAAACAACACAGAATGACAAACTTTGTTTCAGATACCCAATTCCAAGCATGCCCAAAATGCACATAGCCCTGAGCATGACAACAAAATAATTTTATTTATAGCCCACCCTAACCTGTGGGTTCATGGCACGCAGGTGGCAACATAAGTTGATGCTTATATCCCGCCACTCCCCCTTGCTCTCAGGCAGCATGTGATGCCGGCTTTTGGCCCATGGAACAGTCCACTGCTGTTTTTGGGAGCTCTTGAACTGAGTTTCTCAATGAACCTTTGCAGCGTGATTTATTACATTTGGGAAGTGTCACAGATAGTGAACTAAGCTGTCTTGCTCTCGCTGGGGCTTTTCCGCCTCTGGTAGCAGCCTGTGCCAAGCAGAGATTAGTGAAGCCCAGGCACATCAGGGATTTAATATTTTGAAAAGAAATACAGATTTATTTAGGGAGTTCATCATCAACAAGCCAATACTTGGAATGGCAAAGCAAAAAATGACGCTTCTCCATCCAGCTCAAATCTCACTATAAAACCACGTCACTCCGTGAATGATTTTTCTGCATTCAGAAATCCCGGCCAAAGTTGCTATGGGACTATATGTGGGCTGGGTCCATGGCATTAATTCAGTAATACTGAATTTGGCACGTTGAATGGGTGGTGCCTGATTGTTTGTGCTACCTTTTAACAGAATGGCTTGCTGCAGCTCCATATAGCAAAGAGGGACAGCTTTCAGGCACCGCCCAGACATTTTAAGGGGCAGATTTTTGAAAACTGCAGGTAGGTGCAGAGCCATCCATTCCATCTCCATCTGAAGGCACAGCGTTTGTAGGGCAGTGGCCGTGATGCATCCCAACACTTATTATTATTTATTATTTATTTATTATTAATATTTATTTATCGCCCATCTGGCCGGCAACCGGCCACCCTGGGCGATGTACACAGAATAAAATACATAAATGCAATAAAATACATTTAAACAATATAAAAATTTTAAAATCTTAACCCACCCCATATTCCCACCTGAACAACCAGGTTTTTAATGAGCGACGGAAGCTCATCAGAGAGGGGGCATGGCGGAGGTCACTCGGGAGAGAGTTCCACAGTACGGGGGCCGCCACAGAAAAGGCCCTCTTCCTCGTCCCCATCAGTCTAGCTGCTCTGGCTGAAGGGACAAGGAGAAGGCCATCCGTGGCAGATCTTGTTGAGCGGCCAACTTGGTGTTGCTGGAGACGCTCCTTGAGATAAACTGGACCAGAGCCGTATAGGGTTTTAAAGGTCAACACCAACACCTTGAATTCGGCTCGGCAAGCAACTGGTAGCCAGTGCAAATCCTTCAGCACTGGCATGATGTGATCCCGCTGGCGGCTGCCTTTAACCAGGCGAGCCGCCGCGTTCTGTACCAGCTGTAGCTTCCGAACCGTCTTCAAGGGTAACCCCACGTAGAGCGCATTACAGTAGTCTAGGCGAGAGGAGACCAAGGCATGAACCACTGATGGGAGCAGGTAATTAGGAAGGTAGGGGCACAGCTGCCATATCAAATGGAGTTGATACAGCGCCGCCCGGCTCACAGCTGCCACCTGAGCCTCCATGGACAGCTGGGAGTCTAGAATGACCCCCAAGCTGCGGACCTGGTCCTTCAGGGGTAGATGTACCCCATTCAGCACCAGGTCAACATCCCCTTACCAGCCACAGAGCTGGTGGTCCACATCCTGCAAGTTTGTTCCACATCCCCTAACCTCCCCTTGTTAAGGATGCCTCCTTTTTCACAGTGGTGATTTTAGAGAAGAGTCCTTTAAACATTTCACAAACACACAGAGACTTACCTAATGGACAACATGATGAATAAATTAATCTGTCCCCTCCCTCTTTCTCCACTGTTTTAGCAGATGGTGCAGTCCACTACAAACAAATGTCTATAATCATACCCTCCAACATTTCACAGATGAAGATAGGGACACACGTGTGAATTTGTAAGAGGTATGGTTAAGCAACATGAAGGTGTGATCAAGAGGGCGTGGCCAGGCAACATGAGCGTTTGGCCAACGGTATGGCCAGGCAAAAGTTATTAGAGGAAACACACAAAATCTTATATATTATAATTATTACATTATTATATTATATATTATTTTATAATATTTTATGTGGCTTTTGTAATTTTTTTTTTTACCTTACTTAAACCCTTAATTGTTGATATCTGGTGTTTTTCATGAGTGGGTGTGTGTCAGTGCTTGCAGGGCAAGCTCTTTCTTTTTGTTTAAAAATTGTCAGGATTTATTTATTTATTTTATTATATTTATACCCCGCCTTTTTTCCTGCAAGGAACCCAAGGCGGCTTACATAGTCCTTCTCCTCCTCTCCATTTTATCCTCACAACAACCCTGTGAGGTAGGTTAGGCTGAGAGGCAGTGACTGGCCCAAAGTCACCCAGTGAGTTTTCATGGCCAAGCGGGGACTAGAACCCGGATCTCCCAAATCTCAGTCTAACACTCTTACCACTACGCCACACTGGATTGGCACAAATTCAACAGGTGAACCTTACTCACCCACCCCACACCCGCAAACATGGAGGTTCATAGAGAAGGGGAAGTTTCTTGCATTTCCTTCTGACACTGTAAACCAGGGGTCCTCAAACTTTTTAAACAGTTCATTGTCCCTCAGACTGTTGGGGCCCCGAAATATAGTTTGAAAAAAATATGAACGAATGGATCAAGTAAAAAAAAAAGGACCCGGGTCCTTTTTTTTTACTTGATAAAATGGAAAGTTATTATAAATTAATAATAAATTAATTAAAAATTAATTTGCTGTCTAAAATTGAAATACATTAAATTTTAAAAAGGTATAGAAAGGCTTGATTTGCACACTGCACATATCTTATTTGTAGTTCAAAAAAACAGGAAAAAACAATACAATATTTTTAGTATGAGTGATGAGCAGTATTTACCAGCCACAGAGCTGGTGGTCCACATCCTGCAAGTTTGTTCCACATAAATGTGCATAAGATTGCAGCCTTACAGCCTCATCTTATGCATGTCTACTTGGAAGTAAGTTTCACTGAATTCAAGGAGACTTTCTCCCCAGGTAAGTTTACAAAGGATCACAGCCCTAAAAGTACAAACCCGTTCCCTGGGGTAGGTCAGGAAGACCTGGTACCCAGAGAACATAGTGAGAGCCAGTGTGGCATAGTGGTTAGTTAGAGTGTTTGACTGGGACTTGGGAGATCCGGGTTCTTGTCCCTACTCAGCCATGAAGCTCACTGGCTGACTTTAGGCCAGTCACTGATTCTCAGTTTAACCTACCTCACAGGGTTATTGTGAGGATATTTATTTATTTATTTTATTTATTATATTTATACCCCGCCTTTTTTTCCTGCAAGGAACCCAAGGCGGCTTACACAATCCTCCTCCTCCTCTCCATTTTATCCTCACAACAACCCTGTGAGGTAGGTTAGGCTGAAAGTCAGTGACTGGCCCAAAGTCACCCAGTTCTCATTAGGGAAATGAGAGAAGCACACAAAATTAGAGAGAGACACTTTGGTACACAGAAATAGAGCTACAAAAATAACAAAACCTACTTCTTTATATCTCCCAGGCACACAACTCTGTTACCTGGGGGTCAGTTCTCTTCCAGGGTTGGATCCAGCACAGCCTTGCTGCCCGGGAGGACTACTACACCTACCCGAAGGTCCGAGATGGGTAGCCCTCCACAAGGCTTGCCTTTCCAAAGCCCTCATTCAGCTAATTTCACCAGGAGCTACCTGGGGTCGCATCCTGAGGCCACCCGAAGGCTTGGGCCTCTCCTTGGCTTGCCGCCATTGCTCCAACAGCTGGCAGCCACGCGATGACCAAAGACAAAGAACAAAAACCACACGTTGGGAAATATAGCTCTTTCCCCCTCCCCTCCTCCTTCCTGTAGCTCTGCTGCCTCTTAGCCAATCAGGATGTACTTCACCTGGCCAGGCAGGGAGGGGAACTCATGACTCATGACATTTGCATCTGAAAGCCGGGTCACTGACTAGACCGGCTTTTCCGGACTTCCAGGCGCCATCGCCTCCTCCCAGCCCTACTTGGTTTACACATGAGGAGGTGTGTGTGTGTGTGTGTGTGTGTGTGTGTGTGCAGGCGTGTGCAGCGTGTGTGTAGGAACCCTCAGAGGCTCTTTTTCTCCACACTGCTCATCACTCATACTAAAAATATTGTATTGCTTTTTCCTGTTTTTTTGTACTACAAATAAGATATGTGCAGTGTGCAGATCAAGCCTTTCTATACCTTTTTAAAATTTAATGTATTTCAATTTTAGACAGCAAATTAATTTATAATTAATTTATAATTAATTTATAATAACTTTCCATTTTATCAAGTAAAAAAAAAGGACCCGGGTCCTCTTTTTTTTACTTGATCCATTCGTTCATATTTTTTTCAAACTATAGTCCGGCCCCCAACAGTCTGAGGGACAATGAACTGGCCCCCATTTAAAAAGTTTGAGGACCCCTGATATAAATGCTTTGAATTGCTATTGGACCTTATGAGATTATTTTTTTTTTCATTAGGAAGGACTTATTATGATGTCAATTAATTATTACTTTGTGCACATAGTCTTATTTAGACAACGGCCCACTGTCTGTTGCCTATAAATATTAGCACAACTAAACAAGCCAGAGTTAAATAGGTTGCTCTCCTGGTTCTGCCTTTCAGATCTGTTTAAACAAGCCACAGCGAAAGATCTGTTTAAACACCACACAGCCCAAATCCATGCATGTTTATTTGTAAGTTATACATTCCACTGAGTTCTCTAGAATTTATATCCAAGTAAGAGCACATAGGACAAATTGCAGCTTTATAGCACAATCCTTCCATATTTATGCAGAAGTAAATCTCACTGTATTAAATGGGCCTTAATTCCAAGAAGGTTGGGCATGTGTCCTACTTCACAGAGGACGGTCCTCTATTTGAGTCAGGCTCAAAAGATAAAAAAACATAAAAAGGGAGAGCGGCCGGGGTCTTGAAGTTTGCCCATCAGCAGTTAGCACCTGGTCAGCAAACGGAGCAGACACATGGCCACCTGGACACAGTCTCTTCCCCACTGTGGTGAGATGTATTGTATTTCTACTTAAATTACAGTAATTATTTCTAAATTTGCATCAATAGGTGAACAGAATATAAACTTGCTCCAAAGGTCTTTAAAAAGGACTGTGTTTTCATCGCTCACTGGAAGGCAAGCGGTGGTTGAACCAAGCCAACCTCCCTGGGGATAACATTCCAGAGTCATGGCGCAATGACTGAAAAGTCTTTCTCATGTGCTCACTTACCCCACTTCTGACAGTGAGTCAGTCAGGGAACACAGAGCAGGGCCTCCGATGCTGACCTGAGTGTTCAGGTAGGCACATATGCGTATGACAAATGGCAGCATTAATCAAGCAAGCCAAAACTGATTCAAACTGGAATTGGACACTGAAATGACACCTTATCTCCTCTGGTCTTACTATGGAAATTACACAAAAGAGGACCTGGCAAGGAATGCTGTGAGCTACTATTTCAGGGTGTTTATTCTGGCAAAGTACCACTGCATCCTCAGCAGGACCCCTTGCGCTACCTGGCTGTATCTCAAGATGACACCCATCCAACTACTGGCAATGTTTTACCGCCTTCTCTCTCCCTCTCTCTCTGCCAAGAGCATAGGTAGCCAGCAGCATACAGCAGGTAGCCAGGTTTGGGGATTGTCCTTACCCAGCTAGGTTTGGCCTTGATAATGAGAAATGCAGCTTCAAGAGGATGGCTTCCAAAATGATATTTAATGTATTCAAACAATTCCTCCTAACGAAGCCAGAAAAGTGAGCAAATGGCTAAAGCATACTCTGGTCCAAAAAGAAAAGAAGATATTCTGGATGTGATCTCAGCTGTCAAAAAGAATCAGAGCTGAATTTCTTTCATGCCAGCAAATGCCCCCCTCTCTCCATAAACCTGGTGCATAAACAAGCAACAGAAGCCTTCCCTGCCGGGAGGTTTCCTCCTGTATGCATGGATTTACCACCACCTATAATTGAAAAGTAGTTTCTAAATAAAGACAGAACTCATTTCATTATCCAAAAGGAAGAGCAAGATAGGGGGAAAGGAGGCTAAAGCAAACCAAGCATGGCAGTTATCAACAACTCTTTCACACAGAGTGGATTGGTAACAAATTATGCATAATAATTCATTCAGATGCATATATCGGGATGCACAAATGTTATAGGCAGACAGCTCCTCTGCAGCTTTACTTAGGATACAATTCCCCAAAGTTCAGGCTGGCCGTAGCTCAGTGGTAAAGTACATGCGGCCTATAACATTTCTGGGTCCAAAACAGTCTAAGGGAATGAGAAATATAACTTTATTTTGATGAGCATCTAAGAATCTCTTGTACAACAACCTACAGGCCTATGGAACCACCTCAAATTACCAACTCCTTAATACTAAGGGAGTGTCAATAAAGCATACATTTTTATCATTACACAGGTGGTCTAAGGTTCAATCCCTGGCATCTCCAGTTCAAAGGCTCTAAAGCAGTGTTCTCCAACCTTGGGTCCCCAGATGTATTTGGCCTACAACTCCCAGCATGCCCCAGCCAGCTACGCTACGCTGGCTGGGGCATGCTGGGAGTTGTAGGCCAAAAACATCTGGGGACCCAAGGTTGGAGAACACTGCTCTAAAGCCAGACAACAGGGCTGGCAGTCCTGGGCTGGATGAAACTTTGGTCAGATGTAAGGGAAGGCAGCTTCAGATGGGCAAGGCAGACAGCAGAGGAAGAGCTAGACAGGGGAAGAATGCCCTGTGATTGCAGCCACACATACACAGCCGGCTTAGTTGCAGTAGGTATGGGCCTGCCCTGGGGTCTGTGCTAAAAGACTCAGGGAAAAGCCATGGGTTCCAGGTGAGGGTTCTGAAAAAGAAGAGGTGACATCGTGGAGGTGTTCTGGGAGGTCGGTCCATGCATAAGGGGCAGCAAACTTATGCCACAATAGATGTATTAGTCTTTAAAGTTCTGCATGACTCTCTGCTTATTTTCTTTAAAATGCCCTGACATTTAAAAGTGCAAGTATTTTCTCTGGTAACCTATGAAAAGAAAAGTATAACACCGCATTTCGATCTCAAGCTGACTAGTATTATAAACCCAAAGCAGCACAGAACTCTTGCTGATGTAAACATATATTTATTAATAGTAGTAACCCATCCTGGGATATTCTTTATACAGCACACAGTCCTGAATAACGTTGGCAAAAATAGACAGGTTCCTTCCTCTGAGGAACTTACACACTCTCAGGGTGCAATCCTATGCATGTTGAGACAGGAAAAAAAGCCCTACAACTCCCAGCATGCCCCATGCTGGCTGGGGCATGCTGGGAGTCATAGGCCTTTTCCCTGTCTAAACAAGCAGAGGGTTGTGCCTTAAGACAATCAGTGGAGGAAACACCCAGGGATGGGGACTTGGACTCGAGGACTCGACTCGTGAGTCGGACTGAGTCCCCCCCTCTGACTCGACTCAGACTCGAGTCCCAATATTTTTAATGGGACTCGAGACTCGACTCGGGACTCGAGACCAAGGACTCTTCAACATCCCTGGGCTGTGCCAGAAGGAGTGGAGAGGAGCGTGGTTGCCGGCGAAGAGCGCATGGAAGCGAGGTGTGCCGCTGCTCGGCCACTATGGACAGCTACCAGGAGTGCAGCCCCAACAGTGTGTCAAGGTTTATTTTGATTGATGTGTTGCGTACTTGGGAGTTTATGGTTTATGGCCAGAAACTATTGGAAAAGACGGAGTTGGTAATAGCAACCCGAACGGAATCTTACTTTTGTCTATATGTGCAGAGCATAATCTCACTATTACAAACACGCTCTTTCGACAAAAGAATAAGCTTAAAACATCATGGCAGCACCCACGGTCAAAACACTGGCATCTTCTGGATTATGTAATTGTCCGTGTTAGAGATCGCCGCGATGTACTTCTTACTAGGGCCATGGTGAGTGCCGACGACTGCTGGACAGACCACCGACTAATCCGGTCCACAATGGTTATCAACATTGCTCCCCAACGTAGGCTTCAAGGAAGGAAACCAAGGCGTAAAATGAACATCCAAGTCCTTCAAGATCCTATTAAGCAAACTCATCTTCAATCACTTCTTAAGGAACATCTACCTACGGAACCTCCTGACAACATTGAGGACCATTGGTCTAAGCTGAAAACCTCCATTACTGCAGCTTGTGAACAAACTATTGGATATGAAACTAAGAAACATCAGGATTGGTTTGATGAAAATGATAATGAGATTAAATATATAATTGACCAAAAAAGGAAAGCCTTCCAAATATGGCAAAATGATATTAACTGTGCTGCCAAGAAAAAAACCTACGCTAGCGCAAAGGCTGAGGTCCAAAGAAGAACAAGAGAACTTAAGAACGCCTGGTGGAAAAAGAAAGCTGAAGAAATTCAACAACTTGCAGAATCTCATGATGCATGGGGCTTTTTTAAGGCCACAAGGGCCATTTATGGACCAAAAACCTATGGTACAAACCCTTTACAATCAAAAGATGGCACCAAACTCTTAAAAGACAAAGAGTCTATTGCACTGCGTTGGAAAGAGCATTATTATGACCTTTTAAATCGTAAATCTAAGGTGGATAATGAGATTTTTTCGCAAATCCCACAAAAACAAATTAAAGAGGAACTTGCAATACTCCCCACTTTGGATGAAGTAAAAAAAGCCATTAATCAAATGAAGAACAACAAAGCTAGTGGACCAGATGGGATTCCTGCTGAAATCTTTAAAGAAGGGGGCCCCGAACTTGTACAACATCTTCATAAACTCATTGAAAAAATCTGGATAAGAGAAGAGATCCCAGAAGACTTCAGGGATGCCATAATTATCACCCTCTTTAAGAAGGGTGATAGAACAGACTGTGGAAACTACCGGGGCATTTCTCTCTTAGCAACCGCAGGTAAAATATTTGCTAGGATTCTCGCAAACCGTCTTCTATCTATTTCAGAAGAGATCCTCCCTGAAACTCAATATGGTTTCTGCCCCTCTAGAGGGACAGTAGACATGATTTTTACTGCACGTCAGCTCCAAGAAAAATGCCGGGAGCAAAATCAACCCCTTTATATGGCATTTATCGATTTGGCTAAGGCCTTTGATACTGTAGACCGTACAGCTCTCTGGACTATCCTTATGAAAATTGGATGCCCCAATAAATTTGTGAATATCTTGCGACTTCTCCATGACAACATGACGGCAACGGTTTTGGACAACAACGGCTCTCATGGTGCTCCATTTAAAGTGGGATCAGGTGTTAAACAGGGATGTGTTATCGCCCCAACATTATTTGCCATTTTCATCGCCATGGTTTTACATCTTGTCAAGGGGAAACTTCCCACTGGTGTGGGAATTATATATCGAACAGATGGAAAGCTTTTTAATCTCAGCAGACTGAAAGCAAAAAGTAAGGTAATTACAACCTCCGTTGTGGAACTTCAGTATGCTGATGATAATGTGGTCTCCGCACATTCAGAGGATGATCTCCAAACTATCCTAAATGCTTTTGCAGAAGCATACGAAAAACTTGGTCTCTCACTTAACATCAAAAAAACCAAAGTGCTTCATCAGCAAGTGCAAGCTAACCCTTTGGTGATGCCATCTGTCCAGCTTGGCGGGACAATACTGGAAAATGTCGATCATTTTCTCTATCTTGGCAGCTATCTTTCTGTTACAGCTAACATCGACAGTGAAATCCAGCATCGTTTGAGCTCCGCAAGTGCCGCATTTTCTCGAATGAAACATAGAGTGTTCGAGGATCGGGATATTTGTAAGAAGACCAAAACACTGGTTTATGAAGCCATTGTATTACCAACTTTATTGTATGCCTGCGAAACATGGACTATCTATAAACGTCACTTCCACCTCCTTGAAAGGTTTCATCAACGTTGCCTCCGGAAAATCCTGCGAATTACTTGGGAAGATAGACGAACAAATGTCAGTGTACTGGAAGAAGCAAAGACTACTAGCATTGAAAAAATGATCCTTCGACGCCAACTTCAGTGGACCGGTCATGTTGTTCGAATGCCTGACTGCCGTCTTCCAAAGCAGTTACTTTACTCCCAACTCAAGGATGGAAAGCGGAATATCGGTGGTCAATATAAGAGGTTTAAAGATGTTCATAAGGCTAATCTAAAAAAATGCAATATAAACATCGAAAACTGGGAAGCTCTGGCCCATGAACGATCTAAATGGAGGTTGGCCTTTCACAAAGGTTCCATGGACTTTGAAGAAGCCCGAGTGCAAGGTGAAAGGGAGAAACGTGCTAAGCGAAAAGCACGTCAAATGAATCCTTTACAGGACCATCTTCTATCTGGTAAGCTGTGTCCTCACTGTGGGAAGCTGTGTGGATCTAGAATTGGCCTCCACAGTCACTTACGGACCCATCGCTAGAGACTACACAATCTTCTTTAGAATTTCCTCCTTTTATCCCGGAAGACAATCTTACTCGGTCACGAGTGATCGCCTGATGATGATGACGACTTGGGAGAGGCAGAAGAAGGACCTGAGATTACTCTGTGTGGCTGCGCTGAGTGTGTTTCTGGTTCCAGCAAGTTCATCACCAGTGGAGCGGGTGTTCAGTGAGGGTGGAATTGTGATGAGATCTCACCGTTCCAGAATGGGGGCCAAACATTTAGAAAAAAACATGTTCCTCAAATGCAACATGGATAAGTTTTAGGAAGTACAGCAAGTTTATTTTTTAAAATCATTTTTCTAAAATCATGCAACCTTTCAGACATTTTGGGTTTGGCTGCCTCTGCCTGCCTGTCTGGGGTTCCCAGCCTCCTCTGCCTGCCTGGTCTCTTCTTAACTAGTTCCACAGTTTGAATTGTCCAAGACAAAGGCCTCTGCCTGCCTGCTTTGGGGTTCCCTGCCTCCTCTGCCTGCCTGGTTATTTTGGGTTTTTCTGCCTGGTCTGTTCTTGCCTAAATCAGTTGCAGAGTTTTGAAATCTGAAGTAGCCTTATTTTGTTGGGCAAAACCCCCATTGATTTTAATAGGGACTCGTGGAGTCAGCTTTGGGAGTGACTCGTGACTCGTGAGTCACCATTTTGGACAAAGAACTCGGACTCGGGACTCGGGTCCAAAGACTCGTGACTCGACTCGTGACTCGAGACCAAGGACTCTTCAACATCCCTGGAAACACCAGAGGTGCAGGGGTGGGGGTGGAAGGGAAAGATACATGTGAGCAAATGCCACCACATCTGCTTAAAGTTTGGTTACAGCCAGGAATGAGGATGAGGGCCGCCATCCTATCCACACTTACCGGGGAGTAAGTCCCATTGCATTGAACTCAGTGGGACTTCTGAGTGGCTGTGCCTAGGAATGCAGTGTAAGAGAATAAGCCGATGGCCTTGCAGAAAAGGATTTCTTCTAGAAAAGGGTTGAAGGAAGATGAGAACTGGCACCATGGACATGTTCATGGAAAGAGCCCTGATAATAAGAGGTCTGATACTCACTCTCTCTACTGACTCAAGTAAAATTAACTTTCAGTGGGGTTTGTATTGGCAGAGTGTTTGAAGTTCAGGGTGCCTGATGTACAATGGAAGAGGGGGAAAAAAGAAAAGAAAGGAGTTCAGTCTTGAGGGAAAACAATGGTATCTCAAAACCAGAAACCTCATTAATTAGCTTTATCTACAGGTCCTTAGGGGGAACAGATTGCATGAAATTAGTTGATGTAATGGAATCTCTAAACATCAAAATGTGCAAAATTCACAACTATATTTTGAACTATAGACTACAGTGAAAATGCAAAGGAAAATATGCACTGTGCAGTCATATATCTGAAACAGTTCCATTCATATCTGCTTGCGCTTTAAAAAGCAGCAGTTGCAAAGGCATGGGGGTTGGGGAGGAATCCCCTTTCTTTACCCATAAGTTACCCAGTGAAATAACACATGCAAGTGTCTATAGTCGATCATTTCAAAATAATTTCAAAACATTTAAGAGCCATCTGTGTCTCCTGGATAACCAAGGACTTTCTACAGCCCTGTTCAGCCCTCCAAGCCACTCCTTGGAAGCTGGAGCGGTGAGCAGAAGCAACTGGGGCAGTCAAGAAATGCAGTGACCTCCCAGTCATGGGCACTCCCTCCTCCCTCCCTCCCTCCTGCTCCAAAGCGGTCCACAATGCAAAATGTGCCAGCCAGCCATGCTTGTTTTTGTTATGAGTAGAGCATCCTTACCATGCAACCCTTACTCCATTCATAATTTTATTATGAGCTTTATTTTGAGCTGATGTCGTGCTTTTGCATTTGTGTGGCAAACATTAATCAGACTAGGCCAGTAAGGCTGGTAACTGCTGTTGGCAAATACTCCAATCTTAATCTGTTTACTTGGTCTCAAAGAGAAACTGCTTTTCCTTCCTGACAGCTGAATTTTAGCCCAGTCTTAATTAATATTCCCATTGGTGTGTGTGTGTGTGTGTGTGTGTAATTAAAATGAGGAATGGGGGAGAAAGTCATTCAGTTTGTATTTTAGTGTGAATTTACCTAATTTCACACCTTTGACCCATTAAGCAAACCAAAACTCAGTTATCCTTCGAAATTCACACTTCTCTGAAGTTTGCAATTGAGTTAATTAAAAATGCATACAAAATGTGTCTTTTAGGGGAAGGCGCACACAAAAATGCATATATTCGTGAAAATAACATTCAGAAATGCAGTATATGAGCAAGATTGCATTCAAAAATGTGTGTATTAGGCAAATTTGCATACAAAAATACATGTATCGGGAGAAATACACAAAAATGCGTACTCATTTCCATGAGAACTTAAAAAACAAACAAACAGATTTCAGACAAACCAACCTTAAGATTGAAAAAAGGAAAAAGAGAAATGGAAGGGAGCTGAAACGGATAAGACTCATCAATTATCCCTAGGGATAATTTCCCAGTTCTGGTCCAAATACCACTACCCATCTCCTGCCATTCTCACTTGTACTGTGAACTTATGCTGTTACTTACTGGCGTTAGGCTCAACTGCCACATTGGGAGAAGGGTTGAGAGAGAAGTAGAGGGCGCACAGGTGCCTGATGGGCATGTGGAACAGATGCCACTGGAGCTGCTAACACTTTGTCTTCCGTGTCCTGGCAGCCAATCAAGGGGCCAGAATACCAGGACTCACGACAACACACAAGGCACAGAAGCTTAGCCAATATGCTGCTGCCTGCTCCCACCACACTACAGTTCCCAAGTGGCTTTGCATGAATGTGCCATGCATCAGAACATAACAAGTCGGTTTCAAGGCTGTGCTGAACATTCGTCATCAAACATTTGTGGCACATTCAGGGGAAGGAAACTCTCCTCTAAAGATTGTGGGAGGTGGTGAAACGTTTGTGTGTGTGTGTGGGGGGGGGGAAGCAAACGTTTGTGAGGGGTTTCTTTAATTTACAATTTAAATGAGGTAGCCAAGGTTTCCTTTCTTTTCCTGTTATTTTTTTTTTCCTTTTAAAAAACCATTTTAAAGTGCCAAGAGGCTTGGCTCCAAGCCTGCCCAGCTGCTGTGTGCTTTGAAAATGGCCAGGTGAATACACCCTGAGAATGATGTGATGTGATGACACGGTATGGTTGCCAGGCATGGCATGCATGCATGCATGCATGGGAAAAAAGATGGCTGCCCCGGTTCCACCTAAGGGGAGGCAGTAAGGCTGGAAAGCCCCATATATTAAATTTAAAAGGGCTTTACCAGCTCTGTATCAGTTCCAAGTATTCTTTGCGTATGTGTTTACCAATGACCTTTGTCACAAATACATGGCAGAATGGTGGTATTGGATTTATCTCCCAATGTGAGATATATTGGATCAGTTTATTCTGCCTTACATGTCAAAGGTCACCCCAGTTCTTGATTCCATGATAATGGTCTTTTATACATTGGAGGTAGGGATGCTATCATTTCCCATGACAAACCCCAACTTGGTGCCCTCCAGATGTTTTGGCCTTCAACTTCCATCAGCCCTGGCTATGATGGCAGTTGTAGCCATAGCTGTAGCCAAAACATCTGTAGGGCACAAGGCTGGGGAAGGCTGTCCTAAATATTCAGCCTAACAGTCAAAGTTTAACTAGTGCAACTTTTTCTATTTCCACATCTCCATGTTGATATATACAGTATCTCCCTTCTGTACAATAATTACATGCACAGGAGTCCTACCCTCTAGCACAGTGTTCTCCAACCTTGGCCGGGGCATGCTGGGAGTTGTAGGCCAAAACACTGCAGCAAATCTGACCAGCCTACACAGAACTAGGCCACGTGAAAGGCCGACATGCACTGAGTTCATGGAAAATCATGGGTTTAGCCCAACACACCCACTGCATTTGCACTGACCCACACGCCCTCTAGTAAAACCCATTTCCAAAAATGCTCATGAGAAATGACAAGAACAAATGTAGTGAGAGGATGAGAGCAGAGTAATATAACATTTTGGGACCCAACTAACCCGACAGCCTTTATTCCTAAGCAAAAGCAGCTTAGAGAGATTATTTGGAGCAAAATGCCGCAGGCAGGGAAAGGTTTAGGCACTCCATTTCCTTTGGTTCTAAATTGCCCTTATGAATTTGGCCTTGTTTATAAACAGTGACCATGGTGCAGGGAGTTGTTATAGATTTAATTAAAGATTTTTAGGAAATCTTACATTAAAAGAAATTTCTAAGCAATGTACAAAACAATACATTACAACAGCATAATTAAATACTGTATATTATTACTGTATGCAGAAGACAGGATTACCTTCCTGAGAGTGCTTGTTGGAAAAAGGATATTTTCAGTAAGCACCAAAACCCCAGAAGGGTTGGCACCTGTGTAGCGGTAGGGAGGCCCAGAGAGTGGCTGCTATTGTTCTGCTCCAACTAAGTTCAGCTCTTTGCTATGCAAACATATAACTGATTACAGTAGGGAGAAGACAATTTAGCAAGCAAAAGCCAAACAGTTTTCACTGGGCAAACATGGACTTTCCAGAGAGAAGTCGGAAGCATAGCCAAGGTCAAACACATGTGGTATCACTCAAGTAGAATCAGTCCAAGAGGCAGCATCAGACAGAAGTCCAAAGACTAATAACACAGAGGCCCAAACATTAGCCAAGGTCAGGGTACAAGATACTGGAGCTGAAGAAACAGCACTGTTTTCAGCAGAGGCTAGACTGATGATGCAGGCTTATATTACCAGAGTCTCCTGAGCCCCATCCAAGCCTCAGCTGCAGTACATTATTACAAGCCTTGTTCCTGCGGAGTTCCTTCCTCTTCAGGAGGCCTTCTTTGGAGTTGGGTGGTACTTCTTAAAGGAGTCCTACTGATTTGCCTTTTTAGGTGATGACACTCTCTGGGGCAGGGTGGTCACTCAGCCTCTGTCTCTGAAGCTGAACTCCCATCTTCCTGTGGGGACGGACCTGTGCTCCTCTCCCCTAAGGGCCCAGGCTCCCCATGTCTCCTGACAGTGGGGGTTCCATGGCATTGTCTGTCTCAGGGAGTTCTAGCTCCTTGGAGGAGGATTCTTCCAGCAGGGTCATGACTCCATTGAACATAGCAACAGGAAGTTTGTGTTCAATGTGAATGGGATGGGGAGTCAATAAAGTGACTAGAAAGGGTGGTGCCTCGAGGGCAGCCAGAGACAGGCAAGTCAGCTGAAAAGTCTAGGTAAGAGGCAAGAAACAGTCCTATTATTTGGATTTTTTCCCCCTTGCCATTGGGCAGACTCTGTACACTCTGGCTAAGCTTGGCTCTGAGTCCACAGTGAAGCACCATGCAATAAGACAATGCATGTCAATGTTATCCCTGGGTGATTGGTTTCTGCCCAATTCAAACCATGACTGACTGGCTGACTCAGCTGCTCCTGCCTCTCCCTTTAATGCAGTTGTACATTGATCCCTTATTCACCGAAGGATAAGCAAAGCCCTTCCAAACTGTCAAGCCAATGCCAATTGAAATGCAGCAAAGCCATTTCCCAAGCAGAGCTCAGCGCCTATAAATCTGCTTCTCATAAACTCTCACTCACAGCCTAATCCTAACGGTCCATCTTGCGGCATTAAGTCAATGTCACCCACTGGCCCCATCACAAGCAAAGGTGCGGTGTGGTCGGCATCGTTAAAATGGCAGCCTCTAAGTCAAGAGCATGCTTAAGAAATGTAAATTGACAAAGATCTAGGCAGGGAATTTAGCCATATATCTTAATGCTGACTGTGCTAATGGGAGTAGGCAGCTTCAGTTTATAATTATAGTGCAACAAGAAAAGCAAAACACAGTGGGTTGGAACTTTCTGCCTGGTTGGCATCTCAGTGAGAGTCTGAGAAACGATTTCACCATTAAAGGAATGGAATGGAATGAAACGAGGGAGCACAATATATCTCTATCCCATGCCAATCTACTCATCCTGGCAAGACGGTCAAGGTAACCCATCACCAAGAATATCAGGCAGCAGGCTCTCCTCTACACCAGCCTCCATCATTGGGCTTATATAATTTCCATTGATCAGAACTAGCCAGCCGCTGGACATTGCCGAGCAGCAGCCCGACAATGAATCAAGGAAGGATGGATTTCTGATCTATGTCAGTTTCACATGTGTTCCATTCATAAATCATTTCTGTTCAATTTTTTTGCATTAATCTGCAGATTTAAAAAAAATCACTAAAAAATTGGCATTTAAATATGTACCTTTGAATATATTTTCTCATAAAATGCATTTCTAAACAAATTTCTTTTCAATGTACACATTTTAAACTGTATTTTACCCTAAAAATACTCATTTTGTATGCATTTTGGTAAGTTTTTTGAGCCAGGAATTGCATCACAACATTCAGAGAAGTGCAAATCATAAGGATTTTTGTTCTGATTAGCGCATGAGTCTAGGTAGTTTCCTTCAAAATGCAGCCTGAACAAAATTCTTGATACAATGATAATTCCCCTTTACTCAGCACTGGTTAGGCCTCATCTTCAGTACTGCGTCCAGTTCTGGGCACCAGAAGGGCGTAGATAAATGAGAGGGTTCAGAGGAGGGCAACAAGGATGATAAAGGGACTGGAAACAAGGCCCTATGAGGAGAGACCGAAAGAACTGGGCATGTTTAGCCTTCAGAAGAGGAGACTGAGGGGAGATATGATCGCACTCTTCCAGTACTTAAAGGGTTGTCACACAGAGGAGGGCCAGGATCTCTTCTCGATCATCCCAGTTTGCAGGACACGGAATAATGGGCTCAAGTTACAGGAACCCAGATTCCACCTAAACATCAGGAAAAAATTCCTGACTGTCAGAGCAATAAGACAATGGAACCAACTACCTAGGGAGGTGGTGGGCTCTCCCACTCTGGAGGCATTCAAGGTGCGGCTGGACAGCCATCTGTCAGGGATGCTTTGACCTGGATTCCTGCATTGAGCAGGGGGTTGGACTCGATGGCCTTGTAGGCCCCTTCCAACTCTACTTTTCTATGATTCTATGATTCTAATTTTCAAATGTCAGACTCAGTTGCCAGTGGTGTGCAAACGCATCCCACTATAATCTCACAGGTGTTACAGGTTTTGGTAGTGCTTCAAAAACCTGGAAAACCTGCTTGACTAGAGACAACAGTGAAACAAAAGCAATGAGAATATGCCATGGAAAATGTTGCCTCTGTTATATCATCTTCCATTCTCTTAGAAACTATTGGTTGTTTCCAGCCATGGATAGGTTTTTTAGGTGGGGGGGGGGGGTATTTCTAGATAATTACTAATTGTTTAAAAATAGATAAGTGTTTGGTGATATATAGTTGGAAAATGAAAAACTTCCATTGATCCAGGCGTAGCAATATTAAATATAATATCAGCAGATATTACAATTGCAGAGGCAACAAGACTTGCAGAGAATATAAGGCAGAGATGCTGCATGGCCAAACTCAAATAAATAATTAGTTATATGGCTGTTTAGTAGGCAAGGTACTTATTCACTCTTGCAACAGCATGGCAAGATGTCATTATTCTTCCCATTTTGCAGAGAGGGAATTGATGCTGGTGGTACAGTCAGATACTGGCATGTTCAAGGCCACCAAGTGGTGAAGACAAGAAACCAAATTTCCAAACCTCTTTAGAAAAACCTGGCTGCCAGATCACAGATGTGTGATCAACCATAGAATCATGGAAAAGTAGAGTTGGAAGGGGCCTACCAGGCCATCGAGTCCAACCCCCTGCTCGATGCAGGGATCCAGGTCATGTACATCCAGGTGATGTAGCTTTGGTCTCTGCCTGCAATATGGGAACAAACATATCAGCCTGATTCAAATCTAGTAAACCCAGCTGTGAATGTGTGCAAAAGTACTCTGAACACTTGAAATGTGCTGTATAAATATTATTATACTTCTACAATAAACAGCCTGAGTGGACAATGCAAGAATGAACCCTACTGGGCCATTTAGGAAGGATCTGTTCCAGAATCCTTGCCAGTATGCAAGAATCATTAGAATATGAACAGTTCCAGAATACTCAGTCAAAATATTTAGACTGGACCAACAGATAGGCACCAAGTCATTTAGCTGGCTGACATGTCTTGTACGAGATTAAAGTTGGTTTCCTGCTTTGGACTGTTTAAAGCAGTCCTCCCCAACCTGGTGCCCTCTAGATGATTTGGACTACAGCTTCCATCAGCCCCAGCCAGGAGTCTGGAATGCTGGGAGTTGTAGTCCAAAACATCTGGAGGGCAACAGGTTAGGGAAGGCTGCCTTAAGGCATTATAGATGGTTTAACATCCTTTGCAAATGCTCTCTGTTTCCTGGGATCCAATACCCCAGAACTCAATGTGCACTACTTCTACGGATATATGAAAATTTCATTTCAGTTTGAAAATCACTTGAAAATGCCAGGTTTGCAACCCTGATCACAAACAGGAGCGCATGTTCTCCAAAATTGTCCGCAAATTCCCAAACTTGCATTAACATTTGAAAAATGCACAACATTTGAAAAATGTGCCCTTTTCCCTTTTGAACAAACTGAAAAACAGGCTGCAAACGAGAACGGGAGCAAAGCCAAACCCATCTTTGAAATAAAGTTCAGTGAATTTCAGTGAGCTCGAGCATGCCTGGTTCTCCCATCCCAGCAGACCTGTATAGGATTGTACTGTGGGTTATTTAAGGTATTTTTGAATCGCTCTTCCACTCAATGAGTACTTGAGGCGGTTTACAATAAATCCATAAAAAACATAAAATTCAACCATTTCCAAAAACACAAAAGCAAAACTGTTAAAATGCACACATTACAATAAGGCAGAGGAGGGCCTCTAAAATCGAAGAGCAGCATTAATCACTAAGAATTTGGTGGAAAAATATCATTTATACCAGCCATCTAAAGGCCAATAATTTCTGCAGAATGCCCTACACCAGCCTTCGCCAACCAGATGTTTTGGTCTTCAACTCCCATCAGCCTCAGCCAGCATGGCCAATGGTCAGGAATGCTGGGAATTGTACTCCAAAACATCTGGAGTCCAAAACCAGATTGGGGAAAGCTGCTGCCCTACATTTTCTCTTGGGACACAAGGTATCAATGCCTGCTTATTATTTATTATATTTATATCCTACCTTTCTTCCATGAATATATATATATATATATATATAGAAGGTTCCCAGCAAGAAGATAAAAGTTTCTCCCAGCCAGGCACTGACCAGACCCAGACCTACTTATCTTCAGCAAGGTTGCTGCATCCGGTGCCTTCTGGGTATGCCTTAGGAGTCAACATGTAGCTAAGAGTGTCCATGTCTTCTAAAATCAATTTATTTATTTATTTATTATTATTTATTATTTATTATTAATATTTATTTATCGCCCATCTGGCCGGCAACCAGATGGGCGATAAATAAATTTATTTTTTTTTACAATAAATAAATTTATTGTTTACACACAATAAAATACATAAATACAATAAAATACATTAAAACAATATAAAAAATTTAAAATCTTAACCCACCCCATATTCCCGCCTGAACAACCAGGTTTTTAATGAGCGACGGAAGCTCATCAGAGAGGGGGCATGGCGGAGGTCACTCGGGAGAGAGTTCCACAGTACGGGGGCCGCCACAGAAAAGGCCCTCTTCCTCGTCCCCACCAGTCTAGCTGCTCTGGCTGAAGGGACAAGGAGAAGGCCATCCGTGGCAGATCTTGTTGAGCGGCCCACTTGGTGGAAAAAGCTGAGAGAAAGCAGTGCAGAGACGACACAGAAAGAAGCAGGGCTGACTCAAAGCAAGCTGCTGCCTGAGGCGGAAGGCGGCAAGATGAAGCTAACCAGACGGCCCTCTGCAACTTACTTCAACGTTGGGGGGGGGGGCTTTGTCTTCCACTGTGCCTGAGGGCAACTGGCTAGCTTAGGTGACACAGGGCAGGCCACTTGGCTCACACACCTCCAACAGCTTGCTGCTGATTCCTGGTCCCAGCCCTGGATTAACCATTAAGCAATATAAGCACGTGCTTAGGGCACCAAGGGAAGGGGGGCAGCACAGGGTACCACGGATTTTTGCATTTGCATTTCCCCCCGCTTATAACAGTTTTGTTTATTTATTTTTTAAAAAATGCATAAAACAGTGATGAAAATTTGTATTTCTTTCTGTTGCCCTAATTATAACTACGGTACCGTAAGTAATTGGCTTATATTGCTCGCTGCTATTTAATGTTAAATATAATTTTAAAAAAGCAGTTTATATTTAATATAGTTGTGTGCTCTGGCCTTGAAGAAAGCTGAGTTTTTAAGGTCTTATTTCACCGTCAGCACTGATTGAGTCTTGATGTCTTGCTTGCCAGCTAAGCAATGGAGGGGCCGAGGGCGGGGGCACCAGTATTGGGCTGTGCTTAGGGCATCAGCTGGCCTTAATCGGGCCCTGCCTGGCCCCCAGCATCTGCTGCCCATGGAGGCTGCCTGCCTCACTCTGCCTGACAGCAGGGCCAGTCCTGGAAAGAAGATCTCTTCCCACGGAGCACTTTTACCCAAGCATCACATGAAAGCGACCAGGATTCATGCAAAGGATCTCAAGCGTTCGCAATTTTCTTCCCAAACCTTTCAAAAAATTTCCCTTCCCCTGCTTGTGCATTCCTCACAGCGACATCTCCTGAGCTCCAAAGCCGGCACGGATATAAACACATATATTCAGATTTGATGCTATTACAATGGCAGCGTGAAAGCTTTTATGGCATTAAACCTGCCCTGATGATCTCTTTATGGTTTTATAGACTGCATTCACTCTAATGAAAGGATGCCAAGGCTATGTTATCACGGGTAATTCACATTGATTTCCCCCCTCGCTTTCATGGGCACAGCATACAGATCACAAATGCTGAGGCTGTGTTTCAGTAGGAGGTCATCATTATTTTAAAGAAACATTTCTATTTTTCTAATTTAATGCAGGTGCAAGCGTAAATCTGGAACTCTAGTGTGTGGGATGTGTGTGTACCGGACTGAAGTGGGGAAGGAAGGAAGGAAGGAAGGAAGGTGGGGAACCAGAGATTTCCCTAAGGGGTGTGTGTGTCTTCCTGGATGAAGCCAAACCCTCACTCCCATCCCCCAAAGGAAGTACAAATAAAAAGAACAGGGAGGAAAACAACCTCCCTCAAGTATAATGGCCATTCTTACAGATTGGAGTAGGCGCAGTGTTTCTCAACCTTGGGTCCCCAGATGTTTTTGACCTACAACTCCCAGCATGCCCCAGCCAGCAGAGCTGGCTGGGGCATGCTGGGAGTTGTAGGCCAAAAACATCTGGGGACCCAAGGTTGAGAAACACTGGAGTAGGGAGAGCTCCTCTGCTGTCCATTCTTCACTAGGTTGACGTGAGGGAAGCAGAAAATGGCCGACAATAACTTAGCAGCCCAGGTGTCAATAAAGAGAGGGGTGGCTGATGAGGATATGTATCAGCTGGCTCTTGGCATCTCCTGAGCCTATTTCATAGGACAGAGATTTGCCCATTTTCCTTTTGGATGGTGGGCCAATTGCAGGGGCAGGGAGGCCAACTAGGATGGTGGAATAGGCAATAAGTCAGGAGGCTCCTGCAGGAAGAGAGGTTTCTTAAAAGTGCACTGGAAGGGAAGCTATGCCCAAAGTACCTCCAGTCCAGAGTGAATTTCCTTCACTTCCCAGGTAGCTAAATCCGCTCATAAATCCATCTCTTCCTGAGCGGTGGGTGAATGGGAGCTCCTATCCCTGTCCAGTTTAACCATTTCAGCTCTCAGCTTATTCATGGCAGACAACCAGCTTCTTGCAGTGCCTTCTAGATATCAAGACAAAAGAGAAGAACATATGATGTTTCCACAAATGAAATCAAAGTGGACAGACACGTTGCATCCAACGTGCAGTTCAAACTTGCTGCTTTGGGAATACCTCCGAATGGTAGAAATTTTATACTAGAACACTTCAGTTTGCCTGAAAGATGCAAGTTGCAGGACACGCCTCGCCAAGTTGCACACCCTTAAAAAGAACAGTGATGGTTCTATATTCTAGACCAGGGCTCTCCAACCTTGGGTCCCCAGATGTTGCTGGCCTACAGCTCCCAGCATACCCAGCCAGCAAGGGATTCTGGGAGCTATAGTCCAGCAACATCTGGGGACCCAAGGTTGGAGAGCCCTGCTGTAGACACATGTCTGTGGTGTTTCATGTGGTCCACAGTAGTTGCCCAACATTAGAAATGAAGGGCTTTCCCCCCTTTTCCTTTTCCTTTTTTAGTGACATTATATAGCTGACACTGCAAAGGAGGAAACATTCTCATTTGTGATTACATCTCAGGAAATATTAAGAGGATTTACATAGGATATGCTAAATGTTCAAAGCACTCCACACAGGCAAAGTCTAATGCCCCCACCCGGGTGCTTTGGACTAAAACATCCACCATCCCTGACCACTGGCCATGTTGGCTCGGCCTCATGGGAGTTGTAGTCCAAAACATGGAGAGCACCAGGTTGTCTACCCCTGAATGTTACAAGAGACCTGTATATTACTGGGGGGGGACGGACGGACGGACAACGACAATAGTTTCACATTCATGTAAGACAAATTCTTCACTGAAAACAAAAAAAAGTGACAGAGGATGCTTCTAGATTAGGCTTTTATTGTGCCATTGCCCTGTCTCATTCATGGAATTTTTATGGGGGTGGGTGGGTCGAGACATCATCATCTTTCAGCTGTAACCCTCCGGTGTTTTCCCACTACTTCTTCCATGTTTTCTCTTACCACAGAAAATCAGTAAAGGAGAAAAAGAAGAACTGCACAATGTCTTCTGATTAGCAGCCCTAGGAAACCTCCATCTGAAAGCACCGCTAGACTAGTAATAGCTTCAAAAAAGCAAAACCAAGGCTAGATATTGGCAAGCAGGCCCCTGACCCTGAGACCCACCAAACAGCTGCAAAGGACCCCCTTCTGCACCAAGGGTGCAATCCTGTCAGGATGCCCGTAAGCCCCTGAACCCGGGGCTTCATCCAATGCAGAGAGGCTGGAGCGGCAGTGGCAATCTTCACCTCCCTGTCCCCCCGCTCTGCATTTTCACTAGACGGGCTTTTCCACCTGCCTAGCAAAAGTGTTTTGGAGAGGGAGGGAAGGAGGCTCGAGTGGCTTCAGGATAGCTCATATCCTGGCCACTCCAGTCTCCTCCCCTCCCCAGCTGGCAAACCACCCCCTTTCCCTCCCTCTCCGAGGTTGCTTTTCTGACCTCGGAGAGCAGCCAGCCGTGGCTCTTTCTGCACTGGCTGTGAGGGGAGGGCAGGGGGCTCAGAGTGTTGGGTTTTGCATAGGCAGAACGAGATTACCACCTGACATCGAGATTATCACCTGACCTGGTGGGTGTCTCTTGAGTTCAAGTACACAAGGTCTCTAGTCACGAGACATAGTCTCAAGGTGATATGACTCAGCAACCTTGGACAGGTTTGGGATCAACATGTTGATGAATAGGTTATACAACTGGGGTGAGTAATATCCTATTTATAGGTGCAGGCAGGGTCTGTGGTATAAAGCTAACACACTTGCTGATAGCTTCACTCCTCGCTTCTCCTCCTTGCTGTCTCTCGTCTCAACTCGACATGTCGACTTGTTCTGGACTTCACTTCATCTAGCCTTACCACTGGGGTATTGGATTTGTATCTGCAATGATGTAGTGAGTAGGAAATGCATTGCTTGCCTTAATCCCATGTAATTGGGTCTTACAAATAAACTCTTTAATCTTTATTAACTGCTGTTATCTCCTCCTTCCGCCTGCGTGACTGGGACTGAGGGTCACTGGCTAGGGAAGCTTTTGAACCCGGGTCAGTCCAGCTCTCACACAGAGCTCCAGTTCCCAGCTCATAGGTCAGAGCGCTGTCCCCGGCCTCAGAGCTGGAATCCAAACTATCCTATGCCCTTCGGACAAAGTCTAGGGGCCATAGGATCGTTCCCTAAAGGGACATCTCTCTCATCAAAGACAACATCAACACTTCTAAATACAACTGTTCCGTCACCAAGCCCTTTCCTGTATTGGACAAATAGAGATATACCATTGCTATCAACTGTGTCAGTCTTTCCTCTTCCATGCCATACCCCCCTATAACTCCTGCCTGCCTAAACATTAAGATAGATTGAATATATATGAAGAGGGCCTTAATGGACCTTAAGTTAGACTAACATGGGAGTAGAGATGTAAAATTTCAGGAAATTTTGAAGCCATGGGGGGGAGGGGGGAGAATGAAATTTTGGGGGAAATGGAAAAATAAGCAATATTTATTTTTTTTAGCACCCTTTACAGATCTAAAGTCACTTTGGGTGCAATCCTATGCAAGTTTAGACAGAAAAAAGGCCTATAACTCCCAGCATGCCCCAGCCACTATGCTGGTTGGGGCATGCTGGGAGTTGTAGGCCTTTTTCTATCTAAACTTGCATAAGATTGCACAGTTTTTTTTTGCTTTAGAGGACAGCCTTCCCCAACATGGTGCTCTCCAGGGATTTTGGACTTCAGCTCCCATCAGCCTCAGGCAGCATGGTCTATGGTCAGGAATGCTGGGCGTTGTAGTCCAAAACATCTATAGGACACCAGGTTGGGGGAGAGCTGCTTTAGGAACATAAAGCGGCCTTTATGTTCCCAAAGTTATATTATGTATAACTTGGTTTGCTCGTAAAATTACCCTTATATATAAAAACTTTTCAAAGGAAACTCAGTAAATTTGTAATTAGTGTCTGAATAAAGTATCCTTTCACATTTAATATGCCAAACATGATAATTTTCTGAACAAAGCAAGGTATATATAACATATTTTAGGTTCCCATTTTATGTCTGACCAGAGGAAACTTTAGCAAATAGTCCCTCAGACATCTGAATCAACTCAGAAGCCAGAAGAAGCAGGAAGATCTGGAGGCAGAGAAAGACTAGTGTACAACATCTTTTCCTGTTTGTAAGGAAATTCCTAAATCTGTTCCTGTTTGTGGGGTGGAGCTTAGGGAAATCTGGTCTGAAGGAAAAGCTATTGAGATTTTATTTAGCTCGGGAAGAACTCAGCTCCAGAATGGTAAGCAAGCAACCATATTTAATTTAAGAACCTTCAAGCAATCTCAACCTATTATTTGAAGAGTGACATTTTATTCACTTTTGTAAATATTTTTTGTTAATCAACACCTTAGTTTTTGTTCTTTTTGAAAGGTCGTCTCTAAGGGTAGTGTCAATCCCATGCCTACACCATAGAAACCAGGCTACTGATTTTCTTTTAGGTAGAGAGAGCTTATTCTAGTGGCAGCAGTTTGTAGCTGAGGCAGAATTCCCTAGTGGTAAGGTATAATTGAGAACTTTATTAAAAACTGTGGAAGTGGGTTCTATAGACCCAAGCATCAAAGTTAATTAAAAAAAAGAAAAGAAACATAGGTGGGATAACCCACATGCTCTTCCATTGTAACTGGTGACAGTGGCAGGATAACCTACAGTGTCGTGTGTGTCCCCCCCCCATTCATTTATTTATTTAATACATTTTTATACAGACGCGCCAGGGCTCCGCGTGTACGCAACATGCTCTACAGCTCCAAGAGCTGCTCTTGTTTTATATCTCGTGGGTATTTGCGTTACGAACGGATTTAAGCTAGCTTCACTCACAACAAGCCTGTAAGGTAGGCCGGTGTTATCTCCGTATTTGAGGGAGAAAAAAAATCTCCTTTTTTATACTTCGGTATAACCACCCAGAGAGCTTATACCGAAGCTCTCTGGGTGGTTAACAACAGCTAAAACCATAAAATACAATATAATATAACTATAAAATTTAAAACCATAGATTAAAACAAACAGCAAGGCTAGCAGCAGTTCAAATTACAGCAACAGTTAAAAACTACGAGATAAAAATGATTAATGGAATTAGAAGTCTGCCCAAAATTAGCATTGTTAACAATTACAGAAAAGTTAGTTTGTTTAAAAAATACAAAAGAATTGATTGTGAATTTGTTAACAGCAGCAAAATTAATGATAGCTAGGAATTGGAAGGTTCAACATGTGTTTTCAATTAATGAATGGTATACAGAGGTATGGGATATCGCGTTAAATGATAAATTAACTTGTAATATTAAGTGTCAAAAAGGACAATTGGAGAAAGACACCTTTGTGAACATTTGGGGCAAATTTTTGGATTATGTGTTGGTAAAGGGGAGGGGGAACAAACCTTGTCAAGATTTGTTATATTTTTGGAATATAGAATAGTAGCTTGGATATATACACATACAAAAAAATAAAAAAAAATAAAAAATTGGGGTGAGAAATATAACGTGGTCCCAAGAGGTGGGGGGGGGTGCACAATGTTTATGTTGTATTTTTTGTTGTTGTATTCATTATTTTAAATAAAAAAAAAATTATAAAAAAAAAGAAAGAAAGAAAGAAAAATTAAAAAAAAATGATTAAGATGATTAAAAGGATTAAAATGTCTGGGAGAATAAAAAGGTCTTCACCTGGTGCCGGAAAGAGTACAATGTGGGCGCCAGGCAAGCCTCTATGGGGAGCTCATTCCATCAACCGGGGTGCCACAGCAGAAAAGGCCCTCCTCCTGGTAGCCACCTGCCTCACTTCCTTTGGCAGGGGCTCTCGGAGAAGGACTGCTGATGAAGATCTTAAGTGTCCGGGCAGGTACATATGGGAGGAAACGATCCTTCAGATACCCTGGCTCCAAGCCATTTGGGGCTTTGATTGAATGTGTGGGTTTTAGATTAGAACTACATTAACTGACCGCTATAGCATCTAACCAGAACAAGATCACAAACACAGAATTCCGTAGAACAAAACCCAAACGGTCAAGAATGCACATTTTCTTCCATATGGTGATTCTACTCACATGTTGGGAAACTGAGCATGACTTGGAGCATCCCTAAATGTCTATCAGGAAAAGATACATTAGATCAATAATGTTAATAAGGAATGGAAGAAATAACTATGCTTGGAATCTTACAGAGAGGATTAACCTCCCCCCCCCCCATGGCTTCATTATTTTCAGACATTTTACATATCCAGTCTTTCTATAAAACTGTTCTTATTACATAGTTTTAAAAAATCAATTTGGGGAAAGTAAAGGCTGGGTAACAATATATAAACAGCTTGTCATAAATTCTAAAAGAATATATTTCATAATCCAAAGCTGTTGAATTTTTCCAGAAAATAACAAAAATGGTCCTTGGGGGGCGGGGAAGGAAGCCCCCCCAAAATTTTCCCCAGGCCTTCACATCTCTACATGGGAGACAACCCAATGGCTTTTTCTTGGCTTCATAAACTGAACCTGGCTGACGTATGTACCTACCAAGGTATTGGGCACCACCTCCCCCCTATGCTGGACTCAGCCATCCACTACCAGGTAGTGCTGCTACCTCCTCTGGCTGGAGAACGTTCCTTTAGTGCCTCCTGCTCCCTTTGAGCCCACGACATGCAGCAGGTCGGCGGGGAGGGTGTGTGCCGTGAGCTCGTTCCTCTCACTCGGCACAGGTCTTCGAAGGAGGGGAGGTTTTGGGGTGCAGCCTTCTCCCCTATCAGGCATCCATGATGCAGTTAAGTTCCCCTCGCTGGAGGAGGTGGAGGCAGTCACAGTGGTAGCTGATGGGCGAGTCCAGGACACACAACCCGCCTGAAGCGTACAGGGTTGGGGGGCAAGAGAGACACCTGAGCAACATTCGATTAGCTGATATATGTATGTATGTGTCAGCTCGGGTGCACGGACTGAGACACGCTTCCACCCACCACCGTGGCAAAGGAACCAACTGTGGGTTCTTTTATGCCAGGGATGTTGAGCCTCTCTCAGTCCGAGGGCTGAATTCCATTTCAGAGAAGCTCCTGGGGATGCATTCCAGTGGTGGGTGGAGCCAAAGGCTAAAGGGGCAGGGCCAGAGGCAAAGGGGTGGGGCCAAAAGACCAGCATGTTTTAGCTTAAAGCTCATACTGCCAGTAAGTAAGCCTCAGGAGAGGCATCTCAATCATTTAGGACGGGGGGAAAACTGCACAAAAGCTAGGTCCTCTGGGAGGAATTTACTCCAGTCGGCCAAGACTAGGCTGGCGAGGACTACCCAGAGGACCTTCTCTTCTGCTGCTCCCAGACTGCGGAATGGCGGCCTGTCGGAGGGGGCTCGTCAACTGGACAGTCTTTTGGCCTTTAAAAAGGCCATAAAGACTGACCTCTTCCGACAGGCCTACCCAGTGGAATTTTAAGAGTTTTAAAGAGTTTTTAGGATACTTTTAAAGGTTTTTAAGAATATTTTAATAATATTTGCTGTGTTTTTTAACTACTTATGTATTTTGTTATGGTTGTTCCCCGCCTCGATCTGAGTGGAGAGGCGGATAAGAAATAAAATATTATTATTGTTGTTGTTGTTGTTGTTGTTAGGAAACCAGCAAATGATTAAGAGTTGGGGGAAATGGGGTGGGGCAGGGGAAGAGGGCATATTAGGACTCCAGGAGGGCCAGGTTTGGCCTCCAGGCTTGAGGTTCTGGATCCCTGTTTTATGTGATATCTCTTTTTGCCGTAACATGACTTTAATTGGATAACAGCCTTATGTACAACAGCATTTCTATGCCACCTTTCTGCCAATGCACAGAAGGCTGGCTTACAATCTCATAGGCATGATAGAAAAGGAAGAGGAGATGGAAACAAAGGAAACGAACAAATCTGTCTTTCCTTGGGGGACAGGGTGTAAAATGCTCCCCCTCAGCAATCTCTCTCTTTTCTCTGTTATGCACACACAGTGCCAGTCCTTAGGATTAACTTAGGCTCAATTAAGGCTGGTTTGGTCAAATACATATTAGTATATTTCTGTCAAAGAGAAATACTAATTTTGTTTATGGGCTCAGATTGGCTCTTGGGAGCTACTTTGGCTTTGCAATGCCATTCCAGCTCGACTCCTGGATGCATGCCATCAGCAGATTCGTAGGGTCCTGAATTACTCATTTCTGATTTCCACTGGGAGATATGTTTATTTCTCACAGCTTGTTGTTCAATCAAAACTTTTATTTTCCATGTCACTTTGGTTCAGTAAGCCATGCACACTCTCAAGCGACGGATCGATAAAGCTGCGGCGGTTGCTTACTGCGCAATCACTTGACATTCAGAGGCATCCAGTACCATGCAAAGGTTGACCCATCAGGGGAAAAGTGGGCAAAGAAACCAGTGAGATGGGACATGGTCTGTGCAGTAGTTTGTCTCATGCCCACAAAACCCAGGGGCCCACAGAGAAGCTTCCTCCCGCTCCCTTTCAGGAAAGGCAGCTTTTTTTTTTATTCTCGGCCATTAGAACAGCTTTGATACAAAGACAGCAGGGCCAGAATCCAAGGACCAAGTGCTAATTGTCTTTCTCTGGCCAAACTCAACCTACCCTCCTCAGTCCTTTTTCTTCTTGATCCTTCTGCAACCACTGACTATAAAGGAAGTTGTTGTCTGTTCTCCTCAACTGGACTTAAGTGGTCAAGGCTTCTCCACATGCTCCTCTCATCTCTCTAGCTGCTCTTTAACCATCTCCTCTTCATCAGTCTTGTTCCCCCATCAGTCTTGCTCACAACAGACCACAATTAGTTCTTGAACCCCCTATTTTGTCTCCGGGGGACTTCTATTTCGGCGGGGCTCCTTTTCCATTGCAGGTTCTGCAGGCTCTACTTGGAGCTTCATAGGAGCTATCCATGGTTCTGAACTCCATCCCCACCATGGATAGCTCCCATGAAGCTCCAAACAGAATGTGATACGGCCTGTGGCTCACGCTAGCTCAGCTTGTCTGAGCGTGGAAAGCTAAGCCGGGTCAGGCCTGGTTGTTACTTGGATGGGAGACCCCTCCTCTAGTTTCCTGCATTCAGCAGGGGGTTGGACTCGATGGCCTTGTAGGCTCCTTCCAACTCTATGATCTATGAAATCTATGAAAATAGGAGTCACCTGCTTCTCTCTCTCTCTCTCTCTCTCTCTCTCTCTCTCTCTCTTTCTCTCTCTCTCTCTCGTGAGCATTCTCATATCTCCCGTAGGCATTCTGCTGCCAAATGACTCTCAAATCTATTTCTCTCTTCACACTCTCTTGAGCCAGGGGTGGGAAACCTCAGGCCCGGGAGCCAAATCCAGCCCTCCTCGGGTCCCAATCTGGCCCTCAGATGTCCCCCAGAAAGCCATGCCCCCTTTCCCCCAACCACTGCTCATTTGGTGGCTTGCCCATCCTAAAAGGTTGCAATGCCTCCCCTACAGCTTAGTTACTGGCAGTAAGAGCTTTACGCTACAATATGCTGGTATGGGTTTTTTTTTTGCTTCACCCCTCTTGCTTTTGGTTCCTTTGCCTTTGGCCACTGGAATGCAGCTTTTCTGAAACGGAATTAAGCCCTCAGGCTGAAAATGGGTCCCCACTCCTGGCTTGAGCCCTACAGAGGCATCCAGGAGGTGTTAAGTATGTAGGGAGTGCAGGAGCATACATGCCACCCTGACCCCACCATCCTCTTGTTGATCTGGACAGCGTGCAGGTGCTTCTACAATCGTTCGCTTGAATGCGAGTAGAAACCTCCAAACGGATGGCAGCCCTGATAGCTCCAGATCCCCAATCATGAGGAGGCTTTGACGTGTATTCAGCCAAATTCATGTACAAGCCCCCTTCGCACTTCCTAGATCAACATGGGAAGTTTGGGGCTGGAGCCAGTGTGGACAGACACATTGGGGGCAGTGGCGGTGTGCACATTCCCGCGCTCCCTACACACTTAAGCCTGTACGTGTTAGGCTGGATGACTGCAACGGGCTTTCGTCTCATCAACTTTACTTCATAACTGTCCCAGTGTTATTTCCTATTAAACATGATGCAGATGGAGTACTTCCTCTTTCTACTCAAATCTCCTCCTGTCCCATTCTTCTTCATTTCTAGTGGATCCCTCCTGTCCCTTGGACTAATGACCATTGGGCTATCTTTGATTCTTCCCTCCTTGTCCAAACACCCAAATGGTCTCCAGTCTTGCTGCTTCCTTCTCTTCAGCACCTGCAAGATCCGCCTCTTCTCTCTATCCTCACTGCTCCTAGTCCTTTCAGCAGTACCTCTCATGCAGAGAGCTGTAAGTGCCTCCATGCTGGCTTTGTTTCCTGCTATACCACTCCTCTTCATTCAACGTGATGTGCTTCTGTTAAATCCAGTTCTCTTACCTCATCCCACTGGCAATCCAAAGTGCTGGTTTTAACCTATAAAGCTATTCACAGCTTAGGGCTGTGGTATCTGAAGGACCACCTCTTCCCATACATTCCCACCCATGTGCTGAGGTCATCTTCAGAGGTCCTGCTCCAAGTGCCCTCCTCATAAGAAGGCCTTTTCAGTGGTGGGCCTCCCCAATGCGGAACGCCCTCCCAGGAGATGTCTGCCTAGCACCTACATTGTTGATTTTTTTTTAGTGCCAGTCAAATACCTTTTTATTATTTCAAGCCTTTTCACTTGATATACATTCTATTGGCTGGATACATCTTAAAAGTTGTGTCTTCAAGCCATTTCCATCTCTGTGGATGCTTTTCAACATTGCTAGTATTTGTTATCTTTGATAATTTAGTCCTCACTATTCTTAGCTTTGTTTTTTGTTTATTCGTGTTTAACTGGATTTTGTTCTACAGTCATGCCTTGGATTGAGAGCATAATTCGTTCCAGAAACGTGCTTGTAATCCAAAACACTCTTATATCAAAACGAAATCCCCCCCAAAAAAATTTGTACAGAGATTTTTAATTTAAGCCGTACTACAGTGCTTGTATTGCAAGACGTCGCTTGTATATCAAGTAAAAAAAAAATTAAATAAATATTTAAAAATGTGCTTGTCTTGCAAAACGCTCTCAAACCAAGTTACTTGTAATCCAAGGTATTACTGTATTTTGTACTTATGTATGTTGCCCTGAGAGCTCTGGTTATAGAGTGACTCACAAGCTGAATGAATGAATATGTAAGTAATACAGATATTCCACACACTTCGAGACCTTCAGGTTAAGGCTCCCTGGCCAGGGCTACATGGTTGCAGCATCATGTTTTCAGATGTTTCAAATATTTCCAGCCCTCTTTCTTCTTCCTTGGATATGGTATTCTTCTATTTTCTACCTGAAAGGTGCTCTGAACAGGATAGGCACTCTTTGTTATTATTTTATTTTATTATGATGTAATATATTCCAGAACTGAGACCTCACAGTGAAAGCAGGTTCTGGAACTACATTCTGGTGAGCCTCCCTTGCTTCAAATTAAGCCCCGGCCTTGATCCAAATCTTACCAAGATAAAAGGGTTTATTTGGATCAAGCCTTGTATTAGCTCTACATCTTGGCTCTCCCACAGGACAGATTAATACAGGTTTTAAGCTCCCATTGCCTAGAACTGAAAGGGAAGACACTTCAATAAAATGCCCAGAATCCCTCTGATATTGGAGCCTTAGCTTGTTTTATCTCCATGACTTGTACAATAAATTCCCTACCACAAAAATTAGATTCTGGGTGGCCAAGACCACCATCCTCCAATATTAGCTCTTCACAATCCCACTCGGTCCCCCTCATAGGCTTCTGACTAGGCTTTTCAAGGGCTATTAAAAATCTCATGTCATTTATCTGCCCGGTTGTCCTTTTTGGATGAAATGTCTTAGGAGTTCATGGATCTGATCTGTTGCTGCTGACATACAGGTGCATACTTCATATAATTAAATGTTGCAAATCCCTCAGCGAGTGGGGGATTTGTTGCTAGGCTACTGAACTAAGAGCCCTTTGGCTGAGGGACAGACAACTAAAAGATTAAGTCAAGGCCTCTGTTAAAAATTCAAAGTCTCTGTTTGCACGTCTTCTCTCCCCTCCCCCCCCCCCAGCTGCTAGTGGTAGTGGCTGGATGTTTTCATGTGAATGGATGCCAACAGCAGTGTTATCTGGTGCTTTAAATAGTATACGTTAAGAGCACTGTACAATAGCTGGATTTATTTATTTATTTATTTTATTTCTATACCGCCCCCACAGCCGAAGCTCTCTGGGCGGTTCACAACAGTACATACAATAAAATGGATGAGATGAGTGAGGAAAAACAAGCATTAATTGGAGCTTAAAATCAAAGAAGTCATAGCTGGAATAACTTTACAAAGCCACACACAACAGGTAACAACAAGCACAGATAAAAGCTTATCACTCATCACTTAGAATTTCCTCTCCATACCATTTGGCACCAATGAAGTAGAGGACACCTGGGCACTCCATGTGGAACGTCATTCAATAACAGGCCTGTGGCTCACGTTGGCTCAGCTTGTCTGAGCGTGGAAAGCTAAGCAGGGTCAGGCCTGGTGATTACTTGGATGGGAGACCCCTCCTCTAGTTTCCTGCCTTGAGCAGGGGGTTGGACTCGACAGCCTTGTAGGCCCCTTCCAACTCTATGATCCTAACGTCTTCAGTTAGTCCTCCTCATTCATTTGCTGTTCAAACAAGCATAGGTCATTTTCAAAAGGCTTCATTCGCATGTGGGGGGGTGGGATCCTCCAGAATTGATCTATTCCTGTGATCTTCCTTATCTTAAAACATGTCCTGTTTCTGCCAGGCCTACCACATGAGTCAAATCCTGCCTTACCAGGAGTAGTCCTTTGAGTCAAGGATAAGGAAGCTCAGGTTAGCAGAGGAGCTGTCCAGCAGGGAGAGATGTCGATTCAGCAATGACTAGGCCAGTGTTCTCCAACCTTGGGTCCCCAGCTGTTTTTGGCCTACAACTCCCAGCATGCCCCAGCCAGCTATGCTGGCTGGGCATGCTGGGAGTTGTAGGCCAAAAACAGCTGGGGACCCAAGGTTGGAGAACACTGGACTAGGCAATACTGAAGGTGGGGTCTGCAGAGTCAAATGAAAAGGGCAGAGTGACCTCCGGAGGCCACAGAGCTGGAGACAGTGCTTGTTCCTGGGGTTGTCCTCTCCCCAACACCTCTGGGTGAATGGCGTCTCCCAGGGTTCATTCCAGGGTTGATTCCTGTACCTAGTCTTCCCCCTCCTCAGTGTCCTCAGATCCTTCCATTCATCGTAGAGCTCCTGACCCAAGGATCATGATGGGGCACTTTTCAGGGATTTCTCAGTGGGGTCAATATCAGGGATGGGGACTCGGACTCGGGGACTCGACTCGTGAGTCGGACTGAGTTCCCCCCTCTGACTCGACTCGGACTCGAGTCCCAATATTTTTAATGGGACTCGAGACTCGACTCAGAACTCGAGACCAAGGACTCTTCAACATCCCTGGGCTGTGCCAGAAGGAGTGGAGAGGAGCGTGATCGCCGGCAAGGAGTAAGGCTGAAATTGTGATGAGACCTCACCGTTCCAGAATGGGGGGCAAACATTTAGAAAAAATCATGTTCCTCAAATGCATGTACAGCATAGGAAGTACAGCAAGTTTATTTTTTAAAATCATTTTCCTAAAATGCAACATTTCAGACATTTTGGGTTTGGCTGCCTCTGCCTGCCTGTTTGGGGTTCCCTGCCTCCTCTGCCTGCCTGGTCTCTTCTTAACCAGTTCCACAGTTTGAATTGTCCAAGACAAAGGCCTCTCTGCCTGCCTGCCTGCTTTGGGGGTTCCCTGCCTCCTCTGCCTGCCTGGTTATTTTGGGTTTTTCTGCCTGGTCTGTTCTTGTCAAAATCAGTGGCAGAGTTTTGAAATAAAAAGGCACACTTGTACCTAGAATTTATTTAAGCCACACATCTGAAGTAGCCTTATTTTGTTGGGGGGAAACCCCATTGATTTTAATAGGGACTCGTGGAGTCAGCTTTGGGAGTGACTCGTGACTCGTGAGTCACCATTTTGGACCAAGGACTCGGACTCGAGACTCGGGTCCAAGGACTCGTGACTCGACTCATGACTCGAAACCAAGGACTCTTCAACATCCCTGGTCAATATCAGAAGGCAAGCTTCCCTGAAAGGCAACTTGCCCACTGCTACTGATCTGTGTAATGCACAGATGCCCACGATACCCAGAAGGTACTGGGTGTGAACTAGAATGTGCTAGTTCTAAGCATTAGGCAGGACTCAGGTACAGAGAGGCAGAAGACAGTCAAGTCCATCTCTCCTGTATCCCCAGCAGAGGAGTAAGACCCAGTCCTTGATCACGAGCCAGAGATAGACAGCTGGGCATTTCAGCCCCCCAAACTAGGCCCCCGGAGACAGTTCTTCTGAGCCAACTCCGCTAGGAATCATGTGTCATCACGCCAGACACCTCCCACTCCCCAACACCTTTTCACCAGCGCAGCGTACAAAACCAGGCATGAAGCACAGGAAAGATGCCGAAGTGCTTTACAAATGCGCTTCCGTCCCAAAGGTGGTCCCTTTAAGGATTTCTGCTCCTCAGTTATGTGGGTGGAACTTGGGAAGTGTTGCCTGGAAGGATGTAAGGCAGGGGTAGCAACTTTTTCAGACCCTGGGGCACACTTAACATTTTTTCCAGGCCGGAGGGTGCATTTGTCCCACAGTCATGTGGGCCTGTGTGCACTTATTTTCAGGATTCTCTCTTTTTCTTGACCCTCCCCTTTCCAGGATCCACACTTTTCTTTCCTCCTTCCTCCTCCCCCTCCTGCTCCTCCCCCTCCCTCCTGCAGCTGCTCAGGGTTTTCTTCTCCCGCTGCCTCCCTTCTCACCCCCATCGTTCCACCACACTTACCCCCATCTCTACGTTCAGCCTCCCAACGCGCTCACCTCAGCAGCAATCTCCCAATCTGCTGACGTCCGGCTTCCTAGATGCTGACTGTGTGGGGAGGCAGAAGCAGTGCTGGGGGTGAGTGAGGGTGCAGAACAGGGGTCTGTGGAGGGCACACCTGGGGGGCTGGGTTGCCAAGCCTTGACGCAAGGTGTCTTTTGAAGCCCCCATCGTGCCTTAGTTGCTCTAAGGAGGTCCAAGCAATGAAAGGGGCAGCAAGGCTGTGTGGTCTTTCCATCCCTGCAGTCATGCGGCTTCCTCATCCCTTCCCCACCCGCTCCAACAACCATGTATTGAGCATGGACATCTGCAGGGAGGACACCTACTCGCATGGGTTGCCATGAAAGCTGTGAATGCTGATTGGGCATGGTTCCAGCTCCCATAGAAGCCTCCATTTCATTTCATTCATTTCATTTATTTCATTTCTATACCGCCCCACAGCCGAAGCTCTCTGGGCGGTTCACAACACTGACTCTATACATAAAAACAACAATAAAAAAAACATACAAAAATAGTTTAAAAAATTAAAAACCAAATTTTAAAAACACAGTTTAAAATAACAATACAAAAGCCAATAAAACTGAGCCTACACAGGTGACAATCCCCTCCGTGCTATTCCAAGCTCCTAACTAAATGCCTTGGCATAGAGGGAAGTCTTAACCTGGCGCCGAAAAGATAGTAAGGTTGGCGCCAGGCGGGTCTCAGTGGGGAGCTGATTCCATAACTGGGGGGCTACCACCGAGAAGGCCCTCCTCCTCGTTGCCACCAACCGAGCCTCCCTTGGAGGTGGCAATCGGAGGAGGGTCCCAGATGTTGAGCGTAGTGTCCGGGTAGATAGCGGTTGGGAGAGACGTTCCGTCAGGTATTGTGGTCCGTCAGGTATGCATATAGGCTTTCCTCTTCCATGTGTGGATGTGGGGGGCAGGCAAGGAACGTATGACGAGGGTCTTGCAAGCCCTTGTATCTGACTCTCTTGCTTCTCCTGAACATTGGACCTCTATCAACTGCCTCTCTCTGTCCTCCTTAAGAATCCAGATTCTGACTACCACCCCAGACATCTAGCTGAACCCTTTGCGCCTCAAACCATCCGTTGGCTCTGCCACCTCAGAACGAGACAATCCTTCTCTGCCTTGGATGCGTTTTTCAATAGGACTTTCTTTGAAAATGTGTCATCTGTTCTTGACTTATTATTATCACTGCTACTGGGTTTTTATTTTAGTTTTATTTTATTTTGTATTGTTTATGGCTGATGGTGGTTAGGTACTATTTGAGATTCCCTTTCATGGGACAGAAAGGCAGTGTATAGCTATTTTAATAAACACACCATGAAGCCCAGTAGGTCTGACTGGCATGCAACATGCATGGATTGTGTGTGCCCTACAATGTGCTCCAGAATCTGATACAATACACAGGGCTTCTTCGGCAGACATCTCAATGTGGAAAGAATCCCCTGAAGGAAGAAAGCTTAAAAAAAAAAAAAAATCACAGTTCTAGTAGATATAGGATAGTACAATTCTTGAAGGTCTGTCAAATTCATGGCACGTCCTTAATAGACAGATACTTTATTATAAATTTCCTAGGGGGGGGGGGGAACAGTACTTCCAATTTCCCCAAAGCACAATCATCAGCAGAGAACATTCACTAGCAGATATCAGACAAATGCAGCGTATTGTCCATGCTTCTTTAAAGAATTACAGCTTTCCACAGGGAGCCCTCATGTAATGTGCTCTGCCATGATGACTAGATTACTCTTAAGTAGCAGGGAAGGTATTACTAATGTGATTAGTAAAACAGGAAAAAAAAAAAAGGCATTAATATTTAAAACATCTGTTAGCCTTGCCAGCCCAGGATGTAAGTCAGATAGTACAATCAAGGCTCTGAAAGGAAATTCAGAAAGAGATCTCTAAGGCTCAGGGGAGGAGAAAATGGCAGGAATTCAGCAATGTTTGTGTAGCACAATGGATTTAATGTCATTCCACTTTGTGAAATCAAGAGCCAGAAGAATTTGTGGGATTCACAATTTTATGTAAGCATAAACTGACTGAACATAGAATGGAATGGATCTCCCTAATGAAATATGTACATTTCAAAAGCTTGCAATGAGCTTTTTTTTTTTAGTGGGAAATGCATACCAAAAAAAAGCATACATTTCAAGCATACACAAAGAATGCATACATTTGAAAATGCACACAAAAATGCTATTCTCAATGGGGAAAGATGCTTACATGTTAGAAATGCATACAAATGATATGTAGGTACATTTAGAAAAAATGCATGCAGAAAGACTTACAAATTTCTGGCTGGAAAAGAGAGGTTTGCAATCTGATGCAGACCACTTGAATGGGAATGAGCTTGGTGATGGAAAAATAAGAATCTTGAAGAGGTCAAGCTTGACATATTCACCAATCCCCAGTGGAAGCACAGATTTTTTTTATTTAGTTATGCCTCATATTCTTTAGGACAGGGGTCCCCAAACATTTTGGACCCATGGGCACATTTGGGAATTTGAGAAACTGCTGTGAGCACCACCACAAAATGGCTCCCATGGAGGATGTGGCTAGTCACATAATGGCTGCCCTGGGGGCCTGGCTAGTCAAAAGCGAGCTAAAGAAGGGCAGGGGAGAGAAATAGTGAGGCTAGAGGCCGGGAGGGAGGAGGAAACAGCAAGGCAAAGGGGCAGAAAAAGAGCAAGGCTAGAGGCTGGGAGGGGGAGAAATAGTATGCAAAAGAAGTGGGGGAACAGTGAGGCTAGAGGCTGGGTGGGAGGGGGAAACAGCAAGGCAAAGGGGTAGAAGGTGGAGAAAGAGCAGAGCTAGAGGCTAGAAAGGGAGAGAAAGAAGACTGCCCTAACGTTTTCCAAGGTTTTTCTTAAAACAATTTTTTTTTTTAAGGGGGCAGAGCTAGAGGCTAGAAAGGGAGAGAAAGAAGATTGCCCTAACGTTTTCCAAGGTTTTTCTTAAAACAATTTTTTTTTTTAAGGGGGCAGAGCTAGAGGCTAGAAAGGGAGAGAAAGAAGATTGCCCTAACGTTTTCCAAGGTTTTTCTTAAAACAATTTTTTTTTTTTTAAGGGGGCAGACCTAGAGGCTAGAAAGGGAGAGAAAGAAGACTGCCCTAACGTTTTCCAAGGTTTTTCTTAAAACAATTTTTTTTTTTTAAGGGGGCAGAGCTAGAGGCTAGAAAGGGAGAGAAAGAAGACTGCCCTAACGTTTTCCAAGGTTTTTCTTAAAACAATTTTTTTTTTGAAGGGGGCAGAGCTAGAGGCTAGAAAGGGAGAGAAAGAAGATTGCCCTAACGTTTTCCAAGGTTTTTCTTAAAACAATTTTTTTTTTTAAAGAAAGAGCAGAGCTAGAGGCTAGAAAGGGAGAGAAAGAAGACTGCCCTAACGTTTTCCAAGGTTTTTCTTAAAACATTTTTTTTTTTTTTAAGGGGGCAGAGCTAGAGGCTAGAAAGGGAGAGAAAGAAGATTGCCCTAACGTTTTCCAAGGTTTTTCTTAAAACAATTTTTTTTTGAAGAAAGAGCAGAGCTAGAGGCTAGAAAGGGAGAGAAAGAAGACTGCCCTAACGTTTTCCAAGGTTTTTCTTAAAACAATTTTTTTTGAGGGGGGAGCTTTGTGGGTGTCATTGGAGGTCTTGTGGGCACCATGTGTGTTTTTTTTAGTAAGCATGGCAATTCTAATAGGGAACCTAATTCTATTAGGCAATTCTGTTACACAATCCATTAGGCAAACCACTTCCATTCTCTAGCAAGGGAAGAATAATGCCGATCTAACTTGTAGAACTTGTCATAAGGACAACAAAGTGTACACAGAAGAACAGATCATTCTAAGCCGGGGGTAGGCAGAAGGTAGATTGGGATCTACTCGAAGATCTCTGGGTGATGCGCAGAATATTGGCAAGGGCTTTTGATCCCCAGTTGTTTAGCAACAGCAACAAAAAGTCTTTTAAAATATATTTTATTTAAAAGGCTCGTAGAATTTCTGATCTATAGTTACTCAAATGTAAATTTCTGCTTGTTTATGCAGGTCCTCCCAGTGTAACACTCATGGAGAACTGTATGTAGCTGGCTCCACCCCGAGACATCATTTTGTGTCTGGCTCTCACTGTTGGACCTTTGGGGTTCTAGTAAAAAAAAAAAAAAAAAAAGTAGACCATGCAAGCCTGAAGTCTGCCCACACTTCCCCTTTAGATGTTTACAGTGCTTTAACACTTGTATAGATGCAAAGTATTATATTTAAGGAGCACTAGAAATACAAATTTTATTTACTACGTTTATACACCCCCTTCTTCCAAGTAGTTCAGGGTGGGTATATATGGATTTATCCTCACAACAACCCTATGCGGTAGGCTAGCCCACGAGAACCAGGGTCAGGTCACCCCGCTCCAGCACTCTGTCCAATACACCAGACTGCCTCTTTGGATTTTGGCACAGTTGAGTGTGCAAAATTGCCCTTAGGAATAGATTCTGACATTTGCTGCGGAGTGGGGACCCTGGTTATATATTTGCTTAGTGTCCAACATTTTATCAGTGAAAAGAAATCCATCTCCTTCGCAGGAAGAAAGTAAAGGAAAAGTTCTTTATAGCGAGGAAGCCAGGAAGTGGGAGAAACATGCCTCATCCCTGCTTTCTGTCTTGCATATCCCTCCCCCCCCCCGAACCCTGGAGTCCTTAAGTTCAAGAAGTGCACTTTCCTACCGCCGAGATAACACCTCTTCTTCATTGTAGACCCCACAAATATTTCTGTTTTTCCGATGTATAAACAAACGAAATATCTCACAATAGGTAGGTTTTTGTGGGGGGGTTTTTTAGAACATCTTACCCCGCCTGGTGCCCTCCAGATGTGTTGGACCTGCAGTGCCCAGTATTCCCAGCCAGATGGCTGGGATTACTGGGCATTGCAGGTCCAACACATCTGGAGGGTACCCGGCAGGGGGAGGCTGTTTTAGGACACGAGGAGCTTAGTAAGTACCAGCTGCAACATTGTTAGATCTGATTCTGAAGCAAGGGATTCCAAAGATCCCAAAGCAAGGAAGCTGATGTTTCACCAGCCAAACGAGTACAGGTATGCATACTCAAGTACTGCATAAACACTCATAGCTACACTAGCTAGTACAACAAAGGAATACTTGTACCTACTGGAGGGTACCGTATGTATTTGTGATTGACAACACGGGGCACATTCACAGTACCACTTCCTGTGAATGATATTCATAGTATATCAGCATCACAACACACAAGCCAGGGTGAGGTGGGTGACGAGGCGTCCTGCAAAAAGGAGGCTTCTCTCCCCACCAAGGCACCTCCTGCTGCCAGTCAGCAGCTCCCACCGATTCTGTACCAATCTCAGTCTACCATCTGAACCAGCAATGGATCGATTCCTGCTGAAGCAGCCAGCCCATAAACACTACAGGGGTAAAATATGCTGAAATAGCACCCATGACCTAAATTTAAACGCACTGGACATACCCATGGGATTGGATCCAGGATCCGCCTTCCATGAGAAGAAGGGACCTTCTGTGAGAGGAAGAGCTCTGCTCACAACAGTTCCCTCTGCCCTGATTTTGGGGATCCCCCCCGAGTCACCCCATTCTGCAGGGTCCCCTGACTCTCTAGTATTTTCAGGGGAGCAGAGGGGCTGCCGTGGGAAGGGAGCAGCAGGGAAGTCCAGCTTAAATCTGGGTCCAACACCAAGTGTCCAAAGTGGACCATCCTCCTCACCTATGAGTATAGGTGCATTGGGGCAAATAAAACCCGTGCCCAATCCCTTTGAGAATGCCCACGCACACTTTGAGCAGGGCATTTACGCTCACTCCCTTGGGGGAGAAAGGCCTTTCTTCTTCTGTCAAAGGCTGGACATTTGGGGCGATGGAATTACTGCAGCACAATGCTGTAGTACTGGCTTGATGGGGACGCTACTGCTAACCAGGGATGTTGAAGAGTCCTTGGTCTCGAGTCACGAGTCGAGTCACAAGTCTTTGGACCCCGAGTCTCGAGTCCAAGTCCTTGGTCCAAAATGGTGACTCACGAGTCACGAGTCACGAGTCACGAGTCACTCCCAAAGCTGACTCCACGAGTCCCTATTAAAATCAATGGGGGTTTTTCCCAACAAAATAAGGCTACTTCAGATGTGTGGCTTAAATAAATTCTAGGCACAAGTGTGCCTTTTTATTTCAAAACTCTGCAACTGATTTTGGCAAGAACAGACCAGGCAGACAAACCCAAAATAACCAGGCCTTTGTCTTGGACAATTCAAACTGTGGAACTGGTCAAGAAGAGACCAGGTAGGCAGAGGAGGCAGGGAACCCCAAACAGGCAGGTAGGCAGGCAGGCAGTGCCCTTTGTCTTGGACAATTCAACTGTTGAACTTGATCTTCGCCGGCGATCGCGCTCCTCTCCACTCCTTCTGGCACAGCCCAGGGATGTTGACGAGTCCTTGGTCTCGAGTCCCGAGTCGAGTCTCGAGTCCCATTAAAAATATTGGGACTCGAGTCAGAGGGGGGACTCAGTCCGACTCACGAGTCAAGTCCTCGAGTCCGAGTCCCCATCCCTGCTGCTAACTCTCCCCAGCTTGCACCTCCCCTGCTGAGTTCCATCTGCAACCTCGCAGCTCTGTTGTGGCAGAAGAAAAACTGCCCATTGGGGGGGGGGGAAGGCTTTCTCAGCACAGAATCTGTGTGACATGCAATGCTAGCGCTGACCCAAGAATGGCACCGAAAGCCAGGGCAGGAAGTAGCTAGCTCCAGGGCTGCCTTATGAACACACACACACACACACACACACCCTGTGCCAGCATCACATCTTGCTGTGGACTGAGCTAAAAGACAAACATGCTGTGCGATCCTACATGTGTTTACTCAGAGGTAAGCCCCAGCTCAATGGGGCTCACCCTCAAGTAAGTGTGCAAAGGATTTGCAGCCTTCATCTAAAGGGGGATCAGGTTGGGGAAGCCTAAATTATTTAGACTCTCACAACCATAACAAGAGCCTAAATAACTGCTCAGTTTAAAAGTGCTGAGCATCCAATAGATTCCATTGACTTCAATGGCAGCCAATATGTACTCAGCACTTTTAAAAACTAAGTCATTTATTTTCATGCCAAGAATGGATTTAGGGGTCTAAGGGCAGGCAGTAAATATCTAGATATTTATCTACAGCTAATGCTATCACTATCTATCTATATAATCGTTGTATCTTGGATTAAAGGACACAGTCAACTAACCTCGATATCCACACAGGAATCAGGAGATTGTGTCCAACACAGCTGTCATGATACATTTTGCATTTTGATATAAAGTTGAAAACTAAATGCTCAAGCTAATGTTCATCAACAAGTCGGTGAGATCAGTTCCACTGGAAACGGGTTTCCCATCTGTGGATCCCAAGAATGCTGCATGCTAGTAGGGAACTGTCGGGATTTAATTTCTATTTGCTTCTTGCCTGGGGTATTTAACATTTTTAGTAAGTCAGCTGCTGTGCAACCTGCCAACCAACCTTCTGGTTCTGGGCACCTGAAGATATTTTAGGAGCCTAAAATAGACTGAACTGGGTCCCCTCCCCCCGCCCACCACACAAAGAACTACAAATGGCTGCCAAATGGGACAGGTCTCCTAACATCACCATGATTGTTTGGAGCATCAGGAATACGTAAGTGTGATTGAAACAGGTGCCCAATTTGGTTTCCAACAAAAGATGTCTTTCACTCAGACTCAGGAGCTAGACCTGCCTTCTTGTCCCCTCTAGATGTTTCGGACTCCAACCCCCATCATCCCTAGCCATTGGTCTTGCTGGCTGTGGCTGATGGGAATCATAGTCCAAAATATGTAGAAAGGTACCAAGCTGGGGATGGTTCAGCTAGACCAAGCAGTCATGTTGGAAGCCTTTCCTGTACAGCATAGAAACGAGCTGGGAGACTGGCCTCCCTGTGAGATTTGCTTCTGGCTGTGACCTGGAGATATTGAAACAGGGTCTCCAACACTTCAGGGCCTGTGGGCACATTTGACATTTTGAAACAGTGCCCTGAACACCACCACAAATTAGCTGCTGTGCGGGGGTTGGGGGGCCATCACAAAAATGTTGTGAGTATCCTCCACCTAATCTGTGTTTCTATGTGTGCATGAATGTGACCCTGTGTGTGCTACTCACTCCTGCTTCTCTCTGTGTGTCTCTAGCTCTTTTCTCTCTTTCCTTTTCTCTCTCCACTCCCCTCTCTGGCTCCTCTTTCCTTCCTTCCTTCCTTCCTTCCTTCTCTGGCCCTTCCTTCCTTCCTTCCTTCCTTCCTTCCTTCCTTCTACTATCCCTCTGGCTCCTCTCTCTACCCTCCCTATTAAAAATGGAGCAATATTTCTGTCGGCTTTAATAGGGAGAGGAAAAGCCCCCCTGTCAAAAACTGACTGGAGCTGAGGCGAAGGTTACTCCACCCACCAAGGACCCTATTGCCCAAGGGTCCTTGGTGGTGGACTTCCCAGCCCCCAGCCATTTTTTGGGCAGGAGGGTTCCCCCCCCCTTTGCAAGTGAATGGAGGAACTGCTCCATTCACTTGCAGAGATGGAAAATAGCTTGGCAGGCACCTCAGCCTGGCCTTGCGGGTGCAGTGGCACCTGTGGACACTGCGATGAAGACCACTGTCTTAAAACATGCCACAGACTAGCCAATGTTTTCTAAAACATCTTCAGAATATTGTCCCACAGGGAGACATTATCCACAAGCCTGTATATGCACCTTCTCCAGAACTGCTTTGCTACTATCAGTAAGCTCAGGGAAAGGGAAGGTAATAGACTGTGGGGAACGTGTAACCATTCACCAGGGACAGAACCCCCATAATTGTCCCTTCCTCATATGGGGAAGCTTTCTCCTGCTTTTGAGAACCATCAGTACCTTTGTCACAGCAGCACGCATTACACTAATCCCTATCTTCATCTTAGACCTATTTGCATCCCTAGCTACCACCAAACTAAGGTGGTGTTATCTCAAACTTACTTGCAGGCCCAGGAATGCAAATAACATCCCTTGCACTAACACTAGGGAAATGGGCAAAATGTGGCCATCCTTAACAGATCTGGAAGCAAAGGGTCAAGAATGAATGTGAGCATATATCAGTGAGCAGGAACTAGCACAGCTCTATAAAACCATAATGTAGAGTGGGAGCAGGAACCTGGCACCTAGTATAAAAATAATATTCATCCCCTGAAGGCTACTAATATCTTAGGGTAAATATGACACCAGAAACTTTGAGTGCCTTTCTTGTGTGATGGGTTTCACAAAGAAAGCAGAGCGCTAGGCTACATGGAATATTTATTTATTTATTTATTTACTGTCTTTTTAGTCTGCCCAATAACAAAAGGCCACCTGTGCCTCAAGTTGCAGATCCAGGAGCACTCCCAAACTGTGCATCTGAACCTTCAGGGGGACTGCAATTTCCTCCAGAACAGATTGAACTGTACTCAGTTGAGCAGAACCACACACTAACAGTACCTCTGTCTCGCCTGGATTGAGTTTCAATTTATTGGCCCTCATCTAGTCCATTACCCTGCTCAGGCACCAATTCAGGACATCCACGACTTCATCTGGGTTAGATGAAAAGGAAAGGTAAGGCTAGGTGTCATTTGCATATTGGTGACACCTGAACCCACATCCCTGGATAACCTCTCCCAGGAAACATCTAGTTTCATGTAGATGTTAAATAGCGTGAGGGATAAAACTGAGCCCTGCAGAACTCCATGACATAATTGGTATAGAACACAGCAGAAACCCCCCAGCATTACCTTCTGGAAAAGGCCAAGTAGTAATGGAACAACTGAAAAACAGTGCCCCCAATTCTCAGCTCAGAAAGCCGATCCAGATGGATACCATGGTTGATTGTATCAAAAGTCACTGAGAGGTCCAAGAGAACCAACAAACTTGCACTCCCCCTGTCTCTCTCTCGGCAAAGGTCATCCCACAGGGTGACCAAGGCAGTTTCTGTCCCAGAACTGGGCCTAAAGCCAAATTGAAATGGGTATGAAAATCAACTTCCTCCAAGAGTGCCTGGAGTTGATTGGCAGCCACTTGCTTGAACACCTTGCCCAAGAAAGGGATGTAAGCAACCAGCCTACAGTTGTCCTCCACTTCTGAGTCCAGGTTAGATTTCTTCCTCTTTCAAAGAGGAGCTTAGAACCTCCTGGACCATATTAGAAGTAGCAAGCCAAGACGGTCAAGGGTCAAGCATGCAAGTGGTCACACAAACTCGTCCAAGGAACTTATCTGCATCCTTGGGCCTCATCAACTGGAACTCATCCAATACAACTGGACCAGACAGTGCTCTGGTCTGGATACCTCTGGAGCTACACTAACCATCTTTATATATATTTATACATAATGAGTTGGACCCAGGATCTGCCTTCCGCTAGAGGAAGGGCCTGTCCACAAGAGGAAAGGCTCTGTTTGCAGAAGATCCCTGCACCTGATTTTGGGGGTCCCCCCTTCTCCACAAGACACAACGCAGCTCATCTCATTCATTGGGGTTTTCCTGAATCTCTGTGTAGCATTTTCATGGGGCTTGGGGTGGGGGCTGCCATGGAAAGGATGAAAGGGAGGCCCACTTCTGCCAGCACACTCGATCCAGCTTAAAGCTGGATCCAACCCAATATATGAGGTGGGTTCTTTATGAACACAGAGTATGGCTACCAGGGATTTGCACTGCCAAGTGAGTAAGAGCAGCTTGTTCCATGCTCATCCAATCTCCCTGCGGTTCAAAGGGGAGGACAAAAACAGATCAGCTCACATACCTCTTCATGCTGTATGTAGACCATTATTTATTTAGATACCAGGTTACGTGTGATATATTATTTATGTAACATGCATATTTATCAGAAGCGGGAGAAATAAATTGCCTGCTGTCTGCTTCAGCCTGCCTATGCCAAATGTTCTCCCTTTCTTCTGTGACCCTGAATAATCTTTTCGCATTAGTAATACCTTTCATGTATTGTTCTCATACTGACCCTCAGAAACCATACAGTCCAGACACACAGGCAAACACACACACACACACACACCGTACAAAGATGGACACAGAGATGTCATAGTAAACTACTGTGTGGATTTCTCTGTATTGAAATTATTATGTACTGATAACATTTGTATTCTGCCTTTCATAAAATACTTAATGTGGTGTACAGTAAGACAGAACAACTTTAATACGGTCTGAAATTCCTCCTGATGAAAGCTCTCTAAAACCATCTGGCATCTGGAAGCCTTTTCTATTATGCATTTTACTGAGTGGCAAAATATTTAGAGTCTGCCAAGAGTGGAGGTTTAAGGCATAACTACACTTGGCAAGGAAAGAAGTATGGACAGGAAGACGTCACTGGGGACAACTCAAGCGAGTTCAAGCCATCACGGCTTACTCACAGGCCACAGCTATGTCTAGTCCAGGGGTAAGCAACATGGTGCCCATGGTGCCCAGACACCTTTCTTGGCGGTCGCTGAAGTGTCCTACCCCTCTCATTATATTTTTTTAATCAACACATTTTCTTACCAGCATTTGGGATCACTTCAAACCAAAGTGAGGGCTTCCTTCCGCCGCCATCTTCATTTCCCATGAGTGCCTCTGGGCCACAGGGTGAAGAGCTGAGATATTCTTAGGAAATGGAGATGGAGGTCTGAAATTCCTCCTGAAGGAGGCTGAAGGCTAGGGCTATCGGAGAAATCTGCAACGGACTCAAATGAGTCCACATTTCTAAGAACCCGACCCACGGATTCCACAGCGGACTTGTGCTTTTCCCAAGTTGCACAGATTCTGCAGAACTTGCAGACCATTATCTTTACTTTCCGTAATTTTGCGCAAATTTATTCGTAGAAAAATAGGGGGACATTTTTTAAAACACCAACCAAAAATGCACATTTCCCCCATAGGCTACAGCGTGAAAATATACATTTTCCGGGGATCTGAGCGGACGACAGAACAAAAGGCACCTGACAATCCGCGAAACATAGACAGAACAGATTTTACGTCCGTACATCCCTACGTGCAGGCCAGTGCTTTCCTCTGCAGTGAGTCAAGCCACCCTGAAAAAGAAGGGGGGAAAGAAAAAAGGACTCTCACCACTTCTGCCTGGTAAATGGGGGGGGTTAGGGAGAGCAAGGGGGTAGGAAGGGCAGTGGAAGCCAGCTGGCGGGTCAGAGAAGCCAGCATAAAGCCAGTGGGGGCTGGAGCAGCCAGCTGGGAGCAACCTGGGGGATTAGGGAGGGAGAATGGATGAGGGCTGCAGGTGTGTGAGAAAGAGGGAGGGAGGGAGAGAGAAAGGGTTTAGGGTGGGTTCTGGAGGGATCCTGAAAATGTTCCTGAAAAAGAGTGATCCTGGGGGGGGGGAGGTTTTTTCATGTATTTGCAATGAGGAGGAGGAAGTGTGTGTGTGTGTGTCAGGGATGTTGAAGAGTCCTTGGTCTCGAGTCATGAGTCGAGTCACGAGTCTTTGGACCCGAGTCCCGAGTCCCGAGTCCGAGTCCTTGGTCCAAAATGGTGACTCACGAGTCACGAGTCACTCCCAAACCTGACTCCACGAGTCCTTATTAAAATCAATGGGGGGCTTTCCCAACAAAATAAGGCTACATCAGATGTGTGGCTTAAATAAATTCTAGGCACAAGTGTGCCTTTTTATTTCAAAACTCCGCAACTGATTTTGACAAGAACAGACCAGGCAGACAAACCCAAAATAACCAGGCAGGCAGAGGAGGCAGGGAACCCCAAAGCAGGCAAGCAGAGGCAGCCAAACCCAAAATGTCTGAAAGGTTGCATTTTAGGAAAACGATTTAAAAAAATAAAATCTTTGCCGGCAATCACACTTCTCTCCACTCCTTCTGGCACAGCCCAGGGATGTTGAAGAGTCCTTGGTCTCGAGTCCCGAGTCGAGTCTCGAGTCCCATTAAAAATATTGGGACTCGAGTAGGACTCGAGTCAGAGGGGGGGACTCAGTCCGACTCACGAGTCGAGTCCTAGAGTCCGAGTCCCCATCCCTGGTGTGTGTGTGTGTGTGTGTACGTGTGTACGTGCGTGTTATTCATGCATGAAGAGAGGGTTCTGTGGGTGATGAGCTCCTGATGTAGTCCATACATTCTAAATGTAGTGTCACAAAAGGTGCATTAAAAAAAAAAATCAGAAAGTTTTGGCATTGGAATAGGGAGTTGTTGATAAGGAAGGCTGGAGACCATGGGATTGTGGGAAGAAGTGGGCTGTGTGGCTGGAGAAGGAATGCAAATTTGAGAGATCCTCCACCTCCTGACCACTGGAATGCCACTAGAATTAGGACCAGTCTATAGAACCACTTGCATCTCCAGAATTATTTTCTGCCGTGCACATTTGGCTTCCCCAGCAGCTGAGTCAGCGTTCAAAGGGTTCCCTGAAGGTAGAAAGTTTGAAAACTTCTCCTCTAGGAGCCTGTTTTTATAGATCTAGTCGGTGCTGCTGCCCTCTAGCTAAGAGAGTTCCAAAGGCCAAGATTCATCATGCTGCCTTCCTGACAAAGATGCTGCATGCCATGCAAATCCAGAGCAGAAAGAGATTTTCTCTCAGTGATGTTCAGTCAAATGGTGCCCACACAATTTTATCAATTTCTAGACATGAAATTCCATTCACAAAACCAAAGCTTTCCCCTTTCACAGGATCTCGTACCACATGCTGTTATTGACAGTTCTGTCATCAGCCTCAATACAGCAAGAAAGCAGCCATTCACTACTTGGGAAATTATCATCATTTCTAAAAGGAGGTAATGGGGCGGGGGGAAGCAAGAGAAAAGAATGGAGAAGATGAAAGGGAAAAGGAAAGAGACAGCAAAGCCAAACCTCTCCTTGGGGAACAAATTTTAAAAAGGCATTATGCTAAATTGCTTCAAAAACAACCACAGTCACATGCATAATAATCATTTTCATCATCATCATCATCATCATCATCATCATCATCATTATTATTATTATTATAAAGAAAATCAAAGTGACTTGTTTTGTGGAGTACCGGTAAATAATTGATCGACAGCAACAGGGAGATGGCTGCGCATTCATGCAGCAATCCATCTGCACAGGTCAAAGAAGAGAAAGTAATTGCTTTTGAATAAAGTTCCAGCAACACACCATGTGGAGTCCAGAGACTCTTTCTTAACCCAACACAGCCTGGGCGGTAGCAAGCCTGAGCAGAAGGCAGTCACACGGAGCGAGACTGCTTCACTGTCAGTTGCTCTCCACATGCTGCTTTTTCACCCATGGCGGATGGACGGGGGAGATACGGGGTTCCCATAGTTTCCCTGTACCTTTCCCCCTACCCTGTAGGGACCTGCAGGGTGGTAGAAAATAAAGAGAGATAAAAGGGGTGGAGCCACCCACATATAGCTGTGGTCACACACCCTGCCAGCATGCGGGCCTTGAGAATCTAAAAGGGGAGGCTCATTAGACAACCATTTATAGGGGTGAGAGGCTAGCTGGTGGATGATTTTAACAGGAGTAAGGTTATTAATACTGGCAATATTTTTATTTCCATAGTGCCATCCAGTAGTGCTTTTCTGGGAGGAGAGGGGTGGTCAGAGAGGGTGTAGGCAACCGATTATAATTGATCTGAACCCAGAGAATTCAAGCACAGGTTGAAAAGTTTACTGAACACCATGAATCTGCTTCTCATCCATTTTTCATGCTCCCTCCAGGATACATGCTGTTGTTTCTGATCCAGTTTAAGAACATAAGAAGAGCCATGCTGGATCAGGCCAAGGTCCATCTATTCCAGCATTCTGTTCACACAGTGGCCAACCAGCTGCCTACAGGACCCCACAAGCAAGACATGAGTGCAACAGCAACTGGTGTACATCGGCATTCTGCCTCTGATAATGGAGGTAGCATAATAGATTTCATAGATCATAGAGTTGGAAGGAGCCTACAAGGCTATGACGAGTCCAACAACCCCCTGCTCAATGCAGGAAACTAGAGGAGGGGTCTCCCATCCAAGTGATAACCAGGCGTGACCCTGCTTAACTTTCAGGACTAGCAGCCATTGGTAGCCTTACCCTCCATGAATTTGTCCAATCCCCTTTTAAAACCCTCCAAATTGGTGTCCATCGCTACATCTTGTGGAAGTGCATTCCATAGTTTAACTACTATGCGCTGTGTGAAGAAGTATACTTTCTTTTATCTGTCCTGAATCTCCCACCAATTAGCTTCATGGGACGACCGCTTTGGGTTCTAGTATTATGAGGGAGGGAGAAAAATGCCCCCCTATCCACTTTCACCACATAATTTTCACCACATAATCCACTTTCATGCATAATTTTGTACACCTTTATTGTATCTCACTTTACTTGCCTTTTTTCTAAGCTGAACAATCCCAGACGTTTTGACCTTTCCTCATAATGGAGTTGCTGCTGCAGCCCCTTAAACATTTTAGTTGTCCTTTCCTGCACTTTGTCCAGTTCTACAATATCCTGTTTTAGGTGTGGTGACCAGAACTGTACACAGTATTCCAAGTGTGGTCACACCATAGATTTGTATAAAGGGAGTATGATATTGGCAGTTTTATTTTCAGTTCCTTTCCTAATTATGCCTAACATGGAATTTGCCTTTTTCACAGTCACAACATGCTGGGCTGACATTTTCATCGAGCTGTCCACCGCAACCCCATGGTCTCTTTCTTGGTCAGTCACCACTAGCTCAGATCCCATCAGCTTATACTTGAAGTTGGGATTTTTTGCCCCAACGTGCATCACTTTATACTTGCTTAAATTGAACCACATTTGCCATTTTGATGCACATTCTCCCAGTTTGGAGAGATCCTTTTGGAGCTCCTCACAATCATTTTTTTTTTTTTGTTCTAACCACCCTAAATAATTTGGAGTCATCAGCAAACTTGGCCACTTCACTGCTCACTCCAAATTCCAGATCATTTATAAACAAGTTGAAGAGCATTGATCCCAATACAGATCCCTGTGGGGCCGCACTGTTTTCATTCCCCTATTGGGGGAATTTACCATTTATTCCTACTCTCTGCTTTTCTGTTCTTTAACCTGTTACTGATCCATAAGAGGAGCTGTCCTCTTATTCCAGATTGCTAAATTTGCTCAGGAGTCCTTGGTGAGGGACTTTGTCAAAAGCCTTTTGAAAGTCCAAGCAAACAATGTCTACAGGATCACCCCTGTCCACATGTTTATTGACACTCTCAAAGAACTCTAAGAGGTTAGTGAGACAGGACTTACCTTTGCAGAAGCCATGTTAATTCTTTTGCAGCAGGGCTTGTCCTTCTATACGCTTACTAATTTTACCTTTAATAGTGCATTCAACCAGTTTGCCTGGGACAGATGTTAAGCTAACCAGCCTGTAATCTCCTAGATCCCCCATGGATCCCTTTTTAAAATTTGGTGTTACATTGGCCATTCTCCATTCCTCTGGTGCAGTGGTTGATCTTAGGGACATCATCATCATCATCATCATCATCATCATTTATTATATTTATACCCCACCTTTTTTCCTGCAAGGAACTCAAGGCGGCTTACGTAATCCTCCTCCTCCTCTCCATTTTATCCTCACAACAACCCTGTGAAGTAGGCTAGGCTGAGAGTCAGCAACTGGCCCAAAGTCACCCAGTGAGTGTTACTCTGTTACATGTTACATATTTTTGTTAGAAGATCAACAATTTCATATTTGAGTTATTTAAGAACTCAAGGATAGATACCATCTGGGCCCGGTGATTTATTAACTTTCAATTTGTCAATAAGGCTGAGAACTTCATCTTTTGTCACCAGTATTTGCCTCAGTTCCTCAGACTCCTTTCTTGAAAACATCGGTTCAGGCACAGGTATCTGTCCTGTATCTTCTGCAGTGAAGACAGATGAAAATGATTAATTCAACCTCTGCAATCTCCTTATCTGCCTTTAGGACTCCTTTAACTCCATTATCATTCAACGGTCCAACTGCCTCCCTAGCTGGTTTCCTGCTTCCGGCGATATGCTCCTTAAAATGCTTTTTTTGCATCTCTTATTGTCTGCTTGCTGCTCCTTTGTGCAAGCTTATGCTCCCATTTCTTTTCCTCATTTGGGCAAGACTTTCATTTTCTGAAGGAAGTCTTCTTTTCTCTAATAGTTTCCTTGACCCTGCTCATTAATCATGCTGTTGATCTCTTGGACTTGGTGCTACCTTTCCTAACCTGTGGTATACGTTCTAGCTGAGCTTCTGTTACTGTGGTTTTGAATAACCTCCAAGCATTTTGGAGGGATTTAACCCTCTTAATTCCCCCTTTCAACTTCCTTTTTACCCGTTCCTTCATTTTAGAGAAGGTTCCTCTCTTGAAGACAAATGTGACTGTGTTGGACTTCCTTGGCAATTTTCCACTTAAATATATATTAAATCTGATAGCACTGTGGTCATTGTTTCCAATTGGTTCAACATTTACGTCCCATACTGGGTCCTGGGTGACACCACTTAGGATTAAATCCAGGGTAACCTCCCCTCTGGCCAGTTCCATGACCAACTACTCTACATCACAGTTGTTTAGGACATCGAGAAATTTAACCTCTTTGTCATGACTGGAAATGCATTTATGCAGTGAATGTGAGGGCAATTGAAGTCACCCATTATTACAACACTTTCTAGTTTGGAGGCTTCCCTGATTTCGTTTTCCATTTCCAAACCATTCTGAACATTCTGGTCTGGGGGACAATAGCAAGTTCCTAGTATTAAATTAGTTTTGGACCCTGCCTCTGTGGAAGAGTCTGCCCCTTTTAGGTTTTCTAGTCTGCTCAAAACTATGCCCACTTTGCCATACAGAGCAACACCTCCTCTAGTATGCCCTTCCCTGTCCTTGCTATAGAGTTTATATCCAGAGATGACCATATCCCACTGGTTTTCTCCATTTCACCAGGTTTCCATAATGCCCACTATATCTAGGTTCTCCTTTAACCCCGACAAGACCGAGGTACTTCTGGTGGGGGATAAGGGAAGGTTAGGGGATGTTGACCTGGTGCTGAATGGGGTACATCTACACCTGAAGGACCAGGTCCGCAGCTTGGGGGTCATTCTAGACTCCCAGCTGTCCATGGAGGCACAGGTGGCAGCTGTGAGCCGGGTGGCGCTGTATCAACTCCATCTGATACGGCAGCTGCGCCCCTACCTTCCTAATCACCTGCTCCCATCAGTGGTTCATGCCTTCGTCTCCTCTCGCCTAGACTACTGTAATGCGCTCTACGTGGGGTTACCCTGGAAGACGGTTCGGAAGCTACAGCTGGTACAGAATGCGGCGGCTCGCCTGGTTAAAGGCTGCCACCTGCGTGATCACATCACTCCAGTGCTCAAGGAGCTGCACTGGCTACCAGTTGCTTGCCGAGCCGAATTCAAGGTGTTGGTTTTGACCTTTAAAACCCTATACGGCTCCGGTCCAGTCTATCTCAAGGAGCGTCTCCAGCAACACCAAGTTGGCCGCTCAACAAGATCTGCCACAGACGGCCTTCTCCTTGTCCCTTCAGCCAGAGCAGCTAGACTGGTGGGGACAAGGAAGAGGGCCTTTTCTGTGGCGGCCTCCGTACTGTGGAACTCTCTCCTGAGTGACCTCCGCCATGCCCTCTCTCTGCTGAGCTTCCGCCGCTCATTAAAAACCTGGCTGTTCAGGCGGGAATACGGGGTGGGTTAAGATTTTTAAAAATTTATATTGTTTTAAATGTATTTTATCTTGTTTTTATCCTATGTACATCACCCAGGGTGGCCGGTTGCCGGCCAGATGGGCGATAAATAAATATTATTATTATTATTATTATTATTATTATTATTATTATTATTATTATTATTAATAATAATAATAATAATAATAATAATAATAATAATAATATAAAACCAGGCACTCCTATTTCAGCTCAGAGGCTTCTAGCATTTGCATAGAAACACCTATACATGGTGTCCTACCCCAGATGTCTCTGGTGTGTACATCTTCTGCTATGACACTTAGGCATCTTTGATTGGCTATCATGTTTCACCTATGGCCTATGTGCTCATGGCCTATTTCCTCCCCTTCTATATCTGGGCAATTGGAAACATTTTCATCCCCTAGGGATGATTTAACCTGAAAGGATGTTTCCCAGCTCCTGTCGGCTTCCCCCCCAAGGTTCAGCTACTCTGCCACTCTTTTTTTGCTTGGTGCCAGCAGTCTGGTTCCATTTTGGTTCAAGTGGAACCCATCCCTCTTGCAGAGGCCCAACTTGTCCCAAAATGTTCCCCAGTACCTAACCAATCTGAACCCCTCTTCCCTGCACCTCCACCTTATCCATGCATTGAAACCCCTCAGCTTCGTCTGTCTAGCTGGCCCTGCACGTGGAACGGGTAGCATTTCAGAGAAAGCCACCTTGGTGGTCCTGGATTTCAACCTTCTACCCAGCAACCTAAATCTGGCTTCCAAGACCTCACAACTACATTTCCCCATGTCACTGGTACCAACATGGAGCACGACCACCCCAGCACTATCTACAAAGCTATCTAGATGGCGTGTGATGTCTGCAAACTTTGCACCAGGCAGGCAATTCACCATGTGGTCTACACATCCATAACAAACCCAGCTGTCTATGTGCCTAATGATCAAATCTCCCACTACCATAAGCCTCCCATCTCCTTGGAGCCATATCCTCAGGATGGGAGGACATTTGCTTGTCTTCTGAGGAATGGGTCCCTTCTAAGGGACCATTCCCCTCTTCCCCAGGATGGCGCCCTCCTTCCCCGAGACCCCCATTCTCTGTGACAGCAGAGGAGCTGTCACCCGGGGACTGGGACACCACTATTAGGTCCCTGAAGGTCTTGTCTGCCAACCTCTCTGCCTCTCTTAGCTACTTTACAACACTAAGAGGCAGGGGGAAAGCACTGGTAGCTTGAAGTAAGGTTAGAATGACACAACATGGCACAATGGGTGGCTACTAAGGAGAGGATGTTTGTTTTCAGTGGTAGCTTCCATTTGTAGAATGCTCTCCCCAGAGAGGCTTTCCTGGCACCTATGTTGCAGTTTTTTCAATGCCAGGTGAAGGCTTTCTTATTCTTCCAGACATTTTAGTTCTTTGGTTTTTGTTGTTTTTAAATCTGTTATTTATTTTTAGATCTTTACATGGCTGCTAATTTTTACTTTGGTTTTCTACTGTAGTTTTCAACTTCTAAAAGTTTTGTGTTATGTTTTACCATGCTGTATTTTATGGTTTTAATTGTTGTGAACTGCCCAGAGAGCGTCAGCTATTGGGCAGTACATAAATATAATAAATAAATCCACCCTCTGAAATATCTTATGTAACTTTGTTGTCGTCCCCCCCATGCATTTTCCTACTAAATTCTACCCAGCAACCTAAATCTGGCTTCCAAGACCTCACAACTACATTTCCCCATGTCACTGGTACCAACATGGACCACGACCACCCCAGCACTATCTACAAAGCTATCTAGATGGCGTGTGATGTCTGCAAACTTTGCACCAGGCAGGCAATTCACCATGTGGTCTACACATCCATAACAAACCCAGCTGTCTATGTGCCTAATGATCAAATCTCCCACTACCATAAGCCTCCCATCTCCTTGGAGCCACATCCTCAGGATGTATGCAGCAGGTACTGTTGCCATGTAACAGAGAGTGGGAGTTGTATAGCATTATAGAGCACCATTAATATTCAGAAAGAATATGTGGATCAGGAGAGGCCAATGGTCTACCGTTGGTCACTATTCTGTCTTTTTCAGTGCTTAGCACAAGATGTTCAAATTCAGAGATTTTTAAACAAGCAAATTGTTAGAGGCAGACCCACATATTCAAATGGGATGTGACTAGACAAACAGACCTTCCATACACTGAGATGGTATGATTATGGCAAAGACCATGATTATGGCAAAGACAATGCACATGCTTTGGCAAGAAACTGCAAACCATATCTCCTTAGACTGCACAATCACTTCTAGCTTGAATATGCTAATTCTATTGGGGGTGGGAATTAAATAATTAAATAATAATAATAATTAAATAATAATAATTAAATAATAATAATAATAATAATAATAATAATAATAATAATAATAATAATATAAAACCAGGCACTCCTATTTCAGCTCAGAGGCTTCTAGCATTTGCATAGAAACACCTATACATGGTGTCCTCCCCCAGACATATGCCTTAGGCTCAAGATGCCAGTTACCTGCTTCTGAGGGGTGGGGTGGGATGGGAATAACCCTTGCTGAAGTTATCAGTTCCATTACAGTCGTTCTTCCGATTCCACCGCTGCCCTACCATTGCCTAATGGTTTTAGGGGCATTCCGAGTTCGAGATGATGTTATCTGTCCACTGATCCCTCATATGTTTGTCTTATCGCTTTTAAACCCTGTTAATCTCCATTCAGTCTCATGGCAATTAGCGCGCCACAGTGTGTGAAAAGATTACAAACAAAGAAGAAATATATCACATTGCCACTTTCTTGGGATTATGCTTTTATTCTTGTATATCGTGCAAGAGTAAAATAATAGTTTCATACTCCCTTCCTCGGCATTTGCTTCCTAAGCTTTTCATTATTTCCTCCCACTATCACTCCACCCCCGCCTCTCCCCTGGTCTTTTCATTCTAAGCGTGTCTTTACATTTTTAGCTTCTCCAAGCATGGAAATTATACCACACACCTAATCATTTTCTCCGTACCTTTTCCATCTCCTCATTACCATCTGGAGCTGAAGTGATCAGAACAGAACACAGCCATTGTGACCTGCTTGCTTACTGAGTCACTTTGCATACAACTCAGGGCTTTGCAGTAACAATTTCCTCTGAATTAATCCTGCTCATGGCTTCCGAATCTTCTACAGGCACTCTCCAAACATTCTCGGCCAAAGGGATAAATATAAGTGTGTGTGTGTGTGTGTGTGCCTGTGTGTGTGTTTTAAATCACAGAAAGGGGGGGGATTCTCTTCCCTCAAATAAATATACTGCTATATTCCGAGTTTTCGCATCCTGAAAATCAATATTTCTCCTTGCCTATCTTGAATATATCCCTTTTCATAAAAAGCAGTGTTCCCATTTGTGTGGAGAGAGCCCTCCTCATGTACAGTTGTACACATGGGGGCTCTTTCAGATAATATTGATACTGAATTCATGGAGGTTGGGCATGTGTGATCCACTTCCCCTACTCCACATATTTAGATAACACTTGCTCATTTCTGCTGGCCTCTATGTGAAGGCCTTTGGCAGTATGTGAAGACACAGGCAGGTGTGCAACCTGTCCGGGATCAAGTAAGATACTAATTGTATGAACTGGCATCACCACTGGGCGGCTGAGGGGAGGGAGTACAAAAGGTTCCTATGACTGCAGCAGCTCAAAATAGGGCCGCTTTGCTTATGGAAAGTTGGAAGGGTTAGAGAAATTTGCAAGAAGCAGTTTCATGCCAACATGCGTACTTTAAGTACAGTTCTGTAATGTTGCCTCAGCCTCACTGAAAAGCCATAATGTCTTTTTTTTTTTTTTTGTAAGGGAGTGGCTTGCAAATTATGTTCTGGGGAAACATCAGAGGTTTATTGCGTTCCTCAATAAGAACATGGGTAATGGCAGTCAATCTTACCAATCTATCCCTATAATCCAGTGCTAAAGTGTAGAATTGGATGTAAGCGAGTGTCCTCACCTCAATTTTTACAGGCCAGCCACGAGGCCTCACAGTCCTGGCTGGTGCTTCTCTGTCACAAAACAGAGGAGGCAGTTGCAAGGAGTCCTCCAGTAAATGCTGATTCAGAAAAGGCCTCCCTGAAACCAGAAAGTTTTTAAAGCAAAGCAGTGTTCTAAGCCATTCCCCTTTTCACTATGAAACCAGTGTCCTAGGGTTGGTACGGTATATAATTTTGGTAACTGCTGTGGCATTTAGCTATTTCCCCTCGAGATGGCCATTGGATCAATAGCGTTTGAGCATTTCCCAACTTTTATTGTGTTTATGCCCACATCGTCCCTAAATGTCAGAGAAGTACTATTAACTGAGAAATTAAGCAACATATCAAAAGGTCCACCAAAGAGCTTACTGGAGCATGAAATCAAATCCAGGTCTTCCAAGCTATTGCCCTCACCCACAAGGGGCACCTATTAACAAAAGTGTGATCGTTATCCTGTCTCTCATTATCGGGCTTTCATTTCCTTGATTTAAGGAACATCTAGCAGTGTACCATTGGCCATGATAGATATCTATCAGATTCCATTTAAAATGGAGGAACAGTAATTTTTTTAAAAAAACACACAAACAAACCTGTATCAGAGACACAAAAAAGCAAAACCAAAAAGACAGATTCAGGCAGACATATGCAGCATGAAAGCAACCACTACAGAATCAGCAAGAAAAGAAAGAGAAACTCATCCACTGTGTGTATGTGATTGGAAGAGCTCCTTTCAATAAAGCCCAAATCCAAGTCCTTCCACCTTGAGCCATATTGGGCCCATTCAAGTAATGCAGTCTGTAATAAATCACAATATTCAAGATGCCTTTTTCCATAAATCACATAACCCATTTCTGCCTCACCCTAGAAGGGGGGCTGGGATGGTTTGGGGAGTGGGATTATCCCTCATCTTGCCCAAGTCCCTGGATGTTGGACTAGGGTCCATGACCAGGTCAGAAGAAACCGGAGGGTGGATTGGAGAAGGGAGTCACGTAAAAGGCAATGTTCCTGCTGTAGAAGCAGTGGGTAATAATCACCTTCTCCTGATCTGCCGTTCCCTTGAGTCAGAAAGAAGCCCACTTGTGAGTACTCGTGAGCAAAGCAAGGAAGTTGGGAAATGTGTGCAGCTGGAAAGCCACATTAAAAAAAAAGAAGGTGGCACAGGCGTATGGTGCTGTGCGTGTGTGTGTGTGTGTGTGTGTGTCCATCCTCATCCACCTGTGCATTGTCCTGCCCCATTCCTCACAGCCGGTGTTTGAACTTGGAAAGTAGAATACTGTCCTGTATGTGCACACCATCTTTCTTTTCGATATCTCAAACTTGAAGGCAGATATCATGTGACAAACAAACTGTATCATGCTGCAAACCTAGGGCGCAATCCAATGGGGATGCCCAAACTTGGGAGGTTTATGGACATCCTATGGAAGGCGGCAGGAGCGCAGAGGCAAACTCCTCCCACCCTGCAACTCAGCTAGACGGCTGATTTTGGCCATTTAGCTGAGACACTTCAGAGCGGGAGGGAAGGAGGCTGACACATCATATCTTAGCGCAGTGTTTCTCAACCTTGGGTCCCCAGATGTTTTTGGCCTACAACTCCCAGCATGCCCCAGCCAGCATAGCTGGCTGGGGCATGCTGGGAGTTGTAGGCCAAAAACATCTGGGGACCCAAGGTTGAGAAACACTGTCTTAGCAGCATGGGTCTCCTACCCCCCGCCCTGCCCCCTCCCTGCCCCCTAATCCCCTTCTCTGAGGTCGTTCTTACGACCTCGGAGATGCAGCCAGCGTGGTTCTTTCCACGCCAGCTGTGAGGGGGGGAAGGGTGCTCCGAGGTAGGTGCTCCAGAGTTTGTGGGAGACTAAACATATTGCCCAAAGAATGTACAAAACACCATTGAGATATGCACTGGCCAAAGACTGCTGGACACTATGCGTATCGGCCAAAGAATGTGCACATTGCCCAGGGAATGTCTGAAATGCACATTCCCCAAGCCCTGCTGGAGACTCTGCATATTGCCTGGAGAATGTACAAAATGCAAATGAGATATGCACATTCCCCAAGGCCTGTTGGAGATTATGCATAATGGCGGGAGAATGTGCACAATGAACAGATTATATGAAAATTCTCAATGAAGCATGGTGAATGTGCACAATGTCTGGTCGTTATGCACGTTAACTCTTCAACTCTCATTACTCTCAACATATATACAATCATTTGAAAAAAGAGAGAGAGAGAGAGAAGTAACTTTCAATAACTGAAGTTCATTTTATGGCATTTTTGTTGTATTCTGAAGCAAGGTAGTGGCAGTAAATACCTGTGAAATGCTTGGCTATATTGAGCAAGCTATATACATAAGGAGGGGGAAAGTGAGTTGTGGTTTGCAGCAGAGGTAAGTGGACAAAACTGTCCAGGATAAATGCTTTGAAATAGAATGTCGCATCTCAAACCTTGCCATAGTGACCTTTCCTAAAGCTGTTTGTGCTGTTTCCCAAAAGTATCTAAAACGAAATCACAGGCAAGTGATGACACCTGACAGTTTCTCTCTCCCTTTTTCTCAGGCCAAGGGCAAAACAAATCAGAGGAAGTGAGAGAAACACACTAGGGAGCATGGACCCGAGAAACTTCAGGATGCCTTAAAAGACATTCTAAGAAAGCAATGGATATTAAACAGGTTTAAACCAAAATATTTAGATCCTCAATAAACTAGCCTCGTCCGTAGGACCATGTCTCTTTCCCTTTCTGTGTAGGGTATTTTTTTCTTCCACACAACCCCCTCCACAGGTTCAGCGAGGGATTCTTGGGGCTTCTCAGGCTAGCACTGCCCACCAATGAGGCTGCCTCCCATCCCCCTACCCCTAACAAATGTCTAGTCCAGTGGTTCTCAACCTTTTTTGCCCCATGCTCCCTTTTCACCATATGTCAGAATGTCATTCCCCCCTCTCCAAGATTGTCTGACTTAATCTGTGCCATACAATAAGGTGTGATGTCCTGTGGATTATGTACAATCTTCTGTAGAATTGTAATTTGTAGATCAGTATTCCAACAGTTTGAGTCTGTGGTCCCAATCTCCCCCCCCCGAAACCCTAAAATCCCCCCCTGGTTGAGAACCCCTGGTCTAGTGGATGTTTGTGAGAAGGAGTTCTCCGTATGTGCATAGGGTCCCTCCTTGAGTGTAAGAGCTCTGCACATATACATCTGGACACACAGAGAACTCTTTCTCATGAATGTCCCCTGGACGTTGGCCAGGGAAGTGGGCGTGCAGTTCCAGCAGTGGGCAGGGCAGGGCAGGGCTAGGCCCGGCAACCCATTCCATGTGAACTTTCAACACATGGAGGGGGCCGTGTGTATCCTCCTGAAGTGTTCAAAATCAGCAATACAATTTATACCATCAAAAGTTATGACGCAGGAAGGCTAAAGCTGAGAATGAACTGAGGCTAGCGAGGGATGCTAAGAACAACAAGAAAGCTAGACAGAGGAAAGAAATGGTGGTTCAACTACGCAATGAGGATGGCAAATTGATAACAGAAGACAAAGAAAAGGCATAAGTGTTCAATTCCTACTTCGGCTCGGTCTTCTCCCAAAAGAGGGTCTATGACCCCCCCTGGCAAACCTGAAGTGCAGACTGAAGGGGCAGGATTGCAGCTTGAGATTGATAGGCAAATGGTCAAGGAGCACCGGATTACTCTGAATGAGTTTAAATCTCCAGGGCCCGACGAGCTGCATCCTAGAGTAATAAAGGAACTGGCAGAAGAACTCTGAGAACCACTGTCTATTATCTTTGGGAAATCATGGAGGACAGGTGAAGTGCCAGACGACTGGAGGAGGGCAAATGTTGTTCCCATCTTCAAAAAGGGCAAGAAGGAGGAACCTGGGAACTATAGGCCAGTCAGTCTGACATCAATCCCGGGGGAAATTTTCGAGCAGATTATAAAAAAGTCAGTCTGCAAGCACCCAGCATGGATTTGTCAAGAACAAATCCTGCCAGACTAATCTGATCTCATTTTTTGATTGGGTAACCTCCCTTGTGGACTGTGGGAATGTGGTGGACATAATATATCTGGACTTCAGCAAAGCTTTCGACAAAGTGCCTCATGATATCCTGGTTAGCAAGCTAGCTAAAAGTGGGCTAGATCAGGTGGATCCACAATTGGCTACAGAATCGGACTGAAAGAGTGCTTATCAATGGTTCCTTCTCAAACTGGGGAGAGGTAACGAGCGGGGTACCACAGGGCTCAGTCCACAGGGCTCTTAAACATTTTTATTAATGACTTAGATGAGGAGGTGCAGGGAATGCTTATCAAATTTGCAGATGACACAAAGTTGGGTGGAATAGCTAATACTCTGGAAGACAGAAACGAAATTCACAGCGATCTCAACAGGCTGGAGCACTGGGCCGAAAACAACAGAATGAAATTTAATAGGGATAAATGCCAAGTGCTGCACCTAGGGAAAGGAAACCAAATGCAGAGTTACAGAATGGGGGACACTTGGCTCAACAATACTACAAGTGAGAAGGATCTTGGAATTGTGGTAGATCACAAACTGAATATGAGCCAGCAATGCGATGTGGCTGCAAAGAAGGCAAATGCTATTTTGGGCTGCATAGAAGTATAGCTTCCAAATCACGTGAAGTGATAATTCCCCTTTACTCGGCACTGGTTAGGCCTCATCTTGAGTACTGTGTCCAGTTCTGGGCACCACACTTTAAGAAGGACGTAGACAAACTGGAGAGGGTTCAGAGGAGGGCAACAAGGATGATAAAGAGACTGGAAACAAGGCCCTATGAGGAGAGACTGAAAGAACTGGGCATGTTTAGCCTTCAGAAGAGGAGACTGAGGGGAGATATGATCGCACTCTTCCAGTACTTGAAGGGTTGTCACACAGAGGAGGGCCAGGATCTCTTCTCGATCACCCCAGTTTGCAGGACACGGAATAATGGGCTCAAGTTACAGGAACCTAGATTCCACCTATACATCAGGAAAAATTTCCTGACTGTCAGAGCAATAAGACAATGGAACCAACTACCTAGGGAAGTGGCGGGCTCTCCCAAGCTGGAGGCATTCAAGGTGCAGCTGGACAGCCATCTATCAGGGATGCTTTGACCTGGATTCCTGCATTGAGCAGGGGGTTGGACTCGATGGCCTTGTAGGCCCCTTCCAACTCTACTTTTCTATGATTCTATGGTTTTGGTACTGCAATTCTAATTGGACATGCTGGCTGGGAATTATGGGAGTTGCGGTCTAGCACATCTGCAGGGCGCCAAGTTGGGAAGGCTGCCATGGGCTGTTGCTCCTCTACTTACACATATGTACATTTTTGCCAGGTTTCCTCATTTCAAGGACATTTTGAGGTCCAAATCAATATTTCCTATTTCAATTTCCACTGGACTTTTGCTTCAACTAAGATTATGACTAGCTCTTCAGAATACTGCTCTTTTGTACACATCAAGAACAGTTTTGACTAGGATAGAAGCCATGACCTAGTAAAACCACAGTAGTTTGTGACAGCTAGGACTGGGCCTTGGAGCAAAAGGGCCCTCAAATGACCAGCTGGAGAGTGGCAGGTGATGCGGGCAGCAGAGGCAAACTCCATTTTATTCCTGTAGTCATCACGGTGCTATGATTTAACTGGGTTTATAATGCAGAATACTCATAATACACATACTCAGGGTATTATTATTTTTTAAAAAATCGGGGTTGGCAGACAGTTTTGTTGTTATTGTTCTAAGATATCAAAAATGCAGAAGCAGTTTTAAAGCATTTAATTGCAGTTGAAGGGGGGGGTAGAGAAGCATCAGTTGTGCGCTTCACAACTGAAGTAACACACATGGCCATCTAAAGCTCCCCACCCCACCATTAAATCCAGGGTCTAAAATTACCTAGCCCCACCACTGGTTTGTGATACCACAAACAGAATTACCATAAAACCCCAGAATGTGTAAAATCATTTACATACAGTGACCAGTGACCACACTTCTTGGCTGCCAGAATAATACAGTATCAATCATGCGTCTTTCAAGCAACAGTGACATCTAGTGGGTTAAGATTAAATTAATGTTTCCTGGCCTCCATTTTCTCAGAATGCAAGTTTTCCAAACATTTCAATCTAAAAATAAGGACGCCCACAGACAGACTTGTTGTTCCATAATTAAAACAGCTCTAGGAAAATTATTTCAATAAATTGGTACAAGATTACACAACCAGCTGTGAATTGGTGGGCTCTCCTTACACCTTCAGGAAGGCAAAGTAGAGTAGGACACTTTGTCTTGGAAGTTTTCTTGCTTTAGGATCTGTTACTCTTCTTCAGCTTAAAACAAAGCAATAAATAAGACAGCTAAATTTTCAGTAGAAATTGCCAGCCTTATAGCTGGGATCTTTTAATTTTCTATTTATTTTAGGAACCGCTACCCTGCCATTCAGTGTTTCCAGCCTCAGGGCAGCTCACAATAAATTCTACAATAAAATAAACAGTAAAATCAACATATCATTACAAAAACAAAAACATTTAAACAGCAGAGAGGTAAAACATGGCAATGAAAACATAACATCAGAGGAGTTAAAATTGATTCAGGCAACATTTTAAAAGGCCTGGAAAATACAAAGGTCTTTGCCTGGCACTAGGCGAGCCACCCTAGGGAAGAACATTCCAGAACTGGGTACCGCTACTGAAAAGGCCTTGCTCTCCAGTCACCACATGCCTAACTTCCAAAGGTGAGGAACCCAGAGGAAGATGAATGGACAAGTCCATGTTGGAGAGGTCAGGTCAGCCCTTCACATACCTGAGTCCCAAGCTGTATAAAACCTTAACAGCTTCGTTCCTCTGTGAGTGGTGCAGAACTTAAACAAATAGTTTTAAAAGCAAGAAGAAAAAGAGGAAACCCTCAACCAGCTCATAAGGTTCAGTAAGGTAAGCAGCAATACAACCGCCCCACCGCCCCGCCAAATTCAGACAAATCCCTCTCCCTCCTGATCTTTCTGCGTGGTGTGGGGGTTGTTTCACTCTTGTCCATCAAACCAATGGTCAAAAAACAATTGTTTGTCATTTTCAGCCCAGCCTGACAGGTTTGTGTGGTCTAACAGGTGCTTGGGCAGGGGGGAGCCAAAGCTGACAGAAAAGCAGCTGTGTGGAGGCAATGTGGTGGGTGGGAGGAAGAGCTGCCACCATCACATGAAATTCTGGCCCTCAACAGACAGACCTTCACCTCAGCCATGGCAAGCCACTCTCCCAGATTCCTGATCTGTAAGAAGAGCATTAGGAAAGAGGATGTACGAGATATGGATTAAAAAGCCATTTGTACTCCAAGGGTAAACTCCAACTTAAGTCGCATTCATTTCAATGGGTCTACTCTACGCAGGACTTATGCCAGAGTTTACCCCAACACCACTTCAAAAATTAATAAGAAAGAATCAATCCCATAAACTGAAGTTGCAGCTAGATCAGTTTCACTTCTAGCTGTGACCCCAAGTCTGCAAGGTATGCATTCAGGAGCCTGCAGGATGGTGTCCTACAGCCTGCTGCGACAGCATGGAACAGGGGGATATTTACTCACACAACTCTTTCGACCTTGTTTCCCTTATAGAATTATGTTCCAACGGATCTGTACAAAGGATCCCCGAGTCTGTCATGAAAAGCCTGCCTTTGCACAAAAATCCAATAATTAATTTCCAAGCTACTGAAACATCTTTTCATAAATTTCATCCAAGGTGATGCTCAATATTGCTTCCCATTACATTTCCCTAGTGGTCAAGAAGTTTGTCACAATCTCCGGCCTTCAGTTAATTACTGTCAAGTCTGTCCTCCTCACCTCAGCTAGTTATATGCTCTCTCTCGCTCTCTCTCTCCATATGTGTGTGTGTGTGTGTGTATGTGCGTGATATATATATATATATATATATATATATATATATATTCATTCCAGTCAGTGAGTTTTATGAGTGGGAAACTTCAGTCGAAACAGACTCCTTGTTGCTTCCTGTTCCTTGAAACGCAGCTGTGCTTGGATGAGTTTATCTCAGAGCAGCCTTCCTCAAATTGGTGCCCTCCATCTGTTTTGGACTTCAACTCCCGTGGAGCCAACCCAGTATGACCAATGGTCAGGAATGCTGGGAGTTGTAGTCCAAAACATGTGGAGGACACCGGGTTAGGAAGGCTGTCTCAGAGTCTTTGGTGAACAAGACTTCTGAGTTCCAACACAGTTGAAGGGTAGTGTATTCTGGAGCAAGACAAGAAAGTGACAAGAGAGAGCAGGAAGAATGCCTGAATATTAAGCTGCTGTCATGGAGGCAATGAAGTGAATACAATCAAAGTAGCATTAAAAATCAGTGGCATGCAGATTCTCACTCATTTATCTATTCGGATTTCTCCCCAATATGAATGGGCTCTGAGAGCTGATCCAATTCCCCAGCACTAACACACATGCAGAGACAAAATGCACCTACACATCATCCCTGCATGAACAGGCAGCTCAGACCCATCAAATGCCAGGTATATGTGGGATCCAGAAAAGTGGGCGCAAACTTTCACTGAGACTGTGGTCAGGCAGTCACAACAGGTCACGGCAGAGAGCTTCAGGAGTCCAGTCCTTCCACAATCACAGGTGGGCCACTGGCAACAACTGCAGAGGGCCTGGAACACAGGTTTCCTGTGGCAGAGAACAATTAATCTGGGAAAGAGCATCTAGCTGTACACGCACGGGCAGACAAGAAAATCTGAGAAGGGGGATTGTGTAATGAGCACATATCATTACAGCTGGCTTTGACCTGGATTCCTGCATTGAGCAGGGGGTTGGACTCGATGGCCTTGTAGGCCCCTTCCAACTCTACTTTTCTATGATTCTATGATTCTATGATTCAAGGGCATGAACCTTTAGCTTTTTTAGACCAAAGCTATTTGGATTATAAAATGAAAAAACATTTAAGCTGTGAAGTCACCTACCAGACAAGTGTTTCTGGAATAGGAATAAGAATAGGAATAGGAATAGGAAGAAGAAGAAGAAGAAGAAGAAGAAGAAGAAGAAGAAGAAGAAGAAGAAGAAGAAGAAGAAGAAGAAGAAGAAGAAGAAGAAGAAGAAGAAGAAGATATTCAGCTAAACGATTTTAGACCTTGAGAGAGGTTCAAATAAAATGCAGCGATAACTTTTCTCCAGGTCGCATTATCTCTGCTGCGTTTGCAAATATGACTAGACGCACTGCATCTATGCCTTACTGAAGATCAAAAGCTGTGACACAGGGTTTGAACAGTGTCTGGCAAATGCACGCAGGCACCGTGATGAGCTGTGCTATCACTGCAGTTGTTCGTAGATTTTGTACATGTGCTTCATGCAAGCCTAAGGGCTTACCCTGCTCTAGTCCTTAGTCACAGGACCAAGTAGCAGGGATGGAGACTTGGACTCGAGGACTCGACTCGTGAGCCAGACTGAGTCCCCCCTCTGACTCGACTCGGACTCGAGTCCCAATATTTTTAATGGGACTCGGGACTCGAGACCAAGGACTCTTCAACATCCGTGGGCTGTGCCAGAAGGAGTGGAGAGGAGCGTGATTGCCGGCGAAGAGCGCATGGAAGCGAGGTGTGCCGCTGCTCGGCCACTATGGATGGCTACCAGGAGTGCAGCCCCAACAGTGTGTCAAGATTTATTTTGATTGATGTGTTGCGTACTTGGGAGAGGCAGAGGAAGGACCTGAGATTACTCTGTGTGGCTGCGCTGAGTGTGTTTCTGGTTCCAGCAAGTTCATCACCAGTGGAGCGGGTGTTCAGTGAGGGTGGAATTGTGATGAGATCTCACCATTCCAGAATGGGGGCCAAACATTTAGAAAAAACCATGTTCCTCAAATGCAACATGGATAAGTTTTAGGAAGTACAGCAAGTTTATTTTTAAAAATCATTTTTCTAAAATGCAACCTTTCAGACATTTTGGGTTTGGCTGCCTCTGCCTGCCTGTCTGGGTTCCCAGCCTCCTCTGCCTGCCTGGTCTCTTCTTGACCAGTTCAACAGTTGAATTGTCCAAGACAAAGGCCTCTGCCTGCCTGCTTTGGGGTTCCCTGCCTCCTCTGCCTGCCTGGTTATTTTGGGTTTTTCTGCCTGGTCTGTTCTTGCCAAAATCAGTTGCAGAGTTTTGAAATAAAAAGGCACACTTGTACCTAGAATTTATTTAAGCCACACATCTGAAGTAGCCTTATTTTGTTGGGGGAAAACCCCATTGATTTTAATAGGGACTCGTGGAGTCAGCTTTGGGAGTGACTCGTGACTTGTGACTCGTGAGTCACCATTTTGGACCAAGGACTCAGACTCGAGACTCGGGTCCAAAGACTCGTGACTCGAGACCAAGGACTCTTCAACATCCCTGCCAAGTAGTAAGAGCTGCATTTACCTCCGGGGGCACGTTCATATAAGGCAATCCTATGCACATCTACTGCGAAGCAAGTCCCATGGAGTTCAATGGGGCTTACTCCCAGGTAAGGGTGTATTAGTTAGGCTGCAATCCTAAACACACTTACCTGGGAGTAAGTCTTATTGAAGCCAATGAAGTTTAGTTCTGAGTAGACATGTACAGGATTGCACTGTTAAAGTTTAGCAGTCGCTCTCACTCCCTTTTCCCAGAGAACCTGGGAACTTCTGTAGTTCTGTAAGTGTGGCTTAGGGTTCTCTAGCTGGAGAATTCACAGCCTGCTGACCAAACTATCCCAGATTTCTTTGGGGGGCGGGGGGACATGACAGTTATAGTGCCATGCAACTAGTATGAAGTTTGTAATGTACAGCTGAAAGTGTAACTCAGTGTAGCGGCAGAAATTTAGTTCACTAGCACTATGCAGGAAACTACGTAGGGAGGGATGGCTTGAAGGATGCCTGGATATATATTTTTTTATGATTTTGGATGTGGTGAGGTGGGCAAGATCCGCAAATGAAGAACAGTATGATTGGGGAGCGGTGCAGTAAGTGTCAAGATCTATTAATTTTGGGGAGCTGCAGGGTCCCTATTAATTAATGCAAAAGGGTCCCAATTAATTAATTAATGCAAAACAGCTTTGCCACTGCTGCAAGGGGCGCCGGAGCAGCCTAGCAGTGTTGCACCACAGAGTGGTCCGACATGAGCGATGCTACATGATGACATACTGTCATTCCTAGGAGCATCGTTGGGAGGGAAAAAAAGACAGCGGGGAGCAGCCAACTCCCACCCACACATCCCACCCACACCCCAACAATGCACCTGGAAATGACATGACATCATGACACAGCGTCGCTCCCATCAGGCCATTCTTTCCGTGGGGCAATAGCAGCAGGCGGCTGACTGCAGCTCCGTTACTGCTTTCAGTGCCAGCAGCAACACTTTTTTTTCCCCCCAGTCAAGGGAAGTAAGTGGAACCCTCTGCCACCTCCCACCCCACCCCACCAAAATGTATAGATTTCTCCCCCCCAAAAAAAAGCTGCCAAAAATGCCTCCCCCACTTTTTGGGGGGCAAGGAATATCCCAGCAAAGGTGGGAGAGGTTTCAGCCTAGCACTCTGTAGAACACGTGCTCTGTCTTCTCTTGGTAGGGCTGGGAAAGCCTCCCATTTGAAACCCTGGATTTCCACTGCCAGTCAGTGTATTTATTTATTTATATTACTTACATACGGCTCAATATTAAAAAATCTCACAGCAGTTCACATACAAATATTGAAAATCACATTGAAATACAACATTGAACACCATTAAAAACAATTTCAACTACAACAAAACAAATACATTTAAAATACACTACTAAAAACATTTTTTTAAAACTACAATAACAATACAGAAACGATACAAAAAACCCAGTAAAACGGAGAAGCGTATGATCAACTGCAATTATTTACAAGCCAGAGAAGGCCTGGGTGAACATGTGTGTTTTCAGGAGGCGTTTGAAACATACCACATTTTCAGCCTCCCAAACTACACGAGGGAGGGTTTTCCAGGGGGTGGGAGCCACCACCGAGAAGGACCGCCTTTGAGATATTATATGGCAACATTCTGTTGATTGTGAAACAACCAGCAAAGGCCTCCCCTGAAGATCTTAATGGTTGGCTGTAGGGAAAGGTGGTCTGCCAGGCAATATTGAACTAGGTGGCCCTAATGCTCTGATTTAGCATCAGGCACCTTGCTATGTTCCTACCTGCAAAGAGTTTCCTGAGACATCATGGTCTCACTTTTTCTGAGATTTCTGATCACCTCATTCCCCCTTTATCAAGCTTCTCTTCTCTTTTATCTTTGTTCGATAGTTTTGTCTTTGTAACTGGGAGCCAATCAACACTTTCAGAAAACACGTGGAACTGGAACTCTACTGCTTCAGCATGCAGGTGAAGGTTTGCATCTTTGAGGGCTTTCTCTCATATATATATATATATGAGAGAAAGCCCTCAAAGATGCAAACCTTCACTTGCATGCTGAAGCATATATATATATATACAGTCATGCCTTGGATTGAGAGCATAATTCGTTCCGGAAACGTGCTTGTAATCCAAAACACTCTTATATCAAAACGAAATCCCCCCCCAAAAAAATTGTACAGAGATTTTTAATTTAAGCCGTACTACGGTACTTGTATTGCAAGACGTCGCTTGTATATCAAGTCAAACAAAATTAAATAAATATTTAAAAATTTGCTTGTCTTGCAAAACTCTCTCAAACCAAGTTACTTGTAATCCAAGGTATTACTGTATATATATATATATAAATCCATCCCTGAACATAGAAAACTAGCATGCTGAGAGAAGATTAGGATAAATCCCTTCTGCTTGGCATGCTAGTCTTCTACAGGCAGGGAGTTTTTGACATGGGGGCGGGGGCATCAATTTCTTCCCACTACCTGCACTCTGAAGTGGTACAGTACTAAGAGAACCCATCATGTGCTCTTCTGAATGTCAGGACTACTATTCTGTGAATCTATAAATTCTTAGAGACTTATCTGAAAATATCACCATCTTCAGAAGTGCTAATGTTTGCCACTTCCAGACCTCATCCCTAATAAAGCTTTGACAAACAAAACTGATTTGATTTCACAGTTGCTATTAAAGGAAAACAACATGAACATAATTTAGATTCTTCACCATCCCTCACCGAGCAGTGGCTGTATTTTACCTGTGTAATTTCCATAAGATGTTGACACTGTTTGTTACTGGCTAGCTATTCCAATTTTCACTGGGGCCAAGCAGGAATCATGGTGCTAAATCTTATCAAACACCCTCGCTGTCAAGAAAACACAATATAATCCTCTGGTTCATTATGAGATAAGATCAGAGGCCGTTATTTCTTGGGATCAATCAGGATTTCTGCAATAGCAGTGCCCCATTTCCTGGGTTCCTTATTTTTATGTTGCCTTTTCTCCTCCCTCTTTCTCCCTTCTGCTTCCCTAAGCTTACCATCAAACCACTATATTTGGAGGATTATCCATTTTTGGCATGAGCACAGTGGTTATGTTTGAAGGTTTTTCCAGGCTTGCTCGTGGGTGTTGTGATGAAAAATGTATAAGTACAGTATTGGAATAGCCCCCTTGAAAAGGTACTTTTTATTAATGCAATCTGTCATGATGCATATACCCTACTGAGAAGGGTCATAAACTTCTTCCAGCGGGGGTGTTATGACACATCCAGCTACATTCAAATAATAAAACCACAAAGCAGCAACTGGATGGCACAGATCATTAGCATGCAGAGTTTCCTTAATGGACAGAACTCCAGATCATGGATGATCATGGAAGAAGTCAAAGTAATTGATGGACTGTCTATCAAACATCATTGCGCTATAATACAGCACCAAATGCAGACATTCTGTAGAGACTGTGAAGCTGTGCGTGGAGGAAACTCCAGGTGCATATACTTCTCACATCTTGTGATCAACCTGGAATGATAGGTGTTTAGTGAGTCAAGTGTTGGACGTGTACGTCTGGGTTCAAATCCCCACTCAGCTGTGAAGCTCACTGGTCCAGGGTCACTCACTCACCATCTCTCAGTCTAATCCAGTGTTTCTCAACCTTGGGTCCCCAGATGTTTTTGGCCTACAACTCCCAGCATGCCCCAGCCAGCATAGCTGGCTGGGGCATGCTGGGAGTTGTAGGCCAAAAACATCTGGGGACCCAAGGTTGAGAAACACTGGTCTAATCTAACTCACAGGGTGGTTGTGAGGATACCCTGAGCTTCTTGGAGGAAGGGCAGGATACACGTGTGCTGCAAAAAGAGACCGGAGGTTGGGTGAGTACAGTGAAGGTCACTTTTGTATGAAGTAGAAGCTTCTTCAAAAGCAAGGATTGGAAGAGCCCTATTTCTGCTTGTTCCCAGTGTTTGTGTCGTGACTACTGCAGCTACATCCACCAAGCTTTCTAGTTCATGTTGACAATATTCTAGGGCAAACATTACCTTCAAATAATCATTACCTTCAAATGCTTCCTGGGAGGAACAGCGTGAAGAGCCTTCTGGGTTTAATGCCAGATGATTTGCCTCTTTGCATTAATTTTGCTTGGCCAAGAATAAAAGGGCTGGGGAGAGGGCTTCTGCTGTCTGCAAAGGATTTCAACCAAATATCTGCCCACTGCAGGGAGATTTCGTGGTTGCTTACAGAACCAAGTGAAAACACACAGCAGTGGGGCCTCTGGCTAAAACCAGGAAAAGCTTGTCCTGGTTTCCAAATGTCATCAGCAGGAAGAGTGTTTGCATTTATATTTTGGACTGCAACCAGATAAAGGGGTTTTAAAAAATTAAAATAGAAGACAGGATACTTCCCACGCATTTACAATTATCTGTAAGGAACTGGCAAGTGCTGTTTATGCTTGTGCTCTAGCAAAACGTGGGTGTCTTTACATATATCTGTGCGTCCATAATGCAGGGAATTGACATGTTTCATATATTATCCTGTGCACATCCTATACATATTACCCACTCAGTCAGTTTTGCTGTAAGGAGTCCAAAGACAGATGCTAACAATGGACAACCTGCCCCCGTGCACTACAGATATCATTTGGGGGAAATGGATTATTTTGTCTAACATCTAAAAAATAATCTGAACTCCTAATTGAGTCCACAGCAGATTGGGCCCTTAGGCCCTGGATCAACTTGTGCGGCAGTACCCCAGGATACTAGGAACTATGGGAAATTTAGACCAGGGCCTGAAATCCAAGTACAGAGAGTTGCCCTGAACTCCACCCACCATCCGGCCTCAGTCAGTTTGTGAAAATGGGGAAAGGAGCAGGGAAAGGCTCCTGGAAACTACTGCAGTCAGCCTGCCTGTGGGTCCTAGGCCTCGCGATGTCATCATCACCCAAAAGAACCAACTCCCTCCTGAGCCAAGTCATCCAATAATTTCTGAGGTGGATCTGCCAGAAGGTGAACTTCGCCTTCCTTTTTGGAGTGACCACTTACACATCACCCAAAAAGGGGAAATGCATCACTAAGAGGACAAATGATTTGTATGTGCAAATGCATACCTAAGATGAACATGTAGAAATAATGACTATAGTTTAAATAGAAAGACAACACATCTCGCCATAGTGGGGAAGACTGAACTGGTGACCTCTGTGCCGGCTCAGTCTGTTGTCCAGGGGCTGATGATGGGGGCCACCTCAAGGCCTCTGTTGCTCTCCCTTACATTCCTCATCTTTAAATCAGACATGGACTGGGACCCCTTCAAACAGATGATGCCTTCAAATAGAGGACTCTCTTCTGACAGCCCTTCAAATAGAGGACTGTCCTCTATAAAGAAGGACCCATGGCCACCGTACTCCATACACATGGAGTAAAATGGTCTCAAAGAACAACCTCCATTTGATAAAATTATAATTCCTCATCTCCTTTCTAAAAGGTTTTTTTAGGATATGCTAACTTGTGATTTTAACACTGATCAGATATGTGTCTGCGTAAGGGATGGGCGAACGAGGAATGTTCAAGATTGCCAGGATTCTCTGAACATCATCTAGCCACTTGTCTCATGCCCAATTCTCGTCCATGATGGCTGCTCGTTCTGTGCGAGTGGGAAACTTGCACACATCGAGCAACGATCGAATGGGAGATTTGCACAAGTTTCCCCAAATTTGTGCAAATTTCCTAATTTGTGCAGCTTTCCTCCATAAGCTAAAGTGGGGCTGATTCAGTCAACAGAGGACATTTGTGTGAATCGAACTGGGAATTGGGAATGAGACGAACATGAGCACATGGCTCAACAATTTACGAATATTTCCAGCACACATGCGTTCGGAGCTTCAAACAGGGCATGCTCACATGTTTTCTGAGCAAAAACAAAATTCTCATACATCCCCCCCCGGCCTCACATTCACAACTCAGTTTTACATCAGGTATGAGCTGATGCAGTCTCCAGTATTACCCTGCATGTGAACTTAGTGAAGACTTACAGGATCTTTAAACCAGACATTGGACCGCAGGCGCTGGTGAGGTGAGTACTGTAGTGATTCTGCACTACAACCTTCCTGTTTCAAGAGATGCAGTAGATACTACCACATGTTCTACTGAGCTGCTCCGGTAAAAGTTTCTTGCACAGAAAACTTCAGAACGTTAGCTGCCACTGAACAGCATTTGGCACTGGCCACAAAAGCAAGATCACAGATGGACAGATGAGGCAGTTACTAGAGTTGGACGAATCCATCTCTTTCGCTTTCTATGACATTCACATTTTTTTCAGTCACAAGTTTGTTCCATCCCATGTCTACATCAGTTTAGGATTCTTATCTTTAAGTCCACGCAAAAATCCAAACGCATGTTTGCATGCAATTTCCCCTAATATACACATTTTTTGCAAGCAATTTCCTCTAATCTGTACATTTTTATTCACTGTTTTCCATCATGTCTGCATTTGTGTGGGAAATTTCCCCTAACGTATGAATTACATTTTGTATATAATTTCAGGAAGTGAATTTTAGGTTGGTTCAGCTTAAACTGCGAACCAAAGAGATTTCTCTCATAGCCCTAGTAGTCACAAATGCCCAACATGGGCATGCACCTCCAATTCCATTTCGAAAGGATCTTCAAATGATGAAACTGAAGCTGTCTGCTACAGTCTCTCTAACTCCTACAGTCTCTGTAACTCCTTCTACCACTATATCCTTTCTCCCAATTCTTCCTCCTCTCCCTCTTCCCAGTCTCTTGTATTATCATCTTTGTTGTCTTTGTCCAACCCCTCCTAGGCCACAGAACATATACTGCCTTTTTACAACTTCTGGATATTCTTCATAGGATATTATTTGTGTGTAGAATAGTTATGTGTGATGATTGCCTGTGTATGATATTGCAGTATGTACATATGGTTGTATCCAATGTTAGCCTAACTTAAGTCCCATCTATTTCAATTGTTGTATTCTAAATAAGACTACCATTGGATACAACTCATACACTACACACATACTGGGAAGACACAGCTAAACAAGGCTTCCTGGTGCATGAATTCACTGTGAAACAAATGTGTGATGATCACATGACAATCTACAGGTTGATTTTACACTATTTCCTAAAAGAAGCAACTCTTATGTAGAAAATCTATGAACTATAAAGCAGCTCCAAGTACAAGGATGCCCATCCCCCATTCTGTGCAACCTACATTTATTTTATAGGTGCAATATTTATTTATTGGGGGGGGGGAAATGTATCTACCAGAAAGGAGAAGAAATCTGCTTTCTGACCTCTGCAGCAACCTAGGAGCCAATCACCAGTTACCAGTGTCTACTGGGTGTCTGAATTTTTACACACCTGATTTATTTGTTTAAACTTATTTTTAAACCCTCCCATGTCTGGGTTATCCCAAAGTATCATTTTGCTGCTGCTCAAAGTGATCTGATTTATGTACGACCCAAACTCTGTTTCCTTTATTGCTGAATACCAGTGTTTAGAGGGGTTATTCCAACCTGTCCCATCATAATCAATCATAACAGTAGGCTATTTAGCACAGGCAAGAACACCAGATTGCCTCCTTAACAAGTGGCACACATTTCTCTTGTTTTGTTACACTTGAAGAAGAAAGTCACTGAACTCATCTGAAGGAACACCATGCAAAGGGGGGAAGCGATTAATTAATCTGTAAACAGAAAAGCTGCAGCTGACTTACCAGTCAGATCACGATGCACCATGGTGTTGTTCTTTTTGGGGGGGAGGCATGTTGTTTTTGCTATTGCTGTGATTTATCCATCAACCCAACAGAGCTGAAATAAAAGTTTATGGGGAGATTCTGTCTAAAGTGCATGCCTGTGTTGAGGTTTGACCAGCTGAAAAGGGAGACACGGCTCCTGTAATTTAACAGCTGGGCAAGAGAGGGAATTTTAGCAGGTACAGTTTTTATCACCCTTAACAAGCTGCACTTGCTAGATGCCCCTCTTCTACCTTTGCCTCTGATCACACACTCATTTCCCATCACTCCCTCAGCTAAGCATATATACAAAGACGCAGGAATAAGCCCTTCCCCACTATTGAAGAGATGCAGCACAATACAAACAGGTAAGTTTGCTTGGCATGTCAGGCAGAGTGCCCATAAGTTCCCTTTCTCCTCACTCCGAAGCATGGTGCTCTTCTTCCCTGCCATGTGAGGGGCAGAAGCATATCTTGGGCGAATCGTAAGGCAGCATATCTTGGCCGAATTCTCAGGCAAGGCCAGTGTCAAGGTTAGGCACACCCCAGTAGGGGCCCACTGCCAAGAGTGTTCCTTGTTCTTCCTCCTCCACACCATCGCAACCTACTTGTACACCTGCCTCTCACTCTGACCCAGACAACAGTGGTGATGAGAAGAAGGAGCCATAGATGGAACTACCTACTTGCTCACTGGCTCTCTGCCTGTCAAGCAAGCAAGCAAGCAGTAGCAATGATGAGGGAGGAGGAGCAGCAAGAGCAGCTGGTGACAATGGTGGTGAAAGGTAACCTCAGTGAGGGAGGGGGGGTCCATTCAGAGTGTCCTGCTGCCCAAGGGCCCTCAAAAAACTGGAGCCAGCACTATTCTCAGGAGCCACCATTGACCTGACCCCTAGATAACCCCTACTAGGAATCCTTTAATTCTGAAGCCATTCTGGTTGATTATAGCAATGCCATCATAGGTGCTGTGGACTTCAGTGCTGTGGACTTAATTCTAATGCGCTTTGAATAAAACCAGGGAGATGGCAGGATGGTGTTTAATGAACCCAGAGGAGATATAAATGGCTGCTACATAGGCAAGTGGTGCAGAGGGAAATCCACTAAGAGAGCCTCTATATATCTCTGTACTGCAAATGTGTAAGGGTAAGGTGGCCATGTGTCCAAGTTTACAGAGCGCAGTCCTCTTGTTGAAAGGCTGTCAGAGGACAGTCTTCTATTTGAAGATATCTTCTGTTTGAAGAGCTGTCCAGTCCAAGTCCAGTTTAAAGATAAAGAACCATAAGAAGGGAGAGCAGGGGCCTTGAAGTTGCCCATCAGCAGTTAGTGCCTGGACAGCATACCGAAAAGGCACACAGGTCAAAGCCTTCCTTACTAGGGTGAGATGTATTGTATTTCTGTTTAATTATTGCAAATGTTATGCAAATCTCTGTCCTCTTTTGTTTCCTTTTTTGGTGATGCATACATAGCTATCCTACGTAAGGGGGACTCATCACACCCAGGGTCTCCAAAATTGGCAAAATTCATACTCAGGAGAGAAAGAACTTGAGATTTATTTATTTTTTAAATTGAATGTGGGAGAAAGTGAAACTGAAAAATTCGCCGATTGCTATTCCAACATTTTTTTAAAGCTACGAAGGGCATAATCCTATGCGTGTTTAGACAGAAAAATCTCCCGACAGAAAAATCTCCCGACAACTCTCGACACTCCCTAGGACTTTTTTTTTCTGTCTGAACATGCATAGGATTGTACCCTAAGAAATATAACATTTTCTTATTAGACAGTGAAATTCAGATGTTTTAAGTCAAACAAGCAAGCCATGGTGAACTATCAAATAACTTTTATATGAAAAAGCATATTGTACCGACAGAACAATTTATCTGCTTGCTAAGATTTAAAAGGGTAGGTTGGCATGTTTTTCCTGCCTCCCCGCCACCCCACCCCACCCCACAAGGTTAGAAGTTGTTTATATATGAGAAGTGGGGGATGCCTGATGAGAGAAAGTTACCTCTTGGTGTTGGGATCTACAGGTGGTGGTGGTTTTAAATATCAGTTTAACAGTGTTGCCACTTGCCACTACAGCTATGTAGCTTGACACATTGGTCCTAAACACATTTACTAGGAACTAGTTTCAGTAGGCCAGTTCGGAAGTAGTATCATCCGCGGCTTCATAAACCATACATAAACTCTGCAGAAGGTCTCTGAATCTGTGCCTCCCAACTACAAGGCCAACATATATACATTCACCCCAGAAACACAAAGCCCTGAAAAATAAAGTGACTTCATGAGAAATAACGACATATCCAGATAAAGCTTTTTGTGCGTGACCAACATTCTGAATCAAACCGCTGATCAGCCAGAACAGTTAAAGTGTTGACACTAATGTCAGTCACTGCTATTAAAAACAGACTGGGTAGCATACGGATAATCAAACCAAAATAACAGTGGTAACCCTGAAGTTCCAGTTCTGTACTAGCACTGCTGTGGGGAGCAATAACAGATGTGCGCCTAGTGTTGCCTTAGTTAGGTCCCCACTCCCACCTGACTCCCCTAAGCCCCGCTGCTCATAGTCAGACTGTGACATCCCCCCACCACTTTTAATATAGACTGTTGTTGGAAGCTCTTCATGCCGACCAAGTCACTTCTTTGCCTTGTACTGCACCTAGAAATATTGGCACTATATAAGGGGTGTAGAGGAGGAAATAAGGGAAGTACGGTAATCAGAGAGCTGGAGCAGTTACCAAACTCCCCCAATAGCCTACAATCTACAGTACTGCCCGAGGCACTATATGGGAGACATATTGCCATGATGGCACCTTGAGGCCCTATTCCAAAACAAAAGGTATGACGAAGAATCCAACATTTGCTCATTTTGCTCATCAGCATTATGCTTCTCCCCCTCTTCCCTTCCCACTCCCTGCAACCTGTTTGCTACTTGTTATGCTCACCCACTCTCCAATTAAGTCCCCCATTAAACACCTGCACGATGCTTACCCTAAGTGCATAGCTACTGTGGTTAATGCTTCATGTTGTCTATATTGTTACAGACAAGCAGGGATGTTGCCTCTAAACTCATCTAAAGCCATTTGGAGCAGCTCCTCAATATTTACAGGGGTTATTTTTAAGGTTAGGAGACTCCTTTGAGCTCTCAATAAAATGCTAACAATTTGGCATGCAAGGGCCCACTTGCCGTCTGTTTCCCCATGTGTTTCTTGCAGCTTGCTTTTGCTGCACTTAGGAGATGTTCCGAGCATCACACAGATTAATTTGTGCTTAGTTTTTGTGGGGAGGGGAAAGACATCAGCAGATGTTTCAGACAGTAGGTGATTTAGCAATTTGCGCATATAGACAGACAGAGGCCCCTGTTTAATTCAAAGCACATCACCTGGAGTTTCTGACTTACCAAGTCTAAAGAATCAAAAGCAGTCTTCTTCATGTACTTCTCAGTGCATATTTTATCTCGCCTTTCTGTATGGCCATACCTCTGCAGGGAGTACCAGGTTACCTAGCTCTGCCTTTATTAAAGACTGCCACTGAACATCTCTCCTCAAACATTTACTTGGCCACTGACCTGCTGAAAGAAATGCAAGTCATTCAGTCGCTCATTCAAGTCTGAACCCTCTGCATCTCTGCTTGATAGAGTGGGAGTGTTGAGGGTAAGGAAAGTCTTCAGATCTTTCTGTGTATCTGACTCCCAAGCAAACGGAAAGAAAGAAAAGAACTCACAGTTGCACTGGTGCTTTTATAGTGGGGTTTTCTGAAGAGTCCATTGCTACTGAAGTCTAGTGGCGTTTCAGACTTTTAAAAACTTCTGAGCCTTAACTTCACAGTGTCACTATTTACCATCAGTGTTGGTGATGGCAGTCAGAACATACCAGGATGTGTTAGGTAGCAATATAAAATAAGGATGGTTAGAGAAAAGCATGGAGTCTGCCTCATTCATTGTGGCATCAGCTTCCATGGATTAGAGTCCATTACTTGCAAGGGGCCTATAAGGCCATCGAGTCCAACCCCCTGCTCAATGCAGGAAACTAGAGGAGGGGGTCTCCCATCCAAGTCATAACCAGGCCTGACCCTGCTTAGCTTGCCACGCTCAGACAAGCTGAGCCAGCATGAGAAAAAACAGTGGAACCAAAAGGCATCAAGTGGAAGGAGTATCAGTGGATCACATTTTATGCAAAGCCCATAGATAAACAAGATAAGAACAGAACAACCATCAACCACTGCTGGTGGCAATACTGTATTTTTACGAATATACGGATTTTTACTTGTGCTAATTTAACACCTGAAGAGGGAGAATAGCTTTTGACAGCAGGAAAGATACTCCTAGTCTCAGCTGAGACCAAATCCAGCAGACTCTGTTTCAATCAAAACCCAAAAGGATAGCCATGTTAGCCTGTTGCAACAAAAGCTAACATACCTTAAACAGCCTCCCCCAACCCAGTGCCCTCCAGAACCTGGTGCCCTCCCAGTGCCCTATGTGGCTGGGGATTATGGGCGATATAGTCCAAGATATCTGGAGGGTGCCCAGTTGGGGAAGACTGCCTTCAACACAAACACGCTCATCGTGCATGGACTCTTATTTTTGCCGCAGTTCAGATATTTTCAACCTATCTTCCTTTCCTCTTGAGAATCCCTGGCTGATCCTGCCCTCCCTCCTACCCCCGATTCTCCTTTTTAACTAGCACTGCAGGCAGATTTTATTTATTTATTTACACCCCCCCCCCACACACACACACACACACTTGCTTAGGTTTTAAAAAAATAATACTTGCCCTGTTCTAACATTTTCTGTGAGAAATAAAGGCAGGCATGGTCAAGGAAGCATCAGTTCTCCCATACAACCAAATGGTGTGATGTTTTGTTGCTGAAAAACCGAATTATTTTTGTTTTAATCTCTGCACATCAACCATCAATTGTGTGTGTGTGTGTATACACGTTTAAAAGCTGCTACCTGCCCTGAGCCTACAGCTTAGGGTGGGAAAGCAATGAGCTCATCTGACCGTATTGCAATACAGAGAACTATTTTGCTGCAATCTCATCAGTTACCGACCGGTATTGTGAAACCCATGCAATGCAAATAAGGACAACAAGAACTGAACTGACACCCCCGCCCCAAGGAACAATGCACACATTACAGAAGAGACAGAACCGCACATTTCCCACCATGATTCATCCCCACTTTGCATTAATGTTTGGAGATCATTTACCAAGCCTAAAAATACTTGGTGGGTGATGATTGGCTCTGAAAACTTGGGTTACAAATGCCATTGGAAGCCTCAGCCAAAGCAATTTCTGTGTAACCTTATAGCATCTTTCATAAATCATGGAGCTCCCACCCAAATACAAATTAGGCCCAACCCCACCTAGCGGTACCATGGCTAAAGCAAAGGGTTCTCTCAGACCATTCACTGGGACCTGTTTCTAGTGGGGAAGGAGGCAAACCAGAGTTGCTTTGCAAGGAAGCCCATGTCAGCTTGCAAGTGCATGTTGCAGAGGACATGGCAGTTGGCTGAATGCGTGCGAGGAAGGGCAGATGCAAAACAGGGCAGATGCTCCTCCACCTGAAAATAAATAATAAAGAATATGCATCCTGAGAGCCTGTTCTCCCCCTTTTTTTGCACTGTTATTGGATGTTTATCTCCTCCTGTTTTTGCCCGTGGAAGGGCAGAGACAGCAAGGAGGGGTGTACGCTTGGAGGAAGTGTGCATGTCTTATATTGCACCTTATGAGTAAATGAAATGTAAACAGGAAAATGAAAATGTGGGAAACTCTGTGAGTACAGACTGCTAACCTTTCCATTCCTGTTTGCTTTCTTTTTGCCCTTTGCAGCACACCATAAAGTCAAAAACCTATTTCCCGGGAGATGCTGCAAAAGACCGAACACGAGCAAAAGTCTGAACACAAACATTACTGCCCAGAGCATGAGGATAAGTTAGTGATCCTCTGGGTGGCCACATACACATCCCCAAAAGGGAGGACAAAAGAAGACACCAATCTGCATAAAAGGTGCATGTACTAATTTATATGTATAGCTGCAAATTTAGAAATCATTTGATTTAAATAAAAATACAATATTCCTCACCACGCTGGGGACCTGTGTGCCTGCTCAGTCTGCTGTCCAGATGCAAACGGTTGACGACGGGCAACTTCAACGCCCCTGCTCTCCTCTTCATTTTTAAAGCAGACTTGGACCAGACAGCCTTTCAAACAGAGGACTGTCCTCTGACAGCTCTTCAGATAGAGCTCTGTCCTCTGCAAGGCAGGACACATGGCCACCTTAGTGGTCTGCCAAGGATCTCAGGGTCAAACTAGGTGCAACAATGGGGATCCATGATCAGATCTTTCCGAAAAAAATTAAGGATCTAGTCATAGTTCTCTGTTCATAGTTCTCAGGAACCTAGATTCCACCTAAACATCAGGAAAAATCTCCTGACTGTTAGAGCAATAAGACAATGGAACCAACTACCTAGGGAGCTGGTGGGCTCTCCCAGTCTGGAGGCATTCAAGGTGCAGCTGGACAATCATCTGTCAGGGATGCTTTGACCTGGATTCCTGCGTTGAGCAGGGGGTTGGACTCGATGGCCTTGTGGGCCCCTTCCAACTCTACTTTTCTAGGATTCTATGAGATCTCATTTAGTCTGACCCCCAGCCAGGCAGGCCAGAGAAATATGCTGGCAGCCTCCCAGTGACAAGCTGCCCAGACTGATGGAGATCTGAGAGGTTTATAATAGGCTCTGACACAGGACTGGCTCTCTAGGAGCACCAGGTTCCCAAGCCCAGGAAGATTCTGGTCTGTGGTGACAGCATCTGGGCTCGAATGGCCTACAGTTCCCTCCTCTGACCAGCAGCCCTGGTGGCACAGGGAGCAGGGTCCAGAGTTGAACCCACAAGGATCCCAGTTTGAGCCCTGAAGAGGAAGCACGTATTTTTCTATTGAAAACACACTTGAAACTAGCACTTTAAGCAAAGTAATTATAAACAGAATGGAGGGAAAGATGATGGGATTTAAAAAAAAAATTAGAGTTTTCATAGATTTCATAGATCATAGAGTTGGAAGGAGCCTACACAAGGCTATCAAGTCCAACCCCCTGCTCAAGGCAGGAAGCTAGAGGAGGGGTCTCCCATCCAAGTAATAACCAGGCCTGACCCTGCTTAGTTTTCCACGCACAGACAAGCTGAGCCAGCGTGAGCCACAGGCCTGTTTTTTGCATAGAATGATAGAACTATATTTGCAAGAAATAAATTACGGCAGATACTGTTTCCACCCACTTTGGAGAGGTACTTTAATGTGAGGACAACATGGTCCTTCTGCCATAAAGGGACTTGTGGAACTGCCCCACAAGGGGATTGGACCCTTTCCACATTACAACAGAATGAGTCGCATGGGACTTTGGATTAGTTCTTCAAAATGTTCTGGGTAGGTCATCACACAGGGGAGCTGAATAGAGAGCCAAGATTCCAATTTCCATCCCTGGAGGCTCCGAGAAAACCTCTCTTAAAAACTAGTGTCTGCCTCCACCCTATAAATAAATACCTACACAAAAATAAATAAAACTTAATTTAAAATAAATCAAACTTAATTTCAAAAGTTCCAGCGATAGTAGTTCATATCTAAAGTATCTACCAAGACTGCCCCCTCCCCCACAGGGCTATCTTATATCAAGGGCTCTGCTCTGAGGGAAGCAAGAAGGAAAGAGGAGCAGGCAAAGGGAACATCAGAGCCTGCTCCAGTTGGGCGGCTGACATCAACAACAACCCTGTGGAAGAAAACATCCCATGGAGGCTCCTTGCTCAAGTGGAGCTGATTATGTTGTTCAGTTTTGTTGTCTGAGCAAGTGGTTCTTGCTGTATCCGCTGTATTTTGTAACTACTGTATTGTATTGAGCTGGCTGGGGCATGCTGGGAGTTGTAGGCCTTTTTTTTTCCCTGTCTAAACTTGCATAGGATTGCGCTTGAGCCACTTTGAGGACTCTAGTCAAAACATGCTAAATAAATAAATAATGACTAATAAATAAATGGAACAACCTCTTATGTTAAGAACACAGCATAACCGATTGATCAGAGGGATAATCAAGGAGGACTCATTCTTCGAAACGTGGTCCCCCTTCATTACATACATCAATGCAGGGTCTGCAGGCCAGCATCCACAGAGTGCCCAGTTCTATTTTTGGAAGGGTGTAATAACTAGCAAGGCTAATAATGGAAAAGTGATTATTTTCTGGCTGTAATAGAGCTTAAAATGTACTGTATGTATTTTATTTATTTACTAGCTTTTTTTACCCGGCGTTGCACGGGTCGTCACTTTCCTATTGGCACTATTTGTTCGAAATTCCTTAAGGTAGCTGTCCGCTGTTTTGAATCCCTTGGAATCCCAGCTCCCCCGGGACTACCAGCTCCCTCAGGATTACACAATGAAATCCCAGCTCCCCCGGGACTGCCAGCTCCCCCGGGACTGCACAGTGACATCCCAGCTCCCCCAGGACTACACAATGAAGAATTCCCTGTCGTCGTCCCCGGTACTACACAATGAAATCCCTGCTTCCCCCCCCCCCCCAGTACTACACAATGAAATTTCTGTGTGTGTCCCCCCCCGGGACCACACAACAATTAATTCCCTGCTCCCCCCTTTTTGGATGTAGGAGATTAGCATATCCGCCTCTGATTGGGCCCCTGTGCCAGTGCATACCAACATTCTAAATGCCGTTGGAGCTATTTGCATAACTGCTCCTGAATGGCTCCTGCGTGCATTCCAAGTGACGCCATTGGCTCTCATCTATTTTGGGCCGTACAGACATGGCGAGGGTTTTTCGGAGATTTGAACCTGCCAGTCTTTGTCCTTGGGTGATGGAGAGTATGCGTGCCAAGTTTGGGGTGGATCTGTCCAACCAGGTAGAAGCCAATGCAACGCACGCGAGCCGTTCGGACATACGTACGTACACACGTACAAACATTCACATTCACATAAAATAGATGTATTTTATTTATACCCTGCCTTTTTTCCTGCAAGGAACCCAAGGCGGCTTACATAATTCTCCCAGGGATGGGGACTCGGACTCGAGGACTCAACTCGTGAGTCGGACTGAGTCCCCCCTCTGACTCGAGTCAGACTCAAGTCCCAATATTTTTAATGGGACTCGAGACTCGACTCGGGACTCGAGACCAAGAACTCATGTTCCAAAATTGTGTTCCTCAAATGCAACATGGATAGGTTTTAGGAAGTACAGCAAGTTTATTTTTAAAAATCATTTTCCTAAAATGCAACCTTTCAGACATTTTGGGTTTGGCTGCCTCTGCCTGTCTGTTTGGGGTTCCCTGCCTCCTCTGCCTGCCTGGTCTCTTCTTAACCAGTTCCACAGTTTGAATTGTCCAAGACAAAAGCCTCTCTGCCTGCCTGCCTGCTTTGGGGGTTCCCTGCCTCCTCTGCCTGCCTGGTTATTTTGGGTTTGTCTGCCTGGTCTGTTCTTGCCAAAATCAGTGGCAGAGTTTTGAAATAAAAAGGCACACTTGTGCCTAGAATTTATTTAAGCCACACATCTGAAATAGCCTTATTTTGTTGGGAAAAAACCCCATTGATTTTAATAGGGACTCGTGGAGTCAGCTTTGGAAGTGACTCGTGACTCGTGAGTCACTATTTTGGACCAAGGACTCGGACTCGGACTCGGACTCGAGACTTGGGTCGAAAGACTCGTGACTCGAGACCAAGGACTCTTCAACATCCCTGAATTCTCCTCCTCCTCTCCATTTTATCCTCGCAACAACCCTGTGAGGTAGGTTAGGCTGAGAGTCAGTGACTGGGCCAAAGACACCCAGTGAGTTTCATGGCCAAGCAGGGACTAGAACCCGGATCCCCAGAGTCCCAGTACAACACTCTCACCACTATGCCACACTGGCTCTATGTATACAACAAGTGTATGTCCAGTGACAACGATCCTAAAATATGTATAGAATCTATGATGAATAATGTAAAACAGGCTGCATATGCTGACGTTTTTGTTATATAATTGTTACCTCACAATTCTTAAATAAAATACTTGTTTCAAAAAAGGGGGGGAGCAGGAAGCATGTTTTTCATCATGCCTGGCCTTAATGCAACTTAAACTCTTCCCCTTCCTACAAAGAGCTGGATGGAACTGTTTCCTAGAAATGAGCACCTCTTAATAGCAACTTCTCAGGTGTTTTGAGACCCCTATTTTGAGATCCCTCTCTCAATATTCAGTTCTCTCTAGAACAAACACATTCATGTTGTCTGACATATCTTCATATGGATTAACACTGTGTGCAACACCCATTGGCTTGGGTGGTGAGATCTGATACAGGCTTCAAAAGTGTGGGCAATTTTTTTTAAAATCAAAATAAATAAAAACACATGGCATTTGATAGGCTGCTTGGAAAAACTGTTGGCCATCTGATATTTCAAATCTGCTGTGCAAGATGGAGATCAAAGCAGAGCTGGAATTAAACAGTAATTATGTTGTTCATTTCCCAGCCAGGCAGCTTTCAAATGCCAGTCTTTTCAGAATGAGTGGATGTGATTGAAGTTGAAGAACTACTAGCGTCAAGCAGAGAATGTAGGTTCAGAGGGTGCCTTGAATGCAGGTATACACATTTGGCAAACATGGGGTGGTGGAAAGGAAGACTTGGAAAAGAGCTCTGTTTGCTTTTAGCAATGATCAAAGGTATAGGAGAATGATGAAAAGCTAGGGAAAATAAGAGAGCGCCACAAAGGAACAAATTGGACAAATTCATGGAGAAGGCTGTCGGTGGCTACTAGTCCTGACTGGCTGTATGCTTCCTCCAGCATCAGAGGCAGTACGCCTAAGTACTCCAGTCACTGGGGAACATGGACGGGAGGGTGCTGTTGCACTCATGTCCTGATTGTGGGTTTCCCATGGGCAGCTGGTTGGCCACTGTGTGAACAGAATGCTGGACTAGATGGACCCTTGGTCTGATCCAGCAGCGCTCTTGTTTTGTTCTTATGAACACAACTGAACAGAGTCAGTTCCAGGGATAAGCTGGGGGTGACTTGTTCTTTAAAAATGGCTTAATGGTGCACACCAGCATGAGAACACTGTAATGTGGCAACCTCAAACTCACACAGGCTTGTTGCGACTTCCTTTCCATAAAAAGGAAGCCCTAACTGGCAATTTCCCTTTTCACAGAAGGGGGTGCCAGGAGGACCTTCTTGAGTACCTTTGCGTACCTCCTAAGGTTACACTGCCCTCATGAGTAGACTAATTGCATGAGCCATTTTTTTCCTCAAGTCATCAGAACCAACTCTTAATATGTGTTCTTAACTATCCTGGGGTAAATCTCAAGTGCTTCTGTTTCCTCTAATAAAAATAGCTACAAATAAATGGAACCTGGCATGAGGAGAATGCTGGGCTACCTGTGGGATAGCAAGAAAAAGGAATCTCTGCTGCAACAACTGGTTTGTAGATTTGGTTAGTACATTCATATTCACAGGAATTCCGTTTGAGGGGGTCTATGATCTTTGGTAATATAGGATGAAGCTTCAACCCTTATCTGAAAGATGCTGATAAAACAACTACATTAGCCAGCTTAACCAATAAATATAGATAAACAATTAACTCCAAAAATCTTCATATATATATTTTAAAAACTCCTGAAAAGAACCACCCCTGATAGAAGCCTCTCCCAGGAGAGAATCCCACAGTAATGGTGCCACTACAGAATAGGCTGTGCTCCACATGGCCACTAAGTCCAATAGGTAGTATCAGCTACTGGCTTCCTCCAATTAAGTTTTTGAAGGCCAAGGCTGAGTCTGGGCTGGAACCAACAGCAGCTTGCAAGTGACTTGTTCTTAATATTTATCCTTCTTGAAAGATCTCCCTACCATTACTGTGAAGGTCAGTCCATGTTCTTTTCAAAGCCAGCCTGCCTTTCCTCACTGGGTTTTCCAGTTCACACTTCTCCAAAAAAACCATCCTAACATTTGGGGAAAAAATGTGGGTCCATCACAGTGAAATACACACATCTCTGAACGCTTTGCAAAGGTGGTTGAAGTCTGGTCGCGTGCATGAACCACACCCACTCCTAATACACTAACGCAGCTCCCCTTCCAAATACCAAGTCTATCATGGTCACTCTTTGTATTCCTGCACACTTACTTATCGTTCTCCCAGCTCCTTTACACGAGCATGCGTGTAAAAGGACATTGTGTGTGCTTTATACACAACGTCCAACCCCATCCTACAGACTACATGCTTGCCATCCTCATACCTGTTGTATGAGGTACTTCCATCTGAAATATGGAGATTTCCATATCTCCCTCTGAAATATTTCCATCGCACAGTTGGTCCTCCATGAACCCCCAATGCTTACTAGGCCTCACGCTGAGTGTCCTACATGCTTCCACATCTGATCCTTTTGCTGAAGCCTATGATTGGGATCTTCAGCTTTCAAGCTACTAATTCCAGATTCCAGGCCCAGGCCCCAATCTCAGCATGTGGAGAGCTAGGGCCAAGAACTGACTGTGTTTATGACCTTTCCATATCTAATCAAAGCTGAAAAATACAAGGGCATCTGGGCATTTTCAGTTAAGTAAGAGATAGAAGTTAAACAGCAAACAGACAAGCGTCATTTATTCCAATGAATATAAACTTGATTTTATGTATTATATAGTGTCAGGATGATGTATGGTACGTCAAAGTGATCAGAAAGTTTTGTAACTATGATTCATTGCAAGTCAATGGCTTTATTCCAATTTGTTCTGCTTTTCAAGGTGATGAATCCCTAAACACAAAGGTATCACTCCAACAAATTTACAGGGAAACAACTAGAGGTTCTCTTGTTCCTGCCTGGACTCCTCAGCTCATAATCAGAAGGCTGCTACCTGACAATCGAGTGAAAAGGAACTAAAAGTATAAAGGATATACAACACATATTTATCCTGTCTTTTATGATAAAAACTTCCAAGCAGAAAAACATAAACCATAAAAATAATAGAAGCTATAAAAGAAACAATAAAAGCAATCAGCAGCAGTAAAATAGCAAAAGGTAGAGTAAATTCATTATCCCTTAAAAGCTCATGGGAATAAAATGGTCTCCACCTGAAAAAGACCGCCTCCTCCCGATATAAGACTGCATGAAATCTCCATTCAGCATTGGAGGCAATGTAATGTGTCCAGCCTCCTAGAGAGGAGAGGTTGGTGGGAACTCAAGACAAGGCCTTTTCTGTGGCAGCACCCCAGCTGTGAAACTCCCTTCCAAGGGAGGTTAGGCTAGCCTCCTCTTTATTGTCCTTCAGACAGCTGGTAAAGACACCATTGTCCCACTGAGCTTTTCACAGTTAATGCCGCTCTCTGATGTTACTGTGAATCTGTGCTTTCATTGAACAACTTTTTGTACAGCTTTTTGTAGTTTATTGTTTTCATTTGTATATTACCTCAAATGCTCGCTGAGTGGAGGAGTGATCCCAAAATATTACAAATAAATAGGCAACAAATGAGTGACCCTAGAGATAGTATTCCACAAATGGGGCACTACCACCAAAAAGGCTCCATCTCTGACTGCCATCCGCCTAACCTCCAAAGGCAGAGGCACCTGGAACAGGGGCTCAGATTGTTAAGAATGGGCGGGTTCATATAGAAGCAGGTGATCCTTCAGATTCCCTAGTCCAAAGCTGTATAGGCCTTTATAGATCAAAACCACCAGCATGTTTTGTACCTGGAAACAGATTGGCTCCTAGAGAAGGTTTTTTTAAAAAAAATAATGGCAAAATATGTGTTCCAGCCAATAGTTTGCCATATTCTGAAACAACTTGAGTATCTCCTCAAGGGCAGCCCCAAGTACAATGCATTGCAGTCATGTATTGTTATGTTTACTGTATATGTTATTTGTCCCGCCCTTTGGTGTAAGGGGCGTTATAAATGTTTATTATCATCATCATCAAGTCTGGATGTTACCAAGGCATAGCCCAAATGTATTATCCTGAAATGTAGCATGTGGTAGGATGTGTAAATGGAGGAGTAAAGATGGCCATACCAAGTGGTCTCTTAGGATGGTCTCTTAGGATGGCGTCCAAGTGATCTCTTAGGATGGCGTGCAAATGATGGCAAGCCAGTCATTTGTATTGTTGTGCCAAGCAGTGAAGATAATTTTTATTACACACTTACACCCGATCAGAAATCTAGGGAAGCAGGGAAATGGCTGGATGTTTTCCCATGAAATGTTTCCATGCACATACAAAACTAACATATCTATCAAGGAGGAAGCTAGGCTAGAAGTCTTTGTTTTCTATGTGTAGAGCTATTTAATACGGAGGAGCATTCAAATCCTGCTGCAGGCCCCAGCAGCAGTCCGAGGTAAGGCTGAGCTGAAACGTCTCCTCCACAATTTCACAGATGTCAGAATGGGAGCGGGATTCCATTGGTCTTCAGGAGGGAAAAGGGGGGGGGGGTCACCAGCAGTGGTGCTCTTCCCAGCAGTGACTAGCAGTGACTACTAGTTCCATCCCAACACAGAAGCTTCCCAAAGCAATGCCATGTGATGGCACAACGCCATTCTGAGGGGGGAATGTTATGGCGGGGAAATTGTGGTTGCTAGGAAGAGCGCCACCACCGCTTTTGCAACAGGTGGATTCAAAGAGAAGGTAAAGGGAAGGGGGGGTGCCCCTCCAAATCTCCCCTCCTCCATTTCAAGTAAAAGTTATTTTCGGAGAACTTGCAGCTCAGCCCTAGCCTGACTTAGTACAGCCCAGGATTGGCTTCACCATCTCATCTGTTCTTTGGGTGAACTAGTCCCAGTGGCAAGATGACCTCTTGGTAAATGCTCATCTGCATTCAGTTGTTGGTGCAGTTAGAGCAGTGATGATCTTTGATAGCTCTATATATCTAGCTTGGAGAGCCAGTGTGGCGTAGGGGTGAGAGTGTTGGACTGGGACTCGGGGAGATCCGGGTTCTAGTCCCCGCTCGGCCATGAAGCTCACTGGGTGACTTTGTGCCAATCACTGACTCTCAGCCTCACCTACCTCACAGGGTTGTTGTTGTGAGGATAAAATGGAGAGGAGGAGGAGGATTATGTAAGCCGCCTTGGGTTCCTTGCAGGAAAAAAGGCGGGGTATAAATATAATAAATAAAATAAATAAATTGGAATCTGAGCACATGGGGAATGCATGAGAAAGGCAGAGTTGAGTTAACTATAAGCACGGTAGAGGAGGAGGAGGAGGACTCAGTTACACTCACACAATCCTTTCGGAGTCCATGTATGTATGTGATTACTTAATTGCCTCTTCCAACTGTCATGCTGGTATATTCTTTGGCAGAGATGCCTTTGACACCTGATCTTTATGGTATGCAAAGCCTTAATGCTCCCTTGTGGTTTTGACTATCATCCCTTTCACACAGCTAGTGGTTTTCAAGTGTGCAGATTTTTTTTTTAAAAAAAAAATCCAGCTAAGTCAGACATCAGACGGATTGACATCTGATGTTTGCATTCAGCTTTAAATTCAGCTCTACTAAATTTGTCATTTGTATGAAATGGCGCAGTGGTGGGTGTCTCACATACAGAAAACAAGTTTTTAAAAGGTAAACAAGCTTATGAAATAATAACCATAGGATAGGAATGCATATGCATTTCTAAGCTGAAACAGAGGGACTCAATCTGAATCTCATAGCAGAGTTCACACAGTATTGAGAAGAGCAAAGCTAGCATTTCTGTGCTACAGTTTGGGAGAGTTGCGTTAACACATTAAGGAAGAATCTGCTAGATGTTAAGAGGCCAGAGATAATCTGTTCTAGGTAGATGTTCAGGTGGCCAGGCAAGACTTCTTTATAAACATCTCTCCCCACCAAGGGACCCATCTGCTTCTAATGCAGCCTTCCCCAATCTGGTGCCCTCCAGATGTGTTGGACTACAACTCCCAGCATCCCCCACCTAGCCAGATTGGGGAAGGCTGTTCTATATCTACTACCCAGCAAGGTCCCATTACACCATCTCTCACTATATTCCCTGGGTAGGAAAAAGTCCCATGTGGCCCAAGAACCCAGATCGCAGACCTATGGAAATAAGATGAATGCTAATTTACATAATAATTTGTTCTATCCCATAATGTGAAGGGTGGGGCACCGAATTAGGGTATCTTAGCGCAGAATTCTTGAGCAGGCAGCCTTGATGAATCAACTGTAGCATATAAAGAAATCTAATCTTGCATTCCTTTTATGGCACAATGCAGAAATTCCGAGTAACATAACCCTGATGCATGCACATAGCATCTGTAATAAGTGTAAAAGCCTCCTTAGGAAACATGGCAGCTCCAAAGCACAGTAAAGCAAAGGGGAAAGCTTCCCATCCACTAAATGCAGATTGCAATGAATGGAGCTGATGGCAATTGACTGAAAGGAAGGCAGCTCCTCTCATAGCCCATGAAATTGCAGGCTGCTATCAAAAGCTATTTCCTCCAATTCACAGTATTCCCTCCCTTTAACAATAGGTCTAGAAAAAGACTGAGGCATCTGTCATACCCAGATGGCACTCACTGAAAATTGCTGCATGTATATGGATGTTGGTAAAGAAAGACAAGATACAGCTAGAGAATCAGAAGGTTCCTTTTTCCCCCTTCCCTAAATGAATGGGAAATACTCAAAGCGCTGATGAGACAAACTGGTTTCAGATTCACTCAAGCAGAGGGGGGGGGGAGAAATAGGTGACGACTAAAGAGCTTGCTTTCCCCCCTCCTGATTACCCCCCAAAATAAGGTTCAAAACAAACACTCACAAATCCCACAGTGGCCTCCCCTTCCCTGCTACCAGTCCCCCAAAGAGAGTTTCCCATGAGAAGGAGAGATCAGGTAGGGGAGCTGGCAAAAGAATCATAGAATCATAGAAAAGTAGAGTTGGAAGGGGCCTACAAGGCCATCGAGTCCAACCCCCTGCCCAATGCAGGAATCTAGGTCAAAGCATCTCTGACAGATGTCTGTCCAGCTGCACCTTGAAAGCCTCCAGAGTGGGAGAGCCCACAACCTCCCTAGGTAGTTGATTCCATTGTCTTATTGCTCTGACAGTCAGGAAATTTTTCCTGATGTTTAGGTGGAATCTAGGTTCCTGTAACTTGAGCCCATTATTCCGTGTCCTGCAAACTGGGATGACCGAGAAGAGATCTTTGCCCTCCTCTGTGTGACATCCCTTCAAATACTGGAAAAGTGCGATCATATCTCCCCTCAGTCTCCTCTTCTGAAGGCTAAACATGCCCAGTTCTTTCAGTCTCTCTTCATAGGGCCTTGTTTCCAGTCCCTTTATCATCCTTGTTGCCCTCCTCTGAACCCTCTCCAGTTTGTCTATGTCCTTCTTAAAGTGAGGTGCCCAGAACTGGACGCAGTACTAACAGGGGCTTCTCCCCCTTGGTAGGAACTGATGCACAGAGCATCTGTTCCTGCAAGGGATCATGGGGGCTTCTGGTATAGCTACTGGGGGCTTGCAAATAAGTCCCCCATCTCTGCGAAATCTATCCTCAATGTGTGCTGGCTCTGGGGGAGATGTTAGGTGGGGAATTTCAAATAAAGAGTGATTATAAAAGGAATCTGCCGGCCGATGTCCATCCAGGAGGTGGTTAGGATGGCAGAAAAATGCAGAGAAAAAAGACTTCGGGTTTTGTTTTTTACATCAATCTGACACTCCAGAAACATAGAAATACAGTGTCGGGAAACTCAGAAATATGCACCAATTTGAAAGACAATTTAAGCAATGCAGAATGGGAGAGAGTTTCCTGGTGGCAACTGGAGGGGAGGGAAGCGGTGAGAAATGAAGCTGAAAGAATGTCTCATGTTCAAGTGCAGGGTTATTCCTGCCACTTAATAGCACACATCCTTTGGAAGTACTCAGCTGGAGCATGCATGCCAGTAGTTGGTATCTGGGCCATTTGAGAAAATAAAACTTGCCTTCTGCAGCATTTATTTATTTATTTATTATATTTATATCCCGCCTTTTTTCCTGCAGGGAACCCAAGGCGGCTTACATAATCCTCCTCCTCCTCTCCATTTTATCCTCACAACAACCCTGTGAGGTAGGTTAGGCTGAGAGTCAGTGACTGGCCCAAAGTCACCCAGTGAGTTTCATGGCAGAACGGGGACTAGAACCCGGATCTCCTGAGTCCCAATCCAACACTCTCACCACTACACCACACTGGCTCTTAACATATGTCCCTCCTGGTTTTTGTTGTTGTTGTTGTTTAAGTAGTATCTGAAACTTCAAAATGCAGAGAAATTCAAAAAGCAAGAAAAATAATAATCAATTTGCTATATAATATCATGCCAAAGTGAGCAAAGGCCTATTTGAGCCATTCATGTCCTCACAGCGGCCAGCCTGGTAGCCTTAACATTCTTCTCTGACATTAAGTAATAAAAGGAATTGGAACTCTACAAAGTTGAGTGGGCACATACCTAAGAGCCATGAGAAACAGGGGCATAATCCATGGATAGTTGAACATATGAAGCTGCCTTCTACTGATAACTGGGATTAATCTAGCACAGCCATCTAGTAAGACTGGCAGAAACTCTCAGGAAGAGGTCTTTCCAGCCTTCCCCGAGCAAGGCAGCTCAATGTGAGGTGTTAACCCAGCGAAGGTCTGGGAGAGGACAGAGGGCTTTATATGGTTGCTGACCCTGATTCAGCAGTTGCTGCTGGGTTGGCTTCTTCATTGTCTACAGTTAGGTTTTCCTCCTCCCAAGTAGACCCTTGCTCCCATGTAGACCCTGGGTGAAAGGGGCTTCTGGTGGCCAGGCAAGTACTGGCCACCAGACAACCAGGCAAGACAACAACTCTGAGCATCCCACCTGGCCCATCACTGATAAAGATCAAGAAAGCCATGGGATAAGGGAGGAGAGTCAGGAATCACAGAAGCCTAGGCTCAAAAGAGATATTTGGGACCTCAGGCGAGGCATCCCTGCAACAGGACTCCTCAGGTTGCCCCATGACTTCTGTCTGTAGGAGTGATGTATGCTGAGGGATCAAAGTTTTCCTCTTCTGAAAATATCTCCCCTGAGCTTAGGCCCGCCAGGAGCCTGACACCTCTCTACAAAAGGAGGACATTACGATTTGAACCCACAGTTTCACAGTCACAAATATAGCAAGAATAAGAGGCATATAGCATGGAGCCACACTCTTTGCAGCAAGAGCTGGTCTTGACTTGCAAAGCTCTAAATAAAATGGGATCAAGGGCCACCTTCTCCCACATGAACCTACCCACTAATTAAGATGTTTCAGAGGCTCTTCTCTGGATGCTCCTGACTATGGAGTTTTGGCAGATGGCGACCAAAGAGCTCCATTCAACACCTGAAGTTTGGCAGGTGGTTGCAAGGAACAGGGTCATTTCAGTTGTGGCACCAGGCTTGTGGAACATCCTCTCCAGGGAGGCCCGCCTGGTCCCATCTCTTAGGGTGCAATCCTATGCATGTTTAGACAGGAAAAAGTCCTACAACTCCCTGCATTCCCCAGTCAGCATGGCTGGGGAATGCTGGGAGGTGTAGGACTTTTTCCTGTCTAAACATGCACAGGATTGTACCCTTAGTGTCTTCTGATACCTGGTGGATAATTGGCTTTTTCAGGAGGCCTTTGGAATTGGCTAACTGCCACTGTGCCTCTTGTGCTGTTATTGATGGGGCTATGTCCCCTTTTGTCTCTTTTACTGTAATTTTATGGGTCTGTTGAGCAGGGATGGGGGCCTATTTCATCCAATCCAGATTTGTAAGAAAAGCAACCTAATTCACACTTCCGAAACCAATATGTGGAATGAAACACATTTATCCTTCTCCACATTTTGCAATTCATATTTTGCAATTCAGTTCTTGGTCCCAGAAGCATGTGCAAAAATGTGTATATTAGGCGAAATTCCGTATGAAGTGCATATGTTGGGGCAGGAACGGTGCAGGGCTGTTTGGCGCCCTAGGCCAAATTGTATTTAGCGCCCCCCCCTCGTGCCGTGGGGGGGGCTCCGGAGCAAAGCAGCCCTGCTCTGCAACCCTCCCCCCGCGCCGCCGCCACCACCACCTACCTTCCCCCCGCCCCCGCTGCTGGCTGCTGGCTGCTGGCTGCTGCTGCTGCTGCTGCTGCCGCCACCGCCTCCTCCTCCGACGCGATGGGACCCCCGCGCTTTACGACGGGAAGGTGGGAAGGTAGGTAGGTGGTTGGCGGGCGGGCGGCACGCGGGTGCGCGCGGGGGAGGTGCAGCAGCGGCAGCGGCCGGCAAGCCAGGCGGGGAGGCGCGGCGGAGGCGGCAGGCAGGGCAGGAGGCGCGCCGGAAGGCGAGGAAGGGGTGCAGAAATTCTGCGCCCTCTTCCGCCACGCGCCCTAGGCAGCCGCCTGGGTCTGCCTAGTGGTAGCGCCGGCCCTGTGGTGGGGGAAATTCTGTATAAAAATGCGTCTAGGGAAATGCATATAAAATGCATTTTTATGAGGGTTTTTAAAAAATCATTTGCCAATTGATGCAGAAACGGGACAGAATGGACTTATGACTTGAGCACATGCAAACTGACATGGACCAAAATGGACAGCTGCCTACTGAGGAGGCTTTGCCCTTCTGTTTGATTGCTTTATCTACCACTGTTCTATTTTATGTCTTATGATTTTGAGAGTTTTAGGGTGCAATCCTATGCATGTTTAGAGCATGCTGGGAGTGTAAGCCTTTTTCTCTCTCTAAACTTGCATAGGATTGCGCCTTTGTGTTTTTATTCTGACTAGCTACGTGGATTTCTTTTTGAAGATAAAGAAGAGCACACATTTTTAAAATAACTATATAAAAGATTCATATAGCTGCTAAATTAAGCAAGAGTGTGACATGTGTGTGCACTCCAGGCCCCAGAATTATGTTTTCAGAGTAGGGGAAAAATGTGTTTCCCCACTTCTGTGGTGTACAAAAGAGCCAATGTTCAGGAAATCTTTTCACATCCACTGAAAACATGCTACCAAATAGCAGCAGAGAACTTATGAGAATGGATAACCTCTTGTCAAGTACACATTTACAATTTGAGCCTTGAATTCAACAACTATGAATTGGCTCTGTGTTAGGTGTAATTGTACAGTATTGAAGCTAGGTTTCTAGACACTTGAAGAAGTGGAGAGGATGCATCCAATCATCTATACATTATAGAAACCAGGACCGGTGCAAGGCAGTTTGGTGCCCTAGGCAAGATCAGATATTTAGCGCCCCCCCTTCCCACTTGAGAGCGCTGTATTTTTTTTTTAAGGTGTTTCTTCTGCCGCCCTCTTTAGCCCTGCGCCCTAGGCAGCTGCCTAGTTGGCCTAATGGTAGCACCGGCCCTGATAGAAACAGTTCATAATAGATCACAGGCTCACCTGTAGAAAACACACACGCCTAGACATACAAACCACATAGTTCTGCACTAAAAAGTGTTTAAAATAAGTACAAAAAGGAAAGCAAAGAAGGCCAAACTCCTTTCTGAAAACATGTAATTTCCCTGGGATTAAGCTATTGTGCTCCCTTTTCTTGATTGTATTTATTTTGTCTCTGTTCAAGGTATTAACCTCACTATTCCCACTGAAGCATTGAAAACAAACATTCTACTGGCAATGGGACCATCAATCAAGAATCCATCGCTCAGATATGAACAACAGCTTCTAACGTCACCAGCCTACTATAATGTGAAAGAGCACACTAACAAATGCCCATAATTATGAGGAAAGGGGTCGGTCATTGTAAAAGACCCTTGGAGAGTGGGTATGCAGTGCACTGTAGCACTCATTGAAACCTGACCCCAAGGAACCCCCTTCAGTGAGGGCTGGGTCATCCAATGTCAGGTAAGTTTGGCCCACATTCTTTTGTTTTTAATTGTTTGTGAATTTTTTAATTTCATTTCATACAAACACAAAAACACATACCGGTATATAACAAACAATAACACAATTAAAAAGGACTTCCAATCTTCTCCACAGCTTAAGCCACCACAGTTATTCTTACAACATTTTCTGTTAACAAAACCTCACATTCAGTTACGGCAAACCAAAAGCAAAACAACATTTTAATCCAATTTAAAATCCCATGATTAAGAATATTAAGAATCCCTCTCTAGTATAGTACATTTACTCCTTGTTTCTTTCTATCTATCCATAAACCACTTCACTTTTAATTTTAAAGGTATCTTTTTTTTTTAAAGAAAAGTTTGAAAGTTAAAAAGTAAGTAACAGCTAACCAAACAACAGAAGCACATAAGTCATCATTCTACTTGTAAAAGACAAAAAAAAAAACAAAAAAAACTCCAAAAACAAAGAACAACCTTCCCCTTCAATATGTCAAATATTCCACACAAGATTAAAAAGACATTTTTAAGTAAATATTTCCAAACAGACCTAATATGCTTATATCTTAATAATAATATTTTCTCTTACATCACCATTTATATTTGAAATCCAGACCAATCATATAAGCAATCCCTTTTCTTAAATGTTTAATGTCCATACAAATCATATAGGCAATCCCTTTATCTGAATAATTCAATAAACAACAACCTTGTATCTTTTCCCAGTCAAAACAAAATCAGATTTTTTTTTAAAAAAAAGTTCATATTTCCCTCTGTCAAATGGATAATCTTGCTCACCGGCTTCATAAATTTTCTCAGGCACATTCAGTCCAGTCCAGAGCCTCTGTGAATCTCAGCATTCGCCATCTTGGGTTTTAAAAACTGCGTCATAACTTTTCTCCGAGGATTCTCCTTAAACAAATTCAGTCCAGTTAAAAACTTCAGCGCCTCTGTGAATTTCTGGAAAGTCTCCAACATCCTTAATTACTTCTTTCTCCTCCTGTGTAATGTCCAATTCTAGTCTTTTTTTTTGTTAAGTCTACTTCAAAGTTTACATCCCAACCTTGGATTCTTCTTTCCAGTTTATTTAGAATATTGTTTTCCAACTTTTTCCAGAGCAACATAAATGCTGAAGTCATATTGCCCTTTATTTCCAAAATTCCACTGCACATAAAAGAATTATAGCCCTCCTTCCAATTAGCACTTCTTATCTTCTTTGCCTCCCAGATATACCCACATTCAACTTACAGTTAATTATAATTCCTACTGTGCTGTAGAAAGATTCCAAATCGGCCAGTCCAGATATAATCCATCATTTTGGAAGCGAACACGTACACCTCTAATGATCGGTACTAGCTGATCTCCTGAATACGGCGCCGTTTCCCCCCCCCCTCAGGTTACAGCAACAATCTGTCCGTCAAAAGGCAAACAGAAAGCAATTTATAACCCTGCGAGGTATTTTGGGGGTAACATCAAATCTTAGCTTCTTATCAGAAGTAGATTCCCCAGTCAGAATTTCTCTGGCCAGGAACGCTGTATCAGTTGTCCCACAGAGATTCTGTGTGACTTCAAGACTCCATGTTCACCCGGAAGTTCCTTAAGTTTGGCCCACATTCTGAAGTAAGTGTGGCTCAAGCCACAATAGCATTCTCAGAAACAATCCATTATTTGCCTTCATGGCAACAATTCATTTATATGGGCTGAAATCAAGGACACCATTGGGACAAGAGCAAAACCTGTCCGTTCTTCCTATGACACCGGCTTGGGAATCACCTTTCTGCACTACCCCCCCCCCCAGGTTTTGTTTCCCAGATGACAGTGTGGTGGAATGTTGGGGCGGTGCTTCTAGAGAGAGTCGACAGCAATGCTCCAGCAGCATGGAACGTCATATGTGTAGCAAGCAGCCTTGTTGGAGCTAAGCTGAGCCCTCCAAATTTGTTTGACTGCATTCCCATATGGAAGGCACCAGGTTGGGGAATGCTGTACTAGAAGTTGCTGCCAGAAGCAAAATTGCAACAAAACGCTTTTCTGAAGTCACCATCATATAGAACAGTGCTGGCTCCAGTTTTTTGAGGGCCCTTGGGCAAGACACCCTCAACTGGTCCCCTCCCTCAGTGAGGTTACCTTCTCACCCCCATTGTCTCCAGCTGCTATTGCTCCTCATCCTCTTTCTCATCATTGCTCCCACTTGCTTGCTTGACAGGCAGAGAGCCAGGGAGCAAGTCGGCCGTGGCATCTCCTGCTCCTTCTTCTCACCACCAGGGTTATCTGGGCCAGAGTGAGAGGCTGGTGAACAAGCATGTTCCAATGGTGAAGAGGAGGAGTGTGAAGGATTGAGGCCTATAGGCTTAAGTTTGCTGAAGCCTGAAGGCCCAAACACTTCCCTAGATTTGCTGAAGCCTGAAGGCCCAAACACTTCAGGATGGGAAGGGGAGTTTGAGAGTTTTAGTTCACCCAATAGAAGTTAAGAATTATATCTCCTGTTCAAAGTCACATGATTATAACCTTCCATTCCTGGGAAGGCTATATATGTGTGGGGTGTGGTCAGCTAGCAGCAGAGAGAGACTGACTGCTGAGGAGAGAGGTAGTCTGAAGTTAAGCTAGAGAACCTTGTATTAGTTGTTTGTTTGATTTTATCATACTTGCTTTTGAATTATAACCACTCTATTAAGTAATTACCCTATATAATAAGTAAAGTGTTGTTGTGTACCCTGAGAGTTTGGAGTGACTTATTCACCACGTCTAAAAGCCTACACCCATGCTACTGGAAGCAGGCAAAGGATTTGATCTCCTGGAACGGGAGAGGCTTTGAGAAGAGGCAGAGATCTTCCAAAGGCAGATCAAGGGGTCCCTGTAGTAGCGGAACCTTGACAGGAGGAGCAACTCCAGGGGCTCTTGTCGGTGGGATCCTGCTGGGGAGTGGACCCTCGGCAGGTGCCAAACCATGTTTTGATGCCATGCCTGATAAAGAAAACTCATCTAACCACTAGAAACAGGAATGTCAATGGGTTCAATTTCCCCCACCTTTACGGTACTATGATACAACAAGCTTGTGGGGGTTCAGTGTCAGTAATGCAGTGGGCCTTCTAGTTCATAGCCAGAAACTGGTCAGCACAGCAGTCGTTTGGAAGGGTTTGCGGCCTAGTCAGTTTGTGCAGTGTCAAGAGCAGTGTGAGCTCATCACTGTCAGAGTTCTCAGGAGAAAGCAGGCAGGAGTTGAGTAGTCTCCCCCGTCCAGCTGCAACTTTGAACTTGTAGAGACAGAAGCTGGCAGCCTTCTCTGGGAACTTGAGGGAGACGTGGTTTTGCAGAGGTGTCACTCTAGTTGAAGCCTCACCCCTGAAGGGTAGAAGGGAAACACCCAGGTGGGATAGGGGTCTTGTGGATGGGCCAGTTCCCTTGACAATTAATGGTCTGGAAGAAGGGTTAAGATGGCCACACCTTCACTTTTATGTCAGTGCTTAGCCTCCAGAGCCTTTGCTAGGAACATCTCTCTTGTCTTCCCTGTCTGCATCTTTCTGTTTGGATCTATCACCGACTGAGCTATTGGGAGCACTCTGCACTCTACCTAATTTGGACTTTCTTCTCTTTGGACTTTTATTGTCAAGAACCTGCCATGAAAAGGACTGTCGTACTTTTCATAGACTGTGCATTCTTGTGGCTATGGATGTGTGTCTTTGTCAAGGAGCCCAGAGCCCGGCTGGCTTGGGGCTAATTCCTGACTTCTGGACATTCCTATGCCTTGACCCATGTGGTGTTGAGATTCCCAAAGCTGGGACTCTCTGCATGTGGGGAAGTACTTTGGACTCAAGTCTGATCTTGTTTTAGACCCTTATTGTCGAGAGGCCTGGACTCACAGTACCCAAAGGGGCCAACCCAAGTGTCAGGGTTGGCCTTGAACTCTGTGGAGGCATGCATGCTGGTTCAGGTCCTCTTCTAGGATCCTTTCCCTTGTCTCATGAGCAATAGGGCTCAGATCCTTCCCCTGCTGGAGGAGCAGCTAGGAGTTGCTCAGATCCTAAGGCTAAGATGCACAGCACCCCAGAGGTTCCAACTCAGTGGCAAAGTTGGCTCAGCTCTCGTGTGGGTAAGTCAGGCCTGTTTCTAGGACCCCTTCCCTTGTTGCAGGAGCATCTGGAATTGGCTCCAATCCTTGCCTTGTCTGAGGAGCAGCGGGACCTGGCTCCAGTCCCTTCCTTGGTGTGGAATGTCAGGGAATAAAGAGACATTCCAGTCCCCTACCTTGATGTGGAACAGTTTCAACAGCCTATAGCAAAATGCCATCAGCTCTATGATTTCTGAACACTGTAACCATTAAGCTTCTGCCGTGGGATTCCCTATAATGAAAGGATCTCACCGATTCTGAGTCTCCGGTGTTAGAGTGCTAGAATGCCTGACTGCAGGACCGGGGCCCGACAAAGGTGCACTTACCAACATTGCTGCATCTACAAAACTATTAAAGGTACGGAAGCTCTCTCCCCTCCCTGGTCTACTTTGCTTTGCCAATTTTCTATTTTGCCGTAGATGCCCATCTCCTTCTATACTGACTTCAACAGCAGTCACATGATACAGATGAAAAGGTGAATTGGTTTCAGCCTTTTGAGGAGGCAAGCAAACATTCAGAGTTGCCAGCTTTTTGACTGGAACTGCTCCTGTGTCTTTTACAACAGTAGGAAAGCAAGTGTAGTGTAATGCACGTTGGACTAGAAGTGGGGGAAACCCAGATGCACGCCTCCAAAGGAACAACAAAGAGTACTGCAGCACCACAAAGACTAACACATTATTATGGCATAAGACACACACACAGACACACACTAGAAGGGTAGACTTAACAACAGAGTACTTTCAAAATATATTTAGTGCTAAACATTTTGGCATATATATCTTTGTTAGATTTGTATGTTGCCTTTTCACCAAATGGTGTTCAAAAAATTATCTATACTTTGAAATAAGCAGGTGAAACTTTCCCCAACATTTTATCAATGTGCAAAGGAGGAGCAGCTCCCTCTTAATTTCTCCATGTTGAATGGACTTTGGTTAAAAGCACAGGAGAAAGGCTAGTGAGAATGTTAGCAAGCCTAGCAAAATATCCCTTTGCTTTCTGTAAATGCGAGGTTTCAAAGATTCAATTGCAAATCTGTCTACATCACACTGTTTTCTTTATAAGTAATAAAGAAGTAGCCTTTGTGATTTCCACTGATAGGATGATGATGCAACAACACACACACACACATGCCCAGCATGCCGTTCACTTTAAGATTAGCAGCAGCCGCGCACTATGGGTCATTAGTCAGTGCGACAAGCACCAGCAAGGTTTTGGTAGGCTGCCAGACCTGATAAACCTCTGTGATGTTTCATTGTCTCCCACCGGCACAGTCTGTTACGGAGCTGGCGATGGGTAGTTTGGAGACCGTTCACTCCATCTTGCCATCTTCCTTGCTGATTACAGAAGAGATAATGGCAAGGGGAATGCTTTAACTGCTTTGCCACAACTGGAATTGCTCTAAGGGATGTTTTGTGGCAGTCCCAGGGTTCAGTCTACATAAAAGGTGAAGCTGCTTTTAAATGGACATGTGCAAAATGTGCTAGAAGAATTCCTTTCTGCAGGTGCATGGTGTTTTGTTTTTTTGTTTTTTTTAAAGCCAGCTCCCAATATGAATTTTGATGGGTTCCATTTGCACTCCAGTTTGTTCAATCACTTTATCATGTGATTTAAATTGTAGTATATCATGGGGTCTGCAGCTTTAGGTTAGACCTATGCCAAATTTTCACCTGTGAAATTTGGGGTGGGTGGGTAAAAATGGTATTTGAGTGCATTAAATTCCCCCCAAACCCAAATACAGGCAGTCCCCAGGTTACGAATGAGATCCGTTCTTAAGAATGTCTTTAAGTCGAATTTGTATGTAAGTCGGAACAGCATAGCGTTCTATACGTTAAAATTGGCATTTACACAAATTGCGTAGGATACTACACTATGTACGTAAATGACGTAGCGCCGGGGAACCCAGAAGTCCGTTCTTAAGTATGGGTTGTCTGTAAGTCGGACGTTCTTAACTCGGGGACTGCCTGTATACCTGTTTCAAAACAAAAAGAAATGTGGCCAGTCACAGTGATTCCCCCTTCTTAGCTATTCCTTTCATGCTGTTTTCTTCTTTCTTACTGCATGAATCCAGCAAAGCAGCCTTGGCAATGGGCATGGCACTCTTTTCCCCCAGCAAACACCAGATGCCATAAAAAGGTTACAAAAAATGGGGTTGCCTACAAGGAGCTGAGAAAATTGGAACATTTGAGCTCAAGCCTGGTTGTTACTTGGATGGAGACCCCCTCCTTGAGTTTCCTGCATTGAGCAGGGGGTTGGACTTGATAGCCTTGTAGGCTCCTTCCAACTCTATGATCTATGAAATCTATGAAGCCTCTAGTTTTAAGGCCCTATAATCAGCTGCTAGGTTAGGTGCCATACCATGCATAGTTTGGAAGTATAAGACAGAGTTGGGCAATGTGGCCCTCCAGATGTTTTGTCCTTCGATTTCCATCAACCCTCACCATTGGCTATGTTGGCTAAAGCTGATGGGAGTTGTAGGCCAAAACATCTGGAAGGGGCACAAGTTGCCCACCCCTGGTAAATGAACTGACCCCTCGATTGCCACATTCTTACACAGCTTTGCTATGAACGATTGAAGATCAAGTTGCAACCACATCGGAACCTTTTAGCCCAGTCAGGAAACCACAGATTCATAGCTCTTGCTAGCCATCGTTAAGATGGGGTCACTTGCCAAGGCAAAACCTGGTTTAGGATGGGACAGACACCATCATTGGAGGGCAGGGGGCAGGGATTCTGATGCATGCTCTCGCTTCACTCACCCTGCCCCTGATTTTGCTGGGGCCTCTGTGCTGCAAGAACACATTCCAGAGTCTTGTAAGTGGAGAGTCTACAGTGCATTGTTACTCCATACTGGGGCCAACTGGATTGAGGGCAGGGTATTGCCGGATGAGGTTGCACTCACCCTGAAAGACCAGGTTTACAGCTTGGGGTTTTTTTCTCCCTCTGGATCCAGTTTTGTCACTAGAGGTTTGAGTTGCCTACGTGGCACAGAGTGCCTTTTACCAAGTTTTTAAAGTATTTCAGACATTTACTCTTTCTTTCTTTTTTTAAAAAAAATCCTCCCAGGGTTGGGCAAGGTGCTCAAGCACATGGTGGCTGATCAACTCCAGGCATTCTTGGATTTTCTAGATCCATTTCAATCCGACTTTAGGCCCAGGTTTGGGACAGAAGCTGCCTTGGTTGCCCTGTGGGATGAGTTTTGCCAAGAAAGGGATGGGGGAGTGTGACCTTGTTAGTTCTCTTAGACCTCTCAGTGGCTTTCAATACCATCAACCATGGTATCTTCCTGGAGAGATTGTCTGGGTTGGGAGTTGGGGGCACTGTTTTACAGTGGTTCCATTACTACTTGGATGGTCGCTTTCAGAAGGTGGTGCTGGGGAATTATTGCTCTGTTCCATGACAATTAAGTCATGGGGTTCCACAGAACTCAAATTTATCCCCCATGCTATTTAACATCTACAAGAAAGCACTGGGGGAGGTTATCCAGGGATGTGGATTGAGCTGCATAGGAGAAAAGAAAGGTCTTTGCCTGGCACCAAAAAGATAAATGTAGGTGGTAGGCAAACCTCTTTGGGGAGGTCATCTCATAAGTGCGGTGCCACAACTGAGAAGACCCTCTCTCTTGTAGCCACCCATCTAGCTTCCTTCAGTGGGGGCTCCAAAGTTGACCCAAGGCTCCCAGCAGGTACATAGGGGAGGAGACATTCCTTTAGATACTGTGGTCCCAAGCCACTGTAGACTTTGAAGGTCAACACCAACACTTCGAATTTGTTTCAGAAATGGGCTGGAAGCCAGTGCAGCTGACAAAACACTGGCATCACATGTTCATATTGGCCAGTCCCAGTTAGTAACCTAGAAGCTGTTTTGAACTAACTGAAGTTTCTGAACTATTTTCAAAGGTAGCACCACATACATCGCATTGCATAATCCAACCAGGAGGTTACCAGAGCATGAATAACACTGGTTCTTGGGCAGATTAAAAATATAATAAACAAACAAGCAAAATAAAACTATTCTAGGCATGTACTCTTCCCCCCCCACCCCCCAGCAGATTATTCTGCTTTTTTAAAAATCTGCTGGTTTGTTTTATGATGTGACTTTTATTGTCTTTGATATTTTAATTTTGTAAACCACCCTGGGACCTAATCTGGTGAATGGTGTTCCAGTCAATCAACCAACCAACCAATGGGACAATGCATCCAGACGCCCTCCTCACCCAGCCTGGCCTTGATCCAAACAAGACAATGAAGAATGCCTTTTTCCTTCAAGGCTCACAAAAACTTGGATCCTGCCTTGTCTACATTTACAGGCATTAACATTCAAACATATGCATGTTAACATTGGCTGATTTCCTTCCCTTAGGCAGATGGCAGCTCCGCTTGGCTTAAATATCAAGCTGTCTCCAAAAGAAAGTTCAATCCAGTGAACAGATGAGTTGGTGAATTGTTGGGATGGACGAGAAGAACAAGTTGTTAGGTTGCCAGGCTCTGGGGACCACCCTTCAGAATGCAGATGGATGTCAAAGATGCTGTGAGACCTAGCAATGGGGCTACCCCAGTGCCTGTGGAACAGACATAGCAGTGTAGACCATAATAGTGGAGACTGTTTAGAAATACATCAGAGACGGGGTTGAAATTGGGAACCTCTGAACCAAACCACTGCAATACTGCTGATGCTTTCCCTCTACACTGGCTAAGACTGCAATCCTATACACACTTATGTGGGAGTAAGCCCTACTGAACTCTATGGGACTTACTACCAAGTAGATATGCACAGGATAGAACTGTAACTGTCCGAAGATCTGCTGGGCAGGCTCTCCTCAAAGTACCTTTCACACATTATGTGTGAATTAGGGAACGAGCTTTCTCTATTATGCTGCTCCATTTGTGGAACTGCTTCCCCATAGAAGGACAACTGGCACAGATTTTACTATGTTTTGGGCACATTTTTCTTTCTTTAAGCATTTTAGCTAGGTTGTCCTTTTATATTTTAGTACCGTTTACATTACTTTATGACTGTATTCTGTTTTGGTTTTATTACATTTTAGGGTCTTATAATAGCAAACAACAAAAGCAACAAATACTACTAGGTATCATGTAAGACCAATGTGACACACTTTCGCTTCAACTAATGTTACAAAGAGGAGGAGAAAATTCATACTACTGAGAAGACATCTAGGAGTCTGTGTGGTATCCACTACAGCAGGGGTGAGCAACATGTGGCCTGCAGGCCACATGTGGCCAGCACTCCCCTGGTGTGGCCTCTCTCCCCCTCTGCTGCCCCCAAGCTTAAAAAAACACACACCCATTTTAATTTAGGGTTAAATTTAGCTGGCAAACGAACTACAGAGTGGTTTGCTACTACATTTTGGCAGCAAACTGGCGATTTCTCCTGCCTTTCTCTTTTTTTAGGAGCACCCTGTGGACTGTACAGCATCCTACTGAATGCAGCCAGAGGGGGTTCAAGGGGGCAGGAATAGCTTCTGGACCTCCCAAAGTTGTCCAGCCCTGCACTACAGTAATATATAGCCCTTGATTTTGCAACCCATCTTATCATGGGTGCAGAGATATTCCTCAATTATACTTTATTTTTAGAAGCTTTTATTTGTGTCATTCCCACCTCCAGTATCACATCCCATTTCCCTAGAACCATCGAGAGCAGACAGGTGGAATGTTTCTGACAATGGTATGGTAGTCTGAGCACATCCTCTACCCTCAGAGAGTGCCAACGTTTAAGCGAAATAACTGTCAAGAACAAATCAACCACTTCTCCTAATATAAGGCTATATTGTCAGCATGTGAATCAAAGCAGCCCTTTGATTCTCTATACCCAATCTCAATTTGCCTACAAACTTTTGTCAAATACGTAGTAATTTTGTGGCTTTTGACCAATTATTAAATACAAGCTATTTCAGACTGGGGGAAGGGGGGGATTCCGCGAAATCACAACTCCAGGACCCAAACGAGCTTCTCTTCCTTTAATAGCTAAATCACACCGAGATGTTTAGCAGACGTAACTTGTTCCCGCAATGAAAGGCCAAGCCAACTCGGCCAACAGCCGCGAGAGGGAGATCATTCCTACGTGCATCGCACAAAGGGCGATCAAATGACACACAACCTTAAATGCATGCCTTCGTTTCTGCCTTCCCGTATTGTTTTTAATGTAGCCGCCGGGTGGGGATGGGAGATCAGGACCGGGACTGCAGTGCACAGAGAGGGGAGTGACCCTTCCCCACCCCACACGGTACAATCTTGAAGAAAATCACACACACCCTGGCCAAGCTACTATTTGTTCTGGCTTCCCTCCCAGGCACCTTCGAGGAGGGGGCATTTTACTTGGGACTGCAGCACGGAGGGAAAATATGCCCCCCACGCTGCACTGTGTAGCTTGACCCACCGTTATTCACACTCAGGCATGATCCGGCACTGATGTGCAAATTATTTTGAAGCAGTATCATAATCAGAGTTATTATTCTTCACAAGGTTTATTTTAGGTCAGCAATATGTCTGGTTATGGTCCGCAATACATCCAGGGTTGAAAGAAAGGAATGCACTGGTTTTCCTTTCTGGGTGGGTCTGCTCCAGCAGTAGCATACCCCATCATTAAACACTTGAGTTTGTTAAATACAGAAAGTTTGGAGAAGCTCCAATCATGACAGACTCCTTAATCAATAGAAGTAACAGCCAAGCAAAAATAGTCTATTGCGACCCAGGGGTCACCGAATGGGAAGACTGCAACAGGACAGAATAAAAACTGCCTGGTCTGCTCCTGTGCTTTCGACAGCTCGATCTGCAGAAACCAGTAGGTGAAGCTTTTCAGGGCATGGGGACACACGTTATCACATGCTAGTGTCTGCAAAGAAAACGGCTCTTAAAAGTATAGAAACAACGGCTGGTTTTTTTAAAAAAAAGTCGGCAACTTTACTAAACAGAATGGAAGGAAAGGGAGATGTTAAGGAACACAACAATAGGAAGAGAGAGATAAAGGAAGACCCAGCATGCTCCTGAAGCCTGGGAGAGGGGTAAGAACAGAAGAGCCCTGCTGGATCAGACCAAGGTCCATCTAGTCCAGCATTCTGTTCACACAGTGGCCAAACAGCTGCCCATGGGGTTCCACAGGCAGACCATGAGAGCAACAGCACCCTCCTGTTTATGTTCCCCGGCAACTGGTGTACATAGGCATACTCTGTCTCTGATACTCGAGGAAGCATATGGCCCATCAAGACTAGTAGACATTGATGGGTGGGTGACTGAAGAGGGCCCAGCACTCTCTCCAGCAGCTCAGTTGGGAGAAACAAGCACAATTTCAACATGTCAGTGGTCCTACTAAGCCAGGTGTGTTGAACCTCTTCTAGCCTGCAGCCCGAGTTCAATCTTGGAGGAGCTCTTGGGGGCCACATTCCAGTGGTGGTTGGGGCCAAAATGCCCCCAAACCCAGCATATTGTAGCTTAAAGTTCTTACTACCAGAGATTAGGCCTTAGGCAGGGCCGGTGCTACCATTAGGCCAACTAGGCGGCTGCCTAGGGCGCCGGGCTCAAGGGGGCGCCAGGAGCATAGGGCTGGAGGGAGGGAGGGCTCAAGTGGGAAGAGGGGGGCGCTAAATATCTGATCTTGCCTAGGGCACCAAACTGCCTTGCACCGGCCCTGGCCTTAGGAAAGACATTTCATCCTTTTAGAATGGGGTGGAAAACACATGCAAAAGCTGGGAAACTGCCAAACAACTGGCCAGTTTGGAAAAAGGGTGTGTGGCTATCTGCGGAACAGAATGGGACCCCGGGAGAGCTGGATTGGGCCCACAGGCCTGAGGTTCTGCAGTCCTGTGCTATAACACTTTTTCTTTGTAAAATACGAACAGAAAATAAAGAAAAAATAGTTTAGCAAAAGACAAAGTCCAGATAGCAAACTCCCCACAATCTCCAGGATGTTCCTGAAATGTAGTGTCTGACTGTGCTTGGGTCCATCTCAAACAAGCTGTCATTTCCCCAGCAAATTAATAAGCACTGCACAGAATCCCACTCAATTGAGAAATGAAGAGTTCTATTACCTAATCTAATTCAACCTGTGCTTTCGGAATTTCATTAGGTGCAACTGCACTGGTGACTCACTAACAATCCTCTGCTGCACTGGGAGCCTGCCTGTATCACTCCTAATGTGCAGCAGGCAGTTTCAATTGCACCAATTAGTTGCTGTACCAGCAAATCAACGTCAGCTGCACTTGGACAGTTGAGGGAACTCAAGTTACTGCAGAGTAATAGCCACTGTAGAAACCTCAGTCTAGTGTCAGGGAAGCCTGAAGTTGTGGAGTCTAATTCTCCTGCTGTCTACTCCTTACTGCTAGGAGACTTGTCTAATACCATACCCTCCAACATTTCACAGATGAAAACAGGGACACATGTGAATTTGTAAGAGGTATGGTTAAGCAACATGAAGATGTGATCAAGAGGGTGTGGCCAGGTAACATGAGGGCATGGCCAAGGGGATGGCCAGGCAACCAAAGGTACAAGTACAAAAGTTATTAGAGGAAACACACAAAATCTTATATATTATAATTACATTATTATAAAATATTATAAAATATATAATATAAGTGGCTATTGTAAAAAAAAATTAACCTTACTTAAACCCTTAATTGGTGATATCTGGTGTTTTTCATGGGTGTGTGTGTCAGTGCTTGCAGGGCAAGCTCTTTCTTTTTGTTTTAAAATGGTCAGGATTGGCACAAATTCAACAGGTGAAGCTTACCCCCCCCTCCAAATGGAGCTTCAGAGAGAAGGGGAAGCTTCTTGCATTTCCTTCTGACACTGTAAACTCACCTGTTAGAGGCACAGAGTCAGCTCTCTTAGGAAATAAAATCTTCAGCAATACAGTATAAAGATAGGAATCATGTGATAAATTCCCTCATTCACACACACGCACACACATCCTTGTTTCTGTTCCTTCCCTACTCTCTTTCGGCAGACGTTTGAGCCTAAGCAGAGCTATCTTAAAGGGGCCATGGGCAAAATTGCAGCTAAGCTAAAACTGCAAGCTTAGTTGCAATTTTGCCCATAGCCCCTTTAAGTAGCTTGCAGTTGCGGGAGGCAGGGGAATTGGGGACACTGCATAACAAAGTGAGAAGCCGTAAGGCTTAAGGGTTTTCAGGATGGTCCCCAGCATTTTCAGGGCAGTTGGAGACTATGTAATACAAGGACAAGAAAGGAGAAGCTAGAAAAAAGGACCCACCCACAACTACCAACCTTCTCTACAATTTCAGTACAGGATTTGTTATGTTGACACAGACCATGATTTGTTAGTTTGGACACACACACACACCCCAATCACAAACACAAACACAAGCCGATTCATTAAATGTATGCACATTTAAAATTGCCTATTGACTACCTTCGAGTCTGAGAGGGGAAAAAAAGAAAAATGAAACCCAATAAAGCCAAACCATCAGGGTGTGGAAGTCTGTAAAATAGGGGAATAGAACCTCTTTCAGTCAGAGAACTGAATTCCATTTTGGAGACGCTCTTGGGGGGGGCACATTCCAGTGGTGGGCGGGGCCAAATGCAGGAGGGGCAAAAACCCGGGCAAAACGGGGCATGGCATTCTGGGGAACCCCAGAGGAACAAATTGGGACCCTCAGCCTATGGTTCTGCACCCTTGCCATAAGATTAACAGATGAGCAAAAAAAAGGCTGCCTTTAATCCAACGGCCAACCAACACAAACTTACCATTGAATCCACAATAGGATACCCGCAAATCTGTAGCCCAGCAACTTTAGATCCTATTTTGATACCTCAGAACCACTTGTAGACTGTTGATGGTCCAAATGCAACATCACATTGTGTTTGCACAGAGTTCTCTGTGTTGAATGAGGAAGACCTCACACATGCACCTGTAGTCTAGAAGAACATAGAGTGAGAAGCAGATAGCATATATCTGGGCATTCCCATGGGCCTCATTGCCCCATCTATATTGTGCTTGAGTCAGTGAAGCCTTTGACACCGATTGGCTGAGCGGGTGTAAGAGCATGGGAATCCACGTGGAGAGTGTTGGTGGCTGGCCAGATGCAAAAGAGGGTAGGGCTCCTGCACCTGTAATAGTTGTGCAGAAGAGGGAATTTGAGCAGGCTCGTGACAACTTGGCTACACAATTAAAGGTGTAGGAGTCCAAATTTGGCAGCATGGCAGCAGCAGTAGCAAAAAAAAAAAAAAAAAGATTTTAAAGAAAAATTGCCCCTTTTTTGCTGCCTCACTGTCGAATTTTGGCACCAAATTCGGCAGTGCAGCAGCAGAGGCAGGGTTTCTAGAGGGGAAATTGGCCCCCAGAACCCCGAATGTTGCCCAGCTGTGGACTAGAAGGAGGGAAGGCACAGGCTGGAGGATGGCTTAGTGCTGCTTGCCTATCTCTTTTGCTCTTAAAATTGGGGTCATCTCCTCCCATGAAGGCATGGGTCTACCACCACCATGCATAGTTTGCATATGGCAGAACTGAGTCAAGTATATGAGCTCCCTCCGATGCTGACTAAATAAACAACCGCACAATAGATTTCATTGTGCTGAGGTTCAGTTAACTCTAGCACATTACCACAGAAACCATCACAGCCTAGCACGACTTAAGTTCACCATAATTATCTGTGACAACATTGAGATGCTAATATAAAAGTTTAATGCATCAGGACTTAGGTCCCAGCTGCAATGAGAGCTCTTTAATACATACCTGGCTGAAGCTTTAATTTCAGTTCTAGGTGCTATGTGCTTGAGGTTACTTTATTTCCTTTAGTAAATGCATTGGGGAAGTGATACATTTGACCTGAAGACTACTGGAGAACTATAACTATTGCTGAGTAAGTATTACATCATCAGTTTCTACCATGCCAAGTAGAAGTGGCTCGGGTTCCCTTTGGAAATAAGGTTACCAGCAATCTCCCCCCCCCCCCATCCAATTTACTAGTTTGCTTACAGCATGTGCATAAATTTCATTTAGCTTGGAAACAGGTGGCAAAACTGCAGAGTTCGACACAGGTAGTCCCATTTGCAGGGACATCCACGTTGAAGCCTAATGGCAGAAAATACCTGTTCCATTTGTCTTCCTTCTCTCCCCTGCCCCAAGCAGGCTACCTACATCATTCTCCCACACCTTCCTTCAGGCTGCTTCAGGCGTATTTGAACGTGACAAATATGTATGGCTCCCTGCCAAGTGTGCACTTCATAGCCTAGCATGGTTTGCTACTTTGCAATGTGTTCAGTTACCCCAATTCTCATACCAGCTGGCCCTAGGATATTCCTTCAGGAGCCAATGGTTATCAGTATAGGTATGAGTTCATTCAAAAACACCTGGGCAATTCTCCTTCACTAATCCTGCTACTTTACCAAATAAAGTAGGGCTCTTGCTGCTTCAACCTTAACAAATGACTATTTCCCAGCATGCCTCCATCCACAAAGGATTGATTGCTAACTCACACATACACTTTTAATTAACAGCTACCACCATACACTTTCTCCCTTATAGAGTTCCCTTCAGATAAGAGTCTATTTTGAACCATTCTTTCACGAACATCATATAAAATATGTCCCTAAATCAATTTAAGCTGCCACCCCAAGGTTTTTTTGTTCCCCTAATTCTTAATGTGTAGCAGGATGTAAGAACAATAGTATGCCTTACACACTTACATCCTGAATGCCTAATAAGTGTTTGCACTTTGCTAATACTTATACAGGACCACAGAACAGAACAGCCTACCTGGAATATTTCCTGGAGAAATGAGGCGGCTACAGAACAGACACAGCATAAATTGAGAAAAAATTGCTTGTGTCAAAAAGGAGAAGCGCTAAGGGGGACACTGAAGGGCCATTGCAATTCATTGGCTCCTTCTGAATGGCAACAGGAAATCACTGGAAGATTTTAGGAACTACAGTCATGCCTTGGATTGAGAGCATAATTCGTTCCGTAAACATGCTTGTAATCCAAAACACTCTTATATCAAAACGAAATCCCCCCAAAAAAGTTTGTACAGAGATTTTTAATTTAAGCCGTACTACAGTACTTGTATTGCAAGACGTCGCTTGTATATCAAGTAAAAAAAAATATTAAATAAAATTTAAAAATTTGCTTGTCTTGCAAAACGCTCTCAAACCAAGTTACCGGTACTTGCAATCCAAGGTATTACTGTATCACCAAATCAAAATACCTACTTATACAATGGTCCTTAGGGAACAGCTTCAAATGCTTACATAACAGTTTTTAGGGATCATCTCCAAATAGGAAATGTATTAAATCAAAGGTTGACTGGAGGCTTACATGCTGATCTTTGGGTACCATCTCCGCATTTTTGGAATGCTGAGCACATTTGGAATTTTGAGAGAGTGACATGGGCACTCTCGCAAAATGGCTGCCATGCAAAGGGGCCGGCCCATTCACAAAATAGCTGCAATGGTAGTCATGGCCAGTCACAAAACACCAATTTCCCAGAAGGCAAACTGTTGATGCTAAAAGAAAAGTCACTTGCCCCAAAACCAAAGTACCAGGCAGAAGTGGGTTTGCACTCTAAAACACAAAGCCACTCTTTTGAAGCCACAGTTCTCTGTTCTAACATCCATTTCACAGAAGGCAAACCAATGATGCTCAGAGGCGGACTATCTGGTCAAGAAACTGAGTACGAGGCAGTGGTGGCATCTGAGCCCTAAATGGCAAATCACATATTTGCCCCTAAAATGCACAACAAAATACCCATTTCACAGTAGATAAACTGGTGACACTCAGAAAAACATCCACCATCACACCAAAATACAAAAACAAAAAATTGGCAAACCCCTTCCCCAAAAAACCAGGCAATATACGCACCACACCCGAGACAAACAAACTAGCTAACATACACGCACCACACAGTCAACACCCCCCTTACTCCCGCCCACTACTTCTTGCCCCTAGGAAAAAACGTCCTACCTCCTCCCAGCTTACCTTTTTCTGTTTTCTGGGCATGCTTCAAAATGAAGCCCTGGGGTGAAGCTACCCATTTTTCTTTTCTAAGAATGCCTCTGGGCCAACTTTTGTTGCAACTGTCCTTCTGAATGGCCATAGGAATGCATTGGATTGAGACCAGTTCCTCCAATGCAGATTGGCCATTGACCCACCACACTGGCTGCAAACCCTCTATGCAGTTTTCACACACCTGAGACACAGAAGGGCCTATTCACACTACAGTTGGTTTCATGTCATTTTGACTTCCATGACTTCCCTAGAAGAATCCTCTAGATATTGTCAATTAGAGATCCCTGGCAAATGCCCCACTCTAATCCCCACTGTTCCCTGGGAAGAGGGGATGTCTATAAAACCAGTTTAAAGTTGCCCAGCTGTGCGCATTGGACTCAATGGGACTTATTTCTGAGAACACATACATAAGCCTCATTTGCATGACACGCTAAGCCACCCTGTGAATAACCTAGACAGTGTGGGTTGTTTGCAGAACAACCCACGGTGCACCCAACCATCGGCCTTACCATGGTTTGTTCTCCCCCTCATTTCTTCTCGGTCTTCCCAGTGTCCTTCATGGCAGAACCCATCTTGTCTCCCTCTCTGTCCTCCGACTGCTAGCCCTTTTCATTCACTGCTGCTTTGGGTTTTTTTCAGAGCCTCAAAAAATCGCAATTGGATTTGTATTATTTTTTTTTGGCCCCTGAAAATCGCACAACTGTGTTCGTTATTTTATTATTAATTTTTGTCAATCTTTCCCAAGTGCATGCTTACGATTGTCCGATATGCATAGTCTTTCCTCGTCAATTTCCTTGTATATTTCAGCTGTCAAAGGGAGCAGGAGAGGTGGAGTAGATAACATATGTGGAAATTGGCAAGGCAAGATTGCAATTTGGGCACAGTTGCCAGGTTGTCAGTTGAAAAGCACCAGTAAATGAAAAAAAAGTGGCAAATGTAGGTGCACCAAAAGTGGGACAATATATCCCAATTGGCAATGTGATCCTCTAAGTGTTGAAATGACAGTTCTCACTGTCCTCCACCTTTTCAACAAAACCCTGAGTCTCCAGCTACTCCAGAAAGGGGGGGGGGATATTAATTCCTCACCACTTTTTTCAGCTCCTTTTCATAGTATTTACTGCTATGGTTACTGCGCATCCCTAACAGTTCTAAAAAATTAGATATGCAGAAATATATGCAAATTTAATGGTTGGGAAGTAAATGGAGGGGAGATTTGTGCCAATTTAAGGGCTGGGAAGTAAAATGGAGGATAAATTTGCACACCTGCAGTAACTGTTCCATTACTGCAGGTGTGCAAATGTCCCCTCCATTTACCGCCATGCCCTTAACCTGGCATAAATTTCCCCCGTCATTTACTTCTCAGCCATTAAATTTGCATATAGTTCCAAAAAATTGCGCAAATATTCCCAACATTTTTTTTAAAAAAAACCTTACACGTGGCAGAATGAGATGGAGCAACTGGGGCGCCAGCTCCAGCAATACTTACACCACCACCCCCATAGGGCCCCATACACTCTGTCCCATTCAGCTGCCTACTGAAGGGGGGAGCCAATAGCTCCCCTTTCTGAAGTAGCTGGAGACTTGGGGAAGTGCTGAAAAGATGGAGGACACTGAGAAGTGTCAGTTCAACACTTAAAATCAAAAGGATTACATTGCTTAGTGGGTGATATTGTGTGTGCCCCCACATCCAGCACTTTTGATGCGCCTACATTCACCTCTTTTTCCCCTTTACCAGCGCTTTTTATTTGATAGCTAGGCAATTGGTCCCTGGGAACTGTGCGCAAATTAGCCTATATCCAGTCCCGCCTTGTCAATCTGTTTCCTACTTCACGTCACTGCTCCCTTTGACAGCTGAAACATACAAGGAATTGACCAGGCAAGACTACACATATCAGGCAGCGGTAAGAACGCATTTGTGACTGACAAAAAAAAAAAAACAATTTAAAAAATGATGAACACAACTGTGCAATTTTCTGGGGCTGAAAAAGAAGGTGGCGAACCAGTGACTGTCACTCCAAAGCGCAGCAGGGTTTTTTGCCACTCTTGTCAAGCGGCTCATTAGCCAATCCCCGGAACCCACAATGAAATTGCTCCCCTGGGTTCAGACAACACGACAACCCATCATTGGTTGAACAACCCCTAGAACAAGCCATGGGTTGTCAGGGTGGCTTGTTCCTGAAAAAATAAGCCTCCCTGCTGGAAAGCTAGTTACCCACCATGGGTTATTGTGACTAGTTGCCCATGATGGGTTATTGTGTCATGTGAACCCAGTCTACAAATCAGGCTATATGTCTGTAGCATAAATATACCTGTAGAGCCAGAGTCTTGCAGTCAGAGCACAAGAAACCTTTCCAGAATGTAGGTAGAGGTATATTGCTTCTCTAATCATCATGCTATCAAAACATTTTTACCAATCCAGCAAAATTGCCTAAATTCACATTACAGTCATGCCTTGGATTGAGAGCATAATTCGTTCCGGAAACATGCTTGTAATCCAAAACACTCTTATATCAAAACAAAATCCCAAAAAAAAAGTTTGTACAGAGATCTTTAATTTAAGCCGTACTACAGTACTTGTATTGCAAGACGTCGCTTGTATATCAAGTAAAAAAAAATTAAATAAATATTTAAAAATTTGCTTGTCTTGCAAAACGCTCTCAAACCAAGTTACTTGCAATCCAAGGTATTACTGTATTGTTATTATTTTTGTATTTACTCCAAATGCAAATTTGGGACTTATGAATAATTCAGATTTTTCTTTTTTCTTTTTTGCCAGATGGGAGTGGAGTAGAGGATGGGTTCATTGCCTTTAACTTTTCAAAGCAAGAATACAAAAGTTAGAGCCTGGGGCCAAATGTTCAAAGGGAAATGCTTTGACATCTGGGTTTAAGGGATCGAAAAATACAGTAATACCTTGGATTGCAAGTAACTTGGTTTGAGAGCGTTTTGCAAGACAAGCAAATTTTAAAATATTTATTTATTTATTTACTTGATATACAAGCGACGTCTTGCAATACAAGTCCTGTAGTACGGCTTAAATTAAAAATCTCTCTACAAATTTTTTGGGGGGGATTTCATTTTGATATAAGAGTGTTTTGGATTACAAGCACGTTTCCGGAACAAATTATGCTCTCAATTCAAGGCATGACTGTAATCAAAATGCTTGTGCAAATTAGATTGTAATTACTGACTACAGCATATCCAATCACTGATTCACACAATGGAAGGGTCACACCATTGCCTGTATTGCACCCATGTATTTTCACTGTGCCTTCTATCCCACGAATTGGCAAGACTTGGGGTGTAGCTCAGGTCTCTCCTGTCAACTGTCTGTGACTCCCAAGGAAGCCCAGTCTTCCACTTTGACTAGACAAAACTAATCCCCACCCACCCACCCAGGAATGGCTGTGATTGAGCCATTTTGGTTCACAATGTGCACACCCATCCACATATCATCCCGGTCCCCAGGTTGTGTACTACTTCCAAAAAGGTGCCAAACCTGCCGGAGGGGAGGAAGTGACAGTGTGTGTTTGTGTGGTGCGGGTACACACCACATGCAACAATAGTTCTATCATACCCATCTTAAAAACTACTATCTGTCTCCAGGTTTTGAGCAGCATTGGCATATGGGAAAGTTAAGAAAGGGCAATTTTGAACATGAAGACCCTGGAAAGAGAGTTGGGTACTGTGGAGAAAGAGAAGGCTCTGTGCAGAAAAGAGTGCCCTGTACAGCGAGGTATCTTTTTTATTTTTTTCTCCTCAGCTTAAGTCTGACTCCAAAGCACACATGACAGAAACGTAATGAAAACTGAACTTCTTGGGATTACGCATGTCGCCAGAAACCATACTAGAGAAACAGCATCCTGTAGTGCTACCTCAACCACAGAAACACTTAGGGTGCAATCCTACGCAGGTTTAGACAGGAAAAATTAAAGGCCTACAACTCCCAGCATGCCCCCAGACAGCATGCTGCGAGTTGTAGGCCTTTTTTCTGTCTAAACTTGCATAGGATTGTGCCTTTTAGACATCTTTTATGCAGGACAAGAAGATGGGCAGTGAGGTGGTAAGCCCCTGGATAAAAGCAGGCTGACATGTCCTTTTGCTTGCTTTGGGGGGCTGTTCAGCCTAACTGTTCAGTTATTCAGCCACCACGGCTCAGTGGCTCAGATTGCTGGATAATAATGATTTCCCACTGCAGACTGGAATGCATTTAGTAACTACAAAAGCACTTATGGCTGAACCTACTTGAATTGTTCACATGCTGCAGCGAAGTCACATTAGTATTGATTTTGGAATTACCTTTGAATTACAAGGACCTGCAATAAAGTTAACAGCATGAATTTTCAAGTGTTATTATGCTTCTCTTGTGATTTCAATTATCGATCAAGTGCCGCAGAGGAAACATTAAACTCTGAAGCCACCACAACAACGACAATACCACTGCTGCTGCTCTTTTGCCCCCCCCCTTTCCTTTTTTTAATAATCTTACTAGCTTTCCCAAACTGTGCATTCTGGGGGATGTAGTCTGCATTGCAAGCAATGTCACCTCACGCAGAATTCAGCATGGGCATTTCTGGATTGGTCACGAGGTGAGTTTTCATCGCAACCGACAACAAATGCTCTGTGCGCTGGGAAAATACTTTTGCCCTTTCCAGGAACTTACGTGGTTGGATGGCATTTCTCTGAAGTGATTACAGCATGCCCAGGAGATTGCTCTGAATAGGAGGTCTTGTGGGATTCTTCCTGGAGATCTAAAAATATTCTGCAGACGTTCCCATGCAAAATAAATAAATAAGAATACTTGTGTGCCTAACTCATTCCTAGTGTAATTATGGCTTTAAATGGAGATACTTGCAGGATAAATCAGTCCTCTCTTTTCTGGGATTTAAAAAAAAAAGTTGCAGGCTTTTGTGGATTCAAAGGGAAGGAGGGCCTTCTCAGTTATGGCACCCCATTTGTGTGGAATCAGCTCCCCAAAGAGGTACACCTGGCACCCACTCTTTATTCTTTCAGGCGCCAGGTAAAACCCTTTTTATTTTCCCAAAATTTTAATAGTTAGATTTTTACTTCCTTTTTTTAACTGTATTTTACTACTGTACCTCCGGATTGATTTATTTAGCTGTTCTATTGTATTAGTGTATTTTATATTAATGGTATTATTGTGATTTTGTGATGATTGTTTATATTGATTGTGAACCGCCCAGGGAGCCTTCTGGCTGATAGGCGGTGTAGAAATATAATAAAGAAAGAAAGAAACAAACAAACAAACAAACAGACAAACACACACAGCAGTTGCACAAATAAAAAGCATCGGCACATTCATATGTTAGAGGGGTTTCTATTGTTTTTGAGCCTTGGAAATGGCATGGCTCTTAGGTTCCAACATGTAGGTCCTAAGCACATTTTCACTGTTGGGGATTTGCTGACAATCTTAGCACACACACCCCTCAATTCTTAGAGTTCTACAAAGTATATCTGCCAAATGCCAATACAGCTGCCAGAAAACTGTTCCATCACATTTTACGCTGAGCTAGTATTGCAGAGCTAGTATTGCTGTCAGGACCAGTGCAGGGCTGTTTGGCGCCCTAGGCCAAATTATATTTAGCGCCCCCCCTCTCGTGTTGTGGGGGGGGCTCCGGAGCAAAGCAGCCCTGCTCTGCAACCCCCCCACGCCGCCGCCGCCACCACCTTCCCCCCCCCGCTGGCTGCTGGCTGCTGGCTGCTGCTGCTGCCGCTGCCGCCTCCTCCGACATGACAGGACCCCCGCGCTTTTTTTTTTTGCCGGGGAAACCAGGGCAACAGGGCTGTTTAAGCCCTGTTGCCCTGGTTCCTCCCGCCAAAACAACGTCGGCGGGGCTCCGGAAACGACGCGAAGGTAGGTAGGTGGCTGGCGGGCGGGCGCGTGGGGGGGGAGGTGCAGCGGCGGCGGCGGGCAGGCGGGGAGGCACGGCAGAGGCGGCAGGCGGGGCAGGAGCGCGCCGGCGGCGAGGAAGGAGGAGCGCAGCGTTTCTGCGCCCTCTTCCTGCCACGCGCCCTAGGCAGCCGCCTGGGTCTGCCTGGCGGTAGCGCCGGCCCTGATTGCTGTATACTGTGGATGGTGTTTCAGAACCGAGCTCCCAACAAACCTCTTTCCCCTCACGGTGCTGCATTAATGCTAGCCCATAGCCATGTAACAATGGCATTTTGAGTTTTGTTGTTATTGTGGTCTAATGCTTGTACACAAACCCACACAAGCCCGACAAAGGTGGTGATTTAATTTTTTTTTTAAGCATCATTCATAAGTGAATAGGAATAATTGAGAGGAATACAGGGGGAAAGTAAAGCTGGCAGTAAGTTATTATTATTGAGCAACAGCAGTGGCCCGAGCAGTGGTATATTCACAGCTATTTCCAGGAACCATGAAACTTAGCGGTCAGGGTAGAGGAATGACCATACATCCACTGGCTGTCAGAACTGGCAGGCCCATTTGCATGGTGCAGGTGCAGCCATGATGCTGCGTCTGTGATAGCAGCAGATTGCAGGCAAGTGGGGTTGTGAAGGTAGTACTCAGCCACAACCCCTGATGTAGCAATGAAGGCGACAGGGAGTGGGATGCTGATGTGGTTGTCACTATGACGATATGCACTTCCTTTTTCCTAATGGTTAGGAAGAGGTCCCTTTAACAGCTGCATGACTGAAATTCAGCAGGTGCTGCTTTCCTTGGTATGTTGGTACAGTAATAAGGGAAAGCTGATCCCACTGAATGTCTGCGTGTCATGAAGCCAGTAAAAGCACAGTATCATGAAACGAAGGTGAGTCAGCTTTCCCACCACAGTCATCAAAGAATGTGTTTGATTTGCATTTGTGTTGTCATGAGCATGAATTTGCCTCATGCATTCACTTTGCAAAGAAGAGAAGCTGCCATTCACATTTAAAAATAAAAATACAAGCAGTCCTCACCAATGACATGAAAAGAAAACATAAAAGAGAACAGGAATCTGAAGACCTAAGAATAGCTATCAAAATACCTTGCTTTGGTTGTGTGACTGTGTGTCTGTGTTTATGAATTACCTACAGGCATTTTAGGGACTGGCATTCAGTATTAACAGCAGCAGGCAAGCAAGCTTCTGCATAGGACCATTGGGCAGATCAAATGAGGCTAACCTTCTTGTGCCAAGGGAGACAGTTGCCAAGAAGCGCTTTGCAAGATTTGCATACAGTGTAATGAGACTTTAACAATCCTTGTGGTTTCATCTAGAACTAACGGTGAGTTTCCTGCTCCAAATAAATTAGTATAATTACATACACACACACTGTGCTGGAAGTCTTTTGGTATCTAACCTTTCCGCCTGAAGTCAAGACTAGCTCCAAGTCTGCTCCAGAATGATAAATGGAGAAAACTCTAATAGTTCCCCGTCTTAACTCCAGATTCACTGTATTATAATTAGGAAGGGAGACGGGGGGGGGGGGGAATTGAACTGAAGGCAGCTGCATCTCTCTAACTGGAGCTTTAGTAGGTGAGTTTAAGACAGTTGCAAAACAGTAGAGTTACACAGACGCACGCACAAAGCCCCTTGGTTCTTGTGCCAACTCATTTTCATGTCAGCTACTCATATTGAAGGGCACAATTGCATTTTAAATCGAAAAGGCCCTCAAACCAGTTTCTCCTTAGAATGGCACAGCATTCTTGTTCAAAGTTTGTGTGATCATAGCCCTTATCATCTCTTATCAATCCATGGAACCCAGATCCCACCTAAACATCAGGAAAAATTTCCTGACTGTTAGAGCAATAGGACAATGGAACCAACTACCTAGGGAGGTGGTGGGCTCTCCCACTCTGGAGGCATTCAAGGTGTGGCGGGACAGCCATCTGTCGGGGATGCTTTGACCTGGATTCCTGCATTGAGCAGGGGGTTGGACTCGATGGCCTTGTAGGCCCCTTCCAACTCTACTTTTCTATGATTCTATGATTCATGCAAGTGTGTGCGTGGGTGTGCGTGCGTTTTAAAAAGGTTGATCCTTATGATCTTGAAAAAAGCTGCCTTCCCTCCCCAGTCCTGTCACTCAGAACCAACAATGCTCAGAGCAAATGGCACATATGCTGCATGCCAGCTGAGAAAGGGAGAGACTCTGGAGTCCCTGCTCCTATCAGCCAGCACCTTGCTGGGAGGCATGCCATGAGGGAGAGAGCGGGTGGCGGCCCAGTTTTTAATGTAGGTGGTGCAGCCACACGGTGTGTACACTGATCAATGAGATCACATTGGCCTCTAGAAGTCTCTGCAAAGATAGTGGCATTAGGGGGAAGGGGATGCAATATTCAGCCGAGGGAAAGAAGGGGCCATACAGATGATGTGCAAAGGCAGGAGCCAGCTGGGGTAGGGCTCTGTACTGTAGGCACACAGCTGTTGAATGGCCAGCGGCATGGGGGTGGACTGAGCACGTCACTGACTGGCCATTCACCACCCATGTGTCTGGATGGTGCTGCAACAGCAGCTGCTCCTGCCTCCACTGCTTCCCTGGGATGCCCACCAAAGGTAGGGATGGGGGAGAAATGCATCCGGTTTGTATTTTAATGCCAAGTTATCTAATATCGCTCTTTCAAACCAATATGCAAACCCAAAGTCATAGGCTCACTGGGTGACTTTGGGCCAGTCACGGACTCTCAGCCTAACCTACCTCACAGGGCTGTTGTGAGGATAAAATGGAGAGGAGGAGGATTATGTAAGCCGCCTTGGATTCCTTGCAGGGAAAAAGGCAGGATATTCAGGCCACAGCTGCAAGGATATAAGGTAGCTGGGTCACAAAGATGTCCAAAATGTTGATTCTGGTTACAAATATTTGTTGCAGGTGCTTTGTCATTTACAATATGTTTTAACCCTTCATCAGTCTCCAATGATAGGTCAGGGCAGATCCGCATATGCAAAGGAAGCTTCCTTTTAGAGGAATGAGGCAGCCTTTGTAGCCAATAGCCACAAAACTCTGGATGGATGAATGGCTGTAATCTATTTGTTTTTATTTATGACATTTTATTTCTTGCATTTCAGTCCCAAAGTGACCCCCAAAACACCTTCCCAAAATGTTTTAAACACAATACAAAACAATGAAATAATATACAATGACAAAAATCTAACCACCAAAAAGCATCAACAGAATGAGAATACACCACATTGGAAGTATAACTACAACTATATCCAAAAGCAGCCTAATATCAACATGTTCTGATAGTGTTCCCTAATAGCCATCTTTTCACTGTTTAACAAAAGACGAGCAGTCACTAAGTCAGGTGGGCCTCACTTGAGAGGGCATTCCACAATCAGGCTCTCAAACTGAGAAAGCACTGTTTGTTTGTTTGTTTGTTTATTTCATTTATACCCCGCTCTTCAGCCAGAAAAGGCTCTCAGAGCGGCTTACACAAATTAATAATAAGACAGTCCCTGCCCTGTTGTTGTGTCCATCTGCCTGACTTTTCAAGGCCTCATCTTGAGTACTGCGTCCAGTTCTGGGCACCTCACTTTAAGAAGGACGTAGACAAACTGGAGAGGGTTCAGAGGAGGGCAACAAGGATGATAAAGGGACTGGAAACAAGGCCCTATGAGGAGAGACTGAAACAACTGGGCATGTTTAGCCTTCAGAAGAGGAGACTGAGGGGAGATACGATCGCACTCTTCCAGTATTTGAAGGGATGTCACACAGAGGAGGGCCAGGATCTCTTCTCGATCATCCCAGTTTGCAGGACACGGAATAATGGGCTCAAGTTACAGGAACCCAGATTCCACCTAAACATCAGGAAAATTTTCCTGACTGTCAGAGCAATAAGACAATGGAACCAACTACCTAGGGAGGTGGTGGGCTCTCCCACTCTGGAGGCATTCAAGGTGCGGCTGGACAGACATCTGTCAGGGATGCTTTGACCTGGATTCCTGCATTGAGCAGGGGGTTGGACTCGATGGCCTTGTAGGCCCCTTCCAACTCTACTTTTCTATGATTCTATGATTCTATGACTTCTCCAGGTGGGGGAAACATGCAGCATATGGGCGGTATAGAAATGTTGTTTCAGGTAGTCTAGAAGTCAATGGACCTACCCACACATAACTGATGGCACCCAGTAAGAAGAACTGTTGAAGTAGCACTTGATGTACAACCTGCTAGCCTAACGTAACAAGAAACCTGTAACTAATGATATCACAGGTGTGAACAGACAGAATGACTCAACTTCTCTAGAGAAAGTCTACCAATATATTATGTTTATTAGGGTAACAAGACAGAGGTGGCATAGGTATATGCAATAAAAACATATGTGATATGTAGGGCTGTTGAGAGCTGTAAAGGATTGCATAATATTACCAACACTAGAATACTGTTTCTCAGAAGAATTGGCCGGGGGAAGGTGGAGATAACCGATGAATGTAGTAAGGAATTATAAGTTACAGCTGTGCCTGCCATTACTTTGCTGAGTGCATTAACGGAATCATTTTGTAGAAGCCAACAGACCAGTTAAAAGAAATGTCCTCAGAGGATGATGGTCTGCTCACAGACTCCAAATCTTATTGTACTTTCTCACAAGATTCTTTATTTCTACTCTGGACTCCATGGGCCAGTGGAAATCACCCCAAAATGGGTGGCCAGGAAATAAATCTAGAAAATAGCTCTATGGAAAAGTAGTTCAGCTTCATCCAAGGGCTCAGGATGACTTTAATATCGAATTTAAAATCAAACCTAAAAGTGAGCACTAAACAAATATATAAAACATCAATATCAGGACCCAATTGTGTTTTAAACTACCACAACTAAACCTCACTCAAATAGCCATAGCTGTTATAGACGCTCCACAGCAGCAGCCTCGCACCCAATTCTTCCAAGTAACTGGGTTGTAAATTAATACATGGAATGTGCCGTTATCGCACCTCGGGCTTCCCCGCCCCTACAAGTGGAAACCAAAGGAGTGGAGCAGGGAATTCAGAGTACTTGAGCATACTCAGTAGCATTACTTAATGCAAACCTAACCGGTATATGAAAAAAGGTGCTGCACTGAGCCCTACAAATGGCAGAGACTTCGCACTGTTTACAGTTCTCATGGCCCAAGTTCCTTTGTAAGCTACTGTCTTTGAATGTAAGAAGGCATTTCTGCTCTTTTCTCTCCCCCCCCCCCCAGGTAAGAAATCTCTAGGAAATATGGCCACAGAATGCCTCCTTATAATAAAACCTGCTTCATCCCTTGGCCTCGGATTTAGAAAGACAGTGACGAGGTTCCAGAGATGCAGAGATGGATTAAACCAAGAGCACCACGCCAGCGCAGTTCTCCCAAGCCTTACAGCTAAGCAGCACCTTTCTCGCTTCTCTCCTCTGCCTTGTCTTCCCTTCCCGTCACCTACCCTCCCCAAGTAATTACATTCCCAAGGAGGGAGCGACAGACGCTACTTGATCGGTTCTGCGACCTCTGTGGGGAGCGAAATTAAAAACCAGAGGCATCAACCATAATAGAGGGGGAAGACATCCTTCATGGCTAAGTTTCTGCCTGAAGGTTAAATGGCTGTGCTGGAAATTCTAATTCCAATTCAGAAACAGGGAAGTCTGCATGCAGAAAGGACTTGCAACCTTTCTGCTCATAGCCTGCCAGGCCTGTGCAAGGCAGAAGATGCCCTTTAATGCAAGCGACAGAATTATTACAGCTTCTTGCTTTAGGACATGGAACTCCACACTCCATTAATCTGCACACACGATGGTCTATTCAGACCGCCGTTTAAGTGACAAATACATGTTCCTCCCCTAATGGTCTAGAAATAGGGTTTGCAGGGTGGAATTGCTGACCCATGTTATTTCACATATAAAACAATAACATTGTCGTTCTTGTCATTTATGTAGCACATTTCAAGTGTTCAGGTGGCTTCACATACATTATCTCAGTGATCTTTACCACAGCCCTCATAAAGATATGTGAGTTCGTATCGGAGATGCAAATCAGCAGCTTTGAACACATGGTTCACACTCTTCGATTCTACGCAACACCAGCCCTAATCTTTAAGGCTAAAGTTTGATAATAAAGGTTAACAATTCTATCACCCTACACAATAAACGTCACACTTACACTCCCCTGCACTATGGCCACATGAAGTCACAGTCCTCCTCCATTCGCCACGGACACGCATGCTACATCCCTGAGGCACAATCCTCTACTTCTCTTCCATTCATCCTCACCCTCTTTCCAAATGTGTGTGGGACTCCTGAGAGACATTCCCACAGTTATTTCCAGGGATGGGGACTTGGACTCGAGGACTCGACTCGTGAGTCGGACTGAGTCCCCCCTCTGACTCGACTCGGACTCGAGTCCCAATATTTTTAATGGGACTCGAGACTCATAGATTTCATAGATCATAGAGTTGGAAGGAGCCTACAAGGCTATCGAGTCCAACCCCCTGCCCAATGCAGGAAACTAGAGGAGGGGTCTCCCATCCAAGTAATAACCAGGCCTGACCCTGCTTAGCTTTCCACACTCAGACAAGCTGAGCCAGCATAAGCCACAGGCCTGTATCGACTCGGGACTCGACTCGGGACTCGAGACCAAGGACTCGTCAACATCCCTGGGCTGTGCCCGAAGGAGTGGAGAGGAGCGCATTCACCAGCAAAGAGCGCATGGAAGCGAGGTGTGCCGCTGCTCGGCCACTATGGACAGCTACCAGGAGTGCAGCCCCAACAGTGTGTCAAGATTTATTTTGATTGATGTGTTGCGTACTTGGGAGAGGCAGAAGAAGGACCTGAGATTACTCTGTGTGGCTGCTCTGAGTGTGTTTCTGGTTCCAGCAAGTTCATCACTAGTGGAGCGGGTGTTCAGTGAGGGTGGAATTGTGATGAGATCTCACCGTTCCAGAATGGGGGCCAAACATTTAGAGAAAATCATGTTCCTCAAATGCAACATGGATAAGTTTTAGGAAGTACAGCAAGTTTATTTTTTAAAATCATTATTTAAAATGCAACCTTTCAGACATTTTGGGTTTGGCTGCCTCTGCCTGCCTGTCTGGGGTTCCCAGCCTCCTCTGCCTGCTTGGTCTCTTCTTGACCAGTTCAACAGTTGAATTGTCCAAGACAAAGGCCTCTGCCTGCCTGCTTTGGGGTTCCCTGCCTCCTCTGCCTGCCTGGTTATTTTGGGTTTGTCTGCCTGGTCTGTTCTTTCCAAAATCAGTTGCAGAGTTTTGAAATAAAAAGGCACACTTGTGCCTAGAATTCATTTAAGCCACACATCTGAAGTAGCCTTATTTTGTTGGGGGGAAATCCCATTGATTTTAATAGGGACTCGTGGAGTTGGCTTTAGGAGTGACTCGTGACTCGTGACTCGTGACTCGTGAGTCACCATTTTGGACCAAGGACTTGGACTCGGACTCGAGACTCGGGTCCAAAGACTCGTGACTCGACTCGTGAGTCGAGACCAAGGACTCTTCAACATCCCTGGTTATTTCCCTCTTTATTCCTTGCCATTCTGCTTCTGTTCTTTAGCGATGCTCAGGGAAGACAAGAACATAGTACCGTAAGTCAATCAAGATTTAAGCTACCGTAAGGCAGGAGGCAGATTTAAAACACAACTGCCCACAAACTCCCACCTTATAATCTCCGCATCCTGTATGAGAGAAGGTGGAGAGGGAACAGGCATAGGATTGCACGCACCCTAAAACGCCAGAGGGAGCCTGGCATGCATCTGTTTAGTTGGTCATATGCCAGAACCATTTCACCCGCCCCCGTCTCTGAGTTAGTATGAAATATTCAGGATAGTCAAAGAGAGGCTGAATATGTATGTGTTTCACATGTCAGGCGTGAGACCTGAGGATTCTTGAGATCAGACACTGCCTATAAAAAAGGATTGTGTCAGATTGTACAGGTGTCCACCACTGAATAACCTATTGCCATGGCAACGGGAGAGCTGTCTAAATCAAAGTGCTCAGGCTTGACTGTTCACTGGCTATTAGTTTTAGTGTCTTTACCTGTGGAGGCCCAGGCCCACAATAGCTCTTCACCACAGCCAGCCCAAGGCATTTTGCTGCCTGAGATGACAGGCAAGATGGTGCCACCTCCCCGCTCCATATACAGAAGCCAGCTGGACTGGCAGTTGAATCTTACTTTGACATTGGCAATGGGATCATGTTCTCCACTGCAACTGAGGCTGCAGGCTAGTTTAGGGGGCCCAGAACTGCTGGCGTGGCATGCCACAGCTCTGTCCTTTAACAGAGATGAACAGACAAGGAGTTCAGGAAGAAGCGGCAGGGCGGGCAGGCAGGAGAAGTAGCAGTGGCAGAAGCGGGAGTGGCACGTGGGTGATGGGAGAAGTGGGCATGCACCTGGAGGCAGGTGGCAGAAGCGGTTGGTGGGTGGCAGAAAGAAGAAGACAGGGGAAGCTGTGGCGGCGGGGGGGGGGAAGAAATCCTGAGTGGGGAGGGGGAGGAAGGAGGGCACAAGAAAACAGGAAATCCCCTCAAAAGACAAAATGACAAGTGCGCCTGCAGGTCCAGAAAAATAAACAAAAAAAACAAATGCGCCCAAGGACCTGGAAAGGTTGCCTACCTCTGATCTAGGACTGGCAAACTTCCCAGTTCCCATACCTGGGACTCACTCTCTCAGAGAGTCTCTGTCATGTCAGGATTCAATTTCAGTTTTTGGCCCTTACCCAATCCATCACTGTGGCCAGGCACTGGTTCAGAACATGCACAGCCTCTCCTGTTTCAGGTGTTACAGAGAAATGGAGCTGGGCGTCATCAGCATACTGCTGACAGCTCACCCCAAATCTCCTAATGATCACCCCCAACAGCTTCATAGACATGGGGACAAGCACTGGGGACAAGCGCTGGGGACAAGATGGTACCCTGTGCATGGCATCACACGGCATCCAGGTCTGCCAGGGTGCCAAGGCATCCAGTGCTACTTTCTATCACCTTCCCCACAAGTAGGAGCGGAGCCCACAAGAGAGTGCCCCCAACTCCTGGAGACGATCCACAAGAATACCATCATACCATCGTCATCAAGTCCACTGAGAGAGATCAAACAGGAAAACAGAGTTGCACTCCCTCTGTCTCTCTCCCACTGGTGGTCATCCATCGGGGAAACCAAAGCCGATTCTGTGCCCAGACCAGGCCTGAACCCAGTCTGAAATGGGTCGAGGTAATGCGTGTCCTCAAAGAACATCTGCAACCACTACTAGCAGCAGTACTACTACTACCACTACTACTAGTGTGGCGTACCAGTGTGGCGTAGTGGTGAGAGTGTCGGACTGGGACTCGGGAGATCCGGGTTCTAGTCCCCGCTCGGCCATGAAACTCACTGGGTGACTTTGGGCCAGTCACTGACTCTCAGCCTCACCTACCTCACAGGGTTGTTGTGAGGGTAAAATGGAGAGGAGGAGGAGGATTATGTAAGCCGCCTTGGGTTCCTTGCAAGAAAAAAGGTGGGGTATAAATATAATAAATAAATAAATAAAAAATACTACCACTACTACTACTACTACTACTACTACTAATAATAATAATAATAAATATACAGTAATAAATCCTATATATCTACTTGCAAACAATGCTTGAGGATACAAGAATTTTTAGTAAAATCTAAACCAGGGGTGGGCAACTTGTGGCCTCCAGATGTTTTGGCATACAACTCCCATTAGCCCTAGCCAGCATAGCCAATGGTGAGGGATGATGGGACCTGTAGGCCAAAATATCTGGAGGGTCACAAATTACCCAACCCAACCCAAAGGTTCACAAGGGCAGTCTCCAAGTTGCCAGTCATTACCCATAAATCTCTTTCTAGCAACTGCTGATCTCTCAATGGCCAACACAAACTGAGAGATCCCTTCCCTAAGTTCTCTGGCTCAGACAGAGAACTTGTGGGAAGGGTGAACCTCACATACAATTCTGGCTTGCTGCTTCTGAGTGTTTCCAAAGCCTAGTATGAAAGACTGAATCCTTGTGCCTGCCAGAGGTCTTGGGAGGGGTGTGGTCAGTAGGGACCACAATGTAATTTATTCATTAAAATGCTGCCTTTCTATCATATAAAGCTTTCAAGGCAGCTTAACTATTCATAAAAAATATCAAAACAAGTCCAGAGAACTCAGGTGGTTCAAAAATGTGATAAATCAATCAAGTAAAATCACAAAACTAAAAGCACCCCTTTACAATAAACGAAGACAGATAAAATGGCAGTCAACTAATTTCAGCAGCAAGAAGCCAAATTAATAAACTAAACCAAGCGGATAAGCATAGGAAAATGCAGAACCAAACAATATAAATTAACAAGGCTGCAGTCCTTACCTGGGAATAAGTTCCACTGAAAATGAGACTTACTTCTGAGTAGACATGACTGTAAATCACCCACCAATGACCCAGATAAAGAGGACAAACCATCTGTTGCCTATTGATAGTTAAGAGGGCACCAGACAGATCTTCATTGGGAAAGAGTTCTATAATCAGGGAGCAGCCATATAAAATAATGTCTGTATACCAATGCCATCCATAATCTGTGGACCCCTGACAAGACATGTACAGTCATGCCTTGGATTGAGAGCATAATTCATTCCGGAAATGTGCTTGTAATCCAAAACACTCTTATATCAAAACGAAATCCCCCCAAAAAAAATTGTACAGAGATTTTTAATTTAAGCCATACTACAGTACTTGTATTGCAAGACGTCGCTTGTATATCAAGTAAATAAATAAATAAATAAATATTTAAACATTTGCTTGTCTTGCAAAATGCTCTCAAACCAAGTTACTTGCAATCCAAGGTATTACTGTAGATATTTTCTAGCATGAAAACCACAAGCCAAACTAACAGTGAAATGGTAAACATAGTATACAGAGGTGTTTGTCATAAAATCTTTTGGCAGCTACTAACACCACAAAGTAAATACAGTAGCCTGCAGTAGTTGAAGAAGGCAGTGACAACAAAGGACCTTTAAAAAAAAAAAACTTGGTAAAATCAGGTCTTCTTACTTAAAACAACAACATTGCATTCAGGAGAGTCAGAAATGTATAAGAGAGAAAAGAGGTGTTTATGTTCTGAAAAGAATTAAGATGTTGTCTTAAAGAAGACTTTATTAGTGGGAGATCAGAGCAATTTTTGTGATCCACAACAGAGCAGCGTGACTAAGTACATTTCATAGTCTACCAAGCATCAAAATAGGAAAATGCCTCCTGCACAGACATCCTGTAGCAGAAGAATGTAAAGCAGAAAGTCTTTACACTTAATGGAATGAAAATAGCATCTAAAGCTCAATTGCTTTTGCATGCTTGCTTGCTCCTTTACTTGCTTGTCTGTGTGTTCATGTGTGTGTGAGTGTACACTTGTGCATACATTTGCTGGCTGATTATCTCCTGCCCAGCTGGAATTTTTTCATGTGGCCTTGCTGATCCTTGAAATCCTGGCAGCCACTGAATACACAGAAACCCTTGAACCATCCCTAACTCTTTTGCCATAGAAGATACACATTAAATCCTCTAGGAATCTCATTTGTCCCCAGAAGCAACAGCCTTTAACCAGACTGAAGGGGCAGAATTGCAGCTTGAGATTGATAGGCAAATGGTCAAGGAGCACCTGATTACTCTGAACGAGTTTAAATCTCCAGGGCCTGATGAGCTGCATCCTAGAGTAATAAAGGAACTGGCAGAAGAACTCTCAGAACCACTATCTATTATCTTTGAGAAATCATGGAGGACAGGTGAAGTGCCAGATGACTGGAGGAGGGCAAATGTTGTTCCCATCTTCAAAAAGGGCAAGAAGGAGGAACCTGGGAACTATAGGCCAGTCAGTCTGACATCAATCCCCGGGAAGATTTTTGAGCAGATTATAAAGAAGTCAGTCTGCAAGCACCTTGAAAACAATGCAGTGATTACTAGAAGCCAGCATGGATTTGTCAAGAACAAATCCTGTCAGACTAATCTGATCTCATTTTTTGATCGGGTAACCTCCCTTGTGGACTGTGGGAATGCTGTGGACATTATATACCTGGACTTCAGCAAAGCTTTCGACAAAGTGCCTCATGATATCCTGATTAGTAAGCTAGCTAAGAGTGGGCTAGATGGAACAACTATCAGGTGGATCCACAATTGGCTACAGAATCGGACTCAAAGAGTGCTTATCAATGGTTCCTTCTCAAACTGGGGAGAGGTAACGAGCGGGGTACCACAGGGCTCGGTCCTGGGCCCGGTGCTCTTCAACATTTTTATTAATGACTTGGATGAGGAGGTACAGGGAATGCTTATCAAATTTGCAGATGACACAAAGTTGGGTGGAACAGCTAATACTCTGGAAGACAGAAACAAAATTCAAAGTGACCTCGATAGGCTGGAGCGCTGGGCCGAAAACAACAGAATGAAATTTAATAGGGATAAATGCCAAGTGCTGCACCTAGGGAGAGGAAACCAAATGCAGAGTTACAGAATGGGGGACACTTGGCTCAACAATACTACAAGTGAGAAGGATCTTGGAATTGTGGTAGATCACAAACTGAATATGAGCCAGCAATGCGATGTGGCTGCAAAGAAGGCAAATGCAATTTTGGGCTGTATTAATAGAAGTATAGCTTCCAAATCGCGGGAAGTGATAATTCCCCTTTACTCGGCACTGGTTAGGCCTCATCTTGAGTACTGCGTCCAGTTCTGGGCACCTCACTTTAAGAAGGACATAGACAAACTGGAGAGGGTTCAGAGGAGGGCAACAAGGATGATAAAGGGACTGGAAACAAGGCCCTATGAGGAGAGACTGAAAGAACTGGGCATGTTTAGCCTTCAGAAGAGGAGACTGAGGGGAGATATGATCGCACTCTTCCAGTATTTGAAGGGATGTCACACAGAGGAGGGCAAAGATCTCTTCTCGGTCATCCCAGTTTGCAGGACACGGAATAATGGGCTCAAGTTACAGGAACCTAGATTCCACCTAAACATCAGGAAAAATTTCCTGACTGTCAGAGCAATAAGACAATGGAATCAACTACCTAGGGAGGTGGTGGGCTCTCCCACTCTGGAGGCATTCAAGGTGCGGCTGGACAGACATCTGTCAGAAAGCCTTTAACCAGATTGTCTGGACTTCAGGTTCCTCTAGGTAACAAGCATCGGTCAAAGACTTGGGCAAAGGAGTATTTAAGATACAGTGCAGGCAGCGGAACTCTGAGGAAGACGTGAACACTGGAGAAGCAGCTAACACGCTAGCACACGCCCTGCTTCACAGTATATGACCTGGGTTGGACACTAGGTTCTGTTGCTCCAACACTAGTAACTATGTGGAAAGTGTGAATGGGTTTGTTTGTTTGTTTATTTATTTATTATATTTATACCCCGCCTTTTTTCCTGCAAGGAACCCAAGGCGGCTTACATAATCCTCCTCCTCTCCAGTTTATCCTCACAACAACCCTGTGAGGTAGGTTAGGCTGTCAGTGGCTGGCCCAAAGTCACCCAGTGAGTTTCATGGCCGAGCGGGGACTAGAACCCGGATCTCGTGAGTCCCGGTCCACCACTACGCCATACTGGCGTAGTATAAAATTTAACTGCATTTTATCTAAACAAAGGTGTTCGAGAAATTGCATTTAGGAGTCTCAGTCTGTATCTCTTACCCTGTGATCCAAGGAATCTGTAACACTCCTTGGTCAGGTTGAAGACCAGGGCTTCTTGTTCCCCTTTCCTTTTCCTTCCCAGTGGCCTCTGGTCTCAAGTCACTGGGTCCTGACTTCTATCTCCTCTCCTACTCCGAGATTTCCATTTACCACCTCCTCTTTCCCCTTCAGCTGCTCCTGCCTTTGTCCAGATTGCCCTTTTTCCAGCTTGCCTTTCTGTCTCTCGATCTCCTTTGCTCCTTGCCTAATCTCTTCTCTTCGCCTCCCTTCCCTCCTGCCCACCTCCTCTCCTCTCCCTATTTCCTTCCTTGGTCTTTCTTTACTTTCAGTCTCCTCCATTCCTCTCCAGCACTTCCCTCTGCTGGACTCTACTCCTTCTTCCTGTCTCTCTGCTGCTGGGGCCATTGTGACAGCCTCCTCTCCTCAGCCCGCCCTTGCTCCCCCCGCTCCAATTGGCCATAGCTGCGTCAACGGCTTGGCATCAGGCAAGCCAGTGAGCACGTGGCGCTCGCCAGTGATGTCAATTCCAGACAACCACTCTTGGACGACCCAACCAAGCCTCTTCTCTCATTGGGGGGATGGGAGACAGAGCAGCCACCCCCGGCAGATGTCCACGGTGTACCTCAGTGCTTTCTTGTCTTTCTGCTTCACCCCACCCCACTTCTGCCTACTACCTTGCATTGATGCAGCTCCTGCTTCATTTTGAGGACTTGTTTTGGTCACGCTCCTATGACAGGCATGTGGAACCTCAGGCCCATGGGCCAAATCTGGCCTACCTGGGGCCCCAATTTGGCCCTCTGGTGTTCCTCAGGTGGCCACATCTCCTTTCCCCCAATCACCCATCATTTGATGGTTTTCTGGATTTTCCGGGGGTGTTCCCTATTCTAAAAGGTTGACATGCCTTTCCTACAGCTTCGTACTAGCACTAAGAGCTTTAAGCTACTATACGCTGGCACTGTTTGGTATCTGTGGCCCCACCCGTTTTGCATTTGGCCACACCCACCACTGGAATGTGCCCCCCCCCCCGCTTCTCCAAAATTGAATTTGGCCCTCAGGCTGAAAGAGATTTGATAACCTTGTCTTCCAGAATGAATTTATTTTATTTAAAATTCTTTTTAGGTTGCCTTTAAGGGCGGAACCCTTAATGCAAGAGCTACCTTTAGGTAACTACCAACTGTTCAAGCATTAACATAACACTTGAAGTGATTAGTATTGCAGATAAATACGGTACATAAATTATAACAGAAAGTGAGTACCTGCACCAGCTTCAATGAAAATGGCCTGTAAGTTTGCTCCATGGAGGGTTCCGCCTGAACGTGGGACAGGATGCAAACAGAGGTGAAGAGAAGGTAAAAGTCACTCAATAGAGCAAGGGATGCCTCATGCAAAGCACTGAAGTGACAACTGGATCTTGACCAGTACCTCCAGATGGGCAGAAGACCTGGAGGCAGGGCCAGACCCACCATTAGGCAGAGTGAGGCAGCTACCTCATGCAGCAGGCTCCCGGCGGGGGCCGTAGCGAAGCCGCAGTGGCAGTGAAGGGTTGGAGGCCAGAGCTGTACATAACACATGACCTGCCCTGCGGCCTGCGGCCTGCTGCCCTCACTCTCTTGTTGACAGTTGACAGTTGTTGACAGTTGACAGTTGACAGTTGTTGACAATTCCTTCAACTGCCAGTCTGGCTGACTTCTGAACATGGAACGGGGGGGGGGGCAGAGGTGGGGAGCGGCCATCTTGTACTTTGCCTCAGGTGGCAAAATGTCTTGGGACAGCTCTGCCTGGATAGTCTTGCAAGACTTGGAGCCTCCCTCAAATCCTGGACACTATCACATGCGCATAGCCTCTGAGTATTATAAGGGACAAGTAGGTGGGAATGAGAGGAGGTCTGGGGGTTAGGGAGGTTGATGAGGACAGGCTGAAGAGAAATGCCTGGTTTGGCTTAACCAAAGAGGAGGAAATGGGTGAGTCATAAATAACCTCCTTCCCTCTCGCATCTGAGGCCTGAAGATAAACCTCTGCTTCCCTCAGAATACATCACTAGCACTGGAATATTTAACCTGCAGTAATGTGTAGGCTTATATGAACATTTCCCAGAATGCTCCCCCCTCCCTCATTAAATACTGCTTGCAGGTATTTATATTCCTGCCCGCTTTTTCTAACCATTGTCTACAGCTTCAACGCCATCCTTCCATGCCTGGCTCAACTCCAGATCTTTTTCCAGTGCATACATCTGCCAGAGGCTCCCCTTTTTTTGACACTTTGTTCAGTCATCTAGCCCCCCCCCCCATCCAGCCTTCAGACATTTGGCTGTTGTGATCAGCTGTTCTAGCCTGACCCTAATTTCCTTCACTAACTCGATCATGCCCTAGAAAATCTGTTCCTGGCATCTGCCCCCTCGTCCTCTTTGATGAACAATAAAGCAAAGAACCTTTTATTTTCTCTTATTTTTCCACAAAAGCCACTGTCCCTCTATTCTGTCAAACTAGCCTCTTGAACCAGCTCTTTCAAAGGCTGCTACTTCCTTCCTTTTCTTTTTTCCTGCTTTGCCCTTGAGGGATGTGCATATGTTAGCATGGCACAGTGCATTGGGAGGCACCATGTTCATTCTCCCATATAGCAACCATTTTCATACATGTGCATGCATTCTAACTATATAAATATACTTACAGTGTATTATTAGGTTGCCTTTACGATGTTTTTACGATGTTTTAATGATGTTTTAATGATGTTTTTAATGATGTTTTTAATATGTTTTAAGATGTTTTAATAGTATGTATTGTGTATTTTATATTTTTGTTGTTCCCCGCCTCGATCTAGATGGAGAGGCGGGTAAGAAATAAAATGTATTATTATTATTATTATTATTATTATTATTATTATTATTATTATTATTATTATTTACAGTATTTGTATACCACTCCACATCAAGCAGATTCCGGTGCAGTGAACAATAAAAAGACAAAAACAGATAAAAGAATCAAAAACAATACATTGAAAACAAACTAAAATTACACTGGCGGTTGAAGAGCAGAGAAGGCTTCCTGGAACAAGGAGGTCTTCAGCAGGCACCAAAAGCAGCACAATCTCGGAGCCTGCCTGACCTCCAGAGGCAGGGAGTTCCACAGAAGTGGAGCCACCACACCGAAGGCTCTTCTCCTGGTGGACTCCAGTCGGGCCAAAGGTCCATGAGGAACCGCCAGGAGCATGCCATCTGATGACCTCAGCGACCAGGCAGGTTGGTATGGGAGGAGGCGTTCTCTCAGGTCACCTGGTCCCAAGTTGTTTTGGGCTTTGTACACAAGTATCAGAACCTTAAACCTGACCTGGTAGTGAATAGGTAGCCAGTGCAGTTCCTTCAGCAAAGAGGTTGCATGCTGAAAAGGGGCAGCTCCCAACAATAGCTGAGCTGCTGCATCCTGCACTGGCTCCAGCTTCCAGAGCAGCTTTAAGGGCAGCCCCACATTGCAGTAATCCAGTCTTGAGGTTACTAGCACCTGTATCACTGTGGCCAAACTATCCCTGTCCAGGAGAGGCCATAGCTGGCGAACCAACTGAAAATGGTAAAAGGCACTCTGAGCTGCCACAGTCACTTGGGACTCCAGCAACAATGATGGATCCAAGAGTACTCCCAGACTATGAACCTGATCTTTCAAAGGGAGGGCAACCCCATCCAGAACAGGCAATCAGCCTATCTCCCAGACTCGGGAACCACTCACCCACAGAGCTTCCGTCTTGCCAGGATTCAGCCTCAGTTTATTGGCCCTCATCCAGCCCATGCCCATCACTGAGTGGTGCAAGCCAAGGCAAGGGCCAACTAGCAGTTTGGTGAGAGCTGGTGGCTGCCGCTGGATGGACCTAAATTACCACATCTGGACAGGGGACAAGATTTGAACCCCAAACCCAGCTTGAGCCAATCTGAGCCTCTTCTGGTGTTAACCAAGCCCTCATGCTCCTTGAATAAGCATTGCCATTTATCCCCCCCCCCCCCATTTTTACTAAGCGTTTTTAATATCTCTAACCTGGCTTCAAAACCAAACCGCATTGCAGCCAGGCACTGAATGCTGTGCCACAGCATCTACAGGAGAAATGGTCCATAAAACTGTCCTGCACCAGCCGGTCTGAGAGCTCGTTGGTCATAGGGTGCCCTGTCCTCCTTTATAGAGAACTGTCCTCTATTTGAGGGTGTCCTCTATTTGAAGGGCTGTCCAGCCAAAGTAGATTTAAAGATAAAGAACCATAAGAACTGTTGCCCATCAACAGTCAGCACCTGAAGAGCAGACGGAACAGGCAGGAACACAGGTCACCTGGTGACAGTCTTCTGCACTATGGTGAGATGCACTGTATTTCTATTTAAATTATAATAATTATTGCTAACTTTGCATCTATACATATACATGAGCAGATGCAAATATTATGCAGACTTGTGTCCTCTTTTCTCTACTTTTTTGGTGATGCATTTCTTCTTTTGGTGAGATAAGTAACTGGCCACCCTAGTTGGCCATGAAGCAAAGCTTGAAAAGGCCTCAGCTCATCTGAATCCAGTTATCTGACATCAGCCCGGTTTGCACATCACACTGCAATTCCTGGATTGTTTAACTCATGAATTGATGGGGACAAGTGAAGCTACGAGTGCACTGCTTCTTGCATGCTTGTTGCTTCCGCTTTCAGTCAGCAACCCAGGAATTCCCCATTCCTGGGTTGCTTCGTGTAGTGCAAACCTGGAAACTCTAGGTTGTTTAAGGGTTAAACAATCCAGAGTTAACCCAACAACAAACCATGGGCAATTGTGGGTTAACTCTGGATTGTTTAACCCATGAATGACTCAGAATTTCAGGGTTCATATGTCACAAAACAACCCAAGAAGGGGGTGTTCCTGGGTAGTTAACTGAAAGCAGAAACGGCGAGTACAGAGGACGCAACACCCTTCTCACTTCAGCTGTCCCCAGCAACTCCTGGGCACTTATACGCAATTTTCCTGAATGCATGCATTTTTGTAAGCCTGTTCTGACAGAAAAACTGCATTGCAAAAACCAAAAGATAATTGTGTTCCAGTAAGTTCCACAAATGCAGATTAGGTCACTTCATATTATAATACAACCCAAATAAATTCCCCCCCATCCCTATAAGAGCTGGCCTACTGAGTACCTAGAACAGAAGGAAGGCAACCTGTTTGGAACCGTGGGTACATCTGGCAATTTGAGAGAAACTGTCCTGAGCACTACCACAAAATGGGAGGTGTAGCTATTCACAAAGAACAAGTAACTTGCCCAAAAGACTGAGTACAAGGCAGAGGAGGGGGTCTGAGCCCCAACACACTAAACAACTCCTTTGAACCCGCAGTCTACAGCAGCAACAGAAACCGATGTCACAGAAGGCAAACTCTCCCCCCGCCACCCGCCTGCTGCTGCTGCCGCCGCCACCGCACCGCCAGCCAACTCATCCGCCTCATCTCTTTTCCTTTCTTACTCTGGATCACCACCCATACACTCTTACCCCAGCTCACCCCCCACAGACACACGTGCTGCTTGCTTGCTCTCTCACTCACACATACACACGCATGCACAAACATCCCATGTAACCATCATGCATACACAGACATACACATTCCTCCTTTTCCCTCCTTAATGAAAGCGCATAAGAAACCAAGCTCACTTTTTTCAGGATCCCTCCAACCCCACGCCCCAAACCTTTTCTCTCTCCCCTCTTTCTCACACACATGCAGCCCATTCAGAATAGAAGCACACAACAACCCTCCACAACCAGGGACGTGCTCCCAGCTGGCCTCCTGCTGCTCTCCCTCCCCACTGGCTTCCCTAACCCACCCCCATGGGTTACCACTGCCCTTCCTAGCCCCCTGGCTGCTCCATTTAGCCCCTCCCTACATTTACCAGACACAATTAACAGGAGTCCCTTTTTCCACTTCTTTTTTCTTGATGGCTGGACATGCTGCAGAGGAAAGCATCGGCCTGCAGCCACCCACCGACTGGGATCAGACAACACGATAACCCACACTCAAGAGCTGAGTATGGGTTGTTGTTGTTGAAACATGGGTTGTTGTTGAAACGTGGGTTATCGTGTTGTCTGAACCCAGCTGAGCTAACAAACCATGGTGAACAGCCCAGGGTTCACAACCCAACAACAAACCATGGGTTGTTCATGGTTAACAAGCCATGACTTGTTAGTGCAGCTAGGTTCAGACAACACGATCATCCACGTTTCAACAACAACCCATACTCAGCTCTTGAGTGTGGGTTATCGTGTTGTCTGAACCCAGCTACCATCTTCTTTTCCTAACAGCCATGTATGGCTGTGAGGTATTTAGCGGGAAATGAAGATTGCAGTGGCTGGAGGCCCTCACTTAGATGAGAGGTATTCTGACAACACTTTACCTTGGGCATGTGATTTGACATCTTTATGCCTTAGGACTCTGAAATTCATTATAATTCTCCATTATGACAACCATAAGCTACATTCAGACTGAATTTGTGGGATATGCATAACGCAAAAACACCTGAATAATTCTGAAGGAAGCCAAAAGAATTTCCATTAAGACTTACTCCATTTATCAGAAGGTTCCGCACATCCCTCGGATGACTCTAGCTTGTTTTGCCAATTCAAACTGAATTTGGAGGTTCTTTCGCAAGCAAAACACCAAAGATTGTTCAAGGGGAGCAAACTGTACAACCCTCATTTTGTCACTGGACTAGGCTGAAAGCAAAATTAAAAATGGATCTGCAGATTCTTCTTGGGACGAAGAGATCTGAAAAAATTCAAGGGAAGCCAAAACAGTCCTAATAAGGCTAAGGGCGCAATCCTATGCAAGTTTAGACAGAAAAAAGGCCTACAACTCCCAGCATGCCCCAGGCAGTGGCTGGGGCACGCTGGGAGAGTTGCAGGCCCTTTTTCTGCCTAAACTTGCATAGGATTGTGCCTTACATTTCTCAGGGGTGGAGGGCGGGTGCATTATTTATTTATTCTTTCCTAGATTTGTATCTTGCCTTTCCTCAAAGGCACTCATGATTCCTCCCCAGCCCTGTCCCCCACACTTGCAACCTCATAACGAACCCTGTGAAAGAGGCTAGATTGTGAGATGATGATCTTTGGCCAGCCACTCCATAATAAGCTTTGTGGCTGAGTGGGGATTTGAACTTGGGTCTGTCTGGACTGATTCCCGCACTCCAGCCGAAGTTTCTCATCTGCAAACGTGGCATGAAAAGAAGCACAAGAGGTTCATAGCTGCCAGCGTCTTTAACTCCACAATGGTGTCCAATCCCAGTCTAGTTCCATGTTAGATCATTAGGAAATGTGAGCAGCTCATCATTTCTGCTCATGTCTCTTGATATAAAGATATTTCTTTCTCATTCTTCGGTGCCTTGGGCTCAGTCCTCTGAGAGCCCAACACATGCATCAGGACCACGCTCATAGGGGAGTTTTCATCCCTATCAGCATTTCCACATTTGTTTCTTTGGCAGCAATTTAGCGACTCGTCCGCAGACGACACGTCCCCCCCCCCTCTCTCTCCGAAAAAATATTCCCATAAAAAGTGAAGGGAACTTGTTAGAAAGAATGCAAACAGAGCGTGAAACTGTCATCAGGGACTATTAATGTCTTCGTAATGCATGAACTGAACTGGAAACACGTCACTGAAGAAAGGGCGTAGAGGCATTCCTGCAGGCGTGCAGCTGCCTCTCCCTGCCCTCTTCTCCGCCCCACAGCCCATGGGGTTGCCATCCCATACACTTTTCTTCTTTCCTCCCTGCTTCGATACCAGTATTGAGATCCACTGATACTACAGAGAACGCTAAGAGACAAAAGGGCCAGGGCAGCCGAGACAACATCTATCCTTTCTGTAGCACTTCCATTTAAATTCCTGCTGGTGCAGCAAAACTGTTTGCATGGAATGGGGGGCGATGTACTGGATTTGACCCCAACTTGCTCTGTTTCGGTGTCTAGGCATTCCAACTGCTAGCCTTTCAAGGATCTCCTTTGTAAACACTTGCTTCAGCCTCCCAACCTGGTTGCCCTCCAGGTGTTTTGGACTACAACTCCCAGCATTCCTGAGCCTTGGCCATGCTGGCTGGGGCTGATAGGAGTTGAAGTCGAAAACATCTGGTGGGCAACAGGTTGGGCACAGGGGAAGGATGACTGGCTTACTCATCCTTTCCTTCTTCTGTGACCAGTATCCAGCAGGGATGGGGACTCGGACTTGAGGACTCGACTCGTGAGTCGGACTGAGTCCCCCCTCTGACTCGAGTCAGACTCGAGTCCCAATATTTTTAATGGGACTCGAGACTCGACTCGGGACTCGAGACCAAGGACTAGACTTGAGACTCGTGTTCCAAAATCGTGTTCCTCAAATGCAACATGGATAGGTTTTAGGGAGTACAGCAAGTTTATTTTTTAAAATCATTTTCCTAAAATGCAACCTTTCAGACATTTTGGGTTTGGCTGCCTCTGCCTGCCTGTTTGGGGTTCCCAGCCTCCTCTGCCTGCCTGGTCTCTTCTTGACCAGTTCCACAGTTGAATTGCCCAAGACAAAGGCCTCTGCCTGTCTGGTTATTTTGGGTTTTTCTGCCTGGTGTGTTCTTGCCAAAATCAGTTGCAGAGTTTTGAAATAAAAAGGCACACTTGTGCCTAGAATTTATTTAAGCCACACATCTGAAATAGCCTTATTTTGTTGGGAAAACCCCCCATTGATTTTAATAGGGACTCATGGAGTCAGCTTTGGGAGTGACTCGTGACTCGTGACTCGTGAGTCACAATTTTGGACCAAGGACTTGGACTCGGACTCGAGACTCGGGTCCAAAGACTCGTGACTCGACTCGTGACTCGAAACCAAGGACTCTTCAACATCCCTGGTATCCAGCTCAATTAAGACACCTCAGGGCTTCTGTACACACTTGCTGCTGTGGCCTAGTGGCTTCAGTGCATATTCAGAGGCTTCAGTACACACAGGAAATTGTGTGCATACAGGAGCTGGCGAGTCTTTGTCTTGAAGACGGGGGGGATTCTCCACAAATGCAACCAGTCGGGATTCCTTGGGCTTCTCCTTTCCAGTGCAGAAGAAGGGAGCACCCCTATGCACATGGAGCCCATGTGTCCGCTAGAGCCTTCCTGAACTTTGGATCAGGCCTATTACGTTTAATCCTTGGATGGTGTACCCAAAGATAATTGTTGTGTTTATCTCTAGATGCCAGCATGCTTAACTCTAGCAGCGAAGAAAGGAAATTCACTAGCGGCAAACAGTGACTTATGGTGCTAGTACTAGCCTGTCTCTATTATAATGATGGAGGAGGAGCAGATAAGATGGCATACTGAAACGTAATCATCCCAGGGCAAATGCTGCAGAAATGGGTCGGATCGTAAGATCTGATGAGCAGAGTTTGGTCACAGAAAGAGTGGCATGCATGAACGGAAGAGGGGAGGCGATTTTCACCCCTTTGGATAGTAGATGCATCAGCAGGGTCAAAAGCTCCATGAACATAAGGGCACCTTTTGATCCAATCTAATGTGTGCACTATAGCGGTGCTCTCACCAGGCATGGAGGCAATTTATGAATAGGAATGGGTGAGAAATTTGCTTTCCATTTCAATACAAGTTTATCAGATTCACAGTTGCCAAAGCTAAACACAAATTGGGTGGAACAGCTAATACTCTGGAATACAGAAACAAAATTCAAAGCGACCTCAATAGGCTGGAGCAGCTGGGCCGAAAACAACAGAATGAAATTTAATAGGGATAAATGCCAAGTGCTGCACCCAGGGCCGGTGCTACCATTAGGCCAACTAGGCAACTGCCTAGGGCGCAGGGCTAAAGGGGGCACCGAAACGCCTTGAAAAAAAATACAGTGCTCTCAAGTGGGAAGGGGGGGGCACTAAATATCTGATCTTGCCTAGGGCACCAAACTGCCTTGCACCGGTCCTGGCTGCACCTAGGGAAAGGAAACCAAATTCACAGTTACAGAATGGGGGACACTTGGCTCAACAATACTACGAGTGAGAAGGATCTTGGAATTGTAGTAGATCACAAACTGAATATGAGCCAGCAATGCGATATGGCTGCAAAGAAGGCAAATGCTATTTTGGGCTGCATTAATAGAAGTATAGCTTCCAAATCGCGTGTGAAGTGATAATTCCCCTTTACTCAGCACTGGTTAGGCCCCATCTTGAGTACTGCGTCCAGTTCTGGGCACCACACTTTAAGAAGGATGTAGACAAACTGGAGAGGGTTCAGAGGAGGGCAACAAGGATGATAAAGGGACTGGAAACAAGGTCCTAGGAGGAGAGACTGAAAGAACTGGGCATGTTTAGCCTTCAGAAGAGGAGACTGAGGGGAGATATTATGATCACACTCTTCCAGTACTTGAAGGGTTGTCACACAGAGGAGGGCCAGGATCTCTTCTCGATCATCCCAGTTTGCAGGACACGGAATAATTGGCTCAAGTTACAGGAACCTAGATTCCACCTAAACATCAGGAAAAATTTCCTGACTGTCAGAGCAATAAGACAATGGAACCAACTACCTAGGGAGGTGGTGGGCTCTCCCACTCTGGAGGCATTCAAGGTGCGGCTGGACAGCCATCTGTCAGGGATGCTTTGACCTGGATTCCTGCATTGAGCAGGGGGTTGGGCTCGAGGGCCTTGTAGGCCCCTTCCAACTCTACTTTTCTATGATTCTATGATTTCTATGCAGTTTCTTGCCAAAATCAACAATACATTTCCAAAGTTTGTGATGCGGTTCACAAAAAAAGGGTTCAAAAGAGCATACGACTTTTAAGAAACGCATATTTTTTAAAGTGTGCACCAAAATGCTTTATTCAGTGGGGGAAATGTGTGCGTTCACAGAAGTGCACGCAGAAATGTGTCCCCAAAATGCATATAGACGTTTGTGCAGACAACATAAAAATTACAATTTGAGGCAGAATTGGGATGGAATGAATTTAGCATCAGAAACATTAGAACCTTAGTGAAACTGAGCTTGACAGATTCACTAATCCGTATCACAAGAACCCCTGAAGCGGCTGCTTCAAGGCAGAATATCTGTAGCTTAGGCTGGGAGGAAAAACCTGCATTTTCTTTGAAAATCTGATTCCCACTTGCACTCTCCTATTAAAAAATCTCACATGCGTTGCTATCATTCAAGCTGCCACTTAGTAAAGTGTCAGTGACATTTGAGGCAGATGTTGAAGGCAAAACATGTGCAGGAACTTGGGGCAGGGGAAGTTAAAACAGCTATTCCCTGGTGCCCACCAGATGTTTTGGACTTCAACTCCCAGCAATGCCCAACCAACATGGCCAATAGTCAGGAATGCTGGGAGTTGTAGTCCAAAACTTCTGGAGGGCACCAGATGGAGAAGCTGGGAGTTTTAAAAAATTCCAGTATGTTTCACTAGGTTTCAATTTGCATGTATCAGATAAATAACAACTTGGCGCTCTCCCTTCCTCCCTCCCTCTCTCTTTCAAAATATGTTGGAAACTCCATACAAAGTGAAGGTGAGTCCTGCAGCTAAAGCAAAACATGTCAGGGTCAATTATCACTATGGAAAAAGCCCACAGAGACCTCAGCAAAAGGCAAGAGCTTGCTATGAAATGGAGGGAAAGTTAGTGGTCTACTTGTGAAATGTTGCAGGATTCAAATTTTCAACAACTATTTGACATATTTTGCTAGGTCTCTGGGTGTGTAAGAAATGCTGATATGTAGCCATTTTGGACTACCAAAAAAAATGTGATGCATGCAACAGATCAAGTTTTGCACTCCATGGAGAATGAATTAGTGGTGCACTTTGGAGATGCTGAGGTACAGCAGCATTTGACGATCAGTAAACAAAATTTGCTATGCTCTGGCCATAGAGGGAGATGGTACTTGAGATAGGAGAAACCGACAAGTGGTAATTTCTGAAATCTGGCACAGCAAGCTCATCTTATCCATTTTTGCTGTTCCAGGAATAGAGACTGTTTTAGTGATCCACTTGGACAGAATGCAAACAGAGTGTGAACCTGTCATCAGAGATTCTTAGTGTACTCTTAATGCATTGCTGAAGAAGGAAAGGTATTGGTACAAATAGGAGATCCTGAAAAATCTAAAGGGAAGGGCCAAAGCTCAGTGCTAGAGCACCTGCTTTGGGTGGAAAAGATCCCAAGCTTTTGCAACCAAAAAGACTCATGTCTGAAACCCCGGAGAGTTGCTGCCTGTCATTACTAAGCCAGATGGACCAGTGGTCTGATTAAAGCAGCTTCCTATGCTAGCAATTTTTGAGTGCCAGTTGACATATATTTCAATGCCTCAACCTGGCAGGGAGCTAGTGCCCTAGGTAGGAGATCCTAAAATACAGCAATTTCTAACTATTAATCAATCTGGCACACATGTGCCTTATCTAGTTTTGCAAAGTACTGGGCATTTAGGAAGTCTATGATCACTAGAGATGTCCAGATTTTTTATTTCAGTATTTCAACAGTGACATGATTGTGTCCAAAGTGATAACAAAGAAAACTCCAGTGAAGTTTGCGAGGACAGACAATATCAATTTACATATGTGTATACAAGATCAGAATACCTTACAAAAAAATTCCTAAAAATTCAGTATGCTTTTTGGAGGACATATTCAAAGGCACTTTCTTAATTTTGAATTAAAAATTGTGGATATCGTTTTTCAGTTTGAGTGAGCTGGTATTCACATGCTGGCAAGGTGTGGGTTTCATCCCAACAACAAAACATGTTGAAAATGTCAAGTTGGAATTTTAGAAAGTAGTAGTTGCTGAACTAAGGATAATCCATGGGGACTTGCTTGTGTTGGTTTTAGGGTATTTTTTGACCTAGGTTCCAGTTAGAAAATTAATTCATTTTACATTTAGTAATAATGGCTAGAATTTCAGTAGCTCAATATTGTGGGGGAAAGAATATTCCATCTCTATTGCAATGAGAAGAGAAATGTTGGCCAGTTATGAGGTGTTTAAAATTTGGTTGAACATTGGGAGAAGCTTCTTAATTATAGAAGCAGTTTGACAGTGGAACTGATTACCGGGCGGTGGGGGTGGGTATTCCCTTCTCTGAGGTCTTCAATCAGACAGCCAACTGTTGGGTTGCTCTAGTTGTTCCAGTTCTACAAGCCCTCCTCCAATTATATGATTCTATTTATTACATTGGTATCCCATTCTTTCTCCAAAGAGCTCCATTGTTTTTCCTCACAACTATGAAAAATATTGATTGAACAACTGATTTTATTTATTTATGGAATTTATGGGTCTCCGCCTCCAGCCAAATCTCTCACATGTTCCAGCAGATCCACTGCCCATGTTTGTCAAGTTCTTGGCAGAGTTCTAACACTGGCAGTGACAGTCACCACTTCACCTGAGCTTCAGATGAAGAATTCCATCACGAGAGCAGCAGAGAACTCCAAAGGAATTCCCAAGGCATAAACTAGGAATCTCGCAATGCAAATACAATCAGGAGGGGTTAAATAGATTGGAACACATACAAGAAACCATGTCCCTTTGCATAGATTTACCAACATTGTTGAAACCAATTCACTTTTCTATCGCATAATTTAACTCACCGTAGCTAGCTGGGGAGATTTATAATTGCACATAATATTAACATGCTCCAGAAATGGCCACAAGGGAGGTTTTTTCCCTCAGTTCAACAACATTATTTTATCACACACCTTTGGTTACATGAGCACCATCATCCCCAAAGTGGCAGGTTTTCCAAACAAGGCACTGGCATTTGCTCAGCGACAAGAGAGTTTTATTATATTTATTTTTTAAGCTGTAGGCCATCCTGAGAATCCTGTTACTGAAGGTCAGCTTGCAAAGTGGCTTAATTTAAATCAGCTCTATGCTTTCTCTCTTCCTTTCCTCCACCGACCTCATCATGAGCTCCAGAGAAGCGAATAATCCCAGCCACAGGCCTACCAGCCAAATCCAGCCTTCCAGGGATACCAATCCAACCCTCTGGGATTCCCCAGAAGGCTATGCCGCCTTCCCCTGGCCCCACAGCCTTTCGCCCAACCATCCATCATTTGGTGGTGTCCTAGCTCTTGCACAGCTTTTCCACTATTCTAAAAGGCTGAACCAAGTAAGGCTTAGTTACTGGCAGTAAGAGCTGTAAGCTAAAATTGGCTGGTATGCTTTCCTTCTTGGCCCCCGCCCCCTTTACCTTCAGCCCCGCCCACCACTAGAATGTGCCCCTCCCCCCAAGAGCTTCTCCAAAATGGAATTCGACCCTTGGACTGAAAGAGGTTCTGCCCCGCTGCAGTACAGCTTTCCATATTTGCAGCTGTGAACATGGGGAGGGACTAGCTACATCATCATCATCAGGCGATCACTCGTGACCGAGTAAGATTGTCTTCCGGGATGAAAGGAGGAAATTCTAAAGAAGATTGTGTAGACTCTAGCGATGGGTCCGTAAGTGACTGTGGAGGCCAATTCTAGATCCACACAGCTTCCCACAGTGAGGACACAGGTTACCAGATAGAAGATGGTCCCTGTAAAGGATTCATTTGACGTGCTTTTCGCTTAGCACGTTTCTCCCTTTCACCTTGCACTCGGGCGTCTTCAAAGTCCATGGAACCTTTGTGAAGGGCCAACCTCCAGTTAGATCGTTCATGGGCCAGAGCTTCCCAGTTTTCGAGGTTTATATTGCATTTTTTTAGATTAGCCTTATGAACATCTTTAAACCTCTTATACTGACCACCGATATTCCGCTTTCCATCCTTGAGTTGGGAGTAAAGTAACTGCTTTGGGAGACACAGTTCTTATGTAAAGCTACACAGTTCTTATGTAAAGGGTCCAGGTTTAATCCCCAGCATCTGCAGTCAAAGTACCCATGTGGAAGGGAAGGAGGAATCGGCTGAACCACCTGGGTTCTGCCCTCGCCACGTGGCCACTGTGCTTTTTATCCTTCTGGACAGCGGCGGCTTCCTGGGCCACCATACTCCTAGGCAAGAGCTAATGGGGTACCCAAGAGCTCTGCATGGGAGCTTGCAAGTCCATGGATACATGGGACCCAGGGGCATTACTAACAGTTAGATCCTGTCCCTCCAAAATGCTGGCTATCCATTCTGAGGAGCTCCCATGCGCAGGGATCCTCAGTGGCTAAAGCAGAAAATCAATCACCCCAGACCTGTTCCATGTCCCCCTACACACAGAGGAGACAGTGCTTCATTATGGTCTTTCCCAGACCCATGGCCTACAAGACTATGAGATATAGTGTTGACCACCAACATAGATGGCTTTAAAGGGGGATTAGACAAATTCATGGAGGACAAGGCTATCAATGGCTACTAGACATGGTGACTACATGCTACCTTCAGTATAAGAGACAGTATGCCTTTGTGTAGCCATTGCTGGGAAACATGAGCAGGAGGGTGCTATTACTCTCACGTGTAGGCTTCCCACTGGGGCATCTAGTTGGCATGCTGAACTATATAGGCCTTTGCTCTGATCCAGCAGGTCTCTTCTTAGGTTCTTATGTTTACTGTGAAAGATGCATGAGGGCAAAATTTCCCCTGACCTATGCCATCTAACTAGGAGAGAGAAGGATTTTTCCTATATTTGCAGTTCTCTCTCTCTCTCTCTCTCTCTCTCTCTCTTTCCCCTTAAACTCATTGCTGACACAGCTCAAAGAACACAATCTGACACTTCCTGACTCCACACAGGCAGGAAAAAGATTGGCTTGAGGGAGGAAACACCCTCCCATGAAAGGGAGTGGTTCCTTTAATTCCTATCTTCTTGCATCCCAATTGTTTCAGGAGGTCCTCCTGATCTGTGCCAAAGAATTAATTTTAAGTTCTTCCCCAAACTGGAACTTGAAAAACAGAAGAACCTGCCCTTTTCATGTATATATTCTGCAGTCAGACTTGTTACTCCTTCTTTGCCGCATATGATTAGTTTTTAATCTGTGATTTTTCAAATGCTTGCCCAACAGTGCTCGCCACGCAATTGACATTTCTCATTTTGATCAGTACACTCCGAGTACGCTAGCTCTAGGTTATGATTTCAGAAATCTGTCCTCCACCACACAGCTGCAACTGACTGAATCAGAAAAAAGCACCACCACTGATATTTTGTTAGGATGATTAAAAGCGCTGCGGTTTGGTGAGCATTAAATAACTTACCTCAAATTAACTCGCAGCTCTCTGTGCATGTGTAATTCTAATTGGGAGCTTTTAGTACTGTGAAATTTTCAGTACAAAGGGGAACACACACAGTCCCCAGATAATGGATTGCAAGCTTTTAAGAGGCAATTTTTGCAAGCAAATCTTGTTGCATATCTTTTCCATTCAACAGTAATTTCTGTGGATGACGTGGGACATCCACAGCTTTCCACAATGTACAGCTTTCTCTGAAGCTTCCCGTTTTATATAAATGGTTCAAGTGGAAAACACAAGGTGCAATGTTTGAGGTAAGTTATCAAAAACATAAATATGGAAATAAAAGTTGCCACCTTTGCATTCAATCGATTCAGAAAATCTCTTTGGGATCCAAAGGATGCATGATAGAGAAGCAGGTCCTATTGGGAAGCAGATCCTTCCTGCTGCCAAAGTCTTTAGTATATTGTCAGGTCTCATGAAGGAAACTCTTGTCCGCTAGGTTATTACCCGGTATCTTTATTAACTACCCTACCAGACATGAAGATGAAGTAGAAAATACACTTAATTATCCTAGCAACAGTAGAAATTGGGAAACAATTTGCACATTGTCCTCTTAATGAGAGAAAATTTGTACAGAAGCTTCCATACACCCGTAGCAGCCTCCAGTTCTGACATCCACTAAAGGTGTCAACACTTGACACCCACTTACTACCACCATAGCCTTGCTTTATCAAGGAAACTACTGCCTCAGAGAAAAAGGAAGGAAAACTGTAGTACAACAACTTCCTCCTTTTATCTACCAAGAAAATGCAAAATATGGCCCAAATGTGAATTGAAAAGGACACACAATTTCCCCCCTTGCTAGGAGCAAATTGAGCGCTGGGAGGGGCCCATAGTTGCCTGTAATGGCTATCAGAATCCATAGCTGGCATAAGCACATGGCACTCTTTGTACGTGTGACGCCTTATTTCCGAGGCTAACTATCCCTGAGAAGGCAACTTATCCCATCATGGGAAGCTAGAAATATGTCAGGGAAAACACGAAGAGCCATACCCACTGTAACTTAAAAACATTCTTCTGGCTCATGCTTTTCTACATAGTTCTGGCATATGCGTTTGACTTCTGGCACGAAATTAATGTATGCCTTAGTGGTATAACGGAAATAGGCCCAGCCTTTCTCAGTCACTCATTTCACCTGCTTTTCCTGACTCGCTTACTGTCTCAGGAAAAGTGATACAGTCTGTAAAGCAGAAAGTGCCAAGTCAAGGTCAGCTGCTGACCAATATTACATGTCTCTGATTTTCTCCTACCCTCTTCCAGTATTCAGTTGCTGAATGTGTTTGACCATGATAGGGCTGCAAGGATGCCCCTCTGCTAGGTTTACTGCCCTCACCAAGCCTCCGAGGAAGCCTCAGTTTTTTCATCTTTCAGCTTGAAAACGTGGTTATACTGAAAGAAAACATAATTAAACATTAATAGCTGTCAGCCTATTATCTCATCCTTGATGTCTGTCTTCCTTCCTGATCCTGGTTGTTGCATCATAGGGCAGGTGCCTCCTCTAGTGCCCCACTTTTGGTGCAGGACTGCACACAAGGACTTCCTTTCAGGACAGAGTGAGCATGCTCCCTCAGATGACAATATAAATATCTGTCATCCTGATGCCATTTCAAACAGATTTATAAATCTACTGTGTACCATTCAGCTACCCACTTACTATATAGCCTATGTTTCTTATTGAGATTGTCAGACAGCAATTGATCTCTGCGTGTGTGTGTTTTTTAAATAACCTCCAGTTCTTGGCGAATGAAAAATGAGGCTGAAGTGGCCCTTGAGAACAAACACTTTATCCTTAAAACAGACACTTCCCCAAATAAATGTCTGCATTTTTTGTGCCTACAGACGCTGCTGATTGATGACTGGTTTAATAATACTTCTTATAAACTGCTATAAACTAGCTTTACAATCCCATGTCTGGCAAGGATGAAGACAGCTTGATCCTTTCCATCTTACGATGGCCATTATCATTGTTGAGCTATTATGGGTTTGCCATAAAAGGCAGAAGGATACTCCCCCCACCCCGCTCCAGGGAGAGCTATCTGTATAGTCCCAGCCCAGAGAATGTGTCAAGGGGACATAGCGACGACAGAGCCTGAATCAGGAAAACCGGAAAGCTTGCTCACTATTTTTTGACATTTTAGGCTGCAATCCTATGTATGTTTAGACAGAAAAAAGTTGTACAGCCCCCAGTATTCCCTAGCCACCATGGCTGTTAAATAAATAAATAAATAAATAATATATAAATAAATAAATAAATAAATATGCACAGGATTGTGCCCTTGGTTGATCTTAATAAAGGTATTACCTACTGTGATTTCTGTGTGTTTTTTTGGCAGGGAGAGACCCAAGACATGCCCAGCCAGGCTCTCTGCTGAAAGGAGCCAGTTGCGGTTGCCGCTTTCTCACCATCTTGTTCTCCTTGCTGCTGCTACGACGATTATTCTGACCTGCTGCCTTCCATTGTTGCTGCAACAGGACTTCACGCCGTTTGCTATGCATGTGATCTTTCCGCCGCCATCTGCGTGTGTTCCCAAAGTAGCCAAATGAGACAGAGATACAAAGGATGTTACGAGCACATGCAGCAGTGGAGCAAAGATGGCAGGGGAAATGCAAGTACAGGACACTGCTACTCCATAGTCTCCAACCGCCCCGAAAATGCCGGGACTGTCATGAAAACCCTTAAGCTGTCCCGGCTTCTCACTTTGTCATGCAGAGTCCTGAATTTAAACTTTTAAAACTTTTCTTAAAGGGGCCATGCCATGGGCAAAATTGCAGCTAAGCTAAAACTGCAAGCTTAGCTGCAATTTTGCCCATGGCATGGCTCCTTTAAGTGTAGCTCTTTTTAGGCTCGAACAGCTCCACGGAGAGACAGACACTGGGAGGATGTGTGCGCACGTGCACCCAGTGGCCTAGACAGAGGGGGGGAGAGGTGAATGAGGGAATTTATCACATGATTCCTATCTTTATATTGCCAAAGATTTTATTTCCTAACAGAGCTGACTCTGTGCCTCTAACAGGTGAGTTTACAGTGTCAGAAGGAAATGCAAGAAACTTCTCCTTCTCTCTGAAGCTCCATTTGGGGGGGGGGTAAGCTTCACCTGTTGAATTTGTGCCAATCCTGACCATTTTAAAACAAAAAGAAAGAGCTTGCCCTGCAAGCACTGACACACACACCCCATGAAAAACACCAGATATCACCAATTAAGGGTTTAAGTAAGGTTAAAAAAAATTACAAACGCCACTTATAAATATTATAAAATAATATATAATATAATAATGTAATAATTATAATATATAAGATTTTGTGTGTTTCCTCTAATAACTTTTGTAGTTGACCATGCCCTTTGGTTGCCTGGCCACGCCCTCATGTTGCCTGGCCACGCCCTCTTGATCACACCTTCATGTTGCTTAACCATGCCTCTTACAAATTCACATGTGTGTCCCTATTTTCATCTGTGAAATGTTGGAGGGGATGCTACTCAGGGGGTATCATGGGGTCAACCCAAGTGCTTAGCCGTTGCAGTGTTCGCCTGGCAGAGATCCCAGGCCAGAGGCCTTGCGTTCAGTATTTTCCTGAAAGAGAACCAGGAAGGCGAGCCCAGCTGCCTATTGGCTTAATGTATCTGTTGATTTATTTAGCCAGCTTTATCCCCAATTCCTTCTCCCTAAACCACCACAGGCATGGGCAACATGTAGGCCAAAAAATCTGGAGGGCTACAATTGCCATCAGCCCTAGCCAGCATAGCCAATGGTGAAGGATGATGGGAGTTGTAGGCCACAAGTTGCCCATCCCTGCACTACAAGGTCTCAGGTTTGCAGTGCATCATGATGTTTTGTGTAGGGGGTTGTCTGGCAAAATTCAGCTTTGCTCCAAGCCAAGGCTCTTATCCAACTTCCGTTTAACCTACTGAGAGACTTACAACCAACACAGGAGTGGGAATAGGCCTAAAAAAAGGAACAGTAGACATCTCATTTCACTCATACACCTACCACTAACTATCCTTTTTAAATTCAAAGAGAGAGAAAAGAATATTAAAGTGAGGGAGAGATATATCTATCTTTATCATTATGGGTATCTTTAAACTAGAAAAAGATGTAGTGCAAAGGACAGCTCTGTGGCTGCATTTAGCAATTCCAGTTTTCAGTCCTATCAATGTTACTGCAAATGGATCTTGCCCAGGAATAGCAGGAGCAGAACATCACTATGTAAAGAACCAAAATGAGCTGTTAACTGTTCCATCTGGTGTGATACATCATGTTCGCGGGACCACAAAAAAAAAAAAGAGGATCAATACTATCTGACAATAAAAAGGAGTCGGGATGGACAAGGCAGAGAGGCCTGAAAAATATCAGTCAAAGACGAAAGATGTAAGAAGGGCTCTGTACTATTTTATGCAGGCTGCAGTTAACCTGCAGAGCCGTGGATACAAAAAGTCGTGTTATCTATTTTTGTGGGCTGCTTTATATCCCAAATGGCCCAGGAAGGCTAATGGTATTTATAAAGTGTTACTATGCACACATAAAGAGACTGATCCCCACCCTGAATAATAAGATAAAAATCTGCACTTATCACACTGCCTTTGAAAGATACAGCCTGTGCAGACTCGGGGAGTCCCATCCATCTCTGAAGATCCATGAAAATGCAATTCTGTAATTCTAAGGCCAGATCTACACTTGAAGTAGGATGAACTACTAGTCTGTAGCATGGACATTACCACTTCATACCACAGAAGGCAGATTCTATTTTGACTGCCCCTGACATTAAATAAACAACAGCTCCCTGCAGATAAGAAACTAGTACATTAGGAAGAAAAAAATCTACCCAGTCCTCCCCGTGCTATGCTAGGTACAGGCAGGGAATAAACAGGATCAGGGAGCAGAACATGTTTGCCCTCATAACAACATTGTGAGGTAGGTCACTATCACTTGCAGTTGAAGAGCTACAGCTGAGATAGCAGCTCTCATGCTGCATGTTGCATTGCAGATGAGCTGAGGCTGCATGAGTGTTCGCATGCCTCCGATATGCAAATGCAGGTCCTACTCAGGTAGCTGCTGTGAGAACGGATTCTCTGTGCCATGTCCTCCTGTCAGTCACAGCTAGGGTGGCCATGTATCTTCCAGGGATGGGGACTCGGACTCCAGGACTTGACTCGTGAGTCGGACTAAGTCCCCCCCTCTGACTCGAGTCAGACTCGAGTCCCAATATTTGTAATGGGACTCGAGACTCGACTCGGGACCCGAGACCAAGGACTCGTGTTCCAAAATCGTGTTCCTCAAATGCAACATGGATAGGTTTTAGGAAGTACAGCAAGTTTATTTTTTAAAATCATTTTCCTAAAATGCAACCTTTCAGACATTTTGGGTTTGGCTGCCTCTGCCTTCCTGTTTGGGGTTCCCTGCCTCCTCTGCCTGCCTGGTCTCTTCTTAACCAGTTCCATAGTTTGAATTGTCCAAGACAAAGGCCTCTGACTGCCTGTTTTGGGGTTCCCTGCCTCCTCTGCCTGCCTGGTTATTTTGGGTTTGTCTGCCTGGTCTGTTCTTGCCAAAATCAGTGGCAGAGTTTTGAAATAAAAAGGCACACTTGTGCCTAGAATTTATTTAAGCCACACATCTGGAATAGCCTTATTTTGTTGGGGGAAAACCCATTGATTTTAATAGGGACTTGTGGAGTCAGCTTTGGGAGTGACTCGGGACTCGTGAGTCACCATTTTGGACCAAGGACTCGGACTCAAGACTCGGGTCCAAAGACTCGTGACTCGACTCGTGACTCGAAACCAAGGACTCTTCAACACCTTTGGTATCCTCTTTTACTGAGGGTAGTCCTCTATTTGAATGGCTGCTAGAGAGGACTGTTCTCTGCTTGAAGGGTTGTCCTGTTCAATTCCAGTTCAAAAATAAAGAACCTTAAGAACTGTTGCCCATCAACAGTCAGCACCTGGGCAGTAGACTGAGCAGGTACACAGGTCACCTGATCAGTCTTCTGCACTATGGTGAGAGAGGTAAATGTATTTCTATTTAAACTATAATAATCATTTCTAAATTTGCATCTTTACATCTAAATTAGCACATGCACATTTTATACAAATCTGTGTCCTCTTTTATCCTATTTTTTGGTGATGTATTTCTTCTTTTTAGCCTGAGCCTGAATGTGATGGCCATCCCTTGTTGCTTCAAGCGCATAACCTCTGAACATGGCACCACCACTTAGCCATCGTGGCGAATAACCACTGCTAGATCCATTGCCTATGAATGTGTTCTAGAAATTCTGCCCTAATCTGACATTTTTGTTTATATTTATTTAATACATTTTTATACCGCCCAACAGCTGAAGCTCTCTGGGTGGTTTACAACAGTTAAAACCATAAAATACAATATAATTGAATAAATGAATAAATAAAAAATGTCAGATTAGGGCAGAATTGCTAGAACACATTCATAGGCAATGGATCTAGCAGTGGTTATTGCCCGAATTCTGTGATGTGCCTGTGTGTGTTACATAGGGATGTCAGAGCAATCTGCAACAGATTGAAATGAGTGTGGATGGATTTCCATGAATCTGATTCCGCAGCGGACCGGTTTTTTTCTGAGTCACGTGGACATGTGGACCGTTTGCTTACTTTTGGGGCAGATTTGCACAAATCTGCATTTGCACAAGTTTCCAATTGTTAATCTGAACATCCCTAGTATACACACACACGTGTACTCCTATTTCAGAACCACGGTAAGAATGGAATTCTCTGCTCCTCTGAAACACCCCTAATTACACTTTCCAAGCCAATAAGGTTGAAGAGGATCTGTGTTGTTTTTGAGGGGACCAGTGCCCAAGAAACAAGATACAGTAGCAGAGAGTTGATAGTCGATACATCTGCAACTGAGCTTTTCTCCTTATAAAACACAAGGAGCAGCCACCACATCTTTGAACAACCAGGAAAGGCTTGGATGGGATGTTACTTAGCTGGCTTCCTGAAACCATGGTTCAATAAAGGTCAATAGTTCAATGAAGGGGCCAAAGGCTGTGGGCCCTTCATCAGTAATCAGTAATCCACTGATTACTGTACTCCAAGCCAAGACACATGCTCAATACATAACCAAACAACTCCGTCAGTTATCTCAAGGGAGATGGACAGCTAATCTATTTTGCAAGTGATGACTATTTATTTGTCTGTTTATCACATTTATATCCCCTCCTTCCTCCAAGGAGCCCAGGCTGGTATATGTGGGGGGTATATCCTCACAACTAACTCTGTTAAGTAGAATAGATATTTATTTGTCTAAAGCAGCTGTAAAGAAAAGCCGACCCTTCTCCACCACACACACACACACACACACGTGTAAACAAGTGCAATCCCAGCAAATGTACACAGTTCCTCTGAAGACTCTAGGCATCAGAGTCTCTTGCCAAATGTGCATAGTTTCCCTTTGATGTCCCTGTGCCCAGGTATTCACATGCAAAAATTTCCCAAGCACTCTAGTCGTGGTCAAGGAGCCGCCCCTCCCCTGCCTAGTCCAGATGAAGTTCATCCTGATTGGCCAAGGACAGCCAAGCTACGGAAAGGAGGGGTGGGGGTGGGGAATCTATGCTGCCAGCCCTGGCTTTTGGATTTTGTTGTTGTCTGGACGCAAAGGAGCGCGGAGTAGGGCTTTTGCTGAGGCAAGCCCTAAGAAGACCAACCCCCAAGGCAAAGAGTAAGTGCCTGGGTGTTTAGATAGTAAAGGAACTAGTTTTATTGTTTTGTAGCTCTACTTGTGTATACCAAAGTGTCTCCCCACCTTTCTCCCCTTCCCTCATTCCCCACCTTTTATTGTAATCGGTTTACCTTAAATAAACTTTCCTGGTTTACCCCACATGGTGTGTGTGGTTCCTCTGTGGTTCAGTGCTAAATCCAGTGTATAGACCAAGGGCAGAGCCCTGAGAAAAGCAGTCTCAGGACGGCAGAGCTAAGGCTGGCAGTTTTGCACCTTTGATGTCTCGTCTTGAGTTAAAGGACCAGTTGGCAGTCCTTCACAGCAGCCATCCCCAAACTGGTGTTAGACTGTAACATCCACCATTCCCAGCTTGCGTGCACAGGTCATTTTAGATAATATGATGTCCTCAGTTGGCTTCTGAGTGGCTTTGCTCTGTTTTCATGATGTATCTCAGTCTCCCCCAACCTGGTGCCCTCTAAGTATGTTGGACTACAATTCCCATCATCCCCAGGCAGCATGGCAATGGACATAATCCCTAAGCATTGGCCATACTAGCTGTGAATGATGGGAGTTGCAGTCCCAGGAGTGGGGCTAGGTACTGAAAAGATCCGGCGCTGTGGCCTATAGGCCCAAAAAAATTGCACAGATTTGCATATGCTAATTTGCATGTGCAAATGTATGTGCATAATTAGAAATCATTACTATAACTTAAATTTTATTTTTTTAAAAAAGCTTTGAGGACAGAACTGGGCAATGTCCCAAATTGTGCTTGCTTAAAGCTTACCCTTCCTGCACCCACACTTTTCCTTGGTCTTTCAGGCCCAAACCCAGATAGGGAGGATGGAGTGCCTGGGACCAGCAAAGAGCTGTATGGCACTGTAAGCATTTACCAATTAATTGCAAACTGAACAGGGCACGCTGGCAAGGGAGAGTGTTGGAATGTATTCCAGACTATAATAACTCATGCTCTTAGGCTGCAAACTTACACAATTACTAGGGAGTAGCCCCTATTAAACACAGTGGGATTTACTTCTAAGTAAATCCTAACTCACTCCCCCCCCCACCTCATCACCATCAAGCACAACAGCACTGGACAGAGACCTCAGAACTGGAGGATGTTGCTTGCTGTTCCTGGTCCCTGGACCAGGTGAGGAGGCAGAGAGAGCTGCTGCCAAAGGTAGTTCCTCATTTTATTTCAAAGACTTTATTTTGGTAGTTTCTGGGGTTCTAGAACACTTTTTTTAAACAGTTCTTGACCTCATCATCATACAACTCTTGAAGTACCAAAATGCATAGCTGGATACCTGCATTAGGACCAACCAAAATTCCTAATACAGGTGTGCCTAAATGTGGATTTTGGGTTTATATTTCTCATGGACCAGAATGGCTACCTTTGTTTTTGGTTGGTTTCTTTAAATTACCAAAGAAAGTGGCTATAGCCATGTCCAGGGCTGGCCCCAAGACAGTTTGCTGCCTGAGGCAGAGCAGCAAATGGAGCCTTCCCACCGACCCACCCCAACCCCAGTCAAGGTGCATAGTAGTACTCAAAGCCAGTCAAGTTGTTTCAGCCTCTGTGGCAGAAAATCCTACAAGCATCTCTTTCCCCTTCCCTGGCAGTGAAAATACAATAATAATTAATAAATTAAATAATGAATAATTCACTGCTTTTTCATGTTGTCCCAAATCAGCTGTCTGAGGCAGCTGCCTCAGGCTCGTGTGTGTGTGTGTGTGTGTGTGTGTGTGTGTGTGTCTTTACCCTGTCTCCTAAGGGCACCTCTATCTGTAAAACAGGATGTATAGACAGGGGAGAGGAGGGCATTTGATTTCGGGGGGGGACCTCATGCAGAAAGATTCAAGTGAGGCAGCAGGAGGGGAAACACATGTGGGTAGAAAACCCACCTCATCCAGGAGGATCAGGTGCAACAGGGCCCGTGTACCTTTATTTCAGCAAGTGCCATTTTTCTCCAGTTACATGAAAAGCAACATCTTTCAAAATAACCTTCTATACTGTGGACCACCGTATATTTGTGAGTCTTTAAGGTGCCACAAGGCATCATGGCTTTTAAACACAAAAGGGCAAGAAGCCCCTATCTTCCTCCCACATCTATTCACCTTTCTGTAGCCTAGCGCCAATCCTTGATGCCAAGGAGGACCATGCACCCACCAGAATCTGGCCACATGGATTATGCAAAAAGCAGGTGCACTCCAGGAAGATGATTGCAGAGCCAAGGAGCTCCAGACACATTCTAGCAATCCAGGGCATGCCATACACTCATACATTAACTTGCCCTAAATTCAAACACTGCTGCTCATTCAAACATTTTTTACAAGCAAACCCAGTTCTGTTTTCCCCGCAAGGTAGGGGGCCTCGGTGAGCTTGGAGGAAGCCACAGATGAGGAAGGCCTCTGGCACTCCATTTGATATGTGAGCAGCCAATGCAACTGTTCTTCCTCTTGTCAGGGCCTTGCTGTCTACAATGGCTCAGGGCACAAGTGCAATTGCCCAGTAGCAATTTGCTGGGCAGGTCTCTGCAGAGTCAGGCACACTCTGAGAAAGCCAGGTGACACTGGTGCTGTTAGGAAATTTTGGCCTCTGGACTTAATGAAAATAATGAGCAGACTGTGGAAGGAAAGGTGGCAGTCTTCCCTCTAGTTTAAAAGACTGGTGCCTTCATGCTACACTCCCTGTTAGTCTTCAAAGGGAGTGAATCCTAAGGTCTCCTAGTAACTGCAACACTACTGAGTTCAGAGGGAAGAAGCAGGTTTGTATTAAGGCAGATGATGACAATTGGGGCAGTTCTAAAGATCCAGGGCCCATGCCTAGGTGGGCCTGTTTATAACACTGCCCATGAGTCCAACACATCTAGATGGCAACAGATTGGGGAAGGCTGATATCTCTCCATTGTATTTATTTGGCCTGTTTACTGGCAAAGTATGGAATGGATTAGCTTAGGTGCTGGGTGATATGATTTAGGTGTTAATTCATGATCAGTCCATGAAAAAGAGAGTGGGGTGCGGGGAGAGAGATTTGTTCCATTTGATGATCTTGGGAAAAGGCGCTCAGGAATGTCGAAGACCATCACACTGCCATTCCAGAATGGATCAGCTAACTATGCCAACCCTGCTCCCTGCGTCTCTGCCAATCTATTCACCACCTTTCCTCTTGTCTCTAATGGGTTGGCATCACATCTGCTAGCTCAGGCTGTGTAGATCAATAGGCAGGACTGCCGCTGATCAATTTTTAAAGGGGATAACACATCTTTTCTTTGCTTCAGTAAACAGCTTCATGCATACTATTTGCATTGGCTGCCAAAACACTAAAAGATCCATTGAGAATACACTAATCAATTTTTATTTCTAATTAAACTGATGCTTGCAGCATATGGGAAGAAATATGCACAGAAGGTAACACAGTACATTAGGACCTCTGGAAACAGAGTCGAAGGGAAAGAAGATTTAGGGGGTATATTCAGGGATGTACCAAAACAGGCCAATAAATCCAGACCAAATTATTTTACCAAAGAGACACCCTACTTCATTTCCTCTCTCCATGTCCACACCACTTCCTGGTGGCATAACTGCCCTGCAGTAAGACTGAGCTATGGGATAGAAGGAATAGCCAAATGCAAGATACTAGACGGAAACTGGATACTTGGATTTTTATGCCATAATTTCTCTCTATCTACCTATTTGTATTCTGCCCCATAGCAGAAAGTTTACAATAAATGAATATAAAAATGATTTAAATACAAAATAAAACATAAAAACATAACAAAAAGCCAGCATAAATACAACCGCAGAAAACAAAACACTTGAAAAGTTAAAAACTGATTTTAAAAGTTTAAACTGACTACATACCGTAAGTTATTAAGAGTGCAGTGCTACAGGATTGACACTTGTAAGATGGAGTCTCCAATCTCATGAGCCCTCCCTCAAACCTAAGTCTTGCAAGAGGAAGAACAACAGTGGCTCTTATGCGTCCCATTCTTCCCAAACAGCATTTAATGTGAAATGGGCCTCTGAGCCCATCTAACACACTTACCTTGCTGTGGACGGGGACAGAAACTGACAGGCCTGTGGATCCATGGCCTCCTCTCTCCCGCCCACCCACCAGCATGCCCCCTTTCCTCCCTCTCTGTTCTTTTCTGAGGTTGCGACTCTGACCTTGAGAGAAGAGCCACTACAGAGCTTTCTGCAGTGGCTGGGAGGGGTGGGCACTGGGTGGAGAAGTCCCCGCTTGGATCCTGCCCCCCAACATTGTAGCTCTATCTGTGGTGGCAGGGGAGGAAAGAGAATCCCTAGCATCCTACAGCCCCTCAAATGCCATCTAGGGCAACAGGATTGCTCTTTAAAAAAAAATAAATGCCAGGGTGAACAAAAAGCTCTTCACCTGGCATCGAAAAACCACAAGAATGGTGCCAGGCGAACCTCTCTGGTAAGTGAGGGGAATGACAACACGGGAAGCTATAATGTCTCCTCCTCTTCCTCCTCCTCCATCTGCATCCAGCCCTTCCTCCAAGAAGGTTAGGCGGCAGGGCCGGTGCTACCATTAGGCCAACTAGGCAGCTGCCTAGAGCGCAGGGCTAAAGGGGGCGCCAGAAACGCCTTGGAAAAAAATACAGCGCTCTCAAGTGGGAAGGGGGGGTGCTAAATATCTGATCTTGCCTAGGGCACCAAACTGCCTTGCACCAGTCCTGTTAGACGGCATTTTAGCCTCACATCAGCCATCCGGGATGGACTAAACTGAGAGATGGTGACTTGTTCAGGACAGGACCGGTGCAGGGCAGTTTGGGGCCCTAGACTAAATTATATTTAGCGCCCCCCCCTCTCGTGCCGTGGGGGGGGCTCCGGAAAGCAGCCCTGCTCTGCAACCTCCCGCCGCCGCCACCGGACCCCCCCCCGCACGCTGCCGCTGCCGCCCCCCACCTACCTTCCCACGCCTCCTCCGAAAAGGGACCCCCGCGCTCTGTTTTTGGTCGGGGGAAACCAGAGCAACAGGGCTGTTTAAGCCCTGTTGCCCTGGTTCCTCCCGCCAAAACAGAGCGCGGGCGGGGCTCCGGAAACAGCGCGGAGAAGGTAGGTGTTGGGGGGGAGGCGGCGCGGAGGCAAGGCGAGGTGGGGTGGAGGCGGCGCGGAGGCGAGGCGAGGTGGGGGGGAGGCGGCACGGAGGCGAGGCAAGGTGGGGGGGAGGCGCCCAGGCTCGGCCCCACCACTACTCCGATTGCACAGGTCAGTGCGCAATCCCCCGCACTGACCTGGCTTTCTCGGTGAGGCGGGCGGGCGGGCAGGGCAGGAGCGCGCCGGCAGCAAAGAGGAGTGCAGCGTTCTGCGCCCTCTTCCGCTACGCGCCCTAGGCAACAGCCTAGTTGGCCTAGCGGTAGCGCCGGCCCTGGTTCAGGAGCATTCCGTGAGCAAGGACATAAAGCTGGACTTCCTACATCCAAATGTGATGGTCTTGCCACTGCATAGCACTGCCTATTTCAAATAATAGCATAAATCTAAACACATAATGTATGAAGCTTCAGCATAAAACCCTCGAAAAATCCAAGCAAAGCCAAATATCCCAGACAAGCAGTGTTACCCTCCTACGGCTCACTGTGATCTCTGCAGTAAGCTGAAGAAAGACTGTTGAAACTGCTCTCTGAATACAAAAAGCAATTCCAAAAGTACATAGGGAGGTAATCTTGGAGCTGGGTTAGAAATCAAAATCATTGTGAGTGCCATTAAATAACAGTTGCCTAAAGCAGCATAATTCCTTTGGGCATGACTAGCCAGTCATTCGTTTATAACTGCAGGGTCATGCAAGACATGAGCCTGACGGATCTGCTCTCAGCTTTGTGTAAGCGGGGGTGTACACCCAACACACAGCAGAACAATGCATTGTTGTCCCCACCTATCCATACCTCTCTTCCAACGCATAGAACCCTAACAATGCATGATCATTACTTTGAAAATCTGGAAACAACAGTTGTGTACATCAGGTCCATGCACACTAAATTCTATGCACCACTTAGGCATTATATCCAGTGTGTGGCAAAAAGGTTTCAAGTATACCTTTTCCTTTTAAAAGTATTTTTAACACCCCACACCCAGAAAAAATATACACGTCTAGCTCTGAAAAATGGAAAATATTCAGAATTTCAAAGGTTTTCATTGAATTCTAGTAGGTGATGTCTAAAAAATGTAGTAAGAATGAAGCATCCAAGCCAAGGATAAAAGCTTTAGGTGCGTAAACTTCCATATGGGTTAGGAAAACTGATGTATATCTTGGACATTATATCTTGGACATTGCCCATGTCTGAAACAGATGTTTCAAGGGTAATTGTTAATATCAAGTGGGACACATCTGGCTGGTCAACATCCTTGGTCAGAAGTATGAAATCAAAAGGGATTTGTAATGTATTATGGTTAGGTGACAGTGGCAGAGAAATAAGAGGTATTGTTTTCTAGTACCTGATCTTAAGATCTGAATCTTAGAATAGATAAGCCCATATTCTACCTAGGGCACCGATACAAACTAACACAGCAGCAAGCACTGTATTCAAAGAGAAGGCTTCTAGTAATTTATAATCTCACCTGTACTCACAGAGAGCTGGCCAATATTTAAAATTACAACTTCATCCAGGCAACTCCACTTTAGGGTTTCATAAAAACATTGAATGATAAGAATCATAAACATTTTGAAAACATATATTACAGGCCCATGATGGGAAGTTTAGGTCTCTGTTTCACTTGGAAGAGAAGTGAGGCTATAAATTAGAGATGCATACTGCAGAAGACTAGCTCCTTGCTGGATTTCACTTTATATACCTAGAATAAATAATTGTTTAGACAGGAACAGGGCAGAACTGTTTACCTATTTCAGTGGGAAATGGATGCCACAGGATAGATCTATTGCGGTAAAATGTATTATTTCCTAACTGGATTTGTTAAAGCAAACACATTCATGTTGTGATACAACACAGGTTTGTAGAAGTGCCAAAATATTTCTGTAGCATCCTTTAGAAAGTAAATTGCCTTGAATATACATAGCTAGCTGTGCCCTGAAGGTCTCTTTCTTCGCCACCATCTAAAATGGAGGTAGGCAACCTGGTACCCAACAGATATTTTCGACTACAACTCCTGGCCATTGGCCATGCTGGCTGAGGCTGATGGGAGTTGTAGTCCAAAACATCTGGGGGTTACCAGGTTATCTACCCTTGATCTAGAATGTTAAAAGTCCAGGTAAATCCCTACAGCAGGCCTCTGAATACCAGCTGCCAGTCAATACGAGCGGGAGACACTATTGCCCTCCTGTCCTGCTCTTGGGATTCCCATAGGCAGCTGGTCAACCTCAGTAAGAACGGGATGCTGGATTAGATAGACCAGGCTTCTGCAACCTAGTGCCCTCCAGATGCTCTGGACTACAACTCCCATCATCTCTGCCCATTGGCCATGCTGGCTGGGGATGATGGGAGTTGTATTCCAAAGCATCTGGAGGGCGCCAGGCTGGGAAAGCCTGGACTATATCAGGTTAGCCTGTGCCCACTGTAAGTTTTCAGGGATGTGTAACCAACTAGCAAGTGAGATCCTTTGAGTTCCCTTTACTCTGAAACAAGGTAGATATATACCCACTTTGATTTTCTTTCTCCCTCTTTCCTTTGAAACCTCTCTAAATCTATCCCTTCTGTCCCTCACATGGCTCCTTGTTGCATTTCTCCCCCCCCCTTTTTTTTTTTGCAAAAGGTTTTTGCAAAAGTACATGACTGCATAATAAGATGACCTCTAGTATTCAATTCGTGCAAAGGGACCATGGCTAAAGTAATGCTAATTGACATCAGCCATGTTGTGTCTAAATTAGTTATTCCCATTCAGAAAAAAACCTCTTAGCACATTGTAAAAAAAAAACCTCACAGTAAATATCAGCTCAGCATGCTGCAACTGTCAAAAGTGCTTTTTCTTTCTGTTCACATTCACCAGGATTTCGTCCTCCTACCAGTGGCAAATAAAATAATGTGGCCCACTTTAATTAACCCACCAAGAATTTGGAAGGGCTATTAGGCTTGCATTGTGCTGTGAGATCTTAATAGAGGGGCTAAACTGAGCTCTCAGAGTATTTCCATCTGTCCTCACAAAGGCTGAATGGGAAGACCAGCTGTTTTTGGCAAATGGCTGTGATCAGACCTAAATATAGAGAACGGACCCTTGTGTTACCTGACAGACGATCAAGTGTTAGGCTTTCATTCCAGGGTGTTGATGACTCTCGAAGTCGCCCGATAACACAGAGGATGAACTGCAATGCACAGAGACTAGCACAAGGAAAATTCCCTAATGCCCTCTATTTTTTTCTCTCTCAGACATAGGAATAAATCACATCAGAATTACAGATTAGCAGGGATGGGGACTCGGACTCGAGGACTCGACTCGTGAGTCGGACTGAGTCCCCCCTCTGACTCGACTCGGACTCGAGTCCCAATATTTTCAATGGGACTCGAGACTCGACTCGGGACTCAAGACCAAGGACTCGTGTTCCAAAATCGTGTTCCTCAAATGCAACATGGATAGGTTTTAGGAAGTACAGCAAGTTTATTTTTTAAAATCATTTTCCTAAAATGCAACCTTTCAGACATTTTGGGTTTGTCTGCCTGGTCTGTTCTTGCCCAAATCAGTGGCAGAGTTTTGAAATAAAAAGGCACACTTGTGCCTAGAATTTATTTAAGCCACACATCTGAAGTAGCCTTATTTTGTTGGGGAAAACCCCCATTGATTTTAATAGGGACTCGTGGAGTCAGCTTTGGGAGTGACTCGGGACTTGGGACTCGTGAGTCACCATTTTGGACCAAGGACTCGGACTCGAGACTCGGGTCCAAAGACTCGTGACTCGACTCGTGACTCGAGACCAAGGACTCTTCAACATCCCTGCAGATAAGACCACAATCGGGGCCGACCCAAGACATTTTGCTGCCTGGTGCAAAGGACAAGATGGTTTCCGCTCCGTTCTATGTAAAGCTGAGAGGAAGGAACTGCAGTTAAATCTTACTTCCACATTGGCAGTGGGATAGCGCCTTCCTCCACCACACCTGAGGGCAGCAGGCTACCTTAGGGGCACCGGGCAGGCTATGGGGCACACACAGCTCTGTCTCCCAAGAAACTGCTGCCCCTCAGCAGCATCTGTCACCTGAGGCAGTCGCCTCGCTCTATGTAACACTAGGCCCGGCCCGGCCCACAATTTCTCAAGCCATTTTTATTCCTGAACAGTCCCACTGAAATCAATGGATTTGAAACCATTTACCACTTTTTGACTTCGAGGGATGGAGCTTTAATGAAAAGGTGATGTGTATTTCTGCATTTTCTGCCACTGGCTCCTAATATTAGCTCGCTATACTGGGCAATCAGTAGAACATTTCAAATCCAAAAATCCAATCTCTATATATATTCATTCGTTATGTTACTGTTTAATGATGTAAACATGTAGCTAGCTCACCTCCAACACTAACCCGGATTGCTTGATGAATTACGAAGAGAGAGCGAGAGGATGAGAGAGAGAGAGAGAGATAGAGAGCACTGATTGAATGTATATTAAAATACATCAGTAATGGCTAGACTCTACCTATAATCCAGTAAAGCCAGCCCACATTTTATGATTTGGCTTTTCAGATGTTAGAGCAGGAGTGGGCAACTTCAGGAGGTCCAGGGGCCATTTTCACTCCCATCCACCCTTGCAGGCCTCACCTCACGGGCAGGGCCGGTGCTACCATTAGGCCAGCTAGGCGGCTGCCTAGGGCGCCGGGCTAAAGGGGGCGCCAGGAGCATAGGGCTGGAGGGAGGGAGGGCTCAAAGTGGGGAAGAGGGGGTGCTAAATATCTGATCTTGCCTAGGGCACCAAACTGCCTTGCACCGGCCCTGCTCACGGGCCACATATTGCCCACCCCTGGGCTAGAGTAACTGCTTTCCAAAACTATGCAACAGCTGTTGGGAATACCTTATTAAGGGTGCTTCTAGACAAGGCCTTTTATCATCCCATCGCCTTGCCTCATTCATGGAATTTTCCAGATGCTGCTGCCTTCCACTCAAAACTCTCCCATTTCCCCACCGCTTCTTCTCTCTTTTTTCTTATCGCAGAAGGCTATTAGGTTGGCTATTCGATGTGGGGTGGGTAACCAAAAATGGCTAACTTAAGCTCCATTTGTTTTCAGTGGGTCGACTCAAAGCATGACTAAATCTTGATCCATCCCATAAAGCCCTTATATTCCTCTTGTTTTGGAGCAACTGAAGCACATGCACCAAGGCAGTACCAAAAGTCCTTCTCTTCTGCTGTCGTAGCTGGGTAAGTAAGTGCTGCGCTTGCTACGTAGACACTTCGGCCGGGCTGCCTAATGGAAAAACCAGCCTTGCTACTTAGGCAGAGGAAATCAGACAATGGGCTGAAAATGCCATGGAGAACATATCAAAAGGAGTACAGGTCGGTACTTTCTGTTCTGCTGCTTTTTAGACACAAAACTACATAGAAACTACATGGCTAAAACCTGTATATGGTTGCATTTAATAAAATTATTGTTGTTGTTGTTATTTAAATCTGTACACATGCAAATGGAAAGTCAAACTAAATGGAACTGAGATCACTTAAAAGTACTGGCGGCTTTCTGGCAGGGATGGGGACTCGGACTCGAGGACTCGACTCGTGAGTCGGACTGAGTCCCCCCTCTGACTCGACTCGGACTCGAGTCCCAATATTTTTAATGGGACTCGAGACTCGACTCGGGACTCGAGACCAAGGACTCGTCAACATCCCTGGGCTGTGCCAGAAGGAGTGGAGAGGAGCGTGATTGCTGGCGAAGAGCGCATGGAAGCGAGGTGTGCTGCTGCTCGGCCACTATGGACAGGCTACCAGGAGTGCAGCCCCAACAGTGTGTCAAGATTTATTTTGATTGATGTGTTGTGTACTTGGGAGAGGCAGAAGAAGGACCTGAGATTACTCTGTGTGGCTGCTCTGAGTGTGAAGTAGCCTTATTTTGTTGGGAAAAAACCCCATTGATTTTAATAGGGACTCGTGGAGTCAGCTTTGGGAGTGACTCATGACTCGTGACTCATGAGTCACCATTTTGGACAAAGGACTCAGACTCGGACTTGAGACTCGGGTCTGAAGACTCGTGACTCGACTCGTGACTCGAGACCAAGGACTCTTCAACATCCCTGCTTTCTGGGAGCACCTTACTGCAGTACAGTCTGTGCACTGGCTCCGTGCTGTCTTCCAGGGCTAGTTTGAGGTCCCTTTATGGTAGGGGCGTTGAACCTCTTTCCACCCAAGGGCCGAGTTCTATGATGGGGGGGGGGAAACTGCACAAAAGCCAGGAAACCACCAAACGATCATTGGTTGGGGGAAAGTGGGTGGGGACATCTGGGAAACCCCGGAAGGTCAGAGTGGGACCCCAGGTGTAGGGATTGGGCCCGCTGCTCCTGCACACGTGCCTTCAAGGGATCTGGGAACTGATTCTGAGTCAGAGGAGGGGTTGGGATCCGCAGCTGAGACGCCAAGGCCAGCAGACTCAGAGATAAGCCAGGCAGTCGTTGGGAGCGCATCAACTCCAGACACTGAGGGAGGGCAAACTGAGCATGGTGATGAGGAGGAGGCTGGATCAGACATCACTGATCCCAGGGTCTGGGGTCAGCTAAAGAGGGCAGGCCAGCTGAGAAGTGTCAGGAGAGCGTGGGCAATTTGAGTTTGGAAGGGAGGAGGGAATTCAGTCTGGAATCCACTTCTTAGCTATAGGTCACACGTCTTTAAAGGAACTATGTTTGTTCCTTTTGTTATTGACTTCTGCAATATGCTTCATTTTAGTACTTTTTAAGTCAGTCTGACTGGCTTGCGTCAACATAATAACGCTTTCGTTAAGAAGCCATTGTCTGTGTCTGCCTGGAAGGAGGGAGAGAAAGAAGGCCTGGGACACCAGGAGGGCTGGATTTGGCACCCAGACCCAAGGTTTTGCAGCCCTGCCTTAAGGGATTGGTACTGTGTGGGTGGGTGGGTGAGTGGGAGCGGGGGGGGGGTCCCCAAAAGGCAAAGAGCAATATGTGATTGGCTGGCTGCATTGGTGCATTGTGCAGGCACTGGAGGTGAAATTCTATTTGCGGGTGAGAGAAGGCGCGACGTGGACCCGCACTGGGAAATTCTGCAGCACAGCTTAAAATTTAAACTGTTGGGCCTAGCAGAGGAGGTGGTGCCACTGGGGCTCAGCTACATGCAGTAACATGTCTTGAGATGTTGCCAGATGTTAAGAACTTGAGGGGCAGGAGAAGGAGAGGGAAGAGAGTATTTTCTCATTTTCACCTGGAGCAGCAAATGGCTTAAGGCGGGCTCTGCTGATGAAGAGGGACAATCCTTCCGTGTGTTCTCCTGCTGTGTGCATATGACTGGCCACAGCTGCTCTTGGCAGTGATATTTATGGCAGTTCACATCTGAGATGGCAGATGGGGTGGTAAACATAACAACAACAAAGCAAAACAAAACAAAAATCAGCCCAACTTCCTTCCCTGTTCAAAGCGAGACTTTCTCGCTTTCTTTAATTATTTAAAAGCCATTAAAAGGCTGCTGTTTGTCAATGTTTTGTCAATGTCTCTGCATTACAACTGTGCAGCACATGGTCCTTGGAAAACACGCCAAATACTCGATAAAGAAGCGCAGCAATTGGCTGCCCCTGTAAAATGAGCAGAGTGAGGGAAGCATCTGGAGTTGCAGCCACCAGGGAAGGCTGTAGAGGTGCAAACACATTAAGTCGGCAAGAGATTGGCCGTTTGTTGACTGTCAAGGGCTCTAGCGCAAGGGGGTGGCGGAGGCAGGGATTGGAGGGGAATGAGACTTTTAACACTGCTCACTGGCTACAGCCTGATTTCTACATTGCAAATTCTTTGGCATTCCATTCTGCTTTTGGCTCTCCGCTATTCTCTGCTATACATTTTGGGTGGTTGAAAAATGACATGTAACCAGTAATGTAGAAACAAAATTATTAACAGGCTGTCAGAAACTATCTTTCTAAATGCAGACTGTTATTGGCAGAAAGTTAATGGGAAAAGGGGAAACAAAATTGGATCATTGTTGTATCATAGCCTTCCCACATAAATAAAATTAGCTATGCAAGTTGCTTAAATAAGAAGCAACGCCGCGTGCAAGCAGCTTACGGTAGTAATGTGTGTTTTCCAAAATTCAAGAAGTAAACTATCAACCCAGTCTTTACCTCCTACCTGGTATCTTGCCATCACATGTTATTTATATATGTGGCAGGAAACTGAGTAAAGCCTTACGCTGGCTCAGCTTGTCTGAGCGTGGAAAGCTAAGCAGGGTCAGGCCTGGTTATTACTTGGATGGGAGACCCCTCCTCTAGTTTCCTGCATTGAGCAGGGGGTTGGACTCGATAGCCTTGCAGGCTCCTTCCAACTCTATGATCTATGAAATCTATGAAATCATTTTGGCCATGTCAAATACAAAGTTCAGGACAACTCAATAAGTGATCACAGCGTTGTGTGAGTGACTGCCAGGTGGCTTGAAAATTTTTATCACATGACAGCTTCCCACGTGATGGTGTGGTTTTTAATGTTGTGCAAATCAGTAAGCATCCTATGTGTGATAAGAAATTTTACAATCATCATCAGAGACCTCGACCAGGTTGGTGGGTACTGGGGACAGGACGTAGCAGGCAGCACCTCATTTGTGGAACTCTCTCCCGAGGGAGGTGTGGTTGGCTCCCTCATTGTTTTATCTCACTCTCTAGCTTTAATTGCAGCTCTTAGATTTGATTTGATTTGATTTCTGGTTGTGCTCCAATATTTATTAGCTTATGACATGACTTTCCAATGGTATTTTTTATCGTCTATTGCCCCGGACATCTCTTAGGTGGAGGGTGGCAATTCATCAAAGTATAGAATAAAATATCAACATGGTATGAGTGCTTTACTGGCTGTGTGACATCATGTGGTGATTCTCCCCATAATGGTTTTTTCATGCAGTAGGAAGAACTGGTAGAAGAACCTGTGCTGTGCAGGATGAGACTTCTACCAGAGGACTAATGTCTCCTCCAGATCATTCTGTCAAGAATAGCCTTTCCCAAACAGGTGTCCTCCAGTGGTGATGAACTACAACTGCTTGTTGTTTCTGTTTCTGTCTTCCAGGTCAGCAGAGCTCACATAAGGGAGTTCTGCTACCCTGTCCTGATCCAGAAATGAGTGTTTCCACTCATTTTGGGGCTTCTTCTAAGAAGCACTAAATCTCTATTGTGTCACCTTGCACAATGGAATCAGCGGGACCCACCGCTTGCGGAAGGGAATCGGCAGGGCAGAAGGGAATCGGCAGGGCGGAATTGCCCCCTTGGATACCGCCCCTGGTCTAGAAGAATCCATTTGGCCTCGCGAAGTAAGATGAACCCATGTTACGAACAGGTAAGCGACAGAGATGCAGGTGAACTCCCAGATTAATCAGTGGCAAACCTCAGAATGCTATTTTTAGTTCATGTGGCTCTGGAGATAAAATGTGATGCTACACATGAAGTTACTGCATACCACCAGGGCTATTTATCGATCTAGCCCAGTCTTATCTTCTCTGAGTGGCAGTGGTTCTCCAGGGTCTCTCACCTTCACATCAGATCCTTTTTAAATGGACATGCCAGGAGCTGAACCTAGGACATTCAGCGTGCAAAACATGAGCCCTACCACTGAATTATAAATGTGTGCGGCGTGCGGTGTGCGGGGGGGATGCTAACGATTTGGAAGCAAAAATGCCTGAAAGAAGATGCTCTAAATCCATTGTGTTTCCAACTATAATGATTTCTACATCTCTGTAATCAAGAGTTTTCAACAGCTACCTGAATCTTCTTACTATTGACATTAAGAATTTCAGAATAAAAATGTGTTAGAAGAAACAAAAGATGTGGCACCAACCATTCATGCCGTTGCTATGCAAAGTATTTCATCCACTGATGATGTAAACATGAACTGCAGCACCCCATCTCATGGCTGCGTTTCTTATGAAGCCCACAGCGCTGAAAACACTGCCCACTGCAGGCCTAACATGAACATAGCATGGCATCCACACTTAAATTCTACATGTGGGACATGCAAAAAATGTTGCAGTGTGAAGTGCTCCTGTTCAGGGTTCCAGCCAGCCAACTGATACTCTGTCCCATGCACCATCTCCCCAACCAGTTTTCTGTCCACCCCACTCTCCCCACAACAGTCCGCCAGAATTCAACGCCCACTAAGCATGCTCAATCCTCATTACACTGTTCTGGGTAATCCCCTCCCACCCTCCATTTAGGTTTTTTTGGGGGGATGGTTGTATTTCTGCAAAGCTTTGGCTTCCCCTGAGCTTGCTGCTCCCCCTCTTGAGCCTGAATGGTACTGTTTGGCTACATAAGGGCCCGCACTCGGAGAACTGAGTTTGCTAACTAGAATATAGGATTTAATATAATCTGCAGGTTGGAATCTCAGCAACCCACAGCTCCAAGCCTCCAAAGCTCCAAGACAAGGTGCTGCTTCAGCACTGCAATTATATTTGATATATATATTCAGACACACATATAGAGCCCGAGGCTCAAGATCCTAGAATGTTAGTATTTGACAGGAGCATAATCTTGCTACTTTAGCCTAAAAGCAGGCCTACAGCAAGGTTTATGTTTTTTTTTTTGTTTTTACAGAAGCTGAAAGTCCAAAATATTTTTCTTTGATCTTCATTCACTTCCCAGCAACCACTATTGATTTCTGCATTACAGGGTTGAAACAACCATTGTCTTTCATCCTGGTGCAGTGGAAAAAGCTTTCTAGATTATTTATTCCTATTTGTTGGGACAAATATTAGCTGTAAGATCAGTTTTATTCCAAACGTTATTTGGAATAAAACAAACACATAGGCCTTAGGGAGGATTCTTATAACCATTAAAAAAAAAAGTGCTTAAGTCAACATGCATGGACTTTTTCAGTGGATTTGCGCATAATGTCCCAGTCCTGTGAATGATTGGCTGTGCCCAGTTTTTGACTCACCAAAGTATGGTTCAATGCAGTTTCAAAGAGAATCCAAATGCAGAGACCTTAATAAAATATTTTCCTAGAAAAAAAAATCACAGTTCTGTTGGGGCCAAAAACTTTATCAACACAGCACTTTACAGCACAAATGCAAATGGACAGGTCAGACTGTGTTTTTACCAGGGATTAATTCCCATGCACTTTAGTCAGCAATGTGAATGGACATCAAGAAAAGCATCTAAGCATGTTTAGAGAGAAAAGCTAAGCTATATTTATCTTATTTATTTATTCATTCATTCATTTTCTATACTGCCCAATAGCTGAAGCTCTCTGGGTAGTGTACAACAATCTGGGTGGTGTACAACAATCAATTAAAAAGTACAATAAAATACTATTTAAATATACACAATAAAACATTATAAAAATTAAAAAACCAATCTAAAAAAAGATCACAAAAACTAAAAACAAGTTAATAAAACATGACCGCTAAAACAATTTACCATCCCACCGTATACCACTGAGTTATTAAAAGCCTCAATGTAGAAGGCAGTCTTAACCTGGTGCCGAAAAGATAGTAGAGTTGGTGCCAGGCGGGCCTTGGGGGGAGCTTATTCCACAGTTAGGGGGCTACCACAGAAAAGGCCCTCTCCCTTGTTGCCACCCTCCGAGTCTCCCTCGGAGGTGGCAGTCGGAGAAAGAGCCCAGATGTTGAGCGTAGTGTCTGGGTAGATTGTGGTTGGGAGAGGCGTTCCGTCAGGTATGGCGGTCCCAGGTTGTGTAGGGCTTTGTAGGTTAAAACCAGCACTCTGAATCGGGCTCAGAAGCATATAGGCAGCCAGTGCAAGTGGGCCAGAACAGGTGTTATATGTTCAGACCTTTTCGTCCCAGTGATTAGTTTGGCTGCTGCGTTTTGCACAAGCTGTAGCTGTCCAGATAGGGGCATAGCTGGGCCACCAGCCGGAGCTGGCAGAAAGCATTCCTTGCCACTGAGGCCACTTGAGCCTCAAGTGAAAAAGGTGGCTCCAGGAGCACCCCCAAGCTACGAACCTTCTCCTTCAAGGGGAGTGCAACCCCATCCAGAACAGGTTGAACACCCTCCATCAGGTCAGAGGAACCACCCACTAACAGCATCTCAGTCTTGTCTGGATTGAGCTTCAGTTTGTTAGCCCTCATCCAGTCCATTGAATTTTGGTTGATTGTAAACCATTCTGTTGCGGTAAGATCTTATGAATCTTTTATTAAGAGATGTTGTTAGGAGAATGAAAATTGTAAGGATGCCTAGTAGAGCTGGAGTGGCCATCTATGAATCGCTGAGAAAGAGGAAATGCATGACCAAAGATGAAGCCATAAAATTTGCATATCCTAATGTATATTTAGAAATACTTATATTATAATTTAAATAAAAATGCAGTCCATCTCAGCATAGTGCGGAAGACCAGGAGACCTGTGTGGCTGTCTGTTCAGTCTGCTTTTCAGGTGCTAACTGTTGACGGTCAACAGATCTTATGTCTCTTTATCTTAAATCTGGAATTGTACAGGACATTCAAATAGCGGATTCCTTCAAAGAGAGGACTGCCCGTCTCATTTCCCCTTCTCAGTTTTTTCATTTCCCCCCCCTCCAATAGTCAGCCAACATTCCATGCCTAATGAGCATGCTCTTTCCTCATTGGGCTGTTTTGGCTCCCCCCCCCTTAGGGAAGAGGAAGCTGAGAAGGGGGAATGCTGGGAGTTGTAGGACTTTTTTCTGCCTAAACATGCATAGGATTGCACCCTAAGACTTCTAAATTCATCTCCCAAGCTTAGATTGTCCAAAACATTTCCAAAAGCCATTTCCCCATAATTAAAACACCATCACTGCCCACTTTTTTGTTTAACATGGGAAGAGCTTACACATCACCTGGATCCTGCTATTGTTCTTCTTTTGGGTGGCTGAGCTGAACTCTGAGGTGACTAATAGCGCTGCATTAGCCCATCCCACAAAAGTGTCAGCATCCATATGCCAAATAAACATCGAGAATATCTTCTAGTGTCTGCAATCAAAAGCACACCAAAGTTCGTACAAATCTCAGCTGAAATGAAAGGACTTAACACTTTGCTCCAGTGTCAATAAAGCAGCGTGACAGAAAATGTATATTATTTAACAGGACAACCCTTACCAGTGTGAAGAATACGCCGTGAAGAAATGGTTTTGCAGCCTTCGAGAGACAGTGCGTGTCCTCACAATATTATCTTTGCCCTCTGCTAGCCAGAAGGGAGCTATTCAGTTGGCAGGGTCAGTGACATCTTCCACTTAATGCATAGACTTAATCACAGCCCGATCCATAAAAAGTCCCTTGAAGTTCACAGAGTGTGCCCCAACTCCCTTCTGCTTACATCCAGTGTGGTCGGAATGCAGAATACCTGGAGCTAAATGTGTCGGTGCTGTGCGTGTTTGACTGAGTGAATTCCCTAGCGGAAGGCAATGTTTTAAGCACTGTCATTGGAATCAGTGGATTTTGCTTGAGCCGAAGACAGCTCGGGCTACTGATCCAAAGGTGGTAATTACAGGCTGCCAAAAACATCTACAGTAATGCTAATGAAAGAAAAAAAATGGGAATCTTCATAAAGCCTACAATTTTAAGGTGTTACATTTATCGGATTTGAGCACCATCACCTTCAGGGTGGGGGAATAGAAGAGGCAAGAGAAGAGGGGAACGGGGGAAGTTTGGCTCCCTTTTGCTAAGGGGGGATTATTATTCTTAAATTCTAAAAGAGGAAGTTTCATTACTCTTCCTTCTCATGGAATATGTCCGCAGGAACTTCAAAAAATAATTAGACAAAATGCAAACTCTCTGAACAGAACCTGTTTTATTATAGTTTGCGATTCAGCTGAATCAAGCACTGGCGAGGGGGAGACTCATCACTCTCCATAAGGACTCCATTTGTTTAAAATGTAGTCCCTCCGGGTATTTTTCATCATAACCCTCCGGCAAGACTGAAGCCAATTCTAATCTCACACATACTGGCATAAATCCAGAGTAATGTTCCTTACCTCAGTTATATCTGCTGCCGTAACTGCGTGTCTGCTAAACTACTAGCTATTTTGGAAAAAGATGTAGGGGCTGCCGCCTGCTTCACACAGGAATCTGTAAGTGAGGCTTCATGCAGTAGGAGAAGCCTCAGGGTGACTGTAGCAGCTTGAGAGATACAGCCACTTGCAGAACCCCCTTCCAACCTCCTCTCCTCAGCACCACTGCCATGCACTCCCTCCCTTACCCACTGTCTGGCTGCTCTTATTTGGGACTAGGAGCAGCAAAGAGGAATAAAGAAAGAGTAGCTCACATGCTAGAGAGAGGGCGAGTACCTGGGAGTAAGCCCCAGCTGAACATAATAGAATTCAGTTCCAAGTAAAGATGCAGTGGATTACCCTGAAAGAGAGGGGCAGGAACCTGGCAATCACAAATGTTGGCATGGCTACCAAGGCCAGCCTCAGTTTACAGATCCCTTGTCAAGCTTTTAAAATGTTTATCCCCATCTTGCTCGCAGCCATTTCCCATCACCCCTTGTCTCATTTTAACCAGTAATCCCTCCTTTGTTGCGAACTAGCCTTCCAACCTGGTGCCCTCCAGATGTGCTGGAACACAAGTCCCCAAATCCCCCCAGCCAGTCCAAGACATCTGGAAAGTACCGGGTTGGGGAAGGCTGTCCCAAAGTATGTCTTGCATGAGGGGGGTCAACCCTTCCCCCAGAGGCATGATTAACTTTATGGACAGTCTCCAGATGTACTCTATTCTAGATGTACACATTACAGCCATAGAAAAATGGCTGTAATACACCAAACGTTGTTGCTCCTTCAAGGCATGAATATGGAAACCAAATGTTAGCAGAGGAGCATGAGAAAACTATAAGCTTCCAGTGATTTAGAGGGGGCGCTAGGGATGGGTGAACAAGCCATTTTTGCAATCTCCCAGGTTCTCTGAAAACCAATTTGAAGCTTGCTTTGCCTCGTTTCCCATGCTCGGTTGTGTATTTTTTCATTTTGGTTGAATGGGGAAATTACGTATTGCGAACAGGAAAAATGCACATTTTTGGAAATTTGCACTTTCAAAAGTGCACATTTTTGAAAATGCACATTTTTTTCGAGTGTGAACACGGGTTCGGGAAGATGCAAGCATTTTTTTTGGAGAAAATGCTCTCCTGCTCGCATTTGCATTGGGGGGTTGCAATCATGGCATGCTCACATAATTTGTGAACATTAATGAAATTCTCATAATCCCTATTTAGCACTCCCCTTGGTCTGGGAGCTGTAGTCCAACACATCTGGGGGGTACCAGGTTGGGGAAAGCTGCTTTGAGACAAAAGGAGGGATTGCTGGTTAAAATGAGACAGAGCCTGCCCCCGCCCACCTCACACACATTTGCACTGGGCTTTAAGATAACCAATGTCATCCACTCCCTACTAGGAATTTGGTTTTTGAACTTCTTGTTATTATTTGTTATTAATATTTTAGTGGTTTAGTTTAAAGCTTAACAGGGGTGGATTTTGTAATGTGTACAAGCAGCCACTAGGGGACTTTCTGTTTTGCACGTTTCTGGGTTTCTGTAGAGTCCTGCTAGCTCAAGCCAGAACATCAGTTTAGTTTGTTAAAGATCTTCTGAATAAAGCCTTCTTATCTTACTAAAAGTCTGGCAGCGCTCCCATGGGCATTATCCAGCTGTGTCACTCCACTAGCACAAATGACGTTGTGCTAGTGGAAACTAGGTTCCGAACTATGCACAAGCAGAGAATCCAACTAAAATTACATTTGCGCAAGCGTGGTTGTGCAAGTGGTTGTGCAACTGGTTGTGCATTACGCTTGTGCAACTGCTTGCGCAACAGACAAATTTGGCAGAGCTGCACTAACATTATTTAAGTTTGCAGAAGGACACTGTTGGATACTGCCCAATGTTTATTTTGTCAAGTCTGTAAAACAGCTTGGCCATTTATATAGAGCTTTGAGTGTTCAGTCTGCTTCACATACATAATCTCATTAATCATAGCAACAGTGTAAGCAGAATCAGTATTACTATCCCCATATTACAGTTGTGGCGTTGAGGCTGAGAGAATAGAAATGGGCTTGTGTGGCAGGGATAAGATCTGAACTGGAGACTGAGTCTCTTAGCCATTACACTGTTAGATATTATTGGAAACTGTTCCATACAGTGACTTCCAAATCTGTGGAACGCTGGCAAAATCCGTGGGCCTACCACAAATGGCAGGGCCTTTTCAATGGTGGCCCCCAGCTATGCACGTCTCTTCCAGTAGACATTCAGCTGTCCCTCACGCTGTTGTCAGATAAAGACCTATCTATTTGTGCAAGTATTTGGGGTATAGGCAAGTGCTCTATTTGTTTTTATTTTTTGATTGACTGATTGTGTTGATGGTTTTGTTGTATTGTATTATATATTTGTAATTTTAGAGCCAGGATTTTAATGTTGTTTATGTGGTGTACTGTGTTTGATATAGGTTGTTAGCCGCCCTGGGATCTCTGTGAGGAATGGTGAGATATAAATTAAATTTAAAAAAAATGAAAATAGACATCTTCTCACCATCTTGCAACATGGCAGTCTACGTTCATGTACAGTACATTGTTTTCTACACAAAGCTTACATACATGAAGGGAAAATGTCATGTGTGAAGCAGCTTTAAAGGAGACTGAAATGACAGCCCCTCACTTACACATGCACCCAGTCCCCATCTGCATTTTAATGAAAAGGTTGGAAGAGCCCATTGGCATCTGAGGAGGCCTGCTCTCGCTGCCCTATCATCACTTTGATGAATGAACACTTCCTTTTGAGTACTACCAGCTTACCCAACTTTAAAGCCATTCTAATTCCACACCATACATTGCAGGAGTTGCCGGAGGAGGTCAGAGCCTCTATTTTAGCATTTTGTTTTAAAAGCAGTGGCCTGTATAATTAGTATTAGCAACAAACAGCAGCCTATAAATTCTTAAGCACTGTGCGACGAGTCGAGTCTTCTTTCCCTGCTGAAGCTGAGGCACACTGTACAAACTAGGCAATGGGATTTAGGGAATCATGAAGAGCAGTGGCGGCAGCAGTGGAGGAGCAGGTCTTTTGTAACGCGAATGGGTCTTAATTGCCCATTCAAGGCCAAGGCACCCCAACATCATCATCAGGCGATCACTCGTGGCCGAGTAAGATTGTCTTCCGGGATAAAAGGAGGAAATTCTAAAGAAGACTGTGTAGACTCTAGCGATGGGTCCGTAAGTGACTGTGGAGGCCAATTCTAGATCCACACAGCTTCCCACAGTGAGGACACAGGTTACCAGATGGAAGATGGTCCTGTAAAGGATTCGTTTGACGTGCTTTTCGCTTAGCACGTTTCTCCCTTTCACCTTGCACTCGGGCTTCTTCAAAGTCCATGGAACCTTTGTGAGAGGCCAACCTCCATTTAGATCGTTCATGGGCCAGAGCTTCCCAGTTTTCGATGTTTATATTGCATTTTTTTAGATTAGCCTTATGGACATCTTTAAACCTCTTATATTGACCACCGATATTCCGCTTTCCATCCTTGAGTTGGGAGTAAAGTAACTGCTTTGGGAGACGGCAGTCAGGCATTCGAACAACATGACCGGTCCACTGAAGTTGGCGTTGCAGGATCATTTTTTCACTAATGCTACTACTAATGCTACTAGTGCTAGTAGTCTTTGCTTCTTCCAGTACACTGTACATACTTTGCAGTACAACAGGGAACAATACCTTGCTGCTGGGAAGATTCATTCCCAGCAGCACTTTAAGGATTGCAGCTAAGCTACCTAGCTACTTTAAGGATTGCAGCTAAACTCAGTGGGAGGCAAGGGATTCTGAGGGTGGGGGTGACAGATGATGTCAGCATCCCTGCTAATAAGAAAAAGTGTTGGCACTGTGTGTGTCCCTGCAAGCCCTGGCTCCACTACACCGCTGATGAAGAGATGACAGTGTGTGGAAAGGTCAGGTGTCCATAAAGGTGTCTCCATCCTGCAGCAGCCAACTGTTTATTGCTTGTGACTTTCACTGTGGATGGTGATGGAGAGATGCCCATTTCTGATCCATTGTTTAGGCGGGCGTCGGAGAAATGATGTCAAACTGTGCTAACAAAGGATAACGTTTATAGCTCATTGAGAACTTGCAATTGAACCAGTCACCAGGGCCAGCTGGCCAGGGCTAGCCCTCCCATGTGGCAGGGTGCATCCCCTGCCTCAGGTGGCGGAGCAGGAGAAGCAGAAAACTGTGCACTCCCCACCCCACCCTTGCCAGGAGGGGCCCCCGCCGTCACCTTGTTCCGGTGACGGCAGCACCACAGTGGGGGCTCCAGAAAAGCCCCGCTGGCCATTTTCCCATTGTGGCATTTGCTGCAGCAGGAGAGCCCAGGCCTCCAGAGAGCTCTGCCACCCCCACTCCCCCCGCTGTGGGAGATGCCGCGGTGAGAGAGTGGCTGGCGGGGCTCTCCGGAGCACACACACACACCCCCTCTGTTTTGCTCGGAGGGGATCCTCGGAGCAAAACAGAGGACAGGCAGCGGCTCCCAGCCACCCCATGCTGAGGGTCCTCTCTAGGATGGGCAAGCTCTCTAGAGACTTCCAAATCTGTGGAACGCTGGCAAAATCCGTGGGCCTATCACAAATGGCAGGGCCTTTTCAATGGTGGCCCCCAGCTATGCACGTCTCTTCCAGTAGACATTCGGCTGTCCCTCACGCTGTTGTCAGATAAAGACCTATCTATTTGTGCAAGTATTTGGGGTATAGGCAAGTGCTCTATTTGTTTTTATTTTTTGATTGACTGATTGTGTTGATGGTTTTGTTGTATTGTATTATATATTTGTAATTTTGGCCAGAAAAAGCAGTCAGCATGGCTCTTCAGAGAGCCAGCCAGGCCCAAATGCCTGGCTCTGAGGGGAGTCTTTCCTCAGAGCCAGGCATTGTGGGAGGGGTGTCTTAGGCACAATCTCCTGGGACACTCCTCCTCCCACAGTGCCTGGCACTGAGCCTAGAATTTTTAAACTCTTCAGATGGGAAATGGCTGAACCTTTCCCCCCCTGCCTTTTTTTAAATATGCAACTTATCATTAAAACAGCCTCCCTACAAGAAGATGGGAAGGCAAACAACAATCTTTTTAAAAAAAAGAGAGAGGTTGGAAATCTGGGAAAGTACAGATCTGTCAGCCTAGGTAAATTAACAGAAAGCATTATTAGAGCTAATAGTTAGATGAGCCATCCCTGCTGAGGACGAATGCACATGGCTCGTGCAAAGGGAAGCCCTGCCTCACAAACATTTTAGAGTTCGGTGAGAGTATCAGCAAGGCAGTATACACTTGGATCGCCAAAAACATTTTGACAAAAGTACTGACCCATCCTCAGTGTACCCAGGCACACTGGCCCCGCCACCTAATTCCTGACCTTTACATGTTCAACATTGAGGTCTAATGAGAGATTTTTAGCGCAGTCAGCTGCATACTTTGGGCCAAAGCACATGTTACGTTAAAGCAGTGTTTCTCAACCTTGGGTCCCCAGATGTTTCTGGCCTACAACTCCCAGCATGCCCCAGCCAGCGTAGCTGGCTGGGGCATGCTGGGAGTTGTAGGCCAAAAACATCTGGGGACCCAAGGTTGAGAAACACTGCGTTAAAGGGATACCTAACAGCTTTTTTTTTTTTTTTACTCTAGAACAAGCACAGGGCACCTGATCTGGATTCGGACCCTACCTGGGGGAAAGAAAAGTTGTAACCGTTTCCCCTCGCTGTAGTCCCAATCCAGATGGGGGGCACAGCTGCCATTTATGTTGTCAAACAGTGATCCATTTGCTTTGGGTCCTAGAAGACTCCCCACAATCAGAACCCCTGAATGTGCTTAGGATACTCCTTTAGCTCTTTTTGAGAGTGAGGGGGGCAGAACCATCATACACATTGGGGGTGGGGCCAACACATGCTCCTCCGGCCCCCTATGCACTTTCATAGATTTCATAGATCATAGAGTTGGAAGGGGCCTACAAGGCCATCGAGTCCAACCCCCTGCTCAATGCAGGAAACTAGAGGAGGGGTCTCCCATCCAAGTAATAACCAGGCCTGACCCTGCTTAGCTTTCCACGCTCAGACAAGCTGAGCCAGCGTAAGCCACAGGCCTGTACAAGTCTCCACAGATTCAGGTGGAACAGCTGGATGGGGCTCAGGTCCCTCTCCAAAGTAAATTTAGTGAGACAGGGCTGTCTGCTTGACCTGTCCTGTTCCATGGCAGCTTCCATCCTCCCTTCAGGGCAATGGCTCGGGCAATGGGGGTGAACTGTGGCTGAAGTGGTTCCAAAGTGCAGCAGGTTCAGAACTCCAGAGAGAACTGTATATGCTGACCCAGGAACTGTGAGCTCAGATTCAGGACCATGGAGAGCAAACTAGCTAAAACAAGTTACCTCCGCACTGGCTTAGAGCAACTGGCAGGGTTTTATAGCCAGGTCAGGAAGGTCCTTCCAGGACAGTGGTTCTCAACCTTTTTTGCCCCATGCGCCCTTTTCGCCATATGTCAGAATGTCATTCCCCCCTTTCCAAGATGGTCTGACCCAAAAGTTGCATTCCAAATAATATGCATATAATATCTAATAACTATAAATGGAATATTTCCACAGATAATAACAAGTGGAATGTTTATCTTTATTTTTAATTTAATCTGTGCCATACAATAAGGAGTGATGTCCTGTAGATTATGTACAATTCCCCCCTGGTTGAGAGAACCCCTGGGCTAGGAGCTCCACCTCCTCAAGTGCTGCGTCTGACGTTTTTAAAGGGCCAGCCCTTCCTCATAGTCACTGGGTGGTGAGGGTCTGGGAGTATAAAGAGCTGATTGAGGAATGCTTCCCAGCGCCTCCCTGCTCACTGGAGGAGTCCAACTGTCCGAGGTCCATTCCTCGAAGTCAGAGGGCAGCGCTCCCTCCTGGGGATTGAGAGAACTGCATGCAGGATCCAAGGTGGAAGACCCCACTTGTGAAGGTCCAGGAACTGGTCCTGACTCTTTTCTTGGAAATGCTCTCACTAGAAACCTCAGTCTCAGAGGGCGCTCAGTCTTGAGCCATGAAATTACCATCTCTACTGAGCAAGCAGCCATGTCTATTTTCACTGGACAGTGCACTGAATTAATTGGCATAAAGACGAAAGCTTTTCAGTGGAAAACAACCCTTTATGTGGATGACAGTGGCAGTGGGGCTGCGTCCAATGTTAGCCCTACCTAGAGTAGACCCATTGAAGTGAATGGGGCTTAAGTTAGACTTACATTGGACACGAGCCAAAATTCTTTCTTTAACTAAACCAGCGAATTCCATGAAAGCACTTGAACAATATATAAAGATCTAGAGCAAAATTTTAGGCTGAACAGTAAAAACTGGAACAAAACAGAAGTAATGACTTTTAATTAGAAAAACCTCAAGATCACTTTAGCGTTTTAGCTCACCTTGAATGGAGAGTATGACCTAAAAGTTATCTATGCCCTCTTAACCATGATAGCAAAATAGATCCTGCATGTTCAACTGGCAGTCCACCTTTTAATACCAGATGCTGGGCAGTTCTTGCTTTTATACCTGCTTCTGAGTTTCCTGGAGGCATCTGTCTGGCCACTGCTGAAAATACAGTGCTCCATTCGATATGCCCTTGGTCGGATCTAGGAGGGCTCAGCTATATTTTTAGTTAAAAATGGATTTTAACTAGATTTTAATGGAAGCCTTACTACTGGAAATGTATTTATTATTACATTTAGTTTATGAGAATATCAACAAGTATGACCTGAAGGTCATAGCTTTGACGGTATTGTACCTAACGTGAGAAGACCAGGGGTAGGCAGCATTGTGCCTGCAGGCAGCAGTGTGTCCCCGGACTGCGCTTTTTAGTGCCCACCGAGGTGCACTGCCCCTCCTATAGGTTTTTTTTTTTTTTTTTAAATGAATTAACAATTTTTTCTTACCAGTAGGTGGGATTGCTACAAAGCAAAGTGTGGGCCTCCAGCTGCTGCCATCCTCATTTCCCATGAATGCCCCTCGGGGTCACGCGTGAGGCTCAGTGACATTCTCTGGAAATGAGGATGGTGGCCAGCTGCAAGCCAACGCTTTCCTCGGCAGCACACCCAAAAATAGAAGGGAAACATGAAAAAGGGACTCTGAAGTGTGGGTTCAAAGGAGTCGTTTAAGTGAGTTGGGGCTCAGACCCCACTTCTGCCTTGCACTCAGTCTCACGGCAGTCATTTTGTGGTGGTGCCCAGGACAGTTTCTCAAATTGTCAAACATGCCCCCAGGCCCAAAAAGGTTGCCTACCCCTGATCCAGACCATAATGCTTAAGTTGACTGCCTAAGCAATAAATCATGCATTCCCTCTTCTCTTCTCTTCTTTTCTCTTGGTATTTTTTTTTTCTTGGCCCAAGTTGCCCTTTTAGGAAATCAGGCCCCATAATGAGCTTCAACCCAGATCAAAGAAACTGTCCAACCAAACTTACCCTGCCCATACTTTACAACCACAATCCATTCAGGATCCTTGGTTTCTGAGTCATATACTGTGGAGGAAGGGGGGGCTGGCTGGCCCGCCACACCCCCACCCTTTCCTACTCCAAAGGAACCAAGACCCCCAGAGATCTCAAGGTACCAGATTGCCAGCCTCAGCTGTCTGCAACCCTACTTGGATCTCTGTTCAGGGACTCGCCTTTAATTCTGTAACCTGGATTTAGTTACTGAAGCCACAGAGCAATCCACAAACACCATGTGGGGTAAAACCAGGACAAGGTTTATTCTGGTAGCATTTTACAACAAGATTAGGGAAATGAGAGAAGCACACAAAATAAAGAGAGAGACACTTTAGTACACAGTAAAGCTGCAAAAAATAAAACCTGATTCCTTAAGATCTCTCAGGCACACACCTGTTACCTGAGGGTGTTCTCTTCAAGGGTTAAATCCAGCACAGCCTCGCTGCCCGAGGGAGATTACCACACCTACCCGAAGGTCTGAGATGGATAAAACTCCCACAAGGCTTACCTTTACTAGAGCCCTCAATCCAGCTAATTTCACCAGGAGCTGCCTGGGGTCCTTGGCTTACCGCCATTACCACAGCCGGGTAGAACAAAGACAACAAAACCCACGCCTTGGGAAATATACCTTTTTCCCCCTCCCCTCCTCTGCTGCCTCTTAGCCACTCACCATGCACCTCACCTGGCCAGCAGGGGGAAGGGAACTCATGACTCATGGCTTGAACCTATTACATATGAAAGCCCTATGGGGGGGGGCCCAGCTTCCTTCCAGGCATTCTAGGCGCCATTCATTCTTTCCTCCCCAGCCCCTTCAACTGCCCCACTTGGTTTACACATGAGGAGGGGTGTGTTGTGTTGTGGTGTATGCATGCAGGAACCCCCAAGGGCCCCTTTCTCCACATGCTAACTATGCACACCCCACCCCAGCCAGGTTCACACATGAGGTGTGTGTGGGTGTGTGTGTGTGTGTGTGTGAACCCCCCAAAGGCTCTTTTCTTCACATATATGCACACATTGCAACATCATTGCTGGAATGAACCATCAAAAACATTGGTCTCCGGCTTTTGCACCCCAATACAGTCGTCCTACCACAACACACACCAAACATTGGGAAGGAAATCCTGCCAAAATGGTTATCTATGCATTGGTTAATCAAGAGAAACTGTTGTCTTCATTAAATGTCCTCCACACACATAGCTACTGTGTTGAGATATGGTACCATTTATTTTAATCAGCTAATTAATTGATTGGCTGGTTAAAAGCAAGCCAGCTAATTATTGGCTGACAGCACTAACAGTAATGTGGTACTTTATAACACCCAGTTGAGACTTTAGGGTAATAGATAAAAAGATCTCATTGCAGTTCATGAAAAAACTAGCAGCCTGATCAACCAGTTTAAGCCACGCCACTAGGATTTCAGCTAGGATGTAGCCCTATTGGCTAAATGGGACTATCGTGGTCCAAGTTCATCTTTAACAAAAGTCATCTTAACAATTACATCAGGAGTGTTGAACTGCAGGCCCGCAGGCCACATGCAGCCTGCCGGGGGTCCCAATCTGACCCGCCAGGTGGCCATGCCCAGACTACAAAGCCTGGGTGAACAGAAAGGTCTTCATCACCTGGTGCTGCAAAAACCAGAGGGATGGTACCAGGTGGACCTTTCTAGGAAGGTTGTTCCATCACAGGCACTGTTCATGTATGCCATGGTTTACACAGTTAAACGTCAGGCTAGTTGTGTGGCGTACCTTTTTTTTTTTAAAGGTGTAGCACATTCTTTCATCTTGCAAATCAAAACCATCTGAGGGCTTCTGTCGTCAAACCTACGAACGGAAACCTCCATCCACCACCCTAACAGTCAGCCTAATGATACAGCCAATAAAATTCCATTGTATACTCCTACAGCTGTTTCCTAGGTAACCATCACGGAGCCATATAAACTGGAGAGACGCAGCAGAAAGAAAGGAACAATGCAGCAGCAGCCTAATCCTACAACATCTCTGCTTTTAAAGAACAGCTTTAACTCGCTACGCTTTCTTCTTCTTTTTCCAGCTGATTCTTGCAGAGAAAGTTATTCAGGAAGTTGAGGGATTGAGCGGCACCTATTTGTATCCTTTCACTGGAGTGGCAGGGAAGGGCTGTGCCATGTAAAAAAAAAAGGGGAGGGGTGCATTAATGTTGAGTAACACAAAAATATTATTGAAGTGAAGTAATTACAGGGATGCTCCAACCACACAACTGCAGTGACTGGGAGAAGCTAAGTTCACTGTCATGCATTCATGAGGATGTCACATGGAGGCATGTGCAGCTGCATTCTGCCATGTACCCTGATGCTGCCCAGCTCAGCAGAAACTGTGGGCCAGCTTGTCATATGCTATTTTGCATTGGCAGGCTGACATCCGGCTGTTTTCCAATGGATGCACATACATGCAAACATTATATCAGAAATGTATCCAAGCAGTGCAACTTGTGAAGAGCTAGTGTAGCCTAGTGGCTAAGAGACTGAGCTGTGAGCTAGCAAGTGCCCTGCTCAAATCCTACCTCTGCCATGAACTATTATCTAAGCCAGGGGGAGGTGACTTGTCCTCCAGGCGTTTTAGCGCACAGCTCCCATCAGCCCTACCTAACAGTAGCCAATGGTGAGGGATCATGGGCATTGTAGGCCAAAACATCTGAAGGGCCACAAGCTGCCCACCCCTGCTTTAAGCCTGAACCTCAGATCTGTAATACAGGGGTAGGGATAATATTGACTTATCTTACAAGGTTGTTGTAAGATAATGGCTAAGAGGCTGAGCTGTTGGCAGGAGCTACAAGGGTCTACAATCAGACCCAATATGGCAGTGTTCTCCAACCTTGGGTCCCCAGATGTTTTTGGTCTACAACTCCCAGCATGCCCCAGCCAGCTACACTGGCTGGGGCATGCGGGGAGTTGTAGGCCAAAAACATCTGGGGACCCAAGGCTGGAGAACACTGCCATATGGTGAGCTATCAGAACTGATAGTGTAAGAGAGAGAGCCACCAGCTTTGGAAGCTGGCTCAGCCTAGAATTTGGGATTCTAAGATAACCCCTGACAAAGGAGGTCTTCATTCCGAAGTGTGCCAGGATCAATAATATTTTTAGTCACATGGGCACCTTTGAGAACAAGTTCTGTCCTATTTTGGTGCTTCCCATCTGGTTTTTGTGAAGTATGAGAACTGCCGCTCGAAACATCTTCTTAGCAGTGAAGAACTCCTCTCAGGCTCTTGATCACCACCACCCTATCTCACCTGGGCTAGCCATTGGGCTCTCCTGGACAGGAAGGGCTATAAAAAACTTTCTCTTTCAGCTGGGACCTTGACTGACCAACAACAATATCTTCCTGTCTCGGGGGTGTTTTTGTGCATCCCGCAGCCCTGGCTCCATCCTGGCTCCTGCCCCTCAACCCCTGGTTCCCCTCTGACAGCTGCCAAAACCCACCCTCACCCCACACACAAAGCATGGCTGAAATAGGAGGTAAGTAGCTAGGTTTACAGTTATTGGCACATGAAATCTGATGCCATATTGCCCCGTACATGTAGTTAGTAAAGCCAGCAGAGTATTACGGTAGTTAAGTAATATTCATAAATATTATTTATGTATTTATTTATTTAACTATATTTATGAATCGCCCATCTGGCCAGACATCCGGCCACTCTGAGCAATGTACAGTCCAATAAAATACAAGAGGGACACACACACACACACAGTATAAAACACAATTAAAAACAGTACAAAACTTAAAAATCCTAACCCACCCCATATCCCTGCATGAAAAGCCACGTTTTTAATGCCCGGCGGAAGCTAATCAAGGAAGGGGCATGCATGGCGGAGGTCACTGGGGAGAGAGTTCCATAAATTGGGGGCTGCCACCGAAAAGGCCCTCCTCCTAGTCCCCACCAGCCTGGTTTCTCTGGCTGATGGCACAGGGAGAAGGCCATCCATGGCGGATCTTGTTGAGCGGCCTACTTGATGCTGCTAGAGGCGCTCCTTGAGATAAACTGGGCCGGAGCCGTACAGGGTTTTAAAGGTCAATGCATTGCCAACACCTTGAATTCGGCTCAGCAAACAACTGGTAGCCAGTGCAACTCTTTGAGCACGGGAGTGATGTGATCACGCCGGCGGCAGCCTTTAACCAGGCGAGCTGCTGCATTCTGTACCAGCTGCAACTTCCGAACCGTCTTCCAGGGTAACCCCACGTACAGCACATTACAGTAGTCTAGGCGAGAGGAGACCAAGGCATGAACCACTGATGGGAGCAGATGATTAGGAAGGTAGGGGCACAACTGCTGTATCAGATGGAGCTGATACAGCGCCACCCGGCTCACAGCTGACCCCTTAGCCTCCATGGACAGCTGGGAGTCTAGAATGACTCCCAAGCTGCGGACCTGGTCCTTCAGGGGTAGATGTACCCCATTCAGCACCAGGTCAACATCCCCTAACTTCCCTTGTCTCCCACCAGAAGTACCTCGGTCTTGTCGGGGTTCAGTTTCAGCATGTTCCTTCCCATCCAGCCACCCACTGCCTCCAGGCACTTGGACAGGGTCTCAACAGCCAACCTTGGTGAAGACTTGAAGGAGAGGTAGAGCTGCGTGTCATCCGCATATATTATATTTATACCCCACCTTTTTTCCTGCAAGGAACCCAAGGCGGCTTACATAATCCTCCTCCTCTTCTCCATTTTTTCCTCACAACAACCCTGTGAGGTAGGTTAGGCTGAGAGTCAGTGACTGGCCCAAAGTCACCCAGTGAGTTTCATAGCCGAGCGGGGACTAGAACCTGGATCTCCTGAGTCCCAGTGCAGCACTCTAACCACCACGCCACACTGGCTCTTTCAACTATAGACGCTTTACTCTTACTTTTTGGGGGGTACATTTTAGTTACCAACAGGGCTGGCCCAAGACATTTTTCTGCATGAGGCAAAGGACAAGATGGCGACCCCCTCCCCCAAAATTCCATGTATAGAAGCTGATCAGACTGGCAGTTGAATCTTACTTCAACACTGGCAGTGGGTCAGCATCTCCCAACCACACCTGAGGGCAGCAGGATAGGTGCAGGGCAGGCCAAGTGCAGGGCAGGCCATGTGACACACACAGCTTGGTCCCTCAACATCTCCCCATCCCCAACCTCCAGCTTCTGCTGCCTGAGGGGCTGCCTCATTCTGCCTAATGATAGGGCTGGCCCCAAGTGCTAATTAGATTTCACCCAAGGGCTAGATGAAGCAGATCCCCAGTGAGATCACTGATGGTTGGCTTCATCCTGGATTTACTTGGTGAAATTCTAGGCTGTTTGCAGAAGGTCAAGCTACATAACCACAAAGATGCTATCTGTGTTTATGAGCTGGACCACTGGATCCCATCTGAATGGCCATTTTAACAGGGGAAGAAGTGAATTAGTGAACAACTAATGAATATGGAATCCAAAGCAAAATGATAATTTGATTGTTCTACCACTGCACTTAGATCACGACTTGCAATACCACCTTAAAAACACTTCCAGAGGTGGACTAGATAATGGGTTGTATCCAATATTCACCCCACTTTGAGTAGACCAAGTGAAATGAACTGGGACATAAGTTAAAGTAACATTGGATATAACCCACTGACTGTTGTGAGCCGTGGCATTGGCTGGGTGTATTAAAGAAGAAATTCCATGACTGCCGTGCCATGGGTGGAGTGCTCACTCACTGCTCATTCAATGACCTTCATTTCACTACACTATCGTGGTCATACGAATTAACATAAACATACTTGTTTTGTGTATGATAAAGTGAGCACCAAGCTGTAAACTACACACTTCCTAAAATCAAGTGTTATGAAAGGAATTTGGTGTGATTAGGGAATTCTCCCACACTGTCATCCCACAGATGCCAAATTGTATGCCTGAACTCACCGCATGTCAGTCCTCGAACACTGAGATGATGACAAACCACATGCGTGCCTGCAGTCAGAAATAAGTAGGTAGCTTACTTACCTACCTTGGGGTTTGCTCACACAAATAAATATGGACTACCACAGCCTTCTCCAGACTGGTGCCCTCCAGAAGTGTTGGACTACAACTCCCATCATCCCTAGCCAGTGTGACGGGAGTTGTAGTCCAACACAATTGGAGGGTGCCAGGTGGGGGAGATCTGGATCATTTGTTGGGTCACAGGAATATCCATCTTGGACATCCTTTTTGGTTATGTGTCAAAATGAAAAGTGACCGTACACTGAAAATGTGTTTGGTCACAAGACTCTCCAATAACCAGTGGAGGCTGGTGACTGCTGGGTCAGTGGGGTTCCATATCCATTGCATCTTTTTGATTGAGCTTTATGGGAGCTATCCATGGTGGTGAATCTATTTTGGGAATGGCGTTCAGCACCATGGACAGCTCCTATAATGCTCAAACAAAGAGGTCCAATGGATAAGGAGCTCCACTCACACAGGCAGTCACCAACCTCCCCTGCCAATAGCCAACATGCTGCCATGCCCCCTCCCTGCCACGGGTTCTTCGGGTTTCCAAAACATTTATTCTGGAATGTAGGGATAGTGGTTCATATACAACACTAATTTAGAGTCGGGCTTTCAAGAATCAAAATCTGAACAAAGCTATGTTGAGAGCTCATGATGCTATTATACCAGGCAAGAAGAGGAAAGTTGAACAATGTTCTGCAATATTCACGCTCTGCCTTGCTTGCCCAACAAAAAGTCACAGCCTCAGTCTGTAATATAAAAACACTATTGCTTAGTGCTCTTTTGTGAAAAAGAAGCAGCAGGGAGAGAAAAGATGAAATTTCAAAAGATGACAGAGGGAATCCCTTCCCCAGGTAGTCAGCAGATCATCTTATTATCTAAACATCAAACAATTTCATCTTGTCTTCTAACTTTAGTTAATCATTATGGGCCATCAAGCCTAGTACGAATCTATTGTGCCCCCCCCAAAAAAAACCTTCATTTTTTGATACACAGCTAATGGATTGGAATGATCACATATCTGATTAGACATATTCTCCAGAGCATTCTTTGGAAAGGACAAAGTTACTAAAAAGATCAGTGTAGCAATGGCCTTATTTTCCTCAGATTTCATTTCGGCCAGGTTTATTTTGTCTTGGTGACAGTGGTCAGTAACCACAAGATCAAAGTTTCAATAAGAGAAATCATCGCAAGAGCTTGCTCTACAGAGTACAACTATGTGATGTTCCCAATATACCTATCATCATGTCCTCCAAGGCTACGAAGTTCAGGAATCAATGGGCAACGAGTCAAAATAAGCAACATCTGCCAGTTCGTTACCAGATGCCAGATCATCTGTCCTCCTACTCTCAATCTTTCTAACAGAGAGCAGATCTGCAGCACACTTTCGATCCTGTAAAATGTACTGTTATATACTTTACTTATGGGCACGTCTGGGGGGGAAAACTGGGTAGCATACACACAAGACACAAGACACAAACAACAGATAAATAAACTACTCATTGCTCAGCAATGGACAATGGAATCAAATTAAGAGGACATTACTTGCTGGGAACGTCACAGAAGAAAATATGCATCCAAAACCCAAACACAACCCATGAATGAATGAAGCATTTTTAGTTCAGCAAATGGCTCAAAAGTGTCAGTGTTTGTTGTGGAAAAGTAGAAGCCACCAATTAACACGCCACCCCACGTCATAGTGGAAGCGGGCATACAGGCACTGGTGAAATTTGACCTTTTGTGGTGTTGCATCCAGACCACAGAAACAAGTTTAACACAATTAACATATTGAAATGGAAACAGGTTGCCTCCCTTTAAAGAAAGGCAGCAACAGTGCCCCCACCACGAGGTATTCAGATTGTCTATTTAAAATGCAACGGGCAAACTGTGGCATGCAAATGGCTCAAAAATATACAGTATTTTGGGATAAATGGAATTTGAAATAACAGTTTATTTCCTTATAGGCAATAACTAATGCATACAGTATGGATAATTGAAAGCCTTTGCTTTGTCTGTTACTAGCCAGAAGTTGTTCCAAGTGTGTTACCATAACTCTTTAACCTCATGTGACAAGACAACATTTTAGTGGCAAAAACGGAACATAAGATGACGCACGTTAGAGGATCCCTCAGTCACATCAAGTACAAAATAGAGGCTGATAAACTCTCCTGGCATGCATAAAATCCATGCATATATCCGTTGTGGCCTGCCATTTAAGTCAAGACAGCAGGTAATTTCAAGGATTCCTGTCCCTCTTAGCATCACCCTTCAGCGCATGAAGCAAAACGAACTAATGTGTAAGGTTTTTTCAGCATCCTTCATGTTCTGCCACCTGGTGGGACATTTCCTCAAACTTTTATGAGCTGCGGGTGCAGCGCTAATTCAACATCCCCCTTTGCAGATCATGCAAACATACCCACTCCCTAAACTCTGAAAGCTAAACAAGTGAGCATGAAATCTTACAGGACCACCATGAAATTTCACAAGAACCTTAATCCACATCTGAAGCTAATCCTTGCAAACATAATTGCCAGTCAAAATGTAAAAAAAACCACACAAAACCCCAACACTTCTAGCTTTTCTCTTCCTTGCCCCCCCCAATACCCCCCAAGAAATAAACAGCACCATATATTTCCACAGTTCCCCTCCAGATTTTCTAACAAGAGGGTAAACCAAATCGGGCACATCAACACTTCTGCTACCCACCCCACAACCCCCAACAACCAAGAAGGAGCATCCTGCTGATTTTATTGCAAAGAGGGCTTTATCCAGTTTGCAAAGGTGTCTTCTCTCTCTGATCCCCTGGCATAACATCTCATTTCAAAGGAGAGTTGTAGTTTATTGGAAATAACAACAACAACAACGATGAGGATGATAGAGCTTCATCGTGGCGTCAGAAGGCTGCCTGCAGTTTTCAAGCATGCCCCCGGGGACAAGAGAAAGAGACCAATGCTGAATTTCCGCCCCCCCCGCGCCCTTCTTCTTCTTCTTCTTCGCAAAACCCAAGGCTAAGCTTCGCAGCACTTTCACGCCTGCCCTCCGGGGCTCGCATCTGCCCCGGCCGGAGGGGCTCCGGCTGCCAGCCACCTTACCTTCATCCTGCATCCTCTGCAGACACAGGGTCAGATTCTTCCTCCAGCCCGGCATCCCGGCACACGATCAGCCCGCTGCTCACGACGTGCACCAGCCCCGGGGCGGGGAAGGCAGGAGGAGGAGGAAGAAGAGGAGGAGGAGGAGGAGGAGGAGGAGGAGAGGTCTTTTCTCTCCCGTGTCAGGCTAACCAGAGAGCCCCCCCCAGCCGGCACCACCGCGGCAGGCGCAACGTGCCGCGGAGAGAGAAGAGCGCGCAGCTAGCTTGGCTGGCTGGCCCCTTGGCAAGGCGAGGCATGGGTGCGTGCCGCGTGCGCCTCCATCTGTGTTTTGGACCGGCAGGAAAGCACGGGAGGGGAGGGGACAGGGGAGGGGAGGGGGCCGGCCGGCCGGCCGAGGGGGCGGGGGCGAAAGCAGCCGAGCAGGCTCGCCGCGTCAGGCGCGAGGATCTCCCCGCTCCTTGCACGGGACCGACCAGGGCTCTGCGTGCCGTCGGCCGCCCTAGAGCAGGTCGCTCTCCGCGGGAGCCGCAGTTACCAGCGTGCGTGTGGTGGTGGTGGTGGGGGGGGGACCGTACTAAGTGGCTGCAGAAGCCAGGGGAGCTGCGCGGGAGAGCCGCGCTTCCCGTTCTCCGCCCTCCCAGCCCGATCTTCTGACGGGAGAGGAACCGCCGCGGGCTTCGGGGCTCTGCGATCACCGCGGGGAAGCGGGGGGCCTCCGATCGCGCGCCTCGTCTTATCCCCCCCCCCCACTTGCCCAGCTCTCCCAACACGCCCGTTTGCGTGCCGTGCCCCGCGGGAGCCGCGCGAGGTGGTACGAGCCGCCTCGGCCAGGGCTTCGCGCGTGCAGTTCCTGGTTGTTGGGATGACGGCTCCGAGCAGGTAAGAGCGGCCCCCGAGGAGGAGCGAACGGTCGGCGGGCCCGGAGGCGGCTGGGGGCGTGGATCGGAAGCGCTGCCTGCCCGCCGCCTTCCCCCTTCCTCCGCGCGCGTGAACCCCTCTCGCCTGCGGCTGCAAAGAGCCGTGCGCCCGGAGAGAGAAAGCAGAGAGACACGCGCGCTCGCACAGACACAAATGTACTCTGCCCAGCGTGGATCAGATGCTCTGCCCGCTTTCTTCCCCCATATATATATACATATCTATTTCTCTACCTAACTGCCTCTCTCTCTCTCTCTCTCACACACACACACACACACATATATATTTGCAGCTGGGCAGAGACTAGAAAGACCCCCCCCCTCTCCTTTGAGTCTCTCGCTAGCAAGCACATGGAAGATGTTGTGGTTAAGCGGCGGCAGCTGTGGCTGAACTCATCCTTGCCCCCGGTCTCTCCGCATGTCACTGGAGCGTAAGCGAGGCTAGAGGAAGGAGGTGTTTTGTTTTTTTGTTTTCCCCCTCCCTTCGAGGTCGGTATGATTAAGGCACGAGTCTACAAAGGAGAGAAGGGGGCGAAAATAGGAGGGAGGGAGGGATGGGACTAGCCAGAGGCAACCAGTGTGCTTTGAACGGCTGAGCAGCTTCCTTCTCCTGCATCACCACCACCACCCCCTAGCAGGTGTGTGCGCTCTGCGCTGCCTGGTCCTTGGGGGGGTTTCGAAGCCGCCACGCCGCATATTTGTTACGCGGCCCACACACAGTCTGGCTGCCAAACTCAAAACGCGTCTGACGCGCGGAGAGGAAAAAACTCGCACTTCCTTCATGCTGTTGATGATGAAGAAGATGATACATACTATTTTCAGGAGAAGGGTAGGCAGAATCAAGGTAAAAGCATAAACTGTTTACCTTGGCCCAAAGGCAAAGAGGGATGCAAACTGGAAGTGGCACAGAACTCCTCATCAGGCAGCATGGAAGGTGTGTGTGTGTGTGTGTGGTTGGTGTATCCAATGTATCACATGTTCATGTTTCCGGATCGCTTGTGTGATTCAGAATCATACAGTTGGGGAGTCTCACCTCCTGGAAGCAGGGATGACCACACACAGCAACCAGTAGGTTCCCTACCAGTGTTTCAACTTGGTCCCGATGTTTTGCTACAATCCAGCATGCCCACACACATAGCGGGGGGCATCTGGATTGTAGGCCAAACATCTGGGACCCAGTTGTGCCTATTACACACACCACACACACCCAGCACCTGTGCATCAGCTGCACTGCAGAACTGGCGGTAGGTTGGAGTGATGTGTTCATTCATTCATTGAAAACATTTTCACCAGGGCAGATTGCAGGGTGGTTAAAAAAATTTTTTTTTTTTAAACAAACAAACTATGACAATTGGATAGAATACAAAAAGATTAAAACTGAAAACAGATAAAACCTCGATACATGTTCCTGAACCAGAAGGAACTGGCAAAGGGTCCTCTTACCTGTTTTACTTAAGAACACGGGAAGCTGCCTTATACCAAGTCAGACCATCAGTCCCTCTAGCCCAGTATTGTCAACACTGACTGAATCATAGAATCATAGAAAAGTAGAGTTGGAAGGGGCCTACAAGGCCATCGACTCAGGCAGGATTCTTTCCCAACTTGCCTGGAGATGCTGGGGATTGAATGAACCTGGGACTCTCTGTGTGCAAAGCAAGTGCTCTGCCACTGACTGACAATCCTTCTCCAGAGTCTTTTTGAATATGGATCCAGGTAGTACACATATATTCTAATTGACCTATTTCTCAAGGAGAGAGACCTTGGTAATAAAAGCTATCCCTGTTTTGTCTTTAGGAGAGATTTTGGCGATGCCTTGGGGGGGGGGGGACACACACAGTTTCTTAGCATGAGTTGCTAGAGTGGCCCTTCTTCAGGTTTCAGCTCATTCTTCCCAGGTTTCTAGAAGTTTAATGCAGTGAGAATGCAGGTGCATTCTTGTCCCTAGTACGCATGCATGTAAATGCATCTCATGAACACTAAGGCACCATATCGTGCACAGCTGGCCATTTCACATGAGGAAGCTATTCATATTGACACTGTTGAATTTATCTACAAAATATGCTAAAAGAAAAGAAATGACACACATGGAAAAACTAGCCATAAGAGAAACATTGAATGCCCAAAAACCTTTCTACCTCCACTATTGCATTATTAAATCCAGATGTCTGAGCATTATTAAATCCAGATGTTTTTTTAAAAAATGAATGAATGCCATATTTTTCTTTTAAGTATCACTTTGATTTCTAGCTTCTCTTATTTTAACCGATTGTGTCATTGTTACCATTACAGCTAGGCCCCAGAACATTAATAGACAATTTCTTACCTTGGTATCCTTTATCCTTCCTGTATGAAACCAATACTTATTTTTGCTGCTATGGATCGGTATTAATGAGAGCCAGTGTGGCGTAGTGGTTAGGGTGTTAGGACTAGGACTCAGGAGATCCGGGTTCTAGTCCCCGCTCAGCCATGAAACTCACTGGGTGACTTTGGGCCAGTCACTGACTCTCAGCCTAACCTACCTCACAGGGTTGTTGTGAGGATAAAATGGAGAGGAGGAGGAGGATTATGTAAGCCACCTTGGGTTCTTTGCAGGAAAAAAGGTGGGGTATAAATATAATAAATAAAATAAATATTAATAAAGGCTTAGATCCTTACTTGAAATAATTCTCTGAATATTACCCAATAGTAACACTTCCAGTGGATTGAGTAACATATAATATGTCATAATATATGCAGTGCTCAGGCTCGCCATCCATCCAGTAAGTATGAATTCATGAACATCCCCCACCACATGTGAATGCCCTTTTGCCCTACATCTTTTCCAGCGTAATTCCTGCCCAGTACGCACAATGTAAAAAAATTATCCAGGAGGGTAAAACACCTGTCAACCCACATATACTCTCACATGAACCTCACCAAATGGTGAGCGCATCCTCTGAATCCCTACTCCAAGTCCCCCCACCACTGGAGCTGAGGTGGCTGGCAACCAAGGAAAGGGTCTTCTTGGTGGTGGTGCCCCATCTGGGGAATTCTCTCCCTAGAGAGGCTTAACTGGTGCCAAATCCTATATCTTTGTATAAGATACCTTATGTCTTTTTGGCAGCAGGAAAAGATGTTTTAATCTGCCCAGGCCATTTAATTGATCTTTTAGATACGCTTAAATCTGCCACTGTTTATGGACTGTTCCACTGACTTAGTCATTATTTTGTAATCTTTGCATTTTTATGCAGCTTTATTGTTTTGATTATACAATGTAGGATGCCTTGGAAGTTTTTGAAATTGAAGGGTGATATCCCAGGGATCATGGGATATTTCAGATTCCCTTTCCTGAGGCTGTATCCAATATCAAATCCTCCCCCTCTTCCCTGCCCCTTCACAACTGTTGTGGAAAATACTACAGCAGTGGTTCTTAACCTTTTTGGTGTCACACCTCCCTTGTGAAAAATCTTATGACCCACACTTCCCATGTGTTAACGGCCCGAAAATTTAGACTTAGGCAAGACGAGTTTGCATTTTTTAGTTTATGCTCTGTCTCTGGACTAAAAAAATGCATATTCAATGAAATGAACACAAACACAAGCAATGAACAGTTTTGTGGAAATAAAACCTGCATTTAAAGAAAGTATTTCTAATAGCTAAACACATAAAAGAAGGATAATTTCAAAATAACTTCAATGTGATGGCTGTTGCTGTTTGTGTTCAGCAAGAGTAGTTATTCGAGGGACAGTGTTAGACAATGCTAGGCGCATATCATCTCTGGCATCCAACCGATTTCTAGCTTTGGTTTTTATGGTGACAGGAGTTGAAAATCCAGATTCACACAGACAGGTGGTTGGAAATGGAATTAATGAAGAAATAGCTTTCTTTGCCAGAACAGGATATGCAGCCATCTGAGAGCACCAAAATTCATCAAGATTTTGATTGAAGAATTTTGCTTGACCAAGGCTTTGCTCTGCAACTCAATAAGGTCATCTTTTTGCATATCAGCATCATCCATAGTCCAAATTAAATGTGAAAGGATTTTGAACCCACATGTCATTATTCAATTCGTTTTCAGTAAATAATCATTAAAGGAGTCCATGAGATTATCCAGGATGACTCAAAATATCACATTGAATCCACTCTGAGACATCCTCTGTAAACTGCTCTCCAGAAAGAACATTTTCCAAAGTTGGAAAATTTGCATAGTTGTGTTTCACCACACGTCTCTTCCAGAGTTCCAGTTTTTGATTGAAGGCAGCAACCTTCTCAGTCGCATCCAAAACAGTGACTTGTGATCCTTGAATTGAAATGCTGAGGTAATTCAAGTGTGAAAATATATCTGCGAGATAAGCCAAGGACACAACGAAGCTTTGACTTTCAAATTCCTCACACAATTTCTTTTCCTTTTCTTGAAGAAATGTGGCGATCTCAGTTCTTAATTCCATAACACGAGTGAAGACTCGGCCATGTGAAAAAGCCAACACACTTCTGTGTGATACAGCAAAACTTCATGTTTGTCTCCAACAAGTTCTTGGCAAAGTACACTGTATTTTAAACAGTCTGTGATTCAAAGCTCAAGACCGTATGAACTTTACAACTTGAACAGTGGTGGACATGGCTGATTTCAGTCTTGGAGAAAGAGTTTTTGATGCCAGTGCATGACGATGTAGAAAACAGTGTATTATCACCACTTTTGGGGGCCTCTGCCTTCACCAAAGCTCCAAAGTCAGATTTTCTTCCCAGCATGGAAGGTGCACCATCAGTGCATAGGAAACCCAATTTTGTCTTCCAACCAAGTCAATTTCTTGAAAAAAAAATTCGTTCATTACTTGAAGCACATCAGCAGCTTCTGTGATAGTAAGCAGCGGTTCACAGAAAAGAAATTCTTCTTTAATGCACGTATCGCTGGCGTATCTCACAAAGGCCACGAGTTGGCTGCATTGAGCTTCATCAGTACTTTGTTTCATCCAATTGAAGTCCAAAGGGCAGAGTCACTTTCTTGAGTTTCTCCATGAGTTGATCCAACATCGGCCGACATATCCCTAATTCTTGAATTTATGACATCATTTGACAGAGGTATTTCAGCAATTTTTTTCTTCTGCTCATGCCCGAGAACAACTTCGACCATTTCAAGGGCTCAAGGCTTGATCAGTTTCGCCAATTTATGTGATTTCTTGTTCTTTGTGATCATATATGACATTTTATAGGAGGCCTCAAGGAGTGAGTTTTTAGTAGTTCCAAAACCGAACTTATTGAGCATACCAGAGGAGTGGAATCGAGCTTTCTTTTGCTTCATCATTCCCAGCGTGTCTTCAGAATTCCTAGGGTACATTTTTGCAAAATGTTCTTGCACTTTGGCAGGCCTCATGTTATCGTTACAGAGAACTTTTGCACATAAAAAACACTGAGGTTTTTCAATTCCATCTTTGTCAAGAAAGCACATGAACCCGAATTTCAAGTAATCCTCACTGTACTACCTTTTCTTTGACATGACCATCTTTTTGCTAGTGCTGGGCTGAAACCTGCCCTCTATTTGGGGAGCTTTTTCTCTCCCTTCAAAAGAGGAATAGTTTTTTCCACCTTTTTGCGGAGGGGGGGGGGAGAATTTCGGGATAATTTTCTCCATGGGGAGGGGGAACTGAGTTTCTACATAAAAATATATAAAATCAAATCAAAATACTCTAAATAAAAAAATAAAAATATACCCATCCAGACCACATGTGCAAAGACATCAAAAGAGGGCAATCTTTCCTTATTCTTTGCCTCCAATTCTTTGGGACCAGCAAATGGTAAAGAAGTTGCCGTTTCCTTGCATGCCACTCAACATTCAGATCATAATTAATTGGATGACCTAGAATCCAAAGAGAGCTTCCATGATCTGGTCTTTCAAGAACAAGATCAGTTTAAATGGTTGACTTGGTTTTAAGCAAATAAACAATTTTTCAGCCATAACTGGGAGCCTGGGGTAAAACTGTCTATAGACAGAAGTGAAGCATGCATCATTGGTTTTCATGGTCCAAGCTGAAAGAAAGAAACAGAGACAGTTGTGGGAAGAATAAAGGATCATAAAGATTCTTTCACTGAATGTATCAGGGAATGGGTTTCCTTTATAGCATACACAGGAAATAAACAGCACAATCCTATTTGTGTCTACTCAGACATAAGTCCCACTGATTTCAGTGAGGTTTACTTCCAGGTAAGTGGAATGGGATTGCAGCCTAAGTAATCTTCAAGTCCACTGTTTTGTCTTCCAAATCTCAATGAAATACATACGGTACACACTTACTTGTGGGAATAGGGTTGCAGAATTGGGCCATAGCTTTATCGCTTTTCTTTTTTTATGACTGCTTACAAATAGTTAAGAATCGCTGCCTGGGGCCACAAAAAATCGTAGTGATTTCATAGTATTCTGTCAGAGCCATAACACAGGATAACAAAGGAGACATTTATTGTGCATTCTACAATGTTCATGTTTTTAATTTCCTGCGGACAAAATTTCGTAGCAGTGACTAGTCTAGCAGGTCTTTCTGTATTTACCAAGCCCTTATTAGCAGACTGGTACATCTCAATATGGCTTTGTTTCCATTATAGCAGTGATTACATTGAGAGTAGTGACAGATAACCTTTGCAAGGTTATAGACCAAACTCACTCTCATAGTCAGTGAAAAGTACTCTGTGGATTGCCCAGGTTTCATTGCAGACACTTCAATGATTTTTTTTTGTGGCCCATTCACCTTTGGACAGCCAAAACCATTTCAGTCTTGATTACCAATTAGTGGTATCCCATAGCCACTCTCAGCAGGAAGTGGGGGTTAGTGTAGGCATCACCTTAACCCAAACACAGAATGGCCTGCAGGAAGTGCCTAGCCCATTTTTTGTCTCTAGATTGGCCATCAGGGGGAGAGGCATGGCCAATCCTCCCTTGTGAGAACACTTCTAATTTAGATCCTGTTCTAAACCATGCAGCAGTGATGCCTGTCGTGTGCAGCTCACTTCAAGGCACCCAGAAGTGCCAAGACCAGCAAGGCAGGGTTAACCGTTATGTGTGAGAAAGCAGGGTCAAGTCCAGTCACATCATCAGATCAAGTCAGGTTTCTCAGGTCAAATTGGGTTAAAATTTGGCGTAGTGTGTGAGAGTGTGGCGTAGTGGTGAGAGTGTTGGACTGGGACTCGGGAGATCCGAGTTCTAGTCCCCGCTCGGCCATGAAACTCACTGGGTGACTTTGGGCCAGTCACTGACTCTCAGCCTAACCTACCTCACAGGGTTGTTGTGAGGATAAAATGGAGAGGAGGAGGAGGATTATGTAAGCCACCTTGGGTTCCTTTCGGGAAAAAGGCGGGGTATAAATATAATAAATAAAATAAATAAAAATGGGTCAGATCAGGAGAATCACAAAGCAAAGCGAGACCAGGCAGTGTCTTTCAGAACCTTGGACAGCTCCAAGCCAACTGATGCACAATCAGCAAAAGCTGTTAACTCGGGAACAGTCAAAGGCTTTTGGAAGCCTTGCAAAGGACAGCTGCTGCTGTAGACCTGCAGTTAGTTCCACCCGCTCAGAGAAGCTATTTGTTTCTTAAAGGGCCATTAACCAATTTTTGTAGCTGCTGGCTCCTATGGTGTGTGGGGTGGTGAAGGCTAGAATGGGCGGGGGTGGCTCTGCAGCCAAGGAGGCACGTAAAGCCACATCTCCTAGCCCTGGCATAGCAGGGTTTGAGTTAATGGAGGAAGTCTCCTCTGTTTCAGAGCTCTCTTTGGCACTGGAAAGGGGATCAAGGCTGGGGAACATGAGAATGCCCTCCAATCTAATTGTGGGCCAGATCAAACATTGTATTTTCGCAATGTAACTTTCTCTTTCACACACATGACATTTTGGGATCTTCAGTGCGTATATTTTCTAGGATTACACATGTGGAGGCCCTGCTAAATTTTTTTTGCTAACTAGGAAGAATCGTGTATTATTCTTTATTTATTTCATTTCATTTCTATACCGCCCCACAGCCGAAGCTCTCTGGGCAGTTCACAACAATTTATACATAAAAACCAACAATAAAAACATACAATATAGTTTAAAAGATTAAAAAACCAAATTTAAAACACAGTTTAAAATGATGATACAGACAGTTAATAAAGACTAAGCCTACAGGTGACAATTCTCCCCCCCCCCCATGTGCTATTTTGAGCTCTTAACTATTGAATGCCTTGGCATAGAGGGAAGTCTTAACTTGGCATCGAAAAGATAGTAAGGTTGGCGCCAGGCAGGCCTCAGTGGGGAGCTTATTCCATAATTGGGGGCTACCACTGAGAAGGCCTTCCTCCTTGTTGCCACTAGCCAAGCCTCTCTTGGAGGTGGCAGTCAGAGGAGGGCCACCAGATGTTGAGCATAGTGTCCGGGTAGATTGCAGTTGGGAGAGATGTTCCGTCAGGTATTGTGGTCCTAAGCCATGTAGGGCTTGATAGGTTAGAAGCAGCACCTTGAATTCGGCTCGGAAGCATATTGGCAGCCAGTGCAAATGGGCCAGAACTGGTGTAATGTGCTTGGACCTTCTGGTCCCTGCAATAAGCCTTGCTGCTGCATTTTGCACAACCTGCAGCTTCTGAACAGTCTTCAATGGCAGCCCCACATAGAGTGCATTGCAGTAGTCTAGTTTAGAGATTACCAGAGCGTAGATTACTGGGCCCAGGCTATCCCTGTCCAGATAGGGGCGTAGCTGGGCCACCAGCCGAGCTGGCAGAAAGCATTCCTTGCCACTGAGGCCACTTGAGCCTCAAGTGAAAAAGGTGGCTCCAGGAGCACCTCCAAGCTACGAACCTTCTCCTTCAAGGGGAGCGCAACCCCATCCAGAACAGGCTAGAACACCCTCCATCCGGTCAAAGGAACCACCCACTAACAGCATCTCAGTCTTGTCTGGATTGAGCCTCAGTTTGTTAGCCCTCATCCAGTCCATTGTCGCAGCCAGGCGCTGAACTAGCACATCCGCAGCCTCACCTGCTGAAGATGAAGAGGAGAAACAGAGCTGAGTGTCATCAGCGTACTGATGGCAACGCACTCCAAAACTCTGGTTGACCCCACTCACTCAGCGGTTTCATGTAGATATTAAATAGCATGGGGGTTGGGGGATAAGACCAACCCCTGAGGAACCCCATACTGGAGAGTCCATGGGGCCGAGCAGTATAGTAAAGTTGGCGACAGGCAGGCCTCCGTGGGAAGCTTGTTGTATTCAGTCATATAACAAGAGAGTGTTTTTATGCAGAAATGTTTTCACAGGATATTGATCCTACAGCAGGGGTGGGAAACCTCGGGCCAAATCTTGGGGTCCCAATGCAGGCCTCCAGGATTCTGCGATGGCCTCACTGCTTCCCCTGGCCCACCCACTTTCCTCCAACCACCAATCATTTGGTGGTTTACCAGCTTTTGTGCAGCTTTTTCCCCCATTCTAAAGGTTGAGATAGCAGAGGCTAAGGCTTAGTTACTGGCAGTAAGAGCGTTAAACTAAAATATGCTGGCATTTTTTTTTTTAGCCCTGCTGTGAAGGATCGCTGCCCGCCGCCGGTCCTGTTCTGCAAATTCGGGAGCTAAGCAGTTAAATCTGACAGCTCAGAGCTCCTGTTCTGCGCTCCCTGGGTCAAATTAGGTCGAGCGCACTGGATCAAGCACCAGAGTCAGAACGAAACTATGCTCAGTCAAAAGTGAAACTGACTTTATTTACAGAGTTTAATTTAGCGAATCAGGTCAGGGAGATAAGGGAAGTTATAGTAAATAATCAATTAAGTTAAGGAATGTAATCCACAAAAGGAGATGAAGCTTACTAGGCATAGGCAGAACTATCAAACAAAAAAGAACCTATGCTAGTCTCATCTAACACTGAAGAACCTACCCTAATCTAACACTAGTAATTCAAACAGACTTAAGACGAAGTACAGTAATACCTTGGATTGAGTGCATAATTCGTTCTGAACTGTGCTTGTAATCCAAAACACTCTTATATCAAAGCGAGTCTCTGGTGGGCATGAGCAGGGCCGATTTCAGCCCGCTATGCCCACTTGAGTGGAGCAGTTACATCCCTACGTATTGCAAGACGTCGCCTGTTTATCAAGTCAAAATTTATATTAAAAAATTGCTTGTCTTGCAAAACGCTCTCAGACCAAGTTACTTGCAATCCAAGGTATTACTGTACCCAGGAGGTCTGCTTGGGGGCTGAGGATCCAGGTTGGCCTGAGCCGACGACCTGCTCCGTGCTGTCTCGCACCTTGTTCCCAACAACCACAACGGAGCCTGGGCTGCTGTTTTTCACTCTCGCTCATCCCCCGACCCCATCTTTTGTTGGCAGGACGAACCGTTCCGACCCAGCAGGAGGCGTGCTGAGGTTCTTCACGGGTCCTCACGGGTGCTTGTAGGGTGATTGAGGATACTTGGCAGCTCTTTGAGACTGCTTGGGGGGAAAGCAAATGCAAATGCAAATGTGTGTCCCGGACTTGACAACTTACTGAGGGTGCTTGGCGAAGACTATCTAGATGCAAATGCATGTCTGGGACTGAGCTCCTCTGCCTTGGCCAGAGATTATGCAGGTGACGGGGGGGGGGGCAAAGTGTGTGTCCTGTCAGGCTTTCTCTCCCCAAGAGCTTCTCTGAAATGGAATTTGGCCCTCAGGCCGAAAGTGGTTCCCCACCCATGCCCTACAGGGTGGTGGAGAGATGTCAAGTTTCCAAAGTTGGTACCAGCCTGCTGGTACCAACTCATGGGGATTTGAGAGGGACCAATGTAATTATTACATAAGGAATATCAAATACATTGGAATGGGCAGAGGAGCCATGGAAGAAGACGGCATCTCAGCCAATATTCTCCCAGTACTTCAGGGATGGGGAACATGTGGCCTTCCAGGTGTTGCTGGACTGCAGCTCCCCTCACCAATGCCGCCTAGGGCATTTATGTATAGGTGGGATATAAATTGAATAAATAAATAATAAAATAAAAATGTGCTGGCTGGGGCTGATGGGTGTTGCCATCCCCCCCCATCCCTGCAATACATGGACCTGAAGATTCCCTGTGTCACTTACATGGCCACTTGTTCCATTTGTCTGACTCAGCAGGACAATTCTCAAGATGCAGAAGAGTTCTCCAGGAGCAACTTGGAGAGTCTCGGGGGGCCCTTCACATGAGCAGAGAGTCTCGGGACATGAGCCCATTTCTGCTGATTCCTGCCTGTGGCATCAGATTTGGCATGCACATTCAGCACAATCTAACTGTAAATTATGTCTGCCACAGACAGAATGGGCTGTAGGAGTAGACCCTTGTCTAAGGGGGACACACCTCCTCCACCTGCCCCACCAGATTCTCCCAGCTCCAGTAAGATAAACACCCTTCAACTTCCCACTTAGAATTCCCCCAACTCCTCACAAACCTACAAGTTAGTTCCTCTCAGTGTTGAGATCTACTTATTCAGACCAGCCAAACTAACTTGATGGATCCCTCTCTGGACCCAGAAGGTTGTAGCAATCATAGCTCGGGCACAAATATCCCCTTTTTGGGAAAGGTGCTTGAGCGGGTGGTAGCAGTTGAACTCCAGGCACTCTTGGATGAAACCACTTATGTAGGCCCATTTCCAGGACCTCCCACTGCCTGAGGTGGGAGGACATGCTGTGGGAGGAGTGCCCTCTGCTGCTGCCGCCCTCCCCCTCCCCCCCTGCCAGCCACCATCACTCCCCTTCCCCTCAGTACTTTGCTCTGAAGGGTCCTTCATCAGAGCGAGGCATTGGCAGTGAGGCGGCCCTGGAGACTTGCCTTGCCTTGTTCTCACGAAGGAAGGACCCTTGCCTTCACTCAGTGAGGCAACTGGGCTGGGTAGGCTCTGTGGAGTGCCAGTGCAGCTCCCCAGAAAGCCTACCTGCCTGATACCTCACTCTAAGGCAGTGATGGCGAACCTATGGCACGGGTGCCACAGGCACGCGGCCCGTGGGCACTCGACCATTGGTCACAGATCGTGAAAAGACGTCCCCTTCTGAAAATAATGATTTTGTTCTTTCCACAACAGAATGTTTCACTAGAATTCCGTTACAAATTCTCACTTTACACATTTAAAAGATGAAAAGATGCCGAGCGGCTTGGATGTAAAGCCTAACCCGCTCGTTGCTCTCAACAATGGATATGAAAGTTTGGCAGCATCGCAAAAATCACATTAATTGTGCAAAAGCATGCCCAATGCAAACTTTTACCTAATGCAGTGTTTGCACTCCAAGACGTAAAGTGTTTAAAATATGTTAAGCACGTTTAGTTTTCTTGTTTTTCTTGCTCATCCTAGTACAGGTTGACTTTTACTTTTACTAATCCGACCCCTGTAGAAGCAGGGAAAGAACCCAGGGTAAAGCTTGCCCCATACAATTTCAGTCTGACATATAATCATATTACAAGTTGAGAATCCCTTATCCAAAATACATGTGCCTAAATTAAAAAGTTTGTATAAATTCCCTTCAGGCTATGTGTACAATGTAGTACTATATAATGTTTTGAGTTGATTTTTTTCCCAACAAAAAACTGTTTGTATCATTGAAAGCTCTGTTATTGTGTTTTTCTTTTAAGACAAAAGATGTTAATTAGGTAGTTCGGACAACTGTATGAGTTGTTTTTCTAAAACTAAAACCTTGGTATTCAGGTTTAATTGCAGTGTTGGCACTTTGAAATAAATAAGTTGGTTTTGTGTTGCAGTTTGGGCACTCGGGCTCAAAAAGGTTCGCCATCATTGCTCTAAGGGGTCCTCCTCAGAGCAAGCCACAGAGTGGGCAGGCAGTGCTTTGGGGAGCTGCACTGGGCCTGGGTGCTCTCTTGCTGTGGTCTTTGTCACAGCAAGCAAGTGGCTGGTACAACTCTCCAGAGTGGCCACCCACCTATGCCTTATTCAAAGTGAGGCATAGGGTGGGCGGCAGCGGCAGCAGCAGCTGCTGCTCCGGAGAGTCGCCATGTCTGCTTTCCTGCCACAGCATTTTCTGCAGCAGGAGACTGGCCACTGGTGTGATGGTTCCAGGTATCATGCTGCCACTGGAATCAACTTCAGAGAAGGAGCCAGGACCTTAAGAGCCAGATGGCTCCAAGCAGCAGGCTGCCTCAGAAGACGTGTCTGTGGCACTACCCAAGATGGTCCGGAACCCTCAGGGGTGATGCCTTCAGATCTGCCTCCTGGAGAGGCAGAGAGCTCAGCTGGGCCACCACCTAGTCCCTAAAATCACTGGTGCCTTAAGAGACATGATAGGACAGTGGCCAGGGGAAGGAGAGCTCACTTTGGGAGGAGGGCTCCTCATGAGAAAAGGACTACTCATGAGTTGGGCATTTCTCATGAGGAGGACATCTACCACAAGCCTCTAATGCAGTGTTTCTCAACCTTGGGTCCCCAGATGTTTTTGGCCTACAACTCCCAGCATGCCCCAGCCAGCATAGCTGGCTGGGGCATGCTGGGAGTTGTAGGCCAAAAACATCTGGGGACCCAAGGTTGAGAAACACTGCTCTAATGTGATGCAGCTAAGCCCTAGGTGGGGCTCTGGTAGCTCTAGCTATATCAGCTCTCGGTTGTTACTTGAGAGCCATTGGAAACAATGTCTTAAATTCAGCCTCTGCTATCCTGTGCTTTCCCTGACTTTGTGGTGTGTTTGGGCCTCTGTGCTACTGATCCCCTGGACTCTGCTTTTGGACTGTGTTTCTACTTGACTGCCTGGAATTTGACCTTGGCTGTGCCTTGGACCTCTTTCTCCTACTTGCCTGGTAAAACTGTGTTTGAGCATTTGCCTGATAAATTGACTTCTCCATTCTATTTTCCCCTGTACTGTATTTGCTTAGCAAAGAGCTGGGCCCAGTTAGGGAAGGACAAGTGGGGCTCTTTAGAGGCTCTTTAGAGGCATAGGGCAGCAGCAGATTCAATACCCTGTTTCAAGTCCTCACCGAGGTTGGCCGTTGAGGCCCTGTTCAAGTGCCTGGAGTCAGTGGCTGGCTGGATGGGAAGGAACATGCTGAAACTGAACCCCGACAAGACCGAGGTACTTCTGGTGGGGGACAAGGGGAGGTTAGGGGATGTTGACCTGGTGTTGAATCTACCCCTGAAGGACCAGGTCCGCAGCTTGGGGGTCATTCTAGACTCCCAGCTGTCCATGGAGGCTCAGGTGGCAGCTGTGAGCCGGGCGGCGCTGTATCAACTCCATCTGATACGGCAGCTGCGCCCCTACCTTCCTAATCACCTGCTCCCATCAGTGGTTCATGCCTTGGTCTCCTCTTGCTAGACTACTGTAATGCGCTCTACGTGGGGTTACCCTTGAAGACGGTTCGGAAGCTACAGCTGGTACAGAACGTGGCGGCTCGCCTGGTTAAAGGCAGCTGCCAGCGGGATCACATCACTCCAGTGCTCAAGGAGCTGCACTGGCTACCAGTTGCTTGCCAAGCCGAATTTAAGGTGTTGGTTTTGACCTTTAAAACCCTATATGGCTCCGGTCCAGTCAATCTCAAGGAGTGTCTCCAGCAACACCAAGTGGGCCGCTCAACAAGATCTGCCACAGACGGCCTTCTCCTTGTCCCTTCAGCCAGAGCAGCTAGACTGGTGGGGACGAGGAAGAGGGCCTTTTCTGTGGCGGCCCCCGTACTGTGGAACTCTCTCCCGAGTGACCTCCGCCATGCCCCCTCTCTGCTGAGCTTCCGCCGCTCATTAAAAACCTGGTTGTTCAGGTGGGAATATGGGGTGGGTTAAGATTTTAAAATTTTTATATTGTTTTTAATGTATTTTATTGTTTTTATTTTTTGTACATCACCCAGGGTGGCTGGTTGCCGGCCAGATGGGCGATAAATAAATATAAATAATAAATAATAATAAATAATAATAAATAAATACCCATGGCCCTCCAGGGGGGTGGGGGTGGCTGCCCTTCCAGATACATTTTCTGAGGCAGAGGGATTCACCCCACCTAATGGGAGGGCCGGCCTTGCCTGTTTCGATCAAGTTCCAGGCCTGGTTTTGGCACTGAAGCAGCCTTGGTTGCTTTGATGGATGACTTCTGTCATGCGAGAGGCAGGAAGAGTGCAACCATGTCTATTCTCCTTCATCTCTCTGTGGCTTTTGATACCAAAAGGTGTTTTATCTGTTGCTTTATTGTTTTGTAAAGGATCTCATTTGCTGTTATGTTTTGTAATATAATTGATTGTACACTGCTCTAAAATCCTGATAAGGTTAAAGGTAGTATATAAATGTTTTAAATAAACAATCAGATCGAAATATATCATCTTTTTCATTTTTTTTCCTGTGGACTCCTGAAATAATATTTCCCCCGTTTCCTATTTAATGACGGGGATGTTCTTGATTAGTATGCCTTATGTTGCTTTACTCTGTTATCGCACCCACCTGCTTTAGCTGACAATTCTTCATATCTGAGAGATATTTTACGGCTTGTGGATTGGAAAGTGTGAGTCTAAAGAACAGACTGCGAGGGCTACCGTGGTTGGCAGCATCAAATTTTGGAACTTTCCTCCATACCCCTTGGATGCCATAAAGAGCTTCCACAAAAACCCATTAGATAGCCCCCAATTCCGTCCCTAAAATGCCAGTAGTACTGGTGCAAATGGGAGCTCTCCCCCCATTGCACATGGCTAGTAGAGAGGGCCCCAATTCAGATTGGGACTGTGGCTGGGGTTAAAGCTTCCTCCCCCCCCCCATGCCATGGTCCCAATCCAGCTTCCCCCACCCCCATGCACACACACCCATTTGTTTTGTTAAAAACACACAAAGCCAAACAGGATGGGGAAAAGTGTAGAGATGGCCATCAGCTTGGATGGCTTTAAAGGGGATGAGAGAGGATAAGTCTGTCAATGGCTACTAAATATGATAGCCATATATTGCCTCAGAGGCCTCTGTATACCAGGCGCTGGGGATGTGAATGGGAGGATTATGTGTTATTGTCATGTTACAGTTTATTTCTAAGCCACCTTTCAGCCTAAAAGGCTCTCACAAAAAGTACCTAGATAGATATAACATTCATGACAGTATATAAACACAACGATTCAAACAATACAATAAAATACAAGTTTAAAGCAACACTATCAAAATGACTATTTAAAACTATAAAACCTAAAGCCGAAACATACCCTTATGTCCAAAAGCAAAAGCCAATTACCGTAGCTAAAATGCCCAAGGAGAGCTGGAGTACAAAGTTTCCCAGACAGGAAGGTGGGGCAGAGCAGATGGAACAGCAGTCTCTCCGCTCCCAAGCTGCAGCACCAGGCCTCGTGTATTTATTTATTATATTTGTACCCCGCCTTTTTCCCTGCAGGGAACCCAAGGCGGCTTACATAATCCTCCTCCTCCTCTCCATTTAATCCTCACCACAACCCTGTGAGGTAGGTTAGGCTGAGAGTCGGTGACTGGCCCAAAGTCACCCAGTGAGCTTCATGGCCGAGCGGGGACTAGAACCCGGATCTCCCGAGTCCCAGTCCAGCGCTCTCACCACTAGGCCACACTTGCTTTTATAGAGTCTCCAAGCAGGGGGATGGGGCAGAGCAAGGTGGAGCAGCTCCCCCGGTTGTGACAGCAATCTTTCCTCTGGAGCAGGGCACTCACGTCCTGTTTGTGGGCTTCCCTTGGGGATCTGGTTGGCCACTGTGTGAACAGAATGACTAGATATAGGCCTTTAGTCTGATCCTGCAGGGCTCTTATGATGCTCTCATGTCATGTCTAGTTGCTTTGGCCCTCAGGGGGCCTCTTTTGGCTTCATTTTTGTTGGCATTCACCAGCTATTTGGACTGGATCCAGGGACTGCCTTCAGCAAGAGGAAAGGGCCTTCTGCTCTGCTTTTGGAAGGTCTCTGTGCCCAACTTTTTTTAGGATCCCCTTCTCCCCCTTGCAGTTCACCCCATTCAGCAAGGTCTCGTGACACTGTGTAGCATTTTCAGGAGACTGGAGGGATTGTCGTGGGAAGGAGGGATTGGGGAAGTCCACTTCTGCCAGCTCGGTTGATCCAGCATAAATCTGGATCCAGCCCAGAAAACCTACGTATATCCTGCCCTTCTAATGCATATGCATTTACTCAGGGCAACTTACAATAACTAAAACCACAACTTCGTAGTAAGCAATGATACATTAAAAAAGCACTATAAGATAAAACCAGAGAGAGGTTCAGCAGATATAACAAAATCCTCACATAACCATTATATACCTCAAAAAGCAAAAACCTGCCAGAATGATTGTTGTTGATGATGATGATGATGATGTCTTCACCAGCCAGTGAAAGACAGCAAGGGAGGGGCACCCAAGCTTCATGGGGCAAAGAATTCTGTAACTTGGATGCAGCCACTGGGGAATGCTGGGAGTTGTAGGATGTTTTTCTGGCTAAACATGCATGCTTTGGTCTCCTCTCGCTTAGACCACTGTAATGTGCTCTATGTGGGGTTACCCTGGAAGATGGTTCGGAAGTTACAGCTGGTACAGAACCTGGTTAAAGGCAGCCGCCGGCGTGATCACATCACTCCGGTGCTTGAGGAGCTGCACCGGTTACCAGTTGCTTGCTGAGCCGAATTCGAGGTGTTGGTTTTGACCTTTAAAACCCTATACAGCTCCGGTCCAGTTTATCTCAAGGAGCATCTCCAGCAACATCAAGATCTGCCACGGATGGCCTTCTCCTTGTTCCATCAGCCAGAGCAGCCAGGCTAGTGGGGACTAGGAAGAGGGCCTTTTCTGTGGTGGCCTCCAAGTTATGGAACTCTCTCCCCAGTGACCACCGCCATGCCCCCTCCTTGATGAGCTTCTGCCATAGATTAGAATCTATGGTTTTTCAGGCGGGAATATGGGGTGGGTTAGGATTTTAAAGCCCTAATGGTATTTTAGATTTTGTTTTATTGTATTTTTTATATTGTACATCGCCCAGAGTGGCCAGGTCACTGGCCAGATGGGCAATTCAGAAATATAAATAAACAATAAATAAATAAATAAATAAAATGGGTTTGCACCCTTAGGTGTTCAAAGTATTTAACATGCACACGTGGTGTAAAGTAGGTCAGTAGTATTATCCCCACTAATTAAGAATGTTTTTTTATCTTTCCACTTTCTCTTCACAAGAAACCAAAGTGGCTAACAACAATCAATCAAATAAAAAGTATCTAACCAAAATTAGCACAGCAGCAAATTCTCCAATCAAGAAGAGGCACAACCTCATATAATAGTGAAAGGAGAAAAAAAAAGAGCCATCAATAAAGAAAGGGCACAGCCGCATCAACAGTAGCAAGGTAGACAACCAAACTGGCAGTGAGCCAACCCCAAAGGCCTCTCAAAGAGCAGCACCTTGACCAGGCTGGAAAACACTCAGTGATGGGGCCAGGTACACTTCCCAGGGAGAGCATTACATAAGGTGGCACCATAACTGAAAAGGCCCTGCTCCTTGTGGCTGCTGACTCTCCTTCAGTCATTGGAGGATAGCAGCAGGGAGCCAGATCCCAGATATTAAACAGAGCACATGCTGGGGGTGGGGGTACATATGGGAGAATGAGGCATGCAGTCCCATTGGGGCTGTGTTCAAAGGTAAGAACCAACACCTTAAATTGGGCCCAGAAACAAACAGGTAACAACTGCAGATTGAACAGATTGAATATCTCAAGGAGCGCCTCCAGCAACATCAAGTAGGCCGCTCAACAAGGTCTGCCACGGACGGCCTTCTCCTTATTCCATCAGCCAGAGCAGCCAGGCTGGTGGGGACTAGGAAGAGGGCCTTCTCTGTGGCGGCCCCCACATTATGGAGCTCCCTCCCTAGTGACCTTCGCCATGCCCCCTCCGTGATGAGCTTCCGCCGTGCATTAAAAACATGGCTGTTCAGGCGGGAATATGGGGTGGGTTAGGTTTTTAATGAGAATTTTTTATATTGTTTTAATTATTATGTTTTATTGTGTTTTATTGTATTTTAATTGTACATCGCCCAGGGTGGCCGGGTGACCGGCCAGATGGGCGATTGATAAATATAATAAATAAATAAATAAATAAATAAATAACAACACTAGTCATATGTGCCCTGTCCCCAGGCTTGGGGGCTCAGCAGCACCCCAAGGAGGACTCAGAGTCTCTTGAGCCACTGGCCACCCCGTTTTAGGGATAGCCCTCAGCACCCCCTCATATACCTTCCGGGCCTGACAATGTAGCCCTGACCTCAACCTCAGACACTGACTGAGGATGACTCCCCCACAACTTCTCTGGCCCCTAGCCACGCAGGAGCATAAGGCTACAGAAATAACCATGGGCCCTTTAAGGGCTACAGCTAGCTTCCAGCAGGGGCAGATCCCCTGACGGTTTTGGGCCTGCCAGCCTTCTTAGTTTTATTTATTTATTTATTATTTGCATTTATTTATTGCCCATCTGGCCGGCAAACCGGCCACCCTGGGCGATGTACAGAAAATAAAACAGAATAAAATACATTAAAACATTTTTCTCCATTAAAATACATTAAAACAGTATAAAATTTTTAAAATCTTAGCCCACCCCATATTCCCGCCTGAATAACCAAGTTTTTAATGAGTGGCGGAAGCTCAGCAGAGAGGGGGCATGGCGGAGGTCACTCGGGAGAGAGTTCCACAGTACGGGGGCTGCCACAGAGAAGGCCCTCTTCCTCGTCCCCACCAGTTTAGCTGCTCTGGCTGAAGGGACAAGGAGAAGGCCGTCTGTGGCAGATCTTGTTGCCTCATCGCTCTGTGAGGAAATATTCCAGTCAGTAGCCCCTACAGTACATTGCCCAGGGTCCTAAGACTCGGTTCCTTACCTTGACTCTGCTCCTCTGAGGCTGACTGTGCTTTACCAGACTTGACGTCCTCTCTACCAGATTCCTCACCATTTGTGAGCCCATGTGCTTTTCCCCCCTGGCTATCTAGCCTAGCCAGATCAGTATGTTCTCACTGACCAGTCCCAGATGATATTCTGACAGTGGCATTTTGCACCAGTTGAAGTTTCCGGAGGCTTTTTAAAAGCAGCCCCACGTAGAGTGCATTAGCGTAGTCCAGGTCTGGAGTTTACAAATGCAGGAATGACAGTGGCCAGGCCTGCCTTTCCCAGGAAAGGGCACAGCTGGTATACAGGCCAAGGCTCATAAAAGGCATTCCTAGTCTGAGTATCCAGAAACACAGCAGGCTGTGAGAACTTGCATCTTGACTGGAATGCAATGCCATCCGAGGCTGGCTGTACGCGCCTATCCCAGGATCAACAGATCCTCCAATCAACACTACTTCTTCCATCTTATTTACATTAAGTCTCAGTTTGTTCATATCCAATCCCTTACCACCCCCAGGATTCAGTTTCCACTGTATCAGTTCAGGGTTTGCACTGCTTTCCTAGGATCTGAGGGCCAAAGTACACGTTCTACTAATGGCAACAGTGTAGTAGACAATGTTGTTTGACTTTACTTTTGTGTAAGTGCGTGTGGTCCCAATCTGGATTGTAAACATGGCACTTTGGGAGAGGAGGGTTTAAGCTCTTCCCCTCCCATTTCCCCCCTGAAATGCCACCCTCCCATGTGAGGGAGGAGGTGTAAAAAAAAAAAAAAGAGGAAAAACCTCCACTGATTCCAATGGAGACTTTTCTTTTTTTTAAAACCCCACCCCTGTGATTGTGTGAATGTGTCGTTGGCCCTGATAAAAATGAGAGATAGAACTGGGAATCTCCAGCATACTGACATAGCCTAAATCTGTGGATGAGTATGCCCAGAATTTCCAGGTAGATGTTAAAAAAAGCAGCACCCCATAAGTCAATGGCTATGGGGGGGGGAAGCAATAGTCCCTCAGGCCCACGTTCTGGAAACTACTTCCCCAAGAACCAAAATCAACTAAGAATGGATTCTCCAACTGGAAGAATGCTATTGAACTCGGGTCCTTGCATGTGGTTGGCCACTGTGGAACAGAATGCTGGATTAGACAGGCTTTTGGTCTAATCCAACATGACTCTTCTTCTATTCTTATGTTCACGCATCCTTGTGAGGTGGACTCGAAGGACACCATGGGTCTTTGATATCGAATGTCAGAGAGATGCAGGAGAATTAACAGGATTGCACTCCCACGGTCGGTCCATCTCCTGGCATGCTTCCAAATAGAGGGCTCGTAGCTCTACCAATCAAAAGACATTGTTCAGCTATTCTGTCTTTTCCTCTTTAATGGATTTTCTGTGGAAAGAAAAAAGATGGAAGAAATGGTGGGAAAATACCTCTTCTACACAAAGCTGTTAATCCACTGTATCTACTTTTGGGTTCATCGCTGAACTGAGATCTGAGCGCTACATGAAGAGTGTTTGCTTTCCTGCTACTTAACCTCTAGGTGGCAGTGTGGTATAGTAGAATACACAACTGTGGAAACAGCACTTTCTTTTGCTTTCACAATTCAGTGCTGCATTTCCCTGCTCTAAAAAAAAACTTGCTGAAAATGCTCTTTAGACACAGAAGTAAAAGTGGAGGGTCACAACGTCATCTAAAGAACCTGTAAGTAACTGCGAGCAGGGAATGACAAGCACATAATAAATGCCCCATGTAGAAAAGCCTTATGGGTGACTGAAGCAGTTTCTGCCCCCAGACGAAGCCAGAAGTTGTTGATGCTGATTCCTGTTACTGCCTTCCGGATCACTTCTCCTTTTCTCTTGTTATATCTGGCCAGACACAGCATACCCTAAGATGGCTTATCTCATGGTATGTATCCAGTTGAGATGGGCAAGACCCATCTCATCATAGCACATCATGCTTTTTTTGTTTCCTAACATTCTAGCATTTCTAACGGGATTGCTTTCAAGTTCCACTGTGGCTGCTTCATATCGATTTCTGACCTGCTGATGGAAACTCTGGCTTGTAATTCAATCTACTGGTAACAACTGACCATGTCATTTGGGTGATCCTGCATAGTCTCCTGTTCCAAGTTATCAGCAAAGTGTTCAGAGTTCTAGTGGTTTCTACAGTTGCTTCATGCTATTAACATCCGCTTGTAATTGTATAACGCAGGAGACAACAGCTGTTCCTTCATTCATTCTGACTGGATCAATTTTGAGTTCTAAATCTTGGCAGTTGGTGTCTCAGTCATGGGTACACCGCCACAGATGCAGTGATGCAATGTCTTCCACACTAATTTATCTCAGATGTATTCAGACACATACAATGAAGCCCTTTATGGGGGCCCACTATACACTTTTACCATCTTTGAGATTGTTTGAGAGGTGTGATGTTCAATGTGAAAATCTGCACCTTTTGAGACACAAGAAAATCAAACCCAGTTCGTTCATCTCTCTCCTCTCACCCCTGTGCTGATGTCAGGTCCAAAAATTCCTATGGGTAGCAAAACATATTACAAGGTTTCAAGTCTGGATTCCTTGGCTGGAACCTTGCGTGGGAAGCACATATCACATGCTATGTTCTAACACAGAACTGTATGTATGTGTGTGATATATGTGCACATGAGTGCACAAACAGACACTGAGTATTCTGATGACAGCTCCCATTGCTTTATCTTTCAAATGAATCCTGTCTCTTGTATTTATTATTTATTACATGTATATCCTGCCTTTTCCCCCTCTTGCAGGAGCTCAAGGTGACTTATTTATTTTATTTATTTATTTATTTATTTATTATATTTATACCCCGCCTTTATTCCTGCAAGGAACCCAAGGCGGCTTACATAATCCTCCTCTCCATTTTATCCTCACAACAACCCTGTGAGGAAGGACTTATGTGGTCCTTCTCCACTCCATTTTATCCTCACAGCAGCCCTGTGAAGTAGGTTAGGCTGAGAGTCAGTGACCAGCCCAAAATCAGCCAGTGAACTTCATGGCTGAGTGGGGACTTGAACCCAGATCTCCCGAGTCCCAGTCCAGCACAAGAGCTGATGGGAATTGAAGCCGAAAACCTCTGGAGGGCACCAGGTTGGGAGGACTGCTCTAGAAAGATGAAAAATAATATTTTTTCAAAGGAATGAAGTTGCACGAAGTTGTGTTTGTTTGTTTTTTAAGCAAATGAGAAAAAACGCTGAGAACATTTAAGGCGTTTTTTCTCACACAAACAACCATTTTTCTATTTCAAATCACTTTGAACTTTTCCAACCAGTTCTGGCTGATTTTTTTTTTTTTTTCTGCTGCTGCTGCTAACTTTTGACCAACCTTCAGCATTTTTCTTTTATTTTTATTTTTGCAAATCTTAGGACATGCCATTGCCTTAACAAGTGTAGATGTTTTCCAGTGGTTGTTTAAATCATGTTGGTATTTCTAGTACTTGGTGATATTTGGAACTGATCTGCAAGCTTGGGGGGGGGCGGACGTGTATGATATGAGTAAGTCTTTCTTTGCCTTGTGTGGATACAGACTGGCTCTGGAGACTTAATTAAACACTGGCTCGGGAGACTTAATTAAACAATAATTAAATGCATTCTGTTGCACCTTGCCAAAATGGCTATTGACTTTTCAAGGAATTGTGCACTACTGCTCAATTCCCTGCACAAAAACAAAACCATTCATTTCCTAATTGCAAGATTACCAAACATTGCTAATCAGATATTTACCTTTTCTGGTTCCTGATCCAGCAAATAACTCTAAAATATTTTAAAGTCCTTTCAACCTTTCTATTGTGAATTCTTTGCAATAAGCATATCCTAAACATTTTGTTATGATTCTTGCTCTTTTCTCAATTAATGTTACCATGTGGGCCCCACAGACAAGTGTTTTATATAGTCACTTTAATAGCACTTCAAGTGCTCAAAGTACTTTTACCATCCTTACTAGTTAGGCCAGTTTCTACCTCCCCCATCAACTCCCTGGACCCTATTTTATGCAAAGAGAAGCAACTTCAGCCTGGTCTATGTATACAGCAGAATGAGGTAGTGGAAGTCTGTGGTACTGGAGTGGACCATACCATTAAATAGAGGATACCATGACAGGATACCCCCTGTAAATAGGGGATACCATTTTTGAATGTTTTTTTTTTTTTAATCCACTCTAAGATAATTTAAAAAAAAAATATCCAGGACTTCAGGGAGAAAGGTTCTAGCCTGGCCTATTCCCTGCTGTGTTAGTTTTGTACTTGGAGTGAGTCTATCAAGTAGGAGAGCATTCAAAACTGTAGTCCAAAGTGGTACAGTGAGTCCACTCTACCATGTCACACCCCATCTCAATCTGCCGCGTAAGTAAACCAGGCCTCAGTAAAGCTGTCTCTAGATTATACCTCACTTACAGTTTTACCATGTGATCTGTTTGGATAGATCAGGTGTCCTCTCTTACATAGGACAGTCCTATGATTGAAGTGCTGCCAGAGGACTGTCCTCTATTTGAAGGGTTGTCCTATCCAAGTCCGGTTTAAAGATACAGAACCATCAGAAGGAAGAGCTGGGCCTTGAAGTTGCCCATCAACAGTCAGCACCTGGACAGCTGACTGAGCTGGCACCCAGGTCACTTGGTGGAAGTCTTCTGCACTATGGTGACATGTACTGTATTTCTATTTAAATTGTAATTATAATTTCTAAATTTGCATCTATTCATATAAATTAACATATGCAAATGTTATGCAAATTAATGTCATCTTTTGGAGTGATACCTTTCCTCTTTTTGGCAATTCATAAGTGGCCACTCTAATAGACCAGCCTTGGTTAGGTCTATTGACCTAACTTGAAGGTACTTCAAGGGTTGTCACACAGAGGAGGGCCAGGATCTCTTCTCGATCATCCCAGTTTGCAGGACACGGAATAATGGGCTCAAGTTACAGGAACCCAGATTCCACCTAAACATCAGGGGGAAAATCCTGACTGTCAGAGCAATAAGACAATGGAACCAACTACCTAGGGAGGTGGTGGGCTCTGCCACTCTGGAGGCATTCAAGGTGCAGCTGGACAGACATCTGTCAGAGATGCTTTGACCTAGATTCCTGCATTGAGCAGGGGGTTGGACTCGATGGCCTGGTAGGCCCCTTCCAACTCTACTTTTCTATGATTCTAACCGTGTCATCACCAATTACTTTTACGATTTGCTTTTTTTTTTTTTTAATATTTTATTTATTTTTCAAAGCAAATTATAACACAGAAAATATATTTAGCAAAATACAAAATTATCACACAAATATAACATAATCAACATACAATAAATCATAAGTGCTCCCCCCACCCTTCAAGGGACCAATTAATATACTTCTATCCTCTTGATCAAATAAAGTCTAAATTCCAAAAATATAACATATCCTGACAAGGCATGTTACCCTTCCCCTTTATTAATACATAGTCTAGTAATTGATTCCATATCTCCATAAAATTATTCTTCTTGCATTTGATACTACTAGTTAGTTTATCATTTAGGGCTATGTCCCAAACTTCCTTATACCAGTCTGTTATTAGGAAAACATGTTGTACTTTCCAATTTCTCGCTATCATTAGCCTGGCCGCAGTTAACAAGTTTACAATTAACTCCTTCGTATTTTGATCACAAATAAGCTTCTCAGTTATTGATAACAATGCTAATTTTGGACAGACCTCTAAATTAATACCAATAATTTTCGATATTTCTGTAAAAACCTCTCGCCAAAACACCAATACATTTTTACAACTCCACCACATATGAGCATATGTCCCTTTTTCCTGACATCCTTTCCAACATAATGCAGAACAATTATTATCTATTCTATTTAATCTTACTGGAGTTAAATACCATCTCCAAATTAGTTTATAAAAATTTTCCTTTATCCTAATTGACATCATTTTCACAATCCGTCTGTCCCATATATTGTTCCACCCCACCTTCGAGGTCACCTCTTCAAATTCATTATCCCATACTGTCTTAAGCTGATCCTCTTGTTCTTTTGCTTTTTGGATCAATCTATATAAATCCCTTGTTATACCTCTTGTTGATGCATTACCTGGTAGGCCGTCTCTAGACATGACCATCTTTTCAAAATTAGTTAAATCTCTCTCGTACTCAGTTTTCCTTTTCCATTTCTTCGACCACTGTTCTAACTTAGTAAATTTAACCACGATAATCTTCTTCTCCCAACAATTCCCATTATTTGATCTCTAGTCCCCATCTTTTCCACCCAATCGGTCAATCTAATAACCCTTTCTTCTCTTAATTTACTCTCCAGCTCTGATCTTAAATTTTCAGGATTTGCTTTTGCCTATTCTTCTCCTCTGTTCTACAGACCGTCTTCGCATCAGGATTCCCCACTATGCCTCTTTCTCACTCATAGAAATGACAACAATTATGAAATGGACCATCTGTTGGGCTTGGGTATCTACTTGACTATGGCACTTCATGCTTGTTCTGCTCTGAACAATTGGGACTCTAAAAATACATTCTCATAGAGGAAATAGTTTGGCTTCTAGTTCCCAAGAAAGACAATTCAATGCATTGGCTCTCTATTGTAGAAAAAGTTTGTTCACAGAAAGAGCAGAGTCAAGCCTAACTCTGAGAATGCTCCTCTGTCCTTAAGGACCAGTTTAGACATCACATTTTTGGATGTACACACTTAAGATGTTTAACTGTACACCTAAAAATGTAAAGTGTGAATGCGGCTGACAGGTTTGCAACTGCGGCTCATACAGATACAGAGAGAGAGAGCCAAGACTGGTTGCAGCTCTCTTTGAGTGTGTATCAGGACCGGCGCAGGGCAGTTTGGCGCCCTAGGCAAAGTTATATTTAGCGCCCCCCTCTCGTGCCGGGGGGGGCTGCGGAACAAAGCAGCTGGGAAATGCCTGCTTGCCCAGCACCCCCCCCCCCGCTGCCAAACCGGCCTCGCCCACCACACAGCATCTTCGAACCGGTCGCCACCTCCACGCGCGCTCCTGACCCAGCCTAGCTCCGGGCACTGAGGAAAGCTGAGCATGACCCCGAGCCCGCCCGGCGCCCGCAATCCCCCCCCCCGCACTGACCTGGTGGTGCCTTTGTCGGCGAGGCGGCCAGGCGGGGCAGGAGCGCGCCAGCGGCGAGGAAGAGTCGGCCGGAAGGAGCGCAGCGTTTCTGCGCCCTCTTCAGCCACGCGCCCTAGGCAGCCGCCTAGTTTGCCTAGCGGTAGCGCCGGCCCTGGTGTGTATGTATACATGGTAGCAAACCCAGGTTTGTCTCTGTAACATGTGAAGTCACCCTCTGAGTAGTAACAGGCTGAACATCTCAGCTAATGGGCTGAACATCTCAGTTCATGTGGGTTTTCTCTCTGCAGATGTGCAGTGACAGGAGATGGCTCAAGCTGGTGAAATTTTCTATATTGTGCAACAAGTAAAGATACAGGGACCCTTTGAGGGTTGAGATCTGGAATGCCCGAAGGAGCAGTTTGAAAACCGAAATTGGACAGAGAACACTAAAATCCAGGAATGGTTAAGGCAGAAAAACATTAAGCTGCCACCAAATTGTCTTTTTGATCTTTTTTCTCAACTGGTGGTTTCCCTTGAGGGGGGGGGAAGGAAAATATGTCTTATATAAATATAATTCACCTGACTTCTGGGCCAGCCCAAGCCATTTTGCTACACGACGGGGCAAAACAGCAAATGGTTCCCCACCCCCAAGTCAAGGTGCACAACAGTACCATGGCCTGCCCAGTTATTTCGGCAGAAAATCCCACAAGCGCTTCTCCTCACGCTCCTGCCAGTAAAAATACAATCATGCTAAATTAAATAACAATTAGCTGCCCTTTCATGGCAGCTAAAATCAGCTGTGTGAAGTGGCAACCCCCCTCTTGCCTAATGGTAGAGCCAGCCTGCCTGATGGCTAAGAACTCTTTTCTCAGATAACTGTGGTAACTCTGCACCCAGTTTACCATGATGTGTTATTCATAATGCAGTTTACCATTATGTGTTATTCATAATGTCTTCTGGTCACTTGTACCTATTTAGAGAAGGATGTCTTCAAGCCCATCTTTCCCCTTCCAAGCTTGAATTTGAATTCACAGCTGGAACCAGAAGATGACCCCCTCCATATGCAAATTCCCAATCTTTATTCCCTTCCACTTTTGGAGGAAGGGGAGGGGTGTCCTCTCCATCTTTTAATGCAAAGTTAAACCATGCCTGTGGCACTCCGATAATAAAACTGCAAAATCAATTTATTTCTCACAATACAGTATAGCAATTTGAGAGAGAGGATAGGCTACAGGAGTGGAAAGATGTTCTCATTAATAAGCTGAATGTTTTTGCTAAATGATCGCCATCCCGCTGAGCTGTGTGAACCGTGAATCTCTAATGCTAGTCTTTTACTGCCATCTACCGAGAAAATTCCAATTCCAAGAAGGAAAGATTCATCCATATTATATTACAGTGTTCTGCACATTCCAAGATTCCCAGGAACTGGACATGGTGTTTCAGTGCTTCCAGTTCCTATAGTCCAGGCATACTGGGTGCCTCAAACCTTATTGATTAAGACTAGTGTAGTCGATACACGGATGACTCCAGAAAAAGCTAGTTTGGGGGAGTCAAGGGATGGCAAAGACCATTATGAGGTGGTCACCATCCAAAACTCTACAGGGAGTCCAGCTGTGGATGGAAATTGGTAAGCAACACAGATAAACAACTGGAAAAGTGGATCTGTTAAGGACTTCATTCTGTAAACACCTAGCAATGATAGCACCTTGACAGAATTGATCATTGAATGTACTTAGACCTTATTAAGCCATTTCCTTTAACTACAGCATCAGTGCCTGTATGATCTTTTTGCTGCATTTTGGGTTTTGCCATTGTTATTTTTCTTATGGGCTATATGACTTGATTTTAGATTTCATCAGAATATATTTCTACATTATAGACTGGCTCAGACCCAACAGGAAACCAAGGTTTCCTGCTGTGTGAATTAGGCTGCATGAGCCTCCCCTCTCATCTTTTGCATGCTGGACAGCTGGAGGAGGAGATAGAGATCAGAAGTAGCCGCTTTTGATTTTAAACTATAATCGCAGTTCCGCATAACATCCAAACTCAGGAAATGGTCTAAAACTATGGCTAGTGAGAATAAACCAGAAGCAAACAATGATTTCAGATCTTGGCTTCTTCTCAGACCATAGTTTAAATAAATCACAGTTCCCTGAGTTTGGATGTCGCAGAGAACTATGATTAGTTTAAGAGTGGAAGCAGAAGCTTTCAATCTTCTCTTCTAGTGCACAAAAGAGAGGAAAGGGAATACACAAGCACGAGGCTTATGCACTGGCCTGGTAGGAACATATCTCACTGGTCCTTTGACATCTTCACTTGCTCCTGGTTTGTTTCCAAGTACAATTCAAAGGGCTGGTGCTTGTCTCTGAAGCTATGCATCAAGGGTGTTGAGTCTATTTCAGCCCAAGGGACAAATTCAATTTCAGATAAGCTCTTGGAGCCACATTCCAGTGGTGGATGGGGATCAAAGGCAAAAGGGGGCGGGGCCAAGATGCCAAAAGTAGCATAGTTCAGTTTAAAATGCTTACTGCCTATAACTAAGCATTTCAACCCTTTAGAATGGGAAACTAGGCACAAAAGCTGGGAAACCACTGAAACATAGGCGCTGGGGGGAGCTGGATGGTGCCAGGGGAAGAGGCCATGGCCCTCTGGGGGCTCCAGGAGAGCCAAATTTGAGATTCAACACCCCTACTTCTACATGGCTTGGGCCCATGATACCTAAAGAAATGCCTGTCTCCACACCGTACACTCAAATAATCATTGGAGGCTCTCCTCCGGGTATCCCACCTACTGAGGTGAAGCAAATGGTGACTGGTGAGATGGCCTCTGGACTGTGGTGCCCCACCTATGGAATCCTCTCTCCAATGAGGCTCGCCTGGTTCCTCCTTTGTTGTCTTTTAGTGTGGGACAAACACTTTTTAAACATCTCCCAGGCTTTTAATTCTTCAACTAAGAGGGAGCGCAGGGCCATTCCACCAGCCCTGCTGAAAGGCCTCCCTCCTGAAGGCTTCTCCTCCCTCTACTGTCACCACCAGCAGCCATTCCAGCAGGCTGTAGCAGAGGGAGATGGAAGGGAGCGCAGGGCCATTCCACCAGCCCTGCCAGAATTGATTAATTCCCCCCCCTTCTTCCCTCTCCATTCCTTTTTCCTTGTGTCTTTTTAGATTGTAAGCCTGTGGGCAGGGACTGTCTTGTTTGATTGATTATATCATATGTAAGCCACTCTGGGAGCCTTTTTGGCTGAGGAGCGGCATTAAAAAAAATTCAAATAAATAATCTTGTAATGATCTTTAACACTGTTTTTTTATTCTTTGTGATTTTTTAAATACTTTATTTGTTTTAATGTTTTGTACTGCTCCTGTTGTGAGGTGCCCAAGGAGTATTGCCATTGAGGGGCAGCTTAGAAATGAATAAGATACTCATCATTCTGTGATCCTGTCTTCCTGGAGCAGTGAGGTTAACTGAAGAGTTTCCTCGGAGGTTCATGCTGGGAAAGCGTTGGAAAACAGTGCTATTCCTAAGGATGCTGCTTCTACTGTTCTTGAGCCTCAACTAATCAAGTTGCGCATGGAGCCCTTGGCTGATTAATTATGCCAGCCCACCTGCTGTTCATACAACAACGTTGTGAAAACAAAGGAGGATCACGGTAATAACTATAGTTACAAAAAGCCTAGGCCTCCGTGATCAAAATAAATCCAATAGTTCTTTAAACTTTACAAATTTCTATTCATTACAAATGAACATTAAATACAATGTATATACTTCAATTATTTCAATTTTACAATTTTTTCTCAAAACAATTATTTCAATTTTTTCAAAAGTCCTGGCTGTCCAGAATAAAGTCCTTCTTATAACCAGCGTTGTTTTTTCTTATTTCTTTTTTCTTCTTACCAAATGGTAAACAGACCACCAGGTTATATGTAATTGTTGTTACTTTGAGGTTATAGTCCTACAGGAAACCGGTTTGTATTCCCGTTTCGTTGCCTTCCTCAGGGATAAATTTTTTGAGAAAAAATTGTAAAATTGAAATAATTGAAGTATATACATTGTATTTAATGTTCATTTGTAATGAATAGAAATTTGTAAAGTTTAAAGAACTATTGGATTTATTTTGTTCATACAACAACAACAACAACCAGGCCCTGTGACAAGCAGGAAAATGTGCAGAATACATGCATGTCTGTATTAGTGACATGGTTTGCTTCAGAGATAGTTGATGCCATTAACAACCAGTGTTGATCCTATGCATGTTTACTCAGAAGTAATTCCCACTGTAATCAATAAAGCTTACTCCCAGGTAGGTGTGCATGGGCTTGTGCTGTATATTTTATTTCTCACGTCTTCTTTTTTTTTTAAAGGTCTGGGTACGTGTGATGATGATTTAAAAACCCCCACAATCCAGCATCCTGAAAGAACCACCATTTTCAAGAACTGAAATCATGGCTTAGGCTGCAATCCTATTTTTGTTCTGGGAATTTTAACAGTGCAATTGCATACATAAGCCCCATTCAGTTTACTAAGACTGAATGGGGCTTACCGTATATATAGGATTGCAATGTTAAATTCCCAGAACAAAATTTGCTAGCTCCAGTTGAATTACCTCTATCCTATCAAGTCAGCTGTTCTGCTAATATAGATCATACTAATACTTTCTCAGCTGTTCGCATAGACAACTGGAAGTATCATTTATGAAATACAGAGACATTGCTTGGACTCCTGAGTTTTTAAAGTATAACATGTCATGACCCCGGAGCCCAGCAGTGACCTGGACATGGACACAGAGGTTGAGGAACCAGTAGTGTCAATGCAGGAGAGATCGGGCCCAAGCACCACTGCAGCAGAACTGGAGATCCCTGAGCCAGAGGGCCCAAACAACTAGCAGCTACATCTTTTTATCCATTTTAACTCTAGAGTAGGTGCAGGAGTCCTATTTGGATTGGGACCCTAGCATGGGTGGGTAGTGGAGCTTTTAAGATCTGTGCTTACTCTAGAGTGAAAATGAACACAAAACATAGCTGCTAGACACAGGTTTAAAGTAATGTCTGTTCTGGCCCTGAGAACCTCGAACCTGGCCCAAAAAATGCAGCCCCCAAGCCCAGTTCCTGCAATGGGCTAGCACACCCACCTCCAAGAACTCCACAGTCCATGGAACCATTACACCAATGCAGGCAACATGCCCGGCATGAGCTCTTGGAGAGATGGAGTGCTAGGCTCCAGGCCTGCCCCTTTAAGGTTGTCCACTATGCAAGGAAGGGGTGGAGTCTGAGAGGGGGCACTGGCTTGGACCTCACTGGAGCAAGTTGCTCACACTGGGTGCTTGTCTGCCTGGTGCCCAAAACATGACAGAACATTTCTCTTAAAGAAGCTAGACATGATGCAGCAGGATTGTCCAGCCTTCTCGGTGGTAGCCCCCCAGTTATGGAATCAGCTCCCCACTGAGACCCGCCTGGCGCCAACCTTACTATCTTTTCGGGGCCAGGTTAAGACTTCCCTCTATGCCAAGGCATTTAGTTAGGAGCTTGGAATAGCACGGAGGGGATTGTCTGTGTTTTTAAATTTGGTTTTTAATTTTTTTAACTGTTTTGTATGTTTTAATGTTGTTAAACATTAAACTGTGTTTTAATGTTGTTAAACATTAAAGTTTTTAAACTGTGTTTTTAAATTTGGTTTTTAATTTTTTTAACTGTTTTGTATGTTTTAATGTTGTTTTTATGTATAGAGGGTTGTGAACCGCCCAGAGAGCTTCGGCTATGGGGCGGTATATAAATGAAATAAATGAAATGAAATGAAATACAGGAAAAAAAAGTCACCTGCACTTCTGAATACTATTTTACTGTCCTGTTGGAGATGCTGCTGGAGATAGGCAGCAGATACTGACCTGTTCCTGCTAGAGCAGGGGTTCCCAACCAGGGGGGAAACTCCCCCCAGGGGGGGGAATCTTACGGTTTCAGGGGGGGGATTGGGACTACAGACTCAAACTGTTGGAATACTGATCTTTCTCCAAATTACAATTCTACAGATTGTACATAATCTACAGGACACCACACACCTTATTGCAGGGATGGCGAACCTTTTTGAGCCCGAGTGCCCAAACTGCAACACAAAACCAACTTATTTATTTCAAAGTGCCTTAAATTTGGCAGGAAGGAGGAGGGGGCACGAGCTAATCGCGCCCCGCTGTGTCTCAGGGCATGGCTCTTCACCGGGCATGAAAAGATTCGGGGGCGCGCGCACTGTGCTTCTGAGCTGTCTGTTCAGTTAGAACAGTGTTTCTCAACCTTGGGTCCCCAGATGTTTTTGGCCTACAACTCCCAGCATGCCCCAGCCAGCATAGCTGGCTGGGGCATGCTGGGAGTTGTAGGCCAAAAACATCTGGGGACCCAAGGTTGAGAAACACTGAGTTAGAAGGAGGGCTGGGTGCCTGCACAGTCCGCTTCTGGGGGTGGAGATGTTGGAGTGTGCCTGCCTGTGGAGCCGAGCGAGGAATGAGTGGAGAGGAGTTACTATGGAAACCCGATGCTGAATGCAGAAGGGGATGGTCTTTTCGCGATCTGGCGACCAATGGCTCGAGTGCCCACAGAGAGGTCCCTGCGTGCCAGCTGTGGCACCCGTGCCATAGGTTAGCCATCACTGCCTTATTGTATGGCACAGATTAAGTCAGACAATCTTGGAAAGGGGAGAATGACATTCTGACATATGGTGAAAGGGGTGCATGGGGCAAAAAAAGGCTGAGAACCACTGTGCTAGAGCAATGTATGTATATATCTACCAACCTTCTTCATCACTAGTGGGCACATAGAGCTAGGAGGCTTACTAGCAGAATACAGAAAGGGACTAGACTGTGTCCATATTTCCCCATTATTTTGAAAATCATACATTTTATTCAAAATATCGTAGCAATGGTTTTAACAAGAGGGATTTCAATTAGCCAGGAGATAGTAAGACATTAACACACATTAACAAATGGACCTCACCCTGAGAATAAATAATTGAAACTCAGATAGGAGAAAACAACATAAATAGTTCAAAATCATTAAATTTAGTATTCCATGAGTGAATAAATAATACCCAATTCTATGTAAGCTTGTTACTTGCCTTTCTTCTCTCACTTTTACAAAATTACTGACGGTGGGTAAAATATTTACTTGGAAGATGCCCCTATTTATTTAAATGGGACTTGCTTTCAATATACTTAGGATTGAAGCTTCAGTTAGTTCTGTCATAGCCACTATATTCTAAATCCCGTTACACTCAAAAGAATCAGGTGAAATATATTTCCATTGCCCTCAGCAGATAACCTTATAATAACTACCGTAATACATTAAAAATAAATTTTAATGTATTAATTATACATTAAAGAGAGCCAGTGTGGCTTAGTGGTGAGAGTGTTGGACTGGGACTCAGGAGATCCGGGTTTTAGCCCCTGCTCAACCATGAAACTCACTGGGTGACTTTGGGCCAGTCACTGACTCTCAGCCTAACCTACCTACACAGGGTTGTTGTGAGGATAAATGGAGAGGAGGAGGAGGATTATGTAAGCCGCCTTGGGTTCCTTGCAGGAAAAAAGGTGGGGTATAAATGTAATAAAATAAATAAATAAATAAATAAGATTCCATATTGTATTTTCATATTTCTCTTTCAAGTAACCTAGAAAAATAATTATATGGTCTAAAAGAATATCATATCTATCAATTTCCTAATGAAACATCATTGTATACATAAGTAACTTCCTCAAATCAGACAAAGTCACTTCCTTTAACATCCGCCCCCTGCTACTTTTTGCTACGTGTAGAAGGAAGCTAGATACCAGTCAAACATTTCTGCCATTTTGGAAGGGTGTTTTGAGCTCTAGTGCCAGCTGCCATCAGCTTGCAGGTTTAAAAATAATTCATCTCAAACACAGAGGGATGTAAACAGAATAATTTTGCGAACTGTGCGAGTGACATGTCATCATCATCAGGCGATCACTCGTGACCGAGTAAGATTGTCTTCCGGGATAAAAGGAGGAAATTCTAAAGAAGATTGTGTAGACTCTAGCGATGGGTCCGTAAGTGACTGTGGAGGCCAATTCTAGATCCACACAGCTTCCCACAGTGAGGACACAGGTTACCAGATAGAAGATGGTCCTGTAAAGGATTCATTTGACGTGCTTTTCGCTTAGCACGTTTCTCCCTTTCACCTTGCACTCGGGCTTCTTCAAAGTCCATGGAACCTTTGTGAAAGGCCAACCTCCATTTAGATCGTTCATGGGCCAGAGCTTCCCAGTTTTCGATGTTTATATTGCATTTTTTTAGATTAGCCTTATGAACATCTTTAAACCTCTTATATTGACCACCGATATTCCGCTTTCCATTCTTGAGTTGGGAGTAAAGTAACTGCTTTGGGAGACGGCAGTCAGGCATTCGAACAACATGACCGGTCCACTGAAGTTGGCGTTGAAGGATCATTTTTTCAATGCTAGTAGTCTTTGCTTCTTCCAGTACACTGACATTTGTTCGTCTATCTTCCCAAGTAATTCGCAGGATTTTCCGGAGGCAACGTTGATGAAACCTTTCAAGGAGGTGGAAGTGACGTTTATAGATAGTCCATGTTTCGCAGGCATACAATAAAGTTGGTAATACAATGGCTTCATAAACCAGTGTTTTGGTCTTCTTACAAATATCCCGATCCTCGAACACTCTATGTTTCATTCGAGAAAATGCAGCACTTGCGGAGCTCAAACGATGCTGGATTTCACTGTCGATGTTAGCTGTAACAGAAAGATAGCTGCCAAGATAGAGAAAATGATCGACATTTTCCAGTATTGTCCCGCCAAGCTGGATAGATGGCATCACCAAAGGGTTAGCTTGCACTTGCTGATGAAGCACTTTGGTCTTTTTGATGTTAAGTGAGAGACCAAGTTTTTCGTATGCTTCTGCAAAAGCATTTAGGATAGTTTGGAGATCATCCTCTGAATGTGCGGAGACCACATTATCATCAGCATACTGAAGTTCCACAACGGAGGTTGTAATTACCTTACTTTTTGCTTTCAGCCTGCTGAGATTAAAAAGCTTTCCATCTGTTCGATATATAATCCCCACACCAGTGGGAAGTTTCCCCTTGACAAGATGTAAAACCATGGCGATGAAAATGGCAAATAATGTTGGGGCGATAACACATCCCTGTTTAACACCTGATCCCACTTTAAATGGAGCACCATGAGAGCCGTTGTTGTCCAAAACCGTTGCCGTCATGTTGTCATGGAGAAGTCGCAAGATATTCACAAATTTATTGGGGCATCCAATTTTCATAAGGATAGTCCAGAGAGCTGTACGGTCTACAGTATCAAAGGCCTTAGCCAAATCGATAAATGCCATATAAAGGGGTTGATTTTGCTCCCGGCATTTTTCTTGGAGCTGACGTGCAGTAAAAATCATGTCTACTGTCCCTCTAGAGGGGCGGAAACCATATTGAGTTTCAGGGAGGATCTCTTCTGAAATAGATAGAAGACGGTTTGCGAGAATCCTAGCAAATATTTTACCTGCGGTTGCTAAGAGAGAAATGCCCCGATAGTTTCCACAGTCTGTTCTATCACCCTTCTTAAAGAGGGTGATAATTATGGCATCCCTGAAGTCTTCTGGGATCTCTTCTCTTATCCAGATTTTTTCAATGAGTTTATGAAGATGTTGTACAAGTTCGGGGCCCCCTTCTTTAAAGATTTCAGCAGGAATCCCATCTGGTCCACTAGCTTTGTTGTTCTTCATTTGATTAATGGCTTTTTTTACTTCATCCAAAGTGGGGAGTATTGCAAGTTCCTCTTTAATTTGTTTTTGTGGGATTTGCGAAAAAATCTCATTATCCACCTTAGATTTACGATTTAAAAGGTCATAATAATGCTCTTTCCAACGCAGTGCAATAGACTCTTTGTCTTTTAAGAGTTTGGTGCCATCTTTTGATTGTAAAGGGTTTGTACCATAGGTTTTTGGTCCATAAATGGCCCTTGTGGCCTTAAAAAAGCCCCGTGCATCATGAGATTCTGCAAGTTGTTGAATTTCCTCAGCTTTCTTTTTCCACCAAGCGTTCTTAAGTTCTCTTGTTCTTCTTTGGACCTCAGCCTTTGCGCTAGCATAGGTTTTTTTCTTGGCAGCGCAGTTAATATCATTTTGCCATATTTGGAAGGCTTTCCTTTTTTGGTCAATTATATATTTAATCTCATTATCATTTTCATCAAACCAATCCTGATGTTTCTTAGTTTCATATCCAATAGTTTGTTCACAAGCTGCAGTAATGGAGGTTTTCAGCTTAGACCAATGGTCCTCAATGTTGTCAGGAGGTTCCGTAGGTAGATGTTCCTTAAGAAGTGATTGAAGACGAGTTTGCTTAATAGGATCTTGAAGGACTTGGATGTTCATTTTACGCCTTGGTTTCCTTCCTTGAAGCCTACGTTGGGGAGCAATGTTGATAACCATTGTGGACCGGATTAGTCGGTGGTCTGTCCAGCAGTCGTCGGCACTCACCATGGCCCTAGTAAGAAGTACATCGCGGCGATCTCTAACACGGACAATTACATAATCCAGAAGATGCCAGTGCTTTGACCGTGGGTGCTGCCATGATGTTTTAAGCTTATTCTTTTGTCGAAAGAGCGTGTTTGTAATAGTGAGATTATGCTCTGCACATATAGACAAAAGTAAGAGTCCGTTCGGGTTGCTATTACCAACTCCGTCTTTTCCAATAGTTTCTGGCCATAAATCAGAGTCACGCCCGACTCTTGCGTTAAAATCGCCCAGGAGGATAATTTTATCCTCCTTAGGTATCTCTGACAGGAGAGTGTCCAACTGGCTATAAAAACTTTCCTTGATGTCATCATCAGCATCTAATGTTGGTGCATAAGCGCTCAAAATAGTTACCTGTTGGTTATTGGCGAGCTTTAATCGAAGAGTTATCAGGCGTTCGTTAATGCCAGTAGGAACTTCTGACAAAGAGTTCACTAGTTCATTTTTGATGGCAAAGCCTACTCCATGTATTCGTCGGTCCTGCTCAGGTAGTCCTTTCCAGAAGAAGGTATAACCTCCTTTTTCTTCTTTCAACTGTCCCTCTCCTGCCCTTCGAGTTTCTTGAAGTGCTGCTATGTCAATTTTAAACCGTCTCAGCTCCCTTGCAATAATAGCAGTCCTACGCTCAGGGCGTTCACTATCTATGTTATCCAGCAATGTCCGTATATTCCATGTTCCAAAATTCAAATGTCTTTTTCGACCGCTAAAATGGTGACCCCACTGGACGCGGTAATCCAGTCAGGGGAGAAAGAGGTAGACTATGTTTAGGGCACCTTTTCTAGCCCCCTCCCCATACGGGGTGAGCAGAGTGGATCCTAAATAGGGCTGCTCAGTCATGGATACAGCTGCCGAGCTGCTCGACTACCTCGTTCCTTGAACAGGGCGACTGAGTCTGCATCCACCGCCCATGTGCTGGTCCATGGCTAGGGGCTTCCAGATTCACAGTCCTGCCCCCGTCGCCGTTCGCCAGTCGCCATGGGACTTTTTTTATGTTTGTTTGGTTGGGTTGGGTTGGGTTGGATGGGTTGGGTTGGAAGACGCCTGTGCGTGAAACTGTTTTATGTGGGGAGATCGGTGCACAACGAATCACCACACAAACTTGACAGAGTACGGCAGAGATCCAATGGCACGGTTACCCTGACGATTGGAAAACCATTCTCTGCTGCAGCCTTCATCCGCCTTCACAGCCGTTGTAATTTAGGTTTAATTATCTTCCGCCTGTTCTGCCGTTGAGGACTTTGTTTTGGATCGTTCTTTGTCTGGTTCCTCTCCCCGGACCTTACCGCCATGGGTGACCCTACTGGGAGTACATAGCTCCCGACGGCATTGCTCACAGGATTCATCGGAACACGCAAGCCCACTCACCACTTCAAGGTGCTTGGCACAGCAGGAACACGAAGAGCTGAGTTTAAATGTTTTGAGACAAGAAAATAACCTCTTTGCCAAGATCAAAATCAAACCCTTTAGGTACTGTATAGAACAGTGGGGCTTTAGACTACTTCATCGTGCCTTCCAACTGTACCTATTTAATTGGGGCACTATGTGTACAGATTGCTGGTATGTGGTTTCTGAGTATGTAGCTAGTAGTTCTGTGGCTCACCTGCCAAATGTATCTATTTTAGCTGATGCAATACTATCTGATTGACCAGTGGGACAAGATCTTCCAACCTCGGTGGTTGGGAACATTTTAGTACCCTGGGCAGCCATCATTTGTGCTGGATGGAGGTGGAAGGTAATGGGCAAAGGCGACATACTGCACCCCCAAACACATTACCTAGGAGTTTTACTGCCACTCCACTGCCCCTTATCACCCCTCACTTTCATCTGGGGTGGGGACTAGCCAGCACCATGCCAGGGGCCAGATTTGGTCTTGGGGTTGGCAACGGATGGCCCCTTCATTTCATATTTTGACAGACCTTGGGTGGGTGCATGCCATCAGATTTTGTGGAAGTGCCCACCCCCCATCTGGCTGTTAGGTTTAGTGTGGGGTGCAGAAGTGAATGGAGTGCAAAATATCTCCTGACTTAGATTCAAGGTGACTATACGTCACGGTCTGATAACAAGTTTGCAAGTCAACAAGTTATGTAATTATTGCGTAACCGTTGTATAATCCTCCTATTGTTTATAGTTAAATACTATAAAGTAGGGGTGAGCACGGTGTTGTGCTACCATCTTCAAATAACCTCTCTTCTGCGTGTGACACGCCTTAATCTCGTAAGAGTCTTACAACTGAATAAACACTTTACTATCAATACATTGCTTTTGCTTTCTTCCTTCCGTGCGTAATTCTAAGAGTTAAGCGGGCAAAGCTTTTACTCTGGTTTACTCTCACACTGGCTTGAACCTGCCGTTCTATAAACCGCACACCACGTAATGAGTGCAGAGAATTAACGGGTGTTCATACTTCCTTCTGCCAGGTGTTAGAAGACTACACTTCACTCACACATTTAAAAAATGTGGACGACAACGACTGTATACAATCGCCCTTGTTTCTGTAGCAATGGAAGAGGGGGAAGCTGGGGTGAGGGTGGGGAGGGAACTGACTCCGATTTTACCTCCAAGACTGCCAAGGTATTTTTAATCCACTGCCCCCTTTTCAGCATGTATCTCCAGTCTTACCTCCATTCTGCATCCTCTGCAGACAGAAAGCCAGGCTCTTCCTCCAGCATGACATTCTGACACTAGTGGAGAGACAAAGAAGCTGCAAGCTATCAGTCTCCTGAAGGGGAGATCCTAAGATGCACAGCTGAAACCGTAATCCGCCTTGGTTCATAGGGCTAGACACTAGGCACTTGGAGCAGCTCCATGAATGCTCGCCAAGGCTGAAAAATCCCACTCTCATTTACAATATGTGAAAGCATTGCAAAGCATCGGTCAGGAGCTAATTTTTCTACCAGGATGGAGCAATTTCACATGTCCACAGCAAAAAGAAACAGATGGCGAAGAGTGGAAGGGAGGGATGGAAGGGCAAATTGTGAGACCCTTCTGTACTATGCCTTAAAGAGCAGGCTTACAACTCCGATCGCACAGAGGTACACAGTAGCATGCAAGAAGATAACATGGCTGACACTTATGTAATTCATTTACATGCATTATTATTATTACTATGAATAATAATAATATACTGTTTTATATATTTCAGTTTTGGAGAGCGCTCATAACTTGGAAAATGTCTGTTCCCTTTACATAGGTTTACAGAAAAATCAGAACAAGATTTTGGCATTTTTGGCTCACATTTTATCACACAAAAAGGAGGAGGAACCTATGAACGGCCAAATGTCATTTTAAAAGCAACACATTTACCACGGTTTAAGCGGGTTTGGGCAAAGGGTTTGGGCAAAGATAAAAATGTTTCCCTGCATTTCATAAAGCACATATGCTTAAGGATAACTTTTGCTTTGGTAACTAAAGTTTGGTTGCTGGACTTGAATATAGCAAGTATCCATGTCTACAACTCTACCAGGGCTAAATTTCTAAGTACATGTACATGAAGTGAATTCCTTTGAAACCAATGGGACTTAACTTCTGCTTAAAAGGTTGAGGAGCCAGATGTAGCTTAGAGCAATCAGTGAATATCAGTCAAAATAGATAAGGCAATATCAGAGAATCTAATTTTTATTTATTTTTGTGGAGAAAAGAGCCTTTGAGGGTTCCTGCACACACACACACACACACACACACACACGCCTCCTCATGTGTAAACCAAGTAAGGCTGGGAGGAGGCGATGGTGCCTGGAAGTCCTGAAAAGCTGGAGACCAGGCTTTCAAATGCAAATGTAGTTCAGGCCCAGTAAGTCCTGAGTCATGAGTCCCCCTCCCCCTATCTGGCCAGGTGAAGTGCATCCTGATTGGCTAAGAAGCAGCGAAGCTACAGAAAGGAGGGGAGGGGGGGAAGGTATATTTCCCAACTTGTGGGTTTTGTTCTTTGTCTTTGTCATTGTGTGGTTGCTGGTTGTTGGAGCAATGGTGGCAAGCCAAGCAGAGGCCCAAGCCTTCGGGCGGCCTCAGGATCCGACCCCAGGTAGCTCCTGGTGAAATTAGCTGAATGAGGGCTTTGGCAAGGCAAGCCTTGTGGAGGGCTACCCATCTCGGACCTTCGGGTAGGTGTAGTAGTCCTCCCGGGCAGCAAGGCTGTGCTGGATCCAACCCTGGAAGAGAACTGACCCCCAGGTAACAGAGTTGTGTGCCTGGGAGATATAATGAATCAGGTTTTGTTATTTTGTAGCTCTATTTCTGTGTACCAAAGTGTCTCTCTCTAATTTTGTGTGCTTCTCTCATTTCCCTATTGGTTGTTGTAAAATGCTACCAGAATAAACCTCCTTTGGTTTTTTACCCCACATGGTGTTTGTGGATTGCTCTGCTTGGTTCAGCAACTAAATCCAGGTTACAGTCAGAAAGGCAAGTCCCTGAACAGAGATTCAAGTAGGATTGCAGACAGCTGAGGCTGGCAATCTGGTACCTTGAGATCTCTGGGGGTCTTGGGTCCTTTGAGGTAGGTAAGGGTGGGTTGTGGCGGGTCAGCCAGCCCCCCTTCCTCCACATATTTATTTATTTATATTTATACCCCGCCTTTTTTCCTGCAAGGAACCCAAGGCGGCTTACATAATCCTCTTCCTCCTCTCTGTTTTATCCTCACAACAACCCTGTGAGGTAGGTTAGGCTGAGAGTCAGTGACTGGCCCAAAGTCACCCAGTGAGTTTCATGGCTGAGCGGGGACTAGAACCCGGATCTCCCGAGTTCCAGTCCAACACTCTCACCACTACGCCACACTAGCTCTCTAATTAATTGTTCTTCCATTCTGGCAGCAGAATTCCTCTCAACTTCTATTAGATATCACTTTTTAAATAAAATATTCTGTCAGAAGTGTTATGTGCACTGTAAAAAAAGCTATTGCTTTCTAGCTGAGTTCCACAATGGACAGCTTCATATTACACACAACATGTGTGTGGTTTGCAAAATGTTCTAAAGATCTTCTTGATAAAATCCACACTGGGAAATGAAAAATATGGCACACATATTTCCTAACTGATAAGTGGTGCTTACGTTAACTGAGTGCACTATAACATTCTACAAAATAAGTACTCAGTAATGAAGTACTTCCTATTAAAGTAGAATTGCTTGGGGCTAAATTGCCTGATTTTGATTCTGCACTACTCAGGTTGTGAAAAGTAATGTATGCCTTTTGCTTCTAAGTTCAACTATAAGGAGTCTGAAAAATAGAATTCTGAAGAAGTTGTGCTTTAGTGTTGATAGCCCAGACAATGGTTTACTACTAACTGGTCAGCAACTGGTTATTATGGGGCCATTTTTAGAAGAAATATAGGAGTGATGGGCCAAGCTGCCCTATCACCACCCCAATTAGCAAGTTCTGTTGCTACAAATGCCCTCCATAGCCTTCTTTCACTTCTGGCAGGAAGTGTGTGTGTGTGTGTGTGTGTGTGTTAGAGAGAGGGGGAGAGAGATCTTCAGGGGGCCAGATAAAGAACATAAGAAGTGCCCTACCAGATTAGATCAAGGGTTCACACAATGGTCAACCAGATGCCTGTGAGAAGCCCACAAGCCCACAAGCATAGACAAACTGGAGAGGGTTCAGAGGAGGGCAACAAGGATGATAAAGGGACTGGAAACAAGGCCCTATGAGGAGAGACTGAAAGAACTGGGCATGTTTAGCCTTCAGAAGAGGAGACTGAGGGGAGATATGATCGCACTCTTCCAGTATTTGAAGGGATGTCACACAGAGGAGGGCAAAGATCTCTTCTCGTTCATCCCAGTTTGCAGGACACGGAATAATGGGCTCAAGTTACAGGAACCCAGATTCCACCTGAACATCAGGAAAAATTTCCTGACTGTCAGAGCAATAAGACAATGGAATCAACTACCTAGGGAGGTGGTGGGCTCTCCCACTCTGGAGGCATTCAAGGTGCAGCTGGACAGACATCTGTCAGTGGGTGGAAAAGATGGGGACTAGAGAACAAATAATGGAAATTGTTGGGAGAAGAAGATTATCGTGGTTAAATTTATTACAGTTAGAACAGTGGTCGAAGAAATGGAAAAGGAAAACTGAGTACGAGAGAGATTTAACTAATTTTGAAAAGATGATTATGTCTAGAGACGGCCTACCAGGTAATGCATCAACAAGAGGTATAACAAGGGATTTATATAGATTGATCCAAAAAGCAAAAGAACAAGAGGATCAGCTTAAGACAGTATGGGATAATGAATTTGAAGAGGTGACCTCGATGGTGGGGTGGAACAATATATGGGACAGACGGATTGTGAAAATGATGTCAATTAGGATAAAGGAAAATTTTTATAAACTAATTTGGAGATGGTATTTAACTCCAGTAAGATTAAATAGAATAGATAATAATTGTTCTGCATTATGTTGGAGAGGATGTCAGGAAAAAGGGACATATGCTCATATGTGGTGGAGTTGTAAAAATGTATTGGTGTTTTGGCGAGAGGTTTTTACAGAAATATCGAAAATTATTGGTACTAATTTAGAGGTCTGTCCAAAATTAGCATTGTTATCAATAACTGAGAAGCTTATTTGTGATCAAAATACGAAGGAGTTAATTGTAAACTTGTTAACTGCGGCCAGGCTAATGATAGCGAGAAATTGGAAAGTACAACATGTTTTCCTAATAACAGACTGGTATAAGGAAGTTTGGGACATAGCCCTAAATGATAAACTAACTAGTAGTATCAAATGCAAAAAAGGATTGCTAAAGAAGAAGAATTTTATGGAGATATGGAATCAATTACTAGACTATGTATTAATAAAGGGGAAGGGTAACATGCCTTGTCAGGATATGTTATATTTTTGGAATTTAGACTTTATTTGATCAAGAGGATAGAAGTATATTAATTGGTCCCTTGGAGGGTGGGGGGGAGCACTTTATGATTTATTGTATGTTGATTATGTTATATTTGTGTGATAATTTTGTATTTTGCTAAATATATTTTCTGTGTTATAATTTGTTTTGAAAAATAAATAAAATATTAAAAAAAAAAAAAAGACATCTGTCAGAGATGCTTTGACCTAGATTCCTGCATTGAGCAGGGGGTTGGACTCGATGGCCTTGTAGGCCCCTTCCAACTCTACTTTTCTATGATTCTATGATTCTATGTGTGCAATAGCACCTTCCTGACTGTGTTCCCCAGCAACCAGTGTACAGGCATACGTTACTGGAGGTAGCATATAGCCATCATGACTAGTAACCATTGATAGCCTTATTCTCCACGAATTTCATAGAGTTGGAAGGAGCCTACAAGGCTATCTGAGTCCAACCCCCTGCTCAATGCAGGAAACTAGAGGAGGGGTCTCCCATCCAAGTAATAACCAGGCTTGACCCTGCTTAGCTTTCCACACTCAGACAAGCTGAGCCAGGGTAAGCCACAGTTTGTCTAATTCCCTTTTAAAGCCATCCAAATTGGTGGCAATCACTACATCATGCGGTAGCAAATTCCATTGTTTAAATATGCACTGTGTGAAGAAGTCCATTGCTGGAAAAGCATTATTCATCCAGGATTTAATTCTGGATGAAGATGCCGACCTGGCATGTATCACGGAGACTTGGCTGTGGGGAGAGCACAGAATGTGTCCCACCCAGCTCTGCCCGCCAGGTTATTCCGTGGTATTATTCGGGGAGGTGGAGTGGCAGCAGCCTATAGGACACTCTCAAGTGTAAAAAAGCAACAACAGTGCAGTTATTTCTGTGGTGCATCTGTTCTCTGCGTGGTAAATCATATAGCATTGCCTTAGTCAGACCATTGCTCCATCTAACCCAAGGATGAGGAATATGTGGCCCTCCAGATGCTGTTGGAGTTGTAGTCCAACAACATCTGGAGGGACACACATTCCTCACCCCTGATCTATCCCAATATTAACTAGTGCTTGGACCGGTAGCAGCTCTCCAAGACTGTCAGCAGAGGCCTTTCCCAGCCCCTGTTATCTGTAGTCCTTTGCCTGGAGAGGGCAGGAATTGAACCTGGGATCACTTGCATGTAAAACAGGTCTTCTACCTACCACTTAGGTAGAGTGGATGGTTGGTAGAGCACCTGGATGGTTTTGCAGTACAGAGGCCTTGTTCTTTGCATTGCAAATAAAGTGACCTGCAGATTATGAGGCAATGCCTTTAATGCTGGCATGCAAGCAATTGCTCTCAGTATACAATACTGCCTGTGGGTATCTGTAAGACAAATGTTTAAAAGGTAGATGACTTTCATGAAACATAGCCCTAGTCTTCCTGTGATACACTACCTTTTTAAACAAGTATCAGTCCACAGGCTATTGGTAAGGCTTAAACTTTTGCTTGTAACCTTATGGTCTCTGACAGGCCAGGGAGGACGGAGGGGGAATGGTGAGTTAAAAAAATTAGAGAGGCTCGCTCTATTTTTAGGCTTCCCCCCTCCTTAGACATGACAAGTATTGTTCTCAAAATAGCATGCTCTTGGTCCATCAAATTATAGCTTTCTAACATTATTCCTTTAAGTCTTCTGTTTTCATTCAGTGGTGCCCCCTCCCTCCCAAGAAGCAGAGGGGTATGATGTTTGTGTGTCATTTCCCACACATTCCCATCTTGAGAAATTAAGATTCTGATATATTTGAGTGTCCAAATTCCTCCAAACCTAACATCTCCAAATTTTGCTGATAATTTCCTGAATTCCTTTCCTTTCCTAAACTCCAGAACATGGTAAACAAGCTTCAGCTTGGTGTGTGTGTGTGTGTGTGTGTGTTTAATTGAACCATATGGAAGTAAATACATCTAGGTTAGTGTTCTCCAACCTTGGGTCCCCAGATGTTTTTGGCCTACAACTCCCAGCATGCCTCAGCCAGCATAGCTGGCTGGGGCATGCTGGGAGTTATAGGCCAAAAACATCTGGGGACCCAAGGTTGGAGAACACTGACTAGGTGCTATTGTGCTAGAACCAACAACAGCATACTAATGTGAAGTATAATGTGAAAGGTTGGTTTGCTTACCATTCACAAATCTCTAATAAGAAATATGACACACAGCTGAAGACAGCTATATTGAATTTGAAAAGTTAATTAACACCATTGTTTTTCTTTCCCCTTTTCTAATTATACTGGTTCATTTGATTATGATCTACACACAGTGCAATCCCATACATATCTGCTCAGAAGTACGCCTCGCTGGGTGCAATGAGACTCTTACTCTGTGAAAAGTGTGTATGTATAGGTTTGCAGCAATGGGGTCACAGATCCATGCTCAGAACTAGTATGCTTTATGATCTATGATGAACTACCAGCTGCTAAGGACACACCTTAGTGTTTTTGCTTGTTTCCTTCCACAATCATCTGCCTGGCTGCTGTCAGAAGCAGAATACTGGGATATTTATTTATTTATTATATTTATACCCTGCCTTTTTTCCTGCAAGGAACCCAAGGCGGCTTACATAATCCTCCTCCTCCCCCTCCTTTCCATTTGATCCTCACAACAACCCTGTGAGGTAGGTTAGGCTGAGAGTCAGTGACTGGCCCAAAGTCACCCAGTGAGTTTCATGGCCAAGCGGGGACTAGTATTCATAGATTATAGAGTTGGAAGGAGCCTACAAGGCCATCGAGTCCAACCCCCAGCTCAATGCAGGAAACTAGAGGAGGGGTCTCCCATCCAAGTAATAACCAGGCCTGACCCTGCTTAGCTTTCCACGCTCAGACAAGCTGAGCCAGCGTGAGCCACAGGCCGAATCACCCGGATCTCCTGAGTCCCAGCCCAACACTCTAACCACTACGCCACACTGGCTCTCAATATATCAATATATCTTGGCTTGATCAAGTGAGACCATTTTGATCTTCTTACAATTCCCCACTACACATATTTTGGTACCTTTGCCTCCAGAGGCAGGTAGAATCATAGGGGACCAAAGATCCTTTAGGGCGCAATCCTATGCATGTTTAGACAGAAGAAAGTCCTACAACTCCCAGCATTCCCTAGCTAGCCAGGCTGGCTGGGGAATGCTGGGAGTTGTAGGACTTTTTTCCCCATCTAAACTTGCATAGGATTGTGCCCTTAGGGTGCAATCCTATCCAGCATGTTTAGACAGAAAAAGGACCTACAACTCCTGGCATTCCCTAGCCAGCATTGCGAGCTGGGGAATGCCGGGAGTTGTAGGACATCCCCCCAAACATGCATAGGATTGCGCCCTTAGTCAACCCTTTGCTCAAAACCAGGAATGTCTGCCCACCATATCAATGATGCTTCCGCTTAGCTCAGGGGTGCAGAACCTTTGGGCCAAATCCAGGCCTCCTGGAGTGCCAATCTGGCCCTCTGAGATTCCTCAGATGGTCACACTTCCTTTTCCCCACCCAACAATCATTTCGTTGTTTCCCAGCTTTTGTGCAGGTTCCCCCCCCCCCCACTATTTTAAAAGATTGAAATTCCTCCCCCAAGGCTTAGCTACTGGCAGTAAGAGCTTTAAGCATATGAGCCAGCATTTTTGGCTCTACTGTTTTGCCTGGAATGCAACCTGCAAGAGCTTCTCCCAAATGGAATTCAGTCCTCGGTTCTGCAGCCCTGGCTCGGATTAATCGAAGCGAGCAAGACATCCCAGCCATACACAGTAAAGGAAGGCAGCAAATCACAAAGGGGCCTAGTAGCAAAATAAAGTGGGAGAAAATACTTGCCTAGTCACCCATATATAGCCTACTCTGAATGTCAGTAAACTCCATCCCCTGACTGATGCTTCATGCATAATATACCGTACACCCTTTGAGTGAGTGAGTGAGAGAGATTTAATCAGTTCATTGTTTAGCACTTGATGACTTGTATAGCTGAATGTATGAATAGACTCCACTGAGAAGCATCAGATTTGATGTGATATGAAAGTCTTATCTGAGATGTTCGATTTGTGATGGCTCATTCATTCACACATGCAGCCATCAAGTGATAAATATTCATGTGTGAACTAGCCCAAATTCCAGGGGGCGGGAGGGGACATTTTAGACCAAATGCCAACCTAGTTCTGCCAACAACTTAATGCCACAGAAGAGGCAGGGGGAATTCAACATCCTACTCTGGACGAGGGGGGCCATTTCCTGACTCCAATTAGCTATTACTGTTTCAAGAAGGGCGTTCCAGAATTCCGTACCTCAGATAGTAAAAATACTTTTATCAATCGCCTGGAGCTTTTACAAAGCTTACAGGAGCCTTCACTACTTGTGTTAGGATAACAGCCCTCCTTGATGAAACTGTATGTAAAAAGCTTGTCACTTCTTAGACAGTAGGGATGACAGCATTGAACTGATACACAAGGAAAGCCTTTGAAACCATCCGTCTCTGCGTGCTCATCAGAGCAGTGAATCACATACCAATAGCAGAGCGAGGGGGTTGTGACTCTTGTGATGGACTTCCACAGCCCCTGCTTGCTCATCAATTGCAGAGGTATTCATTACTGCCTGTTGGTCTTTTCTGCTGCTAATTGAGGAAGGGAATGCCAGCTAAAGGTTATCCTCCTGGCTTGAGCCCTATCAATTATGCAAGATCACAGCGGGAAATTGACTGACTGGTTACACACCATATTCCAAAAGGTGTCAAACCATGGCTCCTTCCTCCTTTATTAGAATTACTCATACATTTTCAAAACGATGGAAGCATGTGCCTGAGTCAGTGTGCGTTTCCAGCCAAATTAGAAACAAACAAACTAGATTGCATGATTAATTAAGCCTCATAGGATAGTCTTTGGATCTTTCATCCAAAACAGCATTGGTATAACATTGATTTCCTACATGTGGGCTAAAAGCACCATATTTAGGAGTGAGGTGGGTGTGGCCTAAAGCCGAGATATACTGTACTGGCTTTACAGTCACCCAGAAAGTTCATGGCAGAGGTAACATTTGGATGAGATACGTACTTTCTGGCTCACAGCTCAGATGATCAGTTCTTGGCAATGATCTGTTTATTTTTTACCAAAAAATGAATGAATGAAGATCCAGAGTAACCCAAATTCTGTGTCAATAAAAGCCTGTAAGTTTGCAAAATATATTCTACTTTTCTAGCACTAGTCTTTTAAAGTTTCACCCTAGTATAGCTTTCCCCAACATGGTGCCCTCCAGATGTTTTGGACTACAACTCCCAGCATTCCTGATCATTGACTATGCTGACTGGGGCTGATGGGAGTTGACATCCAGATGTTTTGGGCTTTAACTCACATCAGCCCCAGCCAGCACAGCCAATGGTCAGGAGTGCTGGAAACATTAGTCTAAACATCTGGTGGGCATCAAGTTAGGAAAGGCTGCTCTAGCATCTCGACGCCAGATCTCCATTTTGTCCAGGGGGGCTAACTAAGCAGAGGCTTAGGGCCAGCGAGGACAAGAAAGTTGCAGCTTGTCCTTGCTAACCACTAATTCAGTTAATCAGTAGGGACTCTCACCAGGCATGCACAGCAACTTGAAACCTTCAGAGCACGTGAATGTCTTTCTCATCGCCTTTTCCCTAACCTAATCCAGCATCCAGGTCACAATCATTCTGAATAGGTCAATCTAGAGTCCTAGCAAGGGAAAACTCTGCCTGAAGTGCTACTGGTAAACATATTAACACCCATGAAAGTTAGAGACCTCCACCCAAAATTTGCACATGGAACCACAGTTTGCACACCACGGGTGCCTTACACTCATCACCCATGGCAGAAAAAAGACAATCCCCCACTAGTATTGTTTTCCTCCACTCTAAGATAGATATTTGCATTCTTTTTTCCTCTTTCTCTACTCTACCTTCATTCTCCTCCCATCCCTCTCTCTTAATAAGAGAGGCAAACTGCAAGCAGCACTGTTTATATTCTGACCTCCCTGACTCGAAGCCAAGGATTTCCACCTGTGCATGGCACGCACGGATTCCACGTCCACCCCCCGCGCTTTGCCATCCTTGCATCAGGCTCCTCCTTAAGCACAGGAAAGGGGAACACAACAACACATGGCTGCAAATTAGAACTGTTTTGACACTTTCCCATGTCTCAGATGTGTGGGCTGTGGCACTGTTTCCCGGGGTGCTGTGAGTGTGTCCATCGTTTTTACACTGCTCTTGTATTTAGTTGTGGGGGTTCCCCCCCCCCTTTCTGGGGTGAGTGTGCAGTGGATTCAGCAGCTCTTCCACCAGTGTATATCTGGTCCTGGTGTAATGTAAGCATGGGTTGCTCTGCCCAGGTCAAGGGGTAGGAAATGGAAAGAGAAACTGCATAATACAGCCCTGCAGAGTACTAATCCTACAGCACAGGGGTGGGCAGCTTGTGGTCTTCCAGATGCTTTGGCCTACAACTCCCAACACCCCTCACCACTGGCTACGCTAGCTAGGGCTGATGGGGAGTTGTAGGTCAAAATATCTGGATGCCTACAACTTGTCCACCCGATTATCGCATTTCTATTCAGAAGGATCACTAAGTTCAATAGGGCTTACTCTCAGGTAAGTGTGTATAGGGTTACAACATTACGAGTGCAATCTAAGCATGTTTATTCAGACGGAATGCCTATCGAGTTAAATGGCACATACTCCTTAAGTGTTTAGGACAGCACCCTTAGGACGCCATCCTATACGTACCTACTCAGAAGCCCGATTAAATTCAATGGGGCTTACTCCCAGGTAAGTTGAGTACAGGATTGCGGCTTTAGGCAGCAATCCTATGCCCGCTTAACTGGGAGTAAATCCCACTGAACTCAATGGGACTTCCTTCTTTTTTTTAAATTATTTTATTTATTTTTCAAAACAAATTATAACAAAATATATATATATAACAAAATACAAGATTATCACACAAATATAACATAATCAACATACAATAAATCATGAAGTGCTCCCCCCCACCCTCCAAGGGACCAATTAATATACTTCTATCCTCTTGATCAAATAAATTCCAAATTCCAAAAATATAACATATCCTGACAAGGCATGCTCCCCTTCCCCTTTATTAATACATAATCTAGTAATTGATTCCATATCTCCATAAAATTATTCTTCTTTAGCAATCCTTTTTTGCATTTGATACTACTAGTTAGTTTATCATTTAGGGCTATGTCCCAAACTTCCTTATACCAGTCTGTTATTAGGAAAACATGTTGTACTTTCCAATTTCTCGCTATCATTAGCCTGGCCGCAGTTAACAAGTTTACAATTAATTCCTTCGTATTTTGGTCACAAATAAGCTTCTCCATTATTGATAACAATGCTAATTTTGGACAGACCTCTAAATTAGTAACAATGATTAACAATAATTTTCGATATTTCTGTAAAAACCTCTCGCCAAAACACCAATACATTTTTACAACTCCACCAGTCATGCCTTCGATTGAGAGCATAATTCGTTCCAGAAACGTGCTTGTCATCCAAAACACTCTTATATCAAAACGAAATCCCCCCCCCAAAAAAAATTTGTACAGAGATTTTTAATTTAAGCCGTACTACAGTACTTGTATTGCAAGACGTCGCTTGTATATCAAGTAAAAATAAATAAATAAATAAATAAATATTTAAAAATTTGCTTGTCTTGTATAGCTCTGTAAATTTGCTTGTATAGCTCTGTACTGTACATGCTCGAAGGACACTTGTAAATTCTCTTATTATTACTTCAGGCTTGAGCACTTGGTTGAAAGCAGGGCTATGGGACTTAGCCTTGGCACAAAGTAAGCCCTGCTTCTTTCTTACTCCATTGACGCGCTGCTTAATCTTGATGGCCTGTTATGAGTGTATTGATAGTGAACCCTTTGATATTAGTGTTTTAAAAAGAAAATACTGAGATAGTGAGAATCCCTAGTGCTATTTATGTATGATTACTACTACTACTACTCTCAAACCAACTTACTTGTAATCCAAGTATTACTGTATGAGCATATGTCCCTTTCTCCTGACATCTCTCCAACAAAATGCAGAACAATGATTATCTATTCTATTTAATCTTAATGGGACTTCCTTCTAAGTAGACAATAGACATGCATAGGGTTGCGTTGTTAGTGGGTTTAGGCAAGAGCAAGCTACCTAATTAACGCTTTTATCTCTACGATAATGATGATAATAATAATAAAAAAACCCACAACAGGACTACAGCGGCTCCTAGAGCGGCCCTCGCCTCTTCTCACCGCGCGACACAGCCCTCCTCGCTTTTTGGCTTGACGGCGGCGCCGTCCGCCGTCATAAGCACGTCGCCGAAGACGGTCGTAAAATAACAAGGCCGCCGGAAGTCCGGGTTGTGCTTTACGCCTTCAGCCGGAAGTGGTCGAGAGCGGTTGTGTTTACTGGGGCCGTCCTTTGTGCGCCCGACCGCCGCTGCCTGGGATCATGGACCGGAAAAAGAAGCCGTTGGATGTTACGGTTTCCTCGGTGAGCAGGGGAGGTGGAAGGGGCGGGGGATGAGTGTTCATAGGATCGCGGGCACCCGGGCTGGCCTGGGCCCTTGGCTCTTTATTTCTAACAGGGAGGTCCGCTGGGACAGTCTGGAAGTCTCACCTCTCCTGTGGTGTGTATAGCTCTGTACTGTACATGCTCGAAGGACACTTGTAAAATCTCTTATTATTACTTCAGGCTTGAGCACTTGGTTGAAAGCAGGGCTATGGGACTTAGCCTTGGCACAAAGTAAGCCCTGCTTCTTTCTTACTCCATTCTGAGTGTATGATAGTGAACCTCTTGATATCCGTGTTTTTAAAAGAAAATACTGAGATAGTGAGAATTCCAGTGCTATTTATGTATGATTACTAGTACTACCACCCAACAGCCGAAGCTCTCTGGGTGGTTTACAACAGTAAAAAATACAATAAAATACAATATCAAATATACACAGTAAGAACATTATAAAATTTTAAAACCAAATTTAAAAACAGCTCAGATAACTAAAACAGGTTAACACAACGCGACCTGTAAAAAAGTTAAAATAACCACCCCACTGTGTATTAGTTAGAGTTGTTAAATGCCTCAACACAGAGCCGGAAAGATAGAATTGTCGCCAGGAGGGCCTCAGTAGGGTAGCTTGTTCCACAGTTGGGGGCTACCACAGAAAAGTCCCTCCCCTTTGTTGCCACCCTCGGAGGTGGCAGTCGGAGGAAGGCCCCAGATGCTGAGCGTAGTGACTAGGTAGATTGTGGATGGGAGAGGCATTCCATCAAGTATTGCAGTCCCAAGCCATGCAGGGCTTTATAGGTTAAGACCAGCACTTTGAATCGGGCTCAGAAGCATATAGGCAACCAGTGCAAGCAGGCCAGAACTGGTGTTATATGTTCGGACCTTCTGGTCACAGTGATAAGTCTGGCTGCTGCATTTTGCACAAGCTGCAGCTTCTGAACAGGCTTCAAGAGATTACCAGAGCGTAGATTGCTGAAACCAGGCTATCCCTGTCCAGATAGGGGCATAGCTGGGCCACCAGCCAGAGCTGGTAGAAGGCACTCCTTGCCACTGAGGCCACTTGAGCCTCAAGTGACAAAGATGGCTCAAGGAGAACCTCCAAGCTACGAACTTACTCCTTCAAGGGGAGTGCAACCTCATCCAGAACAGGTTGAACACCCTCCATCTGGACAGAAGAACCACCCACTAACAGCATCTCAGTCTTGTCTGGATTGAGCCTCAGTTTGTTAGCTCTTTGTTAGCTCTCATCCAGTCCATTGTTGCAGCCAGGCACCAGTTTAGCACTTCCACAGCCTACTGAAGATGAAAAGGAGAAATAGAGCTGCGTGTCATCAGCGTATTGATGGGAACGCACTCCAAAACTCCGGATGACCCCACTCAGTGGTTTCATGTATATCTTGAATAGCATGGGGGATAAGACCAACCCCTGTGGAACTCCACGGGACTGAGCAATATTCTCCAAGCACCACCTTCTGGAGCCATCCATCCAAGTAGAAGTAGAACCACTGCACTGCAGTACCCCCCCCCCCCGAACTCCTAACTCAGTCAGCTGCCCCAGAAGAATACCATGGTCGATGGTATCGAAAGCTGCCAAGAGATCAAGGAGTATCAACAGGGTCACATTCCCCCTGTCTCTCTCCCAATGTAGGTCATCATACAGGGCGACCAAAGCTGTTTCCAGGCCTGAACCCCAACTGAAATGGATCCAGATAATCAGTCTCATCCAAGAGTGCCTGGAGCTGGTTGGCCACCGTCTTGCCCAGTCCTGACGATGATATAATCTTCCAGTTTTTTCCGCAATTTTCAAAGTGTTTTTAAGGGGAAGAGGAGACGTAATCAAATCTGGATAATTTTTCAGAGGCTTAGCTCACCATTTTTATTTTAAAATATTTTGGATGTTCTAACAAAAACGTACTGGGTCTGTTCATTCTGGGCCTGTTTGGTCAGTCCAGCAAGATATTTCCAGTTCTTGCAGACCCGTGTCTCAGAAACTGTCCACTCCATGTGAAGGCTGTTAGCAGTGACAGCTGTTGTGTTGCAATATCCTAAGTGTTAAGTGTAATTATAATTATGTTGTTTAAAAGAGGCATGGGTAATCAGTAATGCATGATAAGATGTAAGCTATACTGTTAAGATTGTTAGTAAGATGACAAGCCATTTCATTGATTGGACATACTGACTGGGGGATAGGGTGGGAATACTGCTTTAGCACACTAGAATTCATCAGTAACAATTTGGCTATCACTTCTCAGTTGAAAATGCCCGTGGTGCAATAATAGTGTTCTATAAAATGCATTATATTCCAGTTACTAATCAAATCAAAAGATTTCAAAATAATGAAGGCTTATATTTCATATTAGTGGTGATAAAATTATTGGAAATCAAAAGCCATTCTTTGTCTTTCTCTTTGTAGGCTAGATGAAGCTGTGCCATAAATATAAGAATAACCCTCGTTTCATCTGCTTTTGTGCTGCCCACTTAAACCAGTACAGTAGTACCTTGGATTACCAGCATAATTCGTTCCGTAACCATACTTGTAATCCAATAAACTCGCATATCAAAGCGAGTTTCCCCATTAGAAATAATGGGAACTCAGATGATTCGTTCCACAACCATTTAATCACTGCTTTGCTGGCTCCCTGGCAGGGAGCCCCATGGAGGGAGCCGGCAAAGCAGTGATTAAATGCTTGTGGAATGAATTCCCGGGAGCCGACACAGCAGCACGAGGCGCCCGCAGAGCAAGCAGTCGCGCTGCACCGTGCCTCCACTCGCTCTGCGGGCGCCTCACACGCTGCCGTGCCGGCTCCATGGCAGGGAGCTGCGTGGAGGCGCTCCCGCCACTCCCTACCTTTTCTTTTCCAGTGGCGGCTCGCCTCTCCGCAGCGAGCCGCCCTGTGCTGCCGTCGCCAGTCCCGTCGCATCCAGAAGCGGCTCCCTTTTCTTTGCCATGCGGCTCCCTTTTCTTTGCCAGCGGCGTCTTGCCTCTCCTCAGCGAGCCGCCCCGCACTGCCATCGCCGGTCCCGTCGCATCTGGAAGTGACGCGACGGGACCGGCGCCGCGGGCAGCTTGCCGCAGAGAGGTGAGCCGCCGCTAGAAAAGCGGCTCCCTTTTCTTTGCCATGCGGCGGCTTGCCTCTCCTCTCCATCGCCGGTCCCATCGCATCATTTCCGGCTCCCTGCCAGGGAGTGCTTTGCCGGCTCCCTGGCAGGGAGCTGCGGAGGCCAGGCGCGGCCACTTGCTCTGCACCGGCTCCCGGGCGGCTCCACGTAGCGTGGAGCTGCCCGGAGCCGGCAGCGAGTAACCCGGTGTGCTCGTTTTGCAAGACCTCGCTCGTTTAGCGAGTCAACATTTTTGAAAATTTTTGGCTCGTCTTGCAAAATGCTTGCACGCCGGGTTACTCGTAATCCAAGGCATTACTGTACCTGAATTTCCTAAGGTTATTTGTGCTGCTGTTATATTGTAGTTGCAAACTTGTGTTTTTCCATAAAGTCTTTAAAAGTTTGTTCTTCTGTAAAATGAATTTGGCTTTTCTTTTTTCTCCACTGCTCCTCATCTAGCTTGTAGACTTGAAAGCTGAACTTTTCCGAAAACAGGAAGAATTCAAAAGAGAAAAGCTTCTGAAAGATGCTGGAGCCCCTGTAAAGTCCAAAGCAACAAACAAGGTAGATTTTTTTTCTAATCCTATGACTGTCTGCTTAGACGTGGTGAGGCCCATAATTTCACTGGTAACTGTGTATAGGATTGCAGCTTACTACTGAATTCAGTGGGACTCTAGTGCAAGAGCAGCCTTCTTCCTGTACAGCTTCCAGAAATGCTAAACAGTTATGTCCAGAAATATACCAGGTTCAAGACTAGTGAGCTTAAAAGTAGATGTAATTTGAAGAGTTCATTAATCTGATATTCACTTGATTTAACTTGTCAGTTTGTATCTTTAAGAATTCCAAGCTAGCCTCTGGTCTTTCTAATTCTTCACAGAAGTAATAGTTACAAAGCATGATCCTAAGCATGTTTACGCAAAATCAAGGCTCACTTATGCTCTGGTAAATGTGCTTAATGATTAAAGAGTAATTTAGGGTGCAATCCTGTGCATGTTTAGAAAGAAAAATAGGTTTGCCCTGTTGTGTTTTTAGACTTCATTCTTAATCCTACAAAAGCTCTTCCATGCTTATTAGAAACTTCATTATTATATTTGCTTGAAATTACAGAAGTCTGTATGATCATGAACGACGGTGAACAAATGAACAGAAAATAGCTTGATTACATTTCCACACAAATATGAGAATTCACAGTAGACATAGTGATGATGAATGACAACATAGTATTAAAAAAACAAACAAAATGAAGGAAGATGCTGAGAAACAGGCAAATACTAATTCTGACAGTGCTTTATACTTTTAAACAGCTTGTTTTAAGAAGGAGAAGGATCTTTCAGCCTCCACAATCCCATGCTCTTCCTGCTGGGCAACTTACTTGCAGGCCATTTGTTATAGTTGGAATAAGCTTTGTGGGAGGGAAAGCCTTGGTGGCTAGATGTAGCCTGGGGATCTTATGTTGCCTAATCATGTTCAGAAGTATCTGGAACAGGCCATTGGTGGAAGCCATTGGGTAGATCTGTTGGATGTTCTATATGGCTATTTTTTCCCTACCTGTTTGAAGCTGAATTCTGGGTTTGTATTTTGAAAACTTGATGTTGCAGAAGCCAAGCATTTGGACTAAGCAGAACAAAGGTGTTTCAGATCGAGCTGAGAAAGATGCTGAACAGAAGATAGAAGAGCAACAAACATTGGATAAATCAAGGTAATCCTTCATTTCTGAGAAGGGCAGATTTGAAGTTTAATTATTCTAGTTACATTTTATATTAATGATTAATATGTAATAATTTTACATATTGTTTAAGTGAATAAATGCAGCGTAGGATCATGTGCTTCAGAGCTGATATTGCATGGTGTGTACTCGGTCTCCTTACTCTCTCCTTCTGGGATAAGTTTTGTATTTTTGTAATACCAAGCACTGGAAATGCACTGTAATACCAATTACTGGAGGGAGCCGGCTTATCCTGCTTTATCCTGTTTCTACATAAAAATATATAAAATAAAATCAAAATACTCTAAATAAATAAATAAAAATATACCTGTTAAAATGTAGCCAACTGTGGAGGAGTCTTGTTCGTTTGTAAATCACCCCATAGCACTTCGAAGATCCCAGCTGCACAATCCAATCAAGCTTGGGGAGAAAAGGCCTACAACTCCCATTCTGGGAGTTGTAGGCCTTTTCTCCTGTGCTCCTAAGCCAGCAATTAGAGACCATGTGACCTCACCCTCCAAACAGCATTCAGATAGAACTCTTGGGCTGCTGAATTTTCAAGGGGTGCTTTTAAAAATATTTTAAACATTGAAAGAAGAGGCCTGTGGCTTACGCTGGCTTAGCTTGTCTGAGTGTGGGAAGCTAAGCAGGGTCAGGCCTGGTTATTATTTAGATGGGAGACCCCTCCTCTAGTTTCCTGCATTGAGCAGGGGGTTGGACTCGGTGGCCTTGTAGGCTCCTATGAAATCTATGAAAGGAACAACTGCCTAAACTTCAAAAGGTTTGTGGAAACCCTGGCCCTTTCCCCAAGGAGAAATTCTCCAAAAATTTCTCCTTTCCCCAGCCTTTTTCTCCAGAGTTTTTTTTTCCTCCCACCCACCCCCGAAATGCTGAAAAATGGAACAATCGAAACTTTCGGCCCGGCTCTACTTTTTGCAATAAACCGGGGGGAAAGTGACTTAGAACAAAGTAGTCACTTACCTTGAAAGATTGGTCGTTCTTCAGGAACGATAATGCACATGTAGCAGGTAACGATAACTACGATACCACACGTGGTGTACAAATGAGCTACGTCGTAGCTCCCAAGATTAGTAGAAAGAAATAAGGTTGGGCCAACAGCCAAGCCGCGCTGCTATGTACTTGTAAAATAAACAATTTATAGTTGAGGGGCTACTCACGCCTCCCCTGGGGAGGTGTACCCCACAGGTTAAGAACCCCTGGTTTAGTGGGAGTTATTCCCACTGTAAAATAGGGATGATAAATCTGTAAAATAGGGATGATAATGAGTGTTCCTCATTGTCTGTATGAGAGGATTGTAAAAGTGTTTTGCACATTGGAAATTATATATAGCAATATATTCTTGAAGATTTGGGGGCTTTTCATGCTGGAGCTGTTATTGTCCCCCTTAAGGCTTATCTTCCCTTTCCTGAGGTCAATAGGGAGAAAAAGGGTTTGGAGTGCATAGGCAGCATCATTAAAAGCAATGGCATCGCCGACAAGGAAAGAAAAAGATGGTGGTGATCAAATAAGTGATACGCATGCAAGGCAGAGAATTGTGCTTGCAGTGATGGTTCCTTCTATTTCTGCCCAAAGAGGTTGCTTGTTAAACTGTCTCTTCAAGAATGCTGCTTTCAGTAATGGCCCACGGCTTTGTGGTTTCTGTGTCCCTTGGAAAGCACTAAGGACTTTTGTATATGATCAAAGCTACCTCCGTGTGATTCATTCTGAGAAGTCCTCAAATGTGTGTGTGCCTGTGATTGCAGGGTGCACGTTACTTGTGACCTAGCCTGTCCATGGATGTAGCTGCAGAGACCCAGCAGTGAACCTATCGCACTCAGAGGAATCAAAAAGTGCCCATGTGGTAGTGGAAAACACTGCTAGATCACCTCCATACAGTTGCAGGAATGCTTGTCACTGAGGGCAGCTTAGGCTGCTTTGAGAGGAGGCAATCTTGACTGCATATAATAGTCTGAAGAAATGATATCTTCCTCCTGTGTTCAGAATGGCAAAAAGGCTTATTGCCATGTCATGGTCAACTGAAATTGATAAGTTGTTTGTTTGTTTGTTTAGACAGAAACTTGAAGAGAAAGCACAACTCTATGAGCAGATGACAAAAGGAGACTTTCCAGGTGAACAAAATTGTGCTTCTGGGGATTTCATGTTACATCTTCATAAATCTAAGGCTTTAGCGCTGGCACTCTAGTAGAAGAGAAAGTCCTGTTGAACTTTGTTGGGCCAAGTAACATGCTTAGGGTTATGTTGCCAGTATGTGATCTGGCTGCTGCTACTGTCCTGAAGTGTTTGGAGTGCACTTCTGAGTAATTTCATTTATTTCCTCTATTTTTATCCTGGCTTTCAGACAATTGTCTCCCAAAGCAACAAAGCAATACCAAACACACAAGGGAAGGAGGTGAAGGGGAAAGGAAGAGGAGGGAGATTAGTTTTTCAAGGCCAGAGCAAGCTAGTGATCTAATGTAGGTGCTACTGATAGTAATGGTCCAGGTCATGCTCAGTTTTCCAACATGCAAGTAGAGTCACCATATCAGAATATGGAAGAAAATGTGCATTCTTGACAGTTTGGATTTTCTTCTACAGAGTCCTGTGTTTCTGGGCTTGTTCTGGTTAGATGCTGTAGCAGTCAATTAATGTAGTTATGATCTAAAACCCACACGTGAAAGAAACACTGTAGGTTATCCTGCCACTGCTGTCAGATGCAATGGAACAGCCTGTGGATTATCCCACCAATGTTTCTTTTGAAGAAATTAACTTTGAGGCTTGAGTCTATAGAACTCACTACCACATTTTTTTAATAAAGTTCTCAATTAGACCTCACCAGTAGGAAATGCTGCCTCGGATATAAAAACCTTTTAACTGCTGCCACTAGAATAAACCATCTCTACCTAAAAGAAACTCAGTAGCCTGGTTCCTATGCCATAGGCAGTGGGATTGACGCCATGACCAGGTTCCCACGATCAGTGCAGCCCACCATGCTTGTTTAACCCTCACATAAGCCACAATGCCCAGGTTCACACAGCACAACAAGCCATGGCGACTGCCCACCGTGATTTGCATATTCAGAATGGAGGCTTGGCACACACCACAGCCCACCATGGCTGTAGTGATCATGTGAACAAGTCCCACAACTAGAGCCATCCTTTCAAAATGAACAAAAAATAAGATGTGCCTTAACAAAAATTATTTACGAAAGTGAATAAAATGTCACTGTTCAAATAATAGGTTGAGGTTGCTTAAAGGTTTTTAAATATGGTCACTTACCATTCCCAAGCTGAGTCCTTCCCAGCTAAATAAAATCTCTGTAGCTTTTCCTTTATACAACATTTATCTAGACTCCACCCCACAAACAGGAACAGGTTTAGGAATTTCTTTGCAAACAGGAACAGATGCTGTCCGCCAGTCTTCCTCTGCCTTCAGCTCTTACCACTGCTTCTGGCTTCTAGGATGAGTCAGATGTTTCAGGGGCTATTTGCTGAAGTTCCCTCTGGTCAGAGATAAAATAAGAACCTACAATGTATTGTGTAAAACTTGCTTTGCTCAGAAAATTATGATCTTTGGTATACTCAATTTAAAAGTATAGTTTATTAAGACCATAATCACACATTTACTGAGTTTACTTTTTAAATTTTATTGATAATTTTATGAGCAAACTGAGTTACACATAATATAATTTATGTTCCAAAAGCCGCCTTCTGCAACCTGGTGCCCTCCTGATGTTTTGGACTATAGCACCCAGCATTTCTGGCCATTGGCCACGCTGGCTGGGGCTGATGGAAGCTACATCTGGAGGGCACCAGGTTTGAGGAGGCTGTCCTAAATCAATGAAATGACTTTAGATCTGTAAAGAGTACTAAAAAAAAGTACAGTAATACCTTGGATTGCAAGTAACTTGGTCTGAGAGTGTTTTGCAAGACAAGCAAAAACTTTTTAAAATTTTGACTTGATAAACAAGCAAGGTCTTGTAAGACAACCGTAGGGATGTAACCGCTCGCCTCGAGCAGGCGTAATGGGCAAAAATTAGCCCTGCTCACGCCCGCCAGAGACTCGCTTTGATATAAGAGTGTTTTGGATTACAATCACGGTTCTGGAACAAATTATGCTTGCAATCCAAGGTATTACTGTATTGCTTATTTTTTCTATTTTCCTCCCAATTTTTGTTTTCCATGACTTCAGAATTTCTGGAAATTTTACGTCTCTATGTAATACACAATGTGACACTTTTTTTGGTGGAAAAAGAACCTGGAAGGGAAATCCATGGGGAAATCTATCTTAGGACGCAATCCTATAGCGATGATCATAAGCCCTTGAACTTGGAGGCTTACGCTCATCCTGAGCAGGGCAGGAGGAACGGCGAAGGCAATTTTCGTTAGGTGGGCTTTTTTGCCCATCTAGCAAAGGTGTTTCGGAGCAGGAGGGAAGGAGGCTGGAGAGGTCCCAGGATAGCTTGTAACCTGGCCTCTCCAATCTCCTCCCCTCTCCGCCCACCAAAATGCCCCCTTTTACCCTTCTCCAGGGTCACATTCCCAACCTCGTAGAGGCAGGTGGCGCAGTTCTTTCCGCACCCGTGGGGAGGAGAAGGGGGGACGGCTTGCAGATTTCCCCCCTCCAAGGTTGGAGACTGTCTCTGACCTCGGATTTGGGAATCCAAAGTATCCTATGGCCCAAGTGTCTAGGAGCCATAGGATTGCTCCCTTAATTTCTTTTTAAAATCTGACACTCACCCAAGCTCAAGTTTATAGATAGAAAAATGGGGACCTGCAAGAAAATGTTGCAGTGTTTCCTCACCGCCAACAAGGGGTGCTCCTGTTCAGGAAGCCAGCCAGCCGTTTCTTCTGCCAGGATGCTATAAGCTGTACTGGGCTTAAGCAGGACAGTTAATTCCCCGTACTTTCTTTTTCCTTTTGGGGTTTCTTTTTAAATGTTTTGTACATCTGCATACCTCAGCGTTCGCCCACGTGTGCTGATAAGCCTCCCTCTTGTTTCTCAGTAACTCCGTTTTGGCTCCAGTGCTGTCAGCACTCAAACCACGTGAGTTCACTAGTAGAGGGAATGATTGGCAAGTGCATTCAATATGCCATAAGCAGGCAGGAATAGAATAACATGTTTTTGTACACAGCAAGTGGTGCCGCTGCTCACCAATTAATGCTTTAATACAAGGTGTTCAAATTGTACTACATTCCTGTGAATCTACAGAACGATATTGGAGGAAAACGGTAATTCAGAAAATCCTGTTTAGTTATTGTTAAGCTCTGAAACTTCTCAGTATAATATAAAGACATTTTAAAAGCATCGTTAACCAACCAAATATTGCCTTTTTATCTCAAAACATGAGGTATGATAATATAAACAATTCTGAGATGTAGAAAATAAGATGCTTCTCGGCTGCCACATGTACAGTTACTACGTTAATGGTGAATATCTTTCTCTTTTTGCCCAAAAAGCTAACTAAGGCCAGAGCTAGTTCTGGGAGAGGTGTGGTTACTATTGAAAACAGCAGCCCCACTGTGTCTCTTTCTCTCTGCCCACCCTGCTCCCATAAATGTCTAGTATATAAAACACAGGATGTCACGTCAGCATACTGTGCGTTGGCCTACTCCCAACTCATCTTCATTGGTTGCAGGTACAAGGAAAATGCAGCCTCGTTTTGTGTGTGAATGGATGTTGCCAAGAACAAGAGCGGGAAGAGACTGTGGGGCTGCTGGTTTTGGTGGTAGCTGCACATCTCCCGGAACATCTAGTTTTGACCGGAGACATATCTGGTTAATTTGTTGAAATGGAAAGAGAGATCTACACGCTGCAGGATAAAGGGAGATAAAGTTCATGAGATCTGGGGCCCTTTTCTTTATGTACAGCAAAATTAATAACTATCCCGAAGCGGCCTCCGCGCACGCGCAGAGCCCATATGTGTGATGCACAGAGACCACGAAGAAGAATAATAACTAGAGAAGGCTGAAGAAACCCCCTAGGATTGCTTGTGTAGTGTTATCTTCTGCACGTTGTTGTATAGTGTAGTTAAGGGCATTGCTGGCAGCTGTGGTGCTGATTGCTGCAGTTTTATACTGACTCTCCTATCTCTGCTGGATACTCTTGATGTCTGTTATCCTAAGAATTGATTTTCTTTCTTAGATGAAGAAACGGAGGATTTGTACCTCGTGGATTTCACTCAGAAGATCATTGACAAACAGAGAGAAGTACAAGAGCAGTGCGCAAATGAAGCTGCTAGGAAGGCAGCAGAGGAGGAGAATGGGGAAGAAGAGAGACTCTCGGAAGCAGAGATTCCGCCTCCGCAGGACCCCACTGAAGAATGGTTGGTGGTAGCTCTGTAGTGGTACAGTCCTGTTTTATGTGGCTTCTCTGGGATTTCATGGAATAACTTGAATTACTGGAATTTCATGGAATAACTTGAATTACCAGGCTAACACATCTGTGTGCATGTGGAGGAGCGCGCGCACGCTCCCCCCCCCCCCGCCCCCAAGTGAAGAATATTGCTACTTTACAATCTCTGATTAACTTTCTTTCCTATCAGGAAACATTCTTCTATGTTCTCTTTCTTTTCTTGTAGAAGAATTTTCCAGGAGAATGTTTTTTCATCTTAAGGGTGATTCACTTGTACAGCATGCCAGTATAGCTGTTGCATGAATTGTCCTCAATTCAATTAGGTCATAATCTTGTTCAAATATTTACAAGTCATATTTCAACCAGCTGAAATTCTGTTCACCAGTTTCCTGTGTGTTATGTACCAAACTCCTTGAGTAAGCTACCATTTATCCCTTTCAGTGCTACAATGCATGCCCAAAAAAAGGGTGTGTGTGTGTGTGCATACCTTTATAAGGATTGGGATACTTCAGTCTGCCTTAACATGATCTGTGAACTTGATAGTCCAAAGACCATAACCGGTATCTTGCTGGTTTGCCTGGAGCTATTGTAAGTGTATTAAGTCTCTGTGTTACAAAAAAATATATTTCTCAGGGTCATAAAAGCATAGGTCTAACAATCATTCTATCATTTGAGTACAATGAACAATTGATAATCTTGTTTCTGGACAGTAATTTTAATGAGAATAAAAGGGTTGGGAAGAGATGGAAAAACATCCGAGATCTGCTCTCATAGTTGGAGAAAACTATGGGCTGGACCCAGAAATGTTCCTCTGAATGCAGAATGGGACTTTCCGTGTCCTCTTCTCACCCCCTGCATGCCCTACAAATCTGCTCTGAAGGGTTCCCCCAACCCTCCGGAGCAGATTTGGAGGGCATGCGGGGGTGGTTGCTGCAGGGGGAGGAGAGACTATGGGAAGTCCCATTCCACAAGCGGTAGCCTTCTGCATGTGGAAGAATGTTTCTGGATCCAACTCTACAAGAATAGCATTGGTTGGTTTATCCAAACTGTACTCATCAGCAGGTGTCCCTGGGAGGAAAAAAAAGCACTAAAAAGAGTGCCATTTCTGGGTCCTTATTGTTTTTAAAAAGCAACTTCATGGATACAGCAATCATTGATGGTTAGTTAGCATGGAGGCTGGGCCCAGCAGCACTTGGACAGCTATGTCTGCACCGTAGCTTGGACAGTATGTCTGTGCAACTGATCTTGAACAGTTGTTGGTAGGAGTGAGAGACAGTTTTTCCATTTGAAGAAAATGCTTTCAGAAGTTCTGCTTTGCATTTGTCTTCAGCTTTCATTAAAATTGTGGAACCATTGTGGAAGCAATTGCTAAATGAGTCTTGGTTTGATAATTGAAATGTATTGTTGCAATTTAATATTTGTGTGGGAAGTCAATGCTGCCTCATTATTTTTGCCGCAAGGAACAGGAAGCAGTTTAGCAATGTGCTATTGCAGATCTTTAATCGTTCTGTATGTACCTTATTACAAAGGCAAATAGCTGTATCTGAAGGAGGGTTTTAAAATTGGTGGAACATGATCAATGCTGAGTGCTTGTTTCCTTTCCTTTCCTTTTTTTTTTTTTAAAAGGATACTCTCTGACTGGGTTTGCACAACACGGCAACCCATCGTAGGTAACTAGCCACGGCAGGTTGTCGTGTCATCCGAAGCTTGTTTATTTTGGGGGCAACAAGCCACCCTGACAACCCATGACTTGTTCTAGGGGTTGTTCGACCCACGATGGGTTGGTGTGTCATCCAAACCCAGGAGACCGATTCCTATGATGGGTTGCGGGGCTAGCAGCTAGCGAGCTGCTCGGCAAGAGCAGCCAAAGCCCCTTGCGATCTCGCCTATGTGGCCGCCAGTGACAGCCCCTCCAGCGATGCCCAAATGGCACTTTGGAGTGACCATCACTGGTTCGCCACCTTTCTTTTTTTTAAAAAAAAATTCAGTCCCGGAAATGTGCACAAATGTCTTCATAATTTTTTAAAAATTTGTCAAGTCTTTCAGAAGTGCACAAGCATGCACTTATGGCTGCCCGGATATGTAGTCCTTGTAAGTTTCAGCTGTCAGAGGGAGCTAAGTGCAGTTGGTAACATAGATGGAAATTGGCAGGGTGAGACTGCATATATGCTAATTTGAGCACAGTTGCTGTGCTGTCAGTTGAGAACCACCAGTAAAAGGGGGGGGGGAGTAGATGCATCAAAAAGGGGGGTGGCAACAAGATCTCCCCCTTAGCAATGTAATCCTCTGGATTTCAAGCATAATTAAGTGACAGTTCTCAGTACCCCTCCACATTTTGGACACTTTCCCAGGTCTCCAGAAAGAGGAGATATAACCATCCCCCTTTTTGTGGCTCCTTTTGAAGCAGTTATTGCTGTGGTTACTGCAGTTCCCTGACAGTTCTAAAAAATAGCCTGAGAAGGCAGCTGAATGGGCTGGAGTGAATGAGGCCACATTGGGGATGGGGAAAGTGCGAGTTCCGTTGATGCTGGCACCCTATTTGCTCCATCCCATTCTGCCATCTCTATGGGGTGCTTATTTTAACTGCCTAAATGTGCTCATTTTATTTAACTGAGAAATATACGGTACTCAAATTTCATGGCTGGGAAGTAAATGGAGGGAAAATAGAATGCAAAAAGACTGACAGAAAAAAGTTTTAAAAAATTACAAATGCAACTGTGCAATTTGCTGTGGCTAAAATTTAAAGGGGGGGAAATGACCCCAATTGTGCATTTTTGTGGCTCTGGGGAAAAGACAGCTCCCAGTGGCGAACAAAAAGGGGTAGCACTTGAAGCAGGAAGGGGGAGACAAGATGGATTCTGCTGCAAAGGATGCTGGGATGCTAGCTGGGGGATCAAGGAGGAGAAGCAACCCACAGTGAGCCCGATTGTCTGTTGGGTACACTGTGGGTTGTTCCACGAACAACCAACCCACTGAAACTTATCCACAGGGGGCTTAGCGTGTCGGGCAAATCCGCACTCTGTTATCTGTGACTGTTAATATTTATGGTGGGGAAAGCTGATTCAGTTTTATTTCTTTTCTTGATATAAATCAGATTCTGATTTCTGCATAAAGTTAACTTTGCTTTTAATTCTAGGGTTGACTATGTGGATTCCTTAGGCCGATCTAGACGCTGCATGAAGAAAGATCTGCCCCATCTGCTTCAACTGGATAAAGAGCTTCAAGGAAAGAGGTGATGCTCATCCTGAAGAAAATAGTTACTTTTTTTTTACACACAATCACACTTGTTGAGGAGTCGGGAGAAGTGTACATGGCCAGTTGGGCTCCAGTTGATTATCCACAGATTATCATAGTCACTATGTTTATCTCCCATGGCAAACTGCCTACAAGGGTTCCAAAGTATTTGTGTCTCTTTGAGCTGAGAGGTACACTTGATCCTTCTAAAGCGAGTAAATTCTACTTAAGTACATGATTTCTGGGGGTGGGTTTAAGTAAACTCATGAATCATAAACCTTTATTGGCTGAAATAACTTTCATAATGTTCTCATAGCAGAAGTGGTAAATTGTAGTACATGTTGTTAAATTGGCCCAGGTCTGAGATTTTGTATGCCAGTTTAAGAATAAGGAAATAATTAATAGAAACAAGGATATTTTGGGAAGAGTGCAAAATGGCTGCTTAGCTGTATTTTGAAAATTGCCATTCGTTCTTGAAACATACTTAGGGTGCAATCCTCTTGATGCTCGACAGCCTCTGAACTCGGGAGGCTAGTGAGCATCCAATGCAGTGCGGGAGGAGTGTGGGAAGTGATCTCCACCTCCCGACACTTCCTGCTCTGCATTTCAGCTAGACGGCCAGCTTCAGCTGTCTAGCTCAGGCACTTTGGAGCGCGGTAAGGAAGGAGGCTGGAGCACCATCAGGGTACCTTGTATCCTGGCAGCCCCAGTCTCCTCCCCTCCCTGCCTCCCCAGAATGCCCCTTTACCCCCTGACCCTCTGAGGTCGCTTTCCCGAACTCAGAGAGGCAGCTAGTGCGGTTCTTCCTGTGCCAGCTGCGGGGGCGAGGGGATCGGAGCGCAGATTCCCGGCTCCGAGGTCGGAGCTCTGTTTCTGTCCTCGGAGCTGGGTATCTGAATTATCCTATGCCCCCTCATCCCAGATGATATGCTAGGGGCTGTCGGATCGCTTTCTTGTTCAAGGAAGGGATGGCAATGCTGGTAAAATCTGAAGTGTTCAGTGTAGGAGAAAGACTCTCAATGTATTATTTGCAGGCAAATTAACTTAGCAGTCTAGTGAAAGCTTGACAGTATTCTAAAGCAGTGGCCTTTCTCCTAGAGAATTGAGTTTTAATGTGTCCTGATAAAATGAGCAGAATATTTTGTTGTTGTTTTTCTATTCTTAGATGAATGGGTTTCCAAGCTTTTTTGCTAGGAATCAAGGACTCAGTGTTGATTTGTAGCACAAAATGTTTTTCAGGAATTAAGTCTTGTGATAATCCTGGCCAAATGGACATTTTAGGGGAAATAGTCACAAGAGTTATTATTGCTGAGTACTAGACTCTTTGCTCAAAAACTCTTCTGGCTAAATAGGAGAAATAAAGGATTGTGAAATGTAAATCTGTCCATCACAATAGGTAGTTTGCCAATGAATTTACATTGCATTCCATTCTACTTTCCTATCAAGAGCTTGCCTTCCCCTAAAGATATGAAGACTTGAGAGGAAAGCACATTCCTCCTGGTTTTTGAGCCTTTCCCCATTGTTCCAGTGGAAAAACACCCTCTTATGAACTCTCTTCTCTTTAGAATAATGAGTGAAAATGCTTTTTATGGCATGTCTTTACCATATTGGTTTGGATCCCAAAATAATTTAATTTAACTTAGCATGCAATCCTATGCATTAAGTTGTTTGGGGCAATCCCTTTCCTCCTCTTAGAGTTTTAAAAAAAGATATTTTGTACTTCTGCAAAGCTTTAGTTTCCCCAGATCCTGTAGCTCCCCTTCTTGAGCATGGATGGTACTGTTTTGGCTACATAAGGGCTCACACTCGGGAGAACTGAGTTTGCTATTAGTACCGTGTTTTTCCGTCTATAAGACGCCCCCATGTATAAGACCACCCCCACTGGGCAGTTTCGCAGCTGCACAGTTCTCTCCTTGGCTTACTTCCGTGTATAAGACGAACCTCAATTTTTAGTCTAACAATTTTAGGAATAAGTATAGTCTTATACATGGAAAAATACTGTATATAGGACTTAATATAGTAATCTGCAGGTTGGAATCTCAGCAACCCACAGCTCCAAGCCTCCAAAGAGCCAAGACAAGGTGCTGCTTCAGCACTGCAGTTATTATATATATATATAAACAATATTTTCCTAGGGGGAAAAAAATCACATTTCTGTTGAGGCTACAAACTTTATCAACACAGCACTTTAGAGCACAAATGGGCAGGTCAGACTATGTTTTTACTGGGGATTAGTTCTCATGCACTTTAGTCAGCATTGTTAATGGACATCAAGAAAAGCACCTAAGGGACAGAAAAACATCCTACAACCCCCAACATTCCCCAGCCAACATGGCTGGCTGGGGAATGCTGGGAGTTGTAGTATGTTTTTCTATTTAAACATTATTGGGATTGTGCACTTACTTGTTCATGGAAGGAAAATTTCCCATCACTTCCTCTCCCCAATAGCGCCCCCCCCATGCCCCATCCTGCACTGTTTGGAATGGCCCACTGACCCTCCGCAGAGGTTTTTCGGTGGTGGGATGGATGGCTGCCGGGGGGAGGAGGAATGGGAAACTTTCCTTTCTATTGATCTTCCTCGAGGTCACATATCTTTGTATCCAAGCCATTGTGCTAGCTTCACGTTACTCCCACCAAATGGTTTCCAAACACTATGTAATAACTTTGTAAGAGCATCTACGGTACTGGGTAACTACAATCCCTGTAATAATATACAGCTAAAATACAATGCTGTTTCTATCTAACCTAATGTTGCTGCTACTTAAGTGAGTTGGCACTGGCAACCCTTTGAAAGAGGCGTAATTGCTTGTAGGATGTTCAACCATCCCACTGTAACTTCCTGCTCTTGTAGACTTTTTTGTTTTCATCTGTTTCTGGATGATGCTGACTTTAGAGAAGACTTTCTAAGCCTAAATAATGAAAACCTTTTTTGTTTACTACCATGTTGATGGCTTCTGTGTTCAACTCAGTGGGAAGTGTCCAGTGCTGGCACTAATGACGTGCTAGCGTAAACTCATCCTAGTGCGATGTCATTAGTGCTTGCTAGGCAAAGGGACGCGGCAGTGATTGGCCAGCAGATTTCAGTGGCAGGGTTTGCCTAGCCAGGGATAGTGATGCTGCGCTAGTATTGGTTTGTGCTAGTGCCACTGCAGAAGTGGATATTGCCCAGTTCCTCCCCCCCCCCCCGCCATTTTTACAACTTGGAAAAGCCAAGGTATGTTTGGTACCTTAGGCTGCGGCAGCTTGCCACTCCTTTCACTGGGTATACTTGTAATTATTGTTTGTATATAACAAAAATGTTATTAAGTCTTATTAAATTTAATAAACATAGCAAACAGTACAGGTTATGTGCCAAGTTATACATAAAGCATTGTATGATACCAAAGCAGGAAAACAGGTTTATTTTATTTATTTATTTATTTAAAAATATTTATATATCACCTTTGATCTTATGTACCAGAGTGGTTAACAAAATGTAATAATAAAAAAATCTTAATAATACCACAACAAACTACAACAAAAAGGCAGAAGATACGTAAAATAGGCAGGTATATCACCCAACAACATCAATCAATTTAAAATGCCTGGACACACAGGTCAAATAGGTTTTGACCTGGCTCCAAAAATAATATAATGTCACTGTCAGTTGCACCTCCATGGGGAGGGTGTTCTATAACAGAGAAGGCTCTCCTTTGTTGTCACATCATGTACCATGAGTAGCTGGAGAAAAGCCTCCCATGAAGATCTTAAAGCAAAGGCGGGTTGGCTGCATAGGGATGGACACACCCTCAGATATTTGGGTCACCAGCCATTTAGGGCTTTAAACGTAAGCATCAGCGCCTTGAATTGGGCTTGGAAGCAAATAAGTAGCCAGTGCCGTTCTTTTAGAATATGTGATGCAGCTCCACCAGGCTGCACCAGTTACAATCCTGGCTGACGTATTCCACACCAGCTGAAGTTTCCGAGTTGTCTTCAAGGGCAGCCTTACATACAACACATTGCAGTAATGCAATCAGGAGGTTACCAGAGCATGAACCACTGTAGCCAAACTACCCCTATCCAGAAAAGGTCGTAGCTGGTGAACTAGCTGATGAAGTTTAGAACTGATAAGAAAATATTGTATATAGTTCAGTCCCACCCCATTTCCATTTATTTCCAAAAAACCCTTGGGGGAAAAAGAAGTGTTTTCCATGGCTTCAGTATGTAGAGAAATTGTACATGTCTCCATCTCCCTATGTCCTGTTGCAATATCTAAGATCAGCGGAGAGTGCCTTTTTAACTATTCCAAGCCGATATAATAAGGACATGGAGAGAGGCATTCTTGGTGGCTGCTCTGCAATTGCCCTGGTGGTTCAACAGAATGTCGATCAGAAATGCTCCAGGGCTTTTTTTTCTGTTTGGACTGGCTTTCTGGGAGTTGGGAGTTTTCTACCCTTGATCACTTTCTAGCTCTTCAGGGATGCTCTTTTCTATTTCAATTAGGCAAATGACTGAAGGGAAGACTCTGTTGTCTGAAGATATGAGAAGGGAGCTTCAGCGTCAGGAGTGGGAAAGAGAGGAAGAAGAAGCCCTACAGAAACCAATGGGACCGATACATTATGAGGACATCCGAGAAAATGGCATGTACTTTCCCTGTTATGCAGATCTGCCTTGAGAAATATGGCGCCATTGCTACTCCCAATGCAAAAATAGATTCTGTTCAGTCCCTGGTATCTCCAGATAGGGCTGAGAAAGACTCCTGTGTGAAACCCTGGAGAGCAGCTGCCAGTCGATACTGAGCTAGGTGGACCAATGGTGTGACTGTATAAGGCAGATTCCTGTGATCCTGGAGTTGTAATGTCTGATCAATCCTAACATGGTGCAAACCCTTTCTTTCAGAGGCCAGACAGCTTGGTGTTGGTTACTTTGCCTTTGCCCGTGATCAGGCTTTGAGAAGAAAACAAATGGAAACTTTAGAAATGCTAAGAGAGCAGGTATGAAGTTCAAGAGTCAAAACCCATGCTGAGAAATATGTTACAATATATAGAGCTTTCCCTTGGGTATATAGTCTGCTTATCAGAACATGGTGGCTAAATAAATAGCTGTTCGTTGAAACTTCCCCACCCCCGTACATAACTAGTAAGTAGCGTCTGTGTGTGATGTGAGCAGTGTAAAGTAGCAACGGAAATGAATTACTATTGTATCTCATTTTTAAGACTACAGACCAGCGAACAAAGCGTGAACATCTAAAGGAGAAACGTAAGGCTGTTCTGGAAGCTAGGCTGTCCAAGCTTCGAACAAAAAAGCGACTAAAAGATGGTGATATGAAGGGAAATGGAGGTACTGTCTCTTTAAATTACTTTCTTTAAATGCGGGGAAACGGAAGATCCACATCTGTATTTATAAAATGGAAATGTAGATAAAGATCCAGTTTCACTGATCAGAAAAACAGAATTTGACTCTGTATCAAATACCATATTGCATTTTGTTTCAGAATGCATTCAGAATCCCTTCTGTTCTGAATCCAAAACAGTACTTTGATTCCAAAATGGAGGGATGCAGCTTTTGAGAAAAGAAGGGTAGGGTAAGGTTGGTAGACGGGGTGTGTGTGTGTGTGTGTGTGTGTGTGTGTGAAAGAGAGAGAGAGAGAGAGATGATAGGATGTGGACTGGGAGCAGATTATTTTTTTTCTGGTTCAGTCATATCAGAAAACTCCGTGCCATCTATGCTTAATCTCCAGATACGTTATTTTGTAAGATTCAGAAGCATTTGGTAGTTTTAATTAGATTAATTCAAGTGCTTCCATCTATTGCCACTTTCTAACATCGTTAAGTAATTGGCTTTTGAAAGGCTGGTGAAATTGAGGGGCATGAAGCATATTCAAAATGCAGAACAATCAGAGTTTATGTAGTCTAAATAAGGGAGGCAATACTGAAATATTTTTAGGCTTGCCTAGTTTTCTTCAATATTACAATGTAGCCATTCTAAGCTAAGTTGCAAAAAAAAAAAAAAACACCACCCTTTTGTGCTGACTTCTCAGATCTGTTGAAATGGTAGTGATGTGAGTTCATTTGTTTTGCTTAGTCATTTTTCCTTCTGACTCAACCTACAGTAACTTTCTTTGTTTGGGGCGGGGAGGAAATGTGAACTTCCCAATGGAATGTGTTTGACTCTTGATTTGATAATACTTGGACACTTGTCTGTGACATGGCAATAGCTTGTGCATTTATCTCATGACCAAAGTCAAATCTGTTTCGGTAATCTTTATTCTCCATCAAAGCAGAGGAAGATGCCGTGGAGCCAGTACCAGCTGAACCCAAGGCTGCAGAAGTGCCAAGAGTTTCCACAGAAAGTAGAAAAGTGGAAGTTGTCATCCAGGAACGGAAAGATACAAAGCCGGGAGTTCCCTACGTTCGAGAGTGGGATAAAGGCAAAGGTAAGATTTTAGCAATGCGTATCAGCTTAGTGCAGTGTTTCTCAACCTTGGGTCCCCAGATGTTTTTGGGCCTACAACTCCCAGCATGCCCCAGCCAGCATAGCTGGCATGGGGCATGCTGGGAGTTGTAGGCCAAAAACATCTGGGGACCCAAGGTTGAGAAACACTGGCTTAGTGTGATATAAAAACCTTAGAGCTGTCAGCTTGTTAAACTGTGACAGGGTTTACCACACAAACTCATGTTTGTTGGGCCAGTGCCATTTCAAGCAAGGGACTCCCATATTGAATGTCCCTGTGTGTTAAAAAAAATAATTAAAAATCCCTGTTTGGGAGAAGGCATCTGTTCACACTGACATGAAGGGAAAAGTTCTAGCCTAGCGTTTTCTCTGTCATAGCTCTTGGTTCCCTTGAGGACTTTATAATGAAAAACTGTTTTCACTGGTGACTTTGTTTTCTGATCTTCACCTTCCTCAGACCACTAGAGGGCATAGCAAACATGAGTATGTAGGTGGAGTGGAGTTGTAAAAATGTACTGGATTTTTGGCGAGAGGTTTTTACAGAAATATCGGAAATTATTGGTATTAATTTAGAGGTCTCTCCAAAACTAGCATTGTTATCAACAATGGAGAAACTTATTTGCGACCAAAATACGAAGGAATTAATTGTAAACTTGTTTGCGGCTAGGCTAATGATAGCGAGGAAATGGAAAGTACAACATGTTTTCCTAATAACTGACTGGTATAAGGAAGTTTGGGATATAGCCCTAAATGATAAATTAACTTGCACTATCAAATGCAGAAAAGGACAGTGCAATTGGATTGTAAATCGCCCAGAGTGGCCAGATGTCTGGCCAGATGGGTGATTCATAAATATAATAAATAAATAAATAAATAAGAATAATTTTATGGATATATGGAATCAATTATTAGACTATGTATTAATAAAGGGGAAGGGGAGCATGCCTTGTCAGGATATATTATATTTTTGGAATTTGGAATTCATTTGATCAAGGGGATAGAAGTATATAAATTGGTCCCTTGGAGGGTGGGGGTGCACTCTATGATTTATTGTATGTTGTTTATGTTATATTTTTGTGTTATTCTTGTATTTTGTTATATTTTGTTTTGAAAAGTAAATAAAATTAAAAAAAATAATGAGTATGTATGTAGAGATATAGTGCCAACATTTGGGTTACTTCAGTTCTGCCTCTGCAGGTTTTTGTGGCTATGCACAACAAAGGAGATCAGTGGGGGAAGGTTTGATGTTAAAGCGAGCTTGGATTCCCCAAGGGTGCACAGTGTTTGAGTTGAATCAAATATGAACAGAAAATTGAGCTTGATCTCTCTTTTCTTTTTCTTTTTCTCACTAATAGAATTCACTTTTGGACTCTGGTCAAAGAAGCAGACGGATCTCAGGAATGAACGAGACCCAGAATTTGCACCACCTCCTGCTTACTTTGTTGGCCTAAAGAGAGCTCGTGACTTTAAAAGCCAGAACTGGAACAAACCTGGATCTTCATATGAAAAAACAGAACAGAATCTGGGAAGGAACCTGCCATCCCCATCAACTGAGACTCACAGTAGCGGCTCGCAGAACAGTCAGTTCCCTCCGACCCAGGCATATGATAGCGGCTTGCAAGACCAGGAGCCAGTTTACCAAAGTTTAGATGATATGCTGTCATACTATAAACAAGTAACATGATCTTTAGATGCTGTTAGGCAAGGTCAATGGCTTACAGGTGAAGTAGAGACCTGTGTTTAAGGTCCTAATTTTTTGTTTTGTTTAAAGCGCAAGAGAAAAGTGTCTTCATAGGATAGATATCAAATGCCTTTGCCATGAGATGATATGAATCTTATTGCAGCAAATATGTTACTTCTACCACTGCTAAGATTAAAGATTTATATTTGAAAGGTGATACTACATTTCTGTAGTGTTTGTATAATTCAACCGTTGCTGTTCATTACCCTTTCCATTGCTACTTGCGTCACCATAAACTCTTTGGCTGAGATCCAAGGACTTACTTTAGGCACACCCCTAGGCCTTGGTCATGACCAGTGTTGACTTTTTTCTTATGCTAGGTAATCCTTAGGGTTCCTCTGAAATTTTCAGAATTAATATCTTTCAGTTCCTGAAATTGTCTGTCTATACCCGTATCTACATCATCAGTTTTTTGCTGGAACACCCCCTTGCTTAAGTTCTTTTTCATGGATTCTTTGAGGTGGTTTATCTCAAATGTTTACTTTCCTAACCTCCTTACCATGTTTTCATGAGGAGGACCATCGGATCCAAAGAGCATTTATTGAGGATGGCATACCATCTATCACTGAACTTTTCACTGTGGGGAAACATCCCAGGGTCTTTCAGTTTTCTGATTCCCTGAGGAATTCTTTGATTCCTGCAATAATCTCCCAAGGCCCCTGCATGAGTGTTCAATTTCATGCATTTCTCTTTCAGATGCTTGTATTTGTTTCAATCAATTTTATCATTTTGTATTTGTACTATTTGAAAAGAAAGACGGAGCATCTCAGAACGACTATCTGTATAGCTGAACATCTCAATACTGTTAGCCATTGTGTTCCCACAGGTGAAATCTTGTGAGGAAAACCAAAAGAACAAAGGTGATGACAACAAAGCACCAAAAGTCTTTAGCAATATATACAACTGACAAAAACGAAAGTTAAGCTACAAAAATATACACAATTAAAATACTTTAATGTTAGTGCAAATGTTAAAAACATTGTATCCAAAACATGTGTGTCACAAACAATATACAAAATAAAAACAGAATTGTAAAACCTAAAAACTGATGTTAAAATGTTATAATAATACGAAAGGACACATATGACAATAGGTAAATTGTGTGTGTGTGTACCTTTAAAGACTACAAATGGCCCATTATGATGCATGTTTTGGATACGATGTTTTTAATATTTGCACTTTCTAACAAACTATTTTAATTGTGTGTATATTTGTACCTTACCTTTGGTTTTTGTTGACTTTTTTCTAATAGAATATGAGGGTTAGGCCCTTATAACATGAGGGGCTGTTCAAGAGAAACAAGTTGCTACTTCCCCTCCCCCCACCATTTTACAGGATTAGTTCTCTAGTGCAGGGATGGGGAAACTGGGAACCTCCGGATGATGTTGGACTGCAACTCCCATCATCCCTCACCCTTCATGCTATCTAGGCCTGATGGGCCACCTATTCCCCAGCCCTGGTCTAGTTCTTTAGATCCCTACATTAGAGTAGTTTATATTTTACTAGATAAGCTTAGTTTTTATTTCAAATAACTTCAGTGTTAAATGGTGTTCCATTATAAACCATGTTCACATCATGCTAGTCAACCATTGTTCAGGTACAAGGTATCTTAGTGCTAGAAATGGAATCCTGTTAAGTAATAGTTTCTGCTTTCTGTTAATCATCCGGATTTCTGACAGTGCTGAAGAAGCAAATAGTTCATGTGGGTCAATGTTATCAAACTGCCATTTTAACAATGCATAATGTGGGAATTTCCTGTGTTAAACTAAGTAACACAAAATTAAACGCATATTTCAAGGTGTCCCTTTCACTGACTCAGTGTGATTAAGAAGGCTGGTAGCAAAATAAGACTGGATGTGTTTTCTAGCTCTACAGTGTCAATTTTACTTTCTGGCTCAAAATTTGAGGGAAATGATATTTATAGGTCCTCCCTTCACTGTTGATCTCAGTGAAGATCTTCATGTCTCAGGTCTGTTCTTGAAACAAATAGTATATTCCTGAGAAATGGAATGGGAATTCATAAGCTTGCAGTGGCTTTAACAAATAGGGTATGTTTAAAAAAAGTAATCCCTTGCCTGATTTGTTACATATGTACTTGTTCAGTGATTGTAAATCATCATCATCATCAGGCGATCACTCGTGACCGAGTAAGATTGTCTTCCGGGATAAAAGGAGGAGATTCTAAAGAAGATTGTGTAGACTCTAGCGATGGGTCCGTAAGTGACTGTGGAGGCCAATTCTAGATCCACACAGCTTCCCACAGTGATTGTAAATAGGAACAACTTGTACTGTTCTTCTAGATGCATATGTTGTTCGCACATAAGGACAAAAATATGGGTTAACTGCTGGGTTGTTTAGCCACTAAATAAGACGTCATGTTGCATAACCTATGAAGGAGCCAATTGTGGGTTGTGTGCTAAAGCGTGCCTGCTTGTCCCCAACAAGCCATTGGTTTTTAAAAACCAATGGGTTTTCATTATGTGTGAACCAGGTCTTTGACAAGGCCAACTTCAGTGTATAGGAGTAGTTTGTGGGTGGGTGGGTGGGATTCTGTGTGTTGAGCACATTTTCCTTCAAGAACCAAGCCTAGTCAAAGATGACCTCTAACTCTACTCACTCTGGCTAGCTTGTCTGATGTGAAAGCCATCAGCTGGTCACTTGGTGGAGACCCTCTCAGTTCCGAATGAGCTTGACTCGATCCTTTAGCTCAGACTCATGGTGAGTCCTCAGCCTACTTCCAAAAACTGTCCCGTTGATTAGGGTATGCACAGTGGAACAGCTGTCTACCTTCACTTTTGTCAACCATGTGGATTTCTAATATTTTAGGGCTAGCTGCATTGCGTTGGTGTGGTACTGGATGGCAAAACATTAGCCATGGAATTGGCTTGTCTGTCTGAGAAGACATTCACTGAAGCTATGTTTATACCCTGAGGGAGGGAACCTTTTTTGTATGGAGGACCATTAACCTGTGGGGAAAAGTCATTTGGGGGCTGGAGGTGGGCCGGGCCTCTGCTTTTCTCTCATTCTTCCTAAAATAGTACATCTTCGTCAACGTGCATAGGATTGTACTGCTATTGCTATGGGCGCTTGCCTGTAGGTGGTGGCTGGCAGCAGTGAAAGGAGTGTGCATGAGCTCCTTGGATTGCCAGCTTTACTGTGTTCCCCTGTTCACCCATTTGTTCCCTGTGTAGGACAGGGAGTATACCCAAACTCCCTGGTGTTGCTGGCTTAATTAGGCCTTGACACATGTAGGGCAGCTCATGCCCTACTGACTGGCAGCGGCTCTCCGGGGCTTCAGACAGCCGCAGTCTTTCCCAGCCCTACCTTGAGATGCTGGGGAGTGAACCAAGGACCGTCTGCATACAAAGCAGGTGTTCTACCACCGAGCTACAGCCCCTTTGCACCTCATGATGTCGCCGTGCGCCTTTGCACTCCTTTCAATTGGTCATTTTCAGTGTGAAGCACAGGTGGGTGGTGGGGGCTGGGGAAGCTACTTTGAGTTCTAGAAAATGCAGGTAGAGCTGCCACAGGAGCCTCCTCCAATCTGGTGCCTTCCAGATGAGTTGGATTGCAACTCTATGGCCACTGGCCATGCCTGCTGGGAATGCTGGGAGTTGCGGTCCAAGACAGCTGGAGGGCACCAGGCCCAGGGAAGGCTGTTCTGCAGCTTACTCTTTTCAGTGGCAAAAGCACTGAAGAGGCCCGCCTCCCGGTGAACACAGCTCTTGACCAAAGAACCTACATTATCAAGTTCTCTCCTATTGTGACACAAGAATGGTCAGTGCCCCGTAGAATGTGCCGCACTGCCATGCCTTCCACCTGCTAATGCTGTGGCTATCGGAACATCATCTGTGTAACAGTAGGTAATTCAAAGTATTTTTCAATGAAAGTTGAGACTCCATGTGGATCCTTGGAGATAGATGTATGTGTATTTGGTTAAAAAGAAGAAAGAGATCTCTCGCCCAATGCAGCCAGGGCCCATACGTGTGCATACGCAAGCTCTTACCTGGCTGGAGGAGGAACTGAACACACCGTTCCCCTGTGCCTATCAGGTATAGAGGGGGAGTTCTCTTCCTGCACAAGTAGATCAGGCTATGTGATATTTATTTAAGCGATTCTCCGCTCCCCACACCAGCTCTTCAGACCAAGTGATCTCAGGGCAGTTAACAAACCCATGGTTTCTCTCCCACCCTTTTTTTTATCCTCACAACAGCCCTGTAAGGTAGGTAAGGATGAGAGATGGTAACTGACTAGCTCAAGGTCACCCAGTGAGTTTCCTGGCTGTGTGTGGATTTGATCCTGGATCTCTCCAGTCCTAGTCCAGCGCTCTAACCACTACACAACACTGTTTAATGGCATCGCCATGATAAGCCTGAAGAACAATAAGCAGCAATGTTTGGAGTACAACGGATGAAAATTAAATAAAGCTGAGCAGTTTATGGGTGATTTGGTTGTTGGTTTTTTTTTACAGTATTTTACACAGTGAGTCACACTCCAATTCAGTTATATGGCAGCCACTTTTAATAAAGGAAGGGATGCTATCTTCCCCTATAACACACTTTCCTTTTGGAACTAGGCAGTGTAGCAATTTTAAAAACTGAAAACTAATATCCCCCGCTCCCTGGAAAATCCTGTTGAAACAAGGATCCAAAATGGTGCGCTGCCAGAAGCTTCCCTTGAGAACATCTTGAATGAGGAAAGGAAAAGTGAGATTTCTGGTTTGTGAGCCTCTGTGTTTTATAAAAAAAGAGGCTAAACATCTGATCACCTCAATGGGTAGTATTCACAGTGTTAAGGCAGGGACTGGGAACATGAGGCTTTCCCGATGGTGTTGGACTCCTCACTATTGGCTATGCTGGCTGGGGCTGATGGGAGTTGTAGTCCAACAACATCTAGAGAGCCACAAGCTGCCCACCCTTGCATTAAGGGGGGTCATTTCAAGCACCAGGAAAAGGAAATGGAAGCTCTGTGTCACTCTGTAGGCCTGTATCTTGAATCTTGTATAGCAGGGACCTCCAGATGTTTTAGCCTACAACTCCCATGGTCCCTCAACATTGGTTATCTTGGCTAGGGCAGATGGGAGTTGTAGGCCAGAACATCTGGAAGGCCACAAGTTGTCCACCCCTCTTGTATAGAGCTCCCCATGGGATACAGGCTTTGAAAGTTTGAGCTTGCTGCCCTTGACATCAGTCCCGCAGTCCATTGCTTGCCTGAGCCTTCACCCCTCTTCTGCTCCTTACAGCTGTTTATGATATTTGTTTCTAAAAAATCTCTACCATTTTTTTATTTTTTAATTATATTTATACCCCGCCTTTTTTCCTGCAAAGAACCCAAGGTGGCTTACATAATCCTCCTCCTCTTCTCTTTTTTATCCTCACAACAACCCTGTGAGGTAGGTTAGGCTGAGAGTCAGTGACTGACCAAAGTCACCCAGTAAGTTTCATGGCCAAGCAGGGGCTAGAGCCCGGATTTCCTGAGTCCCAGTCCAGCACTCTAACCACTATGCCACCCCAAAGATAGTCCACTGAAGTTCCTTATTCTCAGATGATACAAAAATCAAAGTGAATGGCTTTTCTCTCATGGGGGGGGTGGTATTTAAAATAATGGTCAAACATCTGGAGAAGCTTCACATAAAACAGAGTGATGGAATGGACTGGTAAGACTTGGGTTCAAATCCTTGCTCAGAAGTTAAGCTTACTGGGCCAGTCTCTGACCTGCTCAGGCTTGTTGTGAGGCAGTGGGGAGAGATCTGACTGAGAGGCGCTAGGCAGAAGATCAGCACTCTTTCAATCACAATGGGGACCTTTTGTAACATTTATGAAAGAGAAGTATAATTCGGAGATGGATGGGTACAGAGTATTTCAAATTACCTGAACATGTGTAAAGGTGCAGTGATGTTAAGGGTGAATGTTATTTATATAATGTTTATATGGAACATATATCATATTTTCTATTGTAAAGTTTTTCTTGATAAAACTAAATTTTAAAAGTGGAACTTTTAGACAAATTGATACTTTGTAAAAATAACACAAAGACTTTATTTTTTAATCTTCCGTAATTAAGATAGAAGTCTTTATTGGCACTTTGGGGGCATTGTGCACTTATAGATGTATGTACGGTACTCGATATGTGATATATTTCTTTTGTCTTTTTGGTATTTCATCCATGGAGCTAATAATAAAATTTATCTCTAAAAATATTCTTAAAAAATAAATAGTTTATAAGAATAATTGGATAATGTATGGAGTTGCCCAAGGAATGTTCATGGGGGATAGGGCAGCAAACTGTTGTGAGCAACATAGTCCAGACAATGTTGCAGTTTCTAGTCCCCAACATCTTTGGATATATGTGTGCAATTAAAAAAAGGAAAAAAATATCTTCAATCTAGAATGGAAGGAACACTTGAGGGGCACTGTGTGCGACAGCTCATTCTGTGGTAGTGGTTTATAATGACAAAAGTGGCTACTGGTTCCAGGGCCGGTGCAAGGCAGTTTGGTGCCCTAGGCAAGATCGGATATTTAGCGCCCCCCCTCTCAGTTAGCCCGTGGGGGGGCCTCCGGCGCCAAGTCCTATGCCCCTGATCCATGATCCGCATTCACACACCACAACCACACACTACAACACACACACACACACCCTTCCTCTCCAGTCCAAACATTGATGTCCAGCTCCATCCGAGATCAAGGGTTTTACTTCTGAAAATTCAACGTTTAAAATTAATAATAAATAAATAAAAGTGAGTGAACAAGAGTGGCACTCCAGAGTAAACAAGCAGTGCGAAAGCCCTAGCCCCCCCCCCCCCCGGGAGAGAGGTGCCCCCTTCTTTGTGCCCCGCTGGTCTCTAGCCAGACCCACGCTTCCCCTTTTGGGCTGCCGCCTCCTCCTCCCCCCTCCTCCTCCCCCCCTCGAGCCGCTCCGGAGGTGAGTTTCACGTTCCATTCCGCCTGGCGAGCCTCCGCCCGAGCAGAGTGCTTTTTTTTTTTTGCCGGGGAAACCTGGTTCCTCCGCCAAAACAATGCTGGCGGGGCTCCGGAAACAATGCGAAGGTAGGTAGGTAGTAGGTAGGGGGCGGGCGGCGGGCGCACGCGCGGGGGGGAGGTGCAGCGGGGGGTGCAGCGGAGGGGTGCAGCGGAGGGGTGCAGCGGAGGTGGCAGCAGCAGCGGCGGGCGGGGAGGCACGGCGGAGGCGGCAGGCGGGGCAGGAGCGTGCCGGCGGCGAGGAAGGAGCGCACCGTTTCTGCGCCCCTCTTCCGCCACGCGCCCTAGGCAGCCGCCTGGGTCTGCCTAGCGGTAGTGCCGGCCCTGAGTGGCTAACTGGTTCCCAGGGCCGGTGTACTGAATCCTGACACAGTTTACGTCAGGGGTATAGATCCTCAGGTCTGGGGACCAGCTCTGGCCGACCTGAGATCCTATTCCTGCACTCTGGGGTTCCCCATAGCTGCTGCTGCTGCTGCTGCTATCATCATCATCATCATCTGTATCATCTGTATCCCGCCTTTTCCCCAACACTGGGACCCAAGGCGGCTCACAACCTTTAAAACTCATACAATTAAAACAGAAATAGAAAAATACAAAAGTTAAAAATAGAGTTAAATCATATATTAAAAAATGATAGATAGATAGATAGAGAGAGAGAGAGAGAGCATTAAAAACAGTACAATATACATAACAGAGTAAAAACAGCATTCCATCGCATCACAGGCTAGTCCCTCCCAAATGCCTGCCGGAACAGGAAGGTCTCCTCCGGAAGCCTACCAGGGAGGGCGACACTCTAGCCTCCCTAGGGAGGGAATTCCAGAGTGCTGGGGCAGCCACCGAGAAGGCCTCTCCCGTGTTCCCACCAGGCATGCCTGTGATGGTGGTGGAACCAAGAGAAGGGCCTTCCCTGAGGATCTCAAAGTGCAGGCAGCCTCGTAAGGGAGAATATGGTCTTTCAGATAACCTGGACTCGAGCTCTGTATAGCTTTATAGGTCATAACCAGCACTTGGTATTGTGCCCGGAAACAGACTGGGAGCCAGTGAAGCTGTTGTAGCAGAGGAGTTGTATGCTCCCTGTAACCAGCCCCAGTCAGCAGTCTGGCAGCAGCTCTTTGAACCAGCTGAAGTTTCCGAACACTCTTCAGAAACAGCCCCACGTAGAGCGTGTTACAGTAATCCAAACAGGGATGTAACTAAGGCATGTGTCACTGTGGCCAAATCAGACATGTCCAGGAACGGGCACAGCTGGCACACTAGCTTTAACTGTGCAAATGCACTCCTGGCCACTGCCGAAACCTGGGCATCCGGGTTCAGGGCTGAATCCAGAAGTACACCCAAGCTGCGAACCTGTGTCTTTGGGGGGAGCGTAACCCCATCCAACACAAGCTGACTCCCTATTCTTTGATATGACTTCTGACTGAGCAGGAGCACCTCTGTCTTGTCTGGATTAAGCTTCAATTTGTTTGCCCTCATCCAGTCCATTACCACCGGCAGACACCAGTTTAGCACAGCAACAGCTTCCTTGGAATTAGATGGAGAGGAGAAATAGAGCTGGGTGTCATCAACATACTGGTGACACCGAACCCCAAAACTCCAGACAGCCTCTCCCAATGGCTTCATATATATGTTTTTTATTTATTATATTTATACCCCGCCTTTTCCCCCCGCAAGGAACCCAAGGCGGCTTACATAGTCCTCCTCCTCTCCATGTTATCCTCACAACAACCCTGTGAGGTAGGTTAAATAGCATGGGGGACAAGACGGAACCCCGAGGAACTCCACAGGCCAACGGCCAGGGAGTCAAACAGGAGTCCCCCAGCACCACCTTCTGGGTCTGTCCCTCCAGGAAGGAATGGAGACACTGTAAAACAGTGCCTCCAAGACCCATCCTAGCGAGGCGGCCCAGAAGGATACCATGGTCGATGGTATCGAAAGCCGCTGAGAGGTCCAGCAGAACCAACAGGGACAGACTCCCCCTGTCTAGTTCCCGGCGTAGGTCATCTACCAAGGCGACCAAAGCTATGCCCCTCCCCCTTTTCCCTGATCACCAATCATTGGGTGGTTTCCTGGTTTTTATGCAGTTTTTTTTCACCATTCTATACAGTCCAGCCTACTACTGGAATGCAGTCCCCAAGAGCTCCTTCGGCCCTTGGGCTGAAAGAGGTTCAACACCCCTGGTTTAGGTGGTTGGCCTTGGTTGCTCTAGAGAGCCCCTGTAACACATAGATTCTGTTTGAAATAGCAATAATGGTTTGAACAAAGCGAGCCCTGAATGAATGCGAAGAACTCTCCACGGACTTGGCTTGTGCGAGGATGCCGAACTTAATTAGCCATTCCTCTGCAGAGGCGATATCAGCCGCTAGCTACCACAGAAACCTGAACTTATGTACATAAAACTTAAGACTGACAGTTTATTAGTTCCAGCTGAAACTTTACTTTGTAATTAAGGAAGTGCTTCAGTTGCTTTTTCTAATTAAATCAATGGTAATTTATCTGTCACACTTGAAATGCCTGGGACTATTTTTGGACTTCTCATTGGTGAATGTAGGGGCAATAAAAATAAGCATGGTGCTTATGCTAGGAAAGTTTTAATGCCTCTCTAATCCCATGTTTTCATTCTCACAGTACTTTGCAATTATACACTGATCACTCAATTCCCTTCTTGTTTTGCAAACCTATTGTGCTAGCTGCTGTCTCCAAGCCCACTGCAAGCAATTTCTTCTAAGACATACTTTCAAGAGTACCAGAAGCAGTAACAAGTAGGTGTGAAAACACAGGAGTATTGGCTCAAAGGAACTGATCCCACAATTCATAAATATATATATACATTAAATTTTAAGAAAACAGCAGCAGAAGAGATTTAATTGTGTTTTGTTCTATATACATAGCCTGTTTTTCCTCCACACTTTATTCTTCTTTGCAGCTTGTCCATCTCACACTGCAGTCCTTAATCCATAGTCATTCACATCTAACAATAAGCCATGAATGAGTCAACAAACTAGGAAGGGATAGCTTTGTGTGATGCCTGAACCTGGGATTATGACTAAGTATGCCCAAGCAAGCCAAGATAATAAACCAGCTTTAAACCAAGGATTATTGCTGGTCTAAAAACCATAGGGTAGCCATGTGCCTTCTTTTATTTGGAGGCAGCCCTCTATTTGAAGGGATGTCCAGTTCAAGTCTGATTTTAAGTTAAAGAATCGTCAGAAGGAAGAGCTGGGCCTTGAAGTTGTCCATCAAGAGTTAGCAGGCTGAGTAGGCACACAGGTCACCTGCTCACAGCCTTCTCCGCTATGGGGAGATGCATTCTATTTCTATTTAAAATATAATCATGTGGAGGAAGGGGGGGCTGGCTGGCACACCACCACCCCACCCTTTCCTACCTCAAAGGACCCAAGACCCCCAGAGATCTTGAGGTACTAGATTGCCAGCCTCAGCTGTCTGCAATCCTACTTGAATCTCTGTTCAGGGACTCAGCCTTTAATTCTGTAACCTGGATTTAGATACTGAAGCCACAGAGCAACTACAAAACCCATGTGGGGTAAAACCAAGGAAGGTTTATTCTGGTAGCATTATACAACAAAAGGTGGGAGATGAGGGAAGCACACAAAATAGAGAGACACTTTGGTACACAGAAATAGAGCTGCAAAATAACAAAACCTGATTCTTTATATCTCTCAGGCACACAACTAGTTACCTGAGGGTCAGTTCTCTTCCAGGGTTGGATCCAGCACAGCCCTGCTGCCCAGGGGGAACTACTCCACCTACCCGAAGGTCCGAGATGGGTAGCCCTCCACAGGGCTTGCCTTTACCAGAGCCCTCATTCAGCTAATTTCACCAGGAGCTACCTGGGGTTGGTTCCTGAGGCCTCCCGAAGGCTTGGACCTCTGCTTGGCTTGCTGCCATTGCTCCACAGCTAGCAACCACGCGACAAACCAAAGACAAAGACAAAAACCACATGTTGGGAAATATACCTTCCCCCCCCTCCCCTCCTTTCTGTAGCTTTGCTGCTTCTAGCCAATCATGATGCACTTCACCTGGCCAGGCAGGTGGGAGACTCATGACATTTACATCTGAAAGCCGGGTCACTGACTAGACCGGCTTTTCCAGACTTCCAGGCGCCATGTCCCATCCGATATTTTATGCACATTTCGCCTCCTCCCAGCCCCCCAACTGGCCTTACTTGGTTTACACATGAGGAGGTGTGTGTGTGTGTGTGTGTGTGCGTGCGTGCGTGCATGTAGGAGCCCCCAAAGGCTCCTTCCCTCACAAATCATTTCTAAATTTGCATCTATACATATAAATCAACATTTGCAAATTGGTGTCCTCTTTTGTCCACTTTTTTGCTGATTCATAAGTGGCCACCCTAGAAGTGGCCACCCCATTCGTAAGTGGCTTGTTTAGGTGCACTGAACATTGGCCTACCCAGAATATGGGTTGAGAGTATGGGTTGTCATTGAATCATGGGCTGTTGTTACATGCAAACCTTGCAGAATGGTTTAACTATGGGCTGTTAACAACCATGATGAACATCCACAAACAATCCAGAAAGAGAACCCATGGTTTGTTGTTGGGTTGTTAACTCTAGTTAAACCATAGTGCAGTGTTCACATGTAACAACCCATGACTCAACAACAACCTACGACGATTCAACCCATACTCTGCGTTGTCACTACATGCAAACCAGGTCAGTCTTGGGTTTGGATGTCCTGCAAAGCTATCCTTTCCTGATTTGTTTACCCACTGGCACAGAGGAAGTAAAGTGGAGCTTCAGGTGCTTGTAGCAATGGTTAGAGGTGACAGTAAACTGGAGACTTCTGTACAAATGGGAATTGGTTCGCAGATTTAATGTGCCAGTTTATATGTGCATTTTCCTGCACCATTGCAACTACAAACTTGAAAAATTATGCCAGAGCTGCAGGCAGATCCACTGATCCGAATATTTAAGATGAGGATGTGATGGAAGCTGTGCAAGGGTTTCATTAAATCTGGATCAAAGGGACCTAGGCTACAGCCCAAGGCACAGATTTCCCTTGAACCATTTTGGTTTCAACCCAGGCAACACAAAAACACAGTGTTTCCAGGAGGGGTGCGTGCTATGCTAGGTCTGTTGAAGATAAGTAGCAGTGCGAAATGTCTTACCTGGCCATCCTGGCACACAGAGCTGTGTCAGCAACTTCCACAGAGAACAATGCAATACTGCTTGGGGCCTTTCTAGATACTCCGCTTTTCTCTGCGGAGGGGGAAAGTACTGTGATGTGGCTCTCTCCCTTACCTCGATGTCTTTACCATATAAAGCAAGATCTGTGCCTCCATACAGTGGAGGGGGAGGGATCAGTTAACCTTGCCGCTGAGGGGGAGAGCCTTTCTACAACGGGAGAGATGACCAGGTCTGCCCCCCCGCCCCCCAACACATTTATTTTGGCTATCTGTCACATTTGTTCAGTGATACACTGGTACATTTTGAAGCACAGCTGCTTATCACGGCAGTGCCCCCTAGCCACGCCCCCAAAGAGAGTCCAGCAAGGCAGGCAGCTGTGTGTTTTATTTATTTATTTATTATTTATTTATTTCATTTATACCCCGCTCTTCAGCCAGAAAAGGCTCTCAGAGCGGCTTACACAACTTAATAAGACAGTCCCTGCCCTCAGGCTCACAATCTAAAAGACATGAACACAAAACATCACGGAGCACTGAATATAATATTCAAAAAAAATAATCTACAGAATATAAGAGCAGCAATACAAGTTAAAAAATATCAAAAAAACCCACTAAATATTCCAAAAAAAAACACACAACAGAAATAATTACAGATAACAACAAACAAACAAACAAACAAACAAAGGCAGGAGCAGCAGCAGCTTTTGTAGCTGGAGTCAGTCAGGCCCCACCCTCCCTGGCCAGGTGTGATGAGCCAGGGAAGCAGGGACCAGGTCTTGCAGGACTCACAGCCAGATGGTCTCTAGATGGCTAGATGGTGTTGATCTAGTCCACAAACCAGTTCTAGCAGTTTTATCTCCTGCAGGGACAATGTAAAATGAACGGCTCTTCATTGCCCATTCAAGACCAAGCCACTGCAAAACACTGTGCATTACAACAGGGGAAGAATATATTGTTGCCTGGGAAATTCATTTCTCCCCTAGCTACTGTGAGAATTACAGCTAAGCTCAGAGGGAACAGGGAAGCCTGAGCGGGGTGGCAGTCATTGTCCATGCTGATAAAAATGGGCCGGCGCGGCGTCCCTGCAGGCTCCCTTACACCACGGCCTTTGTTTCTTGCTCTTCCTCCAGGGAACTCAGAGTATATATGGGGTTTTAAAGTGTAGGAAGGAACATTTGCTAGAGGAGACCAGTCCACACCTTGAGGAAAATCGGGTTGGGCTGGCAATAGTTGTATAGTCTGTCCAGAAAAAGCAAGCAAAGAACAGCATCTGGAAAGACCTCTAGTATTAATTCTCTATTTTAGACTGCATTCTAGGTTGGTTTAGCCCAAGCTGAATAATGTGGCATAGGGGTGGTGAGAGTGTTGGACTGGGACTCGGGAGATCCGGGTTCTAGTCCCCCGCTCGGCCGTGAAACTCACTGGGTGACTTTGGGCCAGTCACTGACTCTCAGCCTAACCTACCTCACAGGGTTGTTGTGAGGAGGAAATGGAGAGGAGGAGGAGGATTATGTAAGCCGCCTTGGGTTCCTTGCAGGAAAAAAGGTGCGGTATAAAAATAATAAATAAATAAATAAATAGCTTTTATACATGTGTATCTCTCTGGAATAGCTCTTTCCTCTTTGTTTGTTTTTAAATTGTTATTAGTTTTCCAAATAGAAAGTCAGACACACACACGCGCACACACGCAAACCAAAAGATGACATCAAGTTTACTTCTAGCTATCGACTTCTAGCTATTTAATATGTTTTCCCCATTTACTTTACATGCAAGAATATGGATGGGATCCATTGGTCGCTTGAAGATTTTCTTTGTGGTTCTTCATAATAGCAAATTCTATGTAGGGCACAATCCTACTGGACTGCACCCTTACTGCTCAGAAGCCTCCAAGCTTGGAGACGTCAGAGATTTCTGTGCCCTGCTGTGCTGAAGCGGTACAGGCTGAAGCGGGAGGAGCGGCGCAGGTGATCTTTGCCTCCCTGTACTCCAGTTTCCTATATTTTCGCTAGACGAGCTTTTCAGCCTGCCTAGCAAGGGGTCTTTGGAAGGGGAGGTAAGGCAGCTGGAGGAGGCTCAGGATAAATTATATCCTGGCCTCTCCAGTCTCCTCTCTTCCCCTCCTACCAGAATACCCCCTTTCCCCCGTCTCCGAGATTGATTTTCCAACCTCAGAGAGGAAGAAGGTGCAGCTCTCCCCACGGTTCTGTTTGCGCCAACTGCAAGGGAGGGAAGGGTCAGCTCTGTGACTCCTCCTCCTGAGGTCAGAGCACTGTCTTTCACCTTGAAAGGGGTTTTCTGAGTCATCCTATGGTCCCTGGATGCTCATCCACGGATCATAGGATGGCTCTCTCTATCCTCAATTTGAACAAAGCTTTGTAGATGTGCTGCATATGTACCTGATTGTATATGTATCTGAAAAGAGCTTTGGGGGTTCTGCATGACACTCCCACACCCACACACACACACACACCTCTCATGTGTAACAAGTAGGCCATTGGGGCTGGAGGACGAAAGTACCTAAAGCATAAGATGAGGATGCGCTGGGTTTAGGCTTTCATACAAATGTAAGCAGTCTACTCATTCAGTAAGTCCATGTGTGCGAAATACAATTCTAGCCCTCCCCGGCCTGTGGCCTGTTTGAATTCAAACTCCTAGCAACTGATTTGGCAAGAAACATACCCGGCTTAGACAAACCCGGTTACAGGGAATAAAAGGTGTCTGAGACAGAGGGATGCCAAGTAGGGTTGCAACCAGAGCTGAGGCTTTGCCATTGGTACCTGAACAGATCTGGGAGAGAGCTGGTTACATTGGGGGTAGGAAAGGGGGGTGTGGCGGGCCAGCGCCCCCCTTCCTCCCAGATAAATCTATGTATCATCAATATTTTAGTTGCATTAGCTATTTAAGGATTCACAATGCCTTGGGCCACAGCTGCGCTCTGAGCCATCTTGGTCTTTGCAAAGCATATCAACTTACATTCGGTCAATTTTCAGCAATGTCAGTAATTTACTCACAGAGGGGTTCCCCAAGGTGTCTGAGAGCAGTCAGGTCAAAGCCGGACACTCAGTAAAAACACGTCCAAACGAGTCATAGGGACAAGGGGTAGCACAGAGGTTCAAATACATGGCAAGGGCAGGAAGAAAACAGAATACAGAGACCAGAGCTGAAGATCAGACATTGTTTCCAGCAGCTCCCAAGTTACAAGTGAGAGCCGATGTAGCTAGCTACCAGAGCCCAGCCCAGGGCTCAGATACATCACATTACAGGCCTTGCTCCTGAGGAGTCTCTTCCTCCTCAGGAGGCCTCTTTTGTAGCCGAGAGCTTCTTCTTAAAGGAGCCCTACCAGCCTCCCTCTTGAAGCAACGATGCTGTCGGGGAGGACTAGGTGGCCACTCGGCATCCCTCTCTGCCTCAGAAGCTGAGCTTTCTGCCTCTTGAGGAGACAGATGTGAAGGCATCAGCCCTGAAGGGCCAGGAGCATCATGGGTAGGGCTAGCGTTCTCTGAGGCAACTTGTTCCCTGGGGACATCTGGCTCTGAAGGTACAAGCTCTTCTTCTAAGGAGGAATCCCTCTGGAGAATCATGAGGCAGCTCCATATTACAAGTCTTCAGTGTTAAAAGTTCTGCAGTTTTCCAGCGTTTAGGTATTACCCTATATATGTGAAACCATCCTCTTTCCTTCCTGTGACCCAATTCTTCAGTAAAATATAAAAATCCAGCGATCTGTATCTGGTTTACACCCTTCTGCCATCTGGCTCTTCCCCAACCCACTCTTAGTACTCATTTGACAATCCCCTAGCATCTCCTTTCTCCCTTGTTTTTGTTTGGCTAATGTAGATTGCAAAGTCCTCTGAGCAGGGACCAAGTTCTGATTCTGAACAGGTCCCAAGTGTGCTCTGAAGGCACAGGATGCAACCACCTTGTTAAATGCAGTATGCAATTATATTTATACCTTGTTAAAGCAAAACAGGCTGGGACTGGTCAGTGTCTTGGTGAAAGACCACTGAGAACCCTATGTATGCTTCTTTGGGCTCTATGGAAGGAAGAAGGGATATAAATGAAATAAATAAATAAATAAATACATGTGTGCCTGTATAGTGTTAGCACTAGCAGTAGAAGGCATTCTTCACTTGTCAAATGACACATTCATCCTAAAAGTAGTGGCACAGAGATCTCACTTTCCACATCCTTCTCCTCCTTTAGATCTCCTCTCATCAACTATAGCCTATGGAATGTGTCAGCTGGTGATATGAGTGACCAAAAGGGTGAGCCGAAGGGTGAGCCGAAGGGAGAGCTGAAGGGCCACCAAAGGAGCGACCTAAAGTTTGAGCATAAGAGCGACCAAAAGACAGAACAAAAGACTGAGCAAAAGAGCGACCAAAAGATTGAACCAAAGAAAGACCTTGATTATGAACAAATTAAAGCCAAGGCACCAAAAATTGTGGCTGAGATGGTACAGATGCTTATCACATTGCAGAAAATGGGCTTCCATGTGCCACGAGGTGTCAAAAACATCTTCGAGTTCACATGGGATGAGCTCTTGGTGTCATTGCCAAGGAAATCTTTCACTGGTTTATATTGTCCGATTGTCAAATTCATTCCTTTTGATGAGGCCGACTTCTCTTCCACTGCTACCTCAAGAGCTCAAAAGGCAGGTGTTACAGTCTCAACAGTAAAGCCTAATTATGTGACCCCTTCATGTGAAAGTCAACAGATGCTCCTCAAGTTCCAAAAACGGTCTGTCCACCTACTGACTGAACTCCTGAAGATTAAGATGAAAATAATGATCGACGCAGTTGCTGGTGAGATCACCCAAGAATGAGCTTGGCATTTTTTAAACGCCTCCTGAAAATGCACCTGTTCACCCAGGCTTTCATAGAATCATAGAAAAGTAGAGTTGGAAGGGGCCTACAAGGCCATCGAGTCCAACCCCCTGCTCAACGCAGGAATCCAGGTCAAAGCAGGAATCATTTCTCCGGCCTGTAATGAAATTAACTAAGCTGTCCCATTTTTCACTGATCCAGTACTGCTGCATATTATTTATTATTATTGTTGTAATTATATTGTTTTTAAAATTGTATTTTAAATGTGATTTTAATATTTATATGGAAACCACTTAGATTTTTAAAAAATATCCAGCAGTATATAAATAGTATAAACAAACAAACAAACAAACAAACAAAAACAGGAGCAGGATTTCCCCTGGAGCTGGAGGTAAGGTGTTTTTGTGCTGTATAGCTCCTTATCCTCCTACCTGACCAGTAGAAACATAATAAATTGCAGCCCTGAGAATAGTGGGTGGTGAGTTTGAATGCTGCTGAATAATAGTAGTAAGAGTCAGAGAAGATATTTTCCCTCCTTCCCTCTAAATCCAATGGAAATTAGTCATGAGTGTGGAACTTCAGGTACGAAAATATAATTGCATACTGCATTAACAGTTAGAGATTTATTGTCTCTCAGGGTTGACCTCAGGTGAGATAGGCCATGACTCAATGGGAAAAGATGGGCCATTCTATACAGTGCAAACAGGCAAACTGTGTCACATACTGTATCCTTTATGGAGCCTGCCCAGCCATGGCCTGTGTTAGGGAACATAGGAAGCAGCCTTATTCTAAGTCAGACCATTGGACCTTCTAACCTAGTATTGTCAACACTGGCTGGCAGATGCTTTCCAGGATTTTCCAGCCCAGCTTTGATATGCTGGGAATTGAACCTGGGACCTTACGCATGCAGACCAGGTGCTCTACCACTGAGCTATGCCCCCTATTGTCAAGGTCCTTCCAGTGATTCAGTGATATGGTACACAAAGTAGCTGGAACAACACAGGACAATGTCTGAAATGGCTTTGTGGATGGAGAACCCTCCCTCTGTAGGAAGTGGGGTATGATCATCTTCTGGTATCTCTCAGCCCTATAGGTCTATTTTTATTTATGTGAGCCAATGGAGATAAGGCAAGCATGATTCAAGATCCCAAACTTGGACAGGTGCCTATTTGTTCATCCGGGTCTTTCAGCACATTTCCAGTAGTTTGGCTTGCACATTCATCAAACCACCTAGGCCTCTTACATGTATTGAGCTATGCTTGGCTCAGGAGGAGGAAACCTACGTTAAGGGCGCAATCCTATGCATGTTTGGACAGAAAACAGTCCTACAACTCCCAGCATTCCCCAGTCAGCCAGGCATGGCTGACTGGGGACTGGTCAGCCATGCTGACCAGCCCCCAGTCAGGAATGCTGGGAGTTGTAGGACTTTTTTTCTGTCTAAACATGCATAGGATTGCGCCCTAATTCACAGGACCGAGTCTTGAGCCATTTTTGAGTCAGTTATCTGTGCTGCCTTAAGTGATCAGCAAATTGACTGAAAACATAAAGCGATAGTCTCCCAGTACAATTGTTCCTCAGCCCCAGAAGCAAGCCAATACCCTTGATTCCTGGATTGTTTAACCTGGAATAGCAGCCGCACCCTGGTTCAGTCTAGCAGCATCCATCATTGCAGAATGGAATGCTGGTGCTATCCATGACCAGGTGTTGAAAAAGTAGGGGAAATGTTTGTGTTGACTACTCTCTCACAACCACCCTCACCCTGCACCCCTCAGATGGTGAGAATGAAAAGGAAGCCGAACTGTGCAAAGGCATATTCACCGGTGAATTTATATGTACTCAGTCCTACTAGATCTGCCTTCCCCAACCTGGCACCCTCCAGATGTTTTGGACTTCAACTCCAAGCAGCCCCAGCTAGCATGGCCAATGATCAGGAATGCTGGGAGTTGTCGTCCAAAACATTTGGAGAGCACCAAGTTGGGGAAGGCTGTTCTAGCATGATAGAATCATAGAAAAGTAGAGTTGGAAGGGGCCTACAAGGCCATCGAGTCCAACCCCCTGCTCAATGCAGGAATCCAGGTGAAAGCATCCCTGACAGATGGCTGTCCAGCCGCACCTTGAATGCCTCCAGTGTGGGAGAGCCCACCACCTCCCTAGCTAGTTTGGTTCCATTGTCTTATTGCTCTGACAGTCAGGAAATTTTCCTGATGTTTAGGTGGAATCTGGGTTCATACTCAAGGCTGTTTAGAAGGAAGGCTGCCACAAACCTAGTTAAGACAAGGGGAATGCGGAGACCAGGTGCTGGGCAAACACTCTCATTCAACTGCCCTCTGGCTGTGTTGCACCACAACTCCTATCACCCCCAGCAAGCACTGGATATGCTGGCTGGGGGGTGATGGGAATTGTAGTCTACCACATCTGGAGCACACCAGGTTGAGATGGCTGCTGTCATTCAGGGCTGGGGCTGGGCTGGCCCTCCATATGTTGGTGGACTGCAGTTCAAATCATCCCTCACCATTGGCTAAGCTGGCTGGGGCTGATGGGAATTGCAGTCCAACAACATCTCATTCTTGCTTGGAGTAGAAATCCTCCTGGCTTTAGCTCCCAGACATGCCCATGCTCTGTGTGTGTGTGCGTGCGTGTGTGTGTGGGAGAGAGACAGGCCTTTTTGGAAGTCAGCCAAAGTAGCCAATACTGGGCTAGATGGATCAATGGTTTCACCCAGTTGCCCCTTTCAGACACTTGGGGCTGGGTGAGCTTTGAATGTACATGGGGCTAGAGGCATGGTAGAAAGCTCCACCCCCACCCTTTGAGTGTTCCGTTGCATGTCTGCAATACGCCTACGTGTAGACTTGCCTCCCCTGCAGTCGGGAGCCTTGCCTTTTCAGGGTCCCCAGGGCCGGTGCTACCATCAGGCCAACTAGGCAGCTGCCTAGGGCGCAGGGCTAAAGGGGGCGCCAGAAACAGGGAGGGAGGGCTCAAGTGGGAAGGCCCCCCCCCGCTAAATATCTAATCTTGCCTAGGGCACCAAACTGCCTTGCACCGGCCCTGAGGGTCCCTGATCATGTGCATAGGTATGTTAGGATGGGAGTTCACGCGCTGGTAACTTCGAGGCTTGACTTCTGCAATGCGCTGTACATAGGGCTACCTTTGTATCTAGTTGGGAAACTTCAATTGGTGCAAAATATATGGCAGCCAGATTGGTCACCGGTACATCTAGAGGTGCCCATATTACACAGGCTTTAAAAGCATTAGACTGGCTTCCAATTAGTTTCCGGGTGAAGTATAAAGTGTTGGTTATTACCTTTAAAGCCCTACATGGTTTGGGTCCGGGTTACCTGCAGGATCGGCTTCTCCCATACAATCTGCCCCGCACACTTTGGTCCTCTGGAAGGAATTTACTCCAGTCAGCCAAGACCAGGCTGGCGCCGGGTACTACCCAGAGGACCTTCTCTTCTGCTGCCTCCATACTGTGGAATAGCCTACCGGAGGAGTCTCGTCAACTGAATCATTTTTTGGCATTTAAAAAGGCCACAAAGACTGATCTCTTCTGGCAGGCCTACCCAGTGGAATCTTAGGAATTTTAGAATATTTTAAAAAGTTTTAAAGAATGTTTTAATAATATTTCCTATGTTTTAACCAGTTTATGTATTTTATATTTATTGTTGTTCCCCGCCTCGATCCAAGTGGAGAGGCGGGTAAGAAATAAATCTGATGATGATGATGATGATGATGATGATGATGATGATGCCGATATGTGACAGAACATACATGGGGGGGGGGAACCTGCTGCTATTTATTTATTATTATATTTATACCCCGCCTTTTTTCCTGCAAGGAACCCAAGGCGGCTTACATAATCCTCCTCCTCCTCTCCATTTTATCCTCACAACAACCCTGTGAGGTAGGTTAGGCTGAGAGTCAGTGACTGGCCCAGAGTCACCCAGTGAGTTTCATGGCCGAGCGGGGACTAGAACCCGGATCTCCCGAGTCCCAGTCCAACACTCTCACCACTACGCCACACTGGCTATGATCCCCCCCCCCCCCTGTATGCACGTTCATTGAACTCACAGAGCCTCCCTCATAAACATCTGCCAGTGGCTCTTATAAGGCAGAATCATGCATGCAAAGATTCATAGGAATTGGTGCTTTTTCTTTTCTTAGTGAGTCATGTTCCTAGTTCTCATGGCTGTGCGGATTGCTGAAGGATGTGCAGCTGCTGGTGTCTCCTGAAGAAACCAAAGGGACATTGTTAATCTGAAATGAGTCATACTGATTTATTTGAAAATTATGTCCTACCTTAGCGAATGCACACATTTGCTGTTTTATGCCCGTTGGGTGTCAAAATGGTGTACCTTAATTATCACTGGAACATATTACATTTCATTGTTAACCACAGTGTTTCTTTCCCAGGCCCTAGTACTGAAGAGATTGCAAAGCAATTTCTGGAACGTGGTCGACTGCTAAGTCCTAAAACCAAGGAAGAGGCAACTGAATTGATGGCGAGAGACCCAAAGAGGAAAGGTCAGGGAAGAATCAGTGTGCACCATGTGCTTGGAACCCGTGACAGTAGCCTCTGGCGGCTGTTGACACTGAGGTCCAGTCTTCTTTGCAGCTTGAAATGCTTTCATTACTGGAAGGTTTGCATCCAGCAAGATCCAAATGAGCAGTGAAAGTGGTATGTTAGACAGACTCAATAGGCTGAGGCCTTGTCTACACATGTACCTGAATAAGGTGAGAATGAGGTGGCAGCACCCTCGGGTGGCAGAATAGACCATATCGTGTCAGAGCACAGGTGAGGGGAAATTTCATTCTTTGCAGCTCTTCTATGGAAGAATCTCCCTGTAAGCAGAAAAGTAGCACAGCAGGCTGAGAGAGACTGTTTCTCCCTGCTGCGCTACATTTGTTTTGTTTTGATTTGCAGAGGGGAGCAATTACTAGAGGGAACATTAAAAAAAAGCCTCCCCACCCCCGAGCTGAAGGCTGCTGGTACAGTCCATTCCACACCCTGGCATTCTACCTCCTCATCCAGGCCTGAATCTTTGTTAGTCTGGGTTCCTGCGCATAGACAGGGATGCATAGAATGGCTCTCTCCAGGTCCCAAGGCACAAGGCAGTGCTGGCCAGGACAAGATGTTCTATGACAGAGGACAGTGGCCTTTGTTGCTTAGGCTCAAGAATCAGGACTGCTACTTGGAGAAGGCAGGAAATATTACGTGGCCGGCCTCCATTTTCAGGCCTTGGGCTCATGAGGAGCTTGGCTCCTAAACATTTTCCACTGCTGCAACTCCAACACACAAGGGTTTTGTCAAATGACAGCGGGAATGATTCGAGTTGCTACCTAGCCAGCTGTTGCTGGGTCTACCTGGTTCTTCAAGCCAGGAGCACACCAGCCGCCATTTTGAATATGCAAGTTGTGGTACGCTCATAGCTTGCCATGTCATGCGAACCTGGCGTCATGGGTTGTTTGAAGGGGTGGACAACCCTCAGATAGTGCACCGCTTGTTTTAGGGTTATTTGAGGGTTGTCTAGCCCCTCAAACAGCCCACGATGCCAGCTTCGCACAGCACAGCAAAATTAAGCCACAGTGGGCTATCGTGTCATGCAAACTGGGTCAGAAAAAAGTCCTACAACTCCCAGCCTACGCCTCACATCAGCCCTAGCCAGCATAGCCAGTGGTGAGGGTTAGTAAAATTATGTTTTATTACTATATTGTTGTATTTTATGGTTTTATGTTTAGATAGATAGACAGAGGATGGGAGTTGTAGGCCAAAACATCTGGAAGACCACAGCTTTCCCACCTCTGATGTAAGGGCTAAAACCTCCAGACTTTTCTTAAAGGAAACTAGTGATATTGTTTGTTTCCAAGTTTGAATTCTAGCAAACAAGGTTATCTGGCTCATGCAGCCAGCAAACATCCCTATAACTAGGGATAGGATAGGAGAACCAGCGATTTTCAAGCTCACTTAAATTCTCCAAAAATTACTTCATCGCTCATTTTGGCTTGCTCCCATTTTTTTTATTTCAACCTGATTTTGGCTTGTTCGAACAGGGAAAGTGTGCATTTCTGTGCATATTTTTCAAAAGTGTGCACTGTACTCCCATTGACTAAAGCATGAAAATGCATATTAAAGCACATTTTGCAGTGTGCTTTAAAAACACACACACACACTTTTCAAACGTGATTGCAAATTCAGGAATCTGCTAACATTTTCCCGGAAAAAAGCACTCCTGCTCATATTCACGTTTGGGATTGGCAAACGGGACACATGTATGTATGATTTGGGAACTGAAAACAAAATCTCTGAGGAGAGATTCTCATCCCAGTTTTGCCTTTGAGAAACAGGGGTTTGGGTTTTCTGGATATTGTTTCAAAAACCTGTTTAAACAGAGGCGACAGTGGGGCAAAGGAAGGGTGTGTGTGTGAGGGAGGGAGGGAGGGAGGGAGGGAGGATCAGAGGAACTGGGAATGTTTAGCCTGGAGAAGAGAAGACTTCGAGGGGACATGATCAGACTCTTCAAATACCTCTAGGGCTGTCACTTAGACAGGAACAGAGGCTTGTTCTCTGCTACCCCAGAGGGCAGAACTAAATCTAACAGATTTACAGGAGGGGAGATTCTGGTTGAACATTCATTGACAGTAAGAGCAGCTTGAAAATGGAGCCAAGAACCTAAAAAGGTAGTGGGCTCTCCCTCAATGATCTAGGGTGCGATCCTAAAATCTGCTATGCTTTCGATGCCAGGTTAAGAAAGACTGCCAAGGCATTTCATGGCTCTAAATGGCACATGGGGTGGTAGCTAATGTCAGCTGTTTTTAACAAGTCTAGTTGTATTAACTTGCCTTAGTTATTCAGGTTGTTTAAATTCGGGTTTTTAAATTTTTGTAGTGACATTTTATGATGTTTTTATTGTTATTTGTATTTTATACTGTATTTTATGAATTGTTGTAAACCACCCCACCCAGAGAACTTCTGCTGTTGGGTGGTATAGAAATTAAATAGATAAATCCTATGCATGTTTAGACAGGGGGAAAAAAATAGTCCTACATTTCCCAGCATGCTTCAGTCAGCATGGCTGCTGGCTGGAGGGATGCTGGGAGTTGTAGGACTCCTTTACTGTCTAAACATGCAGAGGAGTGCACCTTCAATTAAGTGATTTTAGACTCTGGACATCATCGTCCTACAACTGCCTCCGCTCTTGACTTCTTGCGCGTATTCCCCACCCCCTGTACTTAGATGTGTATCATGTCAAAATGTGGTAAGCCAGCCCTGCTACATTCGGAGATCCTCTTGCTCATTCTTCTTAGTGAGGCCCTGGGCGGGTGCCCCAGCGTCCTGCTCTGACGGCACCGCTACTCGCCTTCTTCCAGCAGAGGCTGGACAGCCATCTGTTCGGGGTGCTCTCGTTCAGGGTTCCCTGCATTGAACAGGAAGTTGGACTAAATGACAGATCAGGCCCCTCCAACTCTGTTTCTACTGAAAATGCGGCACAGTCATTCGAAGAGCAGCACCAAAAATGCATTTCCACATTACAGTGGTCTGCAGATTTTAAGATGACTAGGCATGCAACCAGAAGGCAAAATCCCTAGGCTCTGAAAAAGAATGGTACGGTTGATTAATTTGTCTGAGAGGGGACGATACCTTTGAAAATGCATGGTCTGTGACTGCTCCATTGTGAGAAAATGGTTTCTTGCCGTGTAATCCTATGCATACTTACTGAGTGAGGAGTAAGTCGCAATGGGACATGCCCAGGCACCTGTGCACAAGACTGAAGTCTGACAGTGCAATCCTATACATGTTTACTGAGAAGTATGCCCCACTGAATTCAATGGAGCATACTCCCAGCCAGGGAACTGGGTATAAGATAGCAGTCTAAATCTTGAAGGCTGCAATTCTACACTCACATACCTGGGAGTAAGCCCCACTGAATTCAGTAGGAGTTGCTTCTGAGTACGTTTCGCACGCACAGTAAGGCCCGTTGCTGCCCAGAGACGGGGCCAGCTACTTAACACTGCAGCCAGTGTTGCCATCAGGGCACAACATCTGGGCAGCACAAAGGGCTGAAGGGCTCCCCAAATGCAACAGGGCTGGCTTTTAGCAGGCGTTGAGGTGAAGTACTGCACATGACCAGCTAGAGGGCGCCACCCCGTAAGACCATTAAGTCCAGAGTCTAAATCAGGAGTCCCCCAACCATTTTGGACCCGTGGGCACATTTGGGAATTTGAGAAACTGCTGTGGGCACCACCGCAAAATGGTTAGTCACATAATGGCTGCCGTGGGGGGGCCTGGCTAGTCAAAAGAGGTGGCGGGCGGGGGAGATATATAGCAAGGCTAGAGGCTGGGAGGGGGAAAATAGTGAGGCAAAGGGGTAGAGGGGAGAGAAAGAATGAGGGTTGTGTGAAGGACTGCCAACGGGTCCTTTACTCAAGACCAGAGATCACAGGTGCAACATATTGTTCCCTGTTGTCATTCAAAGTATTTTGGGGTCGGGGTGGCTGGCTTGGTCTGGAATGGGCAATTAAAGGCTCAATCCTATGCAAGTCTAGACAGAAAAAAGGCCTACAACTCTCCCAGCGTGCCCCAGCCAGCAATGCTGGCTAGGGCACGCTGGGAGTTGTAAACCTTTTTTTCTGTCTAAACTTGCATAGGATTGCACCCTCAGTCCCAATAACTTTACAAAAGACCTGCTCCTGGTGAAGATGCAAAGTGCTAGAACTGGTTTGTTGCTATGGATCAGGGCTGTCCAACCTTGGGTGCCCAGATGTTGCTGGACTACAGCTCCCAGAATCCCTTGCCATTAGCCATGCTGGCTGGGTATGCTGGGAGCTGTAGGCCAGCAACATCTCTGGGGACCTAAGGTTGGCGAGCTCTGCTATGGATCGACACAGCCGCCTGCATTTTTGGTCTCTGCTTGCCTTTGAGGCAATTCGCTTCCTATTCTTCATAGTTCTCTCATTTTAATAATACGTAATGGCTTATAAAACCTCAGTTTCTACTTTATCGCAACAGGGCGCTGCATGATCCTAACCGCTCCGGCGATTCCTGTTTCTTCCACCACCCAGCTTATACAGCAACTCTCGTTTTCCTGTCTCTGCTTTTCGTTGGCGTTCAAAGATAGCAGGCAGCAAAAGAGCCCAGGTAAATGCAATTTCTAAGAAATTGTAGAATGGGGGAATACTCCCCATGGAGACTATTGTACCTCGCACGTATAAAAGGGGAACCATTTTAAGGTTTAAAGTTTAATCATTTTATGGCAGGGGAGGTGGCATGATGAGAGATTCCCAGCGAAGGTCCAAATGCCTGGTTCTGAATATATCCAAGACTAAATGACTGAGCACTTAGAATCCCCTTTCTGACCTCTACACTGATTGAGCAAAGGTCTGAAGTGGTGCGGGGGGCAGGGCCGTCATGCACAGGGACATTGGGGGCAGAGTTGCCCCCCCTTGAATCTTTCTGCCTGAGTTTTTTTTTTCTGAAATCAAATGCCCTCCTCTCCCCTGTCCATACATCCCTTTTTTTACAAATAGGGGTATCCTTTGGAGATAGGGTCCTTTAAAGACACACAACTCACACACACAGACTTTAGAGCATATGTAAATTAGCATATGCAAATTTGTGCTCTCTCTCTCTCTCTTTTTTTTTTTGTCCTGCGGCCTGAGCACCGGATTTTTTGGGTACCTAGCAATGGCCCTGATGTGTTCACTGGTGCCGTTCACTGGTGATGAGTACCAGTATTTTTGTGGCAATTGTGGCAATGCCACATATGGAAAAATGTTACCAACCTTATCCTTAGAAATACCATCTGAATCAATGCAAATTCTAAAATATGCAACTGTTGGCTTTAATTGTTGGCTTTAATTTTTAGAATGGATTTTTAGTGGTGTGTTATTGAGACTTCTATCTCCGCTTTTTTAAAAACTGCAAATGTGAAGTGTCACTTCCAAATTGATACCAAAATGTGGCTTGCACAAACAGCCTATATGGACGCAATCCTATGCAGGATTTAGACAGAAAAAAAGTCTTACAACTCCCAGCGTTCCCCAGCCAGCATGGCTGGCTGGGGAACGCTGGGTGTTGTAAGACTTTTTTCTGTCTAAAGGTGCAGAGGATTGCACTTTACAGAAATCAAATAAAGTATATAGGACAAAATGGGTGGTATCCAATTAACCTATCAACAGAATGGCTTCCATCAGCGTCATGGAGAGAGGGCAATTCATCCGCCATCCTACAGCCGTCTGCGCACTCTCAAAATCTACTCCAGAGGGAGGTTTCTTCTGGAATAGATTTTGGGGTGGTGTGAGTGGTGGCTGCACTGGGGAGGAGGAGGTGAAATGCCCTGTTGTTTGAGCAGAGAGGTCCATTTGCACAATGTTGGATTTCATCCAATATAATATTTGGACTGAACCAAGCAAAAAGCCCAGCTTTAGTCAGGGTGGGAGGGCAGTACAAGCTGTCGACACTGTTATTACAATTTCTTCTTTAGGATCCCTTTCATCTTTCCTGTTATCTATTAGGTCTGGGACAGGCTTGATGAGAAAAAAAAAAAAGTGGCAAATTAGTCACTGGTTTTCTCGAGAGATTTACGGTGCCATCCAATGTGGCTGCCCATAACGCTCCGAACTTGGAGGATTACGGGCATCCAATCAAGGTCGGAGGGTTATAGGTAGGCACTTTGGATGGCACCATAAATCTCCCAGACAATTTCGGCCATCTATGTCTTTTGCCCCTGATTGTGACGAGGAGGGGCTGAGGCCACACTGGGAGCCCGGATACGTCGTATCTTGGCAGAGCCTCACTCCTCCCCTCCCCCGCCTCTGGAACACCCCCCCCCCCCAGGCCTTCTCTGTAGGTGCACTTGCAACTTTGGAGCTGCAGTTGGCGTGGAAAGAACCACGCCAGCTGCAAGGGCAGAGGGAGGACGCTCCACCATCGGGGTCCCAGCTCCAACCTCAGATAGCTGGGATGGCCACCTATCCTATGGCCATCTAGACAGCATCTAGCGGCCATAGGGTTGCACCCTTACAGAGTGACTTTGGGAACGCTACTTTGCTTAATCTTTACTTCCAAATATATGTTTGCAGGTCTGCTTCAAACTAAAGGTGCTGGTGCCTCTGAGAAAGAGGAATGTATTGATGAGAGACTTGACCCATGTCCTGAAGCCAGGAAGAAGATCCGAGAATTTTGCCGACGCATGTAAGCATCTTCAAACCCTTAGGATAGAAGACACCTCTTATGCCTAACAGGCTGGTATGGCAGGTTGTTGTAATACACTGAAAGTTCACAGCACAGATTTATGTAAGCCGCCTTGGGTTCCTTGCAGGAAGAAAGGCGGGGTATAAATATAATAAATAAATACATAAATTTCTATAATGGCATGATTATAAGGAGATGCCTTATATCGAGTCAGAACATAGGTCCGTCTAGTTCTGTATTTTGTTCTCTGATTGAGAAGGCCCAAGCACATTTTTTTCAAGACCCAGTACAATCTTGCGATGTGGCCCCCCTAGCACACACATACTATAATCCCATCCCATACATATAATCTCATGAGTCATGAGAGAAAAGTTTCTACTTCAATGCTGAAATCACATTTTCTACATTTCTGAAATTTTTTCCACATCATGCCCCGTAACACCACTTCCCCACCATATCGCTACTTTTGTTAAACTTAATATCCAGTCTTACAAAGCTTGCTGCTGACTATTTTGTAACTTTTGGGTTGGTCCTAATAAAAGTCTTATCCTGTAGACGCTGTAGATGCTTATCCTGTAGTAGCTCTCCATATAGTCTCACAGCCGTGGGGACTATTTTTCCCCTGCAAGTTGCAACCTGAGACTCTTAACTGAAGACAACAGGGATTGAAAATGGGATCTTACTTTTCAACCTTTTCAGACCCAGCAAGGCCACCATTCACCTAAACATGCATTTGGGGAGCTACTTTTTTTTGTTTTGTTTTTTTTAAAATTGTGAATTCTCGTGGTGGTAGTGCTGCTGTTGTGACCCACCTTAGGTCAGGCCATGTGACCCAGTAGCAGGTCCTCCCAACCCACCAGTTGAAGACCAATGCTCTACCCTGACTTAGTTGTAAACTTGCCTCTTGTCCTAAGCCAGGGGTAGGGAACCTTTTCCAGCCACATGATGTGGTGATAGCCTCTGGCTTAGATGGCTTAAAAAGGGGATTGGATACATTCAGGAAGGAAAGGTCTATCAATGACTATTGGCCATTATGGCAAGAGGGATGTGCTAAAAAAAAATCACGATTTTTTTTCTTCTTCGAGTAACCTCTGTTCACTGATCACACAGCATAATTAACGAGCCATTGTGAACTAAAATGAAGATCATTCCCATCACAAAGAGATTTCATAGATTTCATAGATCATAGAGTTGGAAGGAGCCTACAAGGCTATCGAGTCCAACCCCCTGCTCAATGCAGGAAACTAGAGGAGGGGTCTCCCATCCAAGTAATAACCAGGCTTGACCCTGCTTAGCTTTCCACACTCAGACAAGCTGAGCCAGCGTAAGCCACAGATCTTCGAGCCAGAGCTGTAAATAACCTGTAATACAGCTTTTTTCTTTGAGATTCAAAAAACAGCTTGCATATGCAATGCATAGTGCCTCTATTTGCATTTGAGATTCAAAGCAGTCTCTCTCTATACATATGCAAAAAACACTGCCAGTCTGACTGGAGTCTCTCTCTGGTGGAGGCTTCTCCCTCTCAGACTAGAGTTAGAAAAAAAACGTTACCTTAAAATCAATTGGACATAATACTGAGCACTGCAGGCTTCCCTTTCAGTCATAGAACTAGAAAAAAAGTTACCTTAAAATCAATTAGCACATGCCTATAAAATCTATAACACAAAATCTATAACACAAAATACTTTTTTATTCTAAGTAGGAATGTAAAGACTGTTGTTCTCAAATTAGCATTTCTCTTAAACAGGAGGTTTTACCACCTGCTGACAGTCATTAGCTTTTTGCATTTCAATCACTGTTACTACATTTCTTTGTGTGAGAACTTCTTGCTGAAGCACATGGGGGGCTTGCTAGGGTCTGTGATATTCAGATTTAGAAGGGACCTCTCTCCAGCCTCGAGCAAAAGATCTTTCTGATTCGCAGCTCAATTTGGTATCGAGTGTCAGGTCTGTGAACAGGGAGAAGGAGAATCTACCTAGATCGAAAATTTTTTAAACAGGCTGCTGCAGGATCGGTGACATACCAGTGTGGGTTGTCGTTGAACCATGGGTTGTTGTTGAAGCATGGATTATCATGTTGTCTGAACCCAGCCGAGACAACAAACCATGGTGAACAACCCACAGTTCACAACCCAACAGCAAACCATGGGTTCTCTTCATGGGTTGTTTGTGGTTAACAAGCTTGTTAGTGCAGCAGGGTTCAGACAACACAATAACCCACTTTTCAACAACAACCCACACTCAACCCATATTCAACCCTTGATTATGGGTTATTGTGTTGTCTGAACCCAGTCACTGAATCCCAGTTGGTGCCTTCGTGTTGATCTTGGGGGCTTCCCAGACGCATCTGGTTGGCCACCTTGGGAAACAGGAAGCTGAACTAGATAGTCCCTTGGGATGATGATGATGATGGTGAGTGGCGAAAATTCCATATTATCTTTGTTTTACCCACAGCTGGGAGAGTTGGAAGGGTTGTGAAGACACATCTTTGTAATTTAGTCTTTTAAATTATGTAGCTGTTTTAATATTTTTAATGATCTTGGTATTATTATTATTATTATTATTATTATTATTATTATTATTATTATTTTATTGTGTTAAGGGTTTATTGTTTTCAATTGTTCTACACTGCCTTGGTGGCTTTTTATGAAATAAGGCGGTATATAAATATTAAAAATGAAAAATAAAGGTTAACAACTAAAAATGATTTTAAAATGTCAAATTTAATTATTTATTTATTACATTTCTATACTGCCCAACAGCCAAAGTACTCTAGGCAGTTCACAACAATCAAAACCATAAAATACAACATGATAAAGTACGATATAAAAGTTTAAAACTACAATATAAAATAAAAAACAAAAAACAAAACAAAACCTAGCAGCAGTGCAAAGATTTAAAATACCGTAACAGAATTAAAACAGAAATTGAAAGACTAAAATGCCCGGGAAAATAAGAAGGTCTTCACCTGCTGCCGAGAAGAGCACAGTGTAGGTGCCAGGCAAGCCTCTCTGGGAAGCTCATTCCACAATTGGGGTGCCACCAGAGAAAAGGCCCTCGTCTTAGTAGCCACCCACCTCACATCCTTTGGCAGGGGCTCCTGGAGAAAGACAGCTGAAGGCGATCTTAGGGTCCAGGCAGGTATATAGGGGAGGAGAAGATCCTTCAGGTAACCTACCTGGCCCCAAGCTGTTAGGGCTTTGGATGTTAATAGCATCACTTTTAATTGGGCCAGCACTTTGAATTTGAATTGAAATAACATAAAGGAAGAAGATAACTGAGGATCAGTAACTTGGAGGGGGTGGCAGTGGGCACTGGAACCTTGTTCCCATGTTACACTTTACATTGATGATAGCTGTTATTGGATGACCTATGTGTGTATCTTTCTTAAGATCATAAGAAGAGCCCTGCTGGATCAGACCAAAGGTCCATGTCGTCCAGCATTCTGTTCACACAGTGGCCAACCAGCTGCCCACAGAAAACTCACACAAGCAGGACATAAGTGCAAGAGCACCCTCCCACCCATGTTCCCCAGCAACTGGTGTACATTTCTTCCTTTTCTTCATGCCACCATTCAAGAGCCGAGGAACAATCCCTTTCTTAAAACCTCTAACCCTATTATTTCAAGACCCACAATGCTTATCACCCAAAAATCCATTTGGTATCAATGAAAGTTTTCTTCCAATAACAACTTCTGGAGGGGTGGGTGGGATTGTCAATGGGACCCTGGCAGTTAACACCCCCCCCCTCCACCTTTGTGCTTCTAATCCTGATCATACCCCGGCCGTGGCATAGGGGCAGAGTTAAGTGGCAAAGCACATTCTGCTTTGCTTGCATGAAGAAGGTCCCCAGTTCAGTCTTTGGCATCTTCATATAGGGAGGCTGAGAAATAATCCCGCCTGAAACCTGGAGAGTCTCTGACAATACGAGCTAGATGGACCAATGGTCTGACTTCATATAAAGCAACTTCCTAGCCTCCCCCCGCCCACCTATGTCCCCTGGATGCTATTTAGGGCTTCTCTTATTGCGCTCTCGTTTTTCCCCACTCACTGTAGTAGTTTGCACGTGTGCTTTACATGACATCCTCCTCCTCCAGGGTCTCTCCTCTGCAGCTTTGCAACCATTTCCGCGGCTCTTTTTAGATCAAGGAAAGTCTGGTTACATAGGGATGTGTGTGGAGTTCTATTGGGGGGTGGAAGTCTGGTGAACTTGCCGGGCTCGACACCCCCCCCCCCGGAGCTCCGCTTGGCCTACCTGCTTCCCCGGCTCGACTAGCATTCTCATGAGTCAAGACGGGGAAGCGACTTCTGGCTTCCCGGCGCTACCTTTTTAATGTAGAAAATGGCGTAAGATACATAAAAAAACGGCCACCATTTGCGCAAGTTATGCAAATCACGGCCACTTTTAATGTATCTTACGCTGTTTTCTACGTAAAAAAACGTAGCGCCGGGAACCTGGAAGTCCAGCGAGTGCCTCGGCTGGCGCTCACTTTTGGCCCGGCGTGGCAGGTAATGGAATATAGAAAGGCAGAGAAGGAACCACACACCCCCGGGGGGGAGGGGTGCAAAGGAGCTGATCTTAATCTGGAAGCAGAAGCCTCAGTAAAGTGGCGGGTTAAAAGCCTCATGGAGAGGAGCCCATAGACTTTAACTGCATTCATGCAATGGTAGCCTCTTCCTCCTTCAACACTACCCTAGACCAGCGCTCCCAAGTGGCAAGCATGCATGTGTGAATGGACTCTTTCGTTTCAGCCCCTTTATTTCCTTTGCCTGTATAAGAAGCTACTGGCAGGCCACGGTGTGGTCACTTTCTGGCAGCCAGAGTCGGGGAGCTGCTGTTAAACATGCTCCCAACTTCCTGAGAATGGCATCAACCTGACCCACCAGAGTTCTGGCTCCCTCCAGGGATGTTGAAGAGTCCTTGGTCTCGAGCCACGAGTCGAGTCACGAGTCTTTGGACCCGAGTCTCGAGTCCGAGTCCGAGTCCTTGGTCCAAAATGGTGACTCACGAGTCACGAGTCACTCCCAAAACTGACTCCACGAGTCCCTATTAAAATCAATGGGGTTTCCCCCCAACAAAATAATGTGGGTTTGGCTGCCTCTGCCTGCCTGTTTGGGGTTCCCAGCCTCCTCTGCCTGCCTGGTCTCTTCTTGACCTGTTCAACAGTAGAATTGTCCAAGACAAAGGCCTCTGCCTCTGCTACTTCAGATGTGTGGCTTAAATAAATTCTAGGCACAAGTGTGCCTTTTTATTTCAAAACTCTGCAACTGATTTTGGCAAGAACAGACCAGGCAGACAAACCCAAAATAACCAGGCAGGCAGAGGAGGCGGGGAACCCCAAAGCAGGCAGGCAGAGGCCTTTGTCTTGGACAATTCAACTGTTGAACAGGTCAAGAAGAGACCAGGCAGGCAGAGGAGGCTGGGAACCCCAAACAGGCAGGCAGAGGCAGCCAAACCCAAAATGTCTGACCCTAACCCAACCCCCCCACAACAACACATCAATCAAAATAAATCTCAACACATCGTTGGGGCTGCACTCCTGGTAGCTGTCCATAGTGGCCGAGCAGCGGCGCGCCTCGCTTCCATGCGCTCTTCACCGGTGATCGCGCTCCTTCTGGCACAGCCAGAAGACTCGTCAACAGCCCAGGGATGTTGACGAGTCCTTGGTCTCGAGTCCCGAGTCGAGTCTCGAGTCCCATTAAAAATATTGGGACTCGAGTCCGAGTCGAGTCAGAGGGGGGACTCAGTCCGACTCATGAGTCGAGTCCTCGAGTCCGAGTCCCCATCCCTGGCTCCCTCTACTGATCAGTCTATCTAACATGAGACAATGTTGGTTCCTTTCAGAGAGGAGGAGAGGGCTGCAGCCATGTCCAAGGGCCATACGAGACCCCTAATCCTGAGAAATTATGTAACAGTCCACAAGTCACCATCTCAAGCCTTGAAACGATCTTCGCTATCGCAAATGTCCTCTGATATCAGACGAATGAAAGGGAAGAAGTTCTACTTCAGCTTTCCTGATGGGACATCCTTCATATAGTATCCTTAGTTTTGTTGGAAAACAAAGGGGTTGACAGTTGGAGCACCTACTAAAACAAACAAACAAACCTGTTAGAAAGGAGTGAAGCTTAGGGCTGGGGTCTCTAACAGGGTGCCCGTGGGTGTCAGTGTGCCCACGGACACCTCTCTTGGCATCTGCCAGGTTCCCTGCCCCTCCTTGTTTTTATTTTATTTCTTAAAATTATTCAAATGGCATATGTTTTTTTTAACTGGGAGGCTGGCTTGCTGCAAAGCAAAGTGCCGACCTCCAGCGTCATTTTTATATGGGTTCGAAAGAGTGGTTTTGAGTTTTGGAACTCCGACCCCACCTCTGCCCTGTACTGAGCTTCTTGGGCAAGTTACATTTCTCTTCGTCTCACCGGGTTGGCTTCTGAGAAATGAGTGTTGTGTGACCTGCCATGTCCACCATGGCAGCCTTTTATGAGTGACTGCTTCTCTGAATCTTCCTGTGTCTATGAAGAAAGTGTGGGGATGCTTCTGAAATTTCCTCATCTCTAAATTTTGCTCCAGATTTCAAACCACGGGCCCTATTTCCCAAGTGGAACCAATGCTTTAGGAACCCTTCGTTGATCCAGTTTTTAAAAATTTCTACATTTTGTACAGAGAGCTCTGCAATGACAGTGTGCTGCAGATGCCCACTCCTTCCGCTCATTTGTATTTCCCCCTGCTCCTGTGTTATTGAGAAACATGTCTCTGGGTTGGATCTAGACCTGCCTGCAGTGGAACTCCATCAATTAAGTGTTCCTGGGGGGGGGGGTGAGGCAATTTTCAGTGATTTCTCCTTCCCCCTGTGGCCCGGAAATCTGTTCTGGAGAGTTGGGCCCCTCCCTGGAATAATGTTGTGTGGGGCTGAAGGGGCAATCGGAGGAAAACACTGGATCAAATTCCCTTCCATTAACAGAAGGAGTCCTTCCACTTGTGTGAGGAGATTCTGGTTTGAATTCATTTCATTGTACGTATGGTTGTATCAAGATTATTTTGGTGTAGTAGTGTCTTGCCAATCTGCGGGAATCCATTTCTCACTTTCCTCTAACTCTCCTCTCAGTTTGGTATCATGTTTTAGCTTGTGGGCAGGGAGGGACTTGTTGAATGTGTTTTCTGTTTTCATCCAAGAGCACAATCCTATGGGTTGCACACTCTCAATAGACAGAGAGGGCTGTGAGTTTGGAGCCCCTCCTCCTATCCTATGCCCTGCTGGCAACAGCCAGGCAGGGCGGGAAGAGGACAGAGAGTCAATTTCACCTCTGTTCCTCTGTTTAAATGGCAAAAAGCTGCTGGACGGCCCTCTCTGAGCCCATCTGGCTGACTTGCCTTTCAGTGGACAGGGAGGGGACCGGAAGGGCCATAGGATTCTGCCTATGCCAGGCTATCCTCCCACGTCCCCTTTTCTCCCTCTCTGACTTCTAAAATAAACCGTAGCTCTGTCTATGGGCCTGGAGGAGTTTGGCGGCATGCATTCCCAGGTGCCGTCTAGGGGGTCACAGGGTTGCTCTCTGATAAGCCAAGCACATATTAAGTGCTTTTATAAGTAAAAAAAAAAAAAAGCATTAATGATGATGATGACGCATGTGTGCATCAATAAAGCACAAATCATCTTAATTGGCCGACCCACGCAATCCCGTCAAGATTGCTTTTCTTTCTTTTTTTTTTTTCATCAATGTTTTCTCAATGAACATCTGCATGTTAATAGCAGAGGAGAAAAGGAAGGAAGTGAATGGAAGGAAGGATAAGCGGCAACCACTGAGAGCCAGCGTGGCGTAGTGGTGAGAGTGTTGGACTGGGACTCGGGAGATCCGGGTTCTAGTCCCCACTCAGCCATGAAACTCACTGGGTGACTTTGGGCCAGTCACTGACTCTCAGCCTAACCTACCTCACAGGGTTGTTGTGAGGATAACATAGAGAGGAGGAGGAGGATTATGTAAGCCGCCTTGAGTTCTTTGCAGGAAAAAAGGCGGGGTATAAAAATAATAAATAAATAAATAAATAAATAAAATAAACTGTGCCTGCTCCAATTTTTGGCATGAACGTTAGAAATTCTGCCAGGGTGCTTCCAGACAAGGCTTTTGTTGTGCAATTGCCCTGGATCGTTCGCAGGATTTTATTAGGAGGGGTCCAGATGTTGAAATCTTCCTTTTGTAGCCCTCCTGTGTTTTCCCACCACCACTTACCGGTACATCAAACATCTGTAAAGGGGGAAAAAGATGGAAGAGCTTCATAGTGCCCTTTGCTTGGTGGTGCTCTGACTGAAAGCATCCCTAGTGGTCAAATGGGAATCCAGCAAGCCTGGAACTCAGTCCGGGCACAGTGAGCCCATGGAACACTCAAGGAATACAGCAGAGGGACTCCTTTCAGCCCTAATGGGAACCACCACTCTCGCGTGCCGCAGAGGATTTCTAGGGCTCACGCGACTTGCATAGAAAGGGCTTCCGGATGTCAGGAGGCATCTTGCAGCTATGCCACCTGTTTTTCCTTAATGTATTCTTCGTGGTAAGAAGAAAAGAAGATAGAAGAAGGAAGAAATGGTGGGGAAATGCGGGAGGGTTACAAGTGGAAGAAGACATAATCTGGACCCCTCCTAAAATCCTGTGAATGCATGAGCCAGGGCGATTGCACGAGAAAAGTCTTATCTGTGGCGTAGTGGTGAGAGTGTTGGACTGGGACTCAGGAGATCCGGGTTCTAGTCCCCGCTCGGCCATGAAACTCACTGGGTGACTTTGGGCCAGTCACTGACTCTCAGCCTAACCTACCTCACAGGGTTGTTGTGAGGATAAAATAGAGGAGTGGAGGAGAAGGATTATGTAAGCCGCCTTGGGTTCCTTGCAGGAAAAAAGGTGGGGTATAAATATAAATAAATAATTAAATAAATAAATAAATAAATCTGGAAGCACCCTAGCAGAATTTCTAACATTCATTCTCAAAGTTGGAGCAGGCATGGTTTGTTGCTACTTTTCCATCCTTCTGTTCATTTGCTTCCCTTTCTCATATGGCAGTCTATGTCCAAGTCCAAAACTCCCCATTGCCTTGTCAAACCCGCTTTTTAAAGGTAAACAGAGTTTTTCTCTTCCCCAGAAAAAAAGGGGGGATGTGCTCTGCACTTTCCTGAGCACCGAGAGTATTGGGGGAAAGTGAACAACAACAACAAAAAAAAAAACCAAGAGGATCTTGCTGCGAAGGGGGTGTAAATCCCTCCACCCCCTTTTTGTGTGCAAAGATCACTTGTGCCTTTGGTTTGGCTTGACAGCTCACCTTTTGACAGCTGCCAAACCAAACAATGGGTGGGGGGACCTCTTTGGGTCAATGTCCAGGGTTGGTATCTGTTGCACTTTGGCAGCAGGTACCTTGCCCCTGATATTGCCCAACCTATGCTCCCGATTTCCCCACTCGTGCAACTGCATTCAAGCCTATGTACTCCAGTTGCTGGGGAACATGGGTGGAAAGGTGCTGTTGCACTCCTGTCCTGCTTGTGGGTTTCCCGTGGGCAGCTGGTTGGCCACTATGTGAACAGAATGCTGGACTAGATGGACCCTTGCTCTGATCCAGCAGGGCTCTTCTTATGTTCTTATAAGAACATAAGAAACTGAACCCCGACAAAACCGAGGTACTACTGGTGGGAGACAAGAGGAGGTTAGGGGATGTGGACCTGGTGCTGAATGGGGTGCATTTAATCCTGAAGGACCAGGTCCGCAGCTTGGGGGTCATTTTAGGCTCCCAGCTGTCCATGGAGGCTCAGGTGGCAGCTGTGAGCCGGGCGGCGCTGTATCAACTCCATCTGATACGGCAGCTGCGCCCCTACCTTCCTAATCATCTGCTCCCATCAGTGGTCCATGCCTTGGGCTCCTCTCGCCTTGACTACTGTAATGCGCTCTACGTGGGGTTACCCTGGAAGACGGTTCGGCAGCTACAGCTGGTACAGAATGCGGCGGCTCGCCTGGTCCTCAGTGCTTAAGGAGTTGCACTGGCTACCAGTTGTTTGGCGAGCCGAATTCAAGGTGTTGGTTTTGACCTTTAAAACCCTATACGGCTCCGGTCCAGTTTATCTCAAGGAGCGTCTCCAGCAACATCAAGTAGGCTGCTCAACAAGATCCGCCACAGACGGCCTTCTCCTTATCCCATCAGCCAGAGCAGCCAGGCTGGAGGGGACTAAGAAGAGGGCCTTTTCTGTGGCGGCCCCCAAACTGTGGAACTCTCTCCCCAGTGACCTCCGCCATGCCATGCCCCCTCCTTGATGAGCTTCCGCCGTTCATTAAAAACATGGCTTTTCAGGTGGGAATATGGGGTGGATTAGGATTTTAACATTTTATACGGTTTTAAGTGTATTTTAATCTGTTTTGTTTTTTATTGTATGTTGTACATCGCCCAGAGTGGCTGGGTACTGGCTAGATGGGCGATTTTAAAAATACAATAAATAAATAAATAAATAAAGAAATAAATATTCTTAAGTGCAGCTAAATTTAAAAAAAAATCACAAAGATTTTTTAAAATTATGGGGGGGGGGGGGAATAAAAAAAATCTGTTTGCCAGCCATGGACAGCCTCTCCAAGGGGCTGCTTTCGGCACTTTGATGGGGCTGTCCGTGCCTGTCAAAATGGGGATTGTGAAAAGTGCCTATAAAGCTGCCTTTCGCAATCTCCAGGAAAAAAAAAGGGTTAAAATGCAAAAAAGCCATGGGGAGCCAAAAATGGCTTTCAATCGCAGTGGGGATTGAATCTATTAACCAGTGCCAGGCCATCCTCAAGTGCTGCCTGTGCACAGTTGTGGGGCAACTGGCCATGGTGGTCGCCAGGGTGAGCTCGGGAAGAGCAGCAAGGTTTTTTTTTGCCACTCTTGCCAAGCACCTCGCTGGCTGCTGGACATTACCCACAATGGGTAAAACAACCCCTAGAAGAGCCCATTAAAAAAACAAACCACACAACAGGATTAGCCATGGTGGCTTATAAGCCATGCTTGTTTCAGCGTGGCTTGTTGTGTTGTCTGAACCCAGCCAGAGTGGCTTGTGTGTGGTTAACAAACCATGCTGCTGGGTTCAGACAACAGGACAAGCCACTCTGAAACAAACATGGTTTATAAAACCACCATGGGTTATCGTGTTGTGTGAACCCAGTCACTGTGGGTAACCTGGGCTGGGTTCGGATTAGTGGTGGTGTGCAATCCGCCCACCACCTGACTCACGACGCGCTCGGTGAGTACCGCCGCCAAGCCGGGCCAATAGCGAGCGCCAGCCGAGGCACTCACCGGACTTCCGGGTTCCCTCCAGAGTGCTTTTTACGTAGAAAATGGCATAAGATATGTTAAAAGCGGCCACGATTTGCATAACTTGCACAAATCACGGCCATTTTTAACGTATCTTATGCCATTTTCTACGTGAAAAAAGCGCTCCGGAGGGAACCTGGAAGTCGCTTCCCTGGCTTGGCTCGGGAAAATGCAAGTCGAGCCGGGGAAGCAGGTGGGTTGAGTGGAGTTCGGGGTGGGTGGGTTGAACCCGGCAAGTTCGCTGGACTTCCACCCCCCAAACGAGCTCCGCACAAACATCCCTAGTTCGGATGATACAACAATCCACCATGGCTCTTGTATTTTCGAGTACTGTTTGAATATTGCATTTGTATATTTTTGTGAGTTGCTTTGGGGGCCTTTTTGGCTGAAAGGCAGGATGGAAATAAATTGAAATATACGGTAACATAAGATAAACTGTGTAATTCAAATATTGCTAGTTCAGAGGCTGTTGCCCAGGCTTCTGCTCACAGAGCATGAGTGGAGAACTAGGCCAGTCTTCCCCAACGTGGCACCCTCCAGATATGTTGGATTACAACTCCCATCATCCCCACCAACACCAGCAAATTGCTGTGCTGGCTGGGGTTGGTGGGTGTTGCAGTCCAAACACATATGGAGGACAGGACACCAGGTTGAGGAGGGCTGAACCAAGCCATTAGAATCCTTAGCTCTGTTCCTCTCTCCCTCTCTCCCTTCCTCTCTTAACTTCCTTGACAGCCACTTGGCTGTGGTTCATTTGGAAATTTTTTTAACAGAACCACATGCTCCGTTTGATCTTTCCACTGAGCTGGGAATTAAGAATGAAGGGTTTTTGCAGCACAATTTCATATCACTTCTGTAGTTCAAATGACTCCATTTGTCAGTCTCTGCTTTCTAACACGGTGTGTTAAACACAAAGGCCTCATTTCGAGACCTTTACAATCCCCTCTTTCTAGCTCATCACTTTGGCTAATAGATTCATTTGCTGCGGTGGCGCTTCTGAAGATGTCAGGGAAATAATCTTTTGGGGGAGTGAGCTGCTTCACAGACAGAGCCATCATATGCTCCATCAGACAGACTATTCAGTCGCATTTGGTAAAGCTTCTTCACCACTAGCAATTTGCCAAGGATCTGCATGCAAATGGCAAGAGGCCCTGGGACGATGGTTATAGAAATCCAGTACCTGGGTGACATCCAACAGCTACGTGAGTGGATGTCCACTCATGCAACAGGACTTCCCCCTGCCACTCCCCAAATCAAGCTTCCCTAGCAGATTTGGGTGAATTTGTTTTGATACTGGCATCCATCTACGCTGCTGGTGGACAGACACACATGGATACAACTCCATGTCTGCTACTCTGTCTGTGTGTGGAAAGCTAGCGCTTTGGAGAGAAGGCTTAGGCTAATGTAGACTTATCCAACCAGGCACCCTCCAGATGTGTTGGACTGCAACTTCCATATGGCCATGCTGGCTGGGAATTATGGGGGTTGCAGTCCAGCACATCTGGAAGGCACCAGGTTGGAGAAGGTTGGGCTAATGCATATTAGATAGCTTTCCAGTGAAATTCCAAACAAGTGATTCCCACCTGTCCTGCCAAATGCATTCTGAAGTGGTACAGTTCGGTGAGAGGACTGCACCAGTGTGTTTAAATCAGCTTTCAGATGACACATCTTAGAGGGCAGACACATGCTAGTTACTCAGGGTCCACCTCCCATTGAGCACTCCCAACACGGGAGTCTACCAGGCAAGTCACCCACATCCTCTAATACTTGTGTCTTAAATGCTTGTTTCATGTAATCATCACTTCCATCTTATGTTGCTGGACTGAGACTGGTGAAAGCAGCACTCTTGTATCTCTCAGGAAATCCTAACATCCAAAGCAGCAGCCCAGCAGAGCATGAATGATTATGTTTCCCCTCCCCCTCATGAATAACTAGATAAGTGCCCCTTTTATGTGTGATGTTACTTGACCTATGTCAAAGTTACCTATCAGGAAGTCTTGCGGTGTGCCAGTTTCCCATCTGCTGCATAGGAAAAACAATCACCCTTCTGTTTCAGGATGCTCCAGGTCAAACCCTTCTAGGTGCATTTACATCGCAGGGCCAATCGTGTGTACGTTACTCCTTCAAAGCCAGGTGAGCAGCACTGATCGATCCTCAGTTTTTTGGAGTGGGTAGGGAGGAAGCGCAACAACAGCTGAGCGTCCACTGAATTCTGAGTAGTGATGCTTGAATTACTAAACAAGGAGAGACGGCAAGTATAGTGAGGGAGCACCAGCACCATCAAAACAGTTGTCAAAGGTTCTGTTAATATTTGCATCGAATTATGCCAATCCTGGCGCCAACCAGGCTCTCTGGAAGGGCACTGTATGATCATCCGGAGCGGCCTTCCCCGACCTGGTGGTGTCCTCCAGATGTGTTGGACTGCAACTCCCATCATGCCTATAAATAATGGGAATTGTAGCCCAACACATCTGGAAGGCACCTCGTAGGGCAGTGATGGCGAACCTATGGCACGCGTGCCACAGCTGGCACGCAGGGACCTCTCTGTGGGCACTCGAGCCATTGGTCGCCAGATCGTGAAAAGACCGTCCCCTTCTGCATTCAGCGTCGGGTTTCCATAGTAACTCCTCTCCACTCATTCCTCGCTGGCCTCCACAGGCAGGCACACTCCAACATCTCCACCCCCAGAAGCGGACTGCGCAGGCACCCAGCCCTCCTTCTAACTGAAGGAGTGCCCTCCTTCAGATAGCACCATGAGGTAGGGGATAGACCAGGAACAGGGTGAGATCAGGTGATCTTGCGCACGCCCGAATCTTTGCGCGCCCGGTGAAGAGCCATGCCCTGAGACAGAGCGGGGCGTGATTAGCTAGTGCCCCCTCCTCCTTCCTGCCAAATTTAAGGCACTTTGAAATAAATAAGTTGGTTTTGTGTTGCAGTTTGGGCACTCAGGCTCAAAAAGGTTAGCCATCACTGTCGTAGGGGAAGGCTGATATAGTGCTCTTTATGATACCTGCACAGGGTCCGTGTAAGCCCAGAAGGTTGAAAACTGTAAGGCTTCATTTGGTGGTAATAAAACCGAAAGGTATTAATTAATGCCTGAACAAGAGCATTTCCCTTGCTGGCCCTCTTAGGTATCATGTGAGAGAGGTATTATCTCAGTTTTACAGATGAATACACAGGAAACACAGAAAAGCTAAGAGATCTGTCCAAGGTCACATAACTCGCCGGTGACATGGATAAAGAAGCCAGGGGCTGTAACCCCAATTAAAGCAAATGTGCCTTATCATTTGCAGTCGACTTTTAAAATCAAGTGGTCTAGATCCATTTAGTCTGCCGTTACTGGCCGTTTTATCGTTATGATTCCCATCCATCATTCTTTTTATATGTGAGACAATTAATTATCCCAGTTCTCAGCCTTTAAAGCATGTGAGATAGGAAGCTGTTAATAGCAGATGTTAAAAAAAAGCCTAACCCCACCAGCTGTAACTAATAGTTATGCTGCATGGCGCTGGGAGAAAAATATCATTGGAGAGGTGAGCATTTGGGGGGCAAGCCACAGCACAATTCTAGAGCCATAAAGGGCTTAGGGCTGAACTAATTCCATGGGATCTTTCCCCCCCCCTCCCTCTCTCATAATACTAGAACCCAATGGGGTCATCTGGTGAGGTTGGTTGGTGGGAGGTTCAGGACAGATAAAAGGAAGTATTTCTTCACACAGCGCAGAGTTAAACTATGGAATTCACTTCCACAAGATGCAGTGAGCGGTAGCCTTTAAAAGAAGATTAGGCAAATTCATGGAGGATAAGGCTCTCAGTGGCTATTAGTCATGATGGTATGAGCCGGGTCAGTGCTTGGATGGGTGACTGCCTGGGCTGCCCACATCTGTTCTCCTGCATTCAGCAGGGGGTTGGACTCGATGGCCTTATAGGCCCCTTCCAACTCTTACTATTCTGTGATTCTATGACTATATACTGTATTACCTCCAGTATCAGGGGACTGCATGCCTCTCAATACCAGTTGCTGGGGATTATGAGGAACATGAGCGGGAGGGTGCTACTGTCCTGCTTGTGGGTTGCCCATGGGGGCATTGGTTGGCCACTGAGGGAAGAACAGGATGCTGGACCAGATAGACCTTTGGTCTGATCTAGCACGGCTCTTCTTATGTTCCTGGGGAGCAAAGAGCATCTGGAAAACCTCGTGGAGAGGCAGGAGGGACAAGTGTAAGATGGGTGGAGACCCCTGAAAGGGGGAGGTTGGCTAGTGCGCCTGTGGGATTGGGAAAGGGATAAATGTTGATCCTTCAGGGTTTGAGAAGCCACAGAGCCAAGTGGGATTGGTGAGTTCATCAGTTCCAGAATCTTTGGTCCCAGTATTAGCACTATCTGAAATGTTGTCGTCTTTAGATTTTGAGTACCTGTATCCCCCCCACCCCAAAGTGTTTGTCAGTCCATCAACATGCCTTGAAGGCATCCGCAGAATAAAATATGCAATCATGTAAATGTATGCATATATTCTGAACTTAATCCTTAAAGTTTGCAAGTACCTTGGTCTCCGGCACAGAACTGTGGCTCCCATGGCATAGATTCACTTATTTTTTTCAAAATCCCCATCTGTGGCGTACGTACAGCCCATTCCTGTTAATGTAACAGGGCAGATCAGATGCTGTATAACAGGAACAGGGAACCTTCCAGCCTGCGAGGCAAAACTGGCCCACGCGGCTGCCCTGTCTGGCCTGCGGAACCTCGGGTGAATCTCCTCCAACTCCCTGAAGCCCTTTCCAAATGCCAGAAATTGGGGCTAGTTATGTATTACCACCAACTGCACCATTACTATCATTTTGAATATTTTGACTGTTTTCCTCCTCACCCAGATGCTCAGTAGCACTGTTGATGAATAATGAAGGAGGGAGTGTTAGAGACAAGGATGGCTCTTTAACCCACCAATGGAGCTGGTATTCCAAAAACCAGGTTCTGCAGTCGTTAGAATTTCAGGTATGAAACTGAACTCTTGCTAATTATTATATTACCACTATCCTTGTACCAGAAAAGCTACAAATACCACCCTCACATATTTTTTTTAAAATATTTTTATTTTAAAATGTTTCAACAATACAAAGAAATAACTTATATAGTGCTCCCATCACCATGGGACCGAATAATACAATATCTCTATAATTGTTCATTATTCCAAAAATACAACATATCTTGACAGGGCATACTCCCTTTCCCCTTTTTTAACACATATTCCAAAAATAAACCCCAAATATCCTTAAAAATATTTTTCTTTAATTGACCCCTTTTGCATTTGATATTACAAGTCAACATATCATTTAATGCCATATCCCATACTTCTTTATACCAATCGGTAATAGTGAAAACTTGCTGAATTTTCCATTTCCTTGCTATCATTAATCTACCTGCCGTTAACAAATTTATAATTAATTATTTTACATTTTGAGAACCGGTCACCTTTTCAGTTATTGATAGCAAAGCTAATTTAGGACAAATCTCTAGATCAGCTCCAACAATTTCTGATATTTCTTCAAAAATCATTTTCCAAAAATCCATTACATTTTTACAACTCCACCACATGTGAGCATATGTACCCAGCTCCTGACACCCTCGCCAGCACACTGGAGAACATTTGTTATCTATTCTATTTAATCTCACCGGAGTCAAATACCATCTCCAAATTAGCTTGTAAAAATTCTCTTTAATTCTTATTGACATATTTTTCAATATTCGCCTATCCCAAATCTTGTTCCACTCATCCTTTGATATTTCCTCTTCAAACTCTGTATCCCAAACTATTTTAAGATTTTCCGCTTGCTCTTCTGATTTCTGCAACATTTTATATAACATCTTTGTAAGACCCCTGGCTGATGCATTTCCTTCTATAAGTTCTCTAGACATAACCAGCTGCTCAAATGCGGTGAAATCTCTTTCATGCTCCTGTCTCCTCTTCCATTTCTTACCCCATTGTACTAGTTGAATTAAATTTAACCACGAAATTCTTCCTGCCCCAACCCTATCAATTATTTGCTGTCTTGTCTCCATTTTTTCCAGTCAATCCATTAATCTTATTACCCTTTTCTCTCTAAAAATTCATTCTAAATGTCTAACATTCTCTGGAAAATCCTCCAGAGCCACCACTGGAGTAAGCGGGGATATACCTGGTATAAATATTTCCTTATTTCTACCCCAAATTTCTAACATATTTTTTAAAAAGGGATTTTCTAATCTTTTTATCATAATATGTCCTTGTTTTGTAAATAAAAATTTCTCCACCCTATTACCCAGTTCAAATGCTTCTATTTCCCACCACATAAAATCCTTCCTAGCAATAATATCCATAATATATCTAAGTTGATTAGCTATATAATACCATTTTAAGTTAGGGAGACCAAGTCCCCCTATTTTTTGAGCTTTATACCATCTATTCTTAGTATTGCTCACAGGATTCATCGGAACACGCAAGCCCACTCACCACTTCAAGGTGACGATCCGGCGAGGGGAATCCTGTGAGCAATGCCGTCGGGAGCTATGTACTCCCAGTAGGGTCACCCATGGCGGTAAGGTCCGGGGAGAGGAACCAGACAAAGAACGATCCAAAACATAAAGTCCTCAACGGCAGAACAGGCGGAAGATAATTAAACCTAAATTACAACGGCTGTGAAGGCGGATGAAGGCTGCAGCAGAGAATGGTTTTCCAATCGTCAGGGTAACCGTGCCATTGGATCTCTGCCGTACTCTGTCAAGTTTGTGTGGTGATTCGTTGTGCACCGATCTCCCCACATAAAACAGTTTCACGCACAGGCGTCTTCCAACCCAACCCATCCAACCCAACCCAACCCAACCCAACCCAACCCAACCCAACCCAACCAAACAAACAAACAAACAAAAAAAAAGTCCCATGGCGACTGGCGAATGGCAACGGGGGCAGGACTGTGAATCTGGAAGCCCCTAGTCATGGACCAGCACATGGGCGGTGGATGCAGACTCAGTCGCCCTGTTCAAGGAACGAGGTAGTCGAGCAGCTCGGCAGCTGTATCCATGACTGAGCAGCCCTATTTAGGATCCACTCTGCTCACCCCGTATGGGGAGGGGGCTAGAAAAGGTGCCCTAAACATAGTCTACCTCTTTCTCCCCTGACTGGATTACCGCGTCCAGTGGGGTCACCATTTTAGCGGTCGAAAAAGACATTTGAATTTTGGAACATGGAATATACGGACATTGATGGATAACATAGATAGTGAACGCCCTGAGCGTAGGACTGCTATTATTGCAAGGGAGCTGAGACGGTTTAAAATTGACATAGCAGCACTTCAAGAAACTCGAAGGGCAGGAGAGGGACAGCTGAAAGAAGAAAAAGGAGGTTATACCTTCTTCTGGAAAGGACTACCTGAGCAGGACCGACGAATGCATGGTGTAGGCTTTGCCATCAAAAATGAGCTAGTGAACTCTTTGTCAGAAGTTCCTACTGGCATTAACGAACGCCTGATAACTCTTCGATTAAAGCTCGCCAATAACCAACAGGTAACTATTTTGAGCGCTTATGCACCAACATTAGATGCTGATGATGACATCAAGGAAAGTTTTTACAGCCAGTTGGACACTCTCCTGTCAGAGATACCTAAGGAGGATAAAATTATCCTCCTGGGCGATTTTAACGCAAGAGTCGGGCGTGACTTTGATTTATGGCCAGAAACTATTGGAAAAGACGGAGTTGGTAATAGCAACCCGAACGGACTCTTACTTTTGTCTATATGTGCAGAGCATAATCTCACTATCACAAACACGCTCTTTCGACAAAAGAATAAGTTTAAAACATCATGGCAGCACCCACGGTCAAAGCACTGGCATCTTCTGGATTATGTAATTGTCCGTGTTAGAGATCGCCGCGATGTACTTCTTACTAGGGCCATGGTGAGTGCCGACGACTGCTGGACAGACCACCGACTAATCCGGTCCACAATGGTTATCAACATTGCTCCCCAACGTAGGCTTCAAGGAAGGAAACCAAGGCGTAAAATGAACATCCAAGTCCTTCAAGATCCTATTAAGCAAACTCGTCTTCAATCTCTTCTTAAGGAACATCTACCTACGGAACCTCCTGACAACATTGAGGACCATTGGTCTAAGCTGAAAACCTCCATTACTGCAGCTTGTGAACAAACTATTGGATATGAAACTAAGAAACATCAGGATTGGTTTGATGAAAATGACAATGAGATTAAATATATAATTGACCAAAAAAGGAAAGCCTTCCAAATATGGCAAAATGATATTAACTGCGCTGCCAAGAAAAAAACCTACGCTAGCGCAAAGGCTGAGGTCCAAAGAAGAACAAGAGAACTTAAGAACGCTTGGTGGAAAAAGAAAGCTGAAGAAATTCAACAACTTGCAGAATCTCATGATGCACGGGGCTTTTTTAAGGCCACAAGGGCCATTTATGGACCAAAAACCTATGGTACAAACCCTTTACAATCAAAAGATGGCACCAAACTCTTAAAAGACAAAGAGTCTATTGCACTGCGTTGGAAAGAGCATTATTATGACCTTTTAAATCGTAAATCTAAGGTGGATAATGAGATTTTTTCGCAAATCCCGCAAAAACAAATTAAAGAGGAACTTGCAATACTCCCCACTTTGGATGAAGTAAAAAAAGCCATTAATCAAATGAAGAACAACAAAGCTAGTGGACCAGATGGGATTCCTGCTGAAATCTTTAAAGAAGGAGGGCCCGAACTTGTACAACATCTTCATAAACTCATCGAAAAAATCTGGATAAGAGAAGAGATCCCAGAAGACTTCAGGGATGCCATAATTATCACCCTCTTTAAGAAGGGTGATAGAACAGACTGTGGAAACTATCGGGGCATTTCTCTCTTAGCAACCGCAGGTAAAATATTTGCTAGGATTCTCGCAAACCGTCTTCTATCTATTTCAGAAGAGATCCTCCCTGAAACTCAATATGGTTTCCGCCCCTCTAGAGGGACAGTAGACATGATTTTTACTGCACGTCAGCTCCAAGAAAAATGCCGGGAGCAAAATCAACCCCTTTATATGGCATTTATCGATTTGGCTAAGGCCTTTGATACTGTAGACCGTACAGCTCTCTGGACTATCCTTATGAAAATTGGATGCCCCAATAAATTTGTGAATATCTTGCGACTTCTCCATGACAACATGACGGCAACGGTTTTGGACAACAACGGCTCTCATGGTGCTCCATTTAAAGTGGGATCAGGTGTTAAACAGGGATGTGTTATCGCCCCAACATTATTTGCCATTTTCATCGCCATGGTTTTACATCTTGTCAAGGGGAAACTTCCCACCGGTGTGGGAATTATATATCGAACAGATGGAAAGCTTTTTAATCTCAGCAGGCTGAAAGCAAAAAGTAAGGTAATTACAACCTCCGTTGTGGAACTTCAGTATGCTGATGATAATGTGGTCTCCGCACATTCAGAGGATGATCTCCAAACTATCCTAAATGCTTTTGCAGAAGCATACGAAAAACTTGGTCTCTCACTTAACATCAAAAAAACCAAAGTGCTTCATCAGCAAGTGCAAGCCAATCCTTTGGTGATGCCATCTATCCAGCTTGGCGGGACAATACTGGAAAATGTCGATCATTTTCTCTATCTTGGCAGCTATCTTTCTGTTACAGCTAACATTGACAGTGAAATCCAGCATCGTTTGAGCTCCGCAAGTGCCGCATTTTCTCGAATGAAACATAGAGTGTTCGAGGATCGGGATATCTGTAAGAAGACCAAAACGCTGGTTTATGAAGCCATTGTATTACCAACTTTATTGTATGCCTGCGAAACATGGACTATCTATAAACGTCACTTCCACCTCCTTGAAAGGTTTCATCAACGTTGCCTCCGGAAAATCCTGCAAATTACTTGGGAAGATAGGCGAACAAATGTCAGTGTACTGGAAGAAGCAAAGACTACTAGCATTGAAAAAATGATCCTTCAATGCCAACTTCAGTGGACCGGTCATGTTGTTCGAATGCCTGACTGCCGTCTCCCAAAGCAGTTACTTTACTCCCAACTCAAGGATGGAAAGCGGAATATCGGTGGTCAATATAAGAGGTTTAAAGATGTTCATAAGGCTAATCTAAAAAAATGCAATATAAACATCGAAAACTGGGAAGCTCTGGCCCATGAACGATCTAAATGGAGGTTGGCCTTTCACAAAGGTTCCATGGACTTTGAAGAAGCCCGAGTGCAAGGTGAAAGGGAGAAACGTGCTAAGCGAAAAGCACGTCAAATAAATCCTTTACAGGACCATCTTCTATCTGGTAACCTGTGTCCTCACTGTGGGAAGCTGTGTGGATCTAGAATTGGCCTCCACAGTCACTTACGGACCCATCGCTAGAGTCTACAGAATCTTCTTTAGAATTTCCTCCTTTTATCCCGGAAGACAATCTTACTCGGTCACGAGTGATCGCCTGATGATGATGATGATTCTTAGTAATCCTTGATCTCCCCCCCCCCATTACAATAGCTATTTAAAATTACTTGCCAATCTTTAATTTCTTTCTCTGATATCTTATATGGTATCATTCTAAATAAAAAATTAAACTTCGGTAAAATCTTCCTTTTAATCAAAGCTATCCTACCAAACCATGATAATCCCAAATTTTTTTATAATCCTCTAATTTATTTTTAACTTCTTCTTTTCATTTTTTAAAATTCCATTCCCCTATTTTATCCATATCTTTTAATTACACCCTCACATTTTTAGAACAAACGTGTTGCCTTCAATTCTCCAAATGTGTGTGTTCTTCCAGCTTAGGCATAGGGTGGATGGAGAGGTTATGCCTTACGTTACGGTTTGTCTGTGCTACTTTCCATTGTCACTTTCTATCCCAGGGGTGGCGAAGCTCGCGCCTGTGGGCCAAATTTTGCAGGGGCCCCCCCATTCTAAGAGGATGAAATGCCTCCCCTGAGGCTTAGTTACTGGTAGTACTTTAAACTACAATATTCTGGTATTTTGTCCTTGCCCCCTTTGCCTTTGGCCCTGCCCGCACTGGAATGCAGCCCAATGTTGTGGTCGTCTCTCTCTCTCTCCTCTTTGCACAGAAACTGCTCTTTTAATCACAGGCTTTTATTACACTAAATTGTAAGCAAGCAAAGCTGGCTGTAGTTTACAGATTAAGAAATCAATAACAAAAGAAACAAGCTGTGTTAGCGTTCTACAGAACTAGTTCATTACTGCAATACAGCCCAGTTGAAAGTTGATTTCAGTCTAATTAGAATTAACTAACAGCTTCCCCTTCCCAGTAACCAAAAACCAAACCCTCAAGGCAGTTCCTTATTTCTCAGAGTCAACCTCTTAGAATGTCTCACTCCTTGTTGTTGGTCTTCCCTTTTTAACTGATGTCTCACCCTTGGATCTGTCACGCCCATTTCCCTCTCCTGCTCCTCTTCAGAAAAGCTCTGGCTTCCCAAGGTTTCAGGAGCAGCTTGACTCCCTCCTCCCTCCTCTGCTATCTCTATTCTTTCTGTCCTTGGCTCTGTGCATTCTCTGCTTCCCCCTCCCACTCTTCGTCTGAATCTGAATCTTTTCCCTCCCATATCCTTTTGAGGCCCCTCTGCAGAGCTAGTGGGCCCAATCCCTATATACCCAAGACAAGAGCTTCTCCGAAACTGAATTCGGACCTCGGGCTGAAAGACGTTCCCCAAACCTGCCTTAAAGAGAGGGTTCTACCCATAAAGGCAGCCTGAAAATAATTTAAAATAAAGTAATTTAAAATAGAACAAACAAATAAATAAATTGCATCCACACAATTAAGATCACATCTATTTCGGACCTCAAGTACCCCATTTGTCCATGGTTTGTTTTTGCTAACAATGTGAAGTCATGGACTCCCCCACACAGAGTAATTACATGCCTAACCAACCCGTAGTTATCTAAAATTTAGGTAATGCTAAACAAATTTAGGCAGGATTCCTGACCATTGGCCATTCCTGGCTATTGGCCAGGGGGGCTTCTGGGGGTTGAAGTCCAAAGTATCAGTGGATCTACTTTCTCTCCCCCACCCCCTGTACATGATTTTTTCCCTTCTATGCAAAAGTGCTAGTCAAGTCGGAAGAACCATCTGAAGGCTTCCTTGTATGTGTGAGGGCAGTGGGAAATGCTCCTAAGCTGTGTGAATCAGCTACTAAGACTTTAATCTTTCTTACTTTATTCCTTAGATAAATGAACAGATAAAACTAAAGGTTTTTAATCAGAATTCCATGATGATTATATTTACCTCCATCAATGAATCTGTCACCTTGCCCTTGGTTAGAACTGGATGTACACATGGATCGAAAGCTGATAAACAGGTAAGAAGTCATTGAGTGAAAATGACTTTTGACATCAGCTATGCTATGTTACATGAATAATAATATGATTTTCAGTAAATGCTTATTTTCTGGTACCTAGCCATAGTAGCTTAAATGCAAATAATGGTCTTTATCCATTAACATGAATCAGCCTTATTAAAACTGATTTAAAGAAAATTACATTTCCTCTTCACAATTCTGAGGGGAACTACCAGAAGTAACATTAAAAAAAAAAATCACCCTAGACTTAATTTTGTCCAAGGCATCAATTCCTCTTCAGTTATTCTTTCTTTTGGTGATACAAATACTATAGATCCAGACAGAATTTCATATATTATTTATTAATTGCTCTCATTTATAGATCACCTCTCAACACATTACCAGCAAAGCTAACAAACAAATCATATATACATAATAGATTTTCCATTAAACATTAAAAAACTGAATAACTATTTTAAATATCACCCAGCAACGGGTGAAAAACTAGGGCTGGGTTAAAAATGGCCGAGCGGGGCCATTCTGGGAGACTTTGGAGGTGTAAAATTTTTATTAAAAAATTCAGGGCAGCTTGACTCATAGATGTGAGGTAGCATAGGATTGCTGGTGTTCTTTCTTTACAAAACAACAACAACGCCCTTGAAAAACAAAAACAAAACATTGCTAATGCTTCACATGGAGGCAGAAGCAGCAGCAGCCCACTCCTCCTTGAGAATGACCCAATGGGAACAATTATTCTTCAATTACTCTTTATTAAAATTATTTGTAGACTGCCTTTCATCGTAGAAGGTAAGAAGGTGGTTTACAAAATAGCCCCCGTATAATAAAACTACAATAAAATGTGCAGGAGATACCCAAAATTCATTAGGGCCAGTACTGAAAATCATTAGCGTCATTCTCAGGGCCCTCTTAGTAAAAACAACATGGTTACTTCCAGGGATGTTGAAGAGTCCTTGGTCTCGAGTCACGAGTCGAGTCACGAGTCTTTGGACCCGAGTCTCAAGTCCGAGTCCAAGTCCTTGGTCCAAAATGGTGACTCACGAGTCACAAGTCACGAGTCACTCCCAAAGCTGACTCCACGAGTCCCTATTAAAACCAATGGGGTTTTTTCCCAACCCTAACCCAAAATAACCAGACAGGCAGAGGAGGCAGGGAACCCCAAACAGGCAGGCAGAGGCAGCCAAACCCAAAATGTCTGAAAGGTTGCATTTTAGGAAAATGATTTTAAAAAATAAACTTGCTGTACTTCCTAAAACATTATCCATGTTGCATTTGAGGGAACATGCCTGTGGCTTATGCTGGCTCAGCTTGTCTGAGCGTGGAAAGCTAAGCAGGGTCAAGCCTGGTTGTTACTTGGATGGGAGACCCCCTCCTCTAGTTTCCTGCATTGAGCAGGGGGTTGGACTCGATAGCCTTGTAGGCTCCTTCCAACTCTATATTCTATGAAATCTGAAATCTATGATTTTGGAACACGACTCACGAGTCCTTGGTCTCGAGTCCCAAGTTGAGTCTCGAGTCCCATTAAAAATATTGGGACTCGAGTCTGACTCGAGTCAGAGGGGGGACTCAGTCCGACTCACGAGTCGAGTCCTGGAGTCCGAGTCCCCATCCCTGGTTACTTCCAATGGGAGCTTTTTTAAAATTCTGGGGCTAGTAGCAGGCACAGGGGAGCGATCTTCGTGCCGCATGCTGCAGTCGGGATGAGAATCAGGAGGGGTGTGTCTGTGTGTATGTCTGTCCCTGCTATTCATTTCTGACATGGCTTCTAATGATACATTTAGCCTTCCATGTGGCTCCTTCAAGGAGCCTTCTGATCCTTGAACAGAGCATTGTCTTAAGCCTCGCACGTTGCAGTACTGTGCCCTTTTGTTAACACATCCCTATTAAGCCAGATTTTATGCTTATCAGCAAAAACAAACTCTGCTATAATGGCTAGTAGACAAACTGTGCCTCTCCCTCTTGAAAGAAAGAAAGATATGTATACCACATCTGACACTTTTCAAATTGCTTCCCTAGAGCTCCATTGACCTTTGAAGAGTAGCACCCAGGAACTACACCTGCATTAGAGGCAACCTTCTTTCTTTAAGAGCCTCTTTCCAGGTCTTTCCAGCCCCCCACCCCCTCTAAATATTTATATTGTGGATGCACTTTTGTGGAAAGACAGCCTTTGCATTAAAATGTTTTATTATCCCACAGGCTGCCTTCATAGGCTGGCTGAATGACATACTTTGCAGCCACTTGGTGTTAATTGGGCCATTTTTTAGATTAAGGATTCATTGTTGTCCCAGTTGGCATTCCCACCCCCCCACCCCCACTGCTTCCACTTCTTAAATACAGAATATATAACACACACACACACACACAAGATAAAGTATATGCTTTTAATTGCTTTTGTTGTACAGAAAGAAAGCTGTTGGTGTAAGCCAGTGTTCTCCAACCTTGGGTCCCCAGATGTTTTTGGCCTACAACTCCCAGCATGCCCCAGCCAGCGTAGCTGGCTGGGGCATGCTGGGAGTTGTAGGCCAAAAACAACTGGGGACCCAAGGTTGGAGACCACTGGTGTAAGTGGTAAGAAAATGAAAAAAATGTATTGACAATGAAATCCAGATGTGTAAAATGTACTAGAGCCAAGGTGGGCAACATCTCACATCAAAAGTACTTTGTGGCACCTTCGAGCATGCTTTGAAAGCATGGGTCCACCTGGATCTGTGCTTTCAAAAGACTTCCCTGCCCGGGCAAGTAGAGAAGGAGTACTCCAGAAAGCTTGGATTTGGCCAGATCCACACTTTTGACAGGGCAAAGCAGGGTTTTTGGTGTGGTCTTTTTTTACAAGGACATATGCAGCTATGGAGAAAAAAAAAAACTCTGTTTAGCCCTGTCAAAAACCCTGTTTTAAAAGAAACCCTTAGTTTTGACAGCTGTCAAAAGTAACTGCTCCTGTAAATGGGGTGGGCTGCACTTTTAATAATAATAATAATACAAATTTATATTGCGCTCGACACCAGAGCGCAGTACAATATACAAAATAACTCAAACAATAATCATTACAATTTAACTAAACTACATTAAAATACTTAAAATGGACTACAATCCAGGTAAATTTAAATTAACAACAACAAATAATTAAAACCATCAAGCTATAAAACTAAAATCATAGCAATTACCCAGTTCACACTAAGTCTAACACCTATGTCTCCAAGCTGAACAGATAGGTTTTCAGATTACGCTTGAATTTACTCAACTCCGATTCCATCCGAAGGTGTAAAGGAAGAGAGTTCCACTTTCCACTTTCCCAAGCATTTAGAGACCCAGGAAAAGGTAGAGGACACTGAACTGTTAGGTCGAAACTTAAAACCTAGAGCAGTGTTCTCTAACGTTGGGTCCCCAGATGTTTTTGGCCTACAACTCCCAGCATGCCCCAGCCAGCATAGTTGGCTGGGGCATGCTGGGAGTTGTAGGCCAAAAACATCTGGGGACCCAAGGTTGGAGAACACTGACCTAGAGGATCTTGCTGCAAAGGGGGTGAGCTACTCGCCACCCCCTTTCACAAGCAAAGATCTTCTCGTGGCTTTGCACTTGAAAACGTGCCGTTTGACAGCTGCCAAGCGAAAGCAAAGTAACAGTATTTGAAGGCGGAGTGCCTTCACAGCAGGCACTTACAAAGATATTGACCAGGCAAGGCTTTGCATTTTGCATAGTCAGAGAGTTGTACACTTCTGAACTACTGACAAAAAATTTAAAAAACCAAAACATTTATGCACATTTCTGGCACATTATTTTTAAAAAAAACATATAGGTGGCGAACCAGTAACGGCTGCTCCAATGTGCCACTTGGGCACTTTGGAAGGGCTGCTACTGGCTGTCACTTTGGAGATAACAAAAGCAATCTCCAAGAAAAGGTGACAAAAGCCATGGCAACCGGAAAAGGGGGTGCGATTGGAGCGGTGGAGAGTGAGTCAGTGACAGTTGCTCCAAAGTGCCATTTGGGCACTTGCTGGAGCATCACTGGCGATGGCCTGGGTGAGCTTGGCAAGAGTGGCTCGCTTGTCGCTTCCCACAACTCATGATGGGGTTGGGTTGCCTGGGTTTGGATGACACGACAACCCATCGTAGGTTCAACAACCCGTTTTCATCTGTGGCTTACGCTGGCTCCGCTTGTCTGAGTGTTGAAAGCTAAGCAGGGTCAGGCCTGGTTATTACTTGAATGGGAGACCCCTCCTCTAGTTTTCTGCATTGAGCAGGGGGTTGGACTCGATAGCCTTGTAGGCTCCTTCCAACTCTATGATCTATGAAATCTATGAAACCCCTAAAACAAGCCATGGGTTATCAGGGTGGCTTGCTGGGGAAAAACAAGCCACCCTACAGGAAGCAGTCCGGCTTCGCACGACACAACTCACCATGGCTAGTTACCCATGAATGAATCCTATATACTGTATTCTGCAATCTGTTGCTATAACAGTTTTAACTGGTACTTATATTTCACATCAATTTTGCTGGTCTGTGACCGTAATAATATATATATATATATATATATATATATATATAGTTACCCATGGTGGGTTGTCATGTTGTGCAAACCCAGTCCTAGTGTCAGGTGGTAATGATCATAAGAGGGAAAAGCTGGGTGGGGCTTATAGATGGGTAGCCCTTAGTACTACCAATTTAAAAAGATGCTGTGTGGCTATGCTGACCTTCTTCTCTTGTTTTATTTGGTAAGAAAAAGACAGGAGAAGCATTGAAAAAAACACAATAAAAGCATCACCTCAAAGTACACAGAGAGCTTTCGCTCTACCTTCTATTGGCTTTGGCCTCACCCACTGCCAGCATGTGGGCCCTGAAAGATTGCCTCTGAGGGAGTGCAGCCCACTCCTATAATAGGGTTTGTAACTGAAGTGCATTGTGTAGAATCCAGAGAAAGGTAAGTGCTTAACCGTGCACGTATCTGACATGGATTTTGGAATGGGGTGTCCCTTATCTCAGCATAACATGAATCATAGAATCATAGAAAAGTAGAGTTGGAAGGGGCCTACAAGGCCATCAAGTCCAACCCCCTGAATACAACTGGTGTGTCCTATATTTCTCCACCACATACATTCTCATTGGGCAAAATATTCTAGACTATTTGTCCATCAAGCCCGGGTCAAACTATTTTTCCACCTACCCATTATATCGCCCCCTCCCACCAATAGTATTGCCTATTCTGGGTGGCAGTGGCTCTCCAGGAGTTTCAGGGCAAGCGGAGATCTTACCCATCAGTGCTCCCCTGACCATTTTAGCTGGAGATTGAACCTGGGTCCTTCTGCATGGCATGGATGTGGGCCTGTGCTCTGGTCCCTCCACAAAGCCTTCTCCTGTTGATTTTCTGCAGCATCTAGTACTCACTACCTTGGTCTATCGCAGTGTTCTCCAACCTTGGGTCCCCAGATGTTTTTGGCCTACAACTCCCAGCATGCCCCAGCCAGCATAGCTGGCTGGGGCATGCTGGGGGTTGTAGGCCAAAAACATCTGGGGACCCAAGGTTGGAGAACACTGGTCTATCGACATTCTGTTTAGGTTTCATGACTAATTGCTGTTGGTAGACCCATCCTCTATGAATTTGTCTAATCTTCTGCTCATCCACCACCTCTTGCGGCTGTGCATTCCTGAAGTCCTAACTGTGTTAGGCAGAAAGTGCAGAACAACAGTGATTTCACCCCACCACTGTTGATGTAGGGTGGGCTGTATGCATCTCATTTTGGACACTAGTAGAGCCCAATAAGAATTGGGGATAATATAATACCATTCGACTTTACAGGGCTCTTATGTTAACTGCTTTGAACATTAGGAATATGCTATATAAATGTTAATATTTACTGCACATATTGCCTTTAATGAAGTCTGTGTACTGCAGCAGAAGTGCTATACATTTCCAAATGCCCAAACACATACACTATTCCTTAATAATCCTGATTCATTTTCTCCTTTCACTTTCCAAAGCTGTCTGCAAGAACCATCGATACTGAGGACAAGGAAGGACACTGGAACAGAAGCTTAAAAGATATTAAGAGGAGGTTTGAGAAGATAGTGAAACAATTTATAAATGGTGTTATGATGGTCTCAGGTATTCTTGCTGTTCCTGTGGTATCAAAATTGTATATAATTCAGTTTGTATCCTGAGTGCTCTCTCTCTCTCTCTCTCGCACACACACACATACACACACACACACACACACACACACGAAGTGATTATAAAAATTAAAGCAGGAATGAATAATTGTACAAATTTGACATATTTAAATTTTTTGAAATGACAAAATTTAGACACAGATAAGTGGTCTTTTGTCAAGTGAAAACTGAGTGTTGGTGTCAAAACTCATTTAGTGTGTTCAAATTCTAGATTCTGAATGGTTCCTCTGAAATGTAAAGCTTGAAGCCAAGGGTTTCCACTCAAATGTCAAAATGTGAAAAATCTAAAAAGTTCAGAACTTGAAATTTGTTTTCTTTTGATGTTTGTGCATATGGTATTCATATTTGCAGTTTTGAATTTAATTTTGTTTAACATTCATTTCAGTTTAGATCAGAATAAGGATGACTGCAAAGATCACAAACTATCACTGGAAGATGTTCCCATTTTGTTGTTGTTGTTACCATCCCCTCTTGAGCCAAAAATAAATAAATAAATAAAAAAGCTCCCAGAGGGTCTACAAAGAACAGTAATAAGACAGTCCCTGCCCTCAGGCTTACAATCTAATAGACACAAGACAAAAGGAAATGGGATTGGGAAGAAGGAGGAAAAAAGCAGACTCGGGCACTAGTTCTTAGTTACCAAGTTCTTATAAGTGCTGACAGGGAAGGAGAAAGCAAGCTGCCTGGAGCTACTCCTTCTCTGGCTGATGAAGGGGGCCAGGGTCATCTCCCCCTTTCCATGATGTTCTTCTCAGGAGGCAGGGTGCAGCCCCCCAGTGGCCCATGGCCAGTGGCAGAGGCCGGTACGTGCTGCCCTTCTGCTCTGCAGAGCCAGGGCAACCGACAGCTGGACCCGAGTGCTCTTTCTGGCAAGGAGGGGCGAAACAAACTAGGACGTGTGTGGCGTCTTTCAGAAAGAAATGGAAAGTAAAGAGCCGCATAAGCCTACTCGGAGTAAACATCTGGATCAGGGTCTAGTCAGTGCAGAAAGAGCTATGCAGCATAGATCTTGCTTCCAAACTTGCACAAGAGGGTGGAGGCCACAATCCCAAATAGCCCCGTTAGGCATGTGACTCTGAAGACCCTTCTTCCTCTAGGAGGGAATAAAGCTTCTCAAAAGGAGAATGGGAGTCTAGCTCCTGTCGTGGGCTCCATTATATCTCTGGTAGTATCTGACAGAGCAACCCTTTGCATGTTTACTCAGAAGTAAGTCCCACTTTGTTCAATGGGGCTTACTCCTTAGCAGTGCTTTTTTTTCTGGAGAAAAGGGTACCGGAACTCTTGGATTACATTTCCTCGGGAGTAGATGGCGATTAAATTGTAATGCAATTAATAGAAGAAAAGGTGCTGGAACTCAAGTTCCGGTGAGTTCCACCAGATTCAGAAAAAAAGCCCTGCTCCTTAGTAAGTAGGATTGCAACCTTGAGTTAGTCAAGCCTATATTCCAGGAAATATGCCCTAGGAACAGGCTCTATGGCTCAAACCATGGAAATTCCATTCCTAGAATGTCCCCACAGCCTCCTAGGCGGGAACATTCAGCCAGGATGCTCTAGTAACAAGGCTTCTATGGCAGGAAGCATAGAGTCTGCTCCTAGAGTGTTTCCCCCCTCTATTTTTCTGGCAACAACAGGTTCTGAGAGTCTGGGGGGAGACCAGAGAGCGCTTGGGGGGCTGCCTGTGGCCTGTACCTTTTGCATCCTTGCTATGGTCAATTGATGGTGTAAAGGTTAAATGCCAGTAAATGAGTAAGGTGGACTGTGCTGGATCAGGCCAACGTCCAACTCATCCAGCATTCTGTCTCTAAGGGTGACTAGCCTCTGAGTGTTCTCGAAGGGGAACACACCTTGTTGTTTGTAGCTATCCTCTTGTATTCATAGGAATCATCATCATCATCATCATCATCATCATCATCATCATCATCATCATCAATTATATTTATATCCCACCTTTTTTCCCTGCAAGGAACCCAAGGCGGCTTACATAATTCTCCTCCTCTCCCTTTTATCCTCACAACAACCCTGTGAGGTAGGTTAGGCTGAGAGTCCGTGACTGGCCCAAAGTCACCCAGTGAGCTTCATGGCCGAGTGGGGACTAGAACCCGGATCTCCCGAGTCCCAGTCCAGCACTTTAATCCAGGACCAGTGCAAGGCAATTTGGTGCCCTAGGCAAGATCAGATATTTAGCACCCCCCCCTTCCCACTTGAGAGCGCTGTATTTTTTTCCAAGGCATTTCTGGCACCCTCTTTAGCCCTGTGCCCCCCTAGGCAGCTGCCTAGTTGGCCTAACGGTAGCACCGGCCCTGCTCTAACCACTACGCTACACTGGCTCTCATGCACGCTGACTGCCATTACTGACTAGGGACAAGAGCCCTGTGCATTCGACCCACCACAAGTTCAGTGGGAATGTGGAGGGAGAGCAGGGTTGTGGCACGCCCTACAATGCTGATGCAGCCATGTATTATTCAGCATTAGTGAAAAACAGCCCTCCATCCATGTGCACACCACTCATTGTCCATTGTCGCAATGGTGAACCTTGATTGGCTCAAGGTTCCTGACTGCAAGACCTGCTGCACATACAGCTGGACATACAGAAGGCCCTTTCTCAGTTACGTGGAAGGCAAGGCAGTCTGGGACGTGGCAGGCGTGGTCCTGCTTCTCCAAGCGTTTTCCATATGCCTGTGTGTGGATGTAAAGGTTTGCCTGCCCCTAGGTCTCTCTTCTCTGCTACAAGTCCGAGTGGTAAAGCACTGCCCCTGCTTTGCCACTTGTTGAGGTTAGAATAAATACAACCAGAAATGATGTTGCAACTCAAAAGGTAAAGAAAATCCCGAGGTGAAGGATATTCTAAAAGGAGCAATCTCTTGCACGAATAAAATCCAAAACTGATTCTCAGTGATTTCCATGGCACTTTATAATCTTACTATATGAAATAACTGACCGTTCTTCCCATGTTTATCTGGCAGGAATTTGTTCTATAGAGTATCCAGTTGGCTTTCATTCTTCAAAGCAAGTGAAGTTTTTGATGAAGGAAGCACCGCTCCAGGCCTGGGATCGAAAACTAAGAGAAGAAGCCCGTGTCTTGATTCCAGAAGCAAAAGGGAAACCAGGGGTCAAACCAATGCATACACAGAGCGCTACCAGTTTCAAGGATTTCAAGGGGAAACAAAGGCCTGTTTCACGGTCAGTGGGGATTCTCTTTTGGGGGGGAAGCGTCATCTACAGAGAAGCCAGGCTAATCATGTGGGTTGGCGGATTCAGATATAACCATTGTAAAATAAGCATTTGAATAGGCCACGTAGGGCTTCCCCGACAACACCTCCTGAGCTGGCACCTGCTTGCTTGTTCGCTGCTGGCCAGGGCTGGCTACGGCTAGCTGTCTTAGTTACCATCTCCCAATGTATCACCAGGGATGGGGACTCGGACTTGAGGACTCGACTCGTGAGTCGGACTGAGTCCCCCCTCTGACTCGACTCGGACTCGAGTCCCAATATTTTTCATGGGACTCGAGACTCGACTCAGGACTCGAGACCAAGGACTCGTCAACATCCCTGCTTGATGCCACCTGCAGGTGCTGCCTGGACCCAGTTGCAGTAACAATCCAAGTTTATTTTTTAAAATCCTTTTTCTAAAATGCAACCTTTCAGACATTTTGGGTTTGGCTGCTTCTCTCCTGCCTGCTTTGGGGTTCCCAGCCTCCTCTGCCTGCCTGGTCTCTTCTTGACCAGTTCAACAGTTGAATTGTCCAAGACAAAGGCCTCTGCCTGCCTGTTTTGGGGTTCCCTGCCTCCTCTGCCTGCCTGGTTATTTTGGGTTTGTCTGCCTGGTCTGTTCTTGCCAAAATCAGTTGCAGAGTTTTGAAATAAAAAGGCACACTTGTGCCTAGAATTTATTTAAGCCACACATCTGAAGTAGCCTTATTTTGTTGGGGAAACCCCCCATTTATGTTAATAGGGACTCGTGGAGTCAGCTTTGGGAGTGACTCGTGACTCGTGAGTCACCATTTTGGACCAAGGACTTGGACTCAGACTCGAGACTCGGGTCCAAAGACTCGTGACTCGACTCGTGACTCGAGACCAAGGACTCTTCAACATCCCTGTGTATCACAGATGGTGCCACTGGGAATAAGGCCCCCACATAAGCAATAGGGCAGAGAGGAAGACACTCCAGGCCATGCACTCCAGCAGGCACTGTGGGTGCCTGCTCGAGGCCCTAAAATCAGAGAAAGAGTGTTCAAGCAAACTAAAGTATTATTTTACTAGTAGATAAAAAGAGATTTTTTTTTTTAGACTTAGCCTTAACTAGTGAGTGTTACTAAATGAATTCTATCCTATACCTATAAATTAAATTTTAGGAGCCAGGCACAAGGTGGCACCCCCTGGGTCAAACATGCCATCCCCAGGGGATGCTTTTTGACCCCGAGTTGCCAACCCAGAAGTGAAATAGAGATTTGGCAGGATTCTAGAAAGTGGGCTTCTTGGAAAGCCACTTTTGAAGATAGGAGATCTGATCTGATCTGTGGTCCATCCTTCGTTCCCTCACCACCTCAGTTTGTTGCTGACCAGGGCTGTCATTTTGCTTCCTGCTTTTTCTTATGTTTGGTACTTTGTACTTGCAGGAGTGCTTGTCTCCATATGGAGACTTCAATGGAGGGCCTTCTCTAGATACCCTCACCATCTGAGGTGAGGCAGCTGGCTACCAGAGAGAGGGCCTTCTCAGTGGTGGCACCCCAGTTATGGAATGTTCTCCCCAAGAGAGGTTCGCCTGGCACTGCCTTTATTGTCTTTTATTGTCCTTTTGGCATCAGGCAAAGGCTTCTTTTTTTTCTTTCCTGAGCTTTTTAGGTACAATTTTAATCCTGTTGACTGCTCTATGTGACTTATATAAATTTGTGGCTTTTAGCTTATTTGATTTGTGTTTACATTCTAATTGTTTTATTCTTTCTGTAACCCACCCTGGAAATATGATTGATGGAGATATAAACATACATATAATAACTTTATTTATTTATTTGCAATTTGTGTAGTGCCCAGAACAAACATTCTCTGGGTGGCTAACTAAAGCAATGTGATGTGGCTGCAAAAAAGGCAAATGCTATTATGGGCTGCATTAATAGAAGTATAGCTTCCAAATCGCGTGAAGTGATAATTCCCCTTTACTCAGCACTGGTTAGGCCTCATCTTGAGTACTGCGTCCAGTTCTGGGCACCACACTTTAAGAAGGATGTAGACAAACTGGAGAGGGTTCAGAGGAGGGCAACAAAGATGATAAGGGGACTGGAAACAAAGCCCTATGAGGAGAAACTGAAAGAACTGGGCATGTTTAGCCTTCAGAAGAGGAGACTGAGGGGAGATATGATAGCACTCTTCAAGTACTTGAAAGGTTGTCACACAGTGGAGGGCCAGGATCTTTTCTCGATCATCCCAGATTGCAGGACACGGAATCATGTGTTCAAGTTGCAGGAAGCCAGATTCTGCCTGGACATCAGGAAAAATTTCCTGACTTTAGAGCAATACGCCAATGGAACCAGCTACCTAGGGAGGTGGTGGGCTCTCCCACACTGGAGGCATTCAAGGTGCATCTGGACAGTCATCTGTCATGGGTGCTTCGACTTGGATTCCTGCATTGAGCAGGGGATTGGACTCGATGGCCTTAGTAGGCTCCTTCCAACTCTAGTGATTCTATGATTTAAAACCATAAAAATAAAGCAACAGCAAGATGTCAAACAGAGCAAAACCAACTGCAGCATAAAACTAAAATAAATAAGACCAGCAGCAACAGCAAAACACTAATACAGCAGAACAATAGCACTAAAAGGCCTTAAAATTTAAAATGCCTGGGAAAATAAAAAGGTCTTCACCTGGAGCTGAAAGGACCATAACGTAGGTGCCAGGTGAACTTCTCTGGGGAGAGCATTCCACAACTGCGGTGCCACCACAGAAAAGGCCCTGTCTGGAAGGCACCTGTCATACTGCAGTTGGTGGGGCACCCAGAGAAGGGCATCTGAAGATGATCATAGGGTCTGGGTAGGTATATGTTGGAGGGGCAATTCTTCAGATAACCTGACCCCAAGCCCTTTAGGGCTTTAAACTGAGTTTGGAAACAGACTGGCAGCCAATGCCGATGGAAAAGTACTGGCATAATATGGTCACATCAGCCAGTTAATAATCTTATTACCCAAATTTGGACGAGCTGAAGTTTCCAGCCGCATATATAACACATTGCAACACAGCAACAATCCAAAATGAGAAGATACCACAGTTCAGATAACTCTAGCAAGACTATCTCTGTCCAGTCAGAATCCTATGACTAAGATTCAAGTCATGTCTTGTATTTATTTGACTCTCCATTATTCTCTCTTTCTCTCAAATATTATGTTTCACACAGAGCCAAAACAGAGACCTTGGCTGGGGATACAATTCCTGCACCGGAGACGTGGGCATCTTCTCCTACAGACTGTCCAGTTATGCTACATAGGATTTTGACCAAAGACACCGATGGTTTATGTTGCAAGTGTGTGGTGAAAGTCCCATTAATTACAGACTTGGAGTTTGAGAAGTTTATCACTGCCAGAAGAGATCCCCATCAAGTCATCGTGATCTGTGTGCTGTCACCCCAAAACCATTCCTACTCTCCTTTCTTTGAGTGGTCCATAGAAAAGATGTACATCCAGATGCAGCATGGCCGTCCCTCCCCTTGTATTCAAGTAAGCTTAATTTTGGCACTCAGTATACAGTAATACCTTGGATTGCAAGTAACTTGGTCTGAGAGCGTTTTGCAAGACAAGCAAATTTTTTAAATAAATTTTGACTTGATAAACAAGCAACGTCTTGCAATACAAGTCGTAGGGATGTAACCGCTCACCTCGAGCGGGCGTAGCGGGCTGAAATCGGCCCCGCTCACACCCACCAGAGACTCGCTTTGATATGAGTGTTTTGGATTACAAGCACGGTTCCGGAACGAATTATGCTTGCAATCCAAGGTATGACTGTATTGGCATCCCCAAGGCAAGTGCATTCTTGCCTGTCGGGTAACTGGCTGCTACATTGTGGAATTGTATGGGCATAGTATTTGCCACCCACTAAACCTACAAGAGTTTTGTGGTTATGCATCTGTGTTTGCATTGGATGAACATGGAATTTGATATCTGGTGCAGAATTCATTTTCCTGTCATCTCCCTGTTCATTTTAATTTTTTGAAAAATGTGTTTCTAAATCATATGGCTACTGGGAATAAGCTAAACTTGAAAACATGTGAACAGAAGCCCAAGGCAGAGTGAGGTCTCCCAATGGTTGGATGACCTTCTGTCCCTCTGCCTAGGTCCATGTCCCTCCCTCCCCTAGAAACAGACACATCTGCGATCCTAAACACACTTACTTCTTCACCCCTGTGCTGAGTAAAGAGCCCTGGCTATGTCCACTCCAGTTCATCTGCCTGCCTGCCAGAGCTGGGGTCATTTGGTTTCTCTACTAGATTCTCTAGCATCAGAAACATGATGCTCACTGGATTGGTTAGAACAGAACCAATCCAGGTCCTTTCCAGTACACTGACAGAATGACTCACTCCCTTTCCAGTGCAAACATGATCCCTATCGCTTCCTGAAATATGACCTAGAGAGTCCTCTGAACAAAACACCTCCTCTTCTGGTGCAGAAACATGGTGTGGTTCCTGGAATGGTGGTGGTAAGTATCTGGAATGCCTGTATCTGTATTCTTCTTGTAATGCCAATTGGCCCCTTTGGTTCATCGACACGGTGAAAGCGGTGTCTTTATAAGGCATAACGTCAGCCTTCCCCAACCCGGTACCCCCTAGATGTGTTGGACTGCAACTCCCATCATTCCCAATAGCTGTGCTGGCTGAGAATGATGGGAGTTGCAGTACAACACATCTAGAAGGCGCCCAGTTGTGGAAGGCTTCATCATGTCAACGGGCAGAGGAAGAAAGGCTCTTGGCCAGAAAGTGGACCGTCAGCTTCACACGCTGGAACCCTCTAGTTATCTGAGACATGCATGTTGACCTGAGGTGTTTTGGGAGTTTGTTTTATCCAGCACTGTGCACATCAGTGAATGTCTCCTGATGGCCGACTTGATGTAATATTATTTGTGTGAATGCAATTAATGTGCATGTCTATTGTTACAAACAGCACTAGTGGGGGAGTCTGAGCCAGGGATGTTGAAGAGTCCTTGGTCTCGAGTCACGAGTTGAGTCACGAGTCTTTGGACCCGAGTCTCGAGTCCGAGTCCGAGTCCTTGGTCCAAAATGGTGACTCACGAGTCACGAGTCACTCCCAAAGCTGACTCCACGAGTCCCTATTAAAATCAATGGGGTTTCCCCCCAACAAAATAAGGCTACTTCAGATGTGTGGCTTAAATAAATTCTAGGCACAAGTGTGCCTTTTTATTTCAAAACTCTGCAACTGATTTTGGCAAGAACAGACCAGGCAGACAAACCCAAAATAACCAGGCAGGCAGAGGAGGCAGGGAACCCTAAACAGGCAGGCAGAGGCAGCCAAACCCAAAATGTCTGACCCTAACCCCAACCCCCCACAACAACACATCAATCAAAATAAATCTCAACACATCGTTGGGGCTGCGCTCCTGGTAGCGGTCCATAGTGGCCGAGCAGCGGCGCGCCTCGCTTCCACGCGCTCTTCACCGGTGATCGCGCTCCTTCTGGCACAGCCAGAAGACTCGTCAACAGCCCAGGGATGTTGACGAGTCCTTGGTCTCGAGTCCCGAGTCGAGTCTCGAGTCCCATTAAAAATATTGGGACTCGAGTCCGAGTCGAGTCAGAGGGGGGACTCAGTCCGACTCACGAGTCGAGTCCTCGAGTCCGAGTCCCCATCCCTGGTCTGAGCACCCTTGGGACCATGGTGAGCAGCAGGGAGAGGACAAGTTTCACTCTTTCCCTTTCTGCTAAAGCGCTGACAAAAATCGCCTCTCCAAAACAGCGACAATGTGCACTTCAAGGGAAGCTCCCAGTGGCGCCAATGGAGGCTTCCCTTAAAATGCAAATTGCAGCTCTGGAGAGGCGCTTTTTGCCCGGGCTGTGTCAGGGAGAGAGCAACAGTTAAGTGCCCCTTTCACACCACCTACCGTCCTGAAGTTGCTCAGGCTTCCCCATGGCTGCTTTTTACCTAACAAATGAAAAGAACATTAATTTTCCTGCACTGAGCAGGGGGTTGGACTCGATGGCCTGTGTAGGCCCCTTCCAACTCTACTTTCCTATGATTCTATGATTAATTGCATTCATGCAATTAAATTGCATTCATGCAATTAAATTGCATTCATGCAATTCATGCAATTAAATTGCATGAATTGCATTCATGCAATTAAAGTGCATCTCTGATTTGGCCCAACGCTCCAGTCCTCTCTTGGCCATCATCCTGTCTGCTGACCTTTGCTGAGGGAACCAGGCACTGGATGCTTCTTTACGGCTGCACACTCTTATCCATACCTCCCAAAGGACACAGGGGGAACAGCAGCACTTGCATGCATTTAAACTAGAGCTATCAATGCACTTCCCAGCTGGTACAGCACTGCAAACTTTGGCAAGCTAGATGGCTTTTATTTTTTTTATAGTCATAGTTAGATCCTGTTCTTACATGGGGCTTCCACTCATCTCTTCAAGGGACTGATCCATCCCACAGCCGCTGAGCTGAGCTGCAGCGATGTTGCAACTTGCAGCCCCAGCTTCACTTGGCCCTGGCAAGCTATATTATTTAAGCAATTTGAGATCTCTTTAAATTTCAGCAAAGCAGTTTGCATTCCTTGAACGAATGGGGTGCTTTACAGAGGAACATGCAGGTTTCCTACGGGCAACCCTCCATGTATGGGCACTGCAACTGCAGTGGTCTGGATCAAGCCCATAAGGCTGCAAGCTCATGCACATGTGCTAGAGAGTAAGCCCAATTGGACACAGTAGGACTTACTTCTGAATAAACATGCAGTCCTAAACATAGGATTGTGCTGCATAAGTGTCTCGCTATCTATCTATCTGTCTATCTATCTATTCTATCTCATGTTAATATATTGAAATCTCAGTGTGTTAAGGCCTATGAGCATTAAAATAACAGTACACAAATTCTCAGAGTTGTACGGAGCAGACCCCCCCCCCCTGCCCTTCTAAATAAACAAGGGTCCATTTGTGCTAGCCATTATTTGCTTCCTCTCTTTAAATAGAATCACTGCCACTACGCTGTCAAGGTAGCACGGGTGAAGTCCCCACAAGGAGAAAAATGAACAAATCTGAAAAGAAATTGACAAATATAACATGCTAACTGCTACTGTCTCCCAGAATTAATTCAACATTTAGTCAAGTGCATGGCACCTAAATATAGCCATTGCAACTTCTAAAAAGTTTTTTTTAAAAGGATTAATCTTAAAAGTAGCTAATAACCATCCTAGTTAATTAATCCAATCTTGAATCCCCCCCCCCATGGATCTTTCTGCAACTGTTCCCTCTGACATCAGAGGGAAAGCAGGAAGGATCAGGGGCATGGCGTGGATGGAGTAAGGGATCCAGAGCCCTCCTGGTCCCTCACCATACCCCCACCACGCGGATAGATTTAGACGAGCCCTACTTGTGATGGAAGGGAAATAGTTAAAAACATGCCGGCAGAGGGGGACCTGGAGGGAAAGTGGTGACCACCACTCTTTCCTCATGTCCACCCTGCTGGCTACAGCCTGGTTTGTCTTAGGAAAAGTCTGAGTGATCCAACCACAGAGCACTTCAGTGGTCTGAACCAACATCATTCTTCGTTTTAAAAGACAAGGAAATGGAGGCACCAAGAGAAGAAGGCCTTGTGTGTGTGTGTGTGTGTGTGTGTGTGTGTGTGTAGAGAGAGAGAGAGAACAAGTGAACAACAGAGTTTGGAATTCAATTCAGTGCCCAAAAACTCATGTTTTGTGCAGAAAATATATACTATTGTGTTGAATGGCTGGGACTCCCACTCTGGTTATGCCTGGAATATATTACTGCCATCTTGGGAGCCTTGGCACATAAGGAGAGATCTCGTTAGTCAGCCTCGCTGACAGAGGCACCGAGTCCAATAAAACAGAGACCTTCTAGTGAAAACCTTTCTCTGTTCCGATACAGCTCTTTTAAATGCTTGTCAAACCCTGAATGTGTAAACACATTGGGTAGACAAGTGCAGAGCTTCTAAGGGTTCTGAGGATATTATTGGAATTTGGCATACCAGAATCTATTGGCTGACCTGCCCCCACCCTCCAACATCTTATTGTTAACATACAGCCTTGATCCTGTCCACGTCTACTTGGTAGTAAATGAGTTTAATTCCAAGTCAGTATGCTTAGAACTGCAGCCATAATATATATGTGACATGTGCCAATAATAATCTGCATGATAAGTGGATGAATTGGTGCCAGGCAGCAGCATGTGGTGGATGTTCCCTTTGATGGCATTTATAACTGTTGCCTGAAAGCATGAGTTCTTTATATCAAGACACAGCCGAAGTATTTGCATGTCCAAGAATGCAAGAATAAAGAAGTCCTTGTATTCTTGCGAGCCGTCTTCATATGAAGAACCATGCATGGAATGTTTAGATGGCCATCTTGGTATGTGCACCGGGGGCAAAGCCAGGACTGTGCTATGACTCAGAAGACCAGTTATATGTAGATCTTCTCCCGCCCTCCCACCCACCCCACCCTTAAATCATCAGGTGACTACCATTAACACCAATTGGAACCTTTTTTAGTTCAAAGCCTTCTCGAATATACTGTTCCCTTAAATTTGTTCCTCCAACTTGAAAGAACAGCAGAAACATTTATAAGGAGTGCAGCCTTTGTCTATGGTATATGTATGCATGGGGTTTCCATTGTCACTCATAGTACATTACACAGAGCCAGAGGCTACTTAATGAGCGCGAAGGGGTATGCCCAGCAGATGTACAGTCATGTGAAAAAGAAAGTACACCCTTCTCGAGTTCCATGGTTCCACGTATCAGGACAGAAGAAAAATCATTGGGTCTCAAAATTAGGTAAAGACAACCTCAGATGAACAACAACACATGACAGAGTACACCGTGGCATTATTTATTGTACAGAAATACAGCCAAGATGGAGAAGCCATGTGGGAAAAACTAAGTATAGTAATACCTTGGATTGCGAGCATAATTCGTTCGGGAACCATGCTTGTAATCCAAAATACTCGTATATAAAAGTGAATTTCCCCATAAGAAATAATGGAAACTCAGATGATTCGTTCCACAACCATTTTATCATATACTGTACTGTAAATGGATGTACTGTAATACGTAATGCAAATGCGTACCTTGGGGGGGGCGCCTCTCCTCTCCGCGCAGGGCCTCCCCCGATGATCGATTCTCCCCGGGCCAGGCTCCACGTGGAGGTTCGGCACAGCCGCTCGCTCGGCTGGCGCCTCGCCCTGCTGCGCTGGCCCCCAGGTGGCCGCTCGCTTGGCCGGTGCCTCGCCCTCCTGCGCCAGATCCCGGGCGGTTGCTCGCTTGGCCAGTGCCTTGCCCTGCAGCAGGGCGAGGCGCCGGCCGAGCGAGCAGCCACGCCGCCCCTCCACATGGAGGGGTGGCGGTGCTCGTATTGCAAGACCTCGCTCGTTTTTCAAGTCACATTGTATGAAAAAATTTTGCTCGTCTTGCAAAACTGCTCACAGACCGGGTTACTCGCAATCAAGGTATTACTGTACACCCTTACTGCTGCCATAGGTATCAAGACAAGAGGCTAAGGAGCAGCCAGGTGCTGCTAAGCAAATGCCCTTGATCATCAGCAAGTGTGACCACCTCTATAAAAGCTGAAGTGTCAGGAGTTTGCTGGTCTCCAGCAGTCAGGTGTGTGTTACCACAATGCCAATGACAGAAGACATTAGCAATGATCTTAGGGAAGCAATTGTTGCTGCCCATCAATCCGTGAAGGGTTATAAGGCCCATTTCCAAACAATTTAAAGTCCATCATTCTACAGTGAGGAAGATTATTCACAAGTGGAAAACATTCAAGACAGTTGCCAATCTTCCCAGGAGTGGATGTCCCAGCAAATTCACCCCAAGGGCAGACCAGTGCAATGCTCAGAGAAATTGCAAAACATCCAAGTGTTACATCTCAGGCGCTACAGGCCGCAGTCAGCAGGTGCAACGTTAAAGTTCATGACAGTACAATTAGAAAAAGACTGAACAAGAATGGTTTGTATGGAAGGGTTGCCAGAAGAAAGCCTCTTCTCTCTAAAAAGAACATGGCAGCACTGGCTTGGGTTTGCAAAGTTGCATCTGAACAAATCACAAGCCTTCTGGAACAATGTCCTTTGGACGGACGAGACCAAAGTGGAGCAGTTTGGCCATAATGCACAGCGCCATGTTTGGCAAAAACCAAACACAGCATATCAGCACAAACATCTCAGACCAACTGTCAAACACGGTGGTGGAGGGGTGATGATTTGGGCTTGTTTTGCAGCCAGAGGACCTGGGCACCTTGCAGTCATTGAGTTGACCATGACCTCCTCTGTATACCAAGGTATAGAGTCGAATGTGAGGCCATCTGTCCAGCAGCTAAAACTTGGCTGAAATCGGGTCATGCAACAGGACAATGATCCCAGTGATCCCAAATCTACAACAGAATGGCTGACAAAGAAAAGAATCAAGGTGCTGCAATGGCCCAGTCAAAGTCCAGACCTCAACCCGATTGAAATGCTGAGCCGGGCCCTTAAGAAAGCTGTGCATAAACAAATGCCCGCAAACTGCAATGAACTGAAGCAATGTTGTGAAGAAGAGTGGGCCAAAATTCCTCCACAATGATGTGAGAGACTGATGTCATACCGATAATGATTACTTCAAGTTCTACCAGCTATTGAATCATAAGGTGTACTTAGTTTTTCCCACATGGCTTCTCCATTTTGGCTGTATTTCTGTACAATAAATAATGCCACGGTGTACTCTGTCACGTGTTCTTGTTCATCTGAGGTTGTCTTTACCTAATTTTGAGACCTTCTAGCTGCTACGAGCCCAATGATTTTTCTTCTGTCCTGATATGTGGAACCATGGAACTCGAGAAGGGTGTACTTTCTTTTTCACATGGCTGTATATGAGACAGTCTTGCTGGATAACTTTGACACTCAGGGATTTAATAAATCGCTCCACCAAAGACTGCATATAGAGATTACAAGCTAGCCAAAATGGTGAGGCAGTGCTGTTTTGGGAGCAAAACTGCAGTGCAAGAAGATTTTCAGATATGAACCACGTTAGCTGTACTAGATGCAAACGCAAGGCACATCTCAGCTGATTTTCCAGAATCTACAGCACCCTTGATCTTTAACCAACAACTGCTTGATCAGCTCCGGAGATACATAGCCCATCTGTCCTGGGTTGATGGAGTAGCCACAAGCACAGCAAATGCAATTATTCAGGACTAGCTTTTGCCCGCGGCTTCGCTCACGTGATGAAGAGTGACCGTGCCAAGTTTGCACGGGTTGTCATTTTCCTATAGGCACTATTTGTTCGAAATTCCTTAAGGTCGCTGACCGCTGTTTTGAATCGCTCCATAGGAAAGGTCCCCAGGGACTACATAATGGAATCCTAGCTCCCGCAGGACTACCAGCTCCCCCGGGACTGCACAATGAAATCCCAGCTCCCCTGGGACTACCTGCTCCCCCGGGACTACACAATGAAATTCCTGCTCCCCCCTGGGACTACATAATGAAATCCCTGCTTCCCTCCCTGAACTACACAATGAAATCCCACCCCCCCGGGACTACACAATGAAATCCCAGTTCCCCCAGGACTACACAGTGAAATCCCTGTTCCCCTCCCGGGACTGCACAATGAAATCCCTGCTCCCCTACCCCTGGGACTGCACAATGAAATCCCTGCTCCCCTCCCTCAGGACTACGCAATGAAATCCCAGCTCCGCCCCGGCTGTGGTTCATATGAACATTCTGTTTTGACGCAGGAGAGATTTGCATATCCGCTCCTGATTGGCCCCTGTGGCAGTTCATACGAACATTCTATATGTCGTTAGAACGATTTGCATAACCGCTCCTGAATGGCCCCTGTGAACATTCCAAGTGACGCCATTGGCTCTCATCTATTTTGGGCCGTACAGGCGCAGCGAGGGTTTTTCGGAGATTTGAACCTGCTAGTCTTTGTCCTTGGGTGATGTAGAGTATGCGTGCCAAGTTTGGGGCGGATCCGTCAAAACGTGATGGAGCCTATGCAACGACGCCCCGCACACAGCAGTCATTCAGTCATTTAAAAAGTTTCCCTCCCTTTCCTCCCCCTCAGAGAACATTCTAAATGGCCTAGGGTAGATTTGCATACCCAGCCCTATTGGCCCCTGCAGGAATTCATACGAACATTCTAAGTGTCCTATGGGCTATTTGCATAACTGCTCCTATCGGCTCCTGCAGGAATTCTGAGGTGAGGCCTATTTGCATAACTGCTGCCCTGTTGTTTTGCCCATAGGAGATATGAGAGTGGGGCGATTTTGCCCCCTTTTTTCACCCCCTTAGGGACGGAATTTCCCAAAATCCTTCCTTAGTGGGGCTCTACGTCATAAAAGCAATGTTCCTTCAAAATTTCACAGTTCCTAGATTAAACTGTTTGAGCTGGGCGTTTATCAGTCAGTCAGTCAGTCAGTCAGCCAGGACACTTTCTTTTATATATATAGATTAGAAGGCCATCTCAGTTCTCAGCAGTGGGAGAAGTTAACGTACCACCCAAACCACTTGGAAATACTTGTTTACTTAGAAATAAGCCGCATTGTGTTCATTAGGTCTTACTCCCAAGCAAGTGTGTGTGGGATTGCAGCCTTAGTCTAATTCTGCATGATATTTTTTTTCACTTTTAAAATCTAACCCACTTTTCTCCTCTGTAGAGGCAACACAAAACAGTTAACTGAACCAAAAAAATCTAAAGCCAAAAGGATAAAAACAACCCACTTACATAAAATCAGAAAGATCAGTAACTAAAGCAAAAGGCGTCTATTCAGAGGTGCTATTTCAGGAGTGTGGTGTGGGAAGACATGATTCTGTGAGACCCAAATGCTTGGTCCAGTTTAGGTTCACTTGTTTGTGGTCATTTTTTCCTTTTTTGATAACTGATAACATGACCACAGCACAGCAATATTACTGATGCATAGAAAGCAACTGGCTAGAGATAAAGGTGGTTTCCTGAGGCATGATTGCACAGGGCAGGGCAGGGCAGCTTCCCCCCTCCCACTCTAAATGGCATCCCAACCCCTCTCAGGAGGGCATTCCAAATGCAAGAACATTTGTTACAGTTAACTCATAGAGCTTTATCTTTATCTTTGCAGAGATCTGCAAAGTCAGATTTTTGTTGCAGCAGTTTATATAAGAATTTTTATCCCTTCTTTCTAATGTGCATGCATCACCTAAGATGGCTTGCAACAAATAAGAGTAAAATTTCACAATAAAACCCTAATATCAAGACATAATAATAAAAGACAGTAAGACAGAGACAGTCAGCACAGTTAAAACAATCTCTTTAGATCAAACATCAACTCTCCAGCAAGGCAAAAGCCTGTTGGAATAACAAAATCTTCACTGTTCAGTGGAAGACAATAAGACAGGGAGCCACCCAGCCTTCATGGCGCAAGGTGTTCCCCAGTTTGGGTGCAGCCACTGAGAAGGTCCTCTCATTTTAGTCAAATGAGCTAACCCCATAAATGGGAAACAAAGAAGGGCTCCTCCCCCAAATCTCAGGACAGTGGGCAGGGTGGTATGGGAGAAGACAATCCCTTAGGTATCTTGGATCCAAGCCATATAGGGGTTTAAAGACCATCACCAACCCTTTGAAGTGTGCCTGGAAACAAATTGGCAATCAGTACAGCAGTTGCAGAATAGTTGTATGGTTCCTATGGCTGAGAGTCCACTAACATCCTTATTTCACTCTGGGCCAGTTGAAACTTAAGAAGATTCTTCAAAGGTAGTTATGTAGAGCGCATTGCAGTAATCCATTCTCGATGTAACTAAGGCATGTGTTGCCATTGTCCAGTCTGGTGCACCGGTTTAAGCTGGGCAAATGTGCTTCTGGTCACCATTGCCATTGGGCATCCAATGCAAGGCCGAATCAAAGAGCACCCCTAAACTGCAAACCTGGTTCCTCAAGGGGACTAGTATCCTATCCAAAAGAGGTTTAATCCCTGTCCCAGAATCCATCTCCCTCTTGACGAGGAGCACCTCTGTCTTGTCTGGATTCAGCTTCAGTGTATTAGTCCTCAACAGGCCTATCACAGTCTCCAGGTACTGATTCTGAAAATCAAGAGTAATAGATGAAGAAGAGAAATGGAGAAATGGAGCAGTGTGTCATCTGCACACTGCTGACAAAGCACTGCAAATCTCCAGACAATCTCTCCTGGCAGCTCCACGTAGATGTTAAACAATATGGGGGACAGAATTGATGCCTATGGGGCACTCTGTGCACCAGTAGACAAAGCGTTGAACAGGAGATCACCTTCTGAAACCAACCAACCCCTGAGGAAGAACTGAAACCATCACAAGATGGTACCTCCTATGCCTATGTACTCCAGGCAGTCCAAAAGGATACCATGGTCAATTCAATGTTGCTGAGAAACCCAGCAGAACCAACAGAAACATGCTCCCCCTGTCTAGTTCCTAGCATAGATCACCTACTAAGGCAACCAAAGCTGTCTTGTTCCCAAAACCAGAAGCCAGATTGAAATGGGTCTAGACAATCCGTTCATGCAAGAACCCCCAGGATATTAGGTGCCAAACAAAGCCCTGTAACTGTGCTGACAATTGTAACAAGAGTTCTTTGTCATGGGTGAACCTTCGCCTTCTTTGCTTACCCTGTTCATGCTTCATATAGAAAAATAAATCCTTTTAGGAAACTTTGCATTTGTAATGAACTGGATAGGCTCACTGATTGCTCACATTAATAGGGTAAAGACTATCTCTCCAGGCATTTTTGGTTTATAGAAAATACCCTGTACATATTTGTCACTGCCTGCACAAGGGTGGCTTTCACCCTTTAAAACAAAACAAAACAAAACAAAACACGGTGCCTCCTGTGAGATGCTGTGGAACTGTTGACATCACTTGCAGCTCGTTGTCTATAGCATTTGAAGCTGTAGCCCACTAGAGGGAACTGCTGATTCTCTGAACTGGCAAAGTTGTGAAGAGAGCAAATTGCAAGTTATGAGGGCGCCAGAGACCTTTGGCTTCATAATGAACTCTTTGTTCCTTGCACGGAAGCAACACTAAATCAAACAAGATGAGCATGTGGTTGCCAGCTACCCATTTCTTGCCGTTTCAGAGCGTCCCTCTGTAGCCGCCTCCTGATGATCACATATCCTTGCCTCCCTTGCTGTCCACCCACATACCTCATTCTCTCTGGGCTCTACCTTGCTTTCCTGAACATCTCCACCTACTTCCTTCTCCTGGCTCATGTGCCTACTTCTGTGGCCCTCCGCCCTTTGTCCCCACCTATGCCTTGCCTCTCCAGTCCTCACCTCACTGCACTGATAATACGTACACCTGCTCCACCCTGTTTCACCTCACCTTGGCCACTTCACTCTTCCAGTTTCTCCCTTCACATCCTTCTGCTCCCTGAGCTCTCCATCCAGCCACACTGTCCACCCATGCTGTTCCATTTATCTTTTTAGTGCACTTTGCACATAATCTCCCTTAATCCCTTCTGTCTTAATTCCAGGGACACTTACCTTGTTCATATGCAGTAAAATGAATGTAGGGGTGGCAGCAGCATCATTGTCGGCAGGCTCCATCCTGGCCTACGTGCATTCATTTTAAGGTGCATAGAGGGGCCCCGTGTGCATATTATAACTGTAGGTATGGAAGGCACTCTCCCTACGATTGGCGATTGGGAACCCTGGAATGTCAGAATTCCCAATCATGCTGCAGTACCACCCCACCCCACATGTGTTCATTTTCTCTCATATGAACCTCTGCAAGGAACGTGTGCCATGTCCTATTCTCAGCTAGCTCTGTCTCTTTTGCTGCCTTTCCCATAAAAAAAATCCTCTTCTTGTCTCCGTTTTACACCTTACTCTCTTTCTCCTATAAATTACTGTACTGTACAGGCTGCTGGTTTGAGGGGGCTCAAGAAGACAGAGTGACCTCTGCTTACTACCACTGTCAGTAGCACCACACACAACGCTGGGTGGCCTACGTTTAGCCACCCTCATAATTTCCCACAATGCCTTAGAGCGGTGTTACGTCAGGGGCATTGTGGGAAATGAATGTGGCCACTAGACCCAGTCACCAAGTGCTGCTCAGACTGCTGGGTCAGAGGATTTTTGTCTAAATGCAAGACATGTAGCAGTGGTGGATCCTGCTCAGGCCCTGGCAGCAGCCAAAAGATGCTGTTCTGTACTATAGAGCAAGGGATGGCCAACTTCTGTACTCTCAAGGGCTACACTCCTCTCCAGTTAGTCGTCTGGGGCCAGAAGCGTATTTTGTTGCACAAACTGGGCCTCTTTCTCCCCATGCTCCCAAGAATGGTCAGTTTCCATAAATAAAGTTGGCAACAAGGGCTTCCGACAGTATGCGGGTATTGCACTGCATATACGTATGTACGTTTATATGGTATGTCAAAACTTGATGTAACATTAAATTGTGGCATATCTCTGTATTTTGATAACTCTTCTTCTGTAGATAATATTTTCACCGTACACTGATGAGAATGTGTCAGGTTTACTATGACCAGATAGAAATCCCATGGGCTAGATTTGGCACACAGGGTATCAGGTAGCCTTCCCTGCTATGAGTCATAGAGTTTGTCTTCTGGACAAATTGTATAGGGAAAGGTGAACATTTACTAAGGGGTTGAGAACTTGTTGCTCTCAAGATGTTTTGGCCTACAACTCCTATCGTCCCTCACCATTGGCTATGCTGGTTAAGGCTGATATGAGTTGTAGGCCAAAACATCAGGAGGGCCACAAGTTACCCACTCCTGCTGTAGGTATATTGATTTAACAGGTAATTATCTATAGAATGGGACTGCCATGAAGTGGGGGCACCCTCGAAGGATAGCTTTTTTCACATAGTCAAGGCTCTGCCCAATTGTTTTATAGAATAATAGAAAAGTAGAGTTGGAAGGGGCCTACAAGGCCATCGAGTCCAACCCCTTGCTCAATGCAGGAATGCAGGAATTGCTTTCAAACAAGCAATTCTCCTAGATGAAAACTGAGTTGGTTCTGGGATGTGAGAGGACTGTACCATCTCAACAACTGATCGCTGGCCCTGTACTTTAATGAAATTTAGGTTGCTGCTTGCAGTTGTGTTGTGGATTTGTTCAAGAGCGATCTATTCACTTAGCCCTTCATACATCACATACCCACACTGTACAACTTTATTGAATACATACATTGCAATCCTGTACACACATGCCTGGGAGTAAGTCCCATTGTATTACAGTGCTCAGATAGAAGCAAAAAAATTAAATATTCCTATGTACTAGCGATGCATGCCAATAATTTTCTTAAATAATTAAAAATGCAAATCCCTTTCTTTTGAGAAAAAAAGTCTTGCCTTGTGCTGATAATGTTGCTGTATAATGTTGCTGTATGTTGTGTTGATAATGTTGCTGTAACTCTTATTACGTATACGGATATAACCCCCCACCCCACATATACACATATACACAACCAAGGCTTTAAAAATACATGGTTTTGGCCACTCAGTCTTCAATATATCCAAGAATGAACCTTCCTTTGAACTTTGCTGCAACCACAGATATGTACAGAAATTTGATATTCCTCCCACCTAGATTTCCGGTGCAGAATCCTGTAGTACAGAAACATGAGAATTTACATATTTATTTAGGGGGGGGGGATAGAAACGTCTTGTGTTTTGTGGGCATAGGCTTGACGATCAGCAAGCATTGCCTGCCAGAGACACTGCAACCCAAAAGGGTCTGTATATAAGGCTTTCAGTGGTCAAGCTGCAGGACTGGCACACTTTCTGCTTTTCTCCAAACTGAATGGCATTTCATTTAGCATCAGTAGTGTTAAAAGATGTGCAGGAAGTGTGTGTGTGTGTGTGTGTGTGTGTGTGTGTTTGTGTGTGTTTGTGTGTGTGTAGCCATCAGGTCCCTCATGTCTGGGTGAAAACATTTAAGACTGCTGTGCAAAACAGGAAAAGGAAACCATTTGGTCCAAGCCTTCGAACTCGGTTTTATTGTTTTTTATTGCAAAGCATTTTTGTCCCCCTCCTTCCTTCCTATTTGTCAACAGATGTACGCTGGAGGGAAGCTACTCTTCGGGGGCTGTGTTTTCAACGGATACAGCTACAGCAAGAGGGACCTGCTGAAGCAGATCAACCAAGCTTGCCTTGACTGCAAGATGGGCCACTTCTTGCCACAGAGTTTCAAATTTAGGTAAAACAGGAAGTGCAGAGGAAGGGAAAGATGAGAACGGGGAGAGGGGAGGCGATGTCATGCAGAGGTCTGTGTTTGCAACCTGAACTGGACAAACCAGTACAAAGTGTCCAAGGCTGAGCTGTTACAAGAAGCACGGTTCATCCATACATTCATTGTGAGCTGCTGTAGTTGCCAAGGATATAACTAGAGCAGCGTTCTCCAACCTGGTCCCTCCAGATATGTTGGGCTACAGTTCCCATCAATAGCCAGTGGGGATGATGGGAGTTGTAGTGTAAGACATCTGGAGGGCACCAGGTTGAGGAAGGCTGAACTAGAGGAATGGTTAAAAAAAGAGGGATGGACAGCATAGTCTTCTTTGCTATGTTTCACATTCCTAAAAATTAGGGCTGCCAGATGATAAAAATATTTAATTTTTAGTTGCCTAATCATCTGGCTTTTACTCAATTTATTATATTTACATTAATCTGCATATTACCAAAACTTCAATATACAGTAGCTCAATTTTTGAGACTATTAAGGTTTCTCTTAAGAATGAGAGAAATTAGCTTTTGTGTAATGTACTATATCACTCCATCACTCCTTGTTAGAAGGAAAGGCCATCTTCAGTGTTTTGTTTTTCACCAGTGTGGGACTTGGGAACATAGAACATTTTCTATTACACTATCTCACCAGAGCCAAATGGTTTTCAAACATGAACAAGTTCAAATCCCTTCAGTATTTTGGAAAACCGAAATTTAAAATATGTATCCACAACTGATTTCAGCTGAGCAATGCCTACTTTGATTGCCTTTGGTTCTTATTGCTAGAGAAAGCTTCAGTATTTCCAACTCCCCCCTGTGCCTTCCTTCCAAAGCAGCCCCCAAGCCTACCAGGTAGCGGTAAGTCCCTTTTTCTTTCTCCCCCGTTATTTTTCTTTAAAAGGCAGTTTGGCTAGGTGCGCTGGAAAGCAAAGCACCTGCACTCTGGTTGCCCTGCCCTCATTCTTTCCTGATAATGCTTCCAGGCTCAAGTCAAGTGAAGCCCAGGGGCATTCCGAGGAAAAGGAAAGACGACTGGGTGGTTGGAAGCTGGAGCTTGCCGCCAAAACTCAACAAATAAATAAATAAATTCGACAAAAGCAAAAAAATAATAATAATCAGGATAGGCAGGAGACCTTTGGGGTACCAAGGGAATTGTTTGGGGGGGGCCTCCAAAGCACCCATAGAAACCTCAGCTGCATTGTGGCGTGCACTGGCCCCAGACGGATGGTTTGTTGTTGTTGTCGTGGGAAAGCAGCAGGAAAACCAGTTTAAAACAAGAAAGGGATGTGGGGTAAAAGCCCCGTCTGCTACTGTCTCTTGCTGGCAATTTTTGCTTTTAAAGGAAGTAAGTCCTTTGCCTGCAAAAAGTGCCCCGAAAGGCGTTAGAAGTTTCTCTCCAGCCCTTTCCCACTCCCATCCCTAGGAATGTGCTGAAAAAGTTCTCTGGAGAATGTTTGGCACAGCCCTAAATTATTTTCCTCCTCCACTGACCTATCCTGTATGCCAAGACCATACTCCATGGATGGTCCCAAGTTGTGGAAACAGAACAAAATGCACAAATGGATCAAACTGCTGCATGCTCCCCAAATGCGCTTTTTTTAAAAAAAAAAAAACTGTTTATGTTGCGTGAGTATTTCTACTCACACAGCCCCAGTCACCCACCATCAATGAGTGGCTATATAGCTGTCTGCCAGCTCTGTTCTTAGGCATGTATTATTTTAAGTCATGTGGGCCCCATTCACAGCAACTCTCGCACTGAACAAGATTTACAGTCTGTTTTTAGGAGCTTAGTTGATTGGGGGAAGAAAGCCAGTTCAAAGCATGGCTGCAGTGGATGGATATAGTATCATCTCTAGTACAGTCTGGTAAACCATTTGCCATGGGTGACTAATGGTTGTTTGTGCCTGTGGTATTCTCTGCAGTCACGTTCAAGAGGGCTAGGGCCTCTATACTGTGGCGGCACTGATATCTGGGAAGAGCATGACTTCATTCTGTGCTTCCCTCCGGCCCATAACCTAACTGCTGTTGGACTTGAACTACAGCAGGGTGTCAGATTGCTACATACAGTAAGGCCTGTGGACTCTTTCACTGCAAGAAACTCACTGTGTGTAGAAATTTGATGGGTGAGAGATTTCAAATCTTAGCCACGAGGCACCACAGTTACTTTCTACTTTGAAAGTAATGGCGATCTTAGTGTGTCACAGAGTATATGTTAGGTTTCTTTGCACAGGGTTATATCCAATGTTAGCCTAAGTCCCATTCATTTCAATGGGTCTACCCAAGTAGGACTAATATTGGATACAACCCATAAAACATAGAAAAGATTGCCAGGCATCCCAGAGTCTTAAAGCAGCTGGCACAGACCAGCAAAAGTTAAGTCCCATTGAAATAAATGGGGCTCACATTAAGTCATGTGAGCCCCATTCCATTGCTTTCAGTGGAATTTAGACATGACTGTTTTTTGCTGGATTAGGCTCATGGGCTCTAAGAATGGATCCATCCCCCACTGATAGCAAGATGTCTGTGTGTGAACTGGAGAGACCAGGAAGCACTTTATGCGTCACTGGAGCTTGCTTATGATCTTACGGACATTCTCTGAAGGATAAAGTAAAGATAAGAGGGGAAGTTGGGAAGCATTTGTGTACCCTGTTTCCAAGCATTCATTCCCTCTGCCAGATAATCTGAATGCAGAAGGAAGGGAAGTGGGATTTGGTGCTTTCACTGCAACGTTTTCCAAGGTCACAAGCGAATGTCCTCATGGCTCCTTTCATGAAAATTTGTAGGATCAAGATCCTATTTGCTTGACTGACTTTTTATAAAACATACATTGGCCAATCTGATCCTATCTCTACAAACACAGTAGTTAGTATATTCAGATGTACACCCTCCTCTCGCAACGTTGTATTTCAAGTATACATTCAGCTCATCCGTCTCAATTAGGGATGGACAAACTCAATTTTTGTTTCTCTTTCTCATTTTTCCATTCTTAAGTTTGGTTCGTCCTGAACTTTAAGATTTTTTTAAAAAGTTTGAATGAAAATTTGTGCATGTTTCTCCTAATACATGCATTTTTGTATGCAGTTTTGCCTAATATACACATTTTTTGCAAGGCATTTTCCTAATGCAATGCATTTTGAATATTATTTTCACTAATATATTTATTTATACACATTTTTATATGCACTTTCCCCTAATAGATGCATTTTTTTATTGTTAAACTCCACTACAAAATTCAGAGAAGTACAAATTTTGAAGCATAACTGATTTTCGGGTTGCATATTGTTTGAAAGTGTGAAATTAGGTGGGTTCACATTAAAATTCAAACCAAACTAATTTCTACCCCATCCCTACGAGTCAAGCCATCCATTCATAATAGTGTCTACCATTATGCTTTGCTCACCTGTATGGCAAAGCACCCTTTCTACTCATAACAAAGTGTGGTATCTATTTCATGGATTTCTGGCTTCTTGGTTGGCTTGAAATAATCACTTCTGTAGCCAGGTAAGAACATAAAAAGAGCCCTGCTGGATCAGACCAAGGGTCTATCTAGTCCAGCATTCTGTTCACACAGTGGCCAACCAGCTGCCCATGGGAAACCCACAAGCAGGACATGAGTGCAACAGCACCCTCCCGCCTATGTTCCTCAGCAACTGGTGTACATAGGCATACTGCTTCTGATCCTGGGGGTAGCATATAGCCATCATGACTAGTAGCCATTGATAGCCTTCTCCTCCATGAATTTGTCTAATCCCCTTTTAAAGCCATCCAAATTAGTAGCCATCACTACATCTTGTGGAAGAGCATTCCATAGTTTAACTATGTGCTGTGTGAAGAAGTACTTCCTTTTATCTGTCCTGAATCTCCCACCAATCAGCTTTATGGGTTGACCCCGGGTTCTAGAATTGTCAGAGGGAGAAACATGTCTCCCTCTTCAATTTCTCCACATCATGCATAATTTTGTACACCTCTGTCATGTCTCCTCTTACTCACCTCTTTTCTAAGCTAAACAACCCCAGATGTAACCTTTCCTCATAGGGGGGTTGCAGACTTAGGGATGTGTGAGGAATCCGAGAGGGGGGTGAAAATTCAATGGATTTTCACAATTCGGCCTACCCGGATTCCATTTCATTAGCCCTGAGCTGGCTCTGACTCACTGTTGTGTGAGTCAAGCCAGTTTACGGACCTCTGTCTCCAAGATGTCCATGGTTTGCACATTTTTAAAAACACTAAGGAAATTTTAGCAAATCGTGCTGTTTGCACGATTTGCGCAATTTGGAAGCTGTAAACTATGTGGTTCTAGTGTGATTTGTGCAAATTGCGCTAGAATCATGTAGTTTCTGGCTTCCAATTTACGTAAATAGTGCAAATCCTGCTATCTGCGCAAATCACATAAATTGGGTGTTAATATGTTGAAATGGTTCTCTTGGATCAGTACCATTGATCTCACCCATGCAGAACCCTTGGGAGAAGAATGGGGAAGCAACAGGAGGGCGAGCAGTGGGGTTAATAGAAGGAATTCCCAGAGGAGGCCAGTTAGTTTAAATGAGAGAACACCACAAATATTAACAACTGGGAAGGGAGAACAATGAACCTGGAAGAATTGGCAGCCATTTGGGAAAATGTGAAAATAGAGAAGGCTCTGGCCAATTGCACTTTCCTCATTTGTATAGGCATTAATGAGGAAGAACTGGCAATGGGAGAGCAACAATACATGATGAGCAGGTCTTAACTTTTATTCATGCCAAACTCCTTCTGGCAGTGAACATTTTTGTTGAGTTGAGAATCAAAAATAACTGCAGATGTGTGATCAGTCAAGGAACATGGGTCTTTTTTAAAAAGTCAAATGATCAGGTCCGGAAACGAAGAGGAATGAGAATAAGGTTGACACTTGTGAATCGTATGGAGTGAACATTATTTGTGATAGTACAGCTTATGCTTAGCAGGGCAATGGTCATGGTCCAACCAGTGACTCACAGACATGAAAACACAACAGCTGTGTTTCTTTCGGTGCCTGCCACTGTGAACTGCCTAGGGTTGGGGGCAGGAAAGTGGGATGATGGCCTGTCAAATAGGATACATTCGACATGGCAAAGGAATGCTAGAAAGCGGTAGAAAGGAAAGTCTGTCTGTTCAAAGGTCAGCAAGACAAATCTCTGGCACCAGCTTTCAGGAAAAGTTGAAGGTAGTTGAATTTGTTATGAGGAGGAGATTTTTTTTTTTAAAAAAAAAACACATTCCACATCCTGTCCTCTGACTAGATTGCTAAGTCTTCGTAGAGAATAATCAATATACCGTACATCTTGTTAAAACAAGGGAGATTGTAGGAGCAAGAGGAAGGTGCACACACAAGCACTTTGTCAAAAGACAAATAGTCAAACAAGCGGGACCGGCAACAAAACACTGAAATGTGGGGTGCCCCTATTCAGAGTTCCAGCCAGCCATGTGCCCTCTCCTTCCCTCCAAAACCTTTCCATTCCCCAACTCCATCAGTAAGTCAGTATTCCATGCACAGTCCTCACTGGGCTGTTTGGGGTGGAGACCCCTCCTAGGATCCCCCCTTGGCTTGTTTGGGACAGGGTCATCTCCTAGGTCCCCCTGCCCAAGGGATGCTCTCTTTTTTTGGTACTTCTGCAAACTTTGTGGTTCCCCTGAACCTGCTGATTCCTGCCTCTTGTGCGTGTGTGGTGTCATTTTGGCTATGTAATGATCCATACCTGGAGAATGAGTTCTCTATAAGTCAGTGTTTCTCAACCTTGGGCCCCAGATGTTTTTGGCCTACAACTCCCAGCATGCCCCAGCCAGCATAGCTGGCTGGGGCATGCTGGGAGTTGTAGGCCAAAAACATCTGGGGACCCAAGGTTGAGAAACACTGCTATAAGTACATAAGATAGAGTAGCAGATGTGTTTATATTATCATTCCTTCAGTGCTGGAGAGTTTGAAGTGACTGATTTGGACCAGGATCAGAATAGAAAAAACATCCCCCCCCCCACCACCACCACTGCAGCCCTGGCCGAAATCAGTCCCAGCCAATGACAGCTTTCCTCCTGGGACAAATAGCAGCTCAGAGGGGGAGGGAGCGGTTAAACCTCTTTCCTACAGAGGGGACATTCTCTATGAGGCAAGTGGGCAGGTTAGTCCTGCTACACCAGTCAAGAAAGTAAAGAGTCAGGAGGTCATCACCCAGGCACAGTGAATTAACTGTCCACTGTTGAAACCAGATTACCCCCCCTCCTCCCTTCCCTTGAACTGGAAGAAACTGCACAGCAGGTTCTGAGTGGTTAGGACAGTGCTTCTCAAATAGTGGGGCGGGCCCCCCAGGGGGGGCGCGAGGCTCCGTAAAGGGGGGCTCGTTTGACCTCAGTTAAAAGTTTTTTTTAATATTGTGTTCCTTTAAATCCTGTGCTCCTTTAAATCTTTTCTGCTACAGTTAATAAAGCTATTCTTTGTTGTAAATTGATCCACATTTCTTTCTTTTTTTATTCTCTTATACGTTAATAAGGATACAGTGTTATGCAGAGGTGTACTTATAACAATTTTATAGACAAATGATACTATTTACAGTCGCGCGGGGGGCGCGAAATGTTTTCTTCTTCCTAGGGGGGGCATGACAGAAAATAATTGAGAAGCACTGGGTTAGGATAAGGCACCGCAGCAATCAGTGCATGGGCGGGCCTTCCCCCCCCCCCACACACACAGTGGGCAAGCAGTGCCAGCGGCACGGATGGAGGAAGGTGCAGTGGTATAGTGACTGGGGATCAGGGCCATTGGCAACTGCCCAGTTATGCTGCCTCCTGCTGGTAGGCCTGGCATGTGCAATAGCTCACGTGACATCACTCCAACACACTTCCTTTAAGAATAGGCTATAGATGTAGCTGTATGTAGAATGTACATTTAGGGTGCTACGTGAGACGCTCTCCTCTGGTTTTTTGCTCTCATTTTCTTTTCCTACAGACAAAACCGAAACCTCCTTAAAATGAACTTCGAAGGTTGTGGACTTTGAGCAAATGTCTGCATCAAATTGTAATGGGGGCAGAAAGCACCGCCCTGGTCTGCTAACGCCCACGCTGGCTGTACATCTGTATTAAGTCAGATAGGAAGAGATAGAATGAGTGTCTTAAGTGCCTTGGTCAACAGAATGTAAGAGGATCAAAATCGCCTTGCTAATAAGGCCTTGAATCCAAAAGAGGCTAAGGAACTGGGGATATCCGGTGTATGTTTCAGTTAGTGATAGATTATGGATTGTACATTTATTGTAAGTAAGCCCCTGACTTTCTCCTGGTCTGCATAATCGTTTGTAATAAATTATCAGGGAGCCAGCAGTCCCTATTCCTAAATTGTATTAATGCTTGTGCAGTCGGTCAATGTCGCTCTCCATTGCTGTGAATAATTGAGTGCGGTGACATGCACTGGAACTTTGCTAATACTTAAAATGCTTTTCGAATTAAAGCAAGTGATGGAAAAAATAAGGAGACTGCCTGTAAATCTTGTTCAGATCCCAAGACATTTGGGCCTTTGTTGCTGCCTGTTTGGAAGTTGTTGTTTTTGCTTTTTTTTAAATAGCTCTTAACATATATTGCTTTTGCAGAGTTCCCCTATGCAAGCCCCCTGTCCTTTCAAAACACTAAACAGAGAACAGCACTTGAGGCCTGTACTGTGGGTTCATAGATTTCATAGAGCATAGAGTTGGAAGGAGCCTACAAGGCCATCGAGTCCAACCCCCTGCTCAATGCAGGAAACTAGAAGAGGGGTCTCCCATCCAAGTAATAACCAGGCCTGACCCTGCTTAGCTTTCCACGCTCAGACAAGCTGAGCCAGCGTGAGCCACAGGCCTGTTCTTTGCTATGCAGAGGATCATAGGATTTGGCATAAAGACCTTGGGCAGTGCTAGGAAGGCACAGCTTATTCTGCCTTCCTTGCACCAGTGCTAGGGCCCATGCTAGGGTGGCCATGTGGCCTACTTTACAGAGGACAGTCCTCTGAAGGGCTGTTCAGTCCAAGTTCAGTTTAAAGATCCCATAAAAAGCCGGGAGAGCAGGAGCCCTGAAGCTGTCCATCAACGGTCAGCCCCTGGACAGCAGACAGAGCAGGCATATGGGTCACCCAGCGGTCACAGTCTTCCCCACTGCGGTGAGAGGTACTGAATCAGGCCCGTGGCTCACCCTGGCTCAGCTTGCCTGAGCGTGGAAAGCTAAGCAGGGTCAGGCCTGGTGATTACTTGGATGGGAGACCCCTGCTCTGGCTTCCTGCATTGAGCAGGGGGTTGGACTCGATGGCCTGGTAGGCCCCTTCCAACTCTATGATCCTATCCTATGATAGCTTATATAAAAATTAGCATATTCACATTTTATGCAGGCCCGAGTCCTCTCTTAGTGATACATTTCCTCTTTTTTGTCAGTGCGTAAGTGGCCACCGTAGCCCGAACCCCCAGGCCTAGCGAATATCTTCCTTTGATGCTGTTGTACTGATGTTTCCATCTCAGTCCATTTATGGCGCAGTCAGAATGCATCTATGGTGGAGGTGTGAAGAGGGTCTGAATCCTTCCTCCCCCCTAATGCAGCCACTTATAGTTAATAGGTGTGTGTGTGTGTGTGTGTGTGTGTGTGTGTGTGACAAAACAGACATTACTTTTAATGTGTGTCCAGCAGCTATGCCTTTTTTCTTTTACTAGAGCTAGGGTCTCTAATGGTGCTGGCCAGACTCCCTGCCACTCCTGATTTTTCTTTTATTTCTTAAGATTTTTAAAAATTAAAACATTTTTTTTAATTATTTTAAAGAGGCTTGCTTGCTGCAGGGTGAAGTGCTGACCTCCAGTGCCATCTTTATATGGGTTCAAAAGAGCGGTTTTGAATTTTGGAGCTGCGACCCCACCCCTGTGTTGTACTTAGGTTCTTAGGCAAGTTATGTTTCTTTTAGTCTCACCAGTTGCAGTTTGGCTTCTGGGAAATGAGTGTTCTGTGACCAGCCAGTGTCCACCGTGGCAGCCATTTTATGAATGGAGAAAACACCCCCTCATGGCAGCCATTTTGTGAGAGCACCCATGACACTCAAAATTCCAGATATGCCCACCAACCCAAAAAGTAGCGGACCCCTGCCGTAGAGTAGGCACAGGGGCCCTGATCCAGATTGAGCAGTGTGTATGTGGGGTTGGGCGTGGGGGGTTGGTAGGGAGCTTTTAAAATCTGGATCAGGTCCCCTGCACCTATTCTAGAGTAAAAATGAAAAGAAGACATAACTGCTAGACATACTTTCAAAGTATGTGGCCTTTTGTGTGTGTGTATTTAGGGGGATGGGTTCTGACTGAGGATAGGGACAGCAGTCTAAGTTGCGATTTGTGCCACTGGAATTTAAGCAAATTGATAGGACTGTGGCCCAAAGCTTTTCAAATATACGTTGAATAAATGAGAGGGGGTTAATCACATTGTTCTCTTTTTTCCTTTATGGAAGTTATTTTCTACTCACACTGTATTACTTGGGGGGACATTTTTCAAGAAACTGTATTTTACTTAGCTGGATTTCTACCTTACTTCATCCCAAGGGCTTTGGAAAGCAATCGCACTAAAATCAAATTTGAGTGGGTTTTTTTTTTTTTAAAGGAATGGAAACACTAAACTACAATTTCAGAATGAAATCTCAGAGTGGAAAAGCACTGTTATGCGAATAAGCATGTAACAAAAGCCCAATGGCTGTTCAGGTTCAGAAACAGGAGTAGAGAAGCAGTGAGTGTATGTGTGTGAATGCTTATTTCTCCTGACCCCACTGAATCCACCAAACTGGGAAAGGACCTTCACTCTTTAAATCTCACGCTACCAGTTGATGTATTTTAGCCCATTTTGCTGCCAATACAACCAGATCACTCTATTCAGTGATGTATTGTACACACACACACACACACACACACACACACACACACACACCTCTATGTAAGGCTATGCTGCTTTATCTTGAGGCGAGGAACAGTGTAAAGATTAAGAGCCATAAAAGAAGGTATTTAGGGAAATTGCTAAGGTTTGTGGGCCCTGGATCTGATGTACTCATTTCAGTTGTCCTATTTTATATGCCTTATCCTATTTTTTTAATGACCCTTTCACCTAATACCCTCTTTCCTATGAAGGATCTCCCTTCCTATTACAGAAGCTCAGTAACAAATACAACAGAAAACTTATAGCCTGGGATGATTGTCACAACTGCTTATATGCTAAGAATAATGGAATCTAGTTCCCAGACTAATATTTAGTCAATCAGTACATCAGACTGAATTAAGAACAGGTCTTGTGTTAAGTGACGTGGTATGAAGTTGCCAGATAATCCTAGATCAGTAGCATAATTCATTCTGTTCACATCAGTCCTTGAAAAACTGGCTTCCCAGGTTGCAGAATTTTCATTTTTGACTACAGGATGATCGTTAGGGAGAACTTAAGATGGAAGAGTCAGTACAAAGATCCTGAAGCAGTACTTGGTATTTGCATAGCACCATAAATATACATGGCATTTTAGAGAGTAACATAAGCAAAGGTCCCTGTCACGAGGAGCCTACAGTCTAACTTTGGAAGGTGCAGGGAAATAACAACAGAGGGAAAATGTGGTGGGACACAAGATGCAGATCTGTGTGCTTGGGCTATTGCTGAGCCAAAGATTTCAGCCCAGATTTTTTTCACTGGAAAGCAGAGGGAGATGGCAAGGAGAAAAGGAGGATGAAAAACAGTTTGAGGAATTCTAGAAATTGATTTACTATGCTGGCAGGCCAGCAGTGGCTTTTTATTTGGGCCCTTTCTTTAACTAGCAGTTCCTCTGCCACGGAATGGCGGAGCTACAATTGGTGGCCCAGAGAGCTGCCATTCTCTTCAGTGCCTCTGTGACCTGGTTCGCACATCATGGCAACCCAGAGTTTTTTAAACTCCGGGTTACCATGAGCAAGCCAGTGTGCTAGTGTGTGTGGCTTGATCGCTTCCACTTGCCAACTTCTGCCAGAGTTACAACTCTGGCTTGCTGGGGGAGAGACAAGCTAGAGTTCCTGGTTTGGACATCATGCTAACCAAGCCAGGGATGGAGATTTTTAATGGAACACAACAGCCATAGATATCATGACACATGCAACCAGTCATACAAACAATGCCATTCCATCCTCTCTCACTTTTGCCCAATTTAATTTTGCATATTTGAACAGATGTAGCTTACTTCTATGTTCTGTAAACAATTCTCTCTCCTCAGCCAGAAAGTGTGAAACAAAGGGGGTGATATTTATTTATTTATTTATTTATTATATTTATACCCCGCCTTTTTTCCTGCAAGGAACCCAAGGCGGCTTACATAATCCTCCTCCTCTCCATTTTATCCTCACAACAACCCTGTGAGGTAGGTTAGGCTGAGAGTCGGTGACTGGCACAAAGTCACTCAGTGAGTTTCATGGCCGAGCGGGGACTAGAACCCGGATCTCCCGGGTCCCAGGCCAACACTCTCACCACTACGCCACACTGGCTCTATCTATAGATAGATAGATAGAGATGGATGGATGACGGACGGGACCCTGATAAGTGTTGGACAATAATACCGTACCAGCCTCCTTATAAACCCAGCTCACAACAATATAAATAAATGGGCAAATTTGGTGTTTTTGGTTCTTTTTAGTGCTAATGTCTCTGCTTTCTCTCCCTAATTCTGCACCTCAGACGGGTCCAGCTGTTAAAGTAATGAACCTAGTTATCATGTTGGAAAAATCCAAAGTCAGATCTTTGTCCAAGTATATTTCTGTGTCAACTTCTCTCTTGCAAGAATAAAGGAGTAAAGAACAAAACTCCCATTCTTTATTAGCAGAATGTATTTGCCTCTATACCCGGAATCTTCACTCTTTTTCAAGCAGGAGCCACTTTGGCTCTAGGTACCACCACCGAGGCTACTTGGGGGGGCTTTCCTGGGCAGTGGGGGGACCTCTCTTCTTCCCTCTCCACTGTCAAGTGGCAACACTGTGCACCGGACTTGGCTGGAGGCTTTTTGGGCCTCTCCTCCCCTTCCCCCTCCATGTCACCCAAGCAAAGCCTCATCACCAGTCAGTCACCAAGTCACCAGGCAGGCAAATTCCAACAGGCTCATCCTTGGTTCTTGGATTGGGATGCTGCTGCTCCTCCTGCTCCTGCTCCTCCTCTTCTTTCTTTTGTCACTGAGAGAGCTCTTCTCAGCGCTGCAAAATCTCCCAGCACTACAAAATCTCCCAGCGCAGGTCCATATTACTGTCTCTCACCCACACATTCCGTTTCCCCACCACCACCTGTGTGCAGTGCACTGCTGTAACTAGCCAACCACGTTGTTCTTTGTCTTTTGGGCTCCTCGCCCACCACAGCTAATTGGCTTGTTGCTCCTCTGTTCTCCTCTCCCCCGACACTTTACAGCTGATGAGCAGCCGGTCTCCTGACTCCCCTGAAGCCTCCAGTAGCCCAGATCACAGCAGCCGGCCCACTGCCAGCTAAAGCGAACACACCAAGACAAAGCTAGAGAGCTTGTGCTAAGTATGTGTGTGAGACAGAGATTGAATGAGAAAGAGAGAGGTGGAGAACCGCACTTGAGGCGATTGGGAACTGCCAGTGGCCTCGGACCTTGCAGGGAAGAATGCTTCTCTATACCCATGACCTTAACTAAGCATCCAATGAAGTCGCCTTGGCAAAAGGCATTCTGTTTTCTACATCAGGTCCTCGGGCTTCAGAGAAGGATGGGTCACAAGAGTGAATTACTTTTGCTGACCCCCTGGGATTTCTGCTGGTTCTTATCTAACCCAATTGTAAACTAAATCTTCCTTAGACTTTGTGCAGGGATAAGAAAAAAAGAAATTAATGGTGTCTCTTTAGATCAAGATGCAATCCCTCTCCCTTCATTTGGTAGGCAACTTGCAACCACAGGGGAACAAGTTTGAAGGAAAACAAGTCACGGCTGTAATCTTTCTCTCCTTTTAAAAGGAATGACGTAAATACAGTTGTGAGCAAAGATTCTACTGTGTATGTATGTGTCTTTACCTGGTGAAGTCCAGAGTCTGAGAGCACCTTCCTACACAAGTGCAAATTGTTTCTGGGAATTATGGCACAACCTTCCATGAACCAGTGCTGCCAGATTAAATAGAGGCAAGAGCTTCTTCTGTGGTGTTCACCATTGCTTAGAAGGAAGAATTTCAGCCATTGAGCGTTCTGCCACTATTACTGCTGTTGCAAATAAAATTTGACCTAAATATGTCCTCTGTTGAATCTGGCAATCTCTACATGACTGCTCCCAGTTTAGCTTTGGTAAGAAGAGTGCTGCTGGATCAGGCCAAAGGTCCTAGAGCAGTATCCTGCTTCCCACAGTGGCCAAGCAAAAGCCTATGGGCAGCCCTGCTCTTACTGCCCAGCAACTGATACCATGTCATACTGTCTCTGAACTAAGAATTTCCTTTTGGTTATCATGACCAATAGCTGTGACCCCACGTTTGTAGAATTCTGTCCCAACTGAGACACGTATGGCCCCATGAATTCAGGCCTTCAAAGACCCATTTGCTTCAAATCACCATCCCTTAGACCAGTAGTTTTCAACCTTGAGTCCTCAGATGTTGTTAGACTACAACTCCCATTACCCCTGACCATGGACCAGGCTAGCTGGGGATGATAGGAGTTGTAGTCTGCCATCTGGCGGACCAAGGTTGGGAACCACTGCCTTAAACCAAATTGGGTGCTATGGCTTTCAAATAGTTTTAAACTATTTTTAATATTACCATGCTGGGCTGCTATTGTTATTCATTATTTTCTTTTTGTTGGACTTTATTTTTTTATGGTTTTATTATGTTTTTGTAGTCTTCCTCAAACTGATGCCCTCCAGATGTTTTGGATTTCAGCGCCCACCAGCCCCAGCCAGCATGGCCATTGGTCAGGAAAGCTGGGAGTTATAGTCCAAAACATCTGGAGGGCCACACATTGGGTGAGGCTGTTTTACGGGGTTTTTTAAATATGTTTTGATGTTGATGCTATATTGTGTTTTATATGTTGGAAGTCAGTTTGTGAGGGCCTGGCCCTAAAAGGTGGCCTAAACATATTTTAAAGAAAATAAAATGTATGATATATACCAATACCTATGATGTCTTGGCAGATAACAGATTTTAGGATGATGGTTTTCCAGGTGTGAGTCAGGGCTCCCTAGGAAAGCTTGGCATGTTATGAGGGGAGGTGCAAACTTCTGATACCTCCCAGTTCAAGTTGTGTATTACCTGACTGTCCAGGGGGAGGAGGCACAGGGACAACCTGTCCTCACTCATCACCAGCTAGTCAGCATAGCATGCATATCTGTGTAGACATCCTGTTTCCTGCTTGCATTGATTGAATCCTCAGACAAAAAATTTAAGTGAACAAGCCATGGCTTACATGCTGTAAAGCTGTTTTGTTTCTCTGAAGACCTAAGCAGGTAGCTGATGTTTGCAGAGCTATATCTAACCCATTGTAGACTCCCTTTCTGTACCTCTAACTGTTTAAAAGATGCCTCATCCAATTTGATGCACTAAATGAATGTTTAGATTGTGATCTCAGTGGAATCAACTAGACATATGTTTCCTAAAGCATGGGCACAGGATATTTTCCAAACATGAGAACCCTCTTCTTAGCAGGGATGGGGACTTGGACTCGAGGACTCGACTCATGAGTCGGACTGAGTCCCCACTCTGACTCGACTCGGACTCGAGTCCCAATATTTTTAATGGGACTCGAACCGACCTCTGAACTCTAGACCAAGACTCTTCAACATCCCTGGGCTGTGCCAGAATGAGTGGGAGGAGTGTGATTTTCCGGCGAATAGCGATGAAGCGAGGTGGGAGTGAGCCTTGGAAGCGGCTGCCTAACTATTCTGTCGAGCTTAGTCGATTTTCCTTCTCCCCCTTCCACAGACCTGACACGCGAACACAGTTGAGCTGTGAATCGCAAGATCCTTGTGCTCGAGGCTCGAGAGATAGCTCCCTTCTAACTCTGAATATTATAACCATAGCTAGCTCCCCATGTCCTTCAGCAAGAAGTCTCACACAAAGAATGTAGTACAGTGATTGAATCAAAACCTAAGTCACGGCAGGTTCACAGCATCTGCTAAACATCAGGTAAAACCTGTTTTAATATAAATGCTAATTTGAAACAACAGCTCTTTAATTCATCGATCATAGAGTTGGAAGGGCCTACAAGGCCATCGAGTCCAACCCCTGCTCAGTTCATGAAACTAGAGGATGGGTCCCCATCCAAGTAATAACCGGCCTGACCCTTCGTAGCTTTCCACGCTCAGACAAGCTGAGGCCATCTGATCCACAGGTCTTGCTCGGGTTTGTAATGGCAGATGTCTGGGAGAGCACCTTTTTATGCTCGCAAAAATCGTTAAGTATGCTGAGTGAACAGAACAGACCTATCTCGATGCAAAAAACGCCTTCGAGCTCGGCCACTATGGACGGCTACCAGGAGTGCAGCCCCAACAGTGTGTCAAGATTTATTTTGATTGATGTGTTGCGTACTTGGGAGAGGCAGAAGAAGGACCTGAGATTACTCTGTGTGGCTGCTCTGAGTGTGTTTCTGGTTCCAGCAAGTTCATCACCAGTGGAGTGGGTGTTCAGTGAGGGTGGAATTGTGATGAGATCTCACCATTCCAGAATGGGGGCCAAACATTTAGAAAAAATCATTTTCCTCAAATGCAACATGGATAAGTTTTAGGAAGTACAGCAAGTTTATTTTTTAAAATCATTTTTCTAAAATGCAACCTTTCAGACATTTTGGGTTTGGCTGCCTCTGCCTGCCTGTTTGGGGTTCCCAGCCTCCTCTGCCTGCCTGGTTATTTTGAGTTTTTCTGCCTGGTCTGTTCTTGCCAAAATCAGTTGCAGAGTTTTGAAATAAAAAGGCACACTTGTGCCTAGAATTTATTTAAACCACACATCTGAAGTAGCCTTATTTTGTTGGGGAAAACCCCCATTGATTTTAATAGGGACTCGTGGAGTCAGCTTTGGGAGTGACTCGTGACTTGTGACTCGTGAGTCACCATTTTGGACCAAGGACTCGGACTCGAGACTCGGGTCCAAAGACTCGTGACTCGACTCGTGACTCGAGACCAAAGACTCTTCAACATCCTTGCTTCTTAGCTCTTCTTAGATCATTACTTAGCTCCAGTTCATGAGATGTTTGTGACTCTGTAACCCTTCCTTTGGAGAAGGAGCTCTTTTGATTTTCACCCTTTACATGTGACTTGCAATGATTTGGTCTGGGAGTATAGATTATATTTATTTCTTGTCTTGGTGTCCCTGATAATGGCCTTGTCAATCGAGAGCAGCAAGCAAGCACTAAACCAGGCCTGCAAAACCCAAGACCCACCAAGCTGAACACAACACACTGGACTTTTCTTTTGTGACCTGCCAGGTGCTTAGCAATCTCCTAGTTTGTACAGTCCCAGGCCAGGAGCCAAAGGGGAGTTTATTGAGCCCTTGATGGGATGCCATACTTGGTTAGTGGGGTGGTGGGTCACAAACTGCATAGGCCTGCACTTAACAAATTGGGCCAATGTAGCGCAGTGTGGCTATAATGTTGGACTAGGATCGGGAAGATCTGGGTTTTACTCTCCACTCAGCCATGAAGCTGACTGGGTGACCTTGGGCCAGTCACATGCTCTCAGCCTAACCTACGGTACTCAAAGGACTGTTGTGGAGATAGCATGGGGTGGGGGGACACGTATGCCACACTGAGCTCCTTGGAAGAAGGGTGGGATTAAAAAAAATGTTATAAATAATAGTAACTACTATTTATTTATTTATTTATTTATCATATTTATACCTCACCTTTTTTCCTGAAAGGAACCTAAGGCGGCTTACATAATCCTCATCCTCCTCTCCATTTTATCCTCACAACAACCCTGTGAGGTAGGTTAGGCTGAGCGTCAGTGACTGGCCCAAAGTCACCCAGTGAGTTTCATGGCCGAGCGGGGACTAGAACCCGGATCTCCCGAGTCCCAGTCCAACACTCTCACCACTACGCCACACTGGCTCTCACACTGGCTATTATTAACAGAAATGGAACTTGCAAGGAAGAAGGACTCATAAATATCATGAGAGCAATCCAATTACCGGTAGATTGATTTGATAAAATGTTTTTGTTGTCTATATTTCGGTATTCTCTATTATATATATGGGTCCCAAGGCAATGGGATGAGCAAAATAGTTACCCAGGAGGATTTTTTTTACTTGCACCAGGTGAGCCGCTATCTGCAGCATTATTTTCAGATAAATTAGAATTTTGAACAATCCATTAAAAATGTACATAACAGGTGGCACAAAATAACTAGACATGTTCATTAATATGGATTTTGTTCATTTTTCCTCCCAGTCCTACTGTCGAATCTCCAAAGAAGGCCTCATACCAAGCTGCAGAAAGGTACAAGTATTCTTCAGTTGGTGGGATTTGGGGATATGATGATAAAAATATATAATTGAGAGCTATGGGTTTGTTATGAACATAGGAAGCTGTCATATACAGAGTTGGATCATTGGGTCCATCTAGGCCAGTGTTGTCTACTCTGACTGCCAGCGTCTCTCTTGCCCATCATCTACTACCTGATCCTTCTCCCCCCATCAGCTGCTCCCCAAACCTGGGTTTTTCTGGCTCTGGGAATAAACGTGCACGCACGCATGCACACACTCACTCATGTATTTTCTCAAACAAGTCAACTGATGTGTCACTCTATACAGCAGTGTTCTCCAACCTTGGGTCCCCAGATGTTTTTGGCCTACAACTCCCAGCATGCCCCAGCCAGCATAGCTGGGTGGGGCATGCTGGGAGTTGTAGGCCAAAAACATCTGGGGACCCAAGGTTGGAGAACACTGCTATACAGAGTGGAGAAGACTAAAAGAGGAAATGAATTACCATTTTTGTTCAAATGAAACCTCAGTGCTTGTGGTGTTCATGTCAGTTACATTTTGTGTGAATTTCTGAAGGGGTTGTTTCCACACTAGTCCTTCTTTCTGGTATTGACACAACTTGCTCGCTCATGTGTTACTGAGAATCCAGATGGTGTTCCTCCCAAACTATTGCATTCCTGTTCTTTTCCCATTGTCATCCTGTTTCTTTAAGTGCTTGGTTTTCTAGCACACTTGCATTGCACGCTTTGAGGTGTGAGCTGGTGTCCTGTTCTTACCTGACTGGTTTGAAGGTGTTATGCTTGTTTGGGGAACACAAGTGCCTAGCACACATCTGAACCTATTTTCCGTGTTCAGAAAATAAATCCCTCAGGAGCTGTGACTGATTTGGGGGAATTTAGTCTGGCAGTAGGGGAAACTTTTCCCTTTGTGGCCCCTGGCTCTGTTCCTGCTGGAGGACAGGCTGTTGTCAGTCTGAGTCTGCTAAAGCTGGCCCAGAAACTAGCAGGATTTATCCCTTTGACAGAGGCACCGTGTGGGTAACTGAGGATCTTAGGCCTGGATAGTGGATAGCCTCTCAAGTGAGGCTCCCAGGGGGGAAAGCAGGGCCAAGGCATTGGGATGTAACCCAGAAAAGGAGTTCTATCAAACAACAGTAACAGGCACGACCACAGCCAAGTTACAAAAGGCTATCCCAGAAGCGAGGGAGAGAGAGTGGGGGAGCAGCGGCAAGTCAAGGACCCCTGAGTGCTGGTGCCTTGACAGGAGAGAGTGAGACAGCGGAGTGAGGAGGAAAAGGAGAATAAAGGGGGAGGAAGCAAACAGAAGGGGCAGGCAGAAGGGGAAACGGGGAGAGTGAAAGGGCCTCCCTTATCCTCAGTCAGCTGAGAAGATGGAGTAAGAGAAGGGGGTATACCTCAGTGGATTATTAAACCCAAGATAGGGGATCCGGCATTCCCAGGCCTCAGCCGAGGTTGCACTGGGCAGTAATTTTGACAGAGGGTTCTCTCTCTCCTCTCCTCTCTCCTGCTTCCTCCACCTGAGAACTAGATAATGATGTAATTTCCACAGAACAAGCCTAGGGCTAGTATGCCATTAACCCCTCCCCCCAATGTGCTGTTGTTGTTGTTGTTGTTTGGAAGTATCGGTGGCGACTGGCGACCATCTGACTGGAGCACTAGTTGAGTTCTGCCGTAGGTACTCAGTGCCCAGTTTCCACGTGACTTGAAGGGAATTTGCACCTTCAGTGGGAGGACTGGCAGCCAATCTGTGGCAGGGTTCCTACTGTTAAGTGACTGGCGGACATGACAAGAGGCGATAATCCATGATGGCTTCTATAATCATGCAATAGCAGATTAGAACCTGAACATGGAAACTGTATAGTTATACAGTGGTGTCTGCAATTACCCCATGGTGGATATAAAGACCACTTCACATGTTACATTATCTAACTGGTATATATGTTTAATACTGAATGCGCCCATGGTTACTGTTCTCAGTAACATATGGGTACCATAAATGTATTTTTAAAGAACTTTGGGGACACTACATGTACTCACAAGTGGCACTCAGGACTAATTAAAGTACGTATATATGTGGTTAAAAAGAAGACATGCAGGCACTGTCATGGCGCAGAGAACACCATGTGTACATCTGGTACACAGGGATGTACCTCAGTTCCATAACCAGTGAAGTATTTCTAATGCGTTGATTGAAATACTTCCTTTGAACAAGGAACCTCCCTGTACAGAGGCAGTATATCTCTGGAGAGCAGATGCTGGTGGGAAACCAGAAGGGAAGGCGAGCCAAGTTAATAACCTGTTTGTGGTCACCCAGCGTAGTCTGTCTGGCTACTGCTGGAAACAGAATTCTGGGATTGGCTTCCTGTGTGTGGCAAGGCAATTTTTATGTTCTAAACCCATGACTTGGTTTCACTTAACAGGAATCACAGTTCAATGGTAGAGCACATCATTTGCATATCTGAGAACCCACATTCAGTCCTTGGCATCTCCAGGATCTTGAGCTCTTGCAGTCAAAATAGACTGTCCTGTATTAAATAGACCTCAACCTGAAGGTCTACTGAAACTAGACCAACCTTCCCCAACCTGGGGCCTTCCAGTTGTCTTGGACTGCAACACCCATCATTCCCTGCCAGCATGTCCAGGGGATGATAGGAGTTAGAGTCCAATACATCTGGAGGGCGCCAGGTTGGGGAAGGCTGGTCTAGATGAAGAGCATAGAAGCCACATTTCCAGAGCAATATGCATGTCTACTCAAGAGTATGTCCCACTGAGTTCAATGGGGCTTCCTCCTAGGTGAGTATAGGATAGGTTGCAACCTAAATCTGCAAGAATCCCCTTTGAATAGGATGTCTCACAACAGTTGTTTAAACTTTAAAGGGCCACATACACAAAAACCAAATTATGCATTCATAATAAATAGTGCAAATTAGATTTGTTTATGTTTACTTTGCATAATGCATTTTACTTCCAAGACTTGTTTTCAGGCTTTTTCTTACCTGTCAGAGGCTGTCAGAGGGCAAGGGGGAAAGAATAATATGAAGACAGTGGATTAGTTGGAGGAGGCTACAGAATACTGTCACTGTGGGTTCTCATGAGTTTTAAAAAGGGCATTTGTAGTTTACTTCTTTGTTATTAGACATCCAGCCCACCCAACCTCCATTTTTTGTAATCTTCATCAGATGTTGCTTTCACATTTCTATGACTCTCTAAGCCAGGAGCTTATATATGTGTGTGTATACACACACACACACACACACACACATATAGATATAGATATAGATACAGATATATTTCAATGAAAGCTGATATTCTCAGGATGCCAAATTATGTTCTAGATTATGGACATGACAAATATACAGAGTTCAGGGAGCGGGGGTGTTGTATTGTTGTTACCAATGCACTTTGGTCTAGTGTTTTAATGCTCTTTCATCTGATAACTAACACAAAGGCCACATTTGAATGAAATGTTTGCACAATGGTGGGATGATCCCCATCACAGTTATGTGAATAGAGCCTGGTGTCTTATAGAAACACCACCAGCTCTATGAACTCTGTTGTCTTAAAATGGAAACCAGAGTTCAGAATATTATCAAGGATGTGGCAATGGGGCACTTATTTTCACATCATGATACCTGCTTACGTTGCTAAGGTTTCTAATAAAATGTGATAGATTATTTTGCCTTACCATACAATTTACAATGCAACCTTCTCCCTTCATTCTTCTCTGTATTTAGTTTGTATATGGCCAAAATTAAGGAGCTCCCACCTGAGAAACAGCCTTCCGTTGAGAACAAAAAAAAGGTGGCAGAGAAGTCGAAGCGTGTCAGCAGCGCAAGAAAAAAGCCAAAGAAATAGCACAATGAGACTTGAAGGAGGGTGGGGATTTGGGGGGGGGGGTATTATACAGATGTATACACACGTATTTAATGTACCTGTAGATGCAGCTAACTGAATTTTATTCGTTATAAAGCAAGACCCAAAAGTTATCTGTGTTTTTATAGACAGCCTTGGTTTCTTTCTGTAGAAAAGCTTGGCTTCCTAAAACATCTGGAAATTGGTTCCCCGAATAGTGAGGGAAAGTACTAGGAGAAATCACGTGCCTCAGATGCCTGCCTGAGCAGTATCCCAAAGCCTCAAGACATTGCAGTGGAAGGAGGGGATGTGGTCAAATGAATCACACATGAAAATATGTAACAATAGCACGAAGGCAAGTTACACAAGATGGCAAGGAAGTGCAGGGGAAGCAAAGAGATGAAAATGACTGGACGGGTCAGAACAAGAAAAGTGGAATAGCATTAAGTAGAGCTGGAAGGGCATTCACCTTTTTTGGTTTCTCATACAAATGAGAGGCAGAATGAGGGTCAAACTACATTACATTAATTGTGTAGTGTGTTGCTGAACCTATCCTTTTTTTTTTTACTCAAGGGTAAGTGCACTTGGCCCCAATTTGGATCAGGAATGGGATGGGAGAATTAAGCCTTCACCACCCATTCGCTTCCTGAATTTGTCCCCCTGCCGCCCCCTGCGTGGGGATTAAAAAAAAGGAAAAAACAGCCTCCATTGACTGCAATGGATTTTTTTTAAAAAAAATCCCCACGTTGGGGGAGATTTTATGAAACAAATGGGGAGGGGAATTATTCTCCCAGTTCCTGCTGGTCCTGATCCAAATTGGAGCCACGATCACTTAATCTCAAGTAACCCCCCCCCCCCAAAAAAAAACCAGGCTCAGCTACATGCTATGCAATTAATGTAGCATGTAGTTTGACCCTGTATGGGTCATGTGGCGTTGTACTAGCTGAAGTCTAGGGACTGGTGTTCTGTTTCATGAAGAAGATGATGCATGTTGGGAAGCCAAGAATGTGCCGTGGTTGGACATTAACTTTAGGGCAGAGGGGACAGTTGGCCAGAATCACGGGGTAAAGCTTTCCTTGCAGGTTAGTCGGCCTGGGGGTAGGGGCAGGATTTGCATGACCCAAATTCCCTCTCTGCATACAAAACTAGCATGTGTGAGGGAGCAATGGTTCAGCCGTAGCATCCTCTCTCATATCCTATTTTTCTATATGGGGGTGGGGTAGGGAGCGTGTTCCCTCTGCATGGGGGAGCATTCAAACAAGTAGTGCTCCCTCCACCACCTCCCCCCCCCTTGCGCCCCAAAAAGTTACAATTAAAGATAAAGCTTTAGCACTCAGTTCTGCTGCATGTATAGATTGGTTATGAAATGCCGCACAGTGAAGTGGTCTTGTCCTCGTCCTCCTCAGTATTCAAGTGTTTATAATCCAGATCCTGCTCAGGACTATATATTGCAGTGACTCTGAACATTCGCAAATGAGAATAAGCTATGCCCAATTTGCATTGCAGCAAACTCGGACAAGCTGCCACTACCTCATTCCAGATGCAGCTAAGTAAGGCTTCCTGTGGAAACACACAACAGCAACGGACATCTTACTATGCACATCTAACTCATTTAATGCTGGTGGTTTTCCAGTGCTATGATATTCCTCTCCCTTGTACTGTATTAAAAGTAATGTGTTACCAAGTGACCTGGAGGCCTTTTTTGGGGGGGATGCTAGAGCTCCTGAATAACCATGAGACTCACGAGTGAGACTAGGTCAAGCCTCTTTCAGCCTGAGGCTGAATTCATGGAGCTACCACCAATTCTTTCTTTGCACTGATGTTGGTTCCTGGTGAGCCTAAAGCATATGGAGATGAGCGAATGTAGCTCTGTGCACACTAGCATTCTTACTGATACATCAGTGTGTAAGACTTGGAACATGCCATTTTTTATCCTGAGGCTTCAATTGGCTGGGGTATAAATTGGTCTGTGATGTAGTGAGATCAGGGGGTGGGGAACCTTTGGCCCTCTAGATGATGTTGGACTGAAACTACCATCATCCCTGACCATTGTCCATGCTGGCTGGGGCTGATAGACATCAGAGTCCAGCTGTAGCCAGAGGGCCCCAGGCTCCCTATCCATCCAGTAGGCAGAGTGCTGGATTTGCCCAAGGAGACCTGAACTCAAATCCCTACTCAGCCATGGTACCGACGAGAAGAACTTATGCCAGTTTGTTATCTGAGCCTTGCAGAGTAGTTGGGATAATAAAATAGAATTACCCCACATCTGCCACCCTGAGCTGGGGGAAGAGTGCGGAGCACATCTGGCAATCAAAAACTGTGACTATAAAGCCTACAGTGGCTACAATGTGCATTCAATTTCTCTTCCACATCCTATGTCACATTAACAATACTTCCACATGGCACAAGCAGCATACAAGATGCTCAAGGGTACATTTAAGCCTTATGTGAAAATGCCCTTAGAATTTCAGGGGGTCTCTATGGTTTTATCTAAATCCTTTCAGAGAACAAAACTCAATCTTGGTTTCTTAGCTGGCAGAGACGTAATGGGTATGCCTGAAGCTGGTCAAGTAAGCAGTCACAGCTAACAAACCAACCACTGTTGGTAATCTGTTACCAAGGGAAAATGTTCTTTGAAGTAGGCTGAGTCATGACCTCATATTGACATCGGATTGATTTTTAGGACCCAACTGAAATTCCAGATCTTACAATGAACTTATTTAGTATGAGGCTTAAACACTGAGGTAGCCAGAAAGGGATGGGGCAGCTTTAGAGTCTTATTAATCCAAATGTTGCCAAGGAGATTGATTCAGATCTCTTGACAGTAAAGCTCCAATTTTGGTTCAAAAGGAAAGGTACAGAATAGGTGATGATTATTTCAATATGCATTCAGAAACTAAATACAGCTTTAGTACTGAGGCACAATCTTTTGACCTTAAGCAAGTTCTACAGTCAAAATGTCTGCAAAATTAACATACAGTAAAGGTATGTTCTTACAGTACTTACATTCTATTATGTATATTCATGTATACATTTTCAGTTATTTTTATGGTAAACTACTGAGGTTGTGAAACGAAGCTGTAAGATCCCTCTGCAAAGACTGGGATTTTTCTTTTCTGATTTTCTTTGTTTTTGGTTCATCACCTTTCAATAAAGCAAGCAAGTGTTGGATGTAATAGGTTTGTAACAAAGTGTCCCCTAGAGGCTGTAATAAATTAATATGGGTCTGAAAATTGCCAGAGTTAAAGTGACATTTTATTAGACTTGCTGTCTTTGTCTTTCCCATGCAGACTCATTCTCATTATCTAGAAGACACTGCATGAATTTGACATAACTCATGTCATATGAATTCTGTACAAAAAGTATATTAGCAAGAAGAATAGATGGCTGTATTAGATCATAGGGGAATAGGTATTGTATTTTTTTGTTTTGCTTTGCTTTCTCTTAAGACCCTGTCATTATGGAACCCATCAAATGCTCCACAGTGAACCAGGAAAATGCACCTGGTTCCAGTGTAAGAACCATCTTGCTGAATTAGTCCATCTAGGTCAGCTTCTTGTCTAGAAGAGTGGCCACCCAGATGCTCCTGGGAAGGTTACCAGCAACTGTGCAAATTTCTGTGATCTCTGGACCTCCTAAAAATAACTTTGGGAGAGCCAGCGTGTTGTAGTGGTTAGAGTGTTGGACTGGGACTCGGGAGATCCGGGTTCTAGTCCCCACTTGGCCACAAAGCTCCCTGGGTGACTTTGGGCCAGTCACGGTCTCTCAGCCTAACCTACCTCACAGGGTTGTTGTGAGGATAAAATGGAGAGGAGGAGGAGGATTATGTAAGCCGCCTTGGGTTCCTTGCAGGAAAAAAGGCGGGGTATAAATATAATAAATAATAAATAAAAATAAATAAATAAACTTTTAAATATTGTGGAAATGGTTCCAGCTGAGATTTATGAGTGCCGGGCCTATGCATTACATACTGCTCAGGGAAAGACAAGTCCCATCACTCTTCGCTCTTTTCTTCACTGCCAAATAGCCCTTTTTATCTGTACATGCTTTGTGCTTGCAAGACACTTGTCTTTCCTGAGCGACTTGTACTGGTTTTATATCATTAGAGAGTTTTGGGTTTTTTTACCACCTTAGATGGGCTTGAAGGGAGTATCACCACACAAACTGACAATGTGCCCCAGTCTCTCCCCTTCACAACATCGTAAAACATTGTAGGGCGCACAATCAAGTTGGCTCGGGAGCTGTCCATGGTAGAATGTACTTGGAAGCCTAGAAGAACTGCTTGATTCTTCTGGCTGGTCGTTACCCCTTGAACTGTGTGGCCCTTGGCAATGACTTGTCTAGCTGCACCAATCTTAGCTTTAAAAGGTAAGCAAAATTCTTGATATTACAAATAAATAAATCTTCCTTTAAAATAGCTTACGGTGAACAGAAAGAGCTTCATGAATCCAGAGGAATGAATCAAGGGGGACCATTAAATTTTTTCACAGGCTGCTGTGCTGGGAAAAAAGTTTATCAACCATGACAATGGCAGGCTACATCACTTCTCCCAAACAGGGACACTTGCAATCTGTGCTACCTGGTAACATGCTCCTTGTAAATGGGACCTAATTCCGGCGGAGAGAATGTAACTTACTGCCTCAGCAGCTCAAATCCACCTGGATCCCTTCCTGGCCATATGTTCTCCACAAAGAGAGGATTAATTTGTCTTGAAAAATCTTTGGTGTATAACTAATTTCAGCCGCTACCTATGACAGCAAAGAAAACATCTCAAACATGCTTGCTAAGTTTGTACAAGTAGGGCCTGCAACAAAATGTTGCAGTGTAGAATGCTCCTGTTCGGGGTTCCAGCCAGCCATGCCCTCTTTCATAATACTCCATTCCACCACCCTGTTTTCCATCCCCCCTAACAATCTGTGAGCATTCCATGCCCATTGAGCATACTCAGTCCTCCCTGAGCTGTTTTGGGATCACACTGAACTCAGGTTCGCCACCCCCATGATTTTTTTTTTTTTTTTGTACTTCTGCAGACCTTGTGACTCACCCAGGCCTGCTGATACATCCCTCTTGTGCATGGATGGTGCCATTTTGGTCACATAGGGATCCACGCTTTGGGAATGCATTCACTATTAGTATATAAAGTAGTGTTCTAAAATCATCAGGGGATTTAGATAGTGTGGGAGTGGGGAGCTTACGCAGTTAAACCTAAGCTCAAACATTTAACATAGGACACAGGCATAATTTGGGCGGAGAAGTTTGACATCCTCCAACCGCGTCTTTTTAATCTCTGCACTCCTGTAACGCAACGATTGAGGACCTTACAACACTTTCAATATATGAACGGGTGGCATGTAGACGCCAACTTCAAATGGATACTTATTTGGATAATTGGTCCACTTTTGTTGACGCCTTTGCATAATTGCTAGAAAGTTGTATGCATTTAATACAAATCCATGTACGTGTATCTATATTTTTTTTAATGGATTTTCTTAAATTAAAAAAAATCCAGGTGCCCATGTTGGGGACACCTGGCATAGACGGTACAGCTTACCACAACACTGATAACCCTCCAACTTCGCTTTTCAGTTAGAAAATAGCAATTCTGATGTGACAGAATACTTTTTCCTGATCGTTTGCTTAGGACATAATCCTATGCATGTTTAGACAGAAAAAAGACCTGCAACTCCCAGTATGCCCCAGCCAGCCATGCTGGCTGGATTATGCTGCAAATTGTAGACCTTTAAAAAAACAACAACAAAAAAACACCTTTAGAGAGTTAGCCTTAGACTGTTGAGAGATCCACCATTTTTCAATCCTGTTCGACAACATAGTTTCCCCTGGCAGGAGCTACTTTTGCCTTTCTAGATTAGTCTCATGGGTGAACCTACTCAGTCAGGGAACTTGCAGTGAATGACAAGATGTAATAATGCTATTTAGCCAATCTGATTTAGTCACCTGATATTTATTTAATTATTTATTTATATCCCACCATTTTTCCTGTAAGGAACCCAAGGTGGCTTACATAATCCTCTTCTCCATTTTATCCTCACAACAACCCTATGAGGTAGCTAGGCTGAGAATCAGGGGACTGGCTCAAAGTCACCGAGTGAGCATCATGGCCGAGTGGGGACTAGAACCTGGATCTCCTGAGTCCCCAGTCCAATGCTCTCATCAGTACCCCACACTGGCTCTCCACTGACTGCATCAGTGATTGCATTAGTGAAGGCATGTGAGGGCAATGTAAACGAGTGATTATTTTTGCAAGAATGATACAACTGCCTGGAAAGGGGAAGTATTTTTTGGTACTGATGAAAACCTTTATGAAGAACTGACCAGTTTTGGCTCAACTCTAGTTCAGGTACAAGGATATAATTTTGGCACCATAGCCTACAACTGGGAGAGTGAGACATGCCCTGGAGAAAAGTGCCTTTTCTCTCTCTCTCTCTCTCTTTTGGTGTACCCATTCACTCCCTGGAGCAGAATGGAGCCCTAGAGACCAAGTAGCCCCTCCTAGATGTATGCCATTTTGGACACCAGTATAAGCCCTAAGCTGATTATAGTGCTGGAATTAGATTTCACTGAGATATGCAAGGTACTGCATTGTCTTTCATTTAACACCATTGCATTCAAACTCAAAATGAACTCAACTGACGTTAAACAAAGAACAGATTTGGAAGTGTTACCTCTTCAGATCTGAGGGCCAATTCATGCTTGATGTGGCAGGTGTGTGGGCTGCATAGATAAGCAATGTCTCCTGGGGAACATCAGACAGTGTGACGGGGAGACAAATGTTTGTAGGGATGAAGCATTTATGTAAGTACGCTGTACACACCTGCCAGGGATCTGTGGCCAACCATAACTCCCCATCTTGTGCTCAGTCTGTGTCTCTGTGCACTGACAGATGCAGTACATATACATCTCCACCACGCTTTACGGAGTTCACCATGGCATACACAACACATAGGAGAGATGCCTGCTATGTATAGTGTGGATAAATGTAAACTGGATGCGTAAAATTTCGCCATCAAAATCAACTCTCATCCCGCTCTTATCCATCCCCTCCAAATCAGGCAAAATTCTGAATCTGAAGTTTAAATGCATGCTTGATTTCAAATATGTCTTCAGGCAGGATCCAACATTGCAGGAGTGGAAGACCGCTTTGCGTGGTGAGAGTTTCCTGCCCTCTGCCCCCCCTCCCAATCTGCATGTGGGGAACTGCAGCAAGGAGGGGTATCACCCCCCCCTTGCCCATTCTGCTGAGGGAAGCATTTAATTGGATCCCACCCTAGGGACAGAGTTTGCAGTTTTCGACGTACATAATTTCTTTTTGCCAACCCTGCAGAATGCATCTGGAACACATCTACAATGCAAAGGCTGCGTGCACATCCAATCAAGAATGCAACCTGTATAGTGGGACATTAGGGCTCTGTGCTCCTTGGCATCCGTTGTGAACCTGTGCCTTGAAGATGACAGACCAAAGCTATTTATTCATGCACATTAGAAGACGGAAGCAGAGCAAATGGTATGGTTCAAGGGCAATAATGCACAAGTGATGGATGGTGATCCAAGGGAGGCTGGAGACGTTAACCCAATAGAAGAAGAAAAAAAGATTTGGTGAACAATGACTCCTCATCTGTGTATGTAGAATCATGCAACCAGGAGGTAAGAAAAACAGTAAAAAGATTTACTGGATGCAATAAGACTGAGCTGAGACAGGGGTGGGAGGGAGAAACCCAAAAATGCCATTCAGATTTACTAGCGATAATAAGACTGGGGGAGGGGGATTAATAGTGGAGTTACAAAAGATTCATTAATCACAAACACATGGTTCTTGTAACAGCTGTGGAGGAAGCTATCCATTAGGATTTATAGATTACAATGTCATTCCAAAAGGCAGCAAAATCACAGCTGTGTCGGCCAGTGTGTCTCTTGCTCCTCGATGTCTCAGCCTGATCACAAAAGCTCAGGGCATGGCTGGCCCACACAGAAATTTCAGCCAAAGAGACCAGAGAGCCTCTTTGTCCCATTTGTCACTTAGGGCCAATTCACACGGGTCCCATTCAGGGGAAATCATGTATGAGGGTTGCCAACCAACCAACCGTTACCTTCTTGATTCTTTAGTCCTCACCTCCCACTGGAACAATGCCAAAGTGAGCGTAACTGTTCTTCCCTTCTTTGCCTCTTTCATTTTGTCGTCTATCTTCTGTTAGAACTGAGATGAGCCTTCTCTTCTGCAGGTTGGCACCTTCCAGATGTGTTGGACTACACACCCATCATCCCCAGCCATCATGACCTGGTCATGCTGCCTGTGGGTGATGGAACTTGCAATCCATCTGGAAGACGCCAGGTTGGGGAAGGCTGATTTTGATCAGTCGGGATGATGTCATTGTCCCAAAGCACTTGCCCATAAAACTGTTTCAACTTTGTTATTTAAAGGATAAAGGAGTGGGGGCCAAGCAGATGTCTCAGGGGGAGGAGGTGTATTCTAGAAGTGGGGCACCACCACAAAAAAGGCCCTGTCCCTGGTAGCCATCTTCTCACTTCAGAAAGGGTGGTGGGGGGGTAACCTGGAGCAGAGCCTCAGATGAAGAGGTCAATCAGCAGGCAGATTCATACGGGAGAAGGACAGCCCTTCACATAGTCTGAGTCTAGGCCATTTAGGGCCTTATGGGTCAAAACCAGCCCTTTGAATTGCACCTGGAAATAAACTGGAACCCAGTGGGAATCTGCAATCTCCAGCAATATGCAGTCAGCACGGCGTTCAGTCGGCAATCTGGCCAGCATATTCTTGAAGTTTCTGGATGCTTTTTGAAGTTGTTGCAAATGTAACAGCTGCAGATGCTTCAGAACTGCTTTACAAATTCAGGCTTGACATTCCATATTCACTACTAGTCTAGTCGGTACCTCTCTGCAGGCCACACATGTAGGGTTGTCACAGGCTCTCAGCAAAGAGGAGACTGTTTTCCCAAAGCTCACTGATGGAATGAAACTCTACTACATGTTCCTCACATCCCTCATAAGGCTGCTGCCTCATTGTGTTGGTTGGATTGTACATTTCTTTCTTCTTTTTCCCCCCAAACCACCCATTAACAAAAAGTTCTGTAGGATAGGCTCAAGATTGTGGGGCTTTCAAACAACCACCAAATTCAAGAAGGTGAATTTGTCTTCCAGTCTAGACTAAACCAAATCCTGCCACAATCGATTATGGATGCCTCCCCCAACCTGGCACCCTCCAGATATGCTGGACTACAACTCCCATCACACACCCCAGCCAGCACAGCTGCTTGTTGGGGATCATGAGAGTTGTAGTCCAACACGTCTAGAGGGCACCAAGTTGGGGAAGGCTGTATTACATTCTACCCAGGGGTTAACAACACCATGGATCTCATTCTGATACAGCTTTAAAAAAATGCATATTCCTCTACAAGCTTTCTTCCACAGATGAAAAATCATTTGTGATTATTGCCCTAGGAGAGAAATATCTCGAAGGCAAAAAAAAAAAAAACACAAAAAAGGCAATGTACACAATTTCCAGTGAAAAATCAATTGGGATTTAGGTTTCTACCTGCTAACGTCGCCACCACTGAAAGTCTACTGCACCTCCCTGTCGATGGACTGCATGGTTTTTGACTCCTAGTCCAGCAGAAACAAGACTCCCGTATATCTAATCAGAGTGTCAACAACTTTTATTAAGAAAATAGAATGCGTTTTGAGCTAGTATTAAGGATATGTGGTACATGTCATATTCTACTCCAGAGCCCCATCACAACACTCTACTGATGCTGCTGACAAAGTAAAGCATCAGAAATCTCAGTTTAATTGGCATGCTAACACTGGTTTACGACTGCTGCATCACAGTAAGAGCACAAGACAGCCATCAACGTATAATGAATTGGGCCCCGAATCTTTCAATATCACCATTTTAATGCCTTTGTTCATCTATTTTATACATCTTTGCCACTAGTTTTCTTGGTATGGTATGTCCCACCAGATCAGTGATCCCCCAAGAGGTCACCAAACAGTTTAATGCAACTGTTAAGGTTTCAAGCAGCCCTGTGCCCATTAAATGTTGAAAGTTTATTTGAAGAGGTTTTTCAGAAAGGCAACTAACTAGCTCCTAGTTGTGCCTGTGCTTAAATACGCCAGCTGCAGACCAGGAGGAGGAAGGAAGTCTTCCTTCTGGTCAGCCTGGCCTGGTCCTGCCTCCAGCCACCCAGCTGGAAGCTGATTGGCTGGAGGAGGGATGGAACACGCCAATGTGATCTCAGTGGCAGGTGCACGAGCCTCAAGCCCTCCTGCGCAGGCCGGGCATGCAGCTCCTGCCCTCCACTCAGCCACTGTTTCAAAGCTGGCGAATTGCACCCCCACCGAACCAAAGAGACGCTGCTTTATAAACAAACCTCCAAGTTTTATTTAAACAAAGGCCCCTCTACAGAGCTCTTTCAGGCTGCGGCCTCTGTCTCCTCAGGCCAGAAGAAGTGGGTGTCACCCTCAACTACCTCCTGGTCCCTCCCAGGGATGGGGACTCGGACTCAAGGACTCGACTCGTGAGTCGGACTGAGTCCCCCCTCTGACTCGAGTCCCACTCGAGTCCCAATATTTTTAATGGGACTCGAGACTCGACTCGGGACTGGAGACCAAGGACTCTTCAAGTCAACATCCCTGGGCTGTGCCAGAAGGAGTGGAGAGGAGCGTGATCGCCGGTGAAGAGTGAGAGTGAAATTGTGATGAGACCTCACCGTTCCAGAATGGGGGCCAAACATTTAGAAAAAACCGTGTTCCTCAAATGCAACATGGATAAGTTTTAGGAAGTACAGCAAGTTTATTTTTAAAACCATTTTCCTAAAATGCAACCTTTCAGACATTTTGGGTTTGGCTGCCTCTGCCTGCCTGTTTGGGGTTCCCAGCCTCCTCTGCCTGCCTGGTCTCTTCTTAACCAGTTCCACAGTTTGAATTGTCCAAGACAAAGGCCTCTGCCTGTCTGGTTATTTTGGGTTTGTCTGCCTGGTCTCTTCTTGCCAAAATCAGTGGCAGAGTTTTGAAATAAAAAGGCACACTTGTGCCTAGAATTTATTTAAACCACACATCTGAAGTAGCCTTATTTTGTTGGGAAAACCCCCCACTGATTTTAATAGGGACTTGTGGAGTCAGCTTTGGGAGTGACTCGTGACTCGTGAGTCACCATTTTGGACTCGAGACTCGGGTCCAAAGACTCATGACTCGACTCGTGACTTGAGACCAAGGACTCTTCAACATCCCTGCAGTTTACATGCAATTATGTGTAATTTCCCCTTGGTGTTTTTTTAAAAATGCAGCCATAAGTGGCTGCAACCTTGAGCAAAGGTGTGTGCATGCACATGAATGTGTGGGTGGGTGTGGCGGGGGAGGCTGCTTAACCCTTCATTTCCCCCATCATTTCCCCACTCAGGGTGCAATCCTATGCAAGTTTAAACAAACAAACAAACAAACAAGCTCTGCAGTTTAGGACTGTGCCTGGAACTGGTTATTTTTCCTTTGCAGGGGAAAAAAACATACAGGTCCCCATATATTTTCTCCAGCAGGGAGAAAAGGTGTGTGTGTGTGTGTGTGTGTGAATTTGAATGGAAAAACGTCCCTCCAGTGCTGCACTCAAGATGGCAGCCTCCCAGATTCGCTTTTGATTAAAAAAGAAAAGAAAAAAATATTGGTGGAAGTGACAGATTTCATAGATTATAGATTTAGAAGGAGCCTACAAGGCCATCGAGTCCAACCCCCTGCTCAATGCAGGAAACTAGAGGAGGGGTCTCCCATCCAAGCAATAACCAGGCCTGACCCTGCTTAGCTTTCCACGCTCAGACAAGCTCAGCCAGCGTAAGCCACAGGCCTGTCATGTAACATGTTGTTTGGGCCGTAGTCACTACATTTCACTGCTGGCTAAAGTATATAAATTTTAATTCTTTTACTTATTTCTTAAAATATTAATGCTGCACCTTTCTGGGCTGTTTCATTTGAAATGCTCAAGAGCTAATTTACAACGATTTTAAAACAGTAACCATAAAATAAAATAAACTGTAACCCTCCAGCATTGCTACAGCTCCCAGCATTGGCCACTCTGGCTGGGGCTGATGGGAGTTGGAGTCCAAAACACCTGGAGGGCACCGGCTGAACGAAGATAATGAATTGAGAAGGATAGGGGAAGATGGTGATAGGGAGTGATGTCTCTGGGAACAGAACGACTTGTTGCCCTTCGTTAGATGGTTGTGATAGCTGGAACCGGAGCCAGGGTGAGGCAGTGGCTGGAGTGCTGGACTTGAATTGCCGAGATCTCGGTTCAAATCCTAGTCAGCCACGAAGCTTCCCAGATGACCCATTATTCCCTGAGCACACAGCAACATGCACATTCCTCTTGTAAGGTTATTTTTATTCATGCACTGAAAATATTTTTGCCTACTTTTTAGTGTACTTTTTAGTGTAGAGCCAGTGTGGCGTAGTGGTTAGGGTGTTGGACTGGAACTCGGGGGATCCGGGTTCTAGTCCCCACTCAGCCATGAAACTCACTGGGTGACTTTAGGCCAGTCACGGACTCTCAGCCTAACCTACCTCACAGGGTTGTTGTGAGGATAAAATGGAGAGGAGGAGGAGGATTATGTTAGCCGCCTTGGGTTCCTTGCAGGGAAAAATGGTGGGGTATAAATATAATGAATAAATAAATAATATAAATAAATAAATAAATACAAAACTGTCTCTAGGCATCTCACAAAATAATAATAATAATTAATAATAATAATAATAATAATAATAATAATAATAATAATAATAGGAGGAGGAGGGTCACCAGCCTCCCCTGGCCACGGACTCTCCCAAATCTAACTTCCTGTATATTTAAAAATGAAAATTATATAGGCTGTAATATATGGTTTCACAAAGTATAAACACTATGGCAGAGCATTCTTTCTTTAAAAATAAAATAAAATTAAAAATCCATATCTCTTTGAATCATTTCTGCTGTTTCCTGGAAACCTTCCTTCCCAACAACAGTTCTAAATGTGAACTCTAACTGTGGCAGAGTAAAGATACCGGTCCTGCATCCTTTAAATCAGCAACGTAGGCTGTGCTGAGTGGAGAGTCAGATCAGGCACTTTGCAAAGTGCACGGAATGATTACAAAGATGAGTGTCTCATCGCAACGACCCAGCTGTTTAGATAATAAACCATATAAATAACGTATTAAATTCATCTCTGCCTGAAAACATCCGCTCTGTGCAAATAGCCCAAATTAAAAGAAAAAGAAGAAAAAGTCAACAGCCTTTTCTTCTTTGTGTGTGCAGTAGACCCTGTACGTTCAATAACCTGCCATTTGAGAAATAGGATCGTCAATATCCTGGGCATATTTTTTTTTATTGGGATTCACTTTAATTCTACATTATTTATTTCATACATGGCTGAATCAAAGCAGTGTGAAGTGAGCCAATATCTCTGCTTTTGACTTGGGGCCTTTGCGGCGGTTACAGGAGTAAATATCTCTCTGCTCCCTCCTCCACTCAGCGTCTAATGGAAGTTTTATGACTGTGGCAAGAACATTGACTGTCTGATGTGGTAACTCCAATAATCTTCTCTCTCTTGAGCCTTGGGGACACCGGAGAAAGGCAAATAAATCTTGATTTTTATTATAGGCCTCATTTCATCCACACATAGATGAGCGGGGAAAAGGAACGTTTAAAACAAACATTGTGCAACTCTGGGGAGGAGCATGGTCTTAGCATGGCTGGCAAGCTCTAAAGTGGAGTAAGAGGTTATATATTCAACTTTTTTCTAATAGCCCCAGCCAGATTTAAAAAAATGCAGAAGTGTGTGTGTGTGTGTGTGTGTGTGCGCATATAGTTACTGAGTAGTTGTAGTTTATGGGGTACTGTATGGCTGGGGGAGGGGTTGAAATAATGGGCACATGTTAAGTCCCACAAGACTGCATGTTTTAGGGAAAGGAATCAAACCTATCAAAGAAGGAGACGTCCTTTAAAATCCCACATACGGCTTTAAGTTATATTGACTTAACAAAGTGGTCTTCAACTTTTCCAGATCCACCTTTTTAATCCCAACCTTACATATTTTTTTTTATTTGGACTGTATATCACTCTTAACCCCCACAAAAGAGAGGCTGTAGCTCAGTGATAGACCACATGTGTAGCATGCAAAAGGTCCCAGGTTCAATGCCCGGCATCTCCGGGTAGGACTGTGAAAGATCCCTATCTGAAACCTAAAACCCTGGAGAGCTGCTGCTAGTCAGTGCAGAGCAGTCTTCTCCAATCTGATGCCCTCCAGATATTCTGGACAACAACTCCCAGGATTCCTGACCCTCAACCATGCTGGCTGGGGCTGGCGGAAGATGAAGTCCTCAACATCTGGAGGACACCAGGTTGGGGAAGGCTGGTGTAGACCATACTGAGCTAAATGGACCAATGTTCTGGTGCAGTATAAGGAAGCTTCCAGGGCCAGCTTTAGGTTTTGGGGGCCCTTGGGCAAGATGCCTTTAGTGGGGGCCCTCACCTCCTCTATGCTGCTGCCTGTCACTCACTGCTGCCCATCCATTTGCCTTCTCTTTGGGGGCACAAACACAATCCACACAGCTGCCCTGAGGGAAAGGGCAAGGCAAGCGAAGGATGCTGTTCCGTCTCCTCACTCTTGTCACTGCTCACTTGTTTAGAGGGAACAGGGGGGGGGGGAAAGGCAGCAACAGGAAGGAGGAGGAGCAGCAGCAGGGACAGGGTGCTCCAGGGGTTGGCAGCGGGACCCCATCTGGGGAGTGGACTTTGGCGGGTGCCCAATAATGCCTACCATTGATGCCGGCCCTGGCAGCTTCCTATGTTCAGTGATGCTGTTGGTGCAATCCCATGTTGGAGCAATGCTGTGGGTTGTGACCAACGGCTGAAGGCCAACGGCTTAGCAGCTGAAAGCCAACCACTCCTCTCAACGCACTGCCTTCATCCATTTATTTTTTTTTAAAAAAAGGTGAAGTAGAAAACAGAATTGAGAATGCTAGAGACTGAGAATGCTCAAACCAAGTAAGAATGAGGTTATTGACCAGACAAGGTCAAATACATAAATAAAGAAATAAATAAATAAAAGATAGATAGATAGATAGATAGAAAGAATTCTATTTTTCAGAAACAGAAGAAGCCTGGCCAGTAATGTACTCAATCATGATCCTAGCCTACCGCCCCCCTGCCCCCCAAGGAGTTTGATCGTGATGCTAGGCAGGTTGCTAGAATTTTTCTGGGCCAACTGAGCATATTTCTTTCCCTACTCCTGCTCCTCGTGTGTACTCCTTTAACTGTAGAGAGGCTCGGAGCCGGAGGTGGGCAAAGGGAAGAAAAAAATAAATCAAGCAGGGAGAGGTGACACACTGTGCTGCTTCAGTCTGCACCTGGCAAATGGCAGCTGATGCGCAAGACACATTATGAAGGCCTGGTGGCCAGGTAGCATATCTAACTATTCTATGGGGGCAGGTTCATGTCATCCTCTCATCTTCTTGATAAGAAAGCCAGGTTCCTTTATTCTGAGTCACTGGGAAATAGTAGCAATGAATCCTACACTGAAGATGGTTTTTCGATGATGATGATGATGATGATGATGATGATGATGATATTAGATCAGCCATTCTCAACTTGCTGCCCTCCAGATGTGTTGGACTACAACTGCCATGATTCCCATCCAGCAATCGGATAAGTCTCTCTGGCTCAGCTTGTCTGAGTGTGGAAAGCTAAGCAGGGTCAGGCCTGGTTATTACTTCGATGGGAGAGCCCTCCTCTAGTTTCCTGCCTTGAGCAGGCGGTTGGACTCGATGGCCTTGTAGGCCCCTTCCAACTCTATGATCTATGCATCTATAAGTCTGATTAAGGGCACAATTCCATGCATGTTTAGAAAGAAAAAAGGCTTACAACTCCCAGCATGCCCCAGCCAGCCATGCCAGGAGTTGTATGTAGGCCTTTTTTCTAAACATGCATAGGACTGCGCCTTAAATTAGATTACCGTAAGTGCTTGCAAGGTATTGAGGTCTGCAGGAATCAGTGAACTGCTTAGGAGAATCACCAGCAAATTTCTGGTTTTCTACTCTGTTTTTCTTATTTACACCAGCAAGCAAAGATCATTTGGAGAATAACAACGAAGAAGAGCAAGAAGGGTTGCATCCATACACAATCTCTGCCTACTTTGCAAAGAATAAAAACTCCCCGATGGTGGCCAGGCAGTGGTCTTTGTGATCCTGGGCAAAAATAAGACATCTGTGGTTAGAGTTATACTCTCTGGTATGCCTTCAGTATTTTACAGTGATTCACAGCAAAGCAGTAGCTCTTAATGTTGGAAAACTCAACCGCTGGGGGGAAAAACAAAGCTAAGCAACTTTGTCCCAGTGGCTGCAGAATCGTGCTGTGAAGTTAGGGTAGTAGTGTGAGAAAAACGTGTGCTAGGCCAGTAGGCAAAAAAGCAAAACGACAAGTCAGTTTCTTTTAAACACAGAGGTTTACTAAAACTACGACTTGCAAAAACATGAACAGATACAGAGTGATATGATACAAAAAGTGCAAAGAGAATAGTATGTCAGACAAAACAGATACAGTCTTGACCCACAAACAATCTCTTAACTCACAGAATGCTCTTTCATCAATACTCACTAATTCACTTGTACTCCTTTTCTCCCAACAAGAACACAAAGACTTTACACACCTTATATACATTATTGTACAGTCACATGCTAAATATGAGGTAATGCCAGCTGCATCAAGGCATGATATCACCCCAGCTGAACACAATTTAGCATGACCCTTGCTCCAGATCCCCTGGTTACAAAAAACTGTACATTCCCCTATCTGGGCCAAAGGTGAAACTTTGCTCAGTTCTGACCTTGATCAGGTCTGTTGATTCTGTTGTATCCTTGCCCGAAGGCAATACCTGAATATGTGAAACCCATATTCTAACATATTCTAACCCATATTCTAAGCCTGGGAATTATTAGCTTACCTCCAGTACACCACTGAATGCCAGTTGGTAGGGAACATGAGCGGGAGGGTGCTTCTGTATTCATGTCCAGCTTGTGGGCATCTGGGTGCCAGTTGGTGACAGTGGCAGTGCTTGTGGGTCCCAGGTGCTGGAAGCAAGGAAGGAATTCAGACAGGGGCGCAGAGCTACTTTCAGAGCAAGGCCCGAATTCCATTTCAGAGAAGCTTTCAGGGGCTGCAGTCCAGTGGTGGGCGGGGCCAAAGAAAGGGGGGAGCAAATTTTTAAAAATGCCAGCATGTATTAACTTAAGGCTCTTCCTGCCAGTAACTAAGCCTTGGGAGAGGCATTTCAAACTTCGGGGCGGGGGACCTGCACAAAAGCTGGGAAACCACCAAATGATTGGTGGTTGGGGGGAAGGGGGCATGGCCCTCTGGGGACTCTAGGAGGGCTGGATTTGGCCCTGGGCCTGAGGTTCTGCATCCCTGAATTAAGGGGTTCCCTCAAGAAGTCCAGTAGCAGATGATGGATGCAGAAGCTAGGGGAAAAAACCACCGTGGGGACAAAATCAGGGCTGGGGCTGATCCATGGGGAGTGTCTTTTGGTCCCCACCCACAATTGTGCCCCCATCAGTAAAATACTGGCGTGTGGAGGAGCAGCAATTAGCATGGTGGGGGTGAAAAAATACCAAGGGGATGAAATCAGGAGATGGGATAAGGGGGGGGGGCTGTCACCCATTTATCCTCAGCAGGGCTCGGGCCTCCCTCCCCCATCCATGAGTTTCTTCTGCAGTGAGCTGCTGCATTCTGTTAGCTGGCAGTGGGTCTTGGGAAGGGACATTGGAGAAATCCGCAACGGAATCAAATGAGTCCGAATTTCTTTCTAAGCATCCGACGCATGGATTCTGCAGCAGACCAGCTTTTCCCAGGTTGCATGGATTCCATGGACTTGCGGACCATGTTTTTTTTAACTTTCCATAATTTTATGCAAATTTAGTCGTAGAAAAATACAGAAGAAGAAGGGAAAAAAAAAAACCCACCACTGACCAAGAATGCGCATTTCCCCCATAGAATACAGCACAAACATACGCCTTTTGGGGGAATTTGCATATTTTGATGGGATTTGTGCATTTTGGGGAGCCGAATTTGCGCAACTGCAAATTCGTGCAAATGCGTACGAATGCATTTGTGCAAGATCCGAATCCATCAATGAGTGGACAATGGAATGAAAGGCACCTGACAATCCACAAAATGTAGACGGGGGATGGATTTTACAATGTCTGTACATCCCTAGTCAGGGGGAAAGCGCTATAAAAAGGAAACTCAGATTATGAAAGCTCAGGGCAGAAAGTTCAGGGGTTGGGAGACTCGTGTTTGCAAACCCTCAGATTCAAATCTGAGCCAGGCTGAGCCAGGTTTGTGCCTTCCCTTATAAATCGTCTCAAATTAGGAGAGTGGGGAGGAACAAGGGCTCATCACCATAATTAAACATCACCCTTTTGTCCACTTAGAACAGCCTTCCTCAACCTGCTTCCCTCCAGATGTGTTGGACTGCAACTCCCATCACCCCCAACCAGCACAGACTAGCTGGAGATTATGGGAATTGTAGTCCAACACATCTAGAGAGAAGCAGGTTGAGGAAGGCTGACATAGGACATGAATAGTTCATAGAACAGAAGCCTGCCAATGTTTATTCACAATGTTTATTTGGTAGATGCTTCTGCATTAAAGGAATGTTTAGATTTGACATTTTAAATCACATCATTCTTTAATTAAATATATTAATGCTTTGAGGGATTCCCCCTCCCCCTCTGCCCCATTAGCGAGTTCTCCAGTCTGCTCAATTGATCTTTCATAGATTTCATAGATCATAGAGTTGGAAGGAGCCTACAAGGCCATCGAGTCCAACCCCCTGCTCAATGCAGGAAACTAGAGGAGGGGTCTCCCATCCAAGTAATCACCAGGCCTGACCCCGCTTAGCTTTCCACGCTCAGACAAGCTGAGCCTGCATGAGCCACAGGCCATCTTGTGAACAGGAATCCTGTAAAACTGTTTTTTGAAGACAATCTGCTTGCGGTTCCGTGTCCAGCAGAAAACCAGCTTCAGTTCATTAAGCTTACACTTCATTCAAAAGTTTCTTGTAAGTCTGTGCAGCAGTAAATCAATGGAATCCACATTACGATGCACTGTCTTGCTGCATTCTCTATAAACAAAGAGTACGGAAACTTTAAACAATTGAGCTTTTTGTGTATGTGGGGTGAGGGAGTGAGATGGGGAATATATTGCTTCAAGCGATGGGTTATAGTTCTAAACAGCAGTGAATTATGGTGCATTGGGTGGAAGGGACTGCATGGTCCAAGTAGAACAATGTTCCCCAGCCTGGTGCCCTCCAGATGTGTTAGATTACAACATGCCATACTGGCTGGGGGATGATGGGAGTTGTACTCCAACATGTCTGGAGGGTAAGATTGGGGAAGGCTGAAATAGGATGTGTACCTCTATTGTTTATATATCTAAACTGGAGGATAGGCAATGTAGTGCCCACAGGTACCAGTGTGCCCCCAGACACCTTCCTTGGTGCCCACTAAGACACCCCACTCCTGCCAATTTTTATTTTAAAAACATTTTTATATTTTCTTTCTAGCAGCTGGGGTTGCTCAAAGCAAAGTGGGAGCCTCGAGCTGCTGCCATCTTAATTCCCCATGAATGCCTCTGAGCAAGTTACTTGTCCTTTGTGACTATCCAGGCCCACCCTCATGGTGGCCATTTTATGGTTGTTCCCAGTTTCTCCAATTTTAAATGTGCCTGTGGGCCCCAAAGGTTGCCTACCCCTGATCTAAACAGTAGGACCATATGTCCCCTCCCGTCCCCCATATCCAACTTTAGATCAACAACAGCTGGCTAATTTATAGAGGAATTTTACAACACCATGTACCTGCCAGGCAACTCTGCAACTTCCAGCAAAGGACAGCGGACATTCACTTAAGCAGTCTACTGATAGTGGGGTAAATCCTGCAAGGAATATTTTATATATATTCTATATTTTTGGAGAAAGTGGCAAAACCAACATCATCTACAGTCAGATTCCATTATATGTTGTCTCTAATGGCAATAAGCCATGCAATAAAATAAATGAGACAAAAAGTGATATAGCACCTTAGAGACTAAACTGATTAACTGAGCCATGAACCTCAATAGACACTAGCCTACCTCATCAAATGCATGAAATGCACTGATTCCATGTTATATTGTTATGGAAAAGGAGTGACTCACTCCACTCCTTCAAGTGGAATTGCCTCTATATGGAGTCTGTTTTCTTGCAATGAGAGAGTGCACTGAAGACCTACAGATATCTTAATAATATCTATTTTTCTTTACAAAGATACAAGCAGGGCATATTGGGAATAGCAGACTCTTAAAGCAGGCAGCACAACTGCTAGTCATGTATTAGATTCCCTAAAGAGCAAAAGCCTGAACCCCTGTAAGGCTGTTTTTCAGTTTAGCTAACTCCAACTGAACTTCCAAGCTCTCTGTCTGAATCTTTCCCAACCAAAATTAAAACGGCAACATTTGTCTGTTATGCTCCTCCCACTTGCTAAAGGTTGTGACACTTTAAAGCCTGGAGAGAGACTTCCAGCCATTCAGGACCTTTAAGCCTTTTGTTTACTATCAGGAGGCAGGTTATTAAAAAAAAAAACACGTAGCAACAGGCCCATCTCACATTGACATTTTACCAAGGCAAAATTAGTTCTGACTGATTTTTCTTTTTCTTTCCAGATGCAAGATGTAAATTAGATGTAAAACTTTGCTCGATCTTTATGAGCAAGAAAGACTATAAAACAAAGAGGTGTGCTTTTCCCCCTCTAATGTAATTTGAGCACTGGCTGCAGTGATGAAAATCATCTTGTGTAAATCGACGCTGATCTGATTAATACAATTATATATTATTTACTATGATTGAAGCAGTCTAAAACAACACACCAACATCTATCAGGAAAACTGACATGAAGATGGTCAGGTTATTTAATTTTGAGGCAGCCCTGACAGATTAATTGTTCTACCTCTGTAATGATGATCACATCAAACCTGGTTCACAGGTGCCACAGTGATGGACAGGGGGTCTTCCTGAGCGTCAGGCACACTTCATTCTCGGTGACAACTTATAGCAAATGTCAAAAATTCAGCCAGTATGAACTGTAAAGAGGGAAATTAATCAGCGGCATGTCATTGGTTTATGCTTCGCTGCAGTTCCTTGGATTGTACAGGGAATGCAAAGCCACCGTGGCATACCTCAACATTGACAAAAGCAATGGTTAATATTCATAAGCATCTGGGCAAAAGGCATGATATCTGATTGCTCTGCCGGAAATAATTTCCTCGCTTAAATCTTTTGATCTGCAATTGGGGCAACTTTCTCCCCCCCCATCCCCCAGCAAATGTTCTGATGATGCCTTTCTGAAGGAAACAGAGCCTGCAGCTCATCTTCATATGAGCGAATAAATGCTGATATCATCTCTTGCTCTGGCTCCCCCTTCCTCTGTTCTCTGAGGCTGAATATGTTACTCTGAGGATGCTATCTTGTGGAGAAGAAAACTGGTGTCGGCCCAGATTCCTTTATAGCAGCCTTCCCCAACCCAGGGGCTCTCTAGAGGTGCTGGACTACAACACCTATCATTCCCAGGCAGCATTGGCCATGTTGGCTGGGGTTGCGGGGGGTTGTAGTCCAGCACATACGGAAGGCCCCAGGTTGGGGAAGGCTGCTGTATAGCAAATGGGCAGAAAGGAGTCCTCTCTTCATTTGACCACTTCTCAAAATGTTGATCCCATCACAACAGCATACAGGAAGCCGTTTCCCCTGGGCACCTCTCCCTCAATGGGCAGAACCCATGGCCCTCATTCCTATTTGCTTCTCCACCTCCCACAATTTCTCGAAATACTTCCTGGCACCCGTTATTCTTGCTCTCAATTGCAAAATGGAGAAATAGTCCGTTGTAGCCCTACATTCTCCCAGCGAATGCTTTTGCGAGATGTGTTTCTGTCCTGCTATTGGCAGCCATCAGCTTATCCCCGTCCTGCGCTATTCAGCTTAGCTCCACCCCTCTTGATCCAGTTCTCACCTTTATTTATTTATTTTATTTATTTACATTTATCAATCGCCCATCTGGCCGGCAACTTCTCCTTGACCATCTGGACATGCCATAGTTTTGATCATGGCCCTGTCTAAGCACTGTGTTTTAGATTCAGCAGGCTGGCTTCTTGCCTTTTTCTGTGCTGTCAGTAACAAATTCCTGAACTTTGTCATAATCTTTAGCATTCCTTCTATGGGAATACTGAATTTAACCATTCAGCAGTGGGATCCTATACCGAAGGAAGAGATTTTATGCCACCCGGAGCTGGGACTTTAATCTCTGAGGGTTCATCCTTTCCAGCTATGAGGTAAAGCTACCTAATTTGGCTTGTACTGTACTGGTCTTTTGTTACCTAGCAAGTACACCATCAAAAATTATCACCACCTTCGATAATATTTAAAAAAACACAACTGTCTCATTTCTCTCTGCTTGTTTTCTATCTACCAAGGAACCTGTGTGTTTTGCCTCAGGACAGAGACAGTTTCATCTGATATAAGACATTCTGCCATAAAGCAGTACTGCTGAAAAAGATAGTCATATGCAACTTAAGGTTTAAAAAATGCATCTATTTGGAGTACATATTATAAAAAGTAGTTGTAAGTATTTCTCTTTTTGAGATCTGGGATAGGGATGGATGAATCTGTCAATTTTGGTTTCTCTTAGTTTCTCATCATTCCAACCCTAAATTCGATTCATCGCAAAATTTGAAATTTTTGTTTGTTTGCATGAAAATTTCTCCTAACATGCATTTCTGTATACAATTTTGCCCGGTGTAAACATTTTTTCAAGCATTATTCCTAATATAATGTGTTTTAAAATGTTGTTTCACCAATATATGCATTTGTGTATATTCTCCTTTGATTGGAGAATGCCAATGCAAAATTCGGAAAAGGCACAATCCTATGCATGTTTATACAGAAAAAGTCCTACAACTCCCAGCATTCCTCAGCCAGCCAGTCTAAACATGAATAGGATTGCAGTCTTAGTTTTGGTTCACGTCAGGACCGGTGCAAGGCAGTTTGGTGCCCTAGGCAAGATCAGATATTTAGCTTCCCCCTTCCCACTTGAGAGCACTGTATTTTTTTTCAAGGCATTTCTGGCGCCCCCTTTAGCCCTGCGCCCTAGGCGGCTGCCTAGTTGGCCTAGTGGTAGCACCGGCCCTGGTTCACGTAGTGGTTCAAAAGTGCGAAACTAGGTAAGTCCGCATTAAAATGTGATCTGAATGAATTCCCCCCGCCACCCGCTGCCCCCCATCCCTGGGATATTTCCTTCAAGAGTCAAGCTTTCTTCAAGGAAATATGAAAGGCATTCGTCCTGGACGTGGCAGATATCTGTCCTTGTGCGGTCATTACTGCTTGCTAATTAAGTTGGCAGGTCCTGAGTTAATGTTGCATGTTGCGTCCATCCAGAGAGCAATAAAATATATTTATTTGCTCGCCCTCTGCCCTATCAATAAGAAATGTACTCGGCCCACGCAGAGTGAGCACCACAGGCTAGAATGGCTCTCCATTTGTATGGCTAGAAAGTGATCTGCTTTACAAATCACTGCATTCTAATTTGATGTGTTGGACAATAGCCAGAAGTCAGACTGCCAACAAGCTGCCTAATTTATATGGGAGGAAATGGCTTGTAAGATGATTGTGAAAAATTACCTTAGTAATGACCTCGCTTCTGTTTGAGGTCAGTGACAATGCCTTCTAGGAAAGGCTCTTTGTTTTCTGCAGTTCTGTCCATGCAAACTTTAGTGCAGATTAACTGAGAATATGGTATCTGTCATAGGACTTCATTTGCAGAGAATCTCAGGTTGAATTCACATACATGATCATCATGCAGAGATTGCAGCATTCATTAAGGGTTGACGTGCATGTGGAAACCAGCTGCACAATACCACAGGCAGAGGTTCCTAATCTGAACATCTCATGGAACATCTCAAACAATGCTTTTCAAGGGAGGCTGATCACATATTCCGTTGGAAATATTGAGTGTTGTTGAGTAACTGGAGTGGTAAAACTGGACTGTAATATTTCAGACTGCATATAGGGGAATTGCACTTCTGAACGTTTCCCCCAAATAAGCATTTCAAAGGTGTTTTTTTTTATTATTATTATTATTTACTTATTTAAGTACATTTATATCCTGCCTTTCTGGTGCAGACAGGGTTCCCAGGTGGTCTCCCATCCAGGTACTGGCTAGTCCCAAACCTGCTTAGCTGGCTGCATCATGCGCCCTCAGACCACGTGTGGAAAACCAGCAGCATAAAAATAAAAGGTTAACATATAACCCTGTTTCTAATATGCTTAGAATGTTTGTGATGAAAACTGCCCTGTGGTTCAAGGTAAATTCAATTCCTGCTGCTCATTTTGACCTCATGCTAATATGCAGAGCATCATTTGGCATAATTCAAAGTCACATCTATTGCTTTTCCTTGGTCTTGTGATATTTTTTTTGCTCATGAATAAACTCTTGATTATTTCTGGCCTCATAGGCAGCATTTAATGGCGGCCCAACCTTCTCACCTAAGAAAATGACCAGATAAGGCACATCAGAAGTCTAAAAGGCCTACTGGATCATAGTAACTGTCCTCAGCTGCCAATGAGGGAGGATAAAGTTCTTCATTCAATATTCAAGGTGGGTTTAAAAAAGGAAGAAGAAAGAAATAAGAGTGACCTATTCATCACAGGCTGATGCACAGTGGGGTTTCCGATGGGTGGATTCAGAAAACTAATTTTCTCATTCTGCAGTGACCTTTTGCAATCGCTGCACAGCTGGATCCAAGTGGAGTTTGGTGGTAAAAAGGAACAGTCAGCTTGCTTAAATAAACATCCGTTTGGGCCGAAAATCAATTCTAGTGGCCATATATCTGTGAATATCCAGAGCTCTTCTCCTTCTATAGCAGTCAATGGGATGGGCATGGGGGCCCGTTCTCTCCTTCCAACATAGAATTGTTCTGAGATTGCTATGGGTAAGATGATCACTGTGGGTGTGCTTTGAAACAATGCCAGATCATGGTTTGGGATTGGAGAAAGGAGAGTTAATGGCTCAGGATGGCTGGTTGATGCATCCTCAACAGGAGCTAATGGCTGGAGGTGGGGTGGGTTTCTTTAAAGGGAACAAATGGTTAGAGCAGTGGTTCCCAACCTTGGGTCCCCAGATGTTGCTGGCCTACAGCTCCCAGCATACCCAGCCAGCATGGCTAATGGCAAGGGATCGTGGGAGCTGTAGTCCAGCAACTTCTGGGGACCCAAGGTTGGGAACCACTCGGTTAGAGGATGGTTTCCTGATGCAGAGAGACAGACAGTGAGCTGTGAGTTGAAGGCCCCCTTGGGGTGCAGGCATCTCTTTCTGGGGACCTGAAGTAGGTTGTCTGCTAGGTGTGTGAATGCTGCTTGCCTCCACTTATGCTCTACTTGCATATTTTGTGAATGAACCAAGCCTTTCAGAAGCTGTAAGTCTTCCTGTGGTCTCTCCTCAGAAGGAGACCAAACCCAGGTAGTGCTGCTGTTGGAACTTCTCATCATTAGGGTCTTGGAGAACACATAACAGTATTCTCTTTTCTGCAACCATAGAGCTGTGGAAGCCGGCACAAAGGTGTTCTGGCCATTGCATGTAGGATTGGGGCTATGTGGCAACTCGAACCAATCTGCTTGCACACACAGGACAAGTAGCTCAATGTGCAACCAGCTGGTTCAAAGCTCCTTGTGTGCACAGAGCTTTTGCACATACATACATGCCTCCTTTCATTCACTTCAACGGAGGGGTCTGAGCTATGTATGCATCGCTTTGTGTATGAATGAGGAAGCCCTTATTTTGGAGAAATTTCAGAGTGCCTGTGAGACAACAGTTGTCTTTTACAAGTTTTGAAATGTCCCTCTTTAATTTTAGTGCACAAAGATTGTGCACGAAGAAAGGTAGATTGCAAGTGCTAATGTGGCCAGAGCAGGTGCAAACCAGGGGTTTATTATGGAAGAAAATGGGAGGATGTGGGAATAGGTGCAGTTTGACTGCCAAGCAGCTGAACAAATATTAGAGTCTGCAGTGATTTCTTCTAGGTCACCTAGCTAGAGTTGTTATCAGATACAAAGGAAGCTACGGCCCTTGTAACTTTTAAAAGTTCAGTGTAGAAGCCTTCCCCAGCCTGGTGCACTCAAATTGTTTTGGACTGCAACTCCCATCAGCCCCATGGATAATGGTTGGGGATGATGGGAGGTGGAGTCCAAAAGCATCTGGAGGGCAATAGGTTGGGGAAGTCTGCAGTAGGGGAAGCTTTTCTTACTCCTACAAGACAAGAGGCTCCTGCTAAAAATCCCCTCCTAAAAATTTAAATATATATATATATAAAAATAAAAAAATAAAAATAAAAATCCCCTCTTCTACCAAACTGCAGAGCACCGTCCTCTTTTGCATCTGGGGACCCTGCTGATGATCTTGTGGGACGCTGCCATCTTAGACGGCATGTGGCACGGGCTGCTTGCCAGGGATGTTGAAGAGTCCTTGGTCTCGAGTCACGAGTTGAGTCACGAGTCTTTGGACCTGAGTCTCGAGTCCGAGTCCTTGGTCCAAAATGGTGACTCACGAGTCACGAGTCACGAGACTCCCAAAGCTGACTCCACGAGTCCCTATTAAAATCAATGGGGGTTTTTCCCAACAAAATAAGGCTACTTCACACTCAGAGCAGCCACACAGAGTAATCTCAGGTCCTTCCTCTGCTTCTCCCAAGTACGCAACACATCAATCAAAATAAATCTCGACACACTGTTGGGGCTGCACTCCCGGTAGCCGTCCATAGTGGCCGAGCAGCGGCGGGCCTAGCTTCCCTGTGCTCTTCGCCGGCAATCACGCTCCTCTCCACTCCTTCTGGCACAGCCCAGGGATGTTGAAGAGTCCTTGGTCTCGAGTCCCGAGTCGAGTCTCGAGTCCCATTAAAAATATTGGGACTCGAGTCCGAGTCGAGTCAGAGGGGGGACTCAGTCCGACTCACGAGTCGAGTCCTCGAGTCCGAGTCCCCATCCCTGCTGCTTGCACACGACATGAGCCTTCTTGCTTGGTACGTCTGCACCAGGGAGATGCTGATCCCACCGAATTAGGCCCTGTATGCCCATTGAGAGGATTACCCATCTTGTATCAAATATCATTTCATGATTTCACTCATTCATATTTGCATATCTTTTTCTTTTCATCCTCACTTTAATGCATTGCCAACAATACCCCAATATCATTGTCAGATGGGTGTTTCCGCATGCGCGCGCACACACACCTCTTGCCTCCCAACGAAAGGGTTAACAGGCTCAGCCTGGGCTGCGTTTCATTTCATACAGCAGCATTTAAAACAAGCAAGGTGTCAGCATGTTCTCGTATCTGTTGATAATCACTGCATCTCCCAGAAGATCAAGCAGTAGGAAATGAAAGTGTCCCAACCACAGCAGTCAACGTGTAGATATATAATAATGACAGAAGCCTTCTGAAATTGGCTGTGAGATGTTGGTGAATTTTAATGGCTTCTACCCAGTCATGCTTTCATTCCGCAATGGCCATATTTCTGGTCTTAGACTTTCAGTGTCTTCTTTCTTTTTAAGAAGCATCCCCCTGGCACCTTGGCTAAAATATCCATTTTGTTCTGAGCAAGGCAGCAAGAGGCTTGAAGGCTGCCAGGAACATGAGCCCCAGATGGTAGCAGGAAGGCTATCACCTAATTGCCTATTTGTGTCATCCGTGGATGAAATTACAAGGAGTTCCCCGCCATGGAATTCCAGATACATGCAAATGCCAGTCCTCACCACCCCCGCCCAGACTACCCATGAAGGAACCTTTACATTGGCCAGTCCAGAGCCTTTGCAGGAAACATTGCCCAATCCTGAAGGATCCCCACCCCAAGATATATCAGATGGTTAAAGCACCACCTGGGCATCCCCTCACAACGCCTTTTATTCTGTATGCCTGCACCTAACTGTCTCTAAGATGCATGGCTTTTTAATGCTAACTCAATCAAGTAGCAAGAAACTGCCCTGTCTAGCTCAACTTAAGGTTCCCAAGGCAGCCAATCTGAAGGAGTTGCACTGATTAGAAGGGCAAGGCAGAATCTAACAGAAACATACAACAAGGGACTATGTTTAAAATCCTGACAGAAACAAAGCATAGAAACTTAAAAGTCAAGAATTGTATATATAAAAAATATAACCATAAAATATAGTAAAATAGATTAAATTTTATAATGTAATGTAAACAATTTCCAGAAATATTTTTTTAAAAAATTATTATATATATAAAACATGTATAAGACAGAAACAATTAGACCTGTAAAATACAACGTCTTTAGGGCTGAAGATGATGATAATGTCCTTTCAGAGGACCTCTCTCTCTAGATGGAGTATTATTAGTACCAAAGTTTTTTTGTTTGATACTTCCAGAGAAAAGTCCTCACAGCCTGTAAGCTTTCTTTACTCTTGTATAGAAGCCAAACGCGTTTCGGCCCAAAGGCCTTCTTCAGTGGCCCTGAACTGCACTGACTCAGGAGCTTGGTAGATGAAACCAACCTTGAATTGGAGAGATACAGAGCATTAGCTTGTATATTGACTTAAGTGAAAACTACAGGGCCACTGAAGAAGGCCTTTGGGCCGAAACGCGTTTGGCGTTCTTGACTTTTAAGTTTCAAGGCAGAATCTAAGCCAATGACGCAGACTCAAGTCTGGCTATGCAGGCTGGCAAGACAGGGTCTGCCAGGACCCTGGACAGATCTATGCTGACTAGAACTCACTCGGGGAGAGCTGTTGTCTCAGCAACTAGCAGAGGTCTTCTGAGATTTTACGAAGGCTGGCTGACCTGTTGTTAACCCCACCCCCTCTGAGGAGCTGTCAGTCCCTTAAAGGGCCATCGCCTGATTCTGCAGCCACTGGCTCCTCCAGCATAGGGGTTGTGAAGACGGCATCAGGGAAGTGTCCACCGAGTCTGAGGGGTCTGGTAAAGCCACATCCTCTGGCCTGGAAGTTCCCAGGGTAACAGGCTATGGCTCACTGGATGCTGCCTCCTCCACTACAGAGACCTCCTCTGAGCCAGAGTGGGGAATCGAGGCCAAAGAACATCACACAGGAACCTCCTTGAAGCATCCCTTTCATTCCCCACTGTGGGAACAAACTACTGGACTAGATAGGTCTTTGGTCTGATCTAGCATGACTTTTCTTATGTTCCTGTGTTCACTAATATCTGGAAGGACACCCCTGTGTTCCAGGACTATGGGTTAAATGTATCTTCCTTTGCCTTCACAGTTGGATTGGGGGACACACACACACACACAACATGTCCCAGTTTTTTCCTTGCTCCAAAAAAGAAAAAAGAAATCCCTTTACACAATCTGAATGCAATTCACCTTCCCTCAGTGAGCACAGGCATGGCTCCCTCATAAATATGAGATCAGAAAAGAGTTGGTTCTAGAAAACAACCAGAGGTTCCCAGGGAGAAGGGGAGAAAGATTGCAACTGATCCTGCCCTCTTCTGCAATGTGAGCTGAATACATAATACCAGCCAAACAGTGAAATATTTAAGGGACTGCACTAAGCTAAAAGACTGTGGCTAAAAATTCCTTTAACAAGCCTCACTGCACATTTCTTGCTGCTTTTGTGTGGTGTGTGTGTGTGCGTGTCTCTGAATGCCACACGAGGGAGCTAGAACATGCCTCGTGGGATCAAAGAGATGAAAGCTTGTTGCACTGATTGTTACGTAATTGTCTAACCTAGCAACTTGCCTTTCTCTAAATGCTGCTCAAGCCCAGTGGTTGCCTTTCCTTTCTATCGCCAGGCTGGCTTGTGTTAATAATCCCAACATAAACAAGCTTGTACTGTCTTTTCCCATCCAGGTCTCTCCAATTGTTTTTCAGGCAACAGCATTTAATAACATCCGTGGACAGATCTCTAGGGTTTCCTGAATCCTCAAACAGACATGCTTGATGATCTATGAGAAATCAAGCAAAAAAGCAGCCATTTCAAATGCTCTAAATCTTAGATTGTATTGCAGTTGTGGCAGTGAAGCCTCAACACAAACAAGGACATGCATCTGCCTGTGGGGGCGGGGGAGCCAAAAGATGGGTGGTGGAGTAGAATTGGGGAGGGTTGGCATAGGAGAGGGGGGGGAGAGAGAGAGAGAGAGAGAGAGAGAGCGCAAAAGCAGGACCACGGAGTAAGAAGGAGTGTGGTCAGGCCTGAGTGACAGGAGTGTGTAAGAAAGGAGCAGCCACTGCTGCATGGTTAGATGAGAGGTGTCAGCCTGGCTGCCTTAGTGATGAGTGGGTGCTCACTTGCGGCTGCAGGAACAGGTGAGACAGTGAGCGGCGGCAACATCGCCCTGGAAAGCATGATGTGCTTCTGTCACCCCCTGGCTCAGCTGGAGTAGTCTAATGCAGTGAGCCCCATCTCTGTAGCTGGGGGAGTAGCAGGGAGGATTTTCCTCTCGGCTGCGCCAGAAGCCACAGGGGAGCCAGGGATTAGAAGTGTTGTCACGTTGAAAGAGCAAGACAGAGACAGGTGGCATTCGCACAGGGGAGAGAGAGCGTGAAACTGAAATCAAATGTGACAGTGGCTACATTCACATGTAATGCTAAACCATAGTTTAGCATTATGAGGAGGAGCCTGTGAGAGACTTGGGCTTGCATGCTATCCCTTCCCTCTCTGCTTCCAGTACAGCTTATGCTTCCATTTTTGATTAACCACAGTTTAGTGTAACATCCTGAAACCTGAACTATGGTTAATGATGGCTTACTAAAACAATACAGCCTCATAAAACATGGGTAGAAGTTGGTTTACCTTGGTAAACCATAGTTAAGACTAACCATAGTTCCTCTGGGTTCAGACATCATGACAAGCTATGGTTAGTCTAAAATAGAAGTGAAAACTTCTGAAGTCCTCCTTGTAGCCAGTTCCACCTTGAAGGAGGAAGGGGAGTGCATGAGCCCGAGGCTCACACATGGTCCTTATGAATGTGCCATGACCCCTGATCTTTGACCTTTTCAGGGTACAAGAGAAGACTCTGGTGAAGATGGGATCAGACTGCTCTTCCAGGGGAAGGGCAGTCAGTCCCGTATTCAGCCCTGCTCTGCTGCCAGAAGACACGGCCTTGACACATTCTGAGTCAGAGGATGAACCACTGGCAGAACCTCCATATCCCCAGCCTTGCAGAAGTCTGAGAGTACAAAATCAGGTGAGGACCCTTTAGCTAGCTGCTCCAAAGTCGTGGAGCTGACCACACTACAGATCGTGGCTTCATAAAGCTTCAGTTGGTTTTAGCTTGATGCTGAAACAACATCTTCCTATGGTTCTAGTAGGGGAGAGCTCCAGCCAGCAAAGCTCACTCTGAGCTATCCATGGTCCTTTTTCAACTTCCTGTTACACAGGAAGGCTTCTGCCTTTACGTAGCCAGTCGTCGTTACTTTGATTAGATGCTGACATAACCTCAACTGCCTACACTTGACTGTTCTACCTAGACTGAGCTCTCCTTTCTCAGTTCTGGCCCTGTAAGATGCCACTGTTTCCCCCTGTAAGCCCCAGGTACTTGCAGATTGAGACAGAATCCAGCCACTGAGAGGAAGAGAGGGGAGAAGAGGGGAGAGAAAAAGATGGATGACAGAGGGTCAAACTACGCATTGCATCAATTGTGTGTGGCATGTTACTGGGCCTAAAATTTTGTATTGAGAGTAAAATTTGGATTGGGACCAGCATGCACCAGGAGGGGAGGATTAAGGCTTCCTCCCTGACCCATTTGCTTTCCCAAATCCCTCCTCTGCAGAGTAAAAAGTAAAATAAAAAATGGTTCAGCTACATGCTATGCAGTTAACATAACATGTAGTTTGACCCAGAGAGAGCGTGCATCAGGAAATGGGGTGGGATGGGGAGAGGAGGAGAGAGAGAGAGATTCTCACCCAGTCCGTGAATTAGGAACTGGTGGCACAGTAAAGCCTTCTGGAATTTACCAGGTACCTGGGGCTCACAGGTGAAACCAGTGGCATCTGATAGGGCCAGATCGGAGCAAGGCGAGCCCAGTCTGGGTAGAACCATCAAGTGTCGGCAGATGAGGTTATGTCAGCATCATCCAGTCAAAGTAAGAACAGCTGGCTAAGTCAAGGCAGAAGCCCTCCTGTGTAGCCATCCAGAATGAAGGCTGCAGGCATCTAGTTATTTATTTCTGACACTTGAATTCGGGTATTAGGTAGAGATCTTTAACTCAGCCACTCACTTTTAGGGCTGTTACCTCCTGACCCCGAAACTGTTGCCAGGCTCTTAGTGGGTACAGGTACTTAGTGGGTACTGTCTGCCATCATGGTATGGGAGGGACGGTATAAGGTACCTGCAGTCCATTTCCCTGACATGTAACAGAAAAAGGCAAAGGAGCAGCTGTCAAAATCAGGCAATTCTTCATAGCAGTTCCTCTCAATTTTACTTAACAGCACTACTTATCACATTGGCACAAGGGAATGACTCAAGACACTGAATAAATGTACACCTACCATTCTGGTGGCGAAATATCTTCGACAAATGTGACTCTTCTCCAGGATTGATGTATAGAATGTATAGATTTAAAATATAGTCTCAAATCTCTCCAAAGGTATCCACTGTGACTTCAAATCACTTAAAGGTTATCTTTCACTCTCATCTTGAATGGGAGGAGGCCACTCTAGTAGCGACCTATTTCAGACGTTAGATACAAGTAGCTGAATATCCAAAGGGAATTGCCACATACAAATTGATCATTGTAAAAATGTCTATATCCTTAGTAGATGAACAACTGAAGGTGCAATCCTATGCATGTTTAGACATTAAAAAGGCCTACAACTCCCAGCATGCCCCAGCATGCTCATAGCTGGTTGGGGCATGCTGGGAGTTGTAGGCCTTTTTTTCTGTCTAAACATGCATAGGACTGTGCCCTAAATTAGTATCACCTCACAGAAAACTAGAGAGACATTGAACAAACAGGCACCAGATAATCACCTGCTCCCATCAGTGGTTCATGCCTTGGTCTCCTCTCGCCTAGACTACTGTAATGCGCTCTACGTGGGGTTACCCTTGAAGACGGTCCGGAAGCTTCAGCTGGTACAGAACGCGGCGGCTCGCCTGATTAAGGGCAGCTGCCAGCGTGATCACATCACGCCAGTGCTTAAGGAGTTGCACTGGCTACCAGTTGCTTGCCGAGCCGAATTCAAGGTGTTGGTTTTGACCTTTAAAACCCTACACGGCTCCGGCCCAGCTTATCTCAAGGAGCGCCTCCAGCAACATCAAGTAGGCCGCTCAACAAGGTCTGCCACGGACGGCCTTCTCCTTATCCCATCAGCCAGAGCAGCCAGGCTGGTGGGGACTAGGAAGAGGGCCTTCTCTGTGGCGGCCCCCACATTATGGAACTCCCTCCCTAGTGACCTTCGCCATGCCCCCTCCGTGATGAGCTTCCGCCGTGCATTAAAAACATGGCTGTTCAGGCGGGAATATGGGGTGGGTTAGGTATTTAATGAGAATTTTTTATATTGTTTTAATTGTTATATTTTATTGTGTTGTTGCTGTATTTTAATTGTACATCGCCCAGGGTGGCCGGGTGACCGGCCAGATGGGCGATTGATAAATATAATAAATAAATAAATAAATACCGCACTTTAGGACCTTCTTGCCAGGAAGAAGAGGAATCACATGATGGACACAATCCTCCCCGGTTCATCTCCTGCACAAACATGAATGTAATGAATGGAGGGAATTATACAAGTTTGTTATCTCTTTCTAAACTAAGGATGGTAAATATATAATTGTGAAAAAAAATGATGCTACGATTGCATTGGGCTGAGCTTGTTTGAGTGTGGAAAGCTAAGCAGGGTCAGGCCTGGTTATTACTTGGATGGGAGACCCCTCCTCTAGTTTCCTGCATTGAGCAGGGGGTTGGACTCAGATGGCCTTGTAGGCCCCTTCCAACTTTATAATCCTATGAATCTAATTTTATTTATTTATTTATTACATTTCTATACCGCCTTTCTGCTAAGGCACCCAAAGCGGTTTACAATGTTTAAATACACAAACAAACGTTACCCCCCCCCAAACCAAACATACACAGTTCTCTCAGGCCAACTGAAGGCTTCTTCTGGAGCTGCTGGTACAATCTCCCCGGCCTGGGCTTTTCTTCTGCCTTCCCTCTGTAGCCCCAGGGAAGGTGGGGGAGGGGCTGCCCCAACAGTCCTCTCAGGCCGGTGATGGTCGTTTCAGGAGCTGATGGCAGTTGCTCCCCGGCCTGGGCTTCTCTTCTGCCTTCCCTCAGGGCACACAGGTCTTAAATAGCCCCAGGGAAGGTGGGGGAGGGGCTGCCCCAACAGCCTTCTCAGGCCGGTGATGGTTGTTTCAGGAGCTGATGGCAGTTGCTCCCCGGCCTGGGCTTTTCTTCTTCTACATTTAAATAATGTAGTATACCTAATTAGCCCCTCCTGCAGACAGAACAGCATCAGTCAGTGAAAGATGGAGGGGGGCAATCCCATGAGCCCCCACACCCTCAAAATCTGCTCTGGAGGGTTGGGGGACCCTTTGGAGCAGATTAAGGGGAGGTATGGGGGGTTGCAGGGGAGATGAGAGGAGGGGAAAGCCCCATTGGGTTTTGTCCATAGTTGTCTGTGTAAGCATATATGTAGCCACAGAAGGGTGCTCTAAGAAGTGAAAGTACAAAGACTGGCAAGAAATGTGTAAATCACAGCTCATCGTAAATACATTGGACTGCTCCATCTCCATCTCTTCCTATCTAAGACCATCTCTTCTTATCCAAAGAAGACCTCTAAATGCCATGTCACTCACTGTACTAGCCCAGTAATCATAGCCACCTCATGCATTGATATTTCTTTTTGCATGTTTCCATATTCATCACCTATAGTTCAGGATAGAGATTACAAACCTATTGATCTGAGATCTCTTTCCTTTCTTGCTGAAAGATGAAGGCCAGTTGCCCAGAAACAGCAGGCATAAGAGAAAGGGAGCAAGTCGAATGCACTTTTGGCATATTCCTCAAAAAAACAGCTTTTCAATAAATGCCCCACCTCAACCATATTATCATTCAGTTCGTGTTTTAATTACCACCACATTATAATGCCAGGCTCCAAAGGGCAACTTCCTTAATCTCACTTTGGAGGCCAGAACTGAAAGTGAATTGGATTCTGTGTAGAGTATATGAGCAGTGACAACAAGCATATTTAGTGGTTTGAAAGTGCGGTGTCATGTTCTTCATTAGCTCTTCTGTCTTTCGCTGCCCATTTGGGCTCTTCTCACTGGTTTTCCTCCCTTCCTGCTCTTCATAGGTTTTTCCCCCCCCAGCTGCTGACTCACATCTTGTCATCAGGGCAACCGATGAAAAGATTTATAATGGTGTCTGGTAGGTCGAAGTCTGAGTAACTGCATTTGTCCTACCATTTATTTATTTTTAAAAAACCAATGCAACAAACTAAGTAAATGAGCAACAAAATGGCAAATGCAGTTCAATGTAAGTTAGTATCATGCACAAAAAAACCCTAACTTTGCATATGCACCAACGGAATCTGAGCTGGAGGTGACTGACAAGGAAAGAGATCTTGGGATTGTGGTGGAAAGCTCAATGTGGAAGTGTCAGCCCAGCCTTAGTTACAAACAACCAGGACTAGGCAAAGCTGAGGAAAGAAGAAAGGAGGGATTAGGCACAGATAAATTACTCAGCATTGCAGTATAAACCCAAAGTACGCATCCAGAGAGGAGATAAAAAGATAAAAGCAAGTACTTCTTCCACGGTGCATAGTTAAACTATGGAATTCACTTCCACAAGATTTAGTGATGGCCACCAATTTGGATGGCTTTAAAAGGGGATTGGTTACTAGTTCTGATGGCTACCTCCAGTCTCAGAAACAGCATGCACCAGTTGCTGGAGAACATGGGTGCTGTTGCACTCGTGTTCTGGTTGAGGGTTTCCTGCAGGCAGCTGGTTGGCCACTGTGCGAATAGAATGCTGGACTAGATGGACCGTGGTCTGATCCAGCATGGCTCTTCTTATGTTCTTAGGAGGCTGCACTCTGTGTCTTGGCATAGTTCATTGTATTTGGCTTTGCCTCCTTCCCAATGACACGTTGGTGCTGTTTGGTGCTGGGAGATTTATAATCCAATCTTTGTGCTAACAGATGCCTGGAATTCCACACACAGACCTTAACAGATCTCACCCCCCTGCGCAGCGTGCAGCGTGCAGAACCAGCTTCACCAGCCCCAGCCTGCCCTTGTAATGACACTTGCTTCCAGCTTCCCCGTTGAAGATTAATCCATGGAGTCAGGAAACACTCTGGAACACCACAGGTTCTAATTCTACCTGTTTATTTACTTATCAAGTAAAGTTCTATAGACAGAGTATACATTTCCTAGTTACAGTCCATGTGCAGAGTATAAATGCATAGCAAGCATTACGTCCAGTGGAGTAAGTTGAGCTTCACTCCTCACCTCAGCAAAGGCGCTACATTGTTGCAGGAACAAAGGAAAAGAACAACAAGAAGAAATCCTTCCCCTTAAAATGGCTTCTGACTGAACAAGTCAGCACAGTCATCAGAACAAACAAACCATGTGACCAGCTCGTTTCATTCCCTTCCCAGAGATCAGGTTCCCATGCGGGAATAGACTCTGTGTAGACACTACAGACCTGTTTACCAGGGATGGGGACTCGGACTCCAGGACTCGACTCGTGAGTCGGACTGAGTCCCCCCTCTGACTCGACTCGGACTCGAGTCCCAATATTTTTAATGGGACTCGAGACTCGACTCGGGACTCGAGACCAAGGACTCGTCAACATCCCTGGGCTGTTGACGAGTCTTCTGGCTGTGCCAGAAGGAGCGCGATCACCGGTGAAGAGCGCATGGAAGCGAGGCGCGCCGCTGCTCAGCCACTATGGACAGGAGCCAGGAGCGCAGCCCCAACGATGTGTTGAGATTTATTTTGATTGATGTGTTGTTGTGGGGGGTTTGGGTTAGGGTCAGACATTTTGGGTTTGGCTGCCTCTGCCTGCCTGTTTGGGGTTCCCAGCGTCCTCTGCCTGCCTGGTCTCTTCTTGACCTGTTCAGCAGTTGAATTGTCCAAGACAAAGGCCTCTGCCTGCCTGTTTACAGAGCCACACTGTACCTTCCATGTGTAAACAATGTACTGCAGCTGGTAAAGTGATACATATCACAACATGACACCCACCAGGGTTTAGTTAATTCTGCCACATCTCCAGATGGGGTGTGATTGGATCATTCAATCACTTTCAATACAGAGAACCAGGAGAATTACCTACCCTCATAGGAAGTTGCCCTAGTATGGCATGGGCCTCCATGTTAGAACACATGCGTTGCATGCAAAAGGTCCCAGCATCAGTCCTTGGCATCTCCCAGTTGGACAGGGGAATACTCCTGTCTGAAACCGGGAAGAGCTGCTGCCAGTCAGTGTAGGCAATCCTAAACTAGATGGACCCAATGACCCTGACATCCCTATCCACTCTATTAGGGCAGAGCTTGTAGGTCAGAGGTAAAGCACTGAAAGTCCCAGGTTTGACCCCAGCCTCTCCAGGAAGAGCTGGGAAAGTCCCCTGCCTGAAACACTGGAGAGACACTGCCACTCAGCGTATGCAGTGCTGAAGTAGATGAACTAATGGCCTGACTTGGTGTAAGGCAGCTTCCTACGTGTTTCTGCATGTCACTGCTCCGGGGTTGCCTCCTCCTAATTCAAAACCACAGACTTCTCTCTGCAAGAGGCATTTATTGTGTGCTCATGGTCCCTCGCTCGTGGAAGTCTGCAGGTCCTTTTCACAATGCTGTCATCCTCCGGGGCCTCTCCTGTGTTTTCCAGCCATTTTTGCTGCTTTCTTTAAAGCGAAGATAGTCACCTATTACCAGGGCCGGATTAACATAGGGGCGATTGGAGCGGCCGCTACAGGCCCATAACAGACAATAGGCCCACAATATAGGGACACACGGCACGATTTGAGTTAGCTCTGATCGTTATCATTCAGCATAATAAAATGATTTTTTCAAGATTAGAAAGGTGTTCTAAGCACATCTGCATTACAGGCTTGAGGCAAGACCTAGCAAGAACTGTTGTTCTCAAATTAGCATTTCGGTAGGTTTTTGCATTTCAATCACTGTTACTACATTTCTTTGAAGCACATGGGGGCTTGCTAGGGTCTGTAATATTCAGATTTAGAAGGGACCTCTCTCTCCAGCCTCGAGCAAAAGATCTTTCTGATTCGCAGCTCAATTGTTCAAATGCTAGTTTAACAAAAAAACAAAAACGAAAATGAAACAAAGCAACAAGAACAACACAATTATTCTTGGTCAAGCAAAGCTTCCTGGCTTTTTGTTGTGGCTGCTTTTTCTTTTTTAATAAATAAATTTGGGGGAAATTGGGAAGACCCTTACTGATGAGCTGCAGGAGTTTTTGAGTTTTGGCACATTAATGGTAATTAAAATATTTAATTTGTTTTAATATAAAATTGCGTCTTCATTTTATTTATTTCCATAAAAAGGCCCACCAAAATCCTCAGCACCAGGCCCATAATGCTCTTAATCCGCCCTGCCTATTACATTTTAACCAGGAACAAGAGCCTCGTGTACAGTCGCAATTCCGCTATCCTGCAGCTATACCACAGCGCCACCTTGTGCTTGCTTAATAGAATATATAGAAAGGCAGAGAAAGAAAAACCCCCCCGGGGAAAAAGGCACGTGTAACTGAGGCAGTCTCACTCCCACAAAGAAAATGGAAGAAGAAGCCTTGGGAAAGCAGTGGGGTAGGCGCCTCGTATAGAGAAGCCCTCGTGCAGAGAGATAGGAGGTGAGTTCCCCTGTGGATGGGTAATTCAGTTATCGGAAGTCTGGAAAATGATGTTGCGTAGATGGGATAGTATAGGATGAGCTACAGATCAATAGCCAGTATCTTTTTGATCTGTCCTTACTTTTGCTCATAGAATGTATGTGCACGTCAAGCCGTATTTAGAGACTATGCACACAAAAATGATCTTATACCTCTCAAATCCTTCTTCCAGATGAAGTCATTTTGGGGGACTAAAGGCAAGTGACAAAGAATCCCTCTGAACCTGAGGGGTAGGGATGGGGAAGAAATTAGTTCAGGTGGCATTTAACTTAGGACATGATCCTATGCATATTCCAACATGAAAAAAAAGCCCTACAACTCCCAACATTCCCCAGCCAGCTATGCTGGCTGGAGAATGCTGGGAGTTGTAGGACTTCCCCCCCCCCCCTGTCTAAGCATGTGTAGGATTGTGCCCTTTACCTGACTTTGCACTTTTGAACCCATATGTAAACTGAAACCCAGTTATCCTTTGGAATTTACACTCCTCCAGATTTTGAAATGACATTCTCCAGTTGAAAAATGAGTACAAAAATGTATATATTAGATTTTTGAACATTATTTCCATTAATATGGAAATAATGTTCAAAAAATGCATTCTATAAGAAAAAAATACTACTTGCAAAAAAAACCCTACATGTGTACATTGGGCAAAATTGAATAGAAAAATGCACGGATTAGGAGAAATGTGCACAAAAATGCGTATGAATGTTTGTGTGGACTTTAAAAAACATTTGCATCATTTGGGGTGAACCAAGTGTAAGAGCAGAAAAATGGGAAACAGAGAGAAACTGAAATCGACGGAGTCGTCCATTCCTATACTTTATGCAGCTGCTGCCTTTGCCTCAAGCATGCCAGTATTTGCTATGATGAACACCACAGCGAGAAGCGCAGAAACATCGAAACCTTTTTCCACTTTAAACTGCATCTGCTGGAAAGAAACAGATCTATCAAGTTTCTTTCTCCTTCTTTTTTCTTTGTCGTCGTCGTTGTCCTCCTCCTCCTCAGTGATCCATGCTCATTAAAATTTCATAGGGGGCTTTATGTGCTGTGGCTGAAAACAGCATCCGGTCAATGTGCGTTCGAGGCCGGGTGGAGAGAGAACTGGTGATGGACTGGCAGATCTGGCATAGTAAGCATTTATGCAACGAATGACCTTTCTGGGGACAGCTCAGGAGGGAATTAACTATTCAGCCGTTGAATTTTTTATGCCTTGCGACATAGCCTGCCTGCATGGAGCAGAATTATAACTTTAAAAAAGGGGGGAAAAAATAGCAATGGCATCCAATGCAAAACCAGCAGGATGGTCCTTCAGATGCTCCCCTTTCCCGTCTGAGCCACGCAGGGGGCCAAGGTATCCCTGCTGGGCTGCGCAGCGCACGTCACTACCCCACCCATCTCTGTCCTTGTGAAGATGCACACCTGAGTCAATATTTAACGATGAATTAAATGCTGTGTGCCCAAGATTCACCTGATTTCCTGCCCATGTAAACAACTTAGTCAGGCAAATTAATTGCATCCATTTTCACTTTTCATCATCGGAATGCAATGCAACACGTAAGATGTAGACAAAACGGAACTTGAAGCATATCATAAATCCACCTAGACAGAAAGGTATGGTTGTGGGAAAAATGGCTTTAGTGATGCATGAAATATCAACTGGAAATGAGCTACAGGAACTCTTAATGTCAGTGTCAGATTCCACATGGCTGTGGATGCGGAAGAAAGCCAATCATCTCCACTGCACTTGTGGGTCAAGTGGGGGGCTGGAAGAATCCTCTAACACTTTGGAGAAGCTGACAAGGGAGATTTCACTTTTAATGGCTGATCTGATGGCCAACCTCTGTGATGAAGAGATCATGTCTCCTCAACTACCCTTCCATGCAGACAAGTGAATTGGAGGAATGCCGCTATTCATTTCCAAATCCATCAGGGTTTCCCGCCCCCCCACCCCCGCACCCTCTTCTTTTCTAAATACTCTGCATTCTTGCAAAGAGCTCTGTATTTGGATTGCTCTCCTTCTCTTTCCAAAACGGAGTGCAGACATAGGAGATCAGGCTCTGAGCGACCATGAGCAAATGAGCATATAGAGCTCACAGGCAAAGTGGTCTTCAGGTCCTTGAAGCCCAGGAAATTGTCTGTCCCCAGGCCAGCTAAAGTCGTGAACGGATAGCAATGGGCCTTAAGATCATTGAGACAACCTTGTTCCATTGATCTTGGTGGATCTTAGTTGCACAGCCAACTTTAGCTGGAGTGGGTCCAAGGTGTGTACTGGAAACCCAGTTGGGTTTGAATCAGGGATGTTGAAGAGTCCTTGGTCTCGAGTCACGAGTCGAGTCACGAGTCTTTGGACCCGAGTCTCGAGTCCGAGTCCGAGTCGTTGGTCCAAAATGGTGACTCACGAGTCACGAGTCACAAGTCACTCCCAAAGCTGACTCCATGAGTCCCTATTAAAATCAATGGGTTTTTTTCCCAACAAAATAAGGCTACTTCAGATGTGTGGTTTAAATAAATTCTAGGCACAAGTGTGCCTTTTTATTTCAAAACTCTGCCACTGATTTTGGCAAGAACAGACCAGGCAGAAAAACCCAAAATAACCAGGCAGGCAGAGGAGGCAGGGAACCCCAAAGCAGGCAGGCAGAGGCCTTTGTCTTGGACAATTCAACTGTTGAACTGGTCAAGAAGAGACCAGGCAGGCAGAGGAGGCTGGGAACCCCAGACAGGCAGGCAGAGGCAGCCAAACCCAAAATGTCTGAAAGGTTGCATTTTAGAAAAATGATTTTAAAAAATAAACTTGCTGTACTTCCTAAAACTTATCCATGTTGCATTTGAGGAACATGATTTTTTCTAAATGTTTGGCCCCCATTCTGGAACGGTGAGGTCTCATCCAAATTTCACCCTCACTGAACACCCACTCCACTGGTGATGAACTTGCTGGAACCAGAAACACACTCAGAGCAGCCACACAGAGTAATCTCAGGTCCTTCTTCTGCCTCTCCCAAGTACGCAACACATCAATCAAAATAAATCTTGACACACTGTTGGGGCTGCACTCCTGGTAGCCGTCCATAGTGGCCGAGCAGCGGCACACCTCGCTTCCATGCGCTCTTTGCTGGTGAATGCGCTCCTCTCCACTCCTTCTGGCACAGCCCAGGGATGTCGATGAGTCCTTGGTCTCGAGTCCCGAGTTCGAGTCTCGAGTCCCATTAAAAATATTGGGACTCGAGTCCGAGTCGAGTCAGAGGGGGGACTCAGTCCGACTCACGAGTCGAGTCCTCGAGTCCGAGTCCCCATCCCTGGTTTGAATTAACATTACAGTGCAATCCTAGGCATGTTGACTCAGAAGTAAGTCCCACAGAGTTCCATAGGGCTTACTCTCAGGCAACTGATTCCAGGTTTTGGGGGCCCTTGGGCAAGGTGGTCTCAGGGGTCCCTGAGTCCATCCCCAAGCATCTCCTCACATCTGTTGCTACTGCCTGTTTGTTAGCCTCTCCCTCTGGGCCCAGTTGAACTTGACACCATCTGCCAGTGGGAGAAGACAAGGTGTGGGGCGGTTTCTGCTCCTCCTCCCTGCTTGCTCACTCACTCAAGGAGGGCAAATGACCAGGCTGCGGCAGGGCCAGAGGGCTTCAGGAATTGGCAGAGACCCCTATTGAGGCAGGGCCTTGGCAGGTGCCCAGTCGCACCAACTCTTAATGCTGCCCCTGCTTCAGGTAAGTGTGAATAGGGCTACTACAGCCTTAGAGATTTCTTGGCTCCCGGTCCTATGCACAAATTTTAAAAGGGCCAGCTATGGCTAGAACATTTTTCTTTGATGCAGAAATCATAGCATGGAATTTATTAGTATTGTGTGTTATTTATTTATTTATTACATGTCTGTACTACCGAAGCTCTTGCAACTTCCCTATTAATACATGTTAATGGTTTACCAAAAAAAAACAACACCCCACACAAAAACAATGGAGTGAAGTAATTCTGAAAAGCTTCCTGATAACTCAGATCTTCATTGGAGGATCTTCTCTCTGTGCCCTTCCCTTTAGGGGTTAGGCAGATGGCAACTGGGCATGGGCCTTTTCATTTATGGAAACTCCCATCCACCCTGTCGCTGCCCAAATATCTGCTTGGTGCCTACCCTGTTCTCATTTAGGTGTCAGGTGAAGACAATTTGATTCTCCCTGCTTTAGGCTAATAACTGCCTTGAAACTATGTGTGGGTGAAAGGTGGCATACAAATTTAGTTGACAACAGTGACAAGTTGACAACTATATGAATATCTTGACTGATGCTTTAAAAATCTTTTGTTGTAATGCCATTCCTTTTATTGTTTAAATATGTCTCAATATCTTTTTTCTTTTTCTTTTTTAACTATTCTAGGAGCAATCCTGTGGTTGTGGTTTTGGTGGTGGTGGAGAGTTTCTTTGGTGATGCCATCATCTCTTGCCACCTCCCTATGGCCAGGGTGGGAGTTGGAGGTGGTTTTTAAAAGGCATTTTTTGCTGCTCTTCCTCCTTCTTCCCATCGCAGTCTAAGCGAGTACATTAACTATGTTTATCAAGTGTGCCTAAGCTTTTTCTGAATTGCACTCTTCAAATCTAGCAGACATTCTCAGTCTTTATATCCTCATTCTGTGTAATGTGCTGACTACTAAAAGGAAAGTAAAAATGACAACAGCGAAAACATACTCTCATTACATATTGGGTTCTTTTTGCATTCAAGTCTGTATGTGGGAGCGAAGGATGAATGTTTCTGTGCCGCTGGAGTCACGTTGAATCATTCTTTGATAGTGGCATTTAAAGGAGAATGAATCCAACATTTACACGTGCACCCTTCATATGTACGGATGCTTGAGGAACTGGATCTTTGCAAATTCTTATGCAAGCTGGCCTGATCTGCACATCTTGGATTAATGTATGGATCAGAACATAAGTATTCTTTGGATTTCACACTTCTCTGACTTTTGCAATGCAATTCTTGGCTCAAAAAAATTAACAAAATGTGTTTAGGAATGCATATTTTAGGATACTTTACATTTAGGAATGTGTACTTCGGGGTCAAATACATTTAAGAATGCATATGTTGAAATAAAATACCTTTATGAATGCATATTTCTCAAAGAAATAACTCTTTCCTAATAATAATAACAATAATAATAATCGTGGAATGCCCAATTTATTAAAACTAAGAAGGACTCTAATATAATATGATGAAGATGATAATAATTTGTCTTCAGGTCAGCAAATCTGATTCCCAGGAGCTGCCTAAAAGAATGCTTGGCCCTTGATACCAAGCATTTTGTGAGAAAATGTGTTCAAAAATATGTATTTAAATAGAAATTTTCATGCTGATTTTTCCCCCAAACTGCAGATTAATGCAGAAGCAGGATGGAATGGATTTATGAATAAACATATGAAATTGTCATGGACTGGAAATAGACTGTTCCATCCATTCCTCTTCATAGTCAATGGGCGATATGTGTATTTTGTACTTAGGCATCTACACATGAGGACAGCTGCACACGAAATCCCTTAAGCAACAGTTCCCAGACAAACTGTGGATATTTAGCTGAACGTTCTTAAATAGTATAGCAATGTAGATATCCTTCCATCACTACAGTGCTATGGAAACAGATTGTTGTGATGAAGGGCTTTTGCTACTCATTTTACAAGTGCAATTCAATTTAAAATATATAATAATAATAATAATAATAATAATAATAATAATAATAATAATAATAGAAGAATCATAATAAATACACTGCACTACTAAACAATTAGTCAGTGGATCCATGAACAGTATGTGTCAAATACAATCACAGTGGGTGAAATTAACTATGAGCAGGATCCAAGTCCACCCACCTGTTTGTGAATAAATACCTACATTGCCCGGGCCCTATGCCCTTCTCCTTTTTCTCCTTCTCCTTCTTAGAAACAACCCGCCCCATTTCTCATTTCAAGAGGCATCTATTTCTGTACAACAGAGCATTCAGATGCCTTCAAGATGCCATATTTGAACATTGTACGGCTGAAATTTCTAGCAGAAAGGAACATAAGTACTGTGTTTACTTGCCTTTGCTAGTTTGCTTCCAAGATTCCTCCCTCACACAGTGTCAAATAAGAATATATTTTTCCTCCTCCTCCCCCTCCTCCTCCTCCTCCTCCTCCTCCTCCTCCTCCTCTTCCAGCTCTATTGTGACCAAAGTGGGTTATTTACAACCAAAGGGTACGATCCACCAGGACGTTTTGTTGTGCAAGCCCCATTAAGATGAACAGGAGTTGTGCAAGTGCAGAACTCATTATATTAATTACGGTATTATTTCTGCAGATATGGCTGGCAACAGTGCGCATCATAGTGCTAACCCCTATACTTAGTCATCATCATCAGGCGATCACTCGTGACCGAGTAAGATTGTCTTCCGGGATAAAAGGAGGAAATTCTAAAGAAGATTGTGTAGACTCTAGCGATGGGTCCGTACTTGGTCTCTCACTTAACATCAAAAAAACCAAAGTGCTTCATCAGCAAGTGCAAGCCAATCCTTTGGTGATGCCATCTATCCAGCTTGGCGGGACAATACTGGAAAATGTCGATCATTTTCTCTATCTTGGCAGCTATCTTTCTGTTACAGCTAACATCGACAGTGAAATCCAGCATCGTCTGAGCTCCGCAAGTGCCGCATTTTCTCGAATGAAACATAGAGTGTTCGAGGATCGGGATATTTGTAAGAAGACCAAAACACTGGTTTATGAAGCCATTGTATTACCAACTTTATTGTATGCCTGCGAAACATGGACTATCTATAAACGTCACTTCCACCTCCTTATACTTAGTACAGCACAAGGATCTTCCACACAATCATAGCTTTCACTAGAAGGAAGTGAGTTGGTCAGCAGCCAACTGAGCAGGAATCAGCAGGTATAAAGTGCAGGTAAAATATTCCATACGAAAGTTGCGTTCTGAATGACAATTTAATCCCCTCCTGTTGCCACTTGTACCTCTAACTGTCAGAATTGAACCGTAGGAAGCAATAGGCAGAGGTTGATCCGGGAGTCATAATCAGACACCAAATGAAGAGTCAGAACAAGCCAGAGAGACTCTCCATATCCAGACAGGAAGATTTGCTTTTGCTCCTTTCCTTTTGACAGGGGCAGCCAAAGACATTTTGCTGGCTGGGACAAAGACAAGATGGCACCGCCACCACCTCATTCCACATACAGAAGCCAACTGGACTGGCAGCTGAATCTTAGCTCAACATTGCCAACTGGACAGTGACTTCCCACTGCACTTGAAAGCTTCAGGCCAGCTGGTGGGGGGGGGGGCAGGGCTCTTTCTCCTAGCTACGTATGTCAGGTCCTATGACTGAGACATTCAAGTAGGGTTTCTTCAAAGTAGGGAGCAAGTATTTATTACCAGTTCACTGAAAAGAGCAATGGGCATCAGATCTTTTCAATTTTTGCGTATAATAGTCAGTTCAAAGAGTTACATTGTAGTATCTCTATAAATTAATATTACTTGTCATCCCCGTACTGTGACACTTCACAGATACTATTATTTCCCAAAGGACAATGATGATGATGATGATGATGATGATGATGATGATCATCATCATCATCATCATCATCATCATCCCATTCTTCCTCTTCTTCTACTTCCCTCTTTTTCTTCCTCTTCCTCCTCCTCCTCCTTTATTATCCTCTTGTCTCATATGTAGTACAGCACTGCAATGCAATAATATTGAGATTTAAGGTGTAATACCATCAGCGTATGCAAATTCTGTCTTAGCATTAAAAGAGGGGAGGAATTCTATCATAGATGGCCTCTGTGTATACTGATGAGGTAAATGAATAATTATGAAATGTAATTGTTGCTCTTAAGTGTGAGATTTGCATAGTGATTATGCAGTCAACATTCTGGGAGGGCTTGGTAAATAAATATCAATTACTGATATACCTACCATCTTTAGCTAATTTGCAGAGCAAGAGGAATTCATTTGCCCAGCTTTGTAAAATGATAGCAGGATTTATGCTTCTGCCTGGTGCACCAGCAGCCTTCCCAGTAAACAAAAAAACAACGTTTGCAGCCTGAATTATGGCTGAGTTTATTGAAGATACACTGCAAAGCAGATGCTCCTTTGCAAAGCATCCTTATTAAATGAGCCTTTTGGAAGATGTTGAGACTGGAAGAGGAATAGCTCTGAGGTTTCATTATTAGAGGCTAAAAGTTTTCATGTGCTTTCAGGAAGACACCCCTGAGAACAAATCTGCACTTTCAATTCTAAACGTTTTTGCTGGCATATCTGCCTCTAGTGCCAGCATATTGTCATCTTTTGTGCTGCTGTACAGGATGTTCCATCCCATGAGAAATATGTATTTATTGTGTGTGGGTGTATCTGTCTGTCCATCTGTCCGTCCGTCCGTCCGTCCATCTATCTTCTGCCTTAGTTCCCAGGTTGTCTCCCATCTAGGCACTGACCAGACCCAGACCTGCTTGGCTTTAGCAAGGTGGCTACATCATGTGCCCTCAGACTACACCCTGGGAAACTGGTGCAGCAAATCTTAGAAACATATTAATAAGCAGCAGCTGGAGGTGAAAGAGGAGATACTAGGAATGGAGAAAGCAAATGTTAGATTTGGACCAGGGAGACGTAAGTTCAAATCCCTGCTTAGTTCATGGTGCCTTCAGTATGTCATTATCTCTCAGCCTAACACAGTTACTGTAATTATACAACGGGACAACCTCATGTATGCCACTCTGATTGAAATGAAGTTGTTGTTGTTGTTGTTGTCGTCGTCATCATCATCATCATTATCATCATCATCATCATCCTGCTCATCTAGTACCCTGAGTAGAGTACAACATAATCATAAAGCCATATAATGTAAACAATACAAATTCAAATGAAACACACAGTGTTTAAAGGCAGCCCTATATTCTCCCACATAGGCCTGGCAAGCTATTTATTTATTTGAAATTATTTTTAGGTTGCCTTTAAAGGTAGAATTAAAATGCCAACATGGGAGACTTGATGACTATGCACAGGAGGCAGGGCCTTCTTTGTGGTGGTGCCATGACTCGAGAATCCCCTTCTGATTGAAATAGATCAGGCTTCCCCTTCGTGTGTTTTTCACCAGAAATTGAAGACCCTTTTATTTTGATGGGCTGTTAATGTGTTATGCCTAGTGTTATTGCTGGTAGTGTGATTGTATTTTGTTACTGCTTTCAGAATTTTGTAATTGTTTTATATTATATGGTTTTATGTTTATGTTGTACCCCAGTCTGGGTACTTTTAATAAATGATCTGGATATCATCATTATCATTTTCATTATCTCAGATCACTTAGTGAGATGATGGTATAGGGCCTTAACAGACACGGAATACTAGTAGTATATTAGATCAGGAATTAAAGGATAATATTGTATCCAAAAGAAATATGGTGGTCCAGTGAATTTCTCAAGTTGCTGGTCATTTCCTTAAAACTTCTTGGTCTTCTTTTAAGGCTTATGGCCAATGCCTCGGGCCTGATTTCTGTCCTTCATGGCATCCATCCATTTCCCCACAGCAGAAACACAGCCATATATCAAGTCAAACATACTACTACATTATGAAAACTGCAGTCCACATCAATGCAACAACGAACTGCCACTTGCTCTGATGACTAAAGCTGCCGCCTTCATTAGAGAGCACTCACATTGCACTGACTTTCATCTTTCTCAAATATAATGATATAAGATCTCACCCGTCACTCCTGCAAAGAAGGTCAAGCTAAAACAGGTGTGTATGTTGAGTAAGGGGAAATGCGCAGACACATCAGACTGGAACAAAGACTTGACATCATTCTGTCAAGGTTGTAATCAAAACCAGAGAGAATATGAAGTCCAAAACCTGAACAGAATTGAGCCGCTTCAGTCCCATTCTGTTGGGTCCCAAGGCGAAGTAGGCTTCCCTCCAAATCAAAGCGATCTGAAGAACAAGGCTCTATTACCTACTCATTTTCGGATAAGTCTCCAGATGGCGTCTTTTTGGTTTCATTTCCCTCTAACCCTCGAATTCATCCAATGCCATCAGGCGCAGCGTCACTATGAAAAAGTCTTAAATTATTTTCAGGGATCATAACTCCCTAGCCCCTGCACCTTTCATTCTGAAACTTTGTAGGTTTCTTGCCTGGGGACCCCCTCTATGACTTGTATGACATTTTCATACAAATTGACCCCAAACCACGGAAGCTAATCACTTCCCCCCCCCCTTCCACATGAACTGCTGCACATATCCTACTGGAACTTTATTTGCAGGGTTCTTTCTTAGGGTCACCTCTTGGCTGTCTGTAATCTTCAGAACAAGGATCCTTTTTTATCTTTTGTTTTTAATGTCCACCTTTCAGGGCACGAGCCCTCCCAAAGTGGTGTACAACAGTAAAATTCACATAATAAAAAACTGATGCAGTAATAAAAACAGCAAACATTCTTAAAAACAGCAAATACCAGCATAAAACCAAACCTACAACCCACAATTGCAGGCACAACCCAGTTGGATAAAACATAATCAGGGGAACACCAAAGTAAAGTGGTATGTTTTCAGGGCCTTCCTAAAAACCTGCAGTGATGGGGCCTGGTGGACCCCCAATGGCAACTCATTCCAGAGGTGTGGGGTCATTGCAGAAAAGGCCCTCTCTCTCTCGTGTACTCACTCACCTAACTGCCCTCAAAGGTGGGCAAGTGAGAAGGGCCTCTTTTCATAGAATCATAGAAAAGTAGAGTTGGAAGGGGCCTACCAGGCCATCGAGTCCAACCCCCTGCTCAATGCAGGAATCCAGGTCAAAGCATCCCTGACAGATGTCTGTCCAGCTGCACCTTGAATGCCTCCAGAGTGGGAGAGCCCACCACCTCCCTGGGTAGTTGGTTCCATTGTCTTATTGCTCTGACCGTCAGGAAATTTTTCCTGATGTTCAGGTTTCTAGTTTCCTGTAACTTGAGCCCATTATTCCGTGTCCTGCAAACTGGGATGATCGAGAAGAGATCCTGGCCCTCCTCTGTGTGACAACCCTTCAAGTGCTGGAAGAGTGCGATCATATCTCCCCTCAGTCTCCTCTTCTGAAGGCTAAACATGCCCAGTTCTTTCAGTCTCTCCTCATAGGGCCTTGTTTCCAGTCCCTTTATCATCCTTGTTGCCCTCCTCTGAACCCTCTCCAGTTTGTCTACGTCCTTCTTAAAGTGTGGTGCCCAGAACTGGACGCAGAACTCAAGATGAGGCCTAACCAGTGCTGAGTAAAGGGGAATTATCACTTCATCTTAAAGTGCAGGCAGGCTGATATGGGTGAAGGAGGTCTTTCAAGTAATTTAGTCCCAAACTATTTAAGGCTTTAAAGGTCAAAACAAGTACTTTAAATTGGGCTCGGGAACACACTGGGAACCAGTGCAGCTGGTGCAGTATAGGCATTATATAATCTGATCGCCTCACCCCCACCAACCTTGGGCAGCTGCATTCTGTACCAGCTGAAGTTTCTGGACCATCTTCAAAGGCAGCTCCACATACAGCGTATTACAGTAGTCTAGCGTGGACGTCACTAGTGCATGGATAACTGAGGCAAGACCAATCCTCTCCAGATAGGGCCACAGCTAGCGTGCCAGCCTAAGCTGGCAAAATGCACTCCTGGACACTACAGCCACCTGGGCTTCCCCAGTTATCACAGAGTCTAGGAGGACTCCTAGACTAAGCATGTGGTCTCTTGGGGGAATGCAACCCCCTCTAAGACCAGCTGTAAACCTCCATCCAGAGTAGTTGGTCTCCCAGTCTACAGTATCTCCATCTTGTCTGGATTTAAGTTTCAGCTTGTTTACCCTCACCCACCCCAAACCAGCCTCCAGGCACTGATTCAAGAGTTCCACAGCCTCCCTGGGATGTGTAGATGGAAACAAGAGGTAGAGCTGAGTATCATTTACATACTGATGATATTTCAGCCCAAACCTCCTGATGACTTCCCCACTGGTTTCATGTGGATGTTAAAAATCATAGGGGACAGGATGGAACCTTGTGGTACTCTGCAGGATAATGGAAGGACTGGAACCACTTTAACCTCCAGATAAACCATCCAGAAGGATACCATGGTTGATGGTATGAAAAGCCACTGAGAAGTCCAGAAGAACCAATAGGGTTGCGCTCCCCCCCACCTCCATTCCCCAGCATGTCATCAACCATGGCAAGCAAGGCTGTTTCCATCCCATAACCAGGTCTGGAACCTGGAACCTGGATCTAAATAAGGAACACAGCGGGGTAAGCACATCGTCTTTTGGAATCCCTCAAAATGTCAATGCTGTGCTTGCACTAAAACCCCTGTTTTAGGGGTTCTGAAATTCTGAAATCTGGCAGGCTTGATCCCCTCAGAAGGGGCAACTATCCCTGCAATTTTCACTCAATCTGCCAAGAAATAAAAAAGTTATCAGCAGTCCCCCCATTTATTTTTTTTAAAAAAATCCAAATATAAAATCATGTAGCACCAAACCCCTGCAACTATTTTTGTGACATTGGGCAGGCATAATTCCCTCCTAAGGAGCTATTACTCCTGTGACTATCATCCAGTTCTAACCAAGAGGGAAAAAAGTTATAGCCACATTTTGATTTCCCACTGAAAGTCAATGGGAAGCACAAAGCCTCTGTTTTCCGAACCTCGGCTTGGGTTTGATACTGAGTCAAAGCAGACTGGCTCCAAATTGATCTGAGCAGAAGTGGGCTGTTTTCCAAAGCACTGAATCAGGGTCAAAGTCACAGCAGGGAATCGGGGTATATACCCCTACTGTAGATGCATGCTTGCTCAGAGGTGAAGTTGACTGACACTATACCAAATTGAGGACAAATAAAATTTAAACCACAGTTAAGGCAGTGATGGATTTTCAGATTCCTACTTCTTAGTTTCTGGGGGATTTGGCAAAATCAAGAAAGGGTGGTTTGTTTCTTGAGTGGACAGTCTGATGTTACCAGGTCTAGGAGGATGCTAAAGTTAATGTTGTATTTTGGAGTTTGTGCATGGGAGGGGACAGGTAGACCTGCCAACATTTCTGCCTTATGGGGTATACTACATTAATAAAGCAGATCTATGGCCTTTGAAGACTATATCTTGGCAAAGCATCAGATATACATGACACAGGAGTTTGCATGGAGACAGCCTCTGTGTCTGGAGCCTAAGGACTTGGATATGCTGCTCAGTGCTCATAAGATCAAGTGGTAAGGCCCAAGCACTGTTGCAAAGGCACCTGCTGTCACCTTGCTAACGTCAATTGGGAATCTGTTCGCACCCTAGCATTAGTACAGGAGCAGTAACCATCAACAAAGTGGTGCCACCCAAGAGTCTTAATTTTAACATCTACATGAAGCTCCTGGATGAGGTCATCTCATCTGGGGATTTGGAGTAAGCTGTCATCTTCAGGGTTGGCATCAAGGGTAGTCATGGTCTGGCACCACCAGCTGGGGGCCACTGACAAGAGCCTCCTGGACTTGCTCCCCCTCTTCACCATTACAACTGGCTTGTTCATCTGCCTCTCGCTCTGGCCCAGACAACGGTGGTGGTGAGAAGGAGGAGCAAGAGATGCCGCTGCCTTCTTGCTCACTGGCTCCCTGCCTGTCAAGCAAGCAAGTGACACCAATGATGATGATGAGGACGAGGAGGAGGAGGAGCATAAGAAGCTGGTGACAATGGCCATGAGAACGTAGACTCATTGAGGGAGGGGGCCATTGAGGATCTCTTGCCTAAGGGCCCTCAAAATCCTGGAGCCTACACTATCAGGTGTCATTAGTATGCCCTATTTCTCTTTGTCATCAGAGTCAGGTGAGGCTGTGGAGGTCACTAGAACCTGGGATCTTCCCATGAAGCTGCTTGGTGGGTGCTTCAGGGCAGATAAAAGCAAGTACTTCTTCACACAGTGCATAGTTAAACAATGGAATTCACTACCACATGATGGCATGAGTGCCACCAATTTGGATGGCTTTAAAGGGGGATTAGACAAATGAATGGAGGAGAAGACTAGCAATGGCTACTAGTCCTGGTCCTTACATGTTACCTGCCAGTATCAGAGGCAGTATGCCTATGCACACCAGTTGCTGGGGAACATGGGCAGGAGGGTGCTGTTGCACTCATGCCCTGCTTGTGGGATCCTGTGGGCAGTTGGTTGGCCACTGTGTGGACAGAATACTGGACTAGACAGACCCATGGTCTGATCCAGCAGGGCTCTTCTTCTGTTCTTATGAATTCCTTGGAATTTGGTAATGGCTTTCCATTGTGCACTCTTCATTTCCATTTGGAATCCCACCCTTTAGTCTCACTCATTCCTTTGTTAACAACATGCAGCGCAACCACCATCTCCTCACTACACCAAGTGTAAAGCAATGACAGGCATCTGGCTAATTAAGCCACCTGTTGACTTAAATGTTGACTATAATAACTTTGACAGTTGCTATTCAGTTTATCAGCTTTATTAGGTTGTCTGTGTTTATTTGTAAATCCCAAAATCATAAAGTCCCCCTATTTAATATGCCAACTAATCACTGCAAGTGTTACAGAAGGAGAAGAAAATAAAATCAAGCTGATGGTGATTTTTATTGCCTCCTCTGTCACATGTGTGGCTAGCATAAATCACCCAAAATAAAGGCTTTAATTCCACGTTAGTGCACGCAACCGTTTATTGCCGATGGTTAAGCTTTGCAAAAGTGCTGCAGTATTTCAGAGCCAGCTACAAGGGAGGAAGTGCTGACTGAGCGCAGGCGGTTTGCAAGGAGTGATAATAGGATAATAAATTACTGCAAGGTAGGGCCAAACTCTCAGCTCCCCAGACTTATTGTTCTTATTTATGCAGCAGCAATCTTTTAATACATACAGTAATAAGTTGTCAACAGAGCCAAGCTACTCTTGAAGGAGCTGTTGACACAGAAGTCTCTTTTCATTTTGAATGAGTGGGATTTCTGAGTGTTGGAACTAGGCAGGCAGGCTGCAATGTTCACTGTTCCATTATGCTTGTCCACAGAGGGTTCGCTGGATGCTATAGGTGGAGCAGGTAGCCTAAGCATGACAAATAGGGATGCATGTGGTCTAGCCATGGCGCCAGCAATTTATCCCCAGAACTTGCTAAACAGTCCTACTCTGTCTCAGGGCCTGCAACTTTGTGTCATCTTGCACCTTTCCCCCACAAAACCCCACTTCTTCTACAGAGCCATCACCTGGGCCATCAGTTCATGTCTATTCTGTGTTTTCTACTGTCCCACCTCTGCTGTTACCCTCTCTACATTGTCTAATCAAGACCTGTCTTATTTGCTCACGCCTTTGCCCTTTCTGACTTAAGTTACAGCAAGATATCTGGACAGGAACGGCATCATTTCTGCACCCTGTACATTGCCTAGCACACAACTGATTCTTCTGAAATAAATGGCAAGTAGTGGCAGGGCTGAGTCATAGCAGCTGTCAGAGGGAGACCAGGAGCTGGGGTGAACTCTTCTCAAGCTTTGGACTCTTCTCAAGCTTTGGACCTTGCCCCACCCAACAAGACTGGCCATTGGGCCCACCTAGCCAGGAAAATCTATATGGGGGTTTCTGTTTGAGCTGTGACCTTGCCTGAGCAATAATAGCATTCCTGGCCCTAGTGTGTTTCAGTTTGTTCCCTGGCTCCACCCCTGACCTGCTGCACACCTCCTCCGCTCTGGCCCTTCAGAACCGCCACTTGCTCTGGCCAATGGAGCCAGGAGTTGCAGGGATGCAGCGGCCGCAGCACTTTTTTCTTAGCAGGTATGCTGACATCATCTGCCACCCCACCCCACCCCACCCCGAATTTCCTGTTCCCTCCGAGCTTAGCTGCAATCCTCACAGTAGCTGAGGGCGGGGAGGAGGGGGAAATGAATTTCCCAGCAACAATATATTGCTCCTTGTTGTAATGCAAAGTATTTTGGTGTGGCTTGGTCTTGAATGAGCAATTCATGTTACAAAAGAGCTGCTCCTAGAAAAATGAAAATTCCTAGAACTGGTTTGCTCAGAGGGATCGACGCAGCTGCACAATGCATGTGTGCATACATGAGACAAATGCACAACAGGTGTGCTGCAGCAGGATGAGCTGCCTGCTCAGCCTGTATGTTTGGAAAATAACAAGGCAGCACTCAGGGATAACATTACAGTAATACCTTGGATTGCAAGTAACTTGGTTTGAGAGCGTTTTGCAAGACAAGAAAACTTTTAAATATTTATTTATTATTATTTTTTTGACTTGATATACAAGCGACGTCTTGCAATACAAGTACTGTAGTACGGCTTAAATGAAAAATCTCTGTATGGATTTTTTTGGGGGGGGGATTTCGTTTTGATATAAGAGTGTTTTGGATTACAAGCACATTTCCGGAACGAATTATGCTCTCAATCCAAGGCATGACTGTATTAAGCTTCAAGAAGAGAGAAATCTTTCTAGATCTATCAGTGTAATGAGAAGTCAGCCACATATTGACCTCAAAGAGGTACTTGGGAGGTACGAACGAATTCTCCGCTCTCCCTAGATGGAAACACACTCTCTGCCTTCTTACATATGACAAATTCAAAGTCAGCCATGCCGTAGCCTAGACCACACATACAGACTCCTTTAAGCAACAGAGTAGCTCACTCGGACAACCATGCCTTAGACCACATGCAGAGTCCTCCAATCTCCAAAGCAGCTCACCCAGGAAACTTTGGGAGACACACCCAAAGAGATCCTACTGTCTTAGAAGGGTATTCTGTGCCTCTCAAGACAAGAGAAGAACTCTCTGCCTCCAGTACAAAAAGCTTTCAGCTGTCTTCCCCAATTACCTGACTTGTCTAGTCCAGTTGCTTGCAGCCTACCAGAACCAGGAAGAGACAAGTTAAATCAGCAGATGCAAGATGCTCCCCTCTCCGCCCCGCCCCCCCAGAACAAGAGAGTGGGCCTCTGTACTACTCCAGAAGCAGTACAGGCAGTCTCCAGGGTCACCACAAAATGCCTTGTTCGAGGAAGTACCTCTTAAAGCATGGCATTTGGGCCTGGGCAGCTCTTCAGAGAGGCCACCTGCCGGATCTCTCATTCCGAGGACTCTGCCAGAGTGAGAGATTGGACAGGAAGGTCTCCAGAGAGGCCACATAATCAGGTAGGCTCTCCAGAGAGCCCACCTGCCTGATCTCTCGCTTTGGGAGAATCCTCAAAGTGAGAGATTGGGTGACCGCCCGGGTGGTCTCTCCAGAGAGCCCACCTGCCTGATCTCTCATTCTGAACACTCTCCACTGGAGGATGGTGCCTGTGATGTCAGGGGGCCCTGTTTATCCACCCTGGGTTGTAGTCTGAACTTCAAAGGAGCTGTCCATGGTGCTGAACATATGGTGGTCAGGGTCCAGCACCATGGACAGTTCCTTTGAAGTTCAAACTAAAGCCCAAAGCGGATAAACTGCCCCACTGACATTGGAGCCGCCAGCCTCCACTGGTGTCTGGAACTCTCCCAAAGCAGGAGATCTCTCCTTGGAGTAGCCCTCTGATCTCTCACTCTGGTATAGAGCGAGGGGTGGGGGGGGCTGCTCTAAGGAGTCCTGCTGGCTGCTCTCCCGCTGTGGCACTTGCTGCAACAGTCAAGCAGGGCCAGTGTGGCAGCGATGGCAGTGCCTGTGGGGGCTGTCCCACTGGTGGGGGGGTGTGATCTGCCACCCCCCTCAATCCGCCACCTGAGCAGCAGGGGATTCACCCTGCCTCACGGGAGGGCTGGCCCTGTAAAATGAGCAGTGAGCAAAACTCTTCACATGCTCAAGGTTGAACTAGTTTGAATATTCTGTATTAGTGCTATTGAATTCTAATTTCTGAGGATTTTTTCTCCCAGTCTCCAGACGTCTAAATGTCATGGAATGTGGCTCTAAGGAACAATGCATGTGTGCACACATGAGAAAAAACGCACAGGTGTGTTACAGCAGCATGAGCTGCCTGCTCAGCCTGTGTGTTTGGGAAATAACCTCTTGGCTACCAAAAGCACTAGCACTGTCCTCTCACAAGGAATCTGGTTGCAAGGCTATCCCCAAATTTTCTACTCCTTGAGGCATCTGGGAGTGGGGGACATAGTGTACTGTCAGGCAGCTTTGTGGTATGGGCTTCTGTCATTTTGCCCGTCCTCACTTCACTTCTCACACAAGCTTTCCTATCTTATGGCAAGTATGTCACTGGGAAAATCCCTTTTAGTTTTAAGCACACCCCACCTCCTTTCCCACTTCTCAGACCTTCTTCTAAGCAAACTCAGCAAAGACTAAGCAAAGAACTGAGAGAGTCTATCCTTTTCTCCCTTTGCATATTGCAAGATAATCAAAAGATGCAGACTGACTCCCTGTTTGGTCCATCCTTCCTCAGATCTATATCTCCTTGGGATTTCCCCCAAATCCCTGTTTTCCCAGTTCATTTTAGCACACTCGCAGTGCCTTGCATATCCTTCAGTGCTGCCAACAGATAATTTACATGGAGCTCTAGTGTGTGTGGGGGGGTGTTTGCTAATTAAACTGCATCTCTCTCTCATTCAGAAGACAGCAGAAACTCCCAACGAGGCAATTGCGTTTAACAGGCGGGGGGGGGGGGGAATACATTACAACAGATCAATAAGGGAAATGCTCTCATTTTCTGCCAAGTTTGCTGCTTTTACATTCCCTGTTTGAACTTGTCACTCTGGCACTCCAGGATAAAGAATGAGAGGCTTGTGAATACTTTACTTTCACCCTGCTTAGAGGCAAAAGTGGGACTTGTAGGTTGGACAGCTAACGGACACTCCGGAAAGTGGCTTTGCATGAGAAGGCCTGCCCCCCTTTGGTTTTACGCACACAACCGGCTTGTGGGTGAGGAACTGAATGAAGCGAGGACCACGTTTCCTTTTATCTCTGTAACACAGTCATGACTGAACACGGCATTATCGATTCCAAAACATTAGGATACATTCATCCATGTACTTACCAGAAGAATGGTAAGTCCATCTGAATGAAACCCAAGAACTGAACTGGAAATGGAATTTCAAAACTAGTGACGCTGCCTTAGCAAAGAGGAATTAGGGAAAGAATAAAAACAGAAGAACATATGAAGAGGCCTGCTGGATCAGACCAGATGGCTTATTGAGTCCAACGTTCTATTTCCCATCGATTCCTCTGGGAAGCCCACAAGCCCACATGAAACCATGAAGCCCACAAGTAGCACCTCCAGCTTGTGTTCCCAGCAACCAGTATTCAGAGGCAAGTTGCCTGATCCTGAAGTTGTATAGCCATCATGATGACCAGTAATCATTGAAATGAAGTTTCTGTGGTAACTTGGAGTAGCTAGCAAATTACAGACAGCACCTGATGGAACGTTCATGCAGTGAGGGGTCTCAGTACCAGTTCCAGGTTCTGAGGGCCCTTGGGCAAGATCCCCTCAATGGACTCCCTCCCTCAGTGAACCTACCTTCTCATCGCCATTGTCACTAGTTGCTACTGCTCCTCATCCTCCTTCACATCCTTGCTCCCACCTGCTTCCTTGACAGGCAGAGAGCCAGTGAACAAGTAGGCAGCAGCATCTACCGCTGCCTCTCCTCACCACCACTATCATAGTCTGGGCCACCAGAGTGAGACCAGCAGGTGAGCAAGCAGGAAAGGAAAACCCTGGGGAAAGGGGGGAGGGAAGGAAATCTAGGGAAGGGCGCAAGAGAGGAGGTGATCGCCCCCCAAATTCTGAAAAAAAATGCAAAATTACATATTTATTTATGTATTTATTTATTGCACACGCACGCACACACTCGTGCACACACACTCACACACACTCAGACCTGGGGGAAATGACAAATGTGCCCGCAGACCCCACAAGGTTGCCTTCCCCTGGCTTTGAGTATTTTTTGACAGATCTTGATAGGCGTGGATTGAAACACCTGGTTATGGAAAAGATCCCCTGTTCTGTGCTTCTTTCAAGATCTGCTCTTTAGTTTGGTGGTGCAAAAATGTAACCTTGATGGCTCGAGGACATGTACTACTTTCAGTGAACAGAGGCCCGATATTATGTGCATGCTTCACAGAGAGTTCAATTCCATCTTCTAACTAAGCACTAGCACAGTATGCAATTAAATTAGCCAGATTGCCTTCCATGTTTTCTGGAAATCCATGAAAAGCACAGGTTATTATTTATTTATTTGATTTGTACCCCACCTATCTACTGAGAAAAAAATGGCACTCAAGGTAGCTTACAATCACAAATAAAACTTGATTAAAACAATAATAAAACAAATGCATTAAAACACAATAACAACATAAAAGCAGCATCCAACCCAGTGTTTCTCAACCTTGGGTCCCCAGATGTTTTTGGCCTACAACTCCCAGCATGCCCCAGCCAGCTATGCTGGCTGGGGCATGCTGAGAGTTGTAGGCCAAAAACATCTGGGGACCCAAGGTTGAGAAACACTGATCCAACCCAACAGAGCCACTTACGTGCCAAAGACCTGCTTGAATCAAAAAGGTCTTTGCCTGCCGGTGGAAGGACAGCAGAGGGGGAGCAAACCTAGCCTCCCTCAGCAGGCAGTTCCACAGCCTGGGAGCGGCCACCAAGAAGGCCCTCTTTCACATTGCCACCAAATGTGCCTCTGAAGGATGGGGATGAGACAGTGGGCGGAGAGCAGAGGGAGGAAAAGAGGCCAGGAGGAGCCATAGAATCCTAAGCCCGCTCCATTGCCCGTCACACCCACAACAAGGTAGGTCCAGCAGTGGGCTGATGGCTGCAATGTCTGTCGGGCAGTGTATCCACTCCGCACTGCCGGCTGAACTTTAAAGGAGCTATCCATGGCGCTGAACCTAACCTGGGGATAAGGTTCAGCACCATGGATACCTCCTTAGAGCTTCAGACTCAAAGCCCAGAGTCGATACACTGTCCCACTGATATTGGAGACCCCAGCCTCCGCTGGGTAGGTCAGCTAGACGAGCCAAGAAGAGGCTGGTCAGGCTGTAAATATAAAGGAAAAGGAGGAACAGGAATGTTTCGCCTCTGTCCTCCTCCTGCCTCGCCGGGCTTCTGCCGGCTCCAATCTCAGAGTTCTCTGTCTGTTGGGCGACAACAGAGGAGGCTGGTGACTCCTGTGTCAGTGGGGCGCCTCTCCCCATCTATTGCAGCTTATATTCTGAGCTTTATAGGAGCTATCCCTGGAAGTGAGCGCGCCTCCATCCACCCCCAAAATAGGTTCACGCCACCACGGAGCACCATGGATCGCTCCTATAAAGCTCAGAATAAAATCTCTTAGGATCGTACTCTTAAGAAACAAAAGCTTGTCTGAATAAAAGTATCCGACATAGCTGTTGCTACCCAGTGGTTTTTTCCGGCTGTCTTGAGGGGATTCACTGGGATCCCTCGGAAGGATTTTAGTGGGGGGGGCCTCAATGAGAAGATCAGTATGCAACGCACTTCCCTGAAAGAACGCTTGCCCATCGTTCCCCGATCTTCCCTTGCAATGTGCAACCGCAGAGGACTGTTGGATGTAGGTTAAGGTGCACCTTCCGTCCACAATGAGGAGATTCAATGAACCTGTCCAGCATTCCTTGCGGACTGTGCAGCCCAGAAGTTGCACAATGGAGTTGGAAAGAGTTCCCTGTGGCTGGAACATCTGAACATTTGAAACGTGCTCACTTTGCTTTTTGTTTTGGTCTGGGTTCCAAGTATTCTGAGAATGCAAAAGTGATGAAACTATTATGAGACACCATGAAGATCCATGTAGATCTAACATTTCTCTCTCTCTCTCTCTCTCTCACACACACACACACACACACCGCCATCTCCCCATCCCAAACCTGGGAACCAGTAAAAAAAAAGGGGGGGGAGTTGATCTGATCTGGGGGAGGAGACAGGAAGATGTTGCTAAGCCTGTTTGCTGCCACAGCAATAGGAAAGGGAGATGAAGCACCTGTCTGTGTGGTACCAAATGTGCCCCTTCGTTGATCCTATTGATCCTAACATTCTCTGACACTTACAGTGAGGCTTACTTCCTGGAATGTGGGTATAGGATTGCAGCCTTAGCCATTTTAAATGCAAGTATGCTGGGTAAGTTGCTTGTGCATCAACATCTAAGGCATCAAGCAAAATTGTTTGTTTTGCGGTTTCTTTCCTTGGCAGCCACAGGGACACTGGAGGCCACAGGGACTGGAGAAGCTTGGGAATCTCCTTTCCTGGCGTTTCCTGCACGATCAGGGTTCTGAATTGCATGGAAGCCTATATACAGCTGTACACACAAAGGCCTCTCCACTGCAGGTGTTTGCGCTGTACACGTGGATGCCTATGGGAGGAGCTTCGTTGTGACGTGATGTCGGGGGGGGGGTACTCACCACGGCCCCATCCCTGCTCACGTGGTGAGTCTGCTCACTCTTAATCACACCTGAATAGGGCTTTTCAAACTGGCCCATTTTCATGGCCACACACTCTGCCCTGTGCCTAGAGCATCAACAGGCCAATAAGCCTTTTTTTTGGTAAAAGGAACCAGACAAAAACGTCGCCGCATTTTCTATCTGGATTTCCCCTCCCCCCCCATCTTCTGTTTTGATCCATTCTCGTGCATGATCAGTGCTCAGAGAGTAGGGTGGCCACTTATTATTTATTTATTTATTTATTTATTATATTTATACCCCGCCTTTTTTCCTTCAAGGAACCCAAGGCGGCTTACGTAATCCTCCTCCTCCTCTCCATTTTAATCCTCACAACAACCCTGTGAGGTAGGGTAGGCTGAGAGTCAGTGACTGGCCCAAAGTCACCCCAGTGAGTTTCATGGCCAAGCAGGGACTAGAACCCGGATCTTCCGAGTCCCAGTCCAGCGCTCTCACCACTATGCCACACTGGCTCACTTATGCATTGCCAAAGAGGAAATACATCATCAAAAAAGAGGATGAAAGAAGCCACCAATTTGCATAAAATATGCACATGCTAATTTATACATGGATGTGCAAACTTAGAAATACTATACCGTAATTTAAATAGAAATAGAGTACATCTCACCCTAGTGGGGAAGCCTGTGATCAGGTGAGCTGCATGCCTTGCTCGGTCTGCTGTCCAGGTGCTGCTGATGGGCAGCTTCAAGGCCCTTTAGTTTAGCTCTTCCTTTGGATGGTTCTTTGTCTTTACACTGGGCTTGGACTGGACAGCCCTTTAAATCAGTGCTTCTCAAATAGTGGGGCGGGCCCCCCAGGGGGGGCGCGAGGCTCCATAAAGGGGGGCTCGTTTGACCTCAGTTAAAAGTTTTTTTTAATATTGTGTTCCTTTAAATCCTGTGCTCCTTTAAATCTTTTCTGCTACAGTTAATAAAGCTATTCTTTGTTGTAAATTGATCCACATTTCTTTCTTTTTTTATTCTCTTATACGTTAATAAGGATACAGTGTTATGCAGAGGTGTACTTATAACAATTTTATAGACAAATGATACTATTTACAGTCGCGCGGGGCGCGCGAAATGTTTTCTTCTTCCTAGGGGGGGCATGACAGAAAATAATTGAGAAGCACTGCTTTAAATAGAGAATGCCTTCAAAATACAGGACAGTTCTCTGGCAGCCCTTCAAACAGAGGAAAATCCTCTGTGAAAGAAGACACATGGCCACCTTATGCAGCATTAGTGTTGCCACACCTCCTCCTTTGGAAGTGTACATGTGCCTTTTGAATATTAGGTGGTAACTGCTAGCAATCCACAGGCGGCAGGCCTCAGAGCTGCGGCTTGCTGTCATCGCTCAGTGAATTAATCACACAGCTAATTTGCCAGCACTTAGAAGCTACAGAAGGGATCAGTGGTGCATACTGGAAATAAGCCAGAAATTGATACCTTCACAGACACTTTGCTAACCTTATTGTAAATGTGCAGCTACCTGCATTTCTTCAACTTCCAAAGTGCGTCTGTGGTGACAAGGGGTATGTCTTACCCTAGTACAGAAACAATGCACATTTAGACTTTGTATGCTACCGTACACCAAAGACTCACACAATACCACCTTTATTTGCACGCATGCCCTGCTGGGAGGTCACTTGGTACCATACGTTTATAGCAGGGGTCCTCAAACTTTTTAAACAGGGCGCCAGTTCATTGTCCCTCAGACTGTTGGGGGGCCGGACTATAGTTTGAAAAAAATATGAACGAATGGATCAAGTAAAAAAAAAAAGGACCCGGGTCCTTTTTTTTCACTTGATAGGGGTGAATTTTTTTTTTCTTAAATGGAAAGTTATTATAAATTAATTATAATGTTAATAAGTGATTAAATGGAGGATGGAATGTTATTTTGATGGGGAAAGTGGGTATAAATTAATGATTTATTTATTTATTTATTTATTCCATTTATACCCCGCTCTTCAGCCAGAAAAGGCTCTCAGAGTGGCTTACACAGATTAATAATAAGACAGTCCCTGCCCTCAGGCTCACAATCTAAAATACATGACACAAAAGGAAAAGGGATTGGGAGGGAGGAGGAAGAATGCCAAACTCAGGCACCAATATAATGTTTGGCATTCTTCCTCCTCCCCCCCCAATCCCTTTTCCTTTTGTGTCATGTCTTTTAGATTGTGAGCCTGAGGGCAGGGACTGTCTTATTATTAATCTGTGTAAGCTGCTCTCTGAGAGCCTTTTCTGGCTGAAGAGCGGGGTATAAATGCAATAAATAAATAAATAATAAGTGATTAAATGGAGGCTGGAATTTTATTTCGATGGCAAAAGTAGGTTTAAAAAATAAGAATGTACTATACATGTAATTAATTCCACAGATAAATTGAATAGTTTTTATTTTCTATTGGAACAATAACTGTGGCCTTATAAAATTGGATAGGATGTTTTTGATATAGTCAAATGGATGATGTTTGTATTTTACTGTTTTTGTAGTGGATCCTTTAATGTTTTTTTGGCAATATGTTTTTTAAAGGGGAAAAGTACTACCTTTTTTGCTGTCTAAAATTGAAATACATTATAAAAGGCTACATACAAATTATAAGCATGTTTTGCTTTTGTCTGGCTGCTCTCTGTGTGTGAGTGCTTTGTGTGGGGTAAACTGAAATACATTATAAAAGAGTCACTGACTCTCAGCCTAACCTACCTCACAGGGTTGTTGTGAGGATAAAGTGGAGAGAAGGAGGATTATGTAAGCTGCCTTGGGTTCCTTGAAGGAAAAAAGGCGGGGTATAAATATAATAAATAAATAAATAAATACAGTAATACCTTGGATTGCAAGTAACTTGGTTCGAGAGCGTTTTGCAAGACAAGCAAATTTTTAAATATTTATTTAATTTTTTTTTTACTTGATATACAAGCGACGTCTTGCAATACAAGTCCTATAGTACGGCTTAAATTAAAAATCTCTGTACAAATTTTTTTGGGGGGGATTTCGTTTTGATATAAGAGTGTTTTGGATTAAAAGCACGTTTCCGGAACGAATTATGCTCTCAATCCAAGGCATGACTGTACAAATTATAAGAGTGTTTCGCTTTTGTCTGGCTGCTCTGTGTGTGTGAGTGCTTTGTGTGGGGTAAACTGCGGGTGTTTGTGGGCTGAGTGTGTTCAAGGAGCTGTGTTGGGGGGGGGGGAACCTGAACTTCCCAGGATCTCTTTTCAGATCGGGTCCCCCACTCACCAGTGAAGGACGCGGCTCCGCCGGTCAGCTGTGTGGCGGCCGCCCGCTTCCCGCTGAGAGCGGCTCCGCCATGTTGGGCAGCCGCTCGCTTCTCCCGTTTTCACCTCCCATCCCAGCTCTGCGGGGGGGGGGGAGGCTGCCGCTTCGGGCCTGCCTCCCCGGGCCTGCCTTTTTTCTCCCGGGGTTGTGCTGGGCTGGGGCGGCTGCCGCTTCTTGAGCGGCGCCGCGGCGTGTGCCTGCTGTCGCCGTTCTGCCTGCTGTCGCCGCAGAGATCGGCAAAACACGCTTATAATTTGTATGCAGCCTTTTATAATGTATTTCAATTTTAGGCAGCAAAAAAAGGGAGTACTTTTCCCCTTTTAAAAAACATATTGCCAAAAAAAAACATTAAAGGATCCACTACAAAAACAGTAAAATACAAACATCGTCCATCTGACTATATCAAAAACATCCTATCCAATTTTTATAAGGCCACAGTTATTGTTCCAATAGAAAATAAAAACTATTCAATTTATCTGTGGAATTAATTACATAATATAGTACATTCTTATTTTTGAATCGCCCATGGGCCAATTGGGCGGCCGCGTGTTGAGCAGCCCGGCAGTCACGCAGCTCTGCTATTCGGCAGCTGCCCCGCCTCCAGCCTTAAGAGGAGCCTTGCTTCTGGAAGCCGGTTACGGCTCCTCTGCTCGGCTCCGCGCCTCCCATCTTCTTCAGCCCGGGATGAGTGCAGGGCAGCACGGTCCCGCTGCTCAGCTGTTTGTGGCGGCGGCAGGAGTGGCAGCAGCAGTAGCAGCAGCAGCCTCCAGCCTTTCGCAGCTGGCTTGAGTAGAGAGGGGCTTTGCCCTTTCCGCACGAGCAGCCGCCGGGCCGGATAGAACGACAAGGCGGGCCTGATGTGTCCCCGCGGGCCGTAGTTTGAAGACCCCCTGCTCATAAGTATTCAATCTAACCCACTCAAAGTCGTTTTTTTTTTTTTTGAAGGTTTGCTTGTAAACTGAGCAGATGGAATATTGAAGGGCGGGCAGTGGTATGCAGACTCGTTCAGCTCTACCTTAATCCATGACAAGTGGGATCTGCCACAAAATGTTTATTTATTTATTATTCGTTTTTATTTACAGTCTCTGTATACCACTCCATATCTAAGTAGATTCCGGAGCAGTGAATGATAAAAAAAAAAAGATAAAAACAGATAAAAGAAAGAAAAACAATATGTTGAAAACAAGGTAACATTAAAAAAATGGTGGTTGGTCAGCAGAGAAGGCTTCCCGGAAGAAGGAGGTCTTCCGCAGGCACTGGAAGCAGCACAATGTTGGAGCAGAATGTTGCAAAGTGGAGTGCTGCTATTTGAGATCCCAGCCACCCCATTCCATTCTGCCCCCCATCCCCATCTCCCAACAGTCAGTCAGCAGTCAGCAAACCCAATCTTCATTGGGCTGTCACACACACACACACACACACACCTTTAGGATTTATTCTAAATATTTTTTTTTGTACTTCTGAAAACATGGTAGTTCCCCCAAGCATTTTGTCACTGGGTAGTGCCATTTGGCTACGTAAGCAACGGTATTCCATGCCTGAACATCAGAAATAGAGGGAATGGTTAGATAGATGGTGTGCATGTGGACTGATTGATCGGATGCCGTTAGTTACCACAGACGTGGGGGGGGTTTCTACACGAGGCTGTTAATCACTGTGCCTACTTCCGGTTCCCATTGCAGCAGTGGGAGCCACCGGGCTCCACCAAAACATGGCACTCAGGGTGGCTAACAATACAATGCAGATTAAAAACAAAATCTTAATTAAAACATAACATAAAAACAAATAAGCTCAAAACAAAATGTAAAACACAACAATAAAAGAAATTGCCAGCAGCCAACCAGTTAAAAACCCACTTCAGCCACAGACCAGCCCATGTGCCAAAGGGCTGCAGAATACAAGTCTTTGCCTGCCGGCAGAAGGACAACAAAGAGGGACCAAGCCAGCCTCCCTCAGGAGAGTCTTCATTGTAGAGCAGTGTTCTCCAACCTTGGGTCCCTAGATGTTTTTGGCCTACAACTCCCAGCATGCCCCAGCCAGCATAGCTGGCTGGGGCATGCTGGGAGTTCTAGGCCAAAAACATCTGGGGACCCAAGGTTGGAGAACACTGGTGTAGAGGGAGGAAATGAAGATTTAAAAGAGAAGTCCCCCTAAACTTGCTGTACCCCTACTGTTGTTCTGGAACTCCCAGAATATTTATCTCTGATAAATGGTGTAATTCACATTAATATATATATATATATATATATATATATATATATATATCTGATAAATGGTGTAATTCACATTTTTTAAAAAAACTAATGTTAAAAAAATATTTTAAAAATAATCGCTGAAATCCAGGTGAAATTTTATTTATTTATTTTATTATATTTATATCCTGCCTTTTTTTCCTGCAAGGAACCCAAGGTGGCTTACATAATCCTCCTCCTCCCCATTTTATCCACACAACAACAACCCTGTGAGGTAGGTTAGGCTAAGAGTCAGTGACTGGCCCAAAGTCACCCAGTGAGCTCCATGGCCTGGAACCCGAATCTCCTGCGTCCCAGTCCAACACTCTGACCACTACGCCACACTCACTCTCTTTTTCTTTCTTTTATTTTATATTCAATATGTAAAAATCATCTAATAACAAAAGTTCCTGGGTGGTTTTCAAGTTGAAAAAAATAATAAAACCATAAAATACACAAATGTAACAAGGAAATAAAATCTGAAACAGAATCACAGACTAATCCTAACCCAATGGCTGGTGGGGGTTAGTTTGGGGGTGGAGGTGGCCCTCTGCTGGTAGAGAGGAGGAACTCTGCCAGAGTGGGTGCATGTCTGACCCAGAGGCCCAGTTATGTCCACAGAAAGCTCCGGGGCCATAAAGCTATTGCTGGTGGTGCTTCCACCAGCAGTGGTGCAGTGGTAAATTTTGAAGTGCAGGCACTCATCATGACAGTCCCCCTAGCCACACCCCCAAGGGGAGGCCAAAACTGCAGGCAGTTGTGTCGTTCCATATCAACAAACGAGTTCCAGCAGTTTTCATCTGTACTAGGAGCAGGTGTTTCATAAAGTTTAATAATAATAATAATAATAATAATAATAATAATAATAATAATTTATTTATTACCCGCCTCTCCATCTAGATCGAGGCGGGGAACAACAGAAAATATAAAATACCTAAACTAAAACAACACAATATATACTATTAAACATCTTAAAACATCCTAAAAACATCTTAAAACATCTTAAAAACATCCTTAAAACATCTTAAAAACATCTTTAAAACATCCTAAAATTCCGCCGGATAGGCCTGCCGGAAGAGTTCAGTCTTTATGGCTTTTTTAAAGTCCAAAAGACTGACAAGTTGACGTATCTCCTCCAGCAGGCCATTCCATAATCTGGGAGCAGCAGAAGAAAAGGTCCTCTGGGTAATGCTAGTCAGCCTAGTTTTGGCTGACTGAAGCAGATTCTTCCCAGAGGACCTAAGTGTGCGGGGTGGATTGTACAGGAGAAGGCGATCCCGTAGGTAGCCTGGACCCAAACCATGTAGGGCTTTAAAGGTAATAACCAACACTTTATACTTCGCCCGGAAACTGATTGGCAGCCAGTGGAGTGCTTTTAAAACTGGTGTGATATGGGCACCCCTAGGTGTACCAGCAACCAGTCTGGCTGCCATATTTTGCACTAATTGAAGTTTCCGGACTAGGTATAAAGGTAGCCCTATGTACAGCGCATTACAGAAGTCGAGCCTCGAAGTTACCAGTGCGTGCACTACCGTCTTTAGGTCTTCCAACTCTAGGAAGGGGCGCAGCTGGCATATCAGCCGAAGCTGATAATAGGCACTCCTAGCCGTCGCATCTATCTGGGATGTCATTTGGAGCGACGGATCCAGGAGCACCCCTAAGCTGCGAACACAGTCTTTCAGGGGGAGTGTAACCCCATCCAGAACTGGTTGACATACCTCCAAACCCAGGTTGTGGCCTTTGACAGCAAGCACCTCCGTCTTGTCTGGATTCAATTTCAGTTTGTTTTCCCTCATCCAGCCCATTACTGCCTCCAGGCATTCATTCAGAGGAGACACACTATCCTTAGCTGATGCTGTTGACGAAGGCATAGAGAAATATATTTGGGTGTCATCAGCATACTGATAGCACCCCGCCCCATGCCTCCAGATGATATCTCCCAGCGGTTTCATGTAGATATTAAATAGCATTGGGGAAAGAATAGCTCCTTGTGGCACGCCACATAGCAGCTCCTTTTTGGAGGAGCAGCTATCCCCAAGCATCACCATCTGGAACCTACCCGAGAGGTAGGACCGGAACCACTGAAGCACAGTGCCCCCGATTCCCAGTCCCCTCAGGCGTTCCAGAAGGATACCATGGTCGATGGTATCGAAAGCCGCTGACTGTTCAAGACCAGGCCACCCCAAAATACAAATACATCACAACTGGGATCACTCAAAACAATATATTGCTGCTGGGAAAATTAATTTCGGCCAACCCCAGATACTGTGAGGATTGCAGCTAAGCTCAGAGGGAACAGGGAAGTCTGGGGGGCGGGGCAGATGACGCCAGCATCCCTGCCAATCAAAAAGTGACCATGCTGCATCCCTGCAAGCCCTGGCTCTACTACACCACTGGACACTGGTGGTAGGACTTTAGACAGCATGTTCAGTTGCCAGGACAGAGTTGGCTTTGGATCCGCTGGATCTAAACACACCAAAAATCCCCTGAGGGCCCCAAGGACTGTGCCCCTCAACTATACCCGCATGGAGCTGGCACAGTGAACTTGGGAAGAGAGGGGGAAAATCAGCTGCAGATCATCAGACTTGAAAAGTCAAGTCTGGTCTGTCTCCATACCTCATGCTCAGGCTGGCCTGGCATGAACCATGAGGGCTTTGGACGTGGTGGAAGATCCACCACGTCTCTCCCACCCCACCACTTAGGACTGCACTGTAACACAGCAACTGAATAAAACCAGAGTAAACATGGAGGCAGCCCTCAAACGAAGGCCATTTAATGGGCATAAGGCCACAAATAGAGTATATAGTTACAACATGCCATTGACGGAGATGATATCAGAGGCAATATGCCTATGTACTCCAGTTGCTGGGGAAGATGGGTGGGAGGGTGCTGTTGCACTCATGTCCTGCTTGTGGGTTTCCCATGGGCAGCTGGTTGGCCACTGTGTGAACAGAATGCAGGACTAGATGGACCCTTGCTCTGATCCAGCATGGCTCTTCTTATATTCTTAGAATCATAGAATCACAGAATAGTAGAGTTGGAAGGGGCCTATAAGGCCATCGAGTCCAACCCCCTGCTCAATGCAGGAGAACAGATGTGGGCAGCCGGGGCAGTGAGTCACCCATCCAAGCACTGACCCGGCTCATACCTGCTTAGCTTCAGCAGGTGGCCGGCATTATGTGTTCTCCAGCTGGTGATAGTGCTGCTTGACAAGACAGGAAGAACAACAGCATCAACCATTTCCTGGAATCCCTTTTGCAAAACTTGACAAACAAGTAATTAAGGAAGTATCTCACCACACCCCTTTCTAGGTAAGCTGCAGCATTGATGTGTGCTTTCATTATGCACCATCAATGAATGGAGTGCAGTATGTATGGCCAACACCTTGAGTAAGGATGGGTGAGAGTTTTGTTCAGTTTATTTGTTTATTTTGCTAGGAAATTACCAAAATTCACAAATATCTTCATAATTGGGATGGAGAGAACTCGATATATATATATATATATATATAGTCATGCTTTGGATTGAGAGCATAATTTGTTCCAGAAACGTGCTTGTAATCCAAAATACTCTTATATCAAAATGAAATCCCCCCAAAAAAAATTGTACAGAGATTTCTCATTTAAGCCGTACTACAGTACTTGTATTGCAAGACGTCGCTTGTATATCAAATAAAAAAATTTAAAAAAAATATTTAAAAATTTGCTTGTCTTGAGAGCAAAACGCTCTCAAACCAAGTTACTTGCAATCCAAGGTATTACTGTATGAGGAGAAACTGAAACTGACAGGTGAAAGTGAAACTGACATTTTCTCCCATCTGTACTTAACAGTAGCTAGGATGTCCTACTTTACAGAAGACAGTCCTGCATTTGAAGGCATCCTCAGTTTGAAGGACTGTCTACTCCACTCCATCTAAGTCTAATGGAGAGCAGGGGACCTGAAGTAGTCCAAGCACTAACTATGGATGAGCAGCAGACCTAGCAGGCACCCAGGTCACCTGGTCACAGTCTTTCCCACTATGGTGTGATATATTGTACATTTCTATTTAAATTACAGAAATTATTTCTAGATTTGCATCTATACCTATAAATTAGCACATACTAATTTTGTGCAAATCTGTTTCCTTTTTTGTCTTCTTTTTGGGGGATGCATTTCCTCTCTAGGGGCAATGTATACCGGTAAGTGGCCAGGCTAACTGTAGCCTATTTTTTTCCCCTAACAACCTCTGGAACTCTTTTTATTCTGTTTATAGGTATAAGCAAAGTAGAAATGAAAAGAGATGTTTGCTTTTCAGTCTTCTGTGGTCTTCTCTCTCTCTTCCAAAGAGACTGCAAGGCTTCGTAGCTCTTGAAGCACTTTTGCAATCTGAACATATTAGCCAAGCTTGTCATAAAAGAATTAGAACTTCCCAAACTGTCCAGCAAACATGCTGTCAACAGTGGTTAATCCATATAAAGTATAATAAAACAATGATTAAAATGTAGGATCAAATCACTGATGAATATTAATTCATTCATTCACTAATCACAGATTTAAAGTAAGGTATTTTAATCAGATTTTAAATTGAGCCTCTCCCTGAAGAGGTTCTTCACTGGGAGCACTGGGTTGTATTCAATGTTAGTCCTACTTATAGTCAGGGATGGGGACTCGGACTCGAGGACTCGACTCGTGAGTCGGACTGAGTCCCCCCTCAGACTCAACTCAGACTCGAGTCCCAATATTTTTAATGGGACTCGAGACTCGACTCGGGACTCGAGACCAAGGACTCTTCAGCATCCCTAGGCTGTACCAGAAGGAGTGGAGAGGAGCGTGATTGCCAGCGAAGAGCGCATGGAAGCGAGGTGTGCCGCTGCTCGGCCACTATGGATGGCTACCAGGAGTGCAGCCCCAACAGTGTGTCAAGATTTATTTTGATTGATGTGTTGCGTACTTGGGAGAGGCAGAAGAAGGACCTGAGATTACTCTGTGTGGCTGCTCTGAGTGTGTTTCTGGTTCCAGCAAGTTCATCACCAGTGGAGTGGGTGTTCAGGGTGGAATTGTGATGAGATCTCACCGTTCCAGAATGGGGGCCAAACATTTAGAAAAAAACATGTTCCTCAAATGCAACAGGGATAAGTTTTAGGAAGTACAGCAAGTTTATTTTTTAACATCATTTTTCTAAAATGCAACCTTTCAGACATTTTGGGTTTGGCTGCCTCTGCCTGCCTGTCTGGGGTTCCCAGCCTCCTCTGCCTGCCTGGTCTCTTCTTGACCAGTTCAACCGTTGAATTGTCCAAGACAAAGGCCTCTGCCTGCCTGCTTTGGGGTTCCCTGCCTCCTCTGCCTGCCTGGTTATTTTGGGTTTTTCTGCCTGGTCTGTTCTTGCCAAAATCAGTTGCAGAGTTTTGAAATAAAAAGGCACACTTGTGCCTAGAATTTATTTAAACCACACATCTGAAACAGCCTTATTTTGTTGGGAAAACCCTCCATTGATTTTAATAGGGACTCGTGGAGTCAGCTTTGGGAGTGACTTGTGACTCGTGAGTCACCATTTTGGACCAAGGACTCGGACTCGAGACTCGGGTCCAAAGACTCGTGACTCGACTCGTGACTCGAGACCAAGGACTCTTCAACATCCCTGCTTATAGTAGACTGATTGAAATGAATGGGACTTAAATTAGACTAACATTGGAAACAACCCACTGTTTTTTAGATGTGTGTACTACTCTTGATTCAAGCAATGCATTTTAAGATGGTTTTCAATTTTTTTGTGTTGTTAAGCCAAGAATATTATATTCATCATGAACAATCTGATCTCGAACTTGCAGATACTGTGATATTTGCATTAATTGACTCACTGATCAATTAATCCAAAGCAAGGTAGTTAATCAGCCTTGACTAATCCAAAGCAAGGTACGGTAGTTAATCAACCAGCATGCTTTCATAATAAGACCTTAACATTGTAGTTTGTAGTCTATTGATTTGTAGTTCAGTGAACATCTTCATCATTATTACATGATCATCATTATTACATGATCATCATCATTTATTGTCTGGTCTACAGTCCTGCACGGCAAGGCTCAGAAAGTGTGCATTGCAAGTGGAAATTGTAGCCAGTTCTCCTGATGTGTCTGGTCACATGCCCAGCAGAAACAAACAAACATTCTTCTCTTTCCAGTTAGTTAGCTGATAATTTCATGGCTTATACTTTGCTATCTTCAGGTCAGCATATAGTCATAGGTGTCTCTCAGAGCCCCCATATTTGTATCTGTGCCACTAAATAAATAAAGCATTGATCATGGTAATAATAATTATGCTGATATGGCAGTGGCCATTTCCTAAGACTCTGCACTGACCTGCTTATGTTTCTTTATTAGGCCTCCAGGGAGAGCAAGGGCGTTTTGAGGCACTGTTAATATTCATCTGCCTTTGATATGATTCGCTCTCAGAGGCTCCATGGGAACCAGAAGATTAGAATAATAAAATAATAGCAAATTGCCCAAGGCAGGATTTGTATATAAAGTCCCTCTAATACATCCAGTCCTTGGACGGCATCATGAAGATGATAACTGAATTATACTTTTAACAAGATTTTGACGATTGATGAAACAACTACGGCCTTGAAAATAAAATCTGCTTTTCCCCGCCCCACGGCAGTGCCCGAAGAGAGATATCCAGGCCATCGCCTCCATGAATTAGTCATTGTATTTATGTATTACCTCTCTCATAATCCCCCATTTGCCGAGACAGAGCCCAACCCAGCTTATTTTGTCTTGGCATTATTAAAATCACTATTACCATTGCAAATGCTTCCAGGGGAGATAGTATTAATAACAGTCTGCTCCATCAAATCCTGTCAGTTCCCAAGGTGATTAATATTCCTGTCAGCAAGAAGCATTATATCGTTTAGGGAGAGCATATTGCTTGGCTGGTAGGCCATTCGTCATCGGCTGTGATAAGTGCATTGTGATCTGCCATTATTGCATTACTGTTTACACAGCTTGAGATGCCTCATAAAGCAGTTAGGAACATGACCAAATGCAGATAGATTCAGATCTTGGAAATGAGAAAAAGTCACCCCAGTTATTGTTGCTCAGGTGCTCGAGTGGCTTGGCTTCTTTCCACCCTGCGATTTTCATGTGGGTGGTGGTGGGTGGCCAGCCTGCATTTTCAAGAAAGAGGAATTCATAAAGAACTTCTGTAGCTTGTAGCTGATCTTTAGGCTGGGATGCTTCACCATGCAGCTTTTCTGAACATGATTACCTTGAAGTAGGGGTGGGTGGATCTGTCAATTTCACTTTCTCTCACATTTGAATTTTTTAAATCTCAAGTTCTTTCTCTCCTGAACTTCACAAATTTTGGTATATTCTTATTAAAAATTGTCAGATGCTGCCTCTCTGGCTCCCTCTGAAGCCCAGCTGGAAAGTTGTAATTCCAATCAAGTAGCTTTATTATGCAGAAGTGATGTACAAGCAGGCATTGCTTCAGGCTACAAACAGCTCCCTGAAGTCAATGGAGACAAGAGATCCACACAAGCTTCGCATCATACAGCAGGATCACTAAGCTCTCCTGAGTTACCTAAGTTAAAGCATCATGAAAGAAAGTTGAGATGAAACTGACTCTGATTGCTACAACCCTCCTGGTTCAAGCTGAGTGGGCTAATAATAGCCGCCCTGTCTTTCCACGGTGGGCCTCTCTGGCTGCCAGTGTGTTAGAACATCCTGTTATGCTGCGTTGCAACTCCCTTTTCATCAGATGTCTAACCCTTGGATCTCTGATTCCCACCCCCTCCACCTCTTCCTTAGGAGTCTGCATTCCCACAGTTTCCAAGGGCCAGGGCCGGCACTACCGCTAGGCAGACCCAGGCGGCTGCCTAGGGCGCGTGGCGGAAGAGGGCGCAGAAACGCTGCGCTCCTTCCTCGCCACCGGCACGCTCCTGCCCTGCCTGCCGCCTCCGCCACGCCTTCCCGCCCGCCGCCGCCGCACCTCCCCCCTCCACTGCCGCCGCTGCACCTCCCCCCCCCGCGTGCGCGTGCCCGCCCGCCCACCAGCCACCTACCTTCGCGTCGCTTCCGGAGCCCCGCCGGCATTGTTTTGGCGGGAGGAACCAGGGCAACAGGGCTTAAACAGCCCTGTTGCCCTGGTTTCCCCAGCAAAAAAAAAAAAGCACGGGGGTCCCGTTGTGTCACTTCCTCCTCCTTGGAGGAGGCGGCAGCAGCAGCCAGCAGCCAGCAGCCAGCAGCGGGGTAGGTAGGTGGTGGCGGCGCCGGCGCTGGCGCAGGGGGGGGTTGCAGAGCAGGGCTGCTTTGCTCCGGACCCCCCCCCCACTGCACGAGAGGGGGGGGTGCTAAATATAATTTGGCCTAGGGCGCCAAACAGCCCTGCACCGGTCCTGCCAAGGGCCCTGCTTGGCCTCCATCTGAGAGATCAGTTTGCAGAGGGACGGCTTCCTCTCTCCCACTGCCATTCTTTCTCCCCTATCTCTCGATCCTGTGCACGATGCCTCAGCAGCATCTTCCCCTCCCCCTCCTGGTCTGACTTGGAATCAGTTCCCATGCCTTCTTGAAGCATGTCTGCAAAGTTGTGGGGGGCCCAATCCCCACAAACATGGCATGAACTGAGATGAGATTCTCACCCATCTGCACCAGCCAAATTGAATAGGTGCCACTATTTATTTTGATTTATTTATTTGTTACATTTATATCCTGCCTTTTCCTCCAAGGAGACTGTGAAGAGAAAGCCAGCCAGGGCAGGTACACACGGACCACACAGGACACCCCCCCACACCTTTCACCAGATACCGCACTTGCTCACAATAGAGCCACTACACTGTTTATAGGTAAACAGAGTTTAATTGAGCATATCAAAACATACACAAAGGCAGTATACAAAGCACGCGCCTGCAACTGACATGGGTATAGAGCGAGTCACAGCAACAGTACACACAACACAAGGTTTACCTGGAATGACCCTGATTCCTCGACAGCCGCGTAGCTCAGCGGCTAGGCGACTTCAGCTAGTTTCACCAGGAGCTGCCCGGGGCTGGATCCTGAGGTCAGACCGAAGCCCTGGACCTCCCCGCAGCTTGCTGCCCACGACCAACAACCTTTTCCCGCCACAAGCCCCTTCCTTTATCCCTTCTTCTTGGCTCCCTCCTCCCTCCTGTGCCCCCCTCCCCTCCTGACCTGTCGAACAGGTCAGGAGTATGTGTTTCTCCGGGTACTTTAGGGTGCTTAGGAGTACTTGCCACTCCTTTATGGCCACTAGGCATCTTGGTGCCCCTCTCCTGTTTGGAATGTTTCACAGCTCATTTGGCTGCCCAGGGAGGGGAAAGTGGCCTGGGGGTGTGCATGTGTGTTCTACTGTGAGCAAGTGCGGTATCAGGTGAAAGGTGGGGGGTCTATGTGGTCTGTGATGTGTACCTGCCCTGGCTGGCTTTCTCTTCACATCCCCCCTTTTGGGGAAGATGGGATTGGGGTTCCTGGGCACTCTGATCCCCATCTACCTTCTCCTTGAGAGAAAGCCCTAGATAGGCCTGTGGCTTATGCTGGCTCAGCTTGTCTGAGCGTGGAAAGCTAAGCAGGGTCAGGCCTGGTTATTACTTGGATGGGAGACCCCTCCTCTAGTTTCCTGCATTGAGCAGGGGGTTGGACTCGATAGCCTTGTAGGCTCCTTCCAACTCTATCTATGAAATGAAATCTAGCCCATCTGCAAGGATGTTTGCGCTGCCCTTGATGTGCTCGACCGAGAAATCGAAGTCCTGCAAAGCCAGGCTCCACTTCAAGAGTTTCTGGTTGGAGCCTTTCACCCGGTCGAGCCATCACAGGGGGGAATGATCGTCTGCAGCTTGAACGGTCGTCCCCATAGCGTAGGGTCGGAGCTTGGTGATTGCCCATACTACCGCCAAGCACTCTTTCTCAACGGTGGCCAAACTGCGTTCCCGGGGTAGGAGCTTCTTACTCAGGTAGGCAACGGGGCGCAGCCCTTGCCTGTCTTGCTCTTGCAACAGGACAGCCCCCATCCCTGCCTCGGAGGTATCTGTTTGCAGGACAAAGGGGGCACTGAAATCAGGTGCTTGGAGGATGGGCGCTGCAGTGAGGCAGGCTTTCAACCCATCGAAAGCAGCCTGGCATGCATCGGACCACTGAACCTTGAGCGGCTGCCACTTCTTGCAAAGATCAGTGAGCGGGGTGGCTAGCTGGCTGAAATGGGGCACAAACTTACGGTAATAGCCGGCTAGCCCGAGAAATGCCTGAACCTGTTTCTTGGTCTGCGGGCACGGCCAGTTCTTTACCAACTCAATTTTGGCTTCTAAGGGCTTGATGTTGCCACCCCCCCACCCTATGTCTTAGGTATTCCACCTCCCCCAACCCGACCTGGCATTTCTTTGCCTTGACTGTTAGTCCAGCCTGGTGAATCTTATGGAAAACGGTGTGGACATGCTCCAAGTGTTGTTCCCAAGTGGGGCTAAAAATGGCGATGTAGTCTAAATAGGCACAGGCAAACTCCCCTAACCCATTGAGGAGCCCATTGACCAGTCTTTGGAAGGTTTCCGGTCCATTTCGGACTCCGAAGGGGTGGGCAGTAAATTGGAAGCAGCCCCAGGTGGGTGACGAAAGCAGACTTCAGAGCCGCACCGGGGTCTAGTACCCTTTGGTCAAATCTAGGGTGGTAATGTACTTCGCCCGCCCCAGCCGCTCCAGCAGGACATCCATGTTCAGAATGGGGTAGGGGTCAGGGACAGTCACCCTGTTGATCTTCCTATAGTCCACACAGAAACGCACCCCCCCATCCTTTTTTGGCAACCAACACGATTGGGGATGACCAGGGGCTGGAGCTGGGCTCGAAGACGCCTAGTTCTAACATGGCTTGCACTTCTTTGGCAATGGCAGCAGCATGGGGCCCCACTGCACGATAGGGGAGAGACTGAATTAGGGGGCTGTCCCCCGTCTAGATGGAGTGCTGAACTAGGGGTGTTCGACCCAGCCGGTCGGAAAACATGGGTGAGAAATCCTCCAACAGTTCCCGCATCTGAGCCCGCTGGGTCTCAGAGAGCGAGGGGGACAGCTCAATTGCTTCTAGCCCCCCCCCTTGCTCCCACTCGCCCAACAGATCCCCATCCATCAGACCTTCTTCAGTACATGCATGCACACTCATTACATTGGGATTTCTGGCATGATACAACTTCAAAGTATTTACCGTACATGGTACATTTTGTGCCACGTGGGATGGTCAGGAAAAGCGACCTTGTAATTGACCTCCCCCACCCTTTCGACGATCACCCCTGGTCCTTCCCATTTAAGGCAGTTTGTCAGTCTTGAGGGGCTTCAGCACCAGTACCTGCCCCCCAACTTCAAAGGTCCGTGGCACAGCTGTCCGGTTGTACCACTCGCTCTGCTTTGCCTGGGCGGTCTTCAAGGCAGCATACATGATTCTCCTCCTCTCCCGTTTATCTTCACAACAACCCTGTGAGTTATGATAGTCCAAGAGTCAGTGACTGGCCCAAGTCACCAGGTGAGCTTCATGGCCGAGGAGGGCCTTGAACATGGGTCTCCCCAGTCCCACTATAACACACTGGCTCTCTGTACTGTTCTCAGCATGGGGAGGACCATGATGTACCTGCCTGCCAAGCACTAACATGGTTGAATACACTGGGATTTTAACCCAAACATTTAAAAGCAAGGCACTCAAAGCCCTGGGCCTGGATGGATGAATCTATCAGCTTCAGTTTCTCCCACATTTGAATTTTTTTTAAAACTCAAGTTCTTTTTGTCCCAAATATGGAGAACTACTGTGTGAATTTTGGTAAATTCTTATCAAAACTGAACTGAAACGAAATTCTCACCGGCCTCTACCTTGGAGGCCTGTGACAGCAATGTCTCTAATTTTAATTGCTCCAGAACACAACAGTTTTCACCATTCAATGGATTTTGTAAGATCAGGCTGGTAGGGGCTGTTCAACAGTCCATCTAGCCAGTTTTGGAATAAAACTAGCAGGATTCTTCTATCTGTTTCACTCCTTCCAACCACCAGATGTTGATAAATTGTGGGCTGTAATCCAGAGTGTGGCTTTGGGCACATTAACAGATATAGTACAATCCTAAACACACTACTAGGGAGGAAGTCCCACTGAACCTAGTGGGGCTTACCTCTGACTAAATATGCTTTAGACCACATTGCATGAGTTATAGAGTCCACAGAAGATACAAGGCTCAACCATACAATATTGTAACTCTCCTAGTATGAGGTACAGATGTCCATGTTAAAAGTCAGGGCTACACTTGTTGGACTGCCTCATCCTTACACTGCTACCTGCTCTCTTTGGTCATTAGGGGAGGTGCCAGGGCCCTTCTGTTGGTTCTGCATGCTCCCTGGATTCAACTTGCAGCCACTGAAAAAAAGGACATTTAGTGCAGTTGACTTCTGGAATACTCTGCATTGGAATTAAGGCATGTGCCAACAATTGTGAGCTTTAGGTGCATGCTAAAGATGTTTCTTTTCACCCAAACATTTTCACATTAATTCTGTTGACTGGGTATGCTGCTGGTTACTCTTTTAGATTTGTACATGTTGAAATGGATGTTTTACTGTCTTTATCTTGTATTTTATTGTTTTTGTTGATTGTGTTTTTTTTTTATTGTATACTGCTTTGGGATGTTCTTTTGTTAAACAATATTATTATTATTATTATTATTATTATTATTATTATTATTATTAATATTTATTTATCGCCCATCTGGCCGGCAACCGGTCACCCTGGGCGATGTACACACAATAAAATACATAAATACAATAAAATACATTAAAACAATATAAAAATTTTAAAATCTTAACCCACCCCATATTCCCGCCTGAACAACCAGGTTTTTAATGAGCGACGGAAGCTCATCAGAGAGGGGGCATGGCGGAGGTCACTCGGGAGAGAGTTCCACAGTACGGGGGCCGCCACAGAAAAGGCCCTCTTCCTCGTCCCCACCAGTCTAGCTGCTCTGGCTGAAGGGACAAGGAGAAGGCCATCCGTGGCAGATCTTGTTGAGCGGCCCACTTGGTGTTGCTGGAGACGCTCCTTATATATATAGCTTAAATTCTTAAACAAACAAACAAACAAATAAATAAAACTTATGTTCCACTAGCAAGTTGCCAGTTTGGCTTCCCACTTCGATAAAGTCTGAAAACGCCTGCCATGAACAACGTAACTGCTGGCTGCACTAGGCACCCGATTCTCTAGTCTACTCCCCAATGAAAATCCAAAGGAACATTAATCTTCAAAACATTAAAGACATCTGACAGCTTGTATACACAATGCTTAGATTGCAGATTATGTAGATAGACTCCCTCTGGGAACAGTTGGTCCTAAAGATCTTTATGGAGGAAGTCAAAGCCTGTTAATATCACAAGGTCGGAGTCAGACAAGACAGATTATATGACATTTGAAAAGCTGGCTCGACTGCATTTGTACAGAAGGCAGAGTGTGAAAATGGGAAAGGATACAAAAGTAGTATTTAAGTGACCTGAGGGCATTTCCAGTACTGAACAATCCCAGGGATCTTTATTCCTGGGAGGAAGAAATGATGGTTTCAGCAGCCAACGTGGCACATACACCACAGGATCTGGTAATTTTAAGCACACCCTAAGGTGCTGACCCCTTAAACTCTGAGCAAATTTTTTTCACCACACCGGCATCAAGACCCTAATAGGCACAGCCACCTACTCCAACACAAGCACAGGCTTCTGTCTGTCCCACCCATGGAATTTCTGAGCCTTGGTTTGGCAATGGCCACTATATAGAGCAGGGATGGGCAACCTGTGGCCCTCCAGATGTTGTTGGACTGCAACTGCTATCAGCCCCTGCCAGCATAGTCAAGGGTGGGGGATGGTATATGAGCTGCAATCCAACAACATCTAGAGGTCCACAAGTTGCCCACCCCTGATATAGAGCCAGAAGTCAAGAAAGGAAGCTCCCATCCCAGTACGATGGCTCCCAGGAAGAGTGTGAAATCTGGATAAGCTCACTTCCTTTTTATTTCCAGCCTCCATTCTGTACTGTACTTCAGTCCTGGTCACAACTGTCTTCAAATTTTCCTGACTTTTCCCTCCTGTGGCTCACGCTGGCTCAGCTTATCTGAGTGTGGAAAGCTAAGCAGGGTCAGGCCTGGTTATTACTTGGATGGGAGACCCCCTCCTCTAGTTTCCTGCATTGAGCAGGGGGTTGGACTCGATGGCCTTGTAGGCCCCTTCCAACTCTATGATCCTATGATCCTCCATAGCACTGTTTCTTAATTTCAGCTGTTTGGCTTGTATGTGGGACGTTATTTCTTTCCTTAGCTCTGATTCTCTTACAGCTCAGTCCTAACTGTGTTAAAATAAAAGCTGGATTTTCACTGGTCTTTTAATAGGGGTGTGCATTTTGTTTCAGAACAAATGAAATACTTAACCAAATGAGGCCTGTTTGGTTCAATTTTCATTCATTCCCAAACTAATGCACTGTGATACAGAAGAGTATGGATTTTTTTTAAAAAATTCCCATTCATACTCATTCATTCCTCATTTATGTCATTTTGAGGACTTTCCTGCTACAGAGGCAGTGGTGGTCTTTTTGGCAGCTGCCATTTTATTTATTTATTTGCATCATTTGTATACTGCTCCATATCTAGAGAGATTCTGGAGCAGTGAACAATAAAAAGATAAAACAGATAAAAGAATAAAAACAATGCATTAAAAACAGAATCACATTAAAACCGTGGCTGGTCAGCGAGGAAGGCTTCCCCAAACTAAGACGCCTTCAGCAGGTGCTGAAAACAGCACAGTGTCGAAGCCTGACTGGCCTCCAGAAGCTGGGAGTTCCATAGGAGTGGAGCCGCCACACTGAAGGCTCTTCTCCTGGTGGCCTCCAATTGGGCCACAGGTTCACGTGGTGGAACCACCAGGAGAATGTCCTCCAAATGACCTCAGTGACCAGGCAGGTTGGTAAGGGAGAAGCCACTCTCTCAAGTATCCTGGTCCTAGTATTACCCCAGAACCATATTACCCCAGACTGTGTACTGTTTCAGAGCAGCCACTATCTCTACCTCTATCTCTATCATCTATCTATCTATCTATATCTTATTTTTCAAATTCCACTGAAGTTTATATAGAAATTTATTGTGAGGATTGCTGGAGTAACATGTATTGCATATTGCATATTGTAATAACACAATTTTGCAATATTTATTGCATATTGTATAACACAATGAATTAGCATTATTTTGTTATTATTTACATTTAAAAGGGGGATGGGGCAGGAATGACAGTCTACTATTTGGGCTGCCATTTTTCGTGTCACCTGCTACACCCCACAATGCTACTGACTGGGGCCACTGAAATCAGCTGTGCTGCTGCTTGCCTCCACAGTAGAAAGAAAGAGACCTACAACAACGACTGTAGCGACAACAACCGTGATTTCTATGAATGAATGATTATGTTTTTTTACGAATGAACTATGGGTTGTATCCAGAGTTTGGCCTACTTAGAGTAGACTCATTGAAATTAATGGGACAAGTTGGACTAACACGGGATACAATCCAATGAAATGAGTGAGGTCTTGAATAATGAAAATGAATGGAATACAAAAACCAAAAAGGAAGTTAATGCATACCCATACCAAGTCTCTGTATCTTTGTCTCCCAACATCTCATTTGTTATTAGAGGGTTCATGAATTGCCAAGGCTACAAGTAGTGACCAGAAACAAAGGTAGTGGGTGGTTAGGGAGAAAGGTCTGTGATCAAGCTATACAGTTACAGGTGTACAATCAAATTCATGTGGCTGTTTAATGAGTGCACTCAATAAATACAGTAAATATTGGATCTACAACTTCCATTCACTAGCCTTCCTGTCTTATTTTCTTTCTACCTTTCAATGATGACCAAGGTGACTTTCCAAAACACATTTATGGCTCTGCTGCTGTGTTATAAGAACTACATGTTCCAAGTTTGGGTCTGAATCACATTTTTATAACTAAATTCTAAACACTCTGAAAACATTGTTTATAATGGAATTACTGAGTGACCCTTAAGCCTAAGGAAATGCTGCTAGAACACTCTATAAAGGTTAGGAAATACACCTCTAGCTCAATTCCATAGAGCCTGTTTTGGGGCACTCACCAGAGAGCAAAAGGTGTGGGCCTAAGGCACTTTCCAGCACACCAGGATGTTATGATTAAAGGACGCCAATTTCTATGCCTTATGGTACAAGATGGGGTAGGTAACCAGAGTTTGACTTTTTCCACTTAGATGATAAAATCCTGATTTATAAATGGGGCAATCCTGACCTGTGGTAGTTCTTTGGGCTAACTTCAAGCCCTTGAGAAATCATCCTATCACTTAACAACAAAGAGTCTTGTGACACCTTCAACAGCTAATGGATGGATTGTAACATAAGCTCTCATGGGCTAGAGTCCCACTTTGTTGGATGCATGAGGAGCACACACCTCTCTCTCTCTCTACCTACCCATCTACCCATTACACAGAAGTGTTTGTTAATAGTGGTACAAAAAGACCATGAAATGAAAGTGGGAACAATAAGTCTGTGGCATTGACTACCCCTCTGGAACTTATCCTGGAACCAATTCATATGGCAATGAATGAAAAATGTGGGATATGGACAGAGTGTCTAATCTTGAAAATATTCTGATATCTATCTAGGGCAGGGCAGGTTCACAAGTCATGGAAAACCTTTGAAATGTGAGTTGAGGCAGAGAATAGTAAATCTAACACATCAGCCTTTCCCAATCTGGTGCCCTCCAGATCTTGTGGACTACAACTCCTACCTTCCCTGACCTTTGGCCATGCTGGCTGGGATGATTGGAGTTGTAGTCCAAAACATCTGGACTACACATGATGGACTACACTAGTCCTACACATGATGGAGTTTCCACAAAATTGACCACTACACCAAAATCCTCTGCAAAAAGGATATGCATATGCATCCATCACACAAATATGCCCACATCTGTTCTCCTGTATTGGCAGAGGGTTGGACTCGATGGCTTTATAGGCACCTTCCAACTCTACAGTATTCTATGATTCTATGAACAGAGCTAGCTTCCTGGTGTTCCTTTCACCCCCCTCCCTCCCTGCAGTTCCTGTGCTCTTCCCTTCAAGCTCCATGAAAGTCTCATTCAGGGAACAGACAGGTAGGTATGCACACAGTCCAAAGCAATCAAGGGCCTAAATTGTCTGAGGCTGTACTCTACAACAAATGTACTAAAATGGTCACGCTCTTTTTCCATACAAATCCTTGCTCACTCACACAAGTCCACTCATAATGCAATCTTTACCTTTTGCACAGGTATGTTTCCTGGGGAGAAAGAAAAGATTTGAAAGCTGTCAGAAGCTTATATTTTGATAAACTGGTAACTCAGTTGAGATATTTTATCTGATAAAAAAGTTCACCTACATCCTTCTACACTGCTGCAATCAAGTCATGGCCTGAACATCTCAATCAAGATGGGAAACTGTCCAGGATAATGAATGCTCACTTCCGAATTCATTCCTTCAACAGCATATACCTACCACATTCAAAAGCGTTGAATCCTTTTAACTACTTCCCACATGTTCATGCTCATTCAGAGTACAATCAAGCTCTGTTCAGGCATTCTGTACCCAAACAGAGAAAACACACGAGGGAAGGGAGGGCTCCAGGCCCCTTCTTGTTGGCTTCCATCACCTTGTACTCATGGAGGTGATGGTCTGAAGAGGAGAGTCTCCTGTAATCCATGGAGGCTCTCCACGACCATGTTGAGCCCAGAATATGGATTTTCCAGCAACCTGGCTCACATGGAGGGCCTCCATGAATTCAAGCGGTTCTCCTCTTCAGACCAGCACCTCCGCAAGTATAGGGAGATGGAAATGCGTGAGGAGGGGGCAGGGCTGGAGTGCTCCCTCTCCCCCTGTTTTTGCTCTATTCAGAATACCTGAATACAGCTTCAGTCACTCAAACACCTGTAGCTACAAGCCAGTGGTCATTAAAACAAACCTTTGCAGTCTCCAGTGTTTCTCTAGGTCTGGAAGATTTTTCCAGTATCTCCACTGAGTAGTGACAGGTTTCATGAAGACTAGGTAATGGCCAATTCAAAAGTTACCCAGGGAGAAGTGCAGATCTGGCTAGTCCACACGGGAAGCCAAATCCAGATGTTACTGTAGCTGCATGGGTACTGCCCCAATTATGTGGAAGCTGTTTTCAAAGGCAACCACATTGTTCCAGTTACATTTGAAATGCTTCTCCCCCTATTAGCCTATGAGCTAGGCGGCTGAAACATGTTAATGAAATAAAATATTACAGTCATTACTCCTCCCACCCACCACCCCCAGCCCTGGCTTGGTATTTTTAACACTGATGTCTGCACAGCGCTAGGCGATGTCCCAAAATACTTGCAAAATATTGCCATCAAAGTTAAGCCAATGACAAGGACAGAATGATCCTTAGATGGCTAAATTGTACAGGTGGATTGGTCAGATCAATGCAGAGATCTATATATAATAAAAGAAGGTGTCCTGACTGACTGACTGACTGACTCATCAACGCCCAGCTCAAACCGTTTAATCTAGGAACGTGAATTTTTGAAGGGACATTGCTTTTATGACGTAGACCCCCACTAAGGAAGGATTTTGGGAAATTCCGTCCCTAAGGGGGTGAAAAAGGGGGGCAAAATCACCCCACAATCATATCTCCTATGGGCAAAGCAACAGGGCGGCAGTTATGCAAATAGGCCTCACCTCAGAATTCCTGCAGGACCCAATAGGAGCAAGTTATGCAAATTGCCCATAGGACTCTTAGAATGTTCGTATGAATTCCTGCAGGGGGGCCAATAGGGCTGGGTATGCAAATCTCCCCTAGGCCATTTAGAATGTTCTCTGAGGGGGTGAAAAGGGAGGGAAACTTTTTAAATTACTGAATGACTGACTGCTGTGGGGGGGGGGGCGTCATCACATAGGCTCCATCATGTTTTGACGGATCTACCCCAAACTTGGCATGCTCACTCTTCATCACTTGTAGACTCTTAGGATTAACCTGATTTTTCTTTAAGAACAGATATTTCTGTCACAAAAGATTTCTGCTGCCAGCACCCAGCCTAAACGTTACACTTTCACTCAGAGACACTGCATATTTTCCATACATGTTTCTTTTAAAAACAATTATACCAAATCCTAAAATCCATGCGAGCGCAGCCGCAGGCAACAGCTAGTTAAGACATAAATTAGGGTTAGGTGAAACTGTCAATTTTGGTATCTCTCTGAATTTCATTTTTTCAGTCTTCGATTTGTACTGTCCCATTTCCGCATCAGTTTGCAATTTTTTTAAAAAGCCCGTATTGGTTTATATGGATTTTTGTATGCATTTCTCCTAATATGTGCACTTTTGTCTAATATACACATTTTTGCAAGCAGTTTTCCATTATGCAATACTGTTTTTTTCCCTAATGCACACATTTTTGTGCACATATTTCCCAAAAATACATATATTTTTTGGTATGGATTTTTGGTTTGGAGAACTGCATCACAAAACCTGGAAAAGTGCAATTCACTAAGAACAACTGCATTCCAAAGGACAACGGCATATTGATTCAGGCAGTGTGAATTCTGTAAATTCCTATCGCTGTGTAAACTGAACAAAATTCTCCTCCTTCCCTAGACCCAACACTATGATGTACTTTAATTGTGCAATTTATATTGCATCATATAAGATTTTTTTAAAAAGAGATGATTATAAGAAATAATTCTGGGGCTCTATGTGCTCAGCAAAATCAGAGCGATACAGACCCTCCAAGTAGATACATCCTAACTCTTGCATTTAACCAGAGGCAGCACCAAAACGACATGTTGGATGTTGTGTAAATTCCTCCCTGCCACAATGTAGATAGCCTCCATTGTAAACCGGGCCCTCTACGTGGCTGCCCAATCAAATCAGTGTCCTGGTTCACATGGCCCCTCACCCCCTTTTGTTGAGGGAAGGTTCCCATGCAAACCAGGGTTTCATTTCATGCCATTGGGTGTCCACATGGAAAGCTCAGTTCACACGGGAGACTCTGGGTTGTATCCGGAGACCTAGGGTGTAATCCTATGTAGGTTTAGACAGAAAAAAAGTCCTAGAACTCCCAGAATTCCCCAGCCAGCATAGCTGGCTGGGGAATGCTGGGTGTTGAAGGACTTTTTTCCCTGTCTAAACATGCATAGGCTTGTGCCCTTAGTTATACTTCGAATAAGCCCATTGAAATCTATATGATTTAAGTTAGAAATGACTAACTTAAGTCTCATTGATTTCAGTGGGTCTACTCTACCTTACCTGCATGGTGGGAGGGGAGCAAACTGTATGCTAGTCATTTTAAGAAAGAAAAAGACCAAGAAAAGAAAAGAAAAAACACAAGCCCCCTGGTTTTAGAGAATATCCATTCTTGAGGAAAATAATACAGGTCTCTTGCACTTCATTTTGCAGCGAATGTTAAACCCAGGCAAATATGCAAGTGCTGGACATGGCCTACAATTCTAATTCAGAGGAAGATTGGAAATGGTGCACTACTTCTTCTGACTGGACTCATTTTTCCTTCTTATCTTTCAGTTCTTGGCAAACACTGGGGAAGCAAGGCCAAAGCAAGTGTCAAGATGCAACAACAGACACGCTAGTAAACCTAAATTAGGACTGCTGCCTGCAGATTTCCTGTGCAGTCTTGGTGATGCTACTTCCATTCATGAGCTCTGCTGACTAGAAATCAAATTCAAATCCACTTGGGTTTTGCCAGGTATATTGTCCCAGTTTTGAGGTAGGGATGGGTGAGAAATTCATTGGGTTTTCAATTTTATGTGAGAATACCCAGTTCAGCATCTCCCGAAACTGAACACAGAATGGAACACATCTCAGTTAATGTAATCTGTACATTCCTGAGGCTTGCAGGGGTGCATACCACAAATGCGTACTTTTGAAAGGTACACACAGAGAATGTGTACATTTGAAAGTGCACTCAAAACTGCTATTCCCAATGGGTGGGAAATGCATACATTTAAGAAATGCATATAGATAATGCAGACATTTAGAAAAATGTGCACAGAAAAAAGTATGAATTTCCATGCGGGGGTGGGGGGGTGGAGGCTTGCAATTTGATGTGGTCCCAAGTCAGAACAAGCTTAGCGGTGGAAAAACGAGAACCTCAACGAGATCGGGCCTGACAGAGTTGCCCATTCCTAGTCTGAGGCAAATTTTATTTTACATGGCGTCCTTGGATGGAAATACCTCATGAAATTTTCAGAATGTCTTTTCAGTATTGAAGAGACCCAAATCATGCTCCCTCTCTTTATGTTGTGGCTGCAAGCAGAAAGAGAAGCAAACAACACATAAAATGGGAGAAAATGACCACCACTTCCCAATGATGGTGCAAATGGTCGTTTATAAGACGCCAACCCTAGGTCAGCTTGACCCCATTTTGGCTCAGATATCTCAAAAATTTTATAAGGCTCCATCTCTAGTTCCTGTTTACTGGTTATTTTTCTAGTTTAGGAGATCGGTTTCACTTGCTCCCCCCCCCCTTGCTAACATTTAATGAGGGCCACTGCTGTTTTTCTAATTTAGCAATAGAGTAATTCATTACTTTTACTGACAACACAAGAGACTGGAGACCTCTGTACATAAATTCAGAATCAGCTAGTCTGGAAAGAGTCTGAATGGAAATTTGCCTCAGCAACAAGGCTACCGGACAACCAAATAATAAGCATGGTAGGAAGGAGATGGAAATTATTAAGACTGTATGGGATCCAGCACTGACAACACAGTGCATTACTCTCCACTGAAGTTGGGGGAATCAGCTTATGTTAAGCATAAGTTTGATCTACTGAATGTTGGGAATAATCCAGCCAAAGTTAGAAGTTACATTGATTTCTGGTCAGGTATGTGCTTAAATCTCCTTCTATAAAATCAATGGGTCTTAAGAACATGTAATTTTGCATATGACATGCCAGGGATGTTGAAGAGTCCTTGGTCTCGAGTCACAAGTCGAGTCACGAGTCTTTGGACCCGAGTCTCGAGTCCGAGTCCGAGTCCTTGGTCCAAAACGGTGACTCATGAGTCACGAGTCACGAGTCACTCCCAAAGCTGACTCCACGAGTCCCTATTAAAATCAATGGGGTTTTCCCCCAACAAAATAAGGCTACTTCACACTCAGAGCAGCCACACAGAGTAATCTCAGGTCCTTCTTCTGCCTCTCCCAAGTACGCAACACATCAATCAAAATAAATCTTGACACACTGTTGGGGCTGCACTCCTGGTAGCCGTCCATAGTGGCCGAGCAGCGGCGCACCTCGCTTCCATGCGCTCTTCGCCGGCAACCACGCTCCTCTCCACTCCTTCTGGCACAGCCCAGGGATGTTGACGAGTCCTCGGTCTCGAGTCCCGAGTCGAGTCTCGAGTCCTATTAAAAATATTGGGACTCGAGTCCGAGTCGAGTCAGAGGGGGGACTCAGTCCGACTCACGAGTCGAGTCCTCGAGTCCGAGTCCCCATCCCTGCGTCATGCACATTTTGGTATAGGGGTAAGGAGCTGGAGTGCAGTTTTGTTTCTGTTTTCCATAAAAAGAGCCCATTTGGAATTGGAAACCATTTGGATTGAGTGTACGGAGGGGGAGCAGGCTTTTGCATGCTCTCCCTGACTCCTAAATCCCATGCGTTCATCCACCCTGGCACACAGAGTTGGTGAACATGTGGACAGTAGGAGTGGGAGAGTGAGCACAGTCCTGTCCCCCTCAGTGCATTTTCAGCTTGCACAATTTCTGACTGTGGGGAAAGAGCTATCAACATTTCAAACAACTTTTCAGGATCCAGGGATGGGAATTCATAGGTTCTCAATACAATGTATGCAGGCGAAATCAAAGCAATCATCATACTATATAGCCGGGGTGTTGAACTTCAGTCCAGTGGGCCAAAGCTGGCCCACCCGCGGTCCCAATCCAGCCCTTCCCCCAAATGACCATCCACCCTTCCCCTGGCCTTCTCCTTCCTCTGACAGCTGATCTGCCTTTTATGGAGAAATGTGTGAATCTTGGTCAATTCTTCTATTAAAAAAAGAACAAAATGTAATTCTCTCCCATCCCTACGATATACCTTTTTATAGCTGCGAAACATGCCAAAGCTAAGCATGTCTGGGTATGATCAGGGTCTGGATGCGAGACTGCCTGGGAATCCCATATACATTGTCTTGAATAGCATGGGACTTACTTCTGAATAAATGTGCATTTCGCTGCAAATCTCTTGCTGCTTGCACAGTGGAAGAGGAGAACTATGCATGGAGCAGTCTCCTGCCTATTCTTGCTAGCTGTCAATCCTTTAGAAACCTCCACGAAATCTACTTGTGCTAAACTACCTTTGCTTCACCTGTTCTATCATTTCTGCCTTCCACCCAGTTTCCACCCACCAAACTCTAGCACTGCATTAACTGTGTATCAGTGAAGGTGCTGCATATTGGTTGTAGCTATAGTGGCATATTATTTATCGGAACAGAAAGAATTAGAGACACGGGCAATTATAGATAAACTCTTAAAGAGCGGGTGTAAAAATCAAAGCTGGCAATTATAGGAGGTGCAGTTTATATCTGGATGAGAAGAATAGCATCTCAGAAACAGGGCCTGTATCAAGGTGACATTTTAGTAGCCCGTAAGAGATAAATAGGCAGGTTGCCATGAGGGCAACCCTCTTCCTTCAAGACAAAGAGAAAACGTATTCTTTGTCTCTCAGAAAGAAAAGGCAAAAATGTCAAATTAAGCACAGCAGACATAGAGGTGCTGATGGCCTTTCCATAAATGCCTTCATGCAAATCGATGGCGTGACCACACACTTGTACCCTTTCTGTTGCAGCATCTCAAAAAGGATATTGTAGAGTTAGAAAAGCTTCGGGAAGGAGGCAGCCAAAATGATCAGGGGGCTGGAGCAGCTGCCCTTTGAGGGAAGGTAACAACATTTGGGGCTTTTTAGTTTAGGGGGGGAAAGGTGAGTAAGGGGGGGCATGATAGAGGTTATTAAATTGTGCATGATGTGGAGGGAGAAAGACCTCTCTCTCTCTCTCTTTCCCCTCCTCCCTCTTATAATACTAGAACCACCGGGTTATCCAAGAAAGCTGAATGGTGGGAGATTTAACTAAGTGCCGTGTGAAGAAGTACTTCCTTTTGTCTTTTGACAAAAGGAAGTATTTCTTCCCACTGGCACTTAGTTAAACTATAAAATTCACTTCCACATGATGGGGTGATGGCCCCCAGTTTGGATGGCTTTAAAAGAGGATTAGACACATTCATGGAGGAGAAGGCTATCAGTGGCTACTAGTCATGATGATGACTATATAGGCTACCTCCAGAATCATGAAGATCAGTTGTATGCTGGGAGTTGTAAGACTTTTCTCTGTCTAAGCATGCATAGAATGGAATCCTAAATACCATTACCAGTCATATCTGGAAGGTGGAAATCCAACTGTTTGTTTTGATTGCTGTTGGAGACTTCAACATTGTTCCTTTGAGCTTCACCACATTCGTGACCGTCCTGGCAATCATTGTGGCAGAACCGTGCGGAGAACCCTGTTGCTTCAAGATTATTGTGCTTAAATGTATTGACTGACTGTGCTTTCCTAGAACTCTGTGTGTCTCTGTGTAGGAGGAGACCTTGCAAAAGAAACAGACTTACGGTACAGGATGTCTCTCCCTCCAAGAATGCTCATTATAACTGTGTTACTAGACCTTGATCATCAATAAAATGTCATCTGTTTACTGAAACTTGGATCCAGTAAAGTTGTTACCAAGAGAGCATGCAGGAAGCAGATGGAATGCCGATTGGCTGATGGTGGCATTTGCAACATCCTCTTTCATCACAATTCACAAGGACGCATTTGGAGTAAAATGTGAAGGCAGAAGAAGGCAGGAAATAGCAAGGCATGCAGGGTGCACTCACCAAACTGAAATTGGGGCTGTTAGTCCATTCAAGTTTAAGTGCCCTGCAGTTAATGAATACCTCAGGTGGTGCTTGTGCTTCTTCTTTTTCTGGTCATCTTTCAGGGCAGAAGTTTAAAACACACACACACACACACACACACACACACACACACACACAAGCTTCCTGCTCATCTGGATAACTGGATTAATGGCCAAAGATTCTTAACTATCCATGGTCACTCTTTCATCCCAAACTACACATCAATGCACATGCCAAAGTGACTTCCTTTCTTCTCCTGTTACTGCCATTCCATAAGAAACAAGAAGATGCTCCATTGCATTCAAGTATTCCACCTTGGTGCCTTCTGGTCTGTGTTGGACTACAACTTCCATCATCCTCCCATCGGCTAGCTGTTTGGTTTTTGACTGAGACATATGGCTGCATATGTCCCAGTCCAACGAACAAACAAAAAACCATTGCCCTGTCAAAACCTCCTTTTAAAGATGATCCAAAGTTTTGACAGTTAGCTAACTGTCAAAACTTCTTTTCCCCAGAAAAAGGGGCTGGAATGCACTTTTCACTTTCCTGAGCACCTAGAGTTTCAGGAAAAATTGCAAAATGTGCATCACCCTGAGCACTGTCGGGGAGGGGGGTGGTGGGAGATGAGGATCTCACCACAAAGGGGGTATAAAATCATAGCTCCCCCTTTTCATGAGCATAGATCACTCGCGCCTTTGCTTTCCCTTGACAGCTCGCCTTTTGACAGCTGTCAAGAGAAAGCCAAAGGGGGGAACCCTATTTGGAGCCTCTTTGGGGCAATGTTCAGGCTTGGTACCTGCTGCCCCTTGGCAGCAGGTACCCCCCAGGACATTCCCCCAGCTGAGGCTTTAGATTCCCGCAGTCGCACAACTGAAAACCTCCGCAGTTGTGCAAGTGCAGTGAAAATAATAATAATTTTGAAAAAACAAACCTATTTGCATGCACAATTTTTTTTAAACAAAATTGTCTGCCAGCAACTGACAGCCCCTCCAAGGTGCCGTTCAGGCCTGTCAGTGGCTGTCAAAATGGTGATCCGCGAAAGCCAGTTGTCAAGCAGGTTTTTATGATCTCGGGGGGGGGGGGAGAGAAAGAAGGAACAGGAAAAAAGTTGGGGTGAGCCAAAAACAGCTCGCAGTCATGGCAGGGAGGGCAGCAAGCCAGTGCCACTTGCCCCCAAGTGCCACTTGGACACTTGCAGTGCAGCTGGCACTGGAGGGTGCCTGGGCACACTTGACAAGAGCAACAAGGCTTTTTTTTGCCACTCTTGCCAAGCAGCTCGGTAGCCAATTCTTGGCAGTCACGATGGGGGTTTGGATGACATGACAACCCATCGTGGGTATAACAACCCCTAGAACAAGCTATGGGTTGTCAGGGTGGCTTGTTGCCCTCAAGCAAACCACTGTGGAAAATAACCCATATACACATGGAATTTATCCAAACATTCAGTTTATTTTCAACGCGTTGGAAGAAACTTCCACAGAAAGTTTTTCTGCCTGTGTGACCCATGCACACCTCTTTAATAAGGCACTGCAGGTCAGACAGCACTGATTGGTTCATTTTGTTACTAGGAAAGCCGTTGAGCGGATTGGCTACATACAAACCTGCCTTATCTATAAACACTGCCTAATTTCTACGTTCTTAACATTCCTCACTCATCCTGTACTATCTCTTGCTGTTCCACATCCCATAAAATGGTTTCCACACCACCCTGCAAGAATTGGTTCAGGTTCACATGACACGACGACAACCTATCATGGGTAGTACCCACAATGGGTCGTTGTGTCGTGTGAACCCAGTCTCTAGCAGCTAGCAGTCTGAGTACAGGTCCTTAAAAATATCTTGGTGTGAAAAGGATCCATTCCCTGGGCTTTTAATGTCAGTTGTTCTTCTCTGAAGCCTCTTTAGGGCTCTCATCAGGTGTTTTATTCTGACAAGTTTGGTGACAAGCTAAACTCAGTATTGTTTTGTTAATGAAGCCTAACCAGTCTGTAGTTTGCCAAAGAAGGTTTATTTCCGTTTCCAGAGACAGGGAGAGCTCATCATACTGGGGGGAGTTATTTATCTGCTCTCTACTTTTACACAACCTGATTGGGAACAAAATTATTGCCCAAAATGGAAGAGCATTTGCAGAAGGAATACCGCTGCCAAACTGTCAATATTGGATAGGATTATACAGCTCTAGAATATGCTGCATTTGTGACTATTAAAAAAAATCTATGTGCAATCCATCAGAGTTGGGAGGACTATCAAATCAAATGTGGGTACTGTGCAATTTATCAGAATAGAGTATACAAGCTTTTATTTCAATCAAAGTAACTTATGGTCAAATCATGATTTTTCAATGTAAGGTGGTAATGTGGATCATTTAAGTAAGTAAGTAAGCCATGAATATCAAAACAGTATGGAAAAATCCAAAGGACATATAACGGAGAAGATAACTAAGCAATTTTAAGAATCAGTTAAGAGTTTTGAACAAAAGATCCAAGAAGGATTTAGAAAGCAGATTAAACAATATTGAAAGAAACCCATTAGCCTTTGAGGAGAATGAAGAAAAATTGGGCCAAATCTTTTAAATTGTTAGCACGTTACAAGAAGATCAAGAAGTAATGAATAACAAATTTTTATAAGTAAAACCATCTTCAATATAATGAGAAGCCTCTAATGCAGTGTTTCTCAACCTTGGGTCCCCAGATGTTTTTGGCCTACAACTCCCAGTATGCCCCAGCCAGCTACGCTGGCTGGGGCATGCTGGGAGTTGTAGGCCAAAAACATCTGGGGACCCAAGGTTGAGAAACACTGCTCTAATGTAAGAAGTTAAATTAAGGGTGCAACCCTATGCATGTTTAGACAGAAAAAAAAGTCCTACAATTCCCAGCATGCCCTGTTGAAAATAAGGAGGAGAAAGCTAGAGCTAGCCTTACCAATTAGCAGAGCGAGATGGCTGATTTTGAGTTGCTCTTAGGGAGAAGCGCGTGTGGGTACTGTGCACCTTGAGCTGGTGGTGGGCACCTTCAGGTGTCCCCAATGCAGTGCCTGTGGGTACCATGGCACCCACGGGAATCTCTAAGTACCCCCATGAAGCTCTCCACTCCCTGCCCCCCTCAAAAACATTTTTTAATTAAAAAACCCTTGGTAAATATTAGGGCAATCTTCTTCATCTCACTTTCTAGCCTAACTAGTTCTATCCCTCCAGCTCCTTAGCTCACTGTTTCTCCCTCTCCTAGCCTCTAGCCTTGCTCTTTCTCTCCCCACCACCTCTTTAGATCACTTTTGACTAGCCAGGGTCCCACGGCAGCCATTATGTGACTAGCCACATCCTCCATGGGAGCCATTTTGTGGTGGTATCCACAGCAGTTTCTCAAATTCCCAAATGTGCCCATAGGTCCAAAAAGGTTGGGGACCTCTGGGTTAATTGCTGTCGGTTTGGGGAAACCAAGGGTCTATGAGAGACTGGCTGGGTGGCCCTTGTTTCTCCATAATATTTTTTTTGCCTCAGTTTCCCATCTGTAAATGTGAATTCCGTTGTTCTCCTTCACCAGGCTGCTTTGAGGATGAGGATGATAGTGAATCGTGCACCACTTTGTATCCTGAATAAGTCATATGATTAGAAATATAAATTAAGAGATATAAGCTCAGCAGCTACATGAGCTGACAAGAAAGAGACCCAAACAAGCCTTTGGTGAGATTTGAATCACCAAAACTTCTTTTTTCAGGGTGTAAAAGACCATAAGACCCATACTCACATGCAGCTGCTTTTGAGGAGGGATGACTAAGAGATAGTGGATAGTATCCAACAGGGCCACTGTGCAAGCGGGACCCACCACTTGCTCAACAGAGAGCTTCCTAGAGGAAGCCCCAAAATGGGCAGAAATACTTGTTTCTGGATCCGGACACATCGGCAGAGTTCCCTTATGTGAGCTTGGCTGACCTGCCCAATTCCAGAAATGAGCATTTCTGCTCACTTCCAGTTGCTCCCGGAAGCACTAAATCTCTGTTGCATAAGCAGTGGATCTTGCTTGTGGAATGGAATTGGGCAGCAGAATTGGTGGGGGCATTGTGCCCCATTGCATACTGCCCACAGACACAAAGTTAAGCAAGGGGTACAGAAAAGGACAGCCCAAATGATCAAGGGGCTGGAGCAACTCTCCTAAGAGGGAAGGTTACAATGTCCGGGACTGTTTAGCTTAGAAAAAAGGTGAGTAAGAGGAGATATGATAGAGGTGTACAAAATTATGTATGGTGTAGAGAAAGTGGATAGGGAGAGGTTTTTCTTCCTTTCTCATAATACTAGAATCTGGGATCTTCCCATGAAGCTGGATGGTGGGAGATTTAGGACAGATGAAAGGAAGTACTTCTTCACACAGCACATAGTTAAACTATGGAACTCACCACCACATGATGTAGTGATAGCCATCAACTTGGATGGCTTTATAAGGGGATTAGACAAATTCATGGAGTATAAGTCTATCAATGGCTACTAGTCATGATGGCTATATACAATCTCCAGTATCGGAGACCTCTCGATCCTAGCTTCTGGGGAACACAAGCAAGAGGGTGTAGTTGCACTCATGTCCTGCTTGTGGGCTTCCCAGAATCATCTGGTTGGCCACTGTGGGGACAGAATGCTGGACCAGATGATGCGCCTTTGGTGTGATCCAGAATGGCTTTTCCTGTGTCCTTATGAGACGATGAGGAAACAGAGTATTGCAATCCCTCTCTCCCTCTCCTTCTCCCTCCCCCAGAGTATCTGGATGGGATGTAAGGTTTATGTGAACAGTGAGACAGAATGGAGAAAAAAGCTCGGCCAGGGATCTGAAGCCCTAATGGTTTTCCAAAGGATTCCAAGAAAGAAAGAAAGAAAATTCCCTACTAAAATACCCATGAAATGGTTTCCTTTATTTTACGAGCACATTTCTCCACAGCAGAGAACTGCTAAAAGCGTATGCAATGCATCTACCAAATGGGATACTGGGAGAAAGTCCCCCAAATTATTGGCAGTGCTGTGTTATAGCTTATGCATACCGCTTGCCTAATGGCTTCTGGGAGAATAGTTTTAAATACAGTCTTGGCACAGTCAAATTGGCACCTGCTGGAACAGGAACTGGTCCAATACCAATTCTCTAGGTAAATCATAGCGGACATTAGTGTTGCTCCATTACTGTTGCAGCGACATTCATATAGCACTCTTCGTTGGGGCGTTTCGAATTTGAACAAGAAAATTTCCCTAAGCACAAGTATACTTGCAAACAAAGAGGTACACCTCTGTGTAATGTGAGGGAGCCCACAGAAATGTCAGCTTCCACCACCCCTGGTGCTTACTTGGCTCGAACACTGAGCTGGGCAAATAAGCATGCATTTCGGTGGGGAGGAAACTGCATGGTTTCTAGTTTTTATTTCCTCTGATGGAGGTTATGTGCCTTTGCCAGCTGCATGAGAGGCAGAATTCAATAGGTGCTGCTTTGCTGTTGTTGTTATTTTCAGTGTTTTATGCTGCTGTTTTAGTTAGTTGCATTTTACGTTTTATTTTTTTTATTATTTTCTTTAATTGGCTTGTAAATAGCCTCGAGGGAGCTTTGCCTCGAGTGACAGTATAAAAATATTTTAAATTAAAAATAAAATAAAATAAAATAAAGATTTCTCCAGAATGGAGCACAGGAGGCGATGTAAAGCTGGTTCTATTTTTTTTTAAAGCTGCCTCTGTTGAATTTCTGCATGTCTTGCAGCTGTAAATGGGATGGGAACTTCCCCAGGCCGGAAAATGGAGCGACCCGCTCCTTGTAGGCAAAATGATCATTGCTAGTTATTGATTTTTATTATCTATATACTGCTATTAGTGCTATGAGGTTTAAAAGACAGGCCCTTTCCCAAAGAACACTCAGCCACAGAGAGTAGAAAAATGAATCCTGGAGGTAAAACTCCATCAGTCAAGCAGAGAGAAGCTAGCACAAGCATAAGGAGCAGGGAAGATGTAAGTCTTTGTACCTGGCAGAGGAGGTATTTGGGCTATGAAATGCCCAGAATTTTTCAAGCAGAAGTAAGGCATCAATAACACTGCAGTACTGGAAGGGAAAAATATTTTACCCATTGATGGTTGAAGAAGAAAATTTGGTAGATGTCTTATGTTTCCCGTCTAGAGCACAAGTGCACAACCTCAGGCCTGGAGCCCCAGTCCAGCCCCCTGGGGGTCCCCAGAAGGCCATGCCCCCTTCCCCAGGCCCCACCCCCTTTCCCTGATCATTTGGTGGTTTCCTGGTTTTTCTGCGGTTTGTCCCCCATTCTAAAAGATTGAAACTCCTCTCTCAAGGCTTAAGGTACTGGCAGGAAGAGCTTTAAAAGCTAAAAGATGCTATTATTTTTGCCCTTGCCCCTGTTGCTTCTGGCCCCGCCTACCATTGGAATGTGCGGGCCCCAAGAGCTTCTCCGAAATGGAATTTGGCCCTCTGGGCTGAAAGAGGTTCTGCACCCTTGCTCTAGAGAAGTCTGGTCCAGACACTCACCCCGATCCAGCAAGGGGGGTCAGTTCCAATGCCACGGACAGCTGGATGTTGAGGTGCAAGGCGTTAATTGTGATGTCCACCCAGTTCCTGCTGAACTGGGATGGATATGATCGCACACATCCCCAGCCCAAGTCACAACTTGCACACGACAACATAGATCAAAGCTGGACCAGGGCCTTACAGTCCAGACCTATTAGTTCAAAGTAGCTCCATTGAACCATTCCATTCCCCATCCAATATGATCCCTAATTGCTCAGAGGTGGAGTGATTATGCTCAGCCAGCTATCAAAGCAGGAGGTCCTCCTTTGTTGTTGTTACTATTACCGCCAGCACGCTTGATTATGTCGTACATACATATCCCATCCAAGCTTCCCATGCATTGAGATCCTCAGAGGAGGCCTCCCTCTCCAGGTGCTATCACTGGCAGAAGCGCACTAGTCTATGCATCTATGAAAGTGAGAGCATTTTCAGTGGCAGTGCCCTGACTTTTGAATGCCCTCCTGAGAGTGATACGGTTGGTGCTGATTCTCTATTCTTTTTGGCACCAAATTGGAACATTCCTGTTTGCCCGGGCATTTGGAAGAGAATTTTGAATTTTTCAAATAGGATAAACTTGATTTCTGATTGATTGTTTTTTATTTGTTGGTTTTATTTTTAATGACTATTTTTTAAACAGTTATATTACATTGTTTTTATAATTTTATGTACACTGCCCTGGGATCGCCTTCGGTGATGAAGGAGAGGTACAGAAATTTTTCAAACTTCCAAATAAATTAAACAAAAGGGAGAAAAGTCCTCACATATTTCAGTCCCTTCTTTCCCCCTAAAGGCTTGTAGGAACTGATAAAAAGCATGCCGGACAACCTAGTGCTGCTGAATGAGAAGAAATGCAAGGAGTTAGTTGGGATGGAAATGTCAAGAAAGATCATCTAATTATCTTTGTTATACAGTACAGAATACTATTAAAACCTTCTATTAAAGAAATCATCCTTTTAGTGTTTCCTCTTTTCCAACATTACTCCCTGTCCTTGGCTTGCCGAAGTCAACAAATATAATCCGTACGATTGCTGTCCAAGCCGTGTCTTAATTAGATCCGCGGAGCCAGTTTGTTTGTGAGGCTGAAATTACCAAAACTCCATTGAGATGCTGGTTCAAACAAATTTGCTACGGTCATGTAATGCCAAGGAATCCCCAACTATACAATGGAGCATACACTTTATTCTGGCTCGTGAAAATAAAATTTGGCCGCTGCGGTTGGGCTGGAATGGTTACAGCATGGTTTACAGCATGAATTCATCCAAGGTTTATATGACACTAGTGATTACAAACACAGATTTTTCCCTTTCCAGACAGTCATCAGCTATTTTTACGGAGTCAAGGCTATGACAAAAGTGTCTTTGTTAAATCTCTGCAAAAAAATCATTCTGTGTCTCCTGCAAGGGGGAATCTGTTTGGATGACAGAAGTCCTATAGCTAATACAGATTCCAGATGACAGCGTAGCTCCTTCTAACAATGCATGTGTAATTTTCCATTAAGACGGAAGAGGAACTTCTTGATAACAAAAGCAAGAAGATCCATATAAAAATGAGAGGCTTGAAGGACAAAGTGGAAGGTGATATTTCATATTCATTTGGAAGAACGTTTCACAAACATTGCGGGATTAGATTCTAATGACTCGCAGTGGAGGCTGTTGGCCCCAATGTCAGTGGGGTGGTGTATCCACACCAGGTTTTAGTCTGGACTTTTAAGGAGATGTCCATGGTGCTGAACCCTACCCCTCCCAAAAAAACCCCCAGGTTCAGCACCATGGATAGCTCCTTAAAAGTCCAGACTGAAGCCCGGAATGGAACCACCAGCCTCCACTGCTGCTAATGAGTCAATTAACATTCCATGTAGAATTCATTCAGAGCTTGCCAGAACTCAAGAGAAAGAAGACAGGAAAGGATGTAATGGTTGTTTTTTCAGGTTATTATTTGATATATAGAGCATGGGTTGGATTCAGACTAAGTTAGTTGAATTTAGAGTGCAATCCTAACTTGGGAGGTGGGAGGTGGGGGGTGGGAGAGAAAATTGGCAGATCACCAGCCACTTCCAAAGCTCAGCCAGCTGAGACTAGCCAGGGCAGGAGGGGGGGGGACTTTACTTTGCAGTCTGGCAGATTGCATTTCTTTGCGCACACACCTCCCCCATGAAACCAGTGGGTGGGGGAATTGGCTATGCCAGTTCTAGGCTTTGATTATTGGGCAATTTAAAAGTACAGTGAATAAAAAATAAATAAATAAGCACCTCCTTTTCCCCAAGAGGGGCCCAAAGTTCTCTGGGCAGTGTACAATACATCAAAAACAAAGTACAAACATTAAAACAAAACAAAACAAAAAAAGAAGAACAATGCACAATAAAATCAAGATAAAACCAGCAGCAAAGAATAAAACTATTATAATATCATAAAAGCAAATTAAAACCAGCAGGCAGCAGCCGAATAAATTACTAGAATCACTAAAAACAGTTCTTAAAATGCCTGGGAGAATAAAAAGGTCTTCGCCTGGTGCCGGAAACACCATAACATAGGTGCCAGGTGAGCCTCTATGGGGAAAGGATTCCACAAATGGGGTTCCACTCCTGAAAAGGCCCTCTCTCTTGTAACCACCTAACTGACCTCATTTGCTGAAGGCACCTGGAGGAGAGCAAAAGTTGATGATTTTAACGCCCGGGTAGGTAAGTATGGGAGGAGACGTTCCTTCAGGTAACCTGGCCCCAAGCCATTTTGGGCTTTAAAGGTTTTAAAAAAACATTGTTTTGACCCAGTGGATCCAAAAATGGCTCCACTCTACCTTGGAACACCACTTTTTGGGCCTACCACCAGCAGGAAGACTGCACATGGCAGATTTACAGTTGCAGAGCTCTCTGTGTGTGTAAACAGGGCCTCTATGGCAGATGGGTTGCACACACGCACACCAGCAGAGCTCCTCTTTGCCTGTGGTGGGGCTCCTCTGCCCCATTTTAACCCCTTTCAGATGGCTGTCCAAGGAGTTTCGGGTTTCTGTTAGCTCCCATTGAAATAAATGGGATGTAACCCATGATGGACTCAGAGGCCTATCTAGCAAAAATAGCACAAATGAAGGACAGAGAGGCAAGGTTTAGGAATGAATGGAGGGCTCCAAGAATGGAGCCCTCCAAATAATGAGTGTCAGTTCTGTAGGACTGCACTCTAAATGTATTTTAATAAATACAAATGAGGGGCCAAGCAGTCCTAAATGGGATTGGGTGGGGAGCTTCATGGCAAATCTATTCCCTTATCCACTACAGGCCTGTGGCTCACGCTGGCTCAGCTTGTCTGAGTGTGGAAAGCTAAGCAGGGTCAGGCCTGGTTATTACTTGGATGGGAGACCCTTCCTCTAGTTTCCTGCACTGAGCAGGGGGTTGGACTCGATGGCCTTGTGTAGGCCCCTTCCAACTCTATGATCTATGAACCCCTATCAGCTTGCAGGTTTACTTTTATTTTCTCTCGTGCTGATCACACAGGAGGGAAATTTCCAAGGGCAGCTCTAGGCTGACATAGGTGAGGGTCCTGATTTGACAGATCAGCTAGGAAACCTGTGGGAAGTGGCATCAATTTCCACCAAAGACATACCCTCCAACATTTCACAGATGAAAATTGGGACACACATGTGAATTTGTAAGCGGCATGGTTAAGCAACATGAAGGTGTGATCAAGAGGGCGTGGCCAGGCAACATGAGGGCGTGGCCAAGGGTATGGCCAGGAAACCAAACGGCATGGTCAAGTACAAAAGTTATTAAAGGAAACACACAAAATCATATATATTATAATTATTACATTATTATATGATATATTATTTTATAATATTTTATGTGGTTTTTATAATATATTTTTTACTTACTTAAACCCTTAATTGTTGATATCTGGTGTTTTTTCATGGGGTGGTGGTGGTCAGTGCTTGCAGGGCAATCTCTTTCTTTTTGTTTTAAAATGGTCAGGATTGGCACAAATTCAACAGATGAAGCTTACCCACCCCATACCCCCAAACATGGAGCTTCAGAGAGAAGGGGAAGTTCCTTGCATTTCCTTCTAAAACTGTAAACTCACCTGTTAGAGGCACAGAGTCAGCTCATAAAATCTTTGGCAATAAAAAGATAGGAATCATGTGATAAATTCCCTCATTCACCTCTCCCTCCCTATGTCTAGGTCACTGGGTGCAGCCTCCTTTTCAGCAGGTAGAGGTGCGCACACATCCTCCCAGCATCTGTCTCTTTGTGGAGCTGTTCGAGCCTAAAAAGAGCTACTGTTAAAGGGGCCGTGCCATGGGCAAAATTGCAGCTAAAGCTTGCAGTTTTAGCTTAGCTGCAATTTTGCCCATGGCATGACCCCTCTAAGGAAAGTTTAAAAAGTTTAAATTCGGGACTCTGCATGACAAAGTGAGAAGCCGGGACAGCTTAAGGGTTTTTGTGACAGTCCCGGAATTTTCGGGGCAGTTGGAGACGATGCCAAAGAGCTGTGAAAAGTGGGCACCAATTCTATATCTATTTTTAATCTTTCTTCAGCTGTATGTTACCAGTTATTCTTGCAATTCTCTTAAGAAGAGAAAATAGAAATCAAATGGGGGAAATGTTGAAGAAGAAATTTTATGGACCATTCCCCTATAGGTCGAGAATGATGATTGGCACCAGCGCAGTATGGAAAGTAATTTCAATTTAAAATGGGAGGTAATTATATAGGAGAAAAATCCGTTTCTATGTAGTCTCCCTCTTGGATGAAAACTGTCACAAATCCATTGCCTCACTTTTACAATGAGCTTCTCTTTTTATAGAGAATTCCCAGACAACATTCAGGGGTAATGAGTGGCAATAACAAGGCAATGCTGTCACAATCCACAGGGAAGATGGTAGAGAGACAGGAATAACTGGATTTTCGCAAAGCTTGAAACAATAGAGAAGCTCTAAATAACATCCAAAAGGGGACACAGAAGAGCTTTGTTGCAGTTCAGAGGGAGGGATTCACCTCGCCCAGGGTTCAGTCAAAGATCTGCCTTCCTCGAGAGAAAGGAGGGACCTCCTGCAAGAGGAAGGGCTCTGCTTAAGTCCCTCTGCTTAAGCCCACCCGTCAGCAGTCTCCTGATACTCTGTGTAGCATTTTCAGGGGAGGAGCTACTGTAGGAAGGAGGGGGTGGGCTGAGGAAGTCCACTTCCACCAGTGCAGCTGATCCAACTTAAATCTGGCCCTGGCCCACAGTCTCTATTGGAGTGAGGGAGAAATTCATTCGCTTTGCATTTTAACGTGAGCTTACCTGAATTTCACACTTTTGAACCAATACACACCCCAAAATTCCCTTATCCTGCAAAATTCACACTTCTTCAAATTTCGCAACAGAATCCTCCAATCAGATGTGTACAAAAAATACATATATTGTGGAAAGTGCACACAACGGTGCATATATTTGTGAAAAGAACATTAAAAATGGTTTGTAAAAAAAAAAAAAAAAAGAATGTGCATGCTCGGCAAAATTGTGTATAAAAATGCATCTATTCGGAGAAATGCACACAAATATGAGTACAAGTTTTCATCCAGATCCTTTCATACAAAAAGTTCAGGATGCAGTGAATTTAAGATGGGGAAAAGTCTTAAAAGTTCAAGCCACCCTCATGTGAGCCTTTCTGGCATCACCTAAAGCAGCCTTCCCCAAACTGCTGCCCTCCAGATGTGTTGGACTACCACTCCCAGCCAGCATGAGGATGATGGGAGGTGTAGTTTGACACATCTGGAGGTCACCAGGTTGGGGAAGGCTGCCCAAAGGTAAAAAAGAAAGAATAGCAGGGTTATACCGTATGCCACTTTTGTAAGCAGTTCCATTGTGAACCTCATGGTGCTTCAAATAGTCTTGCAGCAAAACTCTTAGCAAGGTATCCTCAAAAGGCAGAAATGGGGACAAAGTAGAGGGTACTATAGCCAGGGACAAGTAACAGAAAATAGGGTCCGTGCCTGGTATATAGGAGAGCTGGAGCTTATGTCCCACCCCATCCACCCTATGGTTTCTCCATTCGAAATAGTTTCCTCCCAAAGGAAAAGAAGAAGAGGAGGAGGAGGAGGAGGAGGAGGAGGAGGAGGAGGAAGAAGAAAGGGAAAGGACATTGTGTTATCATCACAAACATTGAGGCCATTACATGCCCCAAAGAGCCAGCTTCAGAATCTAAATTGAACCAAGAAATTGAACCTGCTTCAGAAGCTGTTTCTGGGCCTGGAACATGAGTCTTGGGGTGTTTCCAGACCAGGGTGGACTCAAGATATTTTGCTGCCGAATGCAAAAGACAAGACAGCACCCCCTCCAGTTCCATGATGTACAGGAGCTGACTGGACTGGCAGTTGTATCTTTCTTCTCGACACTGCCAATGGGACAGCATCCTCCACCCCACCTGAACCCAGTCGGATAGCTTAAGGCAGTGTTTCTCAACCTTGGGTCCCCAGATGTTTTTGGCCTACAACTCCCAGCATGCCCCAGCCAGCGTAGCTGGCTGGGGCATGCTGGGAGTTGTAGGCCAAAAACATCTGGGGACCCAAGGTTGAGAAACACTGGCTTAAGGGGATGCAGGGCAGGCTGCATGGCACACAAGTCTCCCCTCCAACACCTTGCTGCCACCTCCCAGCATCTGCCACCTGAGGCAACTGCCTCACTCTGCCTAATAGTAGGGCTGGCCCTATTCCAGGTAAGAAAAAAAGATGGAAGAAGCAATAGGAAAACACAGGAAGGTTACAAGTAGAAGATGTCATCTGGACCTCCCATAAAATCCTCTGTGAATCAGGCAGGGCAATTGAATGATAAAAGCCTCATCTGGAAGTATCCCTAGTCACTCTGGGCTTCAGATTTAGGTTCTCTGCAGCATAATCCTATACATGTTTACTCAGAAGTCAGTCCCACTGTGTTCAGTGGGGCTTACTCCCAGGTGACTGTGCATAGGATTGCAAGCATAGGTATGTATGGTACACAGAGAAAGAAAAATAGCTCCTTCTTTAAAGGTGGGATTTCCCCACCCAAACAGGGATCTGAAAATTGTAGCTGCCAGGGTTAAATTGGGACAGTTAAACAGTCTCATTTTATATTTATATTTTAATCACACACACACACCCGTATACCACATTTCCACAAAATGGTGATCAAAATGGTTCATAATAAAATAAATAAAAATTAAAAATTGTTGAAAGTATGAAGTGATTAATTGGTTAATTAACAAATTGCATATGAATAGCAGGTTATTCATCAGATTATAATCTGAGCTGTCCCTTATGAAAAGGTATAAAGTGCTGACAGGATCGTTCTAAACCATCCATATATCTGCTATCACACAGGCAATGCACTCAAGATGATTTCCCAAACAATAAGTGGTCTGCTACTGCAGAAAACCGTTACCGGCATTAAATATTCCCTCAGTATCAGTATGGTTTGTTATTTGTTTGTTTATTATTAGCATTTATATACCACTGTATCGGCTAAAAAGCATTCAAGGTGGAGTACAACAACTAAAAACAATAAAACTCTGCAACAATAAAAACAAGAACATTGAAAACAGTAAAAACATTAAAACATTGAAAGCTACACGTTTTAAAAGGCTAAATTGAAAAGATGCACTTTCACACCCATTCTAAAGGCAAAGAGAGAGGGGGCAATTGTAATTCTTGAGGGAGTACATTTATCGTTTGCGGGCAGCACAGGCCACAGGAGAAAGCTCTTTCAGTCATGCCTGACAAACGGGCTTCTGTGGGTCACAGTGCCCTCAGAAGGGCCTCCCCTGCAGGTCTTAATACTCAGGCAGGTTCAAAGCAAGACAGGTGACCCCTTACATAGCCAGGTTCTAAGCTGCTCAGGGCCTTAAAGGTTAAGACCAATGCCTTGAATTGAGCCCAGAAAGCATTTGGTAACAAGTGCAGGTCTTTCAGGACAGGTGTAATATGATACCTGATACCATCCACTGCATTTTGCACCAATGGATGCTTTGGGTCATTCTTCAGGGGTAGCCCCATGTAGAGCACATTGCAATAGTCTCAACATGATGTAACCAAGGCATGAATAACTGTTGCCAAGTCAGACCCAATTCAGGAAGGGTTGCAGCTGGCACACCAAGCATAACTGCAAGTACACTCCTTGCCACCACCGCCACCTGAAGATCCAGGGACAGCACTGGATTAAGGAGCACTCCCAAATTATTTATTTATTTATTTATTTCATTTTTATACCGCCCAATAGCTGAAGCTCTCTGGGCGGTTTACAACAATTAACAAGACAGTCCCTGCCCGCAGGCTTACAATCTAAAAAGACATGACACACAAGGAAAAAGGAATGGGGAGGGAAGAAGGGGGAGGGAAATTAATTATTCTGGCAGGGCTGGTGGAATGGCCCTACGCTCCCTCTCTTCTCCCTCAGCTCAGCCTGCTGGAATGGCTACTGCTGGTGGTAGTTGAGGGAGGAGGAGCCTTCAGGAGGGTGGCCTTTCAGCAGGGCTGGTGAAATTATGAACCTGATCCTTCAAGGGGAGAGCAACCCCTTCCAGAACAGGTTGAATTCCAGTCCTTGAGTCAAGCTTTCTGCTGACCAACAACACTTCTGACTTGTCTGGGTTTAACCTCAACTTGTTCAGCCTCATCCAGCCCATTATCAAACCCAGGCAACACTCAAGGGTTTCAACGGCTTCCTTCATTTAGGTAACAAAGAACAATAGTGTTGGTTGTCACCAGCATAGTGGTGGCACCTTACTCCAAAGCTCTGGATTACCTCTACCAGCAGTTTCAAGTAAATATTAAATAACATGGGGGACAGGACAGAACATTGTGAGATACCACAGGCCAATGGCCATGGAGTCAAACAATAGTCTTCCAGCACCAACATCGTCTGGACACAGCCTGACAGTAAGGACTGAAACCACTGTAAAACAGCACACCCAAGGCTCTGCCAGATGATCCAGAAGAATACCATGGTTGATGGTACTGAAAGCTACTGAGACATCCAAGAGAACTAATTGGGTCGTCGCACTCATCCCATCCAATTAGGTCATCCACCAAGAAAAACAAAGCATCCTCAGTCCCACATCCCAGCCAAAAGCCTGATTGATAATCAGATTGATGCGCTCACATAATCAGTCTCATCCAGATACATCTGGAGTTGCAATACCACCACCTTCTTGATCATCTCAGCCAAGAATGATACATTGGAGACTGGCTTATATTTAGACAGATCTCCTGGGTCAAGGGTAGGTTTCTTAATAAAGGTCTCATTACTGCCTCTTTTAAGCAAGAGGGAACACAAGCTCCTCTTGCAAAGAGGCATCAATCACTCCCTTAGCTGTGGCATCTGTCCCACTTTGACCGATTTAATCAGCCAAGAGAGGTGATGGCCCTCACCGCTCCAGACACCCAATCCACATCATCGAGATCCACAAGCTGAAAAGAATCCAGAAAAACTGGAGAAGTGGTTGCTGAGGTTACCGCACTCTGACCTGCCCCAGGACTGGCATCCAAGTCAAGGCGACTCCAAACAACTTTATCCACAAAGAATGAAGCAAATTGTTCACAGCAAGCCACCAAACAATCCTATGGTCCCTGAGAGGAGATCCCAGGATGGCACTGATTTCTCACACCCCAGGACTGTAGACACAGCAACGACCTCAGAGAGGGAAATCTGAGCAGAGATCTCTCCCCCTCCTCCCTCCCAGCCACTGTGGAAAGCTCTGCAGCAACTCCTCCTCTTCCCAGATCACAACAGCAACCTTGGAAGAGGGGCAGGAAGGGACAAAAGGGGTGGGGGGGGTGGGCAGGGAGAGGAAGGAGAGACATGGAGCCATTAGATCCATGGGCACTATCCAATGTTAGTTCTACTCAGTAGACGCATTGAAATGAATGGGACAACATTAGTTCATTTCAGTGGGTTAAGTAGGACTAGCATTGGATACTACCCAATGATCCTCTCCATCACCTGTCCTGCTCACCAAGAGGTAAAGAAGCCAGGCGGGTTGAGAGGCCTGTCTAGGTTAAAATGTATTTTTAAGGTGGAATGGGAGCCTGCAGGACTTTGGCTGGGCGGAGGGACCCCATCTCAGAGAGCCCTCCCTCTCTTTGAGCAAGTCAGCTGATGAAATCCAGTACTTCAAAGTAGATGCCAGGTTTACTGCAAATGAGCAGGAAAATGTACGTAGTCTATGCTTACATTTCACTTTACATTCTTATCCCAAATCCCTGTGATCAGAAGACTGCAAAGAACTGAGTTAGACCCAAGTAGAGCTGAGCTGATTTTTTTCTAAAATTTTAGAGACTTTTCTTTTATTCAACACCTCCCCCCCCCCCCAAAAAGGAAGAAGGCTGCTTTGCAGAATTTCCCCTGAACATTCTCCACCATTTTGTGTGTGCAGTGCACACCTTTTTACCCTTACAGCATTCCGGAACGATGCTGTGTCCGGGGCAATATGAAGGATACAAAATGGTGACTGAGGAATTCCAGGAAAACGTTCCCCCACCCTAATTTCTCTGCTCACAGATAAGGTGAATATTTTCCAGAGGCTGTTTGTGCACAGCTTTAGACCCAAGAACCATACACTCCTGTCCCCTTATGCTGGCTCAACTTGTCTGAGTGTGGAAAGCTAAGCAGGGTCAGGCCTAGTTATTACTTGGAATGGAGACCCCTCCTCTAGTTTCCTGCATTGAGCAGGGGGTTGGACTCGATAGCCTTGTAGGCCCCTTCCAACTCTATGATCTATGAAATCTATGAATAAATAACACCAGCCAGCAAGGATCTTTCCTGCTTTAGAAAACCTTTGCCATAAGTCCCATAATAGAGAAGTCTAGAGTCATCCTTGTAGGGAAAAAGCCAACAGGAAACTAGAAAAAAGACGCAAACACTGCAAACACTTAATAATATTTTTTAAAAAAACATATTTGACCTTCACATCTAGATCTCACAGCTGAGAAGGTCACCTTCATACGCAGCCAGAGATGCTGCCAAGAAATTTAGGAAGTACACTTCTATCTTTAACAGGTCAAGCAGCGATCAGAATAGTCCTGTCTCCAATCAAAATAGAAAATGCAAATAGGTAGGAGAAGTCTAGCAAATGGAAAATCAATTATTTCTGATTGTGTTTCAGCACTTGTATTTGGCTTTCTTTCCATGGTGTCAAGTTGGAAGAAAGTGTTTGGGTTAATCTCAGTAATCATCTCGCACTTGTGATCTTTTAATAAAAACAAGATCTGTTCCACCAAAACATGTGAGTCATTCTTACACAATGCATTTTAAAAATAAAGTAAAATAAAAATCATAATATAGACATTTTCATTCTTGGATGAAAGCTAATTTTCATCCGTACCGATTTGTAAATGACTTTAGACATGCTTATTGAAATGTGGGAGATCTGGTCAGTGTTGTCCAGGCGTAGTATTGCTTAAATATAAGCAGAACCATTGCCTTTAATACAATAATCAATCAAATGGGCCATCAACTGACCAATTCACTTTAATTCAATGAACTGAGGGCAACTGTGTGGCACTCGACATTATTCAATTACTGGGCTATTGAACTGAAAGGTGATAAAACAATAGTGCACACTAGGATCAGTTCACTCCTGGTGTAATTGCACCAGAGTGAGTGGAGCGACACCAAGGATGAAGATGCTCCGTTATATCAGTGGGATCACAATTTCTCTGTCTAAGGGTCACTGGTAGAGTCAATCGCACCCTCTGGCTTGTGGAATGAATTTATACTCTCGTTCATTCTCTGGTGCCGCAGTAATGGGATGGGAGGTTTATGGGAGATGTCTGCAAAGAGCAGAGTTTATATTATTACCCCGCACTGCAATGCCAATTATTCTTGGATCCCCAGACCTCAGGGAAGGTATCACGGTCCTTTATTTATTATGCCAAGCATTCCAGCAATATGACACAGAGTTTGCTGAACTGGTCTTGTCTTTATGCTTTACTCGTGTACAGAGGAAAACATAGTCTGTACAATGTGTTCCAATGCCAGTTCCCTATTTCCATGCATTTCCTCTTGCAACCCTTGAAGATTTTATTTATTTATTTATTTATTATTTATTATATTTATACCCCGCCTTTTTTCCTGCAAGGAACCCAAGGCGGCTTACATAATCCTCCTCCTCCTCTCCATTTGATCCTCACAACAACCCTGTGAGGTAGGTTAGGCTGAGAGTCAGTGACTGGCCCAAAGTCACCCAGTGAGTTTCATGGCCGAGCGGGGACTAGAACCCGGATCTCCCCGAGTCCCAGTCCAGATGCCGTCTTCTTTTCACTCTCAACACTCTTTTGCACATGCAGTTTGCACATGCAGTGGCCCTTTATCCTCAAGTGCTAAGTCATCAAGTGACGAGCCAATCAAATGTGCATCACATCTTCCTTCCAGAAAACGACATCACCCTGCCTTGCAGCATTTCGAATGCTTCGAATGAGCTATATAGATACAAAGATTGTAGTTGCTGGACTGTCCTTCCCCCGCTTGCTAGTGCAGGGGAGTCGTACTTCTTTCAGCCCAAGGGCCAATTTCAATTTTAGAGACAGTCTCAGGGGCTGCACTGCAGTTGTGGGTGGGGCAAAAGCCAAAGAGGCAGGACCAGACCAAAATACAAAACATGCCAGCAGATTTTAGCTCAAAGCTCTTACTGCCAGTCATGATGATGCCTTAGGAGAGACATTTCAACCTTTTAGAATGGGTTCGGGGGGAAACTGCACAAAAGACAGGAAACCAGAAAATGGCCGGTGGTCGAGGAAAGGGGTGGGACCAGGGGAAGGGGGTGTGGCCATCTGGGAAACCTCAGAGGGCCCGGCTTGGGTGGCAGGTGGGCCTGAAGTTCAACCCCCCTGTGCTAGTGGAAGTGTCTAGAGTGCTGCTTGTATGAGCAGCTTCTTGGTCTTTGTTGTTCCAGGAGGCAAACTATATTTATTTATTTATTTATTTATTATATTTATACCCTGCCTTTTTTCCTGCAAGGAACCCAAGGCGGCTTACATAATCCTCATCCTCCTCTCCATTTTATCCTCACAACAACCCTGTGAGGTAGGTTAGGCTGAGAGTCAGTGACTGGCCCAAAGTCACCCAGTGAGTTTCATGGCCGAGTGGGGACTTGAACCTGGATCTCCCGAAGTCCCAGTCCAACACTCTCACCACTACGCCACACTGGCTCTCACACTGGCTCTCACCACTACGCACACTTTAACGGGGATTTTCTGAAAGACCACATTTGCAACATGGTGCCTATTCAAAGAAATACAAAATGAGGACTCCCCCCATGTTCCACTCTACTCTGAGCACTATTTTTGGTGGAAATGCTGGATATAATTTTAATTAATAAAAGTGAAAGATTTTCTTTCTCCTTTAATAAGGCATACAATTGCACAGTTAGAGGGCCAGTTGTGTATCAGCCTAGGTTCAAACCCCTACACCACATGAAGCTGTCAGTGGGTGACCTTGGATCAGGCCTAACCTACCCTCACAGGGTTGTTGTGAGGATGAAATGGAGGTCGAGGCTGTGTTTGCCACATCATATTTATCAGAGGGGACCCACATAAATTAGGAACTTATGTTTCCAATAACAGGAACCAGAATGATCATGATGACTGCAGAACTTGGAAGACCAGACACAAAGCAAGGCATGGCTCCTGTACCTTTAATAGTCACAAAGAAGAGAAGGAATTTCAACAGAAGTTGCTTGTGATGCAGTGGCAAGAAAAGCAGCACCCGGAGAACTGTGGGATGGGTAGAGGCAGGGCCGGTGCTACCATTAGGCCAACTAGGCAGCTGCCTAGGGCGCAGGGCTAAAGAGTGCGCCAGAAACGCCTTGAAAAAAAAATACAGCGCGCTCAAGTGGGAAGGGGGGGCGCTAAATATCTGATCTTGCCTAGGGCACCAAACTGCCTTGCACCAGTCCTGGGTAGAGGTCTTAGCCCTGAGTGTTTATATCTGTCCTGTCACTCAGGGCCCCTCTAAATCCTGATTCCAGGACTGTGGATTAGACCAAAACAGACCTGAGAGTAATTACTGCATCAGTCATGCAGGGGCTCCCTCCCAGAACTGTATTTGTTTACACTTTTAATTTCGATTTTGTGCCCTCTTGACAACAGTCTGCCTAGCCCAAAGCCTCGTTTCGCTCAAAAGGCACTTTAAATTTAGTAGCAGGAAAAAGAAGTGTGTTGAGTTATGGAATCCACCCCTGCCGTTCCAGAAAACAATCAGAAACAGGAAAAGGTAATCAAAAGGGAGTTTTAATGACTTATAGAGCCATTGTTTACTGGAGTGGAGTGAGATACTCCAAGCCCCAAGTCTTCAGACCTCCGTGACCCAGCCAGCACTGCCTCTTGGTGGCAAAATATTTGCTTGAAATTGCGTCAAAACAACACAGAGTGTATGTGCTTCTGGAGGCCAACACATGAGGGGGAGGGAAGGGGAAGTTGAGAATAATAATGGAAACTCCCTGAGTCTCCAAGCCCCCAAGTATTCAGAAGCTCTGTGTTCTGGATGCTTTTCTTGAGAAACAAGAACAAGGAGGTAAACAGCAGCTGTATTTACATGTCGAGCTTCGAGCAGAAAAGCAGCAGAAATCTTAATGTGGCACAGATCTAAAAATACCTCTAAATTGTTCCATCCTCCTGCTGGCACAAACTGTACAGGGCCCTAAGTGGGTTTGAAGTTGATCCAGAAAGTAGATTCCGGCACAGGAAGTGAGCAAAAAGAGGTGTACACTGGACTGGACTCTTGTATATGCTGCGCAAGAGGCTGCCTTACGGGGTTTGCACATGACATTCTTTAGTATGGACGTCTGTGGCTTCCTGGTCACAGCAAACCTTCACTACTTCATGGAACATTCTTATTGTTGGAGGAAAGTAATGAGGTTGCAGTTACATGTTTTTTTGTACCTGGAGTGGAAGTTTTAGCGGGTGTTTAGGAAACTTATGCAGAGGGACTCTTGAGAATGGAACATGTAAATTGATGGTACTGTTCACACACAACACATACTGTACATAAAAATAATAATTTACTTTCTTTGGAATTAAATGGTGACTTTTAATTCTCATGATCTGACTCACACATTTCTAGCTCTGTCCCCAATGAAGGTAGGAATATATGGAAGGCACAGGATATGTCCTGTAATATTGATTTATATAATTTTATTTTAGAACATTTGCATACCGCTTCCCATTTTTAAAATCCCAAAGCAGTTCACAACATATCACGAAACAATACATCACTAAAAGCATAACAGCATTTAGATACGTTAATGATTGGGAAAAACCAGGGTAAGCAAGTTAGTTTTCAGCGATTGTCAAGAGCTCATGTTCGTCAGTGCCTGACCCACACTGACCCAGTGCAGAGTAGCTCCTCCAGGGGCCACTTACAAACTGGCAAAAGAGCGGAAATGCATCACCAAAAAAGAAGACAAAAGATGGCATCAATTTGCATGATATTTGCATATGCTAATTTGTATGTATAGATGCAAAATTAGAAAGAATTATTATCATTTAAATAGTACATCTCACCATAGTATGGAAGACTATGACCAGGTGGCCTGTTCAGTCAGGGCCTTCAGGACTTCTGTCCAGCGGCTGACTGGTGATGGTCAACAGTTCTTATGGTGCTTTATCTTTAAACTGGAATTGGACCGGACAAGCCCTTCAAGCAGAAGATGCTTTCATATTAGAGGACGGTCCTGAGTAAAAGAGGACACATGACCACATTCGCTCCTCTAGAAATGTTATGAAAATACAAGCAGCCTTGGAAGGAGGTGGCCCATTTACGTTTCGTGATGGACCATTAGCTATTTCAGAAGGACACAGGGCAGCCATGATTTGGCTAAGATTGGGAGGACTCGGGTTGGGGCTTCTGGATTTCATAAAGGGCACTCTACCAACCCCCCCGTAATTTGAGCAGCGATGGAACTGTGTTTAAAACAAAAGAATACTAACATAAGCCACTGCCATCTCCATTGTGTTGTGCAAGACATATATACAAGCCCCTTGTTCTGTCTAGTTTTCTCTTTGATATGCAGTCTTAGACTGCAATCCTATACCCACTGACCTGGGGGTAAGCACCATTGAACTCCATGGGATTTACTTCAGACATTTATAAGATTCCACAGTTAGGCACATATCTGGTCCTTTTCAGAATCCCTGTTTGCAATTCAAAAGGTGAGACCGTTTTAATTAAGAGTTAATTGTTCAAATCAACCATTTAGGCAGCATTTCAGAGCCTCTGTTAAGCTGTTAGATGTTGTTTTTAAATAATGTATCGATTTGGGGACTCATTCTGCAAATTCTCAGAGTGGTATTCTCTCTTGGTGACAGGTGCTTAGCTACAGAAATCTTTTTTCAATTAGCGCGAGTCAGAGGAGGGAAGAGACAAAGTACAAACCTGAGTTCATTTACACCTGCCTTCCCCAACCTGGCGCCTTCCAGATCTGTTGGACTGCAACTCCCATCATCCCCTGCCAGCATGGCCATTGGCCATGCTGGCTGGGAATGATGGGGAGTTGCAGTCCAACACATCCAGAGCACACTAGATTGGGGATGCTGATTTACACTGTCTTTGCCATCGTTTTTCATGGGCTCTGCGCCTCAAAAGTTTTAAGAGCACATTAAATTCATTCTGACCAAAAGTGAAATCAATAGACAGGTTTATGAGAGTTGTACTTCCCTGTTGTAGTGGAAAGGAAATTCAGCGCTGCTTGTTTAGCTAGTGCCATAATCAAGAGGTTGGTCTAATTAACTTTGGCGCATGAGTTGGCACTCATGCAGATAATAAAAGCAATAAATAAATAAATGCTACCATGAGAGAAAAGCCAGTGGCTTTTAAATCCATGGACAGAATACCTTTTAAACCTAGCCTTTTAAATTACATAGGGGGTTTTATGTTCTAATGTTCTACTGTTTCTCATGTTCCTATTTTCATTGTTTTAAGGTTTTATTGTTTTAAATTGCTGTGCATCGCCTTGAATAAGATGATATATAAATGTTAATAATAAATAAAGAAGGGGGCATGAAATACCAGCTGCTTAAAGGAACAGAAGCTTGCTATTAAAAAGAGAGAGAGAGAAGAAACAAACCACTCCATTTGATTGTTTTCTACTGTTGTTGTTTTAATTATTTTGGTGTTTGTTGCTTTTATGTTTGTTGCTTTTATAAATGTTGCTTTTTTATTAGTGTATGGTGTTTTTAAATATATATTATTATAATTAATGTTATGGTTGTAAACTGCCTTGAGAGGGCTCTGGCCCCTAAAGGCAGCCTAGAAATACTTTAAATAAATAAATAAATGTGTTAATTGTTTCTGTTATTTATTTATTTTTTTGCTGTACCTGTAATTGTTTATTAATTGAGTATTTTAATAGCAATTTTTAATACTTTGGCATGTAAACTGCTTAGATATTTTGTTATATCAGGTGGTGTACAAGTGTTTTTATGGGTGAACAAGAGATGTTTGAGTTCACCAAGTTTTTCCAAACATCAGCTCTCTGCTCGCCTCTCCTCGATTTATGCTTGCGTTTGCAATCGCTGCTCATTTTGCACGAACAGGAAAATTCTGCAAAACGAACATGTTCAAACATGAAAATTACATCCAAAAAATCCCAAAGTTGCACACATTTTTAAAAATGCACAAGTTTTTACTTTTTTATGCAAAATGTGTGTCTTTTTACAACAGAAGCGCAAGGGCCAGAATTTGTGAACATTTTCGGAGCATGCATTCTCCTGCTTGCGCTCACCTTCGGGGTTGTGTACAGGGCATGCCTGCATTTCTGCTGTGAGCACAAGCAAAATTCTCGTACATCCCTCTGAAGGATCTGACACCCACAGGTGCACAAGGGATCTAGAATACAATATGACATAAATGTGTTGGCTTCTTCTTGCTCTGTGATGGGATGTTATTTAATAAATTTATATCCTGCTCTTTCCTCTGCTTGAACACAACACATGCTGTTCCCCGGCACTCTGCTCCTCATCCGGGCGCTGACCAGGCCAAACTCTGCTTCTCTTCAGCAAGTTTGGTTTGTCATGTGCCTTCAGGCCATCGTCTGTCTTTCGAATGATACAAGCAGAAAGAATGAAGGCTCCATTGGTAAGACAAACTTTATGCAAATACAAAACAACAATCACAAGGAGGTATGCACAATCCTGCCCACACATACACACACATGTGCAAAAAGGACATGTGAGGATGGTTGCAGGGCCGCTCAGGCTAGCTTGGCCTCCTGCTATTGCTGTGCATCTTTGCCACACCCTCAGCCGCCATCACCTGGAGCAGAAATGGCTCCCCGCTTTCTGCGCATTTGGCCTGCGCAGCAAAAAGCCCTACGTACAGGTGCATAGAGTTTCTCCCTGTGAAGAGGGACTCTCGGCCAATCAGCATCCCATCCTCACATGAAGGACCTCTACGCACACACATCAGTGGGCATGAGAGCCCTTTCCCATGCGCACAAATGATAGGAAAGCATTTCTTGTCATAGGCAACAGTGGCAGGGGGCGTTGCTATGGCAGGTGGCCATGAGAGTGGGGTAGCCCATGCAAGCCCCTTCATGCCTTCTTTCAACATGTGAGGGGAGGTCCGTGCCTGCCTCTGCCTGCACCACACTTTTGGCCACCACTGCCAAAAGTGGTGATTCTTTTTGGAATCACCAAAAAGATTCCCCCGGGCAGGGAGGGCGGTGGCACTTCTAATGGGAGCAGAGCTAGAGCTCAGCTCTGCAGCTGCTGCCTACCATCATAGATTACCCCAAATGCAATGCCCAACACATCAACATTGGGCATTGCATTTGGGGGTAATCTAAGATGGTGGGCGGCAAGTTCCTGCTCCCATTCAAAGGTGATTTCTCCTCCTCCTCCCCCCCCCCGGGAAACTTTTTAGGGAGGGGGAGGCGGCAGCAGGCAAAAATGTTGGTGGAGGTGGCAGTGGGTGGGGCAAGCATCAGGCATGAAGTGGTGCTGAGCACCGACTTGGTTCCCATTCAGAAGTAATGCTGCCTCCCCCGCCCCCCCCGGGGAAGCATTTCATGGTGGTGAGGGCGTGACAGTTTGTTGCTGTAGGCCAGTGTTTCTCAACCTTGGGTCCCCAGATGTTTTTGGCCTACAACTCCCAGCATGCCCCAGCCAGCATAGCTGGCTGGGGCATGCTGGGAGTTGTAGGCCAAAAACATCTGGGGACCCAAGGTTGAGAAACACTGCTGTAGGCACAGCACTTCTGAATGGGAGCCAAGTTGGTGCTCAGCTCTACTTTGCACCTTTCACATGCCAGTTTATGGATTGGCATGGTCGAGGATGGGCCCTTCTGAGCCCATGGCCCTCGGCAGCTGCCCTGCCCTGCCGACCCCTGATGCCAGGCATGAGCAATGGAAAAGTCCAGCTCCCTGCAAGCTGCATGTGACTTTTGCTGAGGCAAAGAGACTGCTAGTCACTTTGAGACCTTGGCACCTGGGATGGTGATAAGATGAGGAAAACATTGTACCCAATAAGAGGCTGGGAAGAAAGTTGCCAGGCAGAACAGCAGATGGAGAAACCATAACATACTTGGTTTGTTTTGAAAAGATGCCACTATGTATTAATGGAGGATGATGGCAAATTGTAGACACACTGGTTATGCTTTCCCCTAGGATATGTTTGGGCATATATGAAGGGGTAGATAAATTCTAGTGACTACGTTTGGGCCCTGTTCAAAAATAATAGAGGCCTAGTCCCATCTCGGATCATGATAAAGACTTTACTTTCACCTTTTCCCCTTTTGCAGTTCTAAATTCTAAATGGAATGAGGAATGGTATAAAAATGTTTTAATTTTTTTTTTAAAAAAAAAATCTAGTTAGACTCAGTCTTGCTAAGCTATTTTTGTTTGTTTGTTTCCCTCTACTCCCCCATTCCTTCTTTCTTTTTGACTTGCTGTTCCTCTTCTGTCCCGCTGGAGATGCAAGGATGCTTGGACCTGTTGTTGTTCCACGACGGTGGATTGGTAGCAATGAATTCAGTGTTAAAAACCTAGGCAGTTTTAGAACAGGTAGTTAAATTGCGATGCTTTTAAACTAGATAGGCTGGGGATGCAGTGTTGGGGTCGGCAATACAGGACATGGTTTTATTCTCCTTGCTTTTATTAGTTGCTTTGTTTTTGTGTCCTTCTACCATTACAATAATTTCTGTATTCGCATTTTCCAACTATCATTTCCTCCGTTCTGCAACCATTCCTTTATGCTGTTGATTATCACATTCAATTGCTTGGATTGATTTTCCTTTATGTTCTTGGGTAGCTATCTGGGCCTATAATATTATTTCTATACGGTTCCTGTATTGAGCATTGTGTATCAATAAACAGTTTAATTGTTTTAATCTTGAGTCTGTGGTCCTTGCCTTTGGTTCAGCTTTATCCACTGAGATGCAATTTCGAACCCAGATTAACAACTGCTCTTTAAAATAAAATAACAACAGACACATTAAATGCAATGATGCATTTAGCATAAAGTGTGGGCTGATCCTCTTAGGGTCTGACTGATCAACATATTTAGGGTGCAACCCCATGCAAGTTTAGACAAGAAAAAAGGCCTGCAACTCCCAGCATGCCCCAGCCAGAGGGCAGTGGTAGATAGGGACAGCACTTTCGAAATTCTCATACAACCCTATCCAGGGATGGGGACTCGGACTCAAGGACTCGACTCGTGAGTCGGACTGAGTCCCCCCTCTGACTCGACTCGGACTCGAGTCCCAATATTTTTAATGGGACTCGAGACTCGACTCGGGACTCGAGACCAAGGACTCTTCAACATCCCTGGGCTGTGCCAGAAGGAGTGGAGAGGAGCGTGATTGCCGGCGAAGAGCGCAGGGAAGCGAGGTGTGCCGCTGCTCGGCCACTATGGACGGCTACCAGGAGTGCAGCCCCAACAGTGTGTCAAGGTTTATTTTGATTGATGTGTTGCGTACTTGGGAGAGGCAGAAGAAGGACCTGAGATTACTCTGTGTGGCTGCTCTGAGTGTGTTTCTGGTTCCAGCAAGTTCATCACCAGTGGAGCGGGTGTTCAGTGAGGGTGGAATTGTGATGAGATCTCACCATTCCAGAATGGGGGCCAAACATTTAGAAAAAATCATGTTCCTCAAATGCAATATGGATAAGTTTTAGGAAGTACAGCAAGTTTATTTTTTAAAATCATTTTTCTAAAATGCAACCTTTCAGACATTTTGGGTTTGGCTGCCTCTGCCTGCCTGTCTGGGGTTCCCAGCCTCCTCTGCCTGCCTGGTCTCTTCTTGACCAGTTCAACAGTTGAATTGTCCAAGACAAAGGCCTCTGCCTGCCTGCTTTGGGGTTCCCTGCCTCCTCTGCCTGCCTGGTTATTTTGGGTTTTTCTGCCTGGTCTGTTCTTGCCAAAATCAGTTGCAGAGTTTTGAGATAAAAAGGCACACTTGTGCCTAGAATTTATTTAAACCACACATCTGAAGTAGCCTTATTTTGTTGGGAAAAAACCCCATTGATTTTAATAGGGACTCGTGGAGTCAGCTTTGGGAGTGACTCGTGACTCGTGAGTCACCATTTTGGACCAAGGACTCGGACTCGAGACTCGGGTCCAAAGACTCGTGACTCGACTCGTGACTCGAGACCAAGGACTCTTCAACATCCCTGACAAATACTCTGTGAAGGCAGCAGAATGAGCAAAGCAGAATGCAGTTAGCAACACTGTCAGTGTAGGGCTGTTGCTCATGGATTACCAACCAAAGCAGCACTGGTGTAAACATTGGGATCAGTTTGAATATTATGAATGCAAGGGATTCAGATGGCCAGGGTCCCAAAAATGACATTTCAGCTTCTTCTGCATGCTCATTTTATTGCAGTACAAAGAGTTAACTGCAAGTAACCACTACTTATTAATTCTGGTGGAAGTGGAAGACAATAGGTCAAGTGGCAAAGGGAAGACGCATGTACACACAGTGACTTATGAACACAGGAAAATATCTTTTCTCACGGCATCTGCAGCATTAAGCTGAAGTGTTGGCTTCTCAATTTTAAGTGAACACTGGTTCACAAATTAACAAAATTCTGATTATCCCAATCTCCTTGTTGTTAGAACTGACATTTTGTTGCATTCTCTGTGTTGTTCATTCACTTGTTAGTGTGATCAATATAATAGAGAGAGCAAACCTATATATATATGTCTACTCATAAGTATGCCCCATTGATTTCAATGAGACTTACTTCCAGGTAAGTGGATATAGGATTTCAGCCATCATTTATCTCAACATCTGATTTATCCAAAATGATTTGAATCTTTCCTGTGTCACTCAGGTGTGAGATTATACACAGAGAGAAAGACACAATTATTCATATGGACCTTCCCCTGGATCACGCGCTGCTGTGGGCGGGGAGAAATTTTGCGGACGTGGGGGGAAGTGAGGCGGGACATACCTGTTGACGCAGGTATACAGTCAGCAAGGGGGGCGGGGCTGCAGAGGCCAATATTAGGTCTCACAGCCCGCCCCGCACCCTCTTTGTTTGATAGGGTGAGGTGAGCATACCTGGCACCATTCAGGTGACAGGCGGTTCCAGGATGCCTCAGGTTGATGGGTCCATAGGCTCAGACAGCTGAGGATCAGGAACGCCTGTGAGGCCTTTGCGCTCGCCAAGCTTGTTGTCGTGAGACTCCGAGAGGAGGCGACGCAACAAAGGCTCCCATCACTGTAAAGTGGAAAATGGGGCGGCGGCGGATTCATCGCCACCTCCCGGTTTTGGATGCTCCGCCCACTTGCACGCTTGAGCGGCCTCGGAGGCCGAGTAGAATAACCCGCACTCCATCCCTTTGCAGTTCATTGTATGTAAATAAACGTGGCCCAGTTAAACACCAGCTAAGCGTCTCGACTCGTCATCGACCCCCCCCCTACGTCTGCAAATAGAATTACTAGTGGCGATGTTAACCTCAGTGAAGGTGCCTTCACGAGGATCCTGAAGGAAGAGGTTTTTTTTAAAATTATGAGATCATTTAGTGTTTTATAAACAAGGGAAAAAAACCATCTTCAAGCAGGTGTTTTTAAACAAACTTGAGAGTCAAAATGGCATTTAAAATGAACTCATCACCAGTGAATGTGAATTTATGTATGTTTGGTCACTATTAAGATCTGATTAAATATCAGTATATTTTCATCATATAGATTTAGTTTACTTGCAGATAGATATTTTCAAAACTTGTGCATGTGTATGCATCTTTTCACATAAGAACAGAAGAGCCCTGCTGGATCAGACCAAGGGTCCATCTAGTCCAGCATTCTGTTCGCACAGTGGCCAACCAGCTGCCCATGGGAAACCCACAAGCAGGACATGAGTGCAACAGCACCTTCCTGCCCATGGTGTACACAGACATACTGCCTCTGATCCTGGAGGTAGCATGTAGCCATCAGGACTAGTAGCCACTGATGCTGTTATCCTCCATGAATTTGTCCAATCTCCTTTTAAAGCCACCCAAAGGCATTCATCGAAAGGTAGATAAATGAATATAGGCACAGGTATATTGAGATCCATTTTCTGTCTCTTTATGTCTGTTTAATTGTCAGTTTCTGCATAAGCATCTGATATTCCAAGGTGGGGTGCAGAAACCCAGGCCCAGGGCAAATCTAGCACACCTGGGAGTCAAATCCAGCCCTCTGGGGTTTGCCGGATGGCCCCACACCCTTCCCCCCCCACCACTGATCATCTTGTGGTTTCCCAACTTTGGTGCAGTTCACCCCCCCCCCATTCTAAAACATTGAAATGCCTTTCCTGAGGATTAGTAACTGGCAGTAAGAGTTTTAAGCTAAAATAGGCTGGTGTTTTGGTTCCGCCCCTTTTGCCTTTGGCCCCACCCACAGCTGGAATGCAGCCCCAGAGACCTTCCCTGGAATGGAATTCCGCCCTCAGGCTGAAGGAGGTTCTGCACGCCTGTTCTAAAGCATGTACACACAAACCTAGGCATGCACACACAGGAGTCACCCAAGATCCCAAGGGGTGGGGAGGGAATTAAACACAACACCTCTCCACCAGCAGGGACTCCCTGTGTAAGCACCAGAAGTGGCGCTGGCAATCCCTGCTCCCTTCACCAGCACCCCTTTTTGGGATTGAGTCCGCTCCCCTCCCCCGCCATAAGAAGCAATGAGTACATGCGCATTTCTTCCTATCTGCTGGATTGCAGTCATTATGTACAATGCAAGCGATGGATCATTCCAACAATAGATGGGATAATATGCATGCATATGCTATTTTAAAAGCTTTATAATATTCAGTACTTAACGGTTGGTAAACTGGAGCTGAATGCAGCAGCATGGCTAGCAAAAATGAATCTTTCCAAAAGTCCATGGATTCACTAGAGTGCAAGAGAGAGCAGAGTTTGACCCACTGGGTATTTATAAACACATACCAGCACATTATTATGATAATTGGTGTCAAGCCCCATCAAAACTCTTTGCAAATGAAAGGTGCCTCCTCAAGGTAATTTCCAGGGCAGGAGAGTATTTTTTGTTTTTAAGGAGTCAGAAAACAACCGTTCTAGTTTCCTTTCATGGCATAGGGGAAAAACATGTTTTTCCTTGTCTTATAATCTGTAAGCAAATTGAACTGGGGAAAAAATAATTAAGGGACAAGGCACCATACCCCTACGCTTTCCTATGTAAAATAAAATAAAATAAGGAAGTGGAAGGCTAGTACAGGCTGCAAAACATGTTTTGAAAAATCGAGCTGTAGGAATATTTATAAGTTGTTACAAAAACACCTAAACCATCAAGAAAAGGAAAACAAGTGTGCCCATTTCCCCCAAAACACCGGATATATGCCATTTTCACAGCAAAAACATGTTTTTGAGTTGCTAGTTGTCCTCTATTTTCCCCCTTGTTAAAGGTTATGGAAGCTATTTTTCTGCTTTGCAGTTCTGTTATCAGGTAAGTTGGGCAGTATTAATTCTACAATACATCAGTTCTTTCTGGTTAGATAAAATCTTTGCCCGCCAATACTGTAGCTATCCAGAGAGGAAGACTCTGTTGCACTAATGTTAACCTCATTGCAGTGGCCAATGAGTTTCTTACTTTTTGGTAAACTAATCAAACAGCTAGTAGAGCTCTGGACATGGTATGGATCAATGGAAGAAGGCTGGTTTGCATTACATGTCTACCAAAGAAGAAAGGGATATGACTTCTTAGCCAACCGATTGGCAAAGAGAACTTCTTGGGATCCATGTTTCAATTTATGGATGGGGGAGAAATTCGTTTGGTTTGCATTTGAATGTGAACTGAACTAATTTACAATTCCCATGGAGGAAACAATCATATGTCCCCTAGGCACCATCTGGGGGACCATCGGATTGTTCGGATCCCCAGCTCTGTGATCAGAGACAGCACCCCAGCTTCGGAGCTGGGAATTGGAGCTCCAACCCCCCCTTCCCTGCCCCCTCATAGCCAGTGAGGAAAGAACCAAACCAGCTGCTCTCTGAGGTCGGAAACGCAACCTTGGAGAGGGAATAAAAGGGAGTGGGGTGGGAAGGGGAGGAGACTGCAGTGGCCAGGATACGAGGTATCCCGATGGTGCTCCTACCTTCCTTCCCTCCCCCTCTGAAGCGTCCCCAGCTAGACGGCCGAAAATGGTAGTCTAGCGAAAATGCTGAGCGGGAGGAGTGGGGAAGCACGGATGGCCTCTGCTGCTCCTCCCACTCTGCACAGGATTCCCATAATCCTCCGAGTTCAGGGGCTTACACAGGCATCTTGATCGGATTGCACCCTAAGTGAACCAAAATGTAGTTCTTCTTTTTTAAAAAAATAAATAAATAAATTATTTATATATTTTAAATGAACACACATACAAAAGAACATAAGCCTACAAATCATAACTCCAAGTGCACCCGTCACCTCAGGGCCAAAACCAATCCACATAATCCATCATTAATCTATATTCCAAAAATACATCGTATCATGACATGGCTTACTCCCTTTTCCCTTTACTAAAACATAATCTAAAAATGGTCCCCATATATCCTTAAAATTATTTTCCTTTAATTGTACCCTTTTACATTTAATACTACATGTTAGTTTATCATTTAAAGCAATATCCCAAACCTCTTTATACCAATCTATTATTAAGTACTGATGTTGAACTTTCCAATTCCTTGCTATCAATAATCTCCCTGCCGCTAATAAACTTTGTAGTTCTACTTTGGGATTTACAGTTCTCTGAATTTTGTGATGCAGTTCTCCAACTGAAAAAAAATGCATACAAAAATGTGTGCATTATTGAAAACAATGCACAGAAGTGCATTATCTTAGGAAGGTTTGCTTGCGCCTTTTTTTAAAAAGCTAATTGATGTAGAAATGGGGTGAAATGAAATTAAGGTAGAAAAAAATATGAGAAATTGAGATAAACCAAAATTGACAGATTCATCCATGCCTAGCGCTTGTCCATACACATCAAACAATTTGGCAGATCAGTGTAGGCAACACTAAAGAATCTATATCATGGAAGCATCAGTTTCTCCTTCTTCAGGTGTTTATGGACATTTTCAAACCACCACCAAGAAATATTAAATATGGCATATGTACAGCATTACCAGCATTTTAATGTGAGCCACTCAGGGTGCAATCCTATGGCCCTCTGACCTTGTCTGGGGGGCCATAGGACGGGGCATAGTTGCTGCTGCGACCTCAGAAATCTCTTCCGAGGTCACAGCGCTGCAAGCACCTGACCCCCACCTTGTAGCTGGCACGGTTCTTTCTGAACTGGCTAGGAAGACCATATTCAGTTCCCCCATGGATGGGGAGTTACTGGGGCCAGGGAGGGGAGAAGCAAGGCACCGCCAGCTTCCGTAGAATCCAGGCGGTGCCTCAGCTTCTCCTCCTCACGAGGAGACTGTAAAACATCTAGTTGCCCAAAATCTAGATGCACTCAACTGGATGCCCATAACCCTCTGGGTTTGGAGTATTGCGGGCAGCTCCATAGGATGGGGCTGTTAGGGATTTTAATATATTAAATGGTATAGAAGTATCTTAATAACTAACTAACCATCTAACTAACCATTACTTTACATTGGAGTTACACCTCTGAAAACATAAGTGCATCTCTTTCATGTTTCTCTCAGTATAACCGCCATTTTAGATTTGTTACTAGCTCTTCTTATTTCTGCTCTTAAAGCAGCTAGGCTAGACCAAATGCATTCTTCTCTCTAGTCCAGAGTTGCTGAACCTCAAACCCATAGGCCAAATCCAGCCTGCCTGGGGGCCCAATCTGCTCCTCTGGGTTATACCCAGATTGTCACATTCCCATTCCCTGGCCTGACTCCTTTTCCCCAAACTGCCAATCATGTGGTGGTTCCCCAGCTTTTGCACATTTCTTTTCCCATTCTAAAATGTTGAAATGTCTCTCCTAAGGCTCAATTACCGGCAGTAAGAGTTGAAGCTAAAACATGCTGGTATTTGGGGTATTTTGTCCCACTCCTTTTGCCTTTGGCCCCACCTCCTTTTGTCTTTGACTCTGCCCACCACTGAAATGCGGCCCCTGAGAGTGTTTCCAAAATTGAATTCAGCCCTTGGGCTGCAAGAGGTTCAACAACCTTGGTCTTGTTTATGGGGAAATGAAGAATGGAGTGGAGGCCTTCACATGGACATTTATGTTTGGACAGAAACATCCTCAGATGCCAATTAATGCTGGGCATTAATACTGCATTATCTAGCACTTATCACAAATAAATGGATGGCATGATTGGGATGCCCATTAGCCCCATAAGTAAGCATGATGGCACAAGCATTCCCAGTGCCAGTTCAAGACATGTTGATGCCTGAGGCAAAGGACAAGATGGCACCCCTCCTCCCCCATTCCACATAGAGAATGCAACCACCAGACTGGCAGCTGGATCTTACTTCAACATTGTTGATGGAGCAACATCCTACATTGCACCTGAGGGCAGTAGGCTAGCTTAAAGAATGCAGCACAGGCCACCACCACCCTTTCTATTATTTTTTTTATTGGGATTTTCAACAAAACAAAAGAAAGCTGTACGGGGAAAAAGTAACATTAATCACCAGCATCAAAGCTGGAACAGATGACTGAGTTTCGAGATAAACAGTAAGAGATCATCAGCATGTAGAATAATTTTGAATTCTAAACGATCGTACACAAATCCAAGAATACGGCTATTCTGCCTAACAGCATACCCCAGGGATTCCAAACATAAATCAAAAGTATTAAATATCAATGGAGAAAGTGGGCATCCCTGTCTGGTACCTCTCCCAAGTATAACAAAATCCAGAAAAGACCATTGGTCATAACTCTAGCTCCTTGGGGTTGAATATAGAATTTTGACCCATTTCCAAAATTCTACAGGAAAGCCAAAATTTCTCAGTGTACCAAAGATAAATTTCCAATGAAACTGGAAGCACACGGCTCTGCCTTCCAACACCACTCCAGTGCTACTGCCCCCTAGCACCCACTGCCTGAGGAGGCCACATCACTCTGCCTACCAGTAGGGGCTGACCCTGTGGCTGTGGTTTCAAGGGTATCTGACTTGTTTCCTTGAAATACTATTCTTCCTAAAATTGATTTTGAAAAAATTGGATTGGCTTCAGATCTAGCCATACATAGAGAAGACACATTGAAATCCATGGGACTTAAGATATAACTAATGTAAGTCCCATGGATTTAAATGTGTCTTAGTCCAGCAGGTAGATTGAGCCACAAGCGACGGCATTCAAAGATCATGGGTTGGATCCAGATTTAGTCATATTTAGAGAAGATCCATTGATAATTTTTTAAAAATAAATTTTATTGAATTTTTTTCCAGTCATACTACAACAACAACAAAAAAATAGAACAAAAACATCGTGCACCCCCCACCTCTTGGGACCAAGTTATATTTCCCAAGAGAGAATATTCATTGATATAACCATTTTACATCCCTGTTATTTCAATGGGTGTACTATAAGTATGACTAAACCTGAATCTCTGAACTTCATAACTTGTGGCTCAGCCTACCTGCTAGGTGCATGTCACAAAAAAATTATTCCTACTCCTACAGCAGAGGTGCAGAACCAAATACTTTTCCTAAGGCAGTAAGAGTTTGAAGCAAAAATATGCTGGTATTTTGTCCCTGCCCCTTTGCCTTTGGCTCCACCCCTTTTTGCCTTCAGCCCCGCTTATCACTGGAATGTGGCCTCCGAGAGCTGCTCCAAAATGGAATTTGGTCCTCGGGCTCAAAGAGGTTCTGCATCCCTGCCTCACAGACATCGAGAACCAATAAATGTCTGTTGTGAGGATTCCTGGGGTGATGTACTGGCTTTTTCATTTTGGGGAGTGCTCCAGCATGATGCTCAAGTGGAGTTTGGGTGAAGCTTCTATGAAGCACCACTTCTGAGGGGACCTCAGTCACCCAACCTTGCCTGTAATAGCAAGGTGTTCTTGGGAGTGGGTTTGGTGGGGTTTTTTGGTTTTTTACAGCACCAAAGTTTCAGATCTCAGATATGTTGAGAAGGAAGAACTGATGAAAATGTGGGTCCATCCCAGTCTGATCATCAGCAAAATTCAAGCTGACTGACAGGATTTGGAGTTCTTCTCTAGATGCCACTGTATCAGAATGAACACGTTGAGCTTCAAACATGATTATGTCTTGTGGATTAAGATTAATGACCAACAGATGTTTGGAGTTTGCTGGTTTTGAGTGAAATTAAATGGATTGAATTTAAATATTCTATCAGTGCATGAAGTAAGCTTTTCAATAACCCAAGTGACTGAGAAAGAGAGAAATTGGCTAGAAACTAACTACACTCTAATAGACTCTATCAAGAATTACTACAGTGGTACCCTCAAAGCAAAACATAAATACCACTGCCATAACGATGACGATGATGATGATGATGATGATGATGATGATGATGATGAGCAGATTTTGAAAGGGGGAAATCCTTCAGGTAAAGTGAACTGTAGAATTATAGACAAGGGGGCACAAACCTGCATTCAGAAACAAAATTTCCCTTGGCATTGAAAAGTTGTGCTTCCAAATGCAGATTCTAATAGTAATACTTAGGTATAGCACTTTCAATTGTGCAAAGTACTTCATATGCATTATCTGGGTGTAACCCTTCCAAAACCCTGTAAGGAAAGTCAATATTATTATTCTCCCTATTATAGTTGTAGGGCGGAACTGAGACCGAGAAAGGTTTCCTGCATTGAGCAGGGGGTTGGACTCGATAGCCTTGTAGGCTCCTTCCAACTCTATGATCTATGAAATCTATGAAAGAGCAGCTTGCCTAAGGCCACCGAGTTGCAGCAAGCAACTACAGCTGTTCTACTATGGGGCAAGAATGGTTGTGAACTTGTGAGACAAATTGACCTTGGGGAGAGTAGTCATGATTTTGCAATGAAGAAGTCCAGAAAAATAAATATTTGAAGTACATTGGTCTATTTATAAAATGTTTGCAGCTGTGTTGCTCTATTGGATTTTTTTTTTTTTAAATCAAAACATTAACAGGATAATATATTTATTAGGAGCAACCGAAAAGTTACAAAATACAGTAATACCTTGGATTGCAAGTAATTTGGTTTGAGAGCGTTTTGCAAGACAAGCAAATTTTTAAATATTTATTATTAATTTTTTATTTGATATACAAGCAACGTCTTGCAATACAAGTACTGTAGTATGGCTTAAATTAAAAATCTCTGTACAAATTTTTTGGGGGGGATTTCGTTTTGATATAAGAGTGTTTTGGATTACAAGCACGTTTCCGGAACGAATTATGCTCTCAATCCAAGGCATGACTGTAGTCAGCAAGTTTTGGAGGACTCTTCTTCAAGCTAGATGTCATTTTAAACAAAAATAGGTGGGGGGGGCATTGGAGCTAAGCACCATTGTGGATCATGGTGTAATTCCATATATGTAAAAAAAATCTAATTTCAAAATTACAATATACACTTTTTTCTTTCCTGACTCATGGGATTGTATGTAATGGGGGGTGGTATGTGTGTGAGAGGGGGGCCATGTTGCAAGTTTGTACTGAGCATGAAAAATTGATGTTTGCACCCTGTACATGGAAAGCCTCCTTCAGTCAATGGCACTGGAACTAGGGGATGCACAAGAATTTTATTGGTTTCATTTTTACTTTGAATTTGCCCCCGTTTACAACCGCAAACACAAACGCAAATGGGAGTGCAATCTTCCGGAAAACAGCGGAAGTGAACTTGTGATCACTTTCAAAAAGTGTGCTTTTAAAAGGGAGGGGATAGCACACTTTCACACTTTAGCCAATGGGGGTAGAGGAAGTGTGCATTTTGGGTGCACATTCTACAAAATTGCCATTGAAATGTGCACTTTTTCAGTTCAAAAAGAAAAAAACTCATGTTCAGGAATGGAAATGAGATGAACCAAGCTCAGAGGTGAATATATATATATATATATGAGAGAGAGAATCTTGATGAGCTCAAACTTCACTAAACTTCAGCTCAGACTCCCATGATCTAAATGGAATGGAACTCCCATGATCTAAATGGATCTCCCATGATCAGCTACATCTGTTCCAAATGCTGTCCAGTAGGTGGCACTCATGCACATTCATGATGACCACTTCATTACTTCATGGTATGCTAGATCTGCAGTTCACAAATCAAGATATATACACTGCCAACTTTGAGTGATCTTTCAGAATTAAAGATGCATGCAGAAATGCATTATTTAGCTGCATTGCCATTGCTTGAGTTGCACATCAATGTATCGCTACACCAACAGCTTGCACAATGTAAATGAAAGTCAGATAGAAGTAAGCAGATAGTAGCTGTTTGCAGAGCGGCAGCCCCTTCTGTAGTCATTATTTTAAAAATGAAATCAGATCTGTGTTAAGATTCCTCAACCATTCATCAAATTAGTCTTATGGGTTCAGAACAATGGTCCTATGGAGTGTAATCTTCTATTGCCAGCACTTTCTAGTCTGAGACTGAAACAGTACATGAGCAGCATATAACACAAGCACTATACAGTATTGTTGTTATCTGCACAGTATTGGTTGTTTTCTAGCAGAAAAGGAGTTTATAAATACTGCCCCAATCTAGAGATGGACAAATCTGTCAATTTCAATTTCCCCCAGTTTCTCAATCTTAAATTCATTTCATCCCATTTTTTTCACTGCATTGCCGCCCCTGCCCCCCAGTGGGGACGGTCATTTGAATTTGTCTCTCCATCCCCATTCAGGTGCAACTAGTGTGACTAGAGTTGCATCAGGGTGAAAGAATTAAAGATAGGGTAAAGTTTCATTTGGTCCACATTTTTGTGCAGACCAACCTAATTCCCATTTCCCAGGCTAATATGGATTGGAACAGTTATCCTTCTGATTACACACTTGCCCAGATTTTGCAATTCAGTTTTTGGCTCAAAACTTTTATACAAAACTATATATATTAGGGAAAGTTGTGTACCGAAAATGTGCACATTGGGGTAAAGGGTGAGCAACATGTGTATGTTAAGGGAAACTGCATATGAAAATAAATATGATTTTTCATGCATCTTTTTTTAAATTTGCAGGCTGATGGGAAAATTAGACAAACGGATTTCTGGTCAAATACATGTGAAACTGACATGGACCAAAAAATAGACTCATCTTCTGTCCATCCCCAGAAAGAATACAAATGCGCCCTAAATATTTCCTAAACAGTATGTGTAAAAGTAGACACAGCCGATCCCCTTCTACCGTCCCTTCAGGAAGTTTGAAGAGGACAGCAATCCAAGCTCTGTGCTTCATTCCTCACTTCATTTGCTTCCAGAGTGTCCATTATGCTGAAATTACAGCCGTGTTCAAGATTTCGGAGAGTGCTTCACTAAGCAGCAGAGAAGGAACTCTTTCAAAACTTGAAGAGCCAGGAGGACAGGAGGATGACTTCAATCTCCCAGTCAGGGCTGCCATGCCTAGCATCTTAATGGCTTTAGCAAAAAGAGATGAGCTAAGTGGTAAAGCAGATAAAAAGAAATCACTGTATTGGCTAGTTAGAGCTATTTAGAGAGGTAGCATTAAAGCCTTTTCTTCCTGTGCTGGCTTGGCTTCTGCCCAGTGCAGAGCTTTTTCCTCAACTAGGGTTCAGAGCAATGAATGAAGACTGATCAGAATTATAAATTTTCTACTTATTTGGAAGTTTATATACCAGTCATCTTATTTTCTTTGAATCTCACTCCATCACTAGCATGTCTAACAGTTGGCAATTTTTTATATAGCCTTGATATTTCTGCAATATTAAGAAGTTCTGCATTTCCCCCAAAATAAACAAGTGCTTTCTAGGTTGAAGTTAATTATTTCACACATACACACACACACACACACACCTTTTCCAACCAGCTGATAGGCCAATGTTGTTCAAGATGTCCTTTGAACTGATCTTTACCAATCTTCAGGCTTCCAGAACCTAATGGAAGCCATATTCTCTGACCTGCAAGCTCTCCTTGTAACCCTGTATGTGTTGTGCTTAGTCGACAATGTGAAAAATGGACTCAGCGTATGCTTGGAGGACCTGGTCTGAAGGTATGCGATGCAGCAACCTTACCGAAACTAAGCAAGGTCTGGATCCGGTCAGTGCCTCAGCAAGGGCAACTGCTTAAGAATTTTATGTACACTGCTGTCAGCTCCTGGGAGGAAAGGCAAAATAAAAGAGTAATAAATAAAAGATTTATTTCTTTTACACTGGCTACCCATGTTCCAAGGTAGCCTTCCCAACATCTTCTGCCCTTCAGATGTGTTGGACTACAAATCCCATAACCTCTAGCCAGCATTGGAATTGTGGCTGAGGGTGAATGGGAGTGTAGTCCAACACATCTGAAGGGCACTGTCACAAAGTATGAAGGAAACATGTGCTGTTGCTGAGAATTCATTGTATTGCATAAGAGTGTTATTCCATAGAGGCTGGTGACTACAGCCTATCACTCTATACTTACAGACAGCACACACAGAGATTATAATGAATAACACCAGTGGAGGCTGGTGACTCCAATGTCAGCGGGGCTGCATATCCACTCTGGATTTTACTCTGAACTTCTGCTGAACCTATTTTGGCAGATGGGGTTCAGAACCATGGATAGCTCCTTTAAAGCTCAGACTGAAATCTGGAGCAGATATGCAAGGGAGGCTCAGAATGTGGCAACAAGGGAGAGGGCCTTCTCAGTGGTGGCCCCCTATTTTTGGAATGCTCTCCCCACTGAGGTCTGCCTGGTGGTGCCAACACTGTCATCTCTTTCAGCACCAGGTTAAGACTGTCCTCTACTCCCAGGCATTTGATGGCATATGATGGGGCATTTATGTCAGTTGTTTCTGTCAGGTCCAGTATCTTATTGTAAATGTTTTACCTGTTTAAATTGTTTTAATTTTGTATGTTAGATATTTTATACTATGTTTTTATTACAGTCATGCCTTGGACTGAGAGCATAATTCGTTCTGGAAACATGCTTGTAATCCAAAACACTCTTATATCAAAATGAAATCCCCCCCCCAAAAAAAATTGTACAGAGATTTTTAATTTAAGCCGTACTACAGTACTTGTATTGCAAGACGTCGCTTGTATATCAAGTAAAAAAAAAAATTAAATAAATATTTTAAAATTTGCTTGTCTTGCAAAACGCTCTCAAACCAAGTTACTTGCAATCCAAGGTATTACTGTATCTTGTATTGTAATGTGTATTTTTATTTGTGAGCCACCCAGAGAACTTCAGCTATTGGGCAGTATAGAAATGAAATCATCATCATCATCATCATCATCATCATCATCATCATCATCTATGACTGAATCCAAAAAGTCAAGGTGCACAGATGTGTGTTTAAGATAAAAACAACTAGCGCTATTCCTAAATAGAATGTTATAAATAGTAAAAAAAATAATAATAATAAAAAATACATGGTTGACCAGAGAGATCCTGGGAGAATGAAAAGCCTACCAAACATGATTTCCTAAGCCCTACCAACCATGCCAGCCAGCCAGTAAGTATAACATCTTAAGGATGACTGCTTTGTTGGATGAAAGTAATACAACTTTCATTTTACTACGAAATATGCTCACCACTATTTCTATTACGCTTCTAATCATCCTAATTGCATTGTATATAGCAGTGTTCTCCAACCTTGGGTCCTCAGATGTTTTTGGCCTTCAACTCCCAGCATGCCCCAGCCAGCATAGCTGGCTGGGGCATGCTGGGAGTTGTAGGCCAAAAACATCTGGGGACCCAAGGTTGGAGAACACTGCTATATAGTAATCTGATTTGCTTGTTTTGTCATTGCAAAGTTTTGTTATTCTCTAATACTGTTTGAGCAATAAATATATATTTTTGCAGTACAATTTTGTGTTATTTGGCCTGAGAGGTGCTTCAGGGACCACAGCCCTTCTACATTTCTTCTTAAAGCCCAGAACACACTCAGCTGGGATTTATAAATCTGTTGCTGAGTGGGGTCCATCCATGTTTTCTCTCTTGGTCAGGTGCGTCACACAGGCACACCTGTTCAGGTAAGAGAAACAAGCTAGTCGGATGGAGTGGGAATGGGGTCTCCGGTCTCAAGTGGTGCCCAAGCACTAGGTTGGGGAAGGCTGTTCCAAGCCATTAAAAATAAGCTTCAGTTCAGAGTCCCCACACTGCTACTGGGAATATTGGGATCCCTGCACTGTAAGATCCTCCCTCTAACCCTGCCCCGCCCCACCCCACCTCCCGCACAGCTTGTTCTAATGAGAATCATTTTGCGAGCTTTTCCCATCAACTGATGAGGATAATGCTGCAGTATACAGAGATGCATGTTGCCCTCACTAAGTAGAAGAGCCTGAAGTTTATTGGATACAATTAATTATATTAATTGGCATATGGGAGAAGAGAGAGAGAGAGAGAGCTAAGTCTTCAACCCCTTCAGGCCATAAATAACTGGAGGTTAAGTTTGTCATCTCGTCTTCTGGTAAATGTGACCACTCAAAAAAATTAAATGGCCTTATCAATATTGCTTGATTAAATTGCCTCTTTCTCTTACATCGGGTGTCCATAGTACGTCTGGCGTGGGATGAGAACATCAGCAAAATAATGGGATAGAGGGAAGGTGATCTGTCCATGCATGTGTGCAAGGATGGTCCATAGATGGTTCAGAAGCCACAGTATATAAGGTGAACAACGTGAGAACATAAGAAGAAGAATCCCTCTGGTTCAGTCCACCTAGCCCAGCATTGTGTTTCCAAATGTTTCCAGGAAACTACAGGCAAGGTCTTAATGCAACAGCCCTCCCTGACTTGCACCCTACCAAATGGTATTCAGAGGGATACTGTTTCTGAACATGGACATTTAAACTGCAATCCTATGGGCTAGCCCAGTGTTTCTCAACCTTGGGTCCCCAGATGTTTTTGGCCTACAACTCCCAGCATGCCCCAGCCAGCATAGCTGGCTGGGGCATGCTGGGAGTTGTAGGCCAAAAACATCTGGGGACCCAAGGTTGAGAAACACTGGGCTAGACGCACTCTGATATTGGAGGAGTCCGAGAATCCAACGCCTTGCCCGTAAGAGCCAGGAGAAACTATGGAGGCATCTTCACCTCTTGTTCCTCCTGTTCAAACAGAGACCCATCTAGTGTACTTACCTGGCAGCAGGCAGGGATGCGAACGGAGAGGCTTGTGGATGCAGCAGGTCCATGGCCTCTCCTCCCCACCCACTGGCAGGCCCCCTATCCACCTTTTCTGTCCTTGTCCAGGGGGGTCACAACAGCAACTTCAGTAGAGGAGTCGCAGTGGTGCATTCCAGTGTGGCTGGAGAGGGGAATCTGAGGTCGTAATTTGTCTATTTTATTTATTTATTATTTATTTATTAATTAATTTGTTTGTTTATTTATTCAATACATTTGTATACCTCCCAATAGCCGAAGCTCTCTGGGCGGTTTACAACAGTTAAAAACCATAAAATACAATATAATATATAACTATAAAATTTAAAACCACAGCTTAAAAACAAACAGCAAAGCTAGCAGCCGTTCAAATTACAGTAACAGAGTTAAAAACTACAAGATAAAAATGATAAAAATGATTAAAATGCTTGCTTGGGAGAATAAAAAGGTCTTCACCTGGCGCCGGAAAGAGTACAATGTAGGGGCCAGGCGAGCCTCTTTGGGGAGCTCATTCCACAACCGGGGTGCCATAGCAGAAAAGGCCCTCCTCCTGGTAGCCACCTACCTCACTTCATTTGGCAGGGGCTCTTGGAGAAGGACCGCTGAAGAGGATCTTAGTGTCCGGGCAGGTACATATGGGAGGAGACGCTCCTTCAGATACCCTGGCCCCAAGCCGTTTAGGGCTTTGAATGTTAGTACCAGCACTTTGAATTGGGCCAGGAAACAGACTAGCAGCCAGTGCAGATGAGAAAGCACTGGCGTAATATGTTCACATTGGCCAGTCCCCGTTAATAATCTTGCTGCCCTATTTTGGACCAGCTGATGTTTCCGGACCATTTTCAAAGGCAGTCCCACATATAACGCATTGCAGTAATCCAAACGAGAGGATTACTGCAACCCTGTCTATGGCTTTGGGAGCGTGGGGGACGATGACTGCCATATCCTATGCCCCTTCCCAAGGACCATAGGATTGCTCTGTTCCTTATTTTATATATTTACGCAATTATTTCTGAATCACCTTTCAGCCCAGAAACCATTAGCTGGCCTATCCTCACTTAATTTGCCTAATAGTACTTTGTTTTGCCTGTGCTGAATGTATTGCTTGCTAGTCAGTCTCATTGGGCGACCCGCAACTTGAAGTTTGATGAGTGAGAAGAATTGAACTCTGTCCACTTTTTTTTTTGACATGATTCAGAATGTTATAATAAACTGGTATTATTTCCTCTCTCCTTAATTATATGGTTTTTTTCTAAGCTAAAACCCCCCAAAGCATTTTAGGGCACAATCCTATGGCCAGCCGGTAGATGCTTGTCTGGCCAGCCATAGGAAAAGTTGGAGTTCCAGCTCCGACCTTGGAAAAGCACTCTGAGGGACGCCAACTTCGGAGCGCCCTCCCTCCACCGCTGCAGCCGGCACAGTTCTTTCTGCGCTGGCTGCGGCTCCGAAGACAGAAGACCGGCTTTGCAGCCGGCACTGGGGGGGCGCGCGTTCCATCCAGGATGTTCCATCCTCACAAGCAGGGGTAAAACACTTAGATGGCCAAAATGGTACATCTAAGTGTTTTGGAGGGCAACAGAAGCACGGAGGCAATCCTTGCCCCTGTGCTCCTCCCCCTTTCCATTGGATGCCCATAATCCTCCCAGTTTGGAGGGTTATGGGCAGCCACATTGGATGGCACTGCCCGCCTTTCTTGGTAGGGAAGGTACTCTAACCCCTTGGCCATTTTGGCTGTCCTTTTTCTTCACCTTTTCCAGCTCCACAGTATCCTTTTTGAGATGGGATGCCCAGAGCTGTATACATACAACATTCAAAAGGCCATAGATTTCTATAAAGCCATTCTGATGCTGGTCGTTTTATCTTCTATCTGACAAAGTTGTCAGTTTTGCTTTAACTCCGATTTTTTTTAAAAAAAATCTCGAATTCTCCCCATCCCAAATATGAAGAAATTTGTGCATTTTGGTCAATCCTTATTTAAAAAAAAATAAACTGAAATGAAATTCTCACCCATCTGCACTGGCCAAATTCAGTAGGGACAGCTTATGTCAGCATGGAGATGACCATGATGTACCCGCCTGGCTGCCATATAGCTGTTCAAGATGAGGAGGAGCCTCTCAGAAAAAAGAGCTGGCAACCTGGATTCAGCACTCATGTGGCTGAATACACAGGGATCCAAACCCAAACTTATAAGGGCTATAAAACCATGTTAGTGCTGAATTAGTATTGCCACCTCTTATTTTCTGACAAGCTCCTTATCTTTAACAGCTATATGGCAGGCAGTTCAACACGGTCCTCTCCCATGCTGTGAATGGCAGGGTCGGTGCTACCATTAGGCCAACTAGGCAGCTGCCTAGGGCGCAGGGCTAAAGGGGGCACCAGAAATAGGGAGGGAGGGCTCAAGTGGGAAGGGGGGGGCGCTACATATCTGATCTTGCCTAGGGCACCAAACTGCCTTGCACCGGCCCTGGTGAATGGCTGTACCTATTAAATTTGACTGGTGCAGGTGGGTGAGAGTTCATTTTCTTTATCAGAATTTACCAAAATCCATGAAGTTCATATTTGGGAAAGAGCTCACAGTTTTGCCCACCATTATGTCTACCCTATTAGTGACCTACGGTATTTTTCCATTATAAACCACCATAATGGCATATCTGACATCAGTCGACCTGTAGTGAATGAGCTCTTCATATTGCTTATCTGTTTAGACCAGACTAGCACCTGCCATATGTTTTGGACTTCAACTCCCATCAGCCCCAGCCAGCATGGCCAATGGTCAGGAATGCTGGGAGCTGTAGTCTAAAGCTTCCAGGTTGGGGAAGGCTGCTTTGGATAATCCTTCTATATTTTGCATCTTCAGCCTTTAAAAGGGAGTCCCCAATTAAACATATAAAAACAAACAATGAATAAAGCAAAAAAAGCTGATTCAGCAGCAGCAGCATATCAGATAAGAATACAGGGTCTGAGAGGCAGAAACTGTGGCAAGCTTCAAACGCTTCTTGAAAACGTATTTGTTTAGACAGGCTTTCCCTGACCCATAATTCACTGCTCTGTTTTATTGTTGTCCTTGCTGTAATCTTTTAAACACTGATTTTTATATTGTTTTTTCTATTGTATTATATATGCATTGTAATGTGAACCATGTACAGTCATGCCTTGGATTGAGAGCATAATTCGTTCCGGAAACTGTGCTTGTAATCCAAAACACTCTTATATCAAAACGAAATCCCCCCAAAAAAATTTGTACAGAGATTTTTAATTTAAGCTGTACTACAGTACTTGTATTGCAAGACGTCGCTTGTATATCAAGTAAAAAAAAATTACGGTAAATAAATATTTAAAATTTGCTTGTCTTGCAGAACGCTCTCAAACCAAGTTACTTGCAATCCAAGGTATTACTGTACAGTGTTTTTTTTATTGTATTAAGCAGTATAGAAGTATTATAAATAAATAATAAAATAATAACTTAAAGCAGTACAACCCAATGGGTATAACATTATTAGACCCAATATTATGTTGCCATTGATGAAGGAAGAGAAGTTTCATTGACGTTTATTGCAGGACTAGTACATTCTTCATATGGATCATTCTTAGGGGGGCAGTGGTTTTCAGGGATGCTGCTAAATAACTGCAAATGTTTATAGGATTGTAGTTAATGCACCTTATCCAGCTTATCCTCCCCTAAGGCTAACTAGCAAATCCATGACTGAGCAGGGATTTGAATCCTGCTTTCCTTGGAATAAGCCCAGTTTAGTAGCCGCATACTTTGTGATCAGCTCAGAGGTACTTGGAAAACTGTACTGTAAATCAGGCTAAGCAGAATCCCAACTAGTAGTCCAGGGATTGCCTGCTGGTTTGGATTGACTGGATCCTATAATGAAGGGGTAGGCAACCTTTTTGGGCCATGGGCACATTTTTTGGCAATTTGAGAAACTGCCCTGGGCACCACCACAAAATGGCTGCCATGGGAGGCATGGCAAAGGACAAGCGACCTGCCCAAAAGACTGAGTACAAGGCAGAGGTGGGGTCTGAGTCCCAACACACGAAACAACTCCTTTGAACCCACAGTTTCTGGCACTAACAGAAACATATTTTACAGCAATCCCACGTGCCGCTAAGAAAATTTGTTAACTAAAAAAAAGTGGGAAGAGTAGGGCCCCTTGGTATCCAGGGGTGCCACTGCATTGCCTACCCCTGCTATTATGAGTCTGTTTGATTGGGAAGCAGGTTCTTTAGTCAGGCAAGAGGTTTAAGCCTGAGGAGTCAATTCAATAAGCATTATGAAGCAAGTGAGATGGAGGAGAGGAGGAACAGTGGAGTGGGGAAATCAGGTCAGGCTAGCTGAGATAGTGAAGTTCTGGCTTCCTAGACATAGGCTCAGTGGTGGCTCTAGGTTTTGGAGGGCCCTTGGGCAAGACACCCTCAGTGGGGCCCCTTCTTCAGCTCATCTACCTTCTCACTGCCATTGTCACCAGCTGCTATTGCTCCTCATCCTCCTACTCCAAGGGGCTCTTGTCAGTGGGGCCCTTCTGGGGTGTGGGGCCCCTGGCAGGTGCCTGACCTATGCCTACCCTTGATGCCAACCCTGATAGCCTACTGAGCAGGGTTGTCCTGAATGGCTCCCAGCCAGTCAGTAGGCCTCTTCCTCTGAACCAAAGGACTCAATTTCTGCCCTTACCGGGGTCAGCGTTTGATTGATATATACCACATGAAAAGTCTAAAGATTGAGAACAACCTGAAGTTGAGATGGTGTGCTCTCTCTAGGCAGAACAGAACCATCTGCTGGTTTATCAGACAGAGTTGGCAGAGTCGTCCCACACAATGATTTTTATCAGTTGACCCTGCAACTCCTGATCAATGTTTGCATGATTTAATTAATTATCAATGCCCTGGAGCAATCTGAAGGGTGGGGGGGGGGAACCACTATCATCAAGTGCAACAAGGAGTGAGTCAACATTCTTGGAATGCCTCACACCCTTCCTCCGCAGCTCCCCCCGTTTAACATGCATGCATTGAGCTGTGGGGTGACTCAAACAATTATTAACCCAATGGAAGCCAATGATGTTCAAGGCCTAGCTGACAACAAATGAATGGGTCTGAATGATATGGCAGGAGGAAACCCATTATTGATCACAGATTCCAGTGAAAGTTGCATTCAAAATTCATGGTTAAAAAACCCAAAAATAATAATTTGAGGGGAGCCATTAAAAGCTGAACGGATTTTAATTCTTTGCTTTACACTACTTCATCACAGTGATACGGGGAGCAAAATGAAGACCACACACACACACACAACACACACACACACACACACACACACTTTTAAGCTTTTGTAAAAGTTTTCTTTTACAAGGACTCTACTTTGCCTCTACGTGTGATCTTGTGTTGTGGGGTCAACATTACTGTGAGATGATCCTTTTCCCCTTCTTTCTCCTCTTCTCGTTCGCTCCCTCTGTCCTGTCCTGTCCTGTCGCTTTCGTTCTGTTGCCTTTCATTCTTTTCATGTTTCCCCCTTTCTCTTTCTTTCTTTCGTCCCTCCTCCTAGTTTCTTTTCTCTTCCTTCTCTCTTATATTTCTTTTTTAATTCCCCATTTTTATCCCCCCCCATTCCCTTTTAGAGGGGGGGAGAGAGAGACCCAAAACAAACCTCCCCCTCCCCATTCTGTCCCACGTGCCCCAAGTCAGGGCTCCTACTCGACAGGCGTTGCAATTGTGCCTCTCGCCGCCTGAGAAGCTGCCGACCTCTTATGGCCGCATTAGGGCCTCTCTCTCGACGGCTGTCTCCCCAGATCCGGCGGGCCTCTCTCCCAAGCCACCCGAAAACACGTCGAGGAAACCGGGGTTTATTTCCCCCTGGGGGCGGGGACGAGCATGGCCCAGGCAGCGACCGGCCACCCGCAAGGGGCTTCGCTGCTAGGATTGGGGCGGGCGGAGCGAGAATGCTGGACTAGCGAATTGTTAGTCCAGCATTCTCGCTCCGCCCGCCCCAATCCTGCGTCTCTCGAGCCCCGAGGAGCCCCAGCCCGCCTGCAGGCGCTCCCTGCTCTTCGGGGCCTTTGGCACAGGGAAGGCGACGGCGACGCTCCCCAACTCCCACCAAACCGAAGCGGAAGAGGTGGTGGATGCCCGACCCGGCCCTTTGCAGAGCTCCATCTTCAGCACGCCTGGAGCCAAGGAGTGGGGCACCTGCAGCTCTGGGCCATTGCGGAGAAGGGTTCCCTGCCCGTCGGCCCAGCGCTCTGGCGGAGTCCGGCCCTCACAGCGTGGCGCTTCTGACTGGTGCCCCCTTTAGCCCTGCACCCTAGGCAGCTGCCTAGTTGGCCTAGTGGTAGCACCGGCCCTGGGTAGTAGCAAACAGGCCCCACAGCACCATCTGGGACAGCACAGGCATGAAGGGGGCCACCAGGTATGATGCCGCTTGCCAAAGTATCCTAATTTTTAAAAGCAAATTAAGAGTTTGGGGGGAGGAGCTGAATGGGCATGCATATGGTTACAGATGCTCATTTTGTTCCTTTTATTTTAAACAGATATTATTCCTTTCCACAACCAAATGATGCTTATTCCCGAGTAAGTGTGTTTAGCATCAGGGCAGCAGATTCCTGTAGTAATGATGGTGCCATGAGTTAACTGAGTTTAACATACAAAACTGCACATGCTCAGAGTATTTCTATTTTTATCCAGGTGGGGGAAACACTTGTGTTCCGCTTCTTTGCTCTAACCCAGTGTTCTCCAACCTTGGGTCCTCAGATGTTTTGGAGAACACTGCTCTAACCTATCAGGAATGTGGAAGTAGTTGTGAAGCATGGGATGGTGGGAACAGGAGAAGAGAAATGTTAGTGGCATGGTTCACAATTTATTTATTTATTTACTTATTTGATACATTTTAATACCGTCCAATAGCCGAAGCTCTCTGGGCGGTTTACAACAGTTAAAAACCATAAAATACAATATAAAATAAATATAAAACTTATAAAATACGATATAAAATAAATATAAAACAATGGACCTAATACATTGTGGCTATCTAAAGAGGGTCCCCATAAGACCATTATGTCCAAGCTACCCCATTTTGAGTGGACCTTCATGTGCTGCACATGATTCAGGTAGATTTTAACTATGATCATGTGACCCTTGATTTTTGGAGTCAGAAAGATAGCTACAGAGACAAAACAAACCTTAGAGCCTATGCATGCCTACTCAAAAGCAGCCCGCCCCCATTCATTCACTAGGACTTCCCCCCCCAAAAAAAAGTGTGCATGGGCTTTGAGCCTTAAAAAAATGGGCCTGCAGTGGGATGGCCAGGATGGATACAACTCCCAGAAAGAAGGGTGTCGTTGCTGGTTCCAATGATGTGATCAATGCCAATGGAACATCCGTTGTTCAGAACAAATAGAAAGTGTCAAAGCATCCAATGGCTAACCAGAACATGGAGAAGGAAGACGTATGTGCTGGAACAAATGACATCATCAGGGCCAGTTTGGAAGTAATGTGAGATGTTGGAAAAGACATTGGCTGGTCAGAACACAGGAAGGAAAGGGATGGGTGCTGGTACCAATGACACCATCAGTACCAACAGATTGATCATTGTTGGGAAGTTATCTGAGGTGCTAGACAGGTCACTGGCAGGACAAGGAACAAATTCTGAGAATAGTTTCCTTCAGAATAGAAACAAAATGTAACGATACCAAAAGGAAAACAAGAGAGTTGCATTGCCATTTGAGCATTTTTCATGTATCTTAAGTTGAATTTCATTTTGGGATTTTTAAAAGATTTGTTTGCAACCAGCTGTGAACGAACAGATATTTGCTTCATGGAGTCTGTACATTACATTTAACTTTCTCTCACAGATATAATCTGGAGCCAAGTCGGGGGGATCAAGTGTTTCTGGAAACAGTATAGAGCAGTGTTCCTCAACCTTGGGTCCCCAGATGTTTTTGGCCTACAACTCCCAGCATGCCCCAGCCAGCTATGCTGGCTGGGGCATGCTGGGAGTTGTAGGCCAAAAACATCTGGGGACCCAAGGTTGAGGAACACTGGTATAGAGGGATGTCATGCTGCTTCCATATACCCTCCCCTTTCATTGTTGTACTTTGAATCAAGATAATTTTATATTATTATCATCATCATCATCATCATCATCATCAGTATAGAGAGATTGAGTGTAGCTTCTCCCCCCCCCCTTATTTTTCATATTCCTCTGAAGTTTATTCTTATATGGAAATTTATTGTGAGGATTACTAGAATAAGATGTGTTTCATTGCTTATTGCATAACATAATGAATTTGCATTATTTTGTTATTATTAACTACATTTAAAAAGTGGCGTGGGGTGGAGAATAGCATGTATAACTGTAAGTCGAAAATACCTGTTTTTCAGGAACATTTTCAGCATGTTCAAAAATGCCTTCCTTTTCTGACACCTTTTTGGAATTGCCTAAAAGGTATATATATATATTTATTGACTGTACCCTATCTTGCACATTATCCTGAATTTGTTTGGCCTCAGTGATTTCAGCATGTAGCTAAAACTGATTGGCTATGTAGTATAAAGATGTTATTTTGTAACCTGTGTGATACCTGATTGGCTGGGGTCACTCATATGGCTAAGCCAGGAAGCATTTCCCTCACACAATTGACTTTGCCCTCAGGGACATCGTCATGTAGCCAAATTTGATTGGCTATGCAGTGTGCTGGGATCATCACCCCATACACAACATGATCCCTGATGGGCTGGGATGACCATTGTGACTAATCAAGGAAGGAAATAGTAGTAACCAAGGGGAAAAGAAAGAATAGCACCAAAGCAGCAGCTAGCTAGAGGGAACACAAGACATGATAGAAAAGCGTGAATCTTCTCATCTTGTCAAAACGTTAGACTGGAAAGTCCTTGGGACAGGAATCCCTCTATAAGGTGCCACACACATAGATAATGACTTATTTCTGGCATGGAGGGAGCAGAGAGAGATGTTTTCATAAATGAGAATAAAAGTACTTTTCAGCACCTTTATATTGTAATTAATGGCTGGAAAAATAAATGGAGTACCCATAACAAGTGGGGAGGAGTACACAGAAAGAGTCCTTCAAGATAGGAATGCCATGCAATTTATTGCCTCCCATTGTATGTGTTATGGCACCCTAGTGGTTAACAGGGGCTCTCTTTGTCCAAAGGTTGCCAAGGAAACTGTTCCTGTACTTCAGGAAGCAGGGAGAGCAGTTTCCTGTTTTCAAGAAGGCTTAAGGACTGTTTTCTCCAATCAGAAAGCAGATTCATGAACCGGAAATGGAGAACACAGCTGCCAAGGGCATATTAAGTGTTTTTTGCGCTCTCTCTCTCTCTCTCTCTCTCTCTCTTAAACTTTAGTAATAAATAAACACAGGTTCTGCAACACCTAAATTGGGAGCCGTAAAGGAAGAACGTTTTATGGAAGAAGGTGTCTACAAAACGAAGGCTGGGCAGAGGCCAGCACAAAACTGAATGCAGCAGTGAGAAAGTGGGTGTTTTGCATCTTCCATAGATATGACTTATACAGTGTATCACACCCAGAATGGTCAAAGTAACAGTGCCATATGTAGACTTTATGAGCTACCGCTCAAAATAACACTCTGGTAGCAATTTTCTTTTCTATTCATTTTTCCCTTCTAGTTTCTCCTTATCCTGCCTCTGCTGCTCCTTCTTTTTCTTTACTGCTCCTCCCTAATCTTCATCTTAGTTCTGCCCAGCATATCAGGGTGTGTGTGTGTGTGTGGGGGGGTGTTTAATCATTTCCCCCTCTTTCACTGCTCTTCTCCCCCCCTTTTTTTCTTTCTTAATTAGATGGTAATAACCCAAGAAATGCAACCTTCTTGGAACTACCCTTTATAACACCTTTCCACAACCTAGTACCTGACTGATGTTTTGGGCTTCAACTCCCATCAGCCCCAGCCAGCATGCCAAAGGTCAGGAATGCTGGGAGCTGCAGTCCAAAACATCTGGAGGAGACCAGGTTGGGGGAGGAAGGCACAGACAAAGTGGGGTGTAACCACACATTCTATTTTCCACTAGGCTTATCTTTAGGCAGCTGAAGTATCTCTAAGCAGCAATAGCTCTCTCTCTCTCTCTCTCTATATATATATATATATATATATACCATGGTGTTAAGGTACAGCCAGGGCTGTGATCCCTACAAGACTACCAACACCCACAGAGATTGTGGCACGGGATCCAGAATTCTGTACTTCTTGAAAATCTCAGCTTCCATCCTTTTAAGAAAAAATAGAAACAAGTTTCTAGTCCTTATGGGGATGCAAAAGTATACTTGACAAATGTGTGGGTGATGCACGCTGAAACCTCAAAAGTCAGATGAGTGGCTGAATGAGATTTTCAAGATTTGGGAGGCTTCAGTGCCCCATAGGCTTCTTGCCTGTCCCCATGATTAGCAAATTCTGAATTAATTATGCAAAATAGTAAGCGCTGAATAATACATAGTGCAAGCTTCATAACGATTGCATCATCCATACAGGTTGCAGAATTCAGCATTTCTTGGCTGGGTGCAGAATTTTATTTTATTTTCCCTAATAGTTTATTTTTTTAAAAAAAAAATTCTAGCATTGATTATAGACATCTATCTATCCCTTAATTAATTAATTAATTAATTACTATCCCACCTTTCTGCCAAATATGGAAATGAGAATAATCCAATTCACCCTAGAACAGCGATAGCCGAAAAGAGAAAAGAAATATGTGCACAATGTGTGTGTGTGTGTGTGTGTGTGTGTGTGTCTATTAGCGAGCATGCTCCAAATGATCTCAAACCCGATGGTATTTACATAGGTATCTCCAGAGTTTTTCAAGCTGACAAAAACCCCAGATTGATAGGGCAATAACAGAATTGAATATGGTATCCAGAAAGGAATAGGACATTAGTAAGTTGAGCATTTCTTAGAATAAATCAAGATGTTTAGCTCTCGTGGCATATAGTTCCTTTTGTTCTTCATTAGAGTCCGCTTTACATTTTAACTCTGAACAGTGTTCAATGCAGACTTCCAAAAATGTAGGCTCCCTCCCATCTGCAGTGTGGGAGGGTATTTTAAACAATGCCTTGTAGATCTATTGGTAGTGAAGCAGGCAGACACCATCTTAAACAACTCCATCTGTAAAAGTAAGCACACGTTTCAAAGGGTGGGGGGAAAGAGAAGCTATTAAGATGTGTATATTAGTGTCAAATAGGAATGATGAAGGCTTTAGAAGTTCATTACAATGGCAAGCAGCTTAAAAGCGTTATGCTGTGACAATGGTTAAAAAAGTAAAGGCCAGTTACTTTAAAGGGCAGAAAGCCAAGGAAAGCTGTTACAAAAATGTGTTCAACTTAAGACAACTGCTGTCGATGCTTAAAATTAAACATACTCATATGCTTAAAATTAAACATACTCATATGCTTAAAATTAAACATACTCCTAAAACATTTCTCCGAAAAGTTTCCAGTGCAGGTGCACTTATTTAGTACAATCTAAATCCATTTTCATGTTACCCCGATCTCAGTGTTGGTGATGTTTTGAGGATGTTATGAAAAGATGCAGTTTCTCTTAAGTGTGAAATAACTTATTTTATAAACAAACAAACACTCATTTTTAGAAGGAAAGGCCATTTTAATATTCCTCAGTTTAAGAATTTAGAATCTAGAATATTATCTATTACATTTAGAGCCAGAATACCTTTACAAATAAACAAGTTTAAATCCCATCAGTATTGTAGAAAAAAATACAAGTTTGAACCATGTTAGTGTGTTGTTTCATTCAACTGAACACTCCTCACCTCAGTTGTTTGTGATTCGTATTGCTAGGAGAAAAACCGTAGGTCTCAATCCAGTTTAGTGATTGCTCTCTTCCCCTTGAAATGAATGGAACAAGTCAGGTGTAATGATGACAGCATGTCTCATAGATGAATTCAAAGAAACTAAGGGGAAAACCTATGCATATTTAGACAGAAATAAGGCCTACAACTCCCAGCAAGCCCCAGCCAGCATGGCTGGCTGGGGCATGCTGGGAGTTGTTGGCCTTTTTTTTCTGTCTAAACATAATAACAATAATAATAATAATAATTATTATTATTATTATTATTATTATTATTATTATTATTTATTTATTTATTACCCGCCTCTCCATCTAGATCGAGGCGGGGAACAACAGAAAATATAAAATACCTAAACTAAAACAACACAATATATACTATTAAACATCTTAAAACATCCTAAAAACATCTTAAAACATCTTTAAAACATCTTAAAAACATCTTTAAAACATCCTAAAACATGCATAGGATTGCACCTTTATAGAAATATCCACTACTAGCTGAGGGGCTCTAGAATTTGATCTAAGTCCTGCTGCTTCGCTGGTGGAACACAAGATGCACCTCCACCGCCATCAGGGCTGGCCTAAGATATTTTGCTGGCTGAGGCAAAGGGCAAGATGGCAGCCTGCTCCATTCTACATACAGAAGCTAACTGGACTGGCAGTTGAATCTTACTTCAACACTGGCAATGCGACAGCATCTTCCATCACACCCAAGGTGGCAGGGCAGGCTAGCTTAGAGGTTACAGGACTGGTCATGTGGCACACACAGCTTTGTCCTCCAGGAGGGGAATGGCTGGGAGACTCTGTTGGAATGGCTTGGGAGTTGCCACTGCTGCCCCCCCCTTGCTTCTTCTGCCTCACTCTGCCTAATCGTAGAGCCAGCCAGGACAGAGACACTGATGGAACACACAGATGTGCCAGCAGAACACTCCACCAGCATAGCCATCCCACGGGTGAAGATGATGGCAGAACAGCTAAACTGGGGCAGAGAGTCGTACATGGCACTGGGGAAGAGCACATCTACGCCCCCTCCTATGCTGCTGCTGGCCATGATCGTGACCCCACTGGTGGCACACCAACCCGGACTGGGACAAAGAATTCCCCACTCATCGATTTCAATGGGCGGGAGGGGGACTAAAAAAGCCTCTCATCATCAACCGCTTCACCCATATTGCCATGACACAGGAAATGGTACAGCTTAGCGCCCAATCAAGCACCCTTCCACCAGTATATAAACCCCACACAGGAAGACTGTAACTCAAGTGACAGGGTGCACGTGCTTCCCACCTCTATGCCTTATGCCGTGAGCCTCTGCCAGTTTGTGTCTGTGGTTGCCCTTGTTGCATGTCTGACTCCTCCCTTTCAGGGCCGGATTAAGAGCATTATGGGCCTGGTGCTGAGGATTTTGGTGGGCCTTTCTATGGAAATAAATAAAATGAAGATGCAATTTTATATTAAAACAAATTAAATATTTTAATTACCATTAAAGTGCCAAAACAGAAACATATTGAAAATATTTCTTTTTTTGTAAACATTAAGCTTGTTAACTCAATAAAACCTGATGGAAGTGGGCAGTGTCCGTGAAAGCTTATGTCAGAATGAATGTGTTGGTCTTTAGGGTACCACAAGACTCTCTTGTTGTTCTTGCTGCAATAGACTAACACAGCCCACCCCTTCGGGAATTATGCAGACTGTTAGGCAACAATGTACACGAACCGAGCTCTTACTCAGCTGCCCCCCCCCCACGTGCTGTATGGAGAGAATGCTATTGACCTGCCTTACAGGGTTGATGTAAGGATTACAACAGGGGTCCTCAAACTTTTTAAACAGGGGGCCAGTTCATTGTCTCTCAGACTGTTGGGGGACTGGACTATAGTTTAAAAAAAAAAAAAGAACGAATGGATCAAGTAAAAAAAAGGACCTGGGTCATTTTTTTCACTTGATAGGGGTGATTTTTTTTTTCTTAAATGGAAAGTTATTATAAATTAATTATAATGTTAACAAATGATTAAATGGAGGATGGAATGTTATTTTGATGGCAAAAGTGGGTAGAAATTAATGATTTATTTATTTATTTATTCCATTTATACCCCGCTCTTCAGCCAGAAAAGGCTCTCAGAGTGGTTTACACAGATTACCGGTAATAATAAGACATTCCCTACCCTCAGGCTCACAATCTAAAAGACATGACACAAAAGGAAAAGGGATTGGGGGGGAGGAGGAAGAATGCCAAACATTATATTGGTGCCTGAGTTTGGCATTCTTCCTCTTCCCTCCCAATCCCTTTTCCTTTTGTGTCATGTCTTTTAGATTGTAAGCCTGAGGGCAGGAAATGTCTTATTATTAATCTGTGTAAGCCGCTCTGAGAGCCTTTTCTGGCTGAAGAGCGGGGTATAAATGCAATAAATAAATAATGATTAAATGGAGGGTGGAATTTTATTTCGATGGCAAAAGTGGGTTTAAAAAATAAGAATGCACTACCTTTTTTGCTGTCTAAAATTGAAATACATTATAAAAGGCTACCTACAAATTATAAGCGTGTTTTGCTTTTGTCTGGCTGCTCTGTGTGTGAGAGTGCTTTGTGTGGGGTAAACTGAAATACATTATAAAAGAGTCACTGACTCTCAGCCTAACCTACCTCACAGGGTTGTTGAGAGGATAAAGTGGAGAGAAGGAGGATTATGTAAGCTGCCTTGGGTTCCTTGAAGGAAAAAAGGAGGGGTATAAATATAATAAATAAATAAATACAAATTATAAGCGTATTTTGCTTTTGTCTGGCTGCTCTGTGTGAGTGCTTTGTGTGGGGTAAACTGCGGGTGTTTGTGGGCTGAGTGTGTTCAAGGAGCTGTGTTGGGGGGGGGGGGAACCTGAACTTCCCAGGATCTCTTTTCAGATCGGGTCCCCCACTCACCAGTGAAGGACGCGGCTCCGCCGGTCAGCTGTGTGGCGGCCGCCCGCTTCCCGCTGAGAGCGGCTCCGCCATGTTGGGCAGCCGCTCGCTTCACCCGTTTTCACCTCCCATCCCAGCTCTGCGGGGGGGGGGAGGCTGCCGCTTTGTGCCTGCCTCCCCGGGCCTGCCTTTTTTCTCCCGGGGTTGTGCTGGGCTGGGGCGGCTGCCGCTTCTTGAGCGGCGCTGCAGGCGTGCATGAGGGCTGACACAAGACACTTTGCTCCCTGCCCTGCCGAAGCGCGTCTCCCCACATCCCCGGCAGGAGAAGAGCGAGAAGAGGGTGGGAAATACTCAGTTACTGGACTTTCAGGGCACCCGCAATCAGCTGCCGGGGGCGACACCTCCCTCTGCCCAATGGGGGGCCAGCCCTGGGCGGGGGTGGGGGGCACCTCATCCGCCCCCCTCGGCCCAACTGGGTTTGCTTTGGGCGGTCCAGCCAAGCCAGCCCAGAACCAGGGGAGCATCTCGGCCACGCACAGAAACCCCTCGGAGGAGCCGCGTTGGGGAGCCCGGAGCCACAGGGCCCGATTGGGGGGTGGCTGGGGGGCAATTATTTTACCCCATGTCCAGGTGCAGAGTCCACGAGCCTGCTGGATTCCTCGCAGACCTCCTTTAATCTCCCCCCCCCCCAAACCAAAAGACTCTCCTGGCTTTACGGAAGAGGAGAGAAAGAAAGAAGCGCCCGAGCTTGGGGGGAAACCTCAAACGGATCAGCCTGTGGGTTGAAATGGGGGGGGTTCCAGCTTGCACCTTCCCCCCCCGCCATGCCCCCCTCCCCTACTGCAGCCCAGGCGGCGTGTGCCTGCTGTCGCCATTCTGCCTGCTGCTGCCACGGAGATCGGCAGTTCAGGCCATGGGCCAATAGGGCGGCAGCTTGTTGAGCAGCCCGACAGTCACACAGCTCTGCTATTCGGCAGCTGTAACGCGCATGGCCCGGTGATCCGTTTCTTTTTATCAAAAGCGCTTTCTGAGCGGGCGGGATCAGATTTGGGTGTCCTCCCCGGACATGCAGATGCCGAGGACTGCGCGCGTGTGTGGCTCTCTCTGCGGCTCTCCGCGCCGCGGCAGGTCCAGGCATTGTGGGCCTATTTTGTGGTAGGGGCCTGGAGCTGCAGCTCCAATAGCCCCTATCTTAATCCGGCCCTGCTCCCTTTGGCTACTTGGCAAATGAGGCCCTCCTCAAGCCCGCAGACTTCCCTCCCCAGGAGCCATGTGGCTACTGTGTTGTGTGTGCTCCCTTTCCTACCTCTTGTTTGCATTGTCCTCCAAAAAGTTGGTTATGTGAGCAGCATAAAAGGGTTTGAGCTCCTGCCTGCAGGGATGCTTGTGAACTGGCAGTACCGGGGTCGTTGCCGGTTGGCCATTATGGCTGATGGACAAGGGGCAGTGTGGCACCATTTTGCATGTTGTGTGTGTCACAATATGGGGTGTGTGTGTCCCCATAGTCATGGGTTTCATGGATCCCTCCCTGTGTGGGTAGCACACAGTCTCTGATTGGTACTGCTTTGGCAGTGTTTTCAGCAGTGTTGTAGTGGAACCAGGGCTCACAGGGTCAAAGTTCCAGGACTTTTTGATTAGCAGTGATGATGACATCATCTGCCATCGCCACCCCCAGCAGAATTCCTTGTTCCCTCTGAGCATAGCTGCAATCCTCACAGTAGCTGGCGGTGGGGGATGGATGTTCCCAGCAACAATGTATTATTGTGAGCTGTCCCTGCTGTAATGTAAAGTGTTTGGGGTGGCTTGATCTTGAATGAGCACTTAAGGTCCACTAGCTTTACAACATACAAGAGCCAGCGTGGCGTAGTGGTGAGAGTGTTGGACTGGGACTCGGGAGACCTGGGTTCTAGTCCCCGCTCTGCCATGAAACTCACTGGGTGCCTTTGGGCCAGTCACTGCCTCTCAGCCTAACCTACCTCACAGGGTTGTTGTGAGGATAAAATAGAGAGGAGGAGGAGGAGGAGGAGGACTATGTAAGCCGCCTTGAGTTCCTTGCAGGAAAAAAGGCGGGGTATAAATGTAATAAAATAAAATAAATAAATAATACCTGAATCTGATGGAGAGGGAAACGGCTGAAACTGATTTGTTGATATGGATCAACACAGCTGCCTGCAATTTGGGACGCTCCTTGGGGGCATGCTGGCTATGGGGACTGGCATCACTTAAAAATTTACCACTACAGCACTGATTTCCAGAGGTGTTTGGTGCGTGTCTGCTGTTTTAACATCATTTTAGAATTTCTGTGTGTTTTCCCCTACTGGGCTGAGCAGGTATAGGGTATGATGGCTTATCTCTGCCTCCAGCGTAAGCAGTCTATGCTCTGTCACCCATGACTAACTTCAGCTAGATTGAGGCCATGGTATTCCCACTATAACTGGCTAAATAAATAAATCTGATAGTTTTTATGATATAAACTGGAAGGGGAAAGGTATCTTTCTTTGTCTTCAAATGCAGCATGGGGTGAAGAAAGCCAATATGCCTTTACGGCCCGTCAATTTCATCCTCAATCATTTAAGCTTTATTGATTAATCTACTGATTCAATTGATTAAAACTTGCAGCTCTAGTTTGAACCCAGTCAAATGTATACTTGTATTATATAATCCATGTCATGAATAACATTTGGTCATTAAACTGGAGAAAATACATTTATTTATTTATTTATTTATTTATTTATTTATTAAATTTATGTCCCACCTTTCCACTAAAAACAGTGGCTCAGGATGGCTAACAATAAAATACAGATAAATAAGGAAGTTATAATTAAAACATTAAAACTCATCAAATAAAGCACATCCAGTAAAAATACAAATAAAAACTCATACATTTCTTAACAGCTCCCCCCAGATTAAAATCTATTTCAGATTAAAATCTACTTCAGCAGCAAAACAGTTTAGAAGCCAAAAGCCTGCCTGAATAAAAATGTATATTTCCCTGCCGACAGAAGGACAACAGAGATGGGGTTAGCCTGGCTTCCCTAGGCAGGAAGTTCCAAAGCTTGGGGGCAGCCATGAAGAAGGCTCTGTCTCATATTCCCATATGTGGCTCTGATAGCATCAGGACAGAGAGGAGGGCCTCTCCCAAAGATCTGAAAACTCAGGAAGGCTCATACGGTATGAGAAAATGTGGTTTTTCAATTAGCCTGGTCCCAAGCCATTTAGGCTTTTATAACTCACACTTTTTGAATTGTGCATGGAAATGTACCATTAGCCAGTGAAGCTGTTGTAACAAGGGAGCCACATGCTCCCTATAGCTGACCCTGGTGGATATTCTGGACCAGCTGAATTTTCTGAATACTTTTCTAAGGCAGCCTCACGTAGAGTGTGTTACAGTATTCTGAAAGGACTACATTTCATTCAGGAACAATCCAAAGCAAATTGAATATGCTGGGAATATCACAGAAATCAATGAAACTTGAAGACCTGGGATTGGCATCTCAGACCTTTCAGGTGAAGCGTGTGAACTGGCTCTCCCACCACTCAAGGTCACAGGAAGCTGCCTTATGCCAAGCCGGGCGGCTACTTGTCCATCTAGTGCAGTCTTGCCTCTCTGGCAGCAGCTCTGCGGGGTCTCAGGCAGAGGAAGTCTCTTCCGTGACCTGAGACCTGATCCTTTTAAACTCAACGTGCCAAGGATTGAACCTGGGACGTCCTGCAGGCAGCACATGGGCTCGGCCACTGAGCTACGGCGAGGGATGGGCAATTCTGTCAGTTTCCTTTCCCACCCGTATTAGCATTTTTAAAATCTCAATTTCTTTCTTTCCCAAACATGAGGAACTATGCAAATTTGGCTAAATTCCTATTAAAAAATGAACTGAAATGAAATTTTCACCCATCTCCACCCGCCAAATTCAGGAGGTACAGCTCATTCCCAGCATGGAGAGGACCATGATGTACCTGCCTGCCATGTAGCTGTTAAAGATGTGGAGCTGCCTGTCAGAAAAAAAGTGGTGGCAACCCTTACTGAGCACCAACATGGTTGAATACACAGGGATTCAAACCCAGACTTTTAAAAGCAAAGGACTCCGAGCCCTGGGCCTCCCACCACTCAAGGACACAGGAAGCTGCCTTATGCCAAGCCGGGCTACTTGTCCATCTAGTGCAGTCTTGCCTCTCTGGCAGCAGCTCTGCGGGGTCTCAGGCAGAGGAAGTCTCTTCCATGACCTGAGACCTGATCCTTTTAAACTCAACGTGCCAAGGATTGAACCTGGGACGTCCTGCAGGCAGCACATGGGCTGGATGGACGAATCAGTCAGTTTTGGTTTCTCTCACATTCATATTTTTTTTTAAATTGCAAGTTCTTTTTGTCCCAAATATGGAGAACTTTATGAATTCTGCTAAATTCTTATCAAAACTGAACTGAAACAAAATTCTCACCCATCCCTTGCTATGGTTCCTCCTTGCAGGCTGTTCATTCTCCAAGGGGTCCTCACTGGAAAATGGTAGCATTTAAATTCCCCACAGTTGACTTGTGGGGGGGCGGGGGGCTATAGCAGTCATCAGACCCCTGTTTAGACTAAGTTGAGCTTTGAAGCTTGCTGGATCGATATTTGCCTTCCCCCCACTGTGGGAACATGATGCTGAACTAGATTAGGCCTTTGTTCTAATCCAGTACATATCTTCTTATGTTCCCTTGCTTGGGTCTGTCTGTGTCTTGATCTGCACATGTAGGAGAATGAGGAGATAGAACAGACTGCAGGTGAGGGGGTGGGTTTGTTTCAAATGCTCCTCCACCAAAAAAAGAAAAAAGGATGATCTGCAAATAGAAATCTGGGACAGCAGCAGAACAGGTAATCTTCCAAAACCTTCTTGGAGGCGCCTACCAGAGAGAGGGCCTTTTCAGTAGTGGCATCCCAGTATTGGAATCATATTAAACTTTAATTTATATGCTAGTGTTCCACAAAAGAAATTGTATTCAAGGCAGTTCACATACAGCAATACCTAAAATAATCTAGATATATTTCAATAACAACAATATATTTCAAATACAGGCAGTCCCCAGGTTATGAACAAAATCCGGTCATAAGTCTGTCTTTAAGTCAAATTTGTACGTAAGTTGGAACAGGTACATATGGTTCCCCACTCCCCAGCTCTACGTCGTTTACGTAGACAACGGCACAAATTGCAGCTGTTTTTACTTATACTACACTGTACTCTATGACGTAGAGCCAGGGAACCAGGAAGTCCGGTGAGTGCCTTAGCTGGCGCTCACTGGAAGCTCAGTGGTCCATTCATAAGTACGAGTTGTCCGTAAGTCGGACGTTCATAACCCAGGGACTGCCTGTATAAGATCAACATTTCAATAATATCTCAGTAATAATTCATAAAATTTGTTTAAAAGAAATAACCCAAAATCTCTACACACAGATATTAAAATCTAACAATACAAAAATGCCATCAAGAATCAGCCCAGCAATGGGAGTTGTCAAAAAGCCAGCAAACTATATTTGGCATCACACGCAGATTACCTCAGCCTTTGTCACTTGGGGTAATATTGAATGAATGAATATATTTATTAATTATTTATTACGGTCAACTACCAGCTCCCAATAATAAAACAGTATCAAATATGCAAACATATAACGTACAAAGCACCATTATAACAATAATACATTCCAAGGTGTATAAAATTTATATCAGATTTAAAACAAACAAACAAACAAAACCATAACCAGGGTAAAGGATCACTATCTTAACAAGGAAGTGCGGCAAGCTATGGCAGCTGTACAAAATCTGGCCACTTTATTAGTAATAGAGGGGATCTGGTCAGAAAGTAGCAGCAGTATGTAATGATCTTCTGATCTACTTGGGAATTTACACAAAATAGGTAAAATAAGTTCTCTGCGAATGTCCCGATAGAAGGAACAGTATAAAAGAACATGACCCACGGATTCAACTTCCCCATTATTACAGGGACAGAGACGGTCCTGGAAAGGTATTCCTTGATATCTCCCCTCCAAAAGCATGGAAGGCAAGACATTAAATCGGGCCAAAGTAAAAGCGTTTCTGAGCTTGGGAAAAGTTAAATTGGCCAGGTATGAAGGGGGGGTCAAAAATCTTATTACCTATCCCACTAAATTTGGGCAATGCACTTGGGGTAATATTGCACATCATGCCGCATGCACAACAGGGGAATTCTCAGAATATTAATCAATTAACGCTCCCTTCCCAGGACTAAAGGCACCCAAGTATTTTATGACACCCATAATGTGTCACTTCCCCTGCAGATCCTTCCAGAATACCATCGCACATGGAGCCTGGTGAAGACATTTTTAAAAAATTTCCCCAAGCTTTTCAATCTTAAATTTCTTAGTGCTTTTAAAATCTTTTGTGCTGTTGTTGTTCCTTCTTACTGGCTTTAAATTCTGGATTTATTCTGCTTCTGGTTTTAGTCTTTCTTAGATTTATTATGCTTATGTTTTATTATTATATTTTTAATATTTTATTGACTTTTTTTTTTAGTGGAAATCACTAGAGAACTTTCGCTAATGGGTGGTATATTGAAACTGTGCTGGCTTTTTCATTGCAGAGAGGTTTTAACGTACGGTAAGTGAGCATTCCAATATTTGGCCACCGTGTGCAGTCTGATTTGTCCACATCAGATCGCTCACACTTTATTCTAGGGCAGTGCTTCTCAAATAGTGGGGCGGGCCCCCCAGGGGGGGCGCGAGGCTCCGTAAAGGGGGGCTCGTTTGACCTCAGTTTTTTTTAATATTGTGTTCCTTTAAATCCTGTGCTCCTTTAACTCTTTTCTGCTACAGTTAATAAAGCTATTCTTTGTTGTAAATTGATCCACATTTCTTTCTTTTTTTATTCTCTTATACGTTAATAAGGATACAGTGTTATGCAGAGGTGTACTTATAACAATTTTATAGACAAATGATACTATTTACAGTCGCGCGGGGGGCGCGAAATGTTTTCTTCTTCCTAGGGGGGGCATGACAGAAAATAATTGAGAAGCACTGTTCTAGGGGAAGGACTAGGGTAGTCCTTTCTCCTCCTTTACTGGGGACAGGACACTTTTAAAAGGGCTCTCCTCAAGACACCCTCCATTTGAAGGGTTGTCCAGTTGAAAAATAAAGAACCATAAGAGGGAAGAGCAGAGGCCATGTCTGTCATCAGCGAGCATCTGGACAGCGGGCACACAGGTCACCTGGTCACACAGGCATCCATCCACACTGTGGTGAGATGGACCACATTTCCATCTAAATCATTGTCAGTATTTCTAAAGGTGTGTCTTTACCTATAACATAAATTAGCATACACACATTTTAATGAGCTCTGGTGATGCATTTCCTCCTTTTTGGCCATGTAAAAGTGGTCACCCTAGGAAAGACCACGGCTCAGTGATACAGCCAGGGACAGCCCAATTTTAGGGGCCAGGGAAGCAGTGCCTCCCTTCCTGCCTCCCACCCACTTTCCCCGCTCTCCCCAGACCATCATCACCATTTATTAAGTTGAGCAATGACGCAGTAGCACACCACAATTCCTCCCTCCCTTTTTTTGTCCCCTTGCATTGCTGGCTAGGGAAATACTGGCTGTGCACGATGGCCACACGCGGGCCTAGAGCATTCCCTCAGCTGCAGAAATCATGTTATGTAAGACCAACTCTCGGGCTGGTCTAAATTTCTCCTCATGTTGGGGACACGGCAAAAGTCTGGGAAGACTTTGGATATTGCACATTCTGAGCCTCCCCTCTCTGCACACACCGCACCCCCATGTGCCCCTCTCGGACATTGGAGCTCCAGCATCAGAGAGGGAAGAGCTGCAGAAAGCTCTGTGGGAGCAGGGAAGCGGGGGTTCTAAGACTGGATCTCCTCCTCCAAGACTTGGACCTCTGTCTTTGACCTCAGAGGGAGAGATCTGATCTCTCCTATGACTCCTGGGATGATGTCCTGGGGCAATAGCATTGCAGCCATAATGACGATATCCATTTCACATATTCGAAATCCGGGGGGGGGGGGAGACCTCAAACTAATTAGGGATGGATGAATCTGTCAATTTTAGTTTCTCTCCATTTCTCATTTCCCCAAACTTAAGTTTGGTTCATCTCCAGTGTTAAGTTCAGTTCTTCTCAATCTTTGAGAACTTCTTTTTAAAGTTTGCATTAAAATTTATAAACATGTTTGTGCACTTTTCTCCTAAAAGACGCATAGTTGTATGTATTTTTGCCTAATGTATACATTTTTTTGCAAAGAAATTTCCTAATATAATGCATTTTTGAACATTATTTCCTTAATATGTGCATTTTTAATGGGAGAACTCCACTGCAAAATTTGGAAAATTGCAAATTTTGAAGGATAAGAGAGTTTTGGTTCACATAGTGGCTCGAAAGAGCAAAATTAATTACGTTCACATTAAAATGTGAACTGAATGATCCTATCCCAGTTTGAAAAGAGCCATGAAGGACAATAGCTTCTCTTTGCCATGTAGAAAATTACTAGCTAAACTGTATATACAATACCATGGAAGTATCTGCTACTGTGGACAAAGATAATAAAATTATGTCAGTGGAGTATTTTTCTGCAGTGAATGTTACAGTGTTGTTTTTAAAATAAAAACTGCTATGATATTTTTGCAGGCCTATAGCTTTGGTTATGATAATCTTTGCTGTGTGGGATTTCTTATCCCCAGCCTAACTGCAGCCAAGTTTCCTTTATTGGACGCCTGCTATAAAAACAAACCTGGGGATATGAAGAGCCACATTAGTATGTAACAGCCTATAAAACCTCCCTCTGCTCAGAGTATGCACAAATTCCCTTTGCAGGAACACTTGAAAAAAATAACAATAAAAGAGAATATGGCTCCTAAATTAATTAAAACGCGTGGACAAACAAAAATCTCATAACCAGCTTAATGAAGTGCTTGAACATCAGCAAACTGTTTCAGTTTGATAGCATTGCTCAGGATTAAGAAATGGAAGAATGTATACCCAGTAAATACAGTCTGTGGACCAGCTCGGATTTTTGCACTCTGCCATTTTTTTTCTGTCAGTTGTAAGTACTTGCGAAATGTTGCTCTGGAGGCCTTGTGAATGCTACTGTTTTTTCCACAGTGGAGCAAATAGCAGCTTTGGGAAGGCATAAGAACATAAGAAGAGCCCTGCTGGATCAGACCAAGGGTCCATTTAGTCCAGCATTCTGTTCACACAGTGGCCAACCAGCCGCCCACAGGAAACCCCACAAGCAGGACATGAGTGCAACAGCACCCTCCAACCCATGTTCCCTGGCAACTGGTGTACATAGGCATACTGCAATTTAGGTTGCAAACCTATACACGCTTACCTGGCAGTAATCCCCATTTAACACAGTGATACATACTCTTGAGTAGCCATCCGTAGGATTGCGCTGTTAGGCAGGGGAAAATAGTATTTTTGGTGGGCAGGATGTTTAATTCTCCTTCCCACAGTACCAATCTAATTCAGGGGTCCTACCGCTGCTTTTCTTTTTTTCAAGGCAAGTGTGGGGAAATCCAACCACAGATCACCCGCATCTCATCCAGTTTGGCTTTTGGAAAGCAAAGACTGAGTGAGTGAGGACCAAGATGAGGGAGAACTGAAAACAGAGCTTCATGGAGATATTGCAGGGAGCATCCCTGAAGGCTTTGGGCTCATGTGACAAAGACCTCTTCATTCACCCCCCACCCCACCTCTACCCCCACATGCTGACCTGATGGCACTTTTCCAGCTGGCTTTCAGAATCTCATTGTGATATGACAGCGGGGCAGGAGGGTTGCTGTTCAAAGACCCAAAAAAAATGTCAAAAACAAAACGCCGGTTACGTCCAAGTCATTGGGCACGTTGCAAGTATATCTTCACTTCCCAGTCAATGTATTCAAAACACATCTAATGTGTATGTTCCAGTCATATGAACATCCAGGGCCGGCGCTACCGCTAGGCAGACCCAGGCGGCTGCCTAGGGCGCGTGGCGGAAGAGGGCGCAGAAACGCTGCCCTCCTTCCTTGCCGCCGGCGCGCTCCTGCCCCGCCTGCCACCTCCGCTGTGCCTCCCCCCCACTGCTGCCGCTGCACCTCCCCGCCCCCGCGCGCGCGCCCGCGTGCACCCGCCCTCCCGCCCGCCACCTACCTTCACGTCGCTTCCGGAGCCCCGCCGGCATTGTTTTGGCGGGAGGAACCAGGGCAACAGGGCTTAAACAGCCCTGTTGCCCTGGTTTCCCCGGCAAAAAAAAAAGCGCGGGGGTCCCGTTGCGTCACTTCCTCCTCAGAGGAGAAGGAGAAGGAGGCGGCGGTGGCGGCGGCGGCGGTGGCGGCGGCGGCGGCAGCAGCAGCCAGCAGCCAGCAGCGGGGCGGGGGAGGTAGGTAGGTAGGTAGGTAGGTGGTGGTGGTGGTGGCGGCGGCAGCGCGGGGGGGTTGCAGAGCAGGGCTGCTTTGCTCCGGAGCCCCCCCCCATGGCACGAGAGGGGGGGCGCTAAATATAATTTGGCCTAGGGCGCCAAACTGCCCTGCACCGGTCCTGTGAACATCATAAGAACATAGGAAGCTGCCTTGAGTCAGACCATTGGTCCATCCATCTAGTCCAGTATTGTCAGCACTGATTGGAAGTGGCTCTCCAGGGTTTCAGGCAGGATTCTTTCCAAGCTCTACCTGGAGGCTGGAGATCGAACCTGGGACCTTCTGCATGCATGCCAAGCATGTGCTCTATCAGACTGAGCTATGGTCCCTCCCTACAGCACCTGGTATTCCAAGGCGGTCACCCATCCAAGTACTAACCAGGCCCAACCCTGCTTAGCTTCCGAGATCAGACGAGATCAGGCTGTTCAGGGCTGTTCAGATGTTCATATCATATCTGCCCCCGCTCCCTCCCTCCAATAAATGCCATACTTAGATGCAAGAATTTTTTTGGATACATTCAGATCCTCCATGAAAAACACCAGATGACCCTATAATATTTGCATAATTGCAACCTTACTGGAATGGAGCTTTAGGCTCAGTGGGATACTGGAAGTCCATCCATCACTTCCTATTTGATTTGCAATAGTTGCAAGGTTCTGTTTGCATGAATGCTCAGAGCGGTTCCCTTTATTTTTATTTTTATTTAAAATTATTATGATGACATCTTTATGGGTGGAACCCTTGGGGGGGGGGAGTAGCAGTTATTCCCAAGTGACCCTGTTTGAAGGGAATCCTCTACTTGTTGGCTAGAACAGATTTTAGGGAAGAAAGATCAAAATGTAAAATAGTTATGTTGATATATTTTATTGGACCTATATCTGTTTATATAGGAGTAGGCAATACGATTTAAAAATTAAAATAGGGGGTGGCCATATAACAGCAGACTTGTTAGTTTATGTTATTATATATAGAACTCTTTGGAGATAAGATGGAGAATACATGTTTTTAAGCGAACAAATACTTATTTGGCATGAGAGTCATTATCATTACCCATGCAGTATTTTCTCAGGACCTGCTAGATTTCCTTTTGTCCCTGTTTATTGCCCATGCATTTACCAAACTGAATTTGTCCCATGAGACCTTCCAAAACTACTGTCTGTGTCTGTCTCACCTCTGACATGTTGTTGTTGCTGCTGCTGCTGCTGCTGCTGCTGCTGCTGCTATTATTATTATTATTATTATTATTATTATTATTATTATTATTATTATTTACATTTATTAATCGCCCATCTGGCCAGCAACTGACCACCCTGGGCGATGTACCCTGGGCGATGTACATGGTGCAACAGCTGGGTAGATGCATACTCAGTGGGTAGTCTCTGTTCCTTTCCTTTCTTAAAACACCTTCCCCCATCTCATACCAAGGTGGAGAGAAGGTGGAAAAGAGCCATTTCATAGTCAAAGGCACACTCTAGCCAATTAAGGATTTGCATTCAAGTTATCAATACGAGAAACACCCCCCAAAAGTGTTATGTTATGTCATATCAGACAATGGCAACAAGAAAACCTGTATAAGTAAAGCATCCTGCTGCTGATGCAACAAAGGACCACTGAACAAAAACCATAATTCTTTCATGTTTAGGCTTGGGTGGTTTCTGTATCTAGGCTTTAAAGATATAACATATGGTGTTCAATTATCTTTGCCACAAATAAATGGTTTTTATCTTCATCTCTTTTCTTTCTTCTTCTTCATTTCACTTTCGCTTGTACTCTGGTGTGTTTTCCATAAAAAGCTGCTAATCAGGATTATAATGAAACTAAAGTAATAAATAGTTTTATGTGCTGTCTGTGCTGTAAATGGGCTGGGAGCACGCATACTCATTCGTGCTTTTAGAATGAAATAAACATGAAATACCGCAGCAAGAAAGAAGGCTACTGTACCTTTTCACCTTGCTGACAAAATCTTCCTTGCTGGTGATTCTTATCGCCCAGCATGTAATCCACCAAACACAAATAATCTCCAGGCGCATAAAATATTTACAAGGACTTCTCTGAACCTCTAACATCTCTGTGTAAACTCTGTTGTTGTCGGATGTTGTGATCAAGGACTTTTTAGCTCTCCAAAATCCTACTTTTGAATATTCAGCAGGCAGCAGCCCAGTAAAACAAGTTAAGACCTGACTAACACTTGGACTAAACAACTGGCTGTGTGCTATTCATGAGCACAGGTGGACTATTTGATGTGCTGTGCACTGCTGAGCTGCACATTATTGCAGGCTCATGTCATGCCTAGCAATGCGAGGACCTGGAATTGGGCCCTTAGCCGATCCTGACTCCATAAAACAAATCAAAGATCCCCATCTCTCCCACCCTTCCCCAACATGGTGTGAGGGACTACAGCTCCAATCATTCCCAGCCCATATAGCTATTAGGCATGTGAGTAAACGATCTGGAATTAGGAGTGAACAGCGAAGTGGCCAAGTTTGCTGATGACACCAAATTATTTAGGGTGGTTAAAAAAAAAAAAAAAATGGATTGTGAGGAGCTCCAAAAGGATCTCTCCAAACTGGGAGAATCGGCATCAAGATGGCAAATGCGGTTGAATGTAAGCAAGAGTAAAGTGATGCATGATGGGGCAAAAAAAATCCCAGTTTCAAGTATAAGCTGATGGGATCTGAGCTAGCGGTGACTGACCAAGACAGAGATCTTGGGGTTGTGGTAGAAAGGTCAGTGAAAATGTCAACCCAGTATGCAGCTGCTGTGAAAAAGGCAAACTCCATGTTAGGCATAATTAGGAGAGGCATTGAAAATAAAACTACCAAGATCATACACTGCCCTTATACAAATCTATGGTGTGACCGCACTTAGAATACTGTGTGCAGTTCTGGTCACCACACCTAAAAAAGGACATTGTAGAGTTGGGGAAAGTGCAGAAAAGGGCAACTAAAATGATCAAGGGGCTGGAGCAGCTCCCCTGTGAGGAAAGGTTACAACAGCTGGGACTGTTTAGCTTAGAGAAAAGGTGAATAAGGGAAGACATGATAGAGGTGCACAAAATTATGCATGGTGTGGAGAAAGTGAATAGGGAGACATTTTTCTCCTTTTTTCATAATACTAGAACCCAGGGTCATCCCATGCGTTGATTCGTGGGAGATTCAGGACAGATAAAAGGAAGTACTTCTTCACACAGCACATAGTTGAACTATGGAAGTCACTTCCACAAGATGTAGTGATGATGACCACCAATTTGGACTGCTTTAAAATGGGATTGGATAAATTCCTGGAGGAGAAGGCTAAAAAATGCTCAGCTTCAGGCACTCACAAAACTTTGACCCTTCTCAGATGGAACCTCTGAATGCTCGTGCATTCCCACTTAGCACTGCACGCACTGTTAAGAGTGCAGAAACCAGTCTGGAAAATGCAGGATTGCATGAGATGGGATGGAATGAAGCCCCAGGGAAGTGGCAACCATGTCCCATAATGTTAGAATCAGAGCTAAGCAAATAGATTTCATCTTCTATTAAAAATACTTCCTTATTACATCCCATTCTTACAGAGCTTCCCAATGATTTCCTATCTAGGGGACTGACACAATTTGTATCTGCCACAGCGTCAGATATTCTTCGATTGCTCATTGGGCCTTGTGGTAGTTTTCTCTTCCTGCATCTGATCTGGCCACGGTCACACATACCTTAGTTACATCCCATTCAGACTACTGTAACACACTTTACATGGTGCTGCATTCGAAAACTGTTTGGAAACCTCAGCTGGCCCAGAATGCTGAGTCCAGACTGTTGACTGGGGCTGGTTACAGGGAGGGAGTGTGTGACTCCCTTGTTGTCACAACAGCTTCACTGGCTACCTGTCTGTTTCTGGGCACGTTTTTGGTGGCAACGTTAGAGAGGGGCCTTCTAGGTGGCCGCTCCTAGGCTGTGGAACTCCCTGCCCAGGGAGACTAGGTTGGCTCCCTCTTTTGCTGCTCTTCTGCTGGTAGGCAAATACATTTTTGATTCCACCAGGCGTTTGGCATGTAAGCTGGTCTGCTGGGTTAGGTGCTGTTTTTATTCTTTAATTCTTTTCGACAGTCCCCTCCTATGTGGGTGTCCATAACCCTCCGAACTTGGAGGATTACGGCCTTCCAATTGAGGGTGGGAGGAGTGCGGTGGATAGGATTACTGGCTTGCTCCCCTCGCCCTCAAAAACATTTAGATGCCCGATTTCGGCCATCGAAATGTTTTACCCCCTCCTCGCAAGGAGGAGAGGCTGAGACACTGCCTGGAATCCTTGGAAACTGGCCGTGCCTCACTCCGACCCGACCCGACCCGACCCCAGGAAGCCCCCCACCTGCCCACATGCCAGAACCGAAGACAGTCTTCTGTCTTCGGTTCCCAGCCGGCATGGAAAGAACCATGCTGGCTGCAAGGGGAGGGCGCTCCACTGGCGGAGTGCCTGCTGCTGCGACCTTGGAAGGGATTTCCAAGGTTGCAGTGGGGAATCCAACCTATCCTATGGCCCCCCCAGGCAAGGTCAGAGGGCCATAGGATTGTGCCCTAACTGTGTTTTTAATGTATTTATTTTTTTATTTTTAATCAAGTTTTTTATTTTATTTTTAATGTTTTCATTCCTATGATTGTAAGCTAACTTGAGTGCCATTTTCATGGCAGAAAGGCAGGGTACAAATCAAATAAATAAATAAATTCTCAGGCATAGCCTTCTTTTGCTATTCAGGTGTGGATGTGCTCTTTTAGCCCTCCTTTTTTAAAAGGTGACTACCAGTAAGGCTATCCTCTTCCCTTTTGCAGACATTTTTGCCATTTTGTGGATAATTCATTCATTTATTACAGTCGCTGAGCAAAGACGCCCAAGGTGTATTTAAAACAAATACAATTTATAAAAACCAAGAAACAATTCTTGCAACTGACTTAAAAATAATTTTTTAAAAGATATTTAAGTCAAATAGTGTGGCTTCATCACTTTTGAATCTGAATTCATACATTCTGAAATCTGCCATTTTTTAGGAGTCTGCTTGCATTCTTTCTATATCAGCATTTTAATATTAAAATGTCTTTTGTATTAAAATGCCTTTGCCCTCCCAAATAAATCATGCATGCAGCACAGCAACTATCTATTTATGCAGTCTTAAGACTATAGAACCCATGATGCAAGGTCATTGTGAACAAAATACAAATGCATGAAAAATGTTTTGACTGTAACTGAAGTAAGCAACTGGCACCATTGAAGAATGGCAATGCAAATGGAAGTGGCCAAAATTTGAATAGGCAGACAGGAAATCTGTTACTTGAAGCTAGGAACAGGGAAAACAGCCTCCAAAGAATATATAAAAAGATGTTTTTTAAAAGAGATTTGTATTTTTAAAATGGCGTAGGCATAGGGGTAGTGGGAGACATTGCATAGTTTATCATTAATTGCACTTGAAACAGTCTTCAGTAAGTCCCTGTTAGGCTCCTACAACCACAATCCATCCTGTGATCAAAATAATAATGAATGTGCAAACAGAAGCACATCCTCTAGGAAAACCTGTGGACTACCTATGCCCCACAAATGAGAAAGAAATGCGCACTTGTTGCGCTACATCCGGTTGCATGGAAAGGCCCTTAAGGCAGACCTACAAATCAAGGTTTCTGGAGATTTTGCTAACCACCCATGCACAGTGTTTGAGGACAGAAGGGAATGAATAGGGAATTAATATAATTAGAGCTAGATACACACGCACAAAAAGACTTCCATAAAACCCCAGAAATCATGGCAAAGCGGCTGCTAATGGATAGCCAGTGCAGCTCCTTAACTTATCTCCTATCAATCCTTTCTGTTATCAAAATCACTGGCATATGCAGCCGCATCAACAAAAAATTAACTGTTTTTGTGTCCTCTTCCCGCAGTTCCAAATACCTTCTCCTCTCCGATATTATTCATTCATGTCTACCTTGTTTATCTTCACAGTGTTATTATTCCCATGTTCAGAGTGAGAACTGGGTTTGGATGCTGATGATTTCCCCCAAGCGACACAATGAGTGAATGGCTGATCAAGAAGTAAACCTGCCCAGGGTCTTCCCAAGTTCCAATTTGCAACCAGCCTCCGCACTTACCTTATTATTCCTCTGCCTTACCTACCTATATATTTACATTCGTCTCGCGGATAAATAAAGCAGATGTGGAAGGTAGGTAATATTAGACTCTGGACTCAATAAGGTGGAGGGAGAACCTCTTTAGGTGGGAATCTGTATCGCTTCACTTACTCCACATTGTGGTAAGCCAGCACTGCTGTGTTTGGGGGGCCCTCCAGCTCAACCTGCTGAATGAGGCCCTGCACTTCTGCCCCAAAGCCCTACCTTGAGGGCACACCACTGAAACTGAAATTGTTTCCAGTTCACAAGGGCCTGCTCCTGGCTCTCCCTGCAACTTCCATAGGTGAAACACACAGAGCTCTTGTTTCACTGCAGACTGGGGGAACAACACTCCCCAGCAAACACAGGCAGCTCACACATTAGGGCTGCAGTCTTGAACTCACAGATCAGTCACTCTGGGAGTAAGCTTCACTGAACTCGATGGGACTTACTTCTGACTGAGTTGTTGCACAATAAAGGTGCAATCCTGCATATGTCTATTATTCAGAAGTCGCACGAGGTCCAATGGAGTTTACTCCCAGCCCAGGTATCGCATTGCAGTCCCAGCCCTGATCATGGGATGGTGAGGCTGTTCTCCTGTGCACCTGACCTGTGTAGTGCAGCTCACTAATGGGGGGCAGGGGGCAGCTTTCGACAGCCATGTGTATCAGAGGTGGTGTTAGGGGGTGGCCCACTAGGGCTGGAGTCCCAGATCTTTCATTTGGAGCCCCGAATCTCAGGAGGCCCTGTCCCCACCACCCTGCTGTCCTTGGACACTGGCTGAAATAAAGGGACAGGGCCCCCGATGATCTCTGTGGCCTCGGATCCCCCTGGATCTGCTGGCTTTTGGCCCACGTGGGCTTCCCGTTCTGCTGCCCCTCCTGAATCTTTCTGCCTGAGGTTTTCTTTCTGAAATCAAAATCCTTCCTCTCCCCTGTCCATACATCCCTTTTACAAATAGGGGTGTCCTTAGGAGACGGGGTCCTTTAAAGACACATTCACACACATGTAAATTAGCATATGCACATTTGTGCCTTTTTTTTGGTGGTGGTGGTGGTGGTTGTTCTGTGGGCCTGAGCCCTGGACCTTTTTGGTACCCAGCACCACCCCGATGTGTATTGCTTTAGTTGTGAAGCACACAGCTAACCTTTCTCTTCTCCCAATGCAATTCCATGCTTTACAACTGTTTCTACATTCCTGATATACAAGAACAACAACAAGGAAGACTACGACAAAATGGGTTTCTAACTCTGATGATATTATTATTATTATTATTATTATTATTATTATTATTATTATTATTATTATTATTATTATTATTATTATTATTTTAAAACACACCCCACAAATATTCTGAACTTGTGCAGCTTTTGCATTTTAAATCAGAGCACCTTCCCGACTACAGGTATAAAGTGGAGTTTGCTTCCGCTGCTCTGATGCCTTCATCACCTTCCTTCACCTGTCGCTCTCTGAGTGGTCATTTGCTCTCTCCCCCCCCCGGGGGGGGGAGCCCTGGTGGACTTTGGCTCCACCACTGCCAAGGCATGCGCGAATACCGCGCAACCAGTGGCATTCCCAAAGCGCAATCGGGCAACCCATTGCCAGGCTCAGCTCGCGATTCCTGTAAAATGGCAATAACAACAACAACAACAACAACAACAGCCATCTCCACCGGCAGCCGGACGGGACGATCAAGTATGACCCACGAAGCTGGATGAGAGGAGGAGGAGGAGGAGGAGGAGGAGGAAATTATGTCACCCTCCCTGAGCGCGGACAGCACAGGATTGCGCGGAAGGGAGGAGAAGGGGGGAGGCAGCCCGAGCGCGTGCTTTAAAACGCGTCTCCCACCCTTGCCAGGCGGAGGCTGGCCGACTGAAGGAGCCGCTTCTCTCTCTCCAAAGGGAGCCGCTCTGCTTTAGACCACGTTGCCCCCGGGAGCTGGACCTAGAGAGATCGGCTTTCAGGTAAACCCCGCAGGCGAGCGGCGCAGGGACCGTCTCGTCGCTCCCTTCGAAGCCGCCCCCGGCCCTCGTTCCGCAGGGGCCGCCTGAGCCTCTGCGCGCGCCAAAGGAGCGAGCCGGCTCGCTTGCTTGCCTCCCGCCGGGGAGTCCCCGGCTTTCGCCCTGGATATGTCGCCCAGGCACCCGCCCGAACCTTCCCACTCTAGCCGGCGGCGGGGGGACGACCACAGACACGCGACACGACTCCGGCTGCTTAAGCTCCCTTGTTGGACTCCGCATCCCATGTAAGCCGGAGGCACTTAAGGCTGAAATCCGAGGCACGCTGGCCTGGTGGTGAGACTCAGTCTCCCCCGGTTGGAGCCAGCCAGGCTTAGCGTAGACCCACTGAAATCAACTGGACTTAAATGAGTCACGACGGACCTAAGCCCCATTGATTTCAGTGGGTCTGCTCTAAGTCTGGATCCGAACCCTGAAGTCAGGGGGGGACTTACTCCGGAGTTAACTGGAGCGGCGGCTTGTTCTAGAGTAGAGGAGTCAATGGGGAGTCCTGTCCCCCCGCCCCGCCCCCCAAGATACAAGCGAACGCTTTCACAGGAACTGAGCACCTTTGGGTCTGCGGTAAACTGATCCGCGTGAGTCTAGTAATGCGGCTCCTTTGGAAGGTCAGAACAGAAGGCAGCTTTGCTCCCCTCGCTTGGGAACAGGCCATTAGGATTCTACACGAGCAATTGAGGAGTATGGGACTCCTCTAAAGTAAGGGGGTTTGCAGATCGCAGCGGTGAGGCCTCTAGGATCGCAGAGGCAAGCTGCGCTGTTACACCTCAGTCCGGGAGTAAAACCAACCGACTGGTAAAGCCGATCCAGTGACTGGTCTCAGTGGGAGTGGGGGGGGGGGCTACTTCACGCAGTGTGGCTTTGCACTAGTGAAAATCCTGCCAAAGTGAAAGAAGGAGCAGCCGGCTCAGCTGCTCTCCCCACCACGGCTTTTGTACTAAACCCGTCAGTGTGTGTGTGTGTGTGTGAGAGAGAGAGAGAGATGGTTGTGTCGCCACTGATCACTACTCGGGTATAGAGATGGAGGGAGGGAGAGAGAGATAAAATTGCACACACGCTCACACGAGCAATGAAAGTGTTACGTTGGGCCAGATCAATGGTCCGTCCAGCCCACATTCTGTCTCCCGACCCAGGCCAGCCAGAGTTCAACGCAGCAGCAGCAGCAACGACATCTTTGTCAGATAGGCACGGGCGCGTCGTCTCTCTCGTCTGAACACCGAGTTTGCCCTTTGGCTAATGGCCACTTCTAGATTCCCCCCCGCCTCCTTCTCCAACCCTACATGATCTAACCCTCTTGCAAAGCCGTCTGCGCTAGGATCCATCATCATCATCATCATCATCATCATCATCACAACAACACACACACACCCCAGTTGCAATGAGTTCCGCTGCGTAACCCGGGAGAGGCGTTGACGGCCGTGGGGATTGCGCAGCGCACTCCTTGACGAGGCTGCCCTTCCATCTGCTCACCCTCGATTCGCAGCCGGGGGTGGGATTTCGTGGCGCGCTTTCCCCAACCCCGGGCAGGGGTGTGTGTGTGGGGGGGGGGGAAGTGGCGGCGGCGGCGGCCGCGGTCCCTTTAAATCTCCGCCGCTTTGGGTATCCCCGCTCCCCCCCCCCCGCCGCCGCCGCCGCCGCATTCCGTGGCCACTTTGCAATCCCTGCGCGAGCAAAAGGGCTTCCTCTCGCAGGGAAGGAAGGGAAATGCCTGTCGGCCGGACGAGCAGGAGGAGGAGGAGAGCGAGCGCCGCAGCCGCAAGGAGAGCCGCGAGCAGGGACCTTCCCCGCTGCAACAAGCTGAGCGCGGCGATGCCGGACCACGGCGCGGCCGCCGCCTCTCCGCGGCACTAGGCGCCCGCGCCACCGCCGCCTGGGCGAGCCGGCCTCCTCCCCGCCTTCCTCTCGCCCGGCCCAAGAGGCTCCGGACACTTTGGGTGGGGGGGGAGAGAGAGAGAGAGAGAGAGAGATCGCCGCGCTCGCTCGCTGCCGCCCCCAGTCCCGCCCCCCCCACCACCACCACCTCTCTCTCTCTGCTTCGCTGCAACTTGGCGGCGCAGATTTCCTCGCCCCCGCCCCCTTTCCGATCCCTCCATGCCCCGACCTGAACTTTAGCAGCCCCGGGGGCTCCGGCGGAGGGAGCCACCCTGAGCGCCTGGCTGCCGGGAACATGATTTGAAGCCGGCGAGGCGAGAAGTGGGGCGGGGGGGAGCGAGAGCTGCCCTGAGCGAGACTCCGGAAGATGAGCCACGCAGGTAAGGGGCGCAACTCTGGGGAGGCTTTCTCTTTGGGAAAGGGGGGGGGGGAGCGGGGAGGCTGAGACGTTGGCCCTCAACGAAACGCGCGCGTTGCTACTTCTCGCCGGGTTACTAGTCCACAGGGTTTTGGGTTTTTTTAGCCGGAGCACAAGGATAAGAAGCGCTTCCCGGCACGGAACTCTCCGGGCTTGTTCTCCGCTTCTTCGTGAGACTCCTTCGGGCTCCCACCCTCGCTGAGGGAGCGAGTCGCCCTCCCGGACACGGGGATTCCTCCCAGGAACGCCGATTAGGATCAGGGGTCTCGTTATTTCGGGGTTGCCTTTTCGCATTTCCGTGTGTGTGTGATTTTCGATGTCTCCCCCTCCCTCCATTTTTCTTTCCTCTGCCCCCTTTTCTAATTCATTCTATTTCCTACTTTATTTCTCTCTCTTCCTTTCTTAAAATAAAGTGTGTGAGTGTGTGTGCGCGCGCGTGCGTGGGGGGTGGAGTGGATTAAGGGGGAGCGAGTCGACACGATCCTTGTGCACACGAGGATGGTCCCGTTTCCCCTCCCGGACCCCTGCCCGCGCAGCTGCGTTGGCGAGGAGAGACCCGGCCAGCGCTCCTATCATCTCGCTCCTTCCTTATACGGAGCCCAGAGTTCGTCGTCGGGAGAGTTCCGCCGCTCCTGTCCGGAGAGATGGGGGAAGCTCCCCCGCCCCGTGCGCTCCTCTTTTCTTCTTATTTTTTATTTATTATATTTAGACCCCGCCTTTTAATCCTCCTCCTCCTCCTCCTCCTCTCCATTTTATCCTCACAACAACCCTGTGAGGTAGAGTGAGGCTGAGAGTCAGTGACTGGCCCAAAGTCACCCCAGTGAGTTTCATGGCCGAGCGGGGACTAGAACCCGGATCTCCCCGAGTCCCAGTCCAGCACTCTCTCCACTGGGCCACACTGGCTCTCGCCCTCTGTCCGCCTCCTTTCTCTCTCGCCCGCTGTCTGCCTCCTTTCCCTTGTTCAGCGGCTCTCTCCCCCCGACCCCGCCTGGCACAGAAGCGCTGCCCGCCCGGAGAGGAACCAGCCGCCGCCGATCTCTGACACGGCGCGATTTATTATGCCGAGTCTTGACTCTCGCTGCAGTTTATTTTGCGATTTGCTTCGGGAACAACGTTCGCGGTTGAGGTTAATCGGCGAAGGGGAGGAGGAGGAGGAGGACGAGGGAGTTCCCTTTTGCTTTCCGCTGGCCCCGGGCGGCGAGGAGGAAGAGGCTGATGGGGCGCGGGGCTGATCGCGGAGGAAGTTTAGACCCCGCCACGGGTTTCCATCCCTGTGGACTGGACCTCCTGCTGGTGGTTCGGTCTCGCTTGTTGCGGCAGGCATAAGAATTGCCCGTGTGAACGGCCGTTGATGCGGATTGAGTGCGGGGGGGGGGGGACAAGCGCACCTACTCCAGCCTTCCCGGACCTGGCACGCTCCAGATGTGTTGGACTGCGACTCTCATCATTCCCAGCCAGCTGGAAATGATGGGAATTGTAGTCCAATCCATCTAGTAGGTCGCCAGGTTCGGGGAAGGCTGGTATATACAGCCACAGCTATGATCCAAAGATCCGAGCACAGACTCCGCCCCTCCAATTATTTCTCTATTTCTGACCGCTTTGACCCATCTTGGTTTGTGACTGGAGTGCACAAAACTACACAAAGGGCCCTTTCCAGCAGGGGGCAACAGTGGTATGATGACTAGAGAGGTTGGTCAGTCAGTCTGTCTTTTTTCTGTTTTTGCAAAATGCTTTTTTCTGGGCAGCATCCAGGAAATAGATTGTGGGGGGGCAGTGGGGGAGGCAGTGGGGCTAGTGTCCACTCCTACCAGTTTACTGGTAGAACTGCCATGGGATGGGAGGGGCGGCGGGGGGGAGACCCTGCCTAAGTCTAGGCTCTGCAGGAGTCATGCTGCAGGATTCCCAGTGGCCCTGCTCGTAAGTAACACTGAGTTATGAAGTTATTGTAGCGACTTCAATCATCCCAGCAAAAGCAGAGTTAAAAATGATAGTTCTAGGATTTTGAGTAATGACGTTTCTGCTCCCAGATGGAAATAATTGGCTAGAGAGGCCTTTCTCCAAGGCAGTGTCCTCCAGTCAGAGTTTCTTAACCTTTGCCATCATGGGGGGAGTGTTTCCCAAGGTGAGATGCAGAAAAGGAGACACTTATGCACAGGGCAGAGAACTGCATTTAAAAAAAATGCTGCAGAATACAAATAGAAACAAAGTAGTGCAGCCTTCCCCAACCTGTGGCCTTCCTGATGTGTTGGGCTACAACTCCCAGCATTCTGCACCATCGACCATGGTGGTGGGGGTCCAAAATGTCTGGAAGGCACCAGATTGGGGAAGGCTGAAGTAGTAACTAAAGTGTAATTTACTACTCAGAATTACTCTGTAGCAAACCCAAATTGCTCCACCTGCATACCATTGCTTAAGAGGACTCTTGCCACATAAAATATTACAGTCCGTGCTCATTTTAAGCCTTAAGACCTGGGCTTGAGGAGGACGAGGACGAGGAGGACGAGGACTAGGAGGACGAGGACTAGGAGGACGAGGAGGGGCTTGGGGAGGGGAGTAAGCGGAGCCCACAGAGCCATTGGTCAGATTAGGCCAGTAGGCTGGAGGTTGCCTACCTGTGACTCCATTTGGGTTGCTTTGAGGATTGAAGGTGTTCACTCAGTGCACCCAGTCCTCACCATTTCAGCCTTGGTGGCTCCCCATTCTGGCTTTAGGCAAAGATGCCATCACGGAGCTTACTTTGGTGCAGATGTTTCTGGGTGCTTCCAGATGGAGGGCTCCTAGCACTTCCAATCCAAAGGCACTGTGCAGCTATTCCAATTCCATCTCTCCCTCCGTTACAGATTTTATGTGGTAAGAAAAGAAAAAAAAAAGATGGAAGAAGTGGGGGGGGAGAGGACCACAGGAGGGTTACAAATGGAAGGCATCATCTGAAACCCCTGTAAAATTCCACATTTGAGAATGGCAGGGCGATTGCAGGACAAAAGCCTCGCCTTGGTTTCACTGACACTAGATCATTGTGCTCTTAGATGCTTCCCCTTTAAACTCGCTCCCATTCTCCAAACATCCTAGCCACTTTGGTTAGTGTGCTGGCTTTCTTGTGAGCCTGATGTAAGGATGCTTCCAGATGAGGCTTTTCTCATGCCATTGCCCTGTCTGAGGCTGCCTCATTCACATAATTTTACGGGTGGTGGGGGTGGTCCAGGTGATTATGTCTTCCAGTTGTAACCCTCCTGTGTTTTTTCCACCGCTTCGTCCATCTTTTCTCTTATGAGGGGGGAAAAACCCATTAAGGAGGAAAAGATGGAATAGCTACACAATGCCCTCCATCTGGAAGTACCCTTTGTCTCCAAATAAGTCAACACTGTTTTGTTTTGTTTTGTGGTTTGTTTGTTTTTTTGGGTGGTACTCTAAAGGAAATGGGTAAAAATTTGTGTTACCTCTCTACTATACTTTGAACAGCCACCATGGAGAATAACTGAACATAGAACAAATGTTAGAGTAGATTACCTTCACGTATGTGGCAGCCACAGAATACTAAGACTTGATTATTCTAAGAATGGGCTTTTCTTGTACATTGACATTGAGTCCAAGGGGAAGAGAACAACAACCCACACAACCAAAACACCAGAATGATTTGATAATGACCCTGAAAGTGTCGGATTAATTTCACATTTTCTTTCCTTTTTTCTTTGGACCATGGATGTTTTATCCACGATATGTCTGGCTAGTATTCATATCGGGTACATTATTCTTTTTCCTGCAAGAAAAAGCTTTGCAAGTGCGAGTATTACTGAGGAAGGCAATTATATGCTTATTCTCTCAAAGTAATATGGCACATCGTGGACTTCTCAAGATCTCCTCTTGTTCAATCCTTCCAAGAATATGCTACCGAAATAGGATATGCTGCTACCCAAGTACCCAAGCAGGACGGGGGTGTGTGGCTTCCTCCCTCCCATGTCTCAGATCACATGATTCACCTGTTCATCTGGCCAATTAACACTGAGGGACCAGTAGATGCGATTTGGGGGGGGGTCTGGGACATCTGTGAAGAGGCTCCCCCCCCCAAAGTGTTAATAGCTGTGGTGGGGTGCAATTCAGATCAGGGCCAAGATGCTGGGTGCTGGAGGTCAAAACTTATCTCCTGTGCCATTGTCTTGATCCAAACTGCCCTCCTAAAGCTATCATAGGGACATAGGAAGAAACCTTATTCTGAGTCAAACTAGTATGGGCTTGTCGTCTAGCCCAGTATTGTTGACACGGACTGGCAGCCGCTGTCCAGGTTTTCAGACAGGAGTCTTTCTTAGCTCTACCTGGAGATACCGGAGATCCAGCGGCTACGGGGGGGCGGTGGCAGCGGCGCCCAGGCTCAGCCCCACCACTACCTCCGGGCGCAATCCCCCCGCACTGACCTGGTGGTGCCTTTGTCGGCGAGGCGGCCAGGCGGGGCAGGAGTGTGCCGGCAGCGAAGAGGAGCGCAGCGTTTCTGCGCCCTCTTCAGCTACGCGCCCTAGGCAACCGCCTAGTTTGCCTAGCGGTAACGCCGGCCCTGGCTGCTAGATCTTCGGGTGGCCTGAAGTAGATCAACATGAATTTCTGATTCTCAATTGTTCAACAATAGTAAGAAGAAAATGACACACATGCACACACTGAATTCTACTGCTGAAATGAAGGGGGGGGAGTTTAGGGTTTTTGTATTGAAAAAAACAATAGGAGTGGAGTTTTGTATTGAAGGACTGTGAACTCCATGCAGTTCTGGTTAGTCAAGTTCCCCTGTCCCCTCCCTGCTTGTGTTGCAGAAGGATGCCTGCATAGACTTCCGGTATATCTCTTCTGCGTCAGGCTGCAGTCGGTGGATCTCAGGGTTCTAGTAACAAAATTAAGTAGATCCCACAAGCCCTGAGGTTTGCCCAGCCTTCTTGACCTATTGGCCCTAGTCCAACTGCACATGTACAGAGGGGTGCACATGCATAGCCTGCTTCTAGATCAATGCCCCGAGCTGGGTCAGGAAAATTGGATTTTGGGGGACTTAGGTTTGGCTTAACCACTATTGCTCCCTACCCACATGGGCCAGGTTTTATCCTCTCCTGCCAGCCAGTATCTGTCTGTCAGATGTTACATTATTGAATTACATTGATGGGTTATAACAAAAATTACATGGTAAATGTTCTGACCTATTGATTTGGTATCCCTAAAGCCCTGGGCTATTGGTTTTATTTCAATGGGGCCAGGAGGGATAATTTAAATAACTAAAATATTGTGCATGTTATCTCTGCAAAGTGGTTTTGTGCTCCTATATTCCTGCCTAAATTTCCAGTAAAACTTTACAGTAAAGCTGTTCTTTTTTCTTTCTTTCTTTCTTTCTTTTCTTTAATGCTCGGGGAAGTCTTTAAATGAGCATTTAGGACAAAGTAGGAGATTAGTGCAATCCTATACATGTCTATTCAGAAGTAAGTCACATTGAGTTCATTGGGGCGTACTTCCAATAAGTGGGTGTAGGCAGGGCTTTTTTTCTGGTGGAACTCACCGGAACTGAGTTCCAGCACCTTTTCTTCTATTAATTGCATTACAATTTAATCGCCATCTACTCCCGAGGAAATGTAATCCAAGAGTTCCAGTACCCTTTTCTCCAGAAAAAAAGCACTGGGTGTAGGTATTTCAGACTACATAAGCTATGGACTCAGCCAAAGCATCTTTGACATTAACAGGACTCTTTCTCTCTCTATATATATATATATATTTTTTAAAGAAAAGGAAAAAGGAAAGATGAAATAAGCATAAGAACCATTGGTTTGATTGCATGTGAGAAAGAGCAGGGTGGGGTAGGGTGGCGGAGAGAATAAAGAAAACATACATTTTTCTTTCTCATCATTTGCATCATTGTTTTTTCATCATTCCTCTCGTGACAGTTTACTTTTTACACCCATAAAATATACAGGAACATAGGAAACCTCTATACACAAAGTCAGACTATTTTTTGTGCACCTAGCTCAGACTTTATTGTTTCTATCTATCTGATCCTTTTAATTGGACATACCAGAAGCAGGTGTAGCCCTGATCAGTAATCTGGATGACAGACCACTGGGAACCTCATGTATGGGTAATAAATATACCGGTACACATTCTTTTTAAAAAAGAAGAGAACACTGGATATTCCGAGGGTTGAACGTGGGTCCATCTGCATACACAGCATGAGTGCTACTAGTGATCTGGGCTCCCTCTCCTGAAGGAGGGTGCGTCATGGTCATGGATGGGCAGCTGGGGCTCAAATGCACACAGCAAGATCCAGTGCCAGCTGTCTGCCAGCCGAACAGAAACCACTGTAAGAATGGATTTCCCCTCCCGGCTGCAGCCTCCCATGCACCCCCAAATCGGCTCTGAAGGGTGGGGGGGACCCTCTGGAGCAGATGGGGGGAGCTGCAGGGGGGAGGAAAGCAGGAGGAAGTCCGCTTGCATGAGCTCGGCTCATGTGACGCTGGATTTAACCCCTGGATTTAGCAGTATTAGCACCACTCCCTGACCGACTGAGTTAGCTGGCATTTCTTTCCTTATTTCAACACTTGTATCCCAACTTTATCCCTTTGGTGAACTCAGGCCAGGATTCACATTTGCGCTTACCAAGTAGTTGCTAACAGGTGCTTCTTCTTTCTTTTCTTTTCTTTTCTTTTCCAGTGCAATCCTGTCCATGCCTACTCAGAAATAATAAGTCCCATTGCATTCAATGGGGCTCATTCCAGGGAAGTAGGGATAGCATTTCAGTCTTAATCTGGCAAGAGCCCCCATATTCCCCAGAGCCAAGATGCCTTGCTTCTTTCTGAGTTTGTCTGAAGCTCACAGGGAAGGAACCCCAAACCGGAACCCCAAACCGAACCCAACTCAGAGGTGCTGGAGAGGCGGCGGCTTGCAGTTGCACCGGCTCTGGAGGCATTCGGAGTACTCCCGAAGCTTGGTGTGGTGCAGTGTTTCTCAACCTTGGGTCCCCAGATGTTTTTGGCCTACAACTCCCAGCATGCCCCAGCCAGCTGGCTGGGGCATGCTGGGAGTTGTAGGCCAAAAACATCTGGGGACCCAAGGTTGAGAAACACTGGTGTGGTGTCACAGACAAGATTCTGCCCTGTCCCTTGGGGAAGCATCAGGGACAGTAGTGAGCACAAATTTTGGCTGGTTCCCAAGGCCAGCCAAAATTTGTGGGCTCCTGGGCTTGAACTGGTTAGAAGATCAGATGATGGTGGCGGCGGTGGTGGCGGTGGTGATTTTAATCATTCTTTAAAAAATAAAATAAAATAACAAATTAATTCAAAACAGTAGTGTTTTGTTTTTAAAAACCCACACACCTTCATACTTCTGGCACTGTCTGAACATTGGACTAAGTGGGTCACATGAGAGAGAGTTTTTCATAACTGCAGTGCCACTGCAAAGAAGGATCTGCCCATTATGGCTGCCAGATTAGCCTCAAATGGTGTAAAGCACAAAGAAGGCAGGGAATCTGTAGCGCTTACTTATCTTGCTTCTGCACTGCTCTTCCATCACAGACTTCAGAGCCTCCCTAGGAGGTCTTCCAATCAGACAGCTTATGCAGTGAGTCCACCCCCTGGGAAATTCCATTAGTGTTATTGAATCTATTTTGGCTTCTCTCTAAATTCTTAGATGTTTCTCATGAGAAGGAACCTCACAATTTGCTTCAAAATATGCTTTAGTCAAAATCCAGGGGCACTTGTTTGTACAACACACACACCCGCCCCCGTTGAGAAGATACTCTAGAGACCAACCTTCTGCAAACCAGTGTCCTCCAGAGGTTTTGGGCCACAACCCCCATCGTATGGTTTGCCCGAGGAGGAACCAACCCGCCCCCTGCCCCTGCAAGTCGGTAGCATCTGTCATAGCCAAACCTCTTGTTCAGCCTGAGGGCCAAATTCAATTTCGGAGAAGCTCTCTGGGGCTGAAGGCAAAAGGGTGGGGCCAAAAGAGCCAAACAACCAGCAGTGCTTTAACGTAAAGCTCTTACTGCTAGTAACTAAGCCTCAGGGGAGACATTTCAACCTTTTCGAAAATGGGTGAGGTGGGGGGAGGGAGCTACGCAAAAGCCTGGAAACCACCAAGCAACCAGCAGTTGGGGGGAAGGGGCCGGTGGGAGGTGGCATGGCCATCTGAGAAACCCTGGCCTAGCTAGACATTGCGGGGGACACACACCGTTGCCACAGAGAGCATCAGCTCCACAGCTCCTTCCTGCCTTTTCCCCAGGAATGTTTAGTAAAAGACCGCCATGTGATATGACGGATCATGGTCAGAATTTTGCTGCCCCCTACAGGCATCAGCAAATGAAGTTGAGCAGAGACTGATAAACTCTGAGAACATGATGACATCACACCAAATGTGACATGATGTTATTGGGGAAATGTGGGTCTCCTTCCCTTGGCAGTAGCCACACTTTCCTCATAATCCTAACATCTAGTTTGGCCCGTGTGTGTATGAGTATATATATATATATGTATGTATGTATGTATACACACCCACACACACACCTCACCCCCACAAAAGAGTGAAATCAGGGGTTGTATCCAATGGCAGTCCTACTTAGAGTAGACCCATTGAAATGAATGTGACTTCAGTTAGACTAACATTGGATACAACTCTAGGGTGGCACTTATGCATCGCCAAGAAAGAGAACACAGATCTTGGTAAGATTTGTATGTGCTAATTTATATCTATAGATGCAAATTTAGACATAACGGCTATATTTTAAATAGAAATACAATGCATCTCACCATAGCAGGGGGGGGGGAGACAGTGACCAGGTGACCTTTGTACCCACTCAGTCTGCTGTTGGGCAACTTATTTATTTATTTTATTTATTTAATACATTTTCATACCGCCCAATAGCCGAAGCTCTCTGGGCGGTTTACAACAGTTAAAAACCATAACATACAATATAAAATAAATATAAAACTTAAAACCACAGATTAAAAACAAACAGCAGAGCAAACAGCAAGATCCCCATGCCTCTCTCCCTTCTCAGAGTTCTTCATCTTTAAACTGGAATTGAATAGGCCTTTCAAATAGAGGATGCCTTCAAATAGGGTACTGTCCTCTGGCAGCCCTTCAAATAGAGGACTTTCCTCTGTAAAAGAGGACACATGGCCACCCTAAGTGAAACTCAAGGGGTGTGGAATCAGTGACATCTTGAAATTATTTACTGTTTCATCCTGGGATACCGTTGATGACAGCTCAGATGGTTTATAACATCAGCAGAGCTCCTCTGGCTGGAATTATTTCCTTGTAAATCACTCCAGCCCATCAATTTAACAATCTTTGTAACATATGGGAATCAGGTCACAAAGCATATGCTCCAGATTTATCTAAATTCTGGAAAAATGTTAATATGGCTTATCTGCACAGCCCTATTAAACAGTGCTTTATTGGTTGGTTAAGATAGCCTGAGGAGTAGAAATTAGCATTTGTGGACTTCATCTCAGTGCAGTACTTCTGAAATGAGTTAAAATAAATGAGGATAAAAATTCTTTTTCTTTTTATGATAGTCGGTAACAGTGGCTCTCCACTGTTGGTTTCAGTGTTACTGAGCCTGGAAGTGTCAATGACACAGAATAGTCTTCATTGTAAAAATCAATGGGAACTGCACAGTTAAACACCAAGAAGACCCACTGTTTTTAATGGGATTTATGCACATCTTAATTTATCTGGATCGGGCCCATGTGCACTGACTCAAAGGCTCTTTGGCTCTGATGTCCATATAGACCAGCTTTCCCCAACTGGGTGCCCTCCAGTCATTTTTGACTATAACTCCCATCAGTTACAGCCAGCATGGCCAAGAGTCAGGGATGATGGTAGTTGTAGCCCAAAACATCTGGAGGGCATCAGATTGGGGAAAGCTAACCATCTGTGAGAGCAAAAGGCTTCTTTATCTATTTAAATGTCAGGGGTAGTTCCATGTGTACATAGCCTGATATTAAAGTGAATACATAAGTCCGTTTGGAGTGGACCTTTGGAGTGGGATCATAGGACAGAGTTAAGTCAGTGGTCCATGTGTACATAATAATGTATTTGTGGCCATAATCTTAATGATGGATTTAGGTTATCTGATGTAAGAGGCCATAGCCCAGTGGCAGAGCCCCTGCTTTCCATGCAGAAGGTCCCAGGTTCAATCCCGGCATCTCCAGGTAGGGCTGGAAAATCCTCACCAGAAACTCTGGAGACCTGCTACCAGTCAGGATTGACCAGACTGCGTGAGATGATGAACCAGTATAACCAGGTGAACCAGTATAAGGCAACTTCCTATGTTCTTTTAGAGTAGTGATTCTCAAATTGTATTCTAGGGTAACCTAGAAGAGAACTTGCCCATCAGTATTGGTTCTTGTGCAGCCACAAAAGCATGTTTATATGTGTTGAAGGGTGTACTTTCAGTTTAGGCCCACATGGTACCATTTAAATTAACCTCCATGCAAAGATTATTGATTGGTAGGTATGCAAAAAGTGATTGCATGTGATGACTGCGTCCTTCTGCTCTCCCTTGTACTTTCCCTCTCCTGCCTTTCCCCATTCTGCTGGGAACAAAAGGTGATCACATTCCCAGGTAGGACTGCTTTACCATTGGACCGCTAGCTTGTGTGCCTGTTGCTTGCACAATTGTGCGAAACCACGGTGTGTATTTCTGCAACTGAGCCACTACCATATAGGGCAGAAGAGAAACTAAAATGTCTTAAAGGGCTATCAATGAGGGTGGCAGACAACTAAGCCCTCACCGGTGGGAAAGAGGAAGAAAACCATGCCAGCAAAGCCCAGGGACTATTTATGTATGTGTTAGGATATTCCTGCCAGCTTCCCAGCCTGGTGCCCTCCAGATGCTTTGAACCTCAACTCCCATCAGCCCAGTTAGCATGGCTAAGGGTCGGGAATGCTGGGATTGATAGTCCCAAACATCTGGAGGGCACCAGATCAGGGAAAGCTGGTATAGGGTCTTGCTTTCCTAAATACGGGGTTTTCTATGGAGGCAAAGATGAGAGACAGATATGTAAAGAAAATACAAGTTTCAAGAACCAATGTGAAAAGAGTTTGAGTTGTGGTCAGCTACGGAATAGACAAGAAATTGGCACTGCCTTGGTACTGTGATCATGAGAATTTGGAGTTACCATAGTCCATAGCTAGAGGTAGTTCAGCTAATGTGTGTTCAGAATGCCTGTTACAGCCTTCCCCAACCGGGGGCCCTCCAGATTTCTTGGACTTCAACTCCCATCAGCCCCAGCCAGCATGGCCAATGGTCAGGTTGGGGAAGGCTGGCCTGTTACCTCCATAATGTTTTCCAAATATGAGGAAAGCTAATGGCTAGGATCCAAAGAGCTGTGTGTGTGTGTGTGTGTGTGTACATATGCCTAAAGTTTTTCCATATTTTGGAAATGGGGTTCTGCCAATTTTTCATTCTTACTGCAGTGATTGCTGCAAGTTGGGAAGGCTGTTCTAGAGGGTTCCCCAACCCCTCGACAGTGGCTTTTTTACCAGGGTGCATGGGGCAGCAGGTGCGAGGGACCAGAACACATGAACATAACAAGGAAGTCATGAAGTTGACATAAAGTCAAGCCATTGGTTCCTCCAGCCTCGTCGCAGCAGCTCTCCCTACCCCAAGCAGCAGTCTTTCCCAGCCCTGCTAACAGGGCCAGCCATACCAGAAGGCAGATTGAGGCAACCACCTCAGACAGTAGATGTCGCATGTCGGGTGGGCAGCAGCAGCAGCAGCAGGCCTTGGCTCTTCTCCTGTGTTGGAGGACAGAGCTGTGTATGCACTTGGCTTGCTCTGAGCTCCCTGAACTAGCTTGCAGCCTCAGGTGCAGTACTGGAAGAAGCAAAGACTACTAGCATTGAGAAAATGATCCTTCAACGCCAACTTCAGTGGACCGGTCATGTTGTTCGAATGCCTGACTGCCGTCTCCCAAAGCAGTTACTTTACTCCCAACTCAAGGACGGAAAGCGGAATATCGGTGGTCAATATAAGAGGTTTAAAGATGTTCATAAGGCTAATCTAAAAAAAATGCAATATAAACATCGAAAACTGGGAAGCTCTGGCCCATGAACGATCTAAATGGAGGTTGGCCTTTCACAAAGGTTCCATGGACTTTGAAGAAGCCTGAGTGCAAGGTGAAAGGGAGAAACGTGCTAAGCGAAAAGCACGTCAAATGAATCCTTTACAGGACCATCTTCTATCTGGTAACCTGTGTCCTCACTGTGGGAAGCTGTGTGGATCTAGAATTGGCCTCCACAGTCACTTACGGACCCATCGCTAGAGTCTACACAATCTTCTTTAGAATTTCCTCCTTTTATCCCGGAAGACAATCTTACTCGGTCAAGAGTGATCGCCTGATGATGATGATGATGATGCTATCCCATCACCAGTATTAAGGTTCAACTGCCAGTCCAGTTGGCTTTCTGCCCATGGAATGAGGGAGAGGGCACCATCTTGTCCTGTGCCTCCGGCAGCAAATTGTCCTGGGCCAGCCCTGCCTCATAATTGGATTTGGCTACGCTTGAACCTGGGCTTTACCACTTCTACATGAGCTTTATCCACATGACCTTTATGTCCTCTCCCAGGGCATTTGTAGAAGGTCACTCTTCTACTCTGTGAAGACTGGAAGCAGCAGCAGCAGTTTCACTGCCAAATAGAAGGACAAAAACAGGGATGGTGAATGTGTGGCCTTGCAGATGTCATTGAATTGCAGTTCCCATCATCCCTCACTGTTGGCTATGCTGGCTAGGGCTGATGCGAGCTGCAGTCCAACAACATTTGGAGGACCGCACATTCCCCACCCCGGTTCAAAAGTTGTTTTCAGTCATTTTTAAAAAGAACTTTGGCATGATGACAGTACCTTCCACTTTTCACTGTAGCGGAGATCATAGATTCATAGATCATAGAGTTGGAAGGAGCCTACAAGGCTATCGAGTCCAACCCCCTGATCATGTTTAGACACAATTTTGTTCAGAGAATTAATGATGATACGTTGCCCATTCAGGGATGGGGACTCGGACCCCAGGACTCAACTCGTGAGTCGGACTGAGTCCCCCCTCTGACTCGAGTCAGACTCGAGTCCCAATATTTTTAATGGGACTCGAGACTCGACTCGGGACTCGAGACCAAGGACTCGACTCGAGACTCGTGTTCCAAAATCGTGTTCCTCAAATGCAACATGGATAGGTTTTAGGAAGTACAGCAAGTTTATTTTTTAAAATCATTTTTCTAAAATGCAACCTTTCAGACATTTTGGGTTTGGCTGCCTCTACCTGCCTGTTTGGGGTTCCCTGCCTCCTCTGCCTGCCTGGTCTCTTCTTAACCAGTTCCACAGTTTGAATTGTCCAAGACAAAGGCCTCTGCCTGCCTGCTTTGGGGTTCCCTGCCTCCTCTGCCTGCCTGGTTATTTTGGGTTTGTCTGCCTGGTCTGTTCTTGCCAAAATCAGTTGCAGAGTTTTGAAATAAAAAGGCACACTTGTGCCTAGAATTTATTTAAGCCACACATCTGAGATAGCCTTATTTTGTGGGGGGGGAAACCCATTGATTTTAACAGGGACTCGTGGAGTCAGCTTTGGGAGTGACTCGTGAGTCACCATTTTGGACCAAGGACTTGGACTTGGACTCGGACTTGAGACTCGGGTCCAAAGACTCGTGACCCGACTCGTGACTCGAAACCAAGGACTCTTCAACACCCCTGGCTGTGTTCCACTCTTCCACTACAGCACCATGGTGCATTCCTTCATTCCACTGTGTGCCTGCAAGCCTTGAGGTGGGTGCTTGCTCTCCCACTGAAAACCTGAAAACCCTCTTTGTCCAGAGATGATAGGAGAACACAAGTAACAAGCATGTACCCATCACCACAGCGCAGGAATGGGGAATGTGTGGCCCTCCAGATGTTGCTGGATTGCAACTCCCATAATTCTTCAATATTGGCTATGCTGGCTAGGGCTGATGGGAGTTGTAGTCGAACAACATCTGGAGGCCCACACACTCCCCATCGCTGCCATAGGGAAAATTAAAAGCCTATCATTTTTTACTGCTTTCAGCTTTCTTTAACAACAGCAACAAATGCTTCATCTCCTGCCTTAGAGATCATTGCATGAGAATTCCTTTGAGTCTTTGAAATTGCAACTGAATGGGCTTTCTGGAAAGGGATGTCGCCCTGCTGGAACCAAGTCTCACCCAGAGGAAAGTGGACAAGCAAAGGAAGAAGCAGAGGCTGACAAGGAAACCTCAAACAATAAGGGGAGGAGAAACATAAGGAATTGTCTGATCCCAAACAGTTTTCCTTAGGTACAGGGTGTCTTTCTCTCCTCTAACCAAATTCTCTCCCCCTCCCCCAGCCTCCACAGTTCTGTGACACAGATCTTGAAATAAGCAACCATGTTTACAACGTTGGAAATCTGCACACTTCTCTTAGTATACTGCTGCTTCTGTCCTCCACTGTGACTTGGTGAAAGTCCTTCACCAAGTCCCAGTAGGAAACCTCTCACTGGCCCATGTGCAACAGAAATGTCCCAACAAGACGAGAGTGGAATTGTCCCTAGGGATGCATATGGAATTCATTTCAGGATGGTTTTGATCAGGATTTACCCAGTTCACATCTTCCAGACCAAACACAGACTCGGACACAATCTGTAATGTGATTCGTGGATCCCCCCCCAAAAAAATGTGTTCTGCAGCATGTGTACATTTGAAAAATGTGCATGAGAAAATGTGAACTTTTGAGAAATGCACACAAATGTGCTTTAATCAATGAGAGGGGAAGAATGCGTACATTTCAAAGGTGTGCACAATTGAGGTGTACATTTGGAAAAAATATGTACGAAAATGAGAACAGATTTTCAAGTGAAAAGAAGAAAAAACAACCTGACTTTCGAAAGAGCTTCAAGATGGAATTCGGAGAACTTTGGTGAGCTCAAGTTTTGCTGATTTCCACATCCCTAATTGGTCCTGGGAGAGAAGTGGCTTAATTTGATTTTTCAGTTATTCGATTGCTCACACACACACACACACACACACACACACACACCATTTTTACTAAAAACAAATGAGGATGTGATTAAAAGAAGCTCGGGTATTAGCAAGACACAGCAATAAAACACCTTGCAACAGAGGGAGGATGACAGGCATAGAAATGTTAGAAGGCAGAATATTGGATAATGCCAGCAAGACGCTGCATGAACCTGGCTGCGTACGGCTCCCCAAAGGCTTCCCTGTTTCATACCATCTGGCTCAAACCTCTGGCAAAGCTCTTGCAGCGAGCAGCACTTTTCCCATCAGTGTCATAAAGATTAGTCAAAAACCTTAATTCTAGTCTGGGAATTAAAGACAAAGAGGCCACATATTGGTGGTCTTCTACCTTTGTCTAGTCTATATGTGCTTTGACTTATACCACTAAATTGAGAGGTGGGATGGATAGTAATGGATAAAGGTGCTGTCTTCCAGTGACTGGGACCCCAAATTTTCTAGGATGCTTCCAGATGGAGGGCTCATAGTGCTAGCAATCAAAAGACATTATGTCGCGTATTTTCTTCCTTAATGGATTTACTGGGTAGGATCCAACTGTGGCCCAGCGCTAGCCACTGATGACGTTGCACCAGCGATGGAACTAGCCCTTGCTATGGCAATGGGAAAAATTGACAGCGCCAAATTTCGGCAGTCAATCGCCACTTTTTCCCATTGCGCTAGCAAAAACTAGCTACATTGCACAAGCCCTGGTTTATGCTCATGCAACATCATTAGCACTAATGCTGGGGCACAGTTGGACCCTACCCTTTATAGAAAGAAAGAAGGGGAGCTGGGAAACCCCGGGGGGGGGGTGTTACAAGTTGAAGATGACATCATCTGGGCCCTCTGTAAAATTCCATGAATGAGGCAGGGCAATTTGCATGATGAAAGGCTTGTCTGGAAGCACCCTGAGACACGTTTGTGGAGAATAAGTCTGTCCATGGCGATTAAGCATGATATTTGAAACTGAACCTCTATGTTCAGAAGAAGCAAATGCTGACGTCTTGGAAGCTGTTGCATTCCTGCCGTGTTTTTGAGCTTGTTAGACGCATCTGCTTGGCTAGTGGTGGAATGAAAATGCAGGATTACGTGGATCTTTGGCTAATCCAGCAGAGAGATTGTTACCTTCTTATGGATAGTTTTGGGAAGACTGTTCTAACAACACTTTCTTTCACCTCCAATAATCTGGAGTGTTTTACAGAAATATTTTTAGATATATAATAATGGAGAACCATTACCCTCAGAAAGGAAGCATAGAATGTCAGGCTATTTGTGGTAGATTACTTAGCGTGCAATCCTGTCCATGTTTAAACAGAAAAAGTCCTACAACTGCCCACATTCCCCAGCCAGCCATGCTGGCTGGGGAATGTGGGGGGAGTTGTAGGACTTCTTTCTGTTCAAACATGCATAGGATTATGTCCTTACTTACTTTCATTTAATCCCTTCTTCAGTTTTTCCCCCCCCCAAGTCTAAAAAACAGTTGCTCCAGAGGGCAGAACTAGCTAGGGCGAAAGAGTTTAACAACATACACTCTTAAGTCTGTTTGAATAATCCAAACTCAAGATAAACTGGATTTTTGTTTATGTGGCCCTACAGCGATGTACAGGAAACACACACACCAAGTTGTGGTTTGGGATAATAAACAAGGTTCAGAGACAGCAGGAATTCTCCTGTATATCTCACACTGGCAGAAAGCAAACAAGTCTTGTTGTGATATCCTGATCTAGGGTGTGGCAAAGAAAGCTACTATTCCCTCTTCTTCTGCAACTAAAACAGAGCCAGTAGCCGCCAAGACCATCCATCATTAAGTTTTTGTGAGCACTAACAGTGGAATTTAAAACAAAAGAAAATGGCTTGCCAAGGAGACCTGACCTTTAGAGTGTTGCTCTTTAGAACAAGCAAAACTACTGGAAGAATTATTTGGGGAATGTGAACTTTGGTTAATACCAGTTACTGCCCCTTGCCTTGACTACGAACATGACCATCGTGAAGAGCTTGATTCAATCATGTTTAAGTCCCATCAATTTCAGTAGAAGAGCACATGCTTAACTTTCCCCATTGAAATTAATGAGAGGTAAAACTGGACTGGATCATGCCCACATTTGATTGACATTTATTTGTTTATTTATCAGTTGGTTGGTTGATTGATTGGCCAACAGAATATCTTTGGATGCATTTACTACCATTTATTTGATGATATGATAGCTGTCTTCCAATATCTGAAGGTCTGCCATGCAGAGGAGGGAGCCCCAGAGGGCAGGACTAGAACTAATGGGTTGAAATAGCAAGGAAGCAAATTCTGGCTAAACTTTGGGTGGAATGCCCTAATGGTAAGAGGTGTTAGGCAGTGGAACACACTGCCTTGGGAGGTGGTGGGCTCTGCTTCTCTGGAGGTATTTCAGAAGACACTGGATGGCCTTCTCTCAGGGATGCTGCAATTGCATCCTGCATTGTAGATCCTGTGCTGAGCAGAGTGTTGGACTACATGACCTCAAGGTCTCTCCCAACTCTGTGATTCTGAGAACTGAAGAAATTTGATTCTCCAACTGATAATGAAATATTTGTGTTTGCTACTCAAAAATAACATGTAAAAAAATACCAGCAGGGCTAATCTCATTGTCTGTTTGTTTCACCTGTCGCGCTATGGGCAGAGCCTCTCTTAGAAATGTAATATGCTATACAGGGAATGCTGTCATGGTTTTAATTCCATGGTCACTCACTTATAGCCTATATATTCAAGCACATATATTCCTAGAATTTTGTGGCCTCATATAGAATTTTGTGAAACTTCCAGGACTGCCTAATTTCTAACTCTTCAAGGGGAACACTGCAGCTGCCATCTATAGCAGCGGACCAGGAACTTGAGAGACCTCCTTTTTTCTTTTTGTTCCCCTGTGTTTGCAAAAATGGAGCTGGAGGAAGGGTTTGTCAAGTACCTGACAGATCACAATTTATGGCTGAGGGATTGCATTCAGCTTGGATCGGTCACAGGTAAAGAACATAAAAAGAGCCCCGGGGGATCAGATCACAGGCCTATCTCATCCAGCATTTGGTTTCCCACAGTGGTCAACCAATGCCGCTTGGGGAGCCCCCAAGCAGGACATGAAAACAATAGCCATTTCCTGCTCTTGTTCTACACTAGCCTTCACCAACCTGGTGCCCTTCCAGATGTGTTGGACTACAACCAGGGATGGGGACTTGGACTCGAGGACTCGACTCGTGAGTCGGACTGAGTCCCCCCTCAGACTCAACTCAGACTCGAGTCCCAATATTTTTAATGGGACTCGAGACTCGACTCGGGACTCGAGACCAAGGACTCTTCAACATCCCTGGGCTGTGCCAGAAGGAGAGGAGAGGAGTGTGATTGCCGGCGAAGAGCGCATGGAAGCGAGGTGGGAGTGAGCCTTGCAGCGGCTGCCTAACTAATTCTTCGAGCTAGTCGATTTTCCTTCTCCCCCTTCCACAGACCTGACACGCGAACACAGTTGAGCTGTGAATCAGCAAGATCTTTTTCTCGAGGCTCGAGAGATAGCTCCCTTCTAACTCTGAATATTATAAACCCTAGCTAGCTCCCCATGTCCTTCAGCAAGAAGTTCTCACACAAAGAAATGTAGTAACAGTGATTGAAATGCAAAACCTAAGTCACAGCAGGTTCACAGCAGGTGCTAAAACACAGGTAAAACCTGTTTAAGAGAAATGCTAATTTGAGAACAACAGCTCTTGCTCGGGTTTGTAATGCAGATGTCTGGGAGAGCACCTTTTTATGCTCGCAAAAATCGTTAAGTATGCTGAGTGAACAGAACAGACCTATCTCGATGGCAAAAAACGCCTTCGAGCTCGGCCACTATGGACGGCTACCAGGAGTGCAGCCCCAACAGTGTGTCAAGATTTATTTTGATTGATGTGTTGCGTACTTGGGAGAGGCAGAAGAAGGACCTGAGATTACTCTGTGTGGCTGCTCTGAGTGTGTTTCTGGTTCCAGCAAGTTCATCACCAGTGGAGCGGGTGTTCAGTGAGGGTGGAATTGTGATGAGATCTCACCATTCCAGAATGGGGGCCAAACATTTAGAAAAAATCATTTTCCTCAAATGCAACATGGATAAGTTTTAGGAAGTACAGCAAGTTTATTTTTTAAAATCATTTTTCTAAAATGCAACCTTTCAGACATTTTGGGTTTGGCTGCCTCTGCCTGCCTGTTTGGGGTTCCCAGCCTCCTCTGCCTGCCTGGCCTCTTCTTAACCAGTTCCACAGTTTGAATTGTTCAAGACAAACGCCTCTGCCTGCCTGTTTTGGGGTTCCCTGCCTCCTCTGCCTGTCTGGCTATTTTGGGTTTGTCTGCCTGGTCTGTTCTTGCCAAAATCAGTTGCAGAGTTTTGAAATAAAAAGGCACACTTGTGCCTAGAATTTATTAAAGCCACACATCTGAAATAGCCTTATTTTGTTGGGGAAAACCCCCATTGATAGGGACTCGTGGAGTCAGCTTTGGGAGTGACTCGTGACTCATGAGTCACCATTTTGGACCAAGGACTTGGACTCGGACTCGAGACTCGGGTTCAAAGACTCGTGACTCGACTCGTGACTCGAGACCAAGGACTCTTCAACATCCCTGACTACAACTACCAGCATTCCCAGCCATTCTGCTTGGGAATGATGGGAGCTGTAGTCCAACACATCTGGAGGGCACCAGGTGAGGGAAAGCTGTTCAACCGCAATCTAAGTGGATGCAATGAAAAATATCATTTCATCTACTTTGCATCTCCACATTTTAAGTAGCATCTTAACAAGTTGAGATATCTTGAAGTAGGCTAGAAGCTTAACGGAGCATTTTCTTTTCTTTCTTCCTTTTCCAGATCTTACAAAGCCACCACTAGCACCAAAACCAAAGCTTCTCAGTCATCTTGCTTCCATAGCCGCTTCAAAATTTCCTCCATCACTGTCAAGGGCTGGCACACTTCACCATTCAAACTCTATGTCTAGGGGTCCCAAACCACCCATTGCTCCCAAGCCAAAGATCTCTGCTGACAACGATCCAGCAATTATACAGAGATCCAGTGTTTATGCCAACAATACCTTCAACAAATGTACCAATGGAAAACTGGAGGGAGAGCTTTATGAAGGGAATCGGTGCAACAACACTGAGTGTCCAGAATCAGAAGCTGATGATGAATATATTGTAACCCCTGAAGCTGAACTGACTGATGATGAGTTTGAACATGAGCAGGAACCAGCAGAGAATGAAGTCTTACACACTCCTGAAGCAGCAGGTGAGGAAGAGGATAACAGTGAGATCTGTGATCTTGAAATAAATGTATCAGAGAACAATGATGCTGCTGATCCAGTGGAAGACCACTCCATCGAACCATCCACAACCCAAGCTCTTGGTAGCCCTGAAGCACCTGAAAAGGAAATGGAGGATGCTTCAAAGGATCAATATGAAAATGTGGACTGTGAAACAGATCCCAGTGAGACCAAACTGAACTGTGCAGATAAGGGTGATGAAACACTCAGAGAGCTGGATCTGGTAAAGGATCATAATGAGTATAATATGGACACTAAAATTTTGAATGGAGATGAGGCTTTGAAAGACACTTTATGTGAAGATATTATTTTAAGACATTTAGAAGAGCCAGTTCCAACTTCAGAGGATCTATCACCACTTTGTGAGGACCTAGGAGAGGAGGCTCCACCTCAGATGTTAGAAGAGGAGCAACCCAATACTGCTGACACAGAAATGGGTCCAACAAATAGTGATGGAGATGAATCAGCCTTGAATATAGAGACAGAGCTGGTAGGGGATATTTGTGCAAGTCCTGATGATCAACTTGCTGATGATTCTGAAGAAGTAGACACCGGATTAGATCTGGACGGACCTGAGCCCGATACTGAAGGGACATTGGGAGACAGTATGAATGAAGTTGATGCTGGAAAGGAGGAGGAAATAGGCCCAGATGCTGAATGTGAAACAAGTATAGAACAGGAAGACAATATAGATGATGGCGACCAAACCACTGAGATGAAGACTGTGGAGGAAACATCAGAGCCAGTATGTGATACAAGGGAAGACTCTGAAGAACAAAATGAAGCAGTAGACACGGAGACCATGGATGATAGCTGCCAGATCATTCCCTTTGAAAAAGAGTGCAGTGAGGATGCTCCTGATTCTCCTGAAGAAGATTTAGGTGAAGGTTTGCCCTTAGAAGGGACTGAAATGTCTAACGATAACCAACCCTTCAGTCTTCAAGAAGTTAATGAGCTCAAATCTGATTCACAGCTGGCAGAAGAATCTAAGCCAGATGTTTTACCTCAAGACCACAGTGCAAGTGAATGTGCTTTGGAAGACCAACAGTTAGATAGCCAAATGCTTGAGGTGGATCACAGCAGTGGTGAAGAAACCACCCCAAATGTACCCAGTGCAACATCAGCTGAAGATACCTGGCACTCCACAGGAGAATTGGACAAATGCCACCATAGCAAAACTGACACAGACTCAGGCAGTGAATATGTGATTGAGGAAGCTTCAGCAGTCCCTGATGTGCTGGTTGTTCCTGATAATGATGGAGATATAGCCAATGATGCCCTAGATGACCCATATGTACTTGGGAGACAGTTTGCCTTCAGCAAACGAATCCCTCTGTGCTGGAAAAGAAGTCAGGGAGGCTGATGTTCAAGGTAATTCAAGTGATTTCAGAGAGGCAGGGAGTACAGATAATGAAAACCATTCGCTCTCCATTGATCGGAAAAGCATTGTTACTAGAACAAGGTCCCTCTCCGGGAAAGTACCTGGCTATGTGCCAGAAACAGTTCCAGAAGAAACAGGCCCAGACACTGAACTGCAGTCCTTAAGTACAACCTCTACCATGATTGATGATGTAAGTCATAAGTTCTCTCTGTCAGAAGGAAAGTCCATGGAACTGAGTAGAGCATTACCTGCAAAGCCAAGACGCTTTGTTTTATATCCCCGATCTTACTCAGTAGAAGGCAGAGATATCCCTGTCTCTGTATATAGAGAATGTGATACCTCTATATTGGATTACAATAGAATAAACAGGACAGAAGACCTCTCTTTGCCATGTGTAATTGGTTCCTCAGGTAGCTTTTCCCAGAGACATCACCTTCCGTCTAGTGGGGTCTCCACCCCATCTTCTGTTGTTGATATTCCACCTCCTTTTGAACTTGCCTGTATCACCAAAAAGCCCATCACAAAAAGTTCAGCCGTCACTTTTAACAGAGAGCGAATCTCCCGATAAGTACTGCAAGAAAAAGAAGTCCTCTTTTAAAAAGTTCCTCACCTTAAAGTTCAAGAAGAAGACAGAAAATAAAGTTCATGTGGACGTTCACGTTTCTTCATCAAGGTCCTCCTCAGAGTCTAGCTATCATGGACCTTCCCGGGTTTTGGAACTGGACAGAAGGAGTTTGAGTAGTTCACCTCAGCTAATATCACGGACTGGCAAGCTGAGGTCTTCTGAGTCTCCAACCATTCTCTTCTACAAGGACGGCAAGAGAAGAGGGACACCCAAAACCTTTAGCAGGAGCGTGTCAAGGGTGGAATCCTTTGAGGATCGTTCAAGACCTCCTTTCATGCCCCTTCCTCTAACTAAGCCTAGGTCTATTTCTTTTCCTAATGCTGATACTTCTGACTATGAGAATATTCCAGCGATGAACTCTGATTATGAAACATACAAATTCCCCCACGGAGGCCCACCAGGGCAGGAACCTTTACTGAATTTTTTGAAGATCCTAGCAGGGCATTATCTGCCGCAAATGAGAATGACGGCTATGTGGATATGAGCAGTTTTACAGCCTTTGAGAACAATAAACAGCAACCTACCAACCAGGAAACTGAAAGGTATTGTAATACATATTTATGTAAGGCCTGTTAGCCTTGACCGGAGAAGCTAGACTTCCTGTGTATTGGGAGTTGTAGGCATATTCTCAACTTTGCTGGGCTTATCTCACTTTTTCAGGAAATGCTTTCTATAAAGTGTTTGGAAGAGTACAAGATTGTTTTTTTAAAGGTATATGTGTGTGGTTTTTAAATCCAAGACACTAGAAAGTTTTAATGTACCCTATCAATTAAAACTGTTGGCAGGAGAATTATACATATATGGGAAGCATTTGTAAATCAAAGTTAATTTTAAGACGTAGTTCACTTCTAGAGAGATTGGACTGAATCTTGCTGGCTTATTTTTATTCTGGATAAGGCTTCTACATTGTCATTTGATTCGAAGCTATCATTTCAGTGGGGCTTGTGACTGTCTCATGCATGCCCCAATGAAATGAATGGAAGCTCCAGGGCAGAACCAGCTTCTTAGCTGCCAGCCCGCATAACACTTCCTGCTTTCATACCATTGTTCTTGTCTGTCCCCCTAGGGGTCATTGGCAGTTTGGGTTCCCTCAAGTAAAAGAATCAATCTATAGCATAGACTTTTCCCAAAACTCAACCATTACAAACTGCATAAAGTTCACTATTTGCATCAAAGCCCTTCATAATCAATGTTTGGGAGAAGTTCGGAATGAATTGCAAAAAGTGTTAGTAGCTCTGTGCTGTGGGGACGCCAATACGGTTCATAGATTTCATAGATCATAGAGTTGGAAGGGGCCTACAAGGCCATCGAGTCCAACCCCCTGCTCAATGCAAGAAACTAGAGGAGGGGTCTCCCATCCAAGTAATAACCAGGCCTGACCCTGCTTAGCTTTCCACACTCAGACAAGCTGAGCCAGCGTGAGCCACAGGCCTGTATTGTTTTCTTTCTGATCGTTTGGAGAGGAAAAAACCAACAGCTGGATCCAGTCTTTAATTACAGTAGTGGCAATTCATTGGATTAACAGGTTTTTTTTTTTTTTTATTGCCTTGACATACCATCTTCACAATTATTTTGTTGCAAGTTTATAACTGGGAGAAAGCACTGGTCAACTAGAAAGCATGTCTGTCTCCATTTTACTCCAAGTAGAAAGAGCAAGCAGGGAGAACACATAATAATTGTGTCAGTAATAAATTCCCTTGGCTGTTATTGGGCTATATAAATACATACCGTAATTATCTTTAATTTCTACAGTCAGATATACACATACACACACACTTTAAAATTTTGAGTGGGATCGTCACTCCAATCATGATTTGTTGAACATTATTCATGTTTCTCATTCGCTGCTTCAGTTAATAGAGTATTGTTATGTGCAGCTGAACTGGAATGCTTGGGTACATGGACATAATAAACTAATAGAAGATACCATAAACATGTAGTATACCCAAAATAGACCAAGCATGTTGGAGATGGAGTAATGCTTGGATCTGGGTCTATACACTGCCTTCAGGAGCTAAACCCAGATGGTGAATTTCAGCATAGGTTTAAGGCACAATCCTATGCATGTTTAGAAAGAAAAAAGTCCTAGAACTCCCAACATGTCCCAGCCAGCATGCCCCATGCACCTTTAATGTGTTTTGCTTGGGGATTTTACCAAACAAATAATTATATCAACTGCTAGTTGCCAGTGAGACTCCCTTGTTCAACAAATGCACTGTTCTATTTTTAAATTAATATTTCTAGTCCGAATACCCTATAATGGGCATCAGAATACAGATATAGATATGTTATAGGTGTGTGTGTGTGTGTGTGTGTGTGTGTGTACTGATAGCTATGTAGAAGACCATACTTTTGAATATACGTACTTTATAACAGTTTATGTCTAGGCACTTTCCTTTCAGTGGCTGGGTTTCTGAGAACATCGCTGCTTTTCAGTATTATTGTTGTTTTATTTATTTATTATATTTATACCCCGCCTTTTTTCCTGCAAGGAACCCAAGGCGGCTTGCATAATCCTCCTCCTCCTCTCCATTTTATCCTCACAACAACCCTGTGAGGTAGGTTAGGCTGAGAGTCAGTGACTGGCCCAAAGTCACCTAGTGAGTTTCATGGCAGAGCGGGCGGGGACCAGAACCTGGATCTTCCAAGTCCTGGTCCAACACTCTCACCACTATGCCACACGTTGTCATCAAGTGAAATACAACCCCATGTCAGCGTGTTCCTGATGGGTAAAAGTTAAAAATATAACTACGCAAGTTGCTGTGGCTTATGGACTTCCTGTAGAAGCATGGAGGTGCTAGGGGAGATCCAATCAAAACTGGTTCAGGAAGTTTCAACACGAAATTCAAGGTTGCTGCTATGGAAGCTAGCTCTGGGGTGACGGGAAAAACTGAAAAAAGTCCTTTTAAAAATATTCCATTAAAAAGGAGCTTAAACAGATGAAATAAACATTTTTAATAGGAGGAAAAGAAGACAAGGGGCAATGATTTACTCTATGGTTCAGGAAAACTCTGCTGCCCTTAACACATCATGCGTGGGCTAAGTGCACTTTTCTTCAAGGCGGTCCCTGAAAATGACATAGTACATCATTATGTAGCATCATTTGCAGATTACTTGGGGGGGGGGCTGCCATCCAGCAGCCCCTGGGAAAAGCTCATCTATCACCACCACTGTGAAACATATCACATTAGGCTGTAAGAAACTTTCAAGACAAAAGGATTTGAGCTGAAATCAGGAACGCAGGCATGTTGTATATGTAATTGTGAAAAGACTGCCAACCGGTCCTTTACTCAAGACCAGAGATCTCTAGGTAGTTGGTTCCATTGTGTTATTGCTCTGACAGTCAGGAATTTTTTCCTGATGTCTACGTGGAATCTGGGTTCCTGTAACTTGAGCCCATTATTCCGTGTCCTGCAAACTGGGATGATCGAGAAGAGATCCTGGCCCTCCTCTGTGTGACAAGTACTGGAAGAGTGCGATCATATCTCCCCTCAGTCTCCTCTTCTGAAGGCTAAACATGCCCAGTTCTTTCAGTCTCTCCTCATAGGGCCTTGTTTCCAGTCCCTTTATCATCTTTGTTGCCCTCCTCTGAACCCTCTCCAGTTTGTCTACGTCCTTCTTAAAGTGTGGTGCCCAGAACTGGACACAGTACTCAAGAAGAGGCCTAACCAGTGCCGAGTAAAGGGGAATTATCACTTCACGCGATTTGGAAGCTATACTTCTATTAATGCAGCCCAAAATAGCATTTGCCTTCTTTGCAGCCACATCACATTGCTGGCTCATATTCAGTTTGTGATCTACAACAATTCCAAGATCCTTCTCACTTGTAGTATTGTTGAGCCAAGTGTCCCCCATTCTGTAACTCTGCATTTGGTTTCCTTTCCCTAGGTGCAGCACTTGGCATTTATCCCTATTAAATTTCATTCTGTTGTTTTCGGCCCAGCGCTCCAGCCTATCGAGATCGCTTTGAATTTTGTTTCTGTCTTCCAGGGTATTAGCTATTCCACCCAACTTTGTGTCACCTGCAAATTGGATAAGCATTCCCTGCACCTCCTCATCCAAGTCATTAATAAAAATGTTGAAGAGCACTGGGCCCAGGACTGAGCCCTGTGGTACCCCGCTCATTACCTCTCCCCAATTTGAGAAGGAACCATTGATAAGCACTCTTTGAGTCCGATTCTGTAGCCAATTGTGGATCCACCTGATAGTTGTTCTGTCCAGCCCACTTTTAGCTAGCTTGCTAATCAGGATATCGTGAGGCACTTTGTCGAAAGCTTTGCTGAAGTCCAGATATATGATGTCCACTGGGTTGCCTATGACCACCAGTGAGTTTGTGGTAGAGGCGCTATTTGAACTTGAGATGTACAGCTCAGTCTCTTAGGGCACAATCCCATCATGCTTAGACAGGGGGGGGAAGTCCCCAAACTCCCAGCATTCCACAGTACTGGTTATTGGGGAATTACTGGTACTTTTTAAAATTAATATTGTAAGCTGTTCTGTGCTCCTTTTGGAGACAGAGCGGAGTGTAAGGATTTTAAATAAATACATACACTATACCAACTCTAGTTCTCATTGTGATGGTTTCTCTGTATTAAGTTTTGAGGAACAGAATGTGAACAAATGCCATGAAATTATAATGCCATTTAGAACCCTCTGAAGCCCTGAGATCCCGTGTTTGCAGGGGTTTATTACAACTGGCCAGAGAGAAGATTCACTTCTTAATTTCTTTGTATTCAAAAAAATACTGTGTGTGAGAGAGAGAGAGAGATTGTGGCCAATAATTTTTAATTAGATTCAATCAAATTTATAGAGAAAGAACCCAACAATGAAAGCATGCTCAATATAATCTTTTCCTGCAATTACTGTTATGGGGGCTAGTGACCAGAATATTGCCCCCCGAAGGACAGTTACTACTTTCCCCCCAAATTTAGTCGAGTTGTATTAATAATTAAAAATACAATTTGGTAATGCAAGATTAGAAATGCTGTTAGCATTGTTCGTTCTGTGAGAACTATTCAGTCGTGTCATGCGGAGAAGGCCTTTGGGTCCCACTAAGCCTGGAAATGATGAGTTCTCCATGGTGTGCTATGGCCTAGGAGCATATATACTTTCGTATTTTTATACTACATTTCCAGCTTTTATATTGTCCTGGGAAAATGCCATCATCATGAGAAGCGGCATATGGGGAGGGTCACCCATTGGCAGGAAGCTTGTAGTCACAGCAATGGCGTACTGACCACACAGTGCCACAGGCTTACTCTCTCTCCCTCTTTGCGTTGACTGGCAACCATTCACTCAGGTTGGAGGCACTAGTCCGGTACCTTGAATGCTGAGTGATGAAGTGTATAATATATAGCAGGGGTAAAGAACCTCAGGGGCTAAATCTGGCCCACCAGAGTTCCTGATATAGCCATGTCCCTTTTGCCCAATCACTGATTGTTTGGTGGTTTCCTGCCTTTTGTGCCATTTCCACCCCACCTCCCACATTCTCAAATGTTGAAATGTCTCTCTGTCTTGAGGCTTAATTACCTGCAGTAAAAGCATTAAGCTACAGGGCTCTCCAACCGTGGGTCCCCAGATGTTGCTGGACTACAGCTCCCAGAATCCCTTGCCATTAGCCACGCTGGCTGGGTATGCTGGGAGCTGTAGGCCAGCAACATCTTGGGACCCAAGGTTGGAAAGCCCTTAGCTAAAATATGCTGGGTTGTTATTTTTTGTATTTTGGCACTGGCCCTTTTGCTTTCAGCCCCGCCCACCAGTGGAATATGTCCCCTGAGAACTTCTCTGCAATGGAATGTGGCCCTCAGGCTGAAAAAGGTTCAACACCTCTGATGTACAGGGCACTAAAATTGCAACGTTCTCTTGCCAATCACTTCCGGTAGTCTAATGTGGCTGTTCCACTGCCATCCCCCCCCCCTTTATTGCCTCTTCTTGTTTTGGGGATTGTATCCCAAATAATTGGAGGTCACATTGTGAACATGATAATGCAATGTTATGATTTAGTTTATATCACAAAGCCCATTCAGAATGAGAGCAATTCCTACTACCATTATTCTGAACTGGCTACATGTTGCCATCATGTAGCTAATCAGATTTGGGTACATTGATGATATTACAAAGACAATTCAGAGTGAGACCAGGAAGCTTTGCCCTCACTCTGAACGTGTGCCAAGAATGGAAACTGAACTTGCCTCAGTTCACAGCCTCCACCCTAAAAAAAATATGCCAAAAGTGGTTGCTTTATGCAGAGGAACACAAAAATGTCAGTGAAATTATATTTCATCTCCTCCATTTCATCTCAGCATTAATAATTATGCCCCCAAAAGTACTGTATTAATAAGGACAGCCAGACGTTCTTTCAAAATCGACCATTTCCATTATGGAAAGTAGAAAGGAATATTTTTGACTCTGCAGCTCAGATTTGTTAGGGACAAGGACCATCTTCATGTTGAGCAGAGTCCTTTGATCTCTCTGCTCTGGGCTATACAGCTATCTATAGAGGGTTTGTTAAAGTATTTATAGCCCTCTCTTCTGCCAGACAACAGGCCTCCAAGGGAGTTGATGATAAGAGGAAATTAGGGTGCAATCCTATGCATGTTTAGATAGAAAAGAAGTCCTACAACTCCTAGCATTCCATGCTGGCTGCAAAATGCTGGGAGTTGTAGGACTTATTATCTGTTTAAACATGCATGGGGTTGCGCCCTAAAGCTTTATACCCCGTTCTTCAGATGGAAAGGCTCCCCAAGTAGCTTACAAATCAATAAAAACAAGACAGTTTTAGAACTTTTTCCTGTCTTAACATGCATAGAATTGCACCCTCTATTCACAATAAGCATAAGATTTTTTTATTTTTTAAGGCAGTATTGACTTATTAAGGTTCTGGGGGATAACAGTGGAAAATGTCCACTCCCCAGGGTGTTAGATCAGGGATGAGGAACCAACAACCCACAGGTCTAATCTAGCTCCCCCTCCAATCCTCCCCCCCCCCGCTTGGAGGCAAACAGGAAGAGGATTCCTCACTGTTATGTCCAATCAGCGATCAGAGCAGCAGGGATTCCCCTTAGCAGGGAGGAGGAGCCACATGCTAAATGCTTTGAGTGGAAGACCGACAACCTGGTCTTCTGCGCGGGTTCAATGCTAAGGGGGTAGCGAGTCCTAGGGCGGGCCTTCTCCGAGGTCCCCAGCGACTATCACCCTTAGCCCAGAACAAAGGGATAACTTATAGCCACAAAAGTATCTTTTATAAAACAAGTTTATTTACAAAATCACCTTCACAAACCCAGACACACGCCAGCAATACAGCTTATCAGTACGGTACAAAGTAGCAAGCAAGAAGTCTCAAGGACACCGTGATTTCAGGGCTCTCAGCTAGTTAGTTCAGCTCGGGCTCCAGCGGAGGCCCGGTCAACCGCATGCTGCTAGCTGGGTTCCCGGCGGAGGTCCGGTCTACCCAAGCGGCTAGCTGGGTTCCCGGTGGAGGTCCGGTCTACCCAAGCGGCTTGTGAGTGATTTCAGCTTGGTTTCCCGGGGGTCCGGTCAACCCAAGCGGCCAGTGATTTCAGCTTGGTTTCCCGGGGGTCCGGTCAACCCAAGCAGCCAGTGATTTCAGCTAGCTGGAGCACGCCGGGTGCTGCTACCCGGGGTTGCTGATCCCTTCATTCCCTTACCCCAAGCATGGGGCAATATTGCTGATCAGGTCCAACAACTCAGTTCCCTTGCGCAGGGTGTTTTATACCTTGGTATTTCAGGTAGCCCCTCCCTCCGTAATCAGGTGGGTTGCCAATCAGGTGGGTTGCCACCCTCCCTGAGGGGTGGCCTTTTGGGTCAGGTGGGGTGACGCCTTCCCCCTGTGGGGTGGGGTCCCTTTGAAGCCACTTGCTTAATGGTCCCATCCTGTGGTGTTGAATGGTCCTTTCTTATGGGTGCCGAAGTGTCTGCTCTGGCGAGGTATTCAAGTCTTATGTAGATGGGGCTGATATACGAGAGCATTGACGAACCTGGCGATGCTTCCTGTCTTCCCCCCTGGGGTGATTCTATGCAGATGTTGTTTATCCCCTTTGGTCTCTGTGGAGACTGGCTGTCTCCCCCCCCCCGGGTCTCCTTCCCCCCACCTTGGTGAGTGTGTGTGTGTCAGAAAGGGGGCTTAGGTTGGCTTTCTCCACACTTTGCTCACCCATGTCCCCCTTCATAGGGGAAGGTGCGGGGCAGGTGAAGTGCCTAGGTAGGTGCAGTGTGGAAGAGCACCTGGTCTCACTGCTGCCTCAATTGGTGAAATTCCACTTCCACATACTGCCAAGCCAAGTCCCCAACCAAAGCGCCAGCTGCAGGAGTGCTCTTCCATCCAGCACCTCAGCCTGGGACCAGATGACATCAGTGGGTGTGGCCCACACACTAATGTCATCTGTCCCATGGACAGGTCAGTGTGTGGGGGGGAGTAGTCATCCAGCCCCACACCCAAAAACAGCTCCCCACCCCTGCCTTAGACATTGCTGCGGGTGTGGCTGTTCTAACCGCTGCTCTTCAGAGGTTCCATGGTGACCATAGAAGAGATGAGAGCTCCACTCCCTCTGATGTGTGGTCCCTAGCAACCAGGGTCCATGTAGCACCAGAGGTTTCGTGCTTGGAAGAACAAGGCATTTCCTCACCCAGGCAGCTCCTGGCTTTTCCCAGCAGCATTAGGGACTGAGGAGGGCTCTTGACCATTCTCAGAAAACTGCACTTTCTTGTATAGACTATAGTCCATATAAGTGGGACCTGCAACAAAGTGTTGCAGTGTGGAGGGCTGCTGTTCAGGATTCCTGCCTCTCCATTCCGTTCCCCAACCCCAGTTTTCCATGCTTTCCTTTCTTTTCCAACAGTCAGAAGGCATTCTATGGCCACAGAGTATGTTTGGTCCTCATTGGGTTGTTTTGGTGTTCCCTCTTAGAGTTCCCCTCTCCCCAAATATTATTTGTACCTTCTGCAAACCTTGGGGTTCTCTCAAGCTCACTGATAACACCCTGTTGTCTATTGACAGTGCCATTTTGGCCACATAAGCAAAGGCACTCACCGCCTGAACGTCAGCAGTGGAGGGGATGATGATTCCTGTGTCTAGAAACAGAATTCAACACTTGCAGCTTGCAAGGGAAGATTAGCATTTTGGGGGGACTCCTGGGAGTTTCCAGTAGTTTGAAGCAAGGGTGGGATGACTCTTCCCTTGGTAAAGCTATGTTGATATTTTAGTAGGCATCAGAATTCTGGGGGATCGGGATAACGGGCTGTGTTGCTACTTCCAGGCAGAGGAGAGAATTGGGCAGTCTTTACAAGAAGAAAATTGCACAGCTGAAGAGCTCTCAAATAGCCAATCATGTTTATGGCTCCTATTATACAGTTGTCAGCACAAAAGTTAGCCACCAGAAGAAGCTGATTGGTCTCAGAGTAAAAAAAGTGACCGAGGAAGTCAGGACTTGTAATGGTTCCACACGGAACCATGTCCACACGAATGCATGGCAGTGTGGCGATGGTTGCAATCCAAGCTAACCCAAGTGTTGATTTCATTGGTTATGAAAAGCTATGAAACTCACATTATGTATAATAAATGGAGGAAATGTGTAAACCAGAAAACACAGCCAAACGAAAAGGTTAGCATCTCATATTTGTCCCCCACACACCCTCACTATCGGGCTGTTCGACGATCTAGAGGCATAGACAACATAATTTGTTGCAGAATGAATGGCAGGATCTCCAAGCAAATATCTCTTTCCTTAACAGCACAAGAATATTTGGGCACAGACACAGATGGCAGGTGTGTTTTTAAGCTGTCATGAATGTGTTTTCTGACGCATCTCACTCTCGCCTTTCACCAAGGCTGGCCCTGTCATGACGTGGGATGAATCCCCCACCTCGGGCGGCAGAGAGGGAGGAGCAGTGAATTGCACATTTCACACACACACACACACCGCTGCCAGGAGAACCCGCTGCATACCTCCCACCCCCTCCCTACCCCATTGTTGCTGCTGCTGCCACTCGCTCTGTGGACCCTCTCAGAGTGAGTGGCAGGTGGGCGGGGAGCTCTCTGGAGAGTTACATCCGCCAGAAAAGCGGCCCGCACAGCTCTTCAGAGAGCGGACTAGGCCGGAATGCCTGGCTCTGAGGGGGTCCCTCCCTCGGCATTGTGGGAGGGGTGTCCTTGGAGATCACCCATGGTACAGCACAGGACGCGGCACCCAAGCAGTGAGTGGACTGGGCTGGACTGGGCTGGGTGGGAGGCTGGTCAGTCGGTTGGTGGGTGGGTGGGGGCAGAGACAGATGTGGGTGGGGTGGGGGGAGACAGATTGTGGGCAGGCAGGCGGCAGCAGCACGCGTGTGATTTTCTTCCTCAGGCAGCAGGAGTGCTTGCGGTAGCACTGGTGCACTTTATGTTCCAGAGCTTAATATTATCCAGTTCTGTCTGCAAACAGCATCTCACTATTATCTTGGCAACACTTCTTTTAATTGTTTGTTTTTATTCTTGTTTTATGATCTATTTATTATCGTAAGCCATCCTGAGAGCTCAAATGGGCCATGTGCTGGAATAGAAATTGAGCAAATGAGTGAACATATTACATTTCCCCTGACAACACAATACACAATATCCGTGTATATTGCTGGATCTCACCTGGCCTGCTTATATAACTCTCAGAAGTCCTGATTAGTACATTATGGTTCCTTCTGCACTAGCCCTTTGCTTTAGAATTGCAATCCTAAGTTTGTTCATTCATTTATTTTACTTTGCTCACTCATTTTTTAAAGATAATTCAGATGACATTTTTCCAGTACCTTCTGTGTTGTCCTCTCATGTTTTTTTTCAGATCTGATTTGTGGTTATTTATTTCATATTTTTGGTAGAAAAACGTAATTGCAGCACCAGCCTATCTAGTGCGGGCAGGAAAGGCACTATTGAGGCTTTTAAGGGCTTCTGTGCTTTTAATTAAAAGGTTCCTGTTTGCAGATTCAAGCGATTTTATTGCTTCCTGATGAGTGGAGGTGTGGGGAACTGCCCTTAATATAGTCTCTATTCATTGCCCCATGGTCGTTTCTGATTTGGTGGGGGCAGGGAGGAAGCTTTAGTTACTGGTTTTTGGTTTTTTACATTATTGGGTCCCCCCCCTTTTATAGTGAAATAGAATTATTTCACAGTTTAAAAATGACAAGAAAAAAGCCTCCCCTCTGTGGTAACAGAAACTGATCTTGGGACATTAAGAGAGCTTCTCTGAGAATCAATTAATAGGTTATTTATCACTAATCCCCCACCCAAGATAATCGGAAAACAATAAAACAAGCTGAATCTACAATGAAGAAACCTTAATTACCATTACTAGGAATCTTTGCTGAATGGAACTTACTTGTGAGTAAACATTACAGGAGAATCTTGGCTATGGAAAAGAGGATTACTGAACAATACAGGGCTATAGGAAGTGCTGTGTAGGATCTTCCACTTTAATTCCACTTCCAGCTAATTGCAGACTACAGTAGCCAATTCCTTTGCAGCACAAAAGGGCTGTAATGTGGAAAAACCTGCATAAGGGCAGGAATGCACATTATGCTTGAGATGGGCTACTGCCAAAATGTGTTTTTTTTAAAATGCTAAGTATTCACCCACTCCCCACACAAATGCATAAGATCACTGAGCTTGTGTCATCATGATATATGACCGTTCCTGCGTTTTTCTCCTCCCCATTTTGCATCATTTCCTGCTACTGACAGGGGTAGGAAATGCAGACAAGGTGACTTCACAACAGGGTAAGCGCTCCTACATGATTTGGAGGAGATGGAGGCAGTGCAACATAGCTATCCCATTTCATAAGTACGTGTGTGGTACTTACGTGCAGTCTGCTTCAGTTGGGCTGTGGCCTTATCAGCTCTTTTCCCAGGATAAGGAAGGACGAGCCCTCCCCACTCCCTTGCCCTGATATGTTCCCACGTTGCCCTTTATAAATTTGCAGTCTACACACAAAAAGAGAAGTGCAGGAATTTCTGGCAAATGAGCATCCCAGCCTCTTGTGTGTGTCGTCAGACAGGGACTTTTACATGTGGTCGATCCACTGGTGGGGAAGGTTTCAGTCCACCCTTCTGATGATTTGGCAAGCTGAAACTGTTCCTTTCAAGTCATAGTATCATCATCATCATCATCATCATCATCATCATCATCATCTTATTATTATTATTATTAAAATTGATATGCCGCCTCATCTGCTAACGTGGTGTGCTTCAATTTAAAACAATAAAATTCTTCAACCATGAAAACAAGAACATTAAAACCAGTCAAAACATTAAAACCATGACACATTAGAAAAGGCTGTATTGAAAAGATGTATCTTTACAAACACCCATTCTAAAGCCTAGGAGAGTTGGGGCTAAGTGTAATTCTTGTGGGAGCACAGTCCATAGTTTGGGGGCAACACAGGAGAAAGCCCTTTTCAGCTCTTGCCCCCCAAAATGGCCTCTTTGGGACATTGGGACATGGTGCCATGAAAGGGCGTCTTCTGCAGATCTTAATACTCCAGCAGGTTCATAGCGAGACAGGTGGGCCCTGCTTAGTCATTCAGTTTCTGATTTAGTCGGTTTCACTTCTAAGGTAGAGAAATATTGCCTTCTCCTTCCCTGGCTCCACATGCACATACCCATAGATCCCACACACATTCAGAGCAATTTGAGTAAAATTGATTAAGGGCTTCTGTTACACAAGGCATTTATTGTGCACTCATGATCCGTCACTCGTGGAAGTTGGCGGGTCCTTTACATGATGTCATCCTCGACCTCCAGGGCCATTTTTGCAGCTCTTTTTAGAGCGAGGATGAGGTGTTAAAATGTGAAGGCGCAACAAACTGGAATAATGGCTCCTGTAATTCAGCAATTGCACTATGCCACAGCACCACCTTGTGGTTGTATAATACAACATATAGGATGGCAGAGAAAGCAAAACCTCGGAAAAAGCCCACGTGTAAAAGGCTCTCTTTCTCCTGCAAAGGAAAACGGAAGAAGAAGCCTCCATGAAGTGCCCGGTTAAATGCCACATGTAGAGAAGCCCTAGGAGTGAAATAGCCTCTTCTCAAAAAAGGGAAGTATAGAACTGGAAAAATGCAGGGATGTTGAAGAGTCCTTGGTCTCGAGTCACGAGTCGAGTCACGAGTCTTTGGACCCGAGTCTCGGGTCCGAGTCCGAGTCCTTGGTCCAAAATGGTGACTCATGAGTCGCGAGTCACGAGTCACTCCCAAAGCTGACTCCATGAGTCCCTATTAAAATCAATGGGGTTTTTTCCCAACAAAATAAGGCTGTTTCAGATGTGTGGTTTAAATAAATTCTAGGCACAAGTGTGCCTTTTTATTTCAAAACTCTGCAACTGATTTTGGCAAGAACAGACCAGGCAGAAAAACCCAAAATAACCAGGCAGGCAGAGGAGGCAGGGAACCCCAAAGCAGGCAGGCAGAGGCCTTTGTCTTGGACAATTCAACTGTTGAACTGGTCAAGAAGAGACCAGGCAGGCAGAGGAGGCTGGGAACCCCAGACAGGCAGGCAGAGGCAGCCAAACCCAAAATGTCTGAAAGGCTGCATTTTAGAAAATGATTTTAAAAAATAAACTTGCTGTACTTCCTAAAACTTATCCATGTTGCATTTGAGGAACATGATTTTTTCTAAATGTTTGGCCCCCATTCTGGAACGGTGAGATCTCATCACAATTCCACCCTCACTGAACACCCGCTCCACTGGTGATGAACTTGCTGGAACCAGAAACACACTCAGAGCAGCCACACAGAGTAATCTCAGGTCCTTCTTCTGCCTCTCCCAAGTACGCAACACATCAATCAAAATAAATCTTGACACACTGTTGGGGCTGCACTCCTGGTAGCCATCCATAGTGGCCGAGCAGTGGCACACCTCGCTTCCATGCGCTCTTCGCCGGCAATCATGCTCCTCTCCACTCCTTCTGGCACAGCCCAGGGATGTTGAAGAGTCCTTGGTCTCGAGTCCCAAGTCGAGTCTCGAGTCTCATTAAAAATATTGGGACTCGAGTCCGAGTCGAGTCAGAGGGGGGACTCAGTCCGACTCACGAGTCGAGTCCTCGAGTCCGAGTCCCCATCCCTGGAAAAATGGCAGAACAGTTTGACCCAAACGATCAGGGATTAAAAGCACCTTCCATTTGAGGAAAGGCTGCAGCATTTGGGACTTTTTAGTTTAGGAAGAAAAAAAAAAGATGAATAAGGGAGGGACGTGACAGAAGTTTAGAAAATTATGCATGGTGTGTGGAGAAAGATATATGTGGGTGTTTGTTTTTTTTTTCTATGTCTTTCCCTTATCATACTAGAATGCAGGGTCATCCAGTGAAACAGGCAGGGATTCAGGATAGACAAAAGGAAGTAATCCTTCATACAACACATCATTAATTAATGGGAAATGCTGCTGCAAGGTGTGGTAACGGTCACTGACTTAGATGGCTTTCAAAGGGGATTAGACAAATTCATGGAAGAGAAGGCTATCAGTGGCGAATAGTTTATGGCGGCTATATAGTACTTCCAGGATCAGAAGCCACTGAATCGCAATTGCTAGGGAACAACAACAGAATTACCTCCATGTTCTGCGTGTGGGCTTCTCAGAGACTTCTGGTTGGCAACTGTGGGAAATGGGGGGAGGGGATTTAAAATCCAACGTAACTCCTGCTTAGAGTAGGCCCATTGAAATGCATGGGACTTAAGTTGGTCATGACTTTAACTTAAGTTCCATTCATTTCAATGGGCCTACTCTAAGTAGGAGTTATGTTAGATTTTACCCAGGATGCTAGACTAGATGGATTTTTGGTCTGATCCAGCAGGACTCCTGTTATGTTCTTATACTCAGAGCAGAAGGCGGCCTGCCAAGATAAGCTGCCTCTAAAGCTGACAGCTGAATCCCTCCCTCTCAAGCAGATCTCCTGCCAGAGAAGTTATGCGGTCAGCTTGCCATTTGAACTGTCAGGCTCAGCTCATCTGACCATGAGCTGATTTACTCATGAGTAAGCACAATTTAGGCAGCAAGCTTACCTGGGACGACGTTCCTCACCCAGGGTTTATCCAGATGTCACAAGGAATACTGGAAGGGAAATGCCTACATACAGCAGTCAAAAGTAGAGTCCTAGTTATGGTGGAACAACACATTATGTTCAGCACAGGGCTGCCATCCCAAACAGCAGCCCTGGGTTTCCTCCCTCTCCCATGCCATAACATGTAGTAGACAGTGCCCCAGATCCTGACGTCACCAGTCTGTGCTTTTCCATCTGCTGTTGCACATCGTTGGCTGCTGCAGGGCCAGCCCTCCCATGAGGCGGGGTGAAGCATCCATTGCCCCACTTATTGTGTCTGATATATCATCATGATAATGTTTTGTTAAGTGAGAACTCAGTCCAGAAATCACCAGCAGCACAATAGGAAGCTGCCTTCTACCGAGGCAGACCATTAGTCCATCTAGGTCTGTATTGTCTACTCTGGCAGCAGCTCTCCAGGGGTTCAGGCAGGAATTTTTCCTGCCCTCCTGGACAGGGCCAGCCCTACCATTAGGCAGAGTGAAGCCGTTGCCTCAGGCGGCAGAAGCTGGGAGGCAGCAGCAAGGTGTTGGAAGAAAGATCTGTGTGCCATGCAACCTGCGCGTAGGGATGTAACCGCTCACCTTGGGGGGCCATAGCGGGCCGAAATCGGCCCCGCTCATGCCCGCCCGAGACTCGCGGACCTTACCAGGTCCCAGGCCCCAGCCCCGCTCGCCTCTCCGCAACAAGCCGCCCGCGCCTGCCGCAACGGTCCCGTCGCGTCACTTCTGGCCGCAACGGGTGCGGACGGTGCAGGCGGCTCGAGCGGCACGGAGAATCACTCCACACTGCTGAGAATCGAGCAGTGGGGGGGAGCAGCGCGGCGAGGCGCCCCCCCCCAAGGTACGTTAACATCTCTAGCTGTGTGTTTCTTAAGTTAGCCAGCTGCCTTCAGGTTCAGCGGAGGTTGCTGTCCCATCACCAATGTTGAAAGAAGATTCAACTGCCACTCCACTTGGCTTTTGTACATGGAATGGGAGGGGGAGCCATCTTGTCCTTTGACTCAGGCAGCAACATGTCTTTGGCCACCCCTGCTACTGGGGATTGAACCTGGGACCTTCTGCATACAAAGCAAGGTCTCCACCCACTGAGCTACAGTCCTTCCCAAGATGGCATCTCATGCCCATGTAAATACCTCCTTACTGAGAGGTAAAAAAACCTCTTAAGATTTATGCCAGCTTTCCCCAACTTGCTACCATCCAGATGTTTTGGGCTACAACGCCTAGCATTCTTGACCATAGGCCATGCTGGCTGGGGTTGATGGGAGTTGAAATCCAAACAAACAGGAAGATTTCTTCTTTTAAAAAAAATACAATTTGGGTCAAAAATTGTGAAGATCACACACCAAAACCACACTAAATAAGAACTGCATTGCTTCAGTGGTGGTGTTTTTCAGCTGATTAGGATGCTACAAATCATTCTCCCAGTGGGCCATGAGCTTACCAGGAGAAATACAAACATGGACTGATTTGAATCTGAATTATGCAGACCACATTAGCACAGTTTTGAGAAAAGGGGCAACATGAGTCTTTTTTTTTAAAGCCTTCCTTAATATATCATAATGTGCTAAAAGTAGTAAACTTCACCTCTGCATGTACAGCATCATTATTCATTTGTATGCTTTCATCATTTTAAGTGAGATAAATTATAACTCCACCCAACACACAACAGTAAGATTGCCTCTGCTGTTAGTTCAGTTTAATTTTATATGCTGCTTTTCATACCCAAAGAGGCTCACATAAACATCCAACTTATTGAAAATAACAGTTTTTAACAAACAAACAAAAAATAAATAAATAAATTCAAATAAGACGAAATCAACAAATCAAAAAACAACAAAATCAACAATTCAGTCATGTGTTAAATTAAGAAAAATTAACAAGGTAAACCCCAGCCCTCAATGTTAGCGCTAATCACGCTGCATTGCAGGGAACCACAGCAGTCTGCCTTAAATACAGTTCAGAGCAGAGATAGGCAACGTGGTGCCCATTGGCACCAATGTGCCCCTGGACCCCTTCCTGGAGCTTGTCAAGGTGTCCTAACCCTTCCACTCATTTTTTTTTTTTTAAAGTAACACATTTTCTTACCACAGCTGGGATTGCTGTTGGTGCTGAAAACTGTGGGTTCAAAGAAATTGTTTAGTGTCTTGGAGCTCAGCCCTCACCTCTGTCCTCGTACTCAGTCTTTTAGGAAGGTAACTTGTCTTTTGCCACACCTCCCATGGCAGCCACTTTGTGGTGGTGCCCAGGACGGTTTCTCAAATGTGCACACGGCCCAAAAAGATTGTCTGCCGCTAGTTCAGAGGCGGGGTGGGGTGAGGGACTTCTCACCGTCTTAGATGGTTTACAGCTGCCTCCTTCATCTCACCTCCAAAGGAGGTCGGCCACAGTAAGAAGGAAATACTGGGGTGTGGCAATGGTTCACTTCCCCAGTAGCCCAGGTGTTTCAGGTGCTAGTGCTGGTATACTAGCAATAATAATCAGAGGCACTTTAATGTGGATGCCCACTTCAGTTGGGTATATGACGCTGTTCCTTTACCACCCACAGTGGTATTTGAGCACCTTTGGCCTCAGACCTCTGCAATACCCAACAGCAACTGTATTACTGGAGTGTGTCATGTCATGTTCACTCCTGATGGCATTGCTGTACCTCCTTGATTATAATAGCCTGTCTTACAACTCCCATTACCCAAGTCTAAAAACTGATACACATAAGAGACAGAAGGAGTTCATCAGTGTGCAAAACTAGGCCTGTATTGCCCATAATGAGAAGACGAATAGAAAGATGGCCAATATATGTTCACATTCAAAATCACCAACTCCTAACCTGTAGGAATGTGTTATCTGCTATATATGCTGTTGCTGACTCTTATTGCAAAGATTTATTGGATGAGGCATGGCGCATTACCACTCTGAGGCAGCCCGTGAATCTTCTTTTCTTTGCTACTTAATGATACACAGTGCCTATATCCCATAGCATTAAAAATGCAATTGCTTTTGGTTGTTGTAGTTGCAGTTGTTACAAATCTAATTCAATACTTTATGGTCTGTTGTTCAATCCGACAAAGTTATTTATAGCACACAGTACACTTTTAATTATCCTGCAAGAACTGTGCTTTCATGGGACCCATGGGGGTTTAATGTAAAGCCCCTTAATATTGGCTTTTCACTGGCACGCAACAATTAATTTTATCTTAATGGACCAATTAGAGTTAATGGATGGGAGAATGTATTTAAGAGGTACAGTCTGTTTTGCCAGGACCCCCTCTTAAAGAGCTAATAAAAGGACCCTTTCACTTGGGTAATTGGTTGGATTAATTAGATGGTATCTCTTCAAAGGTCTAAAGTAAGCACAATTAGACCTATCGCCAACAAGCACCTTTCAGTGATCTCTCAGCCGCATGTGTGAAACTCCTGTCAGCTTTGACTGGGGCTGTCATTGGGGGCATCTTCTCTCCTTCACCACAAATGAAGCATAACCCAAGTAGCAGTGCACTGTAGAAATAGCTCCCTCTTAACCTTTCTTTCTTTTGCTTGATCTAGTGGGGACTCTCTCTGTCACTGGAGAAAATATTTCAATTTGATGACTAGACCTTGCTAGCTTTCTTGAATCCCCAGCTCAGCTTTCAGAACCACATACCATTTCCATCTCGTCCAACTCTCCATGTTTCCCAGTAAAACACTGTCCCAATGTTGTCCTTATTTTGCCTTGCGGGGAGAGTAGTGACAGAACAATGGAAGTTATTCCAGGATATGTGTGCATAAGATTTCAGGCATGCTTATTAACCTGGGATATACAAGAGGTGAGTCAACACTGCTTTGCGGTGCAATGAGGCAGCTAAAAGGACTAGTGCAGTTATAGGCTGTGCTAGTAGAAGTATAAAGTCCAAAAGTAATGGCACTGCTACATTCACCTAGAGTACTGTCTCCAGTTCTGGACACCACAGTTTAAGAAGGGTATAGATAAATTGTAATGTGTCCAGAGGAGGGTGATGAAGATAGTGAGGACCCTGGAGTTCATGAGGACCCTGGAGAGGAAAGGTTGAAGGTGTTGGGTATGTTTAGCCTGGAGAAAAGCCAATTAAGAGGCGATCTGGTAGCCATCTTCAAATATATGAAGGGTTGTCACATATTGTGTGTGTGTTTTAATCCCTGTTGTGAGACAGGGTCTTTGAGTCTTTTTCTGAGAAAGGTATCTAATGAATTAAATACATAAATAATAGATTTATCGAGCAAATTTGTTTTCCGTTGCTCCAGAGCGTAGGACCCAAACTTTACAAATTACAAGAAAAGGGATTTGGACTAAGAAGAACTTTCGGCTGTATCCTGCTGTTTGGCAGTAGAACAGACTGCCTCAGAAGGTAGTGGACTGTTCTTCATTAGAGGTTCTTAAGCAGAGGCTGGATGGCAACCTACCAGAGCAAGGGTGCTGCAGTCCTGGATCTCCTCCATCAGCAGGCAATTGGACTAGAGGACCATTCAGGTCTATTCCATCTCTATGATTCTATGATTCTGGTTTCACCAAAGGCTGCCAACTTAAGCATACTTACTTATGGGCAAACATACCCTTCTGCAGCCAGGGTAGAGCGGGCTATTGCAGAGTTAACGGATTCAGGCCATAGCAGGAGGGTGTGGGTGCTCAGCCTCAGGCAGTCATCTTTGGTGTTAAGATAGGGATGTTGCAAGTACACAAGAGAGTCCCTGTTTTCATCCGACAGGGGATGCATTTCCTCCACTACTCTGTCAGTGGCTGTCTCATTTACCATTCTGCTATTGGCCATTACTTTAAGAAAAATTGTCAAAAATATTGGTTCTTCACCATGGAGTGAAATAAATAGAGCCAGGGCTGGCATCAAAGGTAGGTATGGTCAGGCAGCTGCCAAAGGCCCACACCCCAGGAGGGACCCACTTCAAGAGCTGTTCCTTTACCACCCACAGTGGTATTTGAGCACCTTTGGCCTCAGACCTCTGCAATACCCAACAGCAACTGTATTACTGGAGTGTGTCATGTCATGTTCACTCCTGATGGCATTATAATCCTTGATTATAATAGCCTGTCTTACAACTCCCATTACCCAAGTCTAAAAACTGATACACATAAGAGACAGAAGGAGTTCATCAGTGTGCAAAACTAGGCCTGTATTGCCCATAATGAGAAGACGAATAGAAAGATGGCCAATATATGTTCACATTCAAAGAGGAGTTGTTCCTCCTCTTCGTCATTGCAACCTGCATCTCACTCTGGCCCAGACAACAACAGAGTTGGTGAGAAGGAGGAGAAGGAGATGCCACTGACTATTTGCTCACGGGCTCTCTGCCTGTCAAGCAAGCAAGTGGGAGCAATGATGAGAAAGAGGTTGAGGAGCAAGAGCAGCTGGTGACGATAGCAGCGAGAAGGTAGACTCACTGAGGGAGGGGGGCCACTGAGGGTGTCTTGCCCAATGCCCTTAAGAACTTGGAGCTGGCCCCGAATAGAGCAGGGGTGGATAACCTGTGGACCTACAGATGTTACTGGACTCCAACTCCCATCAGCCCCAGCCAGCATGGCTCAGGGACAAGGACAATGGGAGCTGTAGTTCAACAACATCTGGAAGGTCAAAGTTCTTTACCTCTGCTCAGAGAATGTACGTATATTGAGTGGTATCTCTCTATGCATTGCAGTACTTTGCATTAGTACATGGCAGGTCACTTGATCTGCGTACAACGTTCCAAACTGAAAACATTTTCTAATTATGGCCGTGTAAAGCTGCTTTATGATGAACGAGGCCATTGGTACACCTAGCCCAGTGTTGTCTACTCTGATTGGAAGTGACTATCCAAGACCTAAAGTAGAGACCTTCAGCTATTGTGCGGTATAGAAATGTAATAAGTAAATATTAAATAACAGCTCTGTAACCTAAGATTCTTCTAAGTAGAGATGCCAGGATTGAACCTGAGACCATACACATGTAAAGCATGTGTTTTACCACTGGGCAATGGCCCCATCATGGATTAAGCATGACAAAAGCTTAAGTTCTCTCCTGTGATTCTTTAGGCCAGCATGGAACTGATTACCCCTGTGATGACTTTCCATGGAAAGTATGGACTAAGAAAGTGCCGAAGTGGCAACACATTCAAAATAAACTGCGAAGATGCTTGATTCAAGTTTCATGTTTGGGTCATGTTGCCAAACATAAATAAAGGCAGAGTAATCATTTGGCTTTAAAACAAAAGGAAAGGAAAGGAGGAGTCAAGAATAATTAAGACCATGTTTGTAGTCCCTGACCTGCAATAGGCACAGTGTTACCAGCCCATATGAGAGCCCTTTGCCTCCATTGGTTGATTCCAGGGCTATGGTAGGGATGTACAAGCATTTCGTTTTAGTTCATTAAGCATCAGAACTTGCCCTGTTTGCACCCCCAAATGCAAGCACATATGGGGGGGTGGGGGCAAAGCTCGCATATTCCCAAGCTTGCAATTGCATTTGCAAAATGTGTTCATTAGAGAAACATGCACTTTTAAGGTGCACATTTAGTCCAAAAATACACACTTTTACACTTTAATCAATGGGGGAAAGTATGCATTTGGGTGTGTGCATTAAAAAATGTGCACCTAAATGCACACTTTCCCCATTCAAACAAGCAATGGCAATAGCTCGCATTCAGGAACGGGGAAAACTGAGCTTCAAAGTGAAACTCTGAAAACCTCTGATTTTCCCCCATCCCTAGCTATAAGTTCCACCAAAAATCAAAATCAAGCTTGTACAGTCAGGAAGCCCAATGCCAAAATAATCTGATTTAAATGAAGACCACATTCAAGTGTTGAGAGCTGAAATCAATATTGCTTGGCAGGATTATGCCAGTGTATAGCATGTGAAGTTCAGCTCTCATTGTCGTTTCTTACCACCTCTTTGGCTGTCATTTTATGGCACGCTATAGAATTTCACTTGTATATATATATAGCTCTATGTCTAAAGATTGAAGCACCCATCATCAAGTTGAAACATTTGATCCCATCATCATTTGTGAAATTCTGCTAACAGCGAGCAGCAGCCCTATTGAGTTCAACAAGGCACGCTTCAGAGTGATTAATAAGCCATGACATATCAGTGCAATCCTATTGGCTTCAGTAGGATTACGCCTTTGTAAGAGATCTGTGAATCGCTCTCTTTCATTCTGTTCCCCCCCTCCCCCCACCGTATTATGAATGGTGAACTCTTGATTGTTGTGTTGGCCCATAATAGCCTGGAAAATCTGGAAATAATATTACCAAAACAATTATCGTTTTTGTACACTCCGTCCCATTCGACTGTGAATTTATATCAACAAATCGTTCACCTCCTGCCAGGGAAAATTCCATGGTTTGTTCCGCCTAGTTATATGAATTGTATTCTGCTGTCTGTGGAACCCCCTGTAATAAAGGCACTGGAAGTCTCTGAATGGCTTTATAAGAATGTATGAGAATTTCATTTCAGTTTGCAAATAATCCAAACTTGTCCCATTCACAACTGCAAATGTAAATGGGAGTGCTTTTTTTTTTTTTAATGTTCGCACATTCTGAACTTGCAATTGTGTTTGGAAAATGCATATTTTTTAAAAAAATGTACACTTGGAAATGCACATTTAAAAAATATGCATTTTCATGCTTTAGCTGATGGGGATAAAGTGCACACTTTTGAAAAATATGCACAGAAATCTACACTTTTCCCGTTTGAACAAACTGAAAAACATACCACAAATGAAAATGGAAGTGAGCCAAACTGAGCTTCAAAGTGATGTTTGGAGAATTTCAGCAAGCTCAAAACACCCTGGCTCTCCATTCCTAGTCATCATCATCAGGCGATCACTCGTGACCGAGTAAGATTGTCTTCCGGGATAAAAGGAGGAAATTCTAAAGAAGATTGTGTAGACTCTAGCGATGGGTCCGTAAGTGACTGTGGAGGCCAATTCTAGATCCACACAGCTTCCCACAGTGAGGACACAGGTTACCAGATAGAAGATGGTCCTGTAAAGGATTCATTTGACGTGCTTTTCGCTTAGCACGTTTCTCCCTTTCACCTTGCACTCGGGCTTCTTCAAAGTCCATGGAACCTTTGTGAAAGGCCAACCTCCATTTAGATCGTTCATGGGCCAGAGCTTCCCAGTTTTCGATGTTTATATTGCATTTTTTTAGATTAGCCTTATGAACATCTTTAAACCTCTTATATTGACCACCGATATTCCGCTTTCCATCCTTGAGTTGGGAGTAAAGTAACTGCTTTGGGAGACGGCAGTCAGGCATTCGAACAACATGACCGGTCCACTGAAGTTGGCGTTGAAGGATCATTTTTTCAATGCTAGTAGTCTTTGCTTCTTCCAGTACACTGACATTTGTTCGCCTATCTTCCCAAGTAATTTGCAGGATTTTCCGGAGGCATCGTTGATGAAATCTTTCAAGGAGGTGGAAGTGACGTTTATAGATAGTCCATGTTTCGCAGGCATACAATAAAGTTGGTAATACAATGGCTTCATAAACCAGTGTTTTGGTCTTCTTACAAATATCCCGATCCTCGAACACTCTATGTTTCATTCGAGAAAATGCGGCACTTGCGGAGCTCAGACGATGCTGGATTTCACTGTCGATGTTAGCTGTAACAGAAAGATAGCTGCCAAGATAGAGAAAATGATCGACATTTTCCAGTATTGTCCCGCCAAGCTGGATAGATGGCATCACCAAAGGATTGGCTTGCACTTGCTGATGAAGCACTTTGGTTTTTTTGATGTTAAGTGAGAGACCAAGTTTTTCGTATGCTTCTGCAAAAGCATTTAGGATAGTTTGGAGATCATCCTCTGAATGTGCAGAGACCACATTATCATCAGCATACTGAAGTTCCACAACGGAGGTTGTAATTACCTTACTTTTGCTTTCAGCCTGCTGAGATTAAAAAGCTTTCCATCTGTTCGATATATAATTCCCACACCGGTGGGAAGTTTCCCCTTGACAAGATGTAAAACCATGGCGATGAAAATGGCAAATAATGTTGGGGCGATAACACATCCCTGTTTAACACCTGATCCCACTTTAAATGGAGCACCATGAGAGCCGTTGTTGTCCAAAACTGTTGCCGTCATGTTGTCATGGAGAAGTCGCAAGATATTCACAAATTTATTGGGGCATCCAATTTTCATAAGGATAGTCCAGAGAGCTGTACGATCTACAGTATCAAAGGCCTTAGCCAAATCAATAAATGCCATATAAAGGGGTTGATTTTGCTCCCGGCATTTTTCTTGGAGCTGACGTGCAGTAAAAATCATGTCTACTGTCCCTCTAGAGGGGCGGAAACCATATTGAGTTTCAGGGAGGATCTCTTCTGAAATAGATAGAAGACGGTTTGCGAGAATCCTAGCAAATATTTTACCTGCGGTTGCTAAGAGAGAAATGCCCCGATAGTTTCCACAGTCTGTTCTATCACCCTTCTTAAAGAGGGTGATAATTATGGCATCCCTGAAGTCTTCTGGGATCTCTTCTCTTATCCAGATTTTTTCGATGAGTTTATGAAGATGTTGTACAAGTTCGGGGCCCCCTTCTTTAAAGATTTCAGCAGGAATCCCATCTGGTCCACTAGCTTTGTTGTTCTTCATTTGATTAATGGCTTTTTTTACTTCATCCAAAGTGGGGAGTATTGCAAGTTCCTCTTTAATTTGTTTTTGCGGGATTTGCGAAAAAATCTCATTATCCACCTTAGATTTACGATTTAAAAGGTCATAATAATGCTAGTAGGGATAAATCCAATTGGTCAGAGAGGAGAAAGCACAGTGTAAAGTCTGAAATATGCTCATTTAAAGACTTAAAAAAAAAAATAGCAACATTATCAGAGATCACCCTTGGAAAAATGAAGTAATAGTACAGATGAGAGCAACTTTGTGCATATACAGAGTTCCACATCTGAGACTACTACAGCTCAGGAAAATGCTATTCCTGGCATTTTGGTGGGGAGGGTATGGCTTCTATGCCATACGGCACAAATTGCAAGTCAGTTGGAGCCGTAGCAGTGTGGTGTAGTGGTTAGATTGTTGTACTGGGAGATCCGGGTTCTAGTCCCCACTCTGCCATGAAACTCACTAGGTGACTTTGGGCCAGTCTCTGACTCTCAGCCTAACCTACCACACAGGGTTGTTGTGAGCATAAAAAGGAGAGGAAGATGAGGATCACGTATGCCTCCTTGGAGGAAAAAAGGAGGGATATAAATGTAATAATAAATAAATAAATAAATAAAAATTTAAAGTAGCGCCTTTCGATGTAGGAGTTAAGCAGCGAACAGAGAGGTGGGTTCCACCTTTTAAAAATGCAGGCCTATTCACACTTACTTGGGAGTAAGCCCTGCTGAACTTAATGGGGCTCACTTCCAAATAAACATGCATAGGATCAGGCTGCAGAACTATGCTTATTTATGTGGAAGTAAGCCCCACAATTCAGTGGGGCTTATTTCAGAGAAAAACATGCATCAGATTAGGTTGCAAGTTTAACATGCTGTTTTTGCTACAAATTCCCTGGATGGTCAAGTCATGATAAGCCGATTCACACATGACAATCCACCACTTGTTTACTCAGCACTTGGTGACTGGCTGGCTGGGAGATAGTGATTGGCCAAAGGTCACCCAGTGAGCATCACAGCTGAGTGGGGATTTGAACTTGGGTCTCCTTGGTCCTCTAACAACAGCACTAAAATGATTCTGGACCAGCCCTTTCTCTTTGGCTCCATCTATAACAAGGCAAGATAAAAATGGTATTGCCTAGGGATGTTGTGAGGCTGAATGAGAGGGGAAATGCAGTGTTCTTGATACTAAAAAGTGCAGTGTAAGTAATAACTATGGAATTGGGCATTGCTACTGCTTTGAATGAAGTGTCTGTCACATACTTCATCTCCTTTAATGAACTGCAAACGAAGGATTCCTGGTTTCCTTTACTAGTTCACACACAGTTGTGGAGCCCATTCCAATTCTCCATATCTTTTTCTCTTCCACATTTTATCTGTGTCTGCTCCCTTTTTACACCTGGCTGAAGAGAAAATGAAATCAATAGTTCTCCTGTAATGCTCAGCCTTAGTTCTTTGATTATGATTTGCCTTTACATATGTGATTTGCCGTTTTCACACTGAATTATTTGCCACTTGGATCCTGGATTATATGTAAATTTTAGAAAGCCGAGAGCCACCATACAGGATGAGAACATGCTGCAGAAGCCATGACTGGGTTTGGTTCTCAGATTTTATTTATTTATCACATTTATATCCTGCCTTTTTTTTTCCTCTTGGAAGGAACCCAAAGCAGTAGATGGTAAATAAATTATATTTTACTTTAGGGAAAATACGAGCTGGTGCCTCAGTTGGACGGCTTCATTGTATGAGGGTTTTCCGCAGCCAGGGAAAGTCTGCGCGCACTGAAGCCAGGTCTCCAACCAATGCGCCAGCTGGGGAACGCCAGTCAGCACTTCTGCCAAGGACTGGATTATGTCAAGGGGGTGTGGCCCAGCTCCCTGATGTATCTGTCCTGCGGAGGGTTCAGTAGGGTGGTAATCTGGTCTCGCATCCTGATACAGTTCCCCACCCATGATCTGATAGATATGCTGTGGAACACAGAGAGTGGTTGCATGTATTTTGTAGGGCAGTTACGTCATTCCTTCTATGATGTTCAGGTTGCGCATGCTGTTGCTTATTAGAGCCAAAACAGCACCACCCACCCACAAGTAAGAGAAATCAGCTTGTTTTGGGAAACCCCCAAGGCCTGCAGCCGTACCAAAAAGGGAAAATGGGGTGGAGGAATCCAAAAACAGCCTAATGGGTTGTGCGCAGTGGCCACAGAATGTGGTCTGATTGTTGGCACGGGGGGGCTGGATGGGGAGGGACAATATAATGGAGTGGCTGAAGAGGGAGCACGCCATGCTGCAACATTTTGCGCTACAACTTGTGTCTTTTATTCACCATGTGCACACTCCAGAAACAAGCACAGAGAGCTGGACTTCACCACAGTTTCCCTGCAGCGTGTTTCTGCAATGGACACTGTGTAATTTAAAAAAAAAAGGCATATTTTATGGGAGAGGAATGCTGGATCCTTAACATGTACTGGCTGCTAGTCTGTAATGTGAAGTTGCCCTTATTATCAATCCATAGCCACTGACTGATGGTTTCTCAAAAATATTTCAAGTCATAATTTCCCCTAATTTACCCATGTGACATTAAAACATATAATTCTGGAAAACAGCAGAAATTCATCAGTGGCAGTAGTGTTCTAGGGGTGTTTGGAGCATTACCTTTGCAGCCTTTTGCTGGCATGTTTCCTAGCAGTTGTAGAAAATTTTTAAAAAACTCATCTCTCACTATAAAACTGTCCTATTTTCTGCCAACTACTAAGCCTACTGAAGCCTCTGGGATTAGCTGGAAGGATTGCAGGAAAGTCCATTAATAAAGAGGTCGTTGAAAACTGACTACACCAAAGTGGTGTTTGAGACTTGTGTGAACTGGTTAGTTTCCAAGCTGGCATCCTTTATCCTGTTTTCTCCTGACAGATGAGTTATGGAGAAATTCTGATGGCTTTTGATGCTGGACCATACAGTGAAAGGTCTTCAAGCCTTCTCCTGTTTAGTGACAAGGTCTGTCTTACATGCCCCCTGAGCTGTGAGATGCAAATTGTGAGATATTTATTTATTTATTTGTAATATTGCTATGCCGCTAATTATTTGAAAATCCCTAAGCGATTTACATATAAATATTAAAATAACATATAAAATATTAATATTAAAATCCTGTTTAAAATACAATCTGTAAAACAATTCTAGTTACAGTAATATTAATATAGAGCAGTACAGGAGCAGGACAGTGGGGCAGCATGGTTAATTTAATTACGAGCCAGGGAAAGCCTGGGTGAACAAGTGCATATTTAGGAGGCATTTGAAAGATTCCATGTTTTCTGCCTCCCGAACTTCACGAGGGAGTTTTCTCCACAGGGTGGGTGCCTCTGCTGAGAAGACCCACCGTTGAGGTATTACACAGCGACATTCCGATAATTTTGGAATGATGAGCAAGGCCTCCTCTGATGATCAGCTGGGTATATATAAAGGAAGGTGGTCTGCTAGATATCCTGGTCCCAAGTTGTTTAGGGCTTTATACATCAGCAACATAACCTTGAACGTTCCTCGGTAGCTAATAGGCAGCCAGTGCAGTTCTTTTAACAGATCTTCTGTGAGCATAGCTGGGTGTCCCAGTGAGCACCCTAGGTGCTGCATTCTGCACTAGCTGAAGCTTCTGAACCAGGCCCAAGGGCAGCCCCACATAGAGAGTATGACAGTAGTCTAATCATGAGGTTACCAGGGCATGGATCACCATGGATAGATTATACCTATCCAGGAACAGGCGTAGTTGGCGTACCAACCAAGGTTTGTAGTGGCAATGACAAAGACTCAGCTAACGTCATTTTGTGTTCTGGCACCTTCTTGATTTGACTGCTGTAATTCACTCTTGAAGATGGTCAGGAAACTTCAGCTGGTCCAGAATGTGGCCATTTGGCTGCAGTTTTGGGCTACATGCAATGAGCTCCACTGGCTTCCAATTAATTTCCAGCCCAAATACACGGTGCTGGGTTTGACCATTAGAGTCTTAAATGTTCTGGATCTAGGATAATTGAGGGAATGTGTTATCTCATGTAAGTGTATCCCACCTCCACCAGAACTGAGATCCAATATTAAGGAGGCTCTGCTGTAGCTCCCAGCTGCAAGATTATTAACAGAGCAGAGGCCAGATTCTCCTCAGTCAGGAAAGATGCCTTCATAGCAGGGATGGGGACTCGGACTCCAGGACTTGACTCGTGAGTCGGACTGAGTCCCCCCTCTGACTCGAGTCAGACTCGAGTCCCAATATTTTTAATGGGACTCGAGACTCGACTCGGGACTCGAGACCAAGGACTTGTCAACATCCCTGCTTGATACCACCTGCAGGTGCTGTCTGGACCTAGTTGCAGTAACAATCGAAGTTTATTTTTTTAAATCATTTTCCTAATGCAACCTTTCAGATATTTTGGGTTTGGCTGCCTCTGCCTGCCTGTCTGGGGTTCCCAGCCTCCTCTGCCTGCCTGGTCTCTTCTTGACCAGTTCCACAGATTGAATTGTCCAAGACAAACACCTCTGCCTGCCTGCTTTGTGGTTCCCTGCCTCCTCTGCCTGCCTGGTTATTTTGGGTTTGTCTGCCTGGTCTGTTCTTGCCAAAATCAGTTGCAGAGTTTTGAAATAAAAAGGCACACTTGTGCCTAGAATTTATTTAAGCCACACATCTGAAGTAGCCTTATTTTGTTGGGGAAAAACCCCATTGATTTTAATAGGGACTCGTGGAGTCAGCTTTGGGAGTGACTCGTGACTCGTGAGTCACCATTTTGGACCAAGGACTCGGACTCGGACTCGAGACTCGGGTCCAAAGACTCGTGACTCGACTCGTGACTCGAGACCAAGGACTCTTCAACACCCCTGCTTCATAGTGATGGATCTCACCTTGTAGAATCTCCTCCCATGGAATACTTTCCAAATCCTTTAGAAGGGAAGGGGGAAAGCTTTTTTAAATAAATAAATAAATAAATTGTGAAGCTTTCTTCAATATTTTAGGCTGCAATCCTATACACACTTACCAGGGAGTAGGTCCCATTGAGTTCAGTAGGGCTTACTTCTGAGTAGGCATGTATAGGATTGCGCTGCTAGTCTCTTGGGCTTTGGTCTATATTGTTGTTATTATGTGATCTCACTGAATATGTTGTTCTTTTAATTGTGTTTTTAATAATGTTGTGGGCTGGTATTTTTAATGACTTGTAAACCACTTTGAAGACAAAGGAGTCAACAAACAGCATAAAAATAAAGGCAACAAACAAGAATACCATGAGTAATCTTCACATAACACTCCATGACTGAGGAATTCCTGATCTAATCCACCACGCACATTAAACTCCAGATTCTTTAAACGGCATAGGCAAACCATTCATTCATTCCATATATACCCTATTTCTCTCTCTCTCTCTCTCTCTCTCTCTCTCTGTTCAACTGGTTTTCCTTACTGCCTGATGAACATTTTTCCACCATCTGTTTAAACTATGGAATCCAGAGAGGAACCACAAGAGGGAATGATGGTGGGGGGAGGAAGATATGCTAATTTGAACTGTTCCATGTGTAGCTTTCAGATTGCAATGCCAAAACTCAGACCTCAGCATTTCAAGTCTGCAGGTGTCCGCTCCTCTTCCTGTACTGACTGATCTGGATTTACAGCAGTGTTTCTCAACCTTGGGTCCCCAGATGTTTTTGGCCTACAACTCCCAGCATGCCCCAGCCAGCTATGCTGGCTGGGGCATGCTGGGAGTTGTAGGCCAAAAACATCTGGGGACCCAAGGTTGAGAAACACTGATTTACAGGAACACAGGAAGCTGCCTTATAGTGAGTCAGACCACTGGTCCATCTACACTTTAGATGGACCAGTGGTCAATTGTACACATTGGCAGTGGCTGTCCAGGCTATCAGGCAGGATTCTTTCCCAGCCCTACCTAGAGGTGGATTGAACCAGGGACCTTCTGCATGCAAATCAGTTGCTCTGCCACTGAACTGAGTCTCTGCCCTAATATTCTCCACAGGGAGCTGCCTCATACAGAGTCAGGCCATTGGTCCATCTAGCTAATATTGTCTACGTTGCCAGTAGCTCTGCAAGATTTTGGAGAAGGATCTTTTCTCAGCCGTGCCTGGAGATGTCAGGGACTCACTGAACCTTCTCTGCAAAGCAAGAATATTTGTATCTGTGAAGGATCAGCAACCGGATCCTTTGCGTGAGTTCGGCAACTCTAGGGTTAACCGGCAGAGCAATACCGCTCGTATCGGCTCTCAGTACAATAGGAATTACCACCACTCTTTGTAGGCCCAAATAAGGCTTTTATTTGTTTATACAGCAATCAAATCGGAACTAGCAGACTTCTAAGAATACGTTTATAGTCAACATAACCTCAGTTGACTCGCGTCTTACCCAATGAGCGGGCTCCGTGGCTAGCAGGTTACATTCAGGTCGCTCTACTTACATCAAAGACAATACTCTAGTCAGTTTCAGCCCAGCTCCCGATCGGCGCTTCCTAGCGGAGAACGGAGTGCCTGGGCGGCTGTTGCTTAGGAGGATCTGGCCCCGTGGTTCCCAACAACCCGAACCGGGACGGGAGAGGGGTTTTCTACCCCGGATTCCCCGCTCTCCCCCCGCCCCCTAGGTCAGGTGGGGGCTTATGCCTGCCCCTTCGTGTAGATAGGCTTATTCCTGCCCGGGAAGAAGGTGACGTAGGGAAACCTTTGCAGCTCTTCGAGGCTGCCCTGTGTGCTGATGGTCCTTGATGGCCCTTCCTGGACGTTTGTGGATCTCTGCCGAGGTCTTCCTTTGTTGGGGCTGATGACTTGTCTGGCTACTCCCTGGTGACCTCATCCCTCCTCCCCTGGCCCCCTCCTTTGGGGAAAGATGTGTGTGCGTGTGTGTACTGATTTTTGGGCTTTCTCCACAGTATCAAATATATCAAATGTGAAATATCAAACAAGAATATTTGTAGTTCCTTGCAAATATAAATGTACTCCATTTTAACTGGATTCATTTTAAATGTACTACTTTGCTCTGCAAAGCAGATGGGGAGGATTCTTTGCCAGCCCTACCTAGAGGTGAATTGAACCCGGGGACCTTCTGCATACCACTGAGCAATGGCTGCTCCCCTGGAACCCGTTCTCTCCAGCTCCACTTTTGTGTGGCTTTCTTATGGGGGTACATTAACATGTATCTTCAATGGGAAACACTCGGCAATTGGGTGGTATAGAAACGTAAGAAATGAAATGGAATTCCTTTTGACAAACGAAGCTGGCTTTTCCACTGTTTCGCGTCAATTTTCTAGAAGTAGTCCAATCAACTACTTTTTACCTCTTTGGGTGCTACTTGGTCAGGGAGCAGATGTCGCTGTTTTCGAGCTGGTAAGAGACAGGCGTGGTGGGTTATCCTTCTCATATATATATATATATATATATATATATAATGCTGATGTCTGGAAAACAGCTAGAGGAGAAGAATGGATGAATATATTCTCCTTAATAATTTTGATGGAAAATGAATTGGGGTTTTTTTTAGGTAGATGGATGAAAACCCCAGTCCCCTCCTAAACCAATTAAAAAGCTGATGGAGGGTGGTAGAAGAATGGAAAGGCAGATATTACTGTTGATGCAACTTCGTTGGCTTGTGCTGCATTAGCTCTTTCTCTGCTGCTATACAAAATGTTATTTCCCCCATAAAAACACATGCATGAATTCTTTGATTATTTTAAATTAATGTAAATGTATGCATGCATTTGCTCCCATCTCCAAAATCCTGCAGAGCCATTGACGATGTCGATAATACTTAGCTAGATGGACCAATGGCCTGACTCTGTATGAGGCAGCTCCCTGTGGAGGATATTAGGGCAGAGGCTCAGTTCAGTGGCAGAGCAACTACTTTGCATGCAGCAGGTCGCCAGTTGAATTCACCTCTAGGTAGGGCCGGGAAAGAATCCTCCTCATCTAGTTTGCAGAGCAAAGTAGTACATTTAAAATGAATCAAGTTAAAATGATTAAGTTTAACCACAAAGGAACTACAAATATTCTTGTTTTTAGTGATGTGCAAACCAGTACCACCACTGGGTTGCTCCCCACCCCTCCGCCCATCACTTTTTTTTTTTTTAGTGGTCCTGGTGAATACCGTAGTTTTCACTCCATAAGACGCACCGAACCATAAGACGCACTTACCGTATGGTACCCCCCCCAAAAAATTTTTTCTTTTAATCAGCTGTTCCGCAGGGAATCAGCTGAGAGGCGGGGATTCCCCGCCCTGCCCAGGAGTCCTCTGCTCTTCTGGACCAGCAGAGGAAAATAATAATAATAATAATAATAATAATAATAATTTTTTTTAAAAAAATATTAAATCAGCTGTTCCGTGGGGAATCAGCTGAGAGGCAGGGGCTTCCCCTGCCCCACCCAGGAATCCTCCGCTCTTCCGGACCAGCAGAGGAAAGTTAAAAAAAATAATTATTTTTTTTTTAAAAAAAGAGCTGTTCCGTGGGGAATCAGCTGAGAGGCAGGGGCTTCCCCCACCCTGCCCAGGAGTCCTCCGCTCTTCCAGACCAGCAGAGGAAAGTAAAAAAAAAACAAAAAAAAACCAAATTTAAAAAAAAATAATAATTAAAAAAAAATTTTTTTTAATCAGCTGTTCCACGGGGAATCAGCTGAGAGGCGGGGGCTTCCCCCACCCTGCCCAGGAGTCCTCCGCTCTTCCGGAGCAGCAGAAGAAAGCAAAAATAATAATAACAATTTTTTTTTTTTACTATATTCACTCCATAGGACGCACAGACATTTCCACCTAGTTTTTTGGGGTGGGAAAGTGCATCTTATGGAGCGAAACATACGGTAATCCAAAAACCTCAAGGAACATTTTGAGTGTTTGATAGGAATTCTTGGAAAGACCACATGGGTAAAGCCAGGGCCGGTGCTACCATTAGGCCAACTAGGCAGCTGCCTAGGGCGCAGGGCTAAAAGGGGTGCCAGAAACGCCTTGAAAAAAAATACAGCGCTCTCAAGTGGGAAAGGGGGGCGCTAAATATGTGATCTTGCCTAGGGCACCAAACTGCCTTGCACCGGTCCTGGGTAAAGCTTCCCTCTTCATTGCAAGCCCCACCCCCCTTTCCCAAACATAGAAAGCTTTACCTTATGGAAAGGGAGGGAGAGGTAATAATAGGAAGGTTCACTACTGCACAGGGGCACCTGTTGTGGGATGGCTCCTTAGCTGCAAATGTCACTCGGAGCATAATTTCTTGCCAAGAATCATGAGGTTTGTAGTGTGTGTGTGTGTCAGAAATATGTCTATGTATAATACGTAGCCATTGGGCCCAATCACTGGGAATCTATAAACAATTTTAGCTGTAAGTAAAATCTGAAAAACACAAATTATACCCCTTTTAGCACCATCCACTCGGAATCGTTCACATGGTGCTTCCATGCAATTTGTTGTGGGGGTAAATCCTTCTGCCCCCAAATTAGGCAAAAATAATGGAAGCCATAGCCCCCCCAAATCTAAATGGTGTTGATAGTGCAGAAATGGATTTGGAGCCTCGCTTTTTAAATGTGTCCTGACCAAGAGAGACAACAAAATATATATTTTTAAAAAAAAAAAAAACTGCAGGAAATGTTGCAGATAACTTTTAGCTCAAGATCAGTGGGGTTACTGACTACATAAATCTACTGAGTAGTTACTTCCCTAGTGAAATGAAAATATCTTTCTGAGAATATTTCTTCCAGTTCTCCCATTGGCCTGGAGTGAACAGAGGGGCGGGGGAGAGACTATTGCATCTGATGTTCTTTTATCAGTTCTGAGCCCTAGGGAAAGACTGTGATAACAATAGAATGGATGGATCAATCAATCAATCAATTACTCAGTCAATTAATAACAATCTGTCTTTGGATAATAATCAAATAATATAGGTTGCTTTTGCACATCATGATAAACCAGGATTCCTGACTTATCCTGGCTTACTACGAATGAGTCAGTTTGCTCCAGCTTCTCTCTTTCCTTCACACAAGTGGGTAAAACTAACCACAAGCAATAGCTTACTGTGATGTCCCAACCTAGGACCCTGATTTGTTGCTCCAAAACAAGCCAGGATCATAAGCCAGCAACAACCCAGGGTTGTTTGTTGACCTACAAACCCTGGCTTGCATCCTGGTTAGTTTTACTCACTTGCCTGAAAGAAGGAGCAAATGGGCTCAACATGCTGCTCATTCATAGTAAACCAGATAAGTCAGGAATTCTGGCTTATCATTATGTATGAACATGAACATTGCCTGCTTCTAAGTCTGTTTGAAGAATTTGAGTTCTTTTGTTGGAGAATGTAGAATTCTGGGGAATAGAATTGACTCTAGAACTACTTACTAAACACAACATTTCCCATTTTAGGGGTGTGTGTGTATATAAATGTATGTATGTAAGCAGTTCCTTCACTTAAGTCCCTATTGAAATTCTACGGTAAGTACCTTGCATGTTTATTGTGAGCCTGCAGAAAGACAGTGACACATTCAGTTAGGGTTCATGATTAGCTTCTCCTTTTAAGTCCTGTGCAGTAAAAACAAATGCCAGAATGTGCCATGAATACAGCTCCAGTCTGTCTGACTTTGTGGCCTTGTGACACTTTCCCAAGATTATATGCCTTTCTATTCACTAAGATGCTTCTCTATGTTTTTCTCTTCCCCAGCTGCAATTCTGTGGGAAGTGGAACTAGATAAATCTTCCAAGGTTGCTGCCCTTGTCTAGTGTGTATATTTGTACAGAAACCATCACGACAAATGGCTCCTTGGAAAAAGTCTTCAGTGCAAAACTAAGGGTGAGGGGATGGAAGGACCCAGAAAGGTTAACACATTTTGCTTTAATGTTTCTAGACATTTCTTGCATCCCTGGCAGACTGCTGGAAAAGTACTGTTTACCCATCCAGTATTTCTGGCAAGCAATGGCCCTAAACCTCAACTATGGTGCTCAACTTAAGCTTGATTGCAAATCCTCTTGCCCTTGTGATGATGGAAGGCGCTTCACCTGAACGTCTTTATTGTCAAACTGATGCTCACAGTTTTCTTGAGGAATGTGGAGAAAATCTTTCGCTATTACTCTGTAACAGCCATCCACAACCAGGTGCCTTCTAGATGTTTTTACTTCAACACCCATTCGCCGCAGCTAGCATGGTCAATTGTCAGGAATGCTGGGAGTTGTAATCCTGCAGAGCACCAGGTTGGGGGAAACCATGCTCTGTAACATTTTGATGGTGCTCTGAACCTGTCTGTTCCTGTAAAGTTTCATCACTGAATTTCTATTATTATCGTTGTTGTTGTTAGTATTTCTATTAGCAACAGTAACACAGGGCTGGATCCAAATTACACTGATGAATGTATGAATTGCTTTTCCATTTGGTGAGATGAGAAAATGTGCAGTAATCCCAGAAAAGTAGGCATAGCTTTATTTGATGGGTTAACAAGAGAAATTAGAGGAGAAATAAATGCTGAAAGGAGGAAGCATAATAAAGCCACGGAGTGGAGAAAGACAGTGCTTATTCAGATAGCGTTGCACTACTAAAGCAGCAGCACAAGCACCCACCATGCAGTCTACAGTAACTGACCCCCAAACCCTGGGTGCTTCCAGACGGAGGGCTCCTAGCACCACCCATCAAAAGTCATTGTGCAGCTATTACATATTTTCTTCCTTACGGGGTTCTCTTTTTTTCTGGTAAGAAAAAAGATGAAAGAAGTGGTAGAAAAACATGGCAAGGCTAAAAATTGAAGATGACAACTTCTAGACCCCCTGTGAAAAGCCTCATCTAGAAGCACCCCTTGTCTTCACTACAAATACATACTGAGTGAGTTTACACACCACTTTAACTGTCATGGCTTCCCCCCCCAAAGAATCCTGGGACAGGACTTGTAGTTTGGTGAAGTGTGAGGATTCTGATAGGGACCCCCAGCGTTCCATCACAGAACTGCAACATTTCTCATGGTTCCCTGAGAAAAGCGAATGCCTGTTAAAAACCACTTTAGACTTAGTGTGGCCATGCTCCTAGATGCGCAGTATATATTGGCCTAACTCTGAGCTGGATGCTTGAGCAAGATTTTGGAGGAAAGAACACAGAGAAAAAGCAATGCTGAAACATCCAAAGAGCCTTTGTTAGTCTTGATTCTGCCATTTTGTTTTGCTATACCAGAAGCAGCATTTATGGCCCAAGCTAGCATTTCCAGCTGTAGTTGCTATCATGCATTGCCACTACTGGATACTGAGAAGGCTATAAAGGGCACAGTGGACTTTTAATAACCTATTCTATATCATCAGCCCCCGATTGTACCTTCTAGCTCAGCAGAGTTCTGGGTGTGGTGCATCCTAACAACAGACATGGCTGGTTCATTGCCAGGCCATCTCTAGGGAGGAAGTGTTCCCTGTTTACAGGAAATGCAGGACAAGGGCCAATGGAGCAAGCAGAGCTACAGGGGGAGAGGGCTGAAAATCCCGTAGAAGGTTTTGGTTGAACGGTGGCTGTGAGCAGACCCCAGGGAGTGTCAAAGACAGAATGTTTTGAGAGGCTTATTTTCAAGCCTATCTTGAAAAAGAAAAAAAGAAAAGAAAAAGAAATCAAAAACCAAAGTCCGGTTCTCTGTTACTTTTTTAGACATCATAGTGCTTGCTGTGAGCTCAGGAAAGACTCGTTTCAATGCCATGTTTGGAACACCACCGTGAGAAAAGTAGCTCCAAGATGGGTGGGATTAAAGCAGAGAAGTGGTTGGTGGGGAAATGGCTAGGCACCGCCTTCCCAACCACTGCCTCTTTCTTTATTCCTCTTATACATTGTGGTAAGGCTCTGCTACATGTATTTGGTTGTGATATGTCATTAGCCCCTAAATTGAGAGACTGTGATCTTAAACAAGGGGCTGGATCTAGATTTAGGCGGGAGCAACGGCACTGGCGGAAGTTGACTTCCCCGTCCTCTCCTCTCCACGGTGGCCCCTCCAGGTTCCTGAAAATGCCACGGAGTCAGGAAACCCTGCTGAATGAGGTGAGCTGTGGTGTGCAGTGGGGAGGGGGATCCCCAAAATTTGGGCGGGGGGGATGTAAGGGGCCTTCCTCCCATGTAAGGCCCCTCCTTCTTGTAGGAGGCAGGTCCTGTATCCAAACAAATGAGTTTAATTTAAAGCATGCCTCTGTATTCATCACCTCTCTTGTAACCTGGAGACAGATCAGTCCCTGCTGCTCCATGAAATGACCCTGTTAGCATTCTCTCCAGTTGCCCCGAATTTTCCAGGACAGTCCTGCAAACACTTAAGCCATCATGGCTTCTTACTTTGTTATGCAGAGTCATGATTTTTTGTTATGCATAGCCACAAATTCCCCTGCCTCCTCCCGCAAGCTATTTAGCTTATCTGCGATTTTGCCCATGGCCCCTTTAAGCAGGAAGGGAACAGATGGAGGATGTGTGTGAGTGTGTGTGCACGCGCGCACAAGCTTGGGCGTGTGTGAGTGTGTGTGTGTGTGTGTGTGCACACTCGCTCGCTCTACCTGCTGCCTCCCTGGGGTAAGTAAGACCCATTGAAGACATTTGTACTTACTCCCGAGTAACTGTGCATAGGATTGCACTGTTTGTTTTAACTTAATTCAAGTTAGTTAAATTCTGTAAGATTATCGCAGTTTAAGTGTTTTTTAAATCTAAATTGTGTGAATAGAACACAAAAAGTGCTTTAAACTGGGGCCTTTCCACAATAACAAACAACAACAACAAAGCTATTCAGCCCCTCAGAGTTACTCCTTGTGCTTAAAAACCAGAGCTGTAGAGGTGTTGGAGCAAAACGCTGAAGGGGCTCAAACCCCCAGTGTGTCTTTTTGTATTTCCCCCCACCCAAAAGCTCCCCCTCCTCCGCATCTCCTTTTCTTCTTCTTCTCCAACTGCCTTGAAAATGCTGGGTCCAAGCCTGACAATTTTAAAACAAAAAGAAAGAGATTACCCTGCAAGCATTGACACACACCCCCTCAAAGAAAAACAGCAGATATCAACAATTAAAGGTTTAAGTAAGGTAAAAAATATTACAAAAGCCACTTATAAAATATTATAAAATATATATAATATAATAATGTAATAATTATAATATGTAAGATTTTGTGTGTTTCCTCTAATAACTTTTGTACTTGACCATGCCCTTTGGTTGCCTGGCCATACCCTTGGCCACGCCCTCTTGTTGCCTGGCCATGCCCTCTTGATCACACCTTCATGTTGCTTAACCATACCTATTACAAATTCACATGTGTGTCCCTATTTTCATCTGTGAGATGTTGGAGGGTATGTGTTAGCATACTCTGTCCTCAGTATCTGCACTCCAATCCCAGCTGTTCTTCTTAAGGTTTTCATTGTCCTGCCTCTTTCCATGGGGAACAAAACTTGTGCATGTCCAAAACACGGCAGTCTTAGAAGAAATTAGGAAAGGATCTCCATGAACTACCCAATGTTGCCTTTTGTCTCAGTTCTTCACCCTTCAAGAGGCCTACCCTGGAGGTCAGAGGCTTCCTCAGCCCTATCATAATATTCTTAGGGATGGTGGCAAAATTCAACAGGTTCACATTTTAATATGAACAACCTTAGTTCACACTTTCTGAACTAATACACCAACCAGAACGCAATGATCATTCGGTTTTGCACTTCTGTGCATTTTGCAATGCAGTTCTCCAATCAAAAAATGTGTACAAATTGTGTACATTACAGAATATTGCATACAAAATGGCATATATTAGGGGGACATGCTTGCTAAAGAAATTGTGTCTATTAGGGGAAGTTGTGTACAAAAATGCCTTCAAATTTTTGTGCAGACTTTAAAAAACACGTCATACGTTAGGAAATGGGATGGAATCACCTTGCACTTCAAAAATGCAAGAAGGAAAGAAACAAAGCATCCATCCCTATTTTAGCATGTGAGAGATGAAAGAAGTTCCTGCTTGCCAGATCATGCACCAGGAAGCCACAAAGCAATTGGCAGAGATTACTGAAGGAGAGATTTACTCTCCTGTACTTTATGGAGACTGATCAGACACTTGCACTAGTTAAATCCATCAAGTTTCACATCATGCCAGTTCAGTCCTTACTCTTGGCTTGCACAGTGCATTTTCATTGTGGCCTAAAATGCACTGCAGGCATCTTCCCAATGGTTGCTGCACTTTCTATTTGCCACTGTTTGTTATAGCTGGAACTTTGCAAATACAGCAGCACAGGGCTAGTGTTAGCAGGTACCATGAGTTGTTTGTGCTGAAAAGCCTTGAAACGGCTGACATTTAGATAACAGAGCTCATAATGGGCCTTTTCCCATCTTGACAGTCAGCAGCCGTCCTGTTTCCGAAGACTTTCATAAGGCTCTGTGCTTCAGATGCGTCATAAAACATAACAGAGGTCATGTGTGGTACATTACAGAGACCTTATCAGAGGGAAGCGTCAGCCCATGAGCGTTAGGAGCAAGAGCCATGAAGCTGAAGTCAAGCAAGATGATGAACATCCTTTGCTAGATGATAAGACATGTCATAACTAGAAAGGCTCAGCAAACTTACCGTATGCATTATCCTGGTCAACTGAAACCAGTCAGGATAATGCCTCCTAGTATGTCATTTTTCTTAAAGCTTCAGGCAAGCCATGCAGGCTTTGATCTCCACTCTAAGAGTGTTGGTGTTGTTTTTAGATATACGTGTGTGTGTGTGTGTGTGTATCTATGATGTATGTTTGTATGTATATGGTTTTTATACTGTATTCTTGAGGTTTTAATATTTGTAAACCGCCCAGAGAGCAGAGCTACAACTATTGAGCGGTACAGAAATGTAATCAATGAAATGCATTTTGCAGGCAGGAGAGCTACTTCCTTGTGAGTATGCCTGTAGCGGCTTGGTATTTGGGATGCTGTTTGAAAATGCTGCTGAGCGATTCAGTCCTGTTTACGTCTGAGTGGACATGCAGAAGCCTTGTTCTGCTCACTTCTGAGCAGGCTTAAAATGGTAACCATCACATTTGGTCCCGTCCCACCCACGGATGGAATGGGTGGAGTCCATGGCTGGCTGGGGAATGCTGGGAGTTGTAGGACTTTTTTCTGTCTAAACTTTTTTCTGTCTTTTTTCTGCATAGGATTGCGCCCTAAGTCCCACTGAAAGCAGTGAGACTTGAGCTAGTCACTAACCAGTTGTTTCAATGAGCTGTGCAGTGCCATCTGATGCATGTTTACTTGGGAGACCATTAAGTTTAACAGGACTTGTTCTCTATTATTTTTTTTTATTACATTTATATCCTGCCTTTCCGCCAAAGAGCTCAAGGCGCAGAATATGCTTCTTCCTGCACCTCTTTTATCCTCACAACAATCTTGTGAGATATTAGGCTGAGAGAGAGAGAGAGAGAGTGACTGGCCCAAGGTTACCCAGAGAGATGCACGGCTAAGTGGGGTTTTGAACCCAGATCTCCCCAGTCCAACACGTGCCTAGGAACTGCAACCTTAATCAAAACTAAGTGAAACTAGACCAGTGTTTCTCAACCTTGGGTCTCCAGATGTTTTTGGCCTACAACTCCCAGCATGCCCCAGCCAGCTATGCTGGCTGGGGCATGCTGGGAGTTGTAGGCCAAAAACATCTGGGGACCCAAGGTTGAGAAACACTGAACTAGACGGAGGCCTTCGTTCAGTCATTACTGCTGGCGAGTGCTTATTTATCACAAAAGAGAACTGCACCATATCTTAACACCATGATCTTAGGCTCTACACCTTTTCTGAAGGCAATCAGGACGCTCTTAGCTACTTTGGGGCACAGTCCTATGCATGTTTAGACAGAAAAAAAAGTCCTACAACTCCCAGCATTCCCCAGCCAGCATGGCTAGCTGGGGGAATGCTGGGAGTTGTAGGCCTTTTTTCTGACTAAACATGCATAGGAATTGCACCCTAAGTCCCACATGCACAGCCTAATCACTGGAAATAGAAGAAATGATAAGCAATTACATGTGGCCTATTTATTTAGTTATTTATGTCATGTGTTTGTATGCCGCTCCTCAGCCAAAAAGGTTCCCAGAGCGGCTTGCATATAATCAGTTAAACAAGACAGTCCCCGCCCGCAGGCTTACAATCTAAAAAGTCACAACACAAAAGGGAAAAAGGAATGGGGAGGGAAGAAGGGATAAAACTTAATTATTTGAGCAGCGCTGGTGGAATGGCCCTGCTCGCATCTCCCTCTGTTACATCCTGCTGGAATGGCTGCTGCTGGTGACGAGGGAGGAAGAACCTTCCCGAGGAAGGCCTTTCAAGGTAGCTGCTGGAATGGCCTGCTCTCCATCTCATCTCCCTATCTCAGCCTGCTAGGTATGCTGTATGCATGCCAAAGGTACAGTTCCTTTTACTGGAAGAAAAAACAACAACACCCCTGTGCATTTGTATTATTGTTTGACATGATGTGGACAGCATTGCCAAACACATTATAAGGTACTGAAAAGTAATCATGACAAGTGCCCGTAAAAGACACTGTTGTGTGTAATTTAATCTTGAATAGACTCAAGTGCAGGCCTTTAATACTGCAGTCCTATGAATGTCTGCTCAGAAGAAAGCCCCATAGGATTGCCGCCTTCATCTTGCCGAGCATCTTGGACTCCCCTGAAAACTGACCAGCAAATGCTCCTGCATCAGCGATGGGCAACTTTGCTTCCTTTTGGAGCAGCAGGTCCTGGAACTTGCCCACCTACCAGCACAGGGCCTGTCTTGCACAGAGAGTCTGTTCTAGTGATCAAAAGCAGACTCGCATGCGCAGAGAGACAGAGAGAGAGAGAGACAGAGAGAGAGATTTCAGTGTATATCGCTAAGATGTTAGGAGTGAACAAGTGTACAGTTTTTTGCTTTTTACTCCAGTGAATTGGCTTTTGATGATCGAAAGCAACTCTGATGAGCTGAGTAAGGGACCATCAAGCTTGTGCAGCTGAGTAGTGAGTCACCTGTGCCAACTAGTCAGCACAACCAGATTAACCCTTTCCCAGCAGTATTTCCTGCTAACCTGGAGAATGGGATCTCCTTCAGATGTATCTCTAGCTGTTGGATCTGGGCCTTGGCCTCGTGGACGCCCCCCTCCCCCTCGCCCTCCCCCTCCCCCACATGCACATGTTCTGCTTCCCTCCCGGACCTTTGACAGACCCTCGTTTGCTGTTGCATCTGAATTGACAAACTATGGTTTGTGCGGGCCCTTCCAAACCAGAATGGGGAAAACCACTTCAAAGTGTGGTTTCCAATTCTGGTTTGGAAGGGTAAATGAAACCACAGTTTACTCATTGAGGAAACGATGGTTTGCCCGAACAAGAACATTGTGCAGGGGAGGGTGATTGATTTGGCATGCATAAGGAGAAGGGGAAGGAGGCAGCATGGACGCCTGAGGACAGCCAAGCCTATGGTTTGGAGTTACCCATGAACTAGTCCAATGTCTCTCTGACAGGCAGATGGTGGCCGGCATATGAAATTCTTTCTTACTCCATATTGCCAAACAGCTAATTATGGTGTAAAGACTGCTAAAGGGTTATTTTTGTGTCACCATGCCTCCTCTTGTACTGATGCAGTCAGTTTAAGGTTAGCTGGTCCCAGAAGGCCCATTGCTTCCTCTACTGTGCAGGCTAACTCATGGAACGATTGCCAGCAATCCCTGGAAGAGCAAGAGATAATGCACCCGCAATCTGCTCTCATTCAGCCATATCATTGCTACAAGCAAGCAAATTAGTTGAGGATTAGAGAGTCTATTGAGATATTGTCAGCTGTACATCTTTCTCTTCCCAGCCCTCCTCACCCTCTCAAACACACTTTCATTAGCACACTCTCCTCTTTTTCTTTTTTGCTGCTGCATTAAAGTTTATTGCTTGCAGTAAGTTTTACTTAGCGGTGATTTTAATGATCTAAGAAAGAATATCATTTAGCTGAATTAAGAAGCACAGCTTCCCTTTTTTTGCATAGGCTTCCCACGTTTTACGAGTCTATAATGGTTAATTTTATAGAAAATCTTAGGCTTGTTGTAGCAGTAGTTTAAGATAATGACTTGGAAGTGGCCACATTTTATATACACTTAAAGAATATGCTGCATAAGTTGCTGGAAAGGCTGGGAAATGAGAGTTGCCCATACAGCATATTGAATGAATGTGTTTCATCAGGAGCTCTATTTATTTAATGCTGCTTTGTCAGAACTTCCCAGAGGCATCTAAAGTGTTTTGCCTGTGTCATGTTCCCCCAAATATCCTTCCTGGGTGGGTAGCAGGAAGTGCTTCTCTTTTGATGTATCTAACTATTAAGAGTGCAATCTTATGGATGTTTAGACGGAAAAATGTCCTACAATTCCCAGCATTCCCCAGCCAGCGTGGGAGTTGTAGGACTTTTTTCTGTCTAAACATCCATAGGATTGCACCCTGAGTGCTTTTCTCTCTCCAGGCTAGGGATGAGTAGAATCACTTGGTTCTGCATAGAAAAGTTTTGCTGGATAGCAGAACCCATGCTCACATTCCGCTCCACCCAAACTTTAGAGCAGGATGTGGAAAGCCCAAATGGATTATTCTGCACTGCAACCGACTCCAGGTAGCATTGTGCCCTTGGACATCCTGCATGGTGAGGGGAAAGGGGTGTCAGCTAGGGGTGGATGGGTGGGTCCAAGCAATATTGTGATCATTAGCCCAGAAACCCAAGGTTATTAATTTTAAGGTAATACCTTGGCAGACGTAGAGCTTTCATGTCCCGACCACAGGATCATGGGGGCACAAGGTTTGGGTGTGTGTTTTTCCACAAGCCCTATGCAATGTTTATGCAGAAATAAAGCCAGCACAATTGCTGCTGTCAGGCATTCTTAGAACATTTGCAAAGCACAAAAGCAGTCCGTTCCCCACATAGCTTGGATGCAGGAACTGCCTTCCACAAAAGGAAGGGACCTACCGCAAAAGGAAGGGCTCCACCCCCCAGAAGGACCCTCTGCCTGATTTGGGGGGGGATCCCCCTTCCCACCTACATGCACACCACAACTCACCCCACGAAGAAGGGTCTCCTGACTCTCTGTGTAGCATTTTCAGGGGGACGGAGGGGCTGCCCTGGGAAGGAGGGGGCGGGGAAGTCCACTTCCACCTGTGCAGTTGATCTGGATTCAACTCATTGTACAGCTATTGCATATTCCAATGACAGCTGGTAAGGCATTCTGACCCTTAACTACGATGTTGTGAAGGTGGGAGGCAGGGATGTTGAAGAGTCCTTGGTCTTGAGTCACGAGTCGAGTCACGAGTCTTTGGACCCGAGTCTCGAGTCCGAGTCCGAGTCCTTGGTCCAAAATGGTGACTCACGAGTCCCAAGTCCCAAGTCACTCCCAAAGCTGACTCCACGAGTCCCTATTAAAATCAATGGGGGGTTTTCCCAACAAAATAAGGCTACTTCAGATGTGTGGTTTAAATAAATTCTAGGCACAAGTGTGCCTTTTAATCTCATAACTCTGCAACTGATTTTGCAAAGAACAGACCAGGCAGACAAACCCAAAATAACCAGGCAGGCAGAGGAGGCAGGGAACCCCAAAGCAGGTAGGCAGAGGCAGCCAAACCCAAAATGTCTGAAAGGTTGCATTTTAGGAAAATGATTTTAAAAAATAAACTTGCTGTACTTCCTAAAACTTATCCATGTTGCATTTGAGGAACATGATTTTTTCTAAATGTTTGGCCCCCATTCTGGAACGGTGAGATCTCATCACAATTCCACCCTCACTGAACACCCGCTCCACTGGTGACGAACTTGCTGGAACCAGAAACACACTCAGAGCAGCCACACAGAGTAATCTCAGGTCCTTCTTCTGCCTCTCCCAAGTACGCAACACATCAATCAAAATAAATCTTGACACACTGTTGGGGCTGCACTCCTGGTAGCCGTCCATAGTGGCCGAGCAGCGGCACACCTCGCTTCCATGCGCTCTTCGCCGGCAATCACGCTCCTCTCCACTCCTTCTGGCACAGCCCAGGGATGTTGACGAGTCCTTGGTCTCGAGTCCCGAGTCCCATTAAAAATATTGGGACTCGAGTCCGAGTCGAGTCAGAGGGGGGACTCAGTCCGACTCACGAGTTGAGTCCTCGAGTCCGAGTCCCCATCCCTGGTGGGAGGTGCTGCGGCCAGCACCATGCAAGTCTCTGGTTGCTGAGTGGGTGGTCAACAGGCTGCTGGCATCAGCAGGAACGACGATCCATTCAGCAACTACGCACTTGCAATGACTAATGTAAGTCCCATTGATTTCAGTGGATCTGCTCTTAAGTCTGGCTCTAACCCCATATGTTTTGGAATCAGGGTCAAAGCATTTAGGTTAAATAGTGTCACTTCTAGGTAGGTTTGAGTCCTAGCCATGCCCATATGGCAATCATCATCATCCATCATCATCTTGGGAAGCCTGTGGCTCACGCTGGCTCAGCTTGTCTGAGTGTGGAAAGCTAAGCAGGGTCAGGCCTGGTTATTACTTGGATGGGAGACCCCTCCTCTAGTTTCCTGCCTTGAGCAGGGGGTTGGACTCAATGGCCTTGTAGGCCCCTTCCAACTCTATGATCTATGAATCTTCTAGAACCCTCCCCTACTTTTCTCAGTGAGACGTTTGGGAACACCAGATGGCATTTGAGATGAGAAATGTCCTAATCCCAATAGTTCAGGTCATAGTCCTCTAAAGCTGCAATCCGATACACACTCACCTGGGAGCAAGTCCCATTGAACTCAATCGGCCTTACTTCTGAGTAGACATGTATAGGATTATACTGTAAAGGTGTGTACTGGTGTACATAATTTGAACTGTAGAAGCCCACTCACCCCTGTTTTGTTCAGATGTACAAGATTCTCCTCAGAATCGTGCTGGGGGGAAAGCAGTTCTCCTGTTATGGAGCAGAAGCCAGCCATGTTCAATGCTGAATTGCTCATGCCAGGCCATGACATTATAGGTCTTTCTGACCATGGAGCAATTTTTTCTGCTTTTTTTTTTTTTTTTAAACTTGATTGTAATTTCTTTTAAAAGTACTAAATGAACTTTTAATTGGACAGATGTATTAGCAACATTAGTATTAGTTTAAATAATAAAAAAGGTGGACCGTGAGCCTGAAGAGCAAAGCTAAATACGAAGTCCATGACTCCACATTTAAATTCAATTCAACAGCGCATCTATCTGTCGTTTGCGTTGCAAAGGCGGGGAGATGCCAGGCTGATTGCCTGGGATTTAAAACCGTGCCGACTCCTGCTCTTAGGTACCAGATAACATGCTCTGCAAATGTAGCTGATGAGCACGCTGGAGATGTCAGCTTTTAGGCAGTAGCACTGGTCCCCACTGATTAAGAGGCGCTCAGAATGGAATAGCGGGCTGTATGATGTAATTGTTAATGCAGACAACATTATTGTGGAGAGTTGCTAAGGCCCAGAGGTGAGATGAATACTTAGATGCTTTATCATGCCTGCCTTGCATGGACATATCCCTACAGGGCCGTCTACCATTTTAGAGTTCTTCTACCCAGCAAGGCCTTGGTTTGATAAAACAGGAAGTGAGCTCCCTGGTGGTAGATGGGGAAGAGAGTAGAAGTGGCGTTCCCATTGACATGTCTGTAACCTAGGCTGAGAATCTGAAAGGAGATTCCCAGGATACAGCAATCACTTCTAAACAGCTTTCATTTTGAAATTCCGAGGGCCCCTTTGACGGAATTTCTGCAAAGCAAAACCCTTTTGCAACGGCCAAGCTTTTCCAGGTGTCTTTTGAATTCTCAGGTCTAACCTGTCTTCGCATCACGGCGCTGACCTTTCAAGAAGAGTTTTGGCTAGGAAGATATTATACCATAAGGGAGCCTTTAAATGTCTTCATATCGCAGATTATTATATTTTTTCCCCTTTTTGCATTCCCGATGTATGTCATTTATATAGACCCCCTATCTTTAAAATAGTTTTGTCTCGTTATAGTCTGGAAATACTGGAGCCCTGTCTGATAGTGCTTCAGTCAAAGAAGCATATCTGGGAGACAGATGTGTACTCACACATTGTCCTTGCTAGCACGCACATTAATGTGCTCCAAGTGTTTAATGCAGCATATGCTGTGATTTGAGTTCAGAGCCCACCACCCAAATCAGCCATAAAACAAACTGTGCTGTCCCATTTAAAGTAGGAAAAGGTTCGTGAGTTTTATTCAGGGGCATAGGATGGAAATTGAGATTCTGAACAATTAGGAGTTGAATCCATACGTAGATTAGACCAATGAGACTGAAGTTAGTCATCCTATTGATTTACAATGGATGTACTCTGAGTATAGATCCAGCCCTAAGATTGTACATAAGTGATCTTTGGAAAATGGAGTTCCTCTGGTGTGAAATAATAACCAATACTACTGAACAGAGGTGGACACATCTGTCAATATCAATTTCCCTCGTTTCACAATCTTGAGTTTATTTTGTACCATTTCTGCATCCATTTGCACACTCTGGGTGGGAAATTTTGAGTCCCTGCTGAAATTTGTACACATTTTAATTCATATTTCTCCAAATATGTGCATTTCCTCTAATATGCACATTCTGAAATAATTCCACCCTAATATAATGCATTTTCTTACATTACTTTTCACTAATATACACATTTGGGCAAACTTTTCACTAATATATCCATTATGTGTACACCTTTTTTGATGGAAGAACTGCGTTGCAAAATTAAGAACAGTGCAAATATCAAAGTATAACAGTTTTTGTCGTAAATCCGTCCAGTTCAAAGATAAGCCGTAGTCGTTATCACATTCCGAGGGTCGAAGCCAAAATATATCAGTCCAAAACAGAGCAAACGTAAACCAGTTCGGGATCAGGCAAAGTCGTGATCAAGGTCGTTCCAAGGATCAAAGGTACAGAAGTCTGAGGTTGGGAATGTCAGGAGCGTCTGGCGGTAGCTGTATTGGCAAACAATTGCTTCCAGCCTCTGAGTGTGTTTGGGACCTGCCTTTTGAGCAGGTGCTGATTGGTAAGGCTGCCCAGCTGGGTCAGGCCGCACTTAGCCTGACCCCACCCAAACACACTCCGGCCCGGCTGGTCTCTGTCTGACCTACTGGAGGCACAACAGTTTTGCTTTGAGTATCAGTTGGGGAAGTGCACATTCGGTAAGTTTGCATTAAAGTGTGAACTGAACAAATTTCTCCCTGCCACTGAGCATGCTTTCATGTATCATCAAACCAGTCCAAGATCAGTTCAGCAGACATTCTCCCAAGCTTCAAGGTAGCTTTGAAGACAGGGCCGGCCAGCCCTACTGTTAGGCAGAGTAAGATGGCCACCTTAGGGGGCAGACATAGCTTTTGCCATCAGCCAGGGGACCTAGGGCCACTGGGAGGCTGCACCCCCTGTTTCCCAGTAATAACATCAAGCCAAGGTGGAAACCAACCTTATCAGCCAGATAGAGCAGCTTCAGGGAGCTCACTTCGCACTCCCTGCCAGGAAGAAGACTCCGCTCTAACTGACAGTTGCCCTGGAACTGCAGAAGTAAGGAGAAAGAACACTTTGGCCCATCTATTAGCCAAAGGAACAAGAGTCACTAATTTATTCAAGCAGGAGCACCAGCAAGGGAAGATCATCCTGGCTCGAAGTGCATTTTAATGTCTGCTTATAGCTTTTCACCTTGTTCTGGCCTTGAAGAACTGGCCTTCCTCCTCTTCCATTTCCCTCCACTTCCCTTCCCTTGTGTGCCTTGTCATTTTAGCTTTACAAGCCTGATGGCAGGGACTCTCTCTCTCTGACTGGGTTCGGACAACACGGCAAGCAAACAACAATAACAGACAACCGTTGCTTGTTGTGTCATCCGAACCCAGGTTGTTGTGAGTCACAATGGTCTGTTTTGTCCTCAGAAACAACGACAAGAAACAACAGTTTGTTCTAGGGATGGTTCTTACACCGATTGTTTGTTGTGTCGTCCGCCAGGGAGAGCTGTTTTATAGTGGCCGGATGTCTGGCCAGATGGGCGATTCATAAATATAATAAATAAATAAATAAATAAATAAATAGTTGGTGGTTCAAGAATTCTACAGAGTCACATGACAAGAGCGGCAAAACAAGCAGCCGCTCCAGCCATCCAATCTCTATTTCCGATGTCGGCCCAGCAACACACACGTTGCTGTTTGCTTAACTTTTAATTGTTTTAAATGCCTTTTACTTTTACAATCGGAATACCAAAAACTGTATTTTTCTTCTTTCAAAATAAAGTATGCTTTCAAATAGAAGAAGAGTAGATTACAACTGGAGAACTTTTAAAGTATGTGGTGGTGGGGGAGAAGGGGAGGGGGTAGTTGGGTAGTAAGCAGAGGGCTGGAAAAGTGAAGCCAAGGCTCAACTCTGGCTGCAGGAGCAAGGGAAGCTTTGGGGTTAGGGAAGGTGTGGTAAAGATCCAGTCCAGACTTATAACCCAGGTGGGAGAACTGCAGGATAGATGGGAGAACTGCTAGAGAGATAGCAGGTTCTCTGCCATGCGAGGGGTGGGAAGAAGTAAAAGAGGTGCAGTGCTAAGCGGAGCTAGGCATGGAGGGCGGGGGAAGGTGTAAATAACCTTCGCCTGTCTCCTAGCCAAGATGGCAGCGAAGGTGGGAGGGAGAGGGGAGAGCGAGAGTGGCTTTGGCGCCAGGCGGCGCAGAGAGGGAGGGGGTCAAGGGTCAAAAGCCGCTGCTTGGACAAGGGGCGCCAGGCAGTGTGGGGGGAGGGTGTATAACGTGTTAATAATCATCACCTGTACGGTAGACCAGGTGGGAACAAAGGCGGGACGGGAGGGAGAAGGGGGAGCATAAAAGGTGTTTGTGATGGGCCACGAGGTCAGGAGGGGTGGGTTTGTTTATTGCATTTGCATTTATACCCCACTCTTCAGCTAGAAAAGGCTCCCGGAGTAGCTTACAAAGATTAATAAGACAGTCCCTGCCCTCAGGCTTACAATCTAAATGACATGACACAAAAAGGGATTGGGAGGGAGGAAGAATACAAAACTCAGGCACCAGTTCTTAGTTTAAAAGGTTCTTACCGGTCTTTTTCTTTTTTTCTGGCAGGGAAGGGCAAAACAAGCTCCCTGCAGCTGTTCCTCCCTTGGCTGATGCAAGGGGGAGACCAACCTGGCCCCATACTTGTTGCATTAGAAAAGTGAAGGCACTCTGATGTGCAATGCTCACAGTACCATGCTAGACCTGGAAATTAGTGTGTCAAGCCACAGTTCATACTAGAGGTGCCAGGAATGGGATGTGGGGTGGTGGTGGTGGAGGAAAATGCTTCTCTGCGGTGATGGAAACAGCCAGGCGAAAGCAGGAAAAGTGGCAGGTGTGACAGATACACAGGAATCTTTTTTTTTTCCCCCAATGGGAACAGACAACAAAAGGGATATGGATCAGCTACAGGGAGCTAGGGAAAGGGTTCAAGATGGCTGCAGGAGGAGGGAGAGGGGGGCACTCAGCGGAGCAGTCATGAACAGGCTGCCTACATAGAGAGGAAGTGATGGCCCCTGGGATGCAGGCCCGGAGGTGGACGGACGAGGGAGGACTGGGTGGGAACAAAAGTGCGATAATGACCAGAGATACAGTAAAGAAGTGCTTCTCAATTATTTTCTGTCATGCCCCCCCTAGGAAGAAGAAAACATGTCGCGCCCCCCGCGCGACTGTAAATAGTATCATTTGTCTATAAAATTGTTATAAGTACACCTCTGCATAACACTGTATCCTTATTAACGTATAAGAGAATAAAAAAAGAAAGAAATGTGGATCAATTTACAACAAAGAATAGCTTTATTAACTGTAGCAGAAAAGATTTAAAGGAGCACAGGATTTAAAGGAACACAATATTAAAAAAAAACTTTTAACTGAGGTCAAACGAGCCCCCCCTTTACGGAGCCTCGCACCCCCCCGGGGGCCCCCGCCCAACTATTTGAGAAGCACTGCAGTAAAGGCAATTTTCGTCTGCCAGAAGAACCATCATTGTAAGTTACCACCAATCATGGTAACTTACAACAATAGCTTGTTGTGTCGTGCGAACCCACCCTACTCTCTCTCTCTCTTTTAATGATGTGAGCCGCTTTGGAAGACAATAATTGTCTGAAAAGCAGGATAAAAATGCAGTAAGTAAATAAATAAATAAATACTGGGGGATGCTCAGAGAGATGAGAAGGTGCTAGAGGGCAGAACTGTGTGTGCCACATAGCTTGCCCTGGGCTAGCCCGCTGCCCACTGGCGCAGTGGAGGATACCTGCCCCATCTCCTGTGTTGAAGGAAGATTTAACTACTAATCCAGTTAGCTTATGTTTGTGGAATATGTGTGTGCTTGGCGGGTGGGGGGGCAAACTCATATTGTCCTTCACATCAGGTCGCAGAATGCCTTGGGCCGGCGGTGTTTTGTGATGTGTTAACAGAGGTCAAATTGTTATCCGATGAATCATAGAATCATAGAATCATAGAAAAAGTAGAGTTGGAAGGGGCCTACAAGGCCATCGAGTCCAACCCCCTGCTCAATGCAGGAATCCAGGTCAAAGCATCTCTGACAGATGTCTGTCCAGCTGCACCTTGAATGCCTCCAGACTGGAAGAGCCCACCACCTCCCTAGGTAGTTGATTCCATTGTCTTATTGCTCTGACAGTCAGGAAATTTTTCCTGATGTTTAGGTGGAATCTAGGTTCCTGTAACTTGAGCCCATTATTCCGTGTCCTGCAAACTGGGATGAACGAGAAGAGATCTTTGCCCTCCTCTGTGTGACATCCCTTCAAATACTGGAAGAGTGCGATCATATCTCCCCTCAGTGAGGAGTAGGTTGTTATTAGGAATGCAGGAAGGATTATCAATAGTTAGCAATGCTCCCGTCTGCTCATCTGTTCCCTACTTTGTCTTGGCCATAGAGCAGGAGTGGACAACACGTGGCCATGTATAGCCCCGCCTCCCGGGCTCCCCCCCCCCCGTCACTAGCACTGAATTGCCACCAAATTTCAGTGGTGTGGTGGCAGCGGCAGCAAAAAAAGCTGCATTTTGATTCTGCATAAAAACAAGGTGTGTGCTCCACACACACCTTGCTTTAAAGTGAAAATGCGATCTTTTCAGCAGCAATTCAATGGCGGCAATTTCAGTGGTGGGGGTTATGGCCCCTTGTGGGTTCCAGGGATCAGAAATTAGCCCACAAATACTCTGACTTTCCCCACCCCTTCCATAGAGACTCAAAGAAATATAAACATAGGCAACAATATACAGTCATGCCTTGGATTGAGAGCATAATTCGTTCCGGAAACGTGCTTGTAATCCAAAACACTCTTATATCAAAATGAAATCCCCCCCAAAAAAAACTGTACAGAGATTTTTAATTTAAGCCGTACTACAGTACTTGTATTGCAAGACGTCGCTTGTATATCAAGTCAAAAAAAAATTAAATAAATATTTAAAAATTTGCTTGTCTTGCAAAACGCTCTCAAACCAAGTTACTTGCAATCCAAGGTATTACTGTAGTGGCCACCATTCCGAGTATGGATGAGCCATTAACTTGTGGTGACTTTCAAAGTGGTGGCAGTTCTGGTTCTAAGATCGTTGCTGTCATTGATATGTCAAGACACAGTGCAAAACATTTCAGCTTCCGTGGATCGGTTGGATGGATCTAGGTTTACTCATACTTAGAGTAGACCCATTGAAATCAATGGGGCTTAAGTTAGTTTCTCCAAAATTGAGTTCAGCCCTTGGACTGAAAGAGGTTTAACATCCCTGCTATATATGAGGATGGTCAGGAGCATATTCTGTAATATGTGATTCTGCTCAAATGAAATTAAAATTAGGCGGGGTGTGTGTGTGTGTGTGTGTGTGTGTGTGTGTAGCGGGGATGAGAGCCAGTGTGGCGTAGTGTGGTTACAGTGCTGGACAGGGGCTGGGGAGATCCGGGTTCTAGTCCCCGCTCAGCCATGAAGCTCTCTGGGTGACTTTGGGCCAGTCACTGCCTCTCAGCCTAACCTACCTCACAGGGTTGCTGTGAGGATAACATGGAGAGGAAAAGGAGGATTATGTAAGTTGCCTCGGGTTCCTTGCAGGAAAAAGGTGGAATATAAATCTAATAAATAAATAAAATAAATAAAAAATAAATATTACAGCATAAAGAGGTGCAAAATTTGAATTCCTCCAAATGCTGATGACAGTTTTTCCCCCCCAGTGGCTTGTGGGCCCTTACACATTCTCCAACTGTTACCAACACTTACAGGCCTTCATTGCCAAAGATGAAAAGTCCATCTTTAATACTGTGGCGTGTTCAATCAGGTAAACCTCACCTTCAGTCTGAAGTTGCGCAGATCAAATCAGACATAGAATGATTACCCCATCTGCTGTTTGTGAGAAGTAGGCCTCAGGATCTAGCTGTGCTGCCACTTCTGGCCCAGCAAAGTAAGGGGTCCGTTTTCAAACCGGCGGTTTGCTTTGAGTGCCGTCACTACCCAGGGTGTCATGGAGGAAGCAGAATCAGGTGGAGCCCAAAAGGAATACGCCGTTCAAAGCAGGAAATACAGTGCTGCTCAGTCCAAATTATCACCAGTGAGACCTTGGGCTAACGCACATGCCCTCCTCTCTCCCAGTACTTTGCACACAAGAGGAAGAGTCAAATATTCCACTTTCACTTTAGAACAACCTGCAGTTCCACATTACATACAACTCAGGGAACTCTGGTGTGGTCTAACCGAAGTTAATTTAAATCAGCCTTCCCCCAACCTGCTGCCCTCCAGATGTTTTGGATTACAACTCCCAGCATTCCTGACCATTGGCCATGCTGGCTGGGGGGCTGATGAGAGTTGAAGTTCAAAACATCTGGAGGACACAGGTCGGGGAAGGCTGGTTTAAGCAAGCCAGGATATGTTTGCTTGCTTGCTTGTTTGTTTGGTTTAATAATATACACCACACCTTCAACACCAAAGTTCCCAGAGCATTTAAAGAACTGTGCAGTTTGATACCTCACTGATTTGTTAGGTAACTTTGTTTAGAACAAACCACAGTTGCCCTGCTTTTGTCTGGAATGCAGAATTGTGGTTTGTTCCATTCACTCTTCTCCTCTTGTGTATGAAAGAGGAGTGGGGTGCGAGAAGGGAGTACATGACCTGTAGCTCATTCATAATCACCTGAACTGTGGTTTGGTGATCGCGTGAACTGGCCTTAAAAAGTGACGGTACACTCTCCTGTAAGCAAACATATCACCATACTTTCCACTTCATCTGTTGGAAGAGAAAGGAAGGCCAGTTGGAGGGTATGCCGGAAGCCATAGAGGTGCTGACGGCGCCACTATCAGCTCTTTGAAGACAAATCAGGATGAGCTACAGCCATAAAGGGGATCCTGAGCTGCGGAGAGGCATTCCTGCAAGGGTTGCTACTGTAGCAGTCATTAATAGCACCATTCATAACAATTAGTGCTGTAATATACTGAGGCATTCTTACCAAATTAGAATGTGTTTCTACCTAAGTGTAATGCAGCCATTTATCTTGGAGAGAGGGAGTGAAACCTAATTCTGCATCTGCTAGGACAAACAGTTACAAATTGCAAAAAGGCCGTTTCCTAGAGAGACCGGCAAAGCTGTTACAACAGCTCTCAATCTGTTCCTAGATATGTTTTGCTGCAGCTGCTGCTTTCGCTTGTGCTGAGCAAGCGGCTCAGTCATGTCTATGCTATGCCACTTTGCAGCCTCTCGGGCACTTTCTTAACATACGGTACCTCCTTTTGATGAGCTTCTAATGGGGAAAGATAACAGAGCAACGGGAACATCCTTTTGTGATCATTAGTCATCATTATTACAGATTGTGCAGGAATAGTTTTTTGTGCGGCTGGACAGTTTTTCGACAGATTCAGCTAGAAATAGACTAGGAAATAGCTTGCCGCATATGTAATATATGTATGGGGTTCTGTATGCTAAGTACAAAGAGAGAGCGAAAAGAGAATACTGCAACCTAAAAAAAAAAAAAATTCAAGTTCATTGTCATGTTAATTGATCATATGTAAGCCGCTCTGGGAGCCTTTTTGGCTGAGGAGCGGCGTAAAAATGTTTCAAATAAATAAGTTGGAATCTGTCAGAACAGGGTATTGACTAGAAAACACATGGGGCCCCACTGTGCCACTGGATGAACGCCTAGGCATAGAAGAAATGAGAATGCAGAGTTAAAGAGAATAGTGAAATCCATGCTTATACAACTCTGTTTATCTTCTAGCTCAAGCACGAGGATGGGAGGAGTAAGAAACAGACCAGATGAGAAGTGAAGCTAGGAAAAACTGAGTCCCCACCCCCATATTTAACTCACTTCAGGTTTGCCTTCTTGATTGTACAGGCCAGGGATGGGGACTCGGACTCGAGGACTCGACTCGTGAGTCGGACTGAGTCCCCCCTCTGACTCGACTCGGACTCGAGTCCCAATATTTTCAATGGGACTCGAGACTCGACTCGGGACTCGAGACCAAGGACTCGTGTTCCAAAATCGTGTTCTTCAAATGCAACACGGATAGGTTTTAGGAAGTACAGCAAGTTTATTTTTTAAAATCATTTTCCTAAAATGCAACCTTTCAGACATTTTGGGTTCGTCTGCCTGGTCTGTACTTGCCAAAATCAGTTGCAGAGTTTTGAAATAAAAAGGCACACTTGTGCCTAGAATTTATTTAAGCCACACATCTGAAATAGCCTTATTTTGTTGGGAAAAAAACGCATTGATTTTAATAGGGACTCGTGGAGTCAGCTTTGGGAGGGACTTGTGACTCGTGACTCGTGAGTCACCATTTTGGACCAAGGACTCGGACTCGAGACTTGGGTCCAAAGACTCATGACTCGACTCGTGACTCAAGACCAAGGACTCTTCAACATCCCTGGTACAGGCAGTCCCCGAGTTAAGAATGTCCGACTTACAGACAACCCATACTTAAGAACGGACTTCTGGATTCCTCGGCACTATGTCATTTACGTAGAGTACATAGCATAGTATACTTCGCAATTTGCATAATTTACGCAATTTGCATAAATGCCAATTTTAACATATAGAACGCTATGCTGTTCCGACTTACATACAAATTCGACTTAAAGACATTCTTAAGAACGGAACTCATTTGTAACCTGGGGACTGCCTGTATAAGCAAAATTAAGCCAAACTTAACCTGCTTTATGCTTATCAGAATAACAATTGTGTGAGTCCCAGTCCAGTAGTATTGATCACCATTCCCTCTGATAGCAAACTTAGCTGGTTGGGTGCCTGTCAGTTTGAAAGCAAAAAGGGGCCACCCAAAAATAAGGGAATGGAAAGAAAACAATACTTTTAAGCCTCCCAAAATCTGAGCTCATAGGATGTACAGAATGTTGGGGTGTCAGTTGAGAAAAGAAGGAAAAGGAAACTGGGGGGCAGGGGAGGAGAATTGGGCCCCCTCAAGTGTTTAATAGTATATGAATAGTATCATGGAGTGGGGAACAGGGGGATGCATGCTATGACGTTAAGCAACTCCCTTCCTGCACTAAACAGGGATGTTTCAGGAGGAAGGAAAGGGAAAATGGCATAGTTTTCCCTTTCCCACTCTCCAGAACGACCACCACACCTATATAGCAGGGACAGGGAACCAGATTGGTCCCGGGGGCCAGACTGCCTCCCAGGCCCAATCTGGAGGGCTGCATGGCATCAGGGGCAGGACAAAGAGTTGGAGAGGAAGTAGAACTACGTTTCAGAGGAAGAGCAAGGAAACAGCCCTTGCTAGTGCCCAGGCAGATCCACTGCACTGCAACATTTTGTTGCAGGACCCACCACTAGTTGCATCCTATATGATCCATGAGCCCTCCACTACAGTCCTGGGCCCATAATTTGATGTAACACTTTAAATGAAGCCCCCTTATGCCTGTTTTCCTGAGACAAAAAAAAAAAAGAAAAAAGAAGGATCCCTCTAACCCCTTTCCTGGGATTCACTGGGGATCTACATAAAGTAACTGGTGATATGTTTTAATGCATTGCAGCTCCCATTATATCGGTGATAGTTAACCAAAATTCCCAATTGCCTAAATACATCCCATACATCTGTATTTATGATTGCCCAAGGTTACGTTGTGTGCCAGTATTGCTTTACTGAGCAAAGTTCTGCTAATTCTCGTAGGATAATCATTGACGATTTAAGTTGGGAAGGTCTATAAGGCCCTGGATGCAAAAAAATAATAATACTTTGGATAGCTGCACCAGATAGGGAAGGGGTGTGGGAGCAGAGCGCTGACCATTGAGCTGTCCTGAAAAGCATTTATCTGTGCCTGGCCTTCCGTCCGGATCCTTGGAAATTGCTCTGCTTTCCCAATGTTCTCTCTTCTCCTCCTCCACTGAATTCTGCTGACTTCTGCTCTGCTGTACCAACCTTTCCTCCGGGTGCTCGTTGTCCCTGTATTACAATATTGATTTTGCATGCTTGGCCTAGAGTTTGTGCAGGTGTGACGTGGGGAGAAGGTGAAGCGAACAAAGCCAAGAAAACAAGAGAAAAAGCCCTGAGAGTGCACTGTGCATGCTCACATCCCAGGAAGGCTATAAAACTCCGGTCATTCCGGAGTTACTCTCTGGATCAAGTGCTGTTGCCATCAGTCCTCACGCAAGGTTAGAATGGTCACAGCCCGATCTCCTTCAGCGCAAGGGTCAAACTAAACATTATGTTAAGCACACTTTGAAAAAAGAGGGAGAGAAAGGTATGCTTAGTAGTGGCAGCTTTCTTTTTTCAGAAAAAGCTGCCACCTGGGACACTGATCCAGATCAGGATTGTGGCAAGCAGGGAGCGATTAATTTATATACCAGCTTTCCACCCAAAAATGGTGCTCACGCGGTGGCTGACAATAAAATACAGATTAAAAACAAGACCCTAATTAAAACATCCTTATTAAAACCACCCCGGGGAGGTTTAAAAAGGGGGGAGGAGAGAACTCAATTGACTTCAATGGAGGGGAAGAATTTTGGGAGGAAATGTTTAAAAAAAAACCCATCCGGAGTGCAGTGGTCCCAGTCTGAACTGGACCCATGTGCGCTTACACTATAGCAGGGATAGGCGTGGGCACATTTGGCAATTTGCAAAACTGTCCTGGGCACCACCACAAAATGGCTGCCATGGGAGGCGTGGCAAAGGACAAGCGACCTGCTGAAAAGATTGAGTACAAGGTAGAGGAGGGGGGTCTGAGCTCCAACACACTAAACAATTCCTTTGAACCCACAGTCTACAGCAGCAACAGAAACCTATTTCACAGTAATCCCGGCTGCTGATAAGAAAATGTGTTTGTTTGTTTGTTTAAAGTGGGAGGGGCAGAGCCAGGGCCAGATTAAGATAGGGGCTATTGGAGCTGCAGCTCCAGGCCCCTACCAGAAAATAGGCCCACAATCAGGACCGGTGCAGGGCAGTTTGGCGCCCCAGGCGAAATAATATTTAGCGCCTCCCCCCAAAGCAGCCCTGCTCTGCAAAAAAAAAAAACCCTGCGCCGCCACCACCAACCTACCTTCCCCCCGCCCTGGCTGCTGCTGCTGCTGCTGCCGCCGCCGCCGAGAAGGAGGAAGTGACGCGACGGGACCCCCGCGCTGTTTTTTGCCGGGGAAACCATGGCAACAGGGCTGTTTAAGCCCTGTTGCCCTGGTTCCTCCCGCCAAAGCAACGCGGGCGGGGCTCCGGAAGCGACACGATGCGGAGAAGGTAGGTGGCGGGGAGGGGTCGGGGGTGGCAGTGATGGCGGCAGCGGTGGGAGGCGCAGCAGCAGCGAGCGGGAGGGCGAGGGGAGGCGCAGCGGCGAGCGGGACGGGAGGGCGCGACGGCGGCAGGCGGGCGGGAGGGAGGGAGGGAGGGAGGGGTGACGGAGGCCTGGCGGGAGCGGCGCAGCGGAGGCAGAGGCCTGGCGGGGGCGGCGCAGCGCCAGCGAAGAGGAGCGCAGCGTTTCTGCGCCCTCTTCAGCCGCGCGCCCTCCTCAGCACCAGGCCCATAATGCTCTTAATCCGGCCCTGGGCAGAGCACCTTGATGGGCGCCAAGAAAGGTGTCAGGCAGCACATGGTGCCATGAGCGCCATGTTGCCTACCCCTGCACTAGAGTAAGAAAAAAGAGAAGCCTCAGCTACACGCTATGTGATGATTAGTATAATGTGTAGTGGCTCTTAGGGACCAACCAGTCGGGTGCTTTTTAAACTTTCCCCAGCCAGAAAAGAGTGGCAGCGGTAGTGACTGATAGGGGCAAGACTGATCCAATATATTACGCACGCATGCACGCACATCTTCAGTATTTTCAAATATGGACCTGGAAAGAAGCCCTTGCAAGTCCCCTTTTAATGATTTATGTCTATCTTCACACACCGAGGGGGAAGGAGAGGAGGATCATCTGTCAGGCACACTGTGGGTTCCACGAACAACCCACACTGCGTAGCTTATTCACAGAGTGGCTTAGCCTGACGTACGGCCCCGTGCCTTGTCTCATTTCCCTTCTCTGACCCACAACCGCTAGAACGTCTACCCTGAAATCTTCTCAGCTCCCCTCTCTATTTCTTACAGAGCAGTAACAATGTACCTCTTTATCATTCCTTTATCAATGTGAAAAAATCACAATTGCATTAGTGACTGTATTGGCTGAGCAAGAGCTGAAACTTTTTTGGTGCCCCTGAAAGGAGGCATCGGGGGTTCCAGGGTCTCCCAAACCCACCTGCTGAGCACCACAGCCCAACTTTGCTCCTCACGCCTCCCCAACCCCCTGGTGTGCTCCCACCAGTTCCCGCCTCCTGCCCCACCATGCGCCCCACCCTAACCATGGCATGGGCAGGCAGGAAGGCTGCCGGAGGTGGGCAATTAAGCTTTACGTTCTCCAGCCCGCAGCCACAGAGGGCGCATGGCACAGCCCACACTGTGCATGAAGAAGGCCCAGGTTCAATCACCGGCATCTCCAGTGTAAAAGGAGCACAGGAAGTTCGGCTGAGAAAGACTCCCTGTCTTAGATGCCTTGAAGCAGGGCCGGATTAACATAGGGGCGATTGGAGCGGCCGCTCCAGGCCCATAACAGAAAAGAGGCCCACAATATAGGGACGCGCGGCACGATTTGAGTTAGCTCTGATCGTTATCATTCAGCATAATTAATGATTTTTTCAAGATTAGAAAGGTGTTCTAAGCACATCTGCATTACAGGCTTGAGGCAAGACCTAGCAAGAACTGTTGTTCTCAAATTAGCATTTCGGTAGGTTTTTGCATTTCAATCACTGTTACTACATTTCTTTGAAGCACATGGGGGGCTTGCTAGGGTCTGTAATATTCAGATTTAGAAGGGACCTCTCTCTCCAGCCTCGAGCAAAAGATCTTTCTGATTCGCAGCTCAATTGTTCAAATGCTAGTTTAACAAAAAAACAAAAACAAAAACGAAACAAAGCAATAAGAACAACACAATTATTCTTGGTCAAGCAAAGCTTCCTGGCTTTTTGTTGTGGCTGCTTTTTCTTTTTTAATAAATAAATTTGGGGGAAATTGGGAAGACCCTTACTGATGAGCTGCAGGAGTTTTTGAGTTTTGGCACTTTAATGGTAATTAAAATATTTAATTTGTTTTAATATAAAATTGCGTCTTCATTTTATTTATTTCCATAAAAAGGCCCACCAAAATCCTCAGCACCAGGCCCATAATGCTCTTAATCCGGCCCTGCCTTGAAGGGATCACAGCGCGAATAGCCAAACCTGGGCCAGTGATCTGACTCAGGATAAAGCAGCTTGATGATAGGTTCTCTGTTCACCTTCTGAAGTTAGGCAGCTGGGCCTTCTTGGTTGTGGCACCCTGTTTGTGGAATCCTCTCCCCGGGAAGACTTGCCTGGTGCCTATGTCTTTTCAGTGCCAGACCATTTTATTTTCCCCAGGCCTTTAAAAACAACTATCAAAGGTTTTAGTCTGTTCCTGCTGATGCTGCTGTGCTGAGTTATTTATATACTACTTGATATTGCAGTTCATTGGGTTTTTAAAAAATTGTTTTATGCTTTACAGCTGTTTTTAAGTTGACTGTGATGCCTCCTTAAGAGTATTTACACTGAAGGTGCTCGGTACATATTGTACAAAGAAAGGGATGTTCCTCCACCAGCCCCCAGTAACTCTGCTCTCCACAGCTTTTACAGAATTCTGTGCTTACAAGACGTTGTGACGAAAATAACTTAGAGGCAAACTACATGTTGGGTTTACTGTGAAGTATACAGCTATACCTATCGTTTTTCTTAAATTGATTATGGGGGGGGATTGGGGGGAGGACACAGTACACAGGGAGGGAAAGTTTTTCACTTCTGCCTCCCCCCCCCTGCAGCCCCCCAAAATCCTTTTAAGATCCAGGATATATGTTTCTAATTTTGCAGCTGATTTACCAGTTTTCATACTCCATGGGTTCATAGAAAAAGAACAAGTGTGCGATTAATGCAGTCCTTTGGATTTTGCAATACTGTTATAAAAGAGTGTTGCCCTGGGACTGGAAAGCAGAAGGGAAGCGCACTCAGTCTCTGGTCCTACCCATTGACCAGTCTAAGGGCCAGTGGGAGGCCCCGAGGCACCTCCCAAGAAGAACATCACAGCAAGGCAGACAAAACAACCTGGCTCCATCCATTGGCCAGAGAAGGAGCAGCTACAGGGAGCTTGCTTCCCCACTCCCTGCCAGAAAGAACCAACACTCAGCTCCAACTGCTGGTTGCCCTCAGGGCCAAAACAGGCATTACTGTAAATCTGTATCTAGCAGCTATGTTGTTTTTCATTTTTTTACTCTTAGAGTAGGCACAGGGGGCCTGATCCAGATCTTAAAAGCTCCCCACTCCCCTTATGCTAGGCTCCTGATCTGGACTGGCTCCTGATCTGGACAATCCAGATCAGGACCACCTTGCAACTACTCTAGAGTAAAAATGAAAAAAAGAAAAGAAAAAAAAGAAATAGCTGCTACATACAGTTTTGGCCCTCAGAATCCAGAAGTCCCATTGGTCAGAGGACCAAGGTGTGTGTGTATGTGGGCGGGGGTGTGTGTGTCTTTTTGTTTTGTACAATTAAGGTTATAAGCTACCTTGAGGATCTTTCAACCAACAGAAGTTTGTAAATCTTCAAAATAAGCAACAGGAATGATTCAAATGCAAGTTTTCTTACTTGATGCATCTGGGTATTCTAAGATTTTCCCATTTGTCTTTGGCTTGTTCACATAGGTTGTGTAGAGATTATTATGTATTTATTTCTCTAGAATGAGGGAAGCGACTTCCCCTGGATTGCTACCACAGCACTAGCCCAGATTCAGCACCTGTAATGTGATCACTGTGCAGATGTAGGAGGGAGGGAAGGGGGCTTCTCTGAAGGTCAAACAGCTACGGGTTAAGTTCACTGCCCTTGCCTGATCAGCCACCTCTGATAGTCCCATATAAATTAAGGGTTCAATCCTATGCATGGTTAGATGGGGGGGGGGGAAATCCTACAACTTCCAGCATCGCCTTAAGGGTGGTAAAATTGGCTAGATCAGATTGCAAAAGGTCCAGAGAAAACTGCACACTGTTTAAAGGGTTACGTTCTTCCTTTTTTACATTTTTATGTTGTCTTTCATCCAAGGAGCTCAACACAGCATACATGGTCAACCCTCACCCACCCCTTTGTCTTCACGACAACGCTGTGTAGTAGGTTAGGCTGAGAGAGAGAGTGATTGGTCCAGGGTAACCTAGTGAGTTTCACAGCCAAGAGGGGATTTGAACCTGGGTCTCCTTGGCCCTAATCCAACACTCTAGCCTGGCTCTCCCCAACATGGGGCCCTCCAGACTGCAATTCCCATCATTCCCAGCCAGCCAATGGCCATGCAGACTGGGAATGAAGGGAGTTGGAGCCCAACACATCTGGTGGACACCGAGGTGGAGAAGGCTGCTCTAACCACTGCACCGCACTGGCTTTCAAATGTCAGTGCATCTGTCCTGGCAGATAATTAAAAAGAAGTAAATAAAAGGAAACAAACCTCAAAATGCTCTAAAATTTGATGGGGTAGGAAAGGCAGGAGCATATTACTTGTCATGGAGACGTGATCCAGTCGTCTCACACAACAATTGTGCAAAATGGGCCCACATCTATTGCAGCAGGATTATTTGCCTTTCTGGTTTCCACTTCAACAGGGTAGAGTTTGAAGTATGGTACTATGAAAATATACAAACATGCTTTGGACAAGTGCAGTCCCATTAGCCAGTTGCCTGCCTTCCTGTTTTCTGTTTAATACTCATAAAATCAATAAAATGGCAAGTCATTAAAAAAATGCATTGATCCGATTGCATGGCAGGACACCACAAAAATGAACACTTATGCCATAGGAAAGTCTTTAAAAATAACCTCCTTGCTTCTGATAAGCTGTAGTCTATCATCAGGACCAGCATCAGGTTTGAGTGGGCCCCCCTAGCCCTGGCAGAGCTGCTGCTGCTGCCACTGCCATAGAAGCTGCCAGCCGACCCCCAGGTGAGCTCATCCGACACCATGTTCCATTTCCCACAATGCAATGCCCATCAGATGCCAATTGTGCGGTGTGAGGGTTTGAGGCCTACACAGGATTGGGTTTGTTGAGGCCTACACAGGCTTCGGTTTGTTGAAGCCTGAAGGCCCAAACACTCCACGATGGGAGGGGGAGTTTGAGAGTTTTAAGTTACCCAATAGAAGTTTAGAATCAGTTCTCCAGTGCGGGGTCACATGGTTATAACCTTCCAGTCCTGGGAAGACTATATATGTGGGGTGTGGTCAGCTAGCAGTTGGAGAGTGTGTGCTGAGCAGCAGAGAGAAACAGCAGAGAGAGAACTTGGCTAGCTGACTGCATAGAAATTAGGTAGACTGAAGTTAAACGTAGAGATCATTGGACTGTTGTTGTTTGTTTTATTTTATCATACCTGCTTTTGATTTAAAACCACTCTATTAAGTAATTTCCCTACTACTATAAGTAAAGTTTGTTGTGTACCCTGGAGTTTGGAGTGACTTATTCACACACCTACAGCCTACACCCATGTTACTGGGGGAAGCAGGCAAAGGACTGGGTCTTTGGGGAGAGGCAGATATCTCCCAAAGGCAGATCAAGGGGTCCCTGCAGTAGTGGAACCCTGACATGCGGATGGTGGGATTGGCGGCTGCAGCAGTGCCATTATCAGCACCAGCGATGGTAATGCTGGGCGGGCCAAGTGGCAGCAATACTTGGGAGGGCAGGCAAGGTAGGTGTTCGCCTCAGTGGGCTTTGCTAGTGTGCATAGGCCCTAGCAGCTGCTCGAGTATGCTGCGGGCTGCCACTGGGCCTGGCTGTAGTACATACAGACACAGTAAGCTTTCCTGACGGTCAAATGACATGTGATGTTAATTACGTAGTGTGCTGCTGCTGCTGCTGCCCCTCTTGTTTTTATTTATTTGAAAGTAAGTGTGCCCAATCCAGATCAGGACCACCACGCAGAGGGAGGGGAGGTTTAAAACTCCCACTCAGCCTCTTCCTTCCCAAAATTATCTCTTCCCCACCCCCACCCCACATGGGGGTTAAAAAAGAGAGAAAAGGCCTCCATTGTTGCCATTGATGGGGGAGATTTTGGGAAGGAGGCAGTTGGAGGGAAGGTTGAAAGCTCCCCTCTCTGTGCACCGTAGTCCTGATCAAGAGGGGTGTTGTGGCATGCTTAGTAAATAATGTAACATGCCCTTTGACCCTGAGAGAGCAATCCTTGAACATTAAAGCAAAAGTACGCCAGGAGGGGAGAGGGAAGAACATGAGCCCAGCACTTCACATTGGCTCCTTCCTGCTTGTGAACAGAGAGCACTAAAGTACAGTTTAGTTTTATGTGCGAATACAGCCTAAATCTGAAATCTAAGAACATTTCCACGCTGCTAGTTTAATAGCTGTCCCTTTTGTCCAAGGAACCTTGAGAACAGTAGTTCTGGGGAAGAAGGTCTGGGGGTCTCTAACAGGGAATTCTCACCACCCTGGTACTCCGGATTCTCTGGCAGGGTAGGGAGGCATTATAATTAATCATCATCATCAGGCGATCACTCTTGACCGAGTAAGATTGTCTTCCGGGATAAAAGGAGGAAATTCTAAAGAAGATTGTGTAGACTCTAGCGATGGGTCCGTAAGTGACTGTGGAGGCCAATTCTAGATCCACACAGCTTCCCACAGTGAGGACACAGGTTACCAGATAGAAGAGGGTCCTGTAAAGGATTCATTTGACGTGCTTTTTGCTTAGCACGTTTCTCCCTTTCACCTTGCACTCGGGCTTCTTCAAAGTCCATGGAAACTTTGTGAAAGGCCAACCTCCATTTAGATTGTTCATGGGCCAGAGCTTCCCAGTTTTTGATGTTTATATTGCATTTTTTTAGATTAGCCTTATGAACATCTTTAAACCTCTTATATTGACCACCGATATTCCGCTTTCCATCCTTGAGTTGGGAGTAAAGTAACTGCTTTGGGAGACGGCAGTCAGGCATTCGAACAACATGACCGGTCCACTGAAGTTGGCGTTGAAGGATCATTTTTTCAATGCTAGTAGTCTTTGCTTCTTCCAGTACACTGACATTTGTTCGCCTATCTTCCCAAGTAATTCGCAGGATTTTCCGGTGTAAACAGAACCAAGGACTGTATTAATGTTGTTAGTGCATGCTACTTTTGATGGAGCTCAAGTACCTATGGATTCGTTTTGGCTCAGGTGTACATTAACAACGCCTATGGATTTTTATGTTGTTAAGCACATCGCTTCAGTATGTAACTCTTTCTGTCTTTTCCCTCTAGTACTGTTCTCAGTCAACTGAAAATATGTTTCAGTATATGCATTCTCACACTCTCATCTCGCTGTAAGCTTGTTCTGCACAGTCTTGGTGATGGAACACAGCTCTTGAAATATGCACTGTACTTGCCATGTTTGACAGACAAGATTTCTTAGCATTAAAAGAACAACAACAAGGACGATCAAATGAATGAGTAGGGAGCTTCAAAATGGAGCTTTGCTTGAGATCACTGAATCGACGCTGCTACAACTTACAGAGACACAATATGTAGCTGAAATATAATTCGTCAGTGTTAAATCTAAATGAGGTAACAGCTAGTTTCTGTCCCACTGGAGCTCATTAAGTTATCAGTAGGGGATTGTGAGACAGCAACAACAGAGTGTACTTTTAAGTTCCTTTATGAACAATCTAAGGCAATACTGTCAAGTCATTCACTTTGCCATGAAAACCACTGCACTATGTATTGTCAGAAGAGATTTTTGACATTTGTGTTGTTTTTAGGGGGAATCCTAAGCAACCATCAGGCCCTGTTATGTTGACAGTCACTAGTCAAGGAAGGAATGCTGTCTTAGGGTAGCATAGAGATGCCAATTCAGGAAAATCATGAGGTATAGTGTCATTCTAGGACTTTACTACTTCAGACTTAGAAAACTAGCAAATATATGCAGGGGGAGAGAGATTCCAGCCTTGTTTTCTACATTCACCAGGGATAGGCAAACACTCAATATTTAGGAAGGACTTTCCTACATGATTTGGTTGAGTGTGGAGTCCCCACGACACCCCTGTAACCAACAATGTAGCTGGAAATGTTTTCTGCATTTCACCAGCTTCTACCTAATTTATCTCCTTCTATGTCCCTTGAAATCCTAATTTCTTGATGACATGCTTGGCAGCAAACCATCATCCGGATTATGTGTCAGGTGACAATATCATGACATAAACCCGTGTTTAGGAGCAGGATCGTCCTCCACTATTATTCACTACATATGCATCCCACTCTTGTGATTAGTGAGCTCACCTGGTCTCAGTTGAAATTGGGCTCTACAAACTGAACTATTTCCCCAAATGTCCAAAAATAGCTCTTTTTCTCTTTTTCTGAGCCCAATTTGGAAGCCATGTTGCACTCCTGATTATGTCATTGGAGTGCCACTGGGTTTCCGATCACTCTGCCTTCCTTTCTCCCAGACTTATCTGGCAATGAGACAGTTGCACAGGTCTCTCTCTCTCTCTCTCCACCAAAATGCCCAGGATGTTGCAAAAGCAGCAGCCCCGTTGCAACGAAACATTGGAAATGTGGTTCTCCAGGACTCCTTGTGCCAGAGATGCACTGTTGTAGCATTCTAATGATGCATGGAGTGAGGGTGGAAGGAAAGCATGACTTTGCTTCTGCTGACCCACCACTATTTGGGAAAAGGGAAGGGCTAGTGGGGGAAGAAAGGTTGGCTAGTAGTGGGGTTGGATAGAGGAGATCCAGAATGAAGTAATAGAAGCCCAGGCCCATATTTGGAAGCCTCACTTTGCATTAGATGTTGTTTAGGAGTTGAGCTGGAAGCAGTAGCCAACTCCTGCAGTCCAAGTTCTGCTGTCGCATCAATATTGTTACTTCAAAGCACTTCTCAACTGTACTAGTGCCTGATCGCCTCTACCTACTTTACACCTTCAGCCAAAGGGAACCCTTACCTTGTTGACAAGTTCTGCTGCCCTTTCTGGAGAACACTTTTGCTTAACATTCTTGTACTGTAAAGAATAATAGCTTTCCAAGACTGGAGAAGAGATTGCCCATCATAAATAATCAAAGGAGAAGACGAATGCTTGCACAGGGGATGCATTTGTAATCATATACTTTGTGTGCCCTGAATATCTATGCCATGAGACATCATATCTCATTCCCGGACCATTCAGAGAGATGGTCTTACTAAATCACTTGTCATTTTAAAAATGTATTGACAGAATTAATGTGATATACCGTATGTATTTTTTATTCTAACCCTTAGGAAGCTGTGGAATACTAGGTTGCCTTTCTTCCCAGCAGGAACCTTTATTGGGCTGGCTCTTATGTTATATGTTTTTTCTGACTGGTTTGAGAAAGTTTTAATCTTTTATGTTGCATTTTAAGCAACCATGTCCTTTTTCTTTTTCACAGTTTCTCATTTTGCTTATTCTCCCAACACACTTTTATTTTTGCGATGTGTTTAGAACAATATGGCCTACATGTTCCTTGCTGAGCAGCTTCAGTCTCCGTGTAAACAGTAATATACAGATAGAAGGGGCACAGTGAAAAAGTTAGAAACCTAGGAAGCTGCCTTATACTGAGCCAGGCCATTGGTCCATCCAGCTCAGGACTGCCTACACTGACAGGGAGAGGTTCTCCAGGGTTTCACATGGGAGTCTCTCCCATCCTTACCTGGAGGTTAAACCTGAGACCTTTTTGCATGCGAGGCCATTTGCAGTGGAGGCTGGTGACTCCAGTTTCAGCGGGGCTGTATATCCACTGCGGATTTTCATCTGAATTTTAAGAAGCTTCTGTGGTGCTGAACCCTGTAGCCAAAATACGTTCAGCACCATGGATAGCACCTTAAAAGTTTGTAGTGCAATCTGGAGGGGATACACAGCACCGCTGATGTTGGAGCCACCAGCCTCGGAGGCTCTGCTGGCTATTTGTCCATCTAGCCCAGTCTGATGATCTGGCAATGGCATTCCAGGGTCTCAGGCAGAGTTCCCCATCACCTGCTACCTGATCCTTCTAACTGGAAAGGCCAAGGATTGGACCTGGGACTCTCTGCATGCAAAGCATGTGCTCTACCACTGAGCTATGGTACATTCTTCTTGGAAAGGAATGGCGGAAGTGAAGACAGTAGAGGAAAATGAATGGTGGATTTTTAGAGGGAATACCGAAAGGCTGCAAAGAAGGACCTGATGACTGAAAACATCTTGCCCAGATGTGCAGCATGAATAGACAAAAATCTGAAAAGCCACACTAATACCTGTTCACGGAGCTACTCTGGCCTTGTGGCTTTGAGCTTGATGTTTGTATAATTGGATTGCTGCAACATTGGGGGGAATTATTTATCAAGTAAAAGTTTGACTGCAACATTCTGGGTGTTTGGGAATGTTGCAGTCAACAAGGCCGCTTTGGCCGAAAAAGATACTATAAGAAACTTGGATCAAGTGATGCAAAATGTATATGGCTTAGGGCAAAATGATTGGGAACCACGTAATTGATGGGATATGAGTCATGGTTCCCAGCTCACACACATCAGCACCCAATGAAGTGAAAGAAAGTTGGCCTCTTCTACAACCTGGAGCTATTTTGCTGAATTAAAGGCTGGAAGTATCTAATAGCAGGAGAGGGTAGGGAAGAATCATAAAGGTGATAAGTTGCCTACTGCCGTGCTTGGGGAAATCATAATGACTTGCATTTACATAGTTGCCTTTTATACTTTCCATGAAAATGTGCCACAGGTTTCTTCACTAAGCCGTTGATGTTCATTTTAAAGCCATTATGGCCCCATCATGCACACCAGACATTATTAACAACAATTGTTATGAGCTATTATCTGAAGTATTGCATGATTAGTCTAGGACCTGCTTGGAATGAGAACAAAAAAAATAGCCAGCTGCTTTTCCAGCCCAGCCTCCTTATGTACAAGAAATAAGGAACTTAGGGGTGATTCCCTTATGTATGAGAAATAAGGAACCTAGGGATGAACTTAGGGTAGCAAATTCAACACATGTAGATTTCTAGACAATTTTGGCAAGGTTAAAATTAAAAAGTCTGCTGAATGCTCCAGAATGTGTTAAAGTCATGACTGAGCATGGCTACTTCTCAAAGGTTTTTCCAGGACATGCTGAGTTGTAATCCTGACAAATGTTGTAGCATGCCAAAGGCTGTTTCACTGCATCACAAGGACATGGACCCATGCTACAATGACAATGTAAAAAATGGTCATCTTAATTGTCCTTTAGAATTGGATTGGCCAAATTATCATGGAACCAGAATGTTTAGATTACAGGATTGCAGGAGAAACTGCATGTTAGGGATGAGATGGGGATCCAAGAGCTGAAAATCAGGGTAAACAGATCCCACTTGGCTTATGTACCAATCCTATTAGACTATTATTCCCAAGTAGCCTTCTTGAAGTCAGTGGAACTATTCCAGTATTATTCTGGAGAGGGGGATGAGGTTCTTATCATCCCACATATGTATGCAGCATATTCATATTAAGTTTACCAGCACATATGAACAATCCAAACTAGAAAGTTTTCAGCCAGTGTGGTGATGTGTTGGATTTGGGATACCTGGGTTTAATCACCACTCAGCCATGCAAGTCACTGGGTGACTGTCAGCCTAACCTCACAGGGTTGTGGAATGGGTAGGGCCGATAGCTAAGTGGTAGAGGAAAAATGCTTTGCATGCATAAGAACTGTGTAACACTAAGAGTTGGTGCCTGTGTTTTCTCGCTTTCTTTTCTTTTCTTTTCCCATCTCTCTTTCCTTTGGTGTCATATCTTTTATTAGGTTTTAAGCCTCAAGACAGGCTTAGGTTTTAAGCCTCAAGACAGGGACTGTCTTATTTGTATTGATCTGTAAGTTACTCTGGGAGCCTTGCTCTCTGCAGAGTGGGGTGCAAATGCTTTGAATGAATGAATGAATGAATGAATGAGAGCTTGGTTCACTCTCCCATTAAAGGCAGTAGAGCTGGGAAAGATCTGTGCCTAAGACCCCGAAGAGCTGCCGCTAGTCAGTGTAGACAAGACTGGGCTCAAGGGACCAATGGTTTGACTCAGTTTCCATTTTTTAATACATTGTTCATATGCGAAACATGATATAAGTAACCCCCATGTCTGCTACACGTAATTCTTTGGGGAAAGGGTGGGATGCAAATATCATTAATATTTTAAAAAGGTAGGATTCAATTATATTAAATTAATTCCCTTGGTGAGGCATAATAAAGGCCCCTCATTCTTCCAGCATTTAACTTTTTCAAAGCGATAGGTGTCTGACTATGGATGTAACCCTATGTATGCTTACCTAGGGGCATCCTCCAAAAGGCAGAGGTCAGGCTGCCTGCCATCTTTTGTGTGCTTTTGTGGCCTTCAAAAGCTGAATGGCAGAGAGAAGCTTGACAATCAAGACTTCTCTTCTCACTATATGACCTCTCCCTGCCACAAAGCACAGGAACAGTTTTTGGATTGTGAGATATAGCCAGAAGGTACAGACTCACACAAGGCTTTGTGAATGCCTCACCACATTAAAAACTGGGTGGAGTATGCTGATTTTCCTTTGCCGCTCACTCCTTCTACCCTCTCCCTTCGGGGACATGTTCGGTGACATGAAACTTCTGCACAATTCCAAAAGGTGTGGCACAGGTATGAGTCGGTTCTAGAATGGCAGAGAATCTAGTGCAGCCTTCCCAAAAATGGTGCCCTCCAGATGTTTTGGATTTCAACTCCATATCAGCCCCAGCTGGTATGGCCAATGGTCAGGAATGCTGGGAGTTGTAGTCCAAAACATCTGGAGGGCACCAGATTGCGGAAGACTGGTCTAGCGGCTCAACCTGCCAATATTGGGCTTCCTGATGATGATATAAATGTGTACATTGTCCTACAACACAAGTCTCCCAGTCTTTAGACCTGGTCCATTGATACCAAGGTCTATAATCCAGAGTCTGGTGTTTACAGCCCCCTTTTTTGTTAATGTCCAGCAAGAGTGTCCATAGGATAACTTGTTTCCTCTGTTTGCAGTGCCTACACAGAGCCTTACAAGGTGTGCCCTATCTCTGTGATTCCTGTGGAAGATGTCACATCAGATGAGGAACAGAAAAGTTCTGGAGATGAAGACAGTAACCAGGGGGATTCCAATCTCATCCACAAGGTAAAAGTCCAAGGTTTTTTTATTTTGGAGCAGATCATGTGACAAATCAAATCGATCTCGGGAAGTGCCTCAAGCAACAGATTTTTCCAGCTGGCTGGATGCACCCACTGCCTGCAGCAACCGCAGTGTGTCATGCTGATGCACTGTTTCACACCTATCTAAACTGCAGTCAGGATCAGGTGCAGTGCCAGTACTGCGTCGGCAGTCAGAAACAGCCCTGGCATGTCTTCATTACTGACATCCTTACTCCTCTTTAAGTAGGCACATTCTCTTGTGCTCCCAAGTTCAGCCAAAGCAGGACCGTGAGGTTGCTGATAACAACTGGCAGCCCCTGAGGCAAAGCTGAACTCCTGAGAGCTGCCTGGCTGCTGCCATCTGCCCCACAAAACACCAGCGCAAACAGGGCCGGTGCTACCATTAGGCCAACTAGGCAGCCGCCTAGGGCGCAGGGCTAAAGGGGGCGCTTGAAAAAAAAAAAAGCAGCGCTCTCAAGTGGGAAGGGGGGCGCTAAATATCTGATCTTGCCTAGGGCACCAAATTGCCTTGCACCGACCCTGAGCGCAAGCCCCTTCCCCTTCCTCTTGCCAGAAACAGGTACTTCAGACTATGGAAAGAGGAGGCAGAGGGAGAGAGACAGACGTGTACATGAAGGAGGGAAACAAGAGAAGAACAGAGACTCCCTGTTAAGCCTGCCTGGCTGCCCCCTTCTCCTGTCTTTTCCTCTTGCTCACATGCATACCTTTTTTCTTTCCATTGCATGGCTGAAATGTTTTTTTCTTCTGCTAAAAGGAGGTGATGGGGCAACTACGCACAGGTGAGGCCACTGCTTGCCAAGCATCACACATGTTCACATGAAGCTGTTACTAAGCGGTGTCAACAGGACAAACCCTAACAATGTGACCTCAGTTAGGGAATGTGTTTGTTTGTTTGTTTGTTTGTTTATGGGTTTATAGGCCTCCCTTCAACAGGTTCCCAGGGTAGTTTACAAAAAAAAAAGTTACCATTAAATTAAAATAAATTAAAATCAAAACATTCAACCAATAATATGAAAACACCACAAAATAAAAGTGCAGGATCAATCCATCAGGAGAAATAAAACAAAGCAGCATAAGAGCAATGTGTACAGAGTATATACAAGCCAACTTCAAACCCTGGCTTCACACTGGCTTAGAGGAGAGACAAGTCAGGGTTCTGCTGAGTTCAGATAGTAATGCTACTTTTTTCTGCCCTGACAAGTTTCTATTACAATAGCCGACTTGGTTTGCAGGAGAAACCAAGTCGGAGCAATCAGGCAGCACACGCCAGCAGGGTGCTCCTCACCGATAAGGCAGAATTCTCACTGCTTCCTCTCTGTACTATGCTCTTTCCCTCTCTTCTTATCTACTTCAACAGTGCCGTCCATATTGTCCATGTGCAGAAATGGAACATCTGCAACAATACAGTGCAGAGTAAGGCGGAATATCAATTTCCAAAGACAAGGGGGTTCAGGAGATAAGCAAACACCAGAGTAAAAGGGCATCTATCATCAAAACTATTTGAACCATGGCATCCTCAAAACCAAAAGAGATTTATTTAAATACTATTAACAACATTCTAATATATGCATGAAAATATCTGAAAAGTGGTATGCTGGATACTGCCCAATTTGTCCTGATCAACATTGCCCAATAAAAGAATGAAAATTAGGATGTAGTTTGGTGTTTGAAACAGTACTTGGCTCACTTTGCGATTTACTGCTACATGTGAGGCTTTTCACACATTTCCCACTATCCTCTTAAACTTTTAAGAATTCGTCATAAAAGTTTGCACTGTCTGTTTTTCCAAAATTTACTGTATCATAGATACTCCTGACCAGATTGAACAGAAATGGTGGCATATCACTGAAATTATAATATAACACTTGCCATAGTTGGTCATGTATTGTGGAGGCTCATTCTGAAGCTTTCAGACCAAAAATATATATATATCTCCCTCCACCCGCCGTGTTCTGTGGGAACTTTAGCCTCTTTACCAAAAAGCAATGTTTGACTGATGAAGTACATGTTAATTGTCCAAGTACCCAGCAAAGTACTGAGGATTCGCACATATGACAACCCATCGTGGGTTGCTGTGCTGTTGTCCGAACACAGACCACTAACTGCAGGTTTGCTTATTTTTCAACAGCAAGTCACCCTGACAACCCATGGCTTGTTCTAGGGGTTGTTCAGCCCACGATGGGTGACTGTCATGCTGTCCAAACCCAGGAGACCAATTCCATTATGGGTTGTGAGGATTGGCTAATGAGCCGCTTGGCAAAAGAGGCAACCCCCCATGCCACTCTTTGTGATCTTGCCCATGCCGCTGCCACCAGCGTCAGCCACTCCACCGATGCCCAAGTGGCACTTAGTTTGGAGTGACCATCACTGCTTCGGCACCCTTTAAAAAAAAATTGGTTTCAGAAAGTTGCTCAACTATGTTCGTCTATTATTATTATTATTATTATTAGACTTTTTCAAGTGCACACGTATACCTGTCCGAAACGTGTAGTCTGGCGTTGTTGGTGGCCTTGTACATTTCAGCTGACAAAGAGCAGTTGAGTTATGAGTAGGTAACAAACAGATATTGACAAGACGAGATTGCATATATACAGTCATGCCTTGGATTGAGAGCATAATTCGTTCCGGAAACATGCTTGTAATCCAAAACACTCTTATATCAAAATGAAATCCCCCCAAAAAATGTGTGAGATTTTTAATTTACGGTAAGCCATACTACAGTACTTGTATTACAAGACGTCGCTTGTATATAAAGTGAAAAATAAATAAATAAATATTTAAACATTTGTTTGTCTTGCAAAACGCATCTCAAACCAAGTTACTTGTAATCCAAGGTATTACTGTAGGCTACTTTGTGCACAGTTGCCAGGGACCAAGTGCCTAGGTGTCAATTGAAAAGCACCAGTAAAGGGAGGAAAGCGGCAAAAGTAGGTGCACCAAAAGGGGGTGGGGAGACAATATCATCCACCTAGCAATGTTATCCTCTGGCTTTTAAGTGTTGAACTGACAGTTCTCAGTGCCCTCCACCTTTTCAACACTTCCCTGAGTCTCCAGCTACTCCAGAAAGGGGAGATATTAACTCCCTCCCATTTTTGGAGCATTTACTGCTGCTGTTACTGTGGTTCCCTGGCAGTTCTTTCGAAAATTCCTCTTCATTTACTTCCCAGCCCTTTCATTTGTGCAAATTCCCCCTCCATTTACTTCCCAGCCATTAAATTTGCATATATTTCTGTGGGTTGTTTTTTTTTTTTTTTTTTGGAACTGTCAGGGAACCGCAGTAGCCACAGCAGTAAGTGCTCTGAAAAGGAGCTGCAAAAAGTGGGGGGAAGTTAATATTCCCCCTTTCTGGACTGATTGGAGACTTGGGGAACTGCTGAAATGATAGAGGGCACTCAGAACTGTCAGTTCAATATTTAAAAGCCAGAGGATTACATTGCTAAGTATGTTGTGTGTGATATTGCTGTCACCCCCTTTTGATGCACCTACTTTCATCATTTTTTCCTCTTTACTGGTGCGTTTCAATTGACAGCTAGGTACTTGGCCCCTAGCAACTGTGAAAGTAGCCTATATGCAGTCTCAAGTATGTTATCTACTCCACTTCCACACTCCCTTGGACAGCTAAAAATTTCAAGGACATTTACAAGGCAAGACTACACATATTGGACAGCCATGAATGAATGCACACTTGCACACTTCCAAAAGACCACCACCACCACTAATATAACAAACAGAGTTGCGCAATTTTCAGGGGTTGAAAAAATACAACCTCAACTGCACTTTTTTGAGGCTCCGAATCCCACCCCCCGACAGCGAATGAAAAGGGGTTGAGATCAGAGCGGAGAGGGGGAGACAAGATAGGTTCTGCTGCAAAGGACACTGGGATACCAGTTGGAGGACTGAGGAGGAAGAAGGGAGAGAACGTGCTATGGTGAGCCTGATTGTTGGGCGCACCGTGGGTTGTTCCCTGAACAACCCACACTGCGTATCTTATTCCAGGGTGGCTTAGCATGTCATGTGAATGTGCCCACTGGCACTGTCTCTCTCTTGTTGGAAAATCCCTAGGCCAAGATGCAGTAGTTGTAAAACATGAGCAAATTTCAATGCACTTTCACTTAAGAAGAATTGGCAGACATAGGTAGGTTCAGATGCCAAAAATAGTACCAGGGATTTGGAAATGAGCTAATCTTGTGAAAACAGTATTGGGTTGGTCTAGTAGCAAGAGTGAGTTTTTGATTTTCTTTTCTTTTTTTTTAATGTTTTGCTTCTTGGTCTATGGTTTCCATCTCCCAGGAGGAAATTAGCCTGAATGAGATCACCTAGCAGATAAGATCTATGGTTTTATCTGGAAAGTGTACTTTAAAAAAAGCAACTTCTTATTGTAAAGAATTTTTAAGAGTCTCTACTGAGGTTGGGAAGGATCTGCTATACAGGAGATACATAGCTCTTTAGTTTTATTGAGTTTAGATTCTCTTCTATTTGCGTGTATAATTTTACACAGGCTAGAACAAGGCTCAGCTTTAAAAGCACACTAAACTATATATACGTGTGTGTGTGTGTGTGTGTGTGTGTGTGTATGGGATGTGCATCAGATTTGATCGAAGCCCAAAGCCCAAACCAAATCAGGCCTCCTTCAGACCATTTCTGGTGCTTCCCAAGATAAAGTACCGGTAAGTGGGCTTCCCTCTGAAGTGATCTAAACTAAACCTGAACCTGCATGAGGCTTAGTGGTGCAATTTGCTTTGGAATCGTAGACATTTTGTCTTCAAATAGCATCTTTTGGTTTTGCTTCTCTAAACATTGATGGGCAGGGAGGGAGGGAGGGAGGGAGGGAGGGAGGAGGATTGAATGATTGACAGGTCCACTGAACCATAGGGCACATTTTACCAGGGATTCTCCAATCACTTGCTTTGGGGGAGGGATTGTGACTACTTGTGAGTGTCATACCTCTCAGCTTCCTCCACTCTTTTGTTAGTTGGTTTCAATATGTGAAGAGCTTAGGTGTGATGATAGTCAGTAGAGTATTTTTCTAGTGGCTTATTTTATTCTCACTCAGTCCTGTTTCTGATTCCTCCCTTTTCCTTCCAGATCATACCTTCTCCTGCACTGCAATTTCTTTAGTGTGCGTGTGTGTTTTCATTATCATCTTCATCATCCTGTAGTTTGTTTCCCACCAATCCTAGTTCCAGTCCTTTTCAGTTCTTCTGATTGTACTTCAGTTTCCACTACTGATTTAAATTCCATTTTTTCCTAATTTAAATTTATTGTGCCTGTGCATACACACACCCCTATCTGTCAGATTGTTTGGTGTATGACTGTCCATATCCACTGTCTTTGTCTTGTGTAAATCTTATTATTAGGAATTGAAATCCTTCCTTGCCCCTCCCTATGATTTTTAAATTCCATTACCTCAGTACATCTTTCTTCGAGTGTGCATGTTTCATCATATGATTAAAAAAAATCACAAGTACATCAGCATTTTGTCATGTGTGGTGTGGGTGGGCTGTGTTGTGTCTTGTGTGCGTGTGTATTAGTTTAATACACACACAGTGCTGTGTGATCTCATCACGGATCTATTTAATTCTATTCTACTGTACTACCAAGCATTGTTTAACAATAACATTGTTTACTTAACACATCCAAGTAAGTAACAGTTATGAAACCAGCTCATCATGGGGGCAAGCCATGGGGTGGCAACAGCAGTATTACTAGGGGGAGAGGGAGAGAACTGTTGCCATCACCCACCCACCCGCACGCCCCACCAGGGCCAGCCCTACCATTAGGCAGAGTGAGGCAATTGCCTCAGGCAGCAGCAGGGATGGGGACTCGGACTCGAGGACTCGACTCGTGAGTCGGACTGAGTCCCCCCTGTGACTCGAGTCAGACTCGAGTCCCAATATTTTTAATGGGACTCGAGACTCGACTCGGGACTCGAGACCAAGGACTCTTGTTCCAAAATTGTGTTCCTCAAATGCAACATGGATAGGTTTTAGGAAGTACAGCAAGTTTATTTTTAAAAAACATTTTCCTAAAATGCAACCTTTCAGACATTTTGGGTTTGGCTGCCTCTGCCTGCCTGTTTTGGGGTTCCCTGCCTCCTCTGCCTGTCTGGTTATTTTGGGGGTTTCCCAACAAAATAGCCTTATTTTGTTGGGAAAACCCCCCATTGATTTTAATAGGGACTCGTGAAGTCAGCTTTGGGAGCGACTCATGACTCGTGAGTCACCATTTTGGACCAAGGACTCGGACTCGGACTCAAGACTCGGGTCCAAAGACTCGTGACTCGACTCGTGACTCGAAACCAAGGACTCTTCAACATCCCTGGGCAGCAGATGCTTGGAGGTGGCAGTGGCAGCAAGGTGCTGAAGGAGAGTGCACTGTGCCAGGTGGCCTGCCTTCCCCCTCTAAGCTAGCCCTCTACTTTCAGGCACAGTGGAGGATACCGTCCCATTGCCAACGTTGAAGAAATAATTCGACTGCCATTCAGCCGGCTTTTTTACATGGAATGTGAGGTGGGCACCATCTTCCCATTTGCCTCAGGCAGCAAAATATCTTGAGACAGCCCAGCGCCCTGCCCAAGATCAAACATCCCTCTTTTGCAGCAGGCAGCCATAGCAGCTTGGAGCATTCTCTGCAGCTTCATTCCAGCTCAGAGGCTGCTGGAAGGAGTGGGAGCCGGCCCACCCACACTGCAAAGTGGGCTCTTTTTGTAGAGGAGGCAGTGGGCAGCGGCAGGGCTCTCTCTCTCTCTCTCTCACACACACACACACACACACACACACCTGGGTGGTAGAAGAGGCAGGGGATGGTGAGATTTTATTAGATGCTGACATTCCCAAGGAGCTCTGATGTGGTGGAGTCGCTCACAAGGCAGGAGCACCTGATGATCTATTTGTCGACCACAGCACTATGAGTCTTAGTTGTTATTTATGCAGAAGGCATCATCATCTGTAGTTCTTCTGTGCTGAGCAATGAAGAGTAGTGGTTGACTAGGGGGCGGGGGAGGCAGAGGCACAATTGCCACCACCAGAAAGTCCCTCCTCTGGTGTTTCCACTACTCCTCTGTTGTTGGAGGTGACCCAGAGTTTAGGCAGTGGAATGTCTGGGTTGCCTTCCAAGAAATATAGTGTTGTGTGGGAGAATTTTGAGGATGCTGCAGTTCCCAGCTATGGCACATGCCTACATTGAAGAAAGGATCAGTTAAGGCAGGGGGAAGCAACCAGGCTACTACTACACCACAAGTCTGCTCCAGCACTTGAAGAGGCAGCATAAAACAGAAATACACAGGATGTATCCCAAATATGCACACATCTAGCGATGAATGAAAAGGGTTTGGAAAAGAGACAAAGAATCAGTCCTGCCAGGTTAGACACAAATTTGGTCAGATTTGGTACCTGAATTGAGTAGACAGACTCCAAATCAGTCCAAGTTGAACTGGGCCATTTCCCAAAGTGCCGGATTGGGGGCCAAGTCAAATCTTGTGGTCAGTGCACTATATATATATATATATATATATACGGTATATATATTCAGTGATCTGTACACAATTTTAAGTTCCATTGATCTCAATGGGAGAGAGTTAAGCACATGCTTAACCTTCCCATTGGAGTCAATGATAGTTGGAGGTTTTCTATAGATTCATTACATGATTTCAAAGCATAGCCATTTCTGACTGTGCCATCCCAGGCATGACCCATCTGCAAACCCTCGGCTCTTGCCAACTCTTTTTCAAAACCTTTCATTCATAGCCAGATGTGTGCATTTGGGATACATCCTATGAGTTCCTGTTCTATGAAAATCTCATCTTATCTCATCTCTGCACTTCTGAGCTAACAACTCCAACCTGTTTTGCAATGAAGAAAGCTTACAAAAGTGTCATGGAATATTAACAGGGCCGGTGCTACCATTAGGCCAACTAGGCAGCTGCCTAGGGCGCAGGGCTAAAGGGGGCACCAGAAACACCTTGAAAAAAAATACAGCGCTCTCAAGTGGGAATGGGGGGGCGCTAAATATCTGATCTTGCCTAGGGCACCAAACTGCCTTGCACCGGTCCTGGGAATATAGCAGCGCCGCCGCCGCCGCCCCCCCCCCCCCGGTACCACCAGCTTATCCTGTCTTTGCAGAATTAAAAAATAGAACCTTTACTTGTGCACCTGCCCTTCCTCCAGCCCACATATGGGGCAGACAGCAGCTTGGGGAGAGCAATTTTGAGCCAAAACATGGTGCAGGGGAAAGGCTGAAGAAGCATCCTCTCCTCTAATGCAATTGCTCCAATCAAACTGCAGCACAGCAGGGTCAACCCTACCATTAGGAAGAATGAGACAGTTGCCTCAGGCAGCAGATGCTGGAAGGTAGCAGCAAGGTACTGGAAAAAGAGAGCTGTGTGCCACATGGCCTGCCCTCCATCTGCTAAGCTAGCCTGCTTCCTTCAGGTGCAATGGAGGTCACTGTCCTGTTGCCAATGTCGAACTTAAGACTCAACTGCCAGTCCAGTTGGCTTTTGCACATGGAATGTGAGGACGTGCCGTCTTGTTCTTTCCTCAGGCAGCAAAATGCCTTGGGCTTTTAACCCCCCTTAAGCTGCCTTTCATTTTTTTAAAATAAATTAGGAAAGCCAACCATGCTCTCATGTAGAATCATAGAATCATAGAAAAGTAGAGTTGGAAGGGGCCTACAAGGCCATCGAGTCCAACCCCCTGCTCAATGCAGGAATCCAGGTCAAAGCATCCCTGACAGATGGCTGTCCAGCTGCACCTTGAATGCCTCCAGAGTGAGAGAGCCCACAACCTCCCTAGGTAGTTGATTCCATTGTCTTATTGCTCTGACCGTCAGGAAATTTTTCCTGATGTTTAGGTGGAATCTGGGTTCCTGTAACTTGAGCCCATTATTCCGTGTCCTGCAAACTGGGATGATCGAGAAGAGATCTTTGCCCTCCTCTGTGTGACATCCCTTCATGTAAATATGTAGTTTGTCCATGTTTGTTCTTCATGTGTCTTCCCGGTTAATCTATAACCAGGAATGGAGGGCCTCATTTTTACAACAAGAGGCATATTTATTTATTTATTTATTTATTATATTTATGAATCACCCATCTGGCCAGACATCTGGCCACTCTGAGCGATGTACAATGCAATAAAATACAGGGGGGGGGGACACCCACACACACCCACACACAGTATAAAACACAATTAAAAATCCTAACCCACCCCATATTCCCGCCTGAAAAGCCACGTTTTTAATGCCCGGCGGAAGCTAATCAAGGAAGGGGCATGGCGGAGGTCACTGGGGAGAGAGTTCCATAAATTGGGGGCTGCCACCGAAAAGGCCCTCCTCCTAGTCCCCACCAGCCTGGTTTCTCTGGCTGATGGGACAGGGAGAAGGCCATCCGTGGCGGATCTTGTTGAGCGGCCTACTTGATGTTGCATAGGTGGGAGAGGAGAGCTAAGAAGTGTGGAGCTAAGCAGAGAGGAGAGCCAGTGTGGCGTAGTGGTTAGAGTGCTGGACTGGGACTCGGGGAGATCCGGGTTCTAGTCCCCGCTCGGCCATGAAACTCACTGGGTTACTTTGGGCCAGTCACTGACTCTCAGCCTAACCTACCTCACAGGGTTGTTGTGAGGATAAAATTGAGAGGAGGAGGAGGATTATGTAAGCCATCTTGGGTTCCTTGCAGGAAGAAAGGCGGGGTATAAATATAATAAATAAATAAATAAAGAAGCACTCCTCCTGCCATACCCCACACTCCATTGCTTCAGGCACTTTTCTCCTCTGAAATGGAGATTTAGCTTTCCTTATCCACCCCAGAAGTCACATTGTACTCTAGTTACTTTTGTTTAAAATTGGATCTAGAGGGTCTGCTCATTTGGGTTAATTGTGCATTTGAATACATTAAAAAAAAAAATCCCTGGCAGATGGTGTTGGGCTAGAGAACTCGCAGCTAAGGATGTTGTCATTTTTTTTAAACCTTTGTGATACTCCTCAGAGAAAGGAGTGCCCTTCACATGGCTAGAATTTCCTCTCTATTTTACCTTGCTCAAACTACCTGAGAGGCATTTTGGGGCCATCCGCCACATGTGTGTCTCTTCTACATATTTGTTTGGTTGCTCACTGTGAAGGTGACCTTGGCTTTTCCTGCTTGTTCAACAACAAGAATAACAACAGCAGCAGCAAAAAGCTTACTGGAAGAAAATGTCAGATTGGGACACACAGAAAGACTTCCTTTCCCCTGAAATCCTCATTAAATTGCAATTGCAGCCTGGGATAAGGAGGGTGCTTTCCAGGAGTGTTTCCTCAGGAACCAAACAACTTACACAGATTTAGTACCAGGGACCAGCTATCTCCTCTGTGCTTGCAATCAATGGCACAAAGAACCCCCATCCAAGCAGCAAATATCTGAGCTCAGCTTCGCAAAAGGGCTATATGTTCTTGTCCTCAATTGTCCCACTTGCTAAGCCAGTCTTTTTTTGTGTGGTGCTATGTGTGAGGCCTCTGTTACTGCCCATAATGGCCTGCTTATGGTGCTTTATCTTCTTCTACACTATAACGAATGTACTTGTCATGTGGATTGGTGCCCTCTTGTTGATGGTAGCCGTGAATCCTTTCAAAGGTAAGAGCTGGAAGGGAGATTAGTTGCCGTGGAAACAACCCCATGGCAAAAGCCCCATGTAGGCCGGCTCTCAATTTTGCTCTCAGTTTAGGGTTGCCAGGTTGCAACCTGGCGAGGGCCCTCTATACCTTCAAATCCCCCAAAGTCCTTTTGTCTGCTTCTCCAGCTGGACTCTCCTCTGACTGGGATGGCAAGCAGAACTCCCGATATGTGGCACAGCGGGCATGGGAGGAAGCACAAAAAAAGGACTGGATGGAAATGGCCAAGGAAGCCATGGCTGTTCAGTCTCCCTTCAGCAGCAGATTCAAAAGGAAAGGCGGAATCTACAGGTTGCCTCCCGGTAACTCATCGCTGTATGACTCGACCAATGGACGCTACCCACAAAAAGACTGGGTAGCAGCAAGTGGGGCTGGAGAAGGCAAAATCCCAAGCTGAGGCAGCATCCCTGTGGCAAAAGTAATTATGCACTGACTGGCCCTTAGGCCTGTTCTTAATGGATTGGGAGACATGATGACTCCATTTGCCGAATCCAAGCCAACTTCTTTTACTGAAGGCATAAAGGCCAAGCTCTGCGATGTGTCTTCCCTAATGTGTAAAGCGGGAGGAATGGTGGGCCTATTTTTTCCCCCAACGAAGGGCATGGGTGGGTGAGGAGAGCTAAACACCCCCCTCTTGCCTCACACCAGGGATGTTGATGAGTCCTTGGTCTCGAGTCACGAGTCGAGTCACGAGTCTTTGGACCCGAGTCTCGAGTCCCGAGTCCTTGGTCCAAAATGGTGACTCCCGAGTCCCAAGTCCCGAGTCACTCCCAAAGCTGACTCCACGAGTCCCTATTAAAATCAATTGGGTCTTCCCCCAACAAAATAAGGCTACTTCACATGTGTGGCTTAAATAATTTCTAGGAACAAGTGTGCCTTTTTATTTCAAAACTCTGCCACTGATTTTGACAAGAACAGACCAGGCAGACAAACCCAAAATAACCAGGCAGGCAGAGGAGGCAGGGAACCCCAAAGCAGGCAGGCAGAGGCCTTTGTCTTGGACAATTCAACTGTGGAACTGGTCAAGAAGAGACCAGGCAGGCAGAGGAGGCTGGGAACCCCAAAGCAGGCAGGAGAGAGGCAGCCAGACCCAAAATGTCTGAAAGGTTGCCGGCGATCGCACTTCTCTCCACTTCTTCTGGCACAGCCCAGGGACATTGAAGAGTCCTTGGTCTCGAGTCCCGAGTCGAGTCTCGAGTCCCATTAAAAATATTGGGACTTGAGTCCGAGTCGAGTCAGAGGGGGAACTCAGTCTGACTCACGAGTCGAGTCCTGGAGTCCGAGTCCCCATCCCTGCCTCACACTCCATCACTTCAGGCATGTTTCTCCTCTGAAATGGAGGGTTCAGTTCTCATCCAGGTGCGCCTTTGGTTATAAGAATTAGTCCCCATATTCCCACCCCTCCATTTTATATGTGAATGAGGCAGACATGTGAATAAACAAACACGGTGGTCAAGAAGAAACTATCTAGAAGAAACCAGCTGTATACGTATGAACATGCAGCTGAAAATGATACATGAAAAGTAAGGTGATTAAACTGTATTAATGTGATATCACCAATAATGCTAATGTTTATAAAGGAGAAACTCAGGATGCAGATGTTTAAAGGTCAGGATAGAAGCAATTAAGTGTGATTTTGGATTTATAGAAAGCCATTTGCAACTGCAGCATAGTCCTGCCTGCCATTTACTTGAGATGCAGAAGAAATGTTGAAAAGCAACGCTCATTATACTTGACGGCTGCCTAGGGTGTCAGCACAAAAGTTAATGTGATATGTGGAACTAGAAACAGCATACGTTCTCTCTCCTATGTCTACTCAGCTTGATTCTTCTCCAAGGGGAAGCCCCGTTTATGTTAAGAGTAAAAAGAGAGGGAGGGGGGGAAATAATAAGATATTTGTCTGAGAATCACTGTATACTTGGTTGTATATACTGCGGGCACAAAAATGGTTTCATAGGGATAACTATCACCGGCAAGTACAATCAACTTCTCACACTGAGGGATCCTATGAAAGCACTCCAGGGCACTGGAGACATGCATCTAATGCGCATATTCCATTTAGACCTTGCTACTATAATTTACAAGTCCCGTAAAAATATACTTGTGAAATAATGCACCTTGTTCATTCAAGGCCTTCGGCGGAAGCTGTGCTCAGTGTGAACAAAAGACTGTTAAGTCCAAGTTCAGGTCAGTGCCTGCCTGTCCACACAGCTTCAAGTCTATTAATTAATCAGACTCACTTTGGGAATATATACACATTTGGGGTGCATCGTGTAGGGATAGGATGTGAGTCCAGTGGTAGATTTATTTATTTATTTATTTATTTATTTATTTATTTATTTTATATCCCACCTTTCCACCAAAAACTGGTGCTCAAGGCAGCTAACAATAAAATACAGATTAAAAACAAAATCCTCATTAAAACATAACAAAAAGCGAATAAATTAAAAACACAATTAAAAACACACAATAAAAGAAATAGACGGCACCCGTGTATTCGGAGAAATGCTCACAAATGTGTGTGTGAATTTTCATCTTGTGGGATAATTAAGTTGCAGTCAAAACCTATGGCTCATGTTTCACCAGGTAGTTGGGTGAAATGGTTAAGGCCACTGGTATCTTCTAAGGTGGATTCCCTAGAAGATACTCAGTGTGTGTTTAGCTGAGCCTCAGCAGGAAGTGGGCGTAGCTCTCAGCTCTTTTCCTTCCTAGTGAGACTCTGAATGTGGTAGTAAAGAGAGTTGCCTCCACGTTATTCTAACAGCAGCATGTAACCAGAGTTGCTGGTCTGAACTCCACAAGTTCAGACCCCAAGTATTTCCAAATGTACTGTAACCAACTGTAAGAAACGCCTTTTAAGCCTGCCTGAATGAAACTGCATAATCTGAGTGAGCAAATGTTACTTTTAACTTTTACAAGACTGTGTCTCTGATTATTGTTCTGAGGGAGAGAAAAGGGGGCAAAAAACCAGGGAAATCCAGTCTGCCTTAAAGCATCCTGGATCACCAAATGCTAGCTGGCTAACACTAGCCAAATCTAAGCTTCTTTTAAGCTGGAAAGGGACTCTACTCTGCTGATCTCACTAACGTGAGATAGGAAGGATATTACTCCACAATATATCCTCTCCTAGTATCTTTTTCAAGTCCCAACACATCTGAATTAAAAAACAACAACACAATTCTCAAAGTTTGGGACAAACTGAATTTAAGATTGGGAAAATGAGAAAGTGAGAGAAACCAAAATTGACAGATTCACCCATCCCTATGTAGAACTTTAATAATAAGATCCTGGAAACATTAGAATGGCCCACCTCTCAGAACTACCGTTTCTGTCTGTCTGCAATGAAAGGCAGCCAACATCTTATCTGCTATGTTGGCTGCAAATTTGGAAAAGCTTTTACAATGAAACAACCGAGTGCCAAATATTTTATAAATAAAAAACCTGAAACTAGTGTTTCAGAGATATTCTGGTCCCCCTTGATAGATCTTTCTCTCTAGGAAGAAAACTTGGCATATTTCACAAAACCAGAATGCCTGGGTGTCATCATGACGGTCTGACAAACATAGGTTCTTCAAATTTCAGAGACTTGAGATTGACGTCATCACTGGGAATGAGACCTCACCATTCCCCACCCCAGTGAGGTGCCAGAAATGTATGGCAACAACAGAGCAGGGGACAGGGTGGTGAACAATCGCAGCGTGCAGAACGGACTTGTCTGCAAATAAAGGAAATAACAGACCGGGCCACAAAGGTTTTGCAAAGAGCCAAGCAGCAACAGCCTCACTGTTGCAGCATGTCAAATTGTCTTTGCTGTTCCTTATCTTTCTACTGGGTGGGATTGGTTTCCAGGCTCCATTAATCATTCTGTTTTGCAAACCTTTAACCTTCGTATAATGAAGCAAGCACACACACTTTAAAAAAATCTCAAACATAAGCCATGTTTTGAGGAGTGACTGTTTTGTGTCCCTTTAAGGAAGAGAGAAATTTAGGTAGCTTTCCTACCCCCCCCCCCCAGGATGTGCTTAATTAAACAGATTCCCCAGGAGATGGTGTGATACACCCCCCCCCCCAAGAAAGGGAGCAGGAGACAGAATTTCCAGACTACATTTGTAACATTGAGGTTTATTGTACATACGTTTTGGGCATCCCTGACTCTTATGTGTTGCATTACTATAATTCTGATATTATTTACCATCCTAGAAACTAATAGCATATTTATTTATTTATTATATTTATACCCCGCCTTTTTTCCTGCAAGGAACCCAAGGCGGCTTACATAATCCTCCTCCTCCTCTCCATTTTATCCTTACAACAGCCCTGTGAGGTAGGTTAGGCTGAGAGTCAGTGACTGGCCCAAAGTCACCCAGTGAGTTTCATGGACTGAGCAGGGATTAGAACCTGGATCTCCCGAGTCCCAGTCCAACATCCTAACCACCCTAACCGCTACGCCACACTGGCAAACTCATTCCGATCCTTACGTAGCAAAAGCTGCACCATCTGCACACAAGAATCAGATATTCGCCGGCTTGTGGGGGAACCCCAAGTTGTGCAGGAATAATAATTTTTAAAAATTAGGTGGGGGGGGAACCCTAGGTGGGGGGAAATATTCCCAGAAAAGCCCAATGAGGACTGAGCATACTCAGTGACCATGGAACAGTGAGTGTCTGTTGGGGCAGGTACAGGAAAGGGGGAACAGAGAGATAGAATAGAATGGAGTGTCCTGGAAAAGGGACAGACCGGCTTGCTGGAATCCTGAGCAGGAGCACTGCACCGTTGCAAACTTTTCTCGAAGATTCCACTTCTCAAATACATAAGCAACTGCTTTTGTCCGCTCATCTCTGGCTAAAGTCTCTGAAATGCTCAGCTAATGAGCACCAAGGAGATATACTATTCAAAAGCTCAGGTGACCGTCACGGATGAAAAGGTTTAATTTGCGAAGCATCACTTAAGGGCCTTGAATTCCAAAATCCCCCTAAGCAGTCACCCCCTCTATGAGTTAAGAACATCTAAGACAGGGGAGGGAGGGAGGGAGGGAGGGAGGGGAATCTCAGGCCTGAGGTCCCAATCCAGCCTGTCCAGGGTTTCCTAGATGGCCACACCCCCTTCCCCTGCCCCCACCCCTTTCCCCCCCAACCACCAATCATTCTCGTGCAGTTCTACCGTCTCACCGCCATGGTCACCAGCTGCTATTGTTCCTCATCCTCTTTCTCATGATTGCTACCACTTGCTTGCTTGACAGGCAGAGACGAAAAGATGAACAACAAAAATGGGATGGCATGGCACTACTAAAGGGGGGCGGGGCGGGGGGGCGGGGCGGGCGGCGGGAAGAGTGACGAACTCCAGATGCCGAAAGGAAATGTATTTGTAGGCCCAACGTGTTTTGGAATTCCTTCCTCAGGGGCACATTTTCAGCAATGATCCACCAATGCGTGGGACGCCCCAGTGTCTCCTGTGTGTCCCTTGCATTGGTGGATCATTGTTGAAAATGTGCCCCTGAGGAAGGAATTCCAAAACACGTTGGGCCTACAAATACATTTCCTTTTGGCATCTGGAGTTCCTCACTCTTTTTTTTTTTTCTCTTGGCAAGCAGAGAGCAAGTGCGTAAGCAGACATCTTCTGCTCCTCCTATTCACCCCCATCGTTGTCTGGGCCAGAATGAGAGGCTGGCAAATAATAAGCAGGTTGCCATGGTGAAGAGAAGGAGCAACTCCAGGGGGCTCTTGTCATTGGGCCCCTGCTAGGCTCTGGGCCCTCGGCAAGTCCCTTGATGCCGGCCCTGACTAGTCGAGATAGACAAACAGTCTGACCTGTATATTCCTATCAAGTCAGCAAGCAGCTAAAAATAATAGTCACCTCAGTCGTTGCTACCTGGGAAATAGACTGTCATGGAAGAACACAGGAAGCTGTGTCATTAATGAGCTAAGGCTCCCTCTCCCAAGAATGATGGAATGATGGAATCAATAAAAGTGCATGTACCAAAACCATAAACTTGTTAGCAGCTCATGAAATAAGAGGCACTTGCAAGGCATTAGCCATCTCCTGAAACACATTTGGTCTTGCAAATGCTGCACACATCAGACAGGAGCCTGCATTTCCCCATTAGTCATCCTGAGCTGAGCCTTTTGGCAGGCGGGGTACAATATCAATAAGATATGTATATTTCACGTATAGCGGCAAGTTGCTATTTTAGCCATGCTGTCTGTGCCTTTTCCTGTCTTATCTCTTTTGGTGCCACCTGAGCATACAAAGATGAAGACAAAGGAAGGGGAAAAACAGCCATGAGAAGAATGTCATGAGGGAACTTTGTAGATTTCCTCATGCTAGCAGTTGCTGGCTTTTAATCTCCACCCCTTTCGATCTGATGCTGGGATTCCTCCTGCCCTAGTAAAAGCAGGCAGATTGTTTTTCTCACGTGGCATTTGCTTCTGCTAAAAGACTTAAGCACACTTTAGGTCTTTATTATGCTTTAAAATGCTTCTTATCTAAATACAAACAGGACTTAGATTAGGAGAGGGACAAGAGGGCAGAGTTGTTCACAGGCACACCATAAAGGTGCTCACACCTAGGGAATGGGGAATATTTATAACGCTTGGTAAAACGACTTGGTTACCACGACATGAAAAGCCATTGGGAGTGACAAGCCACGGTGGATTGTCGTGTCATATGAACCCAGACCGTTTCCCTCAGGGTGGCTTGTTTGAGGGCAAGAAGCCACCTTGACAACCCATAGCTTGTTCTAGGGCAGTGTTCTCCAACCTTGGGTCCCCAGATGTTTTTGGCCTACAACTCCCAGCATGCTCCAGCCAGCATAGCTGGCTGGGGCATGCTGGGAGTTGTAGGCCAAAAACATCTGGGGACCCAAGGTTGGAGAACACTGTTCTAGGGGTTGTTGTACCCACGATGGGTTGTGGTGTCTGAACCTGGGTGACCAACCCCATCGTGGGTATCAGGAAGTGGCTAGCGAGCTGCTTGGCAAGAGTAGCAAAAACCCCTTGCTGCTCATGCCAAGGTTGCCTGGGCCACCGCCAGTGCCAGACACCCCACCAGTGCCCAGGCAGCACTTTGGGGCAACTGGCACTGGCCGTGTGTCCCCCCCCCGCCACAATTGCAAGCCCTTTTCTCTTGCCACAGCTTTTTTGCCCCTTTAACTCCCCCACCCCTGAAGATTGTAAAGTCTGGCTTGATTGTGGCAGGGTGTGTGTGTGTGTGTGTGTGTGCAAGCAAGTTGGTCTTGCCACAAAGTCCCGTGGGATACCTGCGGGAAGACCGAGGGAGAAGGAAGGGGTGGCAACCAGGGGGCGAACAACCCATGGGTGAGCCCGGTCGTCTGTTGGGTGCACCATGGGTTGTTCGCACAACAACCTACCCACCGTGGTTTATTGCCAGGGTGGGTTAGTGTGATGTACAAATACGCCCAATAACAACTCCACAGGTTCACAGGAATTCTGTTCTGCACTGAGGGCTCCTTCGTGTGAGGGGGAATCCTGCTTGGGCCAGGATCCCCTCTCAGATGGACGAGCTTCACACACGGCCAACAAATGTGTGGCTGGCAGCAGATGATGGGGCTAGTGCAGTGGTTCTCAACCTTTTTTGCCCCGTGCACCCCTTTCACCATATGTCAGAATGTCATTCCCCCCTTTCCAAGATTGTCTGACTTAATCTGTGCCATACAATAAGGTGTGATGTGTCCTGTAGATTATGTACAATCTGTAGGATTGTAATTTGTAGAAAGATCAGTATTCCAACAGTTTGGAGTCTGTGGTCCCAATTCCCGCCTGGGGGGAATTCCCCCCTGGTTGAGAACCCCTGGGCTAGCAACTGCAGCCCTACTACAACCCCCTCATGCATCCTTGTAACTTGACAATCACTCTGTGTGGGTCTTAAGACAGCTGTGCCATTTGGGTGTTCTGTGCCCCCGAATGCTTCACTTATCTATGTCATATTCTGCCCTATTAAATCAAAAAGGGGCTGACTCCACCTTCCACCCCTTCCTCATAAAATTCACTAAAATGCTCATTTGAATTCTCCAGTACTATCTCAACTGCCCTCTTCAAATGTGGAGGAAAACACCTTGATTGGTGAAAAGGACATCTTTATGCATTAGTAACCAGCTACTGGACAGCAACTGGATAATGACATACCACAGTTTAAGTACAGTTACTGCTGCTGACTCACTGGGTGCTATGCTGCATGCATAACAGCTTGTTCATCGCCTTAAACATGTTTTCCGTGTCAGTTAGCATTAGTTTTTTACTAAAGAAAAGTCCAGCATTGTTGTTAAATACTGTACTTTGCATACAGAACAGCCCAACAGTCAAATTCTACCTGATTTGTTTAACTAGTAAAATGAGTTTAGAGAAGCACCATAAAGATTCCATGTTCAACAAGGAACAGCATAATAGCCTGTTTCTAGAATGGGCACCCACTCACAGATAAATCTCATTATCAGGTAAAAGGTCCAGCTTGCTATTCAAGAATAGGCAGGTGAAGAAGCTTAAGGGTGCAATCCTATGCATGTTTCGACCGAAAAAGTCCTACAACTCCCAGCATTCCCCATGGCTAGCTGTGGAATGCTGGGAGTTGTAGGACTTTTTTTTCTGTCTGAACATGCATAGGATTGTGCCTTAAGAGACATAAACAAGACTTCACAAATCATGAGTTACAGTGAGAAACGTTTAACCCTCCATCAACGGGAAAAAAATACTGAATCAGTCTGGTTTTCAGGTCAGATGTACCTCAAGAAAGCCATAAAAATAGAACACTTGGCGTATTAAGCATGACTACTGGCAAGCTAAAAGAAAAAAAAAGCATAGAATCATAGAAAAGTAGAGTTGGAAGGGGCCTACAAGGCCATCGAGTCCAAGCCCCTGCTCAGTGCAGGAATCCAGGTCAAAGCATCCCTGACAGATGTCTGTCCAGCCGCACCTTGAATGCCTCCAGAGTGGGAGAGCCCACCACCTCCCTAGGTAGTTGATTCCATTGTCTTATTGCTCTGACAGTCAGGAAATTTTTCCTGATGTTTAGGTGGAATCTGGGTTCCTGTAGCTTGAGCCCATTATTCCGTGTCCTGCAAACTGGGATGATCGAGAAGAGATCCTGGCCCTCCTCTGTGTGACATCCCTTCAAGTACTGGAAGAGTGCGATCATATCTCCCCTCAGTCTCCTCTTCTGAAGGCTAAACATGCCCAGTTCTTTCAGTCTCTCCTCATATGCCTTCACTGAGAACTTTCCTTTTTCAGTAAACAATATGGTTGCAAGGTGGTTCTTGGTATCAATAATACTCCACAGTGTAAAGTACATAACATCTACAAGAATGGGGTGCGGTAACTAATTGACTCCACAATTTTTTAAACATGAAACAACAGATTGTGCCATTAACATAATGGGCTTGAATCCAATAGTACTGCCAGCAGAGTGGAAACCATGGGTGGAAGGAATTTTCCCTCTGCCCTCCAGAGGGTTCCCCAACCCCCCACAGCAGATTTGGGGTGTGTGCAAGGGGCTATGGGGGGGGGAAGGAGAGGACAGGGAAGTCCTGTTGCACTCACACGACTTTGGATTTCAGTCATATAACAGAAATAGAACCCAGATTCCACCTAAACATCAGGAAAAATTCGCTGACTGTCAGAGCAAGAAGACAATGGAACCAACTACCTAGGGAGGTGGTGGGCTCTCCCAATCTGGAGGCATTCAAGGTGCAGCTGGACAGCCATCTGTCGGGGATGCTTTGACCTGGATTCCTGCATTGAGCAGGGGGTTGGACTCGATGGCCTTGTAGGCCCCTTCCAACTCTACTTTTCTATGATTCTATGAAATATAACAATTACATAAGTATAACAGTGCATAAACAGGAGTTGTGAATTATCTGTAACAGCAGCAAATTTCACAGAACTTGCAACTTTAATAAATGCTACATGAGCATCCTAGGCACAATGACCACATTTCACAAGTGCCCAGACATAACAGTTACATGAAGAGGCCCTACCAGTTCTGAGACCACCTCTCTTGATGTCCCAGCCTGAGGCAAAAGAACAAACACCCCCTCTCCTATATCAAATTATGCACAGTACCCAAGGCTGGCCAAATTATTTAGGCACCTAAGCAGCAAATCCAACAACTGTCTGTTCCTGACAGTAAAAATGCAACAATAATAAATCAACGGCTGTATCTGGCAGTGTCATTTTGCAAACTCAACTAGAGCTAGTGAAGCTCCGTTGCACAAGTGGTTGCCCATTACGCTTATGCAACCAGTTGTGCAAGCAGTTGCACAATGGGTTGCACAAGAGTTATGAGCAACTGGTTACACAATGGGTTGCACAAGCATAATGCACAGCTTCTTGCGCAAATGTAACTTTAGTTGGACTGTGCATAGTTCAGAACCTAGTTTCCACTAGCGCAACATCATTTGTGCTAACGGAATGACACCCAAATAACTAACAATTTGCTTCCCTTTCATAACACCCACATTCAGGTGCCTGAAGCAGCCATCTCTCTCTGCCTACTGGTAGGGCAGGCCCAGAGCAAGAAATGTGTTGTTGTTGTTGTTGCTGCTGTTGTTGTATTTGCATTTCTATACTGCCCAATAGTGAAAGCTCTCCGGGTGGTTTACAAGAAATTAAAACCTTAAAAATACAATATAAAACATAATATAAAAAATAATTTACATTCAAAACAATTTAAAATACTCAACAATAAAAATACTGAGACCGCTTAAAACTTTATCATATGTTGTCAAAGTCCTAGAAGTAGAGGAAAGTTTTAACCTGGCACTGAAAGGATGACAACATTGGCACCAGGTGGACCTCAATGGGGAGAGCCTTCCACAATTGGGGAGCTACCACTGAGAAGGCCCTCTCCCTTGTTGCCATCCTCCAAACCTCCCTTAGAGGAGGTACCTGGAAGAGGGCCTCAAAGGATGATCATAATGTACAGCTGGTTCATACCAGGAGAGGTGCTTCATCGGGTAATTTGGTCCTGAGCTGTGTAAGGCTTTATAGGCCTAAATCAGCACCTTGAATTGGGCTTGGAAACATATAGGCAGCCCGTGCAAGCGGGCCAGAATTGGTATTATATGTTCAGACCTTCTGGTTCTCGCAATCAATCTGGCTGCCACGATTTGCGCAAGCTGCAGCTTCCAAATTGTCTTCAAGGGCAGCCCCATGTACAGCAATTGCAGTAATCTAACTTGGGGGTTTTCAGAGCATAGACTACTGTAACTGAGGCCATGTTATCCCTGTTAAGATAGGGGGATAACTGTGTCACCAACTGAAGCTGGTAGTAGGCACTCCCTGCACCTGTATGAGATTTGCTGTATGAGATCCAGACATGTTTTTTTATGACAATGCTTCTTTTACTGTGGTCATTTTCCCAGCACTCAAACAACAATATTTTGTTACAGGGATAATACTGTTTATTCCGCAGCTAGTGGTAAAGTTGTGATTCTTAGTAAGATGTGAAATGTGGTTATACAATTGTCATAGTCACCTATTATCCATGTCGTGAAATATATGTTAGAACATGAATTCTACTATCAAGGGGTTTTTTGGTGGGCCTTGGGGAGTATTATTACTGTGGTGTAAAGTTTTTGATGGGTTTTGATTTGTAGAATTCTTTTTGGCTGGTTTTATGCATATGTGCTTTTTCTCTATGTGTCTCTGGTTATACGTTCCATAATGTCATTTCTCACAGATATAAGCAGCCAGGTCTGGATATTACAATTTCTTTTTGTTTTTTCAGGGCTGGAGACAGAGAGTATGTTCTTGAGTAATTTGATAGCTTTTGTGTGTGTCTGGCACCTTCCATGGTTTGTTGCAGTCAGGTTTTGTTTGTACTAAAATGACTTTTTATAGCAGCTTTTGCTGGTGCCAATAAAGTGTTCAATGCTGGTGCCCAAGATTTGAGAAACCTGTCTTTTCTGGCATTGAGGACTAGTGCCCAAGGGTGTACAGATCAGTAGATTGTCAATCTGCAACTTTTAAAAATTATGTTGAATGTCAACTTACATTACTTTTTGAACCAGCTGTTATGCAACTTTTAAACATTATGTTGAATGTCAACTTACATTACTTTTTGAACCAGTTGATTTTTTTTGTTTAATGTATTCAACAGTGCTTGTGACTTCACCAAGGATGAGTAAAAATTCTCACACACTCATGGCGGCACCATTTTCTGAACCTTTAGCAAGTTTTGAGAACATTTTATTTTTGGCTGAACCCAAACTTAAGCCACTCTGACAAACCCATCGTGGCGGGTTTGCACGATAAGCTAACCCACCATGGCTTATAAGTCAACAACTCCTCCTACTCCTCTTCCTTTTTAACAAAAGAAACATTTTTCTAAAAATGTGACTAACATAAGGAAGATTACCCACCTCCCCTGAGCTATCTTCACCATCGACTAATATGACTCAATCATTCTAACAGCAAATTTCAGAGTTGAAGAGGGGGTAGATCCTATTTTTCTCAGTTCAAGCTCCCTCTCTGACCTTAAAAATTGATCAAGGGAGGGGTGTGTTAACATTTTTACTTTTCACTTCAAGTGCAACAGCATCTGTGGGCAGCGAATGGCGCCACTTCCCAAAGTCCCACGTTTTGAGCCTTTTCCTTTTTAAATAAAGAGATTTCCCCCCCTCCTCTCCAGTGCTAAAATTCACATATCCTCTGATTTTTTTAAAAAAAAAGAAGGGCAGTGCTGCTGTCTCTTGCAGTGGAACTACCTACCCATCATTACGCGAGGGTGGGATAAATTGCATTAATAGCATTGGGCAAGGCTAGCACTAAAGATAAAAGTATTTTTAAAAATCATCTGGAGAGGCCCTTAGATTCCGAGGAAGATAAAGCTATTAAAAGCAACAGGGGGCTTGACTAGGCAAGAAGCCAGAACTTTCTGTCTGATCCATTGCTTCCCTCACCAAAGTTCAGACTTAACAGCAGGGACTGGAATCTCTGCTGCTATTGGGAAACAGGAGGCTGGGAAGGAAGCATACAAAGCACTCACTCACTGGCTGGCTAAAGAATCACCAAAGATCACTAAAACGAAGTGGCAGCTCTTCATATTTTAAGCGCCACTTGGGGTTCAGAGTTAGGAACCTGATAGTTGAAGGATCTGCGCTCCCTACATCTCTGTATTCCCAGAAGTCTGTCTCCGGACACTGTCGTCAATCTCGGAGTTCATTTCCTGGTTAAACAAACAGCAATTAAACAACACAAGACGGGGCAACGCCTAGAGAGAGACACCGTCTCAGAATTCGCCCTAGACGGGCCCATGTGACACCGGGGGTCCCAGTGTTTTGACTTTTGCCGCAAGACAAATTAATCACGGACGGAATTACCGACTGTGACAAACTGTATACAAGAAGGGAGAGTGAGCCTTGGTCAGTGGTGAAATATGTGCTGCTCCTTGGCAGATCTGAGCCAAGCCCATCAATGGAGGACGTGCAGAGTGGCCAGTGCTCAGCTGCCCCTTGCATTTAATGGCCTTTGGGCACCACTCCTTATGGATTTCCTGCTGCTTTTCCATGTATCAATGTATATCTATGTTCTCTCTCTCTCTTTATATGTGTGTGTGGTATCCAATGGGTTGTATCCAATGTTTTGTCCTACTCATTTCAATGGGCCTACTCTAAGCAGGACTAACATGGTATTCAGTATGTGTGTGTCTTCTAACTTATGAAGGCCTATGCCACAGTAACATTTTGGGCTTTTTAAGGTGTCGCCAGACTTTATTTATTTCCTATTTAATGATGTGTGATTCCTTGCTATTTGGATGGCTTTGCCACCGTTTTATTATCTACGGTCATGGGTAGCAGATCACAACAAACCAAGAAATGTGATGGCTAATCTAAGCCACAAGTTCCTGATGCAGCCCTTTACTAAGATCTGTGTTAGCGTAAATGTCAAAAACATACAGAATGCTGACATTTAACAGTAATGCTTCAGATTTTAAGAGGCCAACAGGCACACACGTACTGACTGCTCCTACTTTGCACTGCAGTACCCCATGCCTGTCTCATTTTGTCCCTAGTTTTGCCTTTTACAGATGCCTTGTTAAGATGTTTTCCATGTGAGTTACTAGCACTGCCAATCTTTAGGGTTCTGCCACCTGCCCAGGGTGTTTAGAACCTAAGGGTGCAATCCTATGTATGTTTAGACCAGTGTTCTCCAACCTTGGGTCCCCAGATGTTTTTGGCCTACAACTCCCAGCATGCCCCAGCCAGCTATGCTGGCTGGGGCATGCTGGGAGTTGTTAGCCAAAAACATCTGGCTGGGGCATGCTGGGAGTTGTAGGCCAAAAACATCTGGCTGGGGCATGCTGGGAGTTGTAGGCCAAAAACCAAGGTTGGAGAACACTGGTTTAGACAGAAGAAAGTCCAGCATGGCTGACTGGGGCATGCTGGGAGTTGTAAGCCTTTTTTTCCTGTCAAAACATGCATACGAGGATTGTGCCCTAAATCTCTGAGTGGGGGAACAGATGCATCTTGACTTTCATGCACACCCATATGTATGTGCATGGACAGGCATACTCTGCTGTTTCACACGCTGTTGCTGCTGCAGTTATCAACAGGTTATCAACAGTAAAAATGGGTTATCCATTGATAACCTCTTTAGGACAGTTCCATTTTTTGGAGACAAGACTACAAATACAAAGGGCTGAGCAGAGCTTTCAGCAATGTGTAATATTGGGAGTGAGAGGAGAGGAATGAATCCTTGGCTTGAGAATTGGGATGTTACCATCAAATAGGAAAAGCCATTTTCATCCTCACTTCCATCATTTCATCATCAAATGCCATAATAAAAGAAGACTTTTACCATGGCTGGTTTTGAATCGTCTAACACAAGTCTCGTTCCACATTTCAGATATTTACAAGTAAATTACAAGGCCAGCCAAGAGTTGTTTATAGCAAAGGGAATGTGTTGGGCTCTGTACATTAACTGCGGAAGGCCTTGGGAGCATCGTGCCCTGCTCTGATCCCTTAGACTCCACCAAAGAATCCACTCACATTTGGTGCCCAGAAGAGCACATCTACATGTGCAGATTGTGTCCAAACACAACGTGCCCCCACAGAATTTCTTGGGGCCCCACCAAAAGAAATGTCCTGGGTACGCATCTGCCTAGAGCAGTGCAGTTTCTTTCTAAACAGAACATGGTCTTCAGTGGCTGAGGATAGATAAATGCAATGGTAATTTATACAGAGTCCTTTATTATTTCTGCAGTCATCTTCCAGTAGCTCACCCCCCCTGGGCATGCTTGCCACATATGGGAAAAGATGACCACCCAACCAACAATTTGCATTAGATGGTTGAAAGATGATGGACATTCTCCTCCTACCTGACACAGATTAGGATGGAGTGCATCTGGGTCCCAGGGCAGTGATGGCGAACCTATGGCACGGGTGCCGCAGCTGGCACGCAGGGACCTCTCTGTGGGCACTCGAGCCATTGGTCACCAGATCGCGAAAAGACCGTCCCCTTCTGCAAAACACTAATGATTTTGTTCTTTCTCACAGTGTGGAACAGAATGATTTTATTCTAGGAATTCCTGTTACAGAATTCTTTTCTACATTGTTATCACATTTAAAAGATTTTGAAGAATGATGCACAGAGCATGGCTTGGATGTAAAGCCCTAACAGTTGACCTGAATGCTGCATGTGTTGCTCTCAAACTAACGGAGTATGAGCCAAGGTTTAACAAATTATCAGCATGCATGCAATAGCAAAAATCACATTAATTGTGCAAAAGCATGCCCAATGCAAACTTTTACCTAATGCAGTGTTTGCAGTCCAAGACATAAAATGTTTTAAATGTGTTAAGCACGTTTAGTTTTCTTGTTGATCTTGCTCATCCTAGTACAGGTTGACTTTTACTTTGACTAATCCGACACCTGTAGAAGCAGGGAAAGGACCCCGGGGTAAAGCTTGCCCCATACAATTTCAGTCTGGCATATAATCATATATACAATTGAGAATCCCTTATCCAAAATACAGTGCCTAATTATTTAAAAAGTTTGTATAATTCCTTCAGGTTATGTGTACAAGTACATATAATTTTTGAGTTGATTTTTTTCCAACAAAAAACTGTTTGTATCATGAAACTCTATGTGTGTTTTCTTTAAGACAAAAGTTAATTAGTGGACAACGTATGAGTTTTTTCTCAAACTAAAACCTCGTATTCAGGAAGCATGTGCATTGAAAAAATAAGTGGTTTGGTGAGTGGGGCTCAAAAGGTCGCCTCACTGGCCTAGGGTACGATCAGGTGAGACAGTCACCGTGCTGAAGCTAAGCAGGTCTGTCTGGGTCTGGTCAGTGCTTGCAGGGGAGACCACCGGGAACCGCATGTAGCAGCCACCTTGAGTTCCACGATGGAAGAAGTAATAAATAAAGAAATCTGTTGTATGGCTCAACCGTGGCGTGATATGAACTTGTAGTGGGGGTCTAATGTTTAAGGTTTGCCTTCACCTTGTGTTCTGTGGCTCTGATCTCTTTTCCTTTGGATCACTGTCATACCTTGTATGTGGGGCTGCCTCTGAAGATGGTCTGTGCAAACTTCAGCGGATGTAGAGAATATGGCAGCGAGAGAGAGTAGGACCTGGTGTTATGAACACATGATGCCAGTCCTCTCTTGCTTTCACTAGCGTTCCAATCCATTTCCAGGCCCAATTCAAAGTGCCCTGTTAAGCTCTACATGGCTTGGGGCCTCTTCCCAATATATGTACCTGCCTGTGCCCTAAGCTCACCACTGGAGGCCCTTCTCTGAGTGCCCACTCAATCTGATTTATGGAGGGTGGCAATGAGAGGGAGGGCCTTCTTGGCAGTGCCCCCCCCCCCCAGCTGTGGAATGCTTTCCCTACAGAGGTTCACCTGGTATCCACATTTTTGTCCTTTTGGCACCAGGCAAATACTTTTTCATTCATTTAAAATCCATGGAATTTTAAAGGATTTTATAGATGATTTAATAATCATAAAGATTCCTAGTGTTGTTGTCTCTGCTATTGAGGGTGTCCGGGAGGTTTTTAAGTTCCAAGGTGGTTTTAGCTCTTTCTGTGTGTGAATCAATTTGTCTGGGCAGTGTCCAATACAACACAAGCACTAACATAAATTATGTCACACTGGCATAAGGGAACTCTAGAACAACTCCAATAGCGTTTGCTGGTGCGACAGGATTCCCCAGAAAACCCGTTGCATCAGCTGACACCATTGGCATTGCCCTAGAGATCCTTTACACTAGCGCAGCATAATTTACATCACCACTTGTGCTGCATTGCATACCACCCTTTGTGTTTAATATTTCCTCTTGTGCTGTTTTTTTTTAGGGATGTTTAGGATTTTATTGCTGAATTTTATTGTACTTTGATTTGTTATATTTTAATCTGCTTTACATTTGTACATTTCCTAGAGACTTTCTTTTATGAGCTGACTATAATAATAATAATAATAATAATAATAATAATAATTAATAGTCTATTAATATTAATAGTCTTGAGGTTTCTAGATCCAGACAGTAGGCAGTCTGAGAGCATTCTCTGCTCCTTCATGATTTCTGCCATGGAGCGGTGGAACATTTTTGAGCCTTTGTTTTGTTTTGTTTTGTTTTGAACAGAAAGAAGGATACTCCAGAGCCCACCTCATTGCCCAGGAACTGGTGTCTTCAGAGAAAGTGTGAGTCCATCAGCCAAAGAATGTGGATTGCTGATATCTTATAAACTGGGTGTCATATTCCACATTGATTCATTCAGCTGTAGCTAGTTGGCAATTTACGGTAATAAAACGGTGTCTCTTTTTCACAGGTACGTTGAGATGCTCCAGCTGTTACATACTGTAAGTAAATCATTTAAATTGCTGAAACCTAATTGCCCTCTTACTTAGTAATAATTTAGGAGACAGAAAAGGCACTGAAGAGGCCAAGGTGAACTCTGTGAGGAGTGGCTTGTCGTGCAGAAATGCTCACTGAGCCGTTGCAAAGAAATCTGTCTTGTGATAAAAGCTATCTTCCTCTGTATGTGCCAGAAGTCTGGAGCAAATCATCAGTGGGAATGAACTGTTGGCCACACAGCTTGCCAGGGGAATTTGTCTAAAGGCAGCCTTCTCCAACCTGACACCTTCAAGATGTGTTGGACTGCAACTCCCAGGCTGGGAATGCTGGGAGTTGCAGTCCAACACATCTGGAGGGCACCAGCTTGGGGAAGGCTGGTCTAAGGGGAATAATTTTCCTGAAAGCCATTCCATGGATAGAGGAGAAAGAAATTCAGAGGATGACTGCAACGGATATGGTGACTGCCACTGATTCAGAGAGATAAGGTTGGAGAGAGCGATGTAATTGAACTGTCTACTGTATGACTAGTTGATGTCCATTATAACTTTTGGGTAGGAAGGAGTATTTCTGTAGAGTTGCTTTTTTAGGCATGGGATTGCTTCTGCAAATCATCCCCCTGCCTCAGTGCAAACAGAAATATTTTGTATGGTTGAGTAATCCACTCCACTGACTTCTGACACTATCAGCTCTCACTTGGATCTTGGAGCTTTGCCGTTCACACAGGTCTGTTGTGGAGCCAAAAGCATTTATCATTCCATCATATAAGATACTTTCTCATTTTTTTTTCCAGCAATGGGAATAACTTGTGTGCAGAGAAGCAAAACAAACAAATTATGAAGACAAATAGCTCATTGTTAACTAGTACATCAATTAAGACACTGCTTAAGGCTGTAGCACTAAGCACACTTACTAGGGAGTAAGCCCATTTAGTTCAATGGGACTTACTTCTGAGTAAACGCTTAGGATTGCACTATGTGTAAGCAGCACAGAGTTCTCACTGGAGATGGTTTTCTGAGGATATTTAATGAAGATTGTTGGATATAACAGTTCCTCTTGACTAAATAAGCATAAGCAAATCATTCATTATTAGGAAAATAATCTAAACTACTACATTGCCTGACACAATCAGATGGGGATGAACTGTTGCTGTGCCTGGTGTGATGGGAGTCTCTCGGTGAGGTCACCCAAAAGTGCTGGAGTTTGGAACAAGAACCTGTTGGCTAAGGAGTGGGCTGGTGCTCTCCCCTTGTGTCCTGAACTCCCTCGCCCCATTACCTTATCAGTTGTTCTGCACAAACAGTCCCCACCGGTTGTGGTGCGAGTCCTTCTGGTGAAATGTTTGCTCACTGCACACTTCCTTCACTTCTGCCTCATCTAATACATAAGGCTTCCAAGAATCCCTATGTGATATGAGGCTGATCAAATGTCATCTAGCTCAAAAGGGAGGAAATAAGGATTGATTGGAAGTTAACACATGTCACTTCTTGTCAGGGAAGTTGGTAGTAGTTGTGTCCTTTTCATTTTTCTTATTAATTGATTGATTGATTAAATTAATTTATTACATTTATATCCCACCTTTCTTCCATCATGGAACTCAAGGCAGCTACATGCGGTTCCCAGGTGGTCTCCCCTCCAAGCACTGACCAGACCCTGACCTGCTTAGCTTCAGCATGGTGCCTGCCTCATGTGCCTTCAGACCATGCTCTGGGACCTATTCATATACTTCTTGCAAACCTCTCACTAATGTGATACAGGGACACCACCACGGATTAGTTTCATGCCTCTGCTGACACACCTACTAAATTCATATATCCCCCAGACCTACACAGACTATGAGTTTGCCAAGTGAGCGGAAAGATCAGGGTGTTGACTGAATACTTGCAAGGATTTTTATTTATTTATTTAATTTATTTATTTATTACATTTATACCCCGCCTTTTTTCCTGAAAGGAACCCAAGGCGGCTTACATAATCCTCCTCCTCTTCCTCCTCTCCATGATGTTATCCTCACAACAACCCTGTGAGGTAGGTTAGGCTGAGAGTCAGTGACTGGCCCAAAGTCACCCAGTGAGCTTCATGGCCGAGCGAGGACTAGAACCCGGATCTCCCTGACTCCCAGTCCAACACTCTAACCACTACGCCACACTGGCTCTCAGGATGGCTGGTATGCTGCAAATACCAGCCATTTGCAAACCAGCCATTTGCAGCATCCCAGGATGGCTGGTATGCTGCAAATGAGCAGGGAGTTGTCAGCTTGACAGATCTGCCTTGTGGTGGCATAGCCTCTTGGTCTACTCCGTTGCATGATATGGGCACAAATGTCAACAAAAAGTAAGAGTAGCTCTCAGCGGAGAAGAAAATGGCATTAGACCATGGCAGACTGTATTTATTTATTTATTATATTTATACCCCGCCTTTTTTCCTGCAAGGAACTCAAGGTGGCTTACGTAATCCTCCTCTCCATTTTTATCCTCACAACAACCCTGTGAGGTAGGTTAGGCTGAGAGTCAGTGACTGGCCTAAAGTCACCCAGTGAGTTTCATGGCCGAGCAGGGACTAGAACCCGGATCTCCCTGAGTCCCAGTCCGACACTCTCACCACTACACCACACTGGCTCTCTGTAGGCCTCTGGGTGAAAGTTACATTTCACCTTTTTGCTGAGTTCAGCTAACAGGCGAAAGGCAGTGACCAGGTATCATCCACAGCAGCTCCATGATATCCTGGAATGGCAATTCCAACACCGACTTCTAGCTGGTCGGAAGAGTGTTAATATGCATCTTGGTTCCAGAGAATTAGATGGTGAAGACAAATGATTATGGTATCCTCATTCAGTAGCCCCCTTTTTGCCTGTGAAAGTTCCCATTGAATGTGAACAGAAAATGTTCCCCATCTCCCCTGACACTTACCTCCCTTCAATCTGTCAGTTGTATCCAGCACTTCTGTTTTATGCCTAATTGCCTAAGCTTGGAAAATGGATTTGCAAAAGTTTAGTAACTCTCCTGTAAGGAAGTGTGGATTGCTTTCCAGCTGGAAGAAAACCTAGACCACTGGTAAATCTGCAATATAAAGAGTTACACCGTCCTGTAGAGAATTGCAGCCCACTGGCTAATTATAGGAAAGTTCAGCTAGTGCAACAGACTTGGCTAGAGAATACGAGTGGATGAAAATGAAATGTGCGGTTCTTTGTCTAATCTCCAAAATACTAATATTTCTGTGCTTTCCCGTAGGCAAATAAGTATTGCTTACTTTTCATATAGCTAATGCATACTGTAGAAGCTGGTTTTGTGGTGTTGGATTATTATTATTATTCCCCCCCCCCCGTATCAACTTTTTAAATTTTATTTCTTATTTACTAACTTAAATCCTGTTCTCTCTTCTTCTTTTCTTAATGTGGTGAATTCAAAGTGGCTCATGTAATAAAACATCTTACAACAATACATAAAAATACAGTCCAATATAGTATTACAAAAAAATCAAATATCACCAATAAAAGAACATCAGTCACGGAGGTAACATGACTGTCGTTATTAAAAGACAAAAAGGAAATTAGTTTGTGTTCATGATAATTTAAATGCAGAGAATGTGGCCAATTAGTACCATGACACTAGGGAAGAGATATCAGTGATTGCTGGACAGAGCTGTTGATTGGCTTGCTGAGCTCTTGTTAGTAGTTTTTACGCCTGGAGCAATTGAGAGGGGGTGCATTGGGTCGATCACCAAATAAAGTACAAAATGATCTTTAGTGGGTATTGTCATTCCAATCAGCTGTATCATGTGTACCTTCACTAGAATACCTCTGCTTCCTTGCTTCCACCTGAATGTGTTCAGCTGGTCAGAGTTCCTGCCATGTATTCAAAACATTCCTATAATTATTACCCTAGCTGTTGATATACCGGTAAATATAGATTGGATCCAGATTTATGCTGGATTGACTGTGCTGGCGGAAGTGGAATTCCAGGGCAACCTCTCTAGCCTCCTGAAAATGCTACACAGAGGGCTTGTTCGCACGACACGGGAACCGCAAGTCCCCTGCGGTTCCCGTGTCGTGTGAACGCCGACCGGGGGTTCCCCCCGCGGGACAGCCGCGCGCGGGACGCACGCAAAGTGACCATGGTCGGTAGAGGGGTAAGCCCCTACCGCGTGTGGTCACCGTGCCGTGCGAACAGCGGCCGTCCGTCCAGCGGGGTCCCCACAGAGGCGGCAGCTGGAGCGGCCGCCACTCCAGCCTGTAAGGGCAAACGGCCCCTCTGGGCATCCCGGGGGCCCGCCCCCTAGCACCGGGAGGCCCTCACTGCAGTGCGGGGACTGCGGGGTCCGCCCACGCACGCGGGGCTCAGGTCGTCTGCGGCGCCCCGCCGGACCCCGCAGGCGGCCCCGTGGTGCCTCCCCCGCCCGCAGCCTGGGTCGTGCGAACCAGCCCAGAGTGTCAAGAGACCCTGCTGAATGGGGTGAGTAGTGGCATGGGGGAAGAGGGATCCCAAAAAAATCTGGCAGAGGGACCTTCCAAGAGCAGAGCCCTTCCTTCCATGGAGGGTCCCTTCCTCTTGCGGAAGGCCCTTTCCTCTCGTGGAAAGGACCATAATCAATAATGTAATGTTTTAGTGAGAGAGAGAGATTGGAAAAGCGTCGTCTGCTACATTTCTTAATGCTGGGTTGTTATTAAGAGCAAAGGAATGGAGCCCAGCTCTCACCCCTTGACTTTTTTCATCTTCTCATGTCAGCCACTTTAGCATGAGTAGTTGTGTCAGGATTAGGCACAATACTCTGCTTTGTGACCTTGCAGCAGGAGAATGGATGTTTCTTGCAGGAAAAGTTTGTCCACCCTTGGACAGACTTATTTCTGTATCATTGTTCTTGCCAATACAGCATTGGAGGGGGGACCCTATTTTTAAATACTTTGTGTCTTCTCTTGCATCTCAATAAAGAGAACAGAAAGCACACCACACCCTGCTTTAGCAGAAGAAAACCCCTCTTATTTTCTTAAAGTCTCAAGAGCACCTTTTTTCTCTCTCTCCCAGCCCCCTCAGCCAAAGCAGATCACCATCCCATTCAACATAACAGAATCAGTTTGGCCTTTCAGCAGAGACCTTAATAGTTTGATTGATTGCCAAAATGATGACATTTCCATGCACCCACTCTGCTATTCAACTGAAAGAGAGGAAACATTGTGTGAGCTCAAGCTTTATATCAGCTGGTGTGGCTCAAAAATAATGAGTGTGATGATAATCTGGAAGTGTAGCTGCTATTTATCCAGTTTTGATCACAGAACACCAACAAATTGTGGGGCAGAGGAACTGGGCAAAATAACCTTCGAGGGGAGAACACTAAGTTTATGCATGCCATGTTCATCCTATTATTTTAGGATTTATTATTTTATTTTATTTATTACCTTTCTATACTATCCAATAGCCAAAGCTCTCCAGGCGGTTCACAAAAGTTAAAACCATAAAATAGAATAACATGATAACACCTAATATAAAACTTTTAAAAGTTTAAAAATACAATATAAAAACACAGTAAAAGCCAGCAGCTGTTTAATGATTGGAACATATTTAAAACAAAAACTGAGGGTCTAAAATGCCTGAGGAGAATGAAAAGGTCTTTACCTGGCGCCGAAAAGATCACAATGCAGGCACGAGGACAAGGAGAGCCTGTCTGGGAAGGGCATTCCACAGCCAGGGTGCCACAACTGAAAAGGCCCTCTCCTTAGTAGCCACTCACCTCACTTGATTTGGCAGGGGCACCCAGAGGAGGGCCTCTGAAGACCCTCTTAGAGTCTGGACAGGTCTATATCCTGCAGCATCAAGTACTCATACATAATCCACCACAGAGCTAACAATGCAGAGAGAACTTGCAGTATCACTAGTGATGAGCAAACTTACCCCAGGTGAATGAGTTATTTCCTTGGATTATAACAAATTCACCCATGTAAACTCGTACAAGAGTTTTCTCTTAAAATGAACTTTTGTTCTGCGTACCGTAAATGAACTTTTCCACATCATAATATCGAAGTGCATCTTGGGAGCTATAGTTTGGAAACACATAGTGTCTCATGATGTAGTAGAAGTAGGCGATCACTCGTGACCAAGTAAGATTGTCTTCCAGGATAAAATTACGAAAAGAAAATTATATAAAGAGGAAATTGTATAAAATTGTGTAGACTCTGGCGATGGGTCCGTAAGTGACTGTGGAGGCCAATTCTAGATCCACACAGCTTCCCACAGTGAGGACACAGGTTACCAGATGGAAGATGGTCCTGTAAAGGATTCGTTTGACGTGCTTTTCGCTTAGCACGCTTCTTCCTTTCAACTTGCACTCGGGCTTCTTCAAGGTCCATGGAACCTTTGTGAAAGGCCAACCTCCAGTTAAAGCGTTCATGGACCAGAGCTTCCCAGTTCCCGATGTTTATATTGCATTTTTTTAGATTAGTCTTAAGAACATCTTTAAACCTCTTATACTGACCACCGATATTCCGCTTTCTATCCTTGAGTTGGGAATAAAGTAACTGCTTTGGGAGACGGCAGTCAGACATTCGGACAACATGACCGGTCCACTGAAGTTGGTGTTGAAGGATCATTTTTTCAACGCTAGTAGTCTTTGCTTCTTCCAGTATACTGACTGACATTTGTATGCCTATCTTCCCAAGTAATTTGCAGGATTTTCTGGAGGCAACATTGATGAAACCTTTCAAGGAGGTGGAAATGACATTTATAGATAGTCCATGTTTCGCAGGCATACAATAAAGTTGGTAATATAATGGCTTTATAAACCAGCGTTTTGGTCTCCCTACAGATATCCCGATCCTCGAACACTCTACATTTCATTCGAGAAAATGCGGCACTTGCGGAGCTCAAACGATGCTGGAATTCAGTGTCAATGTTAGCTGTAACAGAAAGATAGCTGCCAAGATAGAGAAAATGACTGACATTTTCCAGTATTGCCCCACCAACCTGGTTAGATGGCATCACCAAAGGGTTAACTTGCACTTGCTGATGAAGCACTTGCTGATAAAGCACTTTGGTTTTTTTATATTAAGTGAGAGACCAACTTTTTCATATGCTTCTGTAAAAGCATTTAGGATAGTTTGGAGATCATCCTCTGAATGTGCAGAGACCACATTATCATCAGCATACTGAAGGTCCATAATGGAGGTTGTAATTACCTTACTTTTTGCTTTCAGCCTACTGAGATTAAAAAGCTTTCCATCTGTTCGATATATAATACCCACACCAGTGGGAAGTTTCCCCTCGACAAGATGTAGAATCATAGCGATGAAAATAGCAAATAATGTTGGGGCAATAACACATCCCTGTTTAACACCTGATCCCACTTTAAATGGAGCACCATGAGAGCCATTGTTGTCCAAAACCAGTTGTCACCATGTTATGTACCACTTTCCTGATTGGTTATTTTTCAGGTGCCTCTCACAGAAACACTCCCAGCATGTTTACTTACCAAACAAAGTAAAAGAAAGTGCTGTATGAATGGCAGCCCAAATCCAATCCGAGAGTGAGAGAGAGATGTGATATCATCACAGTTTACCATAAGCAAGAAAATGGTTAATGCAACCAACTCAGCGCATGTGTGGAAATAGCATTGTTTAGATACAGACTGGACTTGCTAAGGAGCTTGCTATCAATTACGAACTTAACAGTGAATTTGCAAAATGCTGGTCCAGTGAATTTGCAAAATGCTGGTCCACACTCATTAAAAAGTTGAGCATTACAAACAGGTGAAATTTGACCAGCAAGTCAACTAATTACACATTTTGGAAGCCTCAGTAACTATCACTGAATGCCACTTCAAATGAAATACTTTTCAGTGGAGTCAGTTCACACATTAAACTGTCAATCCCCATCAAGCACTGAGTAACTGAGTGGTGGAAAATCAAGTGAAAACAAGTCGTGCAAATGCATGCGTGAACCTGTCCTCAGGGATGTTGAAGAGTCCTTGGTCTCGAGTCATGAGTCGAGTCACGAGTCTTTGGACCCGGGTCTCGAGTCCGAGTCCTTGGTCCAAAATGGTGACTCACGAGTCATGAGTCACAAGCTGACTCCACGAGTCCCTATTAAAATCAGTGGGGGGGGTTTCCCAACAAAATAAGGCTATTTCAGAGGTGTGGCTTAAATAAATTCTAGGCACAAGTGTGCCTTTTTATTTCAAAACTCTGCAACTGATTTTGGCAAGAACAGACCAGGCAGACAAACCCAAAATAACCAGACAGGCAGAGGAGGCAGGGAACCCCAAAGCAGGCAGGCAGAGGCCTTTGTCTTGGACAATTCAAACTGTGGAACTGGTTAAGAAGAGACCAGGCAGGCAGAGGAGGCTGGGAACCCCAAACAGGCAGGCAGAGGCAGCCAAACCCAAAATGTCTGAAAGGTTGCATTTTAGGAAAATGATTTTAAAAAATAAACTTGCTGTACTTGCTAAAACCTATCCATGTTGCATTTGAGGAACACGATTTTGGAATACGAGTCCTTGGTCTCGAGTCCCGAGTCGAGTCCCGAGAGTCGAGTCTGACTCGAGTCAGAGGGGGGACTCAGTCCGACTCACGAGTCGAGTCCTGGAGTCCGAGTCCCCATCCCTGCCTGTCCTAGAGAGCATTTTTACATGAGACATTAAAAAGTGCCTTTGAAGGTCTGGTGTGTTATTTGCACCATATATAGATTTCATAGATCATAGAGTTGGAAGGAGCCTACAAGGCTATCGAGTCCAACCCGCTGCTCAATGCAGGAAACTAGAGGAGGGGTCTCCCATCCAAGCAATAACCAGGCCTGACCCTGCTTAGCTTTCCACGCTCAGACAAGCTGAGCCAGCGTGAGCCACAGGCCTGTATGGATGTTGTAAACCTGGGATCGAAGAGGGACAAGCTATGGATGAATTAAATTAGTTCCACTCTGAAGCTAAACTTTAAAAAGCTGAAACCTTAAAAGATGGTTTTTCTGGAAGAATGTAATCACAAACATTACTCTTTGATGCCAGCTGAATCTGATGTCCAAGAAAATAAACTGTGCCCAATTAAGTTATTGGAACCAATAACACTGTGATTGTACATTTAGGCACTGTTGTATGCAATCTTATTTAGCTGCTGACAATTTTCTCCCTGCTGTAGCTGGAGATGTGATTATTATGAATAATTTCAATAACATTCTCCATTGTAGAGAAGACATTAGAATTATTTTTCTTTCTAGATTTTGTGCAGTGATTGTACAGTTGCTGCTATTCATTGTTGCAGGCAGTCAAGATAACTTCCTTCGAGGTTTCACTTCTGATGCGGTAGAATACTGAATTTCCCAAGTGCTCAAATCACAGAACCATTTCCCATCTGATCCCATGAACCTTGGTTTGAGCACAGCATTACATAAGAACTGTGTGCTCTTGCTTTGTGGAATCAGATTTCTTTGGCCCACATTTTGGAAATCTGTTATGCAGTCCTACTGATTATAATAATAAAAGAGAATGTCATACCCTCCAACATTTCACAGATGAAAATAGGGACACACGTGTGAATTTGTAAGAGGTATGGTTAAGCAACATGAAGGTGTGATCAAGAGGGCGTGGCCAGGCAACATGAGGGCGTGGCCAAGGGCATGGCCAGGCAACCAAAGGGCATGGTCAACTACAAAAGTTATTAGAGGAAACACACAAAATCTTATATTATAATTATTACATTATATTATATATTATTTTATAATAGTTTATTAGTGGCTTTTGTATTTTTTTAAAAAACCTTACTTAAACCCTTAATTGTTGATATCTGGTGTTTTTCAGGGGCGGGGGGTGTCAGTGCTTGCAGGGCAATCTCTTTTTGTTTTAAAATTGTCAGGACTGGTCCCGCATTTTCAGGGCAGTTGGAGAAGGAGAAGGAAAGAAGGAGATGCAGAGGAGGGGGAGCTTTGGGGTGGGGGAAAATACAAAAAGACACATTGGGGTTTGGAGCCCCTTCAGCGTTTTGCTCCAACACCTCTACAGCTCTGGTTTTTAAGCACAAGGAGTAACTCTGAGGGGCTGAATAGCTTTGTTGTTGTTGTTTGTTATTGTGGAAAGGCCCCAGTTTAAAGCACTTTTTGTGTTCTATTCACACAATTTAGATTAAAAAAACACTTAAACTGCGATAATCTTACAGAATTTAACTAACTTGAATTAAGTTAAAACAAACAGTGCAATCCTATGCACAGTTACTCGGGAGTAAGTACAAATGTCTTCAATGGGTCTTACTTACCAGGGGGGCTGGTCAGAGGCAGCAGGTAGAGCGCACGCGCGCACGCGCACACACACACACACACACACACACACACACACATATCCTTGGTCTGTTCCCTTCCTACTTAAAGGGTCCATGGGCAAAATCGCAACTAAGCTAGGTAAATAGCTTGCGGGAGGAGGCAGGGGAATTCCGGGCTCTGCATAACAAATCGGAACATTGCATAACAAAGTAAGAAGCCATGATGGCTTAAGTGTTTGTGGGACTGTTCCGGAAAATTCGGGGCAATTGGAGAGTACTGGAATGTGTGTCTGTATGTCATTCCGTCTGTCAGTGCCATAGCATTAAGCCCATGAAACCCAGACACCTGAAACTTGGCATGCATACTAAGAGGACCCCAGTGGCGTGCACCTCAGAATTATTTTGTTTTTAAAATGCATCCTTAATTAATTATAAATTAATTTATTTATATGTGTCTATGTGGTTGAAGCCTGCAGTAATATCTTCAGTTGCTATGGGCAGACCTCCCTAACCAACACATAGCTTTTCAGTCCATACAGTTTGAAGCCAGGGGAGATTAGTAGGCTGAAGGACAAATTTATTTGTCTGTCTCCTTCCCTCTGCTGTGGGGCAGCCCACCCGAAGGGAAATGTCGTAGACAGACCCCTCCCTTAGGGGACTATAGGTGTGTACCATGGCAGGAGCCATGCCTAGGGGTGCCTTTACTCAGATGGCATGGGCACAACTTTGTAGCTTTGCTTGAAGGCTTTGCTTTACCAACTAAGGGTTACTCCAACCTGTGCGAAGCCAGGTCTGTTCACTAATCTGTATATATAAAAGCCAGTTCCCATCATTGTGTCTCACCCTCCCAGCATCCCGTCGCACTGTAGCTTGACAAAGAAACACAATCCAGGATGGAACAATGCATATTGAAGCAGGCTTGTTTCTTAACAACGGGGCTTATCCGTGGGGAGAAAACCTATCCATCAGCCCTGGATAGCCCAGACCTCACCACAAGCTACGGCAGAGCCAAAATGCTCCTTCCCCTAATTTCATGTGCCCCATTTGCAGGCAGCAAAATAGAACCATCTTGGCAATTTTTCAGGGCATGGAATTTACGGGATGGCCATGGCTTAAACCAGGGATAGGCCACCTGGTGTCCGTTGAGGTTTTTTGGACAACCCACGACTCCCACAATCCCTGGCCATTGGCCATGCTACATAGGCTGCTGGGAGTTGTAGTTCAAAATATTTGGAGGGCATCGGGTTGCCTACTCATGCTTAAACTTACCACTGTTGCTGCTGGAACCGCTTTCCCAGTGGCTGCCAGCTGGTGGCTGCCATTTCCCCCGGCCCAAAAAAACCCTGTTACCATGCTTGATCAGGACATGTGTCTTAAATGCATCTGCAAACTACTTTTCTATGTTGAGGGAATAAGCCCTTTCGGAACACAAAATGACTCAAGTGAAATAAGGGAACCATTTTCCACCCTAACACTGACTGACTCTCTCTCTCTTGTGTGTGTGTGTGTGTGTGAATTAATTATATTTATATCCTGCCTTTTTTTCCTGCAAGGAACCCAAGGCAGCTTACATAATCCTCCTCCCATTTTATCCTCGCAACAACCCTGTGAGGTAGGTTCAACTGAGAGTCACTGACTGGCCCAAAGTCACCCAGTGAGCTTCATGGCTGAGTGGGGACTAGAACCTGCACCTCCTGAGTTCCAATCCAACACTCTCACCACCACACCACACTGGCTTGTGTGCCTGACCATTCCCCCTCACAAAAACCCACAGACGGATGCTATGTGGTGATGTAGCCATCTGAGAGGAGTTGCCGGGGGGAAATTATGTCTGCCAGCAGGAGCTGCCATTGTTTCCTCAGAAGCCCCTATCAGAGTGATGCCACATCATCATATAGCATCACTCTGGGGGCTTTGGGGGACTGAAATGGCTACCAGTTGGCAGCCACTGGGAGAGCAGCACTAGCCGCAGCTGTGTTTAAGCTGTCCATAAATTTATCTCCCCATCTCTCCAGATTTGCTGGGGCATTTTGCACCCTTTTTGCTAATGTCCCCAACGATCCATTAAGAACTTTTGCCTTAGCACTACCATACAAACCCTTCTGCTCCCCTCTCCTCCTCCACAAACTACCTGTCATAATTATGGTACATAGTACATAGTACATAGTACATAATTATGGGCATAGTACAAAGTAAATAGTTTGCTTGAAATACAAAAGAGGGATCGACTTTAAAACATGAAGACCAAAACTAATACATTCATACAATGCGGCATGTGTTGCTAACATAATGAGATTTGAGCCAGTAATAATTAACTGGAAATGCTTGGGAGAGGTAGTGAGTGATGAGCCAAAGCATACTTTCTTCTGCCTTGGATTTCTTGGACAGTGTTGAAAGTTCTGTTGGACTAATCAAGTGCTTGTTTTGCTAATGAAATCCTTCAATGAATGGGAGAAGTCTAGCTCAATGAAAGGACTACTTTGAACGTTATGGTGCCCAAAGCACTTGACAAAAGCTTAGAGGCATATAGCATCTGAGAACAATAGACTGTTTTCCGTTTCAATTGGCTGATTCATTTATTCTTCTGTTTCTTCATTTTTTCCTAACCAGCAGGTGGGAAAAGAACTTTTTCTGGCTCTTTACAGAGGGAACAAGAAGCCAAAATGGCTGTTGAACTGGCTTAATGTCCCTCCTTTAAACACACACGCACACCATGTGCCAGCCCCACTTGGCATGTGGCCAAATATTTAGCAAAGAGCCTACTGATGCAGTATTTGAAATATGCATTCTACAGTTTGCCAGTGCTCATGGGGGGCGGGGGCCGTATGCACATGCATGCACTGAGGTCAGGATCCATGACCTAGATTCCACCCAGCAGTTGGAGGATGCCAGACAAATTGTATCAGCTGTGTTAGAATTTACTGCAGTTCATCTCCTGCTGGAAAAGCAAGAGTGGGTAATGAGAGATTTAAGAACATGGTTGTTCTGTGCAGTGCAAGGCAGCCTCAGTTGTGCCTCTTATTGAATTGCAGAAGAGAGGTTGATAGCCTGAAGTGTCACTTGCAGAAAAAGGAGCACACACAGGCTGCTATGGCTGGGGCCTTGGCCAACTTTGAGAGTGACTTCTTTCCTATATCATGCTAAAAACACTATTAGTTGTTCAATCAGTGCACCAAGTACATATGCCAAGAGCTAGTCAGGAAGGTTTCTTCGTTGCTGACCACACTTATAGCACTTCTTTCCTATGATTACTTACAAATCCTTTTAGACCCTCTTAGAATTAGTTTTAATGGGTATGGATAAACTGGTACAGATAATTTTAATTCAACATAGGGTTGGATCCAGACTTAGTCATGCTTAGAGTAGACCCATTGAAAATAATGGGTCAGGGTCCAATCTTGTGCATGTTTAGACAGAAAAAAGTTCTACAAGTCCTAGCATTCCCCCGCCAGCATGTGGTTAGTTTTACTGAAACAAGCCAACTTCAAACCTTGGTTTATGAAGCTGGCTTGTTTCAATAAACTATAGTTAAGATTAACCATACTTTAGGGTTTGGACATAACGCTAGACTGTGGCTAATTGAAAATGGAAATGAACGTTTCTGATCTTTTCTGGCAATGCTAGAAGATTCATAGGGGATGGGGAAATGCACAAGCTCAATGCTCATTCACATAATGAAAAAACATAGTTCTTCATTATGTCAGATGCAGTCATTATCCTGGTTTACGGGGCTTGGAGCTTGACGAGGCAGGCTATGTCGGATGGATCCAGGCGATGTAAATTAGAACAAATCAACTAGAATAAGACACTGTAAATCAGCAGGTTTAGTCAACTATATCAGGTGAAAGTCAGTCAGTTCATGGTAAATCAGGGCAGGTCATGCCAAACCAGTTCATTACTGGCTTAGTCTTGGCAGGTTCAGGCAAGCAGCAGTCAGGACCATGGATAGCTCTGTGTGCTCATTTAGCTGAGCTGGAAAAATATGTTGTCTCAGCAAAGGACTGCAGTCAACTGAGGCCTTAAAAAGTCTGGCAGAGCTTGGTCTTCCAGTGGCTGCACTTCAGTTGGATGCTAATTCAAAAAGTCTCCATGGCTGCTTTGGAGTCTCATGCACCTGCATGTCTGTGGACTAGGAAAAATTGGTGGGGGAGTGATCCTCAGAGTCAGAGGTTGATGGGAGGGCAATGTCCTCAGGCCAGGAAGGTATAGAAGGGAGTTCCAAGGGCTCCCTCTGAAGTGGGGTAACCTATAATCCATCTTAATCTGAGTCTTCCTCAGGATAATGTTGGGTCTCAGAAGCGGGGAGCATGGCAGTCATTGACTAGTTGACACTTCCAGCATGTGTGTGTGTGTGTGTGTGTGTGTGTGTGTGAGAGAGAGAGAGAGAGAGAGAGAGAGAGAGAGAGAGAGAATATGACAGAGAGAGCTACAAAAGGATGGAATTCAAATTCTCTTGGTTAGGTAGGGACCACTTCATGTTTATGTTCTGTCCTACTAGCACATGCCTGAATTCTATAAATGTGAAATAACAGCTGTAATTTTTAAAGGCAAAAATAGTGCCAGGAACTTGCACTCTGGGTTCCATGAGCAGTTTAGAATATAACATAACAGCACTAGTTCTTTCCTCTATTTTAATTCTAGCAGGAAATTATGTGGATTAAAAAACTGTTTTGTATCTTTTTTTTCTTTTTGTTTGGGCTGTTTTTCAGATGATGGATTTGGAGGCCTTTCAGGTATTGTGATTGATTGGAGTTATTGAGACTGCAAAAGTACTTTACCTTTGATTAATGTTTTCCTGGGCCTTTAGCACCTTAGGCAACAGCATAATTTTTTTTTGAAATGGATGCTTATACCGATTACTATTAGGCTTCAGTTTTGGCGAATTAATCACTGCAAGGCTAGCTATCCAGACTACTGGAATTAAATCATTCCTCTGAGAAGTAATTATATTCACACACTAATCAAGGCACTTAATGATTAATTTAATTTGCTGGGGATATATGAGGAAATAAAACTGGACTTTCTTGTAACTCAGTAGTCATATTTAGTACTGTGTGAAGCAATTTTTGCATATCTGGGGCATTGCTTTATTGGCTGCCAATGGTGTGATGTGTAGTGAACTCAGAAATAAATCGAGAGTAACTGATGGATGTTAAAACTTAGATGGCAGTCAGTACCTTTTGATTCATACATTACAATGAAGGCCCACACTGTGTATAAAACCAAAGTACCGCTGGAGTGTCTGTAGCATAGAGGTTAAACAAACAAGATGTGCATATTACAAGGAGGCTACACCATGGCACCAGTTTACAATTTTCTAGCAGATCATTTGTGTGCTCTAATACCATGAACCATTGGAGAGCCAGATGCGTAGACAAAGAGTCACTGGGGAAAGTGTTCACTGCTGTGTGGCTGTACTATAAAGCAATTTAAGTTAAAAGAGACAAACCAGTGATGACCCCACGATTTGGGAGGCCCTTGGCCATAGTAGACCAAGGCTGCAAAGCAGGCAAATGATATTTTGGGCTGCATTAATAGAAGTATAGCTTCCAAATCGCAGTGAACTGATAATTCCCCTCTATTCCCCACTGGCTAGGCCTCATCTTGAGTACTGCGTCCAGTTCTGGGCACCACACATTAAGAAGGATGTAGGCAAACTGGAGAGGGTTCAGAGGAGGGCAACAAGGATGTTAAATGGACTGGAAACAAGGCCCTATGAGGATAGACTGAAAGAACTGGGCATGTTTAGCCTTCAGAAGAGGAGACTGAGGGGGGATATGATAGCACTCTTCCAGTACTTGAAGGGTAGTCACACAGAGGAGGGCCAGGATCTCTTCTCGATTATCCCAGTTTGGAGGACACGGAATAATGGGCTCAAGTTACAGGAACCCAGATTCCACCTAAACATCAGGAAAAATTTCCTGACTGTTAGAGCAATAAGACAATGGAACCAACTACCTAGGGAGGTGGTGGGCTCTCCCACTCTGGAGGCATTCAAGGTGCAGCTGGACGGCCATCTGTCAGGGATGCTTTGACCTGGATTCCTGCATTGAGCAGGGGATTGGACTCGATGGCCTGGTAGGCCCCTTCCAACTCTACTTTTCTATGATTCTATGACCCAGTGCCCCCCTCCCCAATTTGGAAGAGGTGGGACATGCCAACCACTCTCACTCAATAGGCCAAGATGAAACCGAGTGTGTATCCCTTTCACATTTTAGTTATAATCAAATACAGCCTTCCCCAACTTGGTGCCCTCCAGATATGTTGGACTACAATTCCCATTATCTCTTTGCTGGTGGGCTGGTGGTGATGATGGTAGTTGCAGTCCAACACATCTGGACAGCACCAGGTTGAGGAAGGCTGATCTGATAGAATGGACTGAAAAACAAGACAAATACAAGACGAGGTGAATAAACTGAAGCTACTTTCCCCTCATTTCATGCTCATTACTGTGAGTGTAAAGGTGCAATCCTATGCATGTTTAGACAGACAAAAAGGCCTAAAACTCCCAGCATGCCCCAGCCAGCCATGCTGGCTGGGGCATGCTGGGAGCTGTAGGCCTTTTTTCCTGTTTAAACATGCATAGGATTGCACCCTAAAAGTATCTTCCATTTTCAACAATATTCAGCACTTGTGATCATATCCATGTTTCGAGTACGTATGTTCTTTTCAGCAACATCTTTCTCTTCCTCCTCCTCTTCCTCCTTTGTCATATCAGCCCTTGGCCTCATTTGTCCACATTGCCATTTCATCCCATTGTAACAATCCATTGTAATTTGTTTAATACTACCTTAAATGCTCATAAACAAAATCACTGGGTCATCAAAGCCAAAAAGGTTTTTTTAAAAAAACAAAACAAATGGCAGTAGTGTGGGCAAATGAATCTGAGGGCTATGAGAAAAAGGGAAATGCAGCTGAGAAGCAGTGGCAGGTGGAGAGGGCGGGTGGCCGAGACCCCGAGAGGACAAAAGGGTAGGAAATGTCATTGAAATAGAAAGAATGTTTGGCAAGGGTATCCCCCTACCCAGGAGTTTGTTCAGCTGAATGCACTGTCAAAGTGAACACTGAAATTAGAAAACGTTCAGCACAGCCCTATGAAAATGCCAACCTTTCAAGTTAATCTCAACCACCAAAAGCCAGCCCAAATAGAAAGTGGTACATTTCTGGGGGGAAATGCTCAGGTTAGATAAACTGCAGTTATGCCATTATGCCATTGCTGAACATTTGCTGTCCATTCCCATTGTGGATTCATCACCAAATATGTCCCTGGTTTCTCAAATTTTGTTGTTCTTTAATACTTACCGTATATCCTGCCCTTACAGCACTCTGAGCAGCTTACATTAGATTAGAAAGAAGAATACAAGTAAAAACTGAATAATAATAATAATAATAACATTAGAAAAAATATACACCTAAAGAGCAATCCTATGCCCTCCAGACAGCATCTGCAGGGCCATAGGATGCTGTGGGTCTCAGAGCTACAATCATGGATTCCCCACCACCACCACCAGCCTCTCCCAGCTGCTGCAGAAGGCTCCATGGCAACTACTCCCAATGTTGGCACTCCAGCCTTGGGCGGGGGGAGAAGGGAGATGCCATGGATCTGCTGGATCCAACATCCAACAGCAGCAAGCGTGGGTTAGACAGGCACAGAGAGGCCCATTTAACAAAAAGTGCAGTTTTGGAAGGATGGGGAGGCAAAAATAGCCTCCATCACTCCTCCTGCCCTGCCTGCCAGCAACAACCTGGCAGGGCTTAGGATGGAGGGCCCTGAGATTTGAGCTCTCGGTCATTTGGGCTGAACACCCATAGGATTGCTCTCTTAAAATCTAAAAGCAGTAGTCAATGTTGAAATCAACCTAAAATGGCAGCAGAATCACACTTTCAAGCCTGTTGCAATAGAATATATTTTCAATTTCTGTCCAAATGTCAATAAAGAAGGGAGCCTGATGAGTCTTCACTGAATTGGAGAATATTCCATAGGCCTTGGCTCCAGCCACTCAGAGGACTCTGTCTCTTGTGCTCACATACGTAACAGCCCAAGGTGATGATAGCAGAGAATAAAAAAAATCTCTGAGGCAGATCTTAAATCCCAGGTAGGTCTATATGGAAGCAGACAGTCCTTCCCCAAACTGGTGCCTTCCAGCTGTTTTGGACTACAAGTCCCAGCATTCATGCCCACTGGCCATGCTGAGTTGAAGTCCAAAACATCTAGAGGGTACCAGGTTGAGGAAGTCTGCAGTAAGGTAACCAGGCCCAAGAGTAAAGTTGGGTTAATGTTTTAGGTCCAGCTTTCTTCAACAAGTTAGGGTAGGAAGGCAAAAAGAAAATGCCCCCCAAAACTGAGGTGGGAGAAATTCTGAGAAATGTTCAGGGATGGCTGGCTTTTCTTACCTTAGTTCACTTAGGTGAGGTGTCCAGATTTTTAAAAATTCTTTTTTTTTTACTCTAAAAAACAAGAGTGCAGCTGTCTGTCACATCACATCACACCTTGTCCATGGCAATTCTGGCCCAACTTCCAGGAAACACAGCGGCATGGCTCAAGACCCCTCCAGTGAGCAGCCACACTGTTGCTTTTAATTAAATAATAATAATAATAATAATAATAATAATAATAATAATAATAATAATAAACCCTCAGCCACTTCATCATCTTTAACTAAAGAGGAGGTCAACTGAGGGAGGTCCTGGGGCCATTTTTGCCCCTTAGACACCCCCCTCCCATGGGCTACACTGGGTATACAATTTTATTTATTTATTTCTTATATTTATTAATCGCCCATCTGGCCAGTCACCCGGAATAAAATTTTTTTCAATAGCTGGTTTGCCACCAAAATTCGGTGGCAAACCACTCCGTAGCATGAGAAGGGATAAATTTAGCTTGATCGCAAGCTAAATTTGACCCTTTTAGTGTTCTGTTGCTGCTGTGGAGTGCTATTTTGTTTTTTGTTTTTTTCATCAGTTTTTAAAATTAAATTTGGGGTCATGGCAGGGGGGCGGCAGGGGCTACATCGGGCCCAGGGGGGGCTGCATGTTTCACACCCCTGAACTAAAGTAGGACAAACCCACCCACACCCAAACATGTCTCAGAATTTCTCTCCCCACTTCCCTCAAAACAGCAGAACCCCCCCCACACACACACAGTTTTGCAGGGAATGAATGATCCACACAAAAGGTGAGGGGGGAGAATCTAGTTTATTTATTTATTACATTTCTATACCGCCAACAACTGAAGCTCTTGCTGGTTCACAATAATTAAAACCATAAAATACAACATGATGTGATACAGTAGAAATGTTTAAAAATTTAAGCTACAGTATAAAATAAAAAATAGTGCTTTCATGGCCAAGAATGGATGTTCTGTCAGATTGGCCTGTCTCATGGGATATCGAGTAACAGGCCAGACTAATCTTCTGAGATAAAAACATCAGAAGTAGCTCCACAGCTTTGGAGCATCTCTCTAGTTCTCCATGATTGCTTGGAAGAGAAGAAATGGGAAGCATGGTAAAGTGAATGACTGAATGAATAACTTTATTGAATAAGTCTTCTGACCATTTCAAAAACAAATAAACATTAAAACAAGCAAACATTGGAAAGGGAACTTTACATTAGAATTAAGTCATATATTATAATTAGGTTAGGAATATCATATTAAAATTTAAAACTTTATTTTGCTTTAAAATTGTCAAACGATATACAATTCATACATACAATATAGTTTGAAACGAACACTTGATAAAACCAACAATATAAAACCCCTTGCATTGCATATTAAAACGTTTAATAAAATCTATTAGCCGATCTGTTTTTCCAATTCTTTTTTCCTCGTGTTGGCTGGCTGCTCTGAGAGCAAAGAGGGCAACTCTCTGGGACACAAAGTAGTTGGAACCATGTAAGAGAAATACCAGTTTGTCCTTCACTGTCCAGTTGTTCATGCATATCAAAAATAAAGATAGATAATGTTCTCTACATTTTGAATATAAATGACATTCAAGTAAATAGTGTCCTAAATCTTCTATTGCAGAGTTGCCGCATATACATAATCTATCTTTCATTGGAATGCCTTGGAATCTACCCTGTAGCATCATTGTGTCCATCAACTCAAATCGGAGCCGAGTAAAGGCCACACGTTGGTCCCATTTCATATCAAAAAACAAATATGTCTCTTCCTTGAATTGAAATTTAGTACTAGCTAGCCATTTCATGGCCCTTGAATTCGACAGTGCAGCTATATCAGTCTGACTTCTAATGTTTATTGCCTCCAGACTAAAACCATAGCTTGGTAACACGTTTATAAATTTATAGAGCCAGGAAGTTTCCAAGGTTTTAGCCATCTGCTCAAGAAGACACTTCTTTGGAAGCCTAGCTTCACTCATCAGAACTAGCTTGAACCAATAATTAAATAGCCTACCATGTATTTGATCTGAAACCTGCATGGTAAAGTGGCCAAGTCAAATATTTACTTATTTATTTATTTGCACTATTTATATACTGCTAGATATTTTAAAAATCTCTAAGCAGTTTCCATATAAACATTAAAAGCACAATTAAAAGCACATTTCAAATACAATTTTAAAAACAATATAATTACAATGATAACAATAATACACAGCAGTACAGGAGCAGCAAAAATGGGGCAGCACAGAGTTAATTTAATTACAGGCCAGGGAAATCCTGGGTGAACAGGTGCATTTTCAGGAGGCATTTAAAAGATGCCAAATGTTCTGCCTTCCAAACCGCACAAGGGTTTTTTTTCCACAGGGTGGGTGCTGCTGAGAAGGCCTGCTGTTGAGATATTGCACGACGACATTCTGATAATTTTGGAATGACCAGCAAGGTCTCCTCTGATGATCTGAGTTGAGCATATATAAGGGAAGGCGGTCTGCTAGGTATCCTGGTCCTAAGTTGTTTAGGGCTTTGTATGACAATCATAACCTTGAATATGGCTCGATAGCTAATAGGCAGCCAGTGCAGGTCTTTTAGTACAGGTGTTATGTGAGCATAAGTGGGTGTCCCAGTGAGCACCCTAGCTGCTGGATTCTGCACTAGCTGCAGCTTCTGAACCAGGCCCAAGGGCAGCCCCACATAGAGCACATTGTAGTAGTCTAACCTTGAGGTTACCAGTGCATGGATCACCGTGGCTAGATTATCCCTATTCAGGAATGGGTGTAATTGGCATACCAACCAAAGCTGGTAATGGGCACTCTGGGCCACTGAGGTCACCTGGGCCTCCAGTAACAGATGGATCCAGGATTACCCCCAAACTACGCCTTCAGAGGAAGTGCAACCCCATCCAGAACAGGCAAACAAGCCAATTCCTGGACCTGGGGACTACCAACCCATAGACTCTGTGTCTTATCGGGATTCAGCTTCAGTTTATTAGCCTTCATCCAAGCCATAACTGCATCCAGGCACCGGTTCAGAACGTGCACTGCCTCTCCCATCCCGATTCAGATCTCAGAGAAATAGAGCTGGGTTGGGTGTCATCAGCGTACTAGTGACACCTTTCCTTAAATCTCCTTATGACCACTCCCAATGGCTTCATATAGATATGAAATAACATTAAGGACAAGATGGTACCCTGTGGCACCCCACAGTTCAACTGCCATGGAGCCGAGGTACAGTCACCCAATGCTATTCTCTGGAACTGACCTCACAAGTACAAGTTGAACCACTGTAAAACAACGCCTACAACTCCCAGCTCATGGAGGCAGTCCAGCAGGATACTGGGGTCAATGGTATCAAAAGCTGCTGAGAGATCCAGAAGAAGTAACATGGTCCCACTCTCCTGTCCCTCTCCCAAAGAAGGTCATCCATCAGGGTGACCAAGGCCAATTTTGTCCCCAAATTGGGCCTGAATCCAGACTGGAATGGATCCAGATAATCAGTTTCATTCAAGAGCACCTGCAGCTGAGACGCCGCCACCACACCTTACTCAAGAACGGGGTATTTGTGACTAGATGATAGTTGGCATAGATCTTTGGATCCAGGGAGGGGTTTTTCAGGAGTGGTCGTACCACTGCCTCTTTCAAGGCAGTAGGAACCAGGACCACTCCATCACACAGTGATGCGTTCACCACTCCCCTGATCCATCCGGTCAGTCCCCCATGGATAGCTTGAATAAGCCATGAAGGGCAAGGGTCGAGAGAGCTTGTGGTGGGTCGTACAGATGCCAGCGTCTTGTCCACATCCTCAGGCTCCAAAAAATGAAACTGATCCCACAAAGCAGGATAAGACGGTGCACTGGACACCTCAGCAGGTACTGTACCAACAGTGGTGTTCAAGTCAGCATGAAGGTGAGCGATTTTAGCCTCGAAGTGTCTCACAAGCTCATCACAATGGGGTAATTTCTAACACCCCCCAATATCCAGACCACCCCTCTCATGCCGAGGGGCAAAGACCAGATCAAGGGTATGCCCTGCCCTATGAGTTTGGCCGGTGACAAACTGAGACAGCCCTACGGTTGTCATGGATGCCATGAAGTCCCGAGCTGGTCCTGTTAAGGTAGCCTCATCACAGATGTTGAAGTCTCCCAGGACCAAAGTCCTAGGGTTCTCCAACACCACATCTGAGACTGCCTCAGCCAGCTCAAGTCAGGGAGTCCATTGGATAGCAGGGTGGGCGGTACACCAATAGCATTCCCAATCTGTCTCTGGTCCAACACAACGTACAAGCCCTCATAGCCTGCCCAATGCAGAAGGGTTTCCTGGTGAGTGAGATTGAACTTTTATGGACACAGTGACTCCCCCCCCCCGCAGCCTGGGCTGGTGCTGCACTGAGTAACCAGGTGGGCAAAGCTGGGTCATGTCTACACCACCCAGCTCACCCACCCAGGTCTCCGTGATGCATGCCAGGTTAGCTCCCTCATCCATGATCATATCGTGGATGACTGAGATCTTGTTGTGAACCGACCTGGCATTCACCACCACCACCACCACCACCAGGCCAGAGGGTGCAGTAGCCAGTCCACCAACAGGAACCTGGGGGTTGGGGAGGGGAGCAGAGAGGGAAATGGCTTGCAGCCATCTAGACCATCACTCTGATGACATTTCCTCCCCACCATACCATACCATGCTACCCCTTACCCAAGACAACTGTTATAGGGCCACCCTCTACCTCCATATCACTCTCCCTCCCTCCCTGACACCCTTGCTTTCAGCCCCAACTTCCTCAGAAATTAACATAAAGAAAAGAAAGAGAAGTAAAGGGGGGGGAGAGAAGAAGAGAGGAACGAAGGAAAAGAAAGGGGGAATGTTCAAGGGCAGACAGTAACAATTCAGCTGACCGATACATATGAACCAACTGGCTAGAATACAATAATAGAGGCCAGTGATGACCAGTAAGGGCAATTAAATATATAAGATCAGCATGGGTGAGTACATCCCACTCACAGTCAGCTGGAAGATGTTCTAATCTATCTTTCCTTCTCCTCCCCTGACTCCCACTCAGGGGAGAAACCCCACATACCACAACTTCCCACATCCAGGTTCTCACCCTGGGTCAGGGTCACACAGGCCTGTCTCTCACACAGAAACCTGGTAACTTTCCTGTTCCCAGCCAATGGCGGGGGGCGGGGGGACATCCCTGCAACTCCCCAAAGGGACAGCCCCCTTTGGTGTCATCCTGGTGTGGTCCGCCCTGCCACCCACAGCAGGGCTGGTCTTTATAATTTTATAAGCCTCTTCCCAGCAGAGTCCAGTCCCAGGTGAGGCTCTAGTCTAGCCCAATCCAGCCACAACACAGTCCCCAGCTGCAAACACTCAGCAGCAAGCTGCAACAACCAAACACTCTCAACACACGCAGCAAGGTAAGCCAAGCTGAAGAAAAAAAGAAACCACAAGGCACTCTTGCGGGCAGGTAGTAGCAGATGAGGCAGGGGTAGGTGTTTTCTCTGTCAGCCAACCGGTCCCCACTCTGCTCCATTGTTCCTCGGTACTGCTCCCCAGGAAATACACAAAGTTGATGTATGCCATTATTAATGGTGGAGGGGGATAGAAGGAAAAGTGGCAAACCTTTGTGCAATTCAGCTGCTGCACGTAAAAGTTGTGGCAGTAGAATTATCCTGTAGAAGCTTCACTTTTACTTTGTGCTCTGTACTTGCTAGGGAAAGGAACTGTGGTTTCTGAAAGCACCCATAAAATCTGGAATTTGCTCACTGAAACTAGGAGTGTTTGATTTTGCAGCCTGTCAAACCCAATTTATATTGCTACCTAAGTGTATGAAGTATAGCATCCTTGGATGAGATATGTGGCCACAGTAGTTTATTTTTTAGAGCGTTCTCTTCTTTTCACAGCATGTTTTGCCATACTACATGCAGTCATTGGGGAAAGGTTGCGAGGATGGGGGTCCTGCTATTTCTATTAACTCTGCTGAATCTTGGCTTTTGGTGGATTGTTAAAACAGCTGCATTCCCCACCACCAACATTCTGCATTTTAGCTCATTCCTTACGCTAGCTTTCTTCCCCAACTTGGTGCCTTCCACATGTGTTGGATAATAACTCCCAGCCAGCATGGCCAAGGTTGAGGAAGGCTGCCTTAAAGAGTAATTTGCAAAAACACAAATTCCCACCAGGATTTATTCAAAATGTCTGGACATTAAATATCCCGCAGCAAGCTAAAAAGCTTGACAGACACATCAGATGTGTGGGGGGGGGGGTGCCAGGTTGGGCAAGGCTGCTCCAATATTCACAGTTAAAAAGATAGATCCTCTTGTGTACTGATATTACTCCTGCTACCAAGGATTATTGCCAGAGGCAACCTCTGTCCCATCCCTTCATATGATATACTGCTGAAATATCTTATTCGTGAGTTGTACGTTGTGTATTCACGTGCTCTTCAACAACAGTGTGCTCCTCTAGTGGCAAGGTTAGTAAAGGATAGCTGAATGTGCCCATTATTCTACACAGCCAGATGCACTGTGAAAGTCAACATGCTATTAAACATACTTAAGTTGTTTTTCTTTTAAACCTTTTATAGTCAGTTTATTATCTGCACCAGCCCTGGATTAACCATTAAGCAATATAAGCACGTGCTTAGGGCACCAAGGGAAGGCGGGCACCACAGAGTAGCACAAATTTTTGCATTTGCATTTTTCCTTATAACAGTTTTATTTAAAAAAATGCATAAAACAGAGATGAAAATTTGTATTTCTTTCTCTTGCCCTAGTTATAAGTAAGTAATTGGTTTATATTGCTTGCTGCTATTTAGTGTTAAATAAATATAATAAAAAACAGTTTATATTTAATATAGTTGTGTGTTCTGGCATGGGGATGGCCTTGAAGGAAACTGAGTTTTTAATATCTTATTTCACCTTCAGCACTTATTGAGTCTTAATGTCTTTCCAGCTAAGCAATGGAAGGGCCGAGGGGGCATTCTTGGGCTGTGCTGAGGGCATCAGCTGGTCTTAATCCGGCCCTGATCTGCACCCTTTCATAGCTAGGAATGACCTGTGTGGGACTTCCTTTGACACATGCTTGAAAACTTCACAACTGGTCCAGAGTACAGCAACCAGAGTGTTTAATCCAGGCTGGCCTCAAGGAGCATATCATGTTGGAGTTACAAAACTTTCATTAGCTTCCAGTTGGTCTCACAATTTAATTCGAAGTGCTGATTATCTCCTTTAGAGCCCTAAGTGGCCTGGGTCCAGGATACATGGAGGACCACCTTCTATCATATGAACCTACCCACACGTTTACTGAGTTGAGACATCATGATAACACCCACACTCAAGGGCTGAGTATGGGTTGAGTGTGGGTTGTAATTGAAACAGGTTGTTGTGTTTTCTGAACCCAGCTGAGATAACAAACCATGGTGAACAACCCACAGTTCACAGCCCAACAACAAACCATGGGTCTTCTTCATGGGTTGTTCGTGATTAACAAGCCATGGCTTGTTAGCGCAGCTGGGTTCAGACAACATGATAACCCACGTTTCAACAACAACCCACAGTTCAACGACAACCCACACTCAACCCATACTCAACCCTTGAGTGTGGGTTATCATGTTGTCTGAACCCAGTCATTAAGATTTTCTTCAGGGGAGCTGCTCTGTGTTCCCTTATTTAGTAAGGCTTGCTGTCTGAGGATCAGTGGGTGATTTCCACCAGTATCATAGGCTGTATGCCTATGTACTCCAGTTGCTGGGGAGGGTGCTGTTGCACTCATGCCCTGCTTGCGGGTTTCCTATGAGCAGCTGGTTGGCCACTGTGTGAATAGAATGCTGGACTAGATGGACCCTTGGTCTGATCCAGCAGGGTTCTGTTTATGTTCTTATGACCTGAAACAAAGGACTCTCAGCAGTGGCACTGGGGGGCTAAACGATACACTGCGTTAAACGAGTAACTAACTTTCCTTTACTTTAGTGTAAGTGCACGGGGCCCCAATTCAGATTGGTAGCACCACACATGGGTTAGGGGGGTTACACACTTCCCACCCAGCCACTCCCTCCTCCTAAATTCCCCCGGCCCCCATGTGGGAGCTGAAGAATGAAAAAAGCATTGGTCCCAGTGGAGATGTAGCTTTCTTGCTTTGGCTACATTTAGGAGCGAAGTAGCTGGGTGGGAAGGTTTAACCCCCACCCACCCACGCATGGTGGCCCTGATCCAGATCGGGCTTCCATGTGTTTACACTAAAGTTAAAAAAAAGTTAGGACCAGTTGCGTGCTATACATTTAATTAATATAGCATGAAGTTTAGCCCTGATATTGTGGAATTTCCTTCCCAGGGAAGTACACTCTGCTCCATCTCTGTTGGTATTCAGGCACCAGGCAAAGGCAGTTTTATGTCAGAGGTGGTGTGTGCGCACGTGCGTATATGTGTTCATGGTGGGGGGGAATTTAAATTTGATTTCTGACTGGCGACTTTGTTAGGTTTTGTTGCTCAGTTAGCCATTACTGCTGTGTTTCGTCTGATCATTTTACAATTACTGTTTTAACATATGTTGTGGACCATTTGTTAGCCACTGTGTGGATTTTTAATTCAGTGGCAGGATATAAATAGTCTAATTGGTCAATATCTGGTTAGGCACTTATATGGGGGTGGCAGGACTCGAGGGTTCCATACAATGAATGAACTGTGGGGGAGTCCCTGGTCTCCTAATATTGTGGAGCCACCATTTTGAATATGCAGAGCGAGTGTGGGCTATGATACAGTTAAACAACCCTCGCATAACCCATGGTCTGTTTTAGGCTTATGCGAGGGTTGCATATCTAACCCCTGCTCGGGGGTTGTTGATTGTTGTGTCATGTGAACCTGTTGAGCATGGGTTATGCAAGGGTTAAACAAGAACAGACTGTGGGTCCATTCACATAACCCATGCTTGCCGGGTTTCCACAACACAACGACCCCCCCAAGTGGGGGTAGCATATGCAACCTGGCACCTGTGGGCACTGTGGCTCATCGTATTATAACCTACAATGAGCCACAGTGTGTCATCGGAACCTGGTCAGTGGCTACTCACAGTAAATTCCATTCAGCAAAGGTACTTTCTAATGCTAATTGAAACCTTCCTGTTTGCAGGTTCAGCCAGTTTTATTATTTGCCTGCTCAGTGTGCCTCAGGGATTTGTGCTGAATTGCCCCTTAATTGCCTCTTATTTAGTTAGCCTTTATCCCCTATGAGGAGGTATCAAATTTCCTGTTCCTTTCCATTTTCCCTTTCCTTTCTTTTCTTTCCATTATAGTGAAACAGAAAAACAAATGGAAATAAATTAATAATTTAATATACCCCCTTCCCCACTGGTAAGGGACAACAATTGACCAAATAGGGAAATTAAGGGGCAATTCAGCACTAGTGCCCCAGCCATGCTGGCCAGGCAAGCAATAAAACAGGTTGAACCTGCAAGTAGGAAATGTTCACTTTAAACTAAAAGCTCTAGCAGGGCTATGCTGCTGCAATTGGGTTTTGTAGCAAAAACAATTGCCACAAATCAGATGGGGGGGGGACATGGTAGGGCAAAACAGCAAACAGTGGAATGCAACCATTTAACAGTGATGTGTGGATTTCCCATAAAAAGCGGGTGAAGAAAGGATGGCAATTCCAGAGAAAGTTGCTAGTGTGGAAGCACCCATACATGTACACATATAGGGTAAAACCATGGGATACATGAAAACAGTGACAGAAGGGGCCAGAGGAAAGTGCCTGTCCTGAAAACATAATGAAAGAAACAGGATATCCTCTGGTCAGCTGGAATTACCCCTCCTCCCACTGCCAATTTCTGCTAATGTTTCCTACCAGGCTTATTTCTGGACTGGTATTAGCTAAAGTAGTCATAGGATATTCCAGGTAGCTTGCTCTATTGCAAGAGTTAATGGTGTGTCTCCCTCCAACGCAAACAGCAAAGGAAGGTCAGATCAGGACAGATACTCGTGTTTTTATGGAACCCGGAAGCTTTGTAACATCCACATGTGCTGCAGCTGCCATCAGCGAGGAACCTCTGGGAGTTTTCAAACCCTACACTTTCAGGGGGCATCTCTTTTGAGCCCGCTCATCAGTTAACAGCTCCCACTCTTCCTCCTTTGGTCACTCACTCATTCTTTCTTTCTTGTGCAATAAAATCTCCAGACACTTCCATGGTTTACTGGGATGCAAAGGCAGGATTGAGAAAGCACTGAATGTTTTTTTAAGTGATTCCATATGGTCCCCCAGTGTGAGCAGAAGCTTAAAATGAGCTTCCCGTTCCCCCAGTGTGCACTTATTTTCGTAGACAATGTAAGATCCAGTTATTTTCCCCCATAAAGATTAGATTGGCAGAAAACAAGAAATGTTGCCTCCAAGAGCCTTAACGTGGGCCAGAACAAGGAACACCCAGCTGCCTGGCTCAGACTCCTCTCCAAGCGTATCCGCTCCAGGGGAATAAAGAGGAGAATTTATACCCATGACTAGTTTTGCAGGATACTGGCCAGGTGCAATAGAAATGCTCAGCCAGCTCCTTCTCTGCACAAGCCGTACAGTGTTTTGTTGCTGTAAGAAGGGCAAAGACGTTGTTGGTACTTTGATGCAGGATACTAGTACAGAGCACAATGAACATACCATGGGGCCATGTCTTGAGCTCACAGGTTCTCTCCTCCCCTTCTCTTATCCCCCTTACATGCTCTGATTTCCATCTTCACTTCCTGTTTGGGTGGCCACTTGAAGGAGGAAATGTATCACCAAGAGGACACTGGTTTGCATAAAATTTACATATGCTTATTTTTATGGAATAGATGCAAAACTAGACATAATGAGTTGGATCCCGATTTAAGCTGGATCAAGTGCACTGGTGGAAGTGGACTTCCCTGCCCCTTTCTTCCCATGGCAGCCCCTCTAGCTTCCTGAACATGCTTCACAGAGAGTCAGGAGCCCCTGCTGGACTGGCTGAGCTGGGGTGGGGGATCCCCAAAAATCAGGCAGAGGGACCTTTTGTGATCAGAGCCCTTCCTCTTGCAGAAGGCAGGTCCTTGATCCAATTACTATACTGTAAATTACTATAAGTAGAAATACAAAACATCTCACCATCCATAGCGGGGAAGACTGTCTCCTGGTGACCTGTGTACCTACTCAGTCTGCTGTCCAAGTGCTAAAGTCTTAAATACGAAGGCAACAAGGAACTGAAATTTGATGCATAAAAGTAAGGAAGCTGGTGCAGAGTCTTCTGGAGACAGGTGATGTTGCTGTGGTGATAGAAAAAGAGAGATGATTTTAGCAGAATTATTCTCTTTGGCAGTAGCACTGTGAGAGCTGGTTCTAACAAACAAACAACAAATTTATTTATTTATTTATTTGTAATATTTCTGTACCGCTAAGTATTAAAAAAAAAAATCCCTAAGCAGTTTACATATGCATATTAAAATCACATTTAAAATATTAATATTAAAATCACATTTAAAATATTAATATTAAAATCACATTTAAAATACAATCGTAAAAACAATTCCAATTACAGTAATATTAATATAGAGCAGTACAGTGGAGCGGCATGGTTAATTTAATTATGAGCTAGGGAAAGCCTGGGTGAACAAGTGCATTTTCAGGAGGCATTTGAAAGATGCCACGTTTTCTGCCTCCTGCATTGCACGAGGGAGTTTTCTCCACAGGGTGGGTGCTGCTACCGGGAAGGCCCGCCGTCAAGGTATTACATGGCAACATTCCAATAATTTTGGAAAGATGAGCAAGGCCTCCTCTGATGATCAGCTGGGTATATATAAAGGAAGGTGGTCCGCTAGATATCCTGGTACCAAGTTTAGGGCTTTGTATGTCAGCAACGTAACCTTGAACATGGCTCAGTAGCTAATAGGCAGCCATTGTCTGACCTGGTCCCTTTCTCTCTGTACCACCTCAATTTCATGTGACAGGCACCCGAATGAAAGTGCCTCAGTGCCAAGATTGTGTGCTCCGTCTCAAACGCTGTTGGCATAGGATCATTTGCACCACATTCTGTACGACATCAGGAAATGATTGTTTGAATTAGCCTTACCTTGGTTGAAGAAAAGTGAGACAACAGGAGGGAAAGACAGCAACATTAGTCAAGAGGAGAAATGACTAAGACATGGACAGGAGCGTTAGCAATGAAGGACAGATTTTGAAGATGATAGAAAGAAGATACGGAATAGGATTTGGCAAACAGCCCACAGATGTTATTCTAAATTGTGTGTTTGCAGGATTTCCACGAGGCTGTCTTAAAAGTGCTGGGAGATGAGGATGACGACGAAGATGCAAAGCTCAAGGAGGGATTGAATGAGATCCCAGAAATCTACAATTTGCACCAAGAAATATTGGGAGAGCTGGAAGAAAAAGTTCTCAACTGGTAAATGATCCCCACCCACGCTCCATGGGCAGTTGACTGCCTTTCTGCACTGTGTGGTGACCCGGGGGGGGTGGGGTGGGCGGCATTCTCACCATGCAGCATGGAAAAGCAGCTGAAAAGGGAAACCTGGGGAGAGCCTGGTCAGTCAGATGGGGAAGACCTGCTGGCTGAGGTTCCCCATGCCTGCCCATTATAAATCTCAAGAAACATGATAGTACAGTCATGCCTTGGATTGAGAGCATAATTCATTCCGGAAACGTGCTTGTAATCCAAAACACTCTTATATCAAAACGAAATCCCCCCCCAAAAAAATTTGTACCGAGATTTTTAATTTAAGCCGTACTACAGTACTTGTATTGCAAGACGTTGCTTGTCTATCAAGTCAAAAAAAATTAAATAAATATTTAAAAATTTGCTTGTCTTGCAAAACGCTCTCAAACCAAGTTACTTGCAATCCAAGGTATTACTGTATTACATAATCAGTCCAGATATGATGCATTCAAGCATAACGTATCTGGCTACTCAAATGTAGTTTGGTGGTCTCACCTTCAATAGATTCTAGATGTAGCTCTAACGGAACAGCAGAGAAGACGCCTTTTGTTGGAAGGCTAGGAATGGATTCTAACACAAGAATGGAGGTATAAAATATCTGTGTAAGGGAAGGGAGAGAGGCAGAATATACAAATGCAGCAGCTGGGCAGCTGACCGGTGTATGGTATCAGGACCATACTTATCTATTTATTTATTTGTTACACATATATCCTGCCTTTCCTCCAAGGAGCCCATGATCCTCCTCCTCTCCATTTTATCCCTACAACAACCCTGTGAAGTAGGTTAGGCTGAGAGTCAATGAATGGCCCGAATTCAGCCAGTGAGCTTCATGGCAGAGTGGGGACTTGAACCGGGTTCTCCCCAGTCCTGGTCCAACACTATATGCACTACACCACACTGGCTCTCTAATACACCTGTCCTGAAAGACTTGCACTGGTTGCCAATTGCTTTCCAGGCTCAATTCAAGGCATGGCTTTTAACAGTTAGAGGCCCTTCATGGCTTAGGGCCTGGCTTTCAAAGGGACCGCCTGTCTTGCTATAATCCTGTCCGGTTATTAGGACCTGCAGGAGAGGCCCTCTTGAAGGCACCATGACCTGCAGAGTCTGGCTTGTCTGTTTCACATGTGCTGGTTTGGCACATGTGAAAGGGTGTTCTCCTGTGTCACTCCCAAACTGTGGAGTGTACTCCCTCAAAAACTTTGCTTGGCCTCCACTGTCCTGGTTTTTAAGAAGTGTGTGAAGACACATCTTTTTAATTCAGCCTTTTAAATTATGTAGTTGTTTTAATGTTTTGCTGTTTTTAATGTTCTTGGTTTTTTATTGTTTTAAGGTCTTATTGTATTAAATTGCTGTGCACTGCCTTGATGACTTTTTAGCAAATACAGGAGTATATAAATGTTAATAATAACAATTTTAAAAAAACAACAGAGGGGATAAGGTGAGGTATCAACTTTTAGAATAAATAGAACCTATTTTGCTGCCATTTCAAGACCAATGCAACCGACCGGCCATATATTGAGTTCGATCCAGGTTCTACCTTCTGCAAGAGGAAGGCCTCTGCTCATAGAAGGTCCCTCTGCCCGATTTTTGAGGATCCCCCTCCCCTCCATATATCACCCCATTCAACGGGGTCTCCTGACTTTCTGTGTAGCATTTTCAGGGGGCTGTGGGGGGTTGGGGCTGCTGTGGGAAGGAGGGGGCGGGGAAGTCCACTTCCACCAGCACAGTTGATCCAGCTTAAACCTCCAGCTTAAACCCATGGTGTCCTGCCATGTGTGTGATATTCCCTTGGAAATGCAGTCCTTGGAAAGTATCAAGTGGTTTACTGAGCCATTGGTGGGCCACCATATATAGCTGGTGGACTGCTTTCTGACTGGTGCATCACAAGACATGTACGCTTGCAGTGGAAACAAGGACGAGTCTTCACGAGCCAATTCCTCTGAGTCATGTCACAAAAAGGTTCAGGGCTGACGAATGGGAATGTCTGTGGCAGCATGAAATAGGGCTGAGGGAGTTTTCCTATTCCTTCTTTGCTCATTCTTATGTGGCTGTAGGGAAGAACATCAGAAAGTGGCCGACATTTTCCTCTCCCGAGAATCAAGGTTCAGTCACCACACGGCTTACATTATGCAGTTTGACAAGAATTTGGCTTTGCTGGATGAAGCCCGTCTGAAATCTTCCCAGCTGGATGCTGTCATTCGAGAGTTTGAGGTAAGGCCCCTCTCAGCTCTTTCCTCATGCTAATTTATGGCTGTGTTGTTGCTCCCCCTCCCTCTTTCCCACCCAAAGGTAGTGTGTCTTCTTGTTTCATCAGAGCTTAGACTGGGCCTGGAGGGAGGTAATGACATGTCAGCAGGGATGGCTTTAGATGGGAGGTAAGTCTGGAGGAACACAAGGGCATGTGAAGGCTATGTGCACACCTTCCTGCGAGCATATGCACGTAAGAGGAGTGTGTGGTCGCCTGTTCCTTTTATGTATGCAACATTATTTATTGTTCCTTTTATTTCAGAGAATTGCTATACCGCTTTTCATTAAAAAATAATAATAATAATCCCAAAGTGATTTACAACATAAAACCATGATAAAATACAATAAAGCCCGTCATTAAAACAATAAAACTATGATAAAAACAATAAAATCTCATTAAAATAACCAGGGTTAATGTTAATGTTAGCCGTCAGGGAAACACCTCGGCAAACAAGTGTGTTTTCAGTTGTCAGTGGAAGTACTCCACACTAGGAGCCCATCTGATCTCAGTGGGGAGATTATTCCACATTTGGTGCTTAACAACAACAGCTAGAACAGGTATGATCTTCCATTCTCACATGCAGTGAGCCATAGAGAAGGAAGCAGCAAGAATTCTAAGTCAGACTGGGCAACCCATCTTTGATACCAGACATATGGATACCTGTATATTTCTTGCCCCCCTCTGTCCCCACATTCCTGAAACCTGGTGTGTTTGTTAACTGTTCAGAAGTTCTTCCATCAGCATTTCTGGTCCTGTTTCATACTGTTGGCCCTGTCTAATGCCTTGATGCTGTACCGAATACCCAGGTGGACACAGCTGGGTGAGATCAGGCCCACCCTTCTCATCCACCCAGGTCTCCGTAATGCATGCCAGATTGATTCCCTCATTCCGCAATCAAATCATGGGTGAACATAGTCTTATTCCAAATGCCATGTCAATTCAGAATAAGACCATGCTCATCCATGATTTGATTGTAGATGGGGGGGAGATGACCTGTCTGCATTACCGAGACCGGGGTGGATGAGATGGGTGGGCCTGATCTCACCCAGCTGTGTCCGCCTGGGTATTCAGTACATCAAGGCAGACCACAGCGTTGTAGGTGGGTGTTGGTGTGGTCCATCAGATGTCCATCTCAGTCATAGGGAAATCATTCTGCCCAGGAACTGGACTGGAGGACCTGCATCTGGAGATGTTACTCTTGTACTGCCCACCCTGCTTCCCAATTGCCTCCCAGATGGAGCTGGCCAAGGTGATATCAGGTGCAGTGTTGAAGGAGCCAAGGACAGTGGTTCTTAGTTACTTCAGTGTCCATGCCAAGGCTGTCTCTTGTCTGGTTTGGGACTTCCTGGGCTCCATGACAACCATGGGGCTGTCCTAAGTTGTCATCAGCCCAATGCACAGAACAGGACACACCCTCAATTTAGTCTTTGCTCTGGGTGATATGATTCTTGGTCTGGTAGTGGAGGGATAAGAGTGATCCCATTATCATGGTCAGACCACTTCTTGATGAAGTCTGGACTCGTGACAGCAATTTCCCCCTGCAGGGGTGGGGGACCCATTAGGATGGAACCTGGATGCTCTGGATGATTTACCAGCAGACTGAGCTGGCAATTCTGTTAAGGCGCTTGTTTCTCGGTGGAATGGTGAGTTGCGAAGGGCCATCAACATGATCTCTCCTGAGGGTCCTCTGTGGTGCTGCAGAACCTGTTCTGCCCCGTGGTGCTCTGTGGAATTATGGGTAATGAAGCAAGCTGGACAACAGCTGGAGCGCAGGTGGCAGACATCTTGCTCTGAAGCTGATCGAACACTACTTCAAGTGTATAATCGTGCCTACCATGTGGTGGTGTGGGCTGCGAAAAAGACTTATTTTGCAGCCTCCATTTCATCCTTGAGTAGCTGCCCAGCAGAGCTCTTCAGAGGGGTTCGGAGGTTGCTGACCCCAGGGGTAACTCCTTTAGAGCCCTCAAAGGCCTGCTGTGATGCTTTTTTTAATTATGCTTTGAGGATAAAATGAATATTGATTGTAGACTCCTGAGGCGAATCCAGGGGCTATATGGGAACACCCATCTCTGTGTTCGAGCGACACTGAGGGGTGGCCTTTCAGATCCCATCCCAGTGAATAAGGGTGTTCAACAAGGATGTATATTGCCCCCCCCCTTCTAATCAACCTCTATATAAAAGATATAGTCCTCCATTTTGCAGGACTAGACTTCTTTCCCCCTAGCGTAGGAGGCAAACATATCTCTATTTTATTATATGCCGACGATGCCATCCTATTGTCATACGCTCAGGTGGGGCTGCGTAGGTTACTGAGGGCTTTGGGGAAATACTGCCAGAAGGAATTCTTGGCAGTAAACCAATCTAAAACAAAAATAGTAGTTTTTGGCAAGAGAAGACAGAGATTCTCATGGCGGCTGTATAATCACCAGCTGGAGCAAGTCTCTGTTTATAAATACTTAGGGGTGATAAGAAAACTATGTATTGGACTGCTCACCTAAAAGCTGCTGCAACATCAGCAGGGGCAACATCAAATCAGAAACCACGCCGCCCATGCAGCGAGAAGCAGAAAGGAGTGTTGAGGTAGGTATTTTATTTTCTAAATCAGGAATGTGTGGCCTGGGATGAGTGGCAACTGACACCATTCCCAACACCTTGGAGTCACTGATGAAGCAAATGCATGTAAGCTCATTCACTCATGCGTTTGGCCCTGGTGGATATTTCCATGATGGAAGTGATCAAGATCCTCGCTGGCAAGTAAACTGCAAGCATAAGTCAATTGGGCTTGCTTACACTTTTCGTCACTGTGGGGTGTACAAGTGGTGTAAAACTCGACATGAGCAGTATTGCAGTTAAAGAGAAGTAGGGCACACAATCCAATGAGGCTGCCTGGCTGTAACCCTCCAAACTTGCAGGATTCCAGGCATCCTATGCAGGGTGGGAGGAGCATAGAGGTGAAGATCGCCTCTGCACTCCTCCTGCTCTGCAAAGTGGCTAGACTTTGGCTGTCGAACGGCGGCACTTTGGACGGGAAGGGAAGGAGCCTGAGGTGCCACAAGGATACATCATATCTTGGCAGCACTGGTCTCCTCCCAGTGCTTCCCACCCCCTCCCCGTCCCCTAAACCCCTTCTCCAAGGTCACTCTTGTGACCTCAGAGAAGCAGCCAGTGTGTTTTTTCCCCACGCCAGCTGCAAGGAAGGGGCGGGTGCTCCAATTGTGGACCCCCAGTTCTGAAGTTGGAGCTGTTTTCTGACCTCGGAGCTGGGAATCCAAACCATCCTATGTCCCTTTAGATGCTGTCTAGGGGCCATAGGATTGCTCTGTTAAGGATTGTTCTGTTAATGTATTTGTTAGATTGAAATAACCAGTGCTTTTTTTCTGGAGAAAAAGGTACCGGAACTCTTGGATTACATTTCCTCGGGAGTAGATGGCGATTAAATTGTAATGCAATTAATAGAAGAAAAGGTGCTGGAACTCAGTTCCGGTGAGTTCCACCAGAAAAAAAGCCCTGGAAATAACTATCTATGTGTGAACATGGCCCTAACGGGGCTGATCCTGACACACAGTGGGGTGAAGCAACCTGCTTCAGGCAGCACCATCGGGGAGGGTGGAGGAAGAGATGATGGCAGGAATTGGTGTCTGAATAGTGCAGCAATGTTGGCCCTAGGCAGGCCAAGTGGGGAGGGCACCTCGGGCACTGCTTCAGACAGCAAAATATCTTGGGCCGGCACTGGGCCCTACTGAGGTCTAGTGGCTTGGACTTGAAATACTTGGGTTTTGAATATAAAACTTCACTTTCCCTGTTCCAATATAAGCTGAGTGACCTTGGGCTAGCACTAGGGTCAGGGATTGAGAGGGCACATGGTTGGCCCTATGACTGCAAGCATCTTGTCTGTGTCATCAGGCCGTATTATCTGAAATTGATCCCAGGAAATATGGCTAGATGAGGGATTGGGCATCTCACTTGGATCTGCTATAACAGTGGCATCTACATTGCTTTGGAGCGGGATGATTTTATCCTCCAACATTTATTTATTTATTTATTTATTTATTTATATGTGCACTAGCCAACCAGGCTGTGACACACCCCGCTGGGGCAGCAGTACAGGTGATTTAAAAAGGAAAAGAAAAAAAAAAGAGTTAAAACATTGGATGCCCAAAGTTAAAAATGCATACATATGTACATATAGACAGGCTAAAATAGTGGCATCATTACAAGTAAATACGCAGTCATTAAAAGAATATTCAATGTTAAAATACATATTAAAATTTTAATTAAGTTCCAAATCTGTAAACGAGTTTAAAAGCTTGTTTCTCTTGGCCAAGGCTAGTTTAACAAATTTTGCAGTGCGAAAAGAAGTGTAGTAGTCAACTCCAGCCAGCAGAAAGATAATTTTGCTTATAGGCGGTCGTTTAAGGCGTCTATGAGGGGGGAGAGATATTGACCTCTCAGGTCTGAATAGTATGGACAATCTAGTAGAAGGTGGATGAGGTCCTCTATTTGCTCGCAGCCAAGGGTGCATTGTCTTTCTGATTTGGGTAGTCCAGCATACCGTCCCAGGACATCCCTAATTTGTACAACATTCAGTCTACACTGGGTTAAAAGGCACTTGAGATCGTAAGGGCACTCGAAGGACAAGTATGCTGGTAACTTCCCTAGAGAAGTAGGGAAGTTTTGGTAAAATACATTAGAGCGGCAATTAAGCACCAGCCTAGAGATGATTTGGTAATCTTTCTCACTCAGCCGCCTTGCTACTTCCCTCCGCGCACCATTATAGCCCCTTGCCACCAAGTAATCCACCAAAAGGCCCAATTCTGATACGAGCCTGTTGGTTGCAATGGCCCAAGAGGCTTGACCCATCTCCCTGTAGGCCATTAATACTAGAGGCGGGGCCAGCCGGAAGATAATCTTGAGCCAGTAGTAAATTGCTATTTTCTGGGCTAAAATTCTAACCGAGCAGCAAGCTGTCTCCATTTGTACTGTTGCCTTGGGGGGTTGATCTAGGGACCCCCAAAGCTCTTGTTAGAAATTTGTGTTGCGCCGAGTCCAGTATAGAAGTGTCAGAGTAAGCCCATATGGCCGCCCCATACAATAGATTGCGGCAATGCTTTGGATTTATATAGTTCTAGAAGAGGCAATACCGGGGTCCCACCTAAGCCTGCCGCATAGCAGAAAATCGTGCCTACCATGTGGTGGTGTGGGCTGCGAAAAAGGCTTATCTCAAAGAGCTGACAGCCAAAGCGACATTAAAAATACAGCAGCCAATTTATCCTCATAAATTGAGGTAGGTATTTTATTTCCTAAATCAGGAATGTGTGGCCTGGGATGAGTGGCAACTGACACCATTCCCAACACCTTGGGCGGCGTGGTTTCTGATGGTGCAAATGTACACATAATGTCAGCCTTAATGTATATCAGTTTTCGCCGTTTCTTAAGGATAGGGGAGGAGAAGTAGTAATATTTATTTATCTGACAGAAAAGGTTATGAGGATAAATTGGCTGCTGTATTTTTAATGTCGCTTTGGCTGTCTGCTCCTTGAGATATGGATTATGTCTCCCTCTGCAGCCCATCTGAAATATTAATAATGATAATTCATTAAAACGACAATTCATCAACATTTGCCCATGGATATTCACTGTCTGAACTCTGTTTTTTTATTTTAAAGATCTAAAAATGCTGCTACACAGGGCCTTGCTGAGAAATGCAGACTTTAAATGGCAGCCATTGTTTTTTTTTGGATTATTTCAAGCTAAGCTACCCTGTGGACTGTACTTCCTTGTTGCCCAGGTGTTCTGTATACTGGAGCCAAAAACTCCTTGTATGACAGGCAATGCGTTTGGGCCCAAGAAAGAGGAAAGGTTCACGAGAGCATTATCGCCAGCAGTCATATAGTCATAGAAAGTGTGTGTGTGTTTGTGATTCAGAGCATATCCTATCCCACAGACTTCAGCTGGTTTAATACTTATTCCCCTTCCCTAGGGAACTTTGGAAACTATCATTTTGTGAGGAGGCTAACAATATCAAAGAGCAAAGCAGAAGAGGATGAGAATTCACTGTTAGAATGAGGATAGGAGGGTGGTGGTGGATCAGATGTGTTAAAGGCACACAGGCTAGTCCTGCCACCTGTGGACTGTGCATTCAACGACCATGAGAAGGGGTGCTACATGTAGAGCAGCCTCTTAGCATTTCCAAAAAAGAGGAAATGCATCACCAAAAAGACAAAAGGGGGTTGCTAATTTGCATAATATTTGCATACGCTAATTTGTATGTTCAGGTGCAAATGTAGAAATAATGGTCAGTATCCAATGCTGCCGTTCCACTTATGCAATTGATGTAGTGCTACCATCAACAACCTTTAGTGCAACGCCAATAGCGTATGCTGGCGCGATCAGTTTTCCGGGAAAATCATCTTAATCATTTTAATCTTGTCATTGTTTTTAATTCTGTTATTGTAACTGCTGCTGCTAGCTCTGCTGTTTGTTTTTAATCTGTGGTTTTAAATTTTATATTTTATATTGTATTTTATGATTTTAACTGTTGTAAACTGCCCAGAGAGCTTCGGCTATTGGGCGGTATAAAAATGTATTAAATAAATAAATAATAAATAAACCAGTCATGCCAGCTTATGCTATTGGCATTGCGCTAGAGGTGGCTTACGGTAGCACTACATCAATTGTGTAAGTGGAGTGGCAGTATTGGGATACTGCCCAATAACTGCTATACATCTGATCTCACCAGAGTGGGAAAGACTGACCAGGTGGCCTGTGTGTCTGTTCAGTCTGCTGTCCAGGTGCTGACTGTTGATGGGCAAGTTCAAGGTCCCTTCCTATGGTTCTTTAAACCAGACATGGACTGGACAGCCCTTCATATAGAGGAAATCTTTGAAATAGTCTTCTGGCAGGCCTTCAAATAGAAAAGTCTGAAAAGTCTGAAAAGTAGGACAACTGGCCACCGTAGCTACATGTGTACTACGGACATGTGCACATAGAGCTCCTCCATACCAGGGGAAATGTGTGGTGGTGCTGCTGCTTTGAACACACATTTGCTGCATTCCTTATCCAGGCAGAAAGTATGTGTTCACAATAGCAGCATCTCAATAAAGAGTGGTCTTTATTGAGGGCAATAGCTCTCTCCCGCCAGTTGTTCCCGTGACTGACCTTCAGAGGTCCCCAGTTTTCACCATGAGCTTGTAAGGGGGTCATTTTGTTGTCTCAGCCCTGGTAATACACCTTCAGATTCTTCCTTACCCAATTCTGATAAGGCATATACCCAAACTTTCACTAGCCTCTCAGTCCACCAACTCCCAGAGGTTAGGGACTGACTCTTCTTCCAGAAAGGTCTTGACTCCATTTGAGTTTATGGTTGGCAGTTGAATGTGCTCAGCTCCCTTGGGAGTCATTCAGAGCTTTGCCTTAATCCTGCTCATATTGTCTGGCACATAAATCAGCACAGCTCTTCTGAAGATGCCTTTGGTGTGTTTCAGATCAATGGTTCTTACTCTGCCCTTTTTCCGTCCCCCTTGCAATGCCCCAGGAATCACGTTCAGAATGTATTTCGTGGGGACATCATGGCCTCTAATATTAAGTAAAGGATAAAAGTTGCAGTGTTAATGCTTTTGTCTTAGGCTTGTGTGTTGCCCCTCAGTTCAGCTACAATTGGAGTTAATGGGATTTTTATTTGAGCCATAAATCTGAACTCAGAAGCTTCCTGTGTGGTGTTGTTGTTGTTGTTGTTGTTTTGTATCCTTGGTCTTTTCCTCACCCAGAATGGCATCCAAATAGCAGTAATTAGTCAAATATTAACTGCATTTAAAGGAAGGGAAGAAGGACAGCAAATCCTGTCTATATCAGTTTGGAAAATGATCCTGATCAAAACTGAAAATGATCAAATCCAATGGTGTGAAGTAGGGTTCGGAGAGCTACCACATAGAAGGCATTGTGCAGCTATTCCATCTTTTTCTCCTTAATGGATTGTTTGCAGTAAGAAAAAAGACAGAAGTGGTGGGAAAACATGGGAGGGTTACGAGTGGAATATGATGTCATCTGGACACACACACACACACACGTAAAATTCCATGAATGAGACAGGGCAATGGCACGATAAAAAACTTATCTGGAAGCAGCCCAAGCCTCTGGCATCATTAGCAATTGCACTATGATCAGAAACTCAAGGGATGCTTTTCCCTTTCACTACATCTCTTGAACAAGAAAGGCTGCATCAGCTGGATATCTCAGAAAATGAGCTAGCGGCAACCCCCATGCAAACTGTCTGGGTGTCTGGTTTGTTTGCCTTGTTGAAAGTGCTACTGAAAATTAGGAGGGAAGTTGCTGACTTCTGATGGGACTGTAGGTTGTTGTGGCAACATGGTCCCATGAGACACATGGCTGTTCTTTTTTAATGGCTCCAGGGCCAGCCAAGGCTGCCTCGATTCTTGCAGCCTGTTACATACCTCATTAGTGCCCGATGACCCTTTATAACCTTTGGTTTTGACCTACATGCGTTCAGGGACTTGAAAGCTGTGGGGGTAGAGCCTTTGCAGGAATGAGATGCTTATTTCTAACCTATATATATATAATTTCTGTGGTTCCTATACTGTGGATTCCATATCTCTCTCAAGAGTCAAGACAAGTGAAATATCCTTGATTGTAAGATATTTGTGAAAAAGGAAATATGAAGTGCAGGGGTGACCAACTTCAGGTGTTCTGGGGGACATTTTTGTCCCCCCACCCACTGGCCACATTTTGTGAGGCGCCACAAGGTGCCCAGGCAAAGAATTTTAAACAACAGAATGGCTCTGTAAGCACTACGGAACACTGTGGGCCAAATTTAGTTTGTTTTGAAGTTAAACTTGATCCATATAGTGCTCCATAGCCACTACAGGTGAAATTTAGCTTCAAAACAAGTTAAATTTGGCCCATTTAGCACTCCATAGTGCTAATGCAATGCAGCCTTTTTTTTTCTTTTTTGGTAACCCCTCCCCCCTTTTGCCATAGTTGGGGCTGCACTGGGAGTCAGCAGGGGCCACATGTTGCTCACCCCTGCGGTTAGGTGCTGGAAGCTGGATTCTCTGTGGCTTGTTGTGCTGGGGGACTTCAACATACATGCTGAGGCCACCTTGTTGGGAGTGGCTCAGGAATTCATGGCCCCTACGGCAACCATGGGTCTGTCGATCGGGGAATAGGGATTCAACCTGTGCTGGATGGGGTTACACTCCCCCTGAAGACTCAGGCTCACCATTTGGGTGTACTCTTGGACTCAGCCCTGAACCTGGATGCCCAGGTCTTGGTGGTGGCCAAGAGGGTGTTTGCACAGCTGAAGCTAGTGTGCCAACTGCCCCTGTTCCTAAAGATGTCTGATCTGGCCATGGTCATGCATGCATGCCTTGGTCTTGCCCATTTGGACTGCTGTAATGTGATCTACGTGGGGCTGCCTCCAAAAACTCTTCAGAACTTCAGCTGGCCCAGAGTGCTTCGACCAGACTATTGCCCGGGGCTGGTTACAGGGAGCACATGACTCCCTTGTTACAACTTCACTGGCTACCAGTCTGTTTCCAGGCTGAATTCAAAGTGCTGATTATGACCTATAAAGCCCTATACAGCTTGGGACCAGGCTACTGCAAAGACCAACTTCCTGCACTTTTTGCAGGAAGGCCATTCACTGTAAGTGGGTTTGTTGGGTTGGATGCTGCTTATTTTTTCTTTTTCTTTTTTTATTATTCTGTAATTGTTATGTTTTTATTGTATTTTAATGTATTCTTTTAATCCATTTTATTATTGCTGGATTATTGTTTTATTCCATTTTATTATTGTTGGATTATTGATTTAATCCATTTTAATAGTGCCTATAAGCTGATTTGAGTGCCATTTTTTGGTAGAAAGGCGGGGTACAAATCAAATAAAGGATAAAATGAATAACCAGGCTGTCAAGGTGCTAGGCTAGGACAATGGGCAGCCATATCCAAATCCAGACTCGGAGAGCAGGTTCTCCAAGCCACAGTTCCTGAGGTCTGCTGCTAGAGTTGAGATTTGGAGTTGCAGGCCAGAGGCTTCAGCTTGAGTTGAAGCCTGAAGTGTCAGTGGGCAGAAGATACTGTTTCTGCGGGCAGGGAGGCCAGTCCAGTCTGCCGATTGCAGGAACTGACCCTATTCTCTTCTGTAGCTGAAGAGAGAGTACATCGACCCACGTTTCAGCCACAGAATCCCTGACAAAACATACTCTGAGACCAATGTCAGCTTTATTGTTAAGAAGATGGGTGAGAACTCTGGCTAAAGTAAGCCCCCGCTCAGGCACACGCACACAGACACGCATGACTGATGTGTAACATAAGTGTAAAAATATTCATTTTCACTTCCCTATATGAGGCTTCCCTATATGAGGCATTTATTGTACACTCACGATCCCTCACTCACGGAAGTTTGCAGGGCCTTTTCATGACATCTTCATTCTCCAGGGCCTCTCTCATGTTTTCCAAGCATTTTCGCAGGGTGGTGGTGGTGGTGGTGGTCAGAGGCGTAGCGTGGGGGGTGCAGGGGGGGCCGGGCGCAACATCTGAGGGGGGCGCGCTCGCACTCGCAGCTCTCTGCCCCTGCCTGGCTCACTCAGTGAGTGACTCATTCATCTTTCATGGCTAACTTAAGTCCCATTCATTTTGATCACCCCTCCAAAACACACACACACACCAGGGATCCTGCTGGAAAGGGTGGAAATTGAGGGGGCTGGCCCACCCTTTTCCACATGACCCTTGGGTTAGCTGCACATTAGAATAAATCAGCCCCCTCCATTAAAAAAAACTGCCCCCTCTCTTCTGGTGGGGGCCCCCTCCCAAAAAAGGAGGAGGGAGGGATTGGTCGTGGCGGCGGCGGGCGCTCCCCCGTGAGGCAAACAGGCTCTTGCAACAAGCTTTGCAGCCGGTCCGGCTCGAGGCATCCTCTCCCCCCCACCTCCCCCCGGGGGCTTTGCGCACGGGTCCGCGGCGCTTTCACACGGGCTGCTGCTTGCCCAGCCGAGATAAGAGGCAGCTGCGAGCGACACTGGAGGAATCGGTGAGCGGGAGTCAGGCGGCTGGAAAGGGGGGCGAGAAGCTGGAAAAAAGGGGGGCACAGCTGAGCGCCCCCGCACCCATTCTTCCAAACCGTTCCTTGCCTTCCACTTGGGCAGCCTGATCCCAAGCCTCTCTTTACTGCAGAGGCAGCTCTCCACCAAGTTCAATAGGACCGGCACTGAGGGAAATGCGTGTAGAATTGCAGCTGGGCGGCAACAGCCTGGTCTGTGCACGCGCTTACTCGGAAGTAAGCTCTACTGGGTTCGTGGGGCTTGCACCCGAGGAAGTGCACCTAGAGAGGATCGCAGCCGTAACGAAATTCTCTCCACGTTGGGCGGAAGGATCCTAAATCCCACCTGGCAAAAATAGTTGGAGGTTTTAGCTCCATCAGAGACTTCCGATCCAAAATTCCTTAAGCTGGTGCCCCCCCCCCCGCCACTACCTCTCCCTCAACTTCTCCCCGTGAGCCGAAAGCAAGGTGGCTGATGTTTTAAGAATCTTTTTCTTTTTCCTCTTCTCTGGAACAAATGAAGATGCAGCCATTCCGTAGCCGCACTTTTTGGCGTGAAAGTCCTGGGAGCACCAGGAACTTACTGTTTTTCTGCATGGGGAGAACCTCAGCTGTGAACGATCTGTGGGGAGTTCTGGCAGAAAATATGTACGCCCACAGGAAAGAGCAAAAAGACATTGCATGAATATGTGAACAGGGTGTCCATTGGTTCCATGTTCTGGGCTATTTAGAGCATTACTTTTTACTCGTATTTTCACATACATGCTGGGGAAGTTTCAACATCTTTAAGGACTATCTAAATCTTCAGGGGGCCCTTCTTTGTCCCCCCACCACTCTTCGCACTGGTGGTGGTGGGTTTAGAGTGAGGAAAGTCAGGCATTAAATTTCAAACCGGAATGAACGCCTGGTGTAAAGTCACAATTCCGCTATACTGCAGCTATACCACAGCGCCACCTTGTGCTTGGTTAATAGAATGTATAGAAAGGCTGAAAAAGACAAACCGGGTGGGGGGGGGGCACACCTGTGTAAAGGACGCACTTTTCCTCCCACAATGAAAATGGAAGAAGCATCAGTAAAGTGGTGGGTTAAACCCCTCATGTAGAGAAGCCCTACCTGAATTAGCTACATCCACACATAACAAATAACATAAATGGGCTCAAAGAACCTTTTTAAAGTCTTGTGCAAAAGCAATCTAAGGTGGTGAGCCTTTGTCCCTGACACTCTCCTCTGCTCTGAAACCATAGTCCATTATTAGTACTAGTTGTAGTATCATTAATAGTCCAGTGCCACTAGTGTGCAAAGTCCCTGCCCTGAGGAGATTACAATCTACAATTCAACATGAGAAATGACAGAGGAAGGGGAGGGAAGGAGAAGCAGCAGTAAATGGGGAAGCAATACGCAGTTGTTTCAGCTGTACATGCTTCGCGGAAAAGATGGATTCAGATAACAATAGCATAAAGCTTAGTTTATTATTTTTATCCTGTTTTCCCACAAAAATAAGTATTCAAAGTGGCTTTCAAAATAGAGGATGAAAAACATTAAAACAAAATAGGAACACAGTTTTAAATAAATCAATAACTAACAATAAAATAATCATAAATTGGTGTTGTAAGTCAGTATTGGATCTCTGTCAGTCACACAACTTCTTCCAGCCCCTGACTTAGCTCTGTGATAAAATATTCTGAGCTACTTGAACCAAATGGTGGTGAGCCTAATTGTTTTTCAGCCAAGCCTATGCGTATTTTTCCATGCTGCTGGTTATATTTCTGAGCTGCTGTTTTGGGGAAATGAAATAGTTTTCTTTTGTTACTGGGTCTTAAACTGCTGCCAAAAATATATATATTGAAAGGAAAAGAGCAGCCTTCTTCCTGCTTGGCATTTACATCCGTAATCATGGCCTGCATTTCCAAAGAAAAGTGGTCCTTCAGCTCTTTAATACATATATTTATATGTATTGCATTTATATATGTTTATATATGTTTACATGTTATATATGTATATATTTAATACAATATATACGGTAATGTGAAGAGTACAGTGTTTATGTCTCACCAGATGTGTCAAATAGTCATGATGAAGTCACATCCATTTTTCCAATAGCCCTATGGTAAGCTACTGAACAAGTGTCAGACTTCACAGTGTACTCCAATGTCACGAGCCCAAGTTGAGAGATACTTGTCCAATGGACTTAGTACAGTACTAATGTCAAGTTCTTGACTTTGATATTAGCCCTGAGATATTCATGCATTATGCATATCATCCTGCCCATGGCAGGATCCCGCTAGCTGGCCCCAGACAACAAAAGGTTGTTCAAGAATGTGGTGAAAATATGCAAGGTTTAATATTCCACTTGAAATCTGTAGTTTTGTGGAGTTTAAACTCTGTTTTGACCGGCCTTTCCCCAACCCAGTTGTATTGGACTGCAATTCCCATAATTCCCAGGCAGTATGGCCAACCTGGCACCCTCCAGATGTGTGGGACTGCAACTCCCATAATTCCCAGCCAGCATGAAGTTGCAGTGCAACACACACCCCGATTAAGGGAGCTGCAGTTCAACACATCTGGAGGTTGGGGGAGACTGGTTTTGATTGTTAGTTTCCAGCCCAAACTAAATCATCATGAAAAATTAACATCAGATTTTTTTTGTTTCATTACCAGTTTCATGCTGAAACCACTGTGTGCAAATAGCCTGCTGCTGGACATTACCAGGGTGTGCCGCTACTAGGACAGCTTTTTAAAGGCGTTTACTGCCAGCCATGTGAAGCTAGACAGATTGATTATTTTCTGATTATGGATGTCTGAGCTCTGACCTTTGCCCCTCTTTTTTCTTTTCTTTCTTTTGAGGACAGCAGTTTCGTGGTGGCAGTCCCTTGATTGTGAAACATCAGCTCTTGAAAGTGGTGCAGCGCATATTCCAGTACCATGTGCTACTCACAGGTCAGCAAGACATAAAATATTAAACCTTCCTAATAGGAGAGTCCTCATTTGCCTGGGTTTGTGCTTGTCACTGGTAACTCCACTGGTACATTATCTGGTACATTGTGAACTACTACTGGGTTCACCTCCCGCCACCCAGCCATACCCTTTAAGATGGCTCATATTACTTCCAATTTCACCTTTAAAGATTTGTTCAGAGGAGGAGGAGATAGGGTGAGAGATACAGAATTGGGTGGTGAGAAAGAACAAGGAGAAATGGAGAAGGAAATACAAGTCGTGGTGGGTGGGGGAAGAGAGAGAGAGATGGCAAAAAAAATAAAAAAAAATAAAAATGAATCCCAAGTTGTAGACTAGAGTTAAAGGTGGTCCTGAGTGGTCTAAAAACATTGAAGACTGTAGTGTTGGTTGCTGTGCCAATCACAGCATTAGGTGAAGCAGAATTGGGATAGAATCATCCATATATATCATTCTCTTTCAAATATAATAGAGGAAAACAAAGAGATGCATGCATTGCCTTTGCCACACGTTTCTAATACATGGATCGGCCATATTGGATAGGCTAGGGGTGGACAGAAAGTAGATCTCCAGATGTTTTGGACATCAACTCCCAGCATTCCTGATCATCGGCCAAGCTGTCAGGGGCTTCTGGGAGTCTAGAACATCTGAAGACCAGAACATCTGAAGATCTACCTTCTGCCCACCCCTGGGATAGGCTATTGGAGTTAATACATATTATGTGCTAAAATTATGTTCAGGTCCCATTGAAGCAGGGTAGGGTGGAAGCTAAATAAAAAGTGAAGATTTTAATTCTGAAGCTTCACAAGGGGTGTTTCCAGAGGGAGGGCTCCTAGCACTAGCAATTAGAAAGCATTGTGCTTTCTAATGGCGGCCGGCAGGTGGTGCATGTACTTTCCCGCCTCAGGCAGCAGGAGAGTTTGTGCCAGCACTGGATGCTGCCCACCAGAAGTCAGCTTCAGCAACAGTGTTGTAGACTAGGAAGCCTGGAGGCCATCAGGAGAGAGATGGAAAAACTGGAAGGTCTGTTGAAAGGAAATCGAGGATCTTCACATCACAGCAAAGCATCAGCAGATTAGTTAGCATATTAGATGAGCCCACAGGAATTCCAACCATGGAGCATTTCAGAAGTTAAAGATGGAGGTCTTTTGTGGGGAGGGAGATGAGATGAAGAATGCAGGAGACCATGACAAAGAAGAAATAAACCCTATGCACATTCTGCACTTGGTAAAAACCTTCAGATCTTATTAGAGAGAACTTAAATCAATAGACTGGAACAAAGTGAACACAGTACTGATTAGTAGCTTCATCCTGGTCCAGGAACATTGACTGAAAATCAAAAGGAACTCATTCTTCACAACTGTTCTTTTAAGGCACAGCAGCACAAGTGACTACCAGATGCCAATGCAAGATTTTGCAGAATTATTTGGTTTCCTCCATGGGATATTAGTTCAGTGGGATGTAGGACTATCTCAGTAGGTCCCTGTAGCAGTTTAATACATTGAACAGCATAATTTGTCTGAATGAGGGTACAGCATGCCGGTCAGTGGGTGGGCAGTCCTACAACAAACCTGTAACAAATTTCACAATTCAAACTTTCATCAGTTGATACTGTCAGATGCTAATTTCTATGTCAGCTATCGGACACAGCATTCCTATCCAGTATGATATGATGCATAATTCAAGAAACATAAAACCATATCTTCTGTGTGTGTGTGTGTGTGTGTGTATGTATGTATGTATTTATTTCAAACATTTATAAATGACACACACACACAAATGGAGCTCAAGGTGGCTATAACCCCTCTTCAGACAGAAAGGCTTCTACCACAGCTTCCAGATCAGTAAAACATAACAATCTAAAAATGCATGACACCAAAGGAGGGAAAAGAAAACTCAAGCACCAATTCTCAATGTTATACGGTTCTTATAACAACCAGCTGTAGTGCAGGTGTAATGCTATAATGCTGCCAGAAGTTGATGGTCTTCTTCTTATTACAACAACTGGCTGGAATGGAAACAAATTCAAAGAGAGGAGGAGCTATTAATTGCTGGTCTCTCAGCTGAGCGAATGGGTGGTCCTGTTTCCTATTTCTCCCTCAGCTGCAGCCTGATGGAATGGCTGCTGGATGACTGTTGGGGGCGGGAAGAAGCCTGATGAAACTGGCTTCTCCACAGGGCTGATGGTGGCCCTGCTTTCCTTCTCTGGCCCTGCTGCAGCTTAATCCCTCTCCCATTGAAAATTCCATCCCTGCCAATAATATTCCATATTCAGCTGTTGGTGTCCGTTTCCCGCCTCCCATCTTAAGAAATGGCTTTCCTCTTGTTCCTCTCTAGAAGGGCTTCCTTGGGTGATAGAGGATGTCTTTAGTTTGATTCAGATGGTCACAATTCTTATGCATGGTATAGAGGAAGTGGATGGAGAGAACCCAGTGGGGTCCTCCAATGAAACGGGTTGGCAGGAATGTCCATGAAAGGATGTACTTCTTCACACAACACAGGGTCAAATAATGGAATTTGCTACCACATGTTGTGGCAATTCATGAAGGATAGGTAATCATGGCTACCAGTCATGTCAGCTATATACTGCCTCCGGTATCAGAAGCAGTATGCCTCTCATTACCGGTTGCTGGGGAATATGAGCGGGAGGGTGCTGTTGCACTCATGTTCTGCTTCTTCTGGGCTCCCATAGGCATCTGGTTGGCCTCCGGGAATCTATTTGCTGAATTTGACAGATCTTGGGTCTGATCCAGCGGGGCTCTGCTTATGTAGTGTGATTGAACCTATTTTTCAGTTGGGACAGATGGTTTTAAATGTGCCTATAGCAAACAGGGTCTACTCTCAGCAGTTCTCCATGAAGAAAAGCTGGTGGCGGATATATTAAAGGTGCCTTGCCAGCCACAAGCTTTGACCCATCCTGAGCTCCTTCAGTTTGGGCAGAAAATATGTTTGCCTGGACTGGGGAAAAAGAATAAGAGAAATAACAGTAAGAGAAAGGAGGGGCCCGATACTGCAAGTCAGAAGCACCGAAAGTGGCGGGGGAGGCAAAGGAGTAAGTGCACCAAAAGCAGGGGGGCAATATCTCCCCTGTGGCGATGTGATCCCCTCCAGTAAGTGTTGAACTGACACTTCTCAGTGTCCTCCTCCGCCTTTTCAACACTTCCCTGAGTCTGCAGGTATTCCAAAAAGGGGAGACGAGATGTTAACTCCACTACCACTCTGCCTTTTTGGATCAGTTGCTGGCACTTGCTGCTGCAGTTCCCTGACAGTTCCCTGACTGTAGTAAGTGCGGTAAGTGCTCTTGAGAAGGAGCTGCGAAAGGTGGGGGGGAGGGTTTGGCATCTCCCCTTTCTGGAGTAGCTGGAGACTCGGGGAAGTGTCGAAAAGGTGGAGGGCACCGAGAAGTGTCAGTTCAACACGTAAAAGCCAGAGGATCACATGGCTAAGTGGGTGATATTGTCCCCACCCCCACACTTTTGGTGCACCTTCTTTCACCGCTTTTTCAACATACCAGGGCTTTTCAATTGATGGCTAGGCAATTGTGCGCAGATTAGCCTATATGCAGTCTTGCTTTGTCAATCTGTTGCCTTCTCCACTTCTCCGCTCCTTTTGACAGTCGAAACAGACAAGGAAATTAACCAGGCAAGACTACACATATCAGACACCTGTAAGAGTGCCCTTGAGTACTTGTGCAACAGACCAACAATTGTTTTTTAAAAAATTATGGGGGGGGGGGAATTATGACCCCCAAATGCACTTCTTTGAGGCTCCGATTATTATTTTTTTAAATGGCTGTGAACGAAAAAGGGTAGCGATCAGTGTGGGGTGGCGGAGACAAGATGGGTTCTGCTGTGAAGGACACTGGCTCCTTAGGAAAAGAAAGGAGGAAAAATGGTTCAAGTAGAGATATTCTGGCAGGGCCAGCCCAATCCATTTTGCTGCCTGAGGCAGATGACGTCCCCTTCCCTAGGCCCATGGGTAGCTAAACTGCTTTGGCATCTGAAATAGAAAAATATGCCACTAGCCATTCTTCCTGAGAGAGTAAAAAATGCTCTTTTGAATTGATACTGCCCGCAGCCCCATGAAAACCTGGGCTCCTTTCTCACAGAACAGCTGTTTTGTGACTCCCAAGACTGCAATCCTCCTACTCCCACTTACCAGAGAGGAAGCCCCATCAAACTCAATGAGACTTGCTTCAGAGTAGATGTATGTATAAGTGAGTTAGCTACAGCGTGAGTTCTCCGTGAATGCTTGGACTTTGGCTCCTGCACAGCAGGGGAAATACCCCTCTCAGCCTCTTTGCAAACTGTGTGCACAAGACTGCCAGTAGGGAGGGAGATATTCTTTAGCATGAACTCCGAATTGCCACTCTGTAAGGTATGCAGAACACAACTGCCAGGATGGTTTCATTTTAGAGGAACAAACGCAACCTAGGAAAGATGCATCCCAATTGCTAGGAGAAGGAGGGGGGGGATGAACAGGAAAGGGGAAAGCGAATGCCTCTGTATGACCCCTGGAGCTTCCTTCCTACCCTCTCCTCTCCAAACTGCTTGCAGGGACAGGACAGGGAACTAAAAGCCACAAGAGAGGCCTTTGTGACACGATTTGCAAAAAGAGCAGAGAAAGAGAACAAGCTCGCCTGTGCCACTTCTGCCTCTGCCTTCCCGCATGGACCGGCAGTAGGAGAAAGGGGAGGGGGAAACAGACAGGTCTTTAGGACTTCTGGGACTCCTGTCTTACCACTTGTAGCTCACATCTCTGATTAGAGAAGAAAGAGAAAGAGAAGAGAGCATTGAAAGAGAGAAAGAGCTCCACTGCCGCCTCTGCCTTCTCCTACCCCTGTCGGATGCCGATGCTGCTTGGCCAACTCTGCTCTGGAATAGGAGTCCAAAGCAGAGGGAAGAGGCATGGGGGGGCCTTTTGCTCTGCCTCCGAGTCCTGCTTCCTCCTCGAGGAGCAGTTGGCGGCAGCACCACAGCCCCAAGCACAGTTACAAGCAGGGTGCACAGGTGGTGCTCCGGACAGGAGGGTGGCAGAGGTGGGCCCGATGCCTCATGCAGGCACCTGCCGGCCCTGTATTCTGGAGTGTATGTGCTTCATAACTGGGGAAGGCCTTTACTGACCGCAACCACTGTCTGCAGAATATAGTGACCCCTGTAAATACAACATTGACCATCTAGAAAGTAATTGGCCTGGCTCATGTCAAGCAACTTTCTTGAACTTTGTCACTGGCTGAACTCACACCTTCAACTGCACAAGCTGCAGTTCACATTTATATTCCATTTACTTCAAGTCTATGTAACTGGACTAAGGATTGTAGCCACAGTCTTTTGCCTTAACTCTCATTTTCCTAGTAGACAGATGACTGTATCCTGAAAGGCGTTCAGATGACCTCTTTTCCCTCTTAAAGGACCATCTCATCTCATACTGACAGGGCCTCATCATTCCCAGCATTGTTGCTTTCATTTATATTACTAAAGAAGAAGAATAAAGTGCATTGTGGGATAGACTTAGGATGACCTAGCCAAGGAACTACAGCTGCAATATTTCTGACTTCCCGTACCCATTTGGGAGAAATTATTGTAGACCACAATGATTCAACAGGCAGGGATAAGCAATGCCTCAAGTCACCAGAGACAGCATTTGTGTATAGCCTACACAGACAGTTGCAAATTGGTTATTGCAACAGTTCTTCCCTTGGCCAGAAATAACAAGAGTCCCTCAGCATCTTGTATACCGTTATGAGTCACAACTCATATTAGTTAATTCAAAGGAGTTGTAATCTGTACCAAGCTTCATGTAGAGAAAGATTAAATATGGCTTTCCTCAGTTAAACTGATTCCCAACAGAATTATGTTTATGTTGATCTATGTTTAATCTAGTCTCTACTCTTAGTTTAACTAAACCACGATATAATTAAACCAGAAAAAGAATCAGTAGGGAAAAGCATTCTGTTGTCTCAGGCAGTTTGGAAATCTGCAATCTGAAAACAACAACACACATCCCTTTCTTTTTCTGTTCTTTCTCCTTTTTTTTTCACCATAAAGCTAACATCTTGTTGAACAAATTAACCTGTTAAGCTCCATTACCTGATGTGGAAGAGGAGGATGCAAAACCACATGTTTTCTGTGAAGGACTGTCTGCTCCCATGTGATTCTGTCTATCCACTTAGATCAGCTGGGGACTGGGAGGCCCTTCTGTGTTTTCTGCCGCTGCTGCCATCTAAAGCCAAGCTGGTGGGGACATGCGATAGGGCCTTCTCCATTACGATACCTTGGCTGTGGAACCCCCTGCCCAGGGAGATCTCTCTGGCCCACTCTTTGATTGCAAGCTTTTTGACACTGCATGCAGCTCTTTTTATTCTGGCAAGCCTTAGAGTGACCGATGGCTGAACTTGTTATATCTAATGTCCTTCAGAGTTTTTTTAACTGTTTTTTTTTTTTTTAATCTGCTGCTCTCTGTTTGTATGTCTCTCTTTCCTTTAATTTCCAGAGGGATAGCCAGGTTAGTCTGTTGCAGCTAGAGTCTCAGGGGAAAGTGCAAAATGTACAGGACCCTGAGGACAGTCAGGGCAAAAAAAAAAAGAAAGGAAAGGAAAGGAAAGAAAAGAAAGAGGTGAGGATCTCACCGCAAAGGAGATATAAATCTCACCACCACCCTTTTTGTAAGCAATCCCTCCTGGCTTTGCTTTCCCTTGACAGCTCACGTTTTGACAGCTGTCAAGAGATAGCAAAGTTTTTTTTAAAGAAACAGAAAAACAAAACCCTATTTGGATCCTCACCATAGGATGATGCCCTGAATCTACTATGTAGATGATCATATATAAGATGAATGGATCAGAAGAGTTTATCTGAGACTTACTATAGGCTTTCTTTCTGTTCATTTCCCCACAGATTACTTGAATAACCTGTGCCCTGATTCTGCTGAGTATGAAGATACACAAGGTAATTCAAAATAAAAATAATAAAAAATATTTATTTTGCATGATAAATACTTAGTGGCTTGACTTGTCAGTAAAAGTCTATGAACAAACAACATCACTGTACTCAGATCTCAGCTTGATTTTAGGATAAATTATGTCTTCAATTCATGTCATTTTGGGCTGAAGCCATTCATTCATCAAAAAGTTATTGTTCTCTGCTTTTAAGTTCCTAGTGATCCTAGTGATCTCAAAATATGTTATACAGTAATACCTTGGATTGCAAAGTAACTTGGTCTGAGAGCATTTTGCAAGACAAGCAAAAACATTTAAAATTTTTTGACTTGATAAACGAGCAACGTCTTGCAAGACAAGTAGGGATGTAACCCTACCGGTAGGGATGTGACCGCTTGCCTCGAGCGGGCCGAAATCAGCCCCGCTCACACCCGCTCAGAGACTCGCTTTGATATAAGAGTGTTTTGGATTACAAGCACGGTTCCGGAACAAATTATGCTTGCAATCCAAGGTATTACTGTATTTAATATCTAGAATGAACAATGTATGCAATAACAAAGCTTATACCGATGCATGTTTACTCAGAAGCAAGTCCCACTGTATTCAATGGGGCTTACTCCCAGATAAGTGTCTTTGGGATTGCAGCGTTAATTTTGGGGGGATGAAGTCCAAAGTCTACATAACTAGTAGAAAGAGTTCTAATGAACAACAGAACTACCCTATGCATAGGCAGTATAAACTATTTGTCCTAAAAGCACCCTGCCTACTTGTGTGGATTTCCCCCCTGAAATTATGCAGGCCTTATCTTTTCTGAAACTCACTTACGAATTTCTGTTTTGTTCCATTCCACCATAGCTGCCTTGCTCATCATCTCTGAAATTACAGACCGAGCCAATGACAGCATGCAACAAGGGGTGAGTACTAGCATAGTTCCTAAATAGTCCCAATTTTCATAAATATCAGATCAATATTATCTTGATGTCTTTATTTTGTCAGAAATTATAACATATGAAAAAACTAATCTCATAGTGTTCTGAAAGCAATGAAACATTCAAGCCTTGATATTTTGAAATATTCAAAACATGACATACCGTAAGTTTGAGACAATATAAACATATTAATTAAAATCTAGGTTTGTCAAAATAGCTTGATTAAAATAGGTAGAGCAATCATAACCCCAGATATGCTTAATGGTGGAGATTACAATGGGTGGAGGCACTCCTCTACAGGTGGAGAGGAGCAGTGCCGGTTCCAGGTTTTTGAGCAACACTTTGCTTGACAGACAGAGAGCCAGTGGGCAAATAGGCAGTGCTATCTACCACTTCTCCTTCTCACCACCACCATTGTCTGGGACAGAGAGAGGCAGGTGAACAAGCAGGTTGCAATGGTGACGAAGAGCAGCAAGTCCAGGGTGCTCTTGGCAGTGGAACTCAGCAGAACTCCGGGGTGTTGCTGAGCAGGTAGGGAACAGGATCAAGAAAGGATGGGACCGGAAAGGAATGACACCCCTCAACTTACCTTTGCATCCATCAGGCAACTAAACTTGTCTCCAGGTTGCAACCTGCCAATACTAGATATAGGTGCAACTCTTGCAAGAGCATAGACCTGCATGCTTTTCAAACCCTGCTGTAGATGCCAACCAAAAGAAATAAACACATTTTGCAACTATGAAGCTAGAAAATTGATGGAGTTCAGAAGCTTCTGTGAAACCACATGGTGGGGACTGGTATACTAATAATGCACCTGTTCCTATATGCTCCTGGTGGGTTCTGCAAGGAATTTCATTCTTCTTTTGAAAATGAAAGTCTCTTGGGAAAGCAACATGCCAAGTGTCTGCAAGGCAGATTCATCTGACAGCTTCTAGTCCGGTCAGATGCGGCTCACCTTTTTCTCTACTGTAATTTAGTATGGTCATGCCTGTGAAGAGGAAACAAACTTTCACCTTTTAAAAATGAAAGCCATGTGCTTTGTCCAGATGGAAAGTCAAAACAGCTGCTTCAAATGGAGCCAAGAATGTCCCACATTTGCAGCTGGGAATCTCTGATTATGGAATTTAAAATCCATGCCTCTGAAACCCATGCCAAGTCTAAACACAGCCAGCATTTTCATGATCTGTTTTACTGCCCAGGTTTCAGTCATGTTTTCCTTGTGAATAGAAGGCGGATGAACCCTTACACTGCAAAGTTCTGAATGCCTGTGCACTGTTGAAGGAAATATGCCATTTCCACTTCATTAAATTGGGAGAAAACTGCTTCTGTGGATCTGGGTACATTTCTACCTGTTTGGGTTACCACTTTTCAAAGTACCGTAATTATTTCTGGCTCTGCTCCTGCGCCTTTAACAGGGGACGGACACACAGACATTTTGGAGGTGAAATGTCTCTTGGCACAGAGATTAAGTGCTGGGGAAAGCATCGCCTATTTAAATTCTGGATGTCAGGCTGCTGTTAAAGGCCTGAGAGTGAGAACCATAGAAAAGCTGGCAACCCTGCCAGCAAGACGTACTTCTAAAGAGTCTGGAGGGGGGACACCCTGAAAAGTCAAACCTCATATCACCCTTAAATTTGTCAGCAGAAGTTAAATCAATATTTTGAATGTTTTGTTCAAAACTTTAGGTAGAAGTGTTGGATGACAACTCCCATTGGCTACGCTGGCTGGCGATGATGGTTCAACACTTTTGCAGGGTGCCCAGTTGGGAAGAGGCTTGAGGCTTGAGAAATTAAGTGTTTCCTGCAAATAAAAGCTGATGGTCCTCTGCAGAGTTTCCCACAGGCAGAATGGGGATCCTGGGGCAAACAGAACCTCCCTTCCCTTCCCCTCCACTCTGGACTGGAGCACCTCTGAGCTGGCAGACGGACACCTCCACCCAGTCTTAATCCCTTCAAGTGAGCTAGTTCTGGGGGTTAGGAGTTTCAGTAGCAGTTTCCCATTAAGCCCAACTCTATCTCTTTCCCGCCAACCCTGAAACTGATTTTTTTTTAAAGCTCTAGGGCAGTGTTCTCCAACCTTGGGTCCCCAGGTGTTTTTGGCCTACAACTCCCAGCATACCCCAGCCAGCTACGCTGGCTGGGGCATGCTGGGAGTTGTAGGCCAAAAACATCTGGGGACCCAAGGTTGGAGAAGAACACTGCTCTAGGGCATCACTAATCAAGGGGTATCACTTTCCAAAGCAAGATTTAATATGTAATAAAACAGCTCCCCCCCAAAATGCAGTCAACGAGCTGGGCAGTGCAATCCTATGAGGGTGCCTGCTGCAACCCTCCGAATCCAGAGGATTGCAGGCATCCTCTGCAGGCCAGGAGGAGCGTGGGGGACAGCATATCCACCACCCTCCCCTTCCCCTCAAAAACATCTAGATGGCTGATTTCAGCTGTCTAGATGTTTTCCTCTCCTCACAAGGTAGAGAGGCTGAGGCACTTCCCGGATTCCTCGGAACCCAGTGCAGACTCGATCCTCCCCTCCCTGCCCCCAGGAACGCCCCCCCCATGGGGGAACCGAAGACAGAAGACCATCTTCGGTTCGCTGCCGGCACTGAAAGAACTGTGCAGGCTACGGGGGGTGGGGGGGGGACGACTCCGCGGTGCTGCGATCTCGGGAAATATTTCTGAGGTCGCCGGGGCCTCTATGTGAAATCCTATGTCCCCCCCCCCAGGCAAGGTCAGTGGGACATAGGATTGCGCCCTAAATCTTAGATTCCTAGCATTACTTTCAATTGAATGAAAGGGATTTTTTTTAATAAAGCAAAGTTTTTTTAAAAAAAAACAAAAACCCCTATATATCTCACTTTTAACTAATTAGTTGTTTAATTAACCTGTTAAAATAATTATTACCCTAATCCAAGATATATGTTCATGTTGTTTAATTAAGCTAGCAATTTCTCTGGACTAAATACCAGCCAAAAAAAGACGTATGGTGCAGGAACCCATTTTAAAAGCATTGCTTTCATCAAGGGGCATGCAGACACTGTGCACAGGATTAAACACTATGGTTAAAATTCAGTCCGCTCCTTTAATGTGTGATTAATCTGTTCATCATACCAATTAATCAATTCACTCAGCCCCAATTATTGGCACTGGGCAAAATTTAACTGATCCTGTTCTGTTCCTTTCCAAATGTGTTCCTTCACAACCTGATCCCATCATGCATGTTAATTTGAAAGTTGAGTCCCAGAATTTTCGAAAGTAGCTACTCCAGAATAAGTCTTGCAGCCTCAACGCACTGCCTGGCCAATTAAAATGTTTCAAAAGAACAATAAAACCACAACAGAGATATGACAACTGAGCTGTTGGGAGACTAGTGAAGCTGTGAAAGGAATGAGAGTAATTCATTAAAATCTCATGCCCTTGCATATCCAAGTGCCTTGTCACTGTAATGGGAACAAAGGTCTCATTAGATTCATTTTAGATACCATACTGTGGGAGATTACGCAGCCTGTCGGGTGTCAGTGCTCATTGATTGTGTCCAAGCTCTTCAGTGCAGGTAGGCAGTTAATAGGGTCAGACTCTGATCATGAGCTCTCCAATCTCTGCAAAGAAGGTCCCATTTTATTAGGTACTGCATACTTAACCTAACTTGTAAAGCCCACAACAGCACAGCCATTACTACCGAATGTAAATAGTTCACAGATAATCCTATCAATGGTACTGTGGCATTAGCTCCCTCCCTCCCGCCCTGTATTCAGTATGGGCTCCTCTGGTCGCCGTTAAGGGGCCGAGTAGGAATTTTGGCTTATCCCTTTTAGAGGGGTGGGCGCGTTTCGCCTACTCCATACTACTGCAGGGTTGGGAGCAATTTTAGTTAAGGCACATAGCAAGAAAAATGGCCACAGATAGATAGTTGGCAGGTAAGTGCGGGTTAGGGTATTGATAGGGGAAGGTGAGCATCATTCAGGTGACAGGCGGTTTCAGGATGCCTCAGATGGATGGGTCAGTAGGCTCAGACACCTGGGGGTCAGGAACGCCTGTGAGGCCTTTGTTCTCGCCAAGCTTGTTGTCGTGAGACTCCGAGAGGGAGCGACGCAACAAAGGCTCCCAACACTGGAAAGTGCAAAAGGGGGAGGAGGCGGAATTCCTCGCCACCTCCCGGTTTTGGATGCTCCGCCCAAGTGCATAACAGAGCGGCCTACCAGGCCAGAATAGAATAACCCGCACTCGATCTAAAGCTGGTTTCCGTGTTTCCTTTGTCACAGAAGCATCTGTAACTATGCAGTTGCAGGAGAGAGCTTCTCTCCATGAGGCATTTAACCTGCCGCTTTACCGAGGCTTCTTCTTCCGTTTTCTGTGCGGGAGCAAGAACGTGTCCTTTACACGTGGTTTTTTCCCCCTGGGTACCGTATTTCTTTCTCTGCCTTCCTATATGTTCTGTTACACAACCACGAGGTGGTGCTGCGCTATAGCACAATTCCAAAACGTATGTGGCCATTTTGTAGTGCTTCCTATACAGTTTTTATGTATAAACTGTTGTGAACCGCCCAGAGAGCTTCGGCTGTGGGGCGGTATAGAAATGAAATAAATGAAATGATAGGAAATAACAGCTGGCTTTCCTCACTCTAAAAAAAATGGCTGCAAAACACAGGAGAGGTCCTGGAGGATGATGGCATCGTGTAAAGGGCCCGCAAACTTCCATGAGTGAGGGATCACAAGCACACCATAAATGCCTTGTGCAGAGAAGCCCAAATAAGGGTGCTATTTCTTTTAATGTATTAAAATGTAAATTATTAGCCCAGCCCAGTAGCTCTGGAAAAATTACCATTAATTTCAAAAATGCCAATATAAAATATCTCCCATTTAAAATTCAATTAACAACACAGCTACAAATCCCTTAACACCATGAACAATTCCAGGCATTTTAGGGCCAAGTTAGATGAGATGCCATTCACGCAATTAGCAATTACGTGTATGGCTTTTAAAAAAGTAAATAGCAGGCGTGGGGGCCCCAATCTGGATTGGGACCCAGGTGGGAGGAGAAAGGCTTTAACCTTTTGTTCCCTGCTGTGGTCCTAATCCAGATCAACCCTCCTGTGCCTGCTATTCACTTTTTTAAAGCCGTTCACACACTTACTAACTGCGTACATGCTGTCTCCTCTAGCTTTGCCCTTAATCTGTGCTCTCCCTGACCAACTTGAGATTGCTCCATGAGGAAGGGGGATACTTCTCTGTGTTCCCCATTGCAATGCCCTCTTTCTTCCCACCTTGCCATGAGACTTTGGGAAAGAGTGAGGTGTCCGTGTCCACAAGGGGAAGTTCATTATATCCAAAGGTTGAAGAGGAGAAGGCAGCAGATGATGTGCGCAACCCATAACATCATGTAGCTGTTTCTCCTCTGCTCCTTTTCAAGCCAGCAGAGGAATCCATCAGGGTTGTAGTTCTGAGGCCATGTTACTGACTCCCATTGTCCCCTGTTGGGAGCTAACCTGATTGTCCAGGTAAATGCCTGAAGCCATAGAGGTGGCAGGGAGCTTCCAGGTACTCACATGAAGCTTTGAGGATAGGATTGTCCAACTGACCAAGGGGGGGGGAAAGAAACCCAAGCAGCCTGGTCAGCTCTTGTGCCTTTAACAGCAACTTGATCTGCAGAAATCAGCAGGTGAAGGTATGAAAGTAAACATCATCACCCACTACTGTCTGCAGATCAAGCTGCTCCAAAAGTCACAGGAGCAGGGGATGGTAAAAAAAAAAAAAAAAGTGGTATTCTTCTTTGAGGAAGCTTGGAGTCCACAAAGGGGGAGGTGTGTGTTTGAATTCCTGACAATCAACCTGAGACCTTTGATTGGTGGAGAGACTCTATTTACAAAATCCATCTAGTGTAATACCTTTATTAGGCCAGCTCAAATATCACAAAAAATGTGCAAGCTTTCAAGACCTCCGGATCTTTTCAGTCAGGCAAGATGCTACATGTCCATTCTGGAGGATCAACAATTGTCTGCTACTCCCTTGTCCTAGGAGCAATGAAACCATCACATCACCTGGCAGAGCCCAATTTGAAAGTCTGTAAATGCTCCTCCTCTATATCTTCTTAAGACTCTGACTAATCAGACATCCTGACTACAACATCCAATCAGACTTTTCTATCCCTCCCATCCGCCCCAGCCCCCTACTGCCAACCGGCTTTTTGTAACAGATAGCCTGATGAAGAGATCTGCCGATCTCAAAAGCATGCACATTTTTTGTGATCTTTGAGTTGGCTTAATAAAGGTATTACATTATACAGATTTTGGCGTTTTTTTTATGGCCAATATGCCTTTGTTTTTTTATACTTAGAGTAAGCACATGTCAAATTCATACCAGTTTTACAATCCTGGATTCCCCCCCAAGTAGTTCTGGGATTTGTAGTCTGGTGATGGTTTAGATATGCGATTCTCTATTAGATTTCTCCCTTGCCCCCCCTGCCTTCCCTCAGGGAACTACAGTTCCAGTGCAGGAATGTTTGTCCGTGAACACAAAGCAGTGAACTAGATTGATGCCGAGTGCATATGTGAACAGGCAGAGAATCCACAGTTGATTATTTCTCATTATTGCTTCTCTGTACCTGATGCAGCTGCTAGTGTTGCTTCCATAAAAAGATGGCAACACTCCTATATAGGGGGCTTTGGTTGCTTCTTCACTAACCCTTTTCTCTAGAATTATCATCCTCCTTTCATTCACTTTTATGGAGAATCCATATATTACGTACATTCCAGTTTTTTGTGTGTTTCTGCTGGAGTTAGAATGAAAGATAACAATTAGGATCAAACCAATATGAAAATAGAATGCCCATGAAGTTCCGCACCTATCGTTTTCCAGGTAATGAACCCTAGGAATATAAAATGTCTGATAAACCCGTATTCCTCAACAACAACTTTTTTTTTCCAGGTCAAATTTATGGCAATTTTTAAAAAACACAATGTGATTACAGCACCAGCCTGTCTAGTGCGGACATGCAAAGTGGAGATGAAGCTTTAAGGGTCCCTGTGCCTTTAATTAAACACTTCCTGTTTGCAGATTTGGCCTGTTGGATTGGTGCCTGATGAGTGTGGGTGAGGGATTAGTGAATAGCCACATTGATGAGCCCTTGAATAATCTTTCTTAATTGTCTCAGTGGCACTTCCTGTTTTTGCAGGGGGAGAAGGCTTTCATTACTGGTTTCTTCTCATTATTACCCCCCCCCCCAGTTTTATAACACTATCATGCTATTACTTTATTTTTAAAAAATCACTAATGAAGGCCTTCCCCACTGGGGAATAGAAACTTAGGCACATAAGATAACCTGTCCAAGGGGCAGTTTACAGGCTATTCATCATTTATCGTCTACCTGAGCTCATCCAGAAGGAATGAAACAGTCTGCATCTATGAGGAAGAAACTTTTAATTAACATTGCTGGGAACCTTTACTGAATGGTACTTGCTTTTGATTAAACATTATAGGAGGATGTTGGCCATGGGGAAGGGAATTTCAGGATTATATGGGGCAATATTATTAAGTGCTCCATTTTAATTCTGCTTTCAGCAAATTGTAAAAAATTAATGCCTCAACAGCACTAAAGGGCTCTAGTGTGGGAGCAACCTTAGGCCCAGCTTGTTAGGGACATCTAAGTGTTCCTTATCATCTCTTGGACTTAAAAGGGAAAGTTATATCATCGTCTGTGAACCAAGCATTACTCAACTTCCGTTTTCTGGCCCTTTCTTTGCCACAGGAAAACTTACAGAAGCTGGTACATATTGAGCACAGTGTCAAGGGGCAGAGCAGTCTCCTCCAACCCGGAAGGGTAAGTTCTATGCCTTATTAACATAAGGGATACAATGGTGCGGTTCACATGATCCCCAAAGCTTAAACAAGCCATGGTGGCTTGTGCCAGGTGCCATTTTCCTAATTATGGCTTGTGGTGTCATCTGAATTCAGGTGGCGTGGCTTGTTGTTGGAGGGGGGAACAACCCTCAAATAACCCAACAACAGGCCATGTGACTTGCTTAAGCTGTGGTGATCGTGTGAACCAGGTCAATATTTCAGGGACTGCTTGACCTAGATCAGCCTTCTCTAACTTGGTTCTCTCCTGATGGGTTGTACTACAACACCCAGCATCCCTCAGCCATCATGGGAGTTACAGATATATCATACTTAATCTATCTAGGAGAGTAGTCCAACACATTTAGAGGGTTCCAGGTTGGGGAAGGTTGAGTTAGATTGAGTTAGATCGTCACCCCAAAGTGCAGGGATGTTGAAGAGTCCTTGGTCTCGAGTCACGAGTCTTTGGACCTGAGTCTCGAGTCGAGTCTCGAGTCCGAGGTCCAAAATGGTGACTTGAGTCTCGAGTCCCGAGTCCCTTCCAAAGCGGCGGCCCATGGAGGGAGCGGGAGGGTCTCCGCGAGAGGAAGAAGAGCTGCCCTTCCTCCCGCGGAGACCCTCCCACTCCCTCCATGGGCCGCCACCACTTACCGTCGGCAGGTCCTTCCCTCATCCCTGCTCTTGCCGCCGCCACTGCCTCCGGGCCAGGGATGTATTACGACCCCTCCCTGGGCTCGTAGTTCTCCGTGGCGGCGGTGGTGGCAGAGCGGTCCGATCTCGCTCTTCTGAGTGGCTCAAGTCGTCGCCGCTGCCGCCTCACCGCCGCCTGCATGCCGCCCGCACACCACCGCCTCTCACCTCACCGCCGCCGCCATCGCACGCTGCCTCACGTCGCCGCCGCTGGACCCCGCGCTCTGTTTTTGGTGGGGGAAGCCAGGGCAACAGGGCTGTTTAAGCCCTGTTGCCCTGTTTCCCCCTGCCAAAAACAGAGCGGCGGCGGCGTGCGGGCAGCGGTGAGGTGGCATGTGGTGTGCGACGGCGGAGGTGAAGTGGTGGCGGCGGCGGCGTGCAGCGGCGGAGGTGAGGTTGCAACGGCGGCAAGGTGAGGTGAGCGGCGGTGGCAGAGTCCTTGGTCTCGAGTCCCGAGTCCGAGTCTCTAGTCCCACAAATATCGGGACTGGGCGCAGAAACACTGCGCGCCTCTTCGCTGCCGCTGCGCCGCCCCCGCCAGGCCTCTTGCCTCCGCGTGCGCCGCCCCCGCCAGGCCGCCGCCTCCCACCCACCCTCCTCCCTCCCTCCCGCCCACCTGCCCGCCTGCCCGCCTGCCCGCCTGCCGCCGCACCTCCGTCCACTCGCCGCTGCGCCCTCCCCCCGCCTCCCCGCTCGCTGGCCGGCTGGGCCTCCTGCTGCCGCCGCCATCACCACCACCCCGACACCCCCCCGCCACCTACCTTCTCCGTTCCTCCCGCGTCGTGGCACCTTCCGGAGCTCCGCCCGCGTTGTTTTGGCGGGAGGAAACCAGGGCAACAGGGCCTTAAAACAGCCCTGTTTGCCATGGTTTCCGCCGGCAAAAACAGTGCGGGGGTCCGTCGCGTCACTTCCTCCTCCTCAATCAGCGGCGGCAGCGCAGCGGCAGCGGCAGCATCAGCAGCCGCCGCCAGGGCGGGGGGGAGGGTAGGTTGGAGGTGGCGGCGCAGGGCAGTCGAGTCTCGAGTCCCCATCAAAAATATCGGGACTCGAGTCTGACTCGAGTCAGAGGGGGGACTCAGTCCGACTCACGAGTCGAGTCCTCGAGTCCGAGTCCCCATCCCTGCCAAAGTGACAACCTGCTGGCACTTTAATATCTTCTGCTGTTGCCCTTCTCTGAATGCATCCTCCTCTAATGATGAGTCAGACCCACTAGAGAGAGTGTTGTTCTTACTCTGGTGCCCTGGTTTAGGAATGCCCTTCCTAAGGAACCTCACTTGGGGCCAGCATTGTTATCTTTGAAGTGCCAGATTAAAACGTTTTCATTCATCTAGTCTTTTTAAGTATGATATAGCTGGAAGCTTTTATCTGCAGCGGCATAGCTCTGTGTTTCATGGTATTTATTGGGGTTGTATTTTAAATTATTGCATGAATTGTGAACTGCCCTGGAATCCATTTTTGATGATGCGCAGCATATAAAATATTTTAAATAAATGCAAAGTGCTACTAACTTTCAGCATACATGATTTCTCCCTTGAGGAAGAGCTTTGCTGGCCTGATCTACATGTTATGACTGACACATGGGAGCCACTTTCTCTCACTCGACGTGGTGGCTGACCTTGCACAGCTAGCCATTCGTTTGCGGTGGCTTACCAGGTTGATCAGGTGACTTACCAGCAGCACCATGCCACTGTAGCTGTTGTTATAATGATTGAGCTTTCTCTTTTACTCACAAGGCAATTAAAACCAGCATATGGGGTGGGAGAGGGTGTGCGTGTGTGGTCTGCATGTTGAGCATGAACAGTGGCTTCCAAAGGCAAGAGATGTACCAAATGCCTCTGTTTTCTTTCTCAGGTGTTTCTTAAAGAAGGAACACTAATGAAAGTGTCTGGGAAAAATAGGCACCCTCGACATTTGTTCTTGGTAAGAATACTTTATTTTATTTTATTATTATTCTCTCTCATATCGCAGACAGGTGCAAACAAGCAAAGCTTGATAACTAAGATTTATGATCTTGAACATACTTACTAGGGAGCACATTGAACACAGTGGCATTTACTTCTGAATAAACAGAGAATGGAACTGTAAAGCTGCAATTCTATATACACTTGGAAGTTACACCCAAAGAGCTTAGTGGGACTCCTGAGTAAACATGTATAGGATCAGGCTGCATGTCCATTAATTGTCCCACAACTTGGATTGCATCAGTAGGAGCAAGCATTTTGCTCTCAGGATGGACTCAGCACAAAGTGCTATGATATTTATTTTATTTATTTATTCATTCATTTTCTATGCCGCCCAACAGCTGAAGCTCTCTGGGCACTGTACAACAAGGGACATCTTTTCCAACAGGATTTTATTTTTATAGCTAGATCCTATGCAGAGTTGGGTGTGCCTCATCCCATTGATTTCAGTGTGCTGGAGGATAAAAGCTTCAGCTTTTTACTACTGTGGGATTAGCAGGCAGAACTTCCAGGTACCGGAATATTCCTTTTCAATACTATTTTGGAGGTTCCCTTTCCCCTTTCCTGCTGCACTGGTGAAGCAGCAGTGGGAGGTGTAAACATAGCCCCAGTTTCAATTGTGCTTTTCAAAGTTTGTCCTTTCCATAAAAGTTGCAGAGATAAAGTCACCGTTGTGGCTGGAACAAAATGTGCATGGAAATTAGGGTAAATATACTATTAGAGGGCTACGGGGCAGCCATTTCTAAATGAGACATGAGTTTAGGCATCTGTTGAAAGTTCTGCTGCTCAGAATAGAACTGGCTGTTCACTGCAGGGGGGAAATAATAGCATCTGGAGATAACTGCAAAAACTAGTTCTTGCGGGGTTTCATGGGCACATGAATATACACCAGTGACAGTTCTGTCTGCTTCCCTGCCAGAAATGAATGACATGGTCAGGCATGTGTATTGTCATGAAAGACAATCTGGAGGGTGGCTGAAAAATAACAATTGGGATTAAACAAAAAAGCAAAACAGCAGGACCATGCTGTCCTAGATCTGTGGGATTTTTATTTATTTTTTTTAAGTTTCCAACGTGAACCCTAGGAAAATGAAATGTCTGGAAAACCTGTGAGGTTTTTTTCCATTTGACCTGGAGGTCATTGGTAAATTTGGGAGGAATATCGCAATCTGGACAGTAAATTCTGATCTACACTATGATTAAAATATGCATGCATGTGTTATCTTGCTGCAGTATAAGTAGCACCTCCCCCATGATATTGTTTGGAGTGGGACTGAAACAGTCTGAATAGATATGTTTACTTGGAAGGAAGTACTCCCGAGTTCAGTAGAACTCACTTCTTTGCAAATATGTTTAGGATTGCAGCGCAAAAGGCATTTCAGCATCTTCAGGTGGCCAAAGGACTGTTTATAGAAGAAAAGCCACACTGAAGGTCCTTTCAAGCTATGGTTGTTTTGTTCACACAGTTATTAATTATTTTTTTCCTGAAATAATTTCAAATCCACACATAGTAATCTCTATGCAGTTTGCATCTAACATCCTACATGCAAATTGACTCTCTGGTCAGTCCCCTACAGAGTGTTCCAAAGGTATCGGCTGTGTGCGTTTGTGGTAGAAGAGCGTAGCAAGTTCAGCAGCTTATCCTGGTGCTCTCTGAAAAGTGGATCAAACATCGATCTCTGTGCACAGAGATTGGACTCAGGAAACAGACAGGCACCCAGTGAAACAGAGCAAACCTCCTGCCAGGTTACACCAGATTCAACAATACTAGACAACGGTTGTGGCTGTGAACAGGGTCAGCCCTACCATTAGGCGCAGTGAGGCGGCTGCTTCAGGCAAAAGATTTGGGGTGTCATGAAAAGGCAGCAAATCGTTAGTTATTTAATTTCTAACTGTTGTATTTTTGCTGCCAGGGATGGGGAGAGGTGCTTTTGGGATGTTCTGCCTCACATACCAGAATAACTCAACTGACTTTTGGTGCTAAGCACCTTAACCTGGATGGGTAGGGGCATCATTTGCTGTTCTGCCTTAGGGAGAATAATAAGAATAAGAATAGAATAATAGAAGATTTATTTCTTACCAGCCTCTCCATTTGGATTGAGGCGGGGAACAACAGTAAACATAAAATATAAAAGCTGATTAAAAAGCATAATATACATTATCAAATCATCTTTAAAACATCTTAAAAGCATCCTAAAATTCCACCAGATAGGGCTGCCGGAAAAGATCAGTCTTTATGGCTTTCTTGAATTCCACAAGGCTACTAAGTTGACGAATCTGGGAGCAGCAGAAGAGAAGGTCCTCTTGGTAATACCTGTCAGTCTGGTTTTGGCTGACTGAAGTAGATTCTTCCCAGAGGACCTGAGTATGTGGGGCGGATTGTACGGGAGAAGGCGATCCCGTAGGTAGCCTGGACCCAAACCATGTAGGGCCTTAAAGGTAATAACCAACACTTTTTACTTCGCCCAGAAACTGATTGGTAGCCAGTGGAGCGCTTTTAAGGCTGGTGTGATATGAGCACCTCTAGGTGTACCGGTGACCAATCTGGCTGCCATATTTTGCACTAGTTGAAGTTTCCAGACTAGGTACAAAGGTAGCCCTATGTACAGCGCATTGCAGAAGTCGAGCCTCTAAGTTACCAGCGCATGCACTACCATCTTAGGTCTTCCGACTCTAGGAATGGGCGCAGCTGGCATATCAGCTGAAACTGATAATAGGCACTCCTAGCCACCCGTCACATCTATCTGGGCTGTCATTTGGAGCGACCGACGGATCGAGTTCTGCTGGACGCAATGCATGCAGAGAAGAAAACTTTATTCGCTGCATGTATTGCCACCCCATAGGAAAAAATATGTTCTCTACTGTCGTGTCTTGTCGGATATAAGTCGAGTTTTCTGCCATCGCGCTCCAGTCATCATCATTTCTGCTTCAGCTCCCTGAGATCCTCTGTATACCAGGGTGCCCGGTTTGAAGCGGGCTGGAGAGGATGTTTGGGGGTGATCGTGTCGATAGCCCTAATTAGATCTTGATTCCATCTGTCAACCAGGGCTTCATAGATAGATTTCATAGATCATAGAGTTGGAAGGAGCCTACAAGGCTATCGAGTCCAACCCCCTGCTCAATGCAGGAAACTAGAGGAGGGGTCTCCCATCCAAGTAATAACCAGGCCTGACCCTGCTTAGCTTTCCACACTCAGACAAGCTGAGCCAGCGTGAGCCACAGGCCATGTAGTACAGGATCATTGACGATACCCGCCATAGACCCCTCTAAGGCTTTCTGTAATCCAAGAGGATCCATCAGCCTTCGAGGGCAGACCATCTTAATAGGTCCGCCACCCCTTCAGGGGTGGATAGCAGCCGTGATACTAACCCTAACCATAAAATGATCTGTCCATGACAACGCAGAGGTATTTATCACCTCCACCCACAGACCTGTCTGTTCAGAACTGAAAACAGCATCGAGGGTGTGACCTGCTAAATGAGTAGGTCCAGAGACCAATTGGGATAGGCCCATGTTTGTCATGGTAGCCATGAACCCCCGAGCTACACCTGACAAACTGGTCTCAACTGGGATGTTGAAGTCGCCCAGGACCAAAAGCCTGGGCGAGTCCAACACCAGCTCCGAGACCAGTTCCGTGAGCTCGGCCAGGGAGTTTGTTAGGCAGTGGGGTGGCCGGTACACTAACAGAATCCCTAATCTATCCTTGGTCTTCAGACTCAGGTACACACAGTCGATGTGATTCAATTCCCGAGCAGGAAGTCTGGTCAGGTTGAGATTGTCTTTATAGACCACAGCTACTCCACACACACCCCGCCCACTTTCCCTCATCTGCTCACTAACACAGTACCCTGCTGGGAGGGCCTGGGCGCATGTCGGGCTGCTGTCATCTCCCAGCCAGGTCTCTGTGAAGCATGCCAGGTCAGCCTCCTCATCTGGAATGAGGTCACAGATTATATTTGTTTTGTTTTTAACTGACCTGGCATTGCATAGGAGCAAGGAGCGGTTCTGTGGGAGGCCTGGTTCGTTCTCCAGGCTAGCAGGGCGACTGGAAGGTAAGATAGGTGTCTTGGGCCAGCCCTGGCTGTGAAGTGTTTCCACTCTCCCATTTGCAAAAATCTCCCTCCCCCCATTTAAAAAAAAAATGGTCTGCAAGTCCATGGAATCTGTGTGACCCAGGAAAAACTGGTCCACTGTGGAATCCACAGGTCAGATCCATAGAAACCTGAACTCACTTGAATCCGTTGCAGATTTATCTCTTCCCTCAATGCTTTCTAGAATTTCTTAACAAAGACCATTTTGTGGTGAATATGTAGGGCTGCCATCTTCAAGAACAAACAAACAAACCCAATTTTAGACACCAACACTGGTGAAGATTCATGGGATTTTGAAAACATTATAGTTAGAAACTGCCTTTCCATTCCCTTTGAATGTCAGGCTTTTTTGCACCACTGAAGGAAATAACATTTAGAAAATGTCCTTACTGAGAGCCAGCATACTGTAGTGCTTCGGATTAGGGACTAAGGAGAGACCTGGGTTCAAATCCCCATTCAGCTGTGAAGTTCATTGGGTGACCTGGAGCCAGCCACTCTCTCCTGGGCAACTTGATGTGGTTGGACTACAACTCCCATCAGCCCTAGCCAACATAGCTAATGGTGAAGGATGCTGGGAGTTACAGTCCAGCAGCCACCCATTCCCCATCCCTGTCTTAGTCTAATCTTCCCCACAGGCTTCTTGTCAGGATAAAAGGGTTGGGAAAGAAGCATGTATATCCCACTGAGCTCCTTGAAGGACAGAATATAAATGTAATAAATAAAATTGTATGATATGTAAATGAGCTAGATATCTGGAAATAATTTCTGCTAAGAGACACCAACGTGTTTGGGCCAAATGATGGCATATTGATGGCCTTCATTTTAATTTGCCTGGAGGACAGATATTAAAAACCCAGTGAAACCCATAATATTGTTTGGGACACATTATTTATGCTACAACTACATGGTACAAAAGAACATGTGGCTGCAGCCCCATGTTGAGTCGTCCCCCCTCCCCATAACTTCTAGTTCAGCCGACATTTAGTTCTTACAGTGTGGGATTTCTCTGCTCTCACTACCTGTCATTGGTTGTCCTTTGTCTGGGTGAGGAAATTCACGTTGTAAAGATGCTGGGGCAGAAGGTTAGATGATGTGTGAGCTAGAAGGAAGAGGAAAACATGGCACAGGGCTGCCAAACAATAACCCTGTGTTCTGTTGAATGTGTAGCTCTTCCTTGCAGGTGGGGTAAAATCAGAGAGAGGAAAATAATAGCAGCAGACCAATCAGCACTACTGCAGAATCTAGGACAGAAGAATCAAAGTGCGGGGGGGGGGGGGAGAAAAAGGCAGTGCTGGTTCCGGGTTTTTGAGGCCCCTTGAGCAAGACACCCTCAATGGGACCCCTCCCTCAGTGATTCTCCCTTCTCACAACCATTGTCACCAGCTCCTGTTGCTCCTCGTCCTCTCTCTCATCAATCCTACCACTTGCTTGCTTGACAGGCAGAGAGCCAGGGAGCAAGTAGGCAGTGCCATCTCCTGCTTCTCCTCCTCCTCACCAGCGCCATTGTCTGGGCCAGAGTGAGAGGCAGGTGAACAAGCAGGTTGCCGTGGTGAAGAGGAGGAGCAACTCCAGGAAGCTCTTGTCTGTGGGCCCCTGCTGAGGTATGGGCCCTCGGCCGGTGCCCAACCATGCCTACCCTTGATGCTGGCCTTGCCATCCACAGAATATTTTATAGGGCTGAACCATAGCTCATGGTGGCGTGCCTGCTTTGCATGTAGAAAACCTCCAATTCCTGGCATCTCTAGTGAAAAGGAAGTCAGTAATGGGTGACAGGAAAGATCTTGGCCTGAGACCCTGGAGAGTCATTGCTGGTCAGAGTTGACCATAATGTGCTAGTCTGACCTGGTATAAAGCAGCTTCCTATGTTTTAAGGTTTTCAAAGAATAAACCCTGTTAACATGAAATACCTGAAGAACATGGGGTCTATTAGCTTTCAGCACCATCAATTACAGTAGAAGCCAAAAGGGGTGCTCAGCTTTCTGATTCAGTGAAGATTTGGTACAAGCAAGATATACGCAGCAGACACTAGATAACATGGGATTATCAGCATAAAGATCTTGGTCAAGTTGATGGATATGCTTCAAAGGAAGCAATAATGTACTATCGATTGGCTAACATATTGTAATGTACAGGTCCATACAATGCTCCTGAAACAAGATGGCTAATATTAGTGTGCTGCAAATTCGATATGAACACCAGTGTAATCTCACCCATGCGGTTCTTTTGTGTGCCCGTTCAAACTTGGCATGAACCTTTAGCACTACCACCCCCCTCCTGGCAAGCTGAGCAACGTTAATTTGAATTTCATAGTGACAAGTCATGGCTAGTGAGGCCTTAGAAGAGATTATAGGCACATTTCCTTAAATATAAAGACAAAACAGATGGGAAATAACTCTAATGGGCAATTAACAAACACAACCACCATTAATGTTTAATAAAACTGAGGGATACTAATCATGGCTGCCATAGCAACAGTGCACTAGGGTGGCTTCCTTAATCATCACCAACAATATAATGTCTTTGGCTTTGTGGAAATATTTCATTGAAATAAAATAAGCAGAATTTGTAGCCAAGAGATACAGCAGTGCATGCTGGGAAAAGCCTGACAATGCCTCACATGAACTAATTTTGGGGTTGGTAGGGTGCCCTTCATTAGCTGTCTCTTCTCTGACTTGGAGTGACCTCAAACTATGTGGCTGCATTAACAGGCAAAGAAAGGACGCAACCTCCCCTGTAATTAAGTAAACTTTGAGTATTCAAAGGATGCTACAACCTAATTCTCTTATGCATTCTCTTATGTGTTTTCTGCACTGGAACCATCTCATTTTAGAGGCTAAATTACTAGCTGTATGAACCAAGAGCATTTTTGTGGCTTGGTTACAAAATTAACTTCTCTTGATGTTCTTCCTGTGGCATTAGTTCCTACAAACTCACATTTAATATTTGGGGGGGGGGAAAATAACCCAGTGAAATTCATTTCAGGGAATGATTCTTTAATAGCAGAGGTTTTTCCTCCCATAACCTCACCAACCTCCAGTTTCCAAGGGGCAGTAATGATTCCCCCCCCCCCCCGCTCTGGATATGTTCAGCCCTAGTTAATCTGGGATTTATAATGAGATCGCAACAGTGTGGGGGTTACTCTGAAGATTAGAATAATGTAGGCAGGGTGGGTAATGTATGCAGCAATAAGTAAATGATACCAAAAAACAACAACATGAAAACACTTCCTTGTGAAGTCACCATTTGTCATCTTGTCATGTGGAAAGGCTACTGATGTTTAAACTGGAGAAGTAAACACAGGGCATCTTAAAGGAGATGAAGAGAACCAGTTTCTTTTTAGACTTATGGTTTCTGTACTCCAGTAAGATCTCAAATGTGGCAGATGAAGGCTACTCTGTAGGGGGGCAGCATGAGTGGGTGGTGTGGGTGGAAACTAGTGCTCATGCTTGGATCATTCCAGCTCTATAAGGTGAGGCCCCATGTTGCACACTTCATAGCTCCAGTTAAATGGCTGCAGGTTCTATTCTTAGGAAACTCCTTTGCCTGCCTGACAACCTGGCCAACTGCTGTCAGTCACTGTAAACCAGTGTTTCTCAACCTTGGGTCCCCAGATGTTTTTGGCCTACAACTCCCAGCTATGCTGGCTGGGGCATGCTGGGAGTTGTAGGCCAAAAACATCTGGGGACCCAAGGTTGAGAAACACTGCTGTAAACCAACCAAGGCTCTCCAACCTTGGGTCCCCGTATGTTGCTGGCCTTCTGGGAGCTGTAGTCCAGCAACAACTGGGGACCCAAGGTTGGAGAGCCCTGCTGTAAACAGTGCCGGATCAGGCAGACCAAGCATTACTAATTTTCTGTAAAAGGCAGCACATTATGTCACCTTTGCGGTGGCTGGAGTTTATGTTTCCCAGATCTTGATTTACATTGAGGTTTTGTATCATTTATCTCAGGAGTGGGCAACTTGTGACCCTCCAGATGTTTTGGCCTACAACTTCCATCATCCCTCACCATTGGCTATGCTTGAGAGGGCTGATGGCCAAAACGTCTGGAGGGTGACACGTTGCCCACTCCCAATTTATCTCTTATGAGGCAGATGAATGCCACAGCTGTGTGTGTGTGCTACATTACCTTGTTAAGAGAGTCTTTCTCCCTCCTCCTTGCCCATACTGCTGCTTAATGGGAGAAATGAACACAGGCATGCTCTCTCTCTCTCTCTTAGATCCTAAACTCCGCCTGCACCTGTTCTGCCATTTTTGAAACATTTTCTTCCTCTTTGTTTTCAAATGCCATGTAAATTCTTATTTTCTTTATAATAAATTTGATGTCACTTATTACAATTCTGTGCCTTGGCTTTTTCACCTGCTCATGTACAACTTTGGCTCCCTGCTTACTAGACTGAGCTCCTTTGTATTCAGGGATTTTACTAAGGCATTCTGGCAGCCTGATTAAATAGGGGGTGGCATACCTGAGGGGTTTTATTTGTTTTGACCCTTTGAATAAAGGGTGGGGAACCTCAGGCCCAAATTTGCCTCTCCAGGGGTCCCAATCTGGCCCACCGAGGATCCCCAGATGGCTTTCAGCTACAACATGCTGGTATTTTTTTGTATTTTGGGCCCCACCCCTTTTGCCCCACCCACCCTGGAATGCAGCCCCTGAGAGCTTCTCCAAAAATGAATTTGCTCTTGGGCTGATAGAGGTTCCCCACCCCAGATTTAAATAATCATGGGGTGCAATTATGCAGGTACCATTGGGGGGGATTTTAGATTGGAAAAAGGCATGGGGAGTTAAACTCCCTTTCATGGTTCTCTTGCCATCTTGGCCCTTAGAACCTGATACATCCAGGTTTGAGGTATGGAGCCACGGCTTCACACAGTAACCCCACACACAAGAAAACATACACTAAAGGCACAATCCCATAACTACTCCCAGCATGCCCTAGGCAACATGGCTGACTGGGGCATGCTGGGAGTTGTAGGCCTTTTCTCTCTCTCTCTGAATATGCATAGGATCGCGCCCTTAGTTAATTATTATATTGAGCATGAAATCTATTTCACAATAAGGATTATAATAGGCATAAGTAAGTGTACTGAAAGTATTGGGTAAAGTACAGTAAAACATGGCTGCTTAGATGCAATCATGTGGAATACAGAGGTACAGTCTGATGAATAGTGAGATCCAAAACTGAGAAATGTGCAAGTAATTATATAAGATCTATAAATAGCAGTTTAGGAGTCCAACTGATAATTATTTCACTGCTCAGTGGGAGGGCTGGTCAACTAGCCTGTTTCATAAAGACTTGGGTTGCAATTCTAAACACGCTTGCTGAGGAGTAAATCCCACTGAACTCAACAAGACATAATATCTGAGTAAGTATGCCTCAGATTGCCCTGTCAGTTAGTAGCTTAAACAGCGCTTCGAAGATTCCTGATGTACATAGCTACTAATGAAGGCATTGACTCCCTACCTAATGGTTGACCTCTGTGACTGTTATCTTTTCGAAAGAGCTGGAAGCGTCCAGTATTCCAAATTAGAGGAGAAAAGGGATCTCCAAAGCCGTGAGGAGTTCTTGAAAAGTGGAGTTTGACAAAAATAATAATACTGCAGCTGTGTTAACAAAGGCCTGGCCTCATGCAGTATTCCCCAGGGTTAAATGAAAAAAAGATTGGATTTGTACCTAAAAAATAAATTTAAAAAATCAGGCTTGGTTAGGCTCTGCAGTGCTGTGTTAGCACTCTAAGAGAGAACACAGCCACTGAAGACATTTTGAAAAGGTTAAAAGAAATGTTAACACCACTCACATAATGCCACAGGCGGGGTGAGGAAGGTTGACTTGACACTAGTGCTGCTGTGACTTTTACAGTAACTGCTAGTTGGGGAAAGACTCCCCAAATAGTGCATCTTTGAAATGCTTGGAATGTTGCATTTTCCCACCAGTGAAACCCTTCCTGGAGAAAGATGTCTGGATCCCACACAAACAATAACAACCAATAAGAAGTCCACTTATTGCACTACTAGTGAATGGACCCAGTTTCACACGGATTGGAATAACTGTAGTTTGATGCTGCAAAGCCTTTGAGAAAACTTACACAGCTGTCAGAGTGGGACACATTGTGCCCATCCCATCTGAGTGAAGCCACTCCCACTGGCATCCTTAGGAATGGCCCCTTCCATGGTGCACCCTATAGCCCCCGAAGAGAGGGGTGTGTCCACTCCATTCTGCTGGGGTGAGTGCCCCACAGCAGGGTGGACAGGCGGAAAACACTGTTATAACTCTGTACTAATCTCTCCTGGTTTCAAACAGTATTTTTTTTAAAAAAAAATTACATTTATATCCTGCCTTTTTTCCTCTTGCAAGGCAGCTTACATAGTCCTCCTCCTCTCCGTTTTATCTTCACAACCACCCTGTGAGGTAGGTTAGGCTGAAAGTCAGTGTCTGGCCCAAAGTCACCCACTGAGCTTTATGGCCTGAATATGGACTAGAACCCGGATCTCCTGAATTCCAGTCCAACACTCTAACCACTATACGACACTGGCTCCCACACAGTCCACTGTGTGGACTGCAAAACTGTTTGCTGGTTAGGGAAGTCTGCCCTAGTGGCTGAAGCTATTACTATAGGCTTCAGGCACATGGACACATTAAAATTAATTATAACTATTGCATTTTAAAAACAAAATATCCCAAGGTGCATACCCCTAGGGTCCCCTTAGTATGCATGCCAAGTTTCAGGTGTCTAGGTTTCACGGTCTTGGGGCTATGGTGCTGATGGATGGACAGGGATGTTGAAGAGTCCTTGGTCTCGAGTCTCGAGTCGAGTCACGAGTCTTTGGACCCGAGTCTCGAGTCCGAGTCCGAGTCCTTGCTCCAAAATGGTGACTCACGAGTCCCGAGTCCTGAGTCACTCCCAAAACTGACTCCACGAGTCCCTATTAAAATCAATGGGGTTTCCCCCCAACAAAATAAGGCTACTTCAGATGTGTGGCTTAAATAAATTCTAGGCACAAGTGTGCCTTTTTATTTCAAAACTCTGCAACTGATTTTGGCAAGAACAGACTAGGCAGACAAACCCAAAATAACCAGGCAGGCAGAGGAGGCAGGGAACCCCAAAGCAGGCAGGCAGGGGCCTTTGTCTTGGACAATTCAAACTGTGGAACTGGTTAAGAAGAGACCAGGCAGGCAGAGGAGGCAGGAAACCCCAAACAGGCAGGCAGAGGCAGCCAAACCCAAAATGTCTGACCCTAACCCTAACCCCCCACAACAACACATCAAAATAAATCTCAACACATCGTTGGGGCTGCGCTCCTGGTAGCTGTCCATAGTGGCCGAGCAGTGGCGCTCCTCACTTCCATGCACTCTTCACCGGTGATCGCGCTCCTGGCACAGCCAGAAGACTCATCAACAGCCCAGGGATGTTGACAAGTCCTTGGTCTCGAGTCCCAAGTCGAGTCTCGAGTCCCATTAAAAATATTGGGACTCGAGTCCGAGTCGAGTCAGAGGGGGGACTCAGTCCGACTCACGAGTCGAGTCCTCGAGTCCGAGTCCCCATCCCTGGGACAGACACACATCCTCTTTCATTATGATAGAAAAATGGATAATCTGGAAATGCTGTTAGTGCATTGCCACTTGGTCCACTAGCAGGAGGTATAGAGACCTTTGATTAACATGGGCTGGGTTACAAACTGGCCAGGCAGTGAAGCAATAACTCAGCCACTCCATCACATGCCCAACTCTGCCCAAATTCACCCAAATGACGTTCTTAACACTGCAATTTGGTCCTTACGACATGTGGGGATCAGATCATTCTTCAGTAATAATCCAGATAGCAATCCTTGTACTGGACCCAGAAGGCCGGCAGCGAGACTTATGAGGCATGTTACAAGTAATTGATTTTGCTTTGCTTTTCACACAGATGAATGATGTTCTGCTGTATACGTATCCCCAGAAGGATGGCAAATATCGGCTGAAGAGCACCTTGGCTGTGTCTGGCATGAGGGTAAAGTTAATCCCCTCTCTGTTGCTTAGCGCTACATTTCATTCAGCTGGAAGCCTTTTGGTTCTCACTGGTTGGAAGGAAAGGAGGGATTTCATCTCCAAGTAATGGATTGTTTGTTACAGGAGTACAATGGAAAAAATATATAAAGCACAGGAGTTTAAAACAAGCTCAGAAGCAGTGAGCAAGCATGTTAAAGAAGGCCTAATGAGGCCGCTTGCAAGGAAGTTGGCCATGCACCATGTAAATCAAAATAAGTTGCCATATCCCAGCAGCAGTGACTCCAATGTCAGTGGGGTGGTGTATCCACTCTGGGTTTCAGCCTGAACTTTAAAGGCACTGTCCATGGTGCTGAACCAGTGAGCTAATGGCTCCTCCCTGAGTCTTTGCATACTTGTAGTCATTGATGGTTCAGTTTCCTTTCTTCACACAAATGTCGTTTGTTTTTAGGTTAGTCGTCCAGTGACAGAAAAAGTCCAAAATGTTCTAAAGATTGAATATGCTGAAAATTGCCTAACTCTATCGGCCAGGTAGGCAACATCATACCACTCTTCTTTTTTTAATTATTATTATTATTGAATCTCTAGACCAGAGCAGTTGGTCCCCAAGACCTAATTGGTGTCTCACTATATTTAAACTCCATTAACAACTGTGGCGTTGTGACAGATAATGGTCGAGTGTTTGACTATAAAGAAGGCATTCATTTTAAATGTATGGCTCGGAAGACACCGCTATCGCAATGTTTCTAATGAGCCAAAGGCACTTGGGAAGATCTCAGGCAGAGAGGAAAGAGCAGAAATCTATTTCTAATAGACTCCTGGTCTGTTCCTTGATCTTTTGTAATGTTTCCCCTGTCACGCTTTGCCTGCTTCATTTCTTACAACGTCACTTGTCAAGCCATGCCCTTGAGGTAACCGGAGGGCTAATGAAAAGTCATAATTAGTCAATTCTGCACAGTGGGTTGAAAAGCATTTTATAGCACTTAAATGACTGAGGAAAGATTAAAAACTTTGCTGACAATGTAATGGGGTCTCTGTTTACAAGGAACCTTCCTAATGAATTAGCAACCATCACCACCACCAGGAAGTGCATTGAGATCACAGGCTTGATGGGAGAATGAATCGGATCTTGCTGGTGTCAACTGCATTTGGGCCCTGTGAAGAAAAGTTTGGGTCTCGGGAAACACCACATTCATAGGGCTCTGCAGTTATTCCCTTTCCCCTAGCTTTCCTTGCCTCAGTTGGGAAGCGGTGGCAGCAGTTCAGGCAGGAAATAGAAGTGCCCAGTTTCTAACCACACATTAGTCAAAGTGTTTTCTCCTAGCTTTGACCTGCCTGCACATTCCTTGCAGTGTCTGCGTAGTTGCACATGACATCAGCTAGGGTTCATGGGGGCAGCAGCATCAGTAACCACTGCACCATCATTTATTTATTTATTTATTTATTTATTATATGTATACCCCGCCTTTTTTCCTGCAAGGAACCCAAGGCGGCTTACATAGTCGTCCTCTCCATTTTATCCTCACCACAACCCTGTGAGGTAGGTTAGGCTGAGAGGCAGTGACTGGCCCAAAGTCACCCAGTGAGTTTCATGGCTGAGTGGGGACTAGAACCCAGATCTCCTGAGTCCCAGTCCAGCACTCTAACCACTACGCCACACTGTCCATGGGAGGGGGACTCCTCCATCTAACTCCTTTCCAAGCCTACAGAGATGGAAGAAGGAACATTAGACGGTTCAGTTCTGCAGGAGCAGTGGATATCCTTCATTCCTGCAGCAAAATATTTGCTGCCCCATAACATCCCCTAAACTGCTTCAGGCAGGCCCAGGGTTACGCACATCATGTATACTGCCCTGGCACGCTGCTAGGGGGAAATCCTCTAGCAACAGAGAGCAGTGTGCTGGTGCAAACCATGAGCCTGTCCGGTCCGGACATTTGGATGGCCGAAGGCAGGGCCCGTCTTTTTCTCTTTGACCCAGCACAAGACCCTGCAATGGGTTTAAGGTTGAAGGGGGGGAGAGAGCTTGCTCTGCCCTTCCACTCGTCAGCACTGAACCAACCTGGACTCAGAAAATAGATGTGGTGGACCGTGTTCATCCCTTGAGCCCAAAACAAGCTTTTGCAATGGGATGAATGGGAGGGATAGCAAGCTCACACACACACACACACACACCCTTCTGTCCTGAGCCTGTTGTGGGGCTGGCTGGCAAGGGGATAAGGAGGTGGTACATCAGTAGTACTGCCTCTGAGAGTTCTCAGGATGCTCTGCCAATTTCTCCAGGGGCCAACGGGGGAGCAAAGAATCTCCCTCCTTTCTAGAGGTGTGAAAGCCCAGAAAAAAACAAGACAGATTTTTTTCTGTTTTCCCCCCCCCAAGGACTGTTTTGTTTTCCCCCCCAAAAAAAATTGAACAGTTTTGAATTATGAAATATTTTCTTTGAGAATGTAAGACAAGGTGCTTGTAGATTGTTATCCAGCCTTTACTCCCTGCAGAATGATTTCTAAAAACTATGTAATAAGAACCCTTTATAGAAAGAGTCCTAGAGATGTAAAATGTCTGGAAATAAGGAAGCCATGGGGATTTTTTTTTAAATATTTTTTTTAATCTTCTCTGTAAGAGAGGAACAGGTTTAGGAATTTCCCCAAACTTCCTGACAAATAGGAACAGATGCTGTACAGCAGTATTCCTCTGCCTATGGTTCTTCCTGCTTCAGGCTTCTAGGATGATTCAGATGTTTCAGGGACTACTTGTTGATGTTCCCTCTGGTCAGACATTAGTAAATAGGAACCTAGGGTATGTTATGTTATGTATAACTTGGTTTGCTCGTAAAATTATCATGCTTGGTATATTAAATTTAAAAGTATAGTTTATTCAGACAATAATTACAAATTTACTGAGCTTACTTTTAAAAGTTTTTAAGTAGAATGATAATTTTATGAGCAAATCAAGTTACCGTATGCATAATATAACTTTGGGAACATAAAGGCCGCTTTATGTTCCTAAAGCAGCTCTCCCTACCCTGGGTGCCCTTCAGATGTTTTGGACTACAATGCCCAGCATTACTGACCATTGGCCATACTGCCCAAGGTTGATGGGAGCTGAAGTCCAAAATACCTGGAGAGTACCAGGTTGGGGAAGGCTGTCCTAAAGCAGCAAAGTGACTTTAGATCTGTAAAGAGAACTCTAAAAAAAGTATTGCTTACTCTTCCATTTCCCCCAAAATTTCAGTTTTTTTCCTGAAAACTCCTGGGGGGGAGGGAACATTTTTTCCCATGGCTTCAAAATTTCTGGAAATCTTACATCTCTACTCCTTTATATGCCTTCTCTCGGTTTTTCCTTTCTTCCTCCTCCCCACACCTTTCACTGGTGTATTCCTGGTGAGTCCTGTATCATGTCATAAAAGCCAGAGTGAAGAGTACTTGGAATTGCTCTTTTGGGTGCTTTAAGAAGCTCCCAGACCTTTCTTCTTCTCTCTTTTTGAACCAGGTCAATACCTACACAATGACTGGGTTCGCACGACACATTAAACCTCAGTAGGTTTACCGCATGAGTAAATCTACTGTGGTTTAATGTGGCGTGTGAACCCAGGAAAATTTAGGTTAGGGAGGGTGGTGAAGAAGAGTGTCCTTAAACACCCTACTAAACCACAGCTTGCAGTAGGGTTTACTTACCCTACTGGGGTTTAGCATGCTGTTCGAACCGGATGACACGCTAACCCTACCGCAAGTGGAAAGAGACGTAGAGCCCCCTGGCCAGAGCAGCAAGAAATGGCTGCTGCTCCGGGCACGGGGCTCTGCCCGCTGACAGCTGGCCAAGTGCCCGAGCAACACATAGTGCAGCTGTCATCGGGTTTCCCGGCATCTGCTGCAGCATGAGGGATCCAGGTGCTCTCGAGAGCCAGCGAGGCTGGGTGCCTGGATCCCCCATGCTGCCACTGCTGTCCTTTTGGCTGAAAAGACAGCAGCAGCGGGGGCAGAACCCGGCCTGCCAGGTCTCACTCTCACTAGGCCTGGCCACTCACTCTCACTAGGCCGCCTCCTCTATTGCCGCTTCTGTCCTTTTGGCCCACATGGACAGTTGCAGAGGCGGCAGTGAAGGCAGGGGTGTCTGGCCAGGCTTGCTAGGCCTGGCCAGCTGGATCCCACCCCTACCTTCGCCACTGCTTCTGTCCTTTTGGCCGAAAGGCAGAAGTGGTGGTGGAGAAGGTGCCTCCTCCCGCCACCCCCGAGCCCCCACTCATGCCTGCCGCCGCTGCCATCTGCCTCTGCCGAAAGCCCCCTTCCCAAATGGGAAGAGGGCGTGCGGGCGTGCGGGCGGGCGTGCGTACGGCAGACACTGCTGCACCATCATCGGCATGTATGCGTGAGGGGGAGTTGGCACGCGTGCACCGGTCTCCCCGATGCGCGTGCACTGCCGCAGCGGTGTCTGCCTTCTTCCCACCACTTGGGAAGGGGGCTGTCGGCGGAGCCGGGCGGCAGCGGGCGCGGTGAGTGGGGCTCGGGGTGGCGGGAGGGGGGGTACCTTCGCCACTGCTGGTGCTTCTGCCCTTTTGGCCAAAAGCACGGAAACAGTGGCAAAGGCAAGGGTGGGATCCAGCTGGCCAGGCCTAGTGAGTGAGCCCTGGCCAGCTGGATCCCGCCCCCGCCCCCGCCTCTGACGCCGCTGTCCTTTTGGCCGAAAGGACAGCAGCGATGGGAGGCAGACGGCAGCGGACAGGGGGTGGGCCAGCTGGGGCGGGGCGGGGCTTGTTTCCCTTGCTCGCCGGTGATGCAGTCCTGCCGAGCAAGAGCAAGGAGCCTCTTTGATAGTTGCCGAAAAGTGCCACTTGGGCACTTTTGGAAGTTGTCGTCCCCACTCCTCTCCCCTCAGTGGTCCCGTGGTATCCGACCGGAGGACTGAGGGGAGAGAGGCGGCACTTCTGGACCCCCGCTGTGCCCGACCATTAGTCAGGCACAGCCAAGGCCTGGGGCCACGTTAAACCCACAGAGGATTCAGAACCTCTCTGTGGGTTTAAAGCAGTGTTTCTCAACCTTGGGTCCCCAGATGTTTTTGGCCTACAACTCCCAGCATGCCCCAGCCAGCTATGCTGGCTGGGGCATGCTGGGAGTTGTAGGCCAAAAACATCTGGGGACCCAAGGTTGAGAAACACTGGTTTAAAGTGACGTGCGAACCTGGCCAGTGTCTTTTCTTTAGTAGCACTGGGAGCTGTGAGTCTGGGAACACCCAGTCTCTTCCATCGCTGAGGAACAGCGGACACCTAAGCAGCAGCTACTGCTGCCCACCCCCTCATAGGGCTGCATTTCGTGGTGGAGGTGGAGGTGGAGTCTGCTTCTTCTGAACCTGCTTAATCTGGACAAGCCATTTCCACCCTCCTTTCCTTCAGTGGAAGTACTACTCTGCTTAAACATGGTTTTTAAGAGTGGATTTACGTCTGTGGTGCCCTCCAGATCAGTTGGATTACAACTCCCAGTATCCCCAGCCAGCAAGGAGGATGCTGGAAGGAAGCTGTAGCCCAATGTATCTGGAGGGTGCTAGGTTGGCAAAGGCTGATTCACCCGTTCCAAGAAACACAGGGTGGCTGCTGGAAACCTCAGGCCCAAGTTGAGCCTCCCTTCCCTGCCATGTGCTGTACAACTTACTTCTTCTTATCCTGATGGCTTTGCACTGTGCAGTTCTCCGCCCCTGCTCTGAAGCATTAGCCGCTGCTAGTGGGGAAGCAAACAGCAGAATGTTAGGACAAGGGGAAAGTTGTATTATTAGAGTTGTGGGGCTTGGCCGGGGGGGGGGGGTTCTAGCGATGGGTGAGATTTTCGTCTCGGTTCTTTTTTGATAAGAATTTGCCGAAGTCTGCAAAAGTTCTCCATAGTCAGGGCAAAAACAAAGTTGAGATTTGATGAAATCGGATGTGGAAGGAATTGAAACCGACAAATTCATCCATTGACGTCCGGGGCTTTGAGTACTTAGCTTATAAAAGTCTGGGTTTCAATCTCTGCACATTCAGCCACGTTGGAGCAGAATTAGGATCGGCGCCTCTTTATCCTGACCGGCCCATGATCTTTTTAACAGCTATAAGGCAGGTGGGTACAACATGGTCGTCTCCATGCTGGGATGAGCAGTCTCTATATGAATTTGGCCTGTGCGGGTGGGTGAGAATTTTTATTCCAGTTCATTCTTTATAAGAATTTACAAAAATTCGCAAACGTCTGTGATGGAAAGAACTTTTAAAAATCTTTTTAAAAGATCTTTTAAAAATTTGAATGATAAGACTTGTCCATCCCTATATGATGGAGGGATAGGCGAGAGAACTGAATCTGAGGCTCTTCTAACTGGAAGCCCCTGTGTTTCTTGTAACATGGTGTTCCATTCTATGTTTGTCCTATATCTTGAACTAATATTTGTACACTGGACTGCTCTGTCTCGGTGATCGCCTCCCCATTGTCTCACTTGCCTTTGTTGCATTGTGACACAAGAGGAAATTAAAATTCTGGCAGGTGTTTGTTTACATGATTTAAAAGAACGATCAGCAGTGGCACACCAGAGAATTCTCATGAAGCCAAAATGGGTAAGAGGTTGTAATCAAACACTCAGAAGTAAACTGAGAAAATACTAGAATAGTTTCAATGGAACGACCTTAGGAATGCACAGGCTAAGCCCATTAGAAGCAACTTTTAGGAAATGAGTTGGCCCCTGGGTATGCCCTATAGGCCAAGCCCATAGGATAATCATCTGTAGACAGAGTTGGTTCACCATCTCGTCTTTAGTTAGCTAGCTGGCAACAGAGTTGGCTCTTTTACAGAATGCAAACGAGAGCCTTTGTGCTTTGTCTGTCCATCACTCACACAATCACAACCAGGCAGTGCCCCTGGACATGATTTTACTGTGGCATTGAGATCTGTAACAGGTTCCCCTTCATGGCTAGTTCCGATGCTGCTCTAATATCTCCTGCTGTCTGCCGCTGTGTGTTAATCTGGTTCTGTGTTTCCAGTTAGCCTATACACATCATAAAAATAAACAAGTTCTCACAATGTGGGATGAAGAGCCCATCGCAAGACTAGATGTGAGATATTTATGCAGTAGTTCTGGAGGTTCTGGCCTATGTATCCAGAGCTGTTCAAAATCTCCATCCTAAAAACTGTATGTCCCTCTTTATCCTCACAGAGAGCTATTTGCATAGAAGAGAACAGTGCCAATTAACAAAGCAGTAGCCAGTGTTTTCTCTACCCTTGAGGCTAAGAAACAGCAAGCCCTAATTTTGCTCTCTGCTCCATCAAACTGCTTCTGGAAGAATCAGAGATGGTTATATTGCTTAAGGCTTAAGCCAGCCTCCCCCAATCTGGTGCCCTCCATATGTTTTGTACTGCAGCTCCCAGAATTCCTGACCATTGGCCATGCTGGCTGGGGCTGATGGGAGTTGAACTTCAAAATGTATGGAGGCCTGGGGAAGGCTGGTTTAAGCAATATAACTATCTCTGATTCTTCTAGAAGCAGTCTGATGGAGCAGGAGAAAGGGATCTGCTGGAGATCGATTTTTTGTTGGCATATAATCCCTGATCAGTTCTTCTGACTAAACTTACTTTCAAACACCACCATTGGTCCATGGGTCATTTCTCAAAACTAACCTAGGACACCTGGAATACTGTGAACTTTCATGGCAGGTTACTCTTATGCTGTAGAGGCTTGTCTACACATACATTTGAGGGATGCTCCTGTTTTGCGTCACACGTCTTCTGGGCATTTACATCTGCATCGGAAGAAAGCCAGTAGTACACCAGTAGGGTGTAGTTGCTCATGGTACAGAAAGTGAGTAGGTAATTTTTATGCACACACACAGACATTCCCAACTGATTTTACTAACTACCCATATACAGTACTTTTCATAGATTCATAGATTCATAGATTATAGAGTTGGAAGGGGCCTACAAGGCCATCGAGTCCAACCCCCTGCTCAATGCAGTGAGAGCCAGTGTGGCGTAGTGGTTAGAGTGCTGGACTGGGACTCGGGAGATCCGGGTTCTAGTCCCCACTCGGCCATGAAACTCACTGGGTGACTTTGGGCCAGTCACTGATTCTCAGCCTACCTCACAGGGTTGTTGTGAGGATAAAGTGGAGAGGAGGAGGAGGAGGATTATGTAAGCCGCCTTGGGTTCCTTGCAGGAAAAAAGGCGGGGTATAAATATAATAAATAAAATAAATAATAAATGATATCAGGTTCATCCACAGTTTTTACTTTCACCTGCATTCCCCCCCCCCAATCCTCTTCCCCTTTCTCCCTTTCGTAGCATATAAGTGAACACGGTTAGTAATAAGTAACTACGTACTATTTATTTCCAAAATTCAAGTATATATATTCACAGATTCCATCTAGTCTTGATTTTGCATATCAGGTGGATTGCCAGCTTTTCTTTTCCTGGTAGAGCTCTTATGTTGTCAACTAAAATGCAGGAAGTGAAGATTTCTTAGCATGCAGATACAGTGTTAGGTGAGAAGGGTGGAAGCTTCCTGCTGTTAATTTTTTGTTTGTTAAGCAGTTAATGAAAGTACAGGAATCCTGACAGAAAAAAAGTTGGCAACACTAATATTGGGGTGTGTGTGTCTTTAATATGGAGACCATCTTGCAAATGGGGACTGGTGGGGAGACAGAAAGGAGACTGTGTAAAGTAAATAAGGCTGGAAGTTTTGGACACAAGGTGACTACAGTATCTTATCTAATTCTGCCTCGGCCTTGGGCCCTCTTTTCCCTAGCAGGGTCATTGTGTTTTATCGAGGCTGATGTTTTTCACAGTTAAGTGCTCACTCATGGGGCGTGGGGATTCAGTCTCAGCCAAGCATCATTGATCTGCTCTTGTTTCTCTCCCACAAAAGATACGTATACTAGTCTCGGATGTCTTTGTTTGGTACCATGTGGAACACAGGCTGAGGAGATTACAATAGAAATGCTGCCAGCCCAGCACTGATGCTAGTGGTAATTTTCTACAGAGCAGTTAGCTTTAAGATGAATGCTTTACAGAGGTGAGAGAGCCTGGAATTGCACACCCACTGCAGAGCAATGGCCAGGGTCACCAGAATCCTGTATCATTTAGAGCTCCGTTTTCTAAACTTGAAGCTGTTGTTTTTTGGCAACTTACGGTAGTTTGACTGAGTGTAATATTTATGGGTCTGATTCCCTGCCTGTACTTAGCCACCTGAAACAATGTACAACATTAAAAACATACAGAACAATAATGCTGTATAACATGCAACATAATCTTTAAAATCAATTTAAATCAATTTAAATACAAGGCACCTTAATTGGCGTCTTGAACACATTAAGGAAATCAGAAAGAAGCAGGAATGCCGCAGAGTTTCCCTCTCTTAGACATGCTCTTCAGTCTGGCATAAGGGCACTTCCTTAAAAATCCTCATGCGTTTTTAAGGTTGCCTATCCAAGAAGTGCAACTCCTGCTTTAGACATTGGCTCTTTGTCAGCCTAAAGAGAACAAAGTTTGGAGCACCAGTGAGATAAATAAAGCATTCAGTGGAACACAGAGTGTTGTGATCTAGGCAAGAAATATCAACCCATTGTCTCACAGCTAGATGAGATGGCAAGAGATCCGTCATTGGATCTCCCCACTTTTTTTTCCAAGGGCATATGCAGCTGTGGCTGGGGGGAGTGATTTGGATTGGGGCCATGGTGCTGGCAGAGAGGGGTTAATCCTGTTCCCTGCATGGTTTTTCGATGTGCCATGTTTACGATCAAGTTGCAAATAACCATCTAAACCTCCTTTTGCCCTGTCATAAGTGCTACGCTCGAAATAGGTTAGGAGAATTCCCCGTGCCAAGGATGTTTCATTCCTCATCCTTTAGCAAAGCTGTTGGTTGGCTTGGATACATAAGGGAATCCATTAAGACCGATAGCTTGTTAGATCCTTATTAACCGCTTAGGACCCTGGAGCTTTTCCGATTCAGGATTAATTCATAATAGGTCAATTATGGCAGGAGTTGTATCGATTTATGTGCGAATGAGCTTCCATACTACATATAATGGATGAGTCTATCTTCCCCACCCTCTGCCCCTGCATAGCTGCTCTTGCCCGGGTGCCCCTAGTTACGATACCATAGCAACAGCGCCAGACGGCTGTCGGATGAAGTTTGCAACAGCAAAGCAGAGCCACATGCCTCCTGCTGCAACGTGACCTCTACGACGGCTGTGGGTTTATATTTCTCATTTCCCAGCCCAAGTGAATTCAAAATTCCCTTATCAAAAGGGCACATGGACAGACTGCCATGCATTTGAGGGCTGTGTCTCCTCTCTGTTTGTGGCCACGTCTGATGCTTCAGAAGAAAGAATGGGGAAGAGGACATTTTGAGGGGGGGGAAATTTTGAGGGGGGACCTTTAATCCTTAAGGAGCAGCAAGCCCTGACTTTCACCAAATTGCTACATTTCTCTCCACAGCTCGTGCTCTGAGAGGGACGAGTGGTACAGCTGCATCAGCCGAAGCATCCCGGATGACTACAGGGCTCATAGTGCAGCCGGCTTTCACAACAGTGTAGAAGTAAGATTCAGATCCCAGCAGGTTTCCTGACCTATATGAGTTGGTTTTAAGAAAAGGAGTCCCCTACGGCCAGGCATTTAATTATTTTCATGTAAATTGCTCTGCCAAGCCTAGACAACAAAGGTCACTGGAACATGTGTGGTTTCATATTCATTCTGCTGAGGTTGCTGCCCAAATTCTCAACACTTTCCAGTTTTGTTAGCGTACAGCGAGATATAGAGGATCGAGGTGTTTTGCTGGGATGAGGCTGGCATTATTTGGCCCTTTCTTTCTTGAAAACAGCTTATCATAGATTTCATAGATGATAGAGCTGGAAGGAGCCTACAAGGCTATCGAGTCCAACCCCCTGCTCAATGCAGGAAACTAGAAGAGGGTTCTGGGTCTCCCATCCAAGTAATAACCAGGCTTGACCCTGCTTAGCTTTCCACACTCAGACAAGCTGAGCCAGCATCTGGGTTGCACAGATTGATCTGTGGAGGCTTGGTGGGTGGATGATCCTGTCAAGGCTGGACTAGATGGCCTTTTGATGATTTGCAGGCCTGATTCTCTATACCTTAATGCAGCCTTTCCCAATCTGATGTCCTCCAGATGTGTTGGACTGCAACTCCCATAACACATCTGGAAGGCACCAAGTTGGGGAAGGCTGCCTTAATAAGGTTTGTTTTTATATTGTATATTTCATGTTTCTAAAACACCAAAATAACCAAGACGTTACAATACACCAAATTCACATAAAACGGGAAATTGCGTTCTAAACAATAAGAAAAGCTTCTCTATGATGTAAGTATTATTGGCTTGGAAGATGCTTCGCAAGTATGTAAAGAAAAAGTATTCCGTGACAACTGTGTATTTATTCCTGCATAAGTATTTTATTTATTTATTTATTATATTTGTTAATCGCCCATCTGGCCGGTCACCTGGCCACCCTGGGCGATGAGTATCCCTTTTTCCAAGTATTTTATTTACTATTTTTAGATGCATTTATAAATCACATACACCTCTGCGCAACTATACAAATAAAATAAAACAATAGGGCTCAAAACATCATAAAATCACGAACAAAGCCCCCCAAACAAACCCATCAGCACCCTAAAAGTAATATAAAAATAGAAAGCAACATTAACCTCTGGAACACAGTAAAGAGCATGCCAATCTAATCTCCTTAAAGAGGGAGTTCCAAATTAGGGTGCCACCACGGAAAAGGCCATCTTGTTGAGACCCCACTAACCTATCCTCTTTAGGTTTGGGGACACATAAGAGCACCTCTGATGATCATCATAAATCTACCTGAATGCACGCAGTTGTACAATTGAGTAGTGCACTGCCCAGAACATTATTTTTTCCTTTTTGTTGTTGTGGAGTACAGACTAATATTTGATATAAGAACCAGTGCATTCTATTAAAATCTAGTGGTTAGAGATGAAATTAGCTCTAAATCATACTAAAAAGTGACAGTTTAGGACTGCTTCAGATAAGAGTTCCTTCCTACCTAGATATTACTTTTGTGCATGTAGATTGGGTCTATGTTACTATGTGTGGCAATCACGTGTCTTTATTTGTACATGCAACAAAATAGATGCATGTTTGTTTATTTATTTATTTATTATATTTATCAATCGCCCATCTGGCCGGCCACCCAGCCACCCTGGGCGATGTACAATTAAAATACAACAAAACAACACAAAAAATAATAATTAAAACAATATAAAAAATTCTCATTAAAAACCTAACCCACCCCATATTCCCGCCTGAACAGCCATGTTTTAATGCACGGCGGAAGCTCATCACGGAGGGGCATGGCGAAGGTCACTAGGGAGGGAGTTCCATAATGTGGGGGCCGCCACAGAGAAGGCCCTCTTCCTAGTCCCCACCAGCCTGGCTGCTCTGGCTGATGGGATAAGGAGAAGGCCGTCCGTGGCAGACCTTGTTGAGCGGCCTACTTGATGTTGCTGGAGGCGCTCCTTGAGATAAGCTGGGCTGGAGCCGTGTAGGGTTTTAAAGGTCAAAACCAACACCTTGAATTCAGCTTGGCAAGCAACTGGTAGCCAGTGCAACTCATTAAGCACTGGCGTGATGTGATCACGCCGGCAGCTGCCCTTAATCAGGCGAGCCGCCGCGTTCTGTACCAGCTGAAGCTTCCGGACCGTCTTCAAGGGTAACCCCACGTAGAGCGCATTACAGTAGTCTAGGCGAGAGGAGACCAAGGCATGAACCACTGTTGATTCCTCATGTATAATGGTGCGTATATGGTCTGCATGTGGCTGTCCTATATGCAAATTTCCTTATAGGAAAACTTAGACTAAAGTAGACTTGTCCAGGCTTGAACAATAAAGTATCCTTCTTTCCTCAATAGTTGCCTGCTCTGAGCAGTTCTACACCTCATCCGGCTTATCCAGAGGCCAGTTTTTCTGCATAGCCATTTCAGTGCTGTAGCTGTCTATTGGAAGCATGGGATGTAGCCTATGGGAAGAAATGTTCCCCTTCCCCTTGGGCTGCCTTCACATTCTGCAGGAATGATCATAAGTTGATCTGTTCCCATCTCACCATTTTAGGGGTAGCAAATTTTGGACAAAATATGCTGCCTCTTGTAATAGTGGCAGTAGAAAAATGAAAGCAACCTCAAGATAGCGCTACCCATGTGCATTCTCATTGCTCTGGGAATGGTACTATGTTGACTGATCCCCAAACCCCTTAGCCTCCTTATAAAAGTGGAGAGGAAAAATGCTTCCAAGGTCTCACTATGTGCATGTACATGTATTGCAGAATGTGACTGCTTTGGATGGTACCGTTTTTCTAAGATGGCACTGTTCTTAGAGCAACAACTCTCTAAAGTCCACATACAGTGGACTTGGAGGCACATCCTATACACAGAGAGCTTTTCTACACCAGGCATTTATTGTGCGCTTGTGATTCCTTACTCACGGTTGTTTATGAGCACTTTAGATGACATTGTGATCCTCCTGTTTTGCTTCTGTTTTTTCAGCGCGCTTTCCCAGTATTTTTTAGAATGAGGAAAATGGGGTATTATATTAGAATGGGGCAAATGGCACTGTTTCTCCTGGTGTATTTGAACTATTCCACTATAGCACAGCTCCATCTAGAGGTTATGTAGTGGAAAAGCAGGAAAGGAAGAAGTCTTTGTGTAGAGCTTGGATCTCAATACTGCAATGAAACTGAAAGTAAATACAGAGATTAACAGCCTCGTTTAGAAAAGCCCACACACTGCTCTTGCCACTGCAAGATTGATCTAACCAGCTGTCTAACCAGGTGACAAGCATATTTGTGGATATGTTTTCAACATTTTTATGTTGAAAGATGAAAAGCCTATGGCCAGCACTGAATCCCACTACACACCTCCACCAGAAATTGCTGCAGGTGAGGCATAGCTTGTATTAAGAAGTCAAGCTAAGAATAAACCAGAACGTTTCTACATTTTATTTTCAGCTTCGGGAAAGGCTGGGAATGTCTTTGGGTGAGAGGCCTCCAACCTTGGTACCTGTGTCTCATGTCATGATGTGCATGAACTGCGGTTGTGACTTTAAGCTCACATTGAGGCGCCACCATTGCCACGCATGTGGGAAGGTAAATCTTTCATGTTCAAAATGGATATTTTCAGAGCCCTTTCATCAAAATCTCTTTCTTACGTCACATAACACTTTCTACCTGCTCATGACACAAGGAAAGGGATTCAGTTTTCAGATGCAGGATTTCATATGAGCTTTGCCTTGCGCTTTGCGCCTCATCTGTACAACTCAGGTTACCAGATATACAGTAAGCACATATCAGTGCTGTCTGTAGAGCTTTGAGGAGGCCTGTAGAGGCCAATCCCTGTCACTGTATTGGTGCTGTCTTCCTGTCCTGTCCTCCATTTTAGATGGTGGGCAGGAAGTAGCTTCATTATAAAGAATAACAAGGATAATTGCCATTTGTAACTGGAGGATGATTAAGCAGAGTAGTGATATCCAAGAAACAAAACAGAAGTGACTTGGTTCATAGTATGAGCTATCTCATGCTCTTTGATCTATCCTCAGTGTAATGTCCCTTGTCTTTCCTTAAGGCCAAGTTGCCTAGATTGATTGAGATGTATCTGTGTGGTGGTAAAACTGATGTTCCTGCCCAGTGACCCATGGCTGGACTGGATTGCCTTCAAGTCTCTCCCAACTTTGATTCACATCTCACTGGTTCACTCTAAAGCAGGTGGTGTACACCACATCTTGTGTTGTTGTAGATTATATGCCGAAATTGTTCAAGAAACAAGTATCCTCTGAAGTACCTCAAAGACCGACTAGCAAAAGTTTGTGATGGCTGCTATGGAGAACTGAAGAGGAGAGGTGAGGCCTTGATAAAACCATGGAAATCTGGCTGGCATACACAGACAAAAGTAGACCTTGGTTCCTCTTGCAAGGCCAGAATTGGTTGTGGAGGAGGACTGAATTCAAGAAGCATACACTATATGAAAGTCGCCTAGACTGCCGAGTTATTTATTTCTTTTTATGTAGCTCGAGCCTCAAAGCATCTTTGCCACAAACCAGTCAGATCAGTGGCCTTTCAGGTGTAGAGTTTAGAGCAGCCTTCCCCAACCTGGTGTCCTCTAGATACGTTGGACTGAAACTCCCATCATCCCCATCATGGGAATGATGGGAGTTGAAGTCCAACATATCAAGAGGGCACCAGGTTGGGGAAGATTACTTTGAAGGGCCAATGTGGTGGTGGTGGTGTAGCAAGAGCATTTGACTTGAACCAGGAGGACCAAGTTCAAATCCTCTCTCAGCTTGGTGACCTTATATGAATCACCATCTCTCTCAGCCTAGCCTACCTCACCTCACAGGGTAATTGTGAAGGTAAAATGAGGAAATCCATGCATGCTGTCCAAAGCCTTCTGGAGGAATAGTGGAAAACACACCTTATCAATAGTAACAAAGTGCTTTGAGTTTGATTAGATACTCGAATATAGATCAGGGGCAGCCAATGTACCAGATAATCATTCCCACTATCTTTTCCATTTCTACTATTACAGAGCGGCCAATGAGTGTGAGCTTCCCTACAAGTTCATCCAGATTTTCAAGCAGTGCCTTCTCTTCTGTCTTCCACAATATGCACTACTCATCCTTCAAAAGACAAAAGAAAATCCCTTCAGCGCTTTTGGAGGTAGGAGCAAGGATGCCTGCAAAAAGGCAAGGAAACTAAAAGACAGGATGCTCATGCTATATGACCGGTATTCATAATATTCTATGTTGTAGAACTAGCTGGCTCTATACACCACTTCTGTCATGGGCATTTGCCGAAGTATATTATTGTACCAAGGGGTAATTTTGGAATTAAGTCCCTTCCCAACATCAATATGGAAAGTAAAAATGTCCCCCAAAGTGGGTCTTAGATATTCTCATGTTTCCATCTGAAAATAACATTTTAAAAAATCAAAATGTAAAATTTAATTCACACTGGAGCGGACTCTTACCCTCATTTGGAACAATATTTTTTATTTTTCCCTTCCCCAATGGCAGACTTCCCTGTCAATTTATCACATCTATAAAAATAAAGCATTAATTACTCCTATGTGACCACAAGAGGGCAGAATGTACCTGTCAAAATAAATCTACCCTGTTGCAAATTAGCATTAAGCCCCAAGCCAGAAGGTTACCTTGCACATGCTCATGTGTTCTAGGTACAATATATTTTCACCTTTGGTTTAAAAATAGTGTTAAAATTCCTGGCAAAACTAGGTTGTATTTTAATAGTATTTCCTACCCAACAATCCTAGGGGTCAAAGTAGATGTCGCACCCAGGTCTCCCTCATCAAAATGGTGCCCCCATTGTTTTCTACTTGAATATGCACCTATTCCTACAACTCGTACTTATGTGGTGTATTGTCATATTTATATTTTTCTGATAATTTGGTTGACCAACCCTTTTAAAAATTGCCTAGTAAGTTATCAGCATATCTGTACAGCTGTTAAGAAATTGAAAATGCATTCCAAGGGATAAAAATAAATGAGGGTTTTTTCTTTAAATTAAGATCGGATATTTTAATTTAAAAAAAAAATCAATTATAAGGGTCTTTTTCAGTGCAATGATAAACAATGGTTTAGTGTTCTTGAACAAGCCTGCAGGAGCCTTGGGCGTGCTTTTCCCTCTTCCTCCACTGTGAGATCAGAAGAAGAAGAAGCTTCTGGTTTTAATTAACAACATCTTATTGACCTGATTTGCATAATCAAGGGTGGTTAATAAGTCACTGTGGCTTATTAACCACCCTGTGCATGCCAGTGGGATTAGCAGAATTATCCTCAGCAACCCGACTTCCTGGTGTTGTGCGAACCCGGCCAGGGCAGCTTGTTGCTGGCTTAACAAGCTATCCAGAACCCATGGGGCTTTTGTAGGGTTCTGGGATGGTTTGTTAACCACTCACCCTGACCCCTAGACAGCGTCTAAGGGGCCATAGGATAGTTCAAATTCCCAGATCCAAGGTTGGAGACAGCTCTCCGACCTCGTAGCTGGGAATCAGAGCTCCAACCTCCCTCCCTCACCCCCTCACAGCTGGCATGGAAAGAACCTCACTGGCTGCTCTCCAAGGTCGGGGGAAAAGTAGGCGATTCGGGGATGGGGCAGAGAGGAGACTGGAGAGGTCAGGATACAAGCTATCCTGAGGCCTCTCCAGCTGGCGGGAGGACAGGTAGGCAAAGATTGCCTCTGCTGCTCCTCCTGCTTTGCACTGGATGATCATGAGTCTCCAAGTTCAGGGCCATCGCCATAGGATTGCTCCCTTAATCTCTTTCAATAATAACCTTCTGTGATTATTTTATTAAAGGTTGTTTTTCTGTATTATAAAAACGTGAGTTAATATCCAACCTGAAGCATTTATAAATGACACAAATTGTTGAGAGCAGTATGGGATAACGAATTTGAAGAGGTGACCTCGAAGGTGGGATGGAACAATATATGGGATAGACGGATTGTGAAGGTGATGTCAACTAGGATAAAGGAAAATTTTTATAAGCTAATTTGGAGATGGTATTTAACTCCAATAATATTAAATAGAATAGATAATAATTAGGGTGGCCGGGTGACCGGCCAGATGGGCGATTAATAAATATAATAAATAAATAAATAAATAAAATGTTCTGCATTTTGTTGGAGCGGATGTCAGGAAAAAGGGACATATGCTCATATGTGGTGGAGTTGTAAAAATGTATTGGCTTTTTGGCGAGAGGTTTTTACAGAAATATCGAAAATTATTGGTATTGATTTAGAGGTCTGTCCAAAATTAGCATTGTTATCAATAACGGAGAAACTCATTTGCAACCAAAATACGAAGGAGTTAATTGTAAACTTGTTAACTGCGGCCAGGCTAATGATAGCGAGAAAATGGAAAGTACAACATGTTTTCCTAATAACAGACTGGTATAAGGAAGTTTGGGACATAGCCCTAAACGATAAACTAACTAGTAGTATCAAATGCAAAAAAAGGATTGCTAAAGAAGAATAATTTTATGGATATATGGAATCAATTACTAGAGTACGTATTAATAAAGAGGAAGGGGAGCATGCCTTGTCAGGATATGTTATATTTTTGGAATTTGGAATTCATTTGATCAAGAGGATGGAAGTATATCAATTGGTCCCTTGGAGGGTGGGGGGTGCGCTTTATGATTTATTGTATGCTGTTTAGGTTATATTTTTGTGATATTCTTGTATTTTGTTATATTTTGTTTTGAAAAGTAAATAAAATATTCTTTAAAAAACAAAAAACAAATTGTTGAGAGCCAATGTGGCGTAGTGGTGACAGTGTTGGACTGGGACTCGGGAGATCCGGGTTCTAGTCCCCGCTCGGCCATGAAGCTCACTGGGTGACTTTGGGCCAGTCACTGACTCTCAGCCTAGCCTACCTCACAGGGTTGTTGTGAGGATAAAATGGAGAGGAGGATTATGTAAGCCGCCTTGGGTTCCTTGCAGGAAAGAAGGTGGGGTATAAATATAATAAATAAATATACTGTAGTATTGTGGACTTCTACGACATCCAGGGAGTAGTAAGTCATCACAGGCACTAGGATCCGGGAAATGCCATCCTGCATATCTTGAGGATAGCCCATGGAGCTTATAGGGATAGGCTTGTAGCCCAGTTTTAGCACTCCAAGGTCATAGGCTTGTACTCCTCAAACTACCCAAGCTCTACAGTTTCAAATGAGTAAGCATGCAGCCCTATCAGGTTGCTGTCTGCTAGATGTAAACTTCCAATCTCAGAGGCTTCCCAACTTCCTATGCCTTGCCGGGCTGCTGCCAGCTGGGTGGGAGGAGTGATGCGAGATTTTCGCCTCTTTTTTTACATTTTCCTCCAGACAGGCCTCTGTGCCCATCTAGAGGAGTCCCACTGCCAGGGGCAGGGGCAGGACTGGAGAGGCCATAGGATTTTATGGATACTGGCCTCACCTCTCCCCACTCAGCTGCACGCCCCTTTTTTCATAGATTTCATAGATCATAAGAGTTGGAAGGAGCCTACAAGGCTATCGAGTCCAACCCCCTGCTCAATGCAGGAAACTAGAGGAGGGGTCTCCCATGCAAGTAATCACCAGGCCTGACCCTGCTTAGCTTTCCACGCTCAGACAAGCTGAGCCAGCTATCCCAGGGACCATTGGATTGTACCCTAAGTGGCTTGGGTGCTGGTTTTATTGGTAACCTCTGTTTGTATGGATTTTTATTGAACATATTCTTAGGGTGCAAAAAAGTCCTACAACTCCCAGCCAGGGATGGGGACTCGGACTCGAGGACTTGACTCGTGAGTCGGACTGAGTCTCCCCTCTGACTCGACCCGGACTCGAGTCCCAATATTTTTAATGGGACTCGAGACTCGACTCGGGACTCGAGACCAAGGACTCGTCAACATCCCTGGGCTGTTGACGAGTCTTCTGGCTGTGCCAGAAGGAGCGCGATCACCGGTGAAGAGCGCATGGAAGCGAGGCGCGCCGCTGCTCGGCCACTATGGACAGCTACCAGGAGCGCAGCCCCAACGATATGTTGAGATTTATTTTGATTGATGTGTTGTTGTGGGGGGTTTGGGTTAGGGTCAGACATTTTGGGTTTGGCTGCCTCTGCCCGCCTGTTTGGGGTTCCCTGCCTCCTCTGCCTGCCTGGTTATTTCGGGTTTGTCTGCCTGGTCTGTTCTTGCCAAAATCAGTTGCAGAGTTTTGAAATAAAAAGGCACACTTGTGCCTAGAATTTATTTAAGCCACACATCTGAAGTAGCCTTATTTTGTTGGGGGGAAACCCCATTGATTTTAATAGGGACTCGTGGAGTCAGTTTTGGGAGTGACTCGTGACTCGTGAGTCGTGAGTCACCATTTTGGACCAAGGACTCGGACTCGAGACTCGGGTCCAAAGACTCGTGACTCGACTCGTGACTCGAGACCAAGGACTCTTCAACATCCCTGCTCCCAGCATCCCCAAGCCAGTTCTGCTAGCTGGGGAATGCTGGGTATTGTAGGGCTTTTTTCTATCTAAACCTGCAGGAGATTGCACCCTGATTTTTATTGTATCCACTTTGCGTGGTTCAGTGGTTTTTATCTTGTGCGCAGCCTTGAAAGGGTTCCATTCTTAAAAGTGGCCTGAACATAATGTTAAATAAATTAATTCTACCAGCCAAGCTGCATGGATAGCACTTTCTGTCTCACTGAGAAATGTTATTTTGCCAAGTAACTACTACCAGCCTATATTTATGTACAGTCATGCCTTGGACTGAGAGCATAATTCGTTCCAGAAACGTGCTTGTAATCCAAAACACTCTTATATCAAGACGAAATCCCCCCCAAAAAATTTGTACAGAGATTTTTAATTTAAGCCGTACTACAGTACTTGTATCGCAAGATGTTGCTTGTATATCAAGTCAAAAAAATTTAAAAAAATATTTAAAAATTTGCTTGTCTTGCAAAACGCTCTCAAACCAAGTTACTTGCAATCCAAGGTATTACTGTAGTTTTTGACACTGACAGCCCAATCCTATGGCTATTTAGGACTACTTTGTTCAATGAGGCATTGTGAAGGACTGCCAACCAGTCTTTTTCTCAAGACCAGAGATCAAAGGTGCAAAACTGCCAGCCTTAGCTCCGTCTTGACACTGATTCTCTCAGGGCCTTGCCCTTGTCTATACACTGGATTTAGCACTGAACCACAGAGGAACCACACACACCATGTGGGGTAAAACCAGGAAAGTTTATTTAAGGTAAACAGATTACAATAAAAGGTGGGGAATGAGGGAAGAGGGAGAAAGGTGGGGAGACACTTTGGAACATACTTGTATACTCCCTTTGTCTGGGGGTTGGTCCTCTTCCCAGGGCTTGCCTCAGCAAAAGAGCCCTACTCCCGCGAAAGCATGCAGACAACAACACAAACCAGAAGCCACAGCAGCAGTATAGATTCTTCCCCCCACCCCTCTTTCAGTAGCCCAGGTGTCTTTAGCCAATCAGGATGAACTTCATCTGGGCCAGGCAGGGGAGGGGTGGCTCTTTGCCACATTTGCATGCAAATAGCTGTGGCACCGGCCATCAGTCATGGGAGACTCTGCGGGGTCAGGAGCCATCAGAGAAACTATGTACATTTTGCATTTCCCAGCCCCTAGCTGGGATTATACTGGCTTACACGTGAGGAGGTGTGTGTGTGTGTGTGTGTGGTGTAGGAAACTCTGATGCTTTTTCTCTACAGGCATAATTCCAAGTTAAGAGTACATAGCCTTAAATTAAGTGATCTTGCTTAGTATCCTTGCATGTGAGAGACAGGAAACAGAAATGTGTAGGTAGATACAATTCTGCAGTGCATCTGGACTGCATGACCAAAGGTTTTGGATAATACTCCTAAATTGTATAAAGTTTCCAGAGACTTGCAAACCAATATATTTTAATTATTATTGCAACCAGCATAAATGCTTGTTTAGGAAATATTTATGTATTTCCTAAACAAGCATTCATGCTGGTTACAATAATAATTAAAACATATCTGAATGGAAAGCTATTTAAACTGGAGGGGAGGGTATTCTTGGTGATTTAAACCAGTCTATCCCATTCCAAGGTGTCAGGAGGTGTTTGGTTCTTATGCCTCTACAGGTGGCAGCTTCAGGAGAGGGTTCTTCTATCAGTGGCTATCTCAGCAGATGCAAGAGGGGGAAAAGGCACTGGAAGAAGCTGTGGTTTGTTATCAAAGGCAAAGTGCTCTACACCTATACAGCAAATGAGGTAAGGTCTGTCACGTGATGTGAGAGGGTATTCTCAGGCTATTTTAAGGTCTTGCCTCACATGATACAGAGAACTGGAAAGCGTGTATGGCACTCCAGTAACATTTGGCAGTAGCCTCCAATACTGGCATGGTTGGGCACCTGCCAAAGGCCCCACTGAGAAGACTCCCCTCGACCTGCTCTTCTCCAGCATTGTAACCTGCTTGTTCGCCCACCTCTTGCTCGGGCCCAGATGAAGCAAGCAAGCAAGCAGCAGTGGTGGTGAGGAGGGGTAGCTGCCACTGCCTTTTTGCTCGCCGGCTGTTTGGCAGGCAAGCAAGCAGAAAAGATGAGAGCAGCAGCCGCCGCCGCAGCTGGACAGTGGCAGTGAGGGAGCAAGCTGACTGAGTAAGGGGTCCCGTCGGGGGTGTCTTGCTCAAGTGCCCCCCAAATCTTGGAACCAGCACTGCTAGCCTCTAGAATAATTTAACTATTTTAAACCTGTAAAGGTGCAATCGTATACATGTTTAGCCGGAGGAAAGGCCTACAACTCCCAGCTTAGCATAGCTGGCTGGTTATAGGCCTTTTTTTTTTCTTTCTAAACAGGCATAGGATTGTGCTGTAAGGCACTTTGTAATCATTAAAATGTGCCATTGACTTCTCATCGGATGGGGAATTCCCAAAGACTATCATCTGGAACACAACTTTGTTTATATTCCACTAGCGATCAGAGGAGTCCAGATGAGATGCTCGAGTCCCTACTGTATATTCATTTCATGGAAATACTCTTCCATACAGCTGAGATTTCTGTGTGAAGAGCTCCCTCCCTCTAAAGCCCATTTCCCCTTCTGCACTGATTCCAGGATAAAGTCGCCACAGAGAGTTTGCCTTTGCTGGGTTTCACAATTGCCCCAGAAAAGGAAGACAGAAATATGGATGCAGTTTTCCATCTTTACCACAAGCAAACTCTGTTTTATAGCTTCCGAGCAGAGGATAACAATTCAGCACAGAGGTACTGGGTGTTGACCTGCCCGTGATAACATACTAACCAATGAAAAAAGTGTGTGCAATGCTTCTCACTCTTCTAATGCGCTCACTTCCTTTTAGGAACTCTGAATGCTGCTAAACAGACATAACTGCTATTGCATAAACCTTAAATTAGTGCCAGCTTTAACTCAAACACTCCGACAAGCATTAACACAGCAACAGAATTTGCATGGCTGAGGCAAGAGGTCTGCAATGTTTTTTGGTTGATCAGCTGCAGACAGGGAAGGTTTGTGAAGGCAAATACATTTCTGGTGTAGTAACTGGGAGCTGCTCGGCATAAGCACCCCCATGTTACTTGGGGCCAATGCATGTTATATTTTGCAGTCTTTCAAACACTCCTGCAACCCCTCTTCTGTATTTGAATATCTGTGGGAACACAATATATTAATGTCATGGTAGGTTGCCTCCCTACTCACCCATACATTTTTGGACTCCAAGACCTATGGTGCACGCAGCCCAGCCCCATGCATCTTTATTAAGTGAGTTCAGTGGAGCTCCATCCCATTTAAGTGTGCATAGGATTTTAGCCTGCCATTGCTTGGCATGGAAGCTGTACACATGAATACACACTAAACATGCATAGGATTGCGTCCTAACTTGCATTTGCACAGGTAAGGGCATTGGATCATGTGAACAAGTGATCCTATGGTGGAAAATGCATCGTGTGAATCACTCTAGTTGAGAATTTTCCATATTTCACCTGTATAGTAAAAAAATAAAACAGATTGGCACATACAAGAGGCTTACTGCGCAATCCTTTACATACCTACTTGTAAGTAAGAACCAACAGGACTTATTTTCAGGTAAGTGTATATAGGATTGCAGCCTGAAACTTTATAACTATCCAAACTCATTGCACTACATCCACAATATTTTTTATTGTAGATAGCAAAGTGGGGAAGGTATCTGGCCTCCATACTACAACACAGTTGATGAAAAGGCAACAGTAAAAACTGAACAATGTTCCCACAATCCTCAAAATAGGATTATTATTTTTTAACCAGGTCTATGGCAGCTATGCAGTTCTCTATTGTATGTATTTTAATTTTTCTATGGGCTTAACTAGAGATATACAGTAAGACTTATGATTCTACTTTTTTTTTTAGATGGATTGAAGCCATGGAGGAAGCATCTGTGTTATAGCATCATCCAAGTGGACTTTGAATGAACACATTTATATTTGCAACTGCACCCTTCTACTGGAAGAAACAGTGTATATAACTCTGGCTAAACATACTGGAGAAAACTTGTACAAGACTATTTTTTTTCCTTCCTCAAACTTATTTCCATGCAGGTGGAAACTTTATGGCCTCTTTTCTATCGTTGCAAGTTCATCTTTCACTGTACTCCACTCCCATATGATACAGCTGCATCATATTTTGAAATGTAGAATAAATGTATGCATTCTTTCTAAAAGATATGCTTACTCATAGCAACTGGTTCAGTTTTACTTACTCTGCCAGTTTGTGTTTGTCAGCCATGAAAAAGAAATACAGTGCCGTAAATTTTATTAAAATGCAGTTTACTTTCTTCTTGCCAAAAGAGGTCTGGACCACTAGGTGAAGTAGTGCTGTGCTTACTTGAATTGCTACCACAGAAAGTGTGTGAAAACAAAGAGTCCGACAATATTTCAGTGGTAAGGACTCAAGATGGTAATTGAACACTAATTTACATAAATAGTGGTAGGAGTTGACTTCCTTGCCAGGGCCATTAATGTGTTGCAAAATCCAACTCAATTCTTAAGACTGCACCAGTCTCCGCTCCAAATGTTAATTTATTGTAAACCTTAAGTTTGTTTGAAACTGATTTACCTAGTGTTACACCACTGTAAAGCTGAGGGAATCAGATTTTTTTTAATGAATCTTATTACTAAAATACTCATCAAAAGCTGGTGTTGTCAGCAAACAACTTCAGGGCAAAAGGCACTTAACTGTACTGGCTATAGACTAGGAAAGCTAGGACAAATGTTCCCCAAACCTTATCTTCATTAGCCATGCAATTTGCTACTTACTTGGGGCAACTGACTTTGCCTAGTTGCTTATGCCACACCCAATTCAAGGCGGCTAGCTGGGATTCCATTCTACTCTGCCAGCTGGGCAAATACAAGCACGCTGTGGTTGTTGCCACTGCTGCTTCCTCTTCTAGCACAGCATGCACCAAGATTGGCAGAAAGCCATAGCACCTGATCGTGCTATGGATCAGGGGTTTGTGTACTCTTGTTTTCTATTAGCAGCACCGTGGCAGCTGGATGGTGGGGTGGTATCCTTGTCCCCTGAATGCTCATTTGCAAGTCTGGTCTTCAGGTTTTTCTTTCCATCATCACACTGCATCAGCAGAGGATAGAAATATGACCTATCTAGAAGTATTATGAGATGCACAAGTAACAAGGACAGTTACACAATTAAATTAAGACCGCCTCCATACTGGTTTAGAAACCAGATAGCATTTTAGAACTCCAGTGGCTGAATATGGCCTGCTCATTCACAAGTTTTAATAAGCAGGTCTGCATCAGGTTTAAGGATACATAGTTCCATGGGAACTACCAGAACAAATCCAGATTTTAAGTATTGTGCCATTGAGCCAAAGCGTTCGTGGACCATCTTGCCTGAAAGGGTTTGTTTTATACCCAAATAAGAAAACAAAATTATAGTATTGCACTAAAGTGAGTTATGAACTAATGATGCAATGCTGTGCAACCAAATAAGTGTTTAAGATAGGGGCTTCGGCATTGTGTTAATCGAATATCATAACCATGTAGGTATTTCAATGTCAATACATTTGCATTGTAGACAGATGCACTATAGATTTCTATGACCAAGCCTCTATCCAAAACACTTCGTAGTGATGGGATTTGAGAGATCGTCTAGGCATGCAAACCTGATTATGACCGGGACCTTAGTGGCAGCCTTTACAACACATGGCATCAGTATCATGTGATACCTTTCAGTGAAACAGATTTTCATTTATTTTTAAAAGTTGAAAATTTCAGATGTACAGTAAAAAACATTTTGTAAAATAACCTTAATATTTATATTGTGTGCCATGATTTGAACTGCTAATTAAACTTTTGACTGGGTTAGATCTTCCTGTTTGTATAAAGGTTTACACTTATTCAAATGAAATACTCAATTATTTGTTTTATTTCAAGAATGTTTATGGCTTAGTGGGGGAAATGGTTGTACTGTTTTGTTATTTCAATATTAGTTTTTCCATTTCATGAAGCACAGGTAGTATGCAAAAATGAGATATGAAAACACAACTTAAGATTCATCTTAAAATAAAATGTTCAGTATTGATTCATATTTCAGGTTACAAATTTGGCCTTGCTAATATTACAGTATTATTATACAGGGGAGCAGAAGGAAAAGAGGCAAAAAAAAAAACAAATGCACAGACAGGAGCAGAATGTTAAATACCAAATGTAACACAGTAATGAAGACTACAATCCTATACCCACTTAAGTGGGAATAAGCCCCACTGAACTCAATGGGACTTCCAAGTAGACATGTACGTATATGATTACGTATATGATTACAGGCCTGTGGCTTACGCTGGCTCAGCTTGTCTGAGCGTGGAAAGCTAAGCAGGGTCAGGCCTGGTTATTACTTGGATGGGAGACCCTTCCTCTAGTTTCCTGCATTGTGCAGGGGGTTGGACTCGATAGCCTTGTAGGCTCCTTCCCAACTCTATTATGAAATCTATGAAAATCTATGATTGCACTGTAAGAAAGGTTTAAAAAACAAACATGCACTACAGAATAGCAGTATTATATTGGTGCTCATATTTAACTGTTATATTAAGTCTACAGAAAAACAAACTACTCAAATTTTGTTGCAAAAAAAAAGTAACTTCATTTTTTGGCTTGTTTTCAGAAACATGAACAAATAAAAAAAAAAAGATACCAGGTCCATAGGAGTTTCTTACGATTTCTTCTGGATTTCTGTATCAGTATTACTACATTAATCCTGCTCATATTAAGTGGCAGTTACTTTGCAATCGATTCCAAATTCTATAGGAAAATGCCCCAATGTGTGTTGGGGGAGGGGTTAGCCAACAAACAGCCCTTTCTGCATGTTCATTCACTCCCCCCCCAGCCCAACTGCTAATAGCAAGAGGCTAGTTTATCATTATACAGCTCAGCCAAGCCCTCATTCAGAACTCAGGAACAGATTGGTATAGCAAAATACTTCTTTAAGCCCCAAGGAGAAAGGGAAAATCCACTGCTAATTAGGTTATAAACACAAGAGTTTACATTATCTCTGCATTTGCAACTTCATGGTGGCCAAGAGCACTTTCCCCATCCCAATACACCTAATGGGGAAGCTACAACCCTTTCTAGAAAATGCATATTGAACGGACTCATTCGTGTGTCCATAACCTTGCTGCCATACTGCTATAATATACCGTATATGGGGGAGAAGATGCTCAATGGCCAATCATAAGCTTCAGGTAGTGGTGAACTTGCTAGGCTTGGGCATAAATATAAAACCAGTGTTCCAGCATGTGCATTCTGGACATAATTTAAAGTTTAGATTTTAACATCTTTTATACATGGCTACTATCAGCATCTGCTTGCATGGCTTGGGATCTACTTAGCTGCCATATACTATTTAGATGGACAGAACTTCACCCCACAGATGAGCCCTATGATGCAGAAAGTCTTTCCGTGCATTACAGTGGATAAAGTTGCTCCAGTCCACCTTGACATGGACATTTCAGGTCAGGTGGATGTATTATATTTATTTATATCCCGCCTTTTCCCCAATACTGGGACTCAAGGCAATGTAACCATGGCAATGGCCTGACCAGTAGGTTTGGACTCTCCTCAGCTTGTGGATCTCGAAGTGGACAAGGTATCTGTAGAGGTGAGGGCTACCACTTGTCTGCTCGCCAGGATGGGACTGGCCATATGGCTGAGGGAAGTGATTAATGTCTCCTTGCGAGAGTCATCTTCACTCTACTTTATTAGAGAAACCTTCCCTTGACCTAACAGATCCAGAAGGTGGTGTGTGGGGGGGGACGACTACTGTTCAGCACCACAGCTGTTTGTCTATGGCAACTTGCAGTTCAGACTTCTACTGCACTGCAATTAAAAGTCCTCTACTGATCAAGTCAAACCAAGTGGTTTGTATTTTTTTAACATAATTAGGTGTCAAACATGTTCAATATATTTGATTGACGTGAAATGTTTCAGATATTTTGAACCAAGTACAGTACAAGCAAATGTCTCAACAGAGCCATAAACAAGTAGTAATACCTTGGATTGCAAGCATAATTCGTTCCGGAACCGTGCTTGTAATCCAAATCACTCTTATATCAAAGCGAGTCTCTGGCAGGCATGAACGGGGCTGATTTCAGCCCGCTTGAGGTGAGCGGTTACATCCCTAAGACTTGTATTGCAAGACTTTGCTCGTTTATCAAGTCAAAAATTGCTTGTCTTGCAAAATGCTCTCAGACCAAGTTACTTGCAATCCAAGGTATTACTGTAGAATCAAGTTTACAGGTATATTCTAGTTGAGCAATTTCACATCTCTCCCCTTTGATTTTTTTTTTGGGGGGGGAGAATGGTGACTAAGATCAGCAGCAGAGTGGCCTGGGAGATTGAAATGTCTCTCCCACTGGTTACTGAATGTTGCCATTTTTGATGTTTTATGCCCATGTATTATTTTGAGTAGAGACTAACTGGTTCATCCTGTGCAGAAAGCAGAAAGGCATTGTTGGCAGGTGATGGCATATAAGTTGGACATGAGCAGGTGAATGAGCCCTTGATAGTGTGGTTGATGTTATTAGGCCGTATAATAGCATTGCATGAGTTGATAAGGAAACCAAGTTCATGTGTGTCCCTATTCAGTGGACTGTCATTGCGGCTGAGTAGCCATTTCAGATTAGAACGCTGTCTGTAAGTGAGGTTAGGCCTACCACTCAAGGCCTGTGAAAGAGAAGTATCATAATGACAGGCATGTATCATATACCCTTATTTATTTAATCAACGTATACTATTTTTACGCTGCTCCTCAGTGAAAAGGCTCCCAGAGTAGCTTACATATAATCAGTTAAAGAAGACAGCCCCTGCCTACAGGCTTACAATCTAAAAAGACCATGGACACAGAAAGGAAGAGGGAAAAAATAATTATTTTAGCCAGCTGGTGGAATGACTCTGTTCTCCCTCTTATCGCACCTTGCTGGAATGGCTGCTGGTAGTAACAGTTGGAGGAGGAGGGGCCTTCATGAAGGTCTTCAGCAGGGCTGGTGGAATATATTACAGTAATACCTTGGATTGCAAGTAACTTGGTTTGAGAGCGTTTTGCAAGACAAGCAAAATTTTTAATATTTATTTAATTTTTTTTGACTTGATATACAAGCGTCGTCTTGCAATACAAGTACTGTAGTACGGCTTAAATTAAAAATCTCTGTACAAATTTTTTTGGGGGGATTTCGTTTTGATATAAGAGTGTTTTGGATTACAAGCACCTTTCCGGAATGAATTATGCTCTCAATCCAAGGCATGACTGTATCTGCCAACTAAGGATGATCCTCCACAGGGAGGGGTTCATGCCTTGCAGGATCCTTGTTTGATATATCAGCTAATTAAATGTGGTTTGAACAAGCGACAATTTGTTAAGTTCAGGTGCAGCAACGAATTGAAGCTTGCTCCTAACCAGAATGGATGTTTTAAATCTCCATCCCTCACAAGCTAAGGGGAAAGGGAGTGCATAAGCATGAGGCTCCTAACAAATCCTGCTTGGTTGTTGCATCTGAACCGAGCTAATAAGAGAGTGATCCTGTGGCCCCTAGACAGCATCTATAGGGCCACAGGGTAATTCAGATTCCCAGATCTCAGGTCAGAGACAAAGCTCCAACCTCTTAACTGGGGATCTGCACTCCAAACCGCACCCCACAGCCTCTCCGAGGTTGGGAAATCAACCTTGGAGAGGGGGTAAGAGAGGCATTCCAGTGGGTGGGGAGAGAGGAGACTGGGGCCACCAGGATACTATCCTGATGGTGCTCCAGCCTCCTTCCCTCCCTCTCCAAAGCGCTTGAGCTAGATGGCAGAAAACAGCTGCCTAGCTGAAATGCAGAGAGGGAGGTGGAGTTCACTTCCGCTGTTCCTCCCACTCTGCACTGGATGCTCATAAGCCTCCAAGCAGTCCTATCGATTGCACCCTCAATGCTCATAAGTCCCTGCACATTGGAAGGAGTTTGAGAGACTTAGGCCAATTGCGCCCCAAGTCTCTCAAACTCCTTTCAATACAATGATTTCCTTTAGAAAACCTAACTAAATCTGAAGACAGCTTTTAACACAAAGCTAAGACCTATCTTAGCAGCTAGGTCCTATATATCTTACTCATGTGAAGAACCCCCATGGTTTTTGGCACATCTACTTTTTTGACTGCGAGAATAATTTAAAATACTAAAATGCCTTGTTGCTTTCAGAACCTTTTTTTAAAAAGCTGTATGTGCTATGTTGTGGGCAATGGGAATACATTTCTTGTTTAGTGATGTAGGTTTTCTGAACATTTTCGAATTGTGCAATCTTCTGGAAATATTTCCTATGCAAATTAGGCTAATTTGCTTCAGAACATTTTCTGATGCCCTAGAGCAGGGCTCTCCAACCTTGGGTCCCCAGATGTTGCTGGCCTACAGCTTCCAGCATACCCAGCCAGCATGGCTAATGGCAAGGGATTCTGGGAGTTGTAGTTCTGCAACATCTGGGAACCAAAAGTTGGGAGAGCCCTGCCCTAGAGCGTGATCAAATTTGACAAGTTCATTTTACTTGTATTTAGTAAACAAAACTTAAAAAAGTACCCCATGTTAGTTTTTTGTTCCAATACACCACAAGTATTTGTCCTGAAATATCTAAGGGGGAAAATCAAGCACATTTAAGCCACCCATGCTGGCTGAGGAATGCTGGGAGTTGTAGGATTTCTGTCTAGGCATGCATAGGATTGCACCCTTAATGTGATTTACATGTTATATTATGTAGACATTTTTCCTGGAATACTTGTAAAACTTTAAAGACAATGTACCGTACTTCCCTTACATTGTTTAAATTACATTGCACAAAGGTACAGAAAACTGTTAACACTACTTAATTTTAGCAACCCAAAGAACCATATATGACATGCTGACAACCACTTGTCAATTTCAATAGTTATAACTCTCTTCCACTAATGTTGTTGGGGCACCTTCGTTTCACTGCCACTTATAGTTCTATTTCATACTGATACATACATGTATTTCAATAACATGCAGTCATGCCTTGGATTGAGAGCATAATTCGTTCCAGAAACGTGCTTGTAATCCAAAACACTCTTATATCAAAACGAAATCCCCCCAAAAAAATTTGTACAGAGATTTTTAATTTAAGCCGTACTACAGTACTTGTATTGCAAGACGTCGCTTGTATATCAAGTCAAAAAAAATTTAAATAAATACTTAAAAAATTGCTTGTCTTGCAAAATGCTCTCAAACCAAGTTACTTGCAATCCAAGGTATTACTGTATATGTATTCTCTTACTTGCTACTAGGGATAATCATCTGAAAAACATTAATTACAACTTTGAAACCACCATGTTTGCCTAATATTTGCAATTGGCATCCATTCATTATTACCAATTAAATTATGAAATGGAATATTTTTAAGCAGGAAAATAATACATTGGAAAATTTTCCAGAACGATTTCCATTTTGGAAAATTTTCTGCCACACATCACTGGTTGTGGTTTTGTTTTCCTATAAATGTTTTGATTGTTTTCAATGTAGATGGTCAGATCTGTGGAGCATCGTAGAATACAATTATAGAAGGAATTTTTAACTTGTATAGAATAACTTCAAGCCCACAGCATTTGTGGGCCATTTCTTTGTTCCATTAAAAATACATTTTGTCCTTTTGATATTGGATCCATTTTCAAGGGCCCTAAATAACAGCAATTATCATTCAAAGTATGAGCTCCCATTCACAGAAATATATTTACAAGGATGTTTTAGGAACAAGGTTTTCAATTACCCACAAAATTTAGCAGCGATAGTTATAATACCCTCTGGAGAATAACTCTTGAATCTTTTCCACTGTTAGAATTCTGTGATATCCACAAGCACCGACTGTGTTTTAAAACTGTTTAATAAAACCTGTTAAAAGTTCAAACTGTACATTAGAAATCACAATGAGCTGGGTCTCATGACATGCCAGCCAACCCTCACATAACCCATAGTCTGTTTTAGGGTTATGCAAGAGTTATTTAACGCTCGCATAACCCACACTCACCAGGTTTGCACAATATGACAACCGCTGAGCAGGGACTGGATATGTAAAGTGGTGCCCACAGATGCTGCAGGATAAATAACCCCCGATGAGCCGTGCCATGTCGTGCAAAACAGATGCATACCTCCCACCCACCTGCTGACATGCAGGCATGAGGCTGACAGTAACACCTTCTTCCATGAATACATGGACACATCAAGACACCTCCCCATAAAGCTATGCCCAGATGTCAAGTACCTTATCAATTGCCCTGGCAGCAGCCACACCTCCCAACACCCCTCACACCAAACAATTTCATTCTTAATACATTCCTACTGTTGAATAGGCTTGAATACTGTTGAATTCTCCTTGGGTATTCAAAAAGCATTTAACTATGTGAAAGTAACAAGCAAGCTTTCAAGTTCTCCTGAACTCTTCAGGCTAGATGTTGAACTTTAAAGCCTACGGACCACTGTGTGACATTTTAGATGGGCCTAATAAAAGGTATCACTTGACTGTGGCTTTGGGGGTTTTTCTAATGGATCAACACATATACCTCTAATTTTTACTGTAAAAATCGTCATCCTACTCATAACTGGCAGCATGGGGTGGCACAATCAGGCACCTGCCAAATCCCCAATGCCTCAGAAGTGCCCACTGGTGCCAACCCCAACTAGATGCTACTGAGGTACAACTGCCACCAGTGGAAATCCCCTGGGAAATTTGGGGCATGCTGTACATTGCTTCTGCCTGTGCTAGCAGGTGACCCACCACCATTCGACTCGGCGGGAAAGCACAGGTGAGTGAGAATAGGTAGCAGCTTCTCCTGCAAAGAGCAACTGCTACCTTCTCTCTCTTCTCTCCCTCTCTGGGTGGCCCAGTGGAGAGGATTGGGACTAGCAGGGCTGCGCAGAGCAAAAGGATGAGTGAGTAGGCAAAGGTGACTGCTTCTGCAAAGGCCCAATTCTCTCCACCACACAGCCTGCAGTGCAAGCGAAAGGGCAGAAGCCGGACCAGCCATGATCTCCTCACTCACAGACCTGTGCTCTCCCGGGTGTGTGTATGTGTGTGTAGAGCAGTGGAGACTGGGCCCAGCTCCTTGCAGGAACACTTATCTCCTCTGATATGCCCTCTCTAGTTGGCCCTAATCCTCCTTGACACACCACAGAGAGGCTGAGGCAGTTGCTTCTCTCTATGTTCCCTTATGTTTTCAGCAACATGGGAAGGCGACTGGGCCCAGTGGGGATGTTCACTGAGAATAAATTTATTTTATTTATTTACAACATTTATACACCATTCCACATCTGCACAGATTCCAGAGTGGTGAACAATAAAAAAGACAAAAAAGATAAAAAGAATAAAACATTAAGACAGATTATCAGTAAGTCGAACAATTCCCCACTCCTGCGCTGCCCAGAAAAAGAGTGCTGGCAAGAGGATGGTGGCTACCTCGGCCTCTTTGCTCTCTTCTCTTCGTAGACTATGTGGTGGGCAGGACTGGACCCATTAAGCTGCCCAGAACAACAGGCAGTGGCTGCTCCTCAAAGGGACCCAAACCTCCCTACCATGCCAGGGGGAGAAGTCCCGAGGAGCACCCGTGGCGAGGAGCACCAGGCCCACTGAAGGGGAACACTAAACGGTACGACGCCGACAGCCTCCCCCGTAACTCCGGGGTTGGTTGTATGTATCCAATGTTAATACTCTAGTTCCCCATGCATGTCAACGGGCTTACTCTAAGTAGGCCTGAAGTTGGATACCACCCATAGATCGGGTCCTGATCCACCACCCGTTCTCCATAAAGATGAGCGCCGCTCATCTCTATATTTACAGGGTAAGGAAGCTTTCTCGAGATGGTCGAGCTCGCCTACGAGCATTTATTCCCGAGCCTGAGTCCCCTAAACGGGCGAAGAAGACGGTGACGAGTCTCCGGCTTGCTGCGGCGCTTGCAGGAGGCGACCCCCGCGAGGGTTCTCCCCCTAGCCCCGTCCGCCCACGTTCAAGCCGCGGCCCGCCCAGCTCTACCAGTTCGGGATGGCGGCGGCGGCGGCGGTTCGAAGCCGCCCCGGGTAGCCCCTCCCTCTCCTCTGCCGTTTCCCCTGCTCCGGCCCCGCCTCATTAGGCGGAGGGGGGGTGGGGGAAGAGATGGAGGGGGCCGCGGCCGGCGTAACGCGGGGAAGAGGAAGTGGGGGGACGCTCCCAGGCGGCGGCGACTGCAGCGCCAGGCGGGGTCACGAACTCTGACCTTTCACCAGGAGACGCCGACCTTTCCCCCCCCCCACCACCACCCACCCCCAAACAATAACAACCACCCCCGCCTCCGCACGGGACACATTAACCCCTTCGGCGCCGCTATCTCCGCCTCCCTCTCCCCCCGCTTCTTGCCGGGCGTGGTGGGGGTGCGGGGGGGGGAGGGAAGGAAGGAAGGACCCAATCCCAGGCCCGGCCGGAGCGTTACGAGGCAGCCACCTCCGCGGGGTTCGCTTGCTTGGCGCCAAATCTCGAGGTAAATTAAACGTGAAGCTTTCCTTATTCTCGCCGGCGGCGCGGTTCGGCTTGAGGGGAGAATGCTCGCTCGCTCTCTCTCTCTCGGGCTCCGCGGTTGAGGCCGGGGGTGGGTGTCGAGTAAGCCGCGAGTCCGGTCGGGCGTGTGCCTGTTGTGTGAAGAGCACCTGGCGGGGGGGGACGGGACGGGTCGGGTCGGGTGCGGCGTCTTTCTTTCCCCGGGGGCGGCTCTGGCCGCGATGCCGCCAAACGAGACCAGCAGCGAGGGAGGGAAGGAGGGAGGAAGATGGAGTCTGAGCGGGCGGAGGCAGTGGCTTGAACCCGACCCTTTTACCTTTGCCACCGGGAGGGCGGAGGGGAGGGGGCGGCGGGTATTTTGCATACGGGGCAGGCAGCCCGCCGCCATCTTAGCGGACGTTTGCCCCCCCTTCCCTCTCTCCCCTTCACTTGACAGCAGCCAGAGCTGCCCCGCGGCCGAGCCTGACGAGGGAACACGCCCGGGGGCGAAAAGGACGCGAAAGGAGGGCGGGCAGACAAATGGCGGAGCTTCTGGACTTGGCTCACTGCCAGCCCCCGCCATCTTGTTCCTCAAGCGTCCTTTTCCCTCCTTAGCCCCTTTCCTTCCTCCCCTCCCCTCCCTGTTGGGGAGGCGGGGCCAAAGGCCTGAACGGCGACAGCCTTGGCCAATTAATATTGTCGCCCAGTTAGCGGGGCGGGTGTTTTATTTCGCTCGTGATTAGAGCCGATTGGTTAAGCTAACAATGTGGGAAAGCAGGGTTGTAGCAGGGCTAAACGGTGGAGGACCAGCTCTTTTCTATACGTATTCATCAAATTTATAAATCCTTTATGCCTGTAATTGTAGTTGCAGCTTGAATTCACCCTTTTTCTGAGCAGGGCACAATGTTCAGGAGCGGTGTCTTCTATAAAGGCTAAGTTAAATTATTGGGGGGGGGGAAGGCATTCCGATTTGGGAATGCTTTTGTTGGCTTTAATTCAAGCCTTAAAAAAAAAAAAAGAACATCTTGAACTAAAACAGAGCTAAGGCTGCAATTCTATTTATATGTACAGTAATACCTTGGATTGCAAGTAACTTGGTTTGAGAGCGTTTTGCAAGACAAGCAAATTTTTAAATATTTATTTAATTCTTTTTGACTTGATATACAAGCGACGTCTTGCAATACAAGTACTGTACTACGGCTTAAATTAAAAATCTCTGTACAAATTTTTTGGTGGGGATTTCATTTTGATATAAGAGTGTTTTGGATTACAAGCACGTTTCCGGAACGAATTATGCTCTCAATCCAAGGCATGACTGTACCTGAGAGTAAGGCCCATTGAATTCGTGGGGTTTACTTCTGAGTAGATGTGCATAGGATTGCACTGTTAGACTGCTGTGTTGCCCACTAACCCAGTTTTGCATCTCTTGTGTGTTTGGGTGGTTTTAAAATTGTCATAACAGTATGCCTAATTTGCATTAAAATGTTTATTGCAAATATGTTTAAATAGACCTTTAAAAAGTAGAAAAATTGGTTGAATATGTCACCCAGTTAAAGAATACAAAAGCCCTGAAAAATTGATACAGCGTATACAAAAATACCATAAGAGGTAACATATCACAATAAATTGAAAACATGTGCTATAGCAACAGATGGAATGTCCTTTAACCAAATATAATAAGCTTAGATATTAATGCTAACTCTCTGTTCCCTTATTCCATTAATGATGGCACTATTGGCATGTTCCAGTGCCTGGCATAACAGTACTTTGCATTTTTAATCATTTAATACAATATACGTCTTACACAAATCCCGAAGCTGGTTCTTCACCTCCTACCAACTCTTGAACTTACCTTCTGTGTTTGGGTGATAGAGGGAAAGTTTAAAGAGCCAGTGTGGCGTAGTGGTTAGAGTGTTGGACTGGGACTCGGGAGATCCAGGTTCTAGTCCCCACTTGGCCATGAAGCTCCCTGGGTGACTGGGCCAGTCACGGTCTCTCAGCCTAACCTACCTCACAGGGTTGTTGTGAGGATAAAATGGCGAGGAGGAGGAGGATTATGTAAGCCGCCGGGTTCCCTGCAGGAAAAAAGGCGGGGTAGACATATTGTGGAGGAAGGGGGGGCTGGCTGACCCGCCACAACCCACCCTTTCCTACCCAAAGGACCCAAGACCCCCAGAGATCTCAAGGTGCCAGCCTCAGCTGTCTGCAATCCTACTTGAATCTCTGTTCAGGGACTTGCCTTTGTCTGTAACCTGGATTTAGTTGCTGAAACCACAAAGCATCCACAAACACCATGTGGGATAAAAAACCAAAGAAGGTTTATTCAGGTAGCATTTTACAACAAGAATAGGGAAATGAGGGAAGCACATGAACTTAGAGAGAGACACTTTGGTACACAGAGTAAAGCTACAAAATAACAAAACCTACTTCTTTATATCTCCCAGGCACACAACTCTGTTACCTGGGGGTCAGTTCTCTTCCAGGGTTAGATCCAGCACAGCCTTGCTGCCCGGGGGGATTACCACACCTACCCGAAGGTCCGAGATGGGTAGCCTCCCACAAGGCTTGCCTTTACCAGAGCCCTCATTCAGCTAATTTCACCAGGAGCTACCTGGGGTCGGATCCTGAGGCCGCCCGAAGGCTTGGACCTCTGCGTGGCTTGCCGCCATTGCTCCACAGCCAGCAACCACACAAAGACAAAGACACAAGACTCACACCTTGGAATATAGCTCTTCCCCCCTCCCCTCCTCCTTTCTGTAGCTCTGCTGCCTCTAGCCAATCAGGATGCACTTCACCTGGCCAGGCAGGGGAGGGGAACTCATGACTCATGACATTTGCATCTGAAAGCCCTAGACCTGCTTTTCAGGACTTTCAGGCGCCATGCCCCATCTGATACTTTATGCCCATTTCGCCTCCTCCCAGCCCCCAACCGGCCTTACTTGGTTTACACATGAGGAGGCGTGTGTGTGTGTGTGTGTGCAGGCGTGTGAGTGTGTGTGTAGGAACCATCAGAGGCTCTTTTTCTCCACACATATAATAAATAAATAAATAGCTTCTTGGGGTCTGGTGTGTGAAAATGTAGAGGAAGCAAGCCTCACCCTACCACAACTGGGATCTCCCACATGGCACCTGCGGGCACCACTGTACATGTAAAGTGAGGCTGCGGCACCCACAAAGCTATTTTTGCTCCCTAAAAGCCTATAGATTGATTCAACATAGACTTATATGGGAAATGAAAAAGCGCCCCTGCTGAAAAACGGCTGGAGGGGGGCAACAGGATCCTTGGGGGGTGGAGCTTTCAGCAAGAGGGTTTTTTCTCATCCCATGCAAATGAATGGAGAAATTGCTCCATTCAGTTGCATGGGGAGAGAAAGAGGAATCGGAGAGAAAGAAAGAAAGAGGAGCCTGAGAAAGGGGGACCAGAGAAAGAGAGAGAGAAAGGAGCCAGGTCGGAGCTGTGGAAAAAGAAAGAGGAACCGGGGAAAGAGGGGGAGAGGAGCCAGAGATAGGGTGAAAATAAGGTAGGACGGAAGAGCAGCCAGAGGGAGGGGGGGAAGGAAGGAAGGAAGGAAAGAAAGAAAGAGGAGCCAGAGAGAGAGAGAAGATGAGAAAGTGGAGAGAGGAAATAGAGGAAGGAAGGGAACTAGAGAGAAAGGGTTCAGAGAGGGGGAAAGAGGGGAGCCAGATAGAGAAAATAGGAGAGAGAAAAGAGCCTGGGAGAGATAGAAGGAAAGAGGGAAGAATCAGAGAGAGAGAAGAATCAGAGAGAGAGAGAGAGAAACAAACCAGACTGGATGCACACACACAGGGTGTGCTATCCACACACACACAGATAAGGGGGCATTCCTAACATTTTTGTTATTGATCCGCCATCCCCTAGAGCAGTCAATTTGTGCTGGTGCCCAGGGCACTTTTTCAAAATGCCAGATGTAAGCACAGGCCCCAAAAGGTTGGAGATCCCTGTTCTATAGTATATCTGGGTATAGTCAGGCAGGATATTGGCAGCATGCTTTTAGTGCCCCCGTCCCATCCCTCTTGTCCAGTCCTCCCTGACCTGGCAGACTGAATAAGAAGAGACAGTAGCTGCTCCATTTGCTCACTTCCTGTGTTTTCCTTCTGGGTAATGAGACAGTAGGGTTTGGGCTCAGCTTCCTTGTAAGAACAGCTACCTCCTATTTTTGCTTGCTCCGGACAACCTACTGGACCCAATCCTTGCTGTTGCATCACCCAGAGAAAATGTTAGTGAATGGAGGAGGTCGGTGTTTCTTGAGGATGTGGTTGCTCTTGCTTACTCATTGTCTCTCCAGGTGGTGCAGCTGGGAGGATTTGGCCCATCCCTTTGCTTGAACAACTCTTCTTGTTCACTCTCTCTAGGAAGTCCTTGTTGACCCTAAGCTGTCTCACCCAACAGAGGATATGAGAGAAGAGTAGCCCTTGCTTCCTTTACCCACTCACTCTCCCCACTGCTGGTCTTTCCAGAGGGAGAGCACAGAATAATGAGTGAGCAAGAGGAAGTGGCAACTGCCCCTGCCATACTGCTCAATGACTTTTTTTTCTCCCTGGGTAGTGCAGCAGGGAGGATTGGGCCCAGAGAGTGTGAGCAAGAAGAGGTGGTGGCCTCTCCCAGTCCCCACACGTTGGTGCTGCCCAGTGTTGCCTACTTTGTGTTTGCCTAGTATCGTGTCCGTAAATGAATGTCAATTTTGAGAGCCAGTGTGGTGTAATGCTATCCAGTGTGGTGTAATGGTTAGAGTGTAGGACTGGGACTTGGGAGATCAAGGGTTCTAGTCCCCACATGGCCATGAAGCTCACTGGGTGACTTTGGGCCAGTCACTGACTCTCAGCCTAACCTACCTCACAGGGTTGTTCTGAGTATAAAATGGAGAGGAGAACTATGTAAACCACCTTGGTTCCTTGCAAGAGGGGGGAAAAGATGAGATATAAATGTAATTACTAAAAATAAATTCACATTCTACTTTCTGAATATTTTGTGGCCCTCGAGAGCAGGGATGGGGACTCGGACTCGAGGACTCGACTCGTGAGTCGGACTGAGTCCCCCCTCTGACTCAACTCGGACTCGAGTCCCAATATTTTTAATGGGACTCGAGACTCGACTTGGGACTCGAGCCGACTTGTCAATCCCTGGGCTGTTGACAAGTCTTCTGGCTATGCCAGGAGCGCGATCACTGGTGAAGAGTGCATGGAAGCGAGGAGCGCCGCTGCTCTGCCACTATGGACAGCCCAGGAGCGCAGCCCCAACAATGTGTTGAGATTTATTTTGATGTTGGTGTGTGGGGTTAGGGTTAGGGTCAGACATTTTGGGTTTGGCTGCCTCTGCTGCCTGTTTGGGGTTCCTGCCTCCTCTGCCTGCCTGGTCTCTTCTTAACCAGTTCCACAATTTGAATTGTCCAAGACAAAGGCCCCTGCCTGCCTGCTTTGGGGTTCCCTGCCTCTGCCTGCCTGGTTATTTTGGGGTTTGTCTGCCTAGTCTGTTCTGCCAAAATCAGTTGCAGAGTTTTGAAATAAAAAGGCACACTTGTGCCTAATTTATTTAAGCCACACATCTGAGGTAGCCTTATTTTGTTGGGGGAAAACCCATTGATTTTAATAGGGACTCGTGGAGTCAGTTTGGGAGTGACTCAGGACTCGTGACTCGTGAGTCACCATTTTGGATCAAGGACTCGGACTCGGACTCGAGACTCGGGTCCAAAGACTCGTGACTCGACTCGAGACTCGAGACCAAGGACTCTTCAACATCCCTGCTCGAGAGTAACCAAGAAACAGAACCCAGGGTAGAAGTATCTGGAAAGGAGCAGACTTGATTCTTACTAGCAGGGATCATTGGCAGCTCTCTTCCCCATTCTGGAACATGCAAGAGTTTTATGGCTGATGTGTGGGATGTGGAAAGGCTTCCCGGAAGGGAAACAGTTGGGAAAGCACTGTCATCGTGTATGGCACAGAAAGATACATTGTGCATGCCACCTTGGTACCTTTGCTCTGTTTCTCTTTCTGCCTTACACATTACAATGGCATGTATTTTACTAGTTCCTTTCTATTATAATTTGAAGTGAAATCCTAAGAACGTTTGCCATTTCAGTTGCTTGTTGGATGTTAAAAGACTAATTGAAGCTTAATAAACATGCTTAGTAATGTAAGCTAAACATGTAATCGCCAAATGGAAGGTTCTGGAAGCCAACCAAGTCCACCTTGTTCCTGTGTTCACATTCTCTGAGATTCTTATCATTATAGGTCTCTTACCATCAGTTATAGGTCTTTTACTACCAAAGCCAGTTTGATGCAACTTCCTTTCACAGTGCTATGCAAGAGCAAGAACTGTTCAACACTCAGTTACAATAAATATGGAACTAGAAAGCATAGAGTTTCTTTGGCCTCACTAAGCAGCAAAAGCAGACAGTGGGTACTACTGGTTGTTGTTTTCCTGAACTAAACAAAGATCTTGGTAGTTTCATGGTGGTGACAAATATTTTCTTATTAATCTGACAAAAGTTATCACTATTTCATATACTAAACACAGATGTTGGCTATTATATGAAGACAATAATACTGTCTCTTCAAAAGTCCATACATTTTGGCTGGGAGGAAAGAGCCTCTCACTGTGTGCTGAGCTGGGCCATAACTGAAGCAGTGAGAATCTCTCTCACCACCTCTAAATGTCTCCCAGGTGTAGGAAGTGTGAAGCTGACCCCTCCTTTTTCCTTCAGGCCTTTCAGGTCCTCTATAGCAGTGTTCTCCAACCTTGGGTCCCCAGATGTTTTTGGCCTACAACTCCCAGCATGCCCCACCCAGCTATGCTGGCTGGGGCATGCTGGGAGTTGTAGGCCAAAAACATCTGAGGACCCAAGGTTGGAGAACACTGCTCTATAGGCTAGTGGACTTGGCGGAAGGTCAGGGGCTCGGTGTCTGCGATTTGGAGAACCTTAGAGAGAGGCCTCATGTTCTCATTCACAAGAAGAGATTCATGGTCCTGGTGACTGCATTTGTGGAGCCCTGTACCTATTCTATGAAACATGATATTTCACTTTTTTCATAATTAAAGGAATATTAATGATACCCTCTATATAATATGCATATATGATGCATATATTAATATGCCCTCTTTTCTAATAAAATGTTTGAAATGGTGTTCTATCCTGGTATAGAGCTATACTGTATATTTAATTCTTGGTAATAAAAATGACAAAAGGTCTAATTTTTCTGTGCCTGATAGAAGTTATTGGCATCCCTCCAAACAGGTTCTCTAATGATCTTCCTTCACCATGACAACCAATATGGAGGTGCTGGCTCAGCAGATAGTGGAGACACAGCAGGTGGCTGAGGTGAGTGATGGATGATATTACAGTAACTCACCGGTTTTTAAAAAAAGAAAATATCATTGTTGTTCACAACTACTCAGTTCTAAAGTGGGAAATTATTCATAATATTGCACCTGAAAATATAAAGCCATATTTTTCAGTTCTGATGTTTTGTACTGGACTCATTTGTTCATAACAAAATGTCTACTGGGAGAACTCGGAGAGTGCCATTCCCCACCTCTGCCTGCAGCTTGTCATACAAGGCTGCTTGGTGAAAAAGAGTGGGACCACGCTGAATTCTTTAGCCATGCCCCACACCTTGCACACAGGCCTGGCCCAATGCATCTTGCTGCCTCAAGCGAGACAGCAGTGCTGCTGCTGCCACCTATCCACCCACTCGCTCATCCGGCCTTCCTACTTGGCTGGCCGGTCCCCCACTTGATCAACCAGCCGACCTGGCTGGTTGCTTGTTCCTGCCTGCCTGGCCACGCCTGCCTTATGCCCCAGTCATGGGGCCTTCGTGAGAGGTCAGTCGACCTCTCGCGATAATTCGGCTGACCTCTTGTGGGAGCCCCGCAGCTGAGGCACAAGGCGGGAGTGCTTGGGCAGTCAGAAGCGAGTGGCCAGCCCAGTTGGCTGGCTGAGCAAGTGAAGGAGTGGCCAACCAGCCGGCTGGCCAAGCAGGTAGAGTGGGTGGGCAGTGGCGGCCACCTGCAGTAAGAAGAAGCAGTGGCTGGTTGCTCTAGAGAGCCCTGCCAGTTGCTCTCTTGCTGCAGCAAATGCCACAGTAGGAGAGCAGCTGGTGGGGCTCTCCAGAGCACCTGCTGGAAGCAATGGCGGGCCCTCCTGGCAGGGGTGGGGGTGGAGAGAGCAGCACAATTCACCGCTCTTCCTGCTCTGTTGCCTGATGCAGGTGCATCAGCCTGCATAATAGTAGGGCTGGCCTTACTTGCACAGTCCTAGCAGCAGCCTGAATGAAGGGTCTAGATGAGGGTTTGAATGGGCGGGTTCACACATCACGCTAACCTACCCTGGCAATATGCCACTGTGGTTGGTTGTTGTGCGAACAATCCACGGTGCACCTGACAGACAATTGGGCTCACTATGGGTTGTTTTTCCCCTCGGTCCTCCAGCTGGTGTCCCAGGGGACTTGCTGGCTGATGCTGTCTTGCCTTCTCTCCCTGCCACAATTGCGAGCCATTTTTAGCTTGCTGTGGCTTTCCCCCCTTTATTCTCTCCCCCCCCCGCAGATCGCGAACAGTGATTTCCAAATTGACAGCCCCTCCAAAGTGCCCAAGGGGCACATTAGAGGGACTGTCACTGGTTGGTCATCTCTTTTTTTTTTTTTAAGAGTGTGCATTCTGAATTTGCACAAATTTTTTCGTAATTTTTTAAATTATTGTTTTAGTTGGACTTGCACAACTACAAAAGTGCTTGGTTCTATGGGTCTGAAAATGGGAAACCTCAGCTGGGCAAAGTCCTGGAAGGTACCTGCTGTCAAAGTGCAGCAGGTACCAAGCCTGGACATTGACCCAGAGACGTTCCGAATAGGTTTTTCCACCCTTTTCTTTCCCGACAGCTGTCAAAGGATGAGCTGTCAAAGCAAAGCCATGTGTGATCTTTGCTCACGAAAGGAGGTAGGTGCCCTTTTCTACCCTTTGCAGCAAGTTCCTCAGGGTTTTGAGTGGTTCCCCCCCCCCCCCGACCCATAGGTCCCACTGTCTGAACTTTTCCACCCATTCCTGAGACTCTAGGTGCTCTGGGAAGTGGAAAAGTGCACTTCCCTTTTCACTGGCATTTGCTTTCAACAGCTTTCAGAAGTAAGGCTTCTTCTTTTTTTGAAAGCAGGGATTTAGGCAGGGCTAGACAGGGTAGTTTGGACAGGGAAGTACACAGATTTCATATGTCCAAACTACCCTGTTTTGCACTGGCTAAATCCCTGTTTTTTTAAAACGGGGTGGAAAAGTTGGGGGCAGCGGGGACACTCAAAACCTGAGGATCTTGCTGTGAAGGGAGGGGGGAGGCACCTACCCCTTTTGCAAGCAAAGATCATTCATGGCTTTGCTTTGACTTGACAGTTCACTCTCTGACAGCTGTCGCAGCAAAACAAAATAGAAAACACATTTGGAGCCTCTCTGGGCCATTGTCCAGGGTTGCTACCTGCTGCACTTTGACAGAAGGTACACCCCAAGACATTGCACGGGTGAGGCTTCCCATTTTCAAACCCGCAGAACTGTGCACCTCCGCAGTTGCACAGGTCTGACCACAAACAAACAAAAAAATTACAAAAAAATTGTGCACATTTGGGGCACAAAGAAAATGAGGTGGCCAACCAGTGATAGCCCCTCCAATGTGCCACTTGGGCATTTTGGAAGGGCTGTCATTCGCAACTGCACAGACAAGATCGCCTAGAGCGACGAGGGGTTTTTTGCCACTCTTGCTGAGTGCCTCGTTCTCCGCTTCCCTCAACCCACGGTGGGATCAGTCGCCCGGGTTTGGAAGACACAACAATTCATCGTGAGTTGAACAGCACCTAGAACAGCCCATGGGTTCTCAGGGTGGCTTGTTTGGGGAAAAAACAAGCCACCCTGTGGGAAGTGGTCTGGGTTTGGATGACACGACTAGTTACCCATGATGGGTTGTTGTGTTGTGCAAACCAGGTCATTGTGTGCAGAGGGGCTTCTAACACTCTTTTCTGAAGCTTCTTGTTCTTTTAGGTTCTAGAGCCAGAACTATACAAGTAGGTTTGTTTGCTGTCAGCTGTGAGATGTGAACTAGTGCATGGTTTTCAGATTAGGCTGGTTTCATACCCTCCAACTGGACCAGTTCAGCCACTAACATGTTTAGGGTTGTGTCCTAGGTTTCTAAAGATATTTAAGGCACAATCCTATGCATGTTTAGACAGAAAAACGTCCTAAAATTCCCAGCATGGCTGCCTCAGGAATGCTGGAAGTTGTAGGATGTTTTTCTGTCTAAAAATGCATAGGTTTGTGCCCTTAGTTTGTAATATCTTGTAGGCGATCACTTGTGACCGAGTAAGATTGTCTTCCAGGATAAAAAGAATTACAAAAAGAAAATTTTAAAAGGAGGAAATTCTAAAGAAAAATATTGTGTAGACTCTAGCGATGGGTCCATAAGTGACTGTGGAGGCCAATTCTAGATCCACACAGCTTTCCACAGTGAGGACACAGGTTACCAGATGGAAGATGGTCTGGTAAAGAATTCGTTTGACGTGCTTTTCGCTTAGCACGTTTCTCTCTTTCACCTTGCACTCGGGCTTCTTCAAAGTCCATAAAACCTTTGTGAAAGGCCAACTTCCAGTTAGATCGTTCATGGGCCAGAGCTTCCCAGTTTTCGATGTTTCTATTGCATTTTTTTAGATTAGCCTTAAGAACATCTTGAGTTGGGAATAAAGTACAGTAATACCTTGGATTACAAGTAACTTGATTTGAGAGTGTTTTGCAAGACAAGCAAATTTTTAAATATTTATTTTAAAAAATTTGACTTGATATACAAGCGACGTCTTGCAATACAAGTACTGTAGTACGACTTAAATTAAAAATCTCTGTACAAATTTTTTTGGGGGAATTTCGTTTTGATATACCGTAAGAGTGTTTTGGATTACAAGCACGTTTCCGAAACGAATTATGCTCTCAATCCAAGGCATGACTGTAACTGCTTTGGGAGACGGCAGTCAGACATTCGAACAACATGACCGGTCCATTGAAGTTGGCGTTGAAGGATCATTTTTTTCAATGCTAGTAGTCTTAGCTTCTTCCAGAGTATACTGACATTTGTTCGCCTATCTTTCCAAGTAATTCGCAGGATTTTCCGGAGGCAACGTTGATGAAATCTTTCAAGGAGGTGGAAATGACATTTATAGATAGTCCATGTTTCGCAGGCATACAATAAAGTTGGTAATACAATGGCTTCATAAACCAGTGTTTTGGTCTTCTTACAAATATCCCGATCCTCGAACACTCTATGTTTCATTCGAGAAAATGCAGCACTTGCGGAGCTCAAACGATGCTGGATTTCAGTGTCAATGTTGGCTTTAACAGAGAGATAGCTGCCAAGATAGAGAAAATGATCGACATTTTCCAGTATTGCCCCGCCAAGCTGGATAGATGGCATCACCAAAGGGTTAACTTGCATTTATTTATTTATTTTATTCACATTTATTAATCGCCCATCTGGCCGGCAACCGGCCACCCTGGGCGATATACATAGGCTAAAAACAAGATAAAATACATTTAAAACAAAAACATTAAACATTAAATTTAAAAAAAATCTTAACCCACCCCATATTCCCGCCTGAACAGCCAGGTTTTTAATGAGCGGCGGAAGCTCAACAGAGAGGGGGCATGACGGAGGTCACTCGGGAGAGAGTTCCACAGTACGGGGGCCGCCACAGAAAAGGCCCTCTTCCTTGTCCCCACCAGTCTAGCTGCTCTGGCTGAAGGGACAAGGAGAAGGCCGTCTGTGGCAGATCTTGTTGAACGGCCTACTTGGTGTTGCTGGAGACGCTCCTTGAGATAGACTGGACCGGAGCCGTATAGGGTTTTAATGGTCAAACCCAACACCTTGAATTTGGCTCGGCAAGCAACTGGTAGCCAGTGCAGCTCCTTGAGCACTGGCGTGATGTGATCCTGCTGGCGGCTGCCTTTAATCAGGCGAGCCGCCACGTTCTGTACCAGCTGTAGCTTCTGAACCATCTTCAAGGGTAACCCCACATAGAGCGCATTACAGTAGTCTAGGCGAGAGGAGACCAAGGCATGAACCACTGATGGGAGCAGATGATTAGGAAGGTAGGGGCGCAACTGCCGTATCAGATGGAGTTGATACAGCGCCGCCCGGCTCACAGCTGACACCTGAGCCTCCATAGACAGCTGGGAGTCTAGAATGACCCCCAAGCTGCAGACCTGGTCCTTCAGGGGTAGATGTACCCCATTCAGCACCAGGTCAACATCCCCTAACCTCCCCTTGTCCCCCACCAGAAGTACCTCGGTCTTGTCGGGGTTCAGCTTCAGTTTCACTTGCTGATGAAGCACTTGCTGAGGAAGCACTTTGGTTTTTTTGATGTTAAGTGAGAGACTAAGTTTTTCGTATGCTTCTGCAAAAGCATTTAGGATAATTTGGAGGTCATCCTCTGAATGTGCGGAGACCACATTATCATCAGCATACTGAAGTTCCACAACGGAGGTTGTAATTACCTTACTTTTTGCTTTCAGGCTGCTGAGATTAAAAAGCTTTCCATCTGTTCGATATATAATTCCCACACCAGTGGGAAGTTTCCCCTCGACAAGATGTAAAATCATGGCGATGAAAATAGCAAATAATGTTAGGGCGATAACACATCCCTGTTTAACACCTGATCCCACTTTAAATGGAGCACCATGAGAGCCATTGTTGTCCAAAACCGTTGCTGTCATGTTGTCATGGAGAAGTCGCAAGATATTCACAAATTTATTGGGGCATCCAATTTTCATAAGGATAGTCCAGAGAGCCGTTCGGTCTACAGTATCAAAGACCTTAGCCAAATCGATAAATGCCATATAAAGGGGTTGATTTTCATTTTTCTTGGAGCTGACGTGCAGTAAAAATCATGTCTACTGTCCGTCTAGAGGGGTGGAAACCATATTGAGATTCAGGGAGGATCTGTTCTGAAATAGATAGAAGACGGTTTGCGAGAATCCTAGCAAATATTTTACCAGCGGTAGCTAAGAGGGAAATGCCCCGATAGTTTCCACAGTCTGTTCTATCACCCTTCTTAAAGAGGGTGATAATTATGGCATCCCTGAAGTCTTCTGGGATCTCTTCTCTTATCCAGATTTTTTCGATGAGTTTATGAAGATGTTATACAAGTTCGGGGGGCCCTTCTTTAAAGATTTCAGCAGGAATCCCATCTGGTCCACTAGCTTTGTTATTCTTCATTTGATTAATGGCTTTTATAGCTTCATCCAAAGTGGGGAGTATTGCAAGTTCCTCTCTAATTTGTTTTTGCGGGATTTGCGAAAAAATCTCATTATCCACCTTAGATTTACGATTTAAAAGGTCATAATAATGCTCTTTCCAACACAATGCAATAGACTCTTTGTCTTTTAAAAGTTTGGTGCCATCTTTTGATTGTACCCGTGTCTATGGGACCCGTGTCTATAGAATGGCTGTTGAGTGGTTCTGTTAATTTCTGGAGGGAGGTCATAGATCATGCCCTTGGTCTCTTTGGAACCTGCCTTTCACAGGGTTTAATCCCCCTGTTAAAAATGTTTATGCAACCACTGGGGTCAAGATTGTGCAGTATGTGTATCCCATTTTCATTTGATTCAGCCTGAATGTTCATTTTTTATCCTATGTCTGGCCATTCTAGAGAACTGGATGAGGGTAAGCTGTTTGGGGCTGAATATAGTAGAGCCTGAGGTAATGACTGTTGACAGGGTTGTTGCTGTGTGTCCTCATACTGACGCACAATTCATGTATATACACCAACACAGCTCTAAGTGGCTCTTTAACCAGAAGTGTGTGAACACAGGATTTATGTACAATACTCTTAATAAAATTAGGAATAGCTACTTCTAAAATGGGGAAATTAGCTCAAGCACCCATTCAGAGTCCAAAAGCATCGACTCAAACCCAATGACTATCATTCAGACTTCCATCTCTTGAGACTAGGTGGCTACAAAACCACCTACATTTGCGTGTGGAGGGGGAGTACTTGACGATTCAAAATTATTTTGTTTATTTAAAATATTTGAATCATGACATTCTGCCTTAAAATTTACCCAAAGGGATTAGCAACAAACTAAAGTATCAAAGCAAACTTCATAAACTGGAATGACCTTCATAAACTGGAATGACCAGAAGCCCCAACAAGCCATACAAATTATGGTCCCAAAGTTTAAAAATGTGCTAAAATAACATGACTACATATAAACCAACAGGCAGCATAAAAATAATAGTAGGTAAAAGGCTGAAGATATTCAGCAGCATCCATGCACAATGCTCATTTCCCACTCTCTGGGAAATGCTCTCTGAAACAGATTAATCTTGTCTGTCTTCTGAAAGAGAGAAGAGAGTGAGACAGACTTTCCAGGGGAGGGGGTGTTCTATAACTTGGGGCCACCAGTGAAAAGAGCCTATTCATAGTAGCCACTGTGAAAGGCAGAACGTTTAGGTTTTATTTTGGCTTTTAATCCTATTTTATACTGTAGTTTTAAACTTTTATACTGTAGTTTATGTTGTATTTTGTGGTTTTAATTGTTGTGAACCTCCCAGAGAGCTTCGGCTATTGGGCGGTATAGAAATGTAATAAATATATAAATAAATAACACATAGTTTGGCCTCAGATGATGACCTAAGCAGGTGGGCAGTTTTATGTAGTGCTGACAATCCTTTGGGAGCCCTATTCCAAATGTGTTTAGGGCAGGGGCAGGCAACCTTGTGCCCCCCAGATGTTTTGGACTACAGCTCCCATCCAGCACAGCCAGTGGTCAGGGATTGTGGGAGTCCAGAACATCTTGGGAACACAAGATTGCCTACCCCTAATTTAGGGTTTTAAAATGCAATGGTCATTCACAAGTTAGGAATATAGGAAACTGCCTTGTATTGACTTGGTTCACATATAACAACAACTAATGGTTTAAATAACCCATGGGTTGCCGTATATGAGTGGGAGAGAGCAAGCGTGCTGCCTCCTGCATGCCCACCACTTCTGTTTTCACTCAGCAACTGACCCTTCGTTCCTTTGTAGGTTGTTGAGCATGACGTCCAACCAATGGGTTGTTTAGGGGCCAAATAACCCAGCAGTTAATCCATGGTTTGTTGTTGCAGTACACCCAGTCTGTCCCGCTTGTCCCTGACAGCACATGGTTTAACCTGTCGGCTGTGATTACGTGCGAACAGCCCCAGCAAATCAGACCATTGGTCTGTCTGGCACAGTATTGTCAACACTGGCAATGGCTCTCCGGGGTTTCAGACAGAATTCTTCCCTAGCCCTACCTGGAGATGCCAGGAATTGAACATGGGACCTTCTACATGCAAAGCAGATGCTCTACCACTGAGCTGTGTCCCCTTAGCAATATATGTAGCTGATCCATCTTGTGTTCTGGGCAAAATCAATTCATATCTAGTCTGTATTCATCAAGTCTCTTTCATGAGGCCATAAAGGCAGTTTTGGTGTTAGGGTTGCTAGCCCTCAGTGTTTGAAATTCTATTAAATAACTAATTGAGACTCAGAAATGTGGGCTCAAAACTGAATTCAGTTGCCCAAAATGACTCATTACCAGTAATGAGTACGATGCACTATTTTTTTCATGGAGAAAGCTCTTTATTAATACAGTTTATATCCAAGTCTTTAAACCTTTGTATTTGGAATTAAGTTTTTTTTTTTTTAAATTAATGACTGTTCCTTCAAGTAAAACTATGTAAGAATGAGGATATTGGCACTGGAGTTTTATGTGATGGGCAGCCCCATCCTATGTGGGTGCCCATAATCCTCCAAACTCTGAGGATTATGGGCATCCAGTTGAAGGTGGGAGGAGCACGGCGGATAGGATTGCCGCCATGCTCCCCTCACCCTCAAAAACCAATTTCAGACATCTAAATGTTTTTCCTCCCTGGGAGGAGAAGCTGAGGCACCGCCTGAATTTGTCAGAAGATGGCAATGCCTCACTCTTCCTCTCCCCTCCCCCAGGAATGCCCCCCCCCCCAGAATCGAAGATGGTCTTCCTTCTTTGGTTCCCAGCTGGCAATGAAAGAACCACACTAGTTGCGAGGTGTGGGGGAGGGCACTTCCCCGCACCTCACTATTAGCCTGCTGCAACCTCAGAAGTTATTTCCGACCTATACCATGGCTCCCCAAGCAAGATCGGAGGGCCTGATAGGATTGTGTCCATAGTCACATTGTTTACTTACATTCAACTTGTTGTCCGTGTTACACATTGCAGTGATTCTTCTGCCAGTGATATTCCATCCTCTGCCGGTGATATTCCATCTTCTACTTTTTGTATTTGGCTTTTTTTGTCCTATGTGTAATACTTTTTCATGTATAGCACTGTATTTGCCATCTTTAGATTTCACTTTAATATTGCTAGCAAACTTTCTAGTTAACTGAAGTAATTTTGAAATAGTCTTCTAGTGCAAAATAACCAAATGCAGCACAAACAAATCTTAATATATTATTTATTCTGACTACTGCAATTCCCCCCAAATTATGTGCAAGTATATAGATTTACATATGTTTTATTTGGTTATTTGTACTAGTAGAGGAGAGACTAACATTTTAAACTGACTTCACTAAACGGAATGATCACCACCTTCAACTAGTCTTTCCTGTTTGCATCTAGCTTTGCACAACCTTGGTACTTGTTTCCCCAGAATCTGATTTTCCAGGCCACCTGCTTTGTCTAATGCCGTCTTTGTTGCTTTCTTGGCTTTCATATTGGATTTCTATTCTATAATGTTAAAAAAAAAAACCCATACACATACAATGTTTCCCACCAGCTAAATAAGTGATCTTAGATTAGTACGTGTTTTTTCTGTTTATTGCTAGGTAATTTTTTGAACTGCCTAATGGTTCAGCAGCTTATTGCAGCTAGAACTTGACATTTCTAAACATGCTAATAGGAGAAGGAACAGAGGGAGGAGATTAAACTGCTTTGTGACTGCCAATGTCACGGAGACCTTTAACCCTGCAAGACTGCCTTGCTGGTGATTGGCCACAGTTCCAGTGGGGTGGACATTTGGGGGCTATGTCCCATGGTGGAATATCGCAGTTTCCCCAAATGCATCCAGTGACTAAGGAGTCCACATGATTGGGCTTTGCATAGTATTCAGCCATTATTTATGGTTACCATACTCCTCTCCCTTCTCTTGAGTCCTCCGGCATATACCGGTACCAACAAATCAGGAGAGTGAACAGTTTCTCACCACACTGGGCTTTGGAAAAGGCAGAAGCAGTGAGAGCCTTTGGACAACCAAGCTAAAATATGAAGTTGGAGACCAAGGCCTTTCTCTTCCCCACATTCGCTGTAGCATACCACAGTGGATGCACAACAGGCAAAGGGTTGGTTTTTCACTGGCATGGTGAATTACTCCTCCCCCTCTGCAAATGTTTAGGGAACTTGGAGGAGCAGAAGTTGTGCTGGGAATCTGGGATAGGGGAAGCCACCAGATGGGGAGGGGTGGTCATCATTGGCAAGCTGATGACTAAGTTTGTGATCTCCTGCCCATGACCTTACCCTTCTTATCAGATTCCAGACAGTACCTCTCTCAGCCATTCCAACACTGGTTCACATGGAGGAAGGTGGACAGACTCAAAACAAAAATGAGCATAATTGCTGAATTTGGGTCAGAAATAGGATTTTGTTTGGAAAGGGTGGTCCTGCTGTTTTGTAATTTGTCTAATGTAATAATTCACCCAGCACTGAAAAATAGTGCTGTTCAGAATACTGGCATGTCACTGAGAATGCCATATTTATGTTAACTACTTTTCTAGTCAATAATGACATGAAGTGGTGCATAAATTTGTGCAATTAAAATTTACTTTAGATAGTGTTTTATCATAAAACATTTTTCAAGTTGAATCAACATAATGTTTTTCTCTTTTTATAAGTTTCTCTGATCCCTGAAATATTAATATGTTGCGTTAATTTACAAGTTATTTCTTGTTCTTTCAGAGAACGAAAATGGTATCTTGCAGCTTTCTAACACATACCATACCATTAAAGTATAGTTATCATTATGTGCAATAAAACTGATTACAGTACATAATATTTGATAGGTGCACAAGAATTTAGTGAGGCCTGTGTTTCTTTAGGGATATTAGCTTAATGAACTGTAAAGATAAAGGATGTTCCATAGGGAACAAAGCAGTTTTCTTTTTTCCTTTTACTGGTTTGAAAATTATTCAAGAGCTGAACAGATTATTTTCTCATTAATTTTCCTATATTATAGTTTATTGAATAAAGGTAGTTGGTCACAGGGAAGACAAAGAGGAGGAAAGCTTTGTAACCTGGGTACATCTTCTCCCAATGAAATTAATTGTATTATTAGACAAACTGCTTCAGCAGCTGGCAAAACAGCAGGAACACGTCGATTCTGCTTCCTTGGTTACAGGGAGTGATAGTGTACTTGACCTTCAGAGGAGCAGGGTCATAGAGAGGGCATTTTTAAACAATTCTGTCTGGTTTTATGATTGGAATCTTTATAAATGGAGTTCGGATACAAACGTTTGGGAATAGACTAAAACTGACCTCTCCGTTTCTCTTCGATTGTTTTGGCCAAAGATCTTTGCTGAGGAAAAATGTAAATAAAGCTGCAGAAGGATTTGACACTGTAAGTACTAGAGTCTGTGCAGTATCAAGCTAGAGACTACAGGAAGCAAATGATTCAAAGGTTATTGAAGATGGGATTTTTAAAAAATGGAATATATAGTCAATTCACTTTGCTTATGGATCATTTTAATAATCCTTTATTTAGTAAATTTAATTTCACAGCCATTTTAACTAAGAATAGATTATTAATGTTGCTACCTGTGAAATTGATTTAAAATTCAAAATATGCTAGTTTCTCGCTAAAGTCCATTTATCATATACAATCTGGCTTCTAGTTAACAGTGTTGATGATAATTAGTACTTGATCTCTTTTAAATATGTTTAAATCCTTCACATGATGGGCAATAGTTCTTAATACATAATTTTAGTTTACAGCTTTAGCAGTTTCTACAACAATTGCATTAAATATTAGTTCATATCTTCTGATAAATTGTAATGTACTGTTTTTTTGCTTAGCAAACAGTAAAGGGTAACTACAGGTTGTCACTGAATAGCTTAAGAATAAATCTGATACCAAGCAAACTGCTTACCTTCATATTGCCAAATGCTGTGGAATAACCTTTCTTTCATCTGTGTAAAGGTGAGATAAAAAGAAAAGCTGATTAGTACTGATCATAATATTTGTGGAACTACAAATATATAAGATGTCAAAATTATTAGATCTTATGGGTTAGTTTTAATATTAGAGTTAAATATTTAAAATTAATATAATTTGTAACAAGTTATTATGTAATGCAGCATCTTCTGACATTCCCTGTACTTTGTGTCAGTACCCAAAAATCTTAGCTTTTTGAATCAAAAGTACTTGGATTGTGCCCTTGAAGTTTCAGTGTATCTTCTTTTCTTCTGGAAGAAGTTAGAAACACTACAAGTCTCATTTGATATATTTTGTTTGTTTACACAGCATTTCTGTTTCATCTAATTCAAAGATGTGCAGATAATACAACCCTAAAGACCAAGCTGAAGAGCTGCAAATAACTTGTGTACTCTAATTAACGCATTTTATATACAGTTTAAATATGGTAGCTATGCCACGGCTGGTGGACATCTTGTGCTTGTTCTGTGATGCTCCCTGTCCAATTATATATGAAAGACTACAAGTGGCATTTTCCTCATTTTTTTTGATACAATCATTAGTTTATTATGTTCTTAATCAAAAAGAAACAGTAACTGGCAAATACTGTTCCCTGTCTTTAAATGAAAAGACTCTTCCATTGGGTATGAACTGTTCTTTACATGAGTCATTAGTCACGTAGACTACATGTCTTTGCACTACCTGGTGTCCTCCATGTGTTTTGGACTTCAACTCCCATCGGCCCCAGTGGTCATGGATGATGGGAGTTCAGGGATGGGGACTCGGACTCGACGACTTGACTCGCGAGTCCGACTGAGTCCCCCCTCTGACTCGAGTCCACTTGAGTCCCAATTTTTTCAATGGGACTCGAGACTTGACTCGGGACTCGAGCCCAAGGACTCCACCACCGCCGCCGCTCACGTCACCGCTGTCGCTGTCTCCCTCGCCGCCACCCGCTCGCAGCCACCGCTGCCGCCATCGCACGCCACGCCGCCATCACGCCGCCGCCATCGCACGCCGCCGCCCGCGCAGGTCCCGTCATCACTTCCGCCGCGCCGGGACCCTGCTCCGGCGTGCTTGACCGCCGCCGCTCTGTTTAGAGCGGCGGCGGCCAAGTGCGCCAGAGCAGGGTCCCGGCGCGTCACTTCCGCCGCGCCGGAAGTGATGACGGGACCGGCGCGGGCGGCAGCGATGGCGGCGGCGTGGCATACGATGGCGGCGTGGCATACGATGGCGGCGGCTGCGAGCGGGTGGCAGCGAGGGAGACGGCGACGGCGGTGACGTGAGCGGCGGCGGCGAGCGGGTGGCGGCGAAGCGGCGGCAGGCGGCGGCGGCAACTCGAGCGGCATGGAGAACACTCTCCGCGCCGCTCAGAAGAGCGAGATCGGGCCGCGCCGCCGCCGCGGAGAACTACAAACCCAGGGAGGGCTCGTAATGCATCCCTGGTGCGGCAGCGGCGGCGGCAGGAGCAGGGACGAGGGAAGGACCCGCCCATGGTAAGTGGGGGCGGCGGGGGCGGCGGCCCATGGAGGGAGTGGGAGGGTCTCCACGGGAGGAAGGGCAGCTCTTCTTCCTCTCGCGGAGACCCTCCCGCTCCCTCCATGGGCCGCCGCTTTGGGAGTGACTCGGGACTCGAGACTCGAGTCACCATTTTGGACCTTGGACTCGAGACTCGGACTCGGGTCCAAAGACTTGTGACTCGACTCGTGACTTGAGGCCAAGGACTCTTCAACATCCCTGTGGGAGTTGCAGGCCAAAACGTCTGGAAAGCACCAGGTTGGATAAGGTTGCACTATATAGGATTGATATTTGCTTAGAGGGGCAATTTTGAAATTTAGGATTTTTGTTTATTGTGCATATGAACACTTGCTTGCAACAAGGGGTAGTAGTTACTTCCTAAAATAGTGTTTCTCCATGACTAGGAAGGTAAATGCCCATTCTGCTTAGTTGATATTCTAAAAATATTCATAATTTGCATGATAATACATACAGTTAATGACTTACATTGTCATATTTATAATGCTTGACTCAGAAGTCACATTTTTTGCTCTTGGCTTCTCTTGCATACAAAAAATACAATTTTAATACAATTGCTCATTTCAGATATTATTCGAACAGTGGATTGGCATTATATGAATAAGACTCAGGCTTGCACATACCTTCCTCATCCTTCCCTTCCTGACTGTGTAATGAAAAAACATAGTTTGCTATTACATGTGAACTGGGCAAGCTATAGTTTGTCACAAAAAGGAAGTGCAAGAAGGAATTGGAGCATGCAAAGATGGAAGAAATGTGTCAGACACCCATATGCAAATTGAAACAAGGGTTTGGTGTTATGTCTGAACTGAACTATTGAGTTAAACCTAATTCTCTGTGCAAAAGAATAAACCAAGTACCACTGGTGTAGAGGTGCCATTTGTGAGTATTGAACACTTGCAGCTCCTGCTTCCAATCTCAAGATGCATTCATGGTGGCCTCTGTAAGGTTGAAACTTATCCACATCTGATCTAGCATGACCAAGAAATGGAAAGTGAATGTGCAGATCAAGAGTGTAGCTATGGAAATAGGAGCATGCTTTTTTCTCAGTGACTTCCAAATGGAGAAAGAAAACAGGCAACAACTGGGGACACTTAAGGGGCTGGACCTGTCCAGACACCAGAAGCTGCATTTATCAGGGGCAGGCTTGTCCAGTCTAATAACCCTGAGTGCCCCCCCCCGTCTTTCTTTCTTGCTCAGGGTGGTGGGGAGTAAAGCACTGCGCTGGGACACCAGTCTGATGGTGTATGGCCTGGCTTCCACTGATAGGAATCCCATAGGGCAGTGTCTCATCCATGCACCCTAGGTGTCACTCAAATATTTGTCGCCTTCTTTGTCTGTCCCCATTATATTTATAACAATTGTGCACCAGAATATTTTGTTCTATTTCTTTATTAAAATATTCATATCTTGCCTAAGGCAACTTGCAAAACATTATTAAAACAATATATAATCAATAAAATAATTAAAACACAATACTGGTTTCACTGGCTCAGTGGTTTCATATATACAAAGATATACTGCCCTGGATGGTGGAACACGTAGTGGTGGATATCTCTTCACCAGGCTGGATATAGTTTAGTCCTCAAGAACAGAAGAGAGTTTGATTTAATGAGAACAGAGAAATGATAGCAAAAATTTGGGATTAGTACAGACCAATACTACCTCCAGATGTATCCCCTGTAGCACTAGTAGTACAGGGAACATGGTTTCAAACAGCATGAAAGGTAGATTTCAGTATTAGATAAGAGCTGGTATTTCTAGATTTAAGAACTTCATGTATAATTCTGTCATATGACCATATCACATACAGAAACCCAAATGTTCAACATTTTTTCAGTATTTGCAGGATTAAAAGCCATATTCAAAACATAAGAGGGATAAATATGAGTAGGCCACTGACATCTTTTGAAAAGATTGTAACCCGAGGAAAACATAAAGGATTACTTTCAGCAATATACCATATATTGTTAGAAACAACTAATGTGATAGGGAATTTAATGTCAAAGGAACCGGAGTGGAATGGAAGTATATATGTAATAAGCCAAAACAATTTCAAGGAGTTGTGGCCTGTGGGGAAATGTTATAAGATATTATATAAATGGTACTACATACATACCTATAAAAATCACAAAAAATTATCCAAATATGTCTGAACTGTACTGGAGATGTGGAAAGTGAAGGCATACATTTGTCTACCTTTGGTGGGAGTGTCATCAGGTTAAAAACATTTGGCTGAATATCAGAGTATTAAAGAAAGTTCAGAATACAATATTCAATTCAATACTAATGTAATGTTAGGAGCTATGAATGGACATGTTAGGAGGGAATGAACAGTATTGGTTTTATGTATGCTAAATATAGCACACATATTTACTGGTAATAGCATGGAAATCACCATCTTTCCACTCTTGGTCAATCTAGAAGGAAAATTTGGAAGATTATGCTAATGAACAAGTTTACCACCTATAAACATTGATGTAGAGGAAGAAATAATTCAGTAGAAACTTTTCAGAGAATTTCGGATTCAATACAGGCCAAGTGTGAAGGCGGCAGGAGCAGGCAGAGGGAACATCAGGGCCTGCTCCGGTTGGACTGCCCCCCCCCCAGGGCTAACTGATGCTATTTTTTTTGTTTTGTATTTAATTAGACTGTACATCGCTCAGAGTGGCCAGATTACTGGCCAGATGGGCGATTCAAAAATATAATAAATAAATAAATAAGTGATTTAGCACCAGTGGACATTTTAACAGTGATATAATGAAAGGGGGTGGAATTAACCAATCAATTACATATTTAAGTTAATAGTTTATGTATAGACTATGTTTAGGGCACCTTTTCTAGCCCCCTCCCCATACGGGGTGAGCAGAGTGGATCCTAAATAGGGCTACTCAGTCATAGATACAGCTGCTGAGCTGCTCGACTACCTCGTTCCTTGAACAGGGCGACTGAGTCTGCATCTACCGCCCATGTGCTGGTCCATGACTAGGGGCTTCCAGATTCACAGTCCTGCCCCAGTCGCCATGGGACTTTTTTTTGTTTGTTTGGTTGGTGGGTTGGGTTGGGTTGGTTGGGTTGGAAGACGCCTGTGCGTGAAACTGTTTTATGTGGGGAGATCGGTGCACAACGAATCACCACACAAACTTGACAGTACGGCAACGGCTCTCATGGTGCTCCATTTAAAGTGGGATCAGGTGTTAAACAGGGATGTGTTATCGCCCCAACATTATTTGCTATTTTCATCACCATGATTTTACATCTTGTCGAGGGGAAACTTCCCACCGGTGTGGGAATTATATATCGAACAGATGGAAAGCTTTTTAATCTCAGCAGCCTGAAAGCAAAAAGTAAGGTAATTACAACCTCCGTTGTGGAACTTCAGTATGCTGATGATAAGGTGGTCTCTCCACATTCAGAGGATGACCTCCAAACTATCCTAAATGCTTTTGCAGAAGCATACGAAAAACTTGGTCTCTCACTTAACATCAAAAAAAACCAAAGTGCTTCATCAGCAAGTGCAAGCTAACCCTTTGGTGATGCCATCTATCCAGCTTGGCGGGGCAATACTGGAAAATGTCGATCATTTTCTATATCTTGGCAGCTATCTTTCTGTTAGAGCTAACATCGACAGTGAAATCCAGCATCGTTTGAGCTCCGCAAGTGCCGCGTTTTCTCGAATGAAACATAGAGTGTTCGAGGATCGGGATATTTGTAAGAAGACCAAAACACTGGTTTATGAAGCCATTGTATTACCAACTTTATTGTATGCCTGCGAAACATGGACTATCTATAAACGTCATTTCCACCTCCTTGAAAGATTTCATCAACGTTGCCTCCGGAAAATCCATGCAAATTACTTGGGAAGATAGGCGAACAAATGTCAGTGTACTGGAAGAAGCAAAGACTACTAGCGTTGAAAAAATGATCCTTCAACGCCAACTTCAGTGGACCGGTCATATTGTTTGAATGCCTGACTGCCGTCTCCGAAAGCAGTTACTTTATTCCCAACTCAAGGATGGAAAGCGGAATATCAGTGGTCAATATAAGAGGTTTAAAGATGTTCATAAGACTAATCTAAAAAAATGCAATATAAACATCGAAAACTGGGAAGCTCTGGCCCATGAACTATCTAAATGGAGGTTGGCCTTTCACAAAGGTTCCATGGACTTTGAAGAAGCCCGAGTGCAAGGTGAAAGGGAGAAATGTGCTAAGCGAAAAGCACGTCAAATGAATCCTTTACAGGACCATCTTCTATCTGGTAACCTGTGTCCTCACTGTGGGAAGCTGTGTGGATCTAGAATTGGCCTCCACAGTCACTTACGGACCCCATCGCTAGAGTCTACACAATTTTCTTTAGAATTTCCTCCTTTTATCCTGGAAGACAATCTTACTCGGTCACGAGTGATCGCATCATGATGATGATGATGAGGAGGAGGAGGAGGAGGAGGAGTATAGTAGGTCCTATTAAATAAAAATATAAATACAGAAAAATAAAATAATCAAAACAAATAACTAATCAGCAGTCACTTGTTGACATCACAGAAATAAGAGAACAAAACTGTGGTGAAAGCAACATGTGGTGAAATAAAAAGAACTGTAGCAGCATACCAAACAATAAAGATGGGGCAAATTGCGTTTCCTGGAGTAGGGAGTTCCACAGCCTGGCTTTGCAACTGAAAAGGCCCTGATCCCATGTTCTGGCCAGCTGAACCTCCAGCAGCAAGCTGGGCCTCTAATGACATTGCAATGGGTGTGCAGGCTCATGTGAGAAAAGGTCCTTCAAGTATCCTGGTCCCAAACCACAGGAGAAATGAGCTAGCTGCCACATTTTGACCCAGCTGACTTTTCTGGATATTTTTCAGAGGTACCCCCCCCTCCCAAATTTGTTGCAGTAATCTAATCTAGGTAGGACCAATGTTAGATCTCTGTTTTATGGGAAAGGGCACAATTGTTGGACTAGCTGAAGCTGTGTGAAAATGTTGCCGGCTACAGCCACTTCTTCATTATTCAGGAACAAAGCTTGATCTAGGAGCACCCCCACACTGCAAATCTGATCCTTCAAGAGGAGTGCAATCCCATCCAGAACAGGACTTTACACCAAACTCCAGATCAGCTCTCTTACTGAATGACAAGCATCTCTATCGTATCTGGATTGAGCCTTGGCTTGTCAGCCTACATCCAATCAATCACTGCACTCCAGCAAAGGTTCAGGACCTGCATAACCTCCCTGGTGAGATAGAAAGGAAAGCTGGATATAATTTTTGCCAACTATAACTACAGGCAAAACTTGAATTCAGGAAAGCACAGCCCAGGGAACAATTTATTTTATTTATTTATTATATTTATACCCCGCCTTTTTTCCTTTATAGTTTCAAGCCTATAAAGGGCTATTAAAATATTTGTTCAATAAAGTTTTTAGTGAATTATTTATTTTTATTTTTAAACTTTATTTATTATGTTTATACCCTGCCTTTTTTTCCTGCAAGGAACCCAAGGCGACTTACATAATCCTCCTCCTCCTCTCCATTTTATCCTCACAACAACCCTGTGAGGTAGGTTAGGCTGAGAGTCAGTGACTGACCCAAAGTCACCCAGTGAGTTTCATGGCTGAGTGGGGACTAGAACCCGGATCTCCCGAGTCCCAGTCCAACACTCTCACCACTACGCCACACTGGCAGTTCCGAAGATGCAAGGGGGTGGCTTGCCTTTGTCTGTAAAGCTCATTAATTTATGTGTGAGCCTTTGAATCTACAAATACATTATTTAAGAAAGAAGCCTCTAAGGCATCAGAAAAATGCATCAGGGTATACAGGTATAATTAATTACCTGTTCAGGGATGTGGTTAATACCGTTAGGCTGAACTTATGAGAAAACTGAAAGAGTAGTACACCATATGAACACAAGAGCCACAAAATCAGTTTACAGAATTTAATGTATTTGAAGTAATGTTCTGATTATTTCATTGGGTTGAGTGGTAAGAGCATCCAGTAGCACCTATTGAAAGCTGTAATGAAACTGGGTAATAAACATCTCCAAGTTGGTCTTACTCTTATTTTTTGAAAATATTGTTTTACTGAGCTTTATTAAAGATACATGTCAAGAAGTACAATTAATGCAAGGAAAAAACAATGGAACAAATAAAGTAAAGACAAAGCACAAATAACTCAAGTGCATAACCAAGGGTATAGGTATGTAGCTGCAAGAAAGCAGAGATAGATGTTCTTCTTTGTGGTCTGTGCATCACACACATGGGCTCTGCGTCTGCGCTGAGGCTGTTTCAGAATATTCTAAAGCTGAGGAAAATTGGGTGGGAGCCCCGTCCCCTGTTGTGCGTGCTCCTTAGCGCAGCTCCCACCCTTTCCCTCAGTTCCTCTTCAACCACCATTGCGAGTGGCTGTCTTTTGGAATATCTCTTCAAAGAAAAAGGAAAAAAAGTCAAAAGATAATGAGAAAGAGCAGCGATTAAGTGCTCTAAAAACCAAGGCACCAACGGAAATGTCACCTACCGTAACAGATACCGCTTTAAGTGCCGACAAGCCAGCTCAGTCACCGAGCCCAACGAGACAAGCCGGAAGGCACGAATCACCCTCTATGTCGAGGTCGGATTGACCCAAAGAGGTGTCTCAGGCTCCATCAGATGGTCAGCAGTTGATCCCGAAAACTACTGTGACTTCTGTATCTGAGGGAGAAATTGTAGAATCTCCAACTCGAGCACATGTCGACTCGAACCCGATCTCGAGAATCTCCTCGACGTGACGTAATTCAAACATCTCAAGGATACGTTGCAGAGAGGGAAGAGCGTTCAATGGGAACTCGCCATCGATCTCGTTCCCCTTTCTATCGGGAGAGCTCAGTCTACTCCGTAGTCTCGACGTCAAGATCTTATTACTCCAGCTATGTTTATGGGGACCCATATCACCTGCTATTCCGGTCGACACCGTTCACCACGTCGAGAAAGTTACACATCTTGGTATCGAGAATCCCCTCGGTACCGAGAACAAGTAAGATCACCACCTCGAATTCGACCATCTCATGCCTCATGGTCTCGACAACACTCACCTCCACCTCTACATACAAATGGAACCAGTTGTCAATACTGAACATAAAAAAAGACAATCCAGTCCACAACCAGATCCAATAAGATCAATTCCTGCCACGCAAACTTCTAAAGAGCAAATTGCTGAGAGTACATACAGCAAATCTTCTTCTGACTTCAACTACTCCACAGATACAGACTCTCTTGTCTCGACGTCGAACCACTCTGTTTCACCAGATGCACAAGTAGAATCAAAAGCCTCTGTTTCTCCATCAGAAGATATGGGGAGTTTCAGTGACCATATTTTAAGAATGACATCTGCATTAGAAATAGAGACAAAGACGGAAGAACCCAAAACGAAGGATCCTGTATTTGACATTCTTCATACAACGCAGACGTCACAGACATTCATACCATTCCTGCCAACCATGCTCGAAACTGTTCAAGCGACATGGAAGGCCCCGGCAACAACTCATCCAACAGCAAAAAAACCTTGAGACCATGTATCGGGTAAGGGAAGAAGATGCTCAATTTCTTGTTTCTCACCCGGTACCAAACTCTATAATTGTAAAATCTGCACAATGCCATGGAGGAAGACAACATTCTACTCCAGCGGATAAAGAAGGCAAACGTTTGGATGCCTATGGCCATAGGGTCTATTCTTCGAGCTCATTGGGACTTAAAATTGCTAATTACCAGGCCACCATGGCTCTATATCAGATGTTTATTACCGAAAAACTAGGTGACTTGTGCGATTACCTCCCAGACGAAAAGCGTGAGTTGGCACGTGTCTTCCAAAAAGAAGCGACAAGCATCTCTGCTTTGCAAATGAATGCAGCAAGTCATCAAGCAGACAGCCATGCACGCTTCATGATTGCATCTGTCGCCCTAAGAAGGCATGCGTGGCTGAGGTCGACCAATCTGTCTATGGACTCGAAGGCACAGAGGACCTCCCTTTCGATGGGGAAAGACTGTTCAACGCATCCGCAGATGACTCCATGGATGCGTTACAGAAGGCTTTAGCGAATGCTAAAAAGATGGGTCTGACTCAAAAGTCACAGACTAGACCTTATAGACAGAGATGTTGGGGAAGATTTCCATATTCCATGCCGTCCTTCTCATCTACACAGCCTTTCAGAGGAGGTGGTTGTCAACCTCGTAACCAGCAGCCCCAGGCACCATAACGTACTTCATACCTGCAGAAGTACCGGGGCTCCCACAAAGGAGGCGACTTTAACAATTGGCGTTTTTGACTTCTTCCACCATCTGACCATCATCACTCCAACTGCTCCACAGACTATCTTCGGCACTCGGCTGTGTCGACACCTCCGATCCTGGCAAAACATCACTACAGATTGGTTGGTGTTAAACATCATTTGACACGGTTACCAGATCGAGTTCTGAGTCCTCCCTCCATTTCTCGGCATCAGGACTACCCAGCCAACTCCAACTCTGCTGGAAGAGGTGTCCTCACTTTTCAAAAGGGAGCAATACAACCGGTTCCCGAAGGAAACCTGGAATAGGGACTTTACTCCAAGTACTTTACAGTGCCGAGAAAGGACGGAGGACTTCCAGGCCGATCTTGGACCTTTGGACTGTCAACCTCATCATTTCACCCAGAAGGTTCCAAATGGTCACACTACAATCGATCTTGCCTTTACTCCGCAGGACCGATTGGTTTGCGTCCATCGACCTCAAGGATGCTTATTTCCACATGGCAATCCACGAGGACAGTCAGAAGTACCTTCGGTTTCGAGTCAGAGAAGATACTTACCAGTTCGTGGTCCTACCTTTTGGCCTCTCCACCGCTCCAAGGGTATTCACAAAATGCGTGGCTGTCAGTGTACACCAGTCTCCGAGCAAAAGGCATCACCATCTTCCCCTATCTCGACGACTGGCTAGTACAGTAGTAGCATCGTTGGAATCCGCAGTTTGACACACACTGATGGACACCCTCTATCTTCTGGACGAGCTGGGACTCTGCTTGAATGCAAAGAAGTTGGTCCTTCGACCTATAAGGGAAATACAGTTCATTGGAGCAAGACTGAATGCAATCGATGGTTGGGCATACCTACCAAAGGACAGAGTAAGCAAAGTACTTTCCTGCCTCCAAACGATTTTTTCGCCTCAGCATCTGTTCAGCACACTCGGTGCAACGCCTACTAGGACACATGGCGTCGACAATATCAGTTGTTCGATACACACACCTGCACATGCGACTACTCCAAAATTACTTGATCCGCAATGTCCACCCAGAAACAGACAAGCTGTCAAAACGTCTCTGTTTACTGTACAAAATCAAAGACTCGCTACGGTGGTGGATGCATGAAGCAAACCTCTCCAGAGGCATGCCCTTCCACCCGCCTGACACAGACACGTCTTTTAACAACTGGACGCATCGTTACTAGGCTGGGGTGCCCATTCCAACAAGCATGTCGTACAAGGAACTTAGTTGACCCAGGAGAGTTCCATGCACATCAACTGGCTAGAACTGATGGCCGTGTGGAAGGCTCTACAGGCCTTGGAACACCATCTCTTTGATTGCCACATTCATATCGCATCCGACAACACTACCGTCATAGCGTACATCAACAGAGAAGGGGGCACGAGATGGATGCGCTTGACACGCCTGACTCTAAAAATCTACGAGTAGGCAATTCCCCAACGTATGTCTTTCATGGCAATTCACATTGCAGGGAAGTCGAATGTACTAGCAGACACATTGAGCAGAGTTTCAATACAATCCCAGGACTTAAAGTCGCTGGGCTTGCTGGCTTGGAGGATCCAGTAACTCAGACTGAAGAATTATCTACAGGGGTTAAGGATGTCCTTTTAGCAGCCAGGAAGCCTTCAATCAGAATATCTTATGCCCGCAAATGGTCTGTTTTTACTAAATTTGTAACTACCTTACATAAAGACCCGAGTTCATGTTCAATTTCAATTGTACTGGAATTCTTGCACTCCTTGATGGTACGTGGACTGAAGTATTCCTCCATCAAAGTATACTTGGCTGCAATATTGGCACATAAAATGACTTCATCTAGCAGTTCGATATTCACAAATCCACTGGTGAAACAGTTTTTGAAGGGACTCAAAAACCTGCACCCTCCAGCTCAAAACTTGATTCCCGGATGGGATCTCCCACTTGTCTTGAAGGCTCTGACTAAGAAACCTATTTGGGAAAGTTCAGCAAGTTTTCTCTATCACTGACTGGTATAAAGAAGTGTGGGATATGGCTATAAATGATATGTTAACTTGTAATATCAAATGTAAAAAGGGGACAATTAAAGAAAAACAATTTTAAGGATATTTGGGGTTTATTTTTAGATTTTGTGTTAAATAAAGGGAAAGGGAGTATGCCGTGTCAAGATATGTTGTGTTTTTGGAATAATGAATAACTATAGATTATAGAGATAGAATGTATTATATGGTCCCGTGGTGACGGGAGCACTATATAAGTTGTATGTTTGTTATTTAGTCGTTTTATATATTTAAAAAAAAGGAAAAAAAAACCCATTTGAGCCGATGGCGAATATAGATCTCAGGCTGCTCTCCTGGAAAACAGCTTTCCCGGAAAACCGCCTTCTTAGTGGTAATCACTTTGGCCAGACGAACCAGTGAACTTTGTGACTTAAGGATCGATTTGCCGTATTTGACATTTCATCGTGATAAGGTGGTCCTTCGACCAGATATGCACTTTTTGCCTAAAGTCATTTCTGAATTTCACTTGGGAAAAGATATAGTGCTTCCGGCTTTTTTCCATCACTGACGTCACCTTTAGAAACAACTCTACACTGCCTCGATGTCTGTAGGGACACTTGCCTTTTATAAGGCATGTACGGAATCGACCAAACAAACTCAAGCAGTTGTTTGTTTGTTACGGTCAACTTAAGATTGGAAAATCAGTGTCGAAGCAAAGACTTGCTTCCTGTATTGTAGGCACCTTAAATTGGCGTATCAACTACTTGACCGTCGTTTACCTGGTTCAGTGACAGCACAGTCGACCAGAGCCCTTTCGACGTCGACTGCTTTCAGGAGTGGAGTCCCCTTACCAGACTTATGTCGGGCGGCGACTTGGTCTTCTCCTTCAACGTTCATTCGCCATTTCCACCTCAGTGTTCATGTCAGAGCGCAGAACGCTTTTGGGAGAGCGGTCCTGGCTTCGGTGATCCAATACTATCGACACTGACCCTCCTCCAGTAAGTCAGCTTGCTACTCTGCCCATGTGTGTGATGCACAGAGACCACGAAGAAGGACAGGTTGCTTACCTGTAAAGTCTGTAGTTCTTCGAGTGGTCATCTGTGCATTCACTCAACCCACCCATCCATCCCCGCTTTGGTGTCTACATCGAGTTCGATGGATATTTTGGTGCAGATTGGATGCCTAATGTTTTTTCTTCGATGTTGGGACCGATGTCGATGTTAAGTGTAAAGTTTTTTTCTCTCGGTCCTGGGTCTCGCAATAGGTGGTCTCGGGGAACTGAGGGACAGGGCGGGAGCCGCGCTAAGGAGCACACGTGCATGGGGAAGGGGCTCCTACCCAATTTTCCTCAGCTTTAGAATATTCCAAAACGGCCTCAGTGCAGGCGCAGAGCCCATGTGTGTGGATGCACAGATGACCACTTGAAAAACTACAGTTACAGGTAAGCAACCTGTCCTTATTGGAGAAACCTCTCTCTCCAGCAAGATGCAATATATAACAAATACAACATCAATTTGTATTAATCAATACATTAATTTCTTTCAACACCTTATCTATTGTGTGTGTTGAAAACTGTAATTTTGCATCTATGTTAATTAAAATATCTACAAGTTGAAGGCCCATGAAGAATTGGGACGGGGGAGGGAAACAATTGGGAAATCCTCCCTCCTGTTGCACTTCTGTTAAGGGCTCGAGATACACTGCACCATTTTATTGCAGTTCCTAACTTGTATATGGTAATGGCCAACTTAGTGGTCCTATGTCTGTCAGTAGCACAGGGAAAGAGGCCACTTACAGAAGGGGCCACCCATAGAAATGGTAGGGATTTATATGTTCTCGGGGCAAGCAGGTATGCAAACATATATTACTTTGTATATTAAAAAGAAAGGGCACCCCCCAGAACAGCCCAGAAGGCTCATTGCCTGCCAGAAGTGATGGGGTATTGAAGGAAGTTGAGTGTCAGTTTGGGTGTGGGAAGAGGGAAGTTAGGAGGAGTGTTGCCCTGCTCAAGCCCCTAACAGGGACACTTCAAGAGAGTGGGAAAGACTTTTTAATCTTTCAGTTTTAAAAATGTGTTTTTAGATCCTTGCACTGGTGACCTCTGCAAGGATCTAACAGGAATAGGAGATTCTTCAATCAGTTTTACCTTGATTTTTATGAAGAAAAGAGCCATTGGGGGTTCCTACAGGCACACACACACACACACACACACACACCATCATGTGTGAACTGGCTAAAGGCTGGGAGGAGGCGATGGCGCCTGGAAGTCCTGAAAACCGGAGACCCGGCTTTCAAATGCAAATGTAGTTCAGGCCCAGTAAGTCAAGAGTCATGAGTTCCCCTCCCCCTGTCTGGCCAGGTGAAGTGCATCATGATTGGCTAAGAAGCAGCAAAGCTACAGGAAGGAGGAGGGGAGGGGGAAAGAGCTATTTCCCAACGTGTGGGTTTTTGTTCTTTGTCCTTTGGTCATCGCGTGGCTGCCGGCTGTTGGAGCAATGGCGGTAAGCCAAGGAGAGGCCCAAGCCTTCGGGTGGCCTCAGGATACGACCCCAGGTAGCTCCTGGTGAAATTAGCTGAATGAGGGCTCTGGTAAAGGCAAGCCTTGTGGGAGGCTACCCATCTCGGACCTTCGGGTAGGTGTGGTAATCCCCCCGGGCAGCAAGACTGTGCTGGATCTAACCCTGGAAGAGAACTGACCCCCAGGTAACAGATGTTGTGTGCCTGGGAGATATAAAGAAGTAGGTTTTGTTATTTTGTAGCTTTACTCTGTGTAGCAAAGTGTCTCTCTAATTTTGTGTGCTTCTCTTATTTCCCTATTGGTTGTTGTAAAATGCTACCAGAATAAACCTTGCTTAGGTTTTTTACCCCACATGGTGTTTGTGGATTGCTCTGCTTGGTTCAGTAACTAAATCCAGGTTACAGGTCAGAAAGGCAAGTCCCTGAACAGAGATTCAAGTAGGATTGCAGACAGCTGAGGCTGGCAATCTGGTACCTTGAGATCTCTGGGGGTCTTGGGTCCTTTGGGGTAGGAAAGGGTGGGGGTGTGGCGGGTCAGCCAGCCCCCCCTTCCTCCACAATTTTATTATCTGGCTATTTTAATTTGTTTTAGATTTTGTTTTATTATTTGTATTTTATGGTCTTAACCTTATTTTGTGAACCACCTATTAGTAGGTGGTATACTAATAAGTAAATAAGAAAAATAAAATCTCCTTTTTCCTTTCCCTGCTGTGCCCTTAAGTATTAAAGTGCTCCCTGTTCCTTTAATGTACTTTACTGTTATTTTGTATTTTATGTTTTTAATTTACCTGTATACCACCTAGAGAATGTCAGTTATTGGATGGTCTAAAACTGAAAGAAAGAAAGAAAGAAAGAAAGAAGGTTCAGGGCTGAATATGTAGAAACCATTCCCTTATTTTGGGGTGGCTCCATTTCTATTCCAGGAACTTGATAACTAAGTTTGCTGTTAGAGGGAATGATGATGATTGAATACGCTGGCCCAGCTTGTCTGAGCGTGGAAAGCTAAGCAGGATCAGGCCTGGTTATTACTTGGATGGGAGACCCCTCCTCTAGTTTCCTGCATTAAGCAGGGGGTTGGACTCGATGGCCTTGTAGGCCCCTTCCAACTCTATGATCCTATGATATCCTATGATATGGTATTTCATTTCAGAAATGGAAAGTTCCCAGAACAATTTCTATAAAATGTCTTTTCTTTCTTTTTTTAATGTGCCAATGCAACCAGTATTACCCCATAATTGTTCCTATATAGGAGTTTCTTCAGTCAGTGCCACACATACAGTCCCTTTAACCACTGAGGTTGCATGTTTATCTATACCTCCAAAGTCTTAACTAAGGGCATCCAGTTTCATGGCTGATCACCATATTATGGGAAGTAGTAGTCCTTGGGGAGTGGTGGTATTAGTGGATGGTTTCAGATTTTTTTTCTGTTGGAAGGACCTACCATTTGATATAAAATAATATTCACTATGTTGTTTGCCATGCATGAATTCATTTTCACGTAATTCAATATAGGTGCAAACTGTACAGACAACATTATCTGAATCTCCAGTGATGACCAGCCCTTCCCAACGCATCCAGATCATCTCCACAGATTCCTCTGTAGCTTCACCACAGCGCATTCAGGTATAAGGTTTTTCGTAAATGTAATTTATATTATCTATCTTTTCTCTCTGTACTGAAGTTACATCCTCAAATTGCTGTGCAATCATAAAACAGATTTATTTTAATAGAGTGTTTTCCATATGTAGAGCTCAATCCTAATTTATCATGTAGTCATTTTTGTGCACATAGGGACATGGGGGACAGTGTTACTACCAGTGAGCCATTTCTTAACTTAGAATTGCCAGGTTTTTGTTTCATTATTGGAACTGTATTTTGTGTATACAGTCATGCCTTCGATTGAGAGCATAATTTGTTCTGGAAACGTGCTTGTAATCCAAAACACTCTTATATCAAAACGAAATCCCCCCCAAAAAAATTTGTACAGAGATTTTTAATTTAAGCCGTACTACGGTACTTGTATTGCAAGACGTCGCTTGTATATCAAGTAAAAAATAAATAAATAAATATTTAAAAATTTGCTTGTCTTGCAAAACAGCTCTCAAACCAAGTTACTTGCAATCCAAGGTATTACTGTACGTCTTGTCAGAGATCTTTCTTGCGTGTGTGGGCACTGGGTGGGTGGTGCATATATTGAGAAGATTCTCCATTGACTTGCATTATGAGCAGTCACTTACATATTCAAAACACCTGCACATAAAAGCTTTCCACTTTTACCATAGCCTTTTGTGCCTAACTGGCAATGTAGGAAAAACAGCATCTTTTATAAAGTGATTGTTCATAGTCCTTAGCCAGAAGTGATCTTCTAAATTGTGAAATCTCACATAATAAAATATTTCCATTATTGTTATAGATTGTCACAGATCAGCAAACAGGGCAGAAAATCCAAATAGTGACGGCAGTGGACTCATCAGTATCTCCAAAGCAACAATTTATATTGGCTAGTCCGGATGGAACAGGAACAGGGAAAGTGATACTGGCTGCACCTGAGGCTTCTAATACCAAGCAACTTATCTTTACCACCACAGATAACATTGTGCCAGGCAGAATACAGGTAAACACAGCAATTAAAGAAGAGTGTACATGTCAGCCGTTAAGCCAAGGAAATAATACATAGCTTCATCAAAATAACATGTTTTGTTTCATGAGGTGATAAAGAGTGTTAGATTTACAATTGAAACTAAAATTCCTATCTCAAATTATGAAAGAATTGTTCCAATCTTTAACACACAGTTGTGCCAGCAGAAGCCTATTCAAGATTAACATGAAGAAAAGGTTAAATAAATGAGATGAGTTTTAAGGGTTTTTTTAACAGCAGAAAGGAAAAAAGTATGGAGAAAGGGAAAGCGTACCAAGCAGAAGGAGCAGCAGCAAAGAAGTAACAAAAATGCAGAATAGAGCAGGAAAGTTGGGATTTAGAAAAAAAAAAATGAAAAGAACAAAGGCGGCAAATAGGAATATACTGAGAAATATAGAAAAAAGGGGTAGAGAGGTACAAGTTTATATAGTATTTTTAAAACGAAGAGAAAAGGCTTACATTGGATATGGTAATTAACAGCAAGCTAATGAAAAAAAAAGAAATCACACTGGTTTATACACATGATAGCTCCCCAAGTAATTGTCTCAAGAGCATACAGGGCACTGGCTCATGGACTGGCTGGCATCTAATCAAGCGACAATGCTCTTAAGACAATCTGATGGGGACTAATGTATGTTAACATGTGGGTAGCATATCTGCAACTACTCCCAACCGTGGCAGGAATTTTCCTTTTTTGATCAAACAAGAAATCCTCCAGAGGTAAATACTTGTGAATCAGATTTTAATAATACATGTTATAACTATTTAATGTATGCATTGAATTGGCATAAATATGTCTAGGAAGAAAAGTGCACCTTCCTCATGTAAAATGCAATTCATTGTTCTAATTTTTATTTGCCTAATGATTGTATTTATTATTTTCATTCCAACACTTGTGGTATATAAGATTATAGTGCTGTAAGCATTCTAATATTTAATTTTAGATTGTGACTGACTCTGCCTCTGTAGAACGTTTGTTGGCTAAAACCGATGTCCAGCGACCACAAGTAGTAGAATATTGTGTTGTCTGTGGAGACAAAGCATCAGGTATGTTATTGTAAGACATGGATCACCAACCTTTTTGGGCCAGTGGGCATATGTGGAATTTTGAGAAGATGTCAAGGGTGCCATCACATAATGACTGCCATGGGGGACATGGTCATTTACAAAATAGCTAACATGGTGAGTGAGGCCAGTCCTAAAACACCCATTTCACACAAGACCAAATTGGTGAGGCTAAAAGACAAGTAACTTGCCCCAGATCCTGCATACAAGGCTGAGATGATGTCTGAGCCCCAAAACCACCCTTTTGAACCCATAGTTCTCTCTCTTTCAGGATCACCCCCACCCCCCCCGATTCTTTCTCTCATGCTACACTACTAGCACACAAGATCCATTTGCCCCCGACACTCCCAGCTCACAAAATCTACTCACGCTAGTCACTCATTTATCTCTCTCTTTCAGGAATTCCCCTCACCTTCAATCTCAATCTCCTAGTTCTCCTAGTTCTCCTCTGCTGCCATCCATTACTAGGCAGCAGCAATTGAGATGGCTCCTGCCTTCCTTTTTTTGGATGGGAGGAGTTGGCAGGATCGCTTCAAAGCAAAGCACTTGCCTGTAGCCTCCTCCCAGCTTTCCTTCATAAGAATGACTCTGTGTCCCTGTGGGACTCAGTGGCATTCTGGGGAATAAAGATAGGCCAGCTAGAGGACTATATGCATACGTGTCACCTGCATGTATGCACACGCACACACACAAATGAATAAAAACCAAACATGGGCAGTTTGCAAGTTCAGGGAGAGGGGTCCATGGGCCATGTTGCTGGACTACATTGTGGGAAAATTATTAGACATGTAGAAAATAGCTATGGTAATTTATGCTGTCAAAAATATTGTTGAGAAGTCGGATTGTTTGTTTAACTGTTAAACAGTTAATCAGAACCCATTTGGTCTAGAATCAAAACCCATTTGTTAAACTTTAACAAATGGGTTTTGATTCTAGACCAAATGAGTTTTGATTCTAGCAAAACAGCCCAAATTAGATATTTCCCAATAGCGTATATCTCTGCTCCACATTCTACTGAGAATAGCCTATATTCTGAGGGCATGGTGAAGAATTAGCTGCCACATGTTCCAAGGTGAGGTGCAGTAGGACCTCTGATTGATGACATGAATTGCCTGGCCACATTTGGGTGTGCCTGACACAGCAGCTTCACAGAAGGCAGGAGGTTAAAATAGACTGCTGAAAGGGCTGTTCTGCATCCTGATCTCTATGCATACAGTGTAAGCTTGCATACAGTGTAAGCTTGCAACCCAAATATTATTTGACTGGTCAAGTGTCAAACCATCAGGAAATGTGGTATTTACTGTCATCAAGGAATCCTTGCTGAGAATTATTCTGCCCCAACCACTATAAATTCTAGTATTTTGACACACCTTGTAGTACACCACACCAGCTCACAATAGAAACACAATTTAAAAGTGAGTCCCATCCCTTCTTGTTTCCTGAGCCTGAATGAAACCTCAATATAGTCAGCCTTTCTGCTTTCTAAACATCTATGGGTTTGTACACAAGCATGAAATCTAGTATCTAGCATAGAGTTATTGTTTATATAAATGCAAAATTTATAAAAGTGTTGGGCACGCCTGGCTCAAGATCCTGGAAAAATCATAGCAGAATGCCCTTGGATTTTCGGTTGGCCACTGGGAGGGTAAACTACTGAGCTTAGAGATGATACCTTAACAGTCACACTGCTTACTTTCCATTGTGAGGCATGGGCTCCCTGGGTCTCAAGTGGCACACAAAAAATGTCCATTGCCATCACGTGTACAGTGCAAAGTTCTCCTCACTCCCAGCGGGTTTGAGCAGCATTACTGAAATGACCATTGCCTAAATGCAACAATGGATGCTTTCACATGGTATACAAGGCCAATGGTGAGGAATTATGAGAGTTGCAGTCTAACATCTGGAGGGCCAAACTTTTCCATCCCTCGTCCAAAGGTCTTAAATGGCTTGGGAGCAGAGAACCTAAATGACTACCTTTTCCCACATAAACTTGCCTCAATATTGAGATCATACTCAGAGGCCATCCTTAAGTCCCCTACCTTAGGAGCTGGGGTGGGTGGTGATCTGAGATAGGGCCTTTCTAGTTGTGACACCCCATCTCTGGAATGCTCTCCTCAAGGAAACTCGCATGGCATCATATCTTATGTCTTTTGGGGACCATGCCTTTTAGATTTTTACATTGTTTGTTAATTTAGCTTGACACTGACATAACTTTGGCAGCTCTGTTTGTATGTTGTATTTTTTTTAAAATATGCTATTAATTATTGCTAGCTTCTCTGAGGGCCTTCACGCTGACAAGCAGGATAAGAAATGTTATATGTAAATAAGAGAGTGATCCTGTGGTCCCTAGACAGCGTCTAGGGGGGCCATAGGATACTTCGGATTCCCAGATCCGAGGTTGAGAACAGAGCTCCGACTTTGGAGCTGGGGATCCGCGCTCGGATCCCCCCTCACAGCTGGCACAGAAAGAACTGCACTGGGTGCCTCTCCGAGGTCAGAAAAGTTGAGGGGGTAAAGGGAGAGTTTCAAGGGGGTGGGAGGAGACTGGGGTCACCAGGATATGAGCTATCCTGATAGCACTCCAGCCTACTTCCCTCCCCCTCTGAAGTGCCTCAGCCAGACGGTCAAAAATGGTCATCTAGCTGAAATGCAGAGTGGGAAGTGCGGGAGGCACTGGATGCTCGTAGGCCTCCAAGTTTGGAGGTAGTACTACTAAATGTAGTAGTGCATTCCACTACTAAAGCACTGATTGACTTAAGCACAGAATTTATCCTACTTTAACTCTAGTAGAATGACATAGGGCAGGCAGTGCTATTATGTAAATCCTCTTCAAATGCTGGCAGATGTTTTGATCCAAGAGGATTTTCTTCTTAAAAAATCTCACTAAAAAGCACATGAGATGACTGGAGTTCTTTGCTATCAAAAATGTGAGAAGACTGAAAAGCAAATTGAAGGACCAGCTGAACAATATGTCCTGCATGTTACAGAAATAGTTTAAAAATCCTCCTTATTTGTCATCGTAAATTGTATATTCTTAGGTTGTTGTTTTTTTAAGGTCGTCACTATGGTGCTGTCAGTTGTGAGGGATGCAAAGGCTTCTTTAAAAGGAGCGTGAGGAAAAATCTGACCTATAGTTGCCGTAGCAACCAGGACTGTATCATCAATAAACACCATCGGAATCGCTGCCAGTTTTGTCGGCTAAAAAAATGCCTCGAGATGGGAATGAAAATGGAATGTGAGTCTACAGTACACAAAGTGATTGTTTGTCTAATCAAGTGATGGATTAAGAATGGTTTAGGGACTTTTTCATTTCTGTGATTAAAATCTGTTTCACTTACTCTTGCAATTTTTTTTTTTATCATCCCAAATCAGAATTTCTTTAATCTTTTATCCTCTAAACTTTAGTCTTTGGATCATTTTCACAATGAATGTTGAAAATGCATCAAGGCTATAATCCTATACACTTACCTAGGAGGAAGCTCCATTGAACTCAGTTGGACTTACTTCTGAGTAGATCTGCGTAGGATTGCGTAGTAAATGGTTTAAAATGTTCATTGCTACAACAAAGGAGGCTGAGGTATGAAGAGGAATCCTGCCGGAGGGCATCTCCACTGTTATCGCCAGTCTCCATGGGGTGCTACTTGACGCCAGGGGACTTGACCCATGCCAGGAAGGGTGGCTACTTTTCCCAGCATCGGCTGCATAGCTTCACATGGCATCTGGTGTCCAAGGGGGGGTTAAGTGCTGTGCAGAGCCAGGGACTCCCCTGGTAGTGGGAGGAGCAACTTCTCTTCCCAGCACCGCCATTTTAGTTGTGTCTCTGCACATATTTTAGCCAGTTTGCTTTTCAGTATTCTATTATGTCTTTCTATAGCTCCCGCAGATTGTGGAAGATACGGGTAATGGAAATGTTGCTGGACTTGTAATGTCTTGCACATTTCTTTTACTATTTGTCCAGTAAAATGTGATCTCCTGTCACTGTTTATGGAGCAAGGTATTCTGAATCTGGGGGTCAATTCTTTTAGCAATTTCTTGCTTACTGTTGTGGTGTCAGCCCTCACACAAGGGTACACTTCAACCCATACAAATAACTACAAACACATTTTGATAAGAACAACACTTAGGCATTTCAATAAAATTAATCTGTATATTTACAAAAGGTCCCTAGGGTGGGGTTGCATGCTCATTTTGTTTTTGTTATGAGCCTCGCACACCTGCACATTGGGCACAGAACTGAGTTGCTGCAGATGTAAAATTTAATCCAAACCAATCTTTGTTAAACAAATCAGTGATCCCCCCCTTGGCTGAGTCCTTTTCTCTGTGCCTCTCCCAGCATGGAGAAAGAAAATGAGGTGGGACAATGATGTCAGTGGTTATGGCCTCACCCTCTGACATTACATCAGCAGGTGAGGCCACATCCTATTTATTTATTTATTTCATTTTTATGCCGCCCAATAGCCGAAGCTCTCTGGGCGGTTTACAGCAATTTACAAGACAGTCCCTGCCCGCAGGCTTACAATCTAAAAAGACAAGACACACAAGGAAAAAGGAATGGGGAGGGAAGAAGGGGGAATATTAATTAATACTCCTGGCAGGGCTGGTGGAATGGCCCTGCGCTCCCTCTCTTCTCCCTCCTCTCAGCCTGCTGGAATGGCTGGTGGTGGTGGCAGTTGAGGGGGGAGGAGCCTTCAAGAGGGCGGCCTATGATGTCATCTGGACCACAGTGGGCCTGGTGGGAGGCAGTCCAGTCCCCACCTCAAAATAAATCTTTACCCCTGATCATGTCAACTTCTAGATGGTTCAGAACTAAAACTCTTTGATTATATTGTACTGCAAAATAGAACTGGGTGCCGTCAGCATACTGATAGCATTGGACTCCAGAACTATGGACAATATCCCCAAAGAACTTTGTACAGATGTTAAATAAAGTGGATGATAAAACTAGATCTTGAGCAGATCTCTAGGATAATTCCTGTAAATCAGAACTATACTTGCCCATCACCACCTTTTTGAGATTGACCTATCAGATAGAACTGGAACCTAGTGCAAAGCACTCCCTTGGGTTAAACTAAAATAAGCTGAAATTAATGTCCTGCTTTAAGAATCTACAGTTTTTATAAAGCTTTGAATAAATTATTTGCTTTCAAATCTATATTTGTGCATTGTGATGTAGCTGTACAGAGTGAAAGGAAGCCTTTTGATGTGCAGCGTGAGAAACCAACCAACTGTGCTGCTTCAACAGAAAAAATCTATATCAGAAAGGACTTAAGAAGTCCTCTAATAGCAACCCCAACTTTTGTAGCAGATAAAGATGGGGCCAGGTAAGATAGGCCTTTTTCAAGTATATGCAGTCTAAAGCTCTTATGAAGTCAAATGTTTAATTCACAGAGCTAGAAAATAGCTTTCAAAATGTAAATGTAAATTGATCAGGCCCAGTTTTGATATAATTATTTCCTTCTTGTGAGTTCAAATGCTGTTATAATATATCCAGTATGGAGCTTTCCATATGTTTTAGGATACTACAAATATGAAACCGTGATATAATCAGTAAATATAGCTATAACCTTTATGTATCAGCATAGTTTTTCAGGACACACAGTACAGCTTAGTAATGCATAACCTGGACCCTCACCTCAAAGGACTTGTACTGTCAAGGCTAGGAGGAGGCTCCTAAACTGTAAACTGCCTGCGGCAGGGACTTTGTCATCTCTATAGTATCGTGCAAAACCGTAGTACTATATACATTATTACGCTTTCTTGATTGCAGGCTAGACATTGGATCCGACTATAAAATATAGAAGGCAAAAAGAGAAAGTTTCAGAAAGCAGGCATGCTACTTAACTAAAAGGTTTTTTATAAATATGGTTCTTGAGAGATCCCTGTGTGCCTACACAAAATCTGAGATTAATTTCTCTCTCATCTGAAGCCACATCTTAAACTGTTATCATGAGATCTATAGCTATCATGTAAATTATCAAAATTAACGTGCTCAAAAAGTAATAGTGATTGAATGGAAAAACATTTCACAATGAGTGGGCAAAATACAGCTAAGGTAGAGATGAACGGCTTGGATCCAGACTTGCTGTTTTGTGAACAGAAGGGCTCCTTCTGTTTGCAGAAGTGTTTATAATTCAGCAGACGCTCCCACTGGTGGAAGGGTTGTGCACGATTTTCATTCATTCTCCCTGCAACCTGCTACACTGTTCTGAAGGTTCCCCCAACCCTACGACAGCAGATATGTGGGGACATAAGCTGCAGGTGGAAGGAGAATTGATGAAAATCACCTCCCCACTTCTGCTAGCTAGAGCAACCCATGAATGGAGTTCCGCTTACAAGATCTTTGGATCCAAGCCTGTTATGTTTACCCAACTGTAGGATAATAACTAATGTTCACACCTTAAATGCAGCTTCTGCAAAGGCAAAACCAGCAGCTATTTTCATTGAGAAATCAGAAAGATTGAAAGGCACAATAGTACTGTTCTTCATTATAGAAAAGATAAATGATGTGGCTCTTTAATAACATAGCACTAATACTTTTTCTCCCCCGGTCTTGAACAGATCAACTGGCCTTCTTGATTCAGGGATGCTTGTGAATATTCAGCAGCCACTAATACGGGATGATGGTACAGTGCTCCTGGCTACAGATTCTAAGGTAGCATATCGTAGATTTCAGTGTACAATTCACATTTTGTCGCTTCACCAAGTTGTGTTCTTATATGTGAAGAAACAAGTCCCTTAATTACCATTCCCTTTTTCCTTAGAAGTTCAGTTCAGTACAACTTCAGATTGATAACGTGGAATAGAGCATACTGCAGTGATGAAGAATAGGCTTGGCTTAATGAACTGACTGATGTGTAATTTGTTTGTTTTATGTATTTTTATTGATGTTTTTCACTGTAGTTTTTAATTTTTTCTCTCTGTTGTAAGTAGATTTCAAAGTGTGTTGGAAAATAGACATAGATGGGTTTTTAAATGTTTCACCAATATGTACCTCTCTTCTTTTGTAGGCGGAGACAAGCCAAGGTGCCTTGGGAACACTAGCAAATGTTGTAACATCTCTTGCCAGCCTCAACGAGTCACTTAATAATGGAGACACTTCTGAAATCCATCAAGAAGACCAATCTGCAAGTGAGATCACTCGGTATGCACTTAACATTAGAAGCTTACCTGGCTGGTCTCCCAATCCATTATAAGTAATTATTTCATTGAATTATGATGGCATCATGCCAGGCTACTGATAATAGGTATTGCCCTCATTTTGAATATCTCTCTCTTCCAGGGGTGGGTAACTTGGCTCTCCAGATGTTTTGGCCTAAAATGGCCGTCATCCCTCACCATTGACTACGCTGGCTAGGGCTGATGGGAGTAGTAGACCAAAACTTCTAGAGGGCCACAAATTGCCCACCCCTGCTCTAATTCATTTTTCTCTATCTTTAATTTCTTCCATCAATCTACATAACATTTCTTCCTCAGTTTAGCATTACAGGGTATTTGGTATTTATAGTAGGATAACAGAATACTGCTGATGCAGATTTTGTGACAGTGAGGTTTGTAATCCAGATGTTATTTTTAAATTTAAATTTGAGATCAAGCGGGCCTGGTGTCAGACACCTTTTGGGATTGTTGGACAGTGCAAATTAAGGGATTCTACTACAGAACCTCTATGGTCTTCTTTGTGGTCTCTGTGCATGACAAGCACAGGCTCTGCGCCTGCATGGAGCCCCGTTTAGGAAACTTCTATAGCTGAAGAATTTTTTGTGGGAACCTTCCCCCACCGTGCCAGTGGGCATGTCCCTAGTGGATTCCCGCCTATTCCCTCAGTTCTCTTTTGACTGCCATTGCAGTAGCCTCAAAGGGAACTTCTCTCATTGTTCGTTGTATGTAGTAGAACTGCTGATGTGTTCTTCTACTTTGTCTTTCTGTCCTCTTGGTTTTTTTCTTCCTGTTACTGTTTTGGATTTTATTTGTTTCTTTTGTGTTTGCAATCTCCGTGATTGCCTATGGGCTGTATGGCCGTGAGGGACCCATTTCGGAAGTGTGTCTATTGTGGCAGTAGACTGCCTCCTACTGATGGGCACTCCTTGTGTCTTTTCTGCTTGGGAGAGAGGCACAAAGTGGAGGCCTGTATTCATTGTCAAGCCTTTTCAAAATAGGCAAGACATAATTACTCTGACAGGCCGTGGGCTGTTCTGTGGAGGAAAGCCATTGAAGCAGTGGAGTCGTTGTCAGACAAGCCCACTATGGCACAGGTGCCAAAGGACACCCCCTCCCTTGGGGCATCAGAGACGCTTTCCCACTTGCTCAGCGTTTGAGAGACTGACTCCTTTCCCGCTCAAGCCCTGAATTCAGGCCATACTGACACACCCACACCTGGGTGGTCGTTGACGTTTACAGTAGCAAAGAAGCTATCACAAAGGACCAGAGTGCAACAATCCTCTTTGGAACCAAAGAAAAATGGATTGAAGAAGGCAGCACTTAGGCCAGCTACGAACCTGATGCTGCAATTGCCCATCTCGGTACCAACCATACCATTGACCATACCAGCTCCTCCACCGATGCTTGATTCGCCGATACCACATTGAGCCCAACTTACGGGCCTGGCTCCCACCTCCAACCTTCTGCAGAATCCTATACCAATCGTGTCTACATCAGAAGGCAGGATTAGAGAGGTATCGTCGGTCCTGGTACCGACTTGGAGGCAGACTAATAATCAGGGCAGAGCTCCCCATTGCCAGGGTCATCAATCTCCCAATAAGAGAGAGACTCGGTATTCCATGTTTTCGGGCTACTGGTCTTCAAGTCGGAGAGATCATACGAGGTTATACAAGTGTCCCAGATACAGATCCTGGTCGCTGCTTTCGGATTGGGATAGGCGTTTGAGCTGGCACCTACAGCTTTGATGCACGTACTATTGGGATGAGCTATACTCAGGATATGGTGGGCAGACACTGGACAAAAGTTACCAAGATCATCCTCGCTATCCAAGACTCATCTCACCTGATCGGTACTGAGTGACACACCCTGTCAGCTACAGTTTCTCAGCCTCCTCCAGACCAGAGGTGGTTCCTGGCTCCTCCGGTCCCACTACCACAGTTGCTACAAACCACGGTACCACAACACAACAGTCAATACCGACTTTGGTCCCATGGGCAATAACATCAGTTCCGCTGTCATCCATGCTACCACCATAGTAAGCACAAGTTGTGGTATTGTCCATCCAACCACTCTGCGCTACTCCTGGGTTCATGCTTACCTACTACTCTGACCACCTTGATGCTGCAGGCACCTAAGGTATTGGCACAAACTATCAATTTACACTCTGGGCCACTTCCAACTGGTAATCGTCTATCCATAATCGGGGATAGACGATTACCAGTTGGTCTCTACATCTTTTTCTTCCCTGGCGTTGTCCACCTCATCACCGAATGCAGCAGTGGGCAATCCAGACCTGGCTTCTCCTTTGGAGGACATGGGCCCATTTTCAGGGCAGGTACTCCATATGGCACAGTCTTATGGGCCTGGAAGCCCTACACCGTTTGCGAGGGTGTAAGACCCTGTGTTTGATACAGTTTGTACGGAAGCGTCAACTCCTGTTGCAATCCCGCTATTACTAACCTTGCTGCAAACTATCTAGCAATCTTGGAAGGCTCCCTCCTCTCTGGCCCCAACATCAAAAAGACTAGAGAATATGTATCGGGTGCAAGAGAAGGACAGCGGTTTTCTGTTCACGCACCTACCTCCCAACTTTAGTATAGTGGAGGTGTGGCGCCCCTCACCGCTCACAACCACCTCCACACTGTTTCCGCCTGTCAGACCCCACCCCCACACTCTCCCAATCTCCTCCGCTGCCACCAACCCCCTCCAGGGTAACCAATTCAGACCACACCTTTTAAGTTTTAAAAATGAAATAAGTTTATTTAACTACAATTAAGGGTAGGGAAATGGATAGTGTTATTGGATTCTAAATGTTGAAAACTCTCTCTCTCTCTCTCTCTCTCTCAGACAAGACTCCAGCTCCCAATTCCACTCAGATCACTTCCACAGCTCCCAAAAACCCACTCTCTCCCCCTCTCTCTTTCTCTCTCTCCCCCTCTCTTCAGACAGCCCTCTGCGACTTCCCTCCTGAACAGCACCGCGCACTGTTTATATCACTGGCTTCACCGCCCCTTCTCACTCTCTCAGCCAATCAGCAGACATCCAACATTCCACACTCCTCTCACACTCCCCCCTTCCCTCACATACGAACTGATATAACGCTTTGTCCATGGGCAGGGGCATAACAGGAGGCTTCTCAGGGGTAGTCACAAACGGTTCACTCTTCTCCCGTGGATAAGGAGGACAGATGCCTGGATCTCATGGGCTGCTGGATTTATACCTCAGTAGTGCTGGGCTTGCACGTCTCTAATGATCAAGTGGCGATGTTGTGCTACCAACTCTTCTTGTAGGAAAAAGTGGAATCCATCTTAGAGCACCTACCAGAGGACAAGAGGAACCTGGCAAAGCTTTTCCAGGGGGAGACCATGCCGCTTCTCCCACCAGCAAATCAACGTGACTAGGCATCGGACCAACTGTGATACTAAGGTGATTGTCAGATCTGTGGCTTTAAGGCAACATGCTTGGCTCCTTTCCATTGGTCGGTCTCAAGAGGCCAGGTCCTGCATCAAGGACCTCCCCTTCGATGGGGAGGGCCTGTTTAACTCCAAAATGGACAAAGCTATGGATTCCATGTAGAAAGCAAAAAATACTGCTCACCAGATAGGATTGAACAACAACCCACTTTGTACAAACAGGTTAAGTGGTTTCACCAACTGTCCTATCAGCAATCAGAGTCCCTGGCTGGTCAATTCTTTTGTCAGCCATCAGCCTCAGTACCAAAGCTCCAGTATCCACCTTCCAAATTACACAGTCCACGTGGGAAGCAAGACGGCAATAGTAAACACCATATTTGACCACCCCCACTTCTTTTTTCATCCTTCTGACTTCAGAACTTGTCTGGTTGGCTTGGGCACATATCACGTCAGATTCCTGGGTCCTTTCTATAATGCAGAAGGGTCATAGGATCAAGTTCAACGCCCTTCCTCCTGTTTGTTCCAACAAGGTCAGAGCACTATTGTTGGCATTAAGGACGGAAGTAGAGACCCTCCTAGCAAAAGGTGCCATACACAGCATGTACCAGCTCATCAGCTTCACAACTGTTTCTATTCCCGTTATTTCACCATTCCAAAGAAGGATGGAGGGCTTCGGCCAATCCTGGATCTCGGGGACGTGAATGCTTTTATCACTCCCAAGCAGTTCTAGATGGTCATGTGGACATCCATTCCTCCACTCAAGTAGAAAGGGGACTGGTTCACATCCATGGATCTGAAGGACACATATTTCTATATTGCCATCAATCGGAAATACCAACACTTCCTCTGTTTCATCATTGGTCCAATGCCTTCCTGTTTTGGGTGTTGCCCTTCAGGCTTGCCACCACACTGAGGGTCTTCACCAAGTGCAAGGCTGTGGTGCGGGCTCACCTTTGTGTCCAAGGGGTGGCAGTGTACCCTTCCTTACATCAACGACTGGCTGCTGGTGGCATCCTCAAGAGGTGGGATTGTGCAAGCTATCTCCCTGATGTGTCACCTTCTGCAGGAGCTCATTCTCTACCTGAATGTAGAAAAATCCCACTTGAGACCAACACAGAGAATCCATTCATCAGGACAGTCTTGGATTTTACTTTTTTAAATTATTATTATTTAAATTTTTTAAACAATATATAAAACAACTAAACAACAAACATACAACTTACCGTATATAGTGCTCCCGTCACCACAGGACCATATAGTACATTCTATCTCTATAATCTATAATTATTCATTATTCCATAAATATAACATATCTTGACACGGCATACTCCCTTTCCCCTTATTTAACACAAAATCAAAAATAAACCCCAAATATCCTTGAAATTGTTTTTCTTTAATTGTCCCCTTTTACATTTGATATTGCAAGTTAACAAATCATTTAAAGCCATATCCCACACTTCTTTATACCAGTCAGTGATAAACTTGCTGAACTTTCCATTTTCTTGCTATCATTAATCTACCTGCTGTTAACAAATTTACAATTAATTCTTTAACATTTTGAGGACCAGCCACCTTTTCGGTTATTGATAACAATGCTAATTTAGGACAAACTTCTAAATCAATACCAACAATTTCTGATATTTCTTCAAAAATCATTTTCCAAAAATCCAATACATTTTGACAACACCACCACATATGAGCATACGTACCCAGCTCCTGTCAACCTCTCCAACACATTGGAGAACATTTATTATCTATTTATATATCATCTTTGTAATACCTCTAGCTGATACATTCCCTTCTATAAGTTCTCTAGACATAACCAACTGCTCAAATGCAGTGAATTCTCTTTCATGCTCCTCTCTCCTCTTCCATTTCTTTCCCCATTGAACTAATTGGATTAAATTTAACCACAAAATTCTTCCTGGTCCAACCCTTTCAATTATTTGCTGCCTTGTCTCCATTTTTTCCAGCCAGACCATTAATCTGATTACCTTTTTCTCTCCATAAATTCTTTCCAAATGTCTAACATTCTCTGGAAAGTCCTCCATTATTACCACCGGAGTAAGCGGTGATATACCTGGTATAAATATTTTCTTGTTTCTATTCCAATTTTCTAACATATTTTAAAAAAGGGATTTTCTAATCTTTTTATCATATTATATCCTTGCTTTGCAAATAAAAAATTCTCCACCCTATTTCCCAATTCATGTAGTACTTCTATTTCCCACCACATAAAATCCTTCCTAGCTATAATATCCATAGTATACCTGAGTTGATTTGCTATATAGTACCATTTTATATTTGGAAGACCAAGTCCTCCTACTTTTTGAGCTTTATACCACCTATTCTTAGTAATCCTCGATCTTTCCCCCCCCCATTACAATAACTATTTAAAATTACTTGCCATTCTTTAATTTCCTTCTCTGATATCTTATATGGTATCATTCTAAATAAAAAATTTAACTTCGGTAAAATCTTCATTTTTATCAAAGCTATCCTACCAAACCATGATAATCCAAGTTTTTTATAATCCTCTATTTTATTCTTAACCTCACCTTTTAATTTTTTTAAATTCCATTCTCCTATTTGATCCAAATCTTTTAATATATCTATACCTAAATATTTAATTATATTTTTTATCTTTATATCAACTTTCTTTTTTTAAAATCCTACCCTTTCCTCCATTTTGCTATAATTAAATAACATCTCAGATTTATCCCAATTAACTTTTAACCCTGTCACTTCCCTAAATTCATCCAAATGTCTCTCTAACCTATCCCAGTTTTCCATGGGCTTTTCCAGTGTTAACAAAATATCATCTGCAAAAAGGTTTATCATACACTTAGGGCATGTTCGCACGACACGGGAACCGCGGGGGAGCAGAAGTCCCCCGCGGTTCCTGTGTCATGCGTAGGCCAACCGGGGTGCCCCCGCGGGACGCATGCAAAGTGACCATGGTCGGTAGAGGGGTAAGCCCCTACCGCGCGTGGCCACCCTGCCTGTGCGAATAGCGGGCGGCCGTCCCACGGGGGCCACACAGAGGCGACAGCCCAGAGTGGCCGAAGCTGCCACCGCTCCATCCTGTAGGGGCAAATGGCCCCTCTGGGCATCCCAGTGCCCCACCCCCTAGCGCTGGGAGGCCCGCACTGCGGTGCGGGGACTGCCGGCTCCACCGGGGTCCGCCCACGTGCGTGGGGCACAGGTCGTCTACTGGCGCCCTGCCGGACCCCACAGATCGCCCCGTGGTGCCTCCCCCGCCCACAGCCTGGCTCGTGCGAACCGGCTTTAGTCTTTATCCCTATCGACTTACGCTGGCTCAGCTTGTCTAAGTGTGGAAAGCTAAGCAGGGTCAGGCCTGGTTATTACTTGGATGGGAGACCCCTCCTCTAGTTTCCTGCACTGAGCAGGGGGTTGGACTCAATAGCCTTGTAGGCTCTTTCCAACTCTATAATCTATGAAATCCCCTGTAAATTTCTCTCCTGCCTAATAGCATTCGCTAACAATTCCATAACTAAAACAAATAATACCGGGGAAAGGAGACAACCCTGTCTAGTTCCCCGGCCTAGGCTTATCAATTCTGTAATTCCATCATTTACAACTACTGACGTAACATTTTGAGTGCATATAATTGATTAATAACTCCTATAAACTTCTCTCCAAACCCCATAGTTTTTATTATCATCTTTAAAGCTGGCCATTCCACGCAATCAAAGGCTTAAAAAATATCTAATGCAAGAACCCCTGCTTTCAAGTCATTTTTCCTTATTAAATATATTATATTCAATACCCTTCTAATTAAGTCTGCCATTTGTCTTCCTTGAATAAGACCGCGTTGATCTAGACCTATATACTTACTTACAAAACTATTCATTCTTCTCGCTAGTATCACTGCCAAAAGTTTAGCAGCTTGATTAATTAATGATATTGGTCTATAAGAACTTGGTTCTGATAAATCCTTCCTTGGTTTCGGGATTAAAATAGTCAAGGACTGCTTCCACGAAGGGGGGATCTCTCCCCCCTGTAATATATCATTAAACAACCGTTTTAACTTAGGGATTAACATTTTTTTAAATACCTTATAATATTCCACCCCCAGACCATCCAATCCTGGTGTTTTTCCTTGTTTCAGTTTATTTATAGCATACTCTATTTCAGTTTCCGTGAAAGGTTGCTCCATTATCTCCCTATCTTCTTCCTGAATTCTTGTTTTTAAATTTTTACCAATATATTCTCTACTCATATCTTCTGACCATTTTCCTGCCTTATATAACTCAGAGTAATATTCATGAAAAAAAATTAATTTATCCTTTAACAAATTATGTTCCTTACCCCTCTTATCTTTGATCACCCCCACTAAGTTTTTTTCTTTTTTTAATTGTTCTAGTCTAGCCAGCATTTTAGAGTTTTTATTACTATTCTCAAAATAATCTCTTTTTGTATAAATCAAATTCCTTTGTACCTTATCTAGTTCTTTATTCTCCGATTCTTTCCTTTTACCTTGTAATTCTGCAAAAATCTTCTTATCTCTCTTCTCTAAATATTTTTTTCCAACTTCCTAATCTCTCCCTCCAACTTTTTGTTAAAACCTTCTTGTTATTTTCTTAAACTTATTCCCTCCCTCAATCCTATTCCTCTCATTACACTTTTAACCGTATCCCATATTACCGCTTCAGTACAATCTTCTGTTTGATTAAATTCCCATATTTCCCTCATTTCCTTCTCTATTTTTTCTGTTATCTGTTTAAAATGAAAAATATTACAATTCAATCTCCATCTTTTAGCTTCTCTATCATCCTTATATATCTTCAAATCCATATTAACCAGTGTGTGATCTGTCACTTTTATTACGCCTATCTCCGTACCCAAGACCCTAGAAAACAGGGTCTTGGACACAAATATAAAATCTATCCTAGAATAATTCTTAGTTGCTGTTGAGTAGTATGTAATATCTTTCATCATTCCCCTTAACCCCTCTCCAAACATCTAGCAACCCTTCCTTACTAATTATCTTATTCAATATCGTTAAATTATTTCTCTGTTCTTCTCTCGTCGGATTAGATTTGTCTTTCCTTTTATCCATTACCATATTAAAGTCCCCAGCCATAATAACCCTTTGATTTTGAAGGTCACCCATTTCTTTAAACACATTTTGATAAATTTCTCCTTGATTTTGATTTGGTGCATAAACATTAATTAAAACATACTCTTCTCCTCCCAAAGTCCCATACATTATAATATATCTTCCTGTAACATCTTTTTTTACCTTTAAAACATCAAAACCACAATTCTTTGAAATTATAGTTGCCACTCCTCTTGATTTAGACGAACCAAATGACATCTCATATAATCTAGACCACCTCAATTCCAATTCGTTAACTCCTTTCCTTGCCTGATGCATTTCTTGCAAAAATATAATATCCGCCTTATCCTTCTTTAGAAGTGCTTCGATACGCGTCCTTTTGATCATTGAACCTAGCCCTTTTAACATTTAAAGTTGAAACTCTTAACTTATGATCCATCTATTTACGACATCTTCTATTTTTTGGTCCCTAAAAGTGAATAAAATAAACACTAACAAACCCACTACCCCATCCCCACATTCAACTATGCAGCCCCCCTCGCTACGCCAGGGCAACCTGCCCCGCCCTAAACCTACCCACCTATCCAAGGGGGGGGAAGGAACCATCACCCTCCCGAATAGCAGCCCCTCATACCCTCCCGAATAATTTCCTTATAAACCAATTACTCCTTCTCCTTTCTTCTCTTGCTGGAGCAACGCCCTACACTATTCATCCCACTGCTCCTTGTTCTTCCAGTTGATCCTTCGATTCCAGGCCCTCACCCTCGTCCAGAAGCCCCAACTCGCCCAACAAACCCATGCCCTGCATCAACGATGAAATCTTATATCTCTTATTATTCATCAAAAAAGTAAGAAAAACTGGGTGACCTCAGTTATATTTTATTCCTTTCTTGATCAGAACTGCAGTGCAGGGTTTAACGCTTCACCTCCAATTAATTGTTTGCGGGCAGAGATCGTTATAGATTTGCAAAGTAGATCCTTGCAAGACTAATTGGCCTTTCTGTCTGATCGCACTCATAAAACCATCCTTCTTGTAGAAATTTGCGAATTTCAAAACTACATCTCTGGATGTCATGCCGTGCCTTATCACTCCCGCTCTATGCACCCTCTCAATATCTTCATTTTGCCACTGGGAGTCAGGTGCTTCTTTCTTCAGCCATTCCAAAATTTGTTCTCTCAGCTTACATTCAGTCTCCCCATTTCCATGGGGAAACCTCTGATCCGCACATTGGAACAACGTTGTCTGTCTTGTATGTTGATCAACTGTACTTCCATCTCATTAAATTTCATTTCATACTTTTCAAAGTTTTTTTCAGTCTTCCCCTGGACTTTTTCCACATTATCAACTCTATCCTGCAGAGATTTAATATCATTTTTCATCTGCTCCATAGATTTCTTCATATCTTCAATTTGAGATGACAATTGCTCCTTGGCATCAGCTATGTTCTGTGCAAGTCTCTGATTTCCAGTCTCAATAGTGCTTTGAAAGAAACTGTAATATGATCTTCTCCCAATCTGGTTCTGGCGCCTTTGGTTTCACTGGAGAAGTAACTTTCGCTTTAGCTCCAGCTGGATATTTGCCAGCAGAATCCGCCATTGTTCTCCCCCCCCCGAACTACAAATCATTCAATGCCTTCTTGCGTCTGTTCAGAAGCCCTTTCCTCTGATTTATGGGAAAGTCCAGCTCCCCTCTGTTCATGAGTCCTAATTAGCTTTTTCAAGCTGTTATCAGACGGGTGGCTGCGTACGCGTTTCCAGAGAGGGGGAAGGGACTTTTTCTCCTGTCTGGAGCTCATATACAGACAAAGGCAACAGAAACCAGGAGATTCTGTTTTAATAACTCCTTTTCTTCCTCATCCCTTCCAAAAAAGTAACAGCAAAGGAATTTTTACTTACAGTCTCTCTTTTCTGGGTAATTTACAGATATAATCAGTTCATGCTGGGAGCTCCACAGAAAAGCTACTGTTTCATGGCCAGTGAAACTCCTCCCCCCAGTCTTGGATTTTACAGTGGGCCGAGCATTCCTCCCTCTGGACCTTGCATCAACATTGACATGCCGTGCAGGAGAGTTATTCACTCAGAACGTCACCCATGTGGTGTGTGTCCAGCAACTCCTGGGTCTGATGGCAGGCTACTACTGCAGTAGGGCCTTTTGCATAGTTGAGGATAAAGGTGTTCCAAAATTGGTTTATTCAGGTGTTCACCCTCTGGGGTGTCCATTGCACCCATCTTCATGTACAAGAGGCGGCAAACATTTTAGTGTGGGGGATGGACACTTCCAACCTGAATGCAGGACTCCCATTCCTCCAGCCCTCCTCATCTCAAATCCATACCACAGGTGCATCTCTATCGGGATGGGGAGCTCACTGTGGACCCATGAAGATCCAAGGGCTGTGGACTAAGTCAGAATCTTATCACATCAATTTCTTGGAATTGCTGGTGGTCAAGAATACCCTGCTGGCTTTTGAGACCGATCTCGGAGGTCACTCAGTTCAAGTAGTCTCAAACAATACTGCCACCATTTAGTACTTGAATAAACAAAGAGGTACAAAATCTCTCTCTCTTGTTTGCCTAACCCTCAGGATCACTGATGAATCTATCTCCCATCATATTTGTTTCGTTGCAGTACACATTGCCAGGGTGGACAACACCATAGCTGACCAGCTGAGTCGGACCTACTCCATTTCCCACGAGTGGAAGCTGGACAGGACATTCCTGGCATTCCTGTTTTGCCTTTGGGGCACCTCGGAGGTGGATTTTTTTGCCTGGGCAGTCAATACAGTTTGTCCAATATTCTGCAGCGGAGCGGGGATAGACAAGCAGTACATGGGGGGTGCCTTCGTGTTCCAGTGGATGGGAACACTGTTTTATCTTTTCCTGCCCTTCACATTAATAATGAAAGTGCTCACAAAGATACAGGTGGAGGGGACGAATTGTATCCTGATCACGCAATGATGGCCAAGGCAACCTTGGTCCGCCCCTCTATTTCAGCTCTCCTGCAGGGAGTATTGCTGGCTTCCATTGATACTGGATCCTGATCACATACAGCATCTGAACCTTGGTATGCCATAGCTGATGGCCTGGAGGGTCCGTTGACCCTTTCTGACCATTCAGTCCCTGACATGGTAAAACACATCCTGGATGCTGCTTGTAAGCCACCTATGAGACATTCCTATGCCAGTAAGTGGGCCTCGACATTTCTGGTCCAATCCAAGCTCACTGAACTCATGCCATGGCTATGTTGGTGGTATTTGGGAAATGAGTCTCCTGAGCTCGACAGAGCAGCGACCTGGTTGGCCATCAGCCATTACTGACTTGATGTGTGAGCCAGAGCAGACTGCTCCTTCGGCTGCGCAGTTTTGTCCACTGTCTTCCAGTAGGACACTGACCCATCACTGGTAAGTCAGCTTGCTACTCGCCCATATGTGTGATGCACAGAGACATCAAGGAAGAAAAACAGGTTGCTTACTTATAACTAGTTTTTCAAGTGGTCATCTGTGCATTCACACAACCCATCCACGCTTCGGTATCGATATTCATATTGGTACCGAAGCTCTGCTCAGTTCCAAGGTTGCAATAGATAGGTGGTCTTAAAGACCTGAGGGAATAGATGGGTACCTGCTAGGGACATGGGCACTGGAAAGGTGAGGGAGGGTTCCTTCCTGCCCCAAATTCCTGAGTTACAGAAGTTTCCTGAATGGGGCTGCATGCAAGCCAGAGACCATATGTGTGAATGCACAGATGACCAATCGAAGAACTAGTTACAGGTAAGCAACCTGTGCTCCTTCTTCATGGTTTCTGTAATCTCTTTGTCCTTTGTAATAGATACAAGCAGGACCTGTAACAAAATGTTGCAGTGTGGAGTGCTCCCATTCGTGGTTCTAGCCATTCTATTTCATCTGTCCTACCGACCCTGCCAGCCCATTGAGCATGCTCAGTCCTCATTAGGCTGTTTTTGGCTTTATTTCTCCCCAGTTAGAGGTTTTTCCCTGAAGTGCTTTTTTATTTCTGCAAACCTTGGGGTTCCCCAATCCTGCTAATATCTCCCTCTTGATGTCGTTTTGGCTACATAAGAATAGGTACTCAGAGAATCAGTTTACTATTAGGATATATTATTCCCTGGGTTATCTGTAGATAGAAGTATCAGTGGCTTTCTTTCATTCTTAATATGTAAATATGTTAGAAGTTGGAGGAAACATATCTGATGGACCTAATTTTATTTGTAGGGCATTTGATACTTTGGCTAAGGCACTTAACACCACAGATGGTACAGCAGCTCAGAATCTGGCAGATGGGGTGGATCCCACAAATGGTGGGAATATTCATGTAATCAGTAGGGATCAGTCTACACCAATCATTGAAGTTGAAGGACCCCTTCTTACAGATACTCATGTGACATTTAAGGTGGGTGTTTTCTTAATTTATTTGGGCAAATCTGTCATGAAGTAAAAAAACCGATAAGAAACAAAATAGGTAACTGAAACAGTACCTTCACTTTTCATGCAGTCTGTTTCTTCAAGAATGCATTATTTTATTAGAAACACTTCAGTTGATACTCAGTAATCAAATTACAATGTCTAAAAGAAGGAGTAATGGTTTCCTTTCAAACCACAGTGATAGATTATGGTGATGTGATCACACATGCTTTCTGATGTGACGACTTTTCCCTTGTCCAGGGATTCTGAGGTGTGATTTTTGTAAGTAGGTGGCCATAGGCCAACAATTAATTGATCACACTCTATTTTCATAGTCTACTGCAGGGGTCCTCAAACTACAGCCCACGGGCCACATCCGGCCCGCCGGGTCTTTTCATCCGGCCCGGCGGCCAATCTAGAGTTGTGAGGGAAGAGGGGCGGCTGAGCTGGCGGGGGGGCCGCCTGCCTGCCTGCCTACTGCCCTGCATCTCCTGTGGGGGGGAAGGGGAGGAGGGGTGGCTTAGCCAGTAGCGGGGCGTGGACAGCGCCCATCCTCCCTTCTCGTCCACCCGCGCAGGCTTTACTTTATCCGCCTCGCCGCCCGCTGGTCCCGTCGCGTCCATCCTGGACCCCGCCCGCCCGCGCTGTTTTTCAAAACTCAGCGCGGGCGGAGTCCAGGATGGACGCGACGGAGCAGCGCCGGCGGACTCGGGCGGTGGCGGAGGCCAGGTAGGACGGCGGCGGGGATGAAGGCGGGGGGTGGGTTATGGTGGGGGTGGGTTACGGTGGGGGGGTGGCGGGTTACGGTGGGGGGCGGGGGGACTTTACCTCACCCGCCTCACCACCCACTGGTCCCGTCACGTCACTTCCAGCACGGCGGAAGTGACACGACGGGACCCTGCTCACGTCGCGTCCATTCCTTGGACACCCGCCCGCGCGGTTTTTCAAAACTGAAGCGCGGGCGAGTCCAGGATGGATGCGACAGAGCGGCGGCGGGGGCGGCCTCGAGCGGAGGCTGTGGCGGAGGCCCCACCGGCAATCAGCAGCAGTGCGCATGGGACCAGGTTAGGATGGCGGCGGCGGCGGGGGAGTTAATGGCGGGTGGCGGGGAGTTATGGCGGCGGGGTGGGGGCGTGGGGATTTTTGGGCGGGTGGGGAGCGGCTGGGAGTTATGGCGCAGGTGGGTCGCGGGGGGGCAGTTTAACGGGGGCAGTCTCTTGGGGGCTCCGAGGACCGGGCCTCTCCAGCGTATGGTAGACCGAACACCTGCTCCGGCGGCCACTGGCACGGCGGGGCCCGGCGGCCGGCGGCGCCGGCAGCGGGGGCCGGCGGGGGCCTTAGGCGGGGGGCAGCATGAAGGAGGCGGCACAGGGGAGTCCCAGTGAGTCCGGCCCCCCAACAGGCTGAGGGACAATGAACTGGCCCCCCATGTAAAAAGTTTGAGGATCCCTGGTCTACTGTGTCGTCTAACGATTTGAGGGTTCTATGCTGCAATGTAGACACACAAATTATTTTACAGGACTCTGGGATCAGGCTTGTCTTTCCATTTTTTACTTCAAAATACCAATCTTTACATGATAACAATCTTTACATGGTACAGGTGCATAGAACAAAAATACAAAATGGCTGTAACAAGCAAAACACATTTTGAAAAGCTTTCCAAGAACTGTTTCAAGAGCATGCCTTTCATTAAAAAGAGTGAAATGTCTTACCCATATGGAATTTCTGAGCTGACCCCAAAGGAAAATAGAAGACAAGATGATGTCAGATGTTCTCATCCTGAAATCTCTTATATATTAATGATCTATGGGATATATTATACAGAAGTAGTCAATATAGGTAAAATTAGTAAGATTTGTATTTTAGGAGGAGTAGCTAATCTATTTTTACTATTTTAATAACAGTGAATAAGCATGATACACAGAGTCTTAAAAATGAATGGAATAGGAAATTAGATGGTCTTATGTTGCCTAATCAATGGAACATTGTTTTTGCATCTGTGTCAGAAGGGTCTATGGATCTTAGGTTATGTCTTATTCAGCAAAAACTTTTGTTTCATGTTTATTGGACACCACAACGTCTTTTTAATAAGGATTTGTCTAAGTCAGCTAACTGTTGGAGGTGTAATACTGTGAATGCTTTTGGCAATGCCCAGTGGTTGCTTCTTTTGGGGTAGAGGTCATAGTATGAATAAATCTAGTATTAGAATGCCCTTTAATATTTAAATTATATACCTGCTATATGGAATTTATCACAGACAACGCATGTGGATTTTCCGTGCCCTCTTGACAGCCAAAAGACTGATATTACAACACTGGAAAGATAAATGCTCACCTCCTATAACACAATGGATTGAGGACCTAATAACGCTTTCAACATTTGAGCGGGTGGTATTTAGACGCCACCTGCAGATGGATAAATACATGGATGTTTGGTCTGCTTTTCTGAAGTTTATGCATAACTATTTTTATGGAAAATTGTATTACTACATACTTTTTGATACTTATGGATATATATTTCATACATATTTACTGTAAGTGATCCATTTAAAATACTATAAGAAAATTGTATTTTTGTTGTTGTTTTGTTATGGTTTTTGTTTTGTTTTGTAATTCACATTTTAAAAAAAAAAACTAATAAAAAAGGGGGGTGGGGGAAACCCAATGAACAAGTATTTTCACCAAAATTTCCAGCTATGACCTGGGAGTAATATATTTATTTCATTTCTTTGATCAGCATTTATTTTAAATTCAAACAGTTCTTGTGTGTACAGCTTCATTTCAGCTATCATTTGAGTCTGGGGACAGACTTTTTTCAAAATGTTTCTATGAAGAAAACTGAATTAAACTAATTAAAATATTGGAATGTTTAAATAATTAGCTACGTCAAGTGTAAAGGTTCATGGTTTCTTGGCAAAAGATCCTGTTGTATCCAAGGTTCATCTATTAATGATTTTTGAAAGAATTTATTAAAAGTGAGGTTCATCTTTATTCATTTTATTCTTTTCCAGTTAACCATGCCTAGCCCAATGCCTGAATACCTGAATGTGCATTACATTTGTGAGTCAGCATCCCGGTTACTTTTCCTTTCCATGCACTGGGCTAGATCCATTCCTGCTTTTCAAGCACTAGGGTAAGAATACAGTTTCTTTTCCAGTTTTTTTAACATAAGGAATTAATGGAATCTTCTGAATCTTTACTAATGCTGAGCTGAATTCATGACAAAAATCCACCTTTTTAAATAGTAAAAGCAAGATGGAGGCAATTATTTTTATTCATATATGTATTTAGAAAGCTTATATCCTGCTTTATAGCCCTGAAGGGCTTTCAAAGTGGCTTACTAAAGACAGAAATAACAAGGTGTCCATATGACAGGATTATTCAGGCAGCATTTCCTTCCCTTCTCCTTGGTCTCTCCTGCTGTTGCCCTTGCTTGTGCCCACTGAGAACCTCTGAGGCAAGGGAGTGGGACCGAGCAGCTGGAATGTACCCAAGCCTTGATGGAGGCAAGTCTTCCCTTGCTGGCAGTTTTCAAGCAACAGCTCCCACTGAGGATTTCTGAGGCAAGGGAGTGGGGCTGAGCAGCTGGAGCTCAGTCAGCTGATAATGGAGGCAAGTCTTCCAATGGCAATTGCCAGGATATACTTCCCACTGAGGTCCTTTATTCCAAGTAGCAACCACAGTCCCATTTTAAGGATTTTTTTTCTGTGTGTGTGTGACTGTGTGTTTTATTTATTTATTTATTTATTTATTATATTTATACCCCGCCTTTTTTCCTGCAAGGAACCCAAGGCGGCTTACATAATCCTCCTCCTCCTCCTCTCCAGTTTATCCTCACAACAACCCTGTGAGGTAGTGACTGAGAGTCAGTGACTGGCCCAAAGTCACCCAGTGAGTTTCATGGCTGAGCGGGTGCTAGAACCCGGATCTCCCGAGTCCCAGTCCAACACTCTCACCACTACGCCACGCTGGCTTGCACAGGTGTTAAGTGTCTCAGGGTTCTTGTAGGTTTTGATAACAAGGTGTCCATATGACAGGATTATTCAGGCAGCATTTCCTTCCCTTCTCCTTGGTCTCTCCTGCTGTTGCCCTTGCTTGTGCCCACTGAGAACCTTTGAGGCAAGGGAGTGGGACCGAGCAGCTGGAATGTACCCAAGCCTTGATGGAGGCAAGTCTTCCCTTGCTGGCAGTTTTCAAGCAACAGCTCCCACTGAGGATTTCTGAGGCAAGGGAGTGGGACTGAGCAGCTGGAGCTCAGTCAGCTGATAATGGAGGCAAGTCTTCCAATGGCAATTGCCAGGATATACTTCCCACTGAGGTCCTTTATTCCAAGTTGCAACCACAGTCCCATTTTAAGGATTTTTTTTCTGTGTGTGTGTGACTGTGTGTTTTATTTATTTATTTTTTTATTTATTTATTTATTATATTTATACCCCGCCTTTTTTCCTGCAAGGAACCCAAGACGACTTACATAATCCTCCTCCTCCTCCTCTCCAGTTTATCCTCACAACAACCCTGTGAGGTAGGTTAGGCTGAGAGTCAGTGACTGGCTCAAAGTCACCCAGTGAGTTTCATGGCTGAGCGGGTGCTAGAACCCGGATCTCCCGAGTCCCAGTCCAACACTCTCACCACTATGCCACGCTGGCTTGCACAGGTGTTAAGTGTCTCAGGGTTCTTGTAGGTTTTGATATGCCTTATTCTTTTTTTTGTCTCGCTCCCACACCGCCCCATAGATTGTTGTTACATCTGAACCAGGCCAGTGACTACCAAAACAGAGTTGTGCAAATGTATGTATGTATGTGTGTATATGCTTTCAAATGAGGGAAGCAAGCAAAGGAGATAATAAGCACCTGCCATTTCGTCCAGTTTTCAGGACTTCCATACATAAATATTTTCAGAATGGGGAAACTGGCCCTCCTTCCAAATTAGCATTAATTCTCTTGTTTTCAGTACAGGCAATACAAGCCAGACAATCATTGCATGTAATACCACTGGAAATGAACTTGCCTACAATGAAATCCTAATGCAGTCCTAACGTCCAGCAGCTCAGAAAATGAATTACAATGATTTTATGCACAAAAATTGATCTTGAGTCTTATGATAACTATTTTCTTTTATAACTTTAGGCAAGACTGTAATACAAGCCTTGTGCGTGCCTGCTGGAATGAACTGTTTACTTTAGGCCTTGCACAATGTGCACAGGTGATGAGCTTGTCAACTATCCTGGCAGCTATTGTCAACCACCTGCAGAACAGCATACAGGAAGGTGTGTGTAATTTAATAATCTTTTTGTAAAGGCTGTGAATTTAAGCACACTAACTAAGTTGTTATGATATCAATAGGATTTACTTCCAAGTACACGTGTATAGAAAAATTCAGGTTGTTAAAAGGGTCTGTAGAGCTAGAGTACAATTTTTACTAAATATTTTCTGGAAATGTTAGCCCTATTCACATGTTATTCCCATGTAGGGCATTACTGTGTTGAAACATGAGCAGCACCACACTTGTAGCCCCACCCCCAGTGTTGCTTCTTCTTCCAACATCTGCATGGTGAGTGCAACTGTCTGCAAAGCAACCCCAGTGCATAGGGGCTCCACATAACTGAACACCTAGACTCATGCTCTGGGGTTCCTTTGCAGACAACAGCATTTAATGCATGGATCTTGGAGGAAGGAGATGTGATGTTAGGAGTGAGGCTAAAATCACGGCTCCAATACTACTGCTTCAGCCTGGGAATGCCCTACATGTGAGTAACCCGTGAATAGGATTATTGTTTCATCAGCAATAAGGCATGGAGGAAACGTGTGTGTGTGTGTGTGTGTGTGTGTGTGTTTTGTGTTTTTAGAGGTTGGGGGTTTCTTTGCCTTCATTGGATAAATATTTCTCTGGTTTAGAAAGCATCTGTTTTTGGGGGGCAAGCTGACAAGATAGATGCTTATGATGTGCCTTCTTCCTCCCCTTGACTTTCTAATACATTTGCAGACGCAGCTGCAATATCCAGGGTCCTGGAGCCATAGTTTCAAGGTCTCAGCACATGTGGAACTATATTTAGCTGCTACCTTATGATTGGTGTGGGAACCTTGCCCACTCAGCAAGTAGAAAAAATATTTGTTCTCCTGTACACATATTTGCTTCCTGTTGTAAACTTATACCTAAAGCATTTTCTGACTTTCATAGTGCTGTCATCTTGGGAAAAGATTGTGAAACCAAATCAAATGCTTCTTCAGGAAAATAAGAGTTTTTCAGTGGGCGGGTTCTCATATCACGCTAACCCACTCTACAAATAACCAACAGTGGGTTGTTTGTTTGCAGAACAACCCATGGTGTGCCCAATAAACAATTGGAGGACCTTCCCCCTCGGTCCTCCAATCTGTATCCCAGGGTACTTGGCAGCTAAAGTGAGCCCTTTTTTGCTCGCTGCAGCTTTTCCCCCTTTTCCCACCTTTTTCCCCCCAGATATCACATTTTTGTGATCTCCAAGTTGACAGCCAGTGACAGCCCCTCCAAAGTGCCCCCCAAGCAGCACATTGGAGGGGACTGTCACTGGTTTGCCACCCCTTTTTTTAATGTTTAAGTACAAAAAATTTGCGCACAATTTTTGTTACTTTTGTTTTTGGTTAGCTTTTTTAGTTGGACTTCTGCAAGTGCAGAGGTCCGAAATGGGAAGCTTCACAGTGGGCAATGTCCCTGGAGGTGTCTGCTGTCAAAGTGCAGCAGGCACCAAGCATGGACATTGACCCAGAGACATTCCAAATAGGTCCATTTTTAGTTTGCACTCTCTTGACTGCTGTCAAAAGGTGAGCTGTCAAGAGAAAGCAAAGCCACGAGTGATCTTTCCTTGCGAAAGCAGGTGGCCTATAGATCACCCCCTTCACAGTGAGATCCTCTTTTTATTTATTTATTTATTTATTTTGCTTAGACCTGACTGTTCTCAGTGTCTTCTCACTTTTCCACCATTTCCCAAGACTCTAGGTGCTCAGGAAGGTGGGAAAGTGCAAGCCACCCCCTTTATGTGAGCACAGATTTTTTGACAGCTAGCTGTCAAAACTCAGGCTTTCTTTTAAAATGGGGTTTTTGATAGGGCTACCCAGGGTTTTTTGACAAGGACATATAAATATGTGTATGCATGTCCCTGTCAAAAAAAAACCCCGATTACTCCTGTCAAAATCCCCATTTTAAAAGGAAGCCTGAGCTTTGACAGCTGTCAAAACTTCATGCTCCCATAAATGGGGTGGTTCACACTTTCCCAAGCACCTGGAAAGGACACAGAACCAAAAAAACTATAGGATCTCGCCACAAAGCGGGTGATCAACTGGCCATACAGCCATATGTCCCTGACCAAAAAAAACCCCATTGCCCTGTCAAAACCCCATTTTAAAAGGGATCCAGAATTTTGACAGCTAACTGAAAAGGGGATGGGATGCACTTTTGCACTTTCCCATGATGCTAGAGCCTTGGGGGAAAGTGCAAAATGTGCATCACCCTGAGGACTGTCAGGGCAAATATAAAAGATGAGGATCTTGCCACGAAGGGGGTGTAAATCTCACCACCCCCTTTTTGCTAGCAAAGATTACTTGTGCTTTTGATATCCCTTGACAGCTTGCCTTTTGACTGCTGTCGGGGGAAAGCAAAGTGGGGAAAAAACCTATTTAGAGCCTTTTGGGTCAGTGTGCAAGGTTGGTACCAGCTGCACTTTGACAGCAGGTAACCCACCCACCCCTGGCCAGTGCCCGGATGAGGCTTCCTATTTCGGACCCACAGAAGTGCACACCTCTGCACTTGGCATGTCCAAATAGAAAAATGAAAAAAAATGCGCCCATTTGAGGCACAATTTTTTTAAAAAAAAGGGTGGCCAACCAGTGGCAGCCCCTCCAATGTGCCACTTGGGCACTTTGGAAGGGCTGTTGCTGACGGGGGGTTGCCACTCTTGCCTCGCGCCTCACAGTTCCCGTGTATGCAAACGCCGGCCGGGGGACACCCCCGCAGTACAGCCACTCGCGGGAAGCACGCAAAGTGACCATGGACAACAGAGGGCTAAGCCCCTGCCACGTGTGGCCACCATGCTGTGCGAACAGCGGGCAGCCATCCCGCGGTGGCCTCCTGTGGTCTCACAAAGGGAGCAGCCCAGAGCGGCCGGAGCTGCGGCCCCTCCAGCCTGTAGGGGCAAACGGTCCCTCTGGGCATCCCGAGCTGCCGCCCCCTAGCACTGGGAGGCCCGCACTGCGGTGCGGGGACTGCAGGCTCCACCGGTGTCCGCCCACGCGTGCGGGGCGTAGGTCGTCTGCGGCACCCCGCCGGACCCCATGTGGTGCCTCCCCCGCTCACTGCCTGGGTCGTATGAACCGACCCCCACTGTGGGTAAAAGAAACCCTAGAACAGCCTATGGGTTCTCAGGGTGGCTTGTCTGAAAAAAAATACAAGCCACCGTGGGTGAAGTGGTCTGGGTTCAGATGACATGACAACCCACCATGTCTTGTTACCCACAATAGGTTGTCGTGTCGTCCGAACCAAGTCAAGTGTTTGCTTATTTTTAAAATTCTAGTTAGACGTTTTAGACAGAGTAGTGAAATATATTGAAAAGGCTATGGCCTGGATCCAAAGATGTCTTTCATGAGTGGAAGACCACTGCTGGTGCAAGGCCGTAGTCTCAGTTTCCCACTGAATTGTCTCAATTTCCACATCCTGCTGCAGCCCCCCATGCCTCATTACATGCTGTTGCAGACAGTCCCTCAGGAGTGGCTTTTGGGCAGGTCCAAGAGATTGTAGTGGTGGGGAGGAGCCAGGAAAGCCCTGTTGCAGAAGTAGAGTTCCACTTGTCTATCTCTAGATCCCACCCTATTTGTGGAACAATAATTGTAGCCTATTGAGTACACATGAATAAGCACTTGGCTGTAAACATTTGTTTTGAAAGCTAATGAATTGCCACTTAATTGTTCCAAGAGTAACTGTACCTGAGAAATACAAGCTTCATGCAAGACGTTTGGCCTATTCTTACCAAAGGGAATAGGCAACCATTTGCTGTTAGAAAATAACTTGCTGGATGTGGAGATTATACACTGTACAATAATTTATTTTAATTGTACATCGCCCAGGGTGGCCGGGTGACCGGCCAGATGGGCGATTGATAAATATAATAAATAAATATAATAAATAAATAACTACGCAGCCAGTATAAAGTAGTTAGTGTTTGGTAATGAACATGGGCAGAGTGTTTATCTGGAATTCCATACATTCCTATTTTTGCCTGCAGGCAGAGTCTATCCAATAAATATTAACCTGTGACCAACAGGTAGCAGAAATATCCATTATAGTACAAAAACTGTATGCTAGAGCAATAATGCTATTATTAAATTGCAGGCACATGAATCCACAGGTTATTTTTTTAGTATGGTGGGTTTGATTTTGGCTATTTTATTGTGTTTGTTTTGGGTCTAGTAAAGTTAGTTACCATGATTTCCTGATTTAATTTGTTAAATCCTTTCAAACTTAATTATAATAGGCAGGTTCCGCCCCCAAGCATGGCCCTCAAAAACAACAGAACTGATGTAGTTCCTCTGGGCAAGGAAAGAGGCAGGATATTCAGAGGCCATGGAGAGGTAGGTGCCCTACGTTTGATTAAGTGTAGGGCTGTAAGATTTTCCAGCATCCCAGGCTGGAGGGGGTTTTAAGATGGATCTGTGGAAACAATAGACACAGTGGAGTTACTGGCCTCATGGAAAGTGAAGGATCACAGTAGTTAGAGAGGCTGCTGCAACTGTTATTGTTGTGGAGTACTGTGCTTTTATTTAAACTAGCTCTTTGTGTTCAGGGATAGGGTAGAATAATATTGTTTCTTGCCCCAGCTTTTGGGGCTGGAGTGGGGGCTGTAAGTCAGATTAAATGAACAGAGAAATTATTGCTATTTCCAGATCAAGAGAAATGAACACCTTGCAGCCTGCTATTTGCAGAATACTTAATTTATGAAGCATCCGATTTTTATATTATGGTGGCAGAAAATACCTGAAAATAAATATCTATACCATTATTACCAGTAAAAGTCAAGATAAAATATTTACACCATAATGATATATTTTAGGTCCCACAATGTAAAGTTCTTAATAGAGGGAAATAGGAAAGTAAGTTCTTGAATGGAAACTTTGTATCAAGATTATTTTTCTATAAATAGCATCTGTGCTATTTTATATTGCATTGATTTACATAAATGCAAATGCCACAGAATGAAGAAAAATAAGAAAAGTTTATTTCGTACTGAGTACGAATCTTTCCATAAATCTGTCCTCTGAAAAACCAATGTCAAATGCTCTTAGGTTTCTGAAAACTTGCAATAGAGATTGAATTTTCCACAATTGTTTTTTTTTTTAAAAAAGGAATTGAAAGTAGAATTGAGGAGTGGGAACAATTCTGAGGCAATGGCCAGGTTTGCGTGACATGCTAAGCCACCCTGCAAATAAGCCACAGTGGGTTGTTTGTTCGTGGAACAGTCCACAGTGAGCCCAAAATACGATCTGGCTCACCATGGGCTGTTCTCTTCCTCCTTCCCCCTCGGTCTTCCAGCTGGTATCCCAGTACCATATTTTTCCGTCTATAAGACGCCCCCATGTATAAGACGCCCCCCACTGGACAGTTTCGCAACTGCACGGTTCTCTCCTCGGCTTACTTCCATGTATAAGACGACCCTCAATTTTTAGTTTAACAATTTTAGGAAAAAGTATAGTCTTATACATGGAAAAATACTGTATCTTTCATGGCAGAACCCATCTTGTTTCGTTCTCCCTACTCTGATCACTACCCCTTTTTGTTCGCTATTCTTATTTTCCAGAGCCTCAAAAATGTGCAATTGCAGTTGTATTTTTTTAAAAAATGTTTGGCCCCAGAAATGTGCGCAAATGTATTCCTTTTTTTTTATTTATTAGTATGCACTTCCAGCTCTCCAGTATATGCACTGGGCGATGTCCTTATAATTTTCAGCTGTCAAAGGGAGTGAAGTGCAGTTGGTAGTATAGATGGAAATTGAGAAGGCAAGATTGCATATAGGCAAATTTGCCCAGATGTCAAATCACCTGGAAAGGTGAGGAAAGCAGGAGAAGTAGGTGCATCAAAAAGGGGGTGATGACAAGATAACTTGTCAAATTTGCGCTTTCCCCCCCCCCGGGAAATACATGCAAATTTCATGGCTGAGAAGTAAATGGAGGGAAAACTTATGTTATACTTCCCCTCCATTTACTTCTTAGCCATGAAATCTGTGTATTTCCCCTCCATTTACTTCCCACCCATGAAATTTGCATATATTTCCCTGTAAAAAAAACCCACAAATTTTCCAGACAGTAAAAAAAAAAAACCTTAGAGGTGGCAGAACAGGACAGAGCTAATGGGGTGCAAGCACCAGTGGGACTTACACCCCCCCCCCCCCAAGTAGCCCCATTCACTCTGTCCCCTTCCGCTGCCTTCTCAGGGTTTTTTCTTTAGAACTGTCAGGGAACCACAGTAACCACAGCAGTAACTGCTCTGAAAAGGAGCCGCAAAAATGCGGGAAGGAGGGCAGGTTAATATCTCCCCTTTCTGGAGTAGTTGGAAACTCGGGGAAGTGTTGAAAATGTGGAGGACACTGAGAACTGTCAGCTCAACACTTGAAATCAGGAGGATTACACTGCTAAGTGGTAGATCTTGTTGCCACCCCCTTTCAGTGCACCTACTTTCCCCCTCTTTACTATTGATTTTCAATTGACAGCTCGGAAACTCTGCACAACTTAGTCTTTATGCAGCTTCACCTTGCCAGTCTCCATCTATGTTACCAAGTGCACTTCACTCCCTTTGACAGCTGAAACTCACAAGGACATCAACCAGACAAGACTACAGCAATACCTTGGATTGCAAGCATAATTCGTTCCGGAAACGTGCTTGTAATCCAAAGCACTTGTATATCAAAGCGAAATTCCCCATAAGAAATTTGTACACATATTTTTAATTTAAGCTGCAATAAAGAATGATAGTGTAAAGTCTTCATTTTTCTTGACCGTACTACAGTACTTGTATTGCAAGACGTCGCTTGTTTATCAAGTTAAAATTTATTTTAAAAATTTGCTTGTCTTGCAAAACATTTGCAGACCAAGTTACTTGCAATCCAGGGTTTTACTGTACATATATTAGGCAGCTGTAAGTGCACACTTGGCGCACTTCTTAAAGACCAACAAAAAAATTTTTTTAAAGGAAGATATTTCCACATATTTCTGGGGCCGAAATATTTTTTAAAATAGGTGGCGAACCAGTGACGGTTGATCTAAAGTGCCGCTTGGGCATTGGTGGAGGGGCTGTCACTGGCGGCGGCATGGGCAGGATTGCAAAAAGCAGCAAGGGCTTTTTCTGCTCTTGCTGAGCAGCTCACTAGACAATCCCCACAACCTAGGATGGAATTGGTCTCCCAGGTTTGGATGATACGACAACCCATCATGGGTCGAACAACCCCTAGAACAATCCATGGATTGTCAGGGTAGCTTGTTGCCTGAAAATAAGCCACCCTGAGGGAAGTGATCTAAGTTCGGATGACACAACCACCTACCATGGCAAGTTACCCATGATGGGTTGCCATGTCATGCAAACCCAGTCATTATCACACACTGTTTCTTCCCTTATACACTTTGCCCTAGCACCAGTTCTGTATTTCCGGAATTAGACCCACACAATTGGCCTTACCTGGTACACTGCTCCATTATTTCTCATGTTGTCTGCTTTTTAACTAAATGGCAAAGGGTAAGTTACTGGCTTATGCCATGTTCATTGGAATGGAGGGAAGTTGTAGAAACACTCAATACTAGTGCAGAAAGGGGCGGGTATACTGCTGATTGTAGTCTGAGAAACCAAGGGTTATTCCCAAGTTGCATGAGGAAAATGTAGTATGTGAATAAGACTACTTAACTACAATAGAATTCGTTCTGCTCAGGAAAAGAAAATTCTTTCTAGAGTAAATAAAGTGTATATTTCTAAACATACAGTCATCATTACATTAGCCTTAGTCTTTCAAGCAGCTAGATTATGTTAGATAAATTCCTTAGTAGTCTACTTCTAAGTCTCCAGTGAACATTTGGTCATATCCCAAAGCCTTCTGTAATTAAGTACATCTGGAAGCTTCTGCTTTACAGATTGAAACTCACTGAGTAACCAGGCATTTGGGAAAGGATCTATTGACATCCATCCATTTGACCTTTACTTCTATGAGAGAGACTACATGAGTTTGAACAGTTAAAGTTGATTATGATCTGAAGAAGGGTAGATATTTGGTTGACTTACAAATAAATTTGCTCTCTCTTAAGAGAATGTGTAATGTCTACTTGTAGATAAACTTTCCGGAGACCGAATAAAACAAGTGATGGAACACATCTGGAAACTTCAGGAGTTCTGTAACAGCATGGCTAAGCTTGATATTGATGGATATGAATATGCTTACCTTAAAGCTATAGCCCTCTTTAGTCCTGGTAAGGCATTTGGTAATTATTTCAGTAGCCTTCCCTTGTCTTAAATGCTGTTTAGATGTTGAATTTTCAAGAAGCTAATAGTCTGGTGAAGAATAATACTACTGAATGGGCTATAAGAAGACACTTTGTGACATATTTCAATTAGTAATGAACTGGTTTATTGCATTGACTTTTAACTCTTGATTTCAGTGGGATTTACTTTTATGTGTCCTGTTTAAGATCAAAATATTAGCCACACATTTTCTTAAGAGCCAATCTGTCCTAATCTAAAATAACTCCAGCAGCATGAAATTCAAGAAGCTTGACACTTGCGGGTTGTCCTAGTGCAGATACTGTAAGGCCGGCCTGCATAGCACTGTGTGCTAAACCAGCCATCCCAGAGGGAAAGCCTTAATAGGGGGATATAGCATGCAGGCTCTTACATTAACTATCCCTATGCTAGAAGAATTACCAGATGACACAGTTATCATTGTTGTTGATTTTCAGTCCATCTATTTTACAGAGGCATCTGAGGTTTGGGGCAAGGCTCTGCTTGAACAATTGTCAATATTTTGTGTTGGATTTAGAATAAAGAATGGTTAACAGAAATATATCTGGTAGCTTTTAAAGTGGCTGAAAAGAATCTTTTGTTAACATTTTTTAATTAAGACAATCACCCCAAAACCATGGAAAATGCTAACGTCTACTACTGAAAGTCTACTACTCTGGATCTACTTTCCAATAAACATTGAGAAAACCAAAGGTAAACAGGATTCCCCCAGCCCCTGTAACTGGTTGACAAGGACAATGGATTATTAAAAGTAGATAAGGCTTAAAATATGGACTGGCTCTTGTCTACAAGAGAGTTTAAATCCTTCTCATTCATGATGGCTGAGATGAAGATTCTGCTGATCAGATGAATATATATGGAATTATGATTTAGCAGGGAAAACGATAATAAACATTTCTGCAACACTTGACAGAAATGATAAAGGGACTGGAAACAAGGCCCTATGAGGAGAGACTGAAAGAACTGGGCATGTTTAGCCTTCAGAAGAGGAGACTGAGGGGAGATATGATCGCACTCTTCCAGTATTTGAAGGGATGTCACACAGAGGAGGGCAAGGATCTCTTCTCGATCATCCCAGTTTGCAGGACACGGAATAATGGGCTCAAGTTACAGGAACCAAGATTCCACCTAAACATCAGGAAAAACTTCCTGACTGTCAGAGCAATAAGACAATGGAATCAACTACCTAGGGAGGTCGTGGGCTCTCCCACTCTGGAGGCATTCAAGGTGCAGCTGGACAGACATCTGTCAGAGATGCTTTGACCTGGATTCCTGCATTGAGCAGGGGGTTGGACTCGATAGCCTTGTAGGCCCCTTCCAACTCTACTTTTCTATGATTCTATGAAATACATGTGCAGTCACACACAACTGTGTGAAGGATGTACTCCACATGAAAAGCCATTCTTCTGGAGACTAATGTGAAGAAGCCTACTTTCACCATGGAACCACAAAACAACATTTGGTGGCTCAGAAACCGCATTTGCACAGTGCAGTTTAAAGCATCAATCCAATGGTGGCTGTTTGTGAACGTGGATGAGATTAGGAGACCATAAAACAATAAGGTTGAGGAAGTATCTCTTCCTCTTTTTGAAGTTTAAATTAGTTACAGACTGTTCTGGCATAGAACATCTTTCAAACCTTAATTAACGAGTTGCAATCTTGGGGCATTTCTTTTACCAAACAGATAAGTAGTATCTGTCATCTTCAACAGTGTAGGTTAGAAAAACACATCACTTCTGAGAAGTTGATCCCGTGTCTATATAATGTTTCTAGACTAGGTAGATACCAACAGGCTCACAGAGGATCTCAGTTTGGGGAGTGGGGAATAAGAGTAGTGCACGTTTTCTGCATCAATCTCCTATTCCCTCTCTCCCTGCTCCCATAAACAAAATCAGGGTGGAGGACAGCGACACAGCTTTTAAGCATGTTTGTCAAATCTTTGTTTGCTTTTTCCTAATCATGGAGATGGAGAAGATTCATGCAGTCGTAATTTTACTCAGCTTTTCTATAATTACCGGTAGCTATTGTATAACTTGTACAGTTTTCACTGAAAATAATGCAGTTGCAGAAAATGCATAGGGAAATTTTAAAATCATTTTTTTTCAAAGGATTTTTTTTCTTGCATTGAATATTTTGCCCCTTTGGCTCTTTTCTCTGCTGTATGGCATTTATATGACATATTCATAAATCGCCCCTCAACCCACAAGCGATAGACAAAATTCAGACAAAAATACAGCAATAAAAACAGAATAAAACAAATACGTGATAATGATAAATGAAAATGAGAGCCAGAACATACATTACAATAAAATCAGAAAGTGACTTTACAAAGCATTAAAAGCTTGATGGAACAATATAGTCTAAACTTTAGACTCTAAAGCATAATAAAGAAGGAGCTAGTCTGACCTGCTTAGGGACTGTGGGGCAATGATCCTACCTATGGGGTTGCTTGTTTTTAGCAATGTAGATATTTCAGAGCCTATGAAACTCCCTACCATAACTCACAGTGCCCCATGTTGACCCTTTTCTGCTGCCCTAAATTCTCTTAGAATACTTTAAAACCTAATAGCTTAGTATAAGAGGCTTAGGCATGAGATGAGCACCAACACTAGAGACTGTACCTGGTTTGCACAATGCAACAGCCCACCATGGCTTAATTTACCTGTGGGGGCTGTCGCATCATACCAGGCGCCATTTTTGCATGGTGCCTAAGGGCGCCCAGCTTGCTGTGGTTTGCTCTGACACATGAACCCAGCTGGCAGGGACTGTTTGAGGGTAAGACATGGTTTGTTTTAGGGTTATTTGAAGGTTGCCTAACCCTCAAACAACTCCACAAAGTTGGGTGGAACAGCTAATACTCTGGAAGACAGAAACAAAGTGACCTTGATAGGCTGGAGCGCTGGGCCGAAAACAACAGAATGACATTTAATAGGGATAAATGCCAAGTGCTGCACCTAGGGAGAGGAAACCAAATGCAGAGTTACAGAATGGGGGACACTTGGCTCAACAATACTACAAGTGAGAAGGATCTTGGAATTGTGGTAGATCACAAACTGAATATGAGCCAGCAATGCGATATGGCTGCAAAGAAGGCAAATGCTATTTTGGGCTGCATTAATAGAAGTATAGCTTCCAAATCGCGGGAAGTGATAATTCCCCTTTACTCAGCACTCTAGTTAGGCCTCATCTTGAGTACTGCGTCCAGTTCTGGGCACCACACTTTAAGAAGGACGTAGACAAACTGGAGAGGGTTCAGAGGAGGGCAACAAGGATGATAAAGGGACTGGAAACAAGGCCCTATGAGTAGAGACTGAAAGAACTGGGCATGTTTAGCCTTCAGAAAAGGAGACTGAGGGGAGATATGATCGCACTCTTCCAGTACTTGAAGGGATGTCACACAGAGGAGGGCCAGGATCTCTTCTCGATCATCCCAGTTTGCAGGACACGGAATAATGGGCTCAAGTTACAGGAATCCAGATTCCACCTAAACATCAGGAAAAATTTCCTGACTGTTAGAGCAATAAGACAATGGAATCAACTACCTAGGGAGGTGGTGGGCTCTCCCACTCTGGAGGCATTCAAGGTGCAGCTGGACAGACATCTGTCAGGGATGCTTTGACCTGGATTCCTGCATTGAGCAGGAAGTTGGACGCGATGGCCTTGTAGGCCCCTTCCAACTCTTACTTTTCTATTATTCTACGACACGACGAACCATGGCAAGCCGGACGCCCACAGTTGCCATGCACAGCATGACAGCCCTCACCGGTAAATTAAGCCACGGTGGGCTGTCGTGACATGCAAGCAGGCCCAGTATGAACTATTAAGCTAAGAGGTTTATTAAGGGGTACCGCGTTTCCCCTGAAAATAAGACCTACCCCGAAAATAAGACCTAGTACTATTTTTGGAAATTGCTAAAGTATAAGACCTACCCCGAAAATAAGACCTAGTGTCTTATGATGATGTTCCAGAAGAAAATGACATGACTATTTGAATAAATGTACGGTATATTTTTGTACATGAATAAATGTAGACTGTTGTACATGAATAACTGTGGATTGCTGTACATTAAAAAAATAAGACCTACCCCGAAAATAAGACCTAGTGTGGTTTTTTTGAGCCGAAATAAATGTAAGACAGTGTCTTATTTTGGGGGAAACACGGTATTTTGGACATGAGGGACTAGAGTGTTGTTCAAATTATAGGATGGGAATGCTTAAATGTTCATAAATTAAATATCCTTGGTTACCGTATTAATAAGAGAGTCTTCCCTGCTAATAAGCTCTCCATAGCTTTCCCCCCAGATCCGCTTCCCTAAACCCCACCCCAGCCAATCCCTCACAGCAAGGAATGGATGCTGTACAGCAGTCTTCCTCTGCCTTCAGCCTCTCCTGTTGTCCCTGGCTCCTGGGACGATGACACTGCATCAGGGGTCACTTGCTGAAGCTCCTTCTGGTCCGACCTCTCACTGAATCCCGTCGTGTTGCGCTCTGCTGCCTGCTTGAAGCATCACCACAATCTCACAGCCGGCCTCCTGCTCTCCAGTCACCAGCTCTGGATCCCAGGTCTCCAGAAGAGTTCTCCTAAGCTGGCTTTCTCTTTTCCCAGCTCTGAGCACAGCTCCCTTCAGCTAACTACAGTCATGCCTTGGATTGAGAGCATAATTCGTTCCGGAAACGTGCTTGTAATCCAAAACACTCCTATATCAAAACGAAATCCCCCCCCCAAAAAAAATTGTACAGAGATTTTTAATTTAAGCCGTACTACAGTACTTGTATGGCAAGACGACGCTTGTATATCAAGTCAATTTTTAAAAAATAAATATTTAAAAAATTGCTTGTCTTGCAAAACGCTCTCAAACCAAGTTACTTGCAATCCAAGGTATTACTGTACCAGTATGCTGTCTCTCTCCCGTCCACTCTGCAACTGGCTCTAACAGACTCCCTCCTTTTTTAAATCAACTGGCCAATCATTTCCCCCATGGAAATCCCAACTGCCAATCATCTTTGTTCACCCACCTGACCAATCAAACCAAACGTAACTTCTCTGTCTAAACGTTTTAAACTGCTTAAAGGCTCCCTTCTTAATCCACTGTAACCAAGGCAACCACAACTGTTTAAGGCTTCATAGTGACAGAGTTAGGCCTCTGGCCTATTCAGATGCATTATAGTCACACAGTGGTCACACAAAAGTTTTTAAACAACACAGCATAAGCAAACATTTATATTCATACACTTCCCAGGGAGGGAGTTCCACAATTAGGGTGCTGCTACAGAAAAGGCCATCTCAAGTACCCACCAACCTATTCTATGATTCTAAGTGTGATTTTTATGCACTTTGGAAAAGTACTATATAAAAGTTTAATAATGAACAGAGGAAAATACTTTTAAAATTAACATGAGCCCTAGCATTGATTAATGCCCTTAAGTAACAGGGGGTACCTTGTATTTACGACCGAACTTCTTGACTGAAGGTTGCTGTATGGTACCAATAGCCCACTTTTCTGAACAGTTGAATAGAAAAGTGTGAACTTTAGCCTGGAAGTCAAATTAGATTTTGATAATGGCTAGTAACAGTAGCAGCCTTTTTAAGAAAGGGAAAATGCTATTTCCTATTACATCCAACTCATAATAATTTTGGATTGGTTAAGAAGAATATTACCTTGTCTAACAATGCAATTGGCTACAACAGTTAATTCCATTATTAGGGCAGAATCCAATGCTGCCCATTTGCTAGTGGAGCTGGCCACTGATTCTCCCTTATGCAAGCTCCGCTAACCTGCCCCCTTCCAGAAATAAGTGATTCTGCTTGTTTCAGGTTACCCCTGAAGTGCTAAATTACTGTTCCACAAGTGGTGGGAGTCGCTTGCGGAATTGAACTAACAGGGCTGGCTGTGCACGCAAGGGCAGCGTTGGATTTTTAAAAATAATTCTATCCCGCCTATCATGTACAACGTATTCAGGCAGTGTACAACAATAAAACTTATATATATATATATATATATATATACATACACACACACACACACACACACACACATTATGGCTGAAACAAAGCACAATTATATAACAGAATCAGTAGGCCATAATCTAAAAATCATAACAACAAACGTCATAAATCAGTAAACGTTGAGGCGTATGAAAAAGCTTTCAACATGTGCCTAAACTGAAATAATTGGCATGTGTTTTATTTCTGGAGGGAGAAGATTCCAGAGAGTGGACATCACTACAGGGAATGTTAATGATATCCATTATTTAGCATTTTGGAATGAGTGTCTGAGTGTTAGGATACTCTTTACAGCTAAGAATAGCAAGTATAAGCTATACAAACTTTTGTATGAGTTTTTGAATAGAAAAACAAAAAAGAGGCTTGTGGTATCTTGGGCTGCAATCCTATACGCACTTACCTTCAAGTAAGTGAGTTAAATGGGGCTTACTTCTGAGTAGACATGAATAGGATTGCACTGTTAAAGACTAACATTTATTATGCCATATTTTTTGTGCATTAGTGTCTACTTGGTCAGGTGCATGATGTATTATCCTCAGCAGTGGTATGTGTATATACAGGTACATACATACATACACTCATGCATATAGAGGGGGGAAATTGTAAATGGTGTCAAATGGCAATGAAATGCAAAAATTACAGTCTGTTGACAATTCTATGTAAAGCTTATGATAAGCACAGTGGCCATTCATATCAGTAGTAATTGGTGATTACACAATCATCCTAGCTTTGCTAAGTTAATTAACACCTATAGTAGGATATGAAACCATTGTCTTTATTCATACGCAAGTGGATAGAATCAAACTTCTTGATAAGTTCTGTTCTGGCAATTTCACACTGGAGTCTCCTATTGAAATTACTTTGTTTGGAGAATGGCAACTTTCAGATCAGCAGTGGCCCTGGGAAAATGAAATGATCTCCCACTTATTTGTGAATGTTGCCATTTCTGTTGTCAGATTTGTGACCATGTATTCTTTTGCACAGAGACTAGAAACTGACCTGTTTGTCCTATGTAGAAATCAGAAGGGCATCACTGGCAGGATGGTAGCTTATATCGCCTCTGGACTTATTATAATAGAAGTTTCTAATAAAAAATCAATGTCACATCCTTCAGTACAAGTAAATACACAGTGAAATGTTTTCGTTTTCTTTAGATCACCCTGGACTGACAAGTTCCAGCCAAATAGAAAAATTCCAGGAGAAAGCTCAGATGGAATTACAAGATTATGTTCAAAAAACCTATCCAGAAGATACTTACAGGTATTTTATTTTAGGGTCAGTTTTGTTTTTTGGGGGTTTTGCCAAGATTTACAAAACTGCAAAAATATAATATTAAAACAGTGGGCACAATCCAGCCAAAGCCACTTTGAGGTCCTGTTTGTGTCCATGGGAGAGCTTTAGGCTACAATCCTAAACACACCAGGAAATAAGCCTTATTGCTTCTTAGTTGACGGGCATATGATTGCTCTGTAAATTAATGTACTTTCCTCTAACGGAAATCAATGGAGCCCAAAAGTGCTTAACTTTGAGTAGATTCTGCCCAGTGTCCGTAAAATCCATGAGTAAAACAAAACATTTATGCTTAAAGATTTGTGAGCAGTGGTAACTTTGCAGAACAGTTTGTTAAAACCGTGAAAACATAACATAAAATAATAGGAGCCTTATTGCTACGTTCATAAAAGCAGAACAAAGAATAATGGAGAAATTAAAATCTTCTTAATGTTTGCATTTAGACACCACCATTTATATGGTTTCTTTCCTCATTTGTAAAAACAGTGAGGTAGATATGAAAAAATAGAAGTGTCTAAAATTCTTCTGTTACATTTATTCTTCTTATTTTAACACTATTATTTACTTCATTTCTATACTGCCCAATAGCTGAAGCTCTCTGGACAGTTCACAAAAATACACACCACAATACAAGATCATAAAACCCTAATATAAAATCTCTAACATACAAAATTTAAAACAATTTAAACAGCTAAAAAACAGTTACTATAAAATACTGGACCTGATAAAAAAACAACTGACATGAGTGCCCCATCATATGCTATCAAATGCCTGGAAGTAGAGGACAGTCTTAACCTGGCACTGAAAAGATAACAGTGTTGGTGCCAGGCAGACCTAAGTTTTAAAAAATATTCCTCACTCCAAGTAAAGTTTTGTTGCTGAAATTGGTACCTTCTTTGTTCTGCTTTAGATGACCAGTGTCCTGTTCCATCAGGCTTTTAATGTTTAATGTTTTGCCGCTCACAAATTTTACAGTATTGTTTTGTTCCTTGGGTTTTATGTGAACTTTTAATGTTTGTATTGTTTTATTGCAAAGGCCTTGAGCACCTGCTAGGCAGGGGATGCAGTTTTATAAATCTAATAATAAATTAATAAATAATATTATTCTGCATTAATATTGTCAAATTCCCAGGATTTTCTGTTACTCTGGCTGGACCTGACCCTTTTCAATGTCCTGTATCTTTTCCACTCTTTCCCAAGACTCTAGGTGTTTGGAAAAATGCAAGCCACCCCATTTACAGGAGCACAGAGTTTTGACAGCTAGCTGTCATATGTATATGTCCCTGTCAAAAATCCTGGGTTGCCCAGTCGAAAACTCCATTTTAAAAGGAAGCCTGAGTTTTAACATCTAGCTGTCAAAACTCATTTCTCCTGTAAATAGGGTGGCTCACACTTTCCCACTTTCCCAACCACCTAGAGTCTCGGGAAAGGGTAGAAAAGATGCAGGGCACTGAGAAGTCAGATTCAGACAAAAAAATTAGAGGATCTTGCTGCGAAGGGGGTGATCTACTTGCCACCCCCTTTCACAAGCAAAGATCACTTGCAGCTTGCTTTCCCTTGACAGTTCGTTTTTTGACAGCTGTCGGGGGGAAAGCAAAGTAAAAAATAACCCTATTTGCAGCCTCTCTGGGCCAATGTCCATGTGGTGCCTGCTGCACTTTGACAGCAGATACCTCCCGCGATATTGCCATTTTGGACCCCCAAACATCCATACCTCTGCACTTGCGCAAGTCTGACTAAAAAAAAATAAAATTTACCCCAAAAATTGTGCAAATTTCTTGTGCTCAAAAAAAGGGGGGGATGGCAAACCAGTGACAGCCCCTCCAATGTGCCCCTTGGATGTTAACTTGGAGATCACAAAAAATGATCTCCTGGGGGGGAAGTGTGTGTGTGGGGGAGCTCTTGCAAGCACAAAGGGGCTTGCAATTGGCAAGGGGGACACCAAACCAGTGACGGTCATCACACCAAACCAGATGCCGCTTGGGCATCAGTAGGGCAGCTGTCACTGGCGGTGGCCCGGGCGAACTCAGCAAGAGCGGTAACAGGGTTTTGCCACTCTTGCTGAGCGGCTCGCTCAGCACATCACACAACCCACGATGGGGTCAGTCGCCCAGGTTTGGACAACATGACAACCCATCATGGGTTCAACAAGCCCAGGAACAAACCATGTGTTGTCAGGGTGGCTCGTAGTCCTCAAACAAGTCACCCTGCGGGAAGCAGTCAGGGTCCACATGCCACGACAACCCACCGTGGCTTGTCACCCACGATGGATTGTTGTGTCATGCGAACCCAGTCTCTGTCTCTTACTTGGAACGTGAAGCATATAATGAACCCCACCACCTCCATAGCTAAACCACACATGGTATAACCTGATCCTATGCCTGTTACTCAGAAGTAAGTCTTCTATGTTCAATAAAGAGAATTCCAAACTATGTATTGTATCCAAGAAATCGCAGCCTTCACAGACAAAACATGGGAGATGAGAGACGAGAGAAACAAAACATGCAGAAAACCAGGAAGGCAGGCATTCTTCTCCTCCCCTTCCACACTTTACAGCTGCTACATTCCTGATATGTTAGAACAACAACACCCACTTAAGTCATTATGAAATCATAACTACAGGGTTAAAATGGAGTTTGCTTCTGTTGCCCTGTTGCTAAAGACATTTACTTGGGAGTAAGCATCATTTGTTGTAGACAGGGATCATATACAGTCCCTTGCAGAAATATTCACCCCCTTTGACTTTTCCGCATTTTGTTGTGTTACAACCTGGAATTAAAATGGATTCAATTGGCATTGTTACCATTTGATGTACACAAGATACCCAACACTGTGATGGTGCAAAATATTTTTTATCATGGCACAAAAGTTAAGTAAACAAAAACAAACTGACACTTGTTGGTTGTATAAGTATTCACCCCCGTTGCTGTGACATGTCTAAAGAAGCCCTGGTGTAACCCACTGCCTCCAGAAGTCACATAGTGTACAGTAAGTAGTTGAATGGAGTCCACCTGTGTGCATTTCCAGTGCCACATGATCTCAGATTAAATACATGTGTTCCTAGAAGGCCCCAGAGTTTGTGGGAGAGCATAACTAAACAAACAGCATCATGAAGACCAAGGAACTATCCAAACAACTCTAGGATAAAGTTGTGCAGAAGCACCAATCAGGGTTGGGTTATAAAAATTATCCCAAACTATGAACATCTCCTGGAGCACCATTAAATCCATTATTACAAAATGGAAAGAATATGGCTGAACTGCGACTGTGCCTGGAGAAGACCATCCAGCAAAACTCAGTGACCGGGTAAGGAGAGCATTAGTCAGAGAAGCAACCAGTAGACCAGTGGTAAGTCTGAAGCAGCTAGAGAGATCCACAGCTGAGATGGGAGAAACTGTCCATGGGACAACTATCACCCAGACGCTCCACAAAGCTGGACTTTATGGAAGAATGGTGAGAAGAAAGCCATTGCTGAAACAAACCCATGCCAAAGCCTGTTTGGAGTTTGCAAAAAGGAATGTGGGAGACACAGCAAACGTGGGAAAAGGTTATCTTGTCTGATGAAACCAAAATTGAACTTTTTGGCCTTGCTGCATAACGCTATGTTTTGCAAAGCCAACAGTGCTCATTGCCCTGAGAACACCATCCCCACGATTAAGCATGGTAGTGATAGCATCTTGTTGTGAGGATGCTTTTCCTCAGCAGGGAATCGGTAACTGTTCAGGATTGAGGGCAAGATGGATGGAGCCAAATACAGGGCAATTCTAGAGAAAAACCTGTTTCAGCCTGGAAATGACCTGGGACTGGGGCGGAGGTTCACCTTCCAGCACGACAATGACCCTAAACACACAGCCAGAGTAACACTGGACTGGTTTAAAAACAAGAATCTGAAAGCCTTAGAATGGCCCAAGCAAAGCCCAGACCTCAATCCGATGGACAGTCTGTGGCAAGATTTGAAAGTTGCTGTTCACCAACCATCCCAATCCAACCTGACAGAGCTGGAGCAATTTTGCCAGGAAGAATGGGCAAACATTGCAGGATCCAGAAGCGCAAAGCTGAGAGAGACTTACCCAAGAAGACTCGCAGCTGTCATTGCTGCCAAAGGTGCTTCTACCAAGTATTGACTCAAGGGGGTGAATACTTATGCAACCAACAAGTGCCAATTTGTTTTTGTCTACTTAACTTTTGTGCCACAATAAAAATATTTTGCCCCTTCACAGTGTTGAGTATCTTGTGTACATGAAGTGGTACCAATGCCAAATAAATCCATTTCAATTCCAGGTTGTAACACAGCAAAATGTGGAAAAGTCAAAGGGGTGGGTGGGTGAATACTTCTGCAAGGCACTGTTTATTTAAAATAAAAAATAACAAAATATAAAATAAGTACCGGTATCTGTAACCATGTACAGTACATAGATTTCCCCATGGAAAGCTGGACAGGTTCAGTGATAGTGATCATGGCATTATTTGTATGGGAATGAATTGCAGTTATGCAGGATTTAAGGAAATCTTTTCTGTGGCGGTCCCTGTACTGTGGAACTCTCTCCCGAGTGACCGCCGCCATGCCACCTCTCTGCTGAGCTTCTGCTGCTCACTAAAAATTGTATTCCCGCTGTTCAGGCGGGAATATGGGGTGGGCTAAGATTTTAAAATTTTATACTGTTTTAAATGTATTTTATCCTGTTTTTATCTTATGTACATCGCCCAGGGTGGCCGGTTTGCTGGCCAGATGGGCGATAAATAAATGTAAATAATAAATAAATAAATAAATAAATAAGGAAAGGCACTTGGTATATTCTTAGAGGTGCTTGTCTTGTTACATCACAATCCTTTGCACGTTTACCTGAACATTTACTGAACTCAGCAAAACTTACTTCCTAGTAAAAATGCATAGGTTGTGGCTGTAACAAGAGGAAAAAAGTAGGTGCAGAAGGAATGAGAAACACAGACTTAAGACAGGAAAAAAGATAATGAGAGCAAGTGTGTGAACAATAAGAGAGGCAAAATTAAGAGAGGGAGAAGCAGAAGGAATAAGAGAAAAGATATCCACAGAAACAAGAGAAACTTCAGTCCTCTGCACACACTTACCTGGGAGTTAGCCCCACTACTATAGTGGAATTTACTTCTGAGTAAACATGCACAGACTTGGTCTGCAACTGTCTAAAAGGAAAGAGGAATAAATGGTGAAACAAAAATTAAGAACAAAATAAAGAAATTGGGACGTGGGATAATGTACCTGCATTTATTGGTGGATGGTTCCATTTGCCTCTCTTAGGTGGAAAGAAAGATGGCTGGGCTGATTTCATTCCAAATGACAGCTGCTGGGACAGCTGGTTTGGGCGTGGGTGCTTAGGATGTCTAGCAAACCAGGATTCGAGGCTGCTCATGTATTAATCCCCTCAGCAAACACACACCTCTTGAAGAAGAGGGTAATCACAACTGCTCATTCTGTTTCTCCTTTGCTGTCTGGCAAAGTGTCTAATCTTCTGCTGGCTACATACCCACCTTTTTGCTGCTGCCATCCAAATCACTACTCTGTTTCCCGCAAATGGGTCTAAATTATTTCATTACACATATTTTTTAGTTGCTATAGAATATGGTAACTTGAGAGCTGTACTGTACCTGTATGTATTCTACTGACTTTATTATTTCAGGCTAGCCCGGATTCTAGTACGTCTGCCAGCACTTAGATTGATGAGCTCTAGCATTACTGAAGAACTCTTTTTTACTGGGCTCATTGGAAATGTTCCAATTGACAGCATCATCCCCTACATCCTGAAAATGGAGACCGCAGAGTATAATGGCCAAATAACAGGATCATCCTCCTAGAAGGGATCAGTGCATCTTGATGGATCTGAGTAATCATGATTGGATTCTGTGTACAAATATTTCCAACATGTTCCATCTTATCGTAAAAATTATTCTTGTCTGTATTCAAAGACAAGATTTTTTTTAAAAAAAAAAACTTGTGCAAAAATCTTTTTCTAGGACCTACTTCTGTCAGAAGAAATATTTTAATGCCTTTTGCTGAACAGGCTACAGTGAATTGCTGAACAGGCCATTAACATGCTTTTATCTAGAACTGATCAGTGAGCAAAAATAGGTTCTATAATGCTAGAATACTAACTAAATTAAGAACATTGTCTTGGATCCAAAGAACTGCTGGTGGAGTTCTGCTCATGCAGTGGGCCTCTCCTGCCCCTCCTACTTGTAGCCCTTCATGCACCCCCCCCCCCAAAGCCACTCCTAAGGGTCTGAGGACCCTCAAGAATGGCATGCAATGCAGCATGGTCGGTTGCTGCTGGCAGGAAGAATTGGCAACTCATCCACTCTTGAAGAAACAGAAATGTGTTCCACTTGCTGAAAGGGCTTTTTGACTCCAAGCCTGTATTTTATTATATATATAAAACAGGCTTGGAGTCAAAAAGCCCTTTCAGCAAGTGGAACACATTTCTGTTTGTTCAAGAGTGGATGAGTTGCCAATTCTTCCTTCCAAATATATATATATATTTCAAATTTACTATCTAAATTACCACGATATAGTGATTATCAGCACTTTCAAAGCACTTCTTGTTAAAGCTATGACATGGTCATCATCCTGCTTGTATGAGCAGGGTAAATGAATAATAGCATTTTAACTACAGACATGCTAGTGATTTCTATGAAAACGTGAAGAGCTGTGGAAGACAATCATTTATGCTATGAAATTTCAATTGTATGCATTTATTAGTATTGTGATTCTTTCAAGGATATTTCTATACTATTTGAAATTAAATGTGGCTAAATTAATGTAAATGTTTACAGCATAAGTGAAACATAATATTTATGGCTCAGTTGACAGCATAATAGATGCTGTAGAAGTTATTCACTGAAAACAACATACTAACTTCTTGCCTTTGTAATGAGGAACCTTTGAAATGTTTAAGAGGTTCAGTACCAGCCTGGTGCTGTTTACATTTGACTGCTGTATTATAATATGCCTTTTTTTATTATGGCGCAACTGTCAGTTTCAGTAACAACTATATGCCCTGTAGTACTTATATATACATTATAATTTCAAACTCATTCCTTCTTCTGAGTCTTGAGAAGACTGATTTTGGCATATCACATAGTGGTACAGCACAGTGATTACTGCAGAATGTGAGGCGTAGCCTTCTTCCTAAGGGTCAGAAACACTTCCTTAGGGTGCAATCCTATGGGGAAGCCCACCGCAAGCCCCCCCGAACTCCAAGGCGTACGGGCATCAAATGCAGAGGGGGAGGAGCGGCAGAGGTGATCTTTGTCTCCCCACTCCTCTTATTCTGCATTTTTCCTTGACTGCCATTTTCAGCTGTCTAGCAGTGGCGCTTCGAAAGAGACGGAAAGAGGCTGGAGCGGCTTCAGGACAGCTCGTATCCTAGCCACCTTCCCCTTTGGCTCTTGAGTTCTCTTACCCAACCTCAGAGAGCAGCCAGTGCAGTCCTTTCTGTGCCGGATGCAAAAGGGTGGGAGAGGGGGATCGGAGCTCTGATTCCCAGCTCTGAAATCAGAGCGCTGCCTCTGAACTATCCTGTGGTCCCCCAGACAATGTCAAAGGACCATAGGATAATTCCCTTAGTCATTTTGCCAGCCCCAATTGTGACCCAGTATGTTCTCTTCTGAACCAGTTCACACATGACATTTTTCCTACATAGGCATGATGATGTAGGAAAAGGTGAATAGCCATATACTTCATTTGCATGCAAGTTGCATGGTGTCCATTTTTCCATGATTACATATGTTTTAGATGGCATATTCATTCTACAGCTTCCAAACACATATACATAATTGTGGCAAAATTGCAACCATAACAGAACCTCATGAGAACCTAATTGAAGTTGGAGTACTAAGAAATGTATCTTGTAATGTAGCCTGTCAAAATGCTTTCTGGGTCTGACCCTTTTCTGCTTGTTCTGTGTTGCTGTTGGGCAGTATCCAACTATGTCATTCTGTTAACACAAATTACGTTGCGTTAGCGTGAGGGATCTCTAGCGCAACACCAATAACATTAGCTTGCGTGACAGGATTCAACAGAAAACGCATTTCACAAGCTAGCGCTATTGGTGTTACACAACAGGTCCCCTTACGCTAGCACAACATAATTTGCATTAGCAGAATGACATTGTTGGATATTGCCCTTTATTTTTAATGTAATGTGATACTGTTGTCATTGTGTCTTTCAATTCAAAGACACAGAAATTCATTTCACACAAAAATGATTTCTTGGATTGGCCTTCAGTGAAAAACATATTTCAACAAGTTTGTGTTTTCTATCTTTTTGTTAAACTCTCTGGTGTCAGAGGACCTTTTTACAGATTCAGACACCATTCTGTTCCTTGTTTTTGCCCCCATCATAAGGATTTTATTTATAACCTACATTTGAGGGAGCAATTCAATTATGATTCAAGCTAGCATAGCCCCAGAAATCAGTTTAACTACACTATTCTAATAGTGCAGTCCTCTGCACATCTACTTAGACATAGGTCCCATTGGGTTCAGTTGGGCTTACTCCCAGATAAGTGTGTATGGGATTGTAGCCTAGATGATAATTCTCTCAATAAATTCATAGGGGTATCCAAATATATTGCATTTCCTACCTTTTCATTCAAAATACAGTTTTTCACAGGAGAACTACTACAGAGAAATTGAAACAGTATAGTCCTTCATTTACAGTTTAGCTCCTACTTAAATCCTAAAATCATTTGTGCACATCCAATCAGTAAGACTGAGTATGGATGTGTCTTGGAGTAAAAAGAAATTTGATATCAAAATCATAATTAAAATTGTGTCTTAATTAAAAATGTCAGAAGACCCAACATTATGAATGTTACTGTAGTTGTATAGTAGCAGCACTACGTGGGAATAGGGTTAAGTGAGTACCATCATGATGAAAACCCATTTTTAAGGTCACTTATAAAAACTAAAAATTAGTTGAAGCCAAAATTCTCTCCTTGAAGATATCTTATTAAAAAGCTGTAGCTACTTGTTGCAAAAGGAAATATTAGAAGTCTATACGGTAAATACTTTCGAAGGAGCTGAATTTTGTTTTAAGTCTGCAAAAAAAAAAATTGCATATGTAGGTTTTACTGTGCTATTTTATGGTTCTATTTTATAATACTGGGTTTTGCTTTGAATAACCTTGACCCAGTGGTTTGGTGATATTAAAAACAAATATAATCAAATATTTTAGAAAAATATTTAAAGTCAAGACTTTAGTATGCACTTTTAATAAAGAAATATGTAATTTGAATAATACCTTAAAAATAAAACAGTCCAGTTTTGAGACCTAAATTACGGTAATTTCATGGGAGACTTGGATGAGCATGTGTTTTTTCAAGGGAAGGCTGTCACTGAAGTCTCTGTGTTTAACAGAGTTACACAGCTTAATCCTCAAAGTGCTTGAGGGTGCAATCCATGCTGGCTGGGGCATGCTGGGAGTTGTAGGACTTTTTTCTGTCTAAACATGCGTAGGATTGCACCATAAATTAATTTAGTTGTGCTGACTTGAGTGGAACTATACTAGTTTAGGTCATTTACTCCAGTTAGCTTGAGTTTTGGATCAAGTTAATATATATATATATATATATATATATATTAGCTATGGGCATTTAATGGCTGACATGAAGTATTTCAGTTGTTAATTTGTGTCTATAAAGCATCTGTTTTGTCATTCACTGGTTATTCATTTCCCATCTAACCTAGCTTGCATACTATTAACAAAAAATGTTTCTGTAATTGCTCATTGCTGCAACAGTGACAAATGGTGGATCCCACAGCTAGGAGATCCTCATAGATTTCAGTTTTTCATGCTGCTCAAGGATGATGACTTAAAGTGACTCAAGAAACATATACAGTGGCATGAACCAGAAGGCGCTTTTTTTAGGTGAGTGTCTAGGAAGAGAGATTAGTGCAGTATGACAGATTCTTTCAGCAGCTCAGAGCCTGACTGGCTTTTATAGTAGGCATCTTTCCAATGAACTACAAAGTAAGTGGCCATTACTGAGAAGGAAGTTTGAGCAGTGTCTTTGGGGGGCTCAAGTGAGTTCCTTACGTCCATTTTTGTTTTTAGAGGGGAGGTTTTGCACAGAAGTAGTGCAATTATGAGCTTTAAGCCATTAACCGCACATCTTCTCAACTTGTAGCTGCCACCACCAGAAACATTTAAAAAACAGCTTGTGATTCTGGATGGGGAAGCTGCTGTTCAGGAAAGGAATTTTTTTAAAAAAAAATGCTGTGCACACAAATTTCCCCCTTGGTCTTCTCTGGATTGGGGCCAGTGCACTTAGGATGGGATATAATGGGGCCTACTTACATCAGGTCTGATCCCATTGGATTCCATCCGACATTGTGCAAGTGGACTTCCCCTTACTCTCCTCCCCTGCGGCACCCCCTCTAAATCTGCTCTGGAGGGTTCCACCATTGGAAAACCCATTCCATCAGAGGGACTTAAACATGCACTAAATGTAAGACTGAAGCCTCAGTAAATCATGGCAGAACCTGAATGACAAATGGCAAGCCATTACATAACATTTTCCCCAGAGTTTGGCTTGTGCTGAATTACAGGAGAGTTCTGTAAATAGTTTTCTGTGGAAGAAATGTTACATTTTAAAGTATGTGTCTATAGATGTTCCTATTTCCTCAAATCCAGTTTGTGATATGGCATTGGAGGTTGAGGAGATAATGCTATTCAAAGGAGAAAAAAGTAAAAAAAAATAATCATAAGGCTTGCCCAAGCTCTTAAGCACAGCTAAAATAGTGCTTTGGATCCTGGCCATATTTATTTCTGTGTATGATGTTTATATGCTAGTATGTTTGTCCAGTATATTATGTACAGTGTAATATAAAGTGTGTATGTATGTATATAGAAATATGTACAGTCATGTAAGCATATATACCAGATTTCTATATGTTAGCAAAAAGGATTTATAAATGCATTGCAAATCTTGAGCTTCCTAAATTTTATTTCTTGCTCAAAGCTCAGCCCTGGTATAATCATATGTATTCCCACTTTTCTCAGTAGAGTGGGCATCTGTTTCTAAACCCAGGATGTCTTTGCACTTTGTCTTAAAAACTGAGGGAAACTATTTAATAGTTCTACATCTTATTTCTAAATACACACACGCCCTGTTGAAATGAATGGAGGTTATGCAATGACAGTGTTTGGTGGATTGTACCTGTGGACCACAAACATTTCTGTATATTCTCAACACGTACAAAAGGGGCTTTTTCTACTCTTCTGAAAGGTTTTTTTTGTACAGTATACTTTATCAGCATGTCAGGAGTGATCACTATTTTAATATTGTCTGTATTTCCCTCGAAGTTGCTAATTAGAATGAAGAAGAGGCTGTTGCACAACAGATGGGTGTAGTTTTATATTGACAACTATCTCATAAGTGAGTACAAGTCAAAATGCAGTTGGTAGTGTCATGAATGTCACTATCAGCTAGGTAATATATGATACTCTATCTTCTTTGGCAGATATAATACATTTCTTTTTAGAGAGTCGTGGGTTAAAGGAACATTTAACCTGTTCCCAGAAGGTTCCTCTGAGTGATTTTGGGGATCCCTCCTCCCTCCCACAGCTCACTCCATTCAGCAGGGTCTCCTGACTCTAGCATTTTCAGGGGGCTGAAAATGGGAAGGGAAGGAAGTCCACTTCCACCAGTGCAGTTGATCCAGCTTAAAATCTTTTTAAAATCGTCCATTTACACCTGTATGATTTTTTAAGGACCAGGCTTGGTGAAGTAAGGTGTGCTGCTAGTAAGGGTATATATACAGTCTAGCGCCTGCATAATACTGCACTTGCAGGACTTGGGTTCTGATTGGAAAGTCCATAAAGAGTATTAAAGATATGTGGCACAATCTTTGGCACGTGTGTGCTTCTGTCCAGTCTCTTATTTCCTGGCCTACTGCTTAACAAATGCACATAGATTTTTTGTTTTGTTTTTACTGAAACATTTTTGGTAGGAAAACTCCACTTTATACTTACTCCAAGTGAAGTTCTCCTTCAGTTAGGCTGCAATGCTATACTCACTTACCTGGGGGTAACTCCCATTGAACTCAATGGGGCTCACTTCTGAATAGACATGTATAGGATGGCATTCTTAGTGTCATGACAATCAGTGCACTTTGCTTGCTTTTGTTAAATTTAAAATGGAATAGAAAACGTACCATTACATTATTTCCTCATTTCGATTGTTCCTTAAAAAGTTTTTTTAAAAGATCAGTGTGTGTGTGTGTTTAAAGTCTTTTAAATGTGTTAAGAATGTGGCATTTATCATTCAACCATTTTCTGTTTTGAAAACAGAATGACAAATGTAAATGATGAGAAATATGTCTTGCTAATCAGCATTCTCTAATAGAGGAAAGAGTAACTTTCCCTCTGGACTGAAGGTACTAAAGTGATTTCTGTTTCTGACTCAATAATTTAAGCTGTTTCGAGAAACAAGTAATGTAACTTTTGCTTTCTGTATTATTAACTTTTTTGGCAGGGCATGGGGGGGGGGTGAATTGAAAATGAAAACATGGGTTTCAGTGATGTACTGCCCCAAAGACAGAGTATATTTACTTTAAGCTCATATGCTGAAAAGCATATGGAACCCATATTTCAGGAACTCATATGCTGAACTGCTTCTATCTTCAACCACTAATTCTAAACATAATGTAAGGCCTTTGTTCCCAAATAGTTTTGTAACTGAAAAAAACCTGTATATGTATCCATTATATAATTGTTGTATATATTTGGAAACCCCCTCAAGCTTTGAGCTTTCCTAAATACTTGCCTATTTACCACAAGAGGAATTGTCTGTGATAATTCCCTGTGGCATCTTTTGTAAGCCTGTGCTTTTCATTGTTTATTAAAATGTTGTCTCTGTGAGTTCGTTTGTTTTTTAAATTTCAGGTTTAAAACCTGTCATAAGCTGTTGCTTCCTCACAGTTTATTTTGTGAAATCAGCTTTGTAAATGTGATAGCATTTAAAATAGCATGGTTTTTTTAAAATCTGGATTTTTATATCTAATCAATGTCTTCAGTCATGAAGAGAAATTTGCATTGTTGTGTGTGTATATAGAGTATTGCAGTGCATGCTTATGCATTTTATTAAATGCTGTCTAAATGTGGCATTATATTGTTGTGGCTTAATATTGCTGCCTACAGGAGGTTTATACTATTAAAATAAATAAAGACTCTTGTATGATCTTTGATTTCTTTTTAAACTTTTTAAAATTAATATCTTTGCATGTAATTATGACAACAGTAAAAGCCCCTGGATGGATCCAATTAACGTTTAAAATAAGACAAACGCCCTGTGACAGCAATGCCAGGATCTAAAGAATAACACAGCTAGTTCTGGATGCCTAAAGTGGATTTTATCCATGGCAAAGGATTTTTTAGACATGGCTAAGGGGGTGAGGAGTAGCTCCTGCTTAATTAAAAAAGTTGTTTTTTTAAAAAAAAAATCCCCATTGGGCATGGCTAACATAGTTCTTTGAATCCTAGCCAAATTATAGGAGCCCTGATATAAAATGTAGTTTGATCTAAGTATAGCGTAATAAACATTCATATTTTCCTCACCCCTTTCCGCAGTTCATGCAACATACACTGGTATTTGCAGGCCGTTATAAAATTCGGACCTAGTATAATCTCCAAGCATCCTCCTGAATTTGTGTGATATTTATACACAGGCCACAGAAATCCACCATCAGATCACAGCTCACATCCTTGTTCATAGACTCACCATAAATCTCACAGGTCCAATATTTTGTGTTATCCTTGTGTTGCAAAAATATGGAGCTGAAGCAGGGATCCTCATTATTTTTACATGGAAATCCCAAATGCAACATCAAATCACTATTCACATAGATTTTTACAGATTATATTCTAAAAATCAAGGATCCAGTGTGCTTTGGTGATACCACAGTGCATAAATCTGAAGCAGGAATCTTTTAAGGGTGGGATGGGAAAAATACTTGTGATTTTTGTTGTTGGAGACACTCCAAATCCCAAAATCATGGTGTGATGTGGGGTTTCATTGAAAATGTCACATCCAGCACTTCATGCACTGTATAGTGGGTAGCAAGTACCTGTATCTTTTTCTTTGTGGGAGGAGAAGCTTGTGGATAGGTTTAAATTCATTTATTAAAAATTATTTGTCTTCAAGTTTTAGAGAACAAAGCCATGCTAGAAATGGAGCTGCCACTGGAAACTGCAGCCCAAGTAGCATCTCCCACTTTGTGGGGATTAGTTTACTCCTAAGAACGTAAGAGCCATGCTGGATCAGACCAAAGGTTCATCTTAGTCCAGCATTCTGTTCACACACAGAGGCCAACCAGCTCTGCCTGTGGGGGGAAACCCACCAGTAAGACGTGTGCAACAGCACCCTCAAGCACCACCGTGTGCATTTCGCGACATCCGCAGCCAAGTACAGTCATGCCTTGGATTGAGAGCATAATTCGTTCCGGAAACGTGCTTGTAATCCAAAACACTCTTATATCAAAAACGAAATCCCCCCCCCAAAAAAATTTGTACACAGATTTTTAATTTCAGCCGTACTACAGTCCTTGTATTGCAAGACATTGCTTGTCTATCAAGTTTCAAAAAATAATAATTAAATAAATATTTAAAATGTGCTTGTCTTGCAAAACGCTCTCAAAGCAATCCAAGGTATTACTGTGATGTGAATTATCGGTTCATATAACGTGCACTGAGTTTTAAGGTTAAGGAATAAGTTCCCCTTGGATTCAGTGGGACTTGCCCCCAGGATAACGTGTGTGTGTGTGTGTAGTTGAAATCCTACTCCTGAACTTCCTCTCTCCCGATTCTACACCCGGATACCAGCCCTCCCTCGGAAAGACTTCCTTTCCCACAGACCCCTGCGCTCGGGCAGGGCCGCGGCTGAGTTTCCTCTTCCCCCCCCTCGGTGCTGCTAGGACCCGGTTGGCGGCTTCTGTCTCAGCGGCGGCGCAGTGTGTTGTCTGCCTGGCTGGTCCCGCCCGCGAGCATGCCTATGAAGGGCCGGTTCCCCATCCGGAGGACGCTGCAGTACTTGAGCCAGGGCGACCTCGTCTTCAAGGACGCGGTGAAGGTGATGACGGTCCACTACAACCTGCACGGGCCGCGCAGCGAGGGCGCCAGGTGAGTGCCGCGGTCGAGCAGGGAGTAGCCGGCCCGGCAGGCAGGCAGGCAGGCCGGCCGCAATTCCGCCAGCGAGGTGGCCGCCCGCAGCCAGGATGAGACTAGTGAAACTTCTTTGGGTGTTTGTGAATGCACATGCTCATGCTTGCTGTCTATTTGATAATCCACTGATTCTTCAGAGGCTCTAGATGCAAGCTAGAGACTTAGTGCTGCATTTGCAGGTTTCCTTTGTCATGAGACCATCGCCATGGTGATGTTGAGCAAAACCAGGGGTCTTCTTCGCAGCGCACCCGGCCCGCTGCGGAAGTCGCGCATCCCCCAAGGCTGCGCGGACGCCGGAGATAGTAGCCCTCCGGGGCGCGGAGCGTTTGCTCAGGGGTTCGCGAATGTCCCCATTCCCACGCCAGCCATGGGAGTTTATTATTATATTTATATTTATTTATTATTATAGTTATCAATCGCCCATCTGGCCGGCCACCCTGGGCGATGTACAATTAAAATACAGCAAAACAACACAATAAAATATAATAATTAAAACAATAAAAAAATTCTCATTAAAAACCTAAGCCACCCCATATTCCCGCCTGAACAGCCATGTTTTTTAATGCACGGCGGAAGCTCATCACGGAGGGGGCATGGCGAAGGTCACTAGGGAGGGAGTTCCATAATGTGGGGGCCGCCACAGAGAAGGCCCTCTTCCTAGTCCCCAGCCAGCCTGGCTGCTCTGGCTGATGGGATAAGGAGAAGGCCGTCCGTGGCAGACCTTGTTGAGCGGCCTACTTGATGTTGCTGGATGTTTCGGTTCGACACATCCGGAGTTGAAAGCAGGCAGCCCAAAGGCAAGCCGGAGAAGTGACAGTTCGCAAGGGGGCAGGCAGGGAGCCAGCCAGAGATAAGAGTGTGTGTATCATGTAGGCCGCCTTGATCGACCCTCCAAGACTTCCCCAACCCTGGCTCAGCCCTCCAGTTGTGTTGAACAACAGCTTCCATCTCCCCGAGCCGTGCTTGTATCGCACGTTATTTTGGTTTCAGCATTTCGTACTAGTCCGTTACACAAGTACTAATGGTATCCAATTGGATGCTCTCTCTAGTTGCTGTGTGGATCATTGTTGTGAGACTCTTACCGAGTATTGTCATCTGTGCCTAGTATGAGACACACTGGAGGATGAGGAAAAAACACCTCCAGATTCAGGATCCTTCATTCTACCGTTCTGAATCTGATATGTCCTGAATCTAGATTTGTTTTCCACACCACTAGGCCCCCTTCAGTCTTTTTCTCTTGCTCCTTTCCTTTGGCAACAGCATACCGTATGTTTCACCGAGGCCCAATTCTAAAAGTGCATCCTCTTTTGTCCGTTCTCTCCCCATAGAAAGTTTGTTTTTTTCAACATACCTCAGATTCAGTACAAAAACCCTTGGCTCCAGATTGTGATGTTCAAGAACATAACGCCATCACCCTTCTTAAAATTCTATTTAGGTAAGTGGTGTGTGTGTGTGTGTGTGTGTGTGTGTGCATGCGTCCGTGCCTTGCAGGGAAAAGGCCCCAAACTATATAAGTGTAGTAAGTCCTAGTCTTACCTCCACTGAGCACTGGTGTTAAAATCTACATTTTACAAGCCTCTAGTCAGTTGTTGTCCTTGACCCATATAGATCAGAAGATGCTGGGGGTGGGTGGGGGGCGTGTACTAGCACTAGTGGGGAACTTGTTGGATTCCAGCTCCCATCAGCCTGACTCAGCTTGGCCAATAGTCAGAGATGATGGGAGTTGTAGTTCAACATCGCCTAGAACAGTGTTCTCCAACCTTGGGTCCCCAGATGTTTTTGGCCTGCAACTTGCTGGGGCATGCTGAGAGTTGTAGGCTAAAAACATCTGGGGACCCAAGGTCGGAGAACACTGGCCTAGAAGGAGCCAGGTTCCCCACCCTGTACTAGCATAAAGGCTTGTGCAAGATGAAAGCTCTCCTTCGCACACAGCCATTCACACGCAGAGGATTACGGCTGCGTGCCTTAACAGTGAATGCAACACAACCCTCAATGTTCCTCAAAAACATTGTTAACATTATCCGGGGATTCTGTGGACAGGGAATGGAGTTTGATATTTTATATATTTAATTTTGATTGTATTGTATTGATTTAATAAATCTATATCCCACCTCTCCAAGATTGTTCAAAGCAGCTAACAAGCAAACGGAACAAAAACCAATACATACCGAAAGGTAAAAACAGCAACATAAACTAAAATGTCAGAGCAGCAGAAAAACCTGCATAGTTTCAAATCTAAATGGGGGGAGGGGGGTTGCTCTCATCTATAAGGGATCCCATCTCCCTCACCAGAAGACCGGTCCACTCAGATGCTGGGTTTGAGTGTTTGTTTTGGCTTGGGCAGAGAGACAGTTTAGGGATTCTGCTGATGTACCGACCGCCCCAGTGTCCACTGGTCTCCCTGGCTGAGGTGGTTTCTGGCTTGGTTCTGGAAAGCCCTAGGACAGGGGTTCTTAACCTGTGGGGTACGCCTCCCCAGGGGAGGTTTGGACTGACTCCAGGGGAGGTGTGAGTGAGTAGCCCCTCAACTATAAATTGTTTATTTTACAAGTACATAGCAGCGCAGCTGGGCGGTTGGCCCAACCTTATTTCTTTCTACTAATCTTGGGAGCTACGCCGTTCATTTAAATGAATATGCTTTTTTTTTTTTTTAGTCCAGAGACAGAGCGTAAACTAAAAAAACGCAAACGCGTCCTGCGTAAGCCTACATTTTGGGCCGTTCACACATGGGAGGCGTGGGTCGTAAGATTTTTCACAAGGGAGGTGTGACACCAAAAAGGTTAAGAACCACTGCCCTAGGACAATTGTTCTGGACGATTTCAGCATTCACACTGCGACTGCCTTAGGAGGCCAGATCGGGACTTCATGGTTGCCATTAACAACCATTGGTCTGTCTCCATATGTTAGTGACCCAACACTCTGTAGGATATACTCCTGACCTGGTATTTATTTATTAGTAATACTTATATTCTGCTTAATATAATTAAATATCCAAGCGGTTCTCAACAGAGTGGAGGTCTAGAATTAGGGGGGTTCTCTGTGACCCTGTTGTCATGGTCAGACCACTTCTTGGTAAAGTTTAGATTGACAAGGGCCATGTTCCTCCACAAGGGTGAGGAACCAATTAAGGTGGTTCACCCCCGGAGGCTTATGGAAATCAGTGGTTTCCTGAATTGCTCTTGGAGAATTTCCAGTTGACATGGCTGGTGCACCTGTCTCATTGTTTACTGGGGACCTACAGACTATGAAACGGATAACTGCCAGGCTACATCTATCTCAGTTCACTTGTGTGTTTGTGAGAAAGACAGACCATGCCATGGAAGTGATTTCTGGGAAACCCCTGTAGATACAATATTTATAAAAACTGTTTTCTCTGCAGATACTGGAGAGCAAGTTCTGGTTGATGTGGAAGAGAAGACTAACAAAGAGATAGCACAACATGTTAAGAAAATTCTTTGTAAAAGCGAGTAAGTAAACATCTGTCCGAACAGGCTGTACAGCTTGTTTTATTGTATAAAACCAAACTTCTAGCCTGCCTCATTTCAGTGAACTAAGAGAATTAAAATATATAAAATGCATGTGCATGCACACAGACCCATGCTACTACAGGCTTAAATTCAGTAAATCCACATAAGTAGCCCACACACATCCTTGTCATATGTGACCTTGTCAGTCATTTATGGCACAGCTCAAGGAGAAGAAAAAAGAACCAACAGTCTTCACATTTACAAAAGCATCCTTGCCTGGTCGCCTGGAGGCGATTCTTACTTGTTCTAGATGAGTTGTTAATAACAAGCCTATAACTAAATGCCATGACAAATGAAAAGGTTTTGCAACAGACCCCAATATATTCAAATCTTGGGGAAGCTACAGGGGAAGGGCGTTGTCAAAACCAGCACACAGAATAATGCTCACACACAGTCCTAGGAAAACACAGCTCCATGATGCTGGGTGAATAGTATAGTAGGCTTGAAGGAGTGTAACAGTTGGATAGAGTCGAAGTTGGTACCCCTAATTACTGGCTGAACTAACCCCACACTACCCCGAGAGTTGCTGGGATCTTTTGCTGGAGTCTAACGTGCATTGTTTGTGAGTGTAGGTTCTCTACTTATTTCTATACTAAGACCGACACACTTAAAAGATACAAGGATACTTTTATTACATGAAGGATAAACAAGATGCAGAGTAAGGACTACCAATTCACTTGTGTTTAAGTTACAATTAAATAGCAAGGCAGCAACTATACACTCACTCACACTCACGCTTTCTGTGTCTTAAAAGAAAAGAAAAACCTTGTGTCGACAGAAAACAGTAGGGCATGGGGAAGAAAGAACCCCAAGCCCCATTCTAACAAGGAGGAAGAGAAAGCCATATCCATCTTGACTTGTTGCGTGCAATGCAGATGATTCCTGTGATGTCATGTTGCTGGCAAGGGTGAGCTCCAAGAGAGGGCTAGCTTCCATATTGGTAGCAGCATTTTTATATACTTGATTCTCATTTCTCTTATGGAGAGGGGAGGGGTCTCCTCTAGTGAGCAAGTAATTCTTGACATATCTTGAACTAATCCCCCTATTGTTCTATTATGTTTCTTTTACTATTCGGATACTTCTTCTTGTTTATTTCTTGCCTTTCCTTAATCTATTGGCTCATCATCACCCTGAATATTGACATAGCCTGCAGTCTGATTCTCTGCTGACCATGTGCACAATCCTTCTCAGACGAGTATCTCCCATTTAATTTACTTATTTGCATATTATCTCTATTTCAGCATCAGCATTCATCCATCTTTCTCTCACGTATCCTTGCACTCTCAGTTCAGAGGTTACTCCGGTTCATACCAAACGATGTCCCAGAATCCAACACTCCAGGCCTGCATGAATTCTTATTGCTCCTTTCACCGGAGCCATTAAAAATGTGATTCATAACAGGAGGTCACCAGCTTCTGTACCAACTGAAGTTTTAAACAGCCTAGGGAACCACATTACGCTTGTTAAGTGTTGTCAGCAACTTGACATAAAACATGGAGTAAGACTGGAGCATGTGACAAACATGGTACAGTAATTATTGCTAGAAGTTTTAACTGATTATGAAAGGCTTCAGGAATTGCTTTGTGACATCATTTGACTGTTGAGATGCATTGACCACTCTCTGGATCTTGCTGTCCTTCTCACAGTGGACTCGTTTTATTTGGTAGGGAAACACTCCAGACAGAGGCACAAGAGCAAAAGAAGCTACAGCATCCTGCAACGTTTGGTCCCAGAAAATATCACTTGCGAGAATGTATGTGTGAAATTGAAGGCCAAATTCCCTGCCCCGGTAAAGTGCCATTACCGAAGGAGATGACTGGCAAGTATAAAACTGCCATGCAAAACAGTACCACTTCCTAAGCCAGCTTTGTGTGATGCTCACTTACAGGAGGAATTAAAGCATTCAGACTGACAAGAAACCGGCCACCTGATGAGAACACAATATTCTATAAGAGACCATTTAAATGACAGCAGAATAGCTGGACTTAATACAAGTAAAGGGGAATATTTTAAATAAATGTGTGGGCTTGTTCTCATTATGGACTGTTCTAGGTTGTGTTGTAAATATTCTGTATATGCCATCTGTTTTTAAATCAAAGGAAAACAAATCTTGGTTAATCTCTGGTTTAATGGATTATGTTCTTTCTTGAACACACACCTACCCAAATACAGAATCCTGTCTATGCAGTGTGTGTATGGTCTTGGAAGCATGAGCTCCCCTTTCACTTAACTAGCTCTTGAGTGGTGAGAGTCCCGGTAGCTTAATCCAAGAATTTGTGAATGTGCCAGCTGCAATTCTGCAAGAGCAAAGAGGAAGAGCAAGATTTGTTACTGGGTGTTGATTCAGATTCCCAAAGACGTGTTTATGCTTAAACAGCTTATGTTTAAAACGAAGCACATTTTAAGTCCTTAGGACTGCAGAGTATATGCTTGAAAGACTGTGGGTAATGCCTGCTACAGCCCCAGAAATATGGCTGAAACAATCTCCAGTGACTAAAGAAAAAATTCAAGGTCCTGCTTACCTCCTTGCTCTTCTCCACTAGTCAAACCAGCATAAAAACATGTACATGTGTCAGAACTGTTTTTCTTGGTGCAGAACTTGAATTGCCCAGCTGCAGGATTTTAATTTTTTTAGAATGGAGTACACACAGTTCTGAACTAGCCCAAAAAAAACTGCTATTGATGGCAGTAGACTGAACAACCCCTTATGAAGCAGTGAGGGTTGACAGTCACAGACATCCTTTTCTGTTCAAAACAATAGAGCCTTGTGGCAAGTTGGACTAAAAGTTATTGAGGCATTTTTTTCTGGTTGTGGCTGCTGCTTACTTCATTTCCTGCATCTCCACAAGAGCTGTAGCGAACAAGACTCCCATGCTCACAGAACTTCTGTTCATGACACATTTTTCAAATCAAGACTGCGGTCCTATGCACACTACTTCAGGTGTAGTTCTAAAGATAGTTTAAAGAAAAACGTACTCTAACCTGAGAGCAAGTGTGGCATAGTGGTGAGAATGTTGGCCTGGGACTCGGGAGATCCAGGTTCTGGTCCCCGCTCGGCCATGAAACTCACTGGGTGACTCTGGGCCAGTCACTGACTATCTCAGCCTAACCTACCTACAGGGTTGTTGTGAGGAGATAATGGAGAGGAGGATTATGTAAGCTGCCTTGGGTTCCTTGCAGGAAAAAAGGCGGGGTAGAAATATAATAAACCTTGCTGAACCTGTCACTTCCTGAGTGCTTTTAAGGCTGTGCAGCTTCAATTATTGCCCAAAATAGTTACATTTATTGATTGATTTTATTTGTACCCCACCTTTCTACCAAGAAAAATGGCTCTTCGAGGCGGCTTACAATCACAAATAAAACTTGATTACAATAATAAAAAAACAAATGCATGAAAACACAATAATAAAAACGGCATCCAACCCAACAGACCTGCTTACATGCCAAAGGCCTGCTTGAATAAGAAGGCATTTCCTGCTGGCAGAAGAACAGAGAGGAAGCAAACCTAGCCTCCCTTGGCACGGAGTTCCACAGCCCAGGAGCAGCCACTGAGAAGGCCCTCTTTCGTGTCATCACCAAACATGCCTCTGATGGTGGCAGTCCCGAAAGAAGAGCCTCTCCAGAAGATCTGAAGGACCAGGCAGGCTCATATGGGAGAAGGCAGTCCTTCAGGTAGCCTGGTCCCAAGCTGTATGGGACTTTGTAGGTCATAACCAGCACTTTGAATACTGCCCGGAAACAGACCGGTAGCCAGTGAAGCTGGTGTGACAAAGGAATCGGATGCTCCGTGTAACCAGCCCTGGTCAACAATCTGGCTGCAGCACCCTGGACCAGCTGATGTTTCTAAAGAGTTTTTGAAGGCAGACCCCCGTAGAGCACATAGTAGTCCAAACAGGATGTAAGTTAAGGCATATGTGACCATGGCAAGATCAGATATCTCTACAAACAGGGGCACTAGCCTCAGCTGTACAAACACACTCCTGACCACTGCTGAAGCCTGTGCATACATGTTCAAGGCTGAGTCAAGGAGTACACCCAAACTGTGAGCCTGAGTCTTCAGGGGGAGTGTAACTCCATCCTGCACAGGTTGAATCCCTATTCCCTGATCTGCCTTTTGACTAACCAGGAGCAGTTTTTGTCTTTTCTGGATTAGTCTTCCGTTTGTTTGCTCTCGTCCAGTCCATTACTGACACCAGGCACCAATTTAGAACTAGAACAGCTTCCTTGGATGGAATGGAGAGAGTTGGGTGTCATCAGCATACCAGAGGCACTGAACACCCAAACCCCAATCTCTCCCAGCAGTTTCCTGTTTAAATAACATGGGGATAAATAGAGCCCCGAGGGACACCACAGGCGTTGAACAAGAATCCCCCCGCACCACTTTCTGAGGTCACTCCTCCCAAGAACTGTTGCCTCTGTATAAACCAGTGTTTCTCAACCTTGGGTCCCCAGATGTTTTTGGCCTACAACTCCCAGCATGCCCCAGCCAGCATAGCTGGCTGGGGCATGCTGGGAGTTGTAGGCCAAAAACATCTGGGGACCCAAGGTTGAGAAACACTGGTATAAACAATACCTCCCAGTTCCATCGCAGACAGACACCCGAGAATGCTACCATGATAGATGGTATTGAAAGCTGCTGAGAAGTCCAGCAGAACCAACAGGGACATACCCTACTGGGTTCCCAGCATAGATCGGCCACCAATACAACCAAAGCAGTCTCTTGTCCCACAACCAGGCCTAAAACCAGATTGAAATGGATCTAGATAATCTGTCTCCTCCAGAAATCCCTGGAGCTGAGAAGCCACCAAACGCTCTAGCACCATGCCCAAGAATGTAGTATTAGACCCCAGCTGAAAACTATCCAAGACAGTGGGGTTCAGGGAGTTTGGTTTTTTTACTCTTTCAGGTAAGATGAAATCAAGCCTTGCTATAAAGAGGCAGTCCCCACTACTCTAGAGTTCCCTAGAAGGCCTCCCCACACACCCTTACCAATTATTGGATGCATACCCAACTTTTGTGCAGTTTTCCTCATTTTAAATGGTTGAAATGCCTCTTATACCCTAGTTATTGACACTAACAGCTTTAAGCTAAACTATGCTGGTATTTTTGGCATTTTGGCCCTGCCCATTTTTCCTTAGGCCACACCCCCTTTTGACTTCAGTCACGACCCACTACTAGAGCTTCCTCTAAATGGAACTGACCCTTGGGCTGAAAGAGGTTCTACACCCGATGTAGAAAATATTGAGTTAGGCACACCAGTGGTATGACTCCGTATGTGGCAGGTTCCTACATGCTATTCAGAAGATGCCAAGAATCCAGCAGCTCACATGAAAGGGGCTTGCTAGAGCACAGCAACTGACTGACCTATGATTTCAGGGGGTGGGTGGGTAGGAAAATCAATCTGCTTGTACACACACACAAACAAACAAACATGTTTTTTTTTTATTTCATCAGAAAGCTTGCAAACTAGAGTAGTGCATGCAAGTATATAAACAGATGTCATTAATATTAAATCTCACAATGGCATGGTTTTGTTCTTTCATAGTGTCAATTCAGTAGTACAAATGGAAGGCTGTCAAAATGTGGGTCTACCACCATCCTATCAAGAAAGCTAGTTACATTTTACATTGACTTGCAGTCATGGAGCTACAAACCAACATAGCTAATAGTAGAAGTACAACAGTACTATAAGTATATCTTAGAGTATTAGACTATGAAGTACATACAAAGTACAAACAAGGCAGAATGCATGTAACAAGGAAAAATACTCATGTTTTTTTTAAAAAAAAAGCCACTGAGACATTTATTTTGGCAGGAATATACAAAGATGCCAGATGAGTTTAGTGCCTTGCTGCCTATAATAAATGTGGATGGTTTTGCTTCAGATGAACCACTGCTCCTTAGCTGGTAGTTGCGTAAAAGCTGTCGGGATCACTCAAACCATTTTTTACTGCATTTTACCAGAAATCTACTCTAATAACCTGATGTTCAGCCTCAGCCCTGTTAAGTTTGTTACATATACCAGAAGCCCACCCCCAGTTGCTCCCAATTGGGGGGGGGGGAGGATTACATTAAAAACTTAAGCACCTGTTCCTTACTACTGTAGCTCCAGGTTCTGTGTTCAAGTCAGTTTCCACAGGATGGCTGAACGTAATTCTGAGTGCTTATTAAAACAAGCTGCCTTTTAGAAGTAGCAGCTTTAGCTGAGATGTGATATATCGAACTACTTACAGTTAAGCCAGTTTTTTCCTTCCAAAGGGAAACAAAGTCAAAGGGGAACTAGAAGGAACATTTTCCTTCTCAAATAGTCTAAAGCCCCAACAAAACAAAAGATTAAAATGTAATACATAAAGCCTACTATGTAAAGTGCTGCCTTAGTTTCTTGACCATATTAATCATCCCACCCCCACCCAGTAACAAAACTTACCTGTAAACATTTTTCTGGGATCCCTACAGCCCTAAAAGTTTGCATTAGCAAGCTTACAATTCACTAACCAACTATTCGTGTCCTGCTACTCTTGGATTAATCCCTTGTTTCTTTGCGTAGTATGTAGGCCAACATTTTTAAATGGGAGCAGAAATCTCTAGGTTTGTATAGGAAAACTGGCTCAGTTGTCAGCTGCTGGGTCTTCCTTCCCATCCCAAATTGAAGCAGAATTTGGCTTCTAACAGTGCACAATGCTCTTCAGGTGCACCTTTCATGTGTGACAATTAAATTGCCTATCATTTGCAAAAGTCACTAAATGTGACCAAACCAGATTCTTTCAGCACAACTGAATCCAGAAATGGTTTGATAGCTCTGCAGTTACCATTCTTTTGATGTTTTCTAAAAATTCCTGTGCACAATTGGAGAGTAAAGAAGATCAAGAAAAGAGGGTTTTATGAATAGAGGTTGCACAGCAACACTGTTTGGTATTATACATCCCTGTTCTCCTGAAGTGCACACTATGATCATTCTTTCACTCGGGGTTTATAAAGGGATCAAAGCAGCTGAGAACAATGCATTCTTTCCTTAGTCTTTTTTTTGTGTTAATATTCAAGAGAGGTGTCAATTCAATCCTTAACAGAGGTAGCTAAATGTTTAAAAATTATGAGCAGGACTTTCTATTCTCTCATTTATGACCAGATCAATTGCAGACAAGAGTCCGCACCCACTTTGATTTGCTGCTATTAGTTGATCTCACAGCACACTATCCATGTAAGCAGGGGTAGATTAACCTAGTGCCCTCCAGATGTTTTAGACTACAACTCCCATCAACCCCAGGCAGCATGGTCAAGGATTATGAGAGTTGCCGCTGAAAGCATCTGGAGGGCACTGCGTTGCCTGCCCCTGCCCTATAGTAATTGGTGCAAACCCCCAGATTCAGAAGCATGTCTATGCCACAAGCAGAAAACAGTCTGACTGTCATGGCATCTCCACCAGCCCAGGAAGGAATTTTAGGAAATGTAGTTCTGAGAGAGGGTGACAAGAAAACTCTCAGCGCCCTCACAAAAGGAGCAGCTCAAGAGTTCCCTGGAGGAGGAAGCCATTGGAGTAAAAGCAGTTTACGCTTGTAATAGAGATGATCCCTGAAAAACAAAGGGGAGGGACAGAAGTTCATTCCCTCAAGATAGGCTTCAGGGGTTTAAGTTTTCTAAAACAAAGATATCACATCTAACATCACAGCTACTCAAATCTACTTTAAAATCCCTTTATATTATCTTTTGTATTGCACAGTCAGAACATTGGCCTTTATACTGTGCAGGTCACTGCATTTCAGCAACCTGCTTTCTAATACTTGCTCTTAGCATATGTGGCAGTTATGCACATCTGCTAAAAGGCACCATCTTATTTCATGCTTGACAGAAGGTGAAATCAAATTAATGTCCCTCCGCCAATGGAAGGCTTCCATCAGTGGAATGGGGAGCGGGCAATTTCCCCCCTGCGCCCCCCAATATCTGCTCAGGTGTGCTGGGGAAACCTCTGGTTTTGGGGTCTGCAGGGGGAGGGGGAGTCACCTTCTGTTGGCAGAGGGATACAAGTTTGATTCCATCCAAAATGTACAAGACACTCTGGGTCCCTTGTTAGTGGAAAACCAGCTTAGAAGGCTAATCTGTAATACTGCAATAGTAACCAAACAGAGGGAAGGTTTGGAGACAGTTTCCTGTATTTAAAGAATCTTTTTCCCTATTATCCTCTGTAGTTTACAGCAGAAATGAAACGTGCTATGAAGCATGACCATGCTCTTAAAGTTGGGTTGTGATAAGTTTAAAATAGATTTTAAAGTATCTGTAAGACAGTGTTAGGTTTTAACAGCATTATAAATTGTATGGACATTATCTGCAAAGTTTGAATAATAGTGGAAATACCTACACCAAAGTGCATAAGATTAGACTCAGTCCCCTGAACTTCCTCTTGCAATGCGTGTTTAATTCCACCTTCCCTGCCTCTGGGACAAACAGGGAACTATATAAAGTTGTATGTGCATGGATGTAGCTCTTAGTTTAGCAGCTGGACTTCTCCTTCTGTTTTGCTAATGTGCGTTTCAGTTCTTTCAAATTCTCGGTCAGCACTTCTACCTCATCCATCCGTCCACTGTGTTTGGCATCAAAAATATAAGCTTTGATATTATCTATCTGTTGGAGCAGTAATTCTTCTTCTATGATGTCTTCTCCTGACACTTCATTATCATCATCAACTTCAAAAGGATTCATGGAGGACGATGATGAATCCTCAAATGGATTCCCAACTTCCCGATGAACTACAGGTGTATGAAATGGATTTCCAACCACATCTTCAAAGGGGTTTGGAGCAATGACAGCTACTCCATTTGCTTGCTGACAATCTTCATCTTCAAATGGGTTGTATTCTTTTTTAGCGCTGTGCAAGGCTTGGGTGGGCAAGGAAGCCACTGTGGAGGAGTCTTCAGCAAAAGGATTATCAGGTCCCCTCTTTAGACTGCCAATGACTGCCTCATCTTCAAAAAGGTTTAGGGGGATAGTCTTATTTTGCTCTATTATTCTGTCATGCTGTGGGACTCCTTGAGGTTGGCAAGGGAAGACTGGGCTTCCACTAGCTGGCAGTTTGTCACCACCACTTGGGGAAGATGTTTTAGAGCCTGGGTTACTTTTGTTCGGAGTGGTATCCAGATCCAGAGCCTGTGCTATTTGGTTTATGCCCTCTTTCCCAGTCTCAGACCTATTGTGCTTCACGTCTCTGAAATCCAGGGAACGTGTCCGTGAATGCTGAGACATTCTTTTTTTATGCTCCCTCTCCCATTCCTTTTCACAAAGGATCTGCAATTGTTCTCTCTGCATCTCCTCCATCTCAGCCTGCCTTTTAGAAAGCTCAATGGCTTTGTCAGTCTGCTGTTGATCATACTCATCCTGAAGTTGTCGCAGGTTCTCCTGTAACATCTGGACCTCATCAAGGCGATTTGCTTCCTTGGCTTGCTTAATAAAAGATGTGATATTGTTAATCTGTTGAAGAAGTGGGTCTGCAAGTTCCTGCTGCTGAGATGCGCTGGCACTAGGTAGCCAACCTTCAGCTTTCTTTACTGCAACCTTTTTTGGCTGGGACACTTCACCATTGGATGCTGCCAAGGATCTGGAAACAGAGTCCATGGGCTTCTCCTCCAGTCGTCTCTGTGTTTCAAGTGTTGCCTAGCAGAAAGACAGACAGACAGAAAGTTAGAAGGAACCAGACCATGTGAGGAGCCAATGCTGCAGCTCTTCCTTTTGCCAGTATTGCCTCAGTTTCTAGGTGTGTTGTGGGCTCCTCCCAAGTGTCCCGGCATATACCTACTTCATTATCCAAGGGGTGCAGGAAGGAGCTGAGCTAAAAGCAGCTCCCACACTGCAAAAGAAACATGAGAAAGAGGGTACACACAGAAATCTTGGTGCACTGATCCTAAATCACGTGGAAGTATGCCCCACTAATTTCATTTGCACAGTATGTCTGGGCATACAAGACTTTCAAAAGGACATTAAAGAGCCAGTAATTTTAATTAATACATACGGTAGATATAAATTTTGCAATATGTATCACAATGCTGACTGAAATATTCACCTGTCTCTCCATCTGTAGTTTTCTGTCTAATTCTTGTTTCTTTTTTCCCTTCAGTTCTTCATACTGGTCCTGGGTTGGTAGGGACATCAGACCAAGCAATTTTTCCTGAGGAAATGTTTTCAAAATATTATTTAAAGGAGGTAAAGGCTATTAGGCCCTAAAAGCATATTCAAAACTTGAAATTGCACTAAAGTGTGCGCGTGCATGTGTGTATATATCTATATATTTACTGAATACTTTCATTCTGCCTCTCCATCAAATATGCTCAAAGGAGCCATCCCAACCAGCCCTGCCAGGAGTATTAATTAATATTCCCCCTTCTTCCCTCCCCATTCCTTTTTCCTTGTGTGTCGTGTCTTTTTAGATTGTAAGCCTGCGGGCAGGGACTGCCTTGTTAATTGCTGTAAACAGCCCAGAGAGCTTCAGTTATTGGGCGGTATAAAAGAAAACAAGTCAAACATGATCAACAACGGCAAAGGCAGCAGCATTCAAATTAACGAATCAATGCATCATTCCATTAAGAGGACAAGACTGAAATGCTGTTAGTGGGTGGTTCCTTTGACCAAATGGTATTCAACCTGTTCTGGATGGGGCTGCATTCCCCTTGAAGGAGCAGGTCTGTAGCTTGGGGGTCCTCTTTGAGCCATCATTGTCACTTGAGGCTCAAGTGGCCTCAGTGGCAAGGTGTGCCTTCTACCAGCTCCAGCTGGTGGCCCAGTTACGACCCTATCTGGACAGGGATAGCCTGGTCTCAGTAATCTACGCTCTGGTACTCTCTAAACTAGATTACTGCAATGCACTCTACGTGGGGCTGCCTTTGAAGAGTGTTCGGAAGCTGCAGCGGCAGCCAGACTTATTGCGGGGACCAGAAGTTCCGAGCACATTACACCAGTTCTGGCCTGTTTGCACTGGCTGCCAATATGCTTCCGAGCTGAATTCAAGTTGCTGGTTCTAACCTATAAAGCCCTACACGGCTTAGGACCACAATACCTGAAGGAACGTCTCTCCCAACCGCAATCTACCCGGACACTATGCTCAATTTCTGGGTCCCTCCTCCGACTGCCACCTCCAAGGGAGGCTCGGTTGGTGGCAACAAGGAAGAGGGCCTTCTCAGTGGTAGCCCCCCAATTACGGAATAAGCTCCCCACTGAGGCCTGCCTGGCGCCAACCTTACTATCTTTTCGGCGCCAGGTTAAGACTTCCCTCTATGCCAAGGCATTCAATAATTAAGAGTTCAAAATGGCACATGGGGGGGGATTGTCACCTGTAGGCTTAGTTTTATTAAGTGTTTGTATCATCATTTTAAACTGTGCTTTTAAATTTGGTTTTTTAATCTTTTAAACTATATTGTATGTTTTTATTGTTGGTTTTTATGTAGTTTTATTATATAAATTGTTGTGAACCGCCCAGAGAGCTTCGGCTGTGGGGCGGTATAGAAATGAAATAAATTAAATAAATAAATAAATAAGAGGTCTGAAAAAATTAAGTAATTCTTCACCCAACACCTAAAAGATATTTGTACATCATCGTGTGCCCTGTTTCTAAAAACAGCATACTACATGACTAAGTGCTGCTTATCCCTCACAGATAACCTACCTGTACAAAAAGTGTGGCTGAATATCTGATCATTCTTTGAAGTTGTAATGTTCTGGGATGAGGTTGTGGCTCTTCATTCAACCCCAGAGTTAGAATCTTCTTGCTGAATCAAAAAAATATCCACAAGTGTATCAGCAGCAATACCAACTTGTCAGCTATGATTTATATAAGCACACTACAGAATGTTAAATACAGTCAAACACCACAGTGTGCATTTCGCGACATCCGCAGCAAGTACAGTCATGCCTTGGATTGAGAGCATAATTCATTCCGGAAATGTGCTTGTAATCCAAAACACTCTTATATCAAAACGAAATCCCCCCCAAAAAATGTGTAGAGATTTTTAATTTAAGCCATACTACAGTACTTGTATTGCAAGACGTCGCTTGTATATCAAGTTAAAAAAAATTAAATAAATATTTAAAAATTAGCTTGTCTTGCAAAACACTCTCAAACCAAGTTACTTGCAATCCAAGGTATTACTGTAGACTTTCAGATTCACACAAAATCTTCCCAATTATAGGTAATTATTTATCAAGGACCTTATAATGTTGTGTAGTTGGCTTTCAATATGTATTTCACAATATTTTGTCCTCAACATTTATGAAGTTCTCACATTTCTCTGATAATAGGACTTGAACTAGGCCACACACAGAAATAGCATACTGAAGTTTTGGCTTTGTTTAATTTTTCTAAAGGACTGTAATCAAATCAGTTTTGCTTCTTTGGCTATTGACTGATTAGAACAGATGCAGACGTTGAGCTATATAGTTTCATTAAGACCAGAGCACAATACAAATTTAAGCAAACTAAGGCCACAATCAACAGTTATTGACCTAAATTAATGGGCTTAAACATGCCTGGACTGTGGCCTAGGGCTGTAAGCATTTATTTAAAATATTTATATACCACCTCCATCAAAATTGATTTGGGGGCCATTTACAAAAATATCAGAAGAACAAGCACAAAGTCAAGATACAATTACAGTAATTCTACCTCCATATTTTCACACTTACCTTAACGCATCTATTAACTCATACATTTTTTGCACCTCCATCCTGAGACTGTTAGCATTTTCAAGACTGTAGGTTGTCTCCCCAGCACTGGAAGAAAACATGCACATTTATATTCTTCTAAATTGTCATTCTTACCAATAAAACAGGGTTATTTTGAGAGAAAGTGTCTTATAGTCATTATAGTCATTATTTCATCTAAATCATATTCTGGCCACTCACAGATCCAGAGAAAAATACATTACATACAAAAGACATACTCATTAAAAAAAAATGTAATTAAAGAAGCTTACTTTAATGATTCTGCCATCTTTATGTATTCCGGGGCCTTCTGATCAATCTTTTCCATGCAAAGTTGGAGTTTCTTGTTTAATCAATAAAATCAATAGATTAAAATTAAGTTATTTACATCAAGAATTCAGGCACAAAAATGCTTGGTATGCATTCTATTTTCCTGTCCTTTGTGTTTATAAAAACTTTGCTAGTCGTTGCTAAGTTGACTACCCAGAAGATCTTTGACCAGGACCTACCAGATGCAACAAGGCCTCAGGCAGTGAATAGAATGTTGGACTTACAGTGATAAGTTCCTTTTGGAGAGGATGGAGGGTATCCTCGGATGGATTGTTCCTCCCACTCACTCCAATAGACAGGACTTATGCAAATCAGATTTGTACGTGCTTTTCTGTGTGGGACTGAGCCTCCTCCCAGTTTCAGGACAGAGCATAGCATCAAAAAGATGCATAACTCTAAAGTTTAGAGTCTAAGCTTACTCAATTCTCTCAGCAGTGAAGCAGTGGCTACTTCACTGTTCACACCTAATTCCAGATCATTTATGAAAAAGTTGAAAAGCATTGGTCCCAATACCCTTTGGGACCCCATTGTTTACATCCCTGCATTGGGAGAATTTACCATTTATCCCTTCTCTCTGCTTTCTTTTCTTTAACCAGTTACTGAGCCATAAAAGGACTTCTCCTCTTACTCCATGACTGCTAAGTTTTCTCAGGAGTCTTTGGTGAGGGACTTTGTCAAAAGCCTTTAGGAAGTCCAAGTAAACAATGTCTACCAGATCACCCCTGTCCACATGTTTACTGACACTCTCAAAGAACTCTAAAAGGTTAGTGAAACAGGACTTACCTTTGCGGAAGCCATGTTGATTCTTTTGCAGCAGGGCTTGTCCTTCTATATGCTTACTAATTTTATCTTTAATAATGCTTTCAAACAATTTGCCCAGAATAGTCATTAAGCTAACCAGCCTGTAATTTCCCAGATCCACGCTAGATCCCTTTTTAAAAACAGGTGTTATATTGGCCATTCGTTATTGACAACGTAACACTGTCAATAAATAGCCTCACTTCTGAGTTACAAAACTGGCTTACTCTGAGCTAAAAGTAATTGATAAGCTTTTATAAGCTTATGGGCATGTTTATGGTATGCTTAGATCACCATTTGACTGTAAGTTTCATCAGTTAGTAGCCTAAACCATATAGGGATCCTAGCAAAATGAAAATTTTCAGTTCTAAATTTTTGGTACTAATTTTCTCAACTCAAGGGGAGTTCCATCAAGTTAAATGTAGTCAAGCTCCCCAAGCTTTTTCTCTCTAGATCTCTTCCCTAGGGGCACCTCTATGATATATCAGATTTCATATAAACAGCTCCCCACAAAAAAGGCGTGTAAGCAAATGCTTTTTTTAACCCCCCACAACTGTAAAGACCGCTCTTGCACGAAACTCCTTACACCTTTGTGAAATTTGTAGGGCTTCCTCCCCTCAGAAGGGGCTACTATAATTGAAAATGGTATCCAAAATTCTGCCAAGAAATCAAAAAGTCATCAGCAGTTCCTTTTAAGAAAAATGTAAATTTAAACAAAGCTTTGATTTTCCTGAAGTGAGTTCCGATTCCAACCAGAGTTGAACCAGACAGCTCTGAAATGGTCCCAGCCAAATTGCACTGTTTTCAAATTGCTGAAGCGGGGTCCAAACTGAATCTTGTGGCTGTTTATTTTTAAAGTGAATAGCATCTAGCATATTAGGTACAAAACAATAATGAACAGTATAAATTACTGGCAACAAGCAGGTGCCAAGTCCCTCTTAACAAGTGTCATTTTACCTCGTATAGTTTCACGATATCTGGTGTGTACTCTCTCTCATCAATCTGCTGTTCTCTTTTGAGCAGGGTGTCTTTACAATGTCTACAACAGCGGATTCGATCATCATCCTTTTCATCTAGGACAGAGCTCACGCTGCTTACGCTACTGATGCTGCCACGGCGAGAGCCCTGTATGCTGTTGGGTGAGCAGTTTGGACTAGTATGAGAGGCCAAGACCTCCTTGCTGGCAGTGGTGAGTTTGCCTGGAAGGACACACCAACAGAACATAATAGCCACAAGGCAATGGTCCAGATGAAAGCACACTGATCTTGAACGCAGGTTCAAAGACTCAGTTCAGCTCAATTGCAGTTGGCTGAACATGGGAATAGTAGTGGCCTACTTAATAGGCTGTTAGGAAGAATTAGATCAAGATGCTTTCCACCTCATCTTCTGCCTTAAGAGACAGATGTAAATATGGCTTTTGGTGCAACGTAGCATTAAACAGATGGCAAAAGCCACAGGGCTGGGATATTAGGATGCTCTATGCTAGTGGCTAGCCACTGGGATACATATAAACTAAAGCAATAGTCAGGGAATTAGACCAAGTACTTTCCACCCATACTCCATTTGGAGGACTGGGAAACCAGTTTTGCTGTTTGTTTTAGGATCTTGCCTTTTTGCAAATGTCTCAAGGCAGCTAACAATAGAATAACAAAACATTATAAAAGCAGCCACAAGCAGGGAATTCAGACAAAATTACAATTAAAGCAATACAATTAATGCAGCAATTAATCATTATAACAATTATACAGATTTAAAAGGGGGAAACAAATTTAACACAGATTTAAAAAGGGCTGAGAGATAATGGATTAGTCACCCCACCAGTTCCTTTCTTTTTACCCAGAATAGGCTTATGCTGGCAAGGAGTGTGTGTTGCCCTATATTGCTGTATGTGTAATGAGGTGAGAGAACAGTAGCAAGGATTGACTCCTCCCATATGTACCTGCCCAGACACTAAGATCTTCCTCAGCGGTCCTTCTCCGAGAGCCCTTGCCAAAGGAAGTGAGGCAGGTGGCTACCAGGAGGAGGGCCTTTTCTGCTGTGGCACCCCGGTTGTGGAATGAGCTCCCCAAAGAGGCTCACCTGGCGCCTACATTGTACTCTTTCCGGCGCCAGGTGAAGACCTTTCTATTCTCCCAGGCACTTTAATCATTTTAATCTTGTAGTTCTTTTTAACTCTGTTAATGTAATTTGAACTGCTGCTGCTAGCTTTGCTGTTTGTTTTTTAATCTGTGGTTTTAAATCTTATTTTATATTATATTGTATTTTATGGTTTTAACTGTCGTAAACTGCCCAGAGAGCTTCGGCTATTGGGCGGCATAAAAATGTATTAAATAAAATAAAAGAAAAATAAACTATCAGGAGACTCTGGTTTGCAGACCAGACATGATTAGCCTCAAGTGAAGTTTAATGGATAGCCATTCTCCCACTACCAACTTATCTTATCTTTCAGCTTTATTATAAAACTACAATTTCTCTAAGTTAACCACCTGATTATTTTTTTTAAAAAAAAATATGTAGTTAATTTTCAACATGACTTTTCATCTAACGATTTACCAAGGGAGACCTTACATCTCCTCCTTAGGATACTATATGTACTATATGAGCTTGAAGACATGCAGAATAGTAAGAGAAGAAAATATGTTAATATGTAAGTAAGTAGAACTCTATAATGGCTGAGGTTCTGGGATATTGGATTGGGGAGAAAGGAAGGGGGAGTTAATACACTGGACTTCTAATTTTTGCTACAAGGGTAAAAACTAAAGCAGAGATTTTCCTTTATAATCCTAATATGTTTAAATGGCAGTCAGCCAGAATTTTAAAACATCAGAGATATGGATATTTATACCAATCCACTGTACTCACTTGCAAAGGGGAGGCTGACCAGTTCCATGCACTTCTTGCACATGATAGATCCACAAAGGCGGCAGTGGTGACGTCTGTTCCGTATGCTGAACTTGTTACCACAGTCTGGACAAAATGGCACGTCCTGATCATTAACCCAAGGCACAACAGACTTCTCTATTGCTGTAATAGGATGAGAAAACCTATCAAAAATCACCAATGAAATCCATGCTGGGAAAAATGAGCAAAGATCAAGTACGCTGGCACTTACCTCTTATCTTTGCAGAATCACTATTGGCTCTGTCAAAGGATGTAAGCTGACAAGAGAATAACCAGAGAAGGAAGACCAACTACAATCTTTTACGATAGTTCACCACAGCACTTAAAAATATTCTTGTGTCTACTATATCTGTTCCTTAAAAAGTGTTTTCTTTTATTTATTTCCCTTTAATATCAGGTATCGGGCCTGTTCAGAGGTCACAACAGCCCACCATGGCTTAGTTTATCTGTGTGGGCTGTTGCATCATGCCAGGCACTCGTGTGTGCCCAGCTTACCAAACATCAAATAACCCTAAAATAGGTCATGGGTTATTGGAGGGTTGTCTAACCCTCAAACAACCCATGCCACCTGGGTTTGCATGACACAAGCCATGGCAAGCTGGGCACCAGTGCGCAGCAAGCAAAAATGGTGCCCACAGGCTCCCAGCACAACGCAACAACCCCTGCAGGTAAATTAAGCCATGGTGGACTGTCGTGTCATGTAAATCAGGTCACCTTCCCCGAGCATCTCTTTTATGTCACTCATCTTAGGAATAGGCAGATAGCTTAACAGAATAGAAACGTGGAAAGATAAATAGAAAAATGGAGCACATTTCAGAGAAAGCTTTAAGTTTGAGAACTCAAAAGAATTTGAAACGGTAACAACTATGAAAAGCAGAAGGCAAGATGGAGAGAAAGACTCAAAAGTTTCAATTCTCAAAATGCAATGAACATTTGCTTAAAGCAGAAGGAATTGTTGCTTGGGAAAGAAAATGGTCCTTCATTAACCTAATCTCTATTCAGTTCTTGACTGTGCAATGTTTGGGCCAGGAGGTGGCGTCTATATGCTCAACAGATTTTCTATTAATTGGTATCGCTGCCAATGCAGCATGTCACACACACGTGTTCACTGGTCCTTTCTTTACAGACCTTAGAGTTTACTGTGGACCCACATGACTTTCCTCCCAGCATTCCCATCTTCAGAACTGATTTGAAGGAGGACACCTCTCTAACTTTATTAATACATTTTTTATCTTTGACAGGGAAGTTTAAGAACGATGACATCAAACAGAGCTAGCTGTTCTGTCTAGCTCCACAAACAAAAGGAAGACTATAATTCACTGTTGAATTATAAATTGACAAGTAGCATAATAATATATATCAGAAGCAATATCACAGCATATGGTTCAAAGAGGACTTCCACAAATACCTGTATATGGGAAAAATCAAGGAGCAACCCATTTACCTTTTCTAACCTGATTATTAATTTATTGACTTCCACAACATAGTGATCAATCCTGGCTGCTCTATGCTTCTTAAAATCAGAAAGATGGCTTCTCATAGCACCTGGTAAGAAAAAAACAGTAAGAGAACTTGCCAGAGTCATACAACCATACATCTTCAGTTAACAGGAAGTTTACTATGTTCTTGTTTCTCTCTCACTCTCATTTGCTGCTCAAGCTAAAATTCAACATTAAAGAATGACATCTCATATCTTCATAGCACTATTCTGAACATGTGTGTAACTGCATCCTGCCATGGTCTTTATTGATAAAATGGTGCTTTTTATTTCTGCCTATATTTTAGAAGACAACAGCAGCAAAATTTACTGGCTACTACTGCAAGCTTGTTTTACAGCACAATCCTATACATGCCTACTCAAAAGTAGTTTCCACTGAGTTCAATGGGGCTCACTCTCAGGTGAGTACAGGATTGCAGCCTTAATCTCTCCAGTCAAACCCACCATACTGTAACAATATATTTCCAAGTCACAGAATCACAATGTTAATGTTATCATGCAAATTGAGACTGGAAAAGAAAACGATGAAACTAATAATAAAAGGCAGTCAACTGTAACCTGTTAAAACGTTTCTGTTTTAGACTCCACAGTACAATACACAGAAACACTTCAGAAAGGATTTCCAAAACCACCGCTAAATATGGACAAGCTCAGCTTGTACTTTATGACATGCACAAAGCAACAACGTTGTGATTTTTTCCAGGGTTACACACTTGACAGCAGATGAAACTCCAAACTTTCCACAGTGTAGTACAATACTGGCCATGATTCAAGGAGTGCACCATAGAGGCCTGCATCAGTGTTTTCCTCCCCCTATCCCTGGCACAGCCCCTTGTACTATGTCCAAGACTGCTTTTGAATTTCTGCAGCAGTTTGTTGGGTAATAAAAACAGCTGCTCCCTAAAGGGAAGGACTCAGGAGCCTCACTGCATACATACAACTTGCCAAAAGCTTCACCAGTGTGACACTGTGCCACATCACACAATGTGGGTGGAAATCCAACTAGGCAGTCATGGTATAGATACGGCTGAGCTTTTTGGCTGATCTCACACTTTTCACTTGGCTCAAGCATACATTTGTGAGAGTTGCCAGGGAATGCCACAATGTGAGCTGATCTATAACCAAAAATGCATTTTAAAAACAATCTATGGCACAACATACCGTATTTTTCGCTCCATAAGACGCACCGGACCATAAGATGCACTTACCATATGGTACCAAAAAAAAATAATTTTTTTTTTTAATCAGCTGTTCCGCGAGGCATCAGCTGAGAGGTGGGGGCTTCCCCCACCCTGCGCTCTTCCAGACCAGCAGAGGAAAGTAAAATAATAATAATAATAATAATAATAATAATAATAATAATTTTTTTTAAAAAAAAATCAGCTGTTCCATGGGGAATCAGCTGAGAGGCGGGGGCTTCCCCTGCCCTGCCCAGGAGTCCTCTGCTCTTCCAGACCAGCAGAGGAAAGTAAAAAAAAATAAAAAATAAAAATTTTCTTTTTACTGTATTCGCTCCATAGGACGCACAGACATTTCCACCTAGTTTTTGGGGGGGCAAAGTGCGTCTTATGGAGCGAAAAATACGGTAAGTGTTATATTTTCTATTTGAACTGCAATGTAAACCTAGGTCACAATCCAGTACAAAGCTAAGCATGCTCAGAAACAAAGCAAGCAAGCCTACGTCCAATGGAACTTAAGTGTGTGCATAACATTGCATTATGGCCCTAGTGCCGCCTTCCCCAGCCTGGTGCCCTCCAGATGTTTTGGACCACTGGCCATGCTGGCTGAGGCTAATGGAAGCTGATGACTAAAACATCTGGAGGACACCAGGTTGGGGTAAGCCGTTTAACTAGTCTCTTCTATTTAAAACTTATTTATGCTTGGAAACTTTACATCATTATGTATAGACCCTGCTGGAGATCAGGGAACTTCCCAGTGAAGGTTTCACATTATGTGCCTCATTCTTGAGTGTTTACCTAATTCTTGGGGCTCCCACATATATGGATCCACCCCACCATAGCTGTAAGATTCATATCGCTCCTGAGGGGCCCCATCAGTTCGATCATCATCTCGTTTCAACAGTTTATCCTTTGCTTTTTTAGCTTTTTGGACGAGATCTGAAAGAAGATCAAATAGAACACATCACACACACATATACTTGTTTAAACATACTTGTAAGAGTTGCCTATCTTCTCCTGAACTTCCTAATGGTTGCCTCTGAGATGGTGGGCAATATATCTGACCATTCTGCTTCCCACCTCCTGCATCAGTACAACATCAGGGCTGGGTTTTTTTAACCTACTCATAGGAATGGGGTGGACATTAATCAGAACTTTGCAAAAAGACCTGAAGATGAAAAGAACACAAGCCTAAAAAAATACTCCTACTTGGTCCAACCTGGTGGGAATACAAATGTGCCAGTTAGCAGATCAGTCCAATTATTGGCAGCTTACAGGAATATTGTGTACCCTGAAAGAGGTTTAATTTGGGAAGCAATTTGTGAAACAGAACACCGGACAAAGCAGAAGACGAATACTTTAAAGATAGAACAATTACGCATTTAACAGCCTTAAGAGAGCTGGAACACATCTTGTAACAAGTGAAGGAATTAACACTACAATATAACCACTTACTTTTTGAAACTGATTGTGAACTGACTGCAGAATGTTTGGCTATTTTGAACAGGAAAAAAAGTACCCAGTAATTAGCTACTGAACATACAGTTTCTCTTGTACTTTTCTAGCCTATTATTTATTTATTATATTTATGCCCCGCCTTTTTTCCTGCAAGGAACTCAAGGTGGCTTACATAATCCTCCTCTCCATTTTATCCTCACAACAACCCTGTGAGGTAGGTTAGGCTGAGAGTCAGTGACTGGCCCAAAGTCACCCAGTTTCATGGCCAAGCGGGGACTAGAACCCAGATCTCCTGAGTCCCAGTCCAACACTCTCACCACTATGCCACACTGGCCTAAACTATTCTTCAGCTCCTGTTGCTAATTTGTATATTCAATGGTTGAACTTGTATGGCCATTAAGGGCTGGTTGCATGCCATGTTTTATCCCATGAGAGCATTCCCAAGAGTGACTTCCAGATGATGTTTGGAACCAACGTCAAGCAAAGGTTAACGGTTCAAAATCACCATGACAATCAGTAATATTCCTGAGCTAGGAGCAGCTTAACTGTGTTTGTGTCCTTAGGGCCAGATGTATGCATGAACTTTAAATGTGAGGCATTTTTAGACACTAGTGTGTCTTTAGTCATGTGGCTAAAAATGCCATGTGGCAATCTAGCAAAACTAATCTACTTTTGCTAGATTAGTTTCTATCAATGAACCCTCACCAAACTTCCCAATGTCACTTTTTTCTTCTTTTATTTAATAGCTAATTTCTACTAAGTACATCACAGGAGAATCTGAAACCTGAACACTGTAATCAAAAAGAGTAAATTTAGTAGAAGAATTACATTACTGACTGCGACTGTGGTGCATACCTGCACTTTTAGCACCATGCCAGCTCCTTGAACAATGCCCATCCTGAAAAGGAATTAAAATTGCCTTTTGCCATGTTCAATTCACAGTCAGTAAGATGGCAGGAAGGCCACATGGTGTTATCCAAACAAATCTCATGTCTTCACTAGGTACATCAGGGGTGGTCAAGTTGTGACCCTCCAAATATTTTGGCCTACAATTCCCATCAGCCCTAGCCAGCATAGCCAGCCGTGAGGGATCATGGGAGTTACAGACCAAAACACCCATTCCAGATAGACATGGTGCATTACAAAAAAACAGGTATGACAGCTTGGTTACAATCTAGATGTCCCTCCTTCCTTCCCTATGGGTTTGCCTATTAAAACAGTGGCTGCTTATTGTATTTGTTGTATAAGGGGATTCAAGCCCTCATCTGCAGGAATCCCTGAAGTGTGTCAGTTACTGTCAGTCACTGGGCTTATGCTGACTGTATCAAAGAGATTCACAATGGTGAAGAAGCTGTGCAGGTTTGTCTCATGTCTGCACAGTAGAGTATGGTGACATCATGGAACAATTGTGCTGTCAACAGCATGACCTGGCACCTTCTATGCGTGGCTGATTATACCTTCTACACAGATATGATCTTACTAATTATGCATGACAACAAATCTTAAACATCGATAACTGTCTCATATTTTACCCTACAGGAGTTAGAACAACTATAGTCTTTCTTACTTTTGAATTGTCCTTTGACATCTTTGTCTTCACTTGAATGTTCTTCTTCATAATGAGACTGGAGTTGATAAAATGACTGCAGATCCTTCAGACACAGGGGGCATAGAAAGCCCTCTCTACGTCTCCAGGGTCATCAAATGGAGGTGTGTAGCTTGTTGCCATAGTGGTCCAGGGGCTTCAGAGATACTGACACACTCCAAGTCTCAGCAGCAGTGGAGAGATGGTATGCCATTCAGTAGCATGACTAAAGAATTGGACTAATAGTGAGGAAGTAGCTTTTGCTCTTGTAGTTTGTATAAAACATTGTCCTGAAAGAGATCCAGAAACCAGTTTTACATCGGATGAACTATTTAACTAAGTAACTTTATGCCCATGATTGTTTATTAATTCATTAACCCTTTTTTCTCTCCATTTGACCGAGTGCTATGCTATTGCTATGGAATTTGTTTCAGTTAAAGCCTATCCCATTGTATTACCCTAAATCAATTCAGACGAAATCTTTTATGGGCCTTTAGAAGCTTCACTAAATCCTGTAAGACAAGCCCAAATTTCCTAGAACTCTAACACTACAACCCTATGCATGTTTACTGAGAAGTCCCACTGAATTCAATGGGACTTACTCTTAAGTAAATATGCACATGGTTGTACCCTAAATCAATCACTCTGAAGTAAGAAGGCAACACACACACACTTTGCAAAAACTTTGCTTCCAGCAGACAAAAAAAGAAGGATGAAAAAATAAATGAACAAAAGCACCAGCTAAAAGAAGCCTATGTGTATAAACCATGTGAGGCTCCACACACATGCCTGGGATGAGGTTAGCCAACTCCAAATAGGCCATTGACTAGACAAGACAATCAAGGCAGTTAAGGTGGAGAAGATGGGCACAGACAACAGGAAAGGATTGCAAAGGAGAAGAAGATTTGGAGAGTTTACCAGACAAGACAAACAAAGCTGTTAGCTGTTCTCCAAAACTGTGTTCTTGCACAATATTTGGCTGTTTTATCTATAAATATACGTATTCCTACTCGGTAAGTTTCGGTTGTGTTTATGTCACCCCCTCACTTTCCACAAAATGGGTTGTTAAGTCATGACTAACTTACGGTTAAGTCCCATTTCAGTGGGTCTACCCTAAGTAATGATTAATTCTGGATTCAACTCAATGTTTTTAAAGGCACAATCCTATGCATGTTTAGACAGAAAAAAACTCCTACAACTCCATGCATAGGACCTGTGCCCTAAACTGCTCAAATGAATTATGACAGTTGTGCTCTTTTCACAAACCCATTCACTGGGGCTAACCAATACAATTTTTTCATCCTTTTTCTCCTCTGGCACACTCTTATGGCATGCTACGTATTCTTTTTACAATTAAAACTGGCCAACCTGCAGCTGGTTTCATGGCCATTATGATGCAATTCAAGTTCCATAGCACAAGGTCAGCTACAGCTTACTGGAAACCTAACTCGAAATTTCACTAGAATTTCCTAAATTTCAGAGGAAGGAGTCAGGAAAATGAAGCACTTTTGCACATCTATAAAGCTGACATGTCACTCAAGTTTCACTTCCCACCATTGAAAACACATTTCATCTGATTTTTAAGAAAAATGAAGCATGACAATATCCACAAAGTGGATGGGTTTCAAAACAGGCAATAGGTAGGACAATATGGTTCTTTATTTGCAAACCATTGTATTGTTACATTCAACAGATAAGCTGAATGCATGAAGTGAGGATTCTGATTCACATTAGTGATTGTGAGAACAGGATACGGGTGCAACAAAATTCCAGGTTGATTATTTTAATTTAAACAGGCATGCTCTTGTATATGCAAACTGAGAGAACCAAACACCTAGCTGAGGTGCCAATTCAGTACCTTCAGAGGAATCTAGCGGTGCAAGCCTGAAAGAGACAAGCAGTTAACCCACTCCACCCACCCATCCATAAACACACACAAAAACACATGAGCCTACATACTCTTAATTCCTGAAATATTACTCAATTGTGTCACTTTAACAGCATGCCATCAGCAAAAGAACAGAAAAGGACCAAGGTATACTACAAGACAGGGCCTGTGGGACAAGGATGGATCAAGTAAGAGGGATGTACTCAAAACTGCCTACTAACAGGGTTGTTGTGAGGATAAAATGGAGAGGATTATGTAATAAGCTGCCTCGGGTTTCTTGCAGGGAAAGGCAACATATAAATATAATAAATAAAATAATGGTGATCCCCATCTCTTCCACACAGGTGAGGAATTCTGCTGCTATTGAATGTAGTAATTTTAAAACTCCTGGAGAATAAAAATCTAACACATCAGGGAGAAAAGTTCCAGGCCAGCCCTTTGCTTGCTGTACTGGTTTTCTATTTGGAAGGCCCCTTCAAGAACATTAATAAATGTCATCCTCCACCTGCAAGTTGAATCGATACATTCCATTCTGTCACTTCCACATGCTGCCGCCGCCACCACCTCATTCTGCTCCTGATTCAGTATGTAAATCAGGCAAGTTATTAAGGACACCAGGCCACACCCATCCACACAGATGGTTCAGTCAGGTACTAGCAAAATGGTAGGTACTTTGCCTCCCTTTTATTCAAGCAGGATTCCTGTACAGTCAACAGCTGCAGGACAGGACAGTTAGACATCTGACAGATGCTATTTCCCCCTGAATAGAGATGCAGTGATGGAGGGGTGCGGGGAGAGGCGCATTATTGTCCTTTCAATCGCTGTTAAGCCGGCTGTTAAGCTGTTAAAAGGCATACATAAAACCACAACTTGTCAGGGAAAGGCGTGTGGCATCCTTTGGGAACAGCCAGCACTCTTTATCTTACCCCTGATATAAAAAAAAAGGGAGGTGGGGGGAGAGAGAGGCGACAGCTTTTTGAATTCGGTGGAGCACCCACAATCTTTATGGGAAATCTTTATGGTCGGCGGGTGGTTTCCAGCAGGGGCGCCGTCCTCCCCCCAAAGTGCCGAAGCGCAACCACACACACACACACACACACACACACACCCCACCTCATCCAGAGACCCCATGAATTCCGCCCAGAGAGGTCAGGAGGGGCGCCAGGAGTCTCTGGACAAGGGCCGTTTCCACGGGAGGGAGACCAAGCCCGAAGCTACCTACGTCTGTGCCAGGGAAGGAGCAAGAGAGGGAGTCGGTCGGCAGGTGAGCGGGGAAGGGAGGAGGAAGGGAAGGAAGGAAGGAGGGAGGAGGAAGGGAAGGAAGGAAGGGGAGGGAGGGAGGGAGCGAGAAGGGGCTGCAGCCTGCAGGCGACCCGCTCGAAGAGAGAAAGGGAGGAGGAGGAGGAGGAGGAGGAGGCGCGGCTCACCCGCCCACACGAGCGTTGCGGGGATTCCCCTGGGAAGAAGTGGGCGCAAGCAGGCCCAACACACACACACACCACGGGGAGAGAGAGAGAGAGAGAGAGAGAAAGGGGGGGCGGTTCTCACCTCAGCCTCGAGGAGGAGGAGGCGACAGGCAGCAACATCTGAGGGGCCGAACCCCGCCCCAACTGACCAGGGGGTGGGGTGGGGGGAGAGAGAAGCGAGAGGGCCTCCTCACGGGCGGCAACCAGTCAAGCACCTATGGCACGGAGGGAGGGAGCGGCTTCTAACCGAGGGGGCGGGGATACACAGGGTATAGGGGCGGGGAGCCGAGCGCCGAGCGATGGATGGGAAAGGCCGGGCGGGGCCGCGGAGCGCTCTCAGCTTGGAGGTCCCAGCGGCGGGCGGGCGGGCGGCACCACAGGCGCTAGGAAAGGCGCGGTGCCTGCTGGGACGCCGGCGAGGCGGGCGGGCGGGGGCGGGGCTGCGTCGCGCGCGGTCCTGCCTGAAGAGCTCTCCCCTGGTTTTAGTGTCCTCAAAACGGCAGCCTCGCCTCAGAAAGAGAAAAGGAGAGTGTGTAGAGCTGGGTAAGGCGCAGACAAGGACAGCTAAAAAGGGTCCGTTCCCAGAGGGGGTGGCTCGTGTTAGTTTACTGCAGCAAAAGCAACAAAGGAAAGAACTTAAGAGCATAAGGAAGGAGAGAGTCTTGCTGGATCGGGCCGAGGGTCCCATCTAGTCCAGCCTTCTGTTCACACAGTGGCCAACCAGCTGCCCACGGGAAATCCACAAGCAGGACATGAGTTTCAACAGCCACCTCCCGCCCATGTTCCCCCAGCATTTTGTCATATTGGGAAGGCTTTCCTTTTTTGGTCAATTATATATTTAATCTCATATCATTTTTCATCAAACCAATCCTGATGTTTCTTTGTTTCATATCCAATAGTTTGTTCACAGGCGGCACGTAATGGAGGTTTTACAGCCTTAGATCCAATGTGTCCTCCAATTTGTTTCAGGAGGTTCCTTACGGTAGATGTTCCTTAAGAAGTGATTGAAGAACGAGTTTGCTTAATAGGATCTTTGAAGGACTTGATGTTTACTTTTACACCTTGGTTTCCTTTCCTGAAGCTACGTTGGGAGCAATGTTGATTAACCATTGTGGACCCGGATAAGTCGGTGTCTGTCCAGCAGTCATCGGCACTCCACCATGGCCCTAGACTAAGAAGTACATCCGTGGCGATTCTCTAACACGGACAATTACATAATCCAGACGATGCCAGTGCTTTGCCCGGTGAGCTGCTGCCATGATGTTTATTTTAAACTTATTCTTTTGTCGGCAAGAGCGGTTGTTTGTGATAGTGAGATTATGCTCTGCACCTATAGACAAAAGTAAGAGTCCTCGTTGCTTTACCACTCCGCCTCACTGGTTTCTGGGATACAAAGTGCACGCGATGCCTTAGTTTGATCTGCGCCTGAGAATTTTAATCCTCCTTGAACAGTTCTCTGCTGGGGTGTCCCAGGGACTGGGGGAATGTAACTTTCAAAAGAGACTTGATGAATCGGCATCATGGGGTGCAATCACCGTGCTATTCTAAAGCATGTTAACTGTGGAGGGCAGGCGACTTTATGGAAAGGGAAAGACATCGTGTGTTCGTATAACTTCCTATATCTGCTGGCAGTAGAAGTACTTTGCTTGTTAAGCCCAAGCAAAATGAAATGCCCAGCAATTGCAGGTAAAAACAATGAACCAATGCTGAAGAGCAAACAGCTTTTATAATTAAACCACTGAACTCTAATATGCATACAAAAGTGCACGTATATACCTTTTGTGACAAACTGTGTGTGCATGCGCATAGATATAGATATACAGTGCCTTGCAGAAGTATTCACCCACCCACCCCTTTGACTTTTCCACATGTTGTTGTGTTACAACCTGGAATTGAAATGGATTCAATTGGCATTGTTACCGCTTGATGTATACAAGATACTCAGCACTATGAAGGTGCAAAATATTTTTATCATGGCACAAAAGGTAAGTAAACAAAAACAAACTGGCACTTGTTGGTTGCATACCGTAAGTATTCACCCCCCTGGGTCAATACTTGGTAGAAGCACCTTTAGGCAGCAATGACAGCTGCGAGTCTTCTTGGGTAAGTCTCTCTCAGCTTTCGCTTCTGGATCCTGCAATGTTTGCCCATTCTTCCTGGCAAAATTCCTCCAGCTCTGTCAGGTTGGATGTGGACCGTTGGTGAACAACAACTTTCAAGTCTTGCCACAGATTCTCCATCGGACTGAGGTCTAGGCTTTGCCTGGGCCATTCAAAGGCTTTCAGGTTCTTGTTTTTAAACCAGTCCAGTGTTACTTTGGCTGTGTGTTTAGGGTCATTGAATTGATCTATAATCCCTCTAGGCAACACAGTGTGGTATATATGAGTACATGTGCACCATGGAACTTAATGTAAGAAAATGAGATGAAAACCAGAAAGGTGAGCCTCAGAGCCAAACTTTATTTTACTTCAGTTGTGTGGTTAGCAACCACACCATTTATTTCTAAAATTAATACTAAGTGCAGGGCTCCTCAGTTCTCATCTGGACCACAGCATGATGAGGGGAGGGGAGGTTTAATTTAACCCTTTCCTTTCCAGCTGCAATCCTGACACACAGCATACACCGTGTTGCAATTAGCATTAGGAAAAAAGCTTCTATTGGTGCCAGTATTTATTTATTTATTATTATATTTCTGTCCTGCCTTTTTTCCTGCAAGGCAGCTTACATAATCCGCCTCCTCCTCTCCATTTTATCCTCACAACAACCATGTGAGGTAGGTTAGACTGAGAGCCAGTGACTGACCCAAAATCACCCAATGAACTTTATGGCCGAGTGGGGACTAGAGCCCAGATCTCCCAAGTCCCAGTTCAACACACACTGGCTCCCGCCACCAAAAAATAGCTTTTTTTCCTAACGCTAATTGTAGCGTGCAGGCGGCAGGGCAAGATGTCATTGGGATTGCAGCTGGGGAGGGAAAGGTTAAACTTCCACTCCCTGCATGCTGTGGGCCCAATGAAACTTGAGGGCAGGATGTACCAAGTATTAACATTTTTTAAAGACACCCAGGTGGGATTGTTAATGCAATAAAAGTAACATCCAACTTGGTCCTCGGACATGGGATTGAAGTGAGAGGTAGAAGCCAGTGTGGTGTAGTGGTTAGAGTGTTGGACTGGGACTCAGGAGATCCGGGTTCTAGTCCCCACTCAAGCCATGAAGCTCACTGGGTGACTTTGGGCCACTCACTGACTCTCAGCTTAACCTACCTCACAGGGTTGTTGTGAGAATAAAATGGAGAGGAGGAGCACCACACAAGCCACCTTGGGCTCATTGCAAGAGGGGAAAAGGCAGGATATAAATGTAATAATAAATAATAAGTAAGAAGCCATCCCTCAGTCAATGAACTAATTCAGCATTAGCAGCACAATACACTAATGAGACTGTGTTCCCGTTTGTACAATTGGGAATTTTAATTTAATACTTGTGGGGGTGGATTGTGCATTAAGTAAATGTAGTTTAAATATTCTGATGAAGCAAATACTTGATTGTCACTCTCCTGAGGGGGTTGAATAGTTTTGTTATTAAAATGTATCCTAACCACCACGAAGTGTTCATCCACAGAATGAGTCACTGAATAAGTGAAGTGATGTTCTATGTAAATTCAGTCATATTTTTTTTATCAAGAACACACTGTTTCAACAGAATATTCATTTTCTTAATGTAATGTTTTTTGAGCTTTTTTCCTTAGTGGGAGAATTCCTCCATGAAATTGTGTAACTCTCCTTAAACCGTGTAAGCTGACACATGAACTACTATTGGTTGTTTCTCATTTTTTAAATCTAAATGTGGTTTTAGACACACACACACACACACGCACACACATACACCAGGGATTGATAGACAAGCAGTGCCTGGATTAGGAAATATAAGAGGGAAATAGTAGAAGGCAAAACTTCCAATTACTTCAAAGTCAAAGACAACAATCCAAAAACAATGCAGTCTGGAATAATCCCCCCCCCATGCAAAAAAACAACAACATAAGACTTCTATAGGTCTGCTGTGTTCTTTTGGAGCAGGTACATGGATTAGAGTGGAAGTAATCTGTCTTGAATGCAGCTGACAGTTCAGAAAGTGGATGCCCAAGTCAGGTTGCTGTCCATGGTGATGCGATTTGAGAATGCCACTAGGTGGTGCCAGTAGCACATCTGAAGGAAGACATGTTTTGTTTTCAATTTCTTCTCCCAGAACAGACAACGGGTCTGAGATGCAGACATTACCTGTTACCTGTGGCAAAGGAATGGGAAGTATGAGAATATGTGGGTTCCTATGATTTTGTGGCTGGCATAACCATCTGAGTTATATCTCAGCTCACAAGCAAACCACCTCTCTTAATATTATCTACCAGTAATTATTGTTTAACATCAAAGAATGAGTTTTCTAAGAGGGATCCTATGCATGTTTAGACAGAAAAAATCCTACCACTCCCAGCATTCCCCAGCTGGTTAGAGAATGCTGGGACTTGTGGGACTTTTTTCTGTCTAAATATGCATAGGATTGCACCCTAAATCATTTTGAAATACAGATAGAGGGTGCTTTCAGTCGAGGTTTTTATCATGCAATTTCCCTGCCCCAAACATGGGATTTTTTTTTCCAGGGAGTGGGGGTGGAAGGCAGATAGCATATTCCTTTTGTACCCCTGTGTTTTCCCACCATTTTGTCATCCTTTTTTTCCTTAAAGTAATCTGCTAAGGAAGGGGAGACAGAATAGCTGCTCAATGCCTTTTGATTGGTAGTGCTAGTAGGAACCATCCGTCTGGAAGTATCCAAAGTGTCAAAAAGTCCTTCTGCAGAAATTCAAGAATGGCAAACACACACACACACACCAATCCAGATGGTTCACAATGCATATCACTTGGAGAGGAGCAAATTTTCTTTGGTTTTTTGATTGGTGAAAGTTAGAACAACTTTCTAACTTGTTCTAACTTTCACTAATCAAAAAACCAAAGAAAATTTGCTCCTAGATTCATAGATCATAGAGTTGGAAGGTGCCTACAAGGCCATCGAGTCCAACCCCCTGCTCAAGGCAGGAAACTAGAGGAGGGGTCTCCCATCCAAGTAATAACCAGGCCTGACCCTGCTTAGCTTTCCACACTCAGACAAGCTGAGCCAGCATAAGCCACAGGCCTGTGCTCTCCAAGTGATAGGCATCTAAGGCAGGCTATCCAGGGAGCTAGATAAGAAGTTTGCGGAACCACCTGAACTGATAAAGTGGGCAACCTTTTTTCTATCAAGGGCCACATTCGCTCATGGGTAATCTGTTGGGGGCCACATGTCAGCAGTGAACAGGGCCAAAGGCAGAGGTGGGCAGGGCCAGAGCCAAAAATGGGTGGGTCACCCTCTTTCCATGCAGCAGGCTGCTAGGGAAGGGCCAGATCACTCTTGCCCAAGATCTGAACTGATCACATGGCAGCACAGGGCTTTGAGAATTAAGCAGAGGGCTGCAGTAAAGGAATTGCAAATGGATATGTTTGACTGGCTGGGTTCAGACAACAGGATAACCCACACTCAAGGGTTGAGTGTGGGTTGTCATTGAGCCGTGGGTTGTTGAACCATGGGATATCCTGTTGTCTGAACCTAGCTGAGAGAACAAACCATGATCTGTTAACCACGAACAACCCACAGTTCACAGCCCAACAACAAACCATGGGTTCGCTTCGTGGATGGTTCGTAGTTAACAAACCGTGGTTTGTTAGTGTGACTGGGTTCAGACATCACAGTATTTTAAATATATTTGCTCCGCTAGCTTTCCATTGATTGCAAATAGATTGGCTCCGTTCTTTGTTTTTAAAAGATTGCTTTTCTCATATTCTCAATTTTGTCGTGTGTGGTGCTATAAAATTTCTAAATTGTTGTAATGGTCTAAATGGTAAATCGCCTCAGGGGCCCTTTCTGGGGCGAAAATACTCTCATTTTATAAATAAATACCTATGCTGATTTTAGATAATGTGTGAATTTAGTCATCCAGTGTTTGGCTTCCACTTGTGCAAGGCAAAGCATCTGATTTTCAAGATTGCCCCACGCACCCTTACCTACTCCAGCCCTCCATGCCATATTCCATACTGTTCCAGAGGGTCCTCCAACCTTCAGGAGCAGCTGTGGGGAGGGGGCACACAAGGGTGAAATGGATGGGGTGGGGTGTTGAAAATTGGGTGCTCAGCCATATGCAAGTACAGGCAGTCCCCGGGTTAAGAACATCCGACTTACAGACAACTTGTACTTACAAAAGGACTTCCAGGCTCCCCGGCTCTATGTTGTTTACGTAGAGTATAGTGTAGTATACATAATTTACACAATTTGTGTAAATGCCATATACTACGCTATACTGTTCCAACATACGTACAAATGTGACTTAAAGACATTCTTAAGAACGGAACTCATTCATAACCTGGGGACTACCTGTAGAAGTACTTTCTGCTAGCACAATGATGAGTGACTTTGGGAGGTTCAGAGGCCATTTTCACACGCGCGCACACACACGCGCGCACACACACACACCTATCTGCTGGCTGCATTCTGACTGCTGCTGCCCCACGGAATTCAGCAGTGGCAAAAAACCCACCAATTTGCTGCTGATAGTTGGTGGCAAACTGCAATGGAACACAACAATGGGCAATTTTAGCTTGAAAGCAAACTAAATTTGGCCTCTGTAGCATTCCGTACTGGTTTGGCACAGATTTCGGTGGCAGATTGGTGATTTTTTTGTTGCCACTGTGAATTTCAGCAGTGGGGCAGCGGCGAGAGGGGGGCTGTGTGGGCCACACTGGGGCCAATGAGGCCTGTATGCAGGCTGCAGACCGTGTGTTGCCCACCCCTGCACTAGCGCAAAGCCACCATTGGGTACAGCCTATGATCTGCCTAGTGTTATTGCTGCTATTCTCCCTGCCTCCTGCATATAAAATGCTAACTCACATGGAATCTCGTTGCCTGACCAATGAGTTCCATCTGGGGAAAACATGCGTCTCTAGAGTAAGAGCTCGTCTAGCGGCCCTACGACTTTTAAATAAAAATCATGTCTATGCCAGAGGTGCACATTCAGATTAAATACTTTGATGCCATCCAAGGAATTGCTTCTTCAGAGGGGAAAAAGGGACTCCTTTGTGATTTAGCTGTCTCGCTGGTAGACCCATCTGTCAATATGACAGGACATTGGTGATGTATAGGCACCGTAAATGAGAACTTGTCAAGTGCTTTTCAGATGATTTGTCTATTAACTGCAACAGTGATTTCTGACATTTCAGAGTTCTGGCAGCGGGTGGGGGTGGGCAACTCATGCTGGCCCTCTGCTACTTCTTGGGATCATAACAGACGCCTTTGGCTTCTACAGCTTCTCTGAACACACACCTTCAAGCTGCTAGAGCACCATTTGCCAAGCTTTCAGTGCTATGCTGCTTTGGGGGGGGGGGAATAGGTTGAGGGCCCCAGTGTGGAGCCCCCATGTCGCTTCAGAGAACTCCAGGCTCTCTGCATTCCCTCTGCCCAAGAGCCCAGTCCCAGAGCCACAGCTACAGCCAGTGCCAGTGGTGTAATGCAGCCAGGGCTCACTGGGCTGAAACGCCGGGGCTTTTTGATTAGCAGGGATGATGACATCATCTGCCACCCCCCTTCAGACCTCCTTGTTCCCTCTGAGCTTGGCTGCAATTCTCACACTAGCTGTGGGGAGGGATTTCCAGCACTGGTCAGTCACAGTAACCCACAACTGGCCAGTCAACGTTCACTCATGAAGAGCTGGTCACATGGTTTGTACTTTCTGATGACGTATTATGATTGTTAAGTTTCGATTTCCTGTAACTGTGTAATTGAGAGAAGGATTGCTTTCTGTATGCATCTTCTTGTCTTCTCTCTGATGCTCTGAATGCTAGGGTGGACTTTGTCCACTGGACTATGCTATGCAATGTAGACTGTACTTAGGGAATTGTGTATTCTCTGATATAGAATAAAAACAGGTAGAAAAACCCTGTGGTGGATTCTATGGCAATTCCTAATTACAGCTGAGCTGGAGCATGCGGCAAGCTGGAGCAGAGGCTGTAACCCAAGACGCTTGGATTGTGCTGCGTGCAGGAGAGACAGTGAATTTCTGTGTGAGCTACATGGGCCAAGTTTCACACATGAGACAGAGGCTGTATCTTTTCATCACACGCTCTGCTGAATCCACGTAGGCAGACGGGCCTACAGGGTGGATTATGAGCCCTCAAGGCTGGGGGAATTTTATCAGGCCTTAACACACTCAAGGGTTGAGTGTGGGTTGTCGTTGAAACATGGGTTGTCACTGAAACATGGGTTATCATGTTTGAACCCAGCTGCACTAACAAACCATGGTTTGAAAGCCACAAGCAACCCATGAAGAGAACCCATATTGTGTTGTTGGGTTGTGAACTGTGGGTCTGGGTTCTCACAACACGACAACCCACCATGGTTTGTCACCCACGACGGGTTGTTGTGTCAGTGTAAACCCAGTCAGTGGGCATGTTCGCACATCACGTTAATCCACCCTGGCAATATGCCCCAGTGGGTTGGTTGTCATGCAAACAACCCACGGTGAGCCCAACAGACAATCAGGCCCCCCCGTAGATTGTTGGGCCCCTTCCTCCATTCAGCAGAGCCTGCTAAGGCATTTTTCTACCTCAGGGGGAGCAGCAAATGACTCCTCCACCACTCAAGGTGCAAGGTCCTCAAGGCAAAGTAAGTTTTCTTGGCACCTCATGCAGAAATCCCACAATCACTTTGTTCCTTCCCTGGCAGTCAAACTGAATTAAAATTGAATTAAATAACTAACCGTTTGCTGCCATTTCATGGCACCCCACATCAGTGCCTCAGGCACACAGTTCTCCTGTTAAGTAATTGCAATGTCACCTATAATTAGACCCGGTTTTTGTTAGTAAAAGCTAGCAAACCGCAGAGCGCCTCCTTCCTTTTCATTTTGTTCCACAAAAACACTGCACTCTGTTGTTGACCAGTAACTGGACGTCAAATTCTCTTCGATGTCAGGAAATTCTCCATAAACACATCTCCGCTGCATGTATGCTGCTTTCCCCAATACTGAAGGGTATGGGGCTCATGCCAAGCTCCATGGGAACACACAGCCACTAGGTGAGAGAGTTTGTATCCCATAATACTCTGCCATGGTCTTGTTTAGAAAGTTTCCTGGGTTGCTTTATACAAAGCCATAACAATGTGACAGTAATGTGCACTTGAAGGATCAAAAACCAAAGATATTTTTTAAACCTGTTGTCAGCATCCTCTTTGGAAATGCAAAATATCCTTTTCTCTAGGCCTTTGTGCAGCAGCCATTCTTCTTTGATAGGCCATGATGGCTAGATGTTACTTGCTTAATGACCATTGATAGCTTTTGGTGGCTGGTGGCTACTAGCTAGTCACACACACACACACACACACACACACACACACCAGCTGCCATATCAAGGGACTGGGAAAAAGCAGTGGCAGTTTGAATATAGCCTGAAAAAGAGAAATAAGTCTTGAGTTTTTGCACCTGGTTGACAAGAAGGAGCTAGGATGGGGATGCTCCGAAGCTCAGTGCGGCTGCTTCTGTATTTTGTTTTTAATTTGAATGTTCTCAGGAAACTAACCAGTACCCATCACAATGATGGTTGGAACTCAGTTATGCAGTACTGCAGTCTTTACTGACTTTTTGTGGTGCACTGGAAATTCTGCCCCTTAAAACTATTTCTCTTAACAGCAGTGAATATACTTAGGGAGCAATCCTAAGCTCCCCTTGAGGCTGGCTAAGGGATCATAGGATGCAGTGGAACTGGAAGTGTTGCTCTCCTAGCGAAGAGGGAGTTCCATTAGTAGGGTGGCCACTTATGAATCTCCCCAAAAGTGGAAATGCATCATCAACAACAACAACAACAAAAGAACAAGGATTTGCATAAAATTTGCATATGCTGATTTATATGCATAGATGCAAATTTAGACATTATTATTATAATTGAAACAGAAATACAGTACATCTCACCACAGTGTGGAAGATTGTAACCAGGGGACCTGTGTGCCTGCCTGTTCAGTCTGCTGTTCAGGTGCAAACTGGTGATGGACAACAGTTCTTCTGGCTCTTTATCTTTAAACTGGACAGCCCTTCAAACAGAGGATGCCTTCAAAGGGAGGACAGTCCTCTGGCAGCCCTACAGAAAGAGGACACCTGGCCTGGCGGCTTAGCACTTGCACCCCGGAGGCTCTATGGGCATAGATGTGCTGCCGGCAGTATTCCTGCCAGCAGTAGGGTCCAAAATGTGGCATTCCAGGGGTGTGTTGGGGACAAGTTTGGATACACACCGTCCAAAGCCCCCTTGTTCTCCTGACACATCCACCAATCAGGCCTGAAACTATACCAGGCCAGGAGCTGGTGCAGCTGATTTCCCTCCCATTGCAGTCAATGGGAGGGAAATAAAAACCAACAGAACACCAGAGAGAATAAGAAAAAGCTGCCCCCCCCATCTCCCACCCTGGCTGCAGCTCTCCCCCTGCCCCCACCAGATATATACGATTGCTCTGTTGAACTGCAATCCTGAACACGCTTACTTGGGAGTCTGTCCCATTGAACACAGTGGGACTGACTTCCAAGTAAAGATGCATACGGTTGCACTATTCATCACTCAAATGGAAACTTTAGGATTGGCTGGTATTGCTACTGAACTCCTTCAGATGATGAGTCATTAAAAATAATAATAAAGGGTTACTGAGTGCCGCACATCCCCAAAGAAGGCTCAACACATGGTAATTATAATGATTTAACATGGAGGCCGGCCACTTCCAACAGCATCTTGTTGTGCTGGGGGGCACAATTTCTGTGATGAGCTCGGTTCCAAATGATTTGCAAGAGGTGCTAATTATACAGCTTGTCCCTGCCTTCTTAACCGAATCTGGCGGGGTAGGGCGGGGGTGGGGAATCAAGTTTGGAGAAATGTGTAAAGGTCATTGTGAGGAAATCTAACTATTTTATGCTTCATTTGCTGACATTTCTGAAAAGTGAAACATTTTTGGAAACAAACTTCACGACTTCCCCAACTGTGTCTTCCAGTTGAGTTGACTCCATGTCCCTTATATGCCATAATATCTTTTATATAAGAACATAGGAAGAGCCATGCTGGATCTGACCAAGGGTTCATCTAGTCAAGCATTCTGTTCACACGGTGGCCAACCAGCTGCCCACGGGAAACCCACAAGCAGGACATGAGTGCAACAGCACCCTCCTGCCCATCTTCTCTAGCAACTGGTGTCCATGGGCATACTGCCTCTGATACTGGAGGGAGCATGTGGGGGGGAAGTCTCAAAAGTATGTGTATGGTGAGCAGGGAAAACTAATTTCTTTGACCCTCCCCCATCCATCCTCCCATCCTTCCTACTGTCTCCCTCTTCCCGGCAACACTGAGATTGGGGCCAGTGGCCTCCCCCATCCCAGATGCACTTGAGCTGGAGGGGGCATGGCTCAGAGGTAGAGCACCTTCTTCACATGCAGAAAGTCTGTTTCAATCCCTAAAACCCCTAGGTTAAGCTAGGAAAGAATCCTACCTACCTGAAACCCTGGGGTGTTGATAACACTGACAGATGGGCCAATGGTCTGACACAGTATAAGGCAGCTTCCTCTGAGCCCTCTGACCTTATTGTGGTTAGGATGAGGAAGCCAGTGAGGAGGTTTCTTGGCTCCTTTAGGTCCCCCAGGAATGCCGGCTCAATCGCAGATCAGGGGTCTCTGGCAATATGTTCTGTCCCTGTTCTGTTCTCAGGCAGTGACTCTGAGACTGAGCCAGTCTCTACAAATGCCAGCCAGCAAGGGTTGGCTCCATTCCCCAGGACTGCTTGAAGCCAGAGAGAGAAAGAGAGAGAGAACATGCAACCCGTGGTCTAACCTGAAGAAGAGGACTTGACAACTGACTCTACATAAGGAGAGCCTTGCTGGATTGGACCAAACCATCCCCTCTATTTCAATGTTCAGGCTGGGAGTGCCGTTGCTTATGTAGCCAAAACGGCACCATCCACGCACAGGAGGGGGGTGGCAGCAGGCATGGAGAAACTCCAAGATTTGCAGAAGTACAACAAAACTTTTTAAAAGAAAAACCCTAAGGGGGGGACACACCTCAGAACAGCCCAATTAGGACTGAGCATGCTCAGTGGCCAAGGAATGCTAACTGACTGTGGTTGGGTGGGAGAATGTGAAAGCGAGGGTCGGAGGGGAATTGGAATGGAATGGAATGGAATGGAATGGAATGGCTGGAATCCTGAAGAGCAGCGCTTTGCACTGCAACAAAATGTTGTCCCTTTAATCCAACGTTCTGTTTCCAAGAGTGTCCAGCCAATTATTTCCGGGAAGCTTGCAAGTAACAGCCATCATGTGGAAACATGTCTGTGACGCTGCTGCTGTAGCATGGCTCATTCCTTGGTTCTTCCAAATCACATGGAGTGGGTTCCATGCCAGCAGCTCGCCTTCCTTGCACCAGGCTGATCTCAGAGCGTTTGTGACCAGTGGAGATTGGAAGAGCTGGTAAGACCCAGTCGGATTTTCAATAGAGTTCCACAAGTGGGACCTGCAACAAACTGTAGCAGGAGAGTGCTCCTATTCAGGATTCTAGGCAGCCAGCCGGGTCCTCTACCAGGATATTCCATAGATTCATAGATCATAGAGTGGGAAGGGGCCTACAAGGCCATCGAGTCCACCCCCCTGCTCAATGCAGGAAACTAGAGGAGGGGTCTCCCATCCAAGTAATAGCCCCCCACACACAAACGGCCAACATTCTGTGGCCACTGAGCATGCTCAGTCCTTATTGGTCTGTTTTGGTTCCCCCCCCCACTCCCTTTAGGGCGCAATCCGATGCATATTTAGATAGAAAAAAGGCTTACAACTCCCAGCATTCCCCAACCAGCATGGCTGGTCGGGGGATGCTGGGAGCTGTATGACTTATTTCTGTCTAGACATGCATAGGATTGCACTTTTAGTGGGTTTTTCCCCTGATGTTTTTCTTGTACTTTTGTAAACCTTGGGGTTCCTCCAAGCCTTTTGATTCCTCTTTCTTGAGTGTGTGTTGTGCCATTTTGGCTACATAAAGAGCCACACAGAGAGAACAAGTTCAGAGAATTAGTAGCAGCAACTGGAGGCAGATATTCAGGGTTCTAGGCAGCCAGCCGGGTACATTCTGTGTACATTGCCCAGGGTGGCCGGTTGCCGGCCAGATGGGCTGATAAATAAATATAAATAAATAAATAAAATAAAAAATTCAGATGGCTAGTATCCCTTCGTTCTTATCCCTTTGTCCCTCCATTGTGAATTCTTGTCCATTTTAAAAATCTGCTTACTGCCCACCACAGTATTACAACCTAGTCATAATTTAAGTGCCCTAAGAGAAATAGGTACCCTCTTTTGAAATGCTGGCTGGGCTCCAGGTGCGAGCGCGTGATCTAAACTTCAGAGTCTTAAGTAGCTTGTGATTGCTCATGTATCTGTTTTCAAGTCGAGTTAAGGGTATGTGGACTAAGAAAGCGGGTTCCTTTTATAGGGCAGTGGCAATGCATTGGAATCGACAGAGTTTCTGCAGGGCTGACTTCTGTGTGTTATAACATGTTAAATCAGGGGTGCAGAAGCTCAGGCCAGGGCCCCAAATTCGGCCCTCTGGGAGTCCCAATCCAGCCCTCCAGGGGTTTCTAGAAGGCCACTCCCCCTTTTCTCCAACCACTGATCATTTGGTGGTTCCCCGCCTCTTGTTCTGTTTTCCCCCATCTAAAAGGTTGCAGTGCCTCTCCTAAAGCTTAGTAACTGGTCATGAGAGCTTTAAGCTACAATATGCTGGTATTTTGGCCCCATCACGGTAATGCTCCTCCTCCTCCACCTCCACCACCACCACCACCACCACGCTTCTCTAAAATGAAATTTGGCCCTCAGGCTGAAAGAGGTTTTGCGCCCCTGCTCTTAATGCATCAGAATAGTAATTAGATGGTTACCAAAATGTTGCCATGTCTCTCCAGCCCCTAAAAGGAGTGTTCTGACCTGTTCAGGACTCCGGACAGGTCTGGAACAGGAGTCTTGTAGTCTTGCTCAGGCATTGTGGAAGAGGGACGTGTTTCAGGACTAGGGAAGGGCTAAGGGCCACCTTTTTTTCTTCTTCTTTCCCACTCACGCCCGCCCCGCCCCTGCTTTATAGTGTATAGCACTAGAGGGCTTCCAGCCTGGAACCTGAACATTTTATAGGCTTATAGCAGGGGCAGAGGGTTCTGGAGAGTGGGGAAAGGGTCCTGTTCCTCCTCTTGTAACATCACCATAGAGTTCAGGGAGGGAGGTTTACTAATCTCACAGCATACGTCCCTCTCCCAGCACCCCCTTCCAGGATATGTACTAGACAGTGACACTGAGCGTTTCTACACTAGGCGCTCACGATTCCTTCCTTACGGTTGTTTACAGGTTCTTTGGACGACTGCATGATCCTCCAGTTTTGCTTCTGTTTTTTAAGAGTACTTTCCGGGGGGGGGGGGCGCGTTAGAGTGGGGGAAATGGAGTATCAGGGGTTGGATCCAGATTTAAGCGTGAGCAAGTGCACTGGCAGAAGTGGACTTCCCTGCCCACTCCCTCCTGCAGCAGCCCCTCCCAGACCCCTGAAAATGCTACACAGAGAGTCAGAAGACCTTGACAGATGGGGTGAGCTGTGGTGCGGGGATCCCTAAAAATCAGGCAGAGGGACCTTCCACGAGCAGAGCCTTCCCTCTCATGGAACATCTCTTCCTCTTGCGGAAGGCAGATTCTATTTCCAACCCCAGTTCATTTTGCTCCTGCCCACGTTTGGCTCTGACTCCAGGCATTTTGGGCTCTGGCTCCACCGACTCCTGGCATGCAACTCCTCCACCCGATTGTCCCCAAGGAAATGCACCCCTCAGCACAGAAAGGGTTTCCAGCCCAGAACTCAAAGGCTTGGGCCCAAGATCCCAAGTTTACTATGGAACTGTCCAAGGAAGTTGCTAGTTGGTTTATTTATGTTGCATTCTGTGTGTGTTTTTAAAAAATTGATCTTACACAAGCAGAAGAGAGACTCTGCTGTTTCTACACAAAGCAGCCTTCCACACACATAGGAAATTAGTGCTATATGCAAACATGTACTCACCACCATACACAAGTTTTGACTAGGAGAATATTGGGTGTGTCCCCCCCCCTCCACATGTTGAGTTGTTATTGTTGTTTCTTTTTAAATTCAGGAGGACACTGGTCATTTGGCACATTGTTTATTTGCTTCTGTACAATCAAAAAGACAACTGATTTGGGAACATTGTGAATGATTTATCAATGGTTAATGGTTTATCAATGGCAAGTAAACACCCGTTGTCTAAAGAAAGTGAAAACATCTCTTTTGGGGACGAGGGACAGCGCTTTCCATGTTTTAATTTAAACTGAAGTGAAATCCACATAACGAAACAAAGATGTCTGCTTGCTGCAGTTTAAGATGATTATGGTTAGTAATCATTGTTTTGAAATAAAGTGAGGCATGGATTCCAAGTCAGCTGACTGGAACCTACTGGGCAGGATCAGAAGCTCTTGGCTGTGGATTTGCCAAGCAAAATCTTGCACTGCTATGAGTCACTCGGAAGGCGAAGGATAACAGCAAATATCTGGTTGGCTAAAATCAGCATGTCCAATTCGCTATGCACATTAAGTCTTGTTCGTTAGCAGGACGGCAGCCTGGTCCAGTTTTTCACAACCCCCTGTTGTCAAGACAGCTTATCAGCAACATTGCCCCATGGGGAATGGCTAATGCAGCCCTCCCCAGCCTGGTGTGGGACTAGCACTCCCATCATTCCCTGGCCAGCATAGCCGTGGCTAGGGGTGATGGCAGCTGTGGTCCAATGCATCTGGAGGGAAACCAGGTTGGGGAAAGCTGGGCTAGAGCCCCACATAAAAAGTTCTGGCACAGGAGATGTGGCTTCAAGGACTCAACATGGAGATCGATGGAATGCATACACCACACCGGTCGTAATGACAGAAAAACCAACAGCAGCCATCATAAGTTTCCCCCTCCCGGCTGCACTGGCATTACTCATACTAGTGGATCTGCCCCTTGGAATGTGCTGGTCCATTTTCGCTCATTAGCCATAGAACTCAGGAGGCCCAGGTGCAGATCCCAGCTGAGCAAGCTGCTCTGCCTGGACCTGGTCATCATCCACAGTGCAGGCAGCTGCAGCAACAGTGTCTGGACCGGCATGGTCCTTGCTACCTGTATGGCAGCAGTCATGCCTGAAGCCCATAAAAATGAGGCACCTTTAAAAAGAAAACCTGCTTTGTCCACTTCCTAGCCAAGCACCAAACAGGAGATGGTAAGAAGCTGCCGTGTACAAAAACAGTAATCTGTTTGCTTTCATTCCACTGCCCATTGTTAGCGTTCCTTTTCCTCTTCTGAAAGTCCCTTGCCGCTTCTGCTTAACTAATCAAGACCGCTTGTGTCCTGCTGCTTGTTATCAAGTATGAAAGCTGGTCCAGATGTTATTCTTGCCATGGGGATCAGGATAGCCATGGTGAGTTTCCAACCCACCCACCCCAGATGATTTCATATATTTCATAGATTAATAGAGTTGGAAGGAGCCCACAAGGCCATCGAGTCCAACCCCCTGCTCAGTGCAGGAAACTAGAGGAGGGGGTCTCCCATCCAAGAAACAACCAGGCCTGACCCTGCTTAGCTTTCCACACTCAGATAAGCTGAGCCAGCGTGAGCCACAGGCCTGTCTTCTTATAACAGCTCATAGTGTACAGCAGCCGGAGGTGAGGAAATTCATGATCTGGTGGCTCCAGATCACTGACCGTATTGTTCTAAACCAGCCTTCCCCAACCAGGCACCCTCCAGATATGTTGGACTACAACTCCCATCACCCCTGGCTGGGGTGATGGGAGTTGTAGTCCAACAGAGCTGGAGGGCACCAGGTTGGGGAAGGCTGGTTTAGAACAATACAGGCCAGGGAGGTGTGGTGATCGTGGTGATACTGATCTCCTTGGTGAGTATAACGTCTAGATTGGCTCTGTTTTTAGGCCTCATGGAGAAGAAGCAATAGATACACTCTGAATGTACAGTAATACCTTGGATTACAAGTAACTTGGTTTGAGAGCGTTTTGCAAGACAAGCAAAATTTTTAATATTTATTTAAATTTTTTTGACTTGATATACAAGCGTCAGTCTTGCAATACAAGTACTGTAGTACGGCTTAAATTAAAAATCTCTGTACAAATTCTTTTGGGGGGATTTTGTTTTGATATAAGAGTGTTTTGGATTACAAGCACCTTTCCGGAACGAATTATGCTCTCAATCCAAGGCATGACTGTAGTGTGAAAGGGCATATCCACATGGTGGATTTGAAGGGCAGGCATGTGTGGTGAGTAATGTGGTGCGCATCCAACCTTGGAAGTCCCACTTGTCTCCATGGCTTCATCCTGTGCTGGTCCCCTTCCTTTACTCATCCATAATGCAGGTGGTAGCCATAGTGGATGGACCCGTATAGGCCATGCCATGTGTATAGCAAGAGCCATGCTCAAAGCGCCCCCACCCCGTAGTCTCCAAAACAGCAAGGGACCTGCGGCAGATTCTGGCATCATATTTCTCTACTGGAAGCCTCATAGTGGGAAATGGCTGCAAAAAAGCTGGACTTAAAAACACACATCTTTGTAGCGGGAGAATTGTCAGACATGAGCCTCATTGGCAAATCTCATTGGAGTTGGACTGCCAGTTGTGACTCATATCTGACTATTCTCGCATTATGACAACACCCATCTTTAGATATTTTCATCCTGTGCATCTCTTTGGCCAACATGTGTCAGTAGAGAAATGAAATATCAGAATCTTCCTTCATGAATATGTTTCATTTTAAGCAGGTGGGCGAGCTGGGCAATGTGCCCCTCAAGGAGACCACTCAGTCCTATCCTTAAAATGATGCCAATGCATTGCTAAATCTTGACCATGGCTCACCAGGAAGGAGCACACTGTAAAGAGTTACCTGCAGAGTAGGTCAGCAAGCAGGGAGTCAAAAAAGGGTATGAGTGGAATTTTGAATAGACTGGGGATCATTCAAAAGAATGTAAACAATGAACAAACACATACACACTGGCCATTTCTCACTCCTTGGCCTCCACCTCCTCATCCAATGAAGACCTTCTTCCAAGGTGTTGCTGCTTCTCATCTAAGCGGCCTTTGCTCACATTATCTAGCAACTCTAGCAGCAAGCTGCTTTTGCTGCATTCGAGGGAATCCTGAGGGTCGCAAGCGACACTGTAGTCTGGAATCTCTGACACCAGGTATCTCTTGCCTGGATGCTGTCCGCCTCTCCAGGATCTGCTCACCCTCATCGATCTCGTCATCCCAACTTCTCTTGCCAGGATGCTGTCCGTTTGCTGTAAGCCAGATACCTCTTGCCGGGATGCTGCCTTTTGGATAATTCATTCAGATATGCTAGCTGGCTGCTAGGGATGTCACGGTATTGTTCCCATAGGGACCTTCTGCCTGGATGCTGCCTCTTCTGCAGTTCTGAGTAGTGATCAAATTGGTCGTCTTCCTCTCTTTTCCCAGGATGCTGCCTCTTCTCTAGATCATTTAGAGATCTCTTCCCCGGGTGCTGCCTTTTGGAGATCCAGTCCAGCTGAGAATCACCTAGCTCTGTCAAAGAAAACATGCAGCATTAATACACCCTAGAGATTACATTTTTACTGTTGTCATAAGTGGTCATTATTCAGGTTCACTCAGGAGCAATTGGACCAAGCAGCATTCTGTGGGTGGAATAGGAAGTACTGTGGACAAGGCAAGGGCAGAAAATATGTATATATATGTATGAGTCTGTAAGTTGGTTGGTATATATTAGAACACGGGTAGGCAATGTGGTGCCCACGGGCACCAATGCGCCTCACAGATACCTTTTTTTGGTGCCTGCCAAGGTGCCCTACCCTTCCCATATTTTTTTTAATTAACACATTTTGCTGTGAAATAGGTTTCTGTTGGCACTGAAAACTGTGGGTTCAAAGGAGTTGTTTAGTATGTTGGAGCTGAGACCCCCACCTCTGCCTTGTTCTCAGTCTTTTGGGAGTCCTTTGCCATGTCTCCCATGGCAGCCATTTTATGGTGGTGTCCAGGAGAGATTCTCAAATTGCCCAAATGTTCCCACAGCCCCAACAGGTTGCCTACCCCTGTGTTAGAACATCGGTTCCCAACGTCGAGTCCCCAGGTGTTGTTGGACTACAACTCCCACCATGCCCAGCCAGCATGGCTCCCGTAATAGGAGTTGAAGTCCAACCTCCATTTTAATTCTGTTTCCAGCTAATAATGGAAACTGAATGGGTCAACTGCACTAAAGAGCTCTAGTGAGGAAACACCTACTCTCTCTCCTGTGCCAGATCTTTAGTTGCAACCTCTGGTTCTTGCTGTCAAACTTCACCCTACGTGGCACACATAACATTTTTGCTAGGGACTTTCCCTTCCCCACTCCCTCTACACAAACCTCAATCCCAGGCCAAGCTTTCTAGCAGTATAATTCTATATCCAAGTTTACTCGGAAACAAGTCCCACTGCTTTTGGTGGGGCTTATTCCTAAATAGGTGTGCGTAGGATTGCAGCCTAAGTGCTCTCTTTTTTTTTTTTTAATTTTTTTTTTTTATTTTAAAAATAATGAATACAACAACAAAAAATACAACATAAACATTGTGCACCCCCCCACCTCTTGGGACCAAGTTATATTTCTCACCCCAATTTTTTTTTAATATATATATATGTGTGTATATATACAACTATTATTCTATATTCCAAAAATATAACAAATCTTGACAAGGTTTTTTCCCCCTCCCCTTTACCAACACATAATCCAAAAATTTGCCCCAAATGTTCACAAAGGTGTCTTTCTCCAATTGTCCTTTTTGACACTTAATATTACAAGTTAATTTATCATTTAATGCGATATCCCATACCTCTGTATACCATTCATTAATTGAAAACACATGTTGAACCTTCTAATTCCTAGCTATCATTAATTTTGCTGCTGTTAACAAATTCACAATCAATTCTTTTGTATTTTTTAAACAAACTAACTTTTCTGTAATTGTTAACAATGCTAATTTTCTAAGTGCTCTCATTTCTAAAACACACACACACACACACACACACACACAGCTTGTTCTTGGAGATGGAAAGGTAAGAAAATGTGAGCATTGGCAGGGGTGGCCCTCCCATGAGACAGAGTAGGGCAGTTGCCTCAAGCGGCAGAAGCTGGGCACTGGGGAGAGGCGGCAAGCTGTTGGAGGCCAGAGCTGGGTGTGACATGTAGCCTGCCCTGCACCGAACCTAGCCTGCCGCCCTCGGGTGCGGTGAAGGATGCTGTCTTTTATTTATTATATTTATCAATCGCCCATCTGGCCGGTCACCCGGCCACCCTGGGCGATGTACAATTAAAATACAGTAAAACACAATAAAATATAATAATTAAAACAATATAAAAAATTCTCATTAAAAACCTAACCCACCCCATATTCCCGCCTGAACAGCCATGTTTTTAATGCACGGGGCGGAAGCCTCATCACGGCAGGGGGCATGGCGAAGGTCACTAGGGAGGGAGTTCCATAATGTGGGGGCCGCCACAGAGAAGGCCCTCTTCCTAGTCCCCACCAGCCTGGCTGCTCTGGCACTGTCTCTTGTCAGTGTTAAAGTAATACTCAACCACCAGTCCAGTCGGCTTCTGTACCTAGAATGGGGAGAGCGCCATCTTGTCCCTTTGACTCAGGCAGCAAAATGTTTTGGGCTGGCCCTGAGCATCGGACCCCAAGCTATCACCAGAAACCTCCTGAGATCTACAGGAAAAAAAAAATCTATCTTGGTTGTCCTTGCAGCTTATCGAGCAGAAAGTGCCTGCAATTTTCTAGCTTGCTGAGCTGCTGAACAGTCAAGAGAATATATTTGGATAGATGTAATCAGAAGCAAATTACCCATAATTAAGGCACAGAACTAGAACAGGTCGGTCCTTCAGCTGGAGGTGTTTAAACAGAGGCTGGATGATGGCCATCTGTCAGGGATGCTGTAGTTGTATCCTGCATGATAGTAGATCCTGCGTTGGGCAGAGAATTGGACCAGATGACCTCCAAGATCCCTTCCAGCTGTATAATTCTATGATTTTCATACACAGATTAACCCATATCCTTTAAGGAACATGGGAATCTGTGTTATACCGTGTCAGACCACGGGTCCATCTGGCCCAGCATTGGTTATCCTGACTGGCAACGGCTCTCCAGGAGTTCAGACAGGAGTCTTTCCCAGCCCTAGCTTGGAGATAGCTGGGGATTAAACCCTTTTGATTATAATATGCACTTAATGAAAGCAGTAGCGAACAAGGTGTCTCTTGCCAGAGAGGCCAGTCTGATATTGAACTGAGAGGGACCGGATGCGAAACTTGCTTTAAGGAATAACAACCAGGATTGTGCCCATCTCAGGCAACCAGGCAACTGAAAGAGGTGTCTCTTGTATACTAACAGCTGTCATTAATTTCCCTAAAACACAAACCACTTGAAACCCTTTCGGGGGGGGGGGGGAGAGATATAAATAAATAAAATAAGGGTGCAATCCTATGCATGTTTAGACAGAGAAAAGTCCTACAACTCCCAGTATTCCCATGCTGGCTGGGGCATGCTGGGAATTGTAGGACTTTTTTCTGTCTATACATGCGTAGGATTGTGTGGTGAAGGAATCAACAGCAACTGCTAGCTGTTAGGTTGCCACAGAAGCCCACACGCACACCCCGAGTCGCATTTACCTTTGTCGGAATCCTCATCGTCATCTTCTGCCTTCTTGAAAATAGACCTCAGGATCATGCTTTCTGCCCTTTGGACAATGTCAGTCCAGGTGACTCTTCTCATTCTCACTTCCCTCTGGAAACGGCTGACCCACATTGACACAGACACTGGTGAAAGCCAGGGAGAAGAGCAGCAGGAGCGGCCGAGCCGATGTCATTGTAGGGATGAAAGTCCTGTGGGCAAAACAGGGTGGTGGAGAATGGAATAAATATCAGGGATGGGGACTCGGACTCGAGGACTCGACTCGTGAGTCGGACTGAGTCCCCCCTCTGACTCGACTCGGACTCGAGTCCCAATATTTTTAATGGGACTCGAGACTCGACTCGGGACTCGAGACCAAGGACTCGTCAACATCCCTGGGCTGTTGACGAGTCTTCTGGCTGTGCCAGAAGGAGCGCGATCACCGGTGAAGAGCGCATGGAAGCGAGGCGCGCCGCTGCTCGGCCACTATGGACAGCTACCAGGAGCGCAGCCCCAACGATGTGTTGAGATTTATTTTGATTGATGTGTTGTTGTGGGGGGTTTGGGTTAGGGTCAGACATTTTGGGTTTGGCTGCCTCTGCCTGCCTGTTTGGGGTTCCCTGCCTCCTCTGCCTGCCTGGTTATTTTGGGTTTGTCTGCCTGGTCTGTTCTTGCCAAAATCAGTTGCAGAGTTTTGAAATAAAAAGGCACACTTGTAACTATGGAGTCAATACTACCTAATAAGCAGAGAACAATGGTATGTCCCATGGACTCCTAAATGCGAGAACGTATGTCCAGGAAGACTCTTCTGCTGTTATCCAGTTCTGCTGAACTTGCCCAGGGAAATGATAACTTGTCACTTTTAATTTTCTGGAAGCTCTCTCAGTTTGCATGAAGGTCTTCAAATGGATTGGAATATTTTGCCTTTGAGCATAGTTGCAGGCTGGCTCAGTATGAAAATACAGGCTGGTGTTGTTTTAGCATCCTCATTTAATGATGATGTATCCATCTATAGATCGATCGATTGATAGATGGATGGATACTAATAGTGATCTGAAGCCAAAGATCTAATATTTTTTAATGTTCATTTCAAAACCAGGTCAGATTTTGTTTCATACTGCACATATTGTGAACACCAAAAACAAAACAGGCATATGTATTAAATAGAGCAACTGCATAGAATTATTATGGCGTATATAAAATGTATTCCATTCTTAAAGGGTTGTTTTAAATCAGCACAGCTTTATTCCAACTTTCAGGAAAATCAATCAAACCATATTTAGTATTTTTACTGAATAGTTTCAGAAGCTCTCAACACATTTTAAAATGGAAAAAAAAAACCACCTTTCATGAAAACTTAACTTTTATTAAATGTTATATTTTTAGACTGAGGATCGAAACATAACTGCACATTCTTTTAATATAATGCCAACCATATATATTTCTTGATCTGGTATCAGGCAGCAACTGTAAATTTTAAGGCATCTATTTCCATCAAATCAATCTGGAGCTATTTTGCTGATTAGTAATTGGAGTTCAACCTCTTTAAAATAGAATGCCTTGCTAGTTAAAGGAAATGCACACCTTCTGATTTAAAGTTTTACAAAGCGATCACTCCAATGCAAAACAGGCATTTCCCCTCACAATAAATAGCAGGATTTTATAACCATCAAAAACATAGCAGCTGAATAACAGCTCTGTGTTTGCATATAGACTTGTGAGATCTTGGTTAGCTTTAATCTTCATGAGAAGGAAAAACTTTAATGCAGGTAACCTGGGAATTAAATTGAAATGGAAATTACCTTCTGCCCTGGTTCTTTATTTCTTGGCTGAGGTTTCCAAAGAGTTGCTTCAGCTCACTATGTTTCTGCAGCTACTTGCACGTCTGAGCTTCAAAGTTGCCCGTCCTCCTTTGAATCACATGAGACATCCAACAGAACTGCTTGGAGGAGGAGCCCTCTTTTGTGGATTAGTTCAGTCTTCCCTTCTTATACAGTGCTGCCTCTGGACCCATTATGCAAATAGCCGTGAGGTAATGTATGTGATGTGTTGTGTTCCCCCTGCCTCCTTTCACTGATGTCAGTGCTCTGAAATTTGTGCGCATGTTAAAATTTTGACAGTTGTGAGCTGACCTCACAATGCTAGAGGTTGCTGGAAAAAATAGTTTCAGAAAGTAGCATACAACGTGAAAGAGTTTACTTCCTATTATATGGTGGGGGGGGAGAGAGAGAGAGAGAACGAATGAACAAATGAACGCGATTCAGGTCAAGCAAGTGTTATATGAGTCAAGTCCAAAGCACATCATTTTTGAGGTGTGAGAGGTGAGATAAGAAAAATGTTATAGATTTACCACTTCTCTATTTGAGGGTTTTTATTTCTATTGCAGATTTTCAATGCTGTGGTCACCTGTGGCAATGCACTCCCCCATACCAAGTCTAATATTGTACAAAGGAGGGGGGGGGACACCCTACATATGGTTGGCGAAGAACCAAGTGGGCAGCTTGTTTTTTTTAATGTACACACACACACACACACACACACATATGCATGCATGTGCAGTAGAGAGCTGGATATGATCTGCACTGTGTGTAAATTGGTGCCACTGCTTGCATCCCAAAATGTGTGTGTGTGTGTGTGTGTGTGTATGAACGGTGTGTGTGTGTGAGAGAGAGAGGGTGGCCCAGCTTACTTTGGGATCTGGCCATTTCTGCTACTGGCATATGGCCCCTGGAAGGTTTCCTGTATGGCAAAAAAAATAATAATTAAATCATGCAGTAAAACTCTGCATCCAGACTGCTAATCTCTGTTAAAGCTAAGGTCTCTGCTTTTTTGTTAAATTTACTTGGACAATATGTTGATTTTGAGATGGTTAAAACTGTTGGGGATTGCTAAAAGAGCTGGGGGAGTATATTAGGAGCTATTATCTCTCCCCTCTTGTGATTGCAAGCACAGCAGAGCAGCAGATCCCAACTACAGTGGAACAACGTGAGCGTGCGGAGCTGCTGGTTAGAGCTGATCAACGCCAACTTCAGTGGACCGGTCATGTTGTTCGAATGCCTGACTGCCGTCTCCCAAAGCAGTTACTTTACTCCCAACTCAAGGATGGAAAGCGGAATATCGGTGGTCAATATAAGAGGTTTAAAGATGTTCATAAGGCTAATCTAAAAAAATGCAATATAAGCATCGAAAACTGGGAAGCTCTGGCCCATGAATGATCTAAATGGAGGTTGGCCTTTCACAAAGGTTCCATGGACTTTGAAGAAGCCCGAGTGCAAGGTGAAAGGGAGAAACGTGCTAAGCGAAAAGCACGTCAAATGAATCCTTTACAGGACCATCTTCTATCTGGTAACCTGTGTCCTCACTGTGGGAAGCTGTGTGGATCTAGAATTGGCCTCCACAGTCACTTACGGACCCATCGCTAGAGTCTACACAATCTTCTTTAGAATTTCCTCCTTTTATCCCGGAAGACAATCTTACTCGGTCACGAGTGATCGCCTGATGATGATGATGACAGGCTGCCCTTTTGGCAGACTGGATCTTTGCCAGGCTTCCCCCTTGTACTACCAATAAGACAAGCAGTCTTTTGGAGGTTAAAAACAGAGTTTACTCAGGTCTTGCAGATTGGATACAGGCACGCTTAGGAATGTATTTACAGTTGTGCAGGAATCATTTGGTAGTCGACCCGTTCTGAACTTGGGAAAAGTTCAGACATGCTCCTCTCGGCTACATCTTTAGACATGCTGCAGTTACAGATTCATGGCTCAGGCTGAGTTCCCGGGCAGGAAGAGAAGGCATTGGCTACGCCCACATCCTGCCCCCGGAGGACGTCTGGGTAACTTCCTCAGAGTGGCTACTCCAGCCTACTGGAGGAGCACAACTCTATGGTCCCAATTACATCATGCACCTATGCATGGTGTGTGAGGTTTTGGCTGCACATCCCCTACAAAAACAATGTTACTTCAGAATCTAATGTTGGGTTCAGGTGCAAAGGAAAGAAATTTAGTATGTGCCATGGAAAGATGACTGTCATGATGGATTCCAAAGTAGATATACCCACTTCTGTTTTTGTTTCTTTGCAGACTTCTAGTCCTCTTGGAAGTAAAGATCTAGATATAATATTTTTTCCTTTTGCTGCCACCCTATTCCATGCCCCCCAAAGCTACAAAAGTTCAACTATTATGGTTTTAAATAAAGTATGTAGATTGCATAACAATGCAAAATAAGCAAAATTATTAGTTGAATAATGTATCTGGAGAGAAAAATGTGAGCTCTCTTGGTATGGAATTTGGGGTTTTTATTTTATTGGTGAAGAAGGTGAACAGTCCTACCTGTTCTCCAACTGACAGTCCTACAAGGAACATATTCTGTTGCCACTAAAACAGTGAAAGACACTTCAGTTGTTAAAGAATTCTGCAGACTTTTTTTACAACCCCCTGAGGAAAGCCTTAGAAAAAAAACACAGGCCGAAACATGTCGGGCTCCTCTATTCAATAAAGATTTTGCATCCCGAGAACTTAGTTCTCTCCTTTTTTTCAGTCCTACAAGGAACACATTCTGTGGAACTGCACTTTAAGGCCCTGTTCACACGTACATGTTCATCACCTGATAATTAGCTACAAAATCAAGCATGTGTGAACACATTACAGGCCAAACATCACAGATGCTTCACATCACCTTAAACACAATACTTTTTAAAAGAAGCAGTTCACATATTTACCTCCAAATCATCAAGAGCTGGTTTACATATGCACCAGTGCAGCCATCTTGTAAATGTATGTGCATGATCCCTTGTCTGGTGTGGGCTGTACATGTGTCTGTTCAAAAGCCTAATTCCATGATCCTTTCACCACTTTTCTGAGATTAAAGAACCTTAGGACCGCCAATATGCCCTGTACCACACAACGCATAATGTCATACAGATCAGGAAGGAGGTTGTGTTCGCAAGCAGTTGCCTACCCCTGTGTTAGAACATCGGTTCCCAACGTTGAGTCCCCAGGTGTTGTTGGACTACAACTCCCACCATGCCCAGCCAGCATGGCTCCCGTAATAGGAGTTGAAGTCCAACCTCCATTTTAATTCTGTTTCCAGCTAATAATGGAAACTGAATGGGTCAACTGCACTAAAGAGCTCTAGTGAGGAAACACCTACTCTCTCTCCTGTGCCAGATCTTTAGTTGCAACCTCTGGTTCTTGCTGTCAAACTTCACCCTACGTGGCACACATAACATTTTTGCTAGGAACTTTCCCTTCCCCACTCCCTCTACACAAACCTCAATCCCAGGCCAAGCTTTCTAGCAGTATAATTCTATATCCAAGTTTACTCGGAAACAAGTCCCACTGCTTTTGGTGGGGCTTATTCCTAAATAGGTGTGCGTAGGATTGCAGCCTAAGTGCTCTCATTTCTAAAACACACACACACACACACACACACAGCTTGTTCTTGGAGATGGAAAGGTAAGAAAATGTGAGCATTGGCAGGGGTGGCCCTCCCATGAGACAGAGTAGGGCAGTTGCTGCAATATGGGATTGCTGCATTAAATTACTGGGCGAACTTGCCCCAAATATTGATTAATGAAGTGGAGAGATCAACTGATGTCTATGCATGTGTGAACTTCCAAATATTTCATTGCGTTCATACAAAGCCACTGATGGTAAGCAACTGTTTCATTTTCATGTGTGCATTAGTCTTACATTGAAGAGTAGAATTGTGTTTAAAGATGTCATGCAAAAGGATGTTTCTGGTTTTTTGAAAGGGATTCAAATTGTCTCTGCCTTTTTTTAAACTAAGGAAACCTGAAGGGTGATGAAAATAGGAGCATGACAGCCTCACGACTTTATAAGGATCCTGTCATCTTTCATCTAGGTCTTTGTCACTATTGTTTACAACATTAGATATCAGGATCCTAGATTCTTGGCGTCCATATTGCTAGAAAATTTGATTCAGGCATCTGCAAGCTATTCTACTTTGGTGGAACAGTAATAAGAAAGAGGCGTACACCACTGAAACAAAGGAGGTGTTGACATGGTATAAATTCAGATGGAAACTGCACTTCAGAATTGCAAACTGGAGCCATACTAACATTTTCAGAATGTGCTGTAAACATTTAAGAGAGCTGTACAACATCACCCTGCAATGGGCTGGTAATGCAGAACCTGCCATGCAATAATAAAGGCCTGGCATTTTCCATCATGGGCTGCTCTACTGACTGCAAAGGATTCTAGACAGCAACATCAGAAATGGTAAGCTGCCGAAGATGAGACACTGACCAAGTCCATGGGCTTTCTAGAGAAGCATTGCACAGAATGCTGAAGTGACAGGGGCCTGATCCTTAACTGATGTAAGCAAGTATAGTCTATAATGATCCTGTCATCTTTCATCTAGGTCTTTGTCACTATTGTTTACAACATTAGATAAATGGAGTTTAATGGAACTCCAATAATGCATCAGCTCAAGGGCTTGGTCATAGGAGCATAAGAAGAGCCCTGCTGGATCAGACCAAGGGTCCATCTAGTCTAGCATTCTGTTCACACAGTGGCCAACCTGCTGCCCACAGGATCCCACAAGCAGGGCATGAGTGCAACAGCATCCTCCCTCCCAAGATCCCCAGCAACAGGTGTACGTAGGCACACTGCCTCTGATACTGGAAGTCACATATAGCCATCAGGAGGAGTAGCCTTTGATAAGCCTTCTCCTCCCTGAATTTGTCCAATCCCCTTTTCAAGCCCTCCAAATTGGTGGCCCTTGCTACGTCTTCTGGAAGTGAATTCCATATATGTCTACTTGGAAGTAAGTTCAGTGCAGCTTATGCCCAGGCCAGTGTGAATACTTAGGATTGCAATGGCCTGATATACTAACTTATTAAGGTCCACTGCACCAAAGCTGTCTGGAGCAACTTCGAAACAAATCATTCCATGTGTCAAGAGACCAGACCTGGTAATTCTTGGGAAATAAGAACAACCCAGACTTTGAAAGATTTTTTTTAAAAAAAAATACTGTTTAAGTTGTAATGAGATCAATAAATGGCAAGCTGGAAGAAAGCGGAGTCCTCTGAAGAGAAGCCACATGGTCAGGGCTGACCCTACCATTAGGCAGAGTGAGGCGGCTGCTTCAGGCAGCAGATTTGGGGTGTCATGAAAGTGCAGCAAATCATTAGTTATTTTCAGCGCGATCCAATGTGGCTGCCTGTAACCCTCTCAATTCGTAGGATTACAGGACATCCTATTGAGGGTGGGAGGAGTGTGGAGGCGAAAGTCACCTGCGCGTCGCTCCTGCCACGCAAAAGACTTAGATGGCCAATTCTGTCTAAGAATATAACATCCTATTGTATTCTGACTGGGCACTGAACACAAGCAAACATCTACATATTTACCTCCTAGTGATACATCACAAGGGTTTACTGGTTACTGTAACTACTCAATGATTATTCATCTGAAGTATAGCTGCTGCTATGTATGTCTGTATGGCAATGTAATTGGTTTTAAAATATGTTATAGAGTTACAGAATGGGAGACACTTGGCTCAACAATACTACAAGTGAGAAGGATCTTGGAATTGTGGTAGATCACAAACTGGAATATGAGCCAGCAATGCAATGTGGCTGCAAAGAAGGCAAATGCTATTTTGGGCTGCATTAATAGAAGGATAGCTTCCAAATCACGTGAAGTGATAATTCCCCTTTACTTGGCACTGGTTAGGCCTCATCTTGAGTACTGCGTCCAGTTCTGGGCACCACACTTTAAGAAGGATGTAGACAAACTGGAGAGGGTTCAGAGGAGGGCAACAAGGATGATAAAGGGACTGGAAACAAGGCCCTATGAGGAGAGGCTGAAAGAACTGGGCATGTTTAGCCATCAGAGGAGGAGACTGAGGGGAGATATGATCGCGCACTCTTCCAGTACTTAAAGGGTTGTCACACAGAGGAGGGCCAGGATCTCTTCTCTGGGATCATCCCAGTTTGCAGGACACGGAATAATGGGCTCAAGTTACAGGAACCTAGATTCCACCTAAACATCAGGAAAAATTTCCTGACTGTCAGAGCAATAGGACAAAGGAATCAACTACCTAGGGAGGTGGTGGGCTCTCCCAATCTGGAGGCATTCAAGGTGTAGCTGGACAGCCATCTGTCAGGGATGCTTTGACCTGGATTCCTGCATTGAGCAGGGGGTTGGACTCGATGGACCTTGTAGGCCCCTTCCAACTCTACTTTCTATGATTCTATGATTCTATGTACATACTTCTTGTACTTGCAGTTTCTTCCATTGTGGCTCCTGTGAGTCTCCCTTTTCCCCTCAAGGCAGGTTATTGTCATGACCCCCAGCCCTCATCTCTTCCCGTGTGCAGCAGAGGATTCGGATGAGGGATGAGGGACAGGCTACATCGGCCTCATGGGTAGGACAGGCAGTACCTTATTCAGGGCCCTCCAGGTCAGAGGACACAGCCCTGCCATCATCCTCTGGGTCAGAAGATGAGTTACTGGCAGAACCTCCATCTCCCGAGCCTAGGGTACAAAATCAGGTAAGCGCCCTTTAACAATCCAGTCAGCTCTTCCAAAAGGGATGGAGCCGACCACATTACAGGTCTTGTCAGCCTGCATAAGGTTTCAGTTTATTTTAACTCCCCGCTGAGACAACATCCTCCTATTATCCTAGTACAGAGAGCTCCAGCCAGCAGCACCCACTTGGGAGCTAACCAGAGTCCTACTTTCTTCCTGCCTTAATCCACATCTTCGCCTTAAACTTACTACCAGCTTCCCCTGTGAGCCTCAAGGGACCATGGAATGGGACAGTTATATGTCATATTTATTTATTATTTATGTAATATATATATATTTTACTGCCCATCAGCCAAAAGGCTCCCTGGGCGGTTTACAAAACAAAGCAACACAAAATAACAACAAAATAGTATAAAAACCACAAACATATTAAAATATGACACAATAAAAACAAGCAGCCAAAATAAATTCAATCCAGAGGTACAGTGGCGGTAATAAAAGGATAAAGCTCAGAATAAAAGCTGTAATGGATAAGGAGCCCCACTGACATAGGAGGCACCAGCCTCCCCTGCTGTTAGGGTATGGAAAACTGGGTGTTGGTGGAATGGAGTATCCAGAAGAGGACATGGCTGGAAGGAACCCTGAACTGGAGCACTCCATACTGCAACATTTTGCTGCAGGTTCCAGTTGTGAAATCTGTTTCTGTTGTTTTAAAAGGGGATGAGGCATATCCTAGGGGCAATCTACACCTAACAGTTATTGCAGTACTGGATCCCTTCTGCAACTTATGGGGCACATGATGCACTCACTTTTCAGTTCTGGTTGCATTTGTCTTGTGTCCTCATTCCTCTGTTCTTCTGTTATTTCTTCTGTAATTTCCCCTTTATTATGGGGTTTTCCTGTTATTGCGATTCGCTATCGCAATACATGGCTATAGTGTGTGCTCAGGGCCGGTGCTACCATTAGGCCAACTAGGCGGCTGCCTAGGGCGCCGGGCTAAAGGGGGCGCCAGGAGCATAGGGCTGGAGGGAGGGAGGGCTCAAGTGGAAAGAGGGGGGCGCTAAATATCTGATCTTGCCTAGGGCACCAAACTGCCTTGCACCGACCCTGTGTGTGCTCACTGGGCGCTGTTGTTGCCTGTCTTAGCCAATTGTTTTTGAGGGGCCTCTGACCTGTAATTGGTGGCCCTGTTTATCAGGGGCAATGGTAGGGCTTGCTCCGGATCCAGAATCTGGGGGTTTGGAATTATTTTAATGGACAATAGTTTGAGGCAGTGGTAAGATTCAGGGTGAGGAGGCAACTAAGTGGGGAGGCGAGTCCTTATTTTGGAGAGGGTGAGGATGTCTCATGCACCCTTCACAACCTTTGGTGAATCCTGGGACTCTCCATATCGTTTTTTGATTCCTCTGTTGTATTTCTTGGTCCCAGTCAGCATGTGGCAAGAGCAAATTCATCATTTAGAAAATACGACCAATACATTTTCCACAGGTTGTTTCAGTTCTGTGTTATGGAACAACCTGGGCAAACAAACACTGCTTAGCACTGAATTTTCCTTTAACTATGAATATCACATCCATCTGCAAATAACAACAACAAAGAATCTAGCAGTGGTCCCCCAGCTCTGGATCTCCGCTCCGGGATCTTTCTGTTGTAGCTCTGTTCTCTTTGCAGATCACAGCAACAGCTCAGTTCAGTAAATACCGTAATCCAATTCAGTAGCTTTGCAGGCACAGAAGTGTAAATCCCTTAATATCTTGAGTTTCTTGAAACTAATAGGAAACCCGTTGAGAAAACGTAATCTACGAAGACAGTAGATATTCTTCCTCCAGTAATGAATAGGAGGACTGTACTGAATGAGATGAGGGTATTAATTTTATGAGCAAGGGAGCTTTTAATAGAATTACAGAGCAAATTCCTCACAGTATACAAATAAATCGGCTTAACCGTTTACATCCATACAAAATACAGGATGGGCTGTTATATTTCAATGGGGGGGGGAGAGAAACATCTGTCCAATCTGTCAATGGAACTGCCTTTATTCACTGGCATGTCACTTAAGGAAGCTAAACTGATTTACGATTTAATGAGAAAGAATAACCAAGATACTGTGGCATTAATCCTCCATATCACTTCCCTGACAGACTTCGCTATAGTAAACAGCATATTATGAAGTCAGCACTTGACATGCTTAATTGTATGCTTAAAAGTCAGCTTAACTCACTGTTTGTTTCAGAATTAAAGATCTTGGCAGATCTCACTGAAATGTTTCTTTATTCTGTCATTAACCTGTTTAGTATTTATACAGGGTCATTTGTATGGATTTTCAAGCCCATTGTGCTAGAGAAGCACACCAAGAAAAACGATAACCTTAAGGAATGAAAGCTTCATTAGGTTGTACTTTGGGGATAGACTGCCCGGAAAGTAGATTTGGTTCATTAGGATGAAAACTGGAAGTGTTCTAGCCTTCAGATTAGAAGGGAAAATGCTAAGGGTGCAGTCCTATGCATGTTTAGACAGAAATATGTCCTACAATTCCCAGCATGCCCCAGCCAGCATGTGGGACTTTTTTCTGTCTGAACATACATACGATTGTGCACTAAAACACTCTCTGTTTCCAAGAGGTATGTGAACAAATGGCATTGATAGCTATACATTAGCAGTATAAATTTGTCCCCCATGCTGTTAAACACCTACATGAAACTTCTGGGTGAGATTATCCAGAGATTTGGATTTAGTGTCATTAGTAGGCTGATAATATTCCTCTCTCTCGCTCTCATTCCTATCAGATCCTAGGGAGGTGGTAGACATTATGAACCAGTGGATGTGGGTGAACACACTGAGACGTAACCCAGATGAGATGGAGGTACTGTTGGTCAGAGATTCTGTTGATTTAGGTTTAATGTGAAGCATCTTTTGGATGGGGTTATACTCCCACTGAAGAATCAATTTCATTGCCTGGAAATGTTCTCCTCCTGTATTGTTCTCCTCCTGTATCCAACCCTGTTTTTGGATGCCCAGGTGGCTGCAATGGCAAGAAGTGCCTTTTCCCAGCTTAGGCTAGTTTCCCAGCTTTGTTCTATCTTGAAAAAATCAGAGCTGGCCACTATCATACATGCCTTAGTAACATACATATGAGGACTACTGCACCACACTCTATGTCACTCTTCCCTAACCTGGTGCCCTTCAGATATGTAGGAGTACAACTCCCATCATGCCCCAGCCATGGGAGATATTGGGAGTTGTATTTGAAAATCAGAGCCTGCTCCGATTGGACTGCCCCTCACAGGGCTAATTGACATCGATGGCCCTGTGGGAGAGAAAGGGGAGCGAGGGAGACAGGAGCAGGCAAAGGCAACATCTGGGCCTGCTCCCGTCGGACTGTCCCCCGCCCTCCTGCCCCCAGAGCTAAGTGACATCAACAGCCCTGTGGGAAAGAAAGAAGGAGCAAAGGAGGCAGGAGCAGGCAAAAGGAACACTGGGGCCTGCTCCAATTGGTCTGTTCTCTGCCCCCCCCCCCCGGGGAGATGAGAGAGGAAAAAAGGACACAGCGAAGCCAGTGTTTTTGTGACTTGTTGTTGTAAACCACCCAGAGAGCTTCAGCTATTGGACGGTATATACTCTCCAACATTTCACATATGAAAATAGGGACACACGTGTGAATTTGTAAGAGGTATGGTTAAGCTACATGGAGGTGTGATCAAGAGGGTGTGGCCAGGCAACATGATGGGGTGGTGGCCAAGGGTATAGCCACCCACCCTAGGATGCTCTAACCGTTAAAGGGCTCTGACCACTGTGAAGCCAAAGAAATAATAATATTTAACATTTAGATATCTCTGAGTGTGCAAAGTGGTTCACAGGCCCACCCTGCAAGCTCCTATTTTCTCCTCTCAGAAAAAACAACAACATGTGGGCTCTATTATACTTTATTTAAAAAAAACACCACACACACACAAGAACAACACTGATTGAACAATAATGCCAAAATGGAATGATGATGTTTGTTGCTGCTCTTTGAGGTAGATTTTTTCTTTCTTTCTCTTGAGGGTGTGTTTTCTGCTAACTCCCTTCTAATGTATTTTTTTAAAAAACAAAAAATCCCAAATCCCTGCAGAATAATCCTAATCATTACTGTAGAGAGCTTTCTCCATTGCACTTCAGGATGTGTTAGAAAAAGACTTTCACATGGGGTACACAGGTAGAGCCAAGTAAAATTTAGCACTGCTCTGAAAACAGAATAACAGTGCAATCCTATGCATGTGTACTCAGAAGTAAATCCTATTACATTCAATGGGACTTACTCACAGGAAAGTGTGTATATTTTAAAGCAATCTACAACACTGACGATCACATCTTGTGGCAGCAAATTGATTATGCATTGTGTGAAGAAGTATCGTGTAATTGAGGGATAATTGTGAAATGCTGCTCCTAGCTAGAAGAAGCGGTAGCAGCAGCAGCACCAGTGCTAGGATGACTTTTCCAGAATTATATCATTATAGAATATCTTATATATTATAATTATTACATTATTATATTATATATTATTTTATAATATTTTATAAGCTCCTTTTGTAATTTTTTTTTAACCTTACTTAAACCCTTAATTGTTGATATCTGGTGTTTTTCATGGGGGGAGTCAGTGCTTGCAGGGCAATCTCTTTTTGTTTTAAAATGGTCAGGATTGGCACAAATTCAACAGGTGAAGCTTACCCACCCACCCCACACCCCAGGCATGGAGCTTCAGAGAGAAGGGGGAGTTTCTTGCATTTCCATCTGACACTGTAAACTCACCTGTTAGAGGCACAGAGTGACCTCTGTTAGGAAATAAAATCTTTGGCAATATAAAGATAGGAATCATTTAATAAATTCCCTCATTTACCTCTCCCTCAGTCAAGGCCAGCAGGTGCAGCCTCTACCTCCTTTTCTTTTCACCCAGCAGAGGCAGCAAGTAAGAGCATGCACACGCGTGCACACAGACACACATCCTCACGTCTGTTCCCTCCCTGCTTACTGTGTCTCCGTGGGCAGCTATTGGAGCCTAAGCAGAACTGCTTTTAAAGGGGCCATGGGCAAAATTGCAGCTGAGCTAAAAGTTTTAGCTTAGTTGCAGTTTTGCACATGGCCCCTTTAGGAGCAACTTAAAGTACCTTGCGGAAGGCAGGGGAATTTTGGACTCTTGATAACAAAGTGAAAAGCTTAATGGTTTTTGTGATGGTCCTGGCATTTTCGGGGCAGCTGGAGACTATGTATATAACTGAAATAAATAAATAATAAATTAATACAGTCATGCCTTGGATTGAGAGCATAATTTGTTCCGGAAACGTGTTTGTAATCCAAAATACTCTTATATCAAAATGAAACCCCCCCAAAAAAAATTTGTACAGAGATTTTTAATTGAAGCCGTACTACAGTACTTGTATTGCAAGACGTCGCTTGTATATCAAGTAATAAATAAATAAATATTTAAACATTTGCTTGTCTTGCAAAACGCTCTCAAACCAAGTTACTTGCAATACAAGGTATTACTGTAAATACATAATTTGAACTCATCTGGAGGGCACCAGGCTGGGGAAGGCAGGGATGTTGAAGAGTCCTTGGTCTCGAGTCACGAGTCGAGTCACGAGTCTTTGGACCCGAGTCTCGAGTCCGAGTCCTTGGTCCAAAATGGTGACTCACGAGTCACGACTCACGAGTCACTCCCAAAGCTGACTCCACGAGTCCCTATTAAAATCAATGGGGGGTTTTCCCAACAAAATAAGGCTACTTCAGATGTGTGGCTTAAATAAATTCTAGGCACAAGTGTGCCTTTTTATCTCAAAACTCTGCCACTGATTTTGGCAAGAACAGACCAGGCAGACAAACCCAAAATAACCAGGCAGGCAGAGGAGGCAGGGAACCCCAAAGCAGGCAGGCAGAGGCCTTTGTCTTGGACAATTCAACTGTGGAACTGGTCAAGAAGAGACCAGGCAGGCGGAGGAGGCTGGGAACCCCAGACAGGCAGGCAGAGGCTGCCAAACCCAAAATGTCTGAAAGGTTGCATTTTAGGAAAATGATTTTAAAAAATAAACTTGCTGTACTTCCTAAAACTTATCCATGTTGCATTTGAGGAACATGATTTTTTCTAAATGTTTGGCCCCCATTCTGGAATGGTGAGATCTCATCACAATTCCACCCTCACTGAACACCCGCTCCACTGGTGATGAACTTGCTGGAACCAGAAACACACTCAGAGCAGCCACACAGAGTAATCTCAGGTCCTTCTTCTGCCTCTCCCAAGTACGCAACGCATCAATCAAGATAAATCTTGACACACTGTTGGGGCTGCACTCCTGGTAGCTGTCCATAGTGGCCAAGCAGTGGCACACCTCGCTTCCATGCGCTCTTTGCCGGCGATCATGCTCCTCTCCACTCCTTCTGGCACAGCCCAGGGATGTTGAAGAGTCCTTGGTCTCGAGTCCCGAGTCGAGTCTCGAGTCCCGTTAAAAATATTGGGACTCGAGTCCGAGTCGAGTCAGAGGGGGGACTCTGTCCGACTCACAAGTCGAGTCCTCGAGTCCGAGTCCCCATCCCTGGGGGAAGGCTTCTCTATGTGGTGCTGCATTTGAAGAGTACTTGGAAATCTCGACTGGGAAATTTTGGAAATCTTCCAAAATTCAGCTGCCAGTATATTAATAATCTTGCCAAACGGAGCACAGATCTGTGATCTTCCTCTAACTTCATTGGCTGCCTGTTTGTTTCTAAGCCCAATTCAAAGTGCTGTTTTTGACCATTAAAATTCTAAGTGGTCTGGGACCAGGCTTCCATAAGGATTGCCTCTTCACATATGCACCTACCTCAGCCTTCCCCAACCGGATGCCCTCCAGACGTGTTTGACATAATTATGGGACTTGCAGTCCAACACATCTGGAGGGCTTCAGCTTGGGGAAGGTTGTCCTAGCGGAACACTCACATCAACATTTGAGGCCTTCCTCCGTGTCTGCAACTGTCTGATATATGGGTAGAGAGAGATGTGGCCTTTGCCTTTCTAGGTCACGAGGCCATGGCTGTGGAAGGCGCTCCCAAGTGGCATTCCACCTGGCTCCATCACTGCCTACTCTTCAATGAAACGGTGTTTTTTTCCAGAGGCCCTTTGTGGAAAATGCTGGCTCACTAGCTTTAGCGCTGCCTTTACTGCTGGGATTTTGTTGCTGGAGTTTTTATATTGAAGTTTGATTTTTAAAAACGGTCTTATGATGTGCTGTGCTCTATTTTTATACTCTTTTTATTATGATTGTTAGCCTACTAGGGGATCTTTCAGATAGGATAGCAGGGTAAAATGGAGTTTAATCAATGAATACATTAATATCAGTAATAACTGCAGTAAAGTGTGGAATCTATGGGCCACTTAGCGGGGGTGGGTTTCCTGTTGTAGAAGAGCCATCCATGCTGTAGCCATGCCTGAGAAACAGAATTGCTGGAGTCATGCTAAGATGGTTATCTCAAAAGCCCAGTGAAGAAGAGACAAACTTTAATCTCTCTGCTGGATAAATTCATTTTTACGTAAATGAAAATATCCCCACCCCAGCTGAAGAATGCCCCAGCTCAAAATGACTCAGTACTTTGTATTAAATTAATTTTGATAGCCACATACAAGGCTTTCTTGTCATCATCTTTGGATATCTCATTTCATATCTGAAGCAGCCTTTAGCCACCACTAACAGAAAAAACATATTTGGTCCTCCCATTCTTATGAGAGGCTGGTATGATGACTTCCTTGTCATCTATACATCCCAAGTAACTAGAGACAAATATGTTTTAAGGAACCTTTTGTGCATCTCACTGCATACTTAACTTTAATTGTCCCCATCAACTAGTATATTCTGTTGTGCCCCAGGGAGAAAACTGTTCATTTATGCTTGGTCTGAGGAACAGAAAACTACAGCTACTCCAGTACTGAGGCTAATCCTGCAGTCTTTTTTTATGAGCTGTAATTATAATAATGATTTCATTTCTAAAATATCCCAAACACCCCCCAAAGGACTAGAATGGGAAAGCCTTGCTTACAATTAGTGACTTCATTAAACAAATAGATATAGTTGGGGAGTACACTGTAACACTAATATGCTAAAAGCAACAGAAGCAGGCTCATGAGAGTGAAACAAAGATGGATGGTGTATTGTTCTCAGGTGCACTGCCCTTAAGCACAACCCAGCCTCTTCCCTCCCTCTCTTCCCTTCATCTTGGGAGAAACCCTGCTGCAGGCCTGAGTTAAGAGCCCTTTCAGGGAGTTGCATAAAACCCCATTCATAAACCAGTTATGCCACCAACACCTATGTGGAGTCTGAATTCAGTGAGCGAGATTCAACAGATAACATAAGATGGTACATGTTTTCATGGACAACTTGATTTCCCCTCTTTTGTGGCTTTTTATATAAACAAAACTAATTTGAACAGCATTCAGACAAATTGTGGATATTTCTACTTGTAGGGCTGTCCAAGGCCTATCTCTTTCCAAGTCTTGTATCAGAGTTGGAGCTTCATCTCCCAGGAACAAGCAAGGTAATATTATTAAGTTACCAGGACTGCTGGGAATGTAGTTTCAGGTGCAAAGGTGCTAAATCTTCCTTGCTTGCCATTTCTGTAGCTACTTATGAGAAGTAATGTATCACAATATTTCTAAATTGGTCTTGAAATCCCATCATCACAAGTAGGCTGTCATAGGCTGTTTTAAAAATAACTTCTGGAAGTTCTTAGCAATAACACTTGATATTTTTCCAGGTCTTTCTTTCTTTCTGTGAGTCAAAATGGTAGAAGACAAATTTTATTGCATGGAGCAATTATGGAAATGCAGAGGATTACATTGTAAACAGATTGTGCTTGTGTTAGCATTGCTTGATGTACATACTGTCTTTTTGACATCAGAATTACAAATGATCTCTAGTCCACTCCTGGAAGAAATCCAATTGTCCATGCAAGATTAGCTGTGCTTCACTTTTAGTAGGCAGCAATAACTCTGTCTTCACTGGATTTTTTTCTCTCTTTGGTATTGAAGAAGTGTTGGATCATGTGAGGCAATTATTCATGAGAATCATGAAAATAAATAAATAAATAAATAAAAGACTGCCATTGAGAGAGGAAATTCCCTGCAGAAAGTAAATTATAGGTTTCCTTATCCCCACCACCAACACCCTCCAAAGAATAGAATTAACATCTGTGAAAAAGGAGAAATTTGATATTTTGCAGAAAGACTTAATTCTGTCTCTCTATCTCCCTTACTGTTTGATGTACATTTCCTCATGTTAAGTTACCCGAACAGTTACCCCATTCCCCCCACACACACACCCTGCAACTCATGGCTGTGAGTGAGGTGATTACACATCTGTCTTCTAAACAACTGGTTGCGGCTTATAAACGTCACTTCCACCTCCTTGAAAGATTTCATCAACGTTGCCTCCGGAAAATCTTGCGAATTACTTGGGAAGATAGGCGAACAAATGTCAGTGTACTGGAAGAAGCAAAGACTACTAGCGTTGAAAAAATGATCCTTCAACGTCAACTTCAGTGGACCGGTCATGTTGTTCGAATGCCTGACTGCCATCTCCCAAAGCAATTATTTTATTCCCAACTCAAGGATGGAAAGCGGAATATCGGTGGTCAATATAAGAGGTTTAACGATGTTCATAAGGCTAATATAAAAAAATGCAATATAAACATCGAAAACTGGGAAGCTCTGGCCCATGAACGATCTAACTGGAGGTTGGCCTTTCACAAAGGTTCTATGGACTTTGAAGAAGCCCGAGTGAAAGGTGAAAGGGAGAAACGTGCTAAGTGAAAAGCACGTCAAATGAATCCTTTACAGGCCCATCTTCTATCTGGTAACCTGTGTCCTCACTGTGGGAAGCTGTGTGGATCTAGAATTGGCCTCCATAGTCACTTACGGACCCATCGCTAGAGTCTACACAATTTTTCTTTAGAATTTCCTCCTTTTAAAATTTCCTTTTTGTAAATTTTTATCCTGGAAGACAATCTTACTCGGTCACGAGTGATCGCCTGATGATGAGATGGACAGGTTAAGACATGCCAATGGCCTTGCACCTGAAACTTTAGCACCATCTATTTCTAGAATGTCCACTGGTTGCACATTGGGAACCGAGAAGCATGTAGAGTTAATCACCTCTGTTGTACAGCGCTCTGAGTTGTTTGGTGATACAGTCATAAAGTGCGTGTGCTCATCATGACAGTCCCCACTGCCATGCCCAGGGGAGGCTGGTGACTGCTGTGTCAGTGGGGCTCCTTATCCATTACATCTTTTTGTTTGAGCTTTATCAGAGCTATCCATGGTGTTGAACTCCACCCCACCCCCAAATAGGTTCACTACCCTGAGAAGAAGCCACAGTGGGCGGGTGGCTTGTTCCTTACTCCTGACAGACGATCACCCGCTTGGCAGCTTCCTGTGACTTGTTCCTCCCTCAGTCGCTCTCAGTCCTCCTAGCCACTGCCGGCACATATCCCAGGGGCCTTTGTGGCAGAAATCTTCATTTCCTCATTCCCTACATCAGCACCTTTTCTGCAATTGGTCTACTGGGGTTGCCGGCTCATGAGGGAACTCCCCCCCCCCGTGCGTGCATCAAATCACAAAAAGGAAATAATTTTCTGAGCCCTTATAAATGTGGGACGCTGTTTGCAAACTTTTTTAAAAAAAATATTTTTCTTGCCATGAAATGTGCGCAAATTCCCCCTTTGTTTCACTGCTCTGCCCTGAAATTTGCATATGTTTAGCGATCCTGCTCACTGCTCTGTAAACCTCATGCACATCTGACAGCTAGCAACAGAGCTCAGTGGATGAAAGCAACAAAAAGCAACAAAAGCGGCTGGCGGCTGCAGGAGAGAAGAGAAGGCGCTTTGGGGGCATGTGTACTTACTTCAGTGTAACATGAAGCAGCCTTTGAAAATAAAGGTGTTTGCTAGCTTCACATTACACTGAAGTAAGCACATGTTCCCCCAAAGCGCCTTCTCTTCTCTCCTGCAGCCGCCAGCCGCTTTTATTGTTTCCTTTCCACTGGTCTCCATTCTAGCTGTCAGCTGTACATCAGGGTTTCAGAGTAGTGAGTGGGACTGCCAAAATCATGCAAAATGTATAGCAGGGCAGTGAAACAGAAGGGGAATATTTGCACAAAATGTATGGCAGAGCAGTAAAACAGAGGGGAACGAAAGGGAAATTTGTGCAAAATTCCTAGCAGTGGTCATTCACCCTTGTGCACTTGCACAGGAGTGAAAATAATGATAATTTAAAAATTGCAGCTGCATTTGGGACACTCTCCAGTGTCCTCCTTCAAGATTCTTACAACAACAACAACAACAACAACAAAATCCATCCTGAGGCTGAGAAGGGATGAGGGAGAATGGGAGCAGCACTAGTGAGACCACGAGGAGCGGCAGGGGGTTTCATATAGATTCATAGATCACAGAGTTGGAAGGGGCCTACAAGGCTGTCGAGTCCAACCCCCTGCTCAGAGCAGGAAACTAGAGGAGGGGTCTCCCATCCAAGTAATAACCAGGCCTGACCCTGCTTAGCTTTCCACGCTCAGACAAGCTGAGCTAGCGTGAGCCTCAGGCCTGCCGCTCTTACTGTCCAGCTCTTTAGCTCTCCTGACAACCAACAGAAAAATCACTCCGCCAGATTCAGATGCCACAGGAAGCCAACCTGAGAACGAGGCACCCTAAACAACCCTACGAGTACAAGCCATGGAATGGATTCTCAGCGTGGCTTGTTTGCACAAACTACCCATGACAGGAAAACTGCTCCAGGTTTGGATGTCACACTAAGCCACCCTGCACCCGCCCATGATAACAACCCACCGTGATGTGCAAACCCAGTCACTGCTGGATCTTTCACCATTTGACTCGAGGAAGGGCTGATCCTGGAATCAGGAGGGACATCGGGCGATAGTGGACTTAGTCCCCCCCTGCTCGACTCACTCGATCCCAATATTTTTAATGGACTCGAATCACCGGACTCGATACCAGACCTTCAATCCTTTGCAGAGGATGTAGAGAATGATTGCCGGGAAGAGCCATGGAAGGGGTGCCATGCCGTCCAGCTACCGAGTGCGGGTGGTCAATTTATTTGATTATCTGGGAGAGGCAAAAGAGGATTACTCTGTGGCTGCTCATGTAATAGAGTTGGAGAAAACCCATTATTTAATGGGACTGGGGTCACAGGAGGACTTCACTCGTGAGTTCCATTTGGGCACTCGTGGCCGACGGTCAGATCGTATCGACTGTACATCGAACCAATCAACATCCTGGATATTGGTAGCCCCAGGTAAATTGTTTTATTTTCCTGCCATTCAGTAGCCGGGAAAATCTAAGGTATCCTAAGAGTTGAAGTAGAAGCACAAGTTTCTTCATGTGGACGATGTAGAAAGCCCAAGATTGACACATATTTAAGCAGAAGGTCGAACGACATGGCTGGTTGAATTGGGAACTCTGCAGACCAAGCAGAATTTATCAAATGCTAATCTATGGAGGAAGCAAAAGGAACACGGAAGCTGCATTTTGCCCTAGAAAGAAGACCCGTGCACTCATTATTAAATACATCGCAGAAAATTCAATCTCTTTTGGGAAGGCCAAGTGCCAGATCATGCAAAATACAGCCCAAGGCTGAAGAAATCTCCTTTCCCCCCTAGTGAATAACAGTGGCTGCTGATTTATAGGCATGGTTTAAGATTCATTATTCTGCTACCAACGTTCAAAACAAGGCTCCCTTGAGATGTTACACGCACAGTTCTTCCATGGATCTATTGTAAAATAGCAAATTACAGAACATAAAGCCATGAATTTGTATGAGGGAAATTGCTTGACTAGACCGTGGGCTTAGAACTCTTTGAGAGAAACAACTGTATAGGTGGAAAGAAGCAGTAGTGTGCATACAAAGCTGAAACCCCTGCTTTGTTTGTGCCTGCCTTGTATGCTAAAGAGTCAAATTAATCCCTAAAGTTAAGTCTATCTCTTCAGAAGAAAAACAGGCTTATTGGGCCCTACAAATGCCTCAGCCCAGTAGAACACCTGAGAGTGCAATCTATACATGTCTACTCAGAAGGAAGCCCCAATGAGTTCAATGATGCTTACTTCCAAGAACTGGGTATAGGATTGCAGCCTAACCATATATGCCTCCAGAAGAAGATTACTGAGTACATGGCAATAACAAAGGGATCTTTTTCTATTACACAGCTGTGCAAAGCTTCGTCAGATACGCCTGCATCTGATGAGGTGGACAGTCCCCACGAAAGCTTATGCCAGAATAAATGTGCTGCTCTTTAAGGTGCCATAAGACTCTTGGTGGAAAACAGGGAACTTCAACATACGAATGCATGGGAAATGAACCTAACTAAAGTCAAGAGCCAGTGTGGCGTAGTGTTGGACTGTAACTCAGGAGATCGGGGTTCTAGTCCCCGCTCAGCCATGAAACTCACTGGCTTTGTATTAAATGCAAAAAGGGACAATTAAAGAGAAATAATTTTAAGGAAATTTGGGGGGCATTTTTAGATTTTGTGTTAGTCAAGGGAAAAGGGAGCATGCCTTGTCAAGATATGATGTGTTGTTTTTTTTTGGAATATTGAGTAATAGGGGAATATAGAGGATGAATATTCTTTGGTCCTGTATGGTGAAGGGGACACTTGTAGTCGTTATTTGTATGTTGGTATGGTTTTTGTTGTATATTATTTGAAACTCTAAATAAATAATAATAAATAAAAAGAAACTCACTGGGTGACTTTGGGCCAGTCACTGACTCTCAGCCTAACCTACCTCACAGGGTTGTTGTGAGGATAAAATGGAGAGGAGGACGAGGATTATGTAAGCCGCCTTGGGTTCCTTGCAGGAAAAAAGGCGGGGTATAAAAATAATAAATAAATAAATGAGACCCTGAGCAGGCCCATGTCTGGGTTTCAGGGCGTTACACATTCTTAACGAAGAGACAGGAAGATGTTCGTTTTCATAGCCTCTCCTCTCCATGTCTTGAACCCTGTTGATACCAAGGAAAAGAGATGATGAGACTCTAAGGAGAATTTTAGCAAATAGAGAACTTTGTAAAGTGAAGAATCTCCCCCCCCCCTTTTTTTTTAAGAATGGAAAGGGCTGTAAGGGAGTTGGTGTTGGTTAAGATCTCATGAAGCGAGGGAGGACAGGAGGAGGCCTTGAATTCCATACTTGCACCTCTGCAGATTTCTTTGCAGCATTCTGTTTCAACCAGCTGCCTTGGAAACCCACAAGTAGACACGAGTGGCAATGGCATCCTTCCACTAGTGTCCCCAGCAACTGTGTGACAGAAGGCATACAGTCCCCTAATAACTGGGTCCCCATCCATCTAGGCAATCTGCATTTGTATAAGGCAAGGCCCACATGACTAAGACTGGTTTAAAATATGACACACGCGCGCCCACACACACGCGACACCACACAACACGGCACACACACACCACACAGCACCACACCACACGCACACAACACTTCTTTTAGTGGCGTTGGTGGTGGTTTGAAACTCGTTCAACCCTCATCGAAGGGTAACTAGGGGTGCAATCCCCTATGCATCGTTTCGACAGGAAAAAAGGCCTACCAACTCCGGCCTGCACCTCTGCAAGAATCTGCAAAGAAAAGCCCAGGGCTCCTTTGAGAGCCTGCTTTTCATTTTAGATGTGCTCTTTGTGGTGATATAATGGCAAAAGTAAAACTCAGTGAGGTTGGTTTATGACTTCTAAAGAAACATTAGCATACCCTTTTAAAATGTCAGATGGCTTTGTAAAGCCAGGTAACTGATAAGATGTCAGAACTCAGAAAGAAAATTAATCTCTGAAGGCATAATCCAGCACATAGAAACACATCATATTTACATAAGCAACAATCATGTTTGAAACCACTAATATCCAGTCTTGATTTTATATTACCTCAGCTTAATTCCCAACTGAGCTGAATTAGTGTACTAAAATCTTGGATTCATCTGCAATTGTTATCATGAAGGCAGATACAAATTCTGGAGTCATAGCACCATAAAAAGGCAATCCCTTAACACAATGTGATCAGTTTTTGTATTCTCACTGAGGCCCGCCCGATTCACGTCACTCAAGCAGTCAGTATGGCTCCTGCCAATAAAAGAAAATATTTTAAGGTGCAATCCTATGCAAGTTTAGACAGAAAAAGCGGCCTGCAACTCCCAACATGCCCCAAGCTGGCTGGGACATGCGGGGAGTTGTAGGCCTTTTTTCTGTCTAAACTTGCATAGAATTGCACCCTTAGTTACCTTTCTATGAGGGTTGAACTAGTTTCAAACACACACACACCACTAAAAAGAAGTGTGTGTGCATGTGTGTGTGTGTGTGTGTGCGCGTGTGTCATATTTTAAACCAGTCTTAGTCATGTGGGCCTTGCCTTATACAAATGCAGATTGCCTAGATGGATGGGGACCCAGTATTAGGGGCTGTATGCTTCTGTCAACCAGTTGCTGGGGAACACTAGTGGAAGGATGCCATTGCACTCGTGTCCTACTTGTGGGTTTCCGAGGCAGCTGGTTGAAACAGAATGCTGCACTAGATGGACCTTTGGTCTGATCCAGCATGACTTTTCTTATATTCCTATGTTCTTATGACCCCTATAAGAACTTCAGAATATAAGAAAAGTCATGCTGGATCAGACCAAAGGTTATTTATTATCGTTATTCCTGTCGGTCTTTTGCAAGTGTGTACTTACGGCAGTCCAAGATGTGTAATCTGGGCTTGCCAATGTCCTTGTAAGTTTCATTTGTCAGAGGGAACATGGAAGTGGAGTAGGAAACATGCACGGAGACTGACACAGTGAGACTGCATATAGGCTAATTTCTGCACAGTTGCCAGTGACCAAGTGCCTAGCTGTCAATTGAAAAGCACCAGTAAAGGGAGGAAAGCGGCAAAAGGAGGTGCACCAAAAGAAGGTGGGGGGTCACCATCACCCATTTAGTAATGTAATCCTCTCAGTTTGAAGCGTTGAACTGACCGTTCTCAGTGCTCTCCACCTTTTCAACACTTCTCCAGCGACTGTGACAAGGCAGGTGAACAACCCGCAGGTTTTAATGGTGAAGAGGAGAAGCAACTCCAGTGGGCTCTTGTCTGTGGGCCCCTGCTGGGGTGTGGGCCCTTGGCAGGTGCCCGACCATACCTACCTTTGGCACCAGCCCTAGCCGGCCGGCTAGTTTTATATAAATTCTGATTATACACAAAACACAGTGAGTTCTAGAAGCCTCTTGGGCTGTAGTCCTTGCCCCAAAAATCACAGCGTGCATTATTATCAATCACAGATGGTGAGTATTTAAATCCTGGCATGAGGACTATGACCCGTATCAGAGGCAGTATGCTTTTGTACACCAGTCTCTGGGGAACGCAACGAAGAGGCTGCTATGGCAATCGTGTCCTACTTGGGGGTTTCCCATGGGCAGGTGATTGGCCACTGTGTGAACAGAATGCTGGACAAGATGGACTCTTGGTCTGATTGAGCATGACTCTTATGTTCTTAATTTTTTAAAAAAACAAACACCTTCATCCATGACTTAATAAACAACAACACCTGGCCAACAGGTAACTTAACAATAAAGATTCAGTAGAAATATACTTAAGCTGGTGTTTTGCGTTTCCCTTTTAACAATCCTGATCTAGCATCAGATAGAATATGCATGAGTGGTAGTAGTACAAAAGTTTCTGAAGGGCTTCAGTGGAGAAGAAACACAATGAGCATTTACAATGCATCGGAAAGGAAAGGAAAGGAATGAGCACCCTCCCAATGTACTGCCTCAAATCATGGGTGGCTCAGCTTGTCTGAGTGTGGAAAGCTAAGCAGGGTCAGGCCTGGTTATTACTTGGATGGGAGACCCCTCCTCTACTTTCCTGCATTGAGCAGGGGGTTAGACTCGATAGCCTTGTAGGCTCCTTCCAACTCTATGATCTATGAAATCTATGTTCTTCTTTTCATTAGAACAGCTAGGGAAGGGGGCTTTGGGCTTACTTGCCCATCCTATCTCATTCTCACCTTTAACCGCCAACCAGCACTTTTCCAAATGCAGCAACAACACAGCAACAAACAACTCTGAGCAAAATACTTCATCTTCTTGTTTTCTTGTTTGTTTGCTTTCCTCTCAGGTAATAAAGGTCATGCTTTGTATAACCCAGAGTAAATAAAATTAAGATTTTGATTAAGGTCCTGAAATAATAGACTTTAGGAGCAAACGTGTTCAGCACTGATGAAGAAGCAATTTCTGAAACTCTTTGGGGAGTCTGTGAGCATCGCTTGAGTAACTTCAAAATATACTGACATGCAAGTGAAGCTGTTTGCTTTTTTTCTCGGTAGAGAGGACTATCCTCTGCCCCACTGCTATCTGTCCATATCACACAACCGTTATCCATAAATATTTTAATTTTATAAAATGGGATGGGGAGAACCAAATACGCCATCTTCAGCTCCTTAAAAGAAGGGTGGGATAAAAATGCAATCCATCACTCCATTGATCACTTAATCAATATGAGTTAGCTGACAGAATCATAGAGTTGGATGGAGCCCCAATGAGCATGTGGTAGGAATGCCTGCCCCAAAGTTGGATATTCTGTACCTATGATATCCCTTCAAATAATGACGGGAAAAATCCAAGGTTTGGTGATCTGCTGTATTTACAATGTGCGTTGTTGGCAAACTGCAACCCTCTGCTGCTGGACCCAGTTTGCTAAAAGATCTGCTCACATCTGACCATTGTTAAATCAATCCTTGTACCTTAGTCTGTTCTTCACCAGATTCTAAGGCTGAGTCAAAAGAAGAGCACTTTTAATGAAAATTTTTGGTATCAACAACAAAACAAGCACCACTCCCTTTCAGCCATATTTCAAGGATCTCATTGCAAGATGGAGGTGGCCACCTATCATGAGTCTCCCTGGGGGATTCCGCACCAGAAGAAGAACTTGAGCCTTCAGAGCCAGATGTCCCCAGGGAACAGGCTGCCTCAAAGAACTCCAAGAGTGCCCAAGATGGCCCTGGGCCCTCAGGGGTGATGCCTTCAGATTTGCCTCCTCAAAAGGCAGAGAACTCAGCTTCTGAAGCAGGGGGGGGTCTGCTGAAACATCACCTAGACCCCAGGAATGCCAGTGCCTAAAGATTCAGGGTAGGGTTAGGGTGGCCTGGTGAAGGGGTGCCTGCTTACTGAAGAGGTCTCCTCAAGAGTATAGACCTCCTCGTGATCAAGGCCCTCTTCACGAGTAGACTTCTGACAAAGTGCCTTTGATGTGCTGCAGCTGAGCTCCAGTTTATAAGCTCTCAGGTGAGAGCGGCTGCTTGCTGCAACAGCATCTTGTTTCAGCTCCCAGTAAGAACAAACAGTTGTTTCTTATCATTGTTTCTGAGGACAAAACAGACCATTGTGACTCACACAACAACCTGGGTTCGGATGACATGACAAGCAACGGTTGTCTGTTATCGTTTGCTTGTCGTGTCGTCGTCCGAAGCCAGTCATTACCTCCAGTATCTTCAGCAGGGCCAACGTCAAGGGTTGGCATAGTTCAGTGTTCCTCAACCTTGGGTCCCCAGATGTTTTTGGCCTACAACTCCCAGCATGCCCCAGCCAGCATAGCTGGCTGGGGCATGCTGGGAGTTGTAGGCCAAAAACATCTGGGGACCCAAGGTTGAGGAACACTGGCATAGTTGGACAGCTGCTGAGGGCCCCGTGAAAAGAACCCCCTGGAGTTGCTCCTCCTCTTCACCATGGCAACCTGATTGTTCACCTGCCTCTCGCTCTGGCCCAAAGAGTGGTGGTGGTGAGAAGGAGGTGTGGCAGATGCCACTGCCTATTTGCTCCCTGGGTCTCTGCCTGTCAAGCAAGCAGGTGCTAGTAGCAATGAGAAAGATAAGGAGCAATAGCAGCTGGTGATAAGAGTGGTGAGAAGGTAGACTCACTGAGGGAAGGGGCCCCTTGAGGGTGCTTTGCCCCAGAGCCCTCAGAAACCTGGAGCTGGTGCCGATCGTTGGCAATATGCCTTTCAATACCAGTTGCTAGGAAAGCCTAGCAGGAGGGTGCCACTGTCATGTCCTGGTTTTGGGCTTCCCCAGAGGCAACTCGTTGGCCACTGTGGGAAACGGGAGGCTGCACTAGAAAGGCCTTTGGTCTGACCCAGCATGTCTCTCCTTATGTTCTGTCAAAGAAAACATTCTTCACATGAGATTAGGAGCCAAACTCTCTAAAGACTTTATTAGAAGTACGCCACAGCTGTGGGGAGAGGATGCTCCAAGCCACACAGGACAGTGTGACTGTACAAAGCACCTCTGCCCCACCTAAGAATTGTTGAAGTTTATATAGATTATTACACGAGCATAAACAGAGTTTAAAAAAGAAGTACATTTTAGATAGGGGAGGAGTCATGCCAGTAATCTTAATATATGCTTATAACCACTAGACAGTTCTTTTTTTAACTTGTTACCACCCAGCTGCCAACTGCATGTTGTACTTTTCTTTTTAAGCATAACTGTACTACTGATTCTGTTACTTATGATGACCCTTGCTCTATTTCTTTTCACTACTCCTGTCTGTTTGCAAAGCCTGCATTTTCTTGTAACACTGGGAAAACTAACTAAACTACAGGCCTAAAATCTCTTCAAATCACTGGTTGCAAACCCCCCTAAAAGGGTCTTCTTCCATAGTGCTTACCATTAGAAGATTAAATTGGCATTATTATTATTATTATTATTATTATTATTATTATTATTATTATTTTACTTTTTAATTTATTTATTTAAATTTTTAATTTTTCACATCTTACAGCTACTAATGAACGCAACAACAAAAAAATACAACATAAATATTGTGCACCCCCCCCACCTCTTGGGACCAAGTTATATTTCTCCCCCCCCAAAAAATGTATATATATATTTATATATATATACAAAATATCATTCTATATTCCAAAAATATAACAAGTCTTGACAAGGTTTGTTCCCCTTCACCTTCACCAACACATAATCCAAAAATTTACCCCAAATGTTCACATTTATATCCCACCATTTTTCCTGCAAGGAGCCCAAGGCGGCTTACATAATCCTCCTCCTCCTCCTCTCCATTTGATCCACACAACAACCCTGTGAGGTAGGTCAGGCTGAGAGTCAGTGACTGGCCCAAAGTCACCCAGTGAGCTTCATGGTTGAGTGGGGACTGGAAAGTCCCAGTCCAGTCTCTAGTCTAAATGACCTACAAATAAGCATTTTGCCATTTAATGTAACTTAAATCTTGTAGATTTGCTCATTACTGATATTTTCAGTTACTTTGGGAATAAATCAGAAAAAGAAATGTGTCCATCCTATATGTTTTGACATTATTCAGATTCACAAGCAGTTTCTCACTAGTTTATTGCGTTTTTATTTCCCTTCTATTCCAATTTGTTACATAGCTTAGATTTGTCCATATATTCCAATCACAGAAAAACTGTCAGAAGAATCACCAGAGGAAAGGAAGGGGCACAATCACATTTGACAACACTGTTTCCCACATCTGAAAATTTAACTTCCTGTCATTTAGTGCAACAAATTATTTAGTGAGTCAGAAGAACACAGAAGCAAATGTCACCATCCATACAGCAAATTACAGGGGAAATGGCCAAGATGTTAAATCCATAACATTTCAACAGTACTTATTTGTCTGATTTCATGTACTAAGTACCATGAAACATTACTTTATTATTTATATAGCACTTTTTCCTTAAGTGCCCAAGCCACCGGATATATCATTACAACAGTCCTGTATGGTAGACCAGTATTATCTGCATATTACAAATGTGGGGCTGAGCCTAAGAGATAGTGGCCTGCTCCACAGTATATAGTGAGATGATAGCTTCTCTTTCCTAACCAGCATACGCGTCCACAGGGTATTAAGCACTGTCTATTTTTGATGTACGTATATTTTTCTTGTCGTTTTTAACTTCATATTATTTACAATACAGTTCTGGATTGCCCCTCCACTCAGTGGACTATATCCAGTGGGATTCTGCACCCCCACCAATTCTATTCCACAAGCAAGACCCACCACTTGTGCAATGGAGATTAAGAGCACTTCCGGGAGCAACCTGAAAGAAGTGGAAACGTTCATCTCTGGAACATTGAGGAGCTCTGCCAACCTGTCCTGATCCAGAAACTAGGATTTATTTCCACTTGTTTCAGGAAGTGTTACATTTCCATGGCGCGAGCAATGGGTGCCACTTGTTGTGCAACAGAATTGGCGGGAGGGGGCACTTGAGCAATGGCCACGTTGGATACTGCCCAATGAGTGCTCGGAGCAATGTACAATGAAAATACAATGGGATGGATCCTTCCACCAGAGGAAGGGCTCTGCTTGTGGAAGGTCCCTCCGCCCAATTTTGGAGGATCTCCACTCCCCCGCCACACACACACACACACACACACACACACCTCACCCCATTCAGCCGGTCTCCTGACTCTCTAATTAGTTTTTTAAATGTGAATTACACCAGTACAAAACAAAAAACATTAAAAAATGAAGAAAAAAATGAACCACAAGAAATACAATGTGGTGTTGTTGTTGTTTTCTTCATTTTTTAATGGCCAGAGCTCTCACACAGCTCACCCCATTCAGCAGGTCTCCTGACTCTCTGTGTAGCATTTTCAGAGGGATGGAGGGGCTGCCATGGGGTGGGGGCGAGGAAATCCACTTCTGCCAGCGCAGTTAATCCAGCTTAAATCTGGATCTAAACCAAAAGATTAAAATACACACAGAGACAAAAATATAAAATGTATTTTAGAACTGGGGGTTAGTGATAAAATCTGAGAGCGGCATTAACTGTTTAAGACTTTTGTAAGTTACTCTGAGTATTTTTCATTTATTTATTTATTTTTACAGAAGAATCCGACAAAGCTGGTAGGTGCTGACCTTCCGCTGGAATTGCTTGACAACAGGTAAACAAATTCCAGCTAACAGCTTTGGAGTACAAGTTCAAGCGAACAGAAGCAGATCAGGGCCAAAGCAGACGTGACAGTGGCAGACCTGGGTATCAGAGTCAGGTCACTGGTAGAGATGGGTGAGCTTGCATCTGCTCATGTTGGATTGGCTCAGAAATTAGTTGAATTAAAGTTATTAAACAATTGAAACATCCAAGCCGAACCAATATTTTAAAAATAAACCCACTGTCCCTTCCAGCCTTCTCCAGTCCCTAAAATGGCTGCACTCCCTACCTCCACATGCAAACGTCCCTATAAAGACTTATTGGGTGGCAGTGAGAGCCCTTGGGAGAACTACAGCTCCCATGTTCCACTCGAACCTTTGTCCTGGCAGCAGAGAAGGGAAAGTTTCCCCTCTCCCTAAATGCCATGCTGCTCCTCCTGGTAAGTCTTGGTCACTCAATGCTAGCTCAGATACCATCAATGTGTAGGTGAGCTTGGGATTTTTTTGCACCAACATGCATTACTTTACACTTGCTTATCCTGAACCGCATTTACCATTTTAATAATGCCCAGTAGCCCACTTGGGAGAGACCCTTTTGGAGCTCTTCACAATCCCTTTTTTGTTTTATCCCTTTTGTCAGACTCAATCCACCTTCCCTTCTCCTTCTGTGATAGCCTTTAAATTCTTGTTTCATAATGACGTGTTCATCATAACTGATGCTTCTTTTGCCTTTCATCTAATATAACTTAATTTGGAGGGGTTGAGTCCTGGCATCTTGGCTCTGTTTTTCCCCTCCTCCTGGAAACCTTACAGTGACAATCGGCTGTCTAGAGCAAAGTTTCTAAACTACCCATGCTGTGCTCCTGTTAATTTGGTTAATATGTTTAGTTTCTGGGCCAGTCCTACCAGACTGAGTGACAGCAGCCTGTCCTCCTCCAGCAGGAACGCAGTCAGGAAGTGCAGACAGAAGAGGTTCCCCTTGTGAGAGCTGGACTGACCCGGGTTCAAAAGCTTCCCTAGCCAGTGACCCTCAGTCCCAGTCACGCAGGCGGAAGGAGGAGATAACAGCAGTTAATAAAGATTAAAGAGTTTATTTGTAAGACCCAATTACATGGGATTAAGGCAAGCAATGCATCTCCTACTCACTACATCATTGCAGACTCAAATCCAATACCCCAGTGGTAAGGCTAGATGAAGTGAAGTCCAGAACAAGTCGACATGTCGAGTCGAGACGAGAGACAGCAAGTGAAGGGAGAGGAGAAACGAGTGAAGCTATCAGCAAGTGTGTTAGCTTTATACCACCTATAAATAGGATATTACTCACCAGTTGTATAACCTATTCATCAACATGTTGATCCCAAAACCTGTCCAAGGTTGCTGAGTCATATCATCTCGAGACTATGTCTCATGACCAGAGACCTTGTGTGTTTGAACTCAAGAGACACCCACCAGGTCAGGTGATAATCCTGATGTCAGGTGGTAATCTCGTTCTGCCTATGCAAAACCCAACACCCCTAGCACCAGACTAAATACCCCAACCCCTCTGCTGTTCCTCCTGAGAGATGGGCAGAGCGATCCTATGGCCCCCTAGACAGCATCTAGGGGGCCATAGGATTCTTCGGCTTCCCAGATCTGAGGTCAGAGACAGAGCTCCAACCTCGGAGCTGGGAATCTGCGCTCTGATCCTGCTCCCTTCCCCCCTTACAGCCAATGTGGAAAGAACCACACCAGCTGCTTCTCCAAGGTCATAAGAGCGACCTTGAAGAAGGGGCGAAGGGGGGGCACTCCAGGGGGAGAGGAGGAGACCAGGGCTGCCAGGATATGAGGTATCCTGGTGGCGCTCCAGCCTGCTTCGCTCCCCCTCCAAAACTGGCTGGCTAGCTGACTTGCAGGGCGGCAGGAGCAGGGAGGCGGAGACTGCCTCTGCCGCTTCCCCCACCTTGCATAGGATGCCTCTAATCCTCCAAGTTCGGAGGCATCCCAATTGGATTGCACCCCGTGCTCCCTGAATGCAGAAACTAGATTCAGATATGTGGGGGGGGGCTACATGTGTCCCTGAGCAAGCGTGGCACTAACTTACCTCACGGGGCTGCTGCAAGCATAAATGTGGTGGAGAGGGAACCACGGTGCTCCTTGCAGGAAGGACAGGAGAAAAATGAATAAGTAAATAAATAAAAGAATAACCTACCGTTCTTGTTGACCCCATACTGTGGGCTAGAGTTAAAAAAAAAGCAAAGACACATAAAATAATGGGGGGGGGATGGGCACAATTCACTCAAAGTTAAGTACAAGTTCCATTCATTTCAAAGGGAGAAATTTTTGGGGACAAGTTTCAACTCTCCCACTGATATTAATGGCACTTGAAAGTGCGTAACTTTGGATGAATTGTACCCAATCATTCAAACTACAAAATCAAATGCCCTCTCCTCTCTCTCCTGTCCATACTTCCCTTTTTACAAATAGGGGTGTCCTTGGGAGACAGGGTCCTTTAAAGACAGACAGACAGACAGACAGAGACACGCGTGCACACGTGCGCACACACACACACACACACACACACACACAGATCATATTAAATTAGCATATGCAAATTTGTGCTTTTTTTTTTTAATCCTGTGGGCCTGAGCCTCGGATCTTTTTGGCACCTAGCACCGCCCCGTTTCACAGCGGAGTCCCCATCTTATTGTGCAATTGTGATTATTTTCCTTATTTCTCAAAAAAGGTAAAGATGGTTAAAATGGAAGCCTTTCTGCAACGCTAACACATAATAGCCCTCCCCAGGTCCATGAAGAAGAATTCAAGTGAAGCCCTGCCTTTAAAGTGCCTGTACTGCTGCTTAACATCGCATGATGCACAGAAGTCATGGTAAGCATAAAGTAAAAAGCCAAGAGATTTGACTGACTTGCATGTTTGTGCTGCCTTTTCTTCCTCTAAATGTCAGCCTCTGTGCTCAGCGCCTGTAGAGAAGGAAGTATATCTGTCCCAAATTACTTCTATGCACAGAATGTGGCATCTTTATTACCTGAAACTGCAGTGTGTCTCAAAGCACTGCATGTGTTGACTAAAATACCTTCCATTTTACTTAATGGACTCTAGACACCAGTCTATTCTTTGCCATGAATGCACGTTATTTCTCTCTCTCTCCCTCACTTTCTCCCTCACATTTTTTCTCTCTCTCTCTTTACATTCACACACAGGCAATTCAGTTCAGACAGACAATGCAATTCAGTTTGAGACTGATGTTCTATAACAGGCCTCAGACATTAAACCATTTTTATTTTGAGATACGCATTATGTGTTTTACCAGAGATGGAGATGCTTTGAAAGAAAGTGGATGGAGAGAATTTGCTTTATAAGAATGTGCCTCCGAGAAGTGAGAGCGTTTGTCATCCACCGACTTCATATATTTTTCATCTCTCCAAGGGTAAATTGGACATAAATTGAAACAAATTGACAACTGAATAATCCACAGTTGTTCAGTTTACGATGGCTAGCATAGGCCATGGGGGAAGCTATACACCTTCCCAAAGAAAAGCTCTCAAATTATTTACTAAGGCTGCAGTCTGTCAAGGGTGGGCCGTAAGGAGCTGTTGTAGGTGAGTCAGGAGTTCAGCCAGGAAGTTAGCCCTGAGAAACACGCCAGAGTTATGAAGACCTTGTTGCTCAGGCAAGATCCCAGCCCAAACAGGAAACCTGTAAAAGCCCTGCCTGAGGGCCCAAAGGCCAGCTGTGGTGGGGTCAGTCAAGAGCTTTTATTTTATTTATTTATTTATTATATTTATATCCTGCCTCTCTTCCTGCAAGGAACCCAAGGCGGCTTACATAATCCTCCTCCTCCTCCTCTCCATGTTATCCTCACAACAACCCTGTGAGGTAGGTTAGTCTGAGAGTCAGTGACTGGCCCAAAGTTACCCAGTGAGCTTCATGGCCGAGCGGGGACTAGAACCCGGACCTCCCGAGTCCCAGTCCAACACTCTAACCCAGTGTTCTCTAACCTTGGGTCCCCAGATGTTTTTGGCCTACAACTCCCAGCATGCCCCAGCCAGCGAAAACACTGCTCTAACCACTACGCCACACCGGAGAATATTCTAAGCTGCAGTTCTGACAGCTCACCACATGAGGCAGCTGCACACAGAACCACGAATTCCTGCCTCTAGTCCTGGCCATTCCTGACACGAAGTGGAGCCTGGCTTAGCAACTAGAGCAGAAGTTTCCAAACTGTCTATCACCAGGAAAGGGTGGCCTCTTATACATCACCCCAAAAGAGGAAATGCATCATCAACATAAATGTGCAGTGCACAACATCTCCATATGCTAATTTATATGTATAGTTGCAAATTTCAAAATAATTCCTTCAACGTAAATTGGAATACGATACATCTCACCATAGACTGTGACCGGGAGACCTATGTGCCTGATAAGTCTGCTGTCCAGTGGTAGCAACTGTTGCTGGGCATTTTCAAGCCCCCTGCTCTCCCTCCCATCTTATGGTTCTATAGCTTTAAACCGGATTTGGACTAGACAGCCCTTCAAACAGGAGATGCCTTCAAACAGAGGATTGTCCTCTGACAGCCCGTCAAATAGAGGGTTATCCTTTGTAATGTAAAACCCATAGCCACTCTTAAAATGCTAGAAAGAACAGCCATAGCTCAGTGGTACAGCACCTGCTTTGAGAGGTCCCAGGTTCAAGCCCTGGCATCTCCAGGTAAAGCAGTGAAAGACTCCTGCCTGAAATCCTAGAGATGAAAAGGTTTCTAAGCAACTCCACGCTGAATATGGCATAGCCCTCATTTCCATAGCTTCTTTCCTAGCACTACTTTATTGTACTTTTACCCATTAACAATGTGGCCACAGATTTGCTCAGCACAAGGTACTGGTTTCGTGAGATGTACTTATGATGAAACACGGGGTAAGCCAAGCCAAATCTGGATGGCCAACTGGCTCTGGATTTCTTTGCAGAGCAAAATGTATCACCTGATCACTGGCTCATTCACGTTTATTGAATGCAACTTACAAGGGACGTCATGAAATTCACCCGAAGCACATCTTTTAGGGACAAATCCAAGGCCACAAATTTTAATCTGTGAAACTAGAATTGCACTAATTGGCCTTAGGGAAATCTCTGTCACCTTGGCTGATCTGGAAAATGATCATATTTCTGACTTCCTATAGAGACTGATATAATAAGGGACCTCTGAGGTACTGTCCTGTAGGTCTCTGCTTGGAATTCCCATATCTGGTAATAGGGAATGCAGGTTTGGTGACAAGGATAGATCAAAACTGATTATCATGTTCTACTGACCCTACAGTGGATGAAAAAACAAAACAACAGTTTGTGATGAATAACATCTCAGCCTTTTCTCTCCACATATCACCCCTTCCCCATAAAGTGATATCTAGAGATGAGGCCCTTCTTTAGCTACTACAGTTGACATAAGCAAGCCAGGACCATAGAATCTTAGAGTTAGAAGGGACCTATAAGGCCATTGAGTCCAACCCCCTGCTCAATGCAGGAGAACAGATGTGGGCAGCCCAGGCAGTCACCCATCCAAGCACTGACCAGGCTCATACCTGCTTAGCTTCAGCATGTGGCCTGCATTATGAGGGCGCTTTCATTGGTGGCCTATGTAAAGGATTGAGGCCTACTCAGGCTTGAGTTTGTTGAAGCCTGAAGGCCCAAACACTTCCCTCGAGTAGTGAAGCCTGAAGGCCCAAACACTTGGATGGGAGGGGGAGTTTGAGAGTTTAAGTTTACCCAATAGAAGTTAAGAATTAGATCTCCTATTCAAGGTCACATGATTATAACCTTCCATTCCTGGGAAGGCTATATATGTGGGGTGTGGACAGCTAGTGTTAGTGTGCTGAGAGAGAGCTAGAAGCAGAAGCAAGAGAAACAGCAGAGAGAGACCAGCAGAGAGAGAAAGAGAAACTGGCTGCATAGGAAATAGGTAGTCTGAAGTTATACTAGAGAACATTGGATTGTTTGTTTGTTTGTTTTATTTTATCATACTTGCTTTTGAATTATAACCACTCTATTAAGTAAAAACCCTAATATTATAAGTAAAGTGCTGTTGTTTACCCTCAGAGTTTGGAGTGACTTATTCACCACAGTCTACAGCCTACACCCATGCTATTGGAAGCTGTAAAAGGACTTGATCTCCTGGAACGGGAGGGGCTTTGAGGAGAGGCAGAGATCTCCCAAAGGAAGGTTAAGGGGTCCCTGCAGTAGCGGAACCTTGACAGCCTATACTGTGGAATTACCACCCACAGGATGGTTGGCCATGAATCCTATAGACAGGACAATCCTCTGTTGAAGGCATCTTCCATTGGAAAGGCTGTCCAGTCTAGTCCAGTCCAGTTTAGAGATAAAGAACCATATGAAAGGAGAGCATAGGCTTTAAGAACATAAGAAGAGCCATGCTGGATCAGACCAAGGGTCCATCTAGTCCAAAATTCTGTTAACACAGTGGCCAACCAGCTGTCCACAGGATCCCACAAGCAGGACATGAGTGCAACACCACCCTCCTGCCTGTGTTCCCCAGCAACTGGTGTACATCAGCATACTGCCTCTGATACTGGCTTTGATGTTACCGATCAATACGAAGCACATATTCGTATTGATCGGTAGCATCAATACGAATATTAGGCAGCAGGCACATAGGGCACCAGGGCACCGTCTTTGCTACTATGGTAAGACCATTAAAGTATAGCAATGACTTCTAAATTTGCAGTGATACCTATAAATTAGCATATGAAAATGTTATGCCAATCAATGTCCTCCTTTGTCCTCTTATTTGGCAATGTGTAAGTGGCCAGCCTAGTCCAGAGAGGATCTGCCAAATCTGTATCCTTGGTTCATTGAGCAGAGCCATAAAAACAGTTTCATGTTGTCCCGAGGCCTTGCACACTCGTGTGCAAAGAAGACAGCTGAGGAATTCTCTTTGAATATATCCGAAAAACTATTGGCCCCCGACAGATCATTCCGAAACACGTTGGGCAATAAACAGTATTTACAGGTACTTGGGACACTTTTCTCTCTCTCTCTCTCTCTCCTGTTGTTTTTGCCTAGGCCTTGCAGCCATAGGCCATTAGAATTATGCTGATTTTAGATATCGCCTCCCAGATGGGTATGTATGTTTATTGATTTTAAGTGATATTTCAGTGATCTGATCGATGGGCGAGCATCCCTGGGACCATAGGATTTTTCAGATTTCCTCTCCTGAAGTCGTAGACGCTACTATGATGCCCTGCCCAGATTACACAGTCTGATCCCTCCCTCTCCCCTCCCACTGACAGCTACCGCAGAAAGAACCATGGTGTTTTCCAAGGTTGCAAAAGCTGCCTTATCTGATTGGTCCTGATAAAATGTGAGTTCATACATCCACAGGTGTACAGATACTAAACTCCAGATTTGAATCTCATGCACTTCTTTTTATAGGCTCCATTAAAAAAAAAAGGTGATATCACTCCCAAAAGCACAGGAACAGGGCTGGGTTTTATGGCTAATTGCCAATTTGCATCATAAAGGTGTTACTTTCTCCCCTCTCCCACCAGTTTCTCCTTCCCATAATATCATAGCCATTGCTAACAGTGCAGATTTGCTATTCCATGGTGTGAGATTACACACAACTGAACAAAATGGAATGAGAAAATTGGCTGTCCATTGCTCCCAGTGGCTTTGTCACTTCTGGCAGCCACATTTTCAGTTCAAAATAATTATAGTGCAAGTTAGAACATGGCTTACCTTTTCCCTGAATGAGAAAAGCCATGCCGTTTTGAGGGAAATCTGCATTGCTCTGTTTACTACAGGTATGTATCGGAAAATGTTCAAAAAGCTTCACTGGTCAGTCAAGAAATTTTTGGATGCTGAACTTCAAGAAACAGGAATCGAACCTATTAACAGAAAAAAATAGCTTAGATGGTAGAACCAATCCCAAACTCTGTAATCTCCCCTAACAGTGATTAAATGAGCCTTCCCAACCTGGTGCCCTCCAGTTATGTTGGACCACAACTCCCATCATCCCCAGCTAGCATGGCCATTGACTGGAGGACACCAGTTTGGGGAAGGGTGGATTAGATAGTGTGACCCTCATTTTCCCCTCTCCTCCAAAGTCTGTATACTAAATCCCACTGCAAAGTGGTGGCGTGGATCTAGCACAATTAGGCTGCAATCCTATACACACTGACCTGGGAGTAACCCCCGTTGAACTCAGTGGGCCTTACTTCTGAGTAGACATGCCTAGGATTGCACTCTTAGGCTGAGATCCTAAGGGAGTTTTGCTGCTGTTGCTGAGCGGCTCGCTCGCCACTTCCCACAACCCACGATGGGATGAGTCTCCTGGATTCAGATGACACACAACAATCCATCATGGATTCAACAACCCCTAGAACAAGCCGTGGGTTGTCAGAGTGGCTTGTTGCCCAAAAACAAGCCACCCTGCTGGAAGAGGTCCAAGTTTGCATGACACGATAACCCACCATGGCTAGTTACCCATAATAGGTTGCCATGTCATGTAAACTCAGTCCATGAGTAACTTAGGACTGGAGAACATTCCTAACGAAAAGAATAGTTTAGCACTCAGATCAATAGCCCAAGGAGCTTGTGGGATCTCATTCCATGGCAGTGTCTGAGAAAAGACATATTGGTTCTGAATAATATAGATCATGATTCCCAAACATTTTTGGTTCAGTGTCCACATTTGGAATATTGGAAAAGTGTTGTGGGCACCATCATAAAATGGCTGCCATTGGGGGTGTGCCTATTCACAAAATGGTTTCTGTGGTGGGTGTTCACAGAAATGCAAACTGGTAAGGCTAAAAGATGAATAGCATGACGAACAGGCCTGTGGCTTACGCTGGCTCAGCTTGTCTGAGCGTGGAAAGCTAAGCAGGGTCAGGCCTGGTTATTACTTGGATGGGAGACCCCTCCTCTAGTTTCCTGCATTGAGCAGGGGGTTGGACTCGATGGCCTTGTAGGCTCCTTCCAACTCTATAGATCTATGAAATCTATGACTATGCACACCACACAGAAAACAGGCACAGGACACTTACCCTGCTCAGAAAACACACAGAGATACAAAAACACCCATGCACTCACTTTGCTCCTCATACCCTCCCAACCCCTGTGCTATCTCCCCAGGACCCTCCCTAGCCTGCCCGCTGGATTCCCACTACCCTCCTTACACACACACAGACCCCGACTACTTATCCAACCGCCCCAACCCCTGCTCATCAGGCAGGTGTAACAAGGTCATTTTTTTCTTTTCTTTTCTTCTTTTTCTCGGTGGCTGAGCGCCCTGCACAGGGAAGCGCTGGCCTGTAGCCACCCGCCATTTTTTATTTCTGAGGAATGTATCTCTGAGTTCCTGACATTGGGCCCGGAAGCCCGGAAGAAAGGTGGTGGCAGCTGGAGGCCCTTGCTTCACTTTGAAGCAATCCCCCCTGCCAGAAAGAAAGAAAAAAAATAATCTAAAAAGGGAGAGTAATTGGGAGGGTTATTGTGCCCCATTGGGCACCAGCGAGGTGTCCAGGGCTGCATTGGTACTTGTGGGTTCCATGTTGCCAACCCCTGATGTAAGTTTTTTATTTGTTTTGTTTTGTTTTGTTTTGTTTTAATGATCTACATATTCCATGATTCCTCCCACCAAGAGGCATGGAGGGATGAAGAGCCACAATCTGTGCCCCATATAATGCATGGTATGACAAGTTTTTGTTGTTTGTTTTGTTTTGTTTTTTCTCACTTATTCTAGATAAGGGGCTTGATTCCCTTTTCCAATAAATGTTGTGCTGAACTTTTTCTCCACCCACCGCACCTCCCAGCCAGTGCTGTGTCAGAAGTACACAGTGACACTTGTGTACTTCTGACTGGTTCGAACCATTCTCAGTGCTCCTGACAGGGAGCAGGATGCCAAGGACTTGTGGCTCTTGTCTGCAACACTGTGTGTGACTTCTCCCACCAGTCAAAGGATTTCCAAGGTGTGTTGCATAGCTAGGCAGTAGACACCAGCAGCTACAGTTGGCATTTGCCAAGCCTGAATGGGCTTGTTGTGGAGGTTACATGCGGGGGCGCAACCTTTCACAGGAGGATTGTGAATTGCGCCCAAGGCAAACTTTAGAAGGTCTGATCTTATGCATCTCAGAGATCTTTTGACTTGGCATCCTTCCCTCAATTCCACAGTACATACTTCACTAATAGACTCAGTTATGGGTGTAATTTATCCTGGGATCAGCCCCAAATCAAAAGAAAGAGAATTTTGTTAAGCACTTATGGAAAGTAATAGATTATCGAACCATCTCTGATTCATGTGGCAAGCACTCGCCATGTTGAGGGACTTCTGTAGCCAATTTTGTACCTGCGTGCATCTGAATACCCTTTACTGGTCAGAGGGGGTAAAAGATTTATAAACTGATCCACTTATGTATTAAGTGTCATTAAGTGCAAAGGGAGTCTGAATCAAACGTTTAACATCACTTATCATTAGCTCTTGGCCTGCAGTTCTAGGGGGTCTTCCCTCTGCACTCAAATTGCTGCCTTGGCGCTAGATCCAATTCCCTATTTCATTTCATTTGTTCTGAGTTTTCCTCTGACTCCATCCCAACTAGGCAGGAAAATGCAGGGAGCAAACATTAAATGAAACCTTTGTTGCTTTATTTCAGATCATTAAGAGTGGCTCAAGGCCATTTCAGATGTTACAGAGAAGCAGAGAAAGCAGAAGGAGAAATAATTATTTTGTTTTGACCACTTCTGCTGTATCATACAAAGTGGGACTAGTAGATCTCAGACAGACAGACAGACAGACGTGACATGTATCTGTTTCATCTCATTCCTATCCTGCTTTTCTACGTTAAACATACACAAAGTGGCATCTGCTGAAACATAGATGTTCATCTAAACCAGCCTTCCGCCACCTGCTGCCCTCCAGATATGTTGGACTACAAATCTAATAATCCCCATCCATCACGGCCAACAGATGGGACTCTGGTTGGGAACATAAGCAGTGAACATCAGTATAAAAACACAGTCAATAAAACAATATAATAGCATCAACAAGACCGAAGAATGCATAAAAAGCAGTTTAAACAGTTAAAAAAATAGCAGTGAACTCACATATCAAATGGCAGTCTGAATTTAAAAAACAAAACAAACCATTTTCACAGACTGCTGGAAAGCCGGAAGAAAGGAAGGCTGCCAGAGGATCCCCCCAGTGAAGGTATTCCAAAGTGGTGCTGCCACCACCCAAAAGGCCGCATGCCTAGCCCCCATAGCCATCTTTCCAGTCATGGCTGGCTAGAATCACACGTGCCACTGGTTTTTTCTTCCCCCCTCCATTGGCACCATTCAGTGGCTGGAGTTACTGAATTTTGATAGGACACAGGCACAGAGCTGAGAAGCTGCCGTGAAGCTGCTCTGTGTCAATGTTCCTGGGGTCTACTGTCCAGCCCAGTGTTCTCCAACCTTGGGTCCCCAGATGTTTTTGGCCTACAACTCCCAGCATGCCCCAGGGGCATGCTGGGAGTTGTAGGCCAAAAACATCTGGGGACCCAAGGTTGGAGAACACTGGTCCAGCCAGTGCCAGCTCCAGGTGTTTGAGGGCAAGACCTCCTCAATGGGCCCCCTCCCTCGGTGAGTCTACCTTCTCACCACCATTGTCACCAGCTTCTGTTGCTCCTCTTCCTCTTCCTCTTCCTCATCATTGTTGCCACTTGCTTACTTGACAGGCAGGGAGCCAGTGAGCAGGTAGGCAGCGGCATCTCCTGCTTCTCTCCTCCTCTTCCCCAACACCATTATCTGGGCCCGAGCGAGAGGCAGGTGAACAAGTAGGTTGCAGTGGTGAGGAGGAAGAGCAGGTCCAGGGGGCTCTTGTCAGTGGGACCCTGGCAAGTGCCCAACCGTGCCTACCCTTGATGCTGCATCCAGCCCTTCCCATGGCCTGCACTCATGAAAACCTTAGAGCAGGGGTGCAGGACCTCATGACTGGGGCCCAAATCTGACCCACCCACGGTCCCAATCCAGTCCTCCAGGGTTCCCTAGAAGGCCATGCCCCCTTCCCTGGCCCTTCCCCCCCCCCAGCTACTTATCATTTAGTAGTTTCCTGGCTTTTGTGCAGCCTGCCCCTATTCTAAAAGATTGAACTGCCTCTCCTAAGGTTTTAGTTATTGGCAGTAAGAGCTGTAAGCTACCGTATTTTTCGCGCCATAAGACGCACCGGGACCATAAGACGCGCTTACCGTATGGCACATTAAAAAAAAAAAAAATTTTTTTAAACCAGCTGTTCCGCAGGGAATCAGCTGAGAGGCGGAGGCTTGCCCCGCCCCACCCAGGAGCCCGCCGCTCTTCCCCGAACCAGTTGGAGGCGCGCACGCGCAGAGGTAAGTCAAAAAAAAATTTAAAACAATATTCGCTCCATAAGACGCACAGACATTTCCCCCTATTGGGGGGGGGGAGTGCGTCTTATGGAGCGAAAAATCTATGCTGGGCGGGGTGGGGTTTTTTTTTGCCCCACCCCTTTTGCCTTCATCCCTGCCCACCGCTGGCGGAGGCAGCCCCTGAGAGCCTCTCTCCGGAATGGTCCCATCCGTCCTTAAAATGCATCTGAGGGGCAAGGAATCCCAGACTGTGCCCTGACTTATTTTAGGAAGGAGTGGGGACTAAAAGTATATGTGAATGCCCTTCGTCTTTGATAAACCACACATCTATTTTGTACTCAGCATTCATACCCAAATACCAAAAATAAAAAAATTGTAAGGAACAACCACTCGTGGATGGGGTGACTCTCAGACGAACTGGAGGCCCTTCAGAACACATTTCTCAAAAAACTATGAAGACTCCCGCCTGGCACTCCTGCAGCTCTGATTTGGGCAGAGGTAGATTTCCCTTCTATTAGAACTCGCATTCACTTTTATCTTATTTAATCACTGGAAAACGGTAAAAGATTCTTCAGTCAGGGTATTCCCCATCCCCCCAAGTTATGTTTTGAACAGTTATCAAACTGCAAAAGTTGGAGTTCAAGATACCACAAATTGCTTGAATTGTATCCTGCTCCATCTGACAATTTTTCCATCCTGAATTCAAAAGAGAAACTTCGCGAATACATTTTTGACCATGGTGCCCAACTGGACAGACAGATTATTAACATTTCTAAATTTTCAAAATGGTATAGGCTTTCTAAACTTGACCATCAAAGGACTGTTTACCTTGTAAAACTCACAATTCCAAAGCTTAGGCAAAGCATTTACAGCCCTTCGCTTTCAAACCAATGCCTACTGCTATGGTTGATGGCAGATAGTGTCATACTCCTTCCTTTGGCCCTCCGTTTGTGTATTTGTGTTTTGTGGGGGCCCAGAAATTTGAGAATTTGCCCCACTATTTGTTCTTTTGTTCACTTTATTCTGAACCAAGAACCAAATTTCTGGAACCTATTCTGCTTTATTTACATTCTAACACCATTTCAGAACATATTTTCCACCTCCTGTCTGATACTGACTCTAAGATAACCCATAAGGTCTCTCTCTTTGCTCTGGCAGCAATGAAAATTCGGGCAAGATTTATTGCTGAGATTGCAGTTGACTGTTCTGGGGATGCTCTTATTTTTTTTTAACAATATTCGCAATAAAAGAATCTTATTCTTTTAAGATTCACTTTTTGAATTGTATTGAATTTTATCCTGTTAAAATGTAAGGTTTATATGTGATTTTATGCAGTATTTTATTCTGTAGTAATTTTTATACTGTTTTTTATTTATTTTGTATGCAAATGTATTTATTATTTTATTTATTTATTATATTTATAACCCGCCTTTTTTCCTGAAAGGAACCCAAGGCGGCTTACATAATCCTCCTCCTCTCCATTTTATCCCGACAACAACCCTGTGAGGTAGGTTAGGCTGAGAGTCAGTGACTGGTCCAAAGTCACCCAGTGAGTTTCAAGGCCGAGCGGGGACTGGAACCCGGATCTCCCGAGTCCCAGTCCAACACTCTCACCACTACGCTACACAAGGCCTATGGCCTAAGCATTAATAAACTGCTACTACCATTCATGTGTAAAACTAATGTGGTGCCAGAGATATTGGGCTTCTCTACATGAGGCGTTTTATTGTGCACTCGGGATCCCTCACTCACAGAAGTTTGTGGAGCCTTTTCATGACACTGCCATCCGCAGGGGTCTCTCCCGTGTTTTCCAGTCATTTTCATGGGGATTTTTTTTTAGAGCGAGGAAAGTGCAGTAGTACATTTCAAACTGGAACAAAAGTCTGGTGTGGTGTTGCAATTCCGCTTTCCTGCAGCTATACCACAGCACCACCTTGTGGTTGGTTAATAATAGAATATTTAGAAAGACAGAGAAATACAAACCGGGGGTGGGTGGGGGGGACCCTGTGTAAAGGACACACTTTTCCTCCTGCAGTGAAAAGAGAAGACGCCTCAGTAAAGCCGCGGGATAAACGCCTCATGTAGAGAAGCCCCTCGAACCTCCACCCCTGCCTCGCGTTGCAGCTCACGCTCCTCCTTCCCGCTCCCCTGCGCAGCAGCAGCTTGCGCTCCTCTCCCCCCTAGAGGTGGCGTGTTCTCCCGTCTCTAGCGCCGGCTCTTTGCAGACCACATGGGCATAGTTTTAAGAAAAGAAAAGATTAATTACCTTTAAAAGTGTGCCCCTGTTAGTCTTGCCTGGTATATCATGATGATTTGCACAGTTATGTCTATACTATTGATCTCGCCCAATACATTTTTTTTTTCATGTGAAGTCAGCCATAGAACAACCTTTACAAGGGACAGGAGAAAAAAAAATAAGGCACTGCAGACATTTCTGTCTAGGGCCCTTTTCCTCCTCTTATCTTTATTGAAATGGTTTCATTTTGGCATTTATTATTAGACATTTGATAGCTTTCTCATATTTCAAAGTGACCTTTTAGAATTGTGGTCAGTGGATTTAACCAACAAACTAAAATCATGAGCACTTCTCACTTCCAGAACCAATGGCATGCACTCTGTTATTTATAATAAGTCTTGCAACTTCTGACACAGATCAGTTTCTGCTCTCTGTTCCACCCAGCATAAATATGGAGTAAACCCCAATGGTGCATCTTACTTCCTGATTGCAGTCTCCACGATGCATTGTGAGGGTTTGCATGCAGGCATCCCACAGCAACATTTGTCTTTATACCAAGTTTCAGGTGTCTAGTTTTCACAGTCTTCGAGCTATGACAATGTCCGGCCAACAGACACACACACACGCGCGCACACACACACACACACACTTTTATTATCACAGATTATATTTATCCCATTTATAGCAGAGGCTGCCTTGTCTTCTTCTGCACCATTTAACCTCAATTTTTATAAGCAGTCTTGTTCATTTTAAGGGCAGTGAAAGGAGACAGCATTGGGAAGAAAGTGAAGGCTAAAACGAGTGGCATGGCCAAATCTGTCTATTTGACAGCGGCAACGTGGGAAGCTGGCTGGACATATTGATAAAATGACAGGTTAGCGGCTGGATGAAATGTCAGATTATTAAATTATGTTCACTTGTCTTCAAAAGTGTATAAAGAGAGGTTAGACCTCTGCAGGCAACAAAATTGCATGGATGGAAAGCTGTTCATATGAAGCTGCTTTACACTGAATTGGACCATTGATCTATCTAGCCTAAGATTATCCACTCTGATTGGCAAGGGCTCTCCGGAGTCTCAGGGCTGCCTAGCCTGGTTCTCTGCTATCTGTCTGCCAGTTGCCTTCCAGGGCTGCTGCCTCCTGTCCTGATCGTGATCAGTTCCCCACCTGGCCCTGCTATGTGTGGGCGACTTGCCTCTCTGCTTTCCAGCAGTTTCAGGAACATGCAAAGCCAAAATCATGCTGAGTCATTCTCTTCTCATACTCATTACGAGGAAAGGAATTCTGCATAGACATGGTATAGGTACCTTGACCCAACTCTATCATGCACTGGAAATAGATTCATAGATTCATAGATCATAGAGTTGGAAGGGGCCTACAAGGCCATCGAGTCCAAACCCCCCTGCTCAGTGCAGGGAACTAGAGGAGGGGCCTCCCATCCAAGTAATAACCAGGCCTGACCCTGCTTAGCTTTCCACACTCAGACAAGCTGAGCCAGCGTGAGCCACAGGCCTATAATATATAATGAGTGTTAAGCAACAGCATCTGTGTGTGTGCCTCCTCTCAAAAGTGCAGATGATTTTTAACAGACTAATTTGTGTTGTTCGAGTATGACCTATGTAACCTGAAACCATTTGCTGTGTTACTTCAGAAGATTTGAACATTGCAAGTGTGTTCTCTCCCTCCCTCTCTGAGTTTTGCGCCAAGAAGCCTGCATTACAAAATTGGCACCTCAGCTCCCCTTCTAATTTCATACAGTGCTCGTTAAAATGTAACAAGTGCTGTCCAGGGTGCTGATTGCCTCTGCAACATAAAACCAACACTCACATGCCTGCCAGAAAAGAGAAGTGCTTCTCACATTACAATATTTGCCCCTGTGACATGGGAAGAATTGGTAGCTGTTTCAGCTCTTCAGTCAGCATTCTGGTATCCTCAGCCCCAGGCTAGATGTAGTCTTTGCTGTGTATGGGACTGAGGAATATTGGTGTGAACCAAACTCGAGTCTAACTGGATAACCCAGCAGTGGCCACCATCCATTTCTGGAACTGCAGTTTCAGCAGTATCATTATTCATTTCTCCACCTGACAAATCTGGAAAGTAGAATATAATCCTTTGGATGAAAGCAGCTGACATGCAAAGAAACTCACATTTTCTAACGGACAGAGTACCCACCAGCACAGGGAGAAAAGTCCCACCAGGTTCTTGAGCCAGAGGGTTCCAGACTCTTCCTAGCCAAGCCACTGAGGAAGGTGTTGTTGATCATTCTATAAGTAGGACAATATCACAAGGGATTGGCAGCACCCCAAGCAGTTTGACTGGGGTGGGGTGGGGATATGTGGATTCCAGCCCCCCCCCGACTGAAGATGTTGGTCATGTTTGATGTAAGCAAAGATATTTCCAGGAATCCCTTTAACAAAGGCCGTCGCTTCATGATCACGCGCTGTGACTCAGTCTCAAGCCCTTGATTATTCAGATTTGGACTATCAACCCAGCTCAACCACACTATGGAGTGTTACTGATGAACTCCTAACAACAAGTAAAACTAATGGATAACATGACTCATGGCCATTTGGGCTGCTGCTCTGGCCATGATGTGCTATTGGTTTGGTTTGTTTTGTTTTAAATTTTATTTCAAATAAACACACATACAAAAAGAAAGTAAACCCACAGATCCATATAACTCCAAAGTGCACCCGTCACCACGGGGCCAAAAAATAATTCTATCCACATAATCCATTATTAATCAATATTCCAAAAATACATCATATCTTGACATGGTTTACTCCCTTTTCCCTTTACTGAAACATAATCTAGAAATGGTCCCCATATATCCTTAAAATTATTTTTCTTTAATTGTCCCTTTTTACATTTAATACTACATGTTAATTTATCATTTAAAGCAATATCCCACATCTCTTTATACCAGGAGTCTTCAAACTTTTTAAACAGTGGGCCGGTTCATTGTCCCTCAGACTGTTGGGGGGCTGGACTATAGCCCCCCTGCCGCCAAAGCCCCCCTGCCCCCCCAGGATCCCCCCCGTTGCCGCCAGACTCCTCCCACCACCACCACCCGCCGCCGTACTTGCACCCGCCGCTGCCAAAGCCCCCCCAGGACCCCTGCTGCCACTGCCAGACCCCCCCGCCACCCCCCGCCGTACCTGCACCCGCCGCCACCGCTGAAGCCCCGCTGCCGCCATCCCCACTGAAGCCCCACCGCCGCCGCTGCTGCCGCTGAAGCCCCGCCCCCGCCGCCAAAGTCCCGCTACCGTCGTCACTGCCGCCACTGCCACCACCGTCGTCGCTGCCACCACCAGCGCGTCATTCTGCTGCACTCCGTCGCGCTGGACTCCCGCGCTCTGTTCAAAAACAGATCTACCAATCAATAATTAAATACTGATGTTGAACTTTCCATTTCCTTCCTATCGATAATCTCCCCACAGTTAACAAACTTACAATTAATTCCTTTATCTCTTGAGAGCACAAAAGATTATCCGTTATTGATAACAACGCTAATTTTGGACAGACCTCCAAATTAATACCAATAATTTCTGAAATTTCTACAAAAAAATTGTTCCAAAAATCCAATATGCTTTTACAACTCCACCACATATGAGCATAAGTACCAAGCTCCTGACATTCTCTCCAACACAATGGAGAAAAGCAAATCCGAAGTCATTTGAATCCATTTCAGATTTCTCCAATGCTGGCTCAGTTTGTCTGAGTGTGGAAAGCTAGGCAGGGTCAGGCCTGGTTATTACTTGGATGGGAGACCCCTCCTCTAGTTTCCTGCATTGAGCAGGGGGTTGGACAAAATGGCCTTGTAGGCCCCTTCCAACTCTGTCAGATCCTATGTGTCCTATGACCTACTGCAGTCAGAGTCTTTTGAACCTAGAAAATTCTACTAGGGTCTTATTACATGGTTGAATCCCACAAGTTATCCAAATGACTCAGAATGTTTGGAGACAGCTCGGGGACTCTGAAGCAGGACCCAGAACAGCCCAAAAGGTGCAAGCTTGCCATATGGAACTGCTGCAGGCCCATTTTATTCCACAGACAGGGAAACTGCAGAACCTCAAAGACATTTCCCTCGGCTTGTATTGCCATTTCCTTTTTTTCGTAGAAGAGACCACATTTAGGGGTGTGAGTCAAATGTATAGCAGCCCTCAAAACTGTATCTTACACTTGGCCTTATTGGAAACCTCAGCCCTAAGGATCTAAAGCAGTGTTCCCCAACCTTGGGTCCCCAGATGTTTTTGGCCTACAACTCCCAGCATGCCCCAGCCAGCGTAGCTGTAGGCCAAAAACATCTGGGGACCCAAGGTTGGAGAACACTGATCTAAAGGATCCCTGATTAAAACAACAGCAGCAACAGCTCTCATCTTTTGAAAACATTCACATCACATTAATCCACTGCACAACATGCATTACTTAGTCAGCTGTAAACAATTAATTTGGAAAATGCACTGACTTGCCCATTAATTGAATTAGTCCCCGCAGCAATGGCTCTTAACCATGTGTGCACTGCATTTTATGCAATGAAGGATTACTACACTTGAATACTACAAGTGAGAAGGATTCCAAGATCCTTCTCACTTGTAGTATTGTTGAGCCAAGTGTCCCCCATTCTGTAACTGAGTTATAAAAGGTTGGGGGGGGGAGAGGGGAATCTGGAAATGTGAAATCTGAAATATCACTAGCACAGTCAAACAGTGCGGCTGGATAAACCAAAGAAAATGTTGATGAATGATGGTCTTCTTTTATTCAGTTCTGTAAAGGTAGGCACAAAGTGCACGCAAATAATACAACAGCTTTTCTAGCAGGTAATCTGCAGAAGATCTGCCCTGGACTCATCTGGGTAGCTTCCAACCTCAGTTCTCCATCTGCAAAATAAGCACATGAACTTGAGCTCCAGGGTTATTGTAAGACTGAAGGAGTTAAGGGCTGTAAAGCATTTTGCACATTAAATATATGATATAAATTAAAGATATAATATTGTGGGTGCCATCAAAAGCCTTTTTTAAAAAAAAAAATTCTGAGTGATCCTTAATTTAATTCTGAGTACCTTTTATTATTTACTTGAGGTGGAAGATGAGAGAGAGAGAGAGACTGCAATGATCCCTTCCTTTCCCTAAAGAGATAAATTGAGAAGAACTTTAAGTGAAGCTGCTGACATCACTTTCACTCTCTTCCCCAAACGTTTATTCCATCTTGAGACCTGGCTCAGGAGGTGGTGATTCTGTGAACAGGAGATAGCATGGAGTTTGTTATTAGAAATCTGGAAGCTGTGTGTATGCCAAACGGTCCCCCAGCCCAATTATCTCTCAAATACAAGAGAGAAAGTAGCAACATCGCTTTCATTTGTCTCAGCCAGAAAAGCCATCCAGTTGCTTGATGCTTTGAAGTCTTGTTAACACTTTCAGATGGAGGGGAGCATTTCACAAAGTCCAAATCTATTTTTTTTAAGGGGCGGGGGCTTCTTTCTTTCCTTTCAGGGTATCTCCAGGTGGGGCTGGGAAAGAATCCTGTTGAAAATCCTGGAGAGCTGCTGCCAGTCTCTGCAGAACAGCGGTGCACAGCACACAACCCCCAACTCGCAAGCCAAATCCAGTCTGACGGGATCCCCAGTCTAGCCCATGAAGCCACTGGGGTTCCTCCGGGGGGGGGCAGGGCTTGGCCCCTGAGCCCTACCCGCTGGAGGAATCCCCACACTAGAGGAAATCCCTGTTGTAGACAATACTGAGCTAGGTGGACCAATGTCTGACTTGATGTAAGGCAATTTTCCTATGTTCCTAGCAATGCTGCTGAAATTCATGCCCCCTGGCTCTCAAACATGGATCTCCATGGGCTCGTGAGGGTCCTCTCATATAAGAGGTGAGCATTAACATCCCCAAAATTCTTCTATGGCTTGAATTTAAATCTGAGTCACAGAGGAACTTTGACACTCCCTCCCTGTCTCCTTCCCACCCACCCACCTGAGGAAGGTGGCGGTGTTGGCAGCGGGATGGAGGAAGAGAGGGGCATTTCCCTCTCCCTCTCTCCCAACCCCTTTCCCCCCCCTCTGGTGCCTGTTATGCAGCTATGACTGTGAGCCAGGAGTTAGGAGAACTGGGAAATGTGATTTCCCCAGCACCACTGACATCGGTCAGGAGCACTGGGGAAATGTCCAGGGATGTTGAAGAGTCCTTGGTCTCGAGTCACGAGTCGAGTCACGAGTCTTTGGACCCGAGTCTCTAGTCCGAGTCCTTGGTCCAAAATGGTGAGTCACGAGTCACTCCCAAAGCTGACTCCACGAGTCCCTATTAAAATCAATGGGGCATTTTCCCAACAAAATAAGGCTACTTCAGTTCAGATGTGTGGCTTAAATAAATTCTAGGCACAAGTGTGCCTTTTTATTTCAAAACTCTGCAACTGATTTTGGCAAGAACAGACCAGGCAGACAAACCCAAAATAACCAGACAGGCAGAGGAGGCAGGGAATCCCAAAGCAGGCAGGCAGAGGCCTTTGTCTTGGACAATTCAAACTGTGGAACTGGTGAAGAAGAGACCAGGCAGGCAGAGGAGGCTGGGAACCCCGAACAGGCAGGCAGAGGCAGCCAAACCCAAAATGTCTGAAAGGTTGCATTTTAGGATAATGATTTTTAAAAATAGACTTGCTGTACTTCCTAAAACCTATCCATGTTGCATTTGAGGAACACAATTTTGGAACACGAGTCCTTGGTCTCGAGTCCCGAGTCGAGTCTCGAGTCCCATTAAAAATATTGGGACTCGAGTCTGACTTGAGTCAGAGGGGGGACTCAGTCCGACTCACGAGTCAAGTCCTGGAGTCCAAGTCCCCATCCCTGAAAATGTCATTTCCCAGCACTGCTGGTGCCTGGCTCACAACTGCATGCTAGGCAAGGGAGGCTGGTGACTCCTGTGTCAGTGGGGCTCCTTCTCCATTACAGCTTTTATTCTGAGCTTTATAGGAGCTATCCATGGTGGTGAACCTATTTCGGGGGTGGAGTACAGTGCCATGGATAGCTCCTATAAAGCTCAGAATAAAAGCTGCAATGGATAAGGAGCCCCACTGACACAGGAGGCACCAGCCTCCCAATAATAGGCATGAAAGGGGGCAGCAGAGAGACCTCCTTCCCTTCCCCCACTCCACTGCCATTCCTGGTGCAGCAATTCTGGTAAGTGAGTGAGTAAGTTGAAGCTGGGTGGGTCAATAGATGTGATGGCTGGGGGCTCACCAGGGAGGTTGGAAGTCTGAATTTGCTTGGAATGGGGCTTGGAATAAACGAAGATATATTCCAAGTAGTTTGGTTTCCAAGCTCAATGTTAACCCCACCCAGGGAGATTTGGGCTGAAGTGACATCAGTACGTGGATGACACTCAATTCCATCTAATGCACCGAGGGAGCTTATAGAACTCTAGACCCAGTCACTAGAATCATAGAAAAGTAAAGTTGGAAGGGGCCTACAAGGCCATCGAGTCCAACCCCCTGCTCAATGCAGGAATCCAGGTCAAAGTATCCCTGACAGATGGCTGTCCAGCTGCACCATGAATGCCTCCAGATTGGGAGAGCCCACCACCTCCCTAGGTAGTTGATTCCATTGTCTTATTGCTCTGACAGTCAGGAAATTTTTCCTGATGTTTAGGTGGAATCTAGGTTCCTGTAACTTGAACCTATTATTCCGTGTCCTGCAAACTGGGATGATCGAGAAGAGATCCTGGCCCTCCTCTGTGTGACAACCCTTCAAGTACTGGAAGAGTGCGATCATATCTCCCCTCAGTCTCCTCTTCTGAAGGCTAAACATGCCCAGTTCTTTCAGTCTTTCCTCATAGGGCCTTGTTTCCAGTCCCTTTATCATCTTTGTTGCCCTCCTCTGAACCCTCTCCAGTTTGTCTACATCCTTCTTAAAGTGTGGTGCCCAGAACTGGACGCAGTACTCAAGATGAGGCCTAACCAGTGCCGAGTAAAGGGGAATTATCACTTCACGTAATTTGGAAGCTATACTTCTATTAATGCAGCCCAAAATAGCATTTGCCTTCTTTGCAGCCACATCGTATTGCTGGCTCATATTCAGTTTGTGATCTACCACAATTCCAAGATCCTTCTCACTTTTCAAGGTGCTTGCAGACTGACTTCTTTATAATCTGCTCCAAAATTTTCCCAGGGATTGATGTCAGACTGACTGGCCTATAGTTCCCAGGTTCCTCCTTCTTGCCCTTTTTGAAGATGGGAACAACATTTGCCCTCCTCCAGTCATCTGGCACTTCACCTGTCCTCCATGATTTCTCAAAGATAATAGACAGTGGTTCTCAGAGTTCTTCTGCCAGTTCCTTTATTACTCTAGGATGCAGTTCGTCAGGCCCTGGAGATTTAAACTCGTTCAAAGTAATCAGGTGTTCCTTGACCATTTGCCTATCAATCTCAAGCTGCAATCCTGCCCCTTCAGTCTGCGCTTCAGGTTTGCCAGGGACATAAACTCTCTTTTGGGAGAAGACCGAGCCGAAGTAGGAATTGAACACTACTGTGGGTAGAGAAATCAACCAATCTGGATAAAGGATTACATCTGCTCCTCGATGGCGTTGCACTCCCCTGAAGGACCAAGCACACAGTTTGGGCACGTTCCTGGACTCACCGCTAATTGTGGAAGCTCAGCTTGTCAGCAGTGGCCAGGAGTTGTTGTTTTTTTTTAAAAAAAATCAGGATAGCTTGGTGTGCCAGCTGTGTCTCTAACTGCTGTGACCGTAACTGAAGAGAGCTGATCTTGCTCCAGTTATCCATGCTCTGGTGACATCCAGGATGGGCTACTATAATGTGCTCTATGTATGGCTGCCTCTAAAGACAATCCAGAAACTTCAACTGGTGCAGAATACAACTACCCAGATATTGGTGGGTGCCGGGCAGTCGGCTCATGTGACACTGATACTGCACTGACTGCACTGGTTGCCAGTGTGTTTCTGAGCCCAATTTAAAGTTCTGGTCTTAACCTTGGGCCCATGTTACTTGAAGGACCACTTTCTCCTCTACCAGCCTGCCCACACTATGAGGTCATCAACAGAATCCCTTCTCATTTGCCCGCTTCTAAGGATTGTTAGGCTGCTGATTACAAGGAAGGGAGGGGGCCTTTTTGGCAGTGGCCCCCGCCTCTGGAATGAGTGGCCTGATGATGACGAACCCCACCCACCCCCAATAGGAGCTCATTCCCTTGCTAACAAGATGTCTTAGCCCAGGAGTAGACAGAAAGTAGATCTCTAGATGTTTGGACTTCAACTCCCAGAAGTCCCTGCCAGCATGGTCAATGGTCAGGAATGCTGGGAGTTGAAGTCCAAAACATCTGGAAATCTGCCTTCTGCCCATCCTTGTTTAGCTAACCCCAGTCTCGCCACACACACACACACACACACACACACACACAGGTACTCTTGACTCCTTTCATTTCAGTTGCTCTGTTGCATTTTTATTTTTATTTTAACCAAGGCTGACAGAGTTTCACTAGAGATTTTACTGTCTTTGCGCAACAGGCTTATACTGTACCTTTCGCCATGTAGGCCTAAGTGCTTCTCTGGTAAATAAATGATTTGGTCAATGCCTTCTCAAGCAAGCTAGCAATTATGTGAACCTGTGACATTTTGAAGCATGGCGGGAAGGAATAACAATGATGGAACTTGCAGGCAATCGAAGAAGGCTAAAAGCCAAGCTCTGCTGTCACTCAAACGCATGGCCGAGTTTATACTTCAGGACAGCTTCGCCTTCGGAGGGGAAAAAATGCCTTCACTTTTGAAATGACGACTCACACTATGTGGTAGAAGAGTTTGCATTTATCAGAAGCTAGCGCTTGATTGCATTTATTTATTGTAGGTTCCTTTCTCACAACAGTGGCCCAAATGCCAGTCAGACAAATGTGAGCTGGTGTTGACAAGGTTTTTCCTTCTTTGCCTTTGAGCTTGTTTTGGGGATGGTGCAGCTGGCACAGTCCCAGTCCTCGCTGATGATTAATTTTCATTTGCATGCGGGTGAAATTTAAATCACATAACCAAATAATGATACCAAGGATTTGTATAGTAGGACTTGAGAGTACTCAAAGTGCTCCGCATACATTATAAAAAATGATTCTTTCAACAAACCTGCAAGGTAAGTCATTATCATTATCCACATATTATAGATCATGTGGAAGGGACCGCAGCTCGGTAATGAAAGCACCTGTTTGGCATGCAGAAGGTCCCAGGTTCAATCCCTGGCATCTCCCGGTAGGGCTGGGAAAGAATTCTGCCTGAACCCTGGAGAGCTGCTGCCAGCCAGTGCTGACAATACTGGGCTAAATAAACCAAGGGTCTGACTCAGCCAGTGATAAGGCAGCTCCCTATGTTCCTAAGTGTGGGGTGAGGCTTGGAGGCAGCAGAACTGTTTCTGTATGGCTATTACTAATCAGCTATCCAGCCTGATTTTGTGTCACTGGCTACATCCTTGGGCAGGTGATTCGTGCCTTTCACAAAGGTTCCATGGACTTTGAAGAAGCCCGAGTGCAAGGCGAAAGGGAGAAACGTGCTAAACGAAAAGCACGTCAAACGAATCCTTTACAGGACCATCTTCCATCTGGTAACCTGTGTCCTCACTATGTGGATCTAGAATTGGCCTCCACAGTCACTTACGGACCCATCGCCAGAGTCTACACAATCTTCTTTAGAATTTCCTCCTTTTATCCCGGAAGACAATCTTACTCGGTCACGAGTGATCGCCTGATGATGATTCGTGGAGCAATGAATACTCAGTGCAGCTGAGTTTCAGATGCTGTCAAATAAGAGATAACCTGTCAATAATAATAAAAGAGGTGCGTGTGTAATAAAAGAGGTGAGTGTGAGTGTGTGTGTGTGTGTCATAGCTCCAAGACCATGAAACCTAGATATCTGAAACCTGGCATACATACTAAAGGGAGCCTAGGGGGGGTATGCAACTTGGTCTCATTCAGCTTTTTAAAATGCATTAATTAATTTTTATTCATTTTAATGTCGGTGTGTTTGAAGCCTACAGTGCTGTGTTCAGTCATTAGATGGCAGAATCCCCTAACCAGTGCATAGCTTTGGCGCTGATACATTCTGAAACCAGGAGGAGGAGGAGTCCAAGGGGCAGTTACCGTATATGGCTGCCCCCTCCCCCTGCTGTGGGGCAGCTCCCCCCTCAGAAGTATGGAGTGGGTCTCTCAGGGAAGCTATAGGGGTCCACCTATAGCAGTGCAGGGGCCATGCCTAGGGATGCCACTGGGCGGCGTGGCTTCACTCAGACAGGGTGGACACACTGTGTCCAACTCTGGCAGCTGCCTAACTTTGCCAGAACAATTCACTGTATCAAATTAAAGGTTATTCAAACCCCTGTGAAGCCAAGTCCATTCGCTAGGAGGAACATAAGAACAACCGTGCTGAATCAGACCAAAGCTCAATCAAGTCCAGCATCCTGTTTCCCACAACGGCCAACCAGTTGCCTTGGGAAGCCCACAAGCAGGACATGGGCACAAGAGCACGCCCCCTGATCATGCTCCCCAGCAACTGGTATTCCGGGGGGGGGGGAGTTTTGGTAGATCTCACTCCAAAGACATTTTGTTTTCTTATCAGTGATGACTAATCCTTGCACTGAAGGAGCTTTCCCAGCTCATAGATCTGAGCATCACATCTGGGGAAAGTAATGGCTGGCCCTGGTTTTTATTTTATAGTTTCACATCATACTTAAATTGAGTGAAAGTAGAAAGCTCAGTTGGGATGAAAAGGATTGCCTGTCTTATCAGCTTCCTTGGAAACTGTGTCGGACAACTGCGGAGCAAATGGTACAGATTCTCAATATAGTAACAATCTTGAGTATACGATCTATTACTTTCAGAGTTGCAAAATGTATTGGCAAGCTGCCCGGCAGGGTACTTTGTACAACCACTAAAGCTATAGGAGCTGTGGGGAGGTATGGATTTCTTTCCCCAGGACAAGAAGAAATTTGAGAGGCAAATATGCTCCCTTTGGATTTAGCCATGGCTTGTCCACAGGGCCTGCCTGCTGTGATCGAGTCTTGCTTGCTTGCTCTGAAAATTAGTGGGGGCTCCTTCCTTCCGAAGCCTGCTACGTCACTCTGTGATGGCTGGGATTATGCCTTGTACTAAACAGTGGGGCGTTGGAAGGAACCTTGGAAGCATTTGATGGGAATTCATGCCAAGGAGAGCCGGTGTTGCATAGTGGCCAGTCCTACTATGGATTAAGCACAGGGACACACTGTAGGTAGTCTCTACTTTGTTATTAAACTTATGACCTAGATCCTTCCCGGCCTGGCCTCAGGTCCAGTTCTGGTACTGAAACTGCCTTGGTCACCCTTGCTGGATGGCCTGCACTGGAAGACAGATGGGCAGCGTTTGACTGTGTTGGTTCACATGGACCTCTGATCTGCCATACTCAATCCCCTGCCTCCTTTTTTGAAATGAGATGGATGGGAATAAGAAAGAGGGCCTTCTCGGTAGTGGCACCCTCCTTCCCAAAGGTGTCCAGCAGGCTAGATTTATCCCTGCTTTTAAGAAAAAGGTAAACCCCTTCTTATTCCAACATGTATTTGTGGGACAGCAAGCATATTTTAATTAACCTCTGCTGTTGGCTGCTCTGTTGTGCTTTTCTGAGCCTGTTCTTGAGGTGTTAAGATTGTCATGTTAGTTTCTCTAATTATATTTTATCATTCAATTGATGTATGTTTTAGTGTGATTGTTAGCCACCCTGATGGCACCAGTTTAAAAATTAGTTAATTAATGGATCAGGGCGTTGCATGTTCCAAGACTGAGTCCTGGCATTCAAAAAGGTCTGCAGACATTAGAAAGACATCTTTCTTTTCTTTCCCAAAACTGTAATGGGAGAACAGCATGGGAGAATTAGTATCCTCCCCATGTCTATTCATGAGAGAAACATGGTTATAGGTTTGTAGTTGCAATCATTAATCCTTCCCATCTTCCCAGTGAGAAAAGCCTTGGCACACTGCTGCAAATACACCATTGTATTTGGGAATTGTAAAACAGGCATCTCTCTTTAAAAACACCCCCCCCAAAAAAATCTCTAATGCTGAGACTGTAGTTCTGTGTGTGTGTGTGTGTGTGTGTGTGTGTGTGTGTGTGTGTGTGTGCGCGTAGAGAGAGGGGGGCAGCTAAGAAGGAAACAGAGGACAAACTTTTTTAATGTTTAAAAGTTAAAAATGCATTTGTCAAAAGTTAGGAGTGTGACTGTACTATTGAATTCTTCAAAATGGGATAAGCCAAAAGATATTTGGGAATCTAACCAGTTGAAGAATGCAGTCTGCACTAAACTATATGCTGGTATGAATGAGTCTTGAATATAATCTTTCTTTTTTTAATGAATATTTATCTTTGTTTTCTTTGGGTTTTTTAAATATATAAACACTCATACACTGTGTGTGTGTGTGTGTGTGTGTGTGTGTGTGTGTGTGTGATTCAATGATAAAATAGCCTGCCTGATAGTTAAGGCTGTCTCATGTTGGCTCAAGCTCCACAAAGCTAGGAAATTGGAAGCTGAGGCTGATGCCTTAACAGACGTGCCCCACGAACAGTGACGGATGATGATGTTGTGCAATGTCACAAATTGTTCATGCTTACAACTTACCCTCCGCTTGCCCACGCTGTCGCTGGGGGCTACCAGGCAGGTCGGCGGCCTTTGCTTCTCCCTTTAACACTTTAGTGAAGCCTCCCCCAAGCTGGTCCCCTCCAAAATTGATTTGGACTACAAGGTCCATTATCCCCAAGTCCCCATCATCCTCGAGTCCCCACTGTTTTCTCCTATCTGAGACCACAGGTAAGGATGGGGATCCCCCTGCTGACGCACCAGCATACAGGGGCCTGGGGGGGCGCCCACTGTTATCTCCAATCTCATATCTCAGGTAACAGCAGGGGTGTCCTCGGGGGGGGGCGGCGGGATATCTCCAGGCCGTGGGGCTTGGAGAACAGACCCTGCCCTCTGTAGGGAGGAATCCTGGGAGGCTCAGTGGGCCAGATTGGGAAGCCTGGGAGGCTGTATTAGGCCTGCGGGCTGGAGCCTCCACAGTCCACACCCCGCTTATTTATTTATTTATTTATTATACTTATCAGTCGCCCATCTGGCCGGCCACCCGGCCACCCTGGGCGATGTACAATTAAAATACAGCAAAAAACACAACAAAATACAATCATTAAAACAATATAAAAAATTCGCTTTAGTGTCTCTTCTTTAATAAAGGCAAGGAAGGATACGAGAAAGAAAATGCGACCTTAGGTTTAGGAACCTTAGGAGCTGCCTTTCTACTAGGTCAGACTATTTGTCCATCTAGCCCAGTATTGCCAACTATGGCCGTAAGTGACTTTCTGGGATCATTTCCCACAGCACTGCTCTACAAAACCCTTTTTTTAAGCTGGAGATTGAATCTGGGACTCTGCTCTGCATGCAAAGCAGGGGCTCCATCACTGAGCAATGGCTCCTCATTATGAGATTTAAGCCCCAGTGTCTCTCCAAGACAGGGTCCCTAACTCTCTTCTCCCTCAGAAGGTTCACTTCCCATCTCTTCCCTCCTTAGGTGGGGCCAGCAGCTTCCTGCAGTGTCCTCCTACTTCTTCTCAATGGCTACTTGTTGCCCCTGAAAGTAGGACATGAGGGTGCTTGCAGGCATGCAGGCCTGGTTCATCCCTTGCAGCTCTTGGCAGCACTTTCTCCTGCGGCAGAAACAAAGAAAGGTTGCACCATCTTTTAGAGGCTGAAGGGCCCTCTCCTTCTGCGTTGCCACACCGTTCAGCCAGCGCCTCATTCGGGGGCAGCTTTGCTGGAGAAAGCCCATGTATAACAAAGCCAAGTCCCTGGCCAAAGGTTATAACGTCAGTGGTTGTGACCCACCTACTTTCGTTATTCAGCCTATGGGTGGCTGGGGCGGGGTCATTGAGCCCCACATTCCACTTCCCCACCCTTGGTTCAAACTTCAATGTAAAGTTAAAGTTTGAACTAGTCATGTCTAACCCATTTCAATGGGGCTGCTCTAACTATGAGCAAATGTGGATCCAGCCCAATGTTCATATCTCATTAGCAGTTGGATCAAAATGAGGAAATGAGGCAGGCAGGGTAAAAGGAAGAAAACATTCATCCCCTTTGCTCTGCCCTTCTGCTTTCCCTTCTACAAGAAAATGTTCACTGGTCCCAAACAAAAATATAACAAAAGGCAGGATTACCATATACAAATTGCATTATTTATATTATATGATAATATTACTTCTAATGTAATAATAACAATTGTTAAGGTGGTTTTGTGGTTCAAGGATATTTAACAAGCAGGATTATGTTTATCTGAACAATGTGTGCACAGAATGTTGTTATTAAAATGCAAAACCTGAGCCTTCTCATGACTAGACAAGGCTTAATTGATCATGATTCAATTTCATTTGTCTTGCTGGAAATGTAGCTTTGTCTCAATGTTTCCTTATGAAAAGACTCTCTAAACCTAAACATGGAACTATGTACATCCATTTAGTTTTAACTTACTCTGGTATCTCTTCCCAAAGAAAATGTTCTTGGAGCTTAAAAGCTTGTAAATTTAAACAACTAATAGTTAGTCAAACAGAAGGCATCATCATGATCTATTTCACGTTTTCCCATTCTGTCAGACCAGCATACAAAAAATAGCCATAACAAGAATGTTAAGACGGATATTGTCAGCTTATTAGGGAATGTCTATTATTCACAGAAGTATCACTTTATACTTATTCTGATCTGTACTCAGAACCATACATCAATGCCTCTATGGGTATAAATGTGTAAATTAAACAAAGAGAAGAGTCAAGATAACAGGACATGAAAGGCGGGGGGAAATCCATTACCGCCTGCCATCTTCTAACAACTTTGAATTTAATGACTATGTTATTTCCCCAAAATGAAGGAGTAGCCTTTAAAGGAGTAGCTTATTGTACCAGGAAGAAAGATGTACATTTGTGGCTAAGATGAATTTCTTATTACCCCGTTGACAATGACGGCCTGGGGAACTGCAGCTGGCCATTCATAGCAGCAGTGGTCAGTGTGGTGGTTTGTTAGTTGAAACTGCTGCGGAGCAATGAAGGGGGGAGGAGAGAAGCCTCTCTGTATGCACGGGAGGCCAGGAGGATGTTCCTCACTCATAGATTCATAGATCATAGAGTTGGAAGGAGCCTACAAGGCTATCGAGTCCAACCCCCTGCTCAAGGCAGGAAACTAGAGGAGGGGTCTCCCATCCAAGTTCTCGGTTGAGTGAAGTAATGATTGACACCATTCTTTTCTATTAATAGATGTGGTGGCCTGCAGGGGCTCTCTGGGCCACCTTCCCTGTCACACCGCAAGCAAGAGGCAGAGCACGCTGGTTGAGAGTGGTGGCAGCCACCAGCGACATCATACAAGGGCGCTGTGCATTTGTCAGCTCCGCTGGGCCAGCTGAAGCCGCCAGTGTGGAAAATGGGGAGCGAGGAAACGGAGGGAAGTGCTGCCTGACTTAGCCAGCCAGGAGGGAGGGAGGGAGGGAGTAACCAAAGAGTGGAGTGGAGCAGGAAGGAGGGAAGAGATCAGGGCGCAGAGGGAAAGGACAGAGGAAATTGGAGGAAGGGATAAGAATGGCTCTGCATGTCAGCTGGCAAATGGCCTCCGAGCCCAGGAACAAGGGTCACTATCACCCAGTCCGTATCCGCTGGGGAGCTGGTCTCCTGGGCCCAGCTACACCCTGAAGTGAGGCCCTGCGTCCCATTTTGCCCTGCTGGACCACACCTGGATGTCACTAATGGCCTTACCTGTGTCCTTACCTGTCCTTCATTTGTTGTCCTTAGCATGGAAGGTGGCAGCTTTGACATGCCCCTACCTATAGAGGGCATGGCAATGGGTTGCATCCAGGAACTGCCTTTCACAAGAGGAAGGGCTCCACTTGCAGACGGCCCCTCTGCTCCATTTTTGGGGATACCACCCTGCTCCCCGCACACCGCAGCTCATCCCATGCAGCAGGGTCTCCTGACTCATTCTTTAGCCTTTTCAGGGGGCTGGAGGGGCTGCCCTAGGGAGGAGGGGGTGGGGAAGTCCACATCCACTGGCATAATCCATCCAGCTTAAATCTGGATCCAACCCATAAGGTTTCATCAATTTGTTTCAATAAATTTCAGAACAGCATATAGGAATGTCTCCATTAAATCCTTATTTATAAAAACAATCTGTGGAGGAAGGGGGGGCTGGCTGGCCCGCCACACCCCCACCCTTGCCTACTCCAAAGGAACCAAGACCCCCAGAGATCTCAAGGTACCAGATTGCCAGCCTCAGCTGTCTGCAACCCTACTTGGATCTCTGTTCAGGGACTTGCCTTCAATTTCTGTAACCTGGATTTAGATACTGAACTCACAGAGTACTACAAAACCCATGTGGGGTAAACCAAGACAAGGTTTATTCTGGTAGCATTTTACAACAAGATTAGGGAAATGAGAGAAGCACACAAAATAAAGAGAGAGATTTTAGTACACAGTAAAGCTGCAAAACAATAGAACCTGATTCCTTAATATCTCTCAGGCATACACCTATGTTACCTGAGGGTATTCTCTTCAAGGGTTAAATCCAGCACAGCCTCGCTGCCCGAGGGAGATTACCACACCTACCCGCAAGTCCGAGATGGGTAAAACTCCCACAAGGCTTGCCTTTACTAGAGCCCTCAATCCAGCTAATTTCACCAGGAGCTGCCTGGGGTCTTTGGCTTACCGCCATTACCACAGCCGGGTAGAACAAAGACAAACCAAAAACCACGCCTTGGGAAATATACCTTTTTCCCCCCTCCCCTCCTCTGCTGCCTCTTAGCCACTCACCATGCACCTCACCTGGCCAAGCAGGGGGAAGGGAACTCATGGCTTGAACTATTTACATATGAAAGCCCTATCCGAGGCTTTCGTTTCCTCCCAGCCCCCTCAACTGGCCCCACTTGGCTTACACATGAGGAGGTGTGTGTGTGTGTGTGTGTGTGTGTGTGTGTGTGCGTGCGTGCATGCAGGAACCCCCAAAGTCCCCTTTCTCCACACGCTAACTATGCACACCCCACCCCCAGCCTTTAGCCGGTTCACACATGAGGGTGTGTGTGTGTGTGTGTGTGTGTGTGTGTGTGTGTGTGTGTATGAACCCGCAAAGGCTCTTTTTCTCCACACAATCCCATACCCCCTTCTCATCCCCTCACAATTTCATAATCATAGTGATCAGTGCTATTAAGCAATGCTCTAAAATGATTTTTTTTTTAAAAGAAGCACACACAGAGAGAAATTAATAAAAAGGGAATCTGAAGCTCCCATCCACATCCTTTTAATAGAGTCGGAGCTGATCTTTTGAAGGAGACATTTTCCTGTTTCTGCACCATCTCATCTTGTAAATGAAGATGCATAATGAATATTTTCTTCTCACTAAAGAGCAGGGGACACACACACACACACACACACACACACACACACATCTTCTAGCAAAGGGAAAAATCAATGGCCACTTAGAAGATTCTGAGAGGATCAGACATCTTTAAATTAAAAGCTACTCTCTTTTTCTTTTGCAAGATTTGAAAAGGAGAGCTCTCTGGCTTCCTATTTTTTCATAATATGTTTTGATCACGTTTTTGACGTGATCAAAAAAACGTTTTGATCACGTTTTTGACCAAATGTGGAATTTGCTCCATGCAGAAAACACAAACATGGAAGAACCCATCATCCTTTCTATTCCTATTTATATTGAGGAGGGGATGCAAATCTTGCACTTTGTTGTGGGAAGAAGGGCCAGGTAGATGTCAGTTCAAATCCCCACTCAGCCTCTCAAGTGCAATGGATGGATTTGTGCCAGCCACTGGGCCAGTTCTCATGATCACCGTGGGTTAAACAAGCCATGGTGGCTTGTTTAAACCATGGCATGTGCTGAGCGCCTTTTGTCCTAACCACCCACCTGGGTGCAGCTTGTCATGTTGTCCAAATCTGGGCAGCATGGCTTCTTGGAAGGGGAAACAACCCTCAGATAACCCAACCACAACCCATGGGTTATTGGAGGCTTGTTTCCTGCTCCAACAAGACATCCCCAAGTGTATACACCCACCTATGTTTGCCTACAAACGAACTGCTAGTTTAAAAGACATTCTAGTCCATTCAAGATTAGGACATAGCATGAATTCAGCAACTATTACTGGAAAAACACCTGTGGGACATCACAAATGCGGTAACTGCAGTGTTTGTGATAACTGTTTGAATCTCAAGTCCTTCCGAAACCCCATTACAACAAAGAATCAATATACCTTAAAAGAATTTTTCAACTGCAACACACCAGGAGTTATATATGCTATTCAATGTCCTTGTCCTTTACTGTACATAGGTATGACAACTAGAAGAATAAAACTAAGAATAGCAGAACACAAAAGCTGCATCAGAACAAAAAAGATGCATGCCCCAATGGTTAAACACTACATGGAACACAAGCATGATGAAAACTCTGTCAGGTTCTGGTGCATAGAAAGAGTGCGAGGTTCAGGTAAACAACAGGTAGCAAAACTTATAAAAACCAAGAGTCCAGATGGATATTTAATCTTAATACAGTAGGCACCATATGGATTAAATGATAACATAGATTGGTTATCAACAGGGTTGTAGTATGACATTTTTTTGCCATGGTTTTGTTCGTGTTAATTTAGTATAAAGGCCAACAATAGTCTAAGTTTGTTCAGAATACTAGGCACAAAGCTAAATTATCAGGCAAATTCTAAATGAAGACTATCATCAGGTGTGTGCTAAAATACCACACCATATAAATGGACTCCATTTGCCAAACTCTGCAGCATTGCCTCAGAAGGTTTGCAAGTGGGACCTGCAATGGTGAGTCAGTTTACTTTTTTTTTCTGAAAGGGCCTGCTTAAATGGTTATCTTTTTAATCTAACATTCTTTTAACAATATGTTTTAATAAAGAAAATGTATATTTTGTATAGAATTGCAGCCACATACCAGGGATGTTGAAGAGTCCTTGGTCTCGAATCACGAGTCTTTGGACCCGAGTCTCGAGTCCGAGTCCAAGTCCTTGGTCCAAAATGGTGACTCACGAGTCCCAAGTCCTGAGTCACTCCCAAAACTGACTCCACGAGTCCCTATTAAAATCAGTGGGGTTTCCCCCCAACAAAATAAGGCTACTTCAGATGTGTGGCTTAAATAAATTCTAGGCACAAGTGTACCTTTTTATTTCAAAACTCTGCAACTGATTTTGGCAAGAACAGACTAGGCAGACAAACCCAAAAAAACCAGGCAGGCAGAGGAGGCAGGGAACCCCAAAGCAGGCAGGCAGAGGCCTTTGTCTTGGACAATTCAAACTGTGGAACTGGTCAAGAAGAGACCAGACAGGCAGAGGAGGCTGGGAACCCCAAACAGGCAGGTAGAGGCAGCCAAACCCAAAATGTCTGACCCTAACCCCCTACAACAACACATCAATCAAAATAAATCTCAACACATCGTTGGGGCTGCGCTCCTGGTAGCTGTCCATAGTGGCCGAGCAGCGGCGCTCCTCGCTTGCACTCTTCACCGGTGGTCGCGCTCCTTCTGGCACAGCCAGAAGACTCGTCAACAGCCCAGGGATGTTGATGAGTCCTTGGTCTCAAGTCCCAAGTCGAGTCTCGAGTCCCATTAAAAATATTGGGACTCGAGTCAGAGGGGGGACTCAGTCCGACTCACGAGTCAAGTCCTCGAGTCCGAGTCCCCATCCCTGCCACATACCAATATATATTATATAACTGGATCAAGTGGGAACTACGGTGGCGAGCATGGCACCATCTAATTTTGATTTATATCAGTGTTCTCCAACCTTGGGTCCCCAGATGTTTTTGGCCTACAACTCCCAGCATGCCCCAGCCAGCATAGCTGGCTGGGGCATGCTGGGAGTTGTAGGCCAAAAACATCTGGGGACCCAAGGTTGGAAAACACTGATTTATATTATAATTGTCTTTTTTCAATTTAGAGAAATACCAGTTGATTTCAGTTAGGTACATCGTAAGGCTTTTTTTTCTCTTTTTTCTTTTGTCTTCTCTAAGCCACTGAGGAAGGCCGTCAGACCGAAACGCATTCGGCTTCAACCACAAGACAAAGGGAAAGCTTCCAAACTGTGAGGACGCATCTCGGGAAGCAACAAACAATAATATTTGCACAAATAAGACTTTACCTTGAGATAATAGCCCTTCGGTCAGAAAAGATATTCACAACTATTTCCAGTCCTGCGAGGCTTGACAACACGTGATATTTTGTGTATGCCTATCTGCTTTTAGACATTATATGTTTTATATATTAATTTGTATATCTTTGTAACTTGGATAGGAAATTTTAAATTGTGTCTATTCTAATACACTTCTATTGGTTATAATTTCTGTTATATCACACATCCTTGACTTTTTAGTTTCTGACTAGAATTCAGACAACAGAACAAGCGCACCCAGGCAGGTGATTAGGAAAATGGCACCCGGCACACGCTGTGGCTTAAGTGACAGTGGCTTGTTTAACCCATGGTGATTGTGCAAACCGGGTTGCTCTCTCTCAACCTATCCTGCCTCACTGGGTTGTTGTGAAGATAAAATAGGGGGGGAACCTTGTATGCGAGCCTGAGCTCCTTAGAGGACAGTAAAAAAAAAAAAAGAAAAAGGAATCAATAAATGTTGAATTGTCAGGAAGAAAGTTAATACTAGGGCAGAGCAATCCTATGGACCCTGGAGGGCATCCCAAGGACCACAGGGTATGTCACAACAATCCCCCTCCCATAGCCATAGGCACTCCTACAAATTTGGGAGGGGAACTCGGCATTACGATCCCTGCCCCCCTCCCAGCTGCTGCAGAAAGAACCACGGCAGCAGCTGCATCTCAAGGTCAGAAAAGTGACCCCAGATGATATCATAGAGGTCAAAAAGGAGGCATTACGGTGGGCGGGGAAGGTGGGCGGGAAAGGGAGGGGAGAGGACAGGCCGGGATCTGCTGTGGCCTCTCCAGCCCCAGCCACGCTCGGAGGCCCATCTGGACGAAAAAAAATTAAAAAGGAGAACAGCCGCCACTGCCACCCACCACCACCCGCTGGCTGTTGCCGCTACCGCAGGCTGGGCCCTTCCCAAGCGGGAAGAGACTGTGCAGTACATCCCACCGCTGTGGTCACGCTGTGGGTTGGGTGTTGCCAGATGTGATAGGAGGTCTGGTGCACAGGGGTTGGGGCGGGGGGAGGCGATCTTCTCTGGCTGCGCTGTGTATGTGCACATGCACCAGGGGTAGTCCCTGGGTGGGTGGGTGGACACGGATTCCCCCTATCGGTGGGGTGCACATGCACCCACTGACAGGGGGAATCCATCCCACCCTGGCTTACCGAGATGGTTTTGGTAGGCTGAGGGGGCACTGACTCTTGCAGCGGAGTGGCTGCAGCAGAGGCGGTAGAGGAGGTGGCAGACACTCAGCGCGTGGGGCTCGGGGCAGGAGGGAGCCGAGAAAGGGCAGGCCATGGGGCTTGTTGCCCTTGCTTGGCGGTGCGCGGGTGAGCCGAGTAGCACCCCGCCAAGCAAGGCTGAGGAGCCTCTGACAGCTGGGGGGGGGGAAGAAGTGCCGATTGGGCACTTCTCGCCAGCTGTCATCCCAACTCCTCTCCCCTCGGTATTCCCGCAGCGCCCCCTGGGATCCTGACCGGAGGACTGAGGGGAGAGGCGGCACCTCCGTCCGTTCCCCCGCTGTGCCCATTATTCAGGCACAGCCTGGATAATGGGGGTTTCAGAACCTCTGTGGGTTTAAAGCAGTGTTTCTCAACCTTGGGTCCCCAGATGTTTTTGGCCTACAACTCCCAGCATGCCCCAGCCAGCTATGCTGGCTGGGGCATGCTGGGAGTTGTAGGCCAAAAACATCTGGGGACCCAAGGTTGAGAAACACTGCTTTAAAGTGACGTGTGAACCCAGCCATAATGAAATAAAGTCCTGGTTGAAATTTCCAAAATGGTTATGGGTTGGATATACTGAGATAAGTTAAGGAAGTTCACAGAAGGAAATTTTCCCATTCACTTGTCCCCTCTGCAGCTACTGGTTTCCCCGCCGAAAGCCTCTTTGGAAGGTCAAAGAGGCCTTCCTGGACAACCCGTGTGATGGGTTGTGGGAGGGCTGTGTGCAAAGCATGGCATGTACCTTACCCTTCCCTGTATTCCATCTCAACAGGTGTACATTATGAATCAGATTTCAAGCTGTCTGAGATGAGAAAGTCCCAGGGTTCATTTCCTTTCCAAGGCCGGCGGAAACTTGTGGCGTTTGTTTGTTACAAATAGATAATAGGTCTGACCAGCACTAACTGGGGTGAATCTGCTGAACTATGGCTGAATCTCCTCAGCTTTATGGACCTCACTGTTGTGTTGTATGTCCTCTAACACCGCCCCCCCCCTTCAGATGCATATGCCAATTCCATCATTTCAGTTAATCATGTTGTGGGAGCATGTCTTAATTAATGCAGGAATTAATATTTGTTAACAAGAAAAACCAGCTTCCAACTGTTTATCTAATTAACTGCTGTTGGTGCATTTTGCACAGTGGACGCGCCTGGTAAAATTGGTCTTAATTCTGTGACATTCTTCACCAGGCTGCTTTAGTGACATTCAGAGTACATAATTCAATTATATTTAACCAGAGGGGGGTAATGAAGTGTATAATAAATATTATTTCTTCATTAACACCTCTGCATTTAATTTAGATAAGTGAAGTTCTCTGCAAATAGAAAAACGAGCACTGGCTGTTTTTCTACCCTGTTGTTCCATAGGATGTCTTTGTTGTCCCTGGGATCTCTGGAAGCGCATCTTCTTTCCAGATGTCAGACTAGTCCTACTATTGAACAGGAGGTGGCAGGGAGAGAGAACGACAAATTAGTTCTTTTGATTATGTGTGCTGACTTGAACATGTGTCGATTCAATTGATTTCCCGTTCTATTCATTTGAAAATTAAAATACTATTTGCCAATTTGATACATTTGTAGCTCAACTGATTGGTGGTGGGGGTGGGTGGGTGTTTTTTGTCTTTGGTTTGTCTCAGACTAAATAGGTTGAGGACGTTTGCCCTAATAAGGACTTCGATTCAAGGTTGGTGCCACCACTTGCCTCGGGCAGTATCTGTGCCTGTCTATCTCACGCTAAGGAACGCTGTGTTGCATCTACTCTGTGAAAGAGGACACATGGCCACCCTATAAGCCAATAAGGAGCAAGGGAAGTGGCATGTGTCCATGTTTGAAGTAGCTGACGCTGCTTTACCTGGCCCTGCTCAGAAGCCTGGCAGCAACCAGCCATTGCCAACCTCCAGCTATTGTTCCTCGCAGAAGCCCAGCCTGCACACCTCGGGCAGGAACGGTAGCGCAAATAGCATGTAGGGATGAGGAGGAGCTGTTGACCCAGTGGATGGCTCGGGCTGGTGGGAAGCCATGGCGGGAGAGCAGCAAGCGGCTGCTTAGACGTTCAAGTGGCGTCTACCTCCAGCCGGCTGGTGGTGGTTGGCACGGTAGGGGTCAGAGTGTCCAGAGGCAGTTGAGACAGTTTGTCGTGGTCTCGTGTGTGTGTGTGTACAGCGGGCCTGTCCCAAGATATTTTGCTACCTGAGGTAAAGGACAAGATCCCATATACAGCAGCCTATTCGGGCTGGCGGCTGAATCTTACTTCAGCACTGGCAACAGGGAGGCATCCTTCACCACACCTGGAGGCAGCAGGCTAGCTTTTGGGGGCTGCAGGGCAAGCCATCTGGCACGCTCACCCCGTCTTCCAACAGCTCGCCGTTGTGCGTTCACTGCAGCAGTGTGTCTGTCACATAAGCAGAGCAACTCGGGCAGCGCCTGCACAATGCCTGCTGGAGTGCCTGACCGGGGATGCCTGCCTGCTTGCTCGCTCAGTCGGGCCTTGTCTAATGGTACTGTCTGTGTGGCGTCTTCGGAGAAGGGATATAGGTGAGACAGCCAGACAGCCTAGTCTAGCAACTAACATCACACAGTGACCAGTGCATTGTCTCAGGAGAATGGGAACATCAAGAGGGCTCAAGAAGAATGTCCATGTTGGGGTGGGGACAGCTGTTGCCCCACAGTATCCACCGCCTGAGGTGGCCACCTCACTCTGCCTAATGGCAAGGCCAGCCCTGGCAGGGATGGAGGAAAGGAGACAATGAAGGCTTTTTGCCTGGGATTTCATAAACTTGGGATTGGCAATACTTATCTGGATGCAGATGGGTATTTGGAGATGCATCATCTGCAACACCATGTTCATCTGGGCCCCTTTAAACCAGCTGGGTGTATATTTGGATGCAGATTTCATAGACCACAGAGTTGGAAGGGGCCTACAAGGCCATCGAGTCCATACCCCCTGCTCAATACAGGAAACTAGAGGAGGGGTCTCCCATCCAAGTAATAACCAGGCCTGACCCTGCTTAGCTTTCCACGCTCAGACAAGCTGAGCCAGCGTGAGCCACAGGCCATTCAGGGCTACTGTCAAACCTTGGCAAGGTGGAGCCCATGGATGGGTCAACAAGCAGTCTGGGGCAGAGGAGGGTGGCAGCCAGCCAGCATTCAATCCCAGATCAGGAGTCTAGTAAACAAGGGCTCGATCGAATAAGGAAGAAGCAACATGAATCTCTCCCAGACAAGTAATTCTTACAGCAGCAATCCCCAGGTTGCTCCAGCCACTGCCTGGATATGATGGGAGTTGTAGTCCAACACCACTGGAAGGGCACCAGGTTGAGGAAGGCTGTTCTACAACAGGGGCACTATGACAGAAAAGGCTCTCTCCCGTGTTCCCACCAACCGTATATCTGATGGTGATGGGACAAAAAGTGGGGCTTCTTTTAATTCATTCATTCATTTTTCATTTATTATATTTATACCCCGCCTTTTTTCCTGCAAGGAACCCAAGGCAGCTTACATAATCCTCCTCCTCCTCTCCATTTTATCCTCACAACAACCCTGTGAGGTAGGTTAGGCTGAGAGTCAGTGACTGGCCCAAAGTCACCCAGTGAGTTTCATGGCCGAGCGGGGACTAGAACCCGGAACTCCAGAGTCCCAGTCCAACACTCTCACCACTACCACATCTGTATGGATGGGCAGACTCTTTTAGGAAGAGATGGTGCTTTAAGTATCCTGTCATTTAGACTTTAAGCAGAATAATAACTAGCACTAAAAAAATTAAAAATCAGGTAATTTCTCCATTGCAGCTATATCCATGAATTATGTATGACTTTAAACTGGTTCTGTGCAAAGAAAACAATACTTACCTGCAATATGTGGATTTTATTGTCAAATGCACACTTCCAGTTGGAATTATTCAACATTTCCTGCTGCTGCTGCTTATGTTCAAATTATTTCATTTAAAAAAAAAACAAAAAAAAAACCCACCTAACAACTTATGTGTGATCAATAAGTGCCATTGGTGCATTAATGGATAGTGAGAAGGAGCGTGATCATTATCATGCAAAGAGGTTATCTAAGCAAACAAGACATCAGAGAACCTGCAAATGTCTCTCCCAGTTCCCAGTGTGCTCTTTTGTACCTGCTTTCCTCTCTTTCATCTGACAAGAGCCTGGATTCCTTTCTTTGATTTCCCCATCCTAGCTTTGATAATAATTCTTCTCCATTTGCAATGGAAATGCAGTGCAGGCAAATCATTTCTCATTTCGAGGCTTGGTCTTGGAACAGAAACTGAGGGAACAGTTAATTGTTAATAGAAAGAATTACTAAGAAGTTAATGCTTCACTGTGAAATGTTAGCTTATTTAAGCTGCAATCCTATACTCACTTACCTGAAAGTAAAACCTATTGATCTCAATGGGACTTATGAGTAGACATTACATAGATAGGACTGTGCTGTTAGGATACCCATATGGTTCTAAAGCTTATTCAGTGCAGAGGAATCAGGACATTGGTAGGGTTTTGTGTGTGTTTGAATTCTGAAAAAATCATCCTGCATTTTACAATGGACTTTTATCATTCTTACTAACATATTTTGCCAGATGCTTAATACATTATGTGTAGTCTACTTTAATTTTCTAACTGGGTTACCTGAATTTCCCTAAATTAATTGCCACAGCTTTGGTCTATGTTTCTACTTGCTTTATAGTTTGCAACATCACTAAACATGTTAAACAATCTATTTAAGTTTACAGTTAGTTTATGAACATTTGTCACATGTAACAATAATATGACTGACATATAAACTGCTTTTATAGTCTTCATCATTTCTCCCTTAATATCATTATTCTGCCTAATTTATTCTGCAAATGTCTCCAGAGAGAAAGCAAACAGCAAAGCTGATGAGGGGTATACCTGTGTTGTACTATGATGTATATGTGAAATAAATCAGACCTGTAGGCTTAGTTTTATTAACTTTGGATTGTTATTTTACACTGTTTTTTTTTAAATTTGGTTTTTAATCTTTTTAACTATTTTGTATGTTTTAATTGTTTTTATGCACAATCTGTTGTGAACCGCCCAGAGAGCTTCGGCTGTGGGGCAGTATAGAAATGAAATAAATGAAATGAAATGAAATACTCAACATAGTGGTATTTAGAATTAAACATATTGACATGGCCCATTTTAAACAGTTATTTTACACTGTTAAATAACTTAGCCGGTATTTCCATTCAAGCCTATCCAAGGCTTTTTCAACATTAATAAAGAACAACCCAGTTGTTGTTTTCAAATATTCTATTAAGTGCTTTCTGAAAATTATAGATCATATTTCATTTAAGTATCAATCCTGTTTAATGTATTAATGTATTTTCAATTTATTCCACTTAGTCTAGATGCTAACGCAGCAACCACAATTCTATAATCACAATTCAATAAGGAGATTGGTCTGCAAGGTAGGAGTTAATTTTAGCTGTGTAAGAGCACAATCCTATGGCCCTCCGACTTTGCCTGGGGGGGGGGCATAGGATAGGTTGGAACTCCCCCCCTCCCCGTGACCTTGGAAATCCCTTCCGAGGATGCAGTGGGAAGTCTACCTGGGGAGCATCCTCCCCCCACCTCACAGCCAGCGTGGTTCTTTCCACACTGGCTAGGAACCGAAGATGGAAGACTGTCTTCAGTTCCCCCATGGGGAGGGGGCATTCCCGGGGGTGGGGAGGGGATGGGGAGGAGCGAGGCACTGCCAATCCAGGCGGTGCCTCAGCATCTCCTCCTCGCAAGGAGAGGAAAAAACATTTAGATGGCGGAAATCGGCCATCTAAATATTTTTGAGGGCAAAGGGAGCACAGCGGCACTCCTATCTCCTGTGTTCCTCCCACCCTCAATGGATGCCAGTAATCCTCTGAGTTCAGAGGGTTACAGGCACCCACCTAGACTGTGCTGTAATTAAATTATAGCCCGTGGAAAGCTAATCAGGGTCAGGCCTGGTTATTACTTGCATGGGAGACCCCTCCTCTAGTTTCCTGCATTGAGCAGGGGGTTGGACTCCATAGCCTTGTAGGCTCCTTCCAACTCTATGATCTGTGAAATCTATGAAATCTATTAAATGGACTTTAAAATGCCCGGGTCCTGTTTCAGATGGGTCCCTTCAACCCCTGCCCCACAGGGAACATAGGGAAAAACCTGGCTTGTGGTTAGAAGTTCACTCCTAGAATTAAACAGCACAGTTACTACATCAATGGATGCAAACACACCTAGATTGTATTTGTAACATTTAATGACAAAAAGCATTGCAACACATTTATACAATACATGACAAATATATATACAGTATTTTAAAAGTACCATGATGATACTTACTAATGAAGTATAACATGAGATGAAATCATGACATACAAGCTTATTAGAACACAGCTTATACATTATCAGTTACAGCTTTCTGCTAGCAGAGGTGACTCCCTCCTGGGAGTGACCCCACCCAGTTTCTTCCCTTCAGTTATATAGGTTTGCACTTGGACATGTGTGTTTTGACCATTGATTGGTTACTGTATCCTTTCACTCCTACCTCTACCCTTCTATCCATATCTCCCCTTCATGTCACTTGATTATTACCCCTTTCTCTTAGTGACCTTTGTCCCCCCCCCAAAACCCCCACATTTCCACACCAAGGGGATTGCACTCTCCCGCTATGTTCATATACCCCTGTCTTAACTAGCAGGTTGACACATTCCCTGTGACTGTATTTCACAAGTTCTTCTTTTTGTAACCTGCCACCTGCTACAGATATGACAACTTAGTTCCTGCTTTTGTGAGATTTACCCAATCCTTACTGTTCTTGACCTCTGCTCTTACTAAGTGATTGCAGGCCTTCATTAGCAGGCCTTTCATAACCTGTGCCTTATATTTCTATTTATATACCATGCTCATTCAATGTTACACCTGTATGGTGTGTGTGTGTGTGTGATACATGTACGTGCACAAGAGCATATAAATTTCATATACACTTGCACTCCTACAGATCAAGGTCTGGGGGTGTACCTATGAATCAGCAAAAAAGAGGAAATGCACCACCAAAAAAGGGAGAGACAGGATAAAAGAGGGGCAAAAAAGGGAGAGACAGGATAAAAGAGGGGCACAGAATTGCATAAATTTTGCACATGTATAGATGAAAATTTAGAAATTACTATTATAATTTAAATAGAAATACAGTACATTATAATTTAAATAGAAATACAGTACATCATAGTATGGAAGACTGTGGCCAGGTGACCTGGATGCCTGCCTGTTCAGTTTGCTGTCCATGTGATGGACAACAGTTCTTATGGTTCTTTATCTTTAAACCACAATTGGACAGGACAACCCTTCAAACAGAGGACACCTTAAAATAGAGGGCTGGTCCTCTGGCAGCACACGTGGCCTGTGGCCACCCTAAGAAGGTCCCAGATTCAATCCTTGGCATCTCCAGGGAGGGCTGGAAAGGGTTACTGGCTGGAAAGGGTTACTGCCTGAAACCTTGGAGAGCCACTGCTGGTCAGTGTACATAATACTGAGTTAGAAGGACCCAATGGTCTGACTCAGTATAAGGCACTGCTTCCTATGAATGCCACTGGTGTGAGGATGGAGGAATGACAGATCATGGAGTTGGAAGGGGCCTACAAGGCCATCGAGTCCAACCCAATGTTTATGTGTCAAACAGCCTAGAAATCAGAATATTAATTGTACTATACTTTTATGCTATCTAAAGATGCAAACATACCATCATTCCTAAGAGGAGATGAGAGGAAAATGCATCTGCCCGCCTGAGAAATAGGCCTACAGCAATCAAAGCAACGCGAAGCGCACAACTGCAACCCATGTTTGACTTTTATTCCAGTCATTAATGTGCAAGAAAACAAAGCATGTTTAAAATAATGCACTTTCTCACCAAATGAATCATACGCTTGGGCTAAAGCATGAGGCAATTTTGAAGTCCACATCATTATGAGTCCAGTGAAATAGCCCCATTCATGGTGCATTATGTCTGCTGGCTTAAAATAACATAGCAGAACCCGAGGGGGGGGATCATACTGCCTTTGTGCCTTAATAGGCAGATGTGGGACAATCCTCATACAGTGCAAAAATACTCATTATCTAACTCAATAGTAAAGCCAAGAAAGACTGCCCAAGGAATTCCTCATGTACAGATGCATTCTTATCATTTTCTTCCACGAATCTTATACCTAGCGGCAGTTGTTCTATGCCAGAAATATCTGCTTAAAACTGAGAATCCCATGGAATCGTGGGCCTTCATAACAATATCTTCTCTCAAAATTTAGCCACACAACTTTATTACTCATTCTGCATTCTCGCAGATGTGTACTTACAAGTGTCTGCCCCAGTTTCCGTATTAGTATTATTTTAATATTCCATCCTCTGCTTCAACATGAAACTGTAAAAGGTCTATCATGTTACCTGTGGTACTGGTCTTACCATGAAGGACAAGGTCATGTGACCCAAAATACAGAAAGATTGATATTATAGAGTACAGCTTCTGTTTATTTTCCTCTACATATGACTTCTTAAGGGTGCAATTCTATGGCTCTCCAACCTTGTCTGGGGCGGCCCTAGGATAATTCAGGCTCCCCACTGCGACCTCGGAAACCCCTTCCAAGGTTGCAGTGGGGAGTCCAAGCGCAGAGCGCCCCCCCCCTAGCCAATGTGGTTCTTTCTATGCCAGTAGGGAACCGAAGAGAAGACCACCTTTGGTTCCCCCATGGTGGGGGGCATTCCCAGAAGCAGGGAGGGGATCAGCAAGGCACTGCCAACTTATGACAAATCCAGGTGGTGCCTCAGCCTTTCCTCCCCACATCTAGTGGCAGTGAATTCCATAAATTAATAATAATACATTGCTTAATGATGCATACATTTATGAAAAGTGACTTTCTTTTGTCTGTCCTGAATCTCCTTCCCAGGTTGGATGACCCCAGGTTCTAGTGTTACAAAAGAGGAAGAGAAATCTCTCTCCCCACTTTCTCCACACCATGCGTATTTTATCATCCTCTGTCATGTTCCCCCATACTCACATTGTTGTCAACAAAAAAGCCCCAAAGGGTGTAGCCTTTCCACACTGTGGAGTTGCTCCAGCCCCTGATCGTTTTGGTTGTCCTTTGCTGCACTTTTTCCAGTTCTACAATATCCTTTTTGAGATGCATCAACCAGAATTGTACGTAGCATTCCAAGTGTGGCCGCAGTTTTATTTTCAATCCCTTTCCTAATGATTGGTAGCATGGAATTCCACCTTTTTCACAGCTGATGTACGCTGGGTCCCAGGGCTGGCCCAAGCTGTTTTGCTGCCTGAGGCAAAGGACAAAATGGTGCTCCCTCCCCATTCCATGTATTGAAGCCAGCTGGACTCTGGCACTTCAGTACTAGTGATGGGATAGTGTCCTCACTACACCCTAAGGCAACAGGCTAGTTTAGTGGGGGAAGGACAAGTTGTGTGGCATATGTAGCTCCATCCTCCAACAGAGAGAAACAGCCAGAGAGACCAGGAGGAATAGCCAGGAGGCTGCCACTGCTGCCCCCAGCATCTGCTGCCTAAGGCCATTGCCTCACTCTGCCTAATGGCGGGGCCGGCCCTGCTGGGTACACATTTTCATTGAGCTCTCCACCTCAGTCCCAAGACCTTTCCTGGTTAGTCACTGCCAGTTCATACCCCATCAGCTGCATAATGTCCTCCTCTTCCCGGGCTGATTTGTGTAATATGTACATCAACCAGATTGCAAAGGAAATGAGTACAGAAGACTGCAATCCCAAGGGCACCTACTGGGGAATAAAGTCAACTGAGCTCAGCGGGGCTTACGTATGAGTAAACATGTTTAGGATTTTGCACTGTAAACCTTCTGTTGCTACCAATTCTTCAAGGTAAAACAGAGGAGACTATGGGCTTTTTCCAGATGAGAATTTATTGAGGAATGATCATGGCTCATTCACCCACATTTCACGGGCCATCCTTTTGTCATCCACCATGTGTTTTCCCAGTAGTTCTCCGGGCTTTTTGCTTAATGCAGAAAATCCATTAAGGAGGGAAAGAGCAGCACAGCTGCACATTTTCTTTGATGGGGTGGACAGGAACACATGTGGAACGGGAAGCCAGGTGGGAGGAGTTATCCCCGGGGAAGGTGGATGATGTAATGGACGGAGATGCCCTCACTTTCCTGATTACCTGCCATGTATTTCCTGTTGTAGAGCCAGGCATCCGCAGCTCCTTTGAGCTGTTCAAACTGGCATCAGCAGCAGCTACTTAACTGTTTCTTTTGCTGCTTTACTTCTGGAAAGCAACGAGTTTAGTGCCAGCACTGAAATCACCTGCTTAAATTTGCAGTTTTTTGTTTTTGTTTTTAACGTATGCTAGCGGTATTCCTGAAGAACAGAATTGTGCAAGGTCCATGAATAAAAAATTAAAACATTTTAAAACTGTGTGTGAGAGCATGGTGATGGTGGTGAATGATGAAGGGGCCGGCACTGAGGCTTCCTTTTTTTACATAGAAGAGCCATGCTGCCAAGGAGAAGGGGAATCTGCTCAGGCCTTTAAAAAAGGAAACTGACAGCAAGTCTCCTTTCACCTCCTCGAAATGCAGCCCCTTCAGGCGCAAGCCTACGCATGTTTGGACAGAGAAAAGGCCTACAACTCCCAGCATGCCCCAGCCAGCCATGGCTGGCTGAGGCATGCTGGGAGTTGTAGGCCTTTTCTCTGTCTAAACACGCTTAGGATTGTGCCTTTAATTATTTGTTTCCTTTGCTGCTTTGCTCCTGGAATTAAGGAATTCCGAAATACAGGCAGTCCCCAGGTTACGAACGAGTTCCGTTCTTAAGAATGTCTTTAAGTCGAATTTGTATGTAAGTCGGAACGGCATAGAGCTCTATACGTTAAAAATCGGCATTCATGCAAATTGCGTAAATTACTCAAATTGCGTAGTACACTATGCTACGTACTCTATGTAAATGATGTAGCACCGGGGAACCCAGAAGTCCATTCTTAAGTATGGGTTGTCTGTAAGTGGGAAGTTTATTTATTTTATTTATTTATTATATTTATACCCCGCCTTTTTTTCTGCAAGGAACCCAAGGCGGCTTACATAATCCTCCTCCTCCTCTCCATTTTATCCTCACAACAACCCTGTGAGGGTAGGTTAGGCTGAGAGTCAGTGACTGGCCCAAAGTCACCCCAGTGAGTTTCATGGCTGAGCGGGGACTAGAACCCAGATCTCCCAAGTCCCAGTCCAACACTCTCACCACTACACCACACTGGCTTAACTCGGGGACTGCCTGCCCTGTACCATAATTCTGGTTAAAATAAATAAGAAAAGCATGGTGCGCAGGTGAGTTACTCTCACCAATGTGCATGCTAGGAATGGAGAGAAGGTACTGTGGGAGGGGTACAGAGGAAGGGGAGGGGCAAGGGGAGGGAGGGGGAGATGACACCCAGACACATTCTGCCACGGACCTCGTGTGGATGCGAAATCTCACTCTGCCCACTGAGAAAAAGGGGGCTCGGTGTGGATCGTGGGTTGCAAAACCGCAGGCAACAAAACCCCTCACAGATACTGCTAAGCCACATGAAAAAGGGTTCCGGGTGGGAGGGGGAAAACTACTTTAGATTACTGTGATGCACTCACTCTACATGAGGTTACTCCTAAAGAGTGCCTAGAAGGAAGCTTCAGTTGGTACAAAATGCAACAGCTAGGCTGCTCACTGGTGCACAATATCAGGATTAGACCAGTCTTGAAAGACCTGCACTGGTTGCCAGTTGCTTCCCAGGTTCAATTCAAGGAGTCGGTCTTAACCTTTAAAGCCTTAAAAGGCTTAGGGCCTGGCTATTTATGGGACCACCTGTCTCACCCTGAACTTGCCTGGGTCAAGATTTGCAGGAGAGGGCCTTTTGAGGGCACCTTGACCCGCACAGGCTCATTTCTCAGGCACGCATGAAAGGACTTTCTCTTGTGCTGCCCCAAACTATGGAATGCGCTCCCTCAAGAACTATAACTGGCCCCCAACTCTCTTGACTTTTAGAAAGGGTGTGGAGACGCATCTTTTTAATTTAGGGTGCAATCCTGTGCATGTTTAGACAGAAAAAAGGCCTACAACTCCCAGCATGTCGCAGCCAGCTATGCTGGCTGGGGCATGCTGGGAGTTGTAGGCCTTTTTTTTCCCCTGTCTAAACATGCATAGGATTGCACCTTCAGTCTTTTAAATTGTGCAGTTAAAAAAAAAAAAACGTTTTACAGTTTTTCATCTTCTTTGGGGTTTTTTTAAATTGTGCTAAGGATTTATTGTTTTAAACTGTTGCACACCAGCTTGATGGCTTATATACCGGTATATATTTTTTTAAAAAGGGGCGGTATAGAAACGTTAATTAATAAATATACTACTCACTGCCACGTTTTCCACCGCTGTACATTTGTATTGGTCCCTAGTTCTGAAATAAATAAATTGTGTGTGCAATTGCCCTGGTAACTCCGTGGCTTCCATCTTCCGGTGCCCATTTTGCCACCACCCCCGTGCATGTTCTGCGGTGCCTCAACACCTCCCAGCCAACTGCTGTTTGCCAAGAACTTTGGGACAGAAGCCGGACAGAGGCAGGTGGTGCACAACAGAGCTGAGTATGCTGCCAGGAGCCTCCACTTCATTTAAGCCTCCGCTGCGACTCAGCATGTTCTGGGCCCAATCTCCGTCCATAATGAAAGCCATTATCAACTTCTCATGGCCCTCCATGTTTCGTTGTCAAGATTTTCTCTCCATGTGTCATCCTGAAAGGCATGCAAAAGTGAGAAGATGTTTACCGAACAAGGAAGCTGATTTCGTTCGAGAAGACTAAAATGCTCTTCGATCGTGGCAGGTTTCTGTAATTAAGGTGCAATTGAAAAGATAGAGCCAGCCCACCCTTGCCACCCCCTCTCTCCATTTATATGCCTGAGAAGAGCCATGATTTGCCAAATGAAAATAAGATATTCTAGCCATGATGTGTCACTGACGTAAACCACTTTTGGAAATGGGGTGGAAATGTTAACCTTTATTTGCCCTGGTATTTTAAATAGTTTGTGTCTGGTTTTAGCTGCTTGAAGAGTTTTCTTTTTATCGTCTCTCAACGTTATTATTTATGACATGTAGATATTTTGGTTTTAGTATTTATTATATGAATGGTTGAAGTTTTATGTACACTGCCCTCAAATCCATCTTTTTGAATGAAGGTGCGGTATAGATTTAAAAAACAAACAAACAAACAAACAAACAAACCATCAGTGTTTAACAAAGTATATGCCAGTCCAAAACACCCAACAAAGTAAACCAAATTCTGTCTGTAGAAACTCCATAATATGTATGTATGTAAAAACATTTATATTCTGTCTTTCTTAGCAGAGCTCAAGGCAACTAACAACAAAATTACAACCGCAATATAATAACAACAACAACAAACTAAACAACTGCAGAATAAAAAGAGTAAGAACATCTACTAAAGAGAGTAAGAACATCTACCAAAACCAATCTCCTTATAACAGGCTCCTGCAAACTAAAAGCAATTCACTAAAGGAGCGTAACACATGAACACATCTTACATCTTTAGACTGAGCACACAGAGGGGTTCTTGGGACTGCCCCACCCACGACTGGAATCACACCCCCTGACAAACGGCCATTTCACACTGGCCAATCACAGTCCCTCCTCAAGTGTAGGAACTTTCCATGTGTACATTTGTATGCGCTGAGAATTCTTTCTCATCGTGAACAAATGTGCCTGGGGAGGGAGGAGGCACATGGCTCTGGAGTGGGCAGGTCTAGCCTGCGCAGCCCAAAGAATCCCTGTGCATGTTCAGTGAATGTGTAAAGGGGTTCATATGAGCCCTGCTAGGAAGAAATGCTGGGAAGTTAAACAATTATAAAGGCAGCTGGGGCCTGTGGGAAAGGAAAGATGAGGTAGGAACAGAGGCAAGAGGAGTCAAGGGAAGCTGGATTCAGGGAGCCCAAGAAAGCTGGATTCAGAGGCCCAAGAAAGGTGTGGCGGCAGCAAGGACCAGGAAAATAAGCTGGGGCAAAATCTGCTGACGGACTCGGAAAAGGAGGCAGAAGCAAGGATTAGTATATGAAGCAGTTATCATCCTTACCTAGACCGCAGCAGTTCTGAGATGTTCAGCAAATGTAGGAGAGTGGCGGTGGAGGGAGGAGTTGGTATTTCTTTTTAACTACCGGTATTTTGTATGTTTTTATTGTTGCCTTTATGAATAAACTGTTGTGAACTGCCCAGAGAGCTTCGGCTGTGGGGGGGGGCGGTATAGAAATGAAATAAATGAAATGAAATGAAATGTGTGCTTATTGTCCCTATTCCCAATCTACATGCATTCATCCAAAGGTCCAGATACAGAGCTTACCCATGAACTAATCAACCATATGACTAGGAACCTTGCAAAGGACAAGAGTCCCCGACTGCATATATACAGAGCCTACATGTCTACAGTTGTATGTATGTTGGCTCTATTCCTTTTCGGGTATGTGTGTGGTAGTCAGGAGAGGCACAAGTAGATGTGAACCCGGTAGAGAATATCTGAAAAGGGCTCCAGTCACAGGACTTGGAAGTAGCAGGAATAGTGGTCGCAGCAGCTGAGGAAATCATGGCAGTCTGTACACTGTACGGAAAGTTAGGATTTCCCCTCCTTTTAATGATCTGCTGTTATTGTTCTAGTTCGGGAGTGGACAACTTGTGATCCTCCAGATGTTGTGGCCTACACCTCCCATCAGCCCTCGACAGCATAGCTAATGAGGGATGCTGGGATATGTAGGCCAAAACATCTGGAGGACCACACATGGCCCAGGCCACCCTTGTAAATCTTAATAAACCACTGAAATGAAAAATAAAAACAAGTCTTTGAAGGCCCGGGGTTCTTTGCACCCAGAAACTCAAGCACAGCTCATCTGACATTGTTCTTCATACATCCTCTCAGATATTACAGAATTTCACCTCACCTAATATTCTCTGTGTACCTGCCTCATTTAACCTGAATGTGGTCATCCAAAACCCAGAGATTGGGCATGATCATTCTGAAACTTTGAAAGGTAAATGCAGATATAGAAGTTCATCATGAACACCTCAAATGAAATTTCACAACTTGTAGAGCCTATTCCTTCTCAACTTTTTAATTTCTCTCTGTCTCCTTTCCCAGGCAGTTATTTGTGCTGTTTTCTTGTCTTGCTATTGATTATCGCAGTCCGTGTAAACCATTTCTTCCCTTAATTATGTTCTTCTACTAATTATTTTCTACTGAACTTTCTTCCTTTTGGCTTTAGAAAGGAAATGGAGCGAGGACACTTCTTATATAATTTATCTTTTTATTGTCAATGGCTCTTTATCCATTTGAGTAAACATACTGTTACACAATTCCCACTTCTCCGGGCAGCATTTACCACCAGTGTTTGGCTTTCTTTAGTGGGGAAATCACAAGGGACTTGCCGTGGTCTAGAAATATTTATTTACAAATATATAGGTAGAGCACTGGTGGAGACAAACAGCATAAGCATTCCAAGAAGCAGCAAATCCACTGCCCTGCTCAGATCCCCAGAGTCACCCCAAAATGCCTTCCAGGCCTTCAGCTCTCTCTCACTTTCTCTCTTTCAATCTGTCCACGGCTCTGTCCTGGTTCACACTAATGCTAAACCATGATTTAGCACTATGTGGATGAACTTCTGTGAGCATGAGAGAAGGCTTGCACTTGCACACTCCCCTTTCTCTCTTTACCTCCCATGTGGCCTGGAAGGGGGCTTAACCCTGGCTTGTTAGTAGTACATGTGAACCCGGAATCCTGGTTTAAAACAAACTCTAAACAGGCCATCTAAACAGCCTATAGTTTAATTCAGGAGTGCAGAACCTTGGGCCAGAAGCTAAATCCAGCCCTCTAGAGGTCCCCACAAAGCCACACCCTTTCCCCTGTCTCCAACCCCTTCGCCCAACCACTGATAGCTTGGTAGTTTCCTGGCTTTTGTGCATTTCCCCCCATTCTAAAAGGTTGAAATGCCTCTTCTAAGCCTAAATTACTGGCAGTAATAGCAGTAATAGCTATAAGCTAAAATATGCTGGTATTTTTTGGCTCCACCCTCTTTTGCCTTTGGCCCCATGGTCACCCACCACTAGAATTCATCTCTTGGGCTGAAAGACGTTCTGCAACCCTGGTTTAAATATTGGCTTGTTTAGAAATTGACTAGCATTTGTTTCAAACCACAATTCCTGATTCATATGTAACAACAGGCCAGGAATGATAGAAACTGAATCCTGGTTAAGTCCTCCTCTCAGCCACATGAAAGGCTGAGTGTGGAAGTGTGTGGAAGTGTGTGGGGAGTGTGGAAGCCCAAGGCTTCACTCAGGCTCTCAGAGGGTCATCCACACAGTGCTAGATCATATTTAAGTGTTAAATGTGAACACAACCATTATTTGTCTAACTGCAGTTTCTTTTGTCACTTTTCACAGAGAGAGAGTGAGAGTGACCTTTTATCAGTCCCATCCCCTTAGCTTGGGAGGGGAACAGGCATGTCACCTTGTCCTGGCTCTGATAGATTAAGGTTTCAAAGGTGAAACCTATCAGTTGGTTTCCATAAAGAAAGTTCTCTCTGGTCATCCCTAGACCATTCATAAGTAATTGGTCTGAGAAGGGATATGGCTGGGCCAGCATTCATAACAATACTTAGGAATACACTGCACACTTCTGTCAATTTTTAGCAATCCACATTTTTTGCTGCAGACAATAAATTCAAAATTAACCTGTAAATCAATGTTTTTGATTGTACCTTTTAAGCAAATGCAATAATTCCACAAACACCCAGTAGTAAAGAACTGAAAACTATTAAACTATTACAATCAAGGCAGTGCTTTTCCTGGTTCCTGACCACCTGAGCATAACTAATAATGGCTAACAACCAGAATGGACAGTGAAACTATCTAAGCCAATTGCTTGGTCCCTAAGGGGCCATGTCAAAATAACCATACTGTTCAGTAAACTAAATGAACATCATTAAATTCCCAGTTGCCCACAACAGATACTCCCCAGGATAACAATATATTTGCACTAGATTCAAGGGGATCACATACCTAGATATTACATTTATAATACATAATACTTTTAACAACAAAAAGTTTGTTTGAGGTGCACTGCCCACAATATGAAAAAAAAAATCAGTTTTGGAAATTTGGCATTGCCAGCAATAGTTATTTGCAGTCATATAGATTTCATTAAGAAATTTCTTCCATCATTCTATAAAATGATTACAAATTTTACTCCCATCTAAAAAAACAAACAAAAAACTGAGGGAAATGTCATGTAAGCATAATTTGTGCATTGGCTCCACAGAATTTTGGGTAGCCTTAGTGGGGACTCTGGAAACTGTACAAACTAGAGATTGTTGAAATGATCAGTTAGTTGGGAGCAATTCTTCTCTTATAGAAAAGGATCAGCTGGGAAGACCTGGTCCTTTTTTGGACCAAAAACACGCATGACGACAACACATTTTCCCACCAAACATCCCTGAACCCATGTCTCCATTAAAGATAAGTTTCCTCTGAAGCGACATGCCATGAGACAAGAATAGGCCCTTGGTGATACATGAATCCTGTCTTTTTTCCCCAGTCCTCAATGGGAGGGAATTCACCTCTCTCCTTGAAGCAAGGAGACAGAGTCTGCATGAGACAGAGAATACCACCAAGTTTTAAATAATGTAAATATCTGAAGAGGACACAGTACGGTATTGGTAGGAGTGTGCGGCATGAGGAGGAGACGTGTGCTGTGAACCGTACAACATTCTGACAGATTAATTACAGATCCCAAAATCACAAATTGATCAGAAAAAGCAACTAGTATAATTAAAGACAGCCTAATTATAGAGGTCATATAATGTGGTTCTTCGTAGATTTGAGCAGTTTTCTGCTTCTTTGACGGCACGGCTGGGAAACAGATGCTTATTTTGTTTGCAGTATACACATATATTGTGTACTAGTCCAGGAGACTAGATTTTCCACGTCATCAGACTATCTGGATGTGGCAAAATTTAAATTCCTCTTTCTCCCACAAGATGGGTTTTGAGGATGAGCAAGAGGACTCAGGAAACAGGGAGGACAGATGGCATCGTGGTGACAGAAACCTCACCTGCTGCTCCTGCACTGTTAAAGCTTAAGGTGTAATCTCTGGGTTGCAAGTTGCAACAGTGGCAACTGTAATGCTGAACCTTTGTCAATAACACTGCAAGAGCTTATCTCGCCTGGCTTCTTGGAGAACAGCTCAGAGTGGTGTAGTTTAAATTATTTTAAATGGGTCGAAGCTGAATATTTTATTTTATATTTTATACATTTCTTTATTATGTTCCCTTAATTTCCAGGATTTGGGGCAGACCAGGCTATATTTCATAAATAAGGACATAAGAAGAGCCATGCTGGATCAGACAGAGGTCCGTCTAGTCCAGTGTTCTCCAACCTTGGGTCCCCAGTTGTTTTTGGCCTACAACTCCCAGCATAACATCTGGGGACCCAAGGTTGGAGAACACTGATCTAGTCCAACATTCTGTTCACACAGTGGCCAACCAGCTGCCCATGGGAAACCCACAAGCGGGACAGGAGCGCAACAGCACCCTCTCACCCATGTTCCCTGGCAACTGGTGTACATGGGCATACTGCCTCTGATACTGTTATGTATTCATAAATAAGAACAAGCCAGCACTAACTCAAACTGTAGGGAGGACTCACCCAACCCCACTCATGTACTGAAAACAAGTGTGGAGGGGGTTAGCGGTGTCGCGCCAGCTAACCCCACCTACCTGCCAGCAATGCTGTCAGCGGGTCATGCCCTCACTAGCCATGTTAGGCAACCTATAGAAGGTGAAGTATCCCATGAATTGATATATGCATGTCGAGCTCCTCATATGAGGGGAAATCCTAGGTCAGTGATGGCGAACCTATGGCACGGGTGCCACAGCTGGCACGCAGGGACCTCTCTGTGGGCACTTGAACCATTGGTCACTAGATAATGAAAAGACCATCCCCTTCTGCAAAACACTAATGATTTTGTTCTTTCTCACAGTGTGGAACAGAATGATTTTATTCTAGGAATTCCTGTTACAGAATTCTTTTCTACATTGTTATCACATTTAAAAGATTTTGAAGAATGATGCACAGAGCATGGCTTGGATGTAAAACCCTAACAGTTGACCTGAGTGCTGCATGTGTTGCTCTCAAACTAACGGAGTATGAGCCAAGGTTTGCCAAATTATCAGCATTCATGCAATAGTAAAAATCACATTAATTGTGCAAAAGCATGCCCAATGCAAACTTTTACCTAATGCAGTGTTTGCAGTCCAAGACATAAAGTGTTTAAAATGTGTTAAGCACGTTTAGTTTTCTTGTTTATCTTGCTCATCCTAGTACAGGTTGACTTTTACTTTTACTAATCCGACACCTGTAGAAGCAGGGAAAGGACCCAGGGTAAAGCTTGCCCCATACAATTTCAGTCTGGCATATAATCATATTACAAGCTGAGAATCCCTTATCCAAAAATACATGTGCCTAATTATTTAAAAAGTTCCCTTCAGGCTATGTGTACAATGTAGTACTATAATAATTTTTTTAGTTGATTTTTTTTTCAACAAAAAACTGTTTGTATCATTGAAAGCTCTGTTATTGTGATTTTCTTTAAAGACAAAAGATGTTAATTAGTTGGGACAACTGTATGAGTTGTTTTTCTAAAACTAAAACCTCGGTATTCAGGTTTAATTGCAGTGTCGGCACTTTGAAATAAATACGTCGGTTTTGTGTTGCAGTTTGGGCACTCGGGCTCAAAAAGGTTCGCCATCACTGCCCTAGGTCAATTGGGATAATGGGATTCCTCCTCAGATGGAGGAGCACGTGCGTAGAGCCACGTCACACAACTGCTGAATGCACAGCTAGTGCACACGTTGCAGCCGTAGGGGTGGGGCTAGCTGGTTCGAGCCCCCCCCCTCACATGCTCACATCACATGTGGGGGATTGATGCATACCCCCTCTTTTGAGTCTCTACTCGCATTCAGTTTGTTCATACTTGAACGGAGAGCTAATCAAACCATTCTTTAGTCAGAGCAATGACTGTACACAGTGGATGGGCTCATGACTACCATGAGCCCCATGAGATTTTAATGGGTCTACTCTAAATATGGCTAAGTAGATCCGACACTATGTGCCTTACAGACTTACTTAGGCAGACTAGATAGGTCTCTTCCTCCACGGAGTTTACAATCTAAGACATGCAGAGGGGAAAACAATATAAGGCAGTGTTTCTCAACCTTGGGTCCCCAGATGTTTTTGGCCTACAACTCCCAGCATGCCCCAGCCAGCATAGCTGGCTGGGGCATGCTGGGAGTTGTAGGCCAAAAACATCTGGGGACCCAAGGTTGAGAAACACTGATATAAGGAGAGACAAGTGTAGGTACAAAGAATGTGGGCAAATGTATTTGCCTACACTTAAAGCTTGTGTATAATTGGGAATGAGGTTAGGTTATTATTAGGCAGCAATCCTATTCCCACTTACCTGGGTAGACTGTGATATACGTTGTTATTTGAGATCAGAGAATTTCTCATTGCTGTCTGCAGATGTTCTTGCAAATCACAACCTCTTGTCATTAAAAACACAATAAAAGCTATCACATTTCCTCCTTTTCTCCTGTTAGTTATATTTGTATTTATTTATGTCCATTTATATCCCACTTTGCTCTTTAAAATGCTGCAGGGGACAAACAGAAAATATAAACTAATAAATGCAACTTCATCCTGTTCAGACCCTTTGGTCCTAGTTCGTGTTTTTGATTAATTAACACTCTTGATATTTTATTTTGTTTTTTAAAAAAACTGGGGGCTTTTCTAGACTAGGCTTTCATTGTAGACTAGGCTCACCATTCCTCACTCATGGTAGTTTACAGGTACTTTCGATTATAGATTTCATAGATCATAGAGTTGGAAGGAGCCTACAAGGCTATCGAGTCCAACCCCCTGCTCAATGCAGGAAACTAGGAGGAGGGGTCTCCCATCCAAGTAATAACCAGGCTTGACCCTGCTTAGCTTTCCAAACTCAGACAAGCTGAGCCAGCATAATGTTGTGACATGTAACAAAACAACAGCTGTGGCACAATTGTTTTCATTTGGAAAGGTACAGAATGGCTGGAAAACAAGTCATGTTATGTCTCTTCTTCCTGTCCTGTTCTCATGGGAAAAGTAGGTGTGAAAGAAATACGAGCTGATCACATGGTTTGTACTTTCTGATGACGTTGTATGATTTGTTAGGTTTCGTTCTGTAGCCATTTTAGTAGAGAGTTGGATTGCTTCTTCTTCTCTCTGATGCTCTGACTTTTTGCTTGCTGGACTTGCAAACATGTATCGTCTGTGCTGAGGTGGACTTGCTCCACTGGACTAATGCGTGCTATGCATTGTACTCTGCAATATGGACTGTAATGTAGGAGATTGTATACTCTGTAGTAAATACTTGATGTAGTAATAAACAGGTAGAAAGAAACCTGTTGTAGTCTACAGAGTTATTTCCTTATTACTGAAAGCTGCTGGAGGAGGCTGAGCTGGCTGTAATCCGAGACGCTTGGAATGCTGCGAGGAGGCAGATACAGGTCTGGACTTCTGTGTGTAGATTTAAGGGCAGCTGCACACAGGAGCAGGATCTTAAATCTTCCATCTCACGCAAGTGAAGCACTCTGATTTTCCACGAGGCCGGTGGGCCTACAGGGTGGATTGGTTGTAAAACCTTCAGGGTCGAGTCATCGCCCTTTCACATAAACCACAGCCTTCCTCCAGTTTCTCTCCTGTATTTTCCAACCACTTTCCAAGTTTGTTTGTTGGGTGTGTGTTTGTGTGAGAAAATGCAGCCTTTTTTTAGAATCGAGAAACATAGCACAACTCTTCCCCGGCGTAGTTACATTATTCCACTTAGTTCCACTATACCACACCGCCACCTAGAGATAATGTAGCAGGACATACCACAAGGCAGGAAAGAAAAGAAAACTGTGTAGAGATCCGATCTTAATCCTGCAAAGAATCCAGCAGCAGAAGCACCAGGTTAAAAAGCCTTGTCTAGAAAAGGCCAAAGAACAACCTTTATTCCACATTACCCAGCCTGCAGCAAAAAACAGAAACTACAAGATATCCTCCATACACATACATAGGTGATGCAGTTTCAAACTCAGCTGAGGTTCTTCATTTTAAAATGGCAGGTGCCACTGCTTTATCCCATCGGTTGTCAGGCACAAGCAGGAGCGAGCGCATTCCCTCCAGTGCATTTGTCACTTCTGCCTTCAATTAGCCTACAATTGGCCAAGTCATAGCTTGTTAGTGTGATATCTGAACCTAGACACTCTGGGTTGTTTAGGGGTTAAACAGCCCAGAGTGAACCCAGCAACAAATTGTAAGTTAACTCTGGGTTGTCTAACCCCTAAACAACCCAGAATGTCCAGGTTCAGACATCACACTAACAACCTCTGACTCCGAACAGGGATGATCATAGGTTGTTAACTGAAAGCTCACTCCCACTCACCCTCACCAATTTCTTGGTTAAATAACCCACAAATTGGTATTAGGTGCAAATGGGGTCATTGACTGAGCCACGGTAACTTAGGCCACAATCCTATAATACTTACACCTGGGAGTAAGTCCCACTTCTACTGTGGCTTTCGTTTGAATAGCCATGAATAGGTTTTCACTTTATGTCGCACTGAATACAGCGGGACTTTTCTTCTGCACAGGGCAGCACTGTTAGCTTTGTGACTGAGAGGCCATTTGCACCAGTGATCCAGCTTAAATCTGGATCTGACCCATCTATGCGAAAGTTCAAAGAAGTAATTTCTCACACCAGTGTCACATGATTTGTCCCAAGTGACAGCGTTTACAAGAGTAACACTCTGCAGGAAAGTATATTTTAATAATTATGTTTTATTCCCTTGCACAAGCGGGTCTGCCCTAAGTCAAGTACTGCCCATGCAATGAAAGGAGCAACACGCTGAAGAGAACTGTATGAGAAGATCTTATGACAGTCGTCTACTCTACTTCACAGAGTTCTTGCAATGCAAAATTAGAGTGATTTTAGATTATAAAACATCTTGTGCATGAAAAGGGGCAATATATAGCTGAAAGCCAAGAGTGAGATACTAGACTTCAGTAGAGAAGTGAACACCTGGAAAAGAAAAAGAAAAACAGGAAAAATGGGAATGGGGTTTAGAAAAATTCATGTTTTTTTCCATGGATTTTTGGAAAATTAGGGAATACCATTCCCCCCCCCCCCTGAATTTTTCTGTGTTTTTTCTAGTTTTTCCCCAAGCCTTCACATCTCTAAATAGGGGCAGCTAGATGGGGAGCTTCCTTTATCAGCGTATTTCTACATCTTTCCAACAGCCTTTACTGTTTTCATTCGTAGGAGCCAGTTTACATTTGAGCTTCTGTGGTGGGGTGATCTAGGAAAGACACACGGAGGCTAAGAAGTCAAATTTAGGCTGATGCTGCCTCCCAGTGGCGGCAAAAAGAATGATCATTTCTGATTTGAAGGCAGAATGGAGCATTGACTACAAACCAACCATATTTCACTGAACTACTAAAGTTGTCCTAATACATTTGTTAAAGGTCAACTGCATGCTAGAAGTAGGGTATTGATGTATAGAAAATGGAATTCTAAGTAAAAAAAAAAAATCTAGCTTTACTGTGCTCCCTTGTAATTTTTATGGCATAAAGAATGAAATTTATTTTTATTTATTTACATCATTTGTATACCGCTCCATATCTAGACAGATTCCAGAGTGGTGAACAATAAAAAGGGAAAACAAATAAAATAAAAACAATGCATTAAAAACAGAACAACATTAAAACCATGGCTGGTCAGCAAGGAAGGCTTCTTGAAACAAAGATGTCTTCAGTAGGTCCCCAGAAATATCTGGTGTATCTATGATATGATGGGGTGGGGCAGGTGGGGCGGAGGAACATAGGGAGTTGCCTCATACTGAGTCAAACCATTAGTCCATTTAGCCCAGTGTTGTCAACACTGGCAGCTGCTCCCCAGGAATTCAGGCAGGAGTTTTTCCAGCCCTATCTGGAGATGCCAGGTTCTAACCTGGGACTTTCTGCAGGCAAAGCTTGCACTTTGCCATTGAGCCACAGCCCCAAGCTTTTCTACATGAAGCTGTTAATCACTGTATCTACTATTGGTTTCATCGCAGAATTGAGTTCCGAGCGTTACACAAAGAGCTTCTACTTTCCTATTTGTCTGCTACATAACCTCTAGGTGGTGCTATAGCGGAATAGCTCAAATACACAAGGAGAAACAGCACTATTTCCCCCGTTCTAAAAAAAGGGGGGGGAATGCTCTGAAAAAAACAGAAGCAAAACTGGAGGATTACAACATCATCTAAAGAGCCTGTAAACAACCACGAGTAAGGAATCAGAAGCGCACAATAAATGCCTCTTGTATAAAAGCCAACATGGGATTGGGCTGTGCATCTCTTTGTGACTTTGTTTCAATTTTCTGATTCTATCTAACCTTCAAACTCTGGGGTTCCCTGTAAGATAGTTCTGAAAATAAAATTATCCTTGTGTGCTCAGTTATATACATTTATAAAGTAGGTTTACAAAATATTAGCAATGTTATTGCACCAGATGGCACTGTAAGATAAATAATAGTGAACAGATCACGCTCTCACTAGCTTTTGCTTGTCATGATGAGCTGTTTCCTTGATGTGTTTCACACATCCATTACCAAACCCTATTTGGTTTTGAATAAACTTGTGCACTTGCTTACCTGTCTGCATTTTCCAGCTAGAAGGGCAGACAGCAAACATCATGGCAAAACTCTTTAGTTTGCTTTAATAGTCACGATTGAGTATAGCCTTGATATATATCTTTGTCTATAAATAATTTGCAACATGTTTAATTATTTTAAATTGAACAAGCAGTGACACTTCTCTTTCAATCACTTGCCATTTATTTTCTAGTTACTATATTCTTCCTAATTCTCTTAATCCTGCACTATTTGCAGCTCAGCAGACCTGGGATGATCCAGCAACATTACTTACATTGTATTCATTTTTAAATTATTGTGCCCCAATTTCAGGAAATCCTCTTTGAAGACTAAAACAAAAACAAACACAAAAATTGAATCTGAACTAATTCTGATAAGAAATGTATTAATCCATTTTTTAAAACTGAGAGTTAGTGGGCTCCCTGGTTTCACCAGCAAAACCTTCAGACTCTTGGCTAAATGTCACTACATTTCTCGAATACAATGTAAATTGGAAACACATGTTTTCTTAATTCCAGAGCTCAGCAAAGCCAAATATTTTCCTGTCTGTATGGGTATCTTACCATATTAATGTTTTGCACTGGCATGGAGATATCCAGGTACAAACTACACCTGAAGTATAAATTATCAGTTGTGAAGGGAGTATGTGTGTTATTTGCAACTGGTCTTTCAAAAAATAGGGACCAAATACCTTCTTTTGTGTTTTTAAGGGTGTGATAGCTTCCAGTTCTGAAACCTGCAGCTCTTGCTTCCCATGACCTCAGCTCTCAAAGAGAATAGGGTGATTCACACACAACACCACCTTCTCCTCTTTTTCTTACATCATCTCAACTTCCTGTTCTGCCACTCCTGAAGTTTCCTGTTGGGGCAAGGCCAAGATACACCACCATTGCAATGGCAATGATGTTGTTTTGCTCCCTCCACCAGCTTGGCTGATCTCCATCATGGCAACAGAAGACACGGTGGTTCTACCACTAGCTGCCCAGAGCTCTAGGTGAGAAGTCACTGCATCAGATGTTGGGGTGAGGCCTTGGCTCCCCAGGAGAGACCAGGGATGTTGAAGAGTCCTTGGTCTCGAGTCACAAGTCGAGTCACGAGTCTTTGGACCCGAGTCTCGAGTCCGAGTCCGAATCCTTGGTCCAAAATGGTGACTCACGAGTCACGAGTCACGAGTCACTCCCAAAACTGACTCCACGAGTCCCTATTAAAATCAATGGGGTTTCCCCCCAACAAAATAAGGCTACTTCAGATGTGTGGCTTAAATAAATTCTAGGCACAAGTGTGCCTTTTTATTTCAAAACTCTGCAACTGATTTTGGCAAGAACAGACCAGGCAGACAAACCCAAAATAACCAGGCAGGCAGAGGAGGCAGGGAACCCCAAAGCAGGCAGGCAGAGGCCTTTGTCTTGGACAATTCAACTGCTGAACAGGTCAAGAAGAGACCAGGCAGGCAGAGGAAGCTGGGAACCCCAAACAGGCAGGCAGAGGCAGCCAAACCCAAAATGTCTGACCCTAACCCAACCCCCCCACAACAACACATCAATCAAAATAAATCTCAACACATCGTTGGGGCTGCGCTCCTGGTAGCTGTCCATAGTGGCCGAGCAGTGGCGCTCCTCGCTTCCATGCGCTGTTCACCGGTGATCGCGCTCCTTCTGGCACAGCCAGAAGACTCGTCAACAGCCCAGGGATGTTGACGAGTCCTTGGTCTCGAGTCCCGAGTCGAGTCTCGAGTCCCATTAAAAATATTGGGACTCGAGTCCGAGTCGAGTCAGAGGGGGGACTCAGTCCGACTCACGAGTCGAGTCCTCGAGTCCGAGTCCCCATCCCTGGGAGAGACTGTGCTTAGGTTTTGGACAAAGGGGCAAGTGGAAAACACTCCACGAAGGGGCTAGAAATGGTACTCAAATTCAAAAAAGATGTATGTTCTATTGCACTAGTTGACCAACCTATTGCACAGACACCAGGAATTTGTGAAACCTAGGTAGAAACTGGTGTCCCCAGGGCTGGTTATGGCATAGAGCAGCCTTCCCCAACCTGTTGCCCTCCATATGGTTGTACAAAATCATCTCCAGCAGTGCCAGTTCTAGGTTCCTGAAGGCCCTTGGGTAAGATACCCTCAATGGGCTGCTCCCTCCAGCAGTAAGCCTACCTTCCCACTGCCACTGTCACCAGCTGCTCTTGCTCCTCATCCTCTTTCTCATCATGGCTGCCACTTGTTTGCTTGTTTGCAATGGTGGAGAGGAGCAGCAAGTCCAGCGGGCTCTTCCAGTGGGCCCCTGCTGGGGCACGGGCCCTTGGCAGGTGCCCAGCTAAGCCTACCCTTGCTGCTGCCCATGATCCCCAGCCAGCACGGCCGATACAGAAAGCCAATGGGATATATTGCACAGAGCTCAGACAACCATGCTAAAACCACAGCATAATGCAGGATGGATGGATGGATGGATGGATAGATAGATAGATTTTTAAAGGCCTGGAAAATGAAAAAGTTTTAGTTATGCCTGGTGCCAAAAAGGCATGAAGGGCACAGTCCTATGCGTGGTTAGACATAAAAAAAGTCTGTCTAAGAAAAAAGGCTGGGAGTTGTAGGACTTTTTCTGTCTAAACATCAGGGATGTTGAAGAGTCCTTGGTCTCGAGTCACAAGTCGAGTCACGACTCTTTGGACCCAAGTCTCGAGTCCGAGTCCTTGGTCCAAAATGGTGACTCACGAGTCACGAGTCACTCCCAAAGCTGACTCCACGAGTCCCTATTAAAATCAATGGGGTTTTCCCCCAACAAAATAAGGCTACTTCACACTCAGAGCAGCCACACAGAGTAATCTCAGGTCCTTCTTCTGCCTCTCCCAAGTACGCAACACATCAATCAAAATAAATCTTGACACACTATTGGGGCTGCACTCCTGGTAGCCGTCCATAGTGGCCGAGCAGCGGCGCACCTCGCTTCCATGCGTTTTAAACATGCATATTGTGCCTTAAGGTTAGGTATTAGGAGGCAGACCCTTCTGGGGAGGGTATCACGCCTCTTCCTTGCCTTTCCCGGGGCCCCCTCCCCTCAACTGCTGCCTTCTCACATCCACACAGAGCTAACAGCACCCGATGGGGTGAACGTTGTTCCAAGGAAGGGAAACATGGCGAGGAAGCTCTATTGAGCACTGTAGGGGCGTGTGCCCCTGAAATCAAAGGATTTCATCAGGTGTATTTAGGAATGGAGCCTATCATGTTTCAGAAATGCCATTTATTTATTCAGGTTTTTTAACACACACACACACACACACAATAAGGAATGAAGAAAGTAATTGGGAATGAAGAATACATCCCGCCCCCCAAATCCAGCAAGATCCACACATGCAGTGAATGAAAATGTACATCTGCCTTGTGGCTCACGCTGGCTCAGCTTGTCTGAGCGTGGAAAGCTAAGCAGGGTCAGGCCTGGTTATTACTTGGATGGGAGACCCCTCCTCTAGTTTCCTGCAATGAGCAGGAGGTTGGACTCGATAGCCTTGTAGGCTCCTTCCAACTCTATGATCTATGAAATCTATGAAATATGCTGTACCCACCCAGACCCTATTACACTAGACACCTGCATCTGTTGGTGCATTTGGGGTTGCAGATCTGCATCAAAGGTCACGGGACTGAGGCTGGTCCAGGGCCACATTGACTAAGCTTCAAGCCACCCATAAGAGCAGCAGACCTATTTGAATAAACTTGAATCTGCCCCCAGTCACATATAAAGTGGAGGTCTGGGTACAATTTTTAGGGCAAAAGGGGTGCACTGGTGAGGGAGAGCTGTATCCTTTCACTGCAAGCATTCAAGGGGGTGAGGTGGGTCTCACCCAGGGCCGGCGCTACCGCTAGGCAGACCCAGGCGGCTGCCTAGGGCGCGTGGCGGAAGAGGGCGCAAACTCTGCGCCCCTTCCTCGCCTCCGCCGCGCTCCTGCCCTGCCTGCCGCCTCCGCCGCGCCTCCCCGCCCGCTTGCCGGCCGCCGCCGCAACCCCCCCCCCGCGCGCGTGCGCGCCCGCCCGCCCACCAACCACCTACCTACCTACCTACCTACCTTCCCGTCGTAAAGCGCGGGGTCCCATCGCGTCGGAGGAGGAGGAGGCGGCAGCAGCAGCCAGCAGCGGGGGCGGTGGGAAGGTAGGTGGTTGGCGGACGGGCGCGCGGTCGCGCACGCGCGCGGGGGGTGTTGCAGAGCAGGGCTGCTTTGCTCCGGAGGCCCCCCCCACGGCACGAGGGGGGGCGCCTAATATAATTTGGCCTAGGGCGCCAAACAGCCCTGCACCGTTCCTGGTCTCACCACCACCACAGCAAGCAGCGGTGGCACGCAGCCCCACACTCCAAAGAGAAGTGCCACCTGCCTTCTTAATTTCCCCGGGCTTGTTCTATGCCCAGAGGCATTCTGGGGAAATTAAGATGGCTGCAGCTGCTTCACCTGGGATTTCTCTTCAGAGCGCCGAGCTGTAAAAATGGGAGGTGTCGGTTAGTGGTAGGTCCTTTTGGGCCCTGGCATTTGCCCAATTATGCCGGGTGGGTGCTGCCTGGTGCCGGGCTGTGGGAGAGGATTTAATGCCACACATCTGTGAGCACACACCCCCCCCCCATTATGGGATCAGTCAGACAAGGATTTAAATAGGTTTGCTGCCAACCTGTAGTTTGAGCCAAAATGATCACAAATGCACTGGTTTCAGGATAGCCATTTCAGTACCGCCATCTTACTGAGGGTGAAGCCCCATTTGTGGGCACCTTCCTCTGACTGTGACCTAGTTAGCAGCCGGTGTCTTGCAGGTAAATGTCCTTTGAAGTAGATGGGTATGCTAAAAATACAGGATATGCTGGGCTGAATTTGCTCCCAGTACTCTACAAAAGTCAAAAGTATTACAACAACAAATTACACCCACTGGAATGGAGACTGTAACCTACTTAAAGTACCAGGTAAATGAGGGGAAAGCTATTTGATGTATGTGTTCCTTACTTGCAGAATGCACAGCAACAGGGATGATAATCCTTCACTGTGACGGCTGACCTGTTTCTTTCCGATAACAATTGGACTTGGCATAGGGGAGATATTTCTGATTTCTTTGAGTTAAGAGTGTCCTTCTTACAGGGCAGGTGCAAGGCAGTTTGGTGCCCTAGGCAAGATCAGATATTTAGTGCCCCCCCTTCCCACTTGAGAGCGCTGTATTTTTTCCCCAAGGCGTTTCTGGCGCCCCCTTTAGCCCTGCGCCCTAGGCAGCTGCCTAGTTGGCCTAATGGTAGCACCAGCCCTGCCTTCTTATGTGTACAATAGCTAACATAATGAGTGGCTTCGAACAGAGTACCGTATCTTGCAAAACTGTAAAACACACACACACAACAACAACAACAACAATGCAAATGGACAGCATGAGCTTATGCGTCTTTACTTGGCCATAAATCTCACTGAGTTCAGTAGGGCTTACTCACTCCCAGATGCATACATAAGTTTGCAATGAATAATAGTAAAGAATAAGGACTGTAATAGCCACGGGTTTCTAAAAGTCGTGCCATTTGTGCCTTTGTTTGTTTTTTGCATTGTTTGCATTACAGAATGATGAATCTCTTTGGGGTTGGGAGAGTGCAAAACAGATGCTTGTAGAACAGCCCTTTTTGCAGCCTCCAATTCTGACATTAATTGCTACGTTCTGCATCCACATTTTTAATGCACATTTATCAAACTGGCAGGGCCATTTCTTGGGGGCCCTGGGGGGGGAGAACAGGGCAACTGCCTTGGGCGCCAAATACCGGGGGTGGCAAATGACCCCCTGAAGGTGGCCGTGCCAGTGGCAGCCGCATAGTGGTAGAGGCCAGTGGTGGGATTCTAGGTCCTCTTAGCTGGCCTTGGAATCGCAGCCACATGCCCCTCTGCTGCCAGGAGGACTGTGCATGAAGTGGCAGGCCATGCCTAGCTCTGAGGAGTTCTCAGAGCAAGGGGGTGGCCTACCCGGCACTCCAGAGAGCTGCGCCAGGTGTTCTCCTTCTGGAAAGTGCCTGGCACAGCTCTCTTGTGGTAAAGAAGTTCAAGCCACTTCCCAAGTTCGTTTTCCAGCTGACTTGTAGTCAATAATCCAGCCAGAGCGGGTAAAAAATAAAGAATTCCTTAATTTAGAATACAGCGCTGTATAGTACCAATCAAAAAGAAGAGGAGAGTGGGACCCTGAACAACAGAAATACATCCATTCTTATACCTTTCTTACAAGCGTCTTAGATTTCATAGATTCCATAGATCATAGAGTTGGAAGGGGCCTACAAGGCCATTGAGTCCAACCCCCTGCTCAATGCAGGAAACTAGAGGAGGGGTCTCCCATCCAAGTAATAACCAGGCCTGACCCTGCTTAGCTTTCCACACTCAGACAAGCTGAGTCAGCGTAAGCCACAGGCCTGTATTGCTTTCGCACATGCGTGCTAACAAATTCTCTGATGTTTCCTAATTGTTTATTTCTATTGTGACAGATTTATGCTTTTACAATATCTGGTTTCTCTTCCCAGCAGTAAATAACAACTAATTGGCCAGGTGTGAAAGGGAGAAAGGGCAGAGAGAAAGAAAGACAGTTCACACCTCTTTGATAGTTACAGACTTGCCCTCGTAAATCAGTCTTTGAACTGTGGGTTGTCGTTAAAGCATGGGTGATCGTGTTGTCTGAACCCAGCCAAGATAACAAACCATGGTGAACAACCCACAGTTCACAACCCAACAATAAACCAAGGGTTCTCTTCATGGGTTATTCAAGGTTAACAAGCCATGGCTTATTAGCACGGCTGGGTTCAGACAACACCATAACCCACATTTCAACAACAACCCACGGTTCAATGGCAACCCACACTCAACCCTTGAGTGTGGGTTATTATGTTGTCTGAACCCATTCAGTGATGGGAGTTGCAGTCCAATACCGCTGGAGGACACCAGATTGGGGAAGGCTGGTTTAAAGCAAAAGGAGTGAACCAAACAACTTTCACACTCAGCACACTGGCGCCTCCCTCGGGGTGTCTGCCACTATTTCACCACATATTTAAATCCAAGTATATGACGGTACCTGGTTAACACAAACAGGAGTTAACATGAACACAAACCTGCAAGTGATGTGGACACTTGGGAAAGGCTGTAGCTCAGTGGTAGGGCACCTGCCTTGCATGCAGAAGGTCCCAGGTTTGATCCACAGCATCTCCAGGTAGGGCTGGAAAAACTCCTGCCTGAAACCCTGGAGAACCATTGCTGCCAAGCAGTGTCAACAATACTGGGCTAGATGGACCAAGGGTCTGACTCGGTATAAGGCAGCTTCCTATGTTCCCACTACACACCCATCACTTATTTAACATGAGGGCTTTTTCATTCTCACTGTACCCATACTTCATCCTCCTAACTAAGCATTATTAGGGAAGCACAGAACCACAAAGCTTGAGGCTTGTGCATTTAGGCCAGAGTTTCTGAATGACTCAGGGCAGAATAGGTGATCTAAAACAAAGGAAGAACTGTATTATGAGAAAACATAATAAAATCTGGAATGAACAAAAACAAACATTAAAATAATGTATGCAGAGTAACCGAGCTAGAGATAGAAATTGCTTTCAAGGCAAAACCAGCACAGTCTGGTCTAAAGGTCAGGCCCAGACAACTACTGATGTAATAGAGGTTCCAGTTGCATTTATTTATTTATTTATTTATTTATTTAATACATTTTTATACCGCCCAATTGCAGTCAACTAAGGGGATTGGGTGAGATCCCACTTACTTTGTAGCTTTCTGCATGGAAGGCGGAATCAGGGCCTTAGCAGATTGCTAGGAATAGAAGATTTTCATGTGGGGAAACACGGTGCATTTTGTTATAGTAGCATAGCATTAATGGCAAGATTGCTGTGCTCATAGGAGAAAGAGCATTTGTAGAATCAAAGTGTGTGTGTGTGTGTGTGTGTGTGTTTATCCATTCATTCTATTACTGCATCACATCATTATTGACAGAGTAAAGTGAACCCTTCACGATATTACAGGCTATAATTTCATTGCTAGTTTATTAGGATATCTAGACCACGAGAGTATATCTGACTCAGTTTAGTCAGAGGCAGGGATGTTGAAGAGTCCTTGGTCTCGAGTCACGAGTCGAGTCAGAAGTCTTTGGACCCGAGTCTCCAGTCCGAGTCCTTGGTCCAAAATGGTGACTCACGAGTCACTCCCAAAGCTGACTCCACGAGTCCCCATTAAAATCAATGGGGGGTTTTCCCAACAAAATAAGGCTACTTCAGATGTGTGGTTTAAATACATTCTAGGCACAAGTGTGCCTTTTTATTTCAAAACTCTGCAACTGATTTTGGCAAGAACAGACCAGGCAGAAAAACCCAAAATAACCAGGCAGGCAGAGGAGGCAGGGAACCCCAAAGCAGGCAGGCAGAGGCCTTTGTCTTGGACAATTCAACTGTTGAACTGGTCAAGAAGAGACCAGGCAGACAGAGGAGGCTGGGAACCCCAGACAGGCAGGCAGAGGCAGCCAAACCCAAAATGTCTGAAAGGTTGCATTTTAGAAAAATGATTTTAAAAAATAAACTTGCTGTACTTCCTAAAACTTATCCATGTTGCATTTGAGGAACATGTTTTTTTCTAAATGTTTGGCCCCCATTCTGGAACGGTGAGATCTCATCACAATTCCACCCTCACTGAACACCCGCTCCACTGGTGATGAACTTGCTGGAACCAGAAACACACTCAGAGCAGCCACACAGAGTAATCTCAGGTCCTTCTTCTGCCTTTCCCAAGTACGCAACACATCAATCAAAATAAATCTTGACATACTGTTGGGGCTGCACTCCTGGATAGCCGTCCATAGTGGCCGAGCAGCGGCACACCTCGCTTCCCTGCGCTCTTCACCGGCAATCACGCTCCTCTCCACTCCTTCTGGCACAGCCCAGGGATGTTGAAGAGTCCTTGGTCTCGAGTCCCGAGTCGAGTCTCGAGTCCCATTAAAAATATTGGGACTTGAGTCCGAGTCGAAGTCAGAGGGGGGGACTCAGTCCGACTCACGAGTCGAGTCCTCGAGTCCGAGTCCCCATCCCTGGTCACAGGAGTCAGCAAATCAAATTACAGCTCCTTCTAACATCCAAGTAGGGAATCTGCTGTTGTGATATCCCCTCACGAGTGCTTTTAATAATTTGAAGGCTTGCATTTTTAAGATTGCATCTTCAAAAGCATTTCAAACCCCAAAGCAGCTTGTAATCTTGAGATATCACTTTACTTTCCTACCTAGGATGACTACCTTAATGCAAACAAATGATAGGGATCCTCCGCCTATATTTATTTTATTATTTAAAATATTTCTAAAGCAATTGTGCAGAAGAGGGAATTTCCACAAGTATGGCTTTTCTCACCCTTGCAACACTATGATGGGCATAACTAGAAGGGGCACATGCTCTTTTTGATGCGTGCTGCAGGGTGACTTCGTTGGTTTGCCAGTGCCCCGGTCCTGCCTCTTGCAAATCTGTCTTTTCCTTGCTTTGTCTTGATGATCCTCAAAGAAGCTCATGCAGGTAAGATCAGATGCCATGGATGCCCTCTGGTAGTGGCTGGAAGGTTTTACCATGTGCCAATCAATGGAAAGTACCATTTCTGCAATAGTGATCCTCCAGAACTGAAAAATCCTCAATAAGAGGATTTAATGTTCCACTAGAGGGAGTCTATACAAAAGTTGTTAACATTTCAGCTTTCAGGATGCTTTTTACATTGTTATGCACAACACTGAAATGCAAAGAGAATCATAGAATCATAGAAAAGCAGAGTTGGAAGGGGCCTACAAGGCCATCGAGTCCAGCCCCCTGCTCAATGCAGGAATCCAGGTCAAAGTATCCCTGACAGATGGCTGTCCAGCTGCCTCTTGAGTGCCTCCAGAGTGGGAGAAGCCCACCACCTCCCTAGGTAATTGGTTCCATTGTCTTATAGCTCTGACAGTCAGGAAATTTTTCCTGGTGTTCAGGTGGAATCTGGGTTCCTGTAACTTGAGCCCATTATTCCATGTCCTGCAAACTGGGATGACCGAGAAGAGATCCTGGCCCTCCTCTGTGTGACAACCCTTCAAGTACTGGAAGAGTGCGATCATATCTCCCCTCAGTCTCCTCTTCTGAAGGCTAAACATGCCCAGTTCTTTCAGTCTCTCAATGAGTTCTTCAATCCCAAAATTGTGCCACATGTTCTAGAAGGTCAGGTATGAGATGCATCAGAAGCGCTTCAGCCTTGTGGTGCGTTTGCCCCCACCCTGCACAGGCACAGACTTTGGAAGGAAGTTTGATCAAAATCAAATTAACTTGCTTCTAGTAAATAAACAGGTTTACAATCAACATTTGGTGGAATTCCCCTGCTTTTCTTAAAATGCAAGTCGCTAGGCTGTTTCCTATCAGAACACGGGGTCTGTCTACTGATCATAGATTCATAGATCATAGAGTTGGAAGGGGCCTACACAAGGCCATCGAGTCCAACCCCCTGCTCAATGCAGGAAACTAGAGGCGGGGTCTCCCATCCAAGTAATAACCAGGCCTCTGACCCTGCTTAGCTTTCCACACTCAGACAAGCTGAGCCAGCGTGAGCCGCCACAGGCCTGTCAAAGAGGAATTACTCCTGTAAACAGGATCCCTGGGAGTTCTCAGCAAGGTCTTCATCTTTTCTGCTTCCCCCCTTTATTCTCCATGGGGGGCGTGGGTGCAAATTTGGTCTTTGTCCCGATCCTCTAGGGGCCTGGGAAAGGCTATAAGTGCATCTCCACCCCTTTTTAAAGGGAAACCGAGTTTGACAGGTGGCTGTCAAAACTCGGGATCCCTTTAAAAAGGGGGGGGTTAAGTGGGAAGTGGGTGGATTTGGACTGGGATATATCCTCATCCCACTGCAGTACAACACATCTGGGGAAGGCTGGCTCTGATCCTTCTGCAGACATGCTCACACACTCATTGGGAGTCACCAACTTTCCCCTCATCTGTAGCCACCCCCAAATTGACTCCAAAGGGTCAAGGGGCCCTCCAACATGGCTTTCCAAGGGACATGAGAAGCAGCAGATGGAGAGTAATGCTTATGATGGGTTTACAATAACCTTATGATGAGTTTACAATAACCTAAGGGTGTGCCTTAGTGTGACTGGCATTAATATGGCTGAGTCAGTGTATACCATGTGTCCACTGGAGCACACAAAAGGCACAAAATCTCTGCTTTCATTGGAAAAAAAAAACAAGTTTCTATGCCATATAGTTGTAAAGATCTGCTTGTAAGTGGCCCCGGACAAGGAATCCCCAGATACAAACTTGTACAACAGTCACTCTGAGGAGGAGATGGATCTACTCCTGGGTCCTCCCCCAAGTGGATATGCAGGCACTGGAGTCCACACCTTGTCCTCTGAAACCCTGCCATCAGATTCTGATTACTGGACCTCTGAGTCCTCAGAGGATCAAGAAAGGCCTGAGGAGCAGTATGCCGATGTACACCAGTTGCTGGGGAACATGGGTGGGAGGGTGCTGTTGCAGTCATGTCCTGCTTGTGGGTTTCCCGTGGGCAGCTGGTTGGCCACTGTGTGAACAGAATGCTGGACGAGATGGACCCTTGGTCTGATCCAGCAGGGCTCTTCTTATGTTCTGATGTTGTTAGAGACAAAATTGCCTTCAGCATTTCAGACAGTAAGCTCAAAGAGAAGCTCTTGGAAAACCCTGATTTGACTCTAGAGCAAGCAGTCACCATCAGCAGAGCAAAGGCCCTCACCAGGGCCCAGGCAACAACAATGACTACAGAAGCCAACATCTTTGCCATTTAACACAAGAGAGCAAGCCCCAGAACCTATCAAGAAAGAAAAAAGCCCCCCCCCCCCCGGCAGTTTTCTGCAGCAGAAAGCCTAATGGCTTCAAAGGGCAATTCCTGCAGTAGATGTGGGCTTGTCCACAGGCCCAGGCAGTGCCCAGCTTTCGGAAAAACAGTGTGCAGGAAGGAATCATTTTGCTAAAATGTGCAAGACACAACCTGAGCCTTCTCATCTCACCAAAGACATGAATGCCCTATTTATGGGAGTAATGACTAAGTGCCATCAAGGCAAGCACGTGGGAAGGCCAGATGCCTGGTATACCACAGTCATTGTAGCTGGCCTTCCAGTTGTTTTTAAGCTAGACTCTGTAGCTGATGCCAGCACAATCCCCGAGGACATTTCAGAATGCTTGCAAGACAAAGTGCACACAGCAATGACAGATGTGACACCAGTTGCCTTCGGAGCAACAAAAGTCAAACCGAGAGGCACCAATGCAGCTCTCCGCAAAAATAGTCCCAACACACAAAGTCTAACCTTCTATGTCAGAGACACTGGAGATCCACCACTCCTGGGCAGGTCAGCTGTATAGCCCTTGATTTGATCACACATGTACATAGCCATGTGCATTCACCAATCAAGCCCTGCATTCACCAATCAAGACAGGGGACTTCTTCAAGTTTTATTCTGATGTTTTTGAAGGCCTGCGGCACTTTCCAGGTGTTCATCCACATTTATGTGGACCTCACACACTACCACTGTGATGCATGGATGCAGAAAGATTCCATATGCTGTCATTGCCCCACTGAAAACAACCCTGGAAGGCCTAGAGTCAACGGGAGTCATCACAAGGGTGACTAAACCAACAGCATGGGTCAACAGTCCGGTGATAACACAAAGAAAGAAGGAATCAATCAATCAGATTGTGTCTAGACCCCAGGGATCTCAACAAGGCAGTCAAGCAACAACACTTTTCAATCCCTACAGTGGGGGATGTGCAGAGGAACCTCGCTGGCAAAAAATTATTCACCATCTTGGATGGGAAGGATGGCTACGAGAGCCAGTGTGGCATGGTGGTTAGAGTGCCTGGACTGGGACTCAGGAGATCGGGTTCTAGTCCCCACTTGGCCATGAGGCTCACTGGGTGACTCTGGGCCAATCAATGACTCTCATCCTAATCTACCTCACAGGGTTGTTGTGAGGATAAAATGGACAGAAGGACCATATAAGCTGCCTTGGGTTCCTTGCAAGTGGAAAAAAGGCAGGATATAAATGTAATAATAATAATAATAATAATAATAATAATAATAATAATAATAATAGCAAGTAGTCCCTAGATAGGAGTGTGCAGAATTATGTACTTTCAACCCCCCCCCCCCATGAGGAAGGTGCCATTTCAGCAAGGTTGCCCTTTGGCATCAAGTCAGCCAGTGAGGTCTTTCCACAGAAGAATTATGAGTGCATTGGGGACATTCCTGGTATCCACATCATTGCAGATGACATGATCATTGCAGCATCCAGCAAAGAGGAGCCAGACAAGATAGGTCCTTGACAGAGCACAAAAAATACTAGGTGTTAAGTTTAACAAGGATAAAATTCAATTGTTAGTGGACACTGTGAAATACATAGAGGCCACATATCTTCTCTAAGGATGGTGTGTAGTCAGACGACAGCAAGGTGGAAGCAATCACCAGACTACCTCCTCCTGAAGATGAAAAGGGACTCCAAAGGATTCTGTGCACCATCAAATACTAGGCCCAATACATACCCAATGAGTCCAGTCTGACAGCTCCCCTGTGGACTCTTCTGAGGAATGATGTCATATGGCAGTGGGGGCCTGAACACCAGGGAAGCTCTTGATGGACTGAAACAGGCCATCACAACGGCACCAGTCCTGCAGTATTTTGACCCCAGGGAGCAACTATGGGTCCACGTTGATGCTTCCAAGGGTGGTTTGGGGCATGTCGATTCCAGAAATGAAAGAGAAACTAACAGCTGCAGACTTCTTAAAGATATACACGTATCACAGCAATGACATCTGGAGGGCCATAGGTTTCTCCTTCTCTGATCTAAAATCTCCCATTATACCTTTGTACCATCACCCAAAGAAGACCCTCAGAAATGTGAAAATTTCATTTCATTCATTTCAATTCAGTGGCCCCCCAATTATGGAACAGTCTCCCCAGTGAGGCCCGCCTGGTGCCAACATTGTTTTCTTTTCAGAGTCAGGTTGAGACCTTCCTCTCTCAGGCATTTGGCAGCATGTGATGAGGCTTTAAATGAAGTCCTGGGTTTACTTATTGCTGTTTAAAATTGCCTAGATTAGTGTGTGTGTGTGTGTGTGTGTGTGTGTGTGCGTGCATGCGTGCTGTCTGTTTATATGTAAACAGTTTTTATGCTATACATAATATTGTATTTTTAAGGTTTTTAATCTTTGTAAACTAAACTGCCCAAAGAGCTTCAGCTATTGGGCGGTATAGAAATGTAATAAATGAATTGAAATGAAAATGAAACTGTTCTACCAAAACGTTTGTACAGAAAGAAACTGAGTGGCTGAAAATCAGGACTTTTCTTTCTCACTGGCTTTACTGGAAGGATGGAGACACATTTTTCAGATGTGGATTCTGCAAGTGACTAAAAATGATATTAAGTTGAATATATCTAGCTGGAAGCAGCTCCTGCTTTGAATTTGATATTTAGAATTGCCTGCTATGGTGTAATGAGAAACTCCTGCGTTTCCCTAACACCAGCTCTGCTCAAATACCATCTGAAGCAAACTGCATCTGAGTCACCACCTTCAGCGGCACAAATGAGGCAGGTTGGAGGCTTTGAATCCATATCCCGTCTGTTACCCAGTGATGGTTTCTATAGTGATTAATGATCAGAGAAGCAAGTTTTGGTTTATTTAACCACATGTTTCCAATGTAACATACCAAGTGGGGAAACCACTCATCTTTTTAGATTATTAGGATGACAGATCCTAATCACCCTAATTGAGAACATCTTACAGAAATCAGTGTTCCTGTGAACACTTGAAGGACTTCATTATTATTGCTATTTATTTATAGAGAGCCACAGGGCTAGAATCAAGGGTAGAAATGCTTGGGTACCTGCCAAGGGCCCACACCCCAGCAGGGGCCCAGTGACAAGACCCCTGGAGTTGTTCTGTCAAGTGGTAGGATTGATGAGAAAGGGAATGAGGAGCAAGAGTAGCTAGTGACAATGGTGCTTAGAAGGTAGAGGGGTCCCACTGAGTGTGTCTTGCCCAAGGGCCCTGAAAAACCTGGAGCAGGCACTGCCACCAATGTATGTGGGGTTGGATCCTGCTCTTGTTCCGTCAGTGGGAGCAGACCCTGAGCAGATTTCGCTCAGAACATTCCACTGGCGGAAGGGGGGGGAGGTGATCCTCGCCAATTCCCCCTCCCTCTCTAACCCCAGCATCACCTCCCCCACTGTTCCAGGGGGTCCCCCAACCCTCTGGAGCAGATTTTTGGGGTGAATACAGGACTGCAGGGGGAATCAACAAAGATTCCCCCATTGGACCAGAAGTCTCCTGCAGACGGAAGACGCCCCTCTGTCTGTAGGAGGCTTCTGCTGGATCTAACCCATAGTACTTTATAGACTTTTCAAAAGCAAGTATGAAAGCTTGCCACCCCAAGGAGAGTGGGGGCTTCTATATTTATAATGATAAGGCCATAGCTCTTGATGCTGTAGTAACTGCTGGTTTTCTAGTGATTACTACAGCAAGGAACATAGTAGCTCCATGATAGACCGCATGCCTTGTGTGCAGAAGGGTCCAGGTTAAAGGGATCAAGACGCAGGTGATGGGAAAGACCTCTTCTGGAAATCCTAGAGAGCTACTATCAGTCAGGCTACGGGGCTAAATGGATGAAGTCTGACCTTATATAAGGCAATTTCCTTTGTTCCTAAAACTCTCTAAGGTATAATAAAATTGGGGCTGGCTTTCACACCAGGATAGATGGTATTGCACAAATGCCTCCCTATGTAAAACCTAAGGCTGTACAGTCTCTGCAGGTGAGCTGCAGCACCTCCTCGTCATGAAAATGTTAACTGGCCCCTGGATAGGACTGTACCACTTCAATTGTCATGTTTGGGGAGAGTTCACGTATTTGAAAACACATTCTCTCTGAGGTGGCAAGTTTGGGCGTGAAAGTACTATACCACATCAGTGAGCTTTTGACCTAGCGCATGGATAAGGGACAAAGCTTTCCCTGGACCCTGAGCTTCTCCCTCTCTGGTACTTTTAGTCGAATCCCCTTTCCCATCCTGATGTTCAGAATAACTGCTAGTTACAGCAGCTGGAAAGGGGCTGGATGAAAGGACCAAGGAAGGAATGTGTGGGAGAAGCTGTAGCAGCCTCATCTCTTGCTTACTCACTCAATAGTTAAGGTTGCAACTTGGCAATCCTAGTGCAATCTGCACAGGGTGGCCATTTTTGCATTGCCAAAAAAGAAATGCAAACAAGAGGGCAAAAGAGGACAGAGTTGCATAAAAATGGCATGTGCTAATTTTATTTATAGATGCGCATTTAGAAACAGAAATTTAAAATAATTTTAAATATTTATATTTATTTACAGCAGTTTTATCTCACTCTTCAGCCAAAAAAGGCTCCCAGAGTGGCTTACAAAGATTAGTATTAGATAGCCCCTGCACTCAGGCTTACAATCTAAAAGACATGACACAAAAGGAAAAGGGATTGGGAGGGAGGAGGAAGAAAGCAAAACTCAGGCCCAGTTCTTAGTTACAATAGAAGTGCAATACATCTCATCATAGTGGGGAAGACAGTGAGCAGGTGACCTGTTGCTCTCTCCCTTCTGATGGTTCTTTATCTTTAAACCAGATATGGACTGAACAGCCCTTCAAACAGTATACACCAGTGATGGCGAACCTATGGCACGGGGGCCGCAGCTGGCACGCAGGGACCTCTCTGTGGGCACTCGAGCCACTGGTCACCAGATCGCGAAAAGACCGTCCCCTTCTGCAAAACACCAATGATCTTGTTCTTTCTCACAGTGTGGAACAGAATGATTTTATTCTAGAATTCCTGTTACGGAATTCTTTTCTACATTGTTATCACATTTAAAAGATTTTGAAGAATGAGGCACAGAGCATGGCTTGGATGTAAAGCCCTAACAGTTGACCTGAGTGCTGCATGTGTTGCTCTCAAACTAACGGAGTATGAGCCAAGGTTTGACAAATTATCAGCATGCATGCAATAGCAAAAATCACATTAATTGTGCAAAAGCATGCCCAATGCAAACTTTTACCTAATGCAGTGTTGCAGTCCAGACATAAAGTGTTTTAAAATGTGTAAAGCACGTTTAGTTTTCTTGTTGATTTTGCTCATCCTAGTAAGGTTGACTTTGACTTTTACTAATCCGACACCTGTAGAAGCAGGGAAAGGACCCGGGGTAAAGCTTGGCCCCATACAATTTCAGTCTGGCATATAATCACATTACAAGTTGAGAAGCCCTTATCCAAAATACATGTGCTTAATTATTTTAAAAGTGTTGTATAAATTCCCTTCAGTCTATGTGTGCCAATGTAGTACTATAATAATTTTTTTGAGTTGATTTTTTTTAACAAAAACTGTTTGTATCATTGAAAGCTCTGTTATTGGTGTTTTTCTTTAAAGACAAAAGATGCTAATTAGTTCGGACAACTGTATGAGTTGTTTTTCTAAACTAAAACCTCGGTATTCAGGTTTAATTGCAGTGCTGGCACTTTGAAATAAATAAGTTGGTTTTGTGTTGCAGTTTGGGCACTCGGGCTCAAAAAGGTTCGCCATCACCGGTATACACTTTCAGAGTCCTATCGTCTAACAGCCCATAAAGTAGAGGATTGTCCTCTGTGAAGTAAGACACATGGCCACCCTAAATCTGCACCTCGTCTTGGATAGTGTGCCTGATTTAGGCCTTTACTTGTGTCTGTTGTCCTGACAGAAGGCAGCATGTCACTCACTAGGTACTGACTTTTCTGAGGTGCATTAATGTGGAGAGTGCATTAATGAGAAGCTATTGCTATTGGACAAACATGTAAAAACCGTCGGTAAATACCCAAGGTGAGTCATGTTTACACGACTTCATATGCAAAGCTTTTAAGATGTTGATGGCATATAAAACTGTGACTTTTTCCGATATACCTCTGAATATGAGAGAGTAATAAATAACAGTGGAGTAATAAAAGTGTCTTCCTTATGGGATGCCCATTGGCATCTGTTTGGCCACTGGTGAGAAGCAGGATGCTGTTGGTCTGATCCAGCAAGGCTGCTGTTATATTTTTGGAAACAAAAGTAAACCGTGAAAGCTGGGTGAGGTCACGGCTTTTCTGAAAGGCAGTTACTTCAAATCAAGTAACATTGTGTGTTTCTATATTTGAGGAAAAACTAATAAAGTGTACCTGGACAGTGATTTACATAGGAAAATGAATCAGCGAGATCAAAGGAATGGCTTTAACTTTCCAATGAGACACAATCCCTCCCTCCCTACTGTTGATACACTAATTGTATCAGACAAACAGATCAAGGGCACTCTCCCCCCATATCAAATCGGCTTCCCCTCAAAGGGGTGCAGCTGCCTAAAAATACACAAGACCAGTCACATTGGATAAATATCACAGGCCCAACAGAAGACTGTTTGATGTTATATCGCCAGTAGATTTATTTCAAAGTGTTCTTGGGACAAATCTACATGTTGTGCGATTATACAAATTAATACGGTATCTTCCTCTCTTCCACCCACCCTGGCCAAGTCCAATATATGGTACTAACAGCATTGCAAGAAAAATGAAAAATAGATAGCTTCAAGGCATATAGAAAAACACATTTTCTCCTCACTTGTTAGCTTGGCATGGGGAGATTAGAAGGGTGATGTTCTTTCAGATCACCTGAGGCATTCAGAAGCATCCACACTTCTTCCTTCCTTTGTCCATGACCATAATGCATCAACTGAGAGATTCAAGAAAGTAGCTTCAGCCCTACCAGTTTCTCTGGAAACTGAAGAAAACCTTAACTTTGACTACTGCTCAGAATAGTGAACAAGATAAAAAGGTCTCTTGAGGTAAATGAGCAGGGGAGGGGAGAGGGAGAAAAATGAGACATGTGAGGCAAAATCATAAGTGCTTTGTAGTTGCTGAGAACATGGTCAGGATTATGTTTTACATGATAGGCAGTATAGAAATGTTTGAAAATGAATAAAAATAAATACATTATTAGCTCTTCTGAGACTTGGCCCCAAATGTTGGTTATTGTTCTCCATGCACCATTCTTTTTTTGTAGACCAAACTTAAGGTTAACCTAGCATTAGGTTCATAGATCCTTGTCAATGAACAGCAGGGCCAAGAAAGTTTGCTGGGGTAACTATGTTGCATTTGCAACAACTGGCATATTGGTGGAGACTGAGTTTGCAGAAGCATTCTGACTGCTTTCATCAAACTTGTCACAAAAATAGGCTCCCTAAAAAAATAGTAAGGTTAAAATAATTCAGAAGCCAGGACTAGCACCAAGCTGTGAGCAGCCCAATAGGAACCCCAGAATACTACTCTCTTTCAAAAAGGCCCAAGGCTGACCTGGGGTCTGCTTCTCAGGAAGGAAATCAGTTGCCTAGCAACCACTTTCCTCCTTTTTCAGCTGGGAAACCTGCAGCCATACCAGCTGGAGTCAAGAGAATGGACCAGAAGGACCTATACCACAAAATTCCAAGGCCAAGTGAGGTGAATGCTGAGAGCTCCTTTAAAATCTAGCACGAGGTCAGTTAAGTGCACGTGTTACCAAGTAAATGTGAAGAACTCTGTATACTTGTATGATATCTTTTGAAAATGCCAGACTTCATAAAATGTATACACATGACTATAAATGCCTGCACATGCAATTAAATTGGTGCACCTTGATGGCAGAGTGACTGGGTTCATACAACATGCTAAGCCACAGTGACTACAGTAAACCCTAGAACAAGCCATCGATTTGAAGGGTGGCTTTGAAGCCATGGCTAAGAAACACTGACTGGGTTCGCACAACCCGCTAAGCCATGATGCGAACCCAGTCAAGTGTGTTCCTTAGCCATGGCTTCGAAGCCAACCTTTGAAACCATGGCTTGTTCTAGGGTTTACTGTAGTCACTGTGGCTTAGTGTGTTGTGCGAACCCAGCTCTGGCAAAAACTACCTTTCCAAAGAAAGGGCAGATTTCTTCACTCTGTAGGGCCACTGAGTCATGATCTACTACTACCAACATTTTCAACTGTGAAGGTTCCAGTACGTGTCCTGGCTTCTATAATAGGTTTGATGTATCCATCAAGATTCCATACCAAAGAACAGCTACCCCCTCTGGAAATTGTACCAGATACGGTATTGCATATATGCCATATATGGTGGTGCCAGCTAATCGGAGGACAGCAGAGGTGCAATTCGTTATTGGAAGAAGTGGACTTATCAGTATTCAGTATAACTTGATTGTACTTGTTACATGACAACATTGTGAGCCCAGTTTCGGCCAATGGGCAGAAGCAGTTTTAAGTGAGCTTGGCAGTTTTGGAGATGCGATGGGAGAGATGCCGTAAGGGATGATTTGCAGTAAGAGATGCAGAGATCCACTTGGGAGGATTACGGGCAGGAGGAGCTTGGAGGCGATCTTCAGCTCCCCTCTGCTCCCACCCTGCAAATCAGCTAAACAGCCGATTTTGGCCATCTAGCTGTGGCACTTCAGATGGGGAGGGAAGGAGGCTGGAGCACTGCCAGGATATGTTGTATCCTGGCAGCCCAGGTCTCCTTCCCTCCCTCCAGAATGCCCACTTCACCCATTCTCCGAGGTCACTCTTACTACCTTGGAGACACAGCTGGCGTGGTTCTTTCTGTGCCAGCTGCAAGTGGTGGGGGAAATGGGATCCAAGGGTGGATCCCCAGTCTGTGGTCGGAGCGGTTTTTCTGACCTCAGATCTGGGAATCTGAAGCATCCTATGGCCCTTCTCCAACCTTGGGTCCCCAGATGTTTTTGGCCTACAACTCCCAGCATGCCCCAGCCAGCATAGCTAGATGGATGAGGCATGCTGGGAGTTGTAGGCCAAAAACATCTGGGGACCCAAGGTTGGAGAACACTGCTCTAGACGCTGTCTAGCGGGCATAGGAGTGCTAGTGCCGGCTACAAAACTTCCACAGAATCCATATTCTGGTATCTTCTCCAGGCAGTAAAATGGTATCTTGGAAAAATCGCCTGGAATGCTAACTTCTAAGCTATCCAATCCAAACAAGTTCACAAGTCACATTAGATCAGAGGAGATTAATGCAGTAAGCCACAAAACTTACACAGATTCTGTGTTCCAGTACCACTGCAGGCTGTTCTTCCAGAACACTGTTTATTGCCTGGAATGCAGAATCTGTAGAGGTTATGTGGCTTTACTGCATCATTCCCATCTAGTCTTTTGTGGCTGGTGAGTTGAATTGGTTTGGCTTTCTTGGAAGTTGGCATTCCAAGTGGTTTTCAAAGTTTTTTTAAAAAAATGTCAGAACAGATAGTAGAACATGGTATCTGTGGACAATTTGTAGCTTACTGCATCACTCCCATCTGGTCTAATGTAGACTTGTGAATTTGTTTTACTTGGATATTTAATTATTTATTTATTATATTTATCTTTTTTTCCTACAAGGAACCCATGGCTGCTTACACAATCCTCCTCTCCATTTTATTCTCACACCCCTGTGAGGTAGGTTAGGCTGAGAGTCAGTGTCTGGCCCAAAGTCACCCAGGGAGCTTCATAGCCGAGTGCTACTAGAACCCAGATTTCCCGAGTCCAGGTCCAACACTCTTAACCACTATGCCACACTGGCTCTGGATACTTTGGAAGTTGGCCTTGTTCGGCCCATTTTTATGAATACCCTTTATTGCCTGGAAGTGAGTGGCATGTGGTTTCTGTGGACACTTTGTGGCTTATTGCATCAATCCTGTCAAGTCACGTGCAGCTGGTGGATTTGGTTTGGCTAGCTCAGAAACTTCTGTTTCTGGGCCATTCTGTTCTGTTCCGGTTCACTTCTGGGCATTTACGGATTAACAGAAGTCAGGGCCGGCGCTATCACTAGGCAGACTAGGCGGCTGCCTAGAGCGCATGGCTAAAGGGAGCGCAGAAAAGCTCCGCTCCTGGACCAACAGACACACGCCGCTCGGATCGCTCTGCGCCCCTTTAACCGGACAGCCAATTGCCCGGTGTGGCGGTGGCACAGCCACCACACTGCTGCTCGCCAGGGCCGCCCATTCCCAAAGCCGCCCGGCTCGCCCGACTCATTCACGTGGCTCTCGGGCTGGAGCGCAGCGGCAGCCGAAGCGGAGCCGGAGAAGGGTGGGGGAAACAAAAGGCAGCTGTCAAAGGGGAAAGAGACACGTTCGGCGGCCCAGCCTGGCGGGAGCAGGTGAGTGGCGGGCAGCGGAAGGGGGCGCCCACCTCAGCCGCCTCTCGTAATGGCGAAGGTTGCCGAGAAGTTGCCGGGAGACCAGCCTGGTACTTGGCTTCCTGTAGCCAGGTTGGGTTCCGGTGCCCGGTACAAGCAAGCGGGAGTCGTTCTTCCCGAGGCTGCTCGGCGAGGGGGACTCCGGGTTGTCATGCTGGCGGCAGCGGCAGCGGCGTGCGAGGCTCCGAGGGGCTCTCCACAGACCGGGGGAAGGACAGCGGGCACGCCGGGGGCGGGCATTCCCCAGATAAAGTGAAGCTCAAGAGAAGGAAGGAAAAAAATAGCTATTGAGTCAGTGGTGGGGTTTGGGGTGGCGGGGAATATAACTCGTCGTTAGGCGTTGAGAGGTTGGCAAGCGGCAGTCGACTTACAAAGAAGCCCTGTTTTTGCAGAAGAGTTGAAGCCGCTGCCAGCCCCGGGAGGAGCCTCTCTCTCCATACAAAGCTGGGGATGGAGTGGAACCCTCGTCGCCTATTCCTTGGCTTGCCAACTTGGTGTTAAAAAAAAATCCCTGACCAGTGGGTGGAGCTGTGTGAGTCTTTGCTAGGTCAGGGGCAGAGACCGGCAGGTTTTGGTGCATGGGGGCTGGCGTGTGTGTGTGTGTGTGTGTGTGTGTGTGTGTGTGTGTGAAGGACTGGATGTGGAGTCAGAAAGAGTGAAAAGTACCACTGCCACTTGGCTCAAAAATACCCCACGTAGTCAGCTAACTACCTGATACCAAACTGGAGGCAAAAGCACCGGCATGGGCAGGTAAAATACTTGACAGCTGGAGGCAGCTCTACCTAGGCCACTGGCAACAGACGTTGCCTTGCTTGCTTGGCCTTAATGTTGAAAGGTTAACCCTGCTGGATGTTCTTAAACTCAAAGGCTAGCTATTGGGTTCTTATTTATTTGCTACTTCTTTTGCGGCAGAGCAGTATTTTCCAAACTTTTTGAACTCTGGGCCTCTTCCACACTTATTCTACTTTCTGAGCCCCCCTCCCACCACTAATCCCAGCCATCTTTTTGGCAGGCAAGTACACACAATCCTTACACACAGCCATACGTGTAGCCCATTGCTGTGTACCAATCTCTAGACAGGGCACTAATCCATTCCTAGTGTTAGGAGATGACTGGCACAGGGCATCTCAGGGCCAAGCTACATGTGAAGTGAATCACGTGTTTAAATGGGTGTGCTTAACCAGGCTGCTTTTATTTTAGAGTAAAAGCAGGCAGGCAGTCGAGATTGGGGCCTTGCACAAGTTTTCTGCTGAATATTGCTCTCCCTCCTGACTGCTTTTTACCCCCTGAAGTGCAGTTCATGGCAAACAGCACCTTCAGGGCAAACAGTAGCTAGGTAGGGGGGCAATTTTCAGCAGGAAAGTGATGCGAGGCCGCAGGTCTGGAAACTGGGAGCAGGCTGCAGAGATCCTTTGCAATGGGTGGGGGGGGGGGCTTTGCTTGTCCTGTGCACGGCTCAATATTATGATAATAATTTTTTTAGGTTTTGCCAATTGACTTTTATTTCATAATGGGCATAGGGCTGGAGGGAGGGAGGGCTCAAGTGGGAGGGGGGGCGCTAAATATCTGATCTTGCCTAGGGCACCAAACTGCCTTGCAGAAGTATAATACTGGATGGATTTCAGCCCTTAATTATTCTTCTTTAGTGTCTCTACCATACCCCACTGTTTGTGGCATCAGTTCTATTAACAAAGGGCGGTTCCGGCGAGTACAGCATCCCAAAGGCAGGAGGGGGAAGGGCTTGTATCCAATTCTACCCTTTGTAGAATTGGGCGCGTGCCCACTAAAGCCGAGCATAGGATCGGGCTGAAGGCACGTTTCTAGGCTTCCGCTTGAGTACCATTTCCTGGTAGAAAAAAGAGGGGTGTAAATTCGAGCAATCAATAAATAGGATCACGGACTTAATACCACGGTGCATGCTGCTGGGGAAGAAAGCATATCTAAGGTAAGGGGTGGGGTGGGGAAACTTAAATCAATTTTTAACTATTAGGAAATGATATGCTAAAATAAAGGTAAGATACGCTAGAAGAATGGGGGGGGCGATGAATAGGGAGACAGATCCAGCCCCAGATGGAGCAAAAAAAAAAAAAAAAGAAGCAGCAACAGCAATGTGCGGGTCCCTGGGAGAAATCGCCTACCCCCCACCCCACCCCACCCCTCCCCTCAGCCGAACACGTGGGTCTGGCACGCAGCCAAGCGTGTGCCCGCTCCTCGGCAACCGTGGGAAAGAAGAGGAAGCACTTTTGGCGCGCTTCTCGCCGCCGAAGCCGAAGCCTCCGCAGGCAGCCCGGCGAGGCCCCGCCCCCTCTCCTTCCCCCGCCCCCGCAGTCCGGCGTCCCAACCCCGGCTCCTCGGCCGCCAATGTCGGGAGGAAAAGGGGGCGGGGCCAGCCGCTCGAACGGCCCCCCCCTCGCCCCGCCCCGCCCCCTCCTCCCTCGCGACCGCGGTGACGTCCGCGGGAGAGTTGCGATCGGCGTGCGCGCGCGCGCGGCTAGCGACCTCCCCTCCGCCTGCGCAATAACGCGGCGTCGTGAGTCTCGGCCGTGAGGCGGCAGCGGAGGAGGCGGAGAAAGAGTTGGCCGCGGTGGCGGCGCCGCTAGGAGCCGGGGGGATGGAGCAGCCGCCCCTGCCGCCTCCGCCGCCGCTCCTGCCGCCCCCCCTGCCGCAGGAGTCGCTGGGGCGCCGCCTCCCCCGACTCCCTCAGCCGGTAAGTGCCCGAGGCCAGCTCCTTCCCTAACCCTGCTCTTTCTGCCCTCCCCCGCCTCAGTGCCTCGGCAGCCTCCCTCCAGGGCCCGGCTCCCCTCACGGAAGGAGCAGGGGCCCTTCCTCGCCTCCTCGCGAGGACCTTATCCCCGGCCGGGGCTGCTTCCTTCCGCGTGGCCTCTTCTTCTTCTCCCGCCAGTTGGCCGGTTCTCGTGTTGCCTGCCTGTGTTGTTGTTCCCCTCTTCAGAATGATACCAGAAATCCTAGTATATATGTGAATATAGACCAGCCGTCGTTTAACTGAAATATGTTTTGCCTTCCTCCCGCCATCACGTGGCCCTTCCCGACTGAACTGACCCCCCCTCTCGTTCCCTCAAAACTCTGGGGCAGGATTGTCTCTTACTTTGCCTGTCTCCACCACCACCGCCATCGCCATCCCCGCTTTCGAAGCGTCGTCTTCTGAGTAGGGGGCTAACCTCTGCCCCGAAATTCATCACATCCGTGGGAGCAGTAGTGGGGTGGCTGTGCTGGAATAAATTATGGAAGAGAGTTTACGTACATTCTCAAGTTACATCTCCTTGGTGGTGTTGGGTGCTGTTTTGAGGCTGCTTTGCAGTTGCATCCTACAGCCTTCCCCAACCTGGAGTTGATGTTTTGAACTTCAACTCCCATCTGCTTCAGCCAGCATGGCCAGTGGTCAGGAATGCTGGGAGTTGTAGTCCAAAACATCCGGAGGGCACCAGATTCGGGAAGGCTGGCCATACTGCATAGGTTGTGAGATAGCACTGTCCCATGTTTTTGTTAAGTAACACACCAAAATAGTATGTTCCAGCCCAGGTGGGCTCTTCTAAGTGTCGCCCGCCCATATTCCTTCTGAGCCGGCTTTCCAGCATGACACCATCACAAGAGTAAGCAGATGCGGAGGAAGGCATGGGGTGAAGCTGCGTCTGTAAGGTGGTTGGTATTGCAGAAGCCTGTTCTCGGCAGTGGCTGCCCTTTTCAATCCTAGTCTATTTTTCAACAGCATTGTTTCATAGATTGTTGAGGGTCTCCTGCTGAGGAGAGGGTCTTCCTTCTACTGAGTTCTTGGTTGTGTGTTTCTGTGTTATTTGCAATTAGTAGAGTAGCACCTCACTTTAAAAAGCGCATTAAAATACTGATGCATCCTTGTTCTAGTTTATGAATTTGAGAAGCAATAGAATGAATAGGATTGTAGGAAGAGGAATGGACTCTGAGATTAAAATGCACCTGCATTTTAATCTGAGTGGGAGGAAGGACTGTGCTTTGTGGTGTATTATGGTGCAGTTGGTATTACAGATACTGGAAATAACTTGGAGGGAAGGGAGCCTTCTAAAGCAAAGTACCATCTTCGGATAGATTGATCTATCAACAGCCTATATAGGTGTGTCTTACATTTGCAGTCCATTAGGTGTGTTGGTGATGTGGAAGTCCTTAGCATCCTTCTTGATGCCAGTGATTTGGCTGGGGTGGATTACTCTTTTGTAAACTTCCTATTCCAGTGCTGCCCAGAGTACAATTACCTCTATAGTGAAAAGAGAGAGTTTAACTGTTAAACTATCTTTCTTCCCTAATTCTCCTTTGTTTCTTTCAGAAAACCACTTCCCTATGTAATAAAATTAATGAAGGTTAATGAAGATTTGAAGTAGAATCTTAAAGAATTTTAAGAGATCTCTAACTTTGGTAGCAATTAAAGAATTTGATCAGAAAATATGTTGTTGGAAGACAACTTTTAAAAGGTGATGTATTTATTCATTTGGAGACAACAAACTGGATAACTATTTCTGAAGGAAATAGCTGGTATTCAACAAAGCAACCTTGTGCTAGTATTGGAAGTTATAGTCATTCTGCAGTAAACATACGTAGTTACATTTCAGTTAAAAAGTATGATCAGAAACAACTAATAATTCTAGGGAACTGCCTAGTCCAAATGCATAGTTGCCTACCTAATAAAATAAAAAGCAGAGTGGTACTGAGAGTTCTTGCTACATAAGCACCTGATGGTTTCTTATAGATACCCATTTTCATCAGATTCTGGAACTTAAAACTGTAGCTTTCCTATTCTGGCAGAACTCCCTATCATTTTGTACTTTAATATGATCCTGGTCTCAGTTGGCATTATGTAACCGAACATCAGAAATGCATGCAATAGTAAACTACTCAGGTTGAGCAAAATTACTAGCTATATAAATTCCATAAAAAGGTGGAATGCTAAATTAAAGTTCCTGGTGGCCATGAATTTCCTTGAAGGCCTCCAGATGCTCAGCATCTCAGCTCCAGTAATCAGTCAAAATGGAATTGATGATTTATACGGAGTTGTAGTTGTAGGGAAAATAAGCTAAACATCATAAAAACCCTTTTTTCACATTTCCTTTAGTCTTGATGGCTTCTATAGATTGCCTTTGGGTGGTTGCTTTGTTTCCCTATAATGTCTCTGATGTGACTGCTCTCCTGTAGGAGGAAAGTGATGCAGCAGTCTGTTGAAACAACCCAAAATGGATGGGTATTTATTTATTTCATTTTTATACCGCCCAATAGCCGAAGCTCTCTGGGCGGTTTACAACAATTAACAAGACAGTCCCTGCCCGCAGGCTTACAATCTAAAAAGACACGACACACAAGGAAAAAGGAATGGGGAGGGAAGAAGGGGGAATATTAATTATTACTTCTGTAATTCTCTGTGTCTCAAGAAGCTCCAGCCTCCTCCTCCTTCCCCACAGGGCTGTAGATGTCAGTTAGCCCTGTGGGGGGGGGGGGCAGTCCAACTGGAGCAGGCCCTGATGTTCCCTCCGCCTGCTCCAGCCTCCGTCGTTCCTTCTTCCCCACAGGGCTGTAGATGTCAGTTAGCCTTGGGGGCGGGGGGGGCAGTCCAACTGGAGCAGGCCCTGCCAAAGAGCCAAACCATACATTGGGCCAGTTCCTACAACATGGCTGGGCCATTGTGGGTAATTTAACCTACAGTGAGCTGTGGTGTGTGCAACTGACATTTTGAATAGGCAACCCCTGATCAGGGTGACTGGGTGTTGCGCTGTGTTGGGTGAACCCAGCAACCATGTGTTATTCAAGGGTTAAACAACCCTTGCATAACCCTATTACTTATTGAGGGTTATTTAACCCTTGAATAACTGGTGGTTGCCAGGTTCACACAACACGGTGCAACCCCTGACCACCACCACCCGATAGGGGTTTGCATATTCAAAATGGCAGCTGCACACACGGCTCATCGTGTGATAACCCATGATAACCTGCCATGTCATGTGAACCGATTCACCATGTTAACTACATGGTACTTGTATCTCCCTCTTTAAAAAAAGAAAGAGTGAGGTGGTCCTATTCTTGATTGGGGAGTCTGAGTAGAGTTTAACCCCTTTCCCCTGTGCTGTGGTCCTGATTATTAAAATTGTGGGGGGGGGGCACACACACATACTGTTTGCCCTGTTAGGAAAGCAATAATAAGGCAATAAAACACAATGTAAAATCTAAAAGAAACAGAGGTCACAGAGGCAGTGGCCCGGTTTGCATATCACGGCAGCAAATTATGGGTTATTTAAATTGTGGGTTGTATACAGGCCACTGCCACTTACATAAACAACCTCAGATCAGCACAATTCGAGGTTGTGGGTGTGACGTGTGGACCTGGATTGCTGGGTTGTTTGGGGGCTAAATGAACCAACAGTTAATTCATGGTTTATTGTTGGGTTAACAGCTGGGTTGATTAGCCCCTCAACAACCCAGCTGTCTGGGTTCACACATCATACTGAAAACCGCCAATCACACCGATTAGAAGTTCTTTACAGTAAGTGGAAGCTGTTTGTGTGGGGTGTGCATCCCAGCAAATCATGGATTAACTAATTAATTTTTATTTATTTTATTTATTTATTATATTTTTGAATCGCCCATCTGGCCAGACATCCGGCGGCCACTCTTAACCCACTATTTGCCACTGCACCATGCAGACTGGATCAGTATGACACTGGATACCAGCTGCTTAGAGCAACAGGAGGAGTGTGTTATTGCCTTCATATTGTGCTTGTGAGGTTCCTAGTTAGCCACTGTGGGATGCTGTGCCACTGTGCTACATAGGTCCAGTAGGGTTGCTCTTATTCATAATGAGACATATTCCATAAGAAGAGCCATGTTACATCAGTCCAAAGGCCTACCTACACGTAGTCCAGCATTCTGTTTACACAGTGTCCAACCAGATGCCTATAGGAACCCCACAACAGGGCATGTATGTAATAGCACCTTCTCAGTCTTGTTACCTGGCAACAGCAGGGGCATACTACCTCTGACACTGGAGGTAATATATAGCCATCATGATTAGTAGACATTGATAGCTTTATCTTTCATGATAATTTAGCCATGGGACTAAATTCCAAGTAAACATGTGTAGGATCCAGCTGTAATGGAAGTTTCTGCATTGCTCAGAGGTTTCATGGTGAAATCTGAAATGTTTAACCCCATTAATAAGATTCAGGGATGTTAAAGAGTCCTTGGTCTCGAGTCACGAGTCGAGTCACGAGTCTTTGGACTCGAGTCCGAGTCCGAGTCCTTGGTCCAAAATGGTGACTCACGAGTCACGAGTCATGAGTCACTCCCAAAGCTGACTCCACGAGTCCCTATTAAAATCAATGGGGGGTTTTCCCAACAAAATAAGGCTACTTCACACTCAGAGCAGCCACACAGAGTAATCTCAGGTCCTTCTTCTGCTTCTCCCAAGTACGCAACACATCAATCAAAATAAATCTTGACACACTGTTGGGGCTGCACTCCTGGTAGCCGTCCATAGTGGCCGAGCAGCGGCACACCTCGCTTCCATGTGCTCTTCGCCGGCAACCACACTCCTCTCCACTCCTTCTGGCACAGCCCAGGGATGTTGAAGAGTCCTTGGTCTCGAGTCCCGAGTCGAGTCTCGAGTCCCATTAAAAATATTGGGACTCGAGTCCGAGTCGAGTCAGAGGGGGGACTCAGTCCGACTCACGAGTCGAGTCCTCGAGTCCGAGTCCCCATCCCTGATAAGATTAGGATTAGGATGTGGAATATTTCATTTATCTTCATGCCATCATAGCTGTTCTCAAGCTACTATTGGCAACACAACCTTAGCTGTTGGAAAGCAATAGCAAATCTTGCAATACTAGGAGTAACAAAAAAACAAAATGGTACATAGAAGGCATGCATTGGTTTTCTGGCCACCAGTAGTATATTTCTATATTTATTACACAACTTGTAATATGTAATTGGTGTTAAGACAAAAACACAAGGCCTAGAAAACTTTCATTGCTTCTCCTTTTTGTAAATCACCCAAAGTTGCCTGGATTTGGATTATAAATGCCTTCTGCGACAGTTTCTCCCTTGACTTGGCCAATCATCATCATCATCATCAGGCGATCACTCGTGACCGAGTAAGATTGTCTTCCGGGATAAAAGGAGGAAATTCTAAAGAAGATTGTGTAGACTCTAGCGATGGGTCCGTAAGTGACTGTGGAGGCCAATTCTAGATCCACACAGCTTCCCACAGTGAGGACACAGGTTACCAGATAGAAGATGGTCCTGTAAAGGGTTCATTTGACGTGCTTTTCGCTTAGCACGTTTCTCCCTTTCACCTTGCACTCGGGCTTCTTCAAAGTCCATGGAACCTTTGTGAAAGGCCAACCTCCATTTAGATCGTTCATGGGCCAGAGCTTCCCAGTTTTCGATGTTTATATTGCATTTTTTTAGATTAGCCTTATGAACATCTTTAAACCTCTTATATTGACCACCGATATTCCGCTTTCCATCCTTGAGTTGGGAGTAAAGTAACTGCTTTGGGAGACGGCAGTCAGGCATTCGAACAACATGACCGGTCCACTGAAGTTGGCGTTGAAGGATCATTTTTTCAATGCTAGTAGTCTTTGCTTCTTCCAGTACACTGACATTTGTTCGCCTATCTTCCCAAGTAATTTGCAGGATTTTCCGGAGGCAACGTTGATGAAACCTTTCAAGGAGGTGGAAGTGACGTTTATAGATAGTCCATGTTTCGCAGGCATACAATAAAGTTGGTAATACAATGGCTTCATAAACCAGTGTTTTGGTCTTCTTACAAATATCCTGATCCTCGAACACTCTATGTTTCATTCGAGAAAATGCGGCACTTGCGGAGCTCAGACGATGCTGGATTTCACTGTCGATGTTAGCTGTAACAGAAAGATAGCTGCCAAGATAGAGAAAATGATCGACATTTTCCAGTATTGTCCCGCCAAGCTGGATAGATGGCATCACCAAAGGATTGGCTTGCACTTGCTGATGAAGCACTTTGGTTTTTTTTATGTTAAGTGAGAGACCAAGTTTTTCGTATGCTTCTGCAAAAGCATTTAGGATAGTTTGGAGATCATCCTCTGAATGTGCGGAGACCACATTATCATCAGCATACTGAAGTTCCACAACGGAGGAACTTGTAATTACCTTACTTTTTGCTTTCAGCCTGCTGAGATTAAAAAGCTTTCCATCTGTTCGATATATAATTCCCACACCGGTGGGAAGTTTCCCCTCGACAAGATGGGACTCGAGACTCGACTCGGGACTCGAGACCAAGGACTCTTCAACATCCCTGGGCTGTGCCAGAAGGAGTGGAGAGGAGTGTGGTTGCCGGCGAAGAGCACATGGAAGCGAGGTGTGCCGCTGCTCGGCCACTATGGACGGCTACCAGGAGTGCAGCCCCAACAGTGTGTCAAGATTTATTTTGATTGATGTGTTGCGTACTTGGGAGAAGCAGAAGAAGGACCTGAGATTACTCTGTGTGGCTGCTCTGAGTGTGAAGTAGCCTTATTTTGTTGGGAAAACCCCCCATTGATTTTAATAGGGACTCGTGGAGTCAGCTTTGGGAGTGACTCATGACTCGTGACTCGTGAGTCACCATTTTGGACCAAGGACTCGGACTCGAGACTCGGGTCCAAAGACTCGTGACTCGACTCGTGACTCGAGACCAAGGACTCTTTAACATCCCTGCATCTCTGTATATATAGGAAAGAGGAAGACACCCATACTTAGTTTGTTCTTACACCCGTTTATATTTAAAGCAAAACTTTAATTTTGAAAACTTCATTGCAGCAAGGTAGCAATTTCTAATGTTTTTAGGAAATATGTCTTAATATTTGATCTGATCTTGTGAGTTCCTAAATGCGGTCTCCACTGATGTTTAAATTTGTTACACTTGACAACTAGGTTACAGTAGTTCAGTTCCTACATCTCAGGTCTGTCAATAAAGAGAGAGGCTAGAAGATTTGATTAATGGAAGCCTTATATGTACTGTAATTGCTTTCTTTCCCTTCCTAGGTTTTGCCTTCCTCTAGCAGAGCAGAGACTAGGGCACTGAAAGAAAAATGGTGTGGAGATAGAATGTGATATGACAGCTTTTTTCCCTCAGAAGGGGTGCCAAAAACGCCTAATGACACGTGGTTGTTTCTAAATACAAATAGCTAAAACGTAAAGAACATTGGAGATGAAATTAGTTGAATATGCACATGTGCACTGAAGCATTGCAATTCTGGTGCTTGCATAATACTGAGTAAACTGACCTCACTTCAACTTAGTACAGACATTTCTCAAGGATTTTTTTTAAAACAGTGGCTTTCTGTAAATATAAATATTCTTATCATTATTTCTCTTGTGTGGCAGGTGGTGTGTTGCGTATTTAGAGCTTGGGATATTGAAGCACAGTGGAGAAGTGATTTACTCCAGACAGAAGTATATCAGGGTTAACTGGGTGATATCTCATCCTACCCCTCCTGTGGAATTGTCAGCAAAAAATCCTCCTCCTTTGTATTAATAAAGTGTACTGGTTTGCTTTTGATATGTCAGAATGCTTTACAAACCTCACAGTGATCAATACTGACCAATACTCTCTTGAAATAAAACATTTTCCATTGTGTAGATGTGCTCTAATATTGAGTGTGGTATCAGTGCCCAGGATCATTTTTAAAAAATCAGGCAAAGGTACTAGTTTATTCTCTCTACACAGAACAAATACTACTATTTATTTATTTGTTAAAATATTTATATCCATCTTTTGGTCCCCAAACCCTCAAAGTAGCTAAAGAGATAAACATTAAAGCTTGGATCCAAAGGTACTGTGAGTGACAATAGGCAAGCATTGCCTCCCCTCACTTCTCCAGTGTAGTCTCCACCAGGTACCTTCCATAAATGGAATTAATGTTCTAGATTAAACCCTAAGGACAAATAAATATAAAGACACAACAGAATAAAATACTCAGCAAAAAATACAGTAGGGCAGAATTACAAATCAAACCAATTTACTCAGCCTAGATGTTTTGCTGAAAATGCAAAGTCTTTGCTGCTTGCCAAAGGGAAAACAACAATGAAGCCAGGCACTACAGCTGAGAAGAACTTGTTTGTTAGGTGATAGTCACTGAGGTATTAAAGATTCCTTAAAGTATGGACACTGCTTGCTAATTTTTCTCAGAACTCTCTGGACGCTTTAGCCTTTCCTATTTCATACTTTGGTTCTGAAGCCTACTTGTACAAACTGTTTTATTGTGGCTGAATTTTGATGAAGCTATTTGGTTCTTGAAGAGTTTTTAAATATGCTTTTTGAATCTCAGTCTGGAATGGCTCTGCAATTCAAATAGTAATGTTTGTATTTACATGTGTGAAGCAATTTATATTTAACTGTGTCTTAACCTGGGATTCAAATGGAAGATTTATTGCAGCAAATGTAATATAGTCAGGGAGCAAATGTTCTCATCATAAGCTGCTTTGCTTGGTCATCTTACTCTACAAGCATGACTGAATCTTGTTTCAGTTTTGGCTGAACGTATGCAGTATCCACATTTCAAGGCTGAGTGTATCACCTGAAGTTCTGTTAGTGGGTGTTTCCCTGCTTCCCCCTGCCTTTTCTTGAACAAATTGTTCTAAAATGAGCTTCTCCATTGTAATGACAGGTATAATTTGAATAGCTTAGGTTGGGGTAAGCAACCTGATGCCCACCGGATGTTTTGGACTACAACTCCCATAATCCCTGACCATTGGCCATCCTGAGAGCTGTCCAAAATATTACCTACACCAGATTGCCTACCCCCAGTGTAGTTAGTTTCTATGCAGTGATACTGTGTGTTAAGCTATGGACTTTGAAGAAGCCCGAGCGCAAGGTGAAAGGGAGAAACGTGCGAAAAGCATGTCAAATGAATCCTTTACAGGACCATCTTCCATCTGGTAACCTGTGTCCCTCACTGTGGGAAGCTGTGTGGATCTAGAATTGGCCTCCACAGTCACGTACGGACCCATCGCTAGAGTCTACACAATTTTTCTTTAGAATTTCCTCCTTTTAAAGTTTCCTTTTTGTAAATTTTCATCCTGGAAGACAATCTTACTCGGTCACGAGTGATCGCATGATGATGATGATAAGCTAGGACACAAGTAGTGAGGCATAACTTCTATGTTATACAAGTTTATCCATGTCCTAACACGGAACTGTATGAATCAAATTCTCGTAGGTTATTCTCCAACTTGGAATATTAAGAGGTTCTGCAGGTATGTGGTCAGCATTCAGCAAACCAAGCACCCAAGCCAAATGCTTTGTTAAACACAGAAGGTCTTTAATGTTAATCCCTTGTAATTACACTTTTTTCATGTGACATTACATGAATGCAAGGCAGGGACAGAGGCAGAGATAGGTGGTGTACCTCAATCGCCCTTCTCTAGCTCTGAGCTGGAGAGGAATGGTTTGTCCCTGACCTCATGCTGGTACAAAGCTATAGCACAAGGTCAGGGACAAGGCCTCATCTAAGGAGTATGTTCTGGTGACCACTCCTTTTTGCTTGGCTACCAAGGTCACCCAGAATTTGTTGACTCTTGGAAACGGATGCATATGAGGAATTTGAAAGCAATATGGCCTGCAGAATCTTAAATACCTTTTGAGTGTAAACTTTATTAAGAGTTTCAATATACGTATATGAAGTAACGTTTTTTAAATTGCAGCATCCTGCTGAGATGAAAGAACAACAATATACTACTTGCAACAGAATGAGATGGGAGCAATGTTGAGATTTGGAAAATTACGCTCTCAGATTGGTTGTGCAGGTGGGATTACAGCCCTAGATTTGAGGCACAGAGCTGCTTTCTACAATGTTTGATCATACTGTTTCAGGGTGGGTGAAAATCTGTTCTCAAGCTTCTACTTACAAAGTTATTTGTAGGGCTATGGTAAGAGATCCGAGGTAGCAACATGATAGGAGCTTGAGTGCAGTTTTGCTGGGTGACCAGAAGCCATTAAAATTAAATTAAAATGGGCAGCTCACTCTTCTTTTTTGAGTGAAGCTCTAACAACAAAAATGTCATCAGGACCTTTCTACCTGTATTTTGGACTTAAATGCCCACTACGATTTGTCATACTCCCTCATGTCAAAATCATGACTTTCTAAAATAGAACTCTAGAACTCTGTATGGGAGGCTTTTGCAATGACACATCAACTGTTGCCACACTTGACCTTATCAAATATAGTTGGAGGTAAATGAATGTGAACTCAAGATATTCCTTGATTAAATAACATGGATACATGATATTTGCTAACTCTGCTGTACTGATGCTTCAAGTGGAAGTGAATAGTATTTGGACTGTGTTCTTTTTCTAAATTTGATTTAATTTGTATTTCATCTTCTGCTATGGAGATTATGTATTAGTGAAGTACTGTACTTGAACATTGGGAGTTGTGTTGTCTGGGTAACAGAATTATCTGATACCAAATATCTCCACAAAGGTAAAAGGATTATTGGGGTTATTTCTTTTTAAATGAGAAGTACAGTCATGCCTTGGATTGAGAGCATAGTTTGTTCTGGAAACATGCTTGTAATCCAAAACACTCTTATATCAAAACGAAATCCCCCCCAAAAAAAATTTGTACAGAGATTTTTAATTTAAGCTGTACTACAGTACTCATATTGCAAGATGTCGCTTGTACATCAAGTAATAAATAAATAAATAAATATTTAAAAATTTGCTTGTCTTGCAAAACGCTCTCGAACCAAGTTACTTGCAATCCAAGGTATTACTGTATTTGAATGTCTACTCACTTCCTAAATAAGGTCAGTTTCTCAGTGCCTGAAAGCATAAATTATTTACCGTATATGTGAACTTAAATGTTCCCCAGAGACTTTTTTTTTTACACAGCTTTCTTAGGTGAGTTTTCCCATGAATGACTCCTTGCTTGAAGAAGTAAACCTTTCAAGGGGAAATAAGGCACACACATGTACATCAAATATGCATATGCAGGTTGTTTAGGACATCTGTCTCTTTTCTTGTTGCAAATCTGTTGGACATGGCTGCTATTGAAGAAGTGGGTATTTCATCAGTCTTGCTTAGTAAGACTTAAGTTAGGCTTAGTAAGACTTAATTTAAGTTAATCCTATGGCCCCTAGAGAGTGTCTGAGGCACCATAGGAAGCTGTGGATCTCCTCCATGCCTGTAGACAGAGCTACTAGCACGGAGGAGATCTGATTGCAGATCTTCCCTCCCCCATCCCCTCCCAGCTTCAGCTGCGACCTCATGAGAAAAGTCAGAGAGGGAGAAAAGGAGTGTACTGGTGGGCGGGGAGAGGCGAGGCTGGGATACCCAGTATTCTATAGCCTCTTCAATCCCCTCCCAGCCCACCAAAAAGTACGTAAGTCAGCTCAGAGTCCCATCTAGCTGCTTTTTGTATTTTGAACAGGAACAGAGGCGAAAACACCTCTGCCCTCCTCTCGTCCTGCCTGGCTCACGTCAGCAGGGCATAGGATAGGCAGAGGGCTCTGAGTTCAGAGCTCTCTTGTCTATCAGGAGCACAATCCATACTTTACCTTACTCTATAATTTTTAAAAATAAATACACTTTCAATTAGTACTGTAGCACTTGCTTTCTCCATATGGTTCCTTAGTTAACTGCTTGATCTGAAGATTACTCAATAAGCAGTAGTGATTGTTTTTAGTTTAGAACCAAACCAAAAAGGTTTCTTCCCCTCAGGAACTGGATAATTCCAACATAACTTTCCCAACCAAAATAAACAATGCTATTAACATAGGGTGTTATGCAAAAGTATATTCCATAATAATGGGAATTACTGCTAATTTTCGGTATGAGTCATTAATTGGCATGGTACCCATTGATGAATGTCAGTTCCATTGAAGATACAGGACGTACAGTATTTACATTATGCGGATTGTGCAAAAGAAGTCTCTAACATGTTTCAGGTGATACTTAATAATGTTATGCTTTTCTCAAGATACTGATAAAACACAAATGGCAGTTTATTTTTATCCTCTTGAATTCCTGCTTGAGTTTTGGTGAGCTTTTGCTTAGAACAAAATGCTTGGTACTTCATAGACCATTGCAAAGAGTACGATCTCCAACCTTGGTGAGTGCCAAGTTTAGGCTGCAGCATCAGGTGATAATAAAGCAAGGTATTAGTAAATTCTTCTCCTTTAAGCTAAACAAACATTCACAGCCCACAAGGAGAGGGAAAAAACAATGCCACCATTTGAAAATTAGAGCTCTTTTGACGACATCCTGAAAATGTTTAAATGCTGATGAAATCCAGTAGTTACAAGTGGGACCTGCAACAAACTATTGTAGTGTAGCCTTACCACTTAATAGGAGTGTTCCTATTCAGGGTTTCCGGCCATTCCCTTCAAGCAGGGCATTCCATTTTACCATCCTGCTCTGTTTCTATTCCAGCTGACATTCATCATTCTGTGGCTACTAAGCATGTTCAGATAATCTTGGGCTGTTCAAACTTTTTACTCCTTAGGGTGGCCTTCCCTAACCTGGTGTCCATGTATGCACAGCATAACTAGTTCTTGCTAGTGCAATGGAAAAACAGCGATTTGCTGCTGAAATTTGGCAGTGTGGTGCAAAAAGGGTGGGGTTTTTTTGCTGCTGTGCTGCTGAACTTCAGCAACAAATTGCTGCTTTTTCGTGTTGTGCTAGTAGGTAAGTGCTAGTTACATTGCAAAAGCATTGGTTTATACTAGCAGAACATAATTAGTGTTGGGACACCATTGGAATACTACCCATGGTATTTTGGACTTCAGCTTCTATCAGCTCCAGTCAGCATGGCCAGTGGTCAAGAATGTTCAGAGTTGTAGTCCAAAACATCTGGAGGTCACCAAACTGGGGAAGGCTGCCATAGGTTGGTTGTTGTTGTTTTTTTAAATACAAATCATGGAGTTTCCCCAAGCATGCTGATACCTTCCTCTTGTTTCTCAGTGGCCCCATCTTGGCTCTATTCCTGTTGGCACTTGTACCATATTTTTGGTTGGACATGAACCACCGGTAAAGATACCGCACTACTGTAATCCGTGGGGTAAAAATTAATTTGAGCTGCCTGTCAGTTGTATTCTGAGAGATGTAGCACAGGCCATTGTGTCTACTGTGTTGGTCAGCATGATTTGTATTCTGTGACACCAGCGTGGCAAAATGTGTTCAATTATTTTTATTCATAGATGCATCATAAACCAGGTTTTGGGGGCAGACTTGCTGATGCTAACCCTCATGTCCTCAACTTGGAATATAGGGCTAACTGTACAATTAGAATGTCATATTGAGTTAAAATTTGGGCCCTTTAATGAAATGCATTGCAACTTAATTTTAGCTGTACTGAGTCTTGACCAGTAATAAATTAATGTTTCAGAGATCTGGCATCGTTTAGGCTAAATTTAATTTTATAAAATATATGCAACTAGACACTTACATTTTTGTGATGTGTTAAATTCTATTCCTATCACTACCTGCTCTCTCTAAATAAGTTAATACTTCATTCTGTTGCACTCATTGCCATTCACCACTGTGTAGCTTGCTAACTTCTGTTAACAATGTTAACCCCCAGAACTATATTTGCACCTAAGGGATGCTATACAAATTCAGTATAATTTTAAGGACCTGCCCCCTTGCAAAGAAAACACTAAGCACACTAGCCTGGAAAGCACAGTGTACCCAATAGAGTGAAGGTTAGTTGTCAAGACAGGTGGGTGCAAGACTGAAATAAAATACAGCAATTGTGTTGGCTCTAACAAATCCGCATTCTGACAATTTTTTAGTATGTAGATTGTAAACACTTTTCTGCATGAAGCAGCTGTCTGTAAACCTACTCTGGCAAGACTGGTCATCGCAAATATGTCTCTGAACAAAGTGTGGAAATAAAAGCACCAATATAGGCTTGTGTGGACTGGAAATATCAATCCCTATATGCAACTTCCTAATATATGGAGAGAAACATAAGTGTTGCAGGTGGACATAAACAGGAACAAGATTGCTGGGTGGAGGGCAAGGATTAAAGCTTCTCCCTCCTCTCAGCATGTGGATCACGTTTGTCTGTGTATGGTCCCTGGCCACCCACCCAATGCCACATGTCGCCCTAAGGGCGGTAGAACCTACCCAGCCCTGATAGAGGCTTGGATCCTAAGTCGCTTCTTTTTCACGTAAGGGAAGGAACAATTTCTATCCACTCCCCCATTCACCTTCAGCCCTTTGCTCCATATTTCGCACCATTCCTAGGATCCCCCAACCCACAGAAGCAGATTTTCTAGGCTTGTAGGGAGCTGAAAGGAAAGGAAAAAGTGGGGAAGCCCTATTCTATGAACTCTGTTCTATCTTGAAAAGAAAATTAGGATCCAAGCCAAAGTATGGACAGAATGAAAGAATCTGGATTAGAGAGCCCTGAGTAAGAGATGCTTTTCCATATGCTGCTTCAAATACTTGGTGCTAATTTGGGTCACCATTTTGTACAATCACTTTGATTTGCAATATAATAAAATGGATGCGTCGAAGCAATGGAACATAGTATAGCAAGTGTTCCGCTTCCAGCATAATAGTGTGGATCAGATCTGTGCTTGTGCGCTTGGAGCTGGTTCCCTTATTCTTGTTCCTTTTCAATTTTGATAACCTTAAAAGAAATCTGCATTGTTAGGACTTACCCAAAATTCCTCTCCCTGTTGGTAAATTGTTTTATTGTAGCATGGAAACATACCTGTCTTATGTCATCAGTGCATTACCATTAAATAATCTGTTTAAGCATATTGCCCACTTCAGCTTTGAAGGCCTGTGGCTTACGCTGGCTCAGCTTGTCTGAGCGTGGAAAGCTAAGCAGGGTCAAGCCTGGTTATTACTTGGATGGGAGACCCCTCCTCTAGTTTCCTGTATTGAGCAGGGGGTTGGACTCGATATCCTTGTAGGCTCCTTCCAACTCTATGGTCTATGAAATCTATGAATCTTTTTCAAGCCATAGCCCAGTTTCTTCCCGTGCCTGTGGCAGCACTACCCCTGACTGAGGCATAGTAGGCACTCCTTTTTTTCATTCAGGTGTTAGCTAAAATATTGAGTGTGTAAAATTGCCTTGTGTTTGCCAGCACAGACCTTGATCCATAGAGATGGTCTACAAGGCAATGCATCAACAAGAGGTATAACAAGGGATTTATATAGATTGATTCAAAAAGCAGAAGAACAAGAGGACCAGCTAAAGGCAGAATGGGATAATGAATTTGTCGAGGTGACCTCGAAGGTGGGGTGGAACAATATATGGGATAGACGGATTGTGAAGGTGATGTCAACTAGGATTAAGGAAAAATTTTATAAACTAATTTGGGGATGGTATTTAACTCCAGTAAGATTAAATAGAATAGATAATAATTGTTCTGAATTTTGTTGGAGAGGATGTCAGGAAAAAGGGACATATGCTCATTTGTGGTAGAGTTGTAAAGATGTACTGGTTTTTTGGCGAGAGGTTTTTACAGAAATATCGAAAATTATTGGTATTAATTTAGAGGTCTGTCCAAAATTAGCATTGTTATCAATAATGGAGAAACTTATTTGCGACCAAAATTCGAAGGAGTTAATTGTAAACTTGTTAACTGCGGCTAGGCTAATGATAGCGAGAAAATAGAAAGAACAACATGTTTTCCTAATAACAGACTGGTATAAGGAAGTTTGGGACATAGCCCTAAACGATAAACTAACTTGTAGTAATCAAATGCAAAAAAGGATTGATAAAGAAGAATAATTTTATGGATATATGGAATCAATTACTAGAGTACGTATTAATAAAGGGGAAAGGGAGCATGCCATGTCAGGATATGTTATATTTTTGGAATTTGGAATTCATTTGATCAAGAGGATGGAAGTATATTAATTGGTCTCTTGGAGGGTGGGGGGGTGCACTTTATGATTTATTGTATGCTGTTTAGGTTATATTTTTGTGATATTCTTGTATTTTGTTATATTTTGTTTTGAAAAGTAAATAAAAAATATTTTTTTAAAAAAACTAAGTCCCTGGATCCATGCTGCCTTTTCAGCACTGTCAGAAGTTCTGCTTCTTCTCCTGAGAGGAAAAAATGCTGTTGTGTGTAACACTTTGTTGTAGTGTTTCCCATAGAATAACCAGATTATAAGGAGGTGGCAAGAATGGTTCAGGCATTACCTTTTGTTGTGCAAAGCATTTGTGGAATGATAAGATAGTCCACTGATTTATATCAAAGCACATTACCAATCAAATGATCAATTTGGATTTGTGGCTCAAGTGCTAGGTTTTATTCCAGTGAACCAGCATCAGATCTCCTTCTCAGTCATAAAGCTTTTGGGTGATCTTGGACTAGTATTTGCTTTAGTGTTCAAAGTGGCTCATATAACTCATCGCCACTAATTCTTACCACAGCCATATAAGGTAAATCAGTGGTATTACAACAACAATTCTTTATTGCAATCAATAGACCATTCCTCACACAATATAAACATACATACAGTACAACTAGTTAATTGGACACTGTGAGAGTGGGAAATCAAATATAGTCTAGTGGAGATAGCATGGTTCAGAAATTTGGCCACTTGTTCAGTGACCGACTTATCAGAGCTGCTAAGTAATAAAGTTATTAAAAATTCCGTATGGTGCCCAGGAAAAGACTGTAAAATGGGATAAATCAGATCATTCCTGGCCCTGTGGTAAAAGCTACAAGACAATAAAACATGCTGTATAGATTCCACCTCAGAGTCGTTACATGGGCAGCATCTTTCAGACAGTGGGGTTCTGCTATATCTACCATCCACAGTGGTATTGACTAAGGGCCATCTAATGGATTAATGGTACAAGTTAGACTTGAAGTGGGGACTTCCCAGCACAATCTTACCCACTATGGCACACCAGTTTCTTAGGAAAGGTGGGATAGAAACATGATTAATGTAGTCAGCCAGGCTATGGCACAGCACATTATAAAGTGGAATCAATTTTAGTACTTCATAACATTAGCAGTGAATCTCGTAACTGCTTGGCTAAGCAATAATGTGATGGATATACTTCTACAAAATACTCTTAATTCCTTGTACGTTCTGAACAAAACTTCTTTCAATGGTTTTATCTGGCTTATGGGGTCAGGCAACTAACTGGGTGATAAAGGAGATCTTTAAAATGGTCTCTGGAAAGACTGTGTGTTACCAGACTCTTGAAGCTTTTAACAAAACAGTTTTAAAGTTTAACATTATAACTTGAACCCTTGGACCAGCATATGTTTAATTCCTCTCAGATTTTAATTCTCTTTCCATGTTGTTGCAGCTGTATTTGTTAATGCTAAAACTTAATAAACGGTTGCTTTAAAAACAGTCAGCTTGAGAGAGAGAGAATATTTAAAGAAAGGAAAAGGCAGTTTAGTTTTTGTCATTATAACTTGTCAGTGAAACTTACTCAACTATAGCAAACCTGTTCTTGAATAACTTAAGTATTTGGAAGATTCAGCTTGCCATATCCAAATGTTGAATCTGGCAATTTCACAGCCAGTTCTTTATGTCTGCAGAGACAGAATAGGGGCAGGACCATGGAAGCTGAGATTCAGAAGAATGGGGATAGCAGCAGGTCCATTTAAGCCATTGTATTTCTCTGGTCCCTGCTTGGTGACTACTAGTGATGCTGAGGCCAGCCATAACTTGGAGCATAGCACAGTGTTTGGCTTAAATACACTCAGTATGTTGCATTCTTCTGATGTGTTAGTTCCTGTTGTAACATTTGTCTGACTTTTTCTCCCCCAAGCTGCTGTTTGACAGAGGAGCCCCACCAGCCAGTCATGTTTAAGGATAAGTGGTGGAGGTAAGCACCTTCTTTTCTATTTTGAGGGGTATCTTTTCTCTTTCCTGAAAGTCTCATAAACAATATTCCAGCTGAAAGGATACTAAAGTAAGTTTTAATGTCCTTAAATATATTGTTCACTGTCTGGATATATAGAGTTTTGCAGCTTGTTCCATCTTCAGGATTAAATAGAATGTGTGCCGTTTTATTAAAATATATGTGTACATAAGTTCCAGTAAAAAAAAAGTCCCTGTATTAAACTTGCAGACTTTGTTCTTACTGTTGTAGAATATTTCAAAGCATTCTAGAGAAGAAAGCTCTGTGCTAAAAAATATTTCTGTATTCAGAATTTGAGAGAAATTGTTGAGGGAAAAAGCAAGCAAATGCAAATGTTTGCGGGCATGAGAGAAGTTCTGTTTCACAGTAGAAATAAATTGCAGAAGCAGGGTTTAGTTGCCATTTGGTTCATTACCGACAAATGCAATGTATTTTCTCCCAGCATGTGGTGACTCTTGAAATAGCTGCATACTGAGAGCCCTGTAGGAAAAGCATTGTATGAAAAGGGCTGTTACATTGGCCACAGAATCTATTGTGTCTTCTTTGGCAAGCTGGAAATTTGCAGCTCTGTAAACTATAGTACCTGTGGGGAGAGCTTTAGACATAACAGCTGATCACATTATACACATGAGATTACCACTCAGTAGGCATTAAAACCTTCACCTACTGTACCTCAGGTCTATTACCATTAGCAAATGTTTTTTTTTCAGGTTTTAAAACATTTCTCTACAATCATGAGGGGGAAATTGCCAATTTTAGAAGTTTAAAAAAATTAGATTTGCATGGAAATGCAACACGATCACAGCTGTAGAGGCTTATGAATCCTATGTTGTAATTGAAACATGGATGAATGTTACCATGCAGTAGCCCTCAAATCTTTCTAATGCCCCATGCACAGTGACAATCACAGAGTAGTGAACATGTGGACAAAGCCCTCATTATAATTGATGGTAAATTAATGCTGAATTTGATATCCTGAGGATCAACCCATCCACCCTACAAACATCTACATGATTCTGCAGTACTGAGATTTCCATAGTCCAGAACCAATATTTTTGGATGCTGCTTATACAGGTATAAACCTGGCTTGTGAATATGTGATAATCATCAAGTTTCAGGGATTTTCCATACATAGAGTTTATTAACTGCCACCAGAGCCCTTGATGGCTAAAATGTGTGCTTCATTTGTATGATACAGTTTAGTAATCTTATATAGCTTATGTATATGGTCCCTTGAATCACATCAAATCTGAATCTCTCTGCAGTTCTTCAGCTTCAGCAACATGGGTTTAGGGCTCATGAATGGGGCCACTAGTAGTATCTGATTTGGGTTTATGCAGTCTATAGAGAAATTTCCTTTTTAACCATTGAGAGAGTACATTTCAATCTATCCAAATAAATGGGAGAAACAGTATTCAGGGTTATTTTTCTTCGTGCACAGTTGCCTTCTGACCAGAACAACTGGTTGTAGTGCATATTTATGTAAACTGCTGATAAGAATGTTAGAGGTATTGGTTGTCTCCTTTAACCTTCCAAATTTGTACTGTACTTTGTACTGTCAAACATGTCAAAATGTTCATGGACTTCTCTTAAGACTGCTGCTTCTGCCAAGACTGAAAGCTTAATTGTATGAGCTGGTTTATCATCTTACACAGCTTTTGCATGTGACCCCCTTCACCACAAGTATATGAATCTTTCTGCACTTATTGTTACCCTCAGATAGTTAATGGTCCCCTTTTAGGGCTGTTGCTTTCGATTCTCTTGCCTACTTCCCCACCTATTTTCTTGCAGTGTGATACAATTGTAATGGCTTGCCTGTTCCTCCTATATGAAGTTACTTAAGAGATCAAGTTGTATTACCTGTTCCTGTGAATCTGAACTAGGGTCAATTGTGCTGTTCTTCCATTCTGCTACTTAAGTCTGAAAAGGCCTTTTTGGAATTTTAGACTCATAGCTCTGGGAGCCTTTGTTAGTGGTCTTTGTACCTACAAAATCTTTCAGCCCTGGCTATATGGCAACCAGTCCCTGCTTGAAAGCAGGTATTTTGTGTTTTGCTAAAATGTTTGTGGTAAAGAGTATTTCATTGGAAATACAGAGCTATGTGCTAGGTTGCATTGGTCTTGCTTTGAATACCATGGTGATGGGTGCTATATTTAACATAATAAGATGCAGTGCACTTTTGTAGCTTGGGTTAAGGGAGAGTAAACTAATTGCATGTTTTCATGTGGATTATCTTAATCTGTGCATGATGTGTAATTTTTTGGTTTTTTTGTTTTAACATTAGATAAGCATGAGACCAGCGTGGCACAGCTGCATGTGTATTCACTCTTGAAGCAATTGCACACTTTATTGGCTGACAATCTTGGCATTTTTAGCAAAAACAAAACAATTTTTTTTAAAGACACAGGACATCTGTGTTTGACTTGTCAAGCAAACTTGTTGGGTGTCATCTGATGGAGTCATCTGGTGGTGAACAACTCTATGATGACCCTGACCTTGGAGGCAAGTCTCAAGATCCAGAGACCAAAAGGCAGCATGAGTCGGAGCAAAAGCTGTCAAAAATTACCCACAATGCCTTTGAGAACATTAATGTGATTGGTCAAGGCTTGAAGCACCTCTTCCAGCATCAGCGTAGGAGGTCTTCAGTGTCTCCCCATGATGTTCAGCAAGCTCAGGTTGATATGGAGCCTGAAATGGAGTTGGAAAACCAAAACACCTGTGCTGAAATTGATGGTGTCTGTACCCACCCTACAGCTCTAAACAGAGTTCTCCAGCAAATCAGAGTGCCACCTAAAATGAAGAGAGGAACAAGCCTCCATAGCAAGCGTGGCAAGTCAGATCCGCCGAAGGGAAGCCCCCAGGTCAACAGAAAGTCTATCCAGGATATTCATTCAGGCCGGCCCAGGTCCTCATCAACTACTGATGCCCCTACTAATTTGTCAGTGCTGGAGATGGCCTCTCCTGTTTGCCTAGCTGGTGAAGAGATTGCATCTGCAGAGCGGGTAAGTTCTGTTTATAGCAAAGTATGTTGTCAGATTCTAAAGTGCCTCTTTAAAAACAAAACTGACTAGTGAAAGCAGGAGCCAGACTAGATAATGTTTTCTTGAAAGCCCTGCACCTGAATAAAGGAACACATAAAATATAAGCTTAGTACTGCACTGTCAATAAACGGAGATGACCGCAAACCACCACTTTAATGCAGCTTGTTGGCAACTGAGAATTGTAGATGCCGACTTGCATTTTTATTTTTGGAAGTTACCGTATTTAGCTTGTGGAAGTGGTAGGAACTCCCCAAGTAGACTACTTTGAAGGTGGTAAAACTATTCAAAGCATTGATATTTTTTTTCCTCCAGTAAATCTAGCATTGAATTAAATTTAAGATACACGAATCTCTATAAAGTATCCCAGCAGTTCCACTGTAATATGAAATTGCAACTGTGCAGGTTAAAGCTGTTAGCCTTGGTGAGAGAATTCTTGGTGATTAAGCATTGTGTGTAATGTTGGCTTTATAGTGCATGTTCTTGAATAACTCAGTTAATGGATCAATGGATCAAAGAGAAGTATCCAATCAGACTTGTATCTTTTATTTTGTTGAATTCCTAATTTAAGTGTTGACTGTATACACCTTGGAATCCACGCCAGTCTCAAAAACAACTTTCTGATTTTACCTAGACAATTTTTAGCTTAGAATAATTGTATAAGAATAATGTACTGGGTGATCTCAAGCAGGAAACATAATCTTATTAAAATTGTGATTTAGGTTCAAATTCTGGCTTGTACTCGGTTAAAAATAACTTACAGAAAACAGGATGGAATAACTTAGTAAATAATTTTTTTGTGCACCCTGTTAGAAAGTATGCTATTCAGAAGATGAGGAAAAGTTCTGTATCTTCTTTAACATCTACTAAATGTAAGCCAGTTTATTCTGAAGATTTTATGAGATGAACTTGGATCTCAGTATGCCAGACTTTCAGTCTGATGTGAAAAGGTGCCAGAAAGATTTCTGTGACTGGTGGAGGTGGTGGGAGGGATTCTTCTGTCTATTGCTGAAATCGAGGAATGGAACTGTTGCAGATGACTGTAACAACTTTATGGCTAGGTTCAATTCTACTAGGTACAGTTAATGAGTACTGCTTTCCAAGCCTGCTGTTTCAGAACTATATTGAAAGGTTCAAAGGGATTTCGTGTTGCAATGATGTTGGTGAAGCCTCTGACAGTTGCTGGCTGAACTGCTGCTTATAGTATTCCTATAATAAATTGAAGTTACCTTTGGTAACAAGAGAAGTAAAAGAAAAGTTTAACTTTTTTGTGGCTCTTTCTGTTGGGAAGAGAGTATAAATGCATTAAAAAGACCCAGGAGCTTTGCATACCACTGCTGTGACTAAGCATGGCTGAATTAGTTTGATTGAGGAAGGGCCTTTCCAGACAATGTATGTGTGGACAGTGTGCACAGTTGTTACTGCATGTTAGCCTGATATACAGTCATGTGTAAAAGAAAGTACACTCTTCTTGAGTTCCATGGTTCCACGTATCAGGACAGAAGAAAAATCATCGGGCCCGTAGCAGGTCTCAAAATTAAGTAAAGACAACTTCAGATGAACAACAGCACATGACAGAGTACACCGTGGCATTATCTATTGTACAGAAATACAGCCAAAACAGAGAAGCCATGTGGGAAAAACTAAGTACACCTTTACTGCTGCCATAGGTATGAAGAGGCTAAGGAGCAGCCAGGTGCTGCTAAGCAAATGCCCTTGATGAATTGATCATCAGCAAGTGTGACCATCTCTATAAAAGCTGAAGTGCCAGGAGTTTGCTGGTCTCTGGCAGTCAAGTGTGTGTTACCACAATGCCAAGGAGAGAAGACATCAGCAATGATCTTAGGGAAGCAATTGTTGCTGCCCTATCAATCCGGGAAGGGTTATAAGGCCATTTCCAAACAATTTAAAGCCCATCATTCTACAGTGAGGAAGATTATTCACAAGTGGAAAACATTCCAGACAGTTGCCAATCTTCCCAGGAGTGGACGTCCCAGCAAATTCACCCCAAGGGCAGAAGTGTTACATCTCAGGCGCTACAGGCCACAGTCAGCAGATGCAACGTTAAAGTTCATGACAGTACAATTAGAAAAAGACTGAACAAGTATGGTTTGTATGGAAGGGTTGCCAGGAGAAAGCCTCTTCTCTCTAAAAAGAACATGGCAGCATGGCTTCGGTTTGCAAAGTTGCATCTAAACAAATCACAAGCCTTCTGGAACAATGTCCTTTGGACAGACGAAACCAAAGTGGAGCTGTTTGGCCATAATGCACAGCGCCACATTTAGCGAAAACCAAACACAGCATATCAGCACAAACATCTCAGACCAACTGTCAAGCACGGTGGTGGAGGGGTGATAATTTGGGCTTGTTTTGCAGCTAGAGGACCTGGGCACCTTGTAGTCATTGAGTCGACCATGCCCTCCTCTGTATACCAACATATTCTAGAGTCGAATGTGAGGCCATCTGTACCAGCAGCTAAAACTTGGCCGAAATTGGGTCATGCAACAGGACAATGATCCCAAGCACACCAGCAAATCTACAACAGAATGGCTGACAAAGAAGGGAATCAAGGTGCTGCAATGGCCCAGTCAAAGTCCAGACCTCAACCCGATTGAAATGCTGTGGCGGGACCTTAAGAGAGCTGTGCATAAACAAATGTCCACAAACTGCAATGAACTGAAGCAATGTTGTAAAGAAGAGTGGGCCAAAATTCCTCCACAACGATGTGAGAGACTGATCACGTCATACCGAAAACGATTACTTCAAGTTATTGCTGCTAAAGGTGGTTCGACCAACTATCGAATCATAAAGTGTACTTCGTTTTTCCCACATGGCTTCTCCGTTTTGGCTGTATTTCTGTACAGTAAATAATGCCACGGTATACTCTGTCATGTGTTCTTGTTCATCTGAGGTTGTCTTTACCTAATTTTGAGACCTGCTACGGGCCCGATGATTTTTCTTCTGTCCTGATACGTGGAACCATGGAACTCTAGAAGGGTGTACTTTCTTTTTCACATGACTGTATGCTCCCACCTGCACATGCCTCTGTTGAAGAAAATTATATTTTCCCAGCTCTCAAAGGCTAAATTGAATTGTTGGTGGGAGGGAGTTACTCTTTTCCCTGCCTCCTAGCATATCCACTTTAGTTATGAGTGATTTTTGGAATGTACTTGCATGAAATATCTAGGCGCCTGTTACCGCGGTCCTGTGGTATCATTAGTTACAAGCAATGCAACTTTGTCTCTCTGCCTCCTCAAAATCTAGAGGCCAGTGAGAGAGAGTGCAATGGGGCGGTGGGGGGGAGAGTTGTGTACTGTAAAATTAAGTACCAGGTAGTGGTGATCCCTTTGCTCTACTGTAAAGCCACTAGTTTCCTAGTACTGGTGATAGTTCATTGTGTGTTTGGAGAAATGTTTGCCTTATTTGGAAGCCCTAACACACCTGGCTAGGGCCTTGGGTCTTAAAACGGCTGTTTGAAAACTGCAAGGGTGACTATCACACTAGCAAAGATCCTCGCAATTAGAGCTTATAATTAAACATTAGACATAATTGCAATGTATTCTTCTGAAGGGCTTTTCCCTGCCTAAGAATGAGCAATGCCGCTAGTCATAAGATACTAAGGAAATCTGCTGATGTTGGCTTAATTTCCAACAAAAATCCCTACAAAAACAGCAACAACAAAAATCCTTACACTTATGTTTGAGACCAGTATCTTCAAATTCCACCAACCTTGTAGTTCATGTCCCCTTGTATTAAAACTTCTTTTGTCTGGTGGTTTGTATTCTTGTGTAATGATGTTTGATTTTTGTCATGTGAACATTTGGATAGCTAGTAGTGCCAAGAGCTGACAAAAATCGAAATGGCTATAGTATAAAAGCTTGACACTAACGGAACTCTTTGTACCTTCAAGTTGAAATAATACTTTCAAAATTAGTCCCAAGTAACATACAACTTTAATTGTATATGCCTGAACATGTTTTATCATTATTTTATGTTTATAATACAGTAATACCTTGGATTGCAAGTAACTTGGTTTGAGAGCATTTTGCAAGACAAGCAAATTTTTAAATATTTATTTAATTTTTTTTTACTTGATATACAAGTGACGTCTTGCAATACAAGTACTGTAGTATGGCTTAAATTAAAAATCTCTGTACAAATTTTTTTGGGGGAATTTCGTATTGATATAAGAGTGTTTTGGATTACAAGCACATTTCTGGAACGAATTATGCTCTCAATCCAAGGCACGACTGTATTTAGTTTTATAGCAATGCATATTTTTTCCCCCAAATTCTAAACAATTATTGAATGAACAGAACATTAAAACTATGTTTGGATAGTATGTTTAAAACTTGATATGTCCCTTAACAGAGTATGAGAGAACATCCCTCCAGAAGGAGGAGTGAGACAACTGTGGGGAGAGGGGTAATCCCGTGGTTCGTTTATATGAGAAAAACAAGTTTCCAAAAAGTGATCTTTGTTTGGTAGACCTTCTTGCCATTTTCACTTAGTGTGTTAACCTTTCTGTTAGGGCAAGGTGCCAGACCCAAGCTATTCAGCAGTCTATAATGTAACACTGGGGTGCAGAACCTCAGGCCCTGGGGCCAAATCTGGCCCTCAGGTTTCCCAGCAGGCCATGCCCCCTTACCCTGGCCCCACCCCCTTTCTCCTGACCACTGATAGTTTGGTGCTTTCCCTGCTTTTGTGCAGTTTCTTCCCCACTAAAAGGTTGAAATGCCTCTCCTAAGGGTTTGTTACTGGCAGTGCTTTAAGCTGAAATATGCTGCTATTTTTTGTATTTTTGGCCCTGACCTCTTTTGCCTTTGGCCCTGTCAAAACACTGGAACACGGCCCCTGAAAGCTTCTCCGAAATGAAATTTGGCCCACGGGCTGGAAGAGGTTCTCCACCCCTGGTATAACCTGTAGACATTTTTCAGTTACTGGCTAGCTCCATTCATTCAGCTAGCTGTCAAGAAGAAAGTAGTGGGTTCTGCATAAAATGAAGTGACCGTTGAGTTTTGATTAATAATAAGCAAAACTAGCAGTGGGACAGGTGTTAACATTTGTTGCAAAATGTGTGTCCCACCATAATCAAGCACTAATTGTTCTGGGACAGGGGAATTCTAGAGAGATTGTGTAGACTCTAGCGATGGGTCTGTAAGTGACTGTGGAGGCCAATTCTAGATCCACACAGCTTCCCACAGTGAGGACACAGGTTATCAGATAGAAGATGGTCCTGTAAAGGATTCATTTGACGCGCTTTTCGCTTAGCACGTTTCTCCCTTTCACCTTGCACTCGGGCTTCTTCAAAGTCCATGGAACCTTTGTGAAAGGCCAACCTCCATTTAGATCGTTCATGGGCCAGAGCTTCCCAGTTTTCGATGTTTATATTGCATTTTTTTAGATTAGCCTTATGAACATCTTTAAACCTCTTATATTGACCACCGATATTCCGCTTTCCATCCTTGAGTTGGGAGTAAAGTAACTGCTTTGGGAGACGGCAGTCAGGCATTCGAACAACATGACCGGTCCACTGAAGTTGGCGTTGAAGGATCATTTTTTCAATGCTAGTAGTCTTTGCTTCTTCCAGTACACTGACATTTGTTCGCCTATCTTCCCAAGTAATTTGCAGGATTTTCCGGAGGCAACGTTGATGAAACCTTTCAAGGAGGTGGAAGTGACGTTTATAGATAGTCCATGTTTCGCAGGCATACAATAAAGTTGGTAATACAATGGCTTCATAAACCAGTGTTTTGGTCTTCTTACAAATATCCCGATCCTCGAACACTCTATGTTTCATTCGAGAAAATGCGGCACTTGCGGAGCTCAGACGATGCTGGATTTCACTGTCGATGTTAGCTGTAACAGAAAGATAGCTGCCAAGATAGAGAAAATGATCGACATTTTCCAGTATTGTCCCGCCAATTATAGTAGCTGTAGTGACATCATCAGTTTCATGGATTTTTATTGTAGCACAATTCACTGCTCCTTCAAAGAATGGTTAAATCTAAAGCAACACCTATAGCAATATATTGAAAGTTCTTGCCACTATAAACATGGCGATAACTCCAGGATAAAAAAATCTTAGTTACAATTCTCAAGAACGTACCTGCTTAGTTGATCATACTGAAATTTAAGGTCTTGGAACAAATGGCCACTAAAACATTCCTTAAGCTTGGAAAATTGAGATCATTATTAGTATATTTGATTTGTACTTACTAGAAATCATACTATAGTGAAGCTGCTTATTTCTTCCAATAGATGTTTGACTTTTGAGAAACAATGAGATACTGGGTTGAAAGATAAACCAATTTTTGTGATGCTCTGCACAATAATATAGTAGATTTTGCAGACAATGAGCCATTGACTTGTGGCAAATAGCACCAATTCAGGAAAACCTGCTCAAGATAACCCTTAAACTAACCTAGATTTGCGACAAATTCCAGCATATTGGCTGTGTTCTGTTCAACCACAGCAAGAGTCCTGTGGCCCCTTAAAGTTAACTGACTTGTACCTACAAAACAGTTAGACTTTTACTCTGATTCTTATACTCTTGCTTATGAGGCTTTGTGCAACAAGAAAAATGAATCACAGCACAGTCCTTCTGCTCTCTGCCTTCCCAGGAACATGTGTGTTTGCCTAAGGCAATAGACAGATCTGGGTTACAGCTAGCCTTTGTTTTCAGAAATGGGGATCAACCCTTGCTCCTTTGTCCCAAAATCCTAGGTGTAATCTGATTTATTTATTTCAAAAATGCATTGGGCCTGAAATTTTTTCTCATGTAGCTGAAGGTTTCCTTGTGATCGCTGTACTATGTCTCCTACCCATATATATTATACATGTGTGAAGTATAATATTTTCTAAATAATAAAAACCCTCCGTTTCCCACCATTTTGTTTATTAGCACCTAAAAGTATAGCAAGACTTAACCCCCCACCCCACGCCCAGTTAGCCCTTCTCTTTTGATTTCTATTACATTCTTGAATTTGCTGAATCCTTGAACAAACAAGAAGCACTCCCTAGAATCTGTCTATTTCTTCATTTCAGCCCATAAGCCCCAATGTTTGGGGCTTGGTTTTAATAAGCTTTTTGACCTGGTGGTTCTGTTGACAATATTTAATGGATGTATCTGTTACACAGTGCTGTTTTTAAACACACACACATTCTGAAAGGGTGTTTCCTGCAGTGTGTGTATAAAACCAGCAAGAGGTAGTGTTCACTTTAAAAGAGGGACAGTTGTATGGGATCCTTTTGTAGAATAAGAATGCTATATACCAGTCTCTGAAGATTCTTTCAGTTGTGGTGAAAATTCTTTCAGTTGTGATGAAAAAGGAAGCTCAGTAATTCCCAGATTACTTGTATTCCATGGAGGAATCTTGGTGAGTTTAAACTATGGAAAGCTTGATGAACAATCTTAACTCTTAAAAGTGTCCTAATAGGTTTTATTGCTGCTTGAAAGGGAGTATCTCTTTCCCTAATGAACTGGGGCATCTCTCTGCACCAGCTAGCTATAAAACATATCTGTTTGGGGCAACTTCTCATCTTGGATAGCTGTTCATATGTACACAATGCTCCTTAGAGGATAGATCTGTATCCCCAAATCTGACTGGCATTCACACATGCTACATTTCCCCTGTATGATCTAAATCTTCAATCACAGATATACAAAAGAATTCTTCTTGAGGTAGTGGTTACTAGAAATTTCTGTGGAAGAAATCTGCCTGCACGATAAGAGAATGTTTAACAAGGGTGGTGTACCGCATATAAGGATTGATTGATTGAGAGGAGAATGAGTGCTTACTATATCTTAGCCTTGCTCTTTATAGATTTGCTAGATCTGCTTGTTGGCTATCGAACAGTAATAACAGTGCACAACAATATGCAAAATATTTAAATGGCCAATCTCTCTTGGTATAGTGATCAGTAGAAAACGGAAAACTCTTAACAGAAGAGTCATGGAAGAAGAATTGGATAGCCCAGGATCTGAGGGTGAAGTGAGTAAAGATAATACTGAAAATACCTGTGTGGTGGTGGAGGGAGATTAAATACAGTATCTGAATCAAGGTTATAAGGAGCAAACCACTTCCAGTGGAAAAAAATTAAGAGCATGTTAGTTGTAAGGTCCTGATGACAAAATTTGACTCCTGGTATCTTCTATTCAGTTGAAATTATCTATTAGACAATGAGTAGTTTCCCTTATCAAAATTTATCATACAGTGTGTGTTTGGTTGCTAATTTTCAGCTAAGATTCACTAGGTGACATTCTCACTGAATTCTTGATGAAAAGACAATGGTACTGTGAATTCTCTTCTGACAAAATAAGCATTCCTTTGCTAATACATTTATATACCGTGGTAGATGGTTGCCTTTTGGTGCGGTTAAATCTGACAGTCATTCCAACTATGCTACATTCTGTGGAGAGAAAGCCTGATGGAACACATACTTCACCACCACCACCCCGCCCCCCAGTCACCTGCATAATCTCTGCCCAAGGCAGGAGAGCTCAGTCCCAGGCACACATTTGCATCTAGATAGGTTTTTGCCAAGCACCCTCAATAGGTTGTCAAGACACACATTTACATGTGATTCAATGGTTTCCCCCAAGCATTCTCCATGGGCTGTCAAGTACCCTCAATCACCCCTCTAAGCACCCTGGAGGAACCCTGGGCAAGGTGGCCTGTGAAAAACCTCAGCACCCCTCCTGCCTGGCTGGACCAGTCTGTCCTGTCAGCAGAGGGAGGGGACAGGGGAAGCAATGGGGGCGAGCGAGGGGGTAAAAAGAAGCAGCCGCGGCTTGACTAGGGTTGTTGGGAACAAGGTGCGGGGCAACACAGCGTGGGTTATCGGCTCAGGCCAACCCGGTCACTCAACCCTCCAAGCAGATCGCCTGGGTACTTTGCTGTAAGTCCGTCTGAGCTATTAGTGTTAGCCTAGGGTAGATTCTTCAATGTTAGATGAGAATAACATACCGTAGGTTCTTTTTTGTTTGATAGTTCTGTTTGTGCATAGTAAGTTTTAACTATGGATGACCTAATTGATTGTTTACTATATAATTTCCCTTATCTCTCTGACCTGATTCGCTCAATTACTTCTGTAAATAAACTGGTTTCACTTTTGACTGAGCCATAGTTTTGTTCTGACTCGGTGCCTAATCCAGTGTATTCGACCTGATTTGACCCAAGGCGCACAAACGGGAGCTCTGAGCTGTCAAATTAGCTGTGTAGCTCCCGGTCTTGCAGGAAAGGACCGGCAGTGGTCCTTCACACATTCCTCTGCATGACCTTAATCCATTTACTAGTTCTGGGGGGTGTTTATGATTTACAGTACTAGGCAATTGTGGTTGCCTTCACTGTATATCATACCACCCTCATTTATGAAGATGTTGTACAAGTTCGGGGCCCCCTTCTTTAAAGATTTCAGCAGGAATCCCATCTGGTCCACTAGCTTTGTTGTTCTTCATTTGATTAATGGCTTTTTTTACTTCATCCAAAGTGGGGAGTATTGCAAGTTCCTCTTTAATTTGTTTTTGCGGGATTTGCGAAAAAATCTCATTATCCACCTTAGATTTACGATTTAAAAGGTCATAATAATGCTCTTTCCAACGCAGTGCAATAGACTCTTTGTCTTTTAAGAGTTTGGTGCCATCTTTTGATTGTAAAGGGTTTGTACCATAGGTTTTTGGTCCATAAATGGCCCTTGTGGCCTTAAAAAAGCCCCGTGCATCATGAGATTCTGCAAGTTGTTGAATTTCTTCAGCTTTCTTTTTCCACCAAGCGTTCTTAAGTTCTCTTGTTCTTCTTTGGACCTCAGCCTTTGCGCTAGCGTAGGTTTCTTGGCAGCGCAGTTAATATCATTTTGCCATATTTGGAAGACCCAGAAGACTTCAGGGATGCCATAATTATCACCCTCTTTAAGAAGGGTGATAGAACAGACTGTGGAAACTATCGGGGCATTTCTCTCTTAGCAACCGCAGGTAAAATATTTGCTAGGATTCTCGCAAACCGTCTTCTATCTATTTCAGAAGAGATCCTCCCTGAAACTCAATATGGTTTCCGCCCCTCTAGAGGGACAGTAGACATGATTTTTACTGCACGTCAGCTCCAAGAAAAATGCCGGGAGCAAAATCAACCCCTTTATATGGCATTTATCGATCTGGCTAAGGCCTTTGATACTGTAGACCGTACAGCTCTCTGGACTATCCTTATGAAAATTGGATGCCCCAATAAATTTGTGAATATCTTGCGACTTCTCCATGACAACATGACGGCAACGGTTTTGGACAACAACGGCTCTCATGGTGCTCCATTTAAAGTGGGATCAGGTGTTAAACAGGGATGTGTTATCGCCCCAACATTATTTGCCATTTTCATCGCCATGGTTTTACATCTTGTCAAGGGGAAACTTCCCACCGGTGTGGGAATTATATATCGAACAGATGGAAAGCTTTTTAATCTCAGCAGGCTGAAAGCAAAAAGTAAGGTAATTACAACCTCCGTTGTGGAACTTCAGTATGCTGATGATAATGTGGTCTCCGCACATTCAGAGGACGATCCCCAAACTATCCTAAATGCTTTTGCAGAAGTATACGAAAAACTTGGTCTCTCACTTAACATCAAAAAAACCAAAGTGCTTCATCAGCAAGTGCAAGCCAACCCTTTGGTGATGCCATCTATCCAGCTTGGCGGGACAATACTGGAAAATGTCGATCATTTTCTCTATCTTGGCAGCTATCTTTCTGTTACAGCTAACATCGACAGTGAAACCCAGCATCGTCTGAGCTCCGCAAGTGCCGCATTTTCTCGAATGAAACATAGAGTGTTCGAGGATCGGGATATTTGTAAGAAGACCAAAACACTGGTTTATGAAGCCATTGTATTACCAACTTTATTGTATGCCTGCGAAACATGGACTATCTATAAACGTCACTTCCACCTCCTTGAAAGGTTTCATCAACGTTGCCTCCGGAAAATCCTGCAAATTACTTGGGAAGATAGGCGAACAAATGTCAGTGTACTGGAAGAAGCAAAGACTACTAGCATTGAAAAAATGATCCTTCAACGCCAACTTCAGTGGACCGGTCATGTTGTTCGAATGCCTGACTGCCGCCTCCCAAAGCAGTTACTTTACTCCCAACTCAAGGATGGAAAGCGGAATATCGGTGGTCAATATAAGAGGTTTAAAGATGTTCATAAGGCTAATCTAAAAAAATGCAATATAAACATCGAAAACTGGGAAGCTCTGGCCCATGAACGATCTAAATGGAGGTTGGCCTTTCACAAAGGTTCCATGGACTTTGAAGAAGCCCGAGTGCAAGGTGAAAGGGAGAAACGTGCTAAGCGAAAAGCACGTCAAATGAATCCTTTACAGGACCATCTTCTATCTGGTAACCTGTGTCCTCACTGTGGGAAGCTGTGTGGATCTAGAATTGGCCTCCACAGTCACTTACGGACCCATCGCTAGAGTCTACACAATCTTCTTTAGAATTTCCTCCTTTTATCCCGGAAGACAATCTTACTCGGTCACGAGTGATCGCCTGATGATGACCACCCTCATTCAAATCTATAGTGTGGCCACATCTGAAATATTGTGTACAGTTCTGGTCACCACATTTAAAAAGATTTTGTAGAACTCAAAAAAGGTAAAATAAAATGATCAAGGGGCTGGAGCAACTCCTCTATAAAGAAAGGTTACACTGTCTGGGACTGTTTACCTTAGTAAAAACTGTGTATGAGGAGACATGATAGAGTCAGAATTGTGCATAGTGTGGAGAAAGAGGAGCTCTAGTCCCTCTCAGAATACTAGAACCTGGGGTCAATGAAGCTGTATTGTGGGAAACATAGGACAGATAAAAGGAAGTACTTCACAAAGTGCATAGTTAAACTGTGGAATTCACTACCGAAGATGTAGTGATGGCCACTAATTTGGATGGGTTTAATAGGGGATTAGACAAATTCATGGAGGATAAAGCTATCAACAGCTACTGGTCATGAAGGTTATATATTAACTCCGGTATCAGATGCAGTATACCTCTGTATACCATTTTCTGGGGAACATGGGTGGGGGTGCTGTTGCATTCATGTCCTTTTCTTGGGCTTCTCACAGGCAGCTGGTTGGGCACTGTGTGAACAGAATGCTGAACTAGATAGACCGTTGGTTGTCTTATGTTCTTAAATAATGATAGGAAAAAAGCTCCCATTGGCACTAGTGGGAGCTTTTTTCTTATCACTCTGCAGTGGGGCAGGACACTTTTTCATTGGGATTACTGCTAGGGTGGGAAGGCTTAAATCGCTCCTCTTTGCATGTTGCAAAGGACCATGCAAAAGAAATTGGAAATTCTCCAATTTCCAGTGGAAATTCTCCGCACTCATGCCAAATTTTTAAAGAATCCTGACATGGCTGTATGTTATGCTATTAATGTTGCAGGTAGCTAGGCCTGTTGATAATCTTGTTTGCTGACTGTAAGGACAATACATGGATTTACCGGTACCCAAACTGATGGCAGTTGAAGCTAATGGAGGGATTGAGGATGGGTGTGACTACCCTTATCTGCCCCTTTGCTCTGAAAAGTTTTAATCACTCAAGACTGCTCTCTTGAAGATACAACTGTAACCCCAGATCATAAGACATATGTATGATCTGTTCAGATAAAATGCCCATACTCAATGCTGATTATTTGTACAGCTATAGGATTGCATTGTTTGTGTGTTGGATCAAGATAACAAACTGTCAGATGGCTGTGGGCTAATTGCATATTGATAAGTCAATGTCCAGACTGCAGGATTGCTTTACTCTCTCTCTCTTTGAATTGTGATAAGAGATCTCTTCCATACCAAACAGTGTTATTAGATAAATGAATGCAACAAAACCTAAGGGCGGTTAGGAACAGCACATAGAATGGCTGTGTGTGTGTAGACCAGTGTTCTCCAACCTTGGGTCCCCAGACGTTTTTGGCCTACAACTCCCATCATGCCCCAGCCAGCTATGCTGGCTGGGGCATGATGGGAGTTGTAGGCCAAAAACATCTGGGGACCCAAGGTTGGAGAACACTGGTGTAGACCCTCTGTTTTCTTTCTTAGCAGTAAATATATAGAACACAATTAGGAGACCTTTTCTAACTAGGAGCTCTTTAGCCAATTCAGAATTCAGGCATAGCTCCATGGCCAAGGAGCATAACACAAGCATAACATTCTCTCATGCATAGGCTAGACCTCAGCTTGTGCCAGGACTTGGCCCCATAAACTTGCTTTTCATTGCTTAGCTGTAGGTGTGTGTGTGTGTGAGAGAGAGAGAGAGAAGGGGGGGAAGAGAGAGGGGTTGTGCGAACCCAGTTACTATAAGAGGCATGGAGCTGCTGCTCTGGGGGCAGGGGGTTATCCCTCTCCCTCATAACATCAACTGCATTTTGCTGTACAGTTCCTGCCTCCTACTACCAGAAAGACACAGAAGCAGCAGGAGCCTTTGAAGCTGATTGGTTAGGTGATTCAGGACAGATAAAAGGAAGTACTTCACACAGCGCATAATTAAACTGTGGAATTCACTTCCACAAGATGTCGTGAATCGTGATGGCCACCGATTTGGATGGCTTTAAAAGAGAATTGTACAAATTCATGGAGCATAAGGTTATCAATGGCTACTAATTGTGATGGCTATATGCTACCTCTGGTATCAGAGGCAGTATGCCTATGTACACCAGTTGCTGGGGAACATGGTTGGGAGGGTGATGTTGCACTCATGCCCTGCTTGTGGATTTCCTGTTTGCAGCTGGTTGGCCACTGTGTGAACAGAATGCTGGACTAGATGGACCCTTGGTCTGATCCAGCATGGCTCTTCTTATGTTCTTAAGCATGCAAGTGTTTGAGGAATGACTACTGAAGCCTTTCTTAGTCACTGCTTTGCTTAACTTTATTAATACATGCTGCTCTTAAACATTTGTATACTAGGTAGAACTCTTCTCACTTCACTGCTGAGTAGTGCTGAACCAAATCATGGGCCCACAGTTCTATGAATGCTTCTAAGTGTACCTCAAAAAACAAACCATATTTGGAAGTGGGTGGAATATCTCTTATTTAACCAGGTGTTTAGAACAAAGCAACAGTATTAGAACTTTTGCAGTTAGTTTTTAAATACAGGTGGTTATATGCATTAGCACACATCAGAGTTTTTTTTATATCTTGATGTGCATCAACTCAAAGTAACGGCCGTGAAAGTGTGGGTATTGATTGCCCTTTCAAGGTTATAAAAACAGTGTCAACACAGCAGTGGAGTAAAGGAGCAATTGCTGTAAATTAGTTCAAAAACAAACAGTGGAAAATAGGGGTTTTTCACAGAACTTTTCACACATTTGAAATGGGAGTTTTCACATTGAAAATTGAAGATTGTATAATAGGGAAACACTTTCTAGTACTAATGTCTTAATATGAAACATTGCTGGCTTCAGCCATGATAAGTCACTTAAGATAAATTCTCTGTGGCTGTGGAAATCAGATTACAAGTGACTGATCTCACAGAAGGAAAATAAGCCATAGGGGCTTCTAAACTTTAGCATTTTGCCAACAGAGGGTGCTCTGGGCCTTCTGAAAATTGTTAGCATCTCAAAATGGTTCATATGGCATGTTCAGATAGGCTGTTACATAGCTAAATCATGATGTGTGAGGCTTGGGTTGATGACTTGACCTCACTTTTTAAAGAAGGGAACTGACCATTCCTCTCTTACACAAGGGCAAAACATAAAGGTGCACATGCATATCTCTTTGTTATTTGAGAGCCAGTCAGTTCTCCAATTTTCTAGAGGTAAATCGTCAAACCAAACCTGAGTAACCCCAGACTAAAATTGAATATCTCCACCCAAACACCAAGTAGGACCTGTGCATTTTAAAGCTATACTTATGAATTTCTACTCCCACATTAACCAAAATACAACACTTATACATTTTCTCTTTGATATTATGTAAAATGTATTTAGAATATTTCAAGTATTTAGAATGCACTTAATCGAGTCATACATATGTTGAGATTAGGCAAAAGAGCTTTTGCTGGGGGAAATTGCAAAATTACTACTTTGAGAAGATGCACAGTGACTGAGGAAGATGAGTTGCGGGGGAGGCAGTGTGTTGGTTAAAAAAAATTCTCCTCTTTCCTCTCTGATAGTACAAGGTGATGGGATAGTAAGTTAGTCCCTGAAGTTTCTCATGCCCTGGCCAACTGTTGTAAATGCTAGTGGAAGGAAGCCCTTTTTCTTAAGAAGTTCAAATGGCCCAAGGAAGACTCACATCCACATGTTCCCTCAGTATGTAAACTGTGCCTAAGACTGTACTATCTGCAATTTACTACAAAGGTTACTATTGTCATGAAGATATGCCCAGACCCCAGCTTTCATATTTTATTCTCCTGGCATACTCTTGCAGTATCAACAGGATAAGGTGAGTTTAACCTAAGTTGGTGCATTGAATGAATTTTCATGTGTGCTAATTTAGTAACTCCTTAGATTTATTGATGTATGTAACATAGCAGTAAAGTATCTAACAAGCTCACAGTATGATGTGTGATGTTCCATTTGTGGTATGTTAATTTCACTAAGACTGCAGTCTTGAGTGCACAGTGAATTAATTTGAATCATGCAATGCTCTCTCTCCTGTAACTGGGATTGATTTCATTTAGAATACTTCAGGTTTGTTGACAACAGTTACTAAAGCCTTACATGCTTCCTCTGTTAAGATTCTTGATATTTTATAAACTTTAGAAGTATATTCCTCTTCTGTAACTTTATTGTCTGGCTTTCAGTTTTAATACAGCCTTCATTTAAAGCATTTTCACCTAAAAGGCCACTTCACATGACACAACAGCCAGTCGTGGGTTAGCTTACGCATGAGGAACTGTGACTCATGCTGGCCACAATTATAAATATGCAAGCCCCAGCTGGGGGTTGCCATGTTACATCGCACCATCTGGGTCTGAACATGGGCGGCAGGGGTTATTGAGGGTTAAACAAACCTCAAATAACCCACAGACTTTTTTAGGGTTATGCAAGGGTTTTTAAATCCTCAAATAACCCCCACCACCCTGGTTCAGACTCCAGGTGAGATTGCATATTCATAATGGTGGATGACACATGCCCTGACACCCCAAGGGTTAACTAACCGACGGTGGGCTGTCGTGTTGCCTGAACCAGGTCAGTGACTTCTGTATCTTTTTATAAAATGATGATGAAATGGATTGTGATCTTAGTGGTTTTTGTTTTTATTTATATGAAGGTTTGTACCCTGCCTTTCTACTGCATATATATTACTTAGAGGGGCTTACAGTAGTTAACATCTCAACATCAAACTTAAAGCAACAGTATACAAATAACAGAGGCAGACATAGTAGTTAAAATACAATCATCAGATAAAAACTAGTGATGTAAGTTGTAAAAGACAAAGCACACTTATTTATTTTGTGAAGGACTGGCAACAGGTCCTTTCTTCAAGACGAGAGATCAAAGGTGCAAAACTGCCAGCCTTATCTCTGCCTTTTGACCTGATTCTCTCAGGGCCTTGCCCTTAGTCTAGACCAGTGATGGCGAACCTATGACCCGCGTGCCACAGCTGGCACGCGGGGACCGCTCTGCCGGCACGCAAGCCATAGGTCGCCAGGGGCACGGAGCTCGAGAGCAGGGGGGCGAAGCGGCTGCTCCTGCCCGCTGCATGTTGCCCGGCATCCTGCAGGCCGCCTTCTCTGCCGGGGAAGGGCTGAGAAGGTCCTCCCGGGGCGGGGCGGGGCGGGCAGGCCTGGAGAGTCACCACCCGGCGCCAACACTCCCTGGCGGCGTGAGGCAGCGTCACGCTGCGTGCCTGTGCTCAGGCCGTGACGCGGCAGGCAGGGCCGACGGGCCTACCTGCTGCTTACGCGCCGGTCGCGTCACTTCCGGCGTGGCGGACGGGACAGGACCCTGCTCCATTGCGCTGGACTTCCGTACTATGTTTTTGGTGGGGGAAACCAGGGCAACAGGGCTATTTAAGCCCTGTTGCCCTGATTCCCCCCGCCAAAAACATAGCACAGGGGTCCAGCGCGCTGGATGCGATGTGGCGCGACGGGCGGCGACGGCTCCAGCGGCGGCTCGAGTAGTGACGGCTCGAGCAGCGTGGAGAACGCTCCACACCGCTCAGAAGAGCGAGATCGGGCCGCCGCGCAGGAACGAACGGTGGAGAACATCGAGCCCAGGTAAGTCTCGTATTACATCCCTGATTCCGCGTCCCATCCACCCGTCCTTCCCCCACTTTGTACCTGGGACCTTTTCCTTTTTTTTTCATTCCCCCCGTGTCTTACGCCCCAGCCGCCTCATTCATTCTCTCCTAGCCAGCACCTTCGCCTCAGTTGCCTTTTCCCTCTGCTTGCCACACAAGGTCTTGCTTTTATTTCACCGCCGCAGGCTTCCCTTCTCTCTTGGAGACCCCCACATTCTCCCTGGCTTCATCACAATCCTCCCCCACTCTTTCCCCCAAACACTTGAGGTCTTCTCCTTTCCCCTCCAGATTCCTTCCCTCCCTCCTCCGTTTTGTATCTAGGTCCCTAATTATTTTGTATCTAGGTCCCTAATTATCTCATGATCAATTGTTGGAACTTATGAAATTATTTATGTATTTATCTAACATTGATTTATCTATCAATTTACTAGTATATAGGAAATTTATCTATGGGCTTTATGAACATTATTTATACATTTATTTATACATGAATTATAAACCACTAATCATTTTTAGCATAAATAAGAGCTATAAACTTTCTACAGCCTGAAAAATTGGGACAAATGTAAGGAAAGGGTCTACATGGTTTTTTTTTTAATCAATCAAATCATTTTTATTGTCAGGATTATCCTCTTTTATCATTATTTTTATCATTATGAATATTATATTTATTGTTTATTATATTCATTATTTATTTTATCATATATAAATAATATATGTGTTGTACTGGGACTGGGAATGTCTGACTGGGACTCGGGAGATCCAGTTTCTAGTCCCCGTTCTGCCATGAAACTCACTGGGTGACTTTGGGCCAGTCACAGACTCTCAGCCTAACCTACCTCACAGGGTTGTTGTGAGGATAAAATGGACAGCAGGAGGATTATGTAAGCCGCCTTGGGTTCCTTGCAGGTGCTTCATCTGTCTTTTTTTTTAATAAATTTTGTGTTTTTGTAGACTCCAAAAAACACAGAAAAGCACAGTTGGTAGTTCTGAAAATGAAATCCTTAAAGTGTGGAATTCTCTGCCAAATACTTTTAAGTCAATGAAAGTACTTGGGATTGCTCTTCTTACTTTGTTTGGGTCATCTTATGCTTGTGAGCAGTTCTTTTCAGCTTTGAATTATATCAAATCTGATACCAGAAACAGATTAACAGATGAGCTGAGTGCTGCATGTGTTGCTCTCAAACTAATGGAGTATGAGCCAAAGTTTGACAAATTATCAGCATGCATGCAACAGCAAAAATCACATTAATTGTGCGAAAGCATGCCCAATGCAAACTTTTTACCTAATGCAGTGTTTGCAGTCCAAGACATAAAGGTTGTTTAAAATGTGTTAAGCACGTTTAGTTTTCTTGTTTATCTTGCTCATCCTAGTACAGGTTGACTTTTACTTTTACTAATCCAACACCTGTAGAAGCAGGGAAAGGACCCAGAGTAAAGCTTGCCCCATACAATTTCAGTCTGGCATATAGTCATATTACAAGTTGAGAATCCCTTATCCAAAAATACATGCGCCTAATTATTTAAAAAGTTTATCTAAATTACCTTCAGGCTATGTGTACAATGTAGTACTATTAAAAAAAATTGAGTTGATGTTTTTTTCAATAAAAAACTGTTTGTATCATTGAAAGCCCTGTTGTTGTGTTTTTATTTTAAGACAAAAGATGTAATTAGTTCGGACAACTGTATGAGTTGTTTTTACTAAACTAAAACCCCGGTATTCAGGTTTAATTGCAGTATTGGCACTTTGAAATAAATAAGTTGGTTTTGTGTTGCAGTTTGGGCACTCGGGCTCAAAAAGGTTCGCCATCACTGTTCTATACACTGGATTTAGCACTGAACCACAGAGGAACCACACACCGTGTGGGGTAAAACCAGGAAAGTTTATTTAAGGTAAACAGATTACAATAAAAGGTGGGGAATGAGGGAAGGGGAAAAGGTGGGGAGACACTTTGGTATACCAAAGTAGAGCTACAAAACTAGTCCCTTACTATATAAATACCCAGGCACTTACTCCTTGCCTGGGGGTTGGTCTCCTTAGGGCTTGCCTCAGCAAAAAGCCCTACTCCGTGTTCCTTCGCGTCCAGACAACAACACCACCCAAAAGCCATGGCTGGCAGTACAGATTCCCCACCCCCACCCCTCCTTTCAGTAGCCCAGCTGTCTTTGGCCAATCAGGATGAACTTCATCTGGGCTAGGCAGGGGAGAGGTGACTCCTTGATTATGACTAGTGTGCTTGGGCCACATTTGCATGCCAATACTTGGGCACAGGGACATCAAAGGGAAACTATGCACATTTGGCAAGAGACTCTGACGCCTAGTACATTTGCATCATGAGGCCCCCCAGCCTCTAGCTGGGATTACACTTGTTTACACGTGTGTGTGTGTGTGTGTGTGTGTGTGTGGTGGAGAAGGGTCGGCTTTTCTTCACATCTCCCCCTTTCGAAAGATGAAATTGGGGAGTTTGAACTTTGAACTCTTCACATTTCATCTACACCAACCCAGAAGAAAAGCCTTTGACAGCCTACCCCCCCACCCCCAGCACACCCTCTCTCACTCACAACAAAATATCAAAAGTCTGCCAGGCTACATCGGCTGCTTTTTACACAAGTCTGTTAGGGGGCAGATAGCTGACTGAAATGTGGAACAACTTTTCAAATTGTCTTTATTTTAGCTTCTAAAGCATCGGGGAGATGATGGGGGGAGTTCCGGGGGGCAAAACATACCATCGTTGAGCGGCAGATGCTGGCAGAGTGCTAGGGGCAGGCCACGCTGATTATGGGGAACAGGGGATTGATGCTTAATATCCATCCCTTGTTCCAGGCCTGCCCAGAGCCAAGGGATAACTGGGGGGTGGGGGTGGCTCCTTCCCCACCCTTGCGTTTGCTTCTGTGTAATGCCAGGTTCGTTACCCAAAAAACATCTGTAATCCATGACATGATCCTGGATGAGGGTGCGGACCTGGCATGTATTACGGAAACCTGGCTGAACGAGGCTGCTGCTCCAACTCTGGTGGCCTTGTGTCCAGCTGGTTTCTTGTATGCCCAGCAACCAAGGGTTGGGGGACAGGGAGGGGGAGTGGCTGTTATCAACCAGGAGTCCTTGGTCCTTACCAGACTCCCTCTCCAGGAGACCTAAGTTTACTGAGTGCATGTACTGGAGGTTGGGTCCAAAGGGCAGTCTGGGGATTCTGCTCGTGTACCGTCCACCCCGCTGCACGACAGACTCCCTGGCCGCCGTGCTGGAGGTGGTCTCTGATGTGCATGTGCGGTCCCCCAGGCTAGTGGTGCTGGGGGACTTCAACGTTCATTCGGGGGCTGCCCTCATAGGGGCACCTCGGGACTTCATGGAGACCATGCATGGCTTCCTGGGAGCTGCACCCTATAGTAACTGGACCTACCCATGTAGCCGGTCAGGCACTAGACTTGGTTTTTGTTTCTGGAGAGGGGGGCAATGATCTGGAAATCGGGGGTATATCCACCACCCCCTTGTCATGGTCAGATCACTATCTGGTGGGGTTGGATTTCTCGGTGCCGCAACCCCTCTGCAGGGGTGAAGGACCTACAGTCATGCCTTGGATTGAGAGCATAATTCGTTTCAGAAATGTGCATGTAATCCAAAACACTCTTATATCAAAACGAAATCCCCCCCCCCCCAAATGGGCTGTTTTAGAGTTCTGGGTGGCTTGTTAACCCTGGCAGCAAGCCACCTTTGCTGGGTCTGTATGACATGGCAGGTTGTGCCTGAGAGGGTAATAATGCAAATCTCCCTGGCATGTACAGCAGGGGAAATCATAGAAAAGTAGAGTTGGAAGGGGCCTGTAAGGCCATCGAGTCCAACCCTCTGCTAAATGCAGGAATTCAAGTCAAAGCATCCCTGACAGATGGCTGTCCAGCTGCACCTTGAGTGCCTCCAGAGTGGGAGACCCCACCACCTCCCTAGGTAGTTAGTTCCATTGTCTTATTGCTCTAACAGTCAGGAAATTTTTCCTGATGTTTAGGTGGAATCTGGGTTCCTGTAACTTAAGCCCATTATTCCATGTCCTGCAAACTGGTAAAACTGGTAAAAAGTAAAAAGAGTTACAATACCTCTTTCTTTCTTGTTTCAAAGCACATTTGTTGATCTTCCCATTGTGAAGTTTTTAAAGCATATTTTCTTTTTAATATTCCAGAAAAAAGGGTATTTAGTCCTGATTGTGGATAAAATTTCTCTTTGTTCCTGATTAGCAATAAAATGGAGTTGTCGCTCTTCAGGTTCTTGAAAAAAGAACTCCAAACGCAACGGCAAGCGATGATGGATTCTCCCTCTCTGTACCCCTCCCCGAGAGAAACTACAACTGCTGATGCTACTGCAGTAACTCACAGAGAGAGCATTTAGAGATATGCCGGGAATCACTCTTAAATCATCCTCTTATTCCGAGGAGATTAACCAGCCAAGATAACCTCTTGACTGGATTTCACGCCACGCTGGCCCCCCACGGTCCCGTGGAAGCGTTAGGTCGACATTAAACTCCACTGGAAGTCCAAAAAAAAGCCCTGTCTCAAGTGCTCTAGATAGTGGGACATATAACAGGCCTTCCACTGAAGATGGTAAATTATGGGCAGGTTCATGTGGAAGGAGGTGGCCCTTCAGATATCTTGGCCGCAAAAAGTTTTGTGGTTGTAGGTTAAAACCAGTACCTTGAATTGTGCCTGGAAACAAGCTAGAAGCTAATACAGTTGATCTAAAGACTGGTGTAGTGTGGTTCACAAAGTGGACTTCTTACAAAAGACTAGCTTCCACATTTTGCACTAGCTGTTGTTTCTGAACACTTTTCAAACATAGCCCCACCTAGAATACATTACAATAATCTAAATAAGAGGTGATTAAGGTATGAATCACTCTTGTCAGCTCTTCCTTCCTTGTTCATAACATTGTCAGTAAAGACAATATCATAATGCCTTTATACAACTCTCTGTTGTGACTGCACTTGGAATATTGAAGAGCTGGGAAAGGTACAAAAAAGGGCAACCAGAATATTAAGGGGGCTGGAGTTGATCCCCTATGAGGAAAGGTTACAACATTTGGGCCTTTTAAGTTAGAAAAAAGGCAAGTGAGGACAGTTTAGAAATTTATAAAATTGTAATGTGGATAAGGAGATGTTTTTCTCTTCTCTTTATACTAAAATATATATTGCGTTCATCCAATGAAGCTGAATGGTGGGAGATTCAGAACAGATAAAAGGAAGTACTTCACACAGCGCATAGTTAAGCTATAGTATTCACTACCACAAGTTATGTTTGCCAACATTTAGATGGTTTTAAAAGGGGATTAGACAAATTCATGAAGAGTAAGCTTATCAATGACTACTAGTCATGATGGCTATATGCGGGCAGGAGGATGCTATTTCCCTTGTGTCCTGCTTGTGGGCTTCCCATAGGCATCTGGTTGGTCACTGTGGGAAACGGGATTATGGGCTAGATAGGTTTTTCATCTGATCCAACAGGGCTCTTTATGTTTGTTTATTGAAATCACATTGTGTCAGCACCCACTGCGGGCCTTCGTGATGCTTTGTTTTAATTAAACAGCTGAATTCCCCTGGTCCACACCAGTTCTCAGTCAGCTGCTAGGTGCCAGCCAAGGCGGACTGCCAGCTTGACCTGTACCGGCAAGGGAGGAGGGCCAGGCAATGCCCGCTGCAGCTGGGGCAATCCACAGGAAGGGCTCGACTCATGCCCAGAGTTGCTGCTGTGCCCCATCAGGTGTGGGGAGCAGGCACCTCTTCCAGCCACAGCTCGCACCCAGCCCCGCTTCATGCCCCAGCCCGACTGGGCCAGCTCTCAGAGCCAATACTTATCCCAAAGTTACGGATCCAGCTTGCCAACTTCCCTTACCTGATTTGTACCCTACCTTTCTACCAAGAAAAGTGTCACAGGGTGGCTTACAATAGTAATAATGGGTTGCCTTGCAGGAAAAAAGGCAGGATATAAATATAATAAATAGATAAATTAAATAAATAACATTTGATTAAAATAATCCTAAAACAATGCATTAAAATACAATAAAACACAGCAGCAACAAAATAAAAACAGCACCCAACCCAACAGACCTGCTTAAATGCCAAAGGCCTGCTTGCATAAAGCAGACTTTGCCTACAGGCAGAAGGACAGCAGAAAGGGAGGAAATCTAGCCTCCCTTGTCAAGGAGTTCCACAACCTTTGTGTGGCCACCGAGAAGGCCCTCTCTTGCATCACCACCAAACACGCCTCTGAAGGTGGTGGTGTCAAAAGAAGGCCTCTTCCAAAGATCTTAACAGACAGGCTCATATGGGAGAAGGCAGTCTTTCAGGTAGCCTGGTCCCAAGCCTTATAGGGCTTTATAGGTCATGACTACCACTTTGAATTGTTCCAGGAAGCATATGGGTAGCCAGTGAAGCTGTTGTAACAGGGGGATCATGTGCTCCCTGTAACTGGCCCTGGACAATAGTCTGGCCATAGCATTCTGGACCAGCTGAAGTTTCTGAACAGTTTTCAAAGGCTGCCCCATGTACAGCATGTTAGAGTAGTCCAAACAAGATGTAACTAAAATATGCATGACTGTGACCAGATCAGACATCTTTACTAACAGGTGCAAGTTGGTGCACTAGCCCCAGCTGTGCAACTGCACTCCTGGCCACTGGCTGAAACCTGTGCATTCAGGTTCAGGGCCGAGTTCAGAAAGACACCCAAACTGTGAGCCTGAGTCTTCAGGGGGAGTGTATCCCCATCCAGAACAGGTTGAGTCTATATTCACTTTTGACTGACCAGGAGTACCCCTGTCTTGTCTGGAGTAAGCTTCAATTTGTTTGCCCTCATCCAGTCCATTAGCTAGGGATGTACCTGAGTAGCCCGGCAGACAGGAGCAAGGCCCGAACTGGGCCTGCTTGTGTCCACCGGGCTACTCGGCCACCCACGCGGGCTTACCTGCAGGCTCTCTGGCTCTGCGGAGAGCCTGCCTCCCCGTCCGCTGGTCCCGTCGCGTCACTTCCGGCGCGGAGGAAGTGACGTGACGGGACCCTGCTCCGTCGCACTGGACCCCTGCACTCTGTTTTTGGCGCGGGAAAGCAGGGCAACAGGGCTGTTTAAGCCCTGTTGCCCTGGTTCCTCCCGCCAAAACAGAGCGTGGGCGGGGGTCCAGCGCGCCGGAGCAGTGGCTCCGGCGGCGCACAGGACCAGGTAGGCGGGGGGGGCGGCGCAGGTGGCGCGGAGAATGCTCCGCGCCGCTCTGAAGAGCAAGATGGCTGCTCTGCCGTGTTGTCTTTTCACTTTAGTGCCTCTAGGGAAGTGGGGCCTCCACCTGTTTCCCTTTCACTTGGTTGATCTGGTTGGTGGTAGCAGCATACATTCTCCTCCAATTCTGATTGTATCAGAATAATTCCTGATCTTTGCATGTTCTTTCTAGCTGGTGCTTCTCTCTGAAAATCCACTCCAGTTTTGACTGCAATCGAAACTAGTCTTGGAAAATTAAGAAACCATGTGGACCTTCAATTTCCTGGATCCATCTCAAGCATTTTAACCAAAACAACCAGTAGTTATCAAGGCCCAGTTACTTTCCACGCATCGGAAATGGAGGGGAGGGCTGGCACAAGTATGTGTTCAGCAGGTGGAGATCCTATTAGGTGACTGAAGGAAATTAGTCTGCCACGTGACCAGATTGGCCAATTTCTTCTAGTAGCCGTATGAGGGAGAAACCAACTGGTGCTGTTACCCATAAAGTTTTCTCAGTTGGCCTATATATACACATGGCATACCGCTTCCTTAGGCTGCCTTAATGTGGTATGCTTTCCTTGGATTAGAGGCCTTGTTATTGTCTTTATGGCTCTCCTTATGCTTCATGGATATTGAATTCCTGAGTCACTGAAGCCTGTTGTGGGTTTGCTATTCTGCCTAGAGCATGTTTGCAAAATGTCTTACTGCATTCCATTGTCAAGAAGGCAAAATAATCTAGTGAAGATATGATATGTGTACAGTCTTCATTTATAAAGTGTACCCACTTTATACCCATGTCTAGATCAAAATGTTATTAAAAACAAACTTGTCCCAGGCATCCTGATGGAGTTGTAGTGGTATTTAACTTCTGGCAACTACGTAGTCTAGTGAATGTAACATTATTATTTATTTTCTGTAGAATTTTGATGGGAATTTTGTTTACAGATTGCTTTGTTCATAATGAAACAGGGTAAGCTGGGACTACATAGAAAAATGGTTTTAACATTGGGTAATGTTAAAACACGTTATCCATCTTTTGCCAACTTAAAATAATTTGGAAATAAAATAGACACATCTGAGTTCAGGTAACTTATTACTTACCACAATTGTCCTGGTGTGGGTTTGGGTGTCTCCGCCCCCTGCCCCACCTAAGGCTTCTTATGAGGGCTTTTGATTAATGCATAGCAATGTCATTTTTGTTAATATCACATATATAGCTGATACTTGCTAATTACTTCTTTTCCCTCAGGAAATGTCATCATCTAGCTAACTAATTAGAGGTATGTGGTATGGTGGATTTTGACAATAAATGAGATATAATATCTAGCCTGTTAATGAAAACTATGCAGTATCTCTCTGCCCCTGAAGATGATACAGCTGTATTCCAGATAGTGAACAGAAAGTGGCACCATAATCCTTGGCTTTAGTTGTATAATAAAGGCTAATTTCTTCATATTTCAGTGCCTAGCTTTTTGAGGCATTTTACAAATAATATTGGTGTTGGTGATGAGCCCTTTGTGAGTAGATTGTTTAGTATTGTTTTCTAGCCTATCTAGGGCCACTGAATAATATCAGTCACTGAGCAGAACAAAGTATGGGGAAACATTTTTCTTGGAAGTCAGCATATTGCTCACCTTGCTGTAGCACAGGCAATGCTGCTGCAACTATATAGCATTATTGTGTGGGCAAGATTTTTGACAGAAAGTAAACAGATGGTTCGGTTGTTACAGCCCAGTGCCATCACATAGCCACTGGCTTGGTAATAACCTCACACTTGATTTTAAAAGGGGGGGGGCGTGGGTGGGAGAAGCAGCAACAGCAGCAGTGAATCTCTGGGGTTCTTTGGGATTTCAGTTGTTTACAGAAAATTCCACCAATATAGACTCTTAAACTTTGCAATTGGGGATGGTATCTGTGTGACCTTAATTCACAGCAGGAAACTGCCATTTAGGGATAAACTATACAACAGCTGGGCTAGGGAACTATGGGCCTCTACATCCAGAAAGATAAAGGCTAAAGTGGCTTCTCATAGTTAACTTAACATCATAAAGTTGCAGCTCTTTTGGCCTCTGGTCAGATATGTTACACCAGAACTAGAAATTAAAATGATGAAGAATGCGAAGTGTGGTTTTTAAATTCATGTCATAAAATGATAGATATGCCGTACGCATTTATGTCCATTTGAAACTTTGTAGGGGGAGAGATGTATTGATCATACGACTTTCCTGACTTTCCTGCTCAGCGTCAGAATTTGCAGCAGTGGGCTAAGTTGATGCTTTGCTCAGTTCATGTTCTCCTTTAAGTTTTACAAAACATTTGTTTTGAAAACACTTGTCTTGTTACAGCATTGAGTAGCCAAATCACATGGACATGTGAAGTTCCAGATGAATAGCCATGTTAGTCTGTTGCAACAGAAAAAGTGGCTTGTGGCATCCTAAAGACTAATAGATTTACTGTGGCATAAGCTGTTTTGGAACATGGAATATACGGACATTGCTGGATAACATAGATAGTGAACGCCCTGAGCGTAAGACTGCTATTATTACAAGGGAGCTGAGACAGTTTAAAATTGACATAGCAGCACTGCAAGAAACTCGAAGGGCAGGAGAGGGACAGTTGAAGGAAGAAAAAGGAGGTTATACCTTCTTCTGGAAAGGACTACCTGAGCAGGACTGACGAATACATGGAGTAGGCTTTGCCATCAAAAATGAGCTAGTGAACTCAGAAGTTCCTACTGGCATTAACGAACGCCTGATAACTCTTCGATTAAAGCTCGCCAATAACCAGCAGGTAACTATTTTGAGCGCTTATGCGCCAACGTTAGATGCTGATGAAGACATCAAGGAAAGTTTTTATACCCAGTTGGACACTCTCCTGTCAGAGATACCTAAGGAGGATAAAATTATCCTCCTGGGCGATTTTAACGCAAGAGTCGGGCGTAAGTTTGATTTATGGCCAGAAACCAATGGAAAAGACGGAGTTGGTAATAGCAACCTGAACGGACTCTTACTTTTGTCTATATGTGCAGAGCATAATCTCACTATTACAAACACGCTCTTTCGACAAAAAAATAAGTTGAAAACATCATGGCAGCACCCACGGTCAAAGCACTGGCATATTCTGAATTATGTAATTGTCCGTGTTAGAGATCGCCGCAATGTACTTCTTACTAGGGCCATGGTGAGTGCCGACGACTGCTGGACAGACCTCCGACTAATCCGGTCCACTATGGTTATCAACATTGGTCCCCAACGTAGGCTTCAAGGAAAGAAACCAAGGCGTAAAATGAACACCCACGCCCTTCAAGATCCTATTAAGCAAACTCATCTTCAATCACTTCTTAAGGAACATCTACCTACGGAACCTCCTGATAACATTGAGGACCATTGGTCTAAGCTGAAAACCTCCATTACTGCAGCTTGCGAACAAACTATTGGATATGAAACTAAGAAACATCAGGATTGGTTTGATGAAAATGATAATGAGATTAAATATATAATTAACCAAAAAAGGAAAGCCTTCCAAATATGGCAAAATGATATTAACTGTGCTGCCAAGAAAAAAATTACGCTAGTGCAAAGGCTGAGGTCCAAAGAAGAACAAGAGAACTTAAGCACGCTTGGTGGAAAAAGAAAGCTGAAGAAATTCAACAACTTGCAGAATCTCATGATGCACGGGGCTTTTTTAAGGCCACAAGGGCCATTTATGGACCAAAAACCTATGGTACAAACCCTTTACAATCAAAAGATAGCACCAAACTCGGTGGTCAATATAAGAGGTTTAAAGATGTTCATAAGGCTAATCTAAAAAAATGCAATATAAACGTCGAAAACTGGGAAACTCTGGCCCATGAACGATCTAACTGGAGGTTGGCCTTTCACAAAGGTTCTATGGACTTTGAAGAAGCCTGAGTGCAAGGTGAAAGGGAAAGGGAGAAACGTGCTAGGCGAAAAGCACGTCAAACGAATCCTTTACAGGACCATCTTCCATCTGGTAACCTGTGTTCTCACTGTGGGAAGCTGTGTGGATCTAGAATTGGCCTCCGCAGTCACTTATGGACCCATTGCTAGAGTCTACACAATTTTCTTTAGAATTTCCTCCTTTTAAAATTTCCTTTTTGTAATTTTTTTTATCCTGGAAGACAATCTTACTCGGTCACGAGTGATTGCCTGATGATGATGATGATGATGATGATGATGATGATGATGATGATGATGATGATATGGGAGGAAACAGTCCTTCAGGTAACCTGTACCCAAGCTGTTTATGGCTTTGAATGTTAATACCAGCTCTTTGAATTGGGCCCAGAAATGGACTGGCAGCCAGTGCAGATGGAAAAGTACTGGCATAATATGATCATGTAGGCCAGTCCTTATTAAAAAAAATCTCACTGCCCTATTTTGGGCTAGCTGAAGTTTCTGGACAATTTTATCTCTACATTTTTCAAAGGCAGATCCACATATAATGCATTGCAGCAATCCAGATGAGAGGTTACCAGAGCATGGATAACTGTAGCTAGGCTAACTTCCAGAGAAGGACGTAGTTGGTATATCAGCCTAAGCTGATAAAAGGTGTTCTGTGCCACCAAGTCCACCTATGCCTCTAGTGACAGTGCTGGATTCAAGATCACACCCAAACTACAAACCTGATCCTTTAGGGGGAATGCAACCCCCTCCAGAACAGGTTGCACATCACTTAGCTGGGAAGATAACTGCCGACTAACAGGACCTCTGTCTTGTTTGGATTGAGTCTCAGTTTATCGGCCCTCATACAGCCTATTACCGCACCTTGGCAGTGGTTCAGAACAGATGACCACTCGAAGAACTAGAGTTACAGGTAAGCAATCTGTCCTTACTAGGTTTCTTTTTCAGCGGGGAAACTATCAGTGGGTGGAAACATGATTAATGTAGCATCGTGATTGACTCTGGGTTGTTGGGGGGCAGACAACCCCTTGTTAAACCATGGAATAAGCTCCATGAGATTTGCTTCTGCATAAACATATATAGGATTGGGTAGCATGGGTTTTTAAATGTAAATACGTTTGGAAGGGAAACGTATTTCTTGAGTTTTTTCTTTAGTCCTATGTCAGATATGTAATGAATTATGCATAAATGTCTACCTACACTTAGAAGTGTGACTGCATGTATGATGCAATTGAGGTAAAATATAAAACCTAATTATTAAAGGTTGAATTCTCAATCCTTTTTCCAACCTACAGTTACAAAATGCAAGGCATTGTTGAACATGTTACACTGGACTTACTACTTTTATATTGCCTCAGGTGTTAATGCTGAGCCTCCCTTACTTGTTTCAACAGCTGTTAACCCCATGTAGTGTGAAGCAAGGCAGTGCATCTTAAATGGGGTAGTAATAAATTGTAATACAGCAGCTTCTGATAAGGCTCATTGTACTAGTGTGTGTGCTTGCTTATGTTGGATAAAAGTATATGTAGCTGAAGCGACAGCATCTTTAGGGCTGTTTTATTACTGACCACATAATATTCCAGGCAGAACAAGGACCTGCCATTAGAACAGGTAACTTGCAGTCCGTGATGGGTTTGCACAAGCTTTGCTTCTTAACCTCTGCTTCTTGTCACCCTCTGCAGATTGCTGCAGAGGGGTGCACTGTGTAAGAATGAGTGCCTATGTTACAGATTGATCTTAACCAGCTGTTCAGTCCTAATAAACACCCAATGCAGCTTTATAAAATTATATGTATTTTCTAAGGTGGCACCTGCTGTTACACATGTACGGATCATCTAAAAGGAAAGGAATAGGTTTTTCTTTAAAACTATTTCTTCGCAAATTCACTAGTCAAGTAGAACTCATATGATGGATGGTTTCTTTGATTGAGTGACAGTCCTATTTTCCACCCATCAAGGACCCTCAAAGCAGTACACATTAAACACAGCAAAACTGTTTAAAACTATATATTCAATTCTGGTTTCATTGTTTTCAAACACTTCCTTTGTGTGTGCGCCTTCTGCTGACATTTTCTTTTTCTCTCATAAAAATAACTACAATCAAGCTTGATTGTATCTAAAATATTATCAAGCCATAAAGCAATCTTTGTAGAAAAGTATATAGCAGCAGAAAAAGCACAGCCTTCTCCAAGACCTTCTAGAATGAAAAGGTCTTAACCAATCTCCAAAAGATTTATCACAGAGGACTGATAAATGCCTTTGAGCAGAAAGCTCCACAACTGGGATGTCACCACAGAAAAGGCCCTGCTGCTTACAGCAGTCATCCTAATCTCAGAATGCTGAGACGCTCTCAGCAAGATCCCACCAGATAATTGCGTATCGGGAGATTTCCAACCTATCATTTAATTGTGTTCTGTAACATCAGAAGAAATGGCTTTCTTGTGGAAACAACTTCAAACAACCCAGGGCAACAACAAAAAGTGCTTAAATTTATAGGAAACTAGCTTTTTTTACCCGGCGTTGCATGGGTCATCACTTTCCTATAGGCATTCTTTGTTCGAAATTCCTTAAGGTAGCTGTCCGCTGTTTGGAATCCCTTGGAATCCCAGCTCCCCCGGGACTATCAGCTCCCCCAGGATTACACAGTGAAATCCCAGCTCTCCCGGGACTACCACAATGAAATCCCTGCTGTCCCGAGACTACACAATGAAATCCCTGCTCCCCCTCCCCGGGACTACACAATGAAATCCCTGCTCTCTTTCCCCCTGGATACTGCACAATGAAATCCCTGCTGTCCCGGGACTACATAATGAAGTTCCTGTTTCCTTCCCCCCCGGGACTATGCAACAATGAATTCCCTGTGTGCCCCCCCCCCCGGACCACACAATGAAATCCCTGCTTCCCCCTCCCCGGTACTACACAATGAAATCCCTGCTTCCCTCCCCCCCCCCCGGGACTGCACAACAATGAATTCCCTGTTCCTCCCCCCCCCGGGACTGCACAACAATGAATTCCTGTTCCCCCCCCCCCGGGACTGCAACAATGAATTCCCTGTGGTCCACATAGTGAAATCCCTGCTCCCCCCCCCGGGACTACGCAATCAAATCCCTCCTCCCCCCCGGGACTACACAATGAAATCCCTGCTCCCCCCCCCCCGGACTGCACAACAATGAATTCCCTGCACACACACCCGCAGGACCACACAATGAAATCCGTTGTGTGTGTGTGTGTGTGTGTGTGTGTGTGGTCTCCCCAGGACGACACAATGGCATTGCACGGGTCGTCATTTTCCTATAGGCACTGTTTGTTCGAAATTCCCCCACCCCCGTGTCGGCCCCGGCTGCGGTTCATGTGAACATTCTGTTTAGACGTAGGAGAGATTTGCATATCCGCCTCTGATTGGGCCCCTGTGGTGGCAGTGCATACCAACATTCTATATGTTGGTGGAGCTATTTGCATAACCGCTCCTGAATGGCCCCTGTGAACATTCCAAGTGACGCCACTGGCTCTCATCTATTTTGGGCCGTACAGGCGCGGCGAGGGTTTTTTGGAGATTTGAACCCGCCAGTCTTTGTCCTTGGGTGATGGGGAGTATGCATGCCAAGTTTCAGGCGGATCCGTCCAACCGGGTAGGAACCAATGCGATGCACGCGAGCCAAACCCCCGCGCGGACATACAGACAAACGGACAAACATTCACTTTTACATAGTAGATAATAAATTTAGGCAGTGTGCACTAATAAACTGATCTAGCGATCAAATGCTGTCAGTCAGGAAATACTTGAGCAAGTTGATTTAGCTATGTATTTGAGAAACCAACCTTGTCATCTTTATCCAACACCAACTAGTCATTAGAGAAAGTAAGTCGTTTTCTCTATCATGCACCTCAAGTTGCAGATTAGAGAGGGTCAAATTTAGGATGCAGCTCACACACCTCTTCTAGCTATTTGTGTGATCTGTGGGTATAGAAGACAGGCACCTCTCTTCTCTGTCTTCTTAGCCATCCCTCCTGAAGTTAGGATGCTGTCCCCAAGGCAGTAGAGGACTCTGGGTGAAGGTCTAGGCCTGGTCGTTTGCTGATTTCCCCCTTCCCTCTGCACCCTCCTGCACACAGCCCCCAAACTGAGGGGCCCTCGACCAGCAGGTGAAGTGGCACAGTGGGCCATAGTGGAAAGGAGAAATCTGCAAAAATGGCTTCTCCCCACCCCCTTCTCTTTATGGGAGCTTCTACTGTATCAAAGAACGTTCCATGAATAGAAGGACAGCATTGGAATACAACTCGTAGAAAATAATAGGTGCAAGCTTATTTCAGCATATCCTTGTTCCAGGATGTTAAGGTAGTATGGAAGATGCAACCTTTGATCCTAGGCAGGCTTTACAGTCAATATTGGTTACTTTGGTCACAATCGTTGTGTACAGCCATTGACAGTACTGTTTTCAGTGGCAGACCATGATGTCTACAGTGCTTAATATCTGAATGCATTTCAGTGAATTGAGATTTCAAATGCTTGTACGATAGGTATATTTTTTTGGTCATACCTGTGATGTTCCGTTGTTTGTTCTTGAAGCTGCTGAACTACTAATGTTGGAAGTGGCAGGGAAAGGGTTAAAGATGCTGTCCTCTCCAGCTGTGAAAATCCTTTCTTTGTACTGCAGTAGTGCCTAAAGGCCTTGAGTAGGTTGGGCCCCATTGTGTGATGTTTTATGCAAACACATAGTAAATAGCCCTGCTTGAGTTCTTACAGTATAACTTGTATATGTGGGTACTGTCTGTGCATGCACATACAACATTTAAAAGGCTGTAACTGGCTGTGGCATCAGAGTAGGTGCCTTGTTACATGTGCAATAGTATTATTCAATATGCCCTGCTCCTGGTTCTGCTGTTTTGGCTGCCTTTTCCAAAGCAGCCTCTGGTCTAGCCATTTGGCACTTACAAGTTACAAGTAAGTAGTGGTAACTCTCTGCCCCTGCATATCTCCCTCCCCCAAGGACAGGTTTTGGGGTATAAATGCTGGTAAAAGGTTCAGCCCTTGAATTCCATTTCCCAAGTGAGGTTTTGGTTAAGTATCATTTGGAACACATTAGGAGATCAAGCTAATGAGTCTATAGAAATAAAAGATTTAAACTAATTAGTGATAAAATATTCTCCTTAAATCCTTTCTCTGAGGTGAGGGTGTCTGAGTTTTTGTTAGTGCTCAGACAGAAGTCAATTTCTTATTAATCATTTGCTAGGTGGTTCCCCCCCCCCCCCCCACTCTTCACAGCAAAGCAAACACCTCTAATTTGCTTTAGGAGACCAGCAAAGTTGATGTCATTGCTGTAGTATGTGCCGTTGTACCTGGTGATCACTGAAGAGGTGACACCCACCCACACCCGTGCCATATGAATACGAAGAAATGGGTAGCTAGTAGTACTAGGCACAGCCCTGCAGCTGCTGAGCACATGGTAGGAGAGTGTGGCTTCCTCTGAGCCATTGTTAACCATCTATCCCTCCCACCCTTCCTCCGAGGTTTGAGCAAGCTAGGTTGCATTTTGAAATGAGGGTAGAAGAATGTGTGTGTGTGTGTGTGTGTGTGTTTATAAAGCTGACACCCACAAGAGGGGGAGGGTGTGCTGTTTAAATCTTTGTGAGGATTATTTTGACTGTTTAACCTCCCTCTTTACCGGTACTTCAGGCACATGCTTGCTAACCCCACCCAGTATTAACTAGAGCAGCAAGCCTGCCCCTTCCAAGGCTCAGGTGGCTCTGCTGGCCTGTAACATTCAGCTAATGAATCTAGAGAGGGGGGTGGTCCGTCTGTCAGGACCCCTCACAGCTGACTCACAGGAAGTGCTAAAAAGCTTGGGCACCCGGTGAACAGTGCCAGGATTCTTCCCCCTCCTCCTCTCCTTCCATGCTGTCTCTGCCTGCATGTTTCACAAGCTCTTTTGAAAAGAACAATGAACTGATTTGAAGTTTCAAGACTAGAAGGGATCCCCTTGGAGTTGTCTAACAGCCTGCAGCATGCGTTGCTTTACACAGTCTTAGACAGCTGTCAGTCTCTCTTCTTTCCTCTTCCCCCCTCCCCCTGTGGATTGCTTTGTCTGGACAAAAAAAGGTGAACATGGTCCAACGCTTCAGCCTCAGGAGGCAGCTATCAAAGGTAGGTTACTTCTGCCATCAGGGTATGTGGGACTGTTCTCATTGTATTACTTTTCTCTTGTAAATCAGTAAAATCTCTGAGTGTACAGAAGTGGGCGGGGGTCTGTATGATAGAAAGCAGCTCTGCCTTTTGTTCTTCCCTCCAACAGACACAAAGGTTTTTAAAGCAAATTGTCTGGTACGGTTTTTTTCTCTCTAAAACACAGCTATGGACTTGGGTGAGATTGTTGTTCCTTCCTTTTGATTTACGGTAATCTCTAGTGTGCTTGTGTGGTGTAAATGAAGCAGGGCTCTTATTATCATTCCAGAATATGAACTGATGGAAAAACAAGGTGGGATAGATAGACAGAACATATGGACTTTCTGAGTTTGATAGTATTTCACGGGGAACCAGGAAATCCACCTGGTAAAGCACAGGGTAGCTCCTGCTGTCGCTTCAAAGTATTAGGCATGGCTTTCCATAGATGGAAGAACAAAGGAGTTGGGTCTGAAGAGATTTTGCTGCTTAATATTTTGTATCTTTTATGGTTAACATGCTTTTTGGGAAAACTGATATTAGGCAGATTTAGACATGCAAATAACTTATTCAGTATATCCATTTTTTTAGTTTTGAAATCCGTTCAGTATATTTTTGAAAACAGATTGAATCAGGGAATGAAATATCTTTTGAGTGAGACAGCTCCTAGCTATAAATCATACAGTAGGCATCTTTTGAATTGTAGGATCCTGGACTCCAAAGGTTAATAACCACAATGGGTTTATTTAAAAAATAAACCTTCCTCTGCATCTTTTTCACTAAAATGCCTGGAAAGGCTTTTTTTTTTTTTTTTTTAGTGTTAAATGCAGTGATCAGCTGCTGATCACTGCATTTAGGTCAAAATGCACCCCCTGCAGACTAGACTGTTGGGAAGCCTTAGGGTGTTGTAATGAACTGGCCTTTTTGTATGACCATTTTCAGAGTTCATCAGCATTTCTGAAATTACTAAGCAATGAGCATATCAATTATGACTGAAAAAGGGAATGCTACCCATCCTCCTCCCTATATCATGATTGCAAATGAGAAAATTTGTAAAGGGCAGAGGTAGACCACCTGGTGCCCTCCAGATGTTTTGGACTACAACTGCCATCAGCTCCAGTCAGCATGGCCAATGGTTAGGCATTATGGTAGTTGTAGTCCAAAACATCTGCAGAGCACCAGACTGCCTGTTCCTTGCAATGCTCCCACTGTGACTTTATACCCCAATTCTAAACTCTTAAATTGGAAGTAATTCCAAGTAGTATTCTTAGAATCTGGGGGTATAAATAATTTCAGCACTCAACATCTCTTCTACATATTGTTATAAATGCTAATAAGTGGCCTTCCAGAAGCAGATGAAACTGAGAGTTGGACTAGGCTTAGGCCTATTCACTCATCTCAGATTTCATAGATCATAGAGTTGGGCCTACATAATAGGCTGTGGATTCTCATGATCACTGTTTGAGCAGTATTGGGAATGAGGAATGTGGGGGTCATTAGTGTAGTGCTCAAATAGTTGTGTGGAGAGAGTAGCATTACTACACCAAAACGTAATTAACATAAGAACATAAGAGCCATGCTGGATCAGACCAAAGGTCCATCTAGTCCAGCATTCTGTTCACTCGGTGGCCAACTAGCTACCTGTGGGAAGACCACAAATTGGACATGAGTGCAATAGCACCCTCCCGCTCTTGTTTCCCACCAGCTGGTGTTTATAGGCATATTGCCTCTGATACTGGAGGTAGCATATAGACATCAGGACTAGCAGCTATTGATAGTCTTATCCTCCGTTAATATATGTAATCCTGTTTTAAAGCCATCCCAATTGGTGGCCATCATTAGAATCATAGAATCATAGAAAAGTAGAGTTGGAAGGGGCCTACAGGCCATCGAGTCCAACCCCCTGCTCAGTGCAGGAATCCAGGTCAAAGCATCCCTGACAGATGTCTGTCCAGCTGCACCTTGAATGCCTCCGTAGTGGGAGAGCCCACCACCTCCCTAGGTAGTTGATTCCATTGTCTTATTGCTCTGACAGTCAGGAAATTTTTCCTGATGTTTAGGTGGAATCTAGGTTCCTGTAACTTGAGCCCATAATTCCGTGTCCTGCAAACTGGGATGATCGAGAAGAGATCCTGGCCCTCCTCTGTGTGACAACCCTTCAAGTACTGGAAGAGTGCGATCATATCTCCCCTCAGTCTCCTCTTCTGAAGGCTAAACATGCCCAGTTCTTTCAGTCTCTCTTCATAGGGCCTTGTTTCCAGTCCCTTTATCATCTTTGTTGCCCTCCTCTGAACCCTCTCCAGTTTGTCTATATCCTTCTTAAAGTGTGGTGCCCAGAACTGGACGCAGTACTCAAGATGAGGCCTAACCAGTGCCGAGTAAAGGGGAATTATCACTTCCCGTGATTTGGAAGCTATACTTCTATTAATGCAGCCCAAAATAGCATTTGCCTTCTTTGCAGCCACATTGCATTGCTGGCTCATATTCAGTTTGTGATCTACCACAATTCCAAGATCCTTCTCACTTGTAGTATTGTTGAGCCAAGTGTCCCCCATTCTGTAACTCTGCATTTGGTTTCCTCTCCCTAGGTGCAGCACTTGGCATTTATCCCTATTAAATTTCATTCTGTTGTTTTCGGCCCAGCGCTGCAGCCTATCGAGGTCACTTTGAATTTTGTTTCTGTCTTCCAGAGTATTAGCTGTTCCACCCAACTTTGTGTCATCTGCAAATTTGATAAGCATTCCCTGCACCTCCTCATCCAAGTCATTAATAAAAATGTTGAAGAGCACCGGGCCCAGGACCGAGCCCTGTGGTACCCCGCTCGTTACCTCTCCCCAGTTTGAGAAGGAACCATTGATAAGCACTCTTTGAGTCTGATTCTGTAGCCAATTGTGGATCCACCTGATAGTTGTTCCATCTAGCCCACTCTTAGCTAGCTTGCTAATCAGGATATCATGAGGCACTTTGTCGAAAGCTTTGCTGAAGTCCAGATATATAATGTCCACAGCTTTCCCACAGTCCACAAGGGAGGTTACCTGATCAAAAAATGAGATCAGATTAGTCTGACAGGATTTGTTCTTGACAAATCCATGCTGGCTTCTAGTAATCACTGCATTGTTTTCAAGGTGCTTGCAGACTGACTTCTTTATAATCTGCTCCAAAATCTTCCCCGGGGATTGATGTCAGACTGACTGGCCTATAGTTCCCAGGTTCCTCCTTCTTGCCCTTTTTGAAGATTGGAACAACATTTGCCCTCCTCCAGTCGTCTGGCACTTCACCTGTCCTCCATGATTTCTCAAAGATAATAGACAGTGGTTCTGAGAGTTCTTCTGCCCGTTCCTTTATTACTCTAGGATGCAGCTCATCAGGCCCTGGAGATTTAAACTCGTTCAGAGCAATCAGGTGCTCCTTGACCATTTGCCTATCAATCTCAAGCTGCAATCCTGCCCCTTCAGTCAGCACTTCAGGTTTGCCAGGGGGGTCATAGACCCTCTTTTGGGAGAAGACTGAGCCGAAGTAGGAATTGAACACTTCTGCCTTTTCTTTGTCTTCTGTTATGAATTTGCCATCCTCATTGCGTAGTTGAACCACCAGTTCCTTCTTCTGTCTTTTACCGTGCATGTATCTAAAGAAAGCTTTTTTGTTGCTTTTAGCATTCCTCGCTAACCTTAGCTCATTCTCAGCTTTAGCCTTCCTGACACTATTCCTGCAGTTCTGTGCTACCTGCCTGTACTCTTCCCTTGTAGCCTGTCCTTCCTTCCACTTCCTATACGTGTCCTTTTTTGTTTTCAGGTCATCTTTGAGTTTATTGTGAAGCCACATTGGCTTCTTCTGTTGCCCTCTGCCTTTTTTCCTTGTGGGAATTGTTTGCAATTGTGCCTTTAAAATTTCCTTTTTTAAAAACTCCCACCCCTCCTGGGCTCCTTTTCTCATGAGAGTTGCTTGCCATGGTGAAGGAAACGAAATAGTTAAAAGAAAATCTTACAAGAGATTCTAGCCAGGCATGTGGACAGATTGCCAGGGTGATGACTAATACTAAATGTAGTCAATGGCTGGTAATGACTGTGGCTATGACTGACAATGGCCGTCAATGGCTGTTGTTGATTCACAAAGGTTGAGGTGTTTTGTTGTCTCACCCTGCCTAGTGACCAAGATAAGAAAATACCTAGCAGCTGCTTGATTGTAAGATCATCTTCCTGTCTCCTTGTAAGGAAATCCCCCTCCCCTAAAGCAAACCCCCTTTTTGTCTTGACCTTGCTGACCAATGTAAAGAACTGTTGCCAAATGACCAGACTTAGGTATGCTATAAAAGTGGTTGTAAAAGCCCCGCCCGGGGTTCTGCTTTGCGACACAGTCCGCAGGACCAATTGTGCACAATAAACCTTTTTCCAATAACCCGAGTTGGTCCTCGTTGTCCTTGTCTGAGTTAAAGGGTGACCACTTCATCGGAATCTTACTAATCATTGTTCTGAGTTTGTTAAAATTGGCTTTCCTAAAATCCAGGGTACGTGTTTGTCTACACTCAGCTTTTGCTTCCGTTAGAATCAAGAACTCAAGTATAACATGGTCACTTTCCCCCAGAGTTCCCGAAACTGCCACTTTATCCACTAACTTGTCTCTGTTGGTTAGAATCAGGTCAAGGATAGCCGATCCTCTAGTTCCTTCCTCCACTTTCTGTAGGAGGAAGTTAGCAGCAGCACAGCTCAGGAATTTCTTGGAGGGGCCATGTTTGGCTGAATAAGTCTCCCAACAGATATCAGGGAAATTGAAGTCACCCATTACTACCACATCGTGCCTCCTTGATACAATGGCAATTTGCTTTTCAAAAGTTTCATCCTCGTCTTCTCCTTGATTGGGTGGTTGGTAGTAGACTCCAACCGCCATGTTCGTTTTATTCTTTGCCCCCTTTATTTTAACCCAGATGCTCTCAATGGGGCTGCCAAGCTCCTCTTCCTGTATCTCTGTGCAGAGATACGTATTTTTAACATACAGTGCAACTCCACCTCCCTTTCTGTTGCTTCTGTTCCTTTTGAACAAGTTATACCCTTCAATTGCTGTATTCCAGTCATGGGAGTCATCCCACCAGGTTTCAGTTATCCCTATCAAGTCGTACTTTCCCTCATGTATCAAGAATTCCATGATTTAACAATGTGCAGTGTGAAGAAGTACTTACCGGTACTTTTAACTGTCCTGAATCTCTCACAAGTTGGCTTCATGAATGACCTTGGGTTCTAGTATTATGAGAAAAATGCCCCCCTCCCAGCCACCTCCACCCCATGCATAATTTTGTATACCTCTATCTTGTCTCCCATCACTCACCTTTTCTCTAAGCTAAACAATCCCAGATATGTAACCTTTCCTCATAGGGGAGTTGCTCCAGCCCCTTGATCATTTTAGTTGCCCTTTTCTGCACATTTCCCAACTCTACAATGTTCTTTTTTAAGGGTGGTGACCGGAACTGTACACAGTATTTATTTATTTTATTATATTTTTGAATCGCCCATCTGGCCAGTCATCCGGCCACTCCGAGCGATGTACAGTCCAATAAAATACAAGAACAAAACAGAGTGTAAAACACAATTAAAAACAGTACAAAATTTAAAAATCCTAACCCACCCCATATTCCCGCCTGAAAAACCACATTTTTAATGCACGGCGGAAGCTAATCAAGGAAGGGGCATGGCGGAGGTCACTGGGGAGAGAGTTCCATAAATTGGGGGCTGCCACAGAAAAGGCCCTCTTCCTAGTCCCCCTTCCTAGTCCCCCTTCCTAGTCCCCCTTCCTAGTCCCCACCAGCCTGGTTTCTCTGGCTGATGGACAGGGAGAAGGCCGTCTGTGGCAGATCTTGTTGAGCGGCCTACTTGATATTCCAAGTGTGGCTGTACCAAGGATTTGTATAAGGGCAGTATGATATTGGCAGCTTTATTTTCGATTCCTTTCCTAATTATACCTAACATGGAGTTTGTCTCTTTCATAGCAGTCACACATTGGATTGACATTTTCATCAAGCTGTCCACCACAAACCCCAAGATCTCTTTCTTGGTCCGTCACCGCTAGCTCAGATCCCATCAGTAATATATGTAAAGTTGGGGTTATTTGCATCACTTTACACTTGCTTACATCAACTGCATTTTCCATTTTGATTCCCATTCTCCCAGTTTGGAGAGATCCGTTTGGATCCTTTTTGTTTTAACCACCCTAGAATTTGGTGTCATCAGTAAACTTGGCCACCTCACTGCTCACTTCAAATTACAGATCATTTATTAACAAGTTGAAAAGCATTTGTCCCAATACAGATTTGGATCCCACTAAAAAGAAAAAGAATCAATTCCATGTTGATTCTTTTTCAGCAGGGCTTGTCCTATATGCATACTCATTTTATCTTTAATAATGCTTTCAAACAACTTACCTGGAACAGACGTTAAGCTAACTGGCCTGTAATTCCTGGATCCCTTTGAAAAAATTGGCATTACATTGGCCTTTCTCCAGTTCTCTGATATAGAGGCTGATCTTAGGGACATTACATGTTTTTGTTAGAAGATCAGCAATTTCACATTTGCATTAAGAACTAAAGGATGGATACCATCTGGGCGAGGTGATTTGCTTTCAATTTGTCAATACAGCTGAGAACTTCATCTTTTGTCACCATGTTTGCCTCAGTTCCTCAGACTCGCTTCCTGAAAACATCAGTACAGGCACAGATATCTGTCCTGTTTCTTCTGCAGTGAAGACAGATGAAAAGAATTTATCCAGCTTCTCTGCAATTGGATGGGATTACTTTACCTGGCTGCTTGTAGCCACATGCAAGAAGCCTGTCCTACAGCAAGTGGCTGTTAAATGTTAGCTTAGTCAGGGGTGACCAATTGATGGCCTGCTGGTTATATCAGGTCCCACCCCAATATTATGTGGCCCCTGCTGCTTTTATGCTTTGTATCCATAAGGACCAGAAACTTGCTTTTTAAAAACAACAAAAGCTGTAATTCTCATCATGCTGAACTCTATACCTAATAAATTCGCTGTGCGTTTTCTGTGCTGCCTCAGATCATGATGTGTAAATGTTCTGGGCTTGAGCTGGAGGAGTTCTGTAGTGTTTGGGGATCCTTCAGCTTTAGTATGCATTGTCCCTGTTGATGAATAAGTGCATGGAAATGGGAATTTTCATGGGGAATCTCTGCAGCCACCAGTTATAACAAGGTACAAACCCACTGTGGGGTGTGGAGAGCCCAGTGGCCATCCATATTATTCAGTATTAGATCAGATTGCCTGCTCCCGGAGTCTGTGTTTGCACCCTTAAGAGGCTTTATAGCTAGTATGTCCGTACCATGGTGGTGCAGCAGTTCCAACCTAATGCAATAGCATCAGGGAGAGACAGGGATACCATTTCCATGACCAAAGGTTCCCTGACAGTAGGAATGTACACAATCAGCTGTGCTTAATTATTACTTATAGAATCATAGAATAGTGAAGCTGGAAGGGGCCTATAAGGCCATCGAGTCCAACCCCCCGCTCAATGCCAAGTCAAAGCATCCCCGACAGATGGCTGTCCAGCTGCACCTTGAATGCCTGCAGTGTGGAAGAGCCCACTACCTCCCTAGTTTTTGGTTCCATTGGTGTATTGCTGTAACGGTCAGGAAATTTTTCCTGATGTCTAGGCGGAATCTGGGTTCCTGTAACTTGAGCCCATTATTCCGTGTCCTGCAATCTGGGATGATCGAGAAGAGATCCTGGCCCTCTGTGTGACAACCTTTCAAGTACTTGAAGAGTGCTATCATATCTCCCCATAGTCTTCTCTTCTGAAGGCTAAACATGCCCAGTTCTTTCACTCTCTCTTTATAGGGCTTTGTTTCCAGTCCCCTAATCATCTTTGTTGCCCTCCTCTGAACCCTCTCCAGTTTGTCTACCTCCTTCTTAAAGTGTGGTGCCCAGAACTGGATACAGTACTCAAGATGAGGCCTAACCAGTGCTGAGTAGAGGGGAACTAGTACTTCACGCGATTTGGAAGCTATACTTCTATTAATGCAGGCCAAAATAGCATTTGCCTTTTTTGCAGCTGTAAAGCACTTGTAGTGTACCATTGGCAATACTTATTTTGATAATTTGAGATCGGTTATTACTAACGCAGAAGCAGCAGCATCACTGGTCTGGTAGGCAAGGCATATTTTCTAATAGGAAAAATAACACCAATAGTATAACGATCTATTTCTGCCTTGCTTGATGAGGTGAATGAACCCTGATGTTGTGGCTAACACCATTAGGCCCTGTAACAGTGTTGCCTGAGTAGATTTGGGGTCAAAGTTGACATCTGGGGTTATTCCAGGGTCTGGTCCCTATGTTTCTGTTTCTGTTATGTGGCCTGTTGCTGGTTAGTAGCTGTTTTACATTAGGGAGCTGTCTGAAAGCAAGGACAGGCCTACCATTCAAGGGCTGTGAATGAGAAGTACCGGTATCATTGTCCGGGATGGAGAAGATTATTGATGTGTTGGAGTAGTTTTAGCTGGGAGCTATAGGTGACAACTGGTGTTCTGTCACATTTTTGCCTGTAGGTGTATGTTGGTATTCCTCAGTTACATTATAACTTCTGCTGGGTGTAAACTTACCAGAGGTTTAACTAAAAATATTGTCAGGCAGGTTTCACGAATTCTTTCTTTTCTAAATACATTCTTCTACTGCATTCTGGCAAGGATCTCAAAAGTTAGACTCTTATACATATTAATATATAGTAATTATGTAAAATAAGGAAAAGAGATATGTGCTACTACTCAGAGGCATGAGCACCATCTGTGTGAATTGGATTTAGCCTGTGAGATCTCTTTCAGATTTGTATTACACAATGACAACACCCAAACAATCCTTCAAACCTTCCAGCATTTTCCCAGTGATACCTTGAGAAATTCTTGAAGCCAGAAAAGCTCCCTGCGAAGTTTGTGTAACTTACGTGTAGGTTTCAATCCACCATTACTCATAAGAGATATCAAATTCAAATATGCTGACTTTCATAAGCTTTTTTACCTTGAGCTATAAACTATCTTTCTTCTATATAAAAATATTCTTTCTTTCTTTCTTTTTAAAATTAAAAACAAACACCACCTTGAATCCCTTGTTGGAACAACTAGTAAAAGAAACATCTTCATTTCTAGCTTACAACCTGAATTCACTGTTGATTCATCCATAGTGCACTGCACCTTTAACCCACTATTTCAGTCTTCAGTTAGGCAACATTTCTGACTGACCCCAAGTGATTTAGATAACTTGTACAGTAGACAACCTAAAATGCAAATGTCAGTTGATTGCAACAGCATGCTTTATTTTTGTTCAGTGTCACTTGAAATTCTGCACACACTAATAGACTAAAACAGAATATTGCTTTATATTTGTATTAATCTCTGGAAATCACACAGCCCTTAAGCTATTAACTACTGTATAGTGGTTCGTGTTCTAGAAGCCAGAAATACTTTGATGAAAAAAAGAGAGTTTTTGTTCACTTTAGCGAGAGTACTAGGGCTACTGCAACACTCCCTCCCTCCACAATCTCCTGTGTGCTGAAATGCACATAATCCACTCTTTTAAAAGGTCTTTAAAAAAACTCAATTACATTTTAACTGGAATTTGTAGAACTGCCACACAAAATGTGGTAGAAGAATGCTTTAATTTGATCATAAAACATCGATCATATTTTGCACTTACCCATTGATTCTTATTGCCTCTTAGAAATCAGACCCCAAATTATATTGGGTGTTGCATGTTGTTAACAGCCTGTATCTGAATGGAGTACAAGACCAGTCTTCATGTTCTCTCTCCATATCTGGTGACTTGTCCTCAGATCTGCATTTAGTCATCTGGGTAGTATGGGGGGTAGTATGGGGGGGGGGGCTTCCCCATTAAGCAAATGTCCATAGTGTTTTTCTCAGAAAAAATAAATGTAAATGAGGTTAGGGTCTTTGGTATAAATGCTTATCAAGCTCCCTTGCATTCAAACAACAAACATTTGAATTAATAAATATCTGACCTTTCCCATGTTTTCCCTCCATGATAATCTTAAATTTCCTGAGAACAGAAGGATAGATGCAAGACATGTTTCATTGCTATGCAAACCTACAATAGGTGAACAATAGGTAGATATGCCTATTGTTCACTAGGTTTGAACCTAGAAACAGCATTTTCAAAAATCCTTTAAAAACCAAATACATGACCCAGCTAAAAAGTTTACTCTTCCTACTTTTCTCTTCCTACTGTCTGCATAATGTGGAAAAGATACTACATCAGATAATGGATCAACTATGTCTTGGAAGCGAAACTAAAAATCATACCTTGAATAAATTCTTCCTGACAAGCATTTATACTCCTGTAATTCCCCCCCCACACACACACACACACACAAATTGGCTTAATGAAATACTAACAAATGAAATAGATAATTTTCCTGATCAGTGAAGTGGTTACATCTGTCAGCTGCTGCCATGTGCGTTCCAGTTGAAACCACCTGTCCATGGCATCTCTTCATGTGGTGAACTCGGTTCCATACAAAGTGGCCCATACTGCATGGCTTGCCACTACAGCTTCACAGGGATGTTTGGTAGCAGGAGGTAGATAAGTTGTGTGGTGGTGTCCAAACTGCATGTATAGCCACTCCATACACTCTGGGTGGCTTATTTCCCCCATTGTGCATGCCAGGGGGACTGCATAGTTACCCTTGCTGGGCTGGCTTGCCATGTTGTGCGAATCCAATGAGAATGGCTTGTTCCCATGGTTAACAAGCCACCCCAGAACCCTACAACAGCCCATGGGTTCTAGGTGGCTTTTTAACCATGTGGCAACAAGCCACCCAGTCTGGGTTCGCATGACATGGCAAGCTGTGCCAATGAGGGTAACCATGTGATGACTGACGATTGGGTTCACCGTGGGTTGTTCGCACCCTCCTCCTCTCTCGGTCCCAGGGGACACCGCAGCAGGACCGACTTGTCTCCCTGCCATGATTGTGAGCCGTTTTTGATGCACCGTGGCTTTTTTCCCATTTACCCTTTTTGGGTGGGGGGGAGGATCATGAAAGCTGGCTTTGGAAATTGTGGAAGTGGCTTCTTGGAGGGGCTATCGGTGGCTGGCAGACCATTTAAAAGAAAAAAAAACTTTGTGCACACAATGTGCCCAAATAGGTTTGGGTATTGTTTTTGGATTATGGGGGCTGTACTTGCGCAGCTGCAGAAATCTGAAGCCTCAGCTGGGGCAATGTCCTGGGGGGTACCTGCTGCCAAGGTGCAGCAGGTACCAACCCTGGATATTGCCCTGATTAGGCTCCAAATAGGTTTTTTCCTATTTCTCTCAGTTGTTTCTCTTGACAGCTGTCAAAAGGCGAGCTGTCAAGAGAAAACAAAGGCACGAGTGATCTTTGCTCACGAAAAGGGAGTGGTGGGATTCAAACTCCTTTCGTGGTGAGATCCCCATCTCTTTTTTTCCACCCTGATACTCCTCAGGGTGAAGCACATTTTGCACTTTTTCCCAAGACACTAGCTGCTTGGGAAAGTGCAGAAGTGCATCCCACCCCCTTTTTCTGGGGAAAAGGAGTTTTGGGGGAAAGGAGCAATGGGGGATTTTGGACTGGGACAAAAGCCCCTTTTAAAGGGGATCCAGAGTTTTGACAGCTAGATGTCGAATTCTGCAGTTTTATAAGTTTGAGCTAAAAATGAAAACCCTGAACCTATTTGCACGTAGTGTGTGCACATTTATTTTTTTTAGTGGTCTGACTCAGTGGCTGTCAAAACTATCAAGCCAGCTTTCACAATCTCCAAAAAAAGAAGGGGTAAACGGGAAAAACGCTGCAGCAAGCCAAAAATGGCTCGCAATCATGGCAGGGAGGGCAGCAAGCCAGTGCCAACCTTCTCCAAGTGCTGTTTGGGCACTTGTGAGGTGGCTGGCACTGGTGAGTGGAGGGGCAAGAGAGAGGCTTTTGCTACTTTTGCCAAGATGCTCAGTAGCCGATTCCTGGTACCCACTATGGGGTCAGTTGCCCAGGTTCAGAGGACTCGGCAACCCATCGTAGGTAAACAACCCATGGGTTGTCAGGGTGGCTTGTTGCCCACACCTGTGGGAATCAGTACGGGTTCGCACAGCACAACAACCCATGGCGGGTTGTCATGTTGTGCGAACCCAATCAACGACTCATTGTGGACTTGGCAGAGGGGCATGCTGCATGGTTTAGTAAGGCCAAACTAACAGCTATATATTATTCTACAAACTGGAAATCAAATAAAACCCCAAATATGTACAAATGTGTTCCAGCTCTATTTATCTTAGCTACCCAGAAAAAGGTATATTATCCTAAGTTACTAAAAATAAAAAATAAAATCCAATTAATATGGGTTAATTTTCCTGAATTATATGCAGAGTGATGTTATCAGTTGCAAAACCAGTACAGGCCTGCAAAGAGCAGTGCGTAACACTAAAGTCTTTTTATTTTACTTTAATTTGTTGTTTTCCTTTTTTTTCTTTCTATGTAACCATTCATTCAATTTTTGCTTAATGGTTTTACTTATAAACATGGCATCTTTATTCTCTAAATACAGGATGATATGAAGAGGGGAGGGAATGGAGACAAGGGGGCAGGATGGGGGAAGTGTTTACTGTTAGTATTGTATTAAAAATGAAAAAAAAACACCCACTAAAACTATTAATAGCCAAAAAAACACAATAGTTCATGCCTTCCCATGAGTGGTAGTATTTTCTGAATAAAATGAATGCTAAGCTGATTAGGAAAGTCCTTCAATATTTTTCCTGGAAAACCTTCTTATTCCATCTTAATTGTTTGCCCTTTTTCACATTTTCATAATACTACTTTTGTAGCATCAAATCATACCTCATCAAGTAATTTAAATTGCTCTGAGAAATGATGCATAATGGGAAAGTGGGTGACATCATGGTTCATAGACTCCCAAGTGAACGTTTCTATAAAATATAATAGAATATTATAAACTGTCTGCTTCTGGTTGCTATAAATTGGGAATTGCTGTTTTAGAATGGTGTGCCTTGACTTACTAGCTCATTATGAGCTGGTTGCCAGGCTGCCCATAGAGTAAGTTGGATGTTTGTGTATTTTGCGGGGTGGGGACTGGAAGAGAAGAATCATTGCAATACAAGAGGCAAACAGGATGCTTGGCAATTTTGTCTGCAATAAAAGGTGAGTTCCTAATAAAAGAGAACTATATTAGAAAAAGCATGTGGGCAGGAGTAATTGGGTAGACATTGTTTAGTTGGACTCCCAAAAAGCTTTGTACCAGGTCCCCCACCAAAGGCTCCTGAGTAAATTTAGCAGACATGGGATAAGAGGCTAGATCCTCTTACAGATTAGTAACTGGTTAAAGAATAGGAAGTAGGAATAAATGGACAGTTCTCACAACGGAGGGAAGTAAGAAGAGGGTTGCCTCAAGGGTCTGTATTAGGTCTGGTCCGTTTTAACATTCATAAATTATCGAATTAGGAGTGAGCACTGAGATGGCCAAGTTTACACCAAATTATTCAGTATAGGGAAAACCCTAGTGGACTGAAGCACTCTGAAAAAACTCTTTGCACACTGAGCAGATGTGCTATAACATGGCACATGTAGTTCTGTGTAAGTAAATGTAAAATAAACCACATTGGTGGAGGAAAAAAATACTAATTTTATCTACTCATGTCGTCTGAACTGATGGGAACTAAACAGGACAGATCTTGGCAGAATGTTCTCAATGAGACAAAAGGTAGTATTTCTTTGGACAATGCATAGTAACATAGAAGACACATTTACAGGCCAAAAGTGGCAAACCCTTGACCTGAAGCTCTACAAGTGGCTATAGTTGGTCCATGGTCATATCCTATATCCATCTACTTGGGAAGTAAGCCTCATTGAAAGCAATGGGACTTACTTCTGAGTGGCCATGTATAAGATTGCACTGTAAATCAATGACGGGATTGATTTCCCAGAACCACAATTAGCCACTCCCTTTGGGGGAAGAAGCAATTGCTCCAGGATGAACAGGCAAGCAATAGATCTCCATCCAAGTGCAAAGTTCTTTCCACCCACTGGGAAGTGACAGATATGGAGCTATTGCAGCCTACCCCCAATGCTGGTTTTGTAGTGCTGCACTTCTCAAGCTATGTGTAAGAGGAGTCATGCAACTACCACTCCTTGCCCTATAAGAGTTTAAAAAGGCAACTGAGAGATCATTCTGGTATTCTTGCCAGTAAAAGAATGAGCCCCACAATGGTATCACTATTAAACCAACTCCTAAAGCACCAGGAGATAGCTGTAGCAATGCTCTGATACTTAGCTCAGAACATTACGCGCTGGAATCTATCACAGAGAAGTATAGTAGGATAGACAAAATGGATAGTGGTGGACACAGGTAAAATTCATAGAACTATATAGTGAAGGTTGCTACTTTCTTAGCATGTTGGCATCTAGGGTTTGAAAGTACGCAATTCTAGTTGAATAAGTGAGACAAAACAAGCCCAGGCAAAGTAATATGCAATGCACTGGTATTTGCTCTGGCCAATTAAAACTGCATGATAACTGTGTGAAAATGTGAAGAATATTCAGTTGAGCAATATTTCTGTTGTCCCAACCTGTAAGGTGCTAATGACATTTAAATGGCACATGCCATTGAGCCTTTATCTATGTTCAGATATTCATCATAAAACATTGGGTTTGAATCATCACGAAAAGACACAGTAGTGTTGCCAGATCTACAGCCTTAGAAGTGTTTAATTTGCCTGTAGTACCTGTAGTGCCAGACACTGGTTTTACCCAGGTTCCACAACGAGTGGTAACTGGTGCAAGCTGCAGGACTAAGTGTTTTGGTCAATAAAGGTAGGCAGCAGGCCCAGCAGAATCTGATTCTTCCCTGTTCAAGGGACTGTCAGAGCCTGCAATCCAAAGAGACACATGCCTGGTTCTCACATAATGCTAACCCATGGTATCGGTTGTTGAATTCTGGGTTGTTGTGATGTATGAATGCAGCCACAGTAACAAGCCAGTTTTTTTTTTAACCACAAACAACCCAGAAAGAGAACCCATGGTTTGTTGCTGGGTCGCAAATGCTGGGTTATTTAAACCATAGTTTGTCGTGATGTGTGAAGCCAGAACTGTAGATTATTCATGGGGTGTGTCACCAGGCTACGGAGGAGGCGGGCAAGAGTGGTTAAAAAAACCCCAGCTGCTCCACATGTTAGTACAGTGTTTCAGTAGCATTTGGGATACAGGGAGGGAGTGGGAAAAGGAGGAGGGAAACCAAACAACCCAGGGATTGAGAAAAAAAACCCCAGTTTGTTCAGTCTTCTGCCAACAAACCCTGAGTAGGGCAACAAACCATGGGTTAAGTAAACCATGGGTTAACATTATATGTGAACTAGGCTAAAGGCAATGTCCATGTGGCAGGAAAATTGGTGCCACCAATTTCTCTTTGTACATAACATAACTGCACAGGATACCCCTAAGTCTCAAAATGTTGTATTTTTCAGGATAAGTAGCAACCCTTGAACAGTCATGAGGGATATAATTTTAAAGTAATAAAAATGAAATAGAAAATTAATGAGATGACAGTATGTTTTTTAGGTATGTTTCCACTAAATCAATGTACTTCACTTTTATAGAATCCTGGTGCTAGGTTTCATAATGCTAGTATTTACTGTGCTGGCTAACTTGAGAGTCTAAAATGCTGTGTGTCTCGTGCTACTCAGTACCACCAAGTGACCATTCCTAAAACTAGATGCTACTATACATTGTTCAGAAGATGAATACAAATGTAAGACAATAAGTCTATTTGAAATATGGCCTTTATAACAAACATTTTTATTAGAAGTTAGTTTAGTTTATTACTTATAATGAAGAGTTGATATAATGAAGCCTTAGAAGAAATCTCCGTTTCAGCTAAAAGACAATGTGCAGCTATCCCATATTTTTCTCCTTAGCTGACTTTTTGTGGAAAGAAAAAAGACAGAGGCAGCAGTCAAAAAACAAGGGAGGGTTGCAGGTGGAAGATGATGTTGTCTGGCCTCCTGTAAAATTCTGTAAATGAGGCAAGATGATTGCACAATAGAAGCCTCATCTGAAACAACCCTTGTACACTACCTACACCAACAGTAAGCAAGGCATGAGACAGACATTTAGCGCATTAAAGGCTAATTTATTTTACCACATTTAGCCAGATGTTGACGTTATCTAATGCATGATAAATCAAATGTATGCAAGGAGGTCAAACTAAGATAGAGTGCATAATCCATCCTCAGGAAACTACCTTTTGAAAATAAAATAAACAGCCTGGGCCTACATACGCATATATACCAGTGTGGCCAGTGTGGCGTAGCGGTTAGAGTGTTGGACTGGGACTTAGGAGATCCGGGTTCTAGTCCCCACTCTGCCATGAAGTTCACTGGGTGACTTTGGGCCAGTCATGGACTCTTAGCCTGACCTACCTCACAGGGTTGTTGTGAGGATAAGATGGAAAGGAGGAGGAGGATTCTGTAAGCCGCCTTGGGTTCCTGGAAGGAAAAAAGGCCGGGTATAAATATAATAAATAAATAAATAAATAAACCTCCTGTAGAGGGTGTATCTGGATTTCTCTCTCATGTTATATTTTCATATTGTATTTGATATTAAAAGCCTATGGCCTCTTGACTTCAGTGTAACTTAAGCCTAAAGTTTCTAGTCTTGTTAATGGGAGGAGGCATAGCTCAGTGGCAAAGCACATGCTTTGAATGTAGAAGGTCCCAGGTTCAATCCCTGGCATCTCCAGGTAGGGCTAGGAAAGAATACTGCCTGAAACCCTGTCAACAATACTGGGCTAGATAGACCAATGATCTAACTTAATATTAGACAATTTCCTAGGTTGCATGAAGTAGATGAAATTTTACTGTCTGTTGCAGAGAGATCAATCTAGCTGTTCTTGTCACAGTTACTATCCAGGCTATTGATAAAGCATTATCTAAAACCAATGAATTTAGAAGATGCTACTGACTTAGGCTTGTTAAACGAGATGGTTCTCTCAACTTCTGAACCATGCTTAAGATTATTTGGCCAACATGGGATGCACACATTTCTTTTTTAAGAATATGTGTATTTGCCAATCATCATTCTCCAAGATTATTGTTTCTGGCAAGCTCTCTTGTATGTACTTTTAATATATAAACTGAACACAGATGGGGTCAGAAACATGGGAAAGTGTACACTCTGTCATATAACTTCAGAGAATAAAGCTAACAAAGGTTATCAGTGCTATCAGATGTCTGTCTTGAGTCAGTCAGAAGGACCATAGAGCATAAGGAACATGATCTGTATCCTTTTGAGACACCTCCCATTTCCCTTAAGTCAAAATAAAAGCTTGCCATTTTTTCATCAGTAACATTGACATGATGTGTTGAAACATTTCACAGTAGAATGTATACTTCAGGGTCTACACTACTACATACTACTACACTGATATGTCTGGTTGTTCCAGATTTCATGCAGTGCCATAGAAAGAGAGATTATTTGTGAACTTTCTGGTCCCTTTCAATCAGCATTTAGTCCTGCTGCCTTTTGCATCTTAAAGCTCACATGCAGATGGCTCAAAGAAGGAAAGAAACAACAGTAAACTATTTTTACAGGAACATTGTTTCTTGACAGTAAGCTTACAATGGCCCAGTTCACACATCACAACAACCCATGGTTTGTTAACTGTGGATTGTTGTGAATGGCTTGGGGAGTGAGCAAGTGCTCACCTGCTCCTGCTGCAGCTGGGCAGAGCTAAACCCAGGGACACATCATCCCTGGGTTGTTTTGCTCAATGGGAGTGGGCAGTCAGCCGGGAGCCAGCATGCTTGCTCGCTCGCACCTGCTTGCTCACGACTACCCTAATCCATGGGCAGTTGTGACTTGCGAACCGGGTCAGTATCTGACATTTGATTAGTGAGGCTGGTTGGCCACTGTGTGAACAGAATGCTTGACTAGATGGACCCTTGGATTGTTCCAGCATGGCTCTTCTTATGAGGCAGGGCCTAGGTTCACAGAAGCCATGCTGATTTTTCCCAGTGATATGTTTTTAACTTGTTGATAAGTCCTAGAACTTAGATTTTGTTGCCTATATTTGACTCACTTCTTTATATTCCCTTCCTGTTAAAAACAACAACTGCTCTTCAGGCACCTGTCCTACATCTTCCTTAGAGAAGACAGACACTAATAATTCATTCAGCTTCTCTGCAGTCTCTCTGTCCTCCTTCATTACACCTTTCACTGTCCTGTCATCGACCGGTCCAGCTGCCTCCCTGACCTGGTTCATGCTTCGAACATATTTAAATAATTTTTTTAATGTTGGTGTTAATGTGTTTAGCAATATGTTGCTCAAATCCTTTGCATCTTCTTAACAATATAGAACATCACTTATGTGGGCTAACTGAAGTAACTGTGGATCTGGTACAAATTCTCTTGTGAAAAAGAATCCAGTGTGAATGTCTTGCTCTTGAATTGCTACCCTGGAACTAGGCTAATGTTTTGCCTCTGGGTTGTCATAATTTTAACAAAGTTCCAGAATTCAGAAAGATAGAAACCCTGGTCATTGACATTTATATGATCATAGAATTGAGAACTGTGTGCAGTGTGTACAATTACTTCATTTATAGAACAGTTGAATATATTTTGTTCTCAATGTAGTGTTAGGAGGAGGAAAATGAGATAGAAGAAAAAGTTTGCCTCTTTCTGACAGAGTGGGAACATTTTATTTATAATTTATAAAGCGCTAAAGTGTTCTAGGTGTGCTGTACAAAGATGACAAAACAAGACCAGCTCATGCCAGCAGGGTTACAGTCGATTAAATAAGACAGAAAAGAGAAAAGGATGGGGAGGGAAGAGGAAAGCAAGCAAATGCAGGCATCAGTTCTTAAAAGTTACATAATTGCTCCTATAACAGCGGCTAGAATTGAGACAATTCTGGGAGGGGAGGAACCACAGTCTCTCAGCCGAGCCATTGGAGTGGGCCCTGCTGTCCCACTTATCAGCATCAAGCTTCTAGGTGCTTGCCCACCATAAACAATTGCTGTACAGACAGAAGGATGTTGAAATGTGGCAGTTAAACTGAAAAGAGGGAGTCCTGTTTCTTGAATACCACAGTTCTAGCTAATGTTGAACTTATTGATCATGTAGACAATAACATTCTGCCCATGATCTTTGCAGCTGAGGGAACTGGTCACATTTTTCATGTGTTGGCTTGCATGATTTTTCACTAAATTAAGTATTCCCTACCTGTTACAATGCCCCAGGTGTATTTGTAGTGTGCGTTGAAAGAAATCAGGACATAAATGGGTTTGGAGCAGTGGTTCCCAACCTTGGGTACCCAGATGTTGCTGGACTACTGCTCCCAGCATCCCTTGCCATTAGCCATGCTGGCTGGGTATGCTGGGAGCTGTAGCCCAGCAATATCTGGGGACCCAAGGTTGGGAACCACTGGTTGGAGGCTCATTGTATAGTGGCAGATTAATCAGGGAAGCAACTTGAATTATTTATTATGAAATCAATTGTAGTTCTATGCATATTGCACATAAAGGCACTTAAAGGGCTGTCCTGAATTGGGAGAATTGTAAACTTAAGTCCTTGTAGCTATGGATTTAGTGCTGCCTCACTGTTTCTAGGTACTTTGGGCTGCACACTAATACCAATTTGTGTGCCTTGCAACCCACCTCCCCCCTTGCACCCGAAGACGACAAATTTCTTTCAGTGAGATTTTTCCATTAGCACTTTTTGATGAGTTAGAAGGTTGATAATTAACTGAGTTAATACAAAGTGCATAGTCACACTTGTGGTCTCTGTGCTTTGCATGCATTGTGGCATATGTGTTTAAACCACCTTTGTTTCATGAAGTGTGAAGCAGTCTTTGTTACCAACCAAGTTACATTTGCAAATGGCTTAGAATTGTTATTTTTTTCAGTCTAGGACTGCTAATAGAGAGCCTGTATTTTTGTAGTGTGGCTAGATAGATGTATAAATACCGTAAGTGTCATTTTCATCCATGCTTGTATAGCTTTTAAAGTTAGGTTTGCACATGAAGTTGGTTTGTTCTTTCACAAAATGTTTTAAATTGGAGGAAATTGCATTGGGTCCTTCTTTCCAGAAGAGGGGAAGCAACTATTATTGCATTTTGCATCTTGGTTTCTATTGCTGTTCATAAAGCAGCTATAAATAGTAGTAAATGTTTGCATTATGCAGCTATTATTTCTACACAAAGTGCTTATTCAGACCTTTCCTGAGCTTGTTCATTGTTCAATATTCTCTGGATTACAAAGAATGGCACAGGCAAGAAGGGAGCAGAGGCCACATCCAATTGTCTGAGATTGGATTGTTTTAAAACCAATTCTTTGTGTTAGTTGTCTTGCTAGAAACGGTTTGCTATACTTACATTTCTTTTGAGGTTTATTTATCCAAGTACAAGATTAGACTTTTCTTTCATAACCATGTTCTTCCATTACCTTTTCTTGTGGAATGCTTGCAAACTGGTTTGTAACTTTTGCTTTCCTAGATTTTATAATTTACCCTTATATAACAGTGAGGGAAACTGAATCTACGGTATTTGTTTTTAAGCAAAATGATTTCAAGGAAAGAATGTCAACTGAAAGGACTTCAAGGAAAGAATGTCACATCAAAAAGCCATCATAAGTGACAAATGTAGCAATTGGAAGTTACTTTGCTTTTTTAAAAAAAAATCAGTTTGATGCATGCCATTCCTAGTGCCTGCCATGGAAGTCAATTAAACAGCCCATGAATTATGGAGTGCAGTATTGTGTGTTGATCACAGGAGGAAATGGAATGCAGCTCTTTATCAGAATATTCAACTGCCTTTATTGTTCCAAACCTCTTTTTGTGTTGTGCTTCATAAAAGTGATATATATGTCAGTCAGTCAGGCGATCACTCGTGACCGAGTAAGATTGTCTTCCAGGATCAAAATTTACAAAAAGGAGATTTTAAAAGGAGGAAATTTTAAAGAAAATTGTGTAGACTCTAGCGATGGGTCCGTAAGTGACTGTGGAGGCCAATTCTAGATCCACACAGCTTCCCACAGTGAGGACACAGGTTACCAGATGGAAGATGGTCCTGTAAAAGATTCATTTGACGTGCTTTTCGCTTAGCATGTTTCTCCCTTTCACCTTGCACTCGGGCTTCTTCAAAGTCCATGGAACCTTTGTGAAAGGCCAACCTCCAGTTAGATCGTTCATGGGCCAGAGCTTCCCAGTTTTTGATGTTTATATTGCATTTTTTTAGATTAGCCTTAAGAACATCTTTAAACCTCTTATATTGACCACCGATATTCCGCTTTCCATCCTTGAGTTGGGAATAAAGTAACTGTTTTGGGAGACGGCAGTCAGGCATTCGAACAACATGACCGGTCCACTGAAGTTGGCGTTGAAGGATAATTTTTTCAATGCTAGTAGTCTTTGCTTCTTCCAGTACACTGACATTTGTCCGCCTATCTTCCCAAGTAATTCGCAAGATTTTCCGGAGGCAACGTTGATGAAATCTTTGAAGGAGTTGGAGGTGACGTTTATAGATAGTCCATGTTTCACAGGCATACAATAAAGTTGGTAATACAATGGCTTCATAAACCAGTGTTTTGGTCTTCTTACAAATATCCCGATCCTCGAACACTTTATGTTTCATTCGAGAAAACGCAGGCACTAGCGGAGCTCAGACGATGCTGGATATATGTAGGCTGATATTAACTAAAGTCCTGACTGTAGTTGTATAATTTTTGTTGAAGTTGATGAACTTTTAAAGGGGCATAGATTGAAGCTGCTGTTTGTGTTAGTCTTTAAAACTGAAGCACTTGATATGTGTTAATATTCTGTTTTCCTTTGCCTTCCTCCACAAAACATTCTAAAAAGAATTATCATTTGGTGAATTTAAATATTCATACCGTCATCGTCTGATATGACAGCTGTCTGGATAAATGGATAAGAAGCGGTCTCACCAGACCCGCAGGTGGGGCACAGTCTTGGAGGGACAGTAGTAGGTATAAAGCCATCTTGGAGAATGAAGAACAATAGCTGAGACTCTCCTGTATGCAGCAAATATTGGAGCAAAATGGGAGTTTTCTCTGCAGACGATACTGGTGGCAGCTGCTACAGAGTTGAAGGGAAGCACATTGTGGCCTCTGCCATCAGCCAGGGGACCAAGAGCTACTAGGTGGGAGGTTCCACCCCTTGCCTGCCAGGAAGAGCACCATGGAAAGTGGGAGACCAGCTTGGCTCATCCATCAGCCAGTGGAGGAGCAGTTGTGGGGAATGTGCTTGCCTCCGCCCTGCCAGAAAGAACACTCATCTCCAACTGCCAGTTGCCTTGAATTGAAACTACAGAGCTGAAGGGAAGCACTGCTCTGGCATCATCCATTGACCAGGAAGCTAAGAGCTGTTGGGTTGTGTGTGTTTTATTCAAATGAATCCTTTACAGGACCATCTTCCATCTGGTAACCTGTGTCCTCACTGTGGGAAGCTGTGTGGATCTAGAATTGGCCTCCACAGTCACTTACGGACCCATCGCTAGAGTCTACACAATTTTCTTTAAAATTTCCTCCTTTTAAAATCTCCTTTTTGTAAATTTTGATCCTGGAAGACAATCTTACTCGGTCACGAGTGATCGCCTGATGATGATGGATGATGATGTGTGTGTTTTAATTATTGTAAAGCCACCTTGAGGATTGTTTCATCCAAAGTCTTGGGGCCAGGATATCTGAAAGGGCCTTCCTATAAAGTGCAATCTTCATCGTAGGCCCTATTATATGTGCACCATCAAGAGAGGCCTAGGTTGGTGGATGCACAAGACAGGGCCTTTTCCGTAGCAATACCCCAACTATGGACTTACCTCTCAAGGGAGGTCAAGTGGCTCCATCCCTACTGAGTTTTAGACAGGCAGTAAAAACTACTGTTTTGCCAGGCCTTTGATGGACTTTAATATTGTTTTGGCTTGTTTTAGAGAACACTTTGTTTCTGCTTCTATTCCATTGTGAATTGATTATATTATTGTATTGCTTAAAACTGTAGGTTGCTTTGAGGGCAGGAAAATGATTTACGGTATAATGTTTTAAATAAATAATAAAGAATGTAAATCTTCTAAATAAATAATGACTGGGGACTGGTATAGACAGTTGTAAACCAATTAATTTATTCCCAGTTTTTCTTCCTTTTTGTGCATTCAGGAAAATTGGAAGAATAGGGTAGAAGAGTAAATACCTAGCTCTGTTATCAGTGGTAGCCAGTAGTGGTAGTGACTTGCTTTGATGGTATGTGAATGATACCTGGGCACACAGTCATGTAGTACCGGTAAATACAAAACAGTATTCAAATTGGGGTGCATTTATGCTTCATGTGTAAAATTTACAACAGATAGTGAGCCAAACCACCCAAAAAATATGTAGTGTGTGAGATTCTTTTTACTAGCCCTTCACACACTTCAACAATAGTTGATTTGAGCAAGGATGGATTTCCAATGGTAGCCAGGGAACCTAAGCCTTAAAATCAAGTGTCCACAATTTTTTGTTGGTCTTGGTAGCCACCCCCAAAATTGGCTACCCCATCTGTACCTCCTCTTGCCAGTTTGGGTGCCTTGGTTAAGCATTGGCTAAAGAGCCCCCCCCCCTTGAGGTGTGGAGCTTTCCTGTTTTCACCAAGGCACTCTGAGCGTTGAGACTGTGCAGCGGCCAAGGAAGGCCCCCACCTCCCTTTCCTGTTCCACAGGGGCTTGCCAGTTAGGCTCTGCACTGCCAGTTTGATTGCCTCTGCAACACAGTGACTAAAGTAATCCCAGCCTTTTTCCCAGCCCTGCAGCTGTGGAAGCGGGGGATCAGTGCACATTTGCTGAGAGAATTCCTGCCCACCTCTGAAGCTCGAAGCCGGGGCACAAGGCTGGGGCTTGTTAGGTTCAGCAGATGATAGTGGCACACCTGCCACAGTGAGCAAAATATCAAAGCCTGCTTAAAGTGGCACAATCCACTAACAGGAGAAAGAAGGGCTATGGTAGCTGCCTCCTCACAATGGGGGCGTTGGATATCCATGGGCAGTTATGAACATATCTCTGCTTGCAGAATACTTGCAGTGAAAGTCCCAGCTGGTTAAGGAGTAGGTCTTGCCCTCTCTACTAGCAAAATATTTTATTCATCGCCCTGATTTGTAGCCAACTCAAGTAGAAGCAACTGCATTTGCTTGCATTCATCCCTTGCTTCCCTTGTCTTTTCCCCTCCCTTCTTCCCACTGTCAAAACTTAGATTGCTATGGGTACATGAAACACTCATTTTGCTGGTGAAATTCTGTAAAACATTATGTAAATTGATGGTACTGTATAAATTACTGTCTACTGTATTCAGATATTCAGCCAAACTATAGTTTGCCTTTGTGAGTGTAAAGCAGGGGTCCTCAAACTACAGCCCGCGGGCCACATCCGGCCCGCCGGGTCTTTTCAGCTGGCCCGGCGGCCGATCTAACTTGTGAGGGAAGGGGAGGAGGGGCGGCTGAGCTGGCAGGGGGGCACGGCCCACCTGCCCACCCGCCGACCTGCATCTCCTGCTGTGGGGGAAGGGGAGGAGGGGCGGCTGAGCTGGTGGCGGGGCGCAGACAGCGCCCATCCTCCTCCCCCCTTCTCGTCCACCCGCGCAGGCTTACTTCATCCGTCTCGCCGCCCGCTGGTCCCGTCACATCATTTCCGGCGCGGCGGAAGTGACGCGACGCGACCCTGCTCTGTCGCGTCCATCCTGGACCCCGCCCGCGCTGTTTTTCAAAACTGAGCGTGGGCGGAATCCAGGATGGACACGACGAAGCAGCTCCGGCAGCGGCGGACTCGGGCAGAGGCGGTGGCAGCAGCGCGCAGGGGACCAGGTAGGACGGCGGCGGGGACGGCGGTGGGGTGCGGGTTACGGTGGGGGGTGCGGGTTACGGTGGTGGTGGCGGGGGTGGGTTACGGCGGTGGGGGCGCGTGGGGGGGTTTACCTCATCCGCCTCGCCGCCCACTGGTCCCGTCGCGTCTATCCTGGACCCCGCCCGCACTCTGTTTTTCAAAACTGAGCGTGGACGGAGTCCAGGATGGACGCGACGGAGCAGCTCAGGCGGACGCGACGGAGCAGCTCAGGCGGAGGCAGCGGCAGCAGGAGCAGCGCGCAGGGGACCAGGTAGGACTGGGGCGGGTTAGGCTGAAAGAAACTTGCCCAAGATTACCCAGTGAGTTTTATGGCTGGGGGTGGGGTAGGGTCACAGTCTCCCCAGTCCTGTTTATTGTTTGTTTAGGAACACACATCTGTTCATAGTTCCCGTGTTTGTCCTGTCTATATTAGTGTTAGTGTTTCCTGAAGCAAACATGACTGCTGTGGAAAGTGTGAGATAGCTCTAATATAATAACATAATTCAGTGCCTGCGGGCAGAGAGCACTAAAAATGGCACATTAAGCACAGTAGTGTTGAAAGGAGCAAACTGCAAAAGCATTAGTATATTGCAAACCAGAACAGCAAAAAACAAACTTGGGTATTTGAACTATAGACTGAGCCTTATAAAGACCTCATAGCATAATGGAATTTTACAGAGTCCGGCCTTTTCCCCAGTAAAAAATGTGTAGCCCTAGCTGCTCATATATCCTTGGTACAATACTTTAGCACTGATTGGCACAAGTGGCATTCATACAGAATGTGGGATAGCCATAGTGCTGTTATGCACCACTCTTACATGGTGCGTAGAATGAACACGCAGCTAATACGAAACTTTTTTTTTAATCAAGTATAGGTATGACGGGACAGTGAAGAGAAAGGATTATGCTTTGCTTCAGACTTTAAACTAGTGCTGTGAAATGCTGCATTAGCACAATGTAACAATTTTCAGTCAACAAAAACATACAACATCAGTTAAAAATTGTTTTGCCTATTAAACTTACACAAAATCTTGGTTGGGTGACCTGATACAAACACCAGACATATACCAACAGCTGTATTATGTGTGCAGTTCTACTGTTGTTGTTTTTAACTGAGATCTGATTCTGTATAAAATTATTGATATACCGGTAAATCATTGTAGAAAATGGAAGACCACCTCTATCACTGGAAGGTTGGAAAAACTTGAGGTTTTTCTTGCTGCAGTTGAAAATTCAATTACAAGCTACTCCTTGTTCTGAGATAATAAAACTGTTTTAATCTATATGCAAAGTCTTCAAATTGTCCTTCTTTGTACTTGCCTTTGGGAAGCCATTTAAAGTGAGATACTGCTTATCTCTGCTGTTATAACATGAAGATTTACAACACTATTTCAAAGAAGCCATTCAGAAGTTTAATAGATAGTAATTTGAGATATATATATTTTACAATAAATTGCCTCATATCTTCATTATAAAGGCTGTACTGTGTACAGTCATCTTTTGTTTCTTTTATCAGTTGTTCATCCTTAAAGTGCCCTGGACACAGATTGGTTTAGTGCTTTTTGCAGATGTCTGAGATGTATTTTGCAGTGGACTCAGAAAAAAGATATAGCAATGTAAATATGTTTTCAAAACATTAAAAAGCAAAGGTAGCCATGCTAGTCCATGAAAAAAAAAATCTGAATCCACAGTTGGGCAATACCTTTACTAGAACCAAGTAGAATTCTACAAACTTGTGCAAGCTTTTGAGTTCTCCAGAACTCTTCATCAGGCTAGGTGGTACAAAAAGCAAGGGATGGGGAAGAAACTGTCCAAAAATTTGGTCAGTTGTTATGGCCATGAGGTCACAAAATGGAGTCTCAAAATTGAGATTTGCAGTCTGAATGAACTAATGCTAGATGTTGCAGGTATCAGATTATGCCTAGAAATGCTTCGAAACATTGTGTGCTATTTTAACTATTATCCTTGTGAGATATATTTTGATGTAGCACCAATGTGCAGACACCATTTTGAATCACTTGCCAAGTTTTGACACAGGTGGGGTGGGGAAGGGGAATGCTTTCTCTTTGGGTTTGCCTTGGATCAGCCTTGCAGATCTCTGCCATTGGTCATTGCCCAAAGCTTACTGGTTAGAAAGGTGAGGGTACAGGGAGAAATTGCCTTTTTTCTTCGTGGACTCTGTGCATCACACAAATGGGCTCTGCGCCTGCGTGGAGCCTGTTTCAAGAAGCGTCCATAGCTGAGGATGTTAGGTGGGAACCCCTCCCCCTCCGTCCTACTGTGCATGCTCCCAGTGGGTTCCCGCCTATTCCCTCAGTTCTTCTTCGACCGCCTTTGTGAGTGCCTCAGGAGAGCTTTCTCTACATCTTTGAGTCTGCAATCCTGGAGTGCATTATTAATATGTTATTCTTCTCCTTCAATATTTATTATCTCAATTTTTCCTCCTTTCCTGTTTATATTTATTTTGTGTTATTTTTCTATCCTCTCTGTCTTGCTGATGAGAGATTCTTGCAAAGCGGATGGCTGTGAAGGCCCCGTTTCGCAAGTGCATCCGTTGCGGTAGTAAGTTGCCGCCTACAGACGGCCACTCCCTGTGCCTGTTTTGTTTAGGCGAGGAGCACGTCATGGAGACATGCCCCCATTGCCATGCCTTCACAAAGCAGGCCAGAAGAAACCGCTCCGATCATCTCCGAGTGGTTTTGTGGAGGAAAGCATTGGAGGCCGTAGATCAACCACCAGCCCCAGTCCCAATGTCGACTTCCTTCTCCAATACGATCAATCATTCCAACTTGGAGTCTAGCAGTGGTCTTGAAAGTACTAATGACCAAGCCCTTTGAGCCGATGGCTTCAGTGGACCTTAGACTACTGACCTTTCTGGTGGCGATCACGTCGGCTCGCTGTTCTAGCAAGCTGTGCTCCTTACGGGTGGACAACCCATATTTCAGTGATGGCGAACCTTTTTGAACCCGAGTGCCCAAACTGCAACACAAAACCAACTTATTTATTTCAAAGTGCCAACACTGCAATTAAACCTGAATACCAGGGCTTTTAGTTTAGCAAAAACAACTCATACAGTTGTCTGAACTAACATCTTTTGTCTTAAAAGAAAAACACAATAACAGGGCTTTTAATGATACAGTTTTTTATTGAAAAAAACAACTCAATTTTTTTAAATAGTACTACATTGTACACATAGCCTGAAGGTAATTTAGATACACTTTTTAAATAATTAGGCACATGTATTTTTGGATAAGGGATTCTCAGCTTGTAATATGATTATATGCCAGACTGAAATTGTATGGGGCAAGCTTTACTCTGGGTCCTTTCCCTGCTTCTACAGGTGTTGGATTAGTAAAAGTAAATGTCAACCTGTACTAGGATGAGCAAGATAAACAAGAAAACTAAACGTGCTTAACACATTTTAAACAACCTTTATGTCTTGGACTGCAAACACAGCATTAGGTAAAAGTTTGCATTGGACATGCAATTTTTCAGGCTGTAGAAAGTTTATAGTTCTTATTTATGCTAAAAATGATTAGTGGTTTATAATTCATGTATACGGTAAATGACTGTAAATAAACGGGGGAGGGAGGGAAGGAAGGAATCTGGAGGGGAAAGGAGAAGACCTCAAGCGTTTGGGGGAAAGGGGGGGGATTGTGATGAAGCCAGGGAGAATGTGGGGAAAGGAGAAGAAGGTGCTGGCTAGGAGGGAATGAGGCGGCTGGGGGGCAAGACGCGAGGGAAATGAAATGAAAAAAGAAGGAAAAGGGCCGCTCCAGCTGCCGCCGCCCCTGGACCCGCCGCCGCCGCCGCCGCCCATCGCGTCATGTCCGGCATGTCTCGTCGTCAAGCCCGGCTTGAGTCCGAGCGAGCCCACGTGGCCGCTCGTGCCGGGCGCCACGGCCCGCCGCTCAGCTGTTCTGCGGCGGCGCAGCTGCAGGAGGCTTTTTGCTCCCCGCCTCCATCCTTTTTAAGCCCAGCTTGAATGCGGCCGAGTCCATGTGGCCGCTTGCGCTGGGCGCTGCCGACCCACCGCTCACCTGCTTTGCTGCGGCAGCGGCAGGAGGCTTGTTGGCGCCCCTCCTCCATTCTTCTTATCCTGAGGCTCAGCGTTTAGCGGCGGCGGCAGGAGGCTTCTACTCCTCAGCACGGCGGCGCAGCTGCGGGAGACTTTGGGCTCCCCGCAGTTAGGGATTCCCGCCTCTCCACCTCGAGCCTGGCTTGGTGCGACCTCTGTGCCCCTGGCGACCTATGGCCAGCTGTGGCACGTGTGCCATAGGTTCACCATCACTGCCATATTTGGTCTTCTACAGAGACAAGGTAGTCCTCCATCCGGACATTTCCTTCCTACCAAAAGTAGTCCCAGACTTCCATCTTGGCCAGGACATTGTTTTGCTGGCCTTTTTCTCATCCCCTATGACTCCGATAGAACACACCCTCCATACTTTGGATGTTTGCAGGGCTCTGGCATTCTATAAGGTGAGGACAGAATCTTATCTCCAGTCCGAGTAACTTTTCCTCTGCTATGCTGGTCGGTACAAGGGTCTTCCAGTTTCTACCCAGTGTTTCGCTAAGTGGGTGGTACAGACTATTCAACTAGCTTGTGAACTTGCTGGACTGGAGCTTGAGCCAGGGATCCAGGCTCATTCCACCAGAGGGGTCTCGACATGGGTTGCATTCGGCAGGGGTGTTCCGTTGCCCGACCTGTGCAAGGCAGCTACCTGGTCGACCTCTTCCACCTTCGTCCAGCACTACCAGATGGGTGTTCAGGCCTGTGCAGACTGCACGTTCAGAAGAGCAGTCTTGTCAGCTCTGTTGCACTGATTCACACCACCCTCTTCCGGTAAGCCAGCTTGTTAAATTGCCCATATGTGTGATGCCCAGAGACCATGAAAAAGAAGAAGAGGTTGCTTACCTGTAACTGTGGTTCTTCGAGTGATCATCTGTGCATTCACACAACCCACTTTGGTGTCACCATAAACTTATGACCATGGAATTGGATTTATTTATTTATTTATTATATTTATTATATTTATACCCTGCCTTTTTTCCTGCAAGGAACCCAAGGAGGCTTACATAATCCTCGTCCTCTCCATTCTATCCTCACAACAACCCTGTGAGGTAGTTTAGGCTGAGAGTCAGTGACTGGCCCAAAGTTACCCAGTGAGCTTCATGGCCGAGCGGGGACTAGAACCTGGATCTCCCGAGTCCCAGTCTAACACTCTCACACTACACCACACTGAAATGCTGCTGAGGAGTAGAAGCTTCCCGCCGCCGCCGCTAAACGCTGAGCCTCGGGATAAGAAGAATGGAGGAGGGGTGCCAACAAGCCTCCTGCCGCTGCCGCAGCAAAGCAGGTGAGCGGTGGGCCGGCAGCGCCCAGCGCAAGCGGCCACATGGACTCGGCCGCATTCAAGCTGGGCTTAAAAAGGATGGAGGCGGGGAGCAAAAAGCCTCCTGCAGCTGTTGACCTGGTATCGCTGTCGATATTGAATTCTCTTGGTTCTGAGACCACAATAGGTGGTCTCAGTGAACTGAGGGAATAGGTGGGAACCCGCTAGCAGCATGTGCAGTAAGACGGTGGGGGAGGGGTTTATTATATCATTGTAATGATAGATAATTATTAATTCTGACGTATTACCTAGTGTAGATAGTGGGTGTGTGCATGCAACCTTGTGCATGTTTTTTGGTCTCACTGTGTTCAGTGTGACTTCTTTAGGTATGTGTACTTAGATTTATAGTCTTGATTGCACAGGGAAAAAATTCATTTATCATACATCAAAAGTATCTAGACAAACCTATAGAAGTATAGTCCACTGAAACATCAAACACATTTAAAACTATCATGTAATTTTAGTCACACATTCTGGTGTGATAAAGTAACTGAAAATACTGTTTGGAAGTGTATCAAAGTCTCTCACTACTTTCCAGGTTTTTAATTAGAGTAGCTCTAGAGTAGCAGTCATTCATTAAGGAAGGGCTAGAGCATATGTTCAGAGGGGTGGGGGAAGTGCTGACATTTGTGTCCATATTGTCCTCTGAATTATCTCTGCACACCATGCTTATCGAGCAGGGATCAGTTTTGTGCTGACAGCTGTATAGTATTGGATTAACAAATGTATGATACAATCTGGGGGTCAGGGGATAACTGCTTCTTTCTCACTATAGGACTATTATGCTTACATTCTGGAAGGCTTTCATTTTTCATGACTTGGCTTTTAAACCAGAAACATGCTGCTTGAGGTCTGTTTTTTTTTAAAAAAAAGTGAGTGGGTGGGGGTGGACAAGCTCCCTCTACTATCACAGCTTTGGCTAAAGAGTATAAAATTCCAGGCACAAAAGGCGGGGGTAGGGGGAGAGAATCTCCTTATGCATTCTTGGTAGTTTAAATACTGTACAAATCGTATGAAAGGAGATTTGAACACTAATGTTAATTAAATATGTCCATGTTTTAAATACCAGGAAGAAAAGTTAGGAATATGCCATTTCCTGTGTAATTTTGGTATCTCAGATATCAATCATACATTTAAACTAACATTTCTTACTTAAGAGCTTACTATATAATGAGTTGGTGCTGCCAGTGTTGCATGTGATATAATATGTTGTCATCACTGCTGGGCAATGTCTATTTGTTTATGAAGGTCCATTTTTTTTGTTATCATGGCCTTTTGCTCTTGTAAATTTCGCCATCAGTTTTGTTTTTAACTGTGTTGGGAGAAATACGAGGATTTGTTACATGCGTTTATATCTCACAATGGTGGTTAGGTTGTGTTTTACAAACAGATGATCAGAGAGCAGAAGTGTTAGTGAGCTTTCTTCATCCAGCTGGACCAGCAAAATCATTTATGTATCCAGATAAACAAGATGTCCTATGTGGATACCATCTTCAGATATTTTGACAAAAGCTGATCCTTGTTGCCCAACAGAGCACTTCTATACACTAACAGACAAAGAGTGTCAAGCAGCAACTTCAAGACTAGAAAATACTATTATGAAAAGCTCCTTAATTTAGGACTTGTTAACAAAATGTTAGCAAGTAATATTTGAACTACATAAAATCTGATCAGCATATATAAAAGTAAAATGGAAAATCTCATCTATGCACAATAATGTTTTTTCAAGCCCACATCTAAGTAAATCAAAATAACTATGCTAGTAAGAGTCCCATTTTGAAATCAAGTACATGTTTCCAGGGATGTTAAACGTTATTTAAAACAAAAGGAGTTTTTTTGTCATTATTCAAGGTCAAACTTCTGTATATTTATTTGAAAAAAATAAAATGAACATGTTTTCCCCAAGCATACTTGTGAGTACCTTTTTAAAAGTACGTATTTTAAACCTCATTCTTCTGAAAACAATAGGCCCTGCAACTTACTTTTTAATAAGCAGAACAAGTTCACCAAATCTTAAGCAATTTGCTTTCAGTTGGAAATATTCTTTGATTGATTTCATACCAGAATGACCACCCAGAGGAAGTATCATAATTCTACACAAAATGTCAGAAGTATGCTATTGTGAAAAAGAATTCCTAATTCAGAGCTGCATAATTATGACAGGGTAGCTTGTACTACAATATTTTATTCAAAACCTAAGTGATAATGCATATTTTCTTAAGATATGTACAGTGAGATAGCAATTCATATGAACTATGACACATACACACAGAGCGCCTCAAAAGATGTAACTCGTTTTCTGTTAAGAACCCCATTTTGAAAATTGGTACATGTATTAAGCACTGTCAGATGAAATACTAAAAGAAAAATCATGGAGAAATTTTTTTTAGTTTTTGCAGAATTCAAGGTCAAATTTTACTATTTGACCTTGAATATATATTTATTCCGAAAAACCATTTATGTTACATATCAAATGAAAGAGCATTTCAAAGGCTTTCCATCAACACCATGATTAACTTTCTAGGTTCTGCAGAACTGGAATTACTGTAATTTTAATGTTGTCCAACACACAAAAATTAACATTTTCCTTCATATTTTTGATTGCCATATCTCCAAAAGTTTTTGTCCCAGAAGTCTAATTTTTGGAGCAGCTTATTTTCTCAGCAGACCCAACAAGTTCACCAAGTTTTTTCAAAATCGGTGACGGTCAGGTAAATTCATTGGTTGATTTTACATGGAATGACCCCATTGCTTGAAGGCTTCTGTATGTAACAAAGGGCTATTCCAACCCATATGAAGCCAGATCTGTTCGCTAATACCAGACTAAAAGCCTTGTTTTAAGTAAAGTGCTTTGTTTATAGTAATTTATTACGGTCACAAGACCAGCAAATGTTTATAGTCAAATATTCTGTATGGCTTTTTAATATTTTAAATCTTAGCTCTGCATTCTGTTTCTAATATTTCTGCTGTTGGTGAAGTTTAACATGTGTGCTGTTATTACTGTTTTTCACCTTTTCATATTGTTTTCAAGTTAAAAAAAAATAAAGTTTTTAGATTTCTGTGAGTTTTAACTGTAACTCACTTTGGGGGCCCTATTTGGGTCAAAAGGAAACTCACAAATTCAAATAAATAAATAAAATGTAGAAAGAGCTGCTCTGGCAAATTTATCTTAAGAGGCTGGGCCAAAGCTGCAGAGATCACTCAAGATAACCTAGATAATCTTGCATCCCAGCTGTAAGAAACCTGGACCAAGGCTTCATCTTCAGTCTTAATGCTTGAGAAGGTTCATATCAATGCCGTTAATTATTTATAAGTAACCATCTGGTTTCTCAACTAACCAGGTATTTATATCTTACATTTGATATATACATATTGGAAACCATATATATATATAGGTTATATATATAGCTTGTATTTCTGTTTTGCGCCTTTACTTATTTAACAGCCTTCCCATTTTTGTGATGGATAGAATGGATTCCTGTCTTTAGGGAATAATAATGAACTGAGCTATACATTTTAGCATTGTGGTGCACACATATAGGATATGAACCAAACCACTATTTGTAAAAAGGCGCTTAAGGATGACAGTCCTTTTGGAAAGGGTGGAACTTGGGGCTGTTGCGCACAAGTAGGATTTAGCCCAATACGTGTTCCTTTGTCGTGCAAAGGAACACATTCCTTTCTGTTGTGAATATTCCTTTCTGTTGTGAATATTCCTTCTGTTAGTGAATATATCTCATTTTCCCAGCATGGTATGTACTATATTTTGTAGTTGAGGAGATAATGTATCCATTGCTATTTCTGGGTTCCCTCCCCCATAAGTTCACAATTTGGTATGCACCTTTTAAAACAAAAACTTCTTTGTCCATTTTGCAGGTGCCTCTGTTCCTCCGCTACACTATAATCGACCTGCTGGGCTCTTCAGTCTTTTTTTTTTTTTTTAAGCAGCAAGGCTATTATCTCCTTACTCTACTCTCCCCACCCACCCCACCCCAGTGGATAGGAATCTTTATTAAGTATTGTGCTAAGGTTAAAACACAGCCCGGATATACTTCTTCTTTTTTTAATAGAGTAGGAAGCATCTTAAACTGTGAGATCGCTCTAGCCAGATTAAAACACTTTCTACACAGGTTAGAACCAGGTCAGTCCTGAACTGTTTGGGTCAGATCTGACAGATATAATGAAAGCTTACACAAGAGGTCTACCAAAAATATTGTGCTGCAGAAGCCCATCCAAAGTTGACTTACAATGGGGTAGGAATTACACTAGGTCGTTTCCTGTATGCCAAGGAGTACATTTCCAGCTGTCATTTTGTAAAATAATTAACTCTCTTCCCCCCATCCCTTTCCATTGCAGGACCCTATTGGGTATCCTTAGCTAGAATCCAGCTCACAGCTCTAGCCAGACTCATCATGCTCCTTGTTAGGTTTTTGTTTTTTGGAGAACACAGATTGCAGCACCATTTAGTTCTTTGTGTATCAGGCTGAGCTTCATTCTTCATTCACTTGTAATCAACACCATCCTGCCCATATTAGTGCACTCCACTTTTTCCAGTTGTTCGCAGCTCTCCTTTATGCAAAAGCAACCTCTTGGGAGATGCCGGTCTGCTTCTTTCAAGGCCTCCATGGACCTGGGCTGGTACTGGCTTGAGTTCTTAAACATGCTTTATGCTTAACTACACCTAACAGCTCTGCCTTGTTTTTTCTATATTTATTTATTTATTCAATTTCTATACCGCCTGATAGCCAAAGCTGTCTGGGCAGTTTACAACAATTACAAAGTTACATAATAATATACAATTATACAATAAAAAATACAATTTTACAATAAAATACAGTATAAAAAATACAAACAATGAAAACATTGAATTAATTGGAGAAACATTTAAAAAACACTTTTAAAATTACTTAAATAGCTAAGACAGATGTAAAAAATAGACTGGATAGAAAGATGACATAACCACCACCCCATGTATTATTTGCAGCTATTCAGTGCCTCAGCATAGATGGCATAGATTTCATAGATCATAGAGTTGGAAGGAGCCTACAAGGCTATCGAGTCCAACCCCCTGCTCAATGCAGGAAACTAGAGGAGGGGTCTCCCACCCAAGTATTAACCAGGCTTGACCCTGCTTAGCTTTCCATGCTCAGGCAAGCTGAGCTAGCATAAGCCACAGGCCTGTATGATAAAGGTAGTAAAGTTGGTGCCAGGCGGGCGTCAGTGGGGAGGCTGTTCCACAGTTGTGGGGCCACCACAGAAAAGGCCCTCCCCCTTGTTACTGCCTTCCGAGCCTCCCTCGGGGGCAGCAGTCAGAGGAAGGCCCCAGATGCTGAGCATAGTGTTCCAGGTAGATTGTGGTTGGGAGAGGCGTTCCGTCAGGTATTGCGGTCCCAAGCCGTGCAGGGCTTTATAGGTTAAAACCAGCACCTTGAATCAGGGCTCGGTAGCATATAGGCAGCCAGTGCAAGTGGGCCAGAACAGGTGTTATATGTTCATACCTCTTGGCCCCAGTTATTAATCTGACTGCTGCATTTTGCACCAGCTGCAGCTTCCGAACAGTCTTCAAGGGCAGCCCCATGTAGAGTGCAGTGCAGTAATCAAGCTTAGAGATTACCAGAACATAGATTACTGAAACCAGGCTATCTTTGTCCAGATAGGGGTGTAGCTGGACCACCAGCCGGAGCTGGTAGAAGGCACTCTTTGCCACTGAGGCCACCTGAGCCTCAAGTGACAATGATGGCTCAAAGATGACCCCTAGGCTACGGACCTGCTCCTTCAAGGGGAGTGCAGTTCCATCCAGAACAGGTTGAACTCCATCCGGTCAGAGGAACCACCCACTAACAGCATCTCAGTCTTGTCTGGATTGAGCTTCAGTTTGTTAGCCCTCATCCAGTCCATTGTCGCAGTCAAACACCGGTTTAGCACAGCCACAGCCTCACCTACTGAACATGAAAAGGAGAAATAGAGCTGCATGTCATCAGCGTACTGATGGCAACACACTCCAAAACTCCAGATGACCCCACTCATTTAGTGAGTGAAAAGTTTACTCTTGTATATGTCAGAGAGGATATGTTGATTTATATTTTGGTAGCTTGTTAAGATCTTACTTGCTTTCATTTATCAAGTTGCATATTTCAGTCAAACCCTGTTTGTGGTGGGTGGGTCTTTCAAAAGAGTTCAGTTATGTTCTCAACTTCTAATGGGATCTCAGTTTCCTGAAATGCTAATAAAGGTTGAGTGAATTCATACAGCTATTGTTTTGGTAAATCAAAGCTGAAATGTAGAGGATATAGTCACTGCAGTATGTGTAGTTTGGCAAGTGTGAGATTGATTTCAAACTCCAGAATCTCATTCAGTACATAATTTGGCATCCTAAGGGTTTTTTTTCTTACAGTTACAAAATCTGATATTAAGGCTTTGATAGTGGAGAAAAAAAACTAGCGGTCTGCTAATAATATACACCAATGACACAGAAGGTATGTATGTATGTATTTATGTGTTCAATTTATGAGTCGCCCTATAGCTGAAGCTCTCAGCACAACATACCTAATGAAATACAATAAAACCAATGATAAAACACATTAAGGGAGCAATCCTATGACCTCTAGACATTATCTGTGAGGCCATAGGATATTTCGAATCTGAGCTCCGTTCCCCCTCCCAGGCCCCCTCACAGCCAGTGTAGAAAGAACCATACTGGCTGCTCTCCAAAGTCCAGAAAGCAACCTCAGAGAAGGGTTAAAGGGGGCGTTTTGGGGGAGGGGAGGAGACTGGAGTGGCCAGGATATAAGGTAACCTGCAGCAGCTCCAGCCTCCTTCCCTGCCCCTCTGAGATGTCCCAGCTAGATGGACAAAAAGACCCATCTAGTGAAAATGCAGGGCAGGAAGACGGGGAGGCAAAGATCACCTCCGCCATTCCTCCCGCTCTGCATAGGATGCCTGTATGCCTCCGAATTTGGGGGCTTACAGGCATTGCAATAGAATTGTGCCCTAAAAGATTCTTTTAAAGTTACCGTAGCTAACTTTACTCAGTCTTGTCTGAAAGGATGACAGGTTGAGACTTCCATTGATCAGAAACCAAGATGTCAGTACCCTGCTCAGTTCTGTCTCCCTCCGCTTCCCATCAGAGTTTCCATTTGTCATGCTTCTTCTGCCCTTAAAAACCACTTTCCCATTCACTATTCTCTCATCTGCTTTAAACAAAAACTCGAACACAAATTAAAAAACTGTTGCTAAAAAACCAGAGTTCAGAATTTTTAAGCTCAGAATTTGAGAGAGTACACAGCCTATATCCTCCTTTTTTCTCACACACACACCCTTTTTTTTTTTTTTTTTGCAAAAGCAACTGAAACCTTTTAGGATTTTTTTTTTTCAATAACATGATGTACATAACAGTGAAAGAGAGAAACAAACCCTTCAGGACTAGGGATGTCTGGCAACCTCACTCTAGAGACTGATCACTGTATTTGTAGGCTCCACTTCTCACACAATTCCACTTGAGAAGGCATTTTCTGCAAAGTTGAGCAAGGATGTGCTTTGAACCACCAGCTTGGAATTTTGATACAACTCAGCAGCATATCATGATGGCCACCCAATGTTGATACAAGCATAGTTGTGCCATGGGCAGGATTTGAGGAAGGGAAGGGAACTGCATCTAAAGCCATGCAGCCTTCGAAGAGAGAGGTGAGTTGGAGCAATCTAATGATCAAACATTCAGAAATTGTATGATTTCAGGTGTCTTCCATCCCCCTGCCATCTTGTTTTATGCCTCACTTAAGAGCCAGGGGCCTTTGCTGTGCCCTGCCCTTTTTACTTGATCACGATCATTCCTTCCCCTTCTCTCAAGTCACAACCATATAAGGGAAAAATTGTATCTTTTCTTTTCTGCTGGCATTCCAAACTAGAAGCTATATTCCTTATGGATTATCTCTTTAACAGCCCTTTAACTGAAAACTCCTTGGGGGTTTCCTCTTTCCCCCACACCAACTTCCCTAGCTGCCCAATCAACAAAAAGAGTTATTTTTTTAACTTAGACTCTCCCATTTTTAAATGTTTATATTCATAGCTCTTTAATAAATGAAGGGTGTGGGTAGAACTAATCACCTCTCTTACCCAAACTCTTCCTGTCATTCATCCTATCTTTGCAAATTTCAGTTGCTTTCCCTTTTAGAGTGGGTTAGCAGAACCAGACTGAAACATCCAATAGTACAGTGCTTCTCAAATAGTGGGGCGGGCCCCCCAGGTGGGGCGCGAGGCTCCGTAAAGGGGGGCTCGTTTGACCTCAGTTAAAAGTTTTTTTTAATATTGTGTTCCTTTAAATCCTGTGCTCCTTTAAATCTTTTCTGCTACAGTTAATAAAGCTATTCTTTGTTGTAAATTGATCCACATTTCTTTCTTTTTTTATTCTCTTATACGTTAATAAGGATACAGTGTTATGCAGAGGTGTACTTATAACAATTTTATAGACAAATGATACTATTTACAGTCGCGCGGGGGGCGCGAAATGTTTTCTTCTTCCTAGGGGGGGCATGACAGAAAATAATTGAGAAGCACTGCAATAGTAGAAGCATCTAATTTTGCATTTAATACTGATGCATCTGAGAAAATAGTGTGGGCAGGGCCGGTGCAAGGCAGTTTGGTGCCCTAGGCAAGATCAGATATTTAGCGCGCCCCCCTTCCCACTTGAGCCCTCGCTCCCTATTTCTGGCGCCCCCTTTAGCCCTGTGCCCTAGGCAGCTGCCTAGTTGGCCTAATGGTAGCACCGGCCCTGAGTGGGGTGGTGGAGTGGCGGAGGGACCACCGGAAAGTTAATTTAAAATATGTTTTATACCAGTTTGTGTGCTTGCCTCAGTGAGAGCTATTTATAGTGTTTGGCAGCATAGACAGCAGCCTTATTTTGTTTCAGACCATTAGTCCGTCTAGCTCAGTATTGTCTTTACAAACTGGAAGTGACTCTCCATGGTTTCAGGCAGGTTTTTCCCCCAGCCCTATCCGGAGATGCTCTGGGTTGAATCTGGGGACTTCTGTTTGCAAGGCGTGTGCTCTACCACTGACCTACAGCCCTGTCCCCAACATAGGACGATGTAGATGAAGAAAATCAATGATATTACTCTGGTAGGAAACCAGATGTGCTGCCCATCCTGGGCTTCATTCAGTGTTTGCTATCATAGCCAAATGAGGACTGTTGGAGAGTGTGGTTCCCCTTCAGTAAGGAGTTCAGAAATTACGATTGTCTGTGTGCAGAATTGGGACAAATTGGAGTGTTAGCATTGGCAGCCAGTTCACTTGCTTTTGTGTGACTTTTCTGCTCATCAGAATAAAAGACCAGTTCATAAATGCAAAATTGCAAAGTGAGATCATCCCAGAACCCAGACACTTTAGCAGAATCCCAGATCTACTATCCCCAATAACTGTTAAAACTAAATTTTGTTTTGTTTTTTTCTGGAAGAGCTCCTCTGCTTTTAACAGATGTCCAGCATATGGAAATGTAGCAGGGGAAGCTATTCCACCATTCTCCTCTGTAGAACATTTTCACTGTTGTTAAACTGAGGCAGCTGTTCAATGTGCAGGAGCTCTGTCAAAAAAGGAGGTTGGCAACCATAGTCATGTATCTAGCAAATGAAAGGCAGAAGTGGTTCCTCAGCAGCTGCATGCTGTAGAAGAAACGTTTGTTATCAATATCGCTTCTAATTGGTAAATACAACATTATTTCACTCTTAAAAGTCTGTCAAATTGGGCCATCTTCATGTGCATTGTTTCCATCTTGCTCTCTCTTGCTGTTTTATACCCTACTGCTTGTCTCAAGTCATCGTTCCTTAGGGATTGTGATGCACTTGGTTACAAATACATCTTGCATTAGCTGAACATCCAGCCTGCGAGCTCTAGTTACAAATGAATATCTTTGTAATGTCTTTCAAATGAGATCTTCTTTTCCAGATGCTGCCTTACGTGTCCTATCAAGTTTTTGACAGTATCACATTATTCCATTAGCTTCTGGTCATGTTAATTTCTTAACCCATATTTGAATAAAGGTGTAATTTCAGCTGTAGTCACTACTTACTGCCAAATCAAGGCAGACACCCTCCCCCTTCTGTTAAATAAATGCTTGGCAGACTTACTAGGGCAGGCTCAGGAAAGCAGGGGTGTGTGTGGGTGTCTAGCCTCTTTCCCTCCCCCACCATCCAAACAGTGTCCACGGAAGCAGAAAGCAGCAGCAAAACAGTAAATGTTTTCACAGTAATGAAAAATGTTGCGCATAAGCAAGCATATGCAGTCGTGCCTTGGATTGAGAGCATAATTTGTTCCGGAAACGTGCTTGTAATCCAAAACACTCGTATATCAAGACGAAATCCCCCCCCCCGCCAAAAAAATCTGTACAGAGATTTTTAATTTAAGCCGTAATACAGTACTTGTATTGCAAGACGTCGCTTGTATATCAGGTTAAAAAAAAAATTAAATAAACATTTTTAAAAAATGCTTGTCTTGCAAAACGCTCTCAAACCAAGTTACTTGCAATCCAAGTTATTACTCTACCTAGCACCATTCTCGCTCCGCTCGCGTGCCCACAGAGAGGTCCCTGCGTGCCAGCTGTGGCACGCAGGCCGTAGGTTCGCCATCACTGAGCTATAGGCTTTAAAAGTTTCAAAATGGAAATGTTGGACTTTGGTCCTAGGCTGTTATCAAGGGAGAAGAATATTGTGTTTAGTTGTTCAAGCTTGTGTGTTCAGGCTTGTGTGGGAGCCATATCACCTGCCCTGGAAGGTAGGGCAGCCCTGCTCTTTAATTCTAAGTATGTCCGCATAGGCTGCAAGCTTGCTCATTGTTTAAGGTTCTGTACTTAGTCCATGGTCAGGGGTACTTTTCTTCATTACAGTCTTGTATTAAAGCACCACAGCAACCAGGAATTGCATGCAGCCGAATTGCATGCGGGAGAGGTCTGGTAGAGCAAGGATGGAGTACTCTGCACCCAGCATAGAAAACAAGCACACTGCTAGGGAAGGGAAGCCTGTGTCCAGCATAGAAATGCATCTCTCTGTTGCTGTGCATCCTCATTTACACACCCGCACGAACTCGCAAGTGTACATGTGTAACAACAACTGCAGGATCGAAGGGACCTTTACCATAGGTGTGGCATACACACAGCAGTTTTATGCACTGTGCTTCAACAAAGTGCGGTATAGCTACTTCTAAAGCGGGGGGAATAGCTCAAACTATTTCCATTTGTTCGACGTTATTAGACTTTATTTTTCAGACTTTTTCCTTAGCATATACACACACAGCAACCAACTCCCTAGCACATAGACTAGTATGCTTTTTTTAATTGGCCTAACATGGAGATGGAGAAAGATGGAGATTGGGGGAATTAACCTTTGCCTAATAAGGAGTGGAAGGAGGTGCCATGAAATGGTAAGGCAGGAGATTGGGAGGCTGTACATCCAGAACAAGCTCTAGTGCTGCTGAAATGGATAGATCTAGAGGAAAAGAAAAGAATTGGAGCATAAGCAGTTCTAATTATTGCAGATTAAGTGGAATCCAAAATACATCACTCCCTGGTTAGTCATGGATAATTGGAAAAATACCATGAGCACAGACTACCCTCAGGTCTCCCAACTACATGTTGCGATTCAAAATGGGTTAAAGCTTCAGTCTGCGCAGGCACCATTAGCTTAATGTTGTGCAGAAACAGGCAATGGGCGATATATGAAAAAATGATTCTGACACAACTGGTATTTGCTGCGATGATAGGGAGACTGAATGGAGGCGTAGCCATTATTAGGGATTCCAGAGCCACTATAATTTGGTTTTAAAATAGAATTAAAATGCTGTATAGTGGAAGATAATTAGCTATTAGAATACAAAAGAAAGGGGTATCGGAAGGGGTTCCCAGGTGGTATCTAAACCTGTTGACCTGTCTGGTGGGAAGAAATGCTTCACGATTGGGCCGTATTTCCTGCCAAAGTTCTGGATTTGTCCATTTACATGTGCAGTACTCATGTGTGTTACATGGCTGGTGGTAACTTGGCAGTCAGGCATTGCTTGTTTCCATAGTGGCATGGGAGCAACTCCCTTTAATTTAATCAGCAGAGGAAGCGCATACACAGTTACTCTTGCCCTTCTGCATCCATCCAGGGCATTCTTGTCCTTGACAGCCTTCCCTGCCTGTGGCTGTGCTGTTGCATCTGGAACAAATTAGATTCTTCACCAAGGTGTCAGCATAATGTCAATGAAAAAATCAAGCACAACTACACATGTATAGTTGTCTGAACTGCTCTGTAACACTGTCCCTCCTCTGCCAACCCGCAGCAAGCTAATAATACATTTTTCAGGCTTCTAATTTTTGTGGGTTTATTTACAAGAGTGCTTTGTTACTTCATATCTATTTATTTAAATAGGAGGCTTAGTTAGGAAGGGATGGTGCTAAACGTGCATAATTAGGAGAGAGGAGGGAAGGCTACAAAGAATTATATCACTGGTTCCTTTCAAATGCTGGTCCCTTCATAGTCTCATATACATGATTACATGTTAGCACCGGTGAGGGAATAGCACCAATGGTACCCCCTCACCCATGGTCACTAATGCCCATTGTGAAAATACCTGTTGCTTGGATGGTATGCTCTTCCCTCTCGGAACTACTACTGCATGTGAATGCCCTCGACTGTAGTTGCTGTGGCCATGCTCAATTTTCTGCCAGAAGAAGAGGTGGCAGGTATCAAAGATGGCAGCAGCCAGCAAAACAAAGCAGAATAGTGTGGCTGTTACAGTCTGTGTGCTCTGTCTTCTAGAACAGAGTGCGCCCAAAACGGTCAGAAGCCATTGACCTCTGCTTTCGCTTCACCAGTGATGGATGGCACAACTGTATTCTCTGTCCGCCAAATGATAAACTAAATATACACATGGTGGAGAAAGTGATGGGGGACAGCCTTCACACTGGCAGTGTTGGGACTGTGACTGGTTATCTGCATGCAATATTTAGTGGCCACAGATGTCTAGAAGAGTGATCAATCACAAGGCTGTACCTATATAAAAAGTATGCTTTACCACCACTGCTACAAAAAGATGCAAGATCATGTCTCCTTTATTGATTTAGTAAACATTTGCTAGAATTGGTGTACATTTGCTTCCACTTAATTTAAATTGTGTGTTTGGAGAAGTACAGAAAATTATAAATAAAACCAATGGGCTACAACCAACATCAAGCAGGTTTGGAGCTGGAGGGGGAAGGAGACTCTTAAGTGTTTTCCCCCCTCAAATTTATTCTATGGTGAAGAGCCATTCTAAGTTGCCTTAAATGCATTGGATACAATACAGTTGGTGAAGCACTTTTAGGTCCCATTGATTTTAATGGAATAGTTGAGTATATGCTTAACTTTAACATTCAGATCAATCGGACTTAAAGTGTTTTGCCTTGTTTGAATTGTGCCTATTTGTTTTGTGTTTAGCCCTTAACAGACAAAAATGGGATATTTTTTTTCTGTGCACAGATTTATAAAGTGTTTAACGGCACATAGAACTTCTACAGCTTGCTTGTTGAAAAGATTATCTTTTGGATTAAGCAACAGCTATTTTAAAGACTAATTGAATGATTAATAGTGCTCCTTTCTTGCCAGCCTAAGAAGCCTTTCAGTACGGCAGTTTGTGCAAGTTCTGGAATGGTATAAGCCGTCTATTCCCATTAATTTTATTTCTGAGTATTGAGCCATATGCATTTGTTACATTAATAAAAGGGCAATAAAGTATATTGCTGTTTAACCCTTATGCAAAGAAACCATTTATAAAAGTAAAATCAGTGGATATTTAGACTAGTGCTTCATCTGCTGCTGTAGAATCAGTTCTATTTCTGACAACTCAGTTCAGCTTACTCATTTCCACTAACTTGAGAATCTACTTTAAAATGTTACTTTAAAATGTCTCCTAGGTTAGCTTGAGTGTAAAATCTTTTTTACATCCTCTTAGTATTAGAACTTATAATTAAACCCTTGAACTAAAGAAAGATATGCTATGAATAAACTCAAATTCAGAGTATTTCTTCTAAATCCAATCTTCTTTGAAAAGTCCTCTTTTTTATTAGGACTGGTTAGGACAAGTATTGAAAGTCACTAGTCCTGAATTATCATCCCCCAAAGGAGTCTAAATTGCTCCGACATTCTGTGAAAATGTAGTAGAACTAATGACCAGTTAAATGAAAATATGGTTGCATGTACTAAAGCTCTCAAGACAAATTTATATTAAAAACTAAAAGACAACACACTGTGGATAGAGAGAGGTACAAAAAACTACCGTAGTTGCCACTAATACTGAATTTGAGCTATATTCAGTGTGCCATGCCACAACTGCCAGCTGTGTATGCTTTTATCTTGTCAGTAGGATGCTGCTGCCGCACCACCACCACCACCACCCGCCTTTTCCGACTAACCCTGGATAGAAAGTCCTCAAAGCTATGGGTTAGTTATTTGCCTGGGGTAAAGGTAGCAACCTTTATCACCATTTTGACTGGAAGATGGGTTGTCAACATGTTAGTTGAAAAGGAAATGGCTTTAGCTATCTCTGGCAGACATGATACATCAAAAGGTTTCCTGTCTTGTAGATCTGGAAGCTCTGAGAAATTTGTGTAGTTTCCAAGTGGGCTATGGATACCAGTAATCCAGAAGGCTTGTAGCTTTAAAGAAAAAGACACAGAAGAGCAGCTCCACATCATAGGAGTATTTATTGATTTCTGCTAATTTCTCTGTGTTTTGATGTATTTTGCCTCTTATTTTGTAAGCCACTTTCAATACTTTTGTAGACAACTGGCTAAAAGTAAACTAAACATTTGTGTCTTTAAAATTGTTCCTAGAAACTAGGTATAGGATTATTTCTAATGAGGTGAAGAAGCAGGTTCATCCACACTCATCATGTGTTGGATCTCCCTGGTTGTCCCTCTCCTACTGGTTTCCTGAAAACAGACTGAACTGTACTGGTGGGAGGAAGATTTGTTGCTTGATATGGCCTATTCCTAATCTCCTTTCCTCTGCCAGCCCAGGGATTCATGTTGAATTTCTAATGTGAGAGGTGATGGGGCTGAAGCCTATCTGAAAATCTAAATCTTCCTTCGAAATCCATGGTCCACCAATCACACAAAGTATTTAATAGTAGACAAAATACATGCTCCTGTTTAGCAAAAGAAAAAGTTGAACCTAGCTGACCCTTGGCTCAAATTAACACCTGGAAGAGCAATTTCTCTTCCCTTCTGCATTCCTTCCAGGGAAACAAGGTAGGAAAGATAATTGAGGCTGTGCAATGCTGGGAGAGGGGAAGGAGACACCAGATTGTGCCAAAGAGAGGATCTCTCTCCTCCATCACAGCTACATTTTGCAAAAAGTGTTTGCATGCCTAAACACAGGCTACAATCCAAAGGCTCATATGTATGACGCCTCATCTTTCGTTCATGCTCATTCTGCATTCACCTCATCCCCCAAGAAATAGCTTTTTAGCTTTCTGAAATTTAAAAGGCATTTGGAAGGCTTGACCTGGGAAAAGTTCCAGTGTTCATGCACATGTTGCCTCAATATTGTTGGGCAATATTGCATATGCACAGCTGAACCAGAGGAGCAGTCAGGCAAGCCCAAAGACTCTCCTTTTAAAAAAAGAAAGGAAAAAAAGGCTGCCTTGGTCTGCTATCTGAAGACCAGCAAAGGAGAAGCAAGCTCATTGCCACACACCACACTTAAGATGATGGAAGCCCACAGGAAGAAGCCTCCAAGGAGGATCTCAGTGAATATAGGTAGGTTTCTATGGGACCAAGGAGACCAGGTTAAATGGCTGTCTCATCTACTTCAGCTGTAGCAGGGGGAGCTCTTTAGAAGTTGCCGCTATTAAAACTGAACATAAAATGTAGAATGCAATAAGTATGTATTGTTGCTTTCTAGCCCAGCCTTTGGGTCAACTTGGCATGCAGTACTATAGTTCAATGCAATGTGTTTGTGCTCTTTTTGTATGAGCTCCAGATTTTCCTTCTCTCTCAGAGGCTGGGAATATTTTTAGTGGGCTTCGTGACACAGCTGAAGATTGTTCATGTGACACACAGGCAATTCACTTGTTTGGAGTCGCTGTTTCTTTCTAGAACATCCACTCAGAGCTCTGCCAACATGCCTAGGGTGCCCCTGCTTTCATATTCTATTCATTGTCAGGATAGAATTCAGTCTAACAAGGCTGGAGCAACACTCTGCTTAACCTTACTCTCTAGGACAGTATGTTCAAGCTAGGGAGAAGCCTTGGGCTCAACTGCACGTTATTTTGCTTGTTTCAGAGCCAGCATGGAAACCTCACCATCCTCTTCTGATACAGTATGTTATCCTTCCTTCAATAGTGGTGCTTTGCTGGAGAGGGGGAGAGAGAGAGAGAGCTAGCTCAACATGCAAATAGGCAGTGAATACTCACAACTGAGCATTCCTTCAAAAACTGCATTCACTTTTAAAATAGCTGCTGCTATTTTTGTACCTCCTTATCACAGAAATACAGTGGAATCCTGGTTATCCAGGCAGATCAGGGACATGGAATGAGACTGAAGAAAAAATGGACATACAATATGTTGCTATGTAGCAGTCATAAAATGTGTTCATTATGTAAAAGGATTCAGATGTGGGAGGTTTAGATGGATGAGTTTTTACTTTATCCACACTCTTTCTATTGTGCAGGCCTACTTGGTCTGCTTTGGAACTGTAATGAGAAGGGCTTGAAATGCTTATTTATGTTTATGTTCTGATTGTATGATATAAATAGTGCCACTAAGAAATGGTGTGCTTCTGCAGAATTTTTTAAAGCTTGCTTTTATGATGGAAGAATAATTGGGTATTGTAAAGCAGTCCTTCTTGTATGAAATGAATTGTAATACAAACGGTTCTTGTCCCTTTTCATCCTCATTATAGAGCCGTTTTGTAGTTATAGAGTGATATTTTACTCCTCAGGGCTTTGAGGTCAGACTTTGCTTTAGCAACAAACTGAAATTCAATCTTGCATGAACATGTTAGAATTTCACAGAGGCAAAACACAGATTTGTCTTACACAAAATCCAAAGGAAGATCAAGTGAGTGACATTAATATTTTAGTGAAAGCAAAGCTTCCTTCTCCTATCTCAGTCTAGTTTGTGAGTTTAGAAGTGATGGGTAAATATGAATGTGGGTGCTTGGGTTTAAAAACTGGAAAAATTGATCCTCAGTGCTCTTAATATGGTAAAAGTAGCTCTCCTAATCAGTCGCACCTATATTCCTTTAGGCGCACCAGTTCTTATGAACTGAAAAAAGATTACCTCCCAACACCACTGCTGTTCCAGAGAGACTTAATTTCTTTTGTCTTATGGTTAATCTTTCATTGTGGCTTGGGTTTGCAGCAGTGTTTGGCTTTACTTTGATTCTTCTTTGTCAGCATGGCTGAATCACAGTTTGTTTGCTCAGAGGTTATAAAAGGTCAGTTGCTTGTAGCATTGTGCAGCTTTCAAATCAGCTACCAGTTGTATCAGGAGATGCAAAAATAAAGGCGGGATGAAGGAGTATTTGCAAATAAGCAATCCATAGGAATGAAAACAAGAGAATGACATACTGTATTTGATCTCCTAGTTCTTGCTCCTGGAACAGAGCTGCTTTGTTGGGACAAAGAAAAGGGGACAGAGAATAGCATTTAAATTATTTCCTTTCATTTGCTGTGGAATCTCTCTGTCACTGTTAAATTGCAGAATTCAATACAAAGCCATTGCCAGTTAAAGATGAATAAGTGGAAAGGAGAAAATATTTGGGAGAGGGGTATTTTGAAGGAATTGAGTGACCCAAAATCTCTGTGACTTACAGTAGTTTAGTCTTACAGATAGTGACTTCCCAAGATCTTCCAGTGAAATTCATGGCTCAGTGAGATTTGAACTCAGGCCTCCCCTAGTCCAAGTCGAACACTATCTTCACAGCATCACAGTGACATTGCTTTCTAGCATGACCATGAAATGGAATGAGTTCATGACCATGAACTCCTATGCAGATAAGAGTCGCATTGATTCTCAGTGGCTCCCATTAAGTTCTGTGGAGTAAAGTGAACAGGGCACAGTTGGGAAGGCTGCTGGGAGTGGCAAAATCTGCTCCCTTCACCCCAGGGTCAGTTCAGCAGGTTTAGTTAGTGATGTTCTTGAGAACATCCATTCTATCCTTATCCACATGAGTGCCAACTACTCTCCTGTGGGAGAAAATTAAAGTACTGTGTTTAGGTACATTATTCATGCTTTCTGGAGATATCTGATTGCCCACTGTGGTAAACAGGATGGTGGACTTCATAAACCTTTGTTCGATTCAGCAGGACTCTTACGTTGTGGTAGGAGCAAAACTTGAACCTAATTATGGGGGGATGGAGGTGAAGAGTTTCAGTGTATGCACAGAAACAAAGTACCACAGTTGCCTTGACACCTGGCCATTTGAAGCAAGCACAGAGTATACAGGCATATAGCACTTCCCTACCCCCACCCTAGTTCCCACAATATACTGGCCTACTGAGCTCCACTGCACACACACACACACACACACACACACCACTGTTAAGGGTGGTTGTTTTGCCACATGAAACCATTAATGTAAGGCATGTACTTCATCTCCTATATAAGTAGTAGTGGTACATTTGTATTGTTGATGGGAGTGTTGATCATGAGTGCAACTAATTCATTATTACCGTAATCTTCCTTTGTGTTCATAAACTCTAGGTAAATATTTAGGTTATATTTGGTGTTGGAGAGTGAGCAGGTTTGCACAACATGCTAAGTCACCCTGCGAATAAGCTACACAGTGTGGGTTGTTCACGGAACAACCCACAGTGCACCTGACAAGCAATTGGGCTCACCGTGGCTTGTTCTCCCCGCTCCTTCCTTCTCAGTCCTCCAGCCAGTATCCCAGTGTCCTTTGCTGCAGAACCTGTCTTGTTTCCCCATCCCTGCTGATGGTTACCTCTTTTCATTCTCTTTTTAATTTTAATTTTTATTTTTTAATCCGGAGCCTCAAAAATGCACAATTAGAGTCGTATTTTTTTGTTTGTTTTGTTTTTGCCGGCCCCCCAAAGCACTCCAAACAGGAGCCACAGAAAGAAGGGTAGCCAGTACCTCCCCTTTCTGGAATAGCTGGAGAATTGGGGAATTGTTGAAAAGGTGGAGGGCACTGAGAAGTGTCAGTTCAACACTTAAAAGCAACAGGATTGCATTGCTAAAGAGGAGACATTGTCCCCACTCTTTTTGGAGGACCTACTTTTGCCGCTTCCCCCCTTTTCTGTGCTTTTCAATTGACAACTCAGCAGTTGGTCCCTGGCAACTTTGCACAAATTAGTCTATATATGCAGTCTCGCCGTGTCAGTTTCCATGTATGCTATCTATTCCACTTCCCTGCTCCCTTTGGCAGCTGAAACGCAGAAGGAAGTTGACTAGACAAGACTACACATATCAGACAGCCGTAAGAGCACACTTGTGCATTTGGAAAAGACCCATGACAACAACAATTTTAGAAAATTACGAACACATTTGCACAATTTTGTAGAACCAAAAAAAAAAAAAAAAAGGTGGCGAACCAGTGACAGTCGCTCCAAAGTGCCCTTTGGGCATTCATGGAGGGGCTGTCACTGATGGAGGCAAGGCCAAAATCACAAAGAGTGTCAGGGATGTTTGCCACTCTTGCCAAGTGGCTGGCTTAGCAGATCCCTGCAAACCATTGTGAAATTGTTACCCCAGGTTTGGACAACATGACAACTAGGGATGGACAAGAATTTCGAGGGGGGGAGGAACAGAGTGAAATTGCCCCGCTCCTCCCCCCCCCCCCGAGCTCAGCAAGACTTGTCCTTAGTTCCCGCAGCAAAAAGGGCTTCCAGGTCAGTGGTGCGTCATTTCTGGGTTCCTGGTGCTGCGTTTTTTACATAAATACCAAGGTAAACTTCTTTAAAGCAGCCACAAATAGCAAATCGTGGCTGTTTTAAGGTCGTTTACCTTGGTATTTATGGAAAAAACACAGCACCAGGGACCCAGAAATGACGCGCCACTGACCCAGAAGTCCGCTGAGTGCCGCAGCTGCCGGGCACTGTGGGATGAGGGGGGGGGGGGGAAGTGGCCATCCCTAATGACAACCCATCGTGGATTGAACAACCCCTAGAATAAACTGTGGGTTGTCAGGGTGGCTTGTTGCTGAAAAATAAGCTACCCTGCTGGAAGTGGTCTGGGTTTGGACAGCATGACAACCCTCCATGGCTAGTTACCCACCGTGGGTTGTCATGTCACACGAACCAGGTCAGTGATTTATACAGTGTTTTTCACTCACACTGGCTCAGCTTGTCTGAGCGTGGAAAGCTAAGCAGGGTCAGGCCTGGTTATTACTTGGATGGGAGACCCCTCCTCTAGTTTCCTGCATTGAGCAGGGGGTAGGACTTGATGGCCTTGTAGGCCTCTTCCAACTCTATGATCTATGAATCTATGAATAAGTAATTCAAGATGTATATTACATGTAAGGAATGGGTACAATACGTTTTAACCGCTACATTTTATATTTCATTTATTTGGTCTGCTGATTAATTTTGATTTTTTTTTTAACTTGTTAGGTAAGCCACTTTGAACACCCATATTTAAATAAATTAATAGGTACTGTGTACACTAAGGAATTTAAAGGGGATTGATTTTTGCATGTTCTAACATCATGTCATTTCTCCTCTCCTCTTTCATTTCAAAGCCAAAGCTGTACCAACCACTGTAAACCTAAGACTTCCTAATGCTGTTAATAGCATCTGATGGGTTTCAAGGATAGGTATCTTTAAAAATGATTCCACTGTATTAAAATGACAATTTTTGCATATTCTAAATGATCTAAATATTCCTAACCATATAATTACCCCTAATATAAATACCGGTAAGTGTATTTTAACACTTGCACGTGTGGCAATTTAGAATGAGACTTCATAGTTTATGCATCTTTAACTAACAACCTGCCAATACACATTTAATGCAATGTTATTACCTCTGCTGGTTAAATGATATGTGAAAACATGCTTGATTTCTTCAGTGTACTGATTTGTAAGATGTCCTTTTGTTCTCTTGGTTGTTAATGTTATACTGGTACCTATGGATTGTATCCAACCCTGACTGTCTGCCAGTGGAATGGAAATTGCTGAATGGTTTCCCCCTCTCCCCTGCAGCCCCCCATATGCCTCCCAAATCTGCTCCAGATTGTTGGGGGACCTTCCACAGCAGATTTGGAAAGCCTGCAGAGGGAAGAGAGCAAGGTGAAGTCCCGTTGCATGACTAGAAGTCCTCTGGCTCGACATTGGATTTAAGGCAATATCTTTCCCCCACAGGAACAAAAGAAACTTTGTGGGGAGGGATATTTTGAGCAGAAAAAACATCTGGTGAGGAGAAATATAGTCAAGGTAGAGTGCGTTCTCAACACGTGGGGACAATTACAAAAATTAAAAGCTAATAGAGAAAGTTTTATGTTTTTAAATAGAACAAGGAAACTAGATGGAATTAGGGGAAAGAACCTCACATCATACAATCCATCTCACTAGAAGTATTTACTTTAGATCTCTAGCAGAAGCTGTACTGGGTAGAATAGAACACACATCTGTTAGACCAGGGCTCTCCAACCTTGGGTCCCCAGATGTTGCTGGCCTACAGCTCCCAGAATCCCTTGCCATTAGCCATGCTGGGAGCTATAGGCCAGCAACATCTGGGGACCCAAGGTTGGAGAGCCCTATGTTAGACCAAATCTAGTTTCTGTGGTATGCATTTAATGTGTTTGAGGACTAAACTTGGAATGTTTTTTCCCCATTTGGTACAATAGTAATATGGATTGAAATGTATCTGCTTCCCAGTGAGCAGTGAGCCTTTGCTACAATATGTGCTGAAACAGATATTGCCAGTCTTGCTTGCTTGTCAGGGTGATTACATGGGCCAAGCATGGATCTTTTTGATTAGTAGGCTCTTGTACTGCTGTGCGGCAGCTAATCACAGCATGATTAAACAACATTGTACAAAATGCTTGGTATCACTAAAGGTGCTGCAGAGTAGTCAGGAAGATTTTTAAAAAAACACAACTATTGGACTTCATTAATCAGCGTCTTTAAATGGGTTCATGTAAAGTTCATTGGAGGTCCTGGCATTATTAACCTTATCTGCATTTCTACTTTTTAATGTGCTCTGTACTGTAGTGGGCTATACTATTCTGTTGTGGCAAGAGAATTCTCTCCTCCTACGTTCTCATTGATGGTAGGGGCTAAGCATTGGGAGGAGACATCTCCCCCAGGTCTGGACATACTGCCTGGGCTGCAAGTGGGAAATTTTGGAGGTATTTATGCCTCTTATATTCTGACTAAATCAGTATAGTTCTTCTTCGTGGTCTCTGTGCATCACACATCTTGCAGAAAGGCTCAAATTAAATATTTATTTATTTACTTTGCTTTATTTATACAGTTATTTATAGGCCACTTTTTAGGACATTATCCTTCAAGGCAGCCAACAGACAAGCAAAAATGTAAAATCACAAAATAACCAGACAGCAGCATAAAACTTGTTTTAAAAATATAGGCTACTTTAAATAAGATAAGAAAAATAGAACATCTGAAATATTAAAAAAATTTTTTTACACAACTCATTAATTTAAAACTGCAGAAATTAAAAGTTCTATTTCAAGGAAAAGCAGCCTGAAGTTGTTTAGACATTTGCTAAGTTGAAGCCACCTGCATCTCGTTCCCTAACTTGGGGGCCACCACTGAAAGGCCCTGCCTCTTATGCTCACCAAATGAATTGATCTTACAATTGGGCCAAATGAATTGATCTTACAATTGGGCCTATGAGCAGGGCCTCTGAGGCAGAGCTTAATACCTGGGCAGGCTCCTGTGAGTGTACTGTAGGCGCTGCTTCAAGTAACTTTGTCCCAAACCATTTAGGGCTTTATAAGTCAAAAGCAGCACTTTGGAATTGGGCCTAGAAATGCACCAGTAACCAGTGAAACTGGTATAGAATTGATGTTACATGTTTCAGTCACCTGCCTCTCACCAGCAACTGGGTTGTTCAGAATCAGGGTTGCTGGATTTCCATCTTTATTCTCTTCAGCATATTATACAACTTTTGAAATTTAGTATTCCCTTTTCTCCTTACTTCTGCTGGATATTTATTCTTTCCTACAATGTATAAGGAAACAGTCATGCTTATAATTCCTCCCCCACCCATCATGATGCTTCTGTAAAGCGTTTTTCTTTCATTCAGAGTCCTTTTCCCCAGAATTATATAACAAGCTGCTTTTGAAGGGCCATGCATTCCACAAATAGTTGTGTTCATTTATGTATGCACACAAGTACTCTCTATAAAAACTGGCTTATACCAAAAAAAATCTTGTTTATTTGGAGCAACATTCTCTAATCTATTGGAAACACAGCTACAATAGCATAGCTATTTAAGGATTACAACTAAGGCTGTTTACAAATAGTCTTTAGTGACCTGAAAATAGTATTGTTGGCCATAGACTCATATGCTAATCTTTTTCTTTTTTCTTTTGTTTTTGTCCCACTACTGTCTCTGTTTAATAGGTTTTGTAAGAGAAGTTCTACTTTAGGGTTAGCTCCAGTAACTGAAGTGGAACAGAAAATAATTAACATTTATCTATGGGCAATCGTAGAACTATCATACCATCTTCTTGTTTCTAATTAATACACACACACACACACACACACACACACACAGAGAGATATGTATGTTTTAATTTGTATACAGTGTTAACAAGGGGACCCGCAACAAAACGTTGCAGTGTCAAGTGCTGCTGTTCAGGATTCCAACCACTCCATTCTTTTTTCCCTTCCTCCCAGTTTTCTATTCCCTCCCTCGCCCCCACACACATTGACCTGGTTCTCACAATCAAAACAGCCCACCGTGGCTTGTTCCTCACATAACCCCCGCCACCTGGGTTCACATGACTTGACATGCCACAGTGATTGCCGGATGCAGCTTGCATATGCAAAATGGTGGGTGGCACATGCTGCGGTGCCCCACGGGTGAATTAACCCATAGTGACTTGCTGTGATGTGCGAACCGGCCCGCAGAGTCAGTCAACATTCTTTGGCTGCGGAGTGCTCTCAGTCCTCACTGGGCTGTTTGCGGTTTTCCCCCCTTAGGGTTATTTCTAAAGATTTTTTTTTTTGTACTTCTGCAAACTTTGGTGCCACTTTGAGTGGTGCCAGTTTGGCTACATAAACAACAGTATTCAGACCTGAACATCTGAAATGTTCGGTGTTAATAGCTTATGAATATTTTTAGGATTGTTTGTAAGCCTTTGGTTATTTGGTGGATATAAGAAAGTAAATTGCTTAATTTTCCAATTTGTCTCCTGCTGCTAGTCTAACATACATAGTATAATTTCTGTGGCTATGCCGGTGGTGGGCAACTTTTGGCCCTCCAGATGTTCTGGTCCTAAATGTTACTTGGACAATGGATTAGCTCTTAAATTCCAGGCATAATCTTCTTGATTAGCCTTAAATATTGAAGACTTTTACTTTCAAAATGCTACCCAGCTATTCAGTGGGGGTGGCTGCAGTGCTCCACTAATTGCAGCCATGGCATACGGTATATATTGCCAAAGAGCTTACTGATAAGATGGAGTGTTGGGGGCATTAAAAACACAAGCTTCAATGTGCATGTAATTAAAATTCTGTTGTTGTTTTTTATACTGCCAACACACTTTTATTTACTAGTGAATTACTTTATTCTTTCTGTTAGGTAAATCTGTATCTATAACCACATATGTGAATTTACTGCATAAAGAAATTTGAGTTCTGGTGTAAGTTTCCACAAGTATTTTCCCATAAAAATAGAACAATAGAATCAGCCTCTAGAATGGGGAAGCCCTGCATCTGACATTAAGAGACACTATGATGAGTGATGGTTTTGCATGTGACAGAAACCATGGCTTCACATTCTGTAAAGGGTTTATTCTTCCATCTTTAAATTCTTCTGCTGTTTCAGTGGAAAGCAGTATTTTCTTTAACTGGTCTTAATATTTTCTTTCATAAATGGACATGAATGCAAAACATACATACATACATTTTAAGTACAGAAAATAAAAATTGGGGGAGGGGGCACTGTGAGTCCATGCTACAGATTTTATTTCATTTGTTAAATATCACTTGGGTGAAATCTATAGAAATGTTTACATGATCTCTGCTCTAAGAGACTCTTACCAGCTTGTAATTCTTTTGCTGCTCCCCTTATACTTAATTACTTAATTTCTGGCACCAGCCTTGTTTCAACAAAGACATTATACTGTTCCTTTTCCATTTTTTTTCTAAACTTATTTATTTCAAGCAGACTTGGAAAGAAGGCTTCCTTTGTTAACTACAGTCATGTGAGCATCCAATCCAAAAGTTTTAAAGCTCTGTCAGAATTCACGAGCTTTGTTTGCTTGACCCTCCTCTCTCTCTCTGTTTTCTGTTTTGCTAAGCAGCTCCAGCTCGAGGAAGATACACTGGAGAGGAAAACTGACAGTTTGTTGGACCTAGTATGTCACTAAAGCACTTCAGGATTCAGTAGCTGAAAACAGAAAGCAGGAGGAGAGTTTTTTGGAATGTACATGGGCTATGTTGATGCTGAAGCCTTTTAAGTGCTTCTATCCATGTAAAGCCTTGTGAACAAAATAATCCATACTGCTTTAGAAACAGACGACATTCTCTTTTGGTCTTGGGACACATAAGAGTATGCATTGTTGTCCTATTTTACAGGACTACTACAGCCTTGTGGCTTCTGAACCAGTGGTTAAATTGTTTCGTGTGGTGCTGTGTCACCTTTAAGAACATTTTAAAGGAACAAGAAGGTAAGAAGCAGAGGTGGACCCATGAAATGACAATGCCTGTGTGAGTGTGCCTTCACGAATGCAAGCAACACTTGAATTTTGTTTATACTGAAGACTACATTTAAAAAAACCTTGTACGTGTGTGTGTATGTAATGTGCTTCAACTTCAGAGATGAGTTAACAGAGCTTAACAAACAACTTGGAGGAGAGTAAGCCTGTTGGAATGAAGAATGAGGTTTTTTTCTTAATGGAAGTAAAACTGAAAATGGTAGGTTGACTGAGGTTTGTTATATTTAACAAGTTGCGTAAGGTTTGTTTAGTCTTCCACTAGGACTCCCAAATTCCATAGATATTCAAAGGTTAGTTTCTAGCTTCTATGGATTTGTTTTAATGCATGCTTCATCTTGTGTTGGAAGACAGGAATTCCGTGACACACAAACACAACCTGATTGCCATAAAATGATAAGATCCTGTAAAAATAGCATGAAATCTTATAAAATTGGTTTCTTCCTTTTCTAGGATGCATACTTAACATATGTGGCTTACATAACTAATGTTGTTAACCCCAGAGAGTAAATGCTTTTTGAATGAGTCCTGTGTGTGACAGAACATGCCATCTCTCCTTTTTTTGTAGTGTAATTGGTGTGCAAGTGTCAGAGAATCTGATAATATGACAGCTTTTCCAGTGTTTAAGATAGCTTTAAATAACTTAAAACAGCAAAGGGAGCATTTTGATTAAGAAGGGCTCACCACTGAAGTGTGTGTTATAAAACACAACTCTAGGAAAGAGCTGTGGGAATTGAGTCTTGCTGGGGTCTCCATGCATTCCTAACAGGTATTATTGGGTTATTCACTAAAATATTTTATAATAAGACAGAAAATTGAATTGGAGTAGGCACCAGTGCTTGTTCTCCCCACACCAAAATTTGCAAATGGTCCTCTAAGTTGAATTCTGTGAGCTTTGTAGTTGCACCCAGAGGGAGGATTTGCATGTCTGTAAAATAGCTTCTGATTGAGCTGACATCATGATAAATCATGGTTTATTGTGATGGAGTGAGACTCAGGGTCACTCATTCCCCACTCCCCTCTCCTCTAGTGGGTCCAGATCAGAGGCTTTCACTTCAATTTTTATTAACCGCAGCTTGTTTGAAACAAGCCAGCTTCGAGCCATGGGTTATGAAGATGGCTTGTTTGAACAAACCATAGTTAAGATTAACAGCAGATATGGATTGCCAAGTAAAATTATCATATACATTATTTCTCAGCTTTTAAAATAGTTTAAAGATACCAAGAGCTTGACTGCACTGACATACTATTTTATGGCAGCAGTTTTCAGAATGGAAGAGGGTTTTCCTAGGAAGGCAAGGTCAGGTGATGTGGAAGATCTGAGCTTCTACTTGATGCCTCCCTCTTTCTCTTATTTTGGCCAAGAAGTGGGGTCCTACTAGATTTGGTGTAATGCTTTAGATCAGGAGTAGGCAATCTGGTGCCTTCCAGAAGTTTTAGACTACAACTCCCATAATCCCTCACCATTGGCCATGCTAGCTAGGGCTGAGGGGAATTGTAGTCCAAAACATCTGGAGGGCCCCTTGTTTTCCCCCTGTGTGACCCAGCACTTCTGTTGATAAGCCATGCTTGTGCATTTGAGGCAATCCTCAATTTGTGCTCTGGGGTTGCTTCACAAGCACTGAAAGCATGCTATGGTCTAATGCAACCCTGGTACCACCATTTCCCTTTTTTTACCTGATAATTTTTGGGTAGTATAAGGAGGGAAGTGCTCAGGCCTTGGGTGAGGCTCACTATTAAAAGTTCAGGGATCTCTTTTAGTTCCATACTTGATTTAGTTTTATCTTCTATCCTTCCCAGCTATATCAGTGCATGTTTCAATGGAATTTCTGAACCTTCTTGAACATAATGGATAAAAATAAATAACTGTCGAACTATTCAGTTATGCTTCTGCCTCTAACATTTGCACCTCCAGTAGTCTAGTCCTTATTGCATTCAACTAATGTCCTCAAAGACCCAAAAATCGAGCTTACCAGTGCAGGAAGCAGGGCTACAGACAATAAATGACTGTGATGTATAGAATAATTCCTGAGACCTCACAGATAAGTTGGAAATAAGTGTCTTATTTGCCCCCTAAAGTTGAATTAAAAAACATCCCCTCATAGTATCTCACTCTAACACCACTTTCTGAAGTTGGTAATTCTGCAGTCTACTTAGTTGCTTGAATCTTTGATTTTTTTGGTGCTTGTACTGTGGCTGATCATTCAGGCTTACTGCAAAATAGCTACCAGGAGCAAAACACCTGAACTGCTTTGAAGACTCTTCTGTTTAGTCTCCTTCTACCCATGTTCTATACACCTATACACTTTAGCTGCCCAGGTTCCAAAGTAGACTTGGAGTGGGGGTAGGAACCCAAACCTTGCACACCTAGTATTAATTACTCCTAGTACTGAGGGGCAGAGAGGGTATATAAGCAAAATGGATTGTAATGGGCATACAGCTGTAAAGAACACACAGTTGTGTGTTCTGCAGCTTTAAATTCAAGTGCTGGTGAGATGGCTTTTTTTTTTTTAATGTTCTCTGCTGAAGAAGAGGCATATACAGTATTTTTCCATATATAAGACTATACTTTTTCCTAAAATTGTTAGACTAAAAATTGAGGGTCGTCTTATACACGGAAGTAAGCCAAGGAGAGAACCGCGCGGTTGCGAAACTGCCCAGTGGGGGGCGTCTTATACATGGGGGCGTCTTATAGACGGAAAAATACGGTACCATGCGTGAGCTCAGTGTAACTGTTCATTTGCATCAATGATACTGCTGGAGCACACTGAGCTGCCTGTTTTGGCAAATAGTCTGTTTATACAGCGACTGTCCAGAGCTCTTTCAGTCTCACAGATGTAAGGGAGCAGAGTAGGCAGTCTGGGACTCAGTCCGAGCAGTACCTAGCACTGTGCAAGGCGTTGCCGACGGGCCATGCAGCAATGTTTATGTGGTGCTGCTGTACCTGTGTGTGCTGTGAAAAGCATTTCTGTGAGCCTGTCAAGGTGAGATCATCTAGAAAAACATTGTTGCATCTGATTTGACTGCTCTAGCTAGAACTCCAGTAGTAATTGGCCTCATTAATAAGCAATATTCTAGGAAATACTTCCCCTCCATCCTATTGCTGGCTTGGCTGTTGTTATCCAGTAGTCGTTTTAACATCTGCAGTTAAGAAGCTTGGAAGTATAGAACCTCCTGCCTGAGTGAGTGTTAATCTTGATTATAAGTGGCACATTCTTTTGTAGGGGATAATACTAGTAAAATTAGTGTGTCGGAGAGATGCTTTGTGCAAGGCAAATCTTTTGATGCAAATGCTTGTTTTGCTTTTTCAGTTGTACAGTGCATTTCATGGGAAGTATAAAACATACTGCAGAATCATCATTGGTCTTGAACAAAGGAGAAGGTATGGCCAAATGCCCTTATCATTTAGCCAGTGTCCTTCAGAAATAAAACTAGTCTTCTTCTTTTAGCTTTTTATAAGCTGCCACACTAAACATCACACCCCAACATGAACAGAAATAAATGTGAAAAATAACAGGCTTTCTGTATATTGTTGAATGAAAAACACTGAATGCCTTGCCTTGTCTCGTAGAGTAAGTCCTAGATGCACATGCCTATTAAATTAAATTGTTGATACTTCTGTTATCTTGCAACTCCAGTGTACAGAGGAGAGTAGATAAAATGTTTGCGTTACACTTTGTTAACTTCATATCAGAAGATAGTTGTCTTGACTGATTTCCAACCCTAGAGTACAGGATGCACATGCTTCAGCAATTATTCCAGGGCCCCAGTACTACCAGGATAATATAAATAACCTGGACCTATTTATACACAGATATGGTGTGTTCTGTGCAAACCGTTTTCCTAAGAAATACCTTTCTCATTCTTATTAGTAGATCGAGAGGGCACTTTAGTAGTATCAATCAAAGCATTTGGTTAAAATAAATACGTACATAGTAGAAATTGCTGCAGAAGATCCAAGTGGGAAGAGGCACCATTTTAAAGCTTCAGTTTATATATACTTTGGGTTGGGGGTGGGGGATCTTCCATTAAACAAGTTAAAGACTCCAGGTCATGCTTGGAGACAGCAACCCTTCTTCTTGAGCATCTGCCAGGCACATGCATCACTTTGGATGCTCTCCATAATCCTAAAAAGGTTGATCTGACCCATGCAGAACCCCAACCTTTATTGGGATCCCTTACCACCACAGATTCACATGATACAAACAACCCACCATGGCTTAATTTACCTGCGGGGGTGTCACATATACAAGGCACCGGCGGGCACAATTTTTGCATGGTGTCCAGCTTGCTGTGTCTTGTCATGTCGTGCAAACGCAGGTGGCAGGGTTTGTTTGAGGGTTAGATAACCCGAGGCTTGTTTTAGGTTATTTGAGGGTTGTCTAATCATCAAACAACCCGGCCACCTGAGTTCACATAATATGACAAACCAGGGTACAGTGGGTGTCCTATGGGCTCCATGCAAAAATGGCACCCATGGGTGCCCAGCATGATACAATAGCCCTGTGGGTAAATTAAGCCACAGTGGGCTATTGTGTTGTACAAACCAGAGTGGGCTGTGTGGCAAATAATTGTTCCATGAGTTAAAAGGCCTCGGAGCACATGTAACATTCCTGCACAGCAGCACTTGTACCGGAATCAAAGATCATCTGTAACCTCCCCCCCCCCTTGAAATTATGCACATGCACGTGCTTTTCCTGTGCCTTCCTTATTTACTGCTTGGGCAAAGGATGAAGAGCTAGAGATTTAGGCATATTCCACTGTAGGTTCTCCCTTTTTATTGTGCATGTGTAACTTCATACATATATCAAGAAAAAAACAATATATTAAATGAACAAAAGTCCAGTATCCAAACAACAAAGCTGCCTGAGGGGGGAAATCCAAATTCTCAAACAAATGCTTAAATCATCTTCAAAACAATTGTTAAAAGAGCTGCATAGAATCTGATAAAAGTTGAGTATTAACCCCATTAAAAGCCTATGCAAATAGCTGATATTGAAAAACCATCAAATAGTGCCAGTCTATGACCTGGTTCACATGTAATAGCTGCAAAGAATGGGTTAATTAAACCATGATTTGCCATAGCACATTCCGTAGCCATTTTGACTATTCAGCCCCCCCCCCCCAATCGGGCCAAACAGGGGTTGCTATATGACGTCTAAACCCAGGCACTATGGTTAATCACAAGTTCAACAACCCACAATTAACCTACAATTAGTTGTTAGGTTAATTGTGGGTTCTTTAACCCACGATTAACCCATAATGTCCAGGTTCAGACATCATGTAGCAACCCCGTTTGGGGGTTGAATATTCAAAAAGGCTGTGTTACATGCAAACAGTCAAAGACTGCAAGTCAAACAAGACACTAAAACTGGAAAGTCCCTGTCCCACATGGCCACCCACTTCACCTTAGAAGGTCAGGACACTCTGAACATGGTGTCTCACAAAGCTCTTAAATCAGAGAGGGATGAGGATTCTGCATTTACTCTCCCTTCTTCCCTGCCTGTACAGTTGCTATTTTATAATTTCCAAAAATGCTGCTGCTATAGCAAGCTGATGGAGTGCTTAGCAAGCTATAGCAAGCTGATGGAGTGATCTGACAACTGATCAATTGATGCAAGAGTCTAAAGACTTGACTCTTTCAAGTCAAACTAAAATATTATAGCCAGTTCTGATTTTGCTTTGAAATAATTGTTCCATTCCTGGAATAGCTAAGCTTGCCTTTTCCCATAAACTAGGGGCTTTGACCTTTCCATAGTGTGGCCTGCAGGATCCTGATCATAATACCACTGGGAGTTCCATGATGGGAGTACTGTTTCTGTTGGGCAAGTGTCCATAGGATTGGTTGTTTAATACTGATATTGTTAAATGGGAACCCATTTATTGCAGATTTAATGAGGTAAGCTTCCTTTCCTCATCATTAGTTTATATGGCACCTTTCCTAGTTGCAGACAGTTTACCTCAATATAACTAATAAAAGGTCTATAACAGACCGGAAACCAGCCCCAGGTCAACCTCCAAAATCTTCCTGAAAAAGTGAGTCTTGCAGCCCATATGGAAGACTGTGATGGTGGGGCCTCATGCTGCCCTCCTTTGGGAGGTCCTTCCATTGCCTCTGGGCAATTTACTGTAAATACTCCTGCTGATCTCACTTCACATAATGAATGAAGATAAATGGAGTAGGGACTGGTGATGAGCACATCTCAACCAGTATGCAGTTAATACATGCGGATGTAGTGTCTAATCTACATTGGTCCCAGGTCATGAAGGGCTTTTAAACATAAGCACTATCAACTTGAAGTCCAACTTGAAGTCACCTTGGAGCACCTAATGCAAAAACTGGTTAGATGTGTTCTCACCTCCCCTATATCTAGCAGTAGGCGAGCTGGTGACATTTTGCACCAGCTGCAGCTTCCAAGTCATCTTCAAGGTAAGCCCCACTTAAAGCAAATTGCATTAACCTATCCTGGAGGTTATGAAAGTGTTGATAACCATGATGATATCTCCGTTCTAAATTTTAAAAAAGGTCTACATCTCTACAAGAAATGCAATTAATAAAAGGTACCTTGGCTACTGCCACCACTTCATTTTCTAGAAGCCAAACCAGGTCAAAGAGGGGTCCTCCCAGGCTTGGAATTTACTTCGATTGAGTGAGTGGATTAAACTTCAGTTGGTTTAACTTAATCTGCTTGTCCACAGCTTCCAGACAAGCTCTCCTGGATGCCTAGATTTAGAAAGGGAGGGGTGATTTTAGGAGGAGAGGCAAAATTTGCCTCAAAATTTGAGTGTGCGTATCCCATCACAGTGCTGTGGCTCTTGTGTTTGTGCTCTTAAAAAAAGAAAATGTGCACTTCCTCCATAGATGGCAGCAGAGTTCCTTTTAGTGGTTTCCTGGCAGTGGGCACCATTCCAGTGCCCCCCCCCCATACATGGAAGACAACACTACCAACAGACAACCACTAAGATGAGCTCCACTGCTACCTGTACCACAAGCACAAAAAAAGTTCTGGGAACTGGTTCTGCTGTAGTAGAATAAGTAGCCTCAATCCTTGGGACAAAATTCACCTCTCCCTCCAGAATTGCCCCCTCCCCGTTTCACTAGAGAACTATCAGTTCAGCACTACTTGAATGATAAAATACAAAAATGTGTGTCCTCAGTAAGCAGATGACACCCCACTTCGAAACTCTGATCAGGGCTGTGTGTTCTGTGATTTCATGATTGCCACCATGCAAGCCCAGAAATTGGCACCCTGAGAATCTCGTCTTATATTTTATTTTGTTAAGTAAAATAATTCTGTAGCTGTTAAACTATGGAGACAGGTGAGAAGTTCTGTAGGTATTGCCTGGTGAAATCTCAAAAGTCAGAGAGGGAGAGCTGGACAAGACTTTCTGTGGTCAAGAACCATAATTTCAGTGCCCTGTATGTAGCTCCTCCCATTACTGGTTGATTAAATGATGTAAATATGTGCCATTTACCATGGACTTCAGCTTTTCTTGGCACAAAATTTTGATGCAGGGTGTGGTGTACAGAGTATTGTAGCCCTGACCATAGTTTGAGCTTCTTTATGGTGAGTTACAGTTTTTTATAACTACCCTCACTTTTCAAATAATTTCTGAGAATGTTTTCACATGGATTGTGTTTAGATAATCTGCTAAACTGGAGTAGTTGCTTCCCTGTATTCCCTCCCCCCCCCCAAAATGTGTGTGTGTGGAGGGAGAGAGAAAATAGAATTTAAATTAAAGCTACTCACTTTCTGAACTATTGCTGCAGGAAGAAAACTCCCAGAAACAACTTTTAGTCTTGGTCTGTGTGCAAAAAAACCACGTCTATTAAAAAAGAAAAGGTAGCAGCTTTGACCTTAAGAAAAATTCCAAAATTTATATTTGGGCAATAACTTTATTAGGCCAAGTAAATGTCACAAAATAGCATGCAAGGCTTTCAGGTTCTCCAGAATTCTTCAGGTTCTCCAGAACTCTTCATCAAACAAGATGGTAAACAAAGCAAAAGTGGGGGAGGAAAAATGTTCAAGCCATGGAGTCTGCATCTAGTTATAGTCTTAAGATGGAATGTGGCAGGAGGCTGCATACATTCAAATTATACTCTGTCAGGTACTGAGATGGTTTTGGGCTACACCTAGGACTCTCCCTAGGACTGCTGGGATGGAGCCTGGTTTGCACACAGCGACAACCCTGAGTATGGGTTGCCATTGAATCGCGGGTTGTTGTTGAATAGTGGCTTGTCATTACATGTGAACCCTACACTATGGTTTAACTATGGGTTGTTACCATGAACAACCCATGAACAGAACCCATGTTTTCTTGTTGGGTTGTGAACTTTGCATTGTTTGTGGTTAACAACCCATAGTTAAACCATAGTGCAGGGTTCACATGTCACAACAACCCATACTCAACCAGTACTCTGGGTTGTCATGTGCGAACCAGGTCAATGGTTGATCCCGCATTTTGAAACTACATACCGTAATCCAACTATTACTCAGGACCATCTTGATCCTTAGGTGAAATACACAGGTTCCTTGGAAGGTGGAAAACAAAGTAGAGAGAAACTAGACCATTTTTATATTAAAAGCTGGAGATAATTTTAGATGGTGTGCTATGTAAAAAAAAAAGACAGAGAGGATGTAATCACATAGAATAAAAGTCACAGCTTCAGGTGTATAAAATCCTCTTCCTCCATTGTAAGATCCTGCTGTTAAATACTTTTATTAGGCCAACTAAAGGTCACAAAATTGTGTGCAAGCTTTCAAATTCTCCAGAAGAATGCTTCATCAGAGTCTTTAGAGCATGTGCACTACCATCCTTGGGTGAGGAAGGGTCTATTTTCCTGTAGCCATTTCTCCTCTTCACCCCTAGAGCAACTGAGTCATAAAATCAGCTAGTCTGGATCACAAGCAACTTCTAGTCTAGTCACTTTAACTCCAAGTAAAGTAAAATCGCTAGAATGGAGAGTCATTGCTAAGTGGTAATTAGCCTTGCTCTGTTTAAAGAAAAATGTATGTGGGCACGAAGAGACAGGAAGTGTGTTACTAGACATCAGTTGTACTTATAGGCACTATCCAATACACTCCTGCGACAGTCATACTACCAAAATAGCAGAGGTGATCATTCTCATCAGGAAGGAATGTAGTGTTTGTCCAGCTATCATAATCTGCTGGTAAAACTGGTTTTTCCAGTGACAGAGACCAAGCATGTCTGCTTTCTTCACATGGGTTATAGGTTTGCAGTAATAATATTTAGCATTTGTACAGTTTATATTCAAGGCACATACATTACCCGAGTAAGGTAAGCCAGTATTATTAGCCTTATGATGCAGAAGAGAGACTGCTATTGAGAGAATATTGGCTTGACAAAGACCGCCTGGTAAGTTTGTGGCTGAGATGAGATTTGAACCAGAAGGCAAGGTTTCTGGGCTCCTGACGTCCCCAACATGGCACCCTTCAGATGTGTTTGACTACAGTTCCAATCATCCTCAGTCAGCATGGCTATTGGCACTGCTGGCTGAGGACAATGGGAGTTGTAGTCCAACACATCTGGAGGGCATCAGGTTGAATCATAGAATCATAGAAAAGTAGAGTTGGAAGGGGCCTACAAGGCCATCGAGTCCAACCCCCTGCTCAATGCAAGAATCCAGGTCAAAGCATCCCTGACAGATGGCTGTCCAGCTGCGCCTTGAATGCCTCCAGAGTGGGAGAGCCCACCACCTCCCTAGGTAGTTGGTTCCATTGTCTTATTGCTCTAACAGTCAGGAAATTTTTCCTGGTGTTTAGGTGGAATCTGGGTTCCTGTAACTTGAGCCAATTATTCCGATAGACCTGATGCTACTTACCTATGCTATTTACTTATGGAGGTGTCTTGATTTAAAAAATGGATTCTAAACATCATCCATAATGCCTGTACCATATCTTACAATACATAAGATTTGAGAAATGTTTTAATCAAGTGTAGAATATTTCATCAAGCATATGAGTTCTACTTCTATCCACCATATGTCCTCTATATCTAAATGATTGCTGAAAAAATAGCCTTGAGAGAGAGAGAACCCGTAGCAATAGGCTACAAGAATTGCTTTCTTCCTGGGATAAGAGCATAGCCTATGTATTTTACTCTTTGATAATTTAATTGCTATAAAAAGATATAGTTCAGTGTTTCCCAAGCTTCTAAGGAGCCCACCCCACTGCACTTTGAATGAGCCACTGATCTGGATGCCTTCTGACTTGAAGGCAAGCTCAAAGCAGAGACACATGAACAGACAGCCTGCTACATCCTGATGTTAGGTGTCTGAAGGATCCACTCATACCCCCATGCAGAGCAGGAGCAGGACTACCAGCCCCCAGCAGAGGCGAGGCTGGAGCAGTTAATCATGCAGAGATTCAGCATGCTCCTTCCCTGGGGAAGAAGATTGGCTCAAGGGGGTCTCTAGTTGTTTGCTTCTTGTGATGCTCTAGCATTTTTCATGCTAGCAGTTCTCTTGCTGCACATAGTGACTGGGTTCGCACAACAGAACAATCCATCATGGGTAACTAGCGATGGTAAGCGGTCATGTCGTGTGAACACAGACCACTTCTGCAGGGTGACTTGTTTGTGTGCAACAAGCCACCTTGACAACTCATGGCTTGTTGTAGGGGTTGTGTGGCAGAAACCCCTTGCCGAGTTCGCCCAAGCCACCACCAGTGACAGCTGCTGCCCAAGCAGCACTTTGGAGTGACCATCACTGGCTCACTCTCCCCTGCTGTGATGGCGAGCCCACCTGCACTCGCCACGGCTTCCCCCCTCTTTCCCTTTTTTTCGGAGATCACTTTCTGCAATCTCCAAAGTGATAGCCACTGACCACCCCTCCAAAGTGCCCAAGTGGCACATCCCCCCCCCCTCCACATAACTGAATGTGCACAAACATCTTCATTTTTTTCCTTTTTTTGCAACTGCAAACTCCGAATAGCCAAAATGAGAATGCATGGACATTGTCCAAGAGAGCCTGCAAATAGAGAGCTGTCAAGGGAAAGCAAAGCCGTGAGGGATCTTTGCTCTCAAAGGGGGGGGGAGACCCCCCCCCTTTGCAGTGAGATTCTCAGAGTTTTTAGTGTCTCTCCCCCCATTCTCGGTGCCCCTACCTTTTCCTCACTTTCCTGAGTCTCGGGAAAGTGAAGATCATGAGCCCCCCCTTTTTTCGAGCACTTCTTTTGACAGCTGTCAAAAGAAAGGCTTTTCTTTTTAAAACTCTTTGGCAAATCTCTACATTTGTTTTTTTGACAGGGAAATATAACCAGATGCATGGCTGCAGAGTGGGTTGTCGTGTCATGCGAATTCACCCGGTTTAAGAATTCTTGCCTTAGTTCCTAAGCATTTGCACCACTATATCTGTCTGTCACGCTATTACATTACACGAAACAGTCTTGCGCTGCATGGGCAACAGAATGTTGGGGTGAGGGTGGGCAGGAGAGTTATGTACGCTTAACAGTTGACACTGTGTATCTTAAATACACATTTTAGGAACTTTCTCAGTTGATGCCAAAATTACAAGAATGGGGTTACAGAACATCACCATTAGGGGAACAGGAAGCAAATTAAAGTTTGTGGCCAACCCTTCCATTCTCCTAGAGTCTGTCTGTGATTTTGTAATTGCATGAAGAAAATGAGCTCTTCTATTATTATCAGTAGGAAAACAAGCCTTTGTTCTGTAACAAGATCCCACCCACCCCAGCAAGCTTTTCAGTTGTGTGCTTTTTTTTATAGGAGCCATAAATCTTCTTGACATAAATACTGGGCTCAGGTGTGTTCTTTTGTTCTCTCACTAAATAAGAGCATCCAAAAGAATGTATGGGGTAGCTCAAAATACAGTAGCTGTGTTACTGTTAGGGCATAAAATTTAAGTCTCTGGTTCCGTTTAAAGTTTCCTGTTTGTTGATAGTTATAAAGCAAGTCCTAAAATAGAAACAATTTAGGAATGCAGTGCCACATAATAAAAGCAGTGTATTTTCCGAGGAGTGCATCAATGACCTGGGTACATTTTAGTCATTGATATGAAAAAACAACTTAATAAAACTCTTCTATGTGATAGAAAGATGTGCTTAATGCAGCCAACATATTATTTACTTCCTGGTGCCTATTGTACACAGATTATATACCTCAGACTGCAAGTTCTTAAATTTATACATGGAACGATAAGCACTTAAAGAACACTTTTATGAAGACCAGTATTCCTTGGATACTTTACAATATTGTGGACAAGTAAGTTAAGCTATTTTGTTTAGCTAGAAATTCAAATTTGGCAAAATAGTTAAGTTTGGATTTTCCTTTCCCTCACCTTGTGGGAGTGAAATTAATTCATTTGGGGGGAGGTGGCAGAAAAAATGGGAAAGATCAACCCTTCTTTCTAATTCTAGCAACTGAAATTTATTTCTGATAATTGCACTGTAACGGTTGAATGAAAGCTTCCCAGAAATTTCTGTAAGAGGCCCTGACCATTTGGGTTAATCTGGTTAAGTGACCATCTAGCTACGCAGTTTCCTTAGCATACTTAGAAATGTGGATACCACTGCTTTGGCATCACTTGACTCATAGTCAGTGATAAATCTGTATCCCCAGTGCCCCTGCACCATTGACAGTTTTGTTACAAGAGTTCAAGAATCCTTGTCTTTTAATCATAGGAATTGTGATTTTATCACCTAGAACACTTGTTGATCCTGCTGTTTCTGGAACACCTTATATGTTTGCTTAGAGCCAATAATGAATTATATTATTTATCTCACCATACTTTCTGTTGGGGAAGGAAGGGGAGAAGTGGCCAGACTACTGGCCTGAGATCAGTAGTATCTCCAGGCATGGATCTGTGACTGTAAAGTGATTATTATAATATACCATCTCATCAAGGTGTATTTGTATTGAGCCCTCTCCAGAAACCTGGAGTTACTTTGTGCTTTAAGGAATCCTGATTGATCTTGTAAAGCCATTTTAATCTCACTATTACAAACACTCTTTCGACAAAAGAATAAGTTTAAAACATCATGGCAGCACCCACAGTCAAAGCACTGGCATCTTCTGGATTATGTAATTGTCCGTGTTAGAAATCGCTGCGATGTACTTCTTACTAGGGCCATGGTGAGTGCCGATAACTGCTGGACAGACCACCGACTAATCCGGTCCACAATGGTTATCAACATTGCTCCCCAACGTAGGCTTCAAGGAAGGAAACCAAGGCGTAAAATGAACATCAATGCCCTTCAAGATCCTATTAAGCAAACTCGTCTTCAATCACTTCTTAAGGAATGTCTACCTACGGAACCTCCTGACAACATTGAGGACCATTGGTCTAAGCTGAAAACCTCCATTACTGCAGCTTGTGAACAAACTATTGGATATGAAACTAAGAAACATCAGGATTGGTTTGATGAAAATGATAATGAGATTAAATATATAATTGACCAAAAAAGGAAAGCCTTCCAAATATGGCAAACTGATATTAACTGCACTGCCAAGAAAAATATCTACGCTAGCTCAAAGGCTGAGGTCCAAAGAAGAACAAGAGAACTTAAGAACGCTTGGTGAAAAAAGAAAGCTGAAGAAATTCAACAACTTGCGGAATCTCATGATGCACGGGGCTTTTTTAAGGCCACAGGGGCCATTTATGGACCAAAAACCTATGGTACAAACCCTTTACAATCAAAAGATGGCACCAAACTCTTAAAAGACAAAGAGTCTATTGCACTGCGTTGGAAAGAGCATTATTATGACCTTTTAAATCGTAAATCTAAGGTGGATAAAGAGATTTTTTCGCAAATCCCACAAAAACAAATTAGAGAGGAACTTGCAATACTCCCCACTCTGGATGAAGTAAAAAAAGCCATTAATCAAATGAAGAACAACAAAGCTAGTGGACCAGATGGGATTCCTGCTGAAATCTTTAAAGAAGGCAGCCCCGAACTTGTACAACATCTTCATAAACTCATTGAAAAAATCTGGATAAGAGAAGAGATCCCAGAAGACTTCAGGGATGCCATAATTATCACCCTCTTTAAGAAGGGTGATAGAACAGACTGTGGAAACTATCGGGGCATTTCTCTCTTAGCTACCGCAGGTAAAATATTTGCTAGGATTCTCGCAAACCGTCTTCTATCTATTTCAGAAGAGATCCTCCTTGAAACTCAATATGGTTTCCGCCCCTCTAGAGGGACAGTAGACATGATTTTTACTGCACGTCAGCTCCAAGAAAAATGCCGGGAGCAAAATCAACCCCTTTATATGGCATTTATTGATCTGGCTAAGGCCTTTGATACGGTAGACCGTACAGCTCTCTGGACTATCCTTACGAAAATTGGATGCCCCAATAAATTTGTGAATATCTTGCAACTTCTCCAGGACAACATGACGGCAACGGTTTTGGATAACAACGGCTCTCATGGTACTCCATTTAAAGTGGGATCAGGTGTTAACAGGGATGTGTTATCGCCCCAACATTATTTGCTATTTTCATCGCCATGATTTTACATCTTGTCGAGGGGAAACTTCCTACTGGTGTGGGAATTATATATCGAACAGATGGAAAGCTTTTTAATCTCAGCAGGCTGAAAGCAAAAAGTAAGGTAATTACAACCTCCGTTGTGGAACTTCAGTATGCTGATGATGATGTGGTCTCTGCACATTCAGAGGATGATCTCCAAACTATCCTAAATGCTTTTGCAGAAGCATACGGAAAACTTGGTCTCTCACTTAACATCAAAAAAACCAAAGTGCTTCATCAGCAAGTACAAGCTAACCCTTTGGTGATGCCATCTATCCAGCTTGGCGGGACAATACTGGAGAATGTCGATCATTTTCTCTATCTTGGCAGCTATCTTTCTGTTACAGCTAACATCGACAGTGAAATCCAGCATCGTTTGAGCTCTGGAAGTGCCGCGTTTTCTCGAATGAAACATAGAGTGTTCGAGGATCGGGATATTTGTAAGAAGACCAAAACACTGGTTTATGAAGCCATTGTATTGCCAACTTTATTGTATGGCTGCGAAACATGGACTATCTATAAACATCACTTCCACCTCCTTGAAAGATTTCATCAACGTTGCCTCCGGAAAATCCTGCGAATTACTTGGGAAGATAGGTGAACAAATGTCAGTGTACTGGAAGAAGCAAAGACTACTAGCGTTGAAAAAATGATCCTTCAATGCCAACTTCAGTGGACCGGTCATGTTGTTCGATTGCCTGACTGCCGTCTCCCAAAGCAGTTATTTTATTCCCAACTCAAGGATGGAAAGCGGAATATCGGTGGTCAATATAAGAGGTTTAAAGATGTTCATAAGGCTAATCTAAAAAAATGCAATATAAGCATCGAAAACTGGGAAGCTTTGGCACATGAATGATCTAAATGGAGGTTGGCCTTTCACAAAGGTTCCATGGACTTTGAAGAAGCCCGAGTGCAAAGTGAAAGGGAGAAACGTGCTAAGCGAAAAGCACGTCAAACGAATCCTTCACAGGACCATCTTCCATCTGGTAACCTGTGTCCTCACTGTGGGAAGCTGTGTGGATCTAGAATTGGCCTCCACAGTCACTTATGGACCCATCGCTAGAGTCTACACAATCTTCCTTTGGAATTTCCTCTTTTATCCTGGAAGACAATCTTACTCGGTCACGAGTGATTGCCTGATGATGATGATGCTAAGAATTCCAGTCCTTCATTTATCCCTCTCTTTCTTAGGGTTCCATATCACCTATCCTTATTAAGGAATAGGTACAGTATGCATATTATCACATTCCTTAGGAGTGAGCAGTGAAGTGGCCAAGTTTGCGGATGACACCAAATTATTTAGGGTGGTTAAAACAAAAAGGGACTGTGAGGTGCTCCAAAAGGATCTCTCCAAACTGGGAGAATGGGCATCAAAATGGCAAATGCAGTTCAATGTAAGCAAGTGTAAAGTGATGCACGTTGGGGCAAAAAATCCCAGCTTCATGTATAAGCTGATGGGATCTGAGCTAGCGGTGACTGACCAAGAAAGAGATCTTGGGGTTGTGGTGGACAGCTCGATGAAAATGTCAGCCCAGTGTGCGGCTGCTGTGAAAAAGGCAAACTTCATGTTAGGCTTAATTAGGAAAGGAATTGAAAGTAAAACTGCCAAGATCACACTGTCCTGATAGAAATCTCTGGTGCAGCCGCACTTAGAATAGTGTACAGTTCTGGTTACCTCCCCTAAAAGAGTTGGAAAAAGTGCAGAAAGGGCAACTAAAATGATCAAGGAATAATCCTATGAGGAAAGGTTACAGCAGCTGGGATTGTTTAGCTTAGAAAAAGGGCGAGTAAGGGGAGACATGATAGAGGTGTACAAAATTATGCATGTTGTGGAGAAAGTGGATAGGGAGGCATTTTTCTCCCCCTCTCATAATACTAGAACTTGTGGTCAATCCATGAAGCTGATTGGTGGGAGAATCAGAACAGATAAAAGGAAGTACTTTTTCACACAGCAGCTTAGTTAAACTATGGAATTCACTTCCACAAGATGTAGTGATGTCCACCAATTTGGATGACTTTAGAAGGGGATTGGACAAATTCATGAAGGAAAAGGCTATCAATGGCTACTAGTTCTGATGGCTCTATGCTACCTCCGGTATCAGAGGCAGTATGCCTATGTACTCCAGTCGCTGTAGAACATGGGCAGGAGGGTGCTGTTGCACTCATGTCCTGTTTGTGGGATCCCATAAGCAGCTGGTTAGCCACTGTGTGAACATAATGCTGGAATAGATGGACCCTTGGTCTGATCTAGCATGGCTCTTCTTATGATCTTATTCATTGAGTGGATATACTAAATTTCATATTTTATACTGGAACTTACCATTCCCAGTTGCCCTATAACAACTTGGTTCAACAATATATGAGTTTCAAAAGGAAAAAAAATCTGGACTAAAGTTGAGAGGAAAAGGATGAATAGCTTTCCACTTGAATATTTGTGGATATCTAGCCTATATTGTATAGTAAACATGATTAGTTCATTCTGTTCCCAAAGTAATTCTGAATCTTCTCAATGACTCTTCCTAGTACTAGTTAGTTTTTCCAGGTGCAACATAGCAAGCTTTTCCCCTTACGTTGATCTATTTGTTCACTTCTGAAAACATGCTGCTGTTTGGTCAAGGCAGAAGGAACTGTCATAAGCAATAAAATAGCTTCCTGAAATCTGTCTGGAGCTGTGCTGCGCTACTTGCTTGAAAACAGTTATTTAGAAGCAAGTGAGGTCTTGTTTTTAATGAATAGGCAGATAGTTCTGCCTGTGTTTGGGGGAAGCACAGAAGCCTTCCCATAAGGCCTCACCCAACATCATGTGAGTGGGCATTCGCTCATGCAACAGGATTTCCCCTTCTACTCTGCACCCTCCATGTCCCCCAAATGTGCTCCAACGATCCTCCAACTCTCCAGCACAGCTTTGGGTGCCGCGGGGGGCTGCAGGCAGAAGGGAAATCCATTCCACTAGCAGTGTCTGTTCCACTGGCAAACCAAGTTGGAGACAACCCATAGAGAGCTCTAAGCAGATGACCAGTAAGTAAAATGTGATGCTTCTAGGTAACCGTGTGCCCTCCCGAAGTTTTGAACTACATTTCCCATAAGCCCCAGTCACCATGGCCAATGACAAGGGATTATGGGAGTTGTAGTCCAAAACATATGGAGGGCACCAGGTTGCCTACCCCTGTTCTAAACAGTATAACACTGGTAGCAAATCCCTGAAGAATTGTGCCACAAGTGAGATATCTTTTCCCAGCTCACTAGACTAGTGGCAAAACCACACCAAGGCTTCCTTTGTATTTTCAACTGTCTTGTGACCAGCTTGTCCAAAAATGTAGTACCGTAATCATTGGTGTACAACAAATATGATTTCCTACCTATATTTCTCTAGCATGAAATCATGGTGTGTGTGTCCAGTTTATAAATCACGTTTTCTGACAAACTTCCTTTCTCATAATATAATGTTTGTTATTAAGAATTCAGCCTGAGAAAATTTGTCTTGGCGACAGAAAGGTAGGCATTTTATTGATTTATATTACTTGAAGGAACTTTAGAAACGGTGCACCTGTTAGGAGAGACTGATATGCCTGGTGTCTAGATCGCTGGAACATACAATTTGTTTTTATTATAATGAACCTCAGTTAGACAAGATAATGGCTTGTGGGAAACATAAGCCAATGTAGAGGTATTTTTTTTTCTTATATTGTTGAGCATGTTGTCCTACTATGCCGATTAGATTGTACAGCAATTTACTTTCATAACTGAAGATCATTTCAGGGCATTGTTTTCTTATGGAGAGAACGATAGATTATGAGCCACACACACTGTTCCTAACCCTGTGATTATCTTGTAACACTAATGCATGGCAGGGGGCATCTGCGGGGAATAATGGGGGTGGGATGCCTGCCCTTACATAGGAAGTTGCCATTAACCAGGTCAGACTGTTTGCCCATCTAGTCAAGTACTGTCTTTTCTGTCCAGCAGTTGCTCTCCATAGTGTCCGGCGGAGGTCTTTCCCATCACCTGCTGCTTTTAACTAGACATGTCAGGGATTGAACTTGCATGTAAATAATGTGCTCTGCTCTACCACTGAGCTATGGCCCCCTACAAGTGCCCCCCCTTGCCATTTTAACCTGTGTTTCCTCCGGCTGGAAATAAGCCCAAAGAGGAGGGAAACCATCCAGGAGCAATAGCAGGAGAGAATCAGCATATATACACCCTCTCATTGTCTGTTCCCCCCAGCCCGATCCCTTATAAAGCCTTCCCTGCCTCTGGATTTAACTGAAATTGGTCAACATGTGTAGTTCAGCCTATGAGTTCTGCAATGTAAGTGAAAGTTACTACCTTGGGTTTCTGTGAACCTTAATTTGCAGGTGCTGTTCTAAAAATCACTTCCGCAATAGCTGTAAATGTTCAGATAAGCCTTCTGCTAATGGAAAAAAACTCCTTGCTATGGTAATTGAAACCAAAACAATGAGACAGAACATGTCAGCATGCTGAGTAGAGATGTAAAATTTCCGGAAATTTTAAAGCCATGGGGGGGGGGGGAATTCAGGGGAAAAACAGAAATTTGGGGGGAAATGGAAAAATAAGCAATACCTTTTTTAGTGCTCTTTACAGATCCAAAGTCACTTTGTTGCTTTAGGATAACCTTCTACAACCTGGTGCCCTCCAGATATTTTGGACTTCAGCTCCCATCAGCCTCAGGCAGCATGGTCAATGGTCAGGAATGTTGGGCATTGTAGTCCAAAATATTTGCAGGGCACCAGGCTGGGGAAGGCTGCTTTAGGAACATAACGTGGGAAACTGAGCATGACTTGGAGCATCCCTAAATGTCTATCAATAAAAGATACATTAGATCAATAATTTTAATAAGGAATGGAAGAAATCACTATGCCGGGAATCTTATAGAGATGATTAAAAAAACATTTCCCCCATGGCTTCATTATTTTTAGACCTTTTACCTCTGTAATATTTATATAAAAGTGTTCTTATTACATGGTTTTTAGAAATCATTCGGGGGGAGTAAAGGTTGTGAAACAATATATAGGATCATCGAGTTGGAAGGGTCCTACAAGGCCATCGAGTCCAACCCCCTGCTCAATGCAGGAAACTAGAGGAGGGGTCTCCCATCCAAGTAATAACCATCTGGATCCTGCAATGTTTGCCCATTCTTCTGGGCAAAATTGCTCCAGCTCAGTCAGGTTGGATGTGGACCATTGGTAAACAACAACTTTCAAGCTTTGCCACAGATTCTCCATCGGATTGAGGTCTGGGCTTTGCCTGTGCCATTCAAAGGCTTTCTGGTTCTTGTTTTTAAACCACTCTGGTGTGACTTTGGTTGTGTGTTTAGGGTCATTGTCCTGCTGGAAGATGAACCTCCTGCCCCAGTCCCCAGGTCCCTTGCAGACTGAAACAGGTTTTCCTCTAGAATTGTCCTGTATTTGGCTCCATCCATCTTGCCCTCAACCTTGACCAGTTTCCCAGTCCCTGCCAAGGAAAAGCATCCCCACAACATGATGCTGCCACCACCATGCTCACCATGGGGATGGTGTTCTCGGGGCAATGAGCACTGTTGACTTTGTGCCACACATAGCATTTTGCAACAAGTTCAGTTTTGGTCTCCTCAGATCAGAGAAACTTTTTCCATGTTTGCAAACTCCAAACAGGCTTTGAGATGGGTTTGTTTCAGCAATGACTTTCTTCTTGCCACTCTTCCATAAAACCCAGCTTTGTAGAGCATCCAGGTGATAGTTGTCCCATGGATGGTTTCTCCCATCTCAGCTGCGGATCTCTCCAGCTCCTTCAGAGTTACTATTGGCCTCTTTGTTGTTTCTCTTTCTAATGCCCTCCTTACTCGGTCACTGAGTTTTGGTGGATGGCCTTCTCGAGGCAGAGTCATGGTTGAGCCATATTCTTTCCATTTTGTAATAATGGATTTAACGGTGCTCCGAGGAATGTTCATAGTTTGGGAATTTTTTTTATAACCCAACCCTGATTGGTGCTTCTGCACAACTTTATCCTGGAGTTATTTGGATAGCTCCTTGGTCTTCATGATGCTTTGTTTATATATGCTCTCCAACAAAGTCTGGGGCCTTATTTGATTGATTATATTTATATCCTGCCTTTTTTCCTGCAAGGAACCCAAGGCAGCTTACATAATCATCCTCCTCTCCATTTTATCCTCACAACAACCCTGTGAGGTAAGTTAGGCTGAGAGTCAGTGACTGGCCCAAAGTCACCCAGTGAGCTTCATGGCCAAGTGGGGACTAGAACCCAGGTCTGCTGAGTCCCAGTCCAACACTCTAACTTCCAGGAATAGGTGTGTTTAATCTGAGATGATGCTGGCACTGGAATTGAACACAGGTGAACTCCATTCAACTACAGTATGTTCTGACTTCTGGAGGCGGTGGGCTGCACCAGAGCTTCTTTAGACATGTCACAGCAAAGGGGGTGAATACTTATGCAACTAACAAGTGCCAGCTTGTTTTTGTTTACTTAACTTTTGTGCCACAATAAAAATACTTTGCACCTTCACAGTGTTGAGTATCTTGTGTACATCACGTGGAAACAATGCCAATTAAATCCATTGCAATTCCAGGTTGTAACACAACAAAATGTGGAAAAGTCAAAGGGGAGGTGAATACATCTGCAAGGCACTGTAGCCTGCATTTCAGTGGTCATGCTGGCTGTTAAGTTTGTCTCTAGGCCCAGTTCATGATGCCAGTATGGACTTGGTGACTCTCTCCCTGTGTGAGCCACCCCTACCTAAGAAGATCTTCTAGTAGGGCTCTGCTCAAAATCCCAGAGAGAAAAAGAACAGTGGGTGGGTGGAGCAGGGCCTCCCCAGTACTGATAAACAAACTCTGTTCAGCTTGATTTGGCACTGGGCTCAACAAACCAAGCTTTTTAAAAAAAAAAATGGGGGGGGGGTCCTGAGCTCAAATTCAAAAGTCAAAAGCTATCACACTCCATATAACATATTTGAGAGTGCCACAAGGCCAGAACACCTTCCCCAGCTTTACTCACAAGTCCCTGAATCCTGCCCTATTTTTGAAATAATTGTGGGAGATGAAGCAAAAAACAAATTCAGCATAATGAGTTATTTGCACTTTTACCTAGCCAGTGGTTAATAGCCAAGTTTGGCAAAGATAGATGTAGTGTACAACAGGTTGCCCATCCCGTCCCACTCCCCACCCCTGCGCACCAATCCTGAGGCAAAAGGTGTATGGAGAAAACAGTGTCTTCAGCCATGGCACTTGCCAACACCAGCTTCGGGGAGTGTGAGGAAGTAAAGGGGAGCTGGCTCTTTGCCGCAAGTTAAATTAGTTGTTGATTAAGAAAAGTAAACATCTAGCTGCTATAGGGGTTTTTTTTTCCATTAAAGCTCAGTGATTGCAAACACAGTGTAAGTAAAACTGCTAAATTGTGTCTTAGTTTGGAATATGTCCATCTCAATTATTGTTCGTTACAATGGACGCGTTTGCTCATCACACTAAGCCACCCTGCAAATAAGCCATGGTGGGTTGGTTGTTCACGGAACAACCCACGATGCGCCCGACAGACGATCAGGCTCACCGTGTGTTATTTGGCCCCTCCTTTCCCCACAGTCCTGCAGCCGGTAGCGGCATGTATTCTGAGCACCTTTGCAGTGCAGTCTGCATCCCGTGATCCCTCCGCCCCCTCTCACAGACACACTCACTCTCTCCCTCTGACCTGGTTTGCACAATACGACAGCCCACTGTGGGTTAATTTACCCTTGAGGAGCTGCAGCCGTGCCAGCCACCATTATGAATATGCAACCCCCAATTTGGGGTTGTCTGGAGTTTTCATGTTGTACAAACCGGCAGGGGTTATTTGAGGGCTAAACAACCCTTGCATAACCCTAAAACAGACGGTTAGGCAAAGGTTGTTTAGTCCTCAAATAACCCCTGCCGGCAGGGTTCACACAACATGATAACTCCTGACAACCCCCAGTCAGAGGCTGCATGTTCATAATGGTGACCAGCATGTAAATTAACCCCCATGGGCTGATCGCTTTCTCTCTCTCGCGCTCTCTCTCTCTCTCTCTCTCTCTCTCTCTCTCGCTCGCTCGCACACACACACATACACACACACACACACACACACACACACACACTTAATTGCTGTCTTTAAGTAGGGGATTGCTAATCCCCCTCTTCCAAAGAAGCAAACAAAAACACCTTGTAGTACTTAAAGCTTCTAAACAGCTGCTTATCCAAGTAATGGATCAAGTCAGATATGAGCAATTCTTCTCAAACCCAAATTTTGTTTTGTTTTCCTTTCGTTTGAATAATTTGCTCCATTGGCAGAGCACACTGTGAAGGTTGAAGGTTTTCTAAAGATTGCTCCTTCCACCTTGACCTCAGATGCCACCTTTTGCCCTGAAGATGTGTGGCTTTTGCATGGATTCTTGTATATGTGTCTTAGATAGGACATATTCATGGTTCATCTGCTGGCAAGTTTTTACAGTTTCTTTTGTTTTATTTGGAACATTTTTTTAAAGTGAGAGAGAGAGAGATTACCGTATATTCATAGAGTCCCGTCTTCTAATGATGTCATGTTGCTATTTTTCATACTCCTGTTAGAAGGTGGCCTGATATGCGTTCCCTGTTGGGGAGGAGCTGCTGAGTAATTAAATGATTCACTGGTTTCTGTACTAAGCTGCCTTCCTGGAGACTTGGTTTTACTGTATTCAGGGAGTGTTTGTGGATTAGCTTTCGGCAAAGCTATAGCAGGCATGTGGCTTCTTTGTTCAAGTCATGCATTGGGAACAGCTACTGCGCCTCAGAAAAGCCAAGGTAGGCCAGAGAAGGGAGAATGCTTTCTTTGCTATACAAACAAGGACTGGAAGCTTTAATTTTTATTCAATATATAAGTATTTAAGGTATTCACTGTTTAAGAATATCCAATATGTTGAGAAGTTTAAATGCTAATTAATTTTCTTGTGACTGTTCCCCGTGTAGATTCCCCATGTAGGCTTGCGTACATATCAATATAATGTTGTTTAGGAGAGTTTCAGCATCTACAAATTGATGCAGATTAAGACATGACACCTAAGGGCAATTGTCTGGGAACTTTCAAGAGTGTCTTGACATTGATACCTCATACTGTTGAATGAGCTTGCCTTCTGCTTTCTACTTAGCCATACATAAACGAGTCACTCTGCTACCTATTTTATTTGAAATACAAGCCTTTTGGAAGTATCTTGTTGCCCTCTCTGTCCTACAAGATAATATGTATAACAGTGCTGGATAAAGTTTCTCTGTACTCTTTTCCTATTTGCTTTATTGACACTAGCAGAGTTGGCTGAAGTCTCTTGACTTCTCTCTTCCAAGTGCTCAGAAAACTGGAGAGGCTTATAAATATTATTCCCATTATATTAAAGGATGAGATTTCACCTGAACGTTAAAGAGTAATATCTAAAGAAACCAGACAAAAAAAATTCATCATAACATTGCCAATTTACACAGATTCACAGATCATAGAGTTGGAAGGGGCCTACAAGGCCATCGAGTTCAACCCCCTGCTCAATGCAGGAAACTAGAGGAGGGGGGTTATAAAAGTATATTTTTTCACTTTCTAAGAGAACCAAATTGGCTTGCATTTTAGTTGGGCTTTGCCATTATCAAAGCAGGCTTTAATGCTCATTTTTTTATTCTTTTCTCCAGATCGAGCGGTTAGATGTAAGTAGCCTAGCACAAACATCTAGCGCAGTAGCCTCAAGCATAGACTACAGCATCAATGCAGACTCTGTTGATGGAACACCAGATCCTCAGCGCACGAAAGTGGCCATCACCCACCTGCAGCAGAAGATACTGAAGCTGACGGAGCAAATCAAAATAGAGCAAACAGCTCGGGATGACAACGTGGCAGAATACCTAAAATTAGCCAATAATGCTGACAAGCAACAGAGCGCCCGCATCAAGCAGGTATTTGAAAAGAAGAACCAGAAGTCAGCCCAGACAATCCTCCAGTTGCAGAAGAAGCTAGAGCACTACCATCGGAAGCTACGAGAGATTGAACAGAATGGCATCCCTCGACAGCCCAAAGATGTCTTAAGGGATATGCACCAGGGGCTAAAGGATGTGGGAGCAAAGGTCACTGGCTTCAGTGAAGGAGTGGTAGACAGTGTTAAAGGTGGACTTTCCAGTTTCTCCCAGGCAACCCATTCAGCAGCAGGAGCTGTTGTCTCCAAACCCCGGGAGATTGCCTCACTTATTAGGAACAAGTTTGGGAGTGCAGACAATATTGCTAATCTGAAGGATGGTTTGGAAGAAGGTCAAGAAGATGGGAGTGGGGGAAAGACTTTAGGCATTCATAACTTTCAGTCAAGCCCGAAATATGGCAGTGAGGAAGATTGTTCCAGTGCCACATCAGGCTCTGTGGGGGCCAATAGCACCACAGGGGTCCCTGTGGGAGCGTCAAGCTCCAGAACAAACACTCTGGATATGCAGAGCTCAGGGTTTGATGCAATACTGCATGAGATACATGAGATCAGAGAGATTCAAGCACGACTGGAGGAGTCCTTTGAGAACCTCAAGGTTCACTATCAGAGGGATTATTCCTTGATAATGCAGGCTCTGCAGGAAGAAAGATACCGGTGAGCATTTAGAAGTCCAATCTTTCACTGATTCTACTAATATTAAGGCACATCCAGAGCTATCTGGATGCATACATTCACCCAGCACTAACAATCTTGTACATTGCAGGCAGCACCCTTACAAATAATCATTCGACTCATATGTACCTACCCACCCCCTTCTTACATGCTCCAGGTTCGTTTCTTCCTAAGCATCACCTTTTTTCTGCTTGCTACATATCACAGCACATCCATTCTGAGTCCCTATCCTAATTTTTGAAACCTGTGTAGCTCTGTGCTACAGTTTCCCAGGCAGTCCCATTGACCCAGTCTTGTTGGATGAGGGATTTTTATGCACAACATTTTCTAATGACCTTTATGGGTTGAGGGGTTGGGGGGAAATCTTGGGAAAGTCCTCTAAGACTCAGGTCATATAGAGCTATAATGATCAAAATCAGCACTTTGCATTGAGCTTGGATGTTGACTGTCAGATAGTGCAGTACCTGTAAAACTGGTTGTATATACTCTCAGAAAGTACTGTGCAGGTTACAACTGAAACGATGCCTTTCTAAAGGTATACCCTAGCTCCAGGCACACCAAACCTTAGGGAATATTTGGTCTTGTACCTCCAGGATTTGCTCCATATTGAAAACAAGAGGATTCTATTACAAACAACATTTGTTCAGCTTTACTCAAAGCTTCATTATTGAGCAAAATTTGTTCAGAAATACTGATTGTTTACCGTTGTATTTGGTATAACCTTACCTAGGATGCTTTGTAAGCTCTTCCTTGGAGACTAGATCCCTGGAAGCAGCACTATTGGGTTTTGGCTACTTCTGTGTCATTTGCAGGTCTTAAGGCAATTTTAAAATTCTTTGTTGTGGTTGTAACTTTGAGATGATGCCATAATCTGATCCATTAAGCTTAGTAGTATTTTCCAGATCTTTAATCACGAGAGAGGTGTTTAACGTGCACATAAATGGGTATGGCTAAAATGGCAATCTTGAATTTATGAAGGGGGATTGGGAGAAACTTGGCCATTCTCATTTTGGTTAGATAGGTATTGACAATCTGAAAATGCTTACATTCCCAAGCAGCATTCCTTAAAGAGCTCCTCCTCAGCATCCTCCTTTATTCTATGAAATCTGCTTTAGGAAACATTGATATCCTGTCACTTGATAAGTTTGAGCTGGAGACTCTAGTTTAAAAATAAAAATATACTAAGTCCACTCAACTATAGTGACTTTTAGGTGTCATCTAACCATGTGTGCTAAAAATATTATACAGCCAGCAAACACAATTGTGTGTTATAAATACTCAAATAAACTTGTCTGAATTGACAGAGCATTCTTAATTGACACATTTGATTGATTTTATTCGTAAAATATAGAATTGGGGGAGGGGGGGAACCAATAACTAGAATTGAGTCTAAAGGAAAATCTCATAACAATAATTGGGAGTTTTATTGGCAGCTGGCTGAAGGGTCATATAAATACTTAACTCTCCTCTCAGGAAAAATAATCTCACTCCATTAGTGCAAAGCAGAAATCATGCTATCCTCAGATTTTTTTCAGCAGTGCAGAAGCTCTCTTTCTGGCAGCTTTTATGTCACCATTCTAGGATAACAGATAAAAAAGAGCATTATATCAAAAGCCTTAGTATTAACCAGCATTGCCTTTTTGTTGTGGTAAAAGTCATCCTTGATTCCTGGTTGGGAGATTAGTAAAATCCATTTTAAAACATCTCGAAGATAAGCTATTAAATTTCCCCAGACCCCTCTGAAGTGAGAGAGTTAGTTCCAACAAAACATTGGGCAGTTTGTTGAATGCTACAAGTGGAACCAGTATCAGAGTTCAGGCTAGTCTTTGCTCCAGTCCTGTGGATAAAAAAGACCCCAATATAACAACCATAGCATTCCACCTATTGCAGGGGTGGGAAACATGTGGCCCTCCAGATGAAGTTGGACTGCAACTCCCACCAGCCCTAGCCAGCATAGCTAATGCTGAGGGATGGTGGGACTTACAGTACAATAGCATCTGGAGGGTCGCATGTTCCCCATCCCTCACCTAAGAGTTCAGAATCCTGTTCCTAATTTTTTTCCCCCCTCTAATGAGAGCACTTGTCCTCCTTTTGTCTAGTTTGTTTGTCATTCCTGTTTGCCTGTGGCCTGCCTTGTTCCTCGCCTTGTGTAGTTGCTTTTGTGTTCACTGGGGTTTGGTGTTGCTAGAGCTGTCTCTCCTGTTCTTCTGATTCTTCTCTTCTCCCACCACCCGGACACTTTCCAAGGACAGTATGATTTGTGCAAGTTACTCCTTCCTTGTACTGTAATGTTAACATGTTATTAAAACTTGGGCAAAAGCTGTGCTGCCTGTCTATTGGACAGTTTATGTGGCCTCATAGTTCAGACAGATGAGCCACTCCTTTTAGCTCTCTCTTTGGTAATTCAGTTCTACCTTCATCTCTGTTCTTTTTATCTAGCTGATAAAACTCCAAAGCTGTTTTATCATCTAGACCAAACTCCAAAGCAGGCTCTTGCTTAACAGCTTTTAGAATGTAAGAGATGTTTACTTGAGGGGAGGCGGGACTTTCTGTGCAGTTGTGAGAGTTCCTGTTGAGTTTCTCTTGTTACAGTTCATGCCCCAATAGAACCTTTTTAACACACGGTGAAACATGAGTTAATATAGCTAAGATATCCGCAGTTGGTTTCCTTTTAGCATATGCCACAAACCACGAGTCTTCACAAACCACCCTAAGAAGTTCAACTAGTATGTTGTGCTGCATTTGTTTTACAATTTGTGTAAGTTGTTAATACCCTTGAAACTTCAAAATCATGCTGTACAAAGTGGAACTGTTGGGATTACATTATGTGGAGCTTTAGAACAGTTGGATGCTTAAGTTTACAGCCTAAATCTATACAGAAACATCCTGTCCCGCAAGCATTTTCTTTTACTTACAAAGGTGTGCATTTGCAGTGTGGAAATGGAAGAAACATAAAGCGAAATGCTGGGTTTCATTAATGCCTCTTTCTGCTAGATCAAGACAATTGGTTGTAAAGAACTGTAGCAGCACTTTCCAATTAATTCACTGCTTTATGAGCCCTTTAGACGTTACAGGAGTGGTGTGGGAGCTGCGTTCCATGGGTTCATCCCACAGCACTGCTGTGACATCTAAAGAGCACCTTAGATGTCCCTGTGTTCAAGATAAAGTAGGTCACCACTTCAGAAACAGTAAAAGTATTTTTGCCTTACAGTGGATTAAAATTGTCATTAACTGTAAGGCTGTTCGCAAATAACTATAAATGCTAGATTGCTCAGGATGCAAATACCCACCCAGAGTACAAAGTTTGGTATTCCCACCTTCATGTTTAGAAGAGAGAATCACACAGCACATAATACTTTGTTTTATTTAATGAATTTATATCTTCAATAAATATATTCCAGGGTGGTTCACATTTTTAAAAAGAAGATAATAATAAATACATAATAAAACAATAAAAGAGTGAGATAAAAAAAAAATAGTAGCATAAGCCCTGGAAAATAAGAAGGCCTTTCCCTGACTCCAGAAAGGTATTAACGTTAGCACCAGGCAAGCATCCCTGGGCAGAGAATTCCATAAGCAGGGCACCACAACCTCAGAAATGTTTTGGTAGCAGAAACGGTACATTTTTTGTGTCCCTCTGTGCTGTTTCATAAGAGCCCTGTGAGTCAGTATATAGCCCTTGGAGAGAATCTAAATTTGGAAAGTTTTAGGAAATATATATCGTGCTAGCATTCATAGCCTATTCCCCTGGCACTCGGGATCGGACCAGGCTGTATCGCTTCTAAGAACACAATAAACCTGCAGTATAAAATAAAACCAGAATACTCTGTTAGTTAGCATCAGTGTCTACGTTCAGAAAACTAAGAGGGTTCTGTACAGTTGGTGGGAGAGACTTGCTACCTTGGCAGAAAAACACTGAGGGGTTGAAATAACCCCTGGACCCCTCCCCCTCCAAAATCGCCCCTTAGTTTGGATGTACATGTGCACTTCCTCATGCCATTGGAGAATATCCGGGTAGCAGAAGGTAGTGCACAGGTATGAGCCCTCGTACCACGCCAGGGGTTAGTTTTATTGGCGGAAGGAATGCAGGCAGAGATTGTTTCCTTTCAGTGAATACAAGGGGTTGCTGGCAAGGGGAGCCTCTGCCACATCCTGACATGGATGTACTGTCAGCCCGGTGAAAGAAAGACATCCCCTGGAAATGGGGGGTGAGGAGGAAAGCTCCTCCTTGTGTGAACATGTTGGGACCCAGAGTTTGCGAAACCCTGATTTTAACCCATGGTTATCACCGGGTGTCTTTAAATGTTACCCGGAAAGTTATAGAAAGCCCTACATATCCTGCAGCATCGGTGTGCTGTGATCCGCACCCAGCCTTCTGTTCTGTACCAGCTGCAGCTTCCAAATGCTCACAAAGGGCAGATTTGTGAATAATGTGATTAGAGTTTAAGTATGTTAAATAGCCCCAACAGAGCAAGATTAGTTGATGAGGCAACCAAGGGTTCCTGTTAAATGTATATTATTATAGTTGTGCAAGGTTACCTGGTTATCTTTAGCCCATGAGTCAATGTGCTCACGTGTGGCATGTGCACAGTAGGTGAATCCAAAGTCCGTGTGTGTGTCACACTATTTGTTTTATTTATTTATTATATTTATACCCCGCCTTTTTTCTTGCAAGGAACCCAAGGCGGCTTACATAATCCTGCTCTCCATTTTATCCTCACCGCAACCCTGTGAGGTAGGTTAGGCTGAGAGTCAGTGACTGGCCCAAAGTCACCCAGTGAGCTTCATGGCCGAGTGGGGACTAGAACCCGGATCTCCAGAGTCCCAGTCCACAAGCTTTCTTCCTCTCTTCAGAATAAAGAAGCGAATCAAAGGCCTTGAATTCCAGGGTACACGTCCTATATTTATTTATGTTCAATGAATCCAGAGTGGCTTCCAGAAATGTTCACAAAATACGGTGGGCCACGTCCAGCATTGTGCAAGTGCTGCACGACCCGGACTTCAGGTCGTGCGGTGGAACTTCCCTGCCCTCTCCTCCCTCCTGCAGTCCCCTGCATGCCTCCAAAATCTTCCCTAGAGGGTCTGCTCCGCTGGCAGATGCCATTCCATCAGCGGACAGACACAATTGGGTAGTTGTCCATTAAACACAGTAAAAAATAGTTCAGATTACCAAAATCACTATTCCAATATAATTAAAATGTATTTTATACAATAAAACCAAGTGCAGGGTAAAACTGTTCCGCATAAAAATGGGGAGACAAAACTCCATATATGAACACCAACATTACCATCATCGTTCTAAGCATATCAGAGGCCTCTCACTTTGCTGTGGTGGCAGCAGTTTGTATGAAGGTCTCTTCAAAACCCTTTATCAAAGCCATCAGCACCATTGCCATAGTTAGTCAGCCAAGCAAGTAAAGGGTAATGTGGGGAGTTTTCCAGTCCCAACCTACAGCTTTCTCCTTCATTTACATCCTGAACATGCAAATGAGATGTTCAGGATCTCTCTCCCCTCCTCACCCCCTGTACATTCCCTACCTGTTTTTCCGGTTGCAGAGACATTTCTGTCACTTGCTGTGCATTTCTGGTTGCAGAGCCATTTTGTGTCCTGCAAAGCAAGTACTTTCTCCTCTCCCAAGGCTTCTCTGAACTTACAAAGCAGGGAGAGATCCCGCTGAACATAGCAGCACTTACCTCTGAGTTAAAATGTCTACTCTAGGATCTGGCTGTAAAGCTGTAGTTCCCTTCTTCCTTCTAAGATACAACATTTGGGAACAATGAATCAAAGGAGTCCCATTAAATGTGGGGCGAAGCAGGGTGTTGAGGATGCAACAACATTCTCAATTTTTCTAGCCTGATTCTGAAACTGACCGGAAAAAGTCAGGATTTACAGCCCCATTGTAACCATGTTTACGCAGAAGTCAGGGCAATCCATTTGCACTGTGCTGAAGACACATACACTTAAAAAAAAAATAAAGACAGACACACACACTATATAGTCACACACAAAAAAACAGGGTGCTAAAATGGTGCTGAGAAGCACTTACTTCAAGATGTTGGGAGAAGGGGTGTAGAAGAGGGGGTGGGGACAACTGTGCCCATTCAACTATGTTGTGCCCACTGTGTTGACAGAACAGTGCGATGCGCACACCAAAAAAGCACTAAACCCCTGAAGTGTGGACAGTCAGTGGGAATTCTACTTTTACCATACAGCAGAAGAGCAACATTTGGCAGCACTAGGAACCCTTCACCTGAAAGCACCTTTAATTTCTAGACCAGGATGCCAGGGCTGAACCACCAGCTGATCTACAAAGCCCTTTCTCCTAATCTTTGGAGCGGGGGCTCTCTTTAAGTGGTTATGGAAGTGCACTATGCACCTCTTGAGAGGCACTTTAATATATTTTCATTGCTATATTCCAAGGTTGAGACTTGGCGCAGGAAACAGGTGCCAGGGCCGAGTACAAATTTAGCTGTGCAGTAACGTTCAATTTGGTTCGGCATACCTTCCTAAAGTGGAAGGCATGATGCCAACCTCTTTTCTACGCCCTGGTTCTGAAGGTAACATTTTCAATACATCTTTCATATTTTCTCTAGATTAGGGATATGGAATGAACATTGTCAAATCCTGGTTGTAACTAAACGGAATATAAGTTTGCCAGTAAGTGTTCTACATTTTCCTTTGAAGGAAGCCAAGCAAAATATATTATTAAATAATGGATTGTACCTTTTGGCCAGTCATTCTTCCTACATGGATTAGAAACACTTAACTTTATACAGCCTGAGCTTGATAATTATTAAGTATGCCCTTCTTTCAGGGGTGGTGACCACATAGTAATTGACAAGTGGGCAACAGTAGTGATTTGCAGTGACTTTCCATTCAGTGCCTGAGGTTCCTGCAACCACTGTATTCCTAACCCTCTCCCTTCCCCTTACTACCACTGCCCAAATCTATAAAGTCAGGTACCTTCATTCCTGATGTGACAAGAGCACTCCTGTCGTTTTGATTTTGGTTTTCATGTATGTACAGAACTACAGTTAATTGTTTGTGGAATATTTCTGCAATTATAGATCCATTGCATCTAAGGATATCTAAATTATAGTGCTTCTTTTTTATTGTTGAGTCTTGGAGCCAGTTCAGTATATTGTCTCAGAGCACTTTTAAGCCCTGCAAAGGTGTGCATGGGGACGGGGGCAGCCTGGGACGTGCAGTAAAGCAATTCCTGCCATCATAAGTTGAAACTACCAATTCTGTTTTTCAAAATTGCCAGTGCTCTCCCTAAGTCTTGGAAGCTTGCACTGAAAGGCAGGGTAGATACTTTGAAAAGAAGGTAACGGCCACAGTTTCTCTGTTCTAGATGTGAGCGGCTAGAAGAGCAGCTGAATGACCTGACTGAGCTCCACCAGAATGAGATTCTCAATTTAAAGCAGGAATTGGCCAGCATGGAGGAAAAAATAGCTTATCAGTCCTATGAGCGAGCCAGAGACATCCAGGTTGGTGAAAGTGGCATAATTTTCCACCTCATCGAAACAGTGTCACATTTTTCTCAAACGTTGGGCTAGTTCAGTTTATTTTTCAGTCTCTAGTAATAGTGGAATTGGTTTATTGTGCTCTAAATCCTGAGTTACCTCTATCTCCATTGCTCTAACTGTAGAAGAAGCCACTGGGGCTGTTTGCATGACACGCCCACCATGGGGTTATTTAACCTACAGTGAGGCTGCAGGGACAGGGAGCATGCAGCCACCATTTTGATTATGCAAATGGTTGCATAATCTTGGGGGTTGTCATGTAATGCGAATCCAGAGAGCACAACCCATGTTCTGTTTTATCTGAGGGTTGTTTATCTTTCGCATAACTCATGCTCATTGGGTTCGCACAACATGACAATCCCTGAGTGTGGGGGGGGGGGCTGCACATGCAATTTGGAGGCTGCAAGCACCGCAGCTTGTCGTAGGTTAAATAACCCACGGCGCGCTGCAACATGTTGTCTGAACCCAGTCATTGTGTATTTACCAGTGTTATTCATGTTAAATTCCTGGTAAAGACAAGTCTGCCATGTAAGAACTTTTTCCTTTGCTGCCCAAAGTTCAAATGAGAGCTAACCTCCGTCTTTGGATGAAACTATAATAAAGCTCCTCGTGTGTTGGGACCAAAAGGCTGTACTGTGAAGGACAAGAGTTTTTTATGGTATTGTTCCCAGTGAGCTGATGGCAGGAAGTGTCTGTCACTAATTTTAATGCAATCCATACAGATGTAGAATTAAAAACAGTAGCTGGCTCTGCCCTTTCCGGAAGCAACCTATTCAGTGCTTCTTGCCCAAATAAGGAGGTATTTTGATAGGAAAGTTTTTGGTCTGAGTGTATGAAGTATTTAAAGTTCAAAAGTCTGGAAAGTTGGATTTAGAGAGTTGCAGCTGCAGAGAAAAAACCTAAGCAAGTATCCGAGCGCGAGCCTGACCACTATAAAAGACCTATTTGTAGTAGCACATTCACCCAAGTATTGAAGCCCCGATAATCCCTTGCTGTGAGTTACCAGCAGTTGGGCAACACCGTGTTCTAGGGGGCTGATAGGCATGATGGCAGCAGACCTTTGTGCCTAGAAAGTGGGTCTGCCAAACCCAGCTATCCAGCAGGGGATCCTGAGAGCGGGGGGTGAATTTAGAACATGAGAAGGTTGTTGTGCCCTTTCCAGTCCTTCTCCCCCCTGCCCCGATGCTTTTCTCCATGCCAGGCTTTGAGACCAGGAATAAATCCAACCAGGAAAAATGCAGCTGGACAGGAGAGATTATTGGGGCAAACGCATCAGTGGAAGAGTTTAGCCCCTCCACTTTAAATCTTCTGAAGAGATAAATATCAGGTGCAACAAACAGTTGCAGAGCTGCTTTTGTCTGCACACCTGCCCTTCTTTCAGGGGTGGTGACCACATAGTAATTGACAAGCGGGCAACAGTAATGATTTGCAGTGACTTTCCATTCAGTGCCTGAGGTTCCTGCAACCACTTGCGGGCAGACTTACCGTATTCCTAACCCTCTCCCTTCCCCTTACTACCACTGCCCAAATCTATAAAGTCAGGTACCTTCATTCCTGATGTGACAAGAGCACTCCTGTCGTTTTGATTTTGGTTTTCATTCAGACTGAGCAGGAAATGAGGGGATTTTCCATGTCCAGGTTGCACCAGTGACCAGTGGTACTATTGCTGCTTCAGCATATATTACGCATCAACAGTAGAACTGTGACTGAAGTGCTTATACTATGAAATGCCACCATAGTTGTTTGTCAGGTGTATGAGACGCAAGCATTTTTCAGGGGGGGGGGGGAAATGTTTGAGCAGGTAGCTGAAAATTATGGGGGAACTGGCATTATTAGTCTGTTGTATCTGAAAGGCTTCAGCTCCTCACGCCATACCCCAAGCAGCACTGTTGATAACAGAGGCCCCTGATGTGAAAGCATGAAATGGAAGACACTCAGCGCTTGCTGCCGTCGATTATTGCTGAGGCTAGATCAGAGGTGGGAAACCTGTGGCCCTCCAGCTGTTTTGGCCTACAACTGCCATGATCCCTCACCATTGGCTATGCTGGCTAGGACTGATGGGGGTTGTAGGCCAAAATACCTGGAGGGCCACAAGTTTCCCACCCCTGGGCTAAATCATGACTCATCATGCTACTAAAGTTCACCAAACACTCAACAACACTGTTGTAAATGCAGTAATCAACAAGCAGCAATGCTAGACCCCCTGTTTACAGTATGAGGTACCTGTTAAACTATGCAACACAGAGGGGCCTTAATTTTTGCTGCAGGATATGAAACACAACAGGAGTTACTCACATCCTGCGAAGTGTGACTGAGGCTCCAGGAATGCCAGAGGCACACTGCAGTATCCCAAACTTTAAATAAGGATGTGCCAGACTCTGTTCTTCATCATCACTATTGTGTCAGCTGCTTCCTTGGGCCCTTGGCACCTGATCTCACGGTCAGCAGACTGGCATGAAACCATGCACCTGTGTCTTTACCACTTGAGTAAAAAGCAGTCCAGAACAGAATCCAGCCTCCCAATATACTCTTGGGTAGTATTCTTACCCAAATATACCTGGCATATTTGGGTAAGAAAAGCATGTACATAGATGAAATGAAGTGCTATGTAATTACTGAACTTATTCTCTTTTGCTCAACAGGAGGCACTAGAGGCATGTCAAACCAGAATCTCAAAGATGGAACTGCAGCAACAACAGCAGCAAGTTGTCCAGTTAGAGGGCCTTGAAAACGCCACTGCCAGAAACCTTCTGGGCAAATTAATCAACATCCTCTTGGCTGTCATGGCTGTCCTGTTAGTCTTTGTCTCCACTGTGGCCAACTGTGTTGTCCCCCTCATGAAAACTCGCAGCAGGACGTTCAGCACTTTATTTGTAGTGGTCTTCATTGCCTTTTTGTGGAAGCACTGGGATGCCATCACTGGCTACTTGGAACGGTTCTTTTCTCCCCCTAGATGATGTCAAGAAGGACTGGCTGTTGCCCCACCCACTCCAGTTTGCTCTGGCCAGTGAGCGTGGCAAAGCTTAGTCAGCAATTCCTTCCTTCACTGAAGTTTTAAAAGTGTCAGAGTGTGAATTTGTTTACAGTTAAAATAACGTTTTCTCTCTACGAGACACATTGGCAATAGCGTTTTTTAGATTTTATTCAAGAGCTCTTTTTTGGCAGAAATCCTGGATACTTTTTATGTAGCATGGTTCTCTTTGGATGCAAATCTTAATATTCCTTAAGTGTACAAAAATAAAACACCAATTTGGAGCACACCAATGGGCAATTTAAATTATGGCTCGAACTGCTGTACTAAACCTGTTGGGAAGAGGAAAAGACAATTACATAAAGCATAAAAAAGATTAATCTAGTGCACAGCGGTACCGTGATGATCCCATAATGCTACTGTGAAACCTGACCACATTCCATGTCCGAATGTAAAGCTTCAGGGTGGCTTTCTCTAACGGAAGACCACTGTAATGCATGGAACTCCTTGGATCCGTTGCTGGGTTTGCTGTTTCTGCTAACCTGGCATCCACATTCTTTCTGTAAGGCCTGGTAAACTTTTTGGCTAGGTATATGACGTGGATGAGTTATACCATACACAGTTACTGCACAGTTGTACTACAGTATTTTGAAGTAGCCCTTTAAATACTTTAAGCAAAAGCCCTTGGTCGCACTTTTACTGTTTTTTAATATATGTATAGTCACAGATTTTAAAATCCGAATGGCATACTTGAAGAGTGTAATACTCAAACTCTCAGTGCTTCCTTATTGTTTCTAATAGGATTTTTTTTATTATTCGTATTGGGGTTTGTTTTTGAACTTGGGAGGGTTATCTCCTTTCTCCCCCCCCCCTTTTAAAATAAAGAAGCGATGTTCTCAAATGAAGATATGTGTGAATAAATGTGAGCTGTCTTGTCCTGAAATAGTTTGAGGAGGGCAGAAAATAGCTTCGAGTGCATCTTGAGTGCGGACCTATTCAGATGTGGCCGGTGTCCTCCTTAACTTGCAGAATGATGCCGCATCATGAAAAGAGATCCCCTTTCTCCTCCAGTCCGTCTTCACATAGTTTCTTTTTATTTTATTGGGAGCGGGGGCAGGGGAGCATTGAAAATCTCTTCCCTGGATCTGTTGCATCTAGACTGAATATTTCCATGAGAGTAAGGAAATCCTTGTCTTAAAGGTAACTTTTGAAAGCAACTAAGTGAGTGAACCGAAGTTCTGTTCTGAGAAAAGAAATTGGTACTTGGGAGTCTTGATCTCACTGATAATCCATAGGACTTAAACTTTTCAGTTTAGGCTCCTACATGCCAAAGTTGGGGTTGTAACTGGGATAACCTGCATCCAGTCAACTTCGGGTCTATTCAAAAAGTTACCTTGTGTCTTTAAGAAAGGAATAAATGCTTAAGGAAACATCAGGTCAAAAGGCCAATCCCTTAGATATTCCCAGAGTTAATTTATTATTCAAATAAACCCCTGATAATTGAAACCAAAGTTGTCCTATTAGCAAACTAGCAGTGTTCACTGTTAGTGTTTTTTGTGTTTAGAGCTCCCCTCTACATCCTGTTCCTGCATAGTAAGTCATAGAGCGAACCTCCTTCCCTCTACAAGTAATAATAATTGGTACAGCTTTATGGACAGCTGGTTGTACATTACCAAGAAGTGGGGAAAAGAGAATTGCCAGTGGCTTGAGCTGCTTCCTCCCTCCACTCCGTTACTCCACATTGCTTCTCCCTGTTTGTAACATGCAAAGCAGGGACTTACACGACAGTGGCCCCCACAGAACTTCTATGCTTTTGGAAGAGAAGTGGCATAAGAAGCGGCATGAGCTACTTGTGCTTCTGCTTTCCCTGCCTTTTGGAAATGTGAACTGGCCCTGAGAGTAAGAATGCCAGTTTGATTTGTGACTCCTCAGCCATGGCATCGTGTCTTTCTGGAGCCTTTTTTAGTACTGGCCTACAGGGTTTATATCTGTGGAATTCAGATTCATTCTTAACTCTGGCTATCTGTTTTCACTATGAAACAGTTAAAAAAAAAAAAAAAGTATTCTTTTACATTGCTGGAATTCAATTACTTATTGTAATTCATCCTTGGCCAGTGTTCTATCTAAGAACCTATCAATGCCCAAGTGACCTAAGACGATGTGGAACAGAGAATGCAGGAACTCTTGTGGTTAGGGCTTTGTTCTTTAGAACTGTGTTTCCATCTCCTTTGCATTCATAAATGGAACCTGCTCTTTTGATTGGTATCAGCAAGCAACAGGAAACCTTCCCTCTGCCCTAATCATCATTCAAGAGATTCAACATAATTCCAGAACGCAGCTCTTCCTATACTCAGATTCCTCATGCGAATAACATCACACCTCATCACTGAGCAAATATCTGCTTGTCCTTCTAAGGAAATAAATTGCCAATTTCAACAGACTTAAGCCAAAAAATAAACATTCCTGTTTCCTGATCTAGAACCGGTTTGCTAGTTTTCCCGTTACCTTTTATCTTGGCCTGCCATGACAAAGCTCTGCACCCCACCAGATATATCATAGAATCAGAATCATAAGTACCTCACTGTCCCTCCCTCCGCCCTCTTTCCCGATTTTCATAATGACATCCGAAACTAACCAGAGAGGGCAGGCTTTGGACTGCAAAATGAAGTGCTTGAAGTGAGCCTTTTCCAGGAACTCAGTTCCTGGTACCACCTCCAGATTTTTGAAGGTACGTTGAATTCACTGTAGATAACTTTAGCCCAGGGTGCAAACCAACATGAAACACATGATAAATGAGCACTGTGGTACTCATTACCCACTAAAGTCTAAAGGATGTTTTTATTCTTCTGTTCCTCCTATAAAAATTTGGTACCCAAATTGTGAAAATAATTGATGGAACCCTTAAACTCCAAAACTGTTCTGTTGAAGGTCTTTTGGTCTGTCATTATGAGTGGTTCTCAGTAATGTCCCAGTTCTAAACATTTGCTGTCCAACGCTTTAAGAAGTTGCATCTAGGTCTATTGAGTATCCTAACATGACTCTTGTGTTGACTTCCCCCCCTTTTTTTTGCTAGCAAATCATACATTTCCCCCTCCTGTTGGTCTGAAGGGCTGTGACTGCATCAAACTGTTTAACAAATGTTAAATGTTTGAAAATGTGATTCTAGCTTTAAAACTCCCATTCCCTTTGCAAGTGCTGTATTCTTTCCTCTTAAAGGTGAAGCATTCCTGGATGACTTGTTAAAGGCAGTGTCTGCCAATGAGTGCATGTGTGTGTATGTAACATTATTATTATTGTTGTTATTATTGTTGTTATTATTACTTGTATGGCCCTCAGTTGTGGAATTGCTCTTCCACACAGGTTCCCATTTGGATAGGGTGACATGTTTAATATATTAATCACATATCAGGTGATCACAAAAAGGAACGAATGTAGCAGTTTTCCTTGATGGAAAGAAAAGTTGACTGTTGAACACACTTTCCATCATTCATAAGACATTTTGTCCTTTCCCTACTACTTGACAATTTTAAAAAGGATTGAAGTGAAAAGTTCAAAATGTTTAGATGTTCTTTTCTTCCCTTCCTCCATTGCAAAATGATACTGAGTACGTTCTGAGTATACACTCCATGATGATACTGAGCATGTTCACAGTAATTACTTAATTGGTTTATTCCAACCTTGTGGGCACCTAAAAATCAGATTTCATTGGGGATTTTTGTAGGTTGATGCGCTGACCAAAAGGGGGCACTGTCTTTCAGCCATTTGGTGAAGAGGTGGGACCTAAATTTTAGGGATGTGCGCGGAGCTCGATTGGGGGGGTAGAAGTCCAGCAGACTCGCCGGGCTCGACCCCCAAGCTCCACTCGCCCTACCTTTTCCCCGGCTCGACTTCGAGCCGGGGACCTGGAATTCTGCTCAGCAGCTCAGCTGGCACTTGCCCTCGGCTTGTGCGCTGCGAGTCAAGTGCTGGGCGAGTCACCCACCCCTAGGGACCATAAGAACAAAAGCTGCAAGCAGTACAAACCAAGAAGCCGGCTGATGAAGGCAAGTGGGTGGGTGTTTATCTTGGTTAGGGTCACACATGCCAGTTCTAAGAGAATTCTGAATGTGGCTAAAGAGTTCTACATGTGTGTGCGTGTGTGTCTGTGTTGTGTATGCCAGGTGGTATCGTGCATTAGTAGGCAACTGACATAGTTGTAAGTGTGGTTTTTTAAAAGTATAAAATAAAAACTCACACTTGCACGGGATGAAGAGTACAGAAATGACACTTGTGAAGGTAACACTGTAGTTTATAGATCTTTTATGCTGCTAATTGTTGAGAGGGATTGACATTTGTCCTGTCTGTTAGTCACAGGTTTGCCTGTGACTCATACTGTATATAAAATTAAATTAAAAACCTCAAATATTAAATTTTGTGTGACTTTGGTGTTTCTAAAAGTAGTCTGAGAAGGGGGAGAGGGGACACGCACACAAGAGTGTAGATAATGGTGTCCTAGGATTTAAGATACTTACAGCTATTTTGTACCTATAACAGAAAGAAATGTCCGACCTGGTAATTGGGGCCAATTCAAATGAGATGTTGGCTGACTCAGTACTGTACTTTTTTCTTCACAGCACATGGATATGTGACTGTTCCACCATTTTGCATGACTACATCTGAAACTGCCTAATATTGAGTCAGACAATTAGTCCATCTAGTTCAGTATTGGCTCATCTGACAGGCAGAAACTCCAAACTCCTAGGCAAAGGTCTTTCCCCAGCCCTGCTACCTAAGGTCCTTTGTTAGTGAAGATGCCTGGAATTGAAACTGGGACCTTCTGTATGCAAAGCATGTGCTCTGTGGCCTTTCCCTAACAGTTTCAAGATTTCTACCTTCAAGGAATATGAAGAGATGCCTTGGCATCACTCGGCCAAGGCATCTCTTCATATTGGATTCCAAATGTGTTTTTTTAATATGCATACTTGGCTCACATGGGGCCCTGGTGAAGCCTGTTGACCCTCATCTGTTGTGTTGCATGCGAACATACCCAAAGTTCCTGTGGCCACACAAGCTCTCCAGAACACAAGTTGAAAACCACTGGGCTGAGAGAATGATCAGCTCAAGATTTTCCAAAGAGGTTCATGGGCTGGGGAAGCCCTGGTGCAATCCCATTCAGCTAGTCCAGCTCCTTGGCTCTTTTCAGTAATGCCCTAGATCAGGGCTCTCCAACCTTGGGTCCCCAGATGCTGCTGGACTACAGCTCCCAGAATCCCTTGCCATCAGCCATGCTGGCTGGGTATGCTGGGAGCTGTAGGCCAGCAACATCTGGGGACCCAAGGTTGGAGAGCCCTGCCCTAGATGGAAGATTGGCTAAAGAATCGGACTCAAAGAGTGCTTATCAATGGTTCCTTCTCAAACTGGGGAGAGGTAACGAGCGGGGTACCACAGGGCTCGGTCCTGGGCCCGGTGCTCTTCAACATTTTTATTAATGACTTGGATGAGGAGGTACAGGGAATGCTTATCAAATTTGCAGATGACACAAAGTTGGGTGGAACAGCTAATACTCTGGAAGACAGAAACAAAATTCAAAGTGACCTCGATAGGCTGGAGCGCTGGGCCGAAAACAACAGAATGAAATTTAATAGGGATAAATGCCAAGTGCTGCACCTAGGGAGAGGAAACCAAATGCAGAGTTACAGAATGGGGGACACTTGGCTCAACAATACTACAAGTGAGAAGGATCTTGGAATTGTGGTAGATCACAAACTGAATATGAGCCAGCAATGCGACGTGGCTGCAAAGAAGGCAAATGCAATTTTGGGCTGTATTAATAGAAGTATAGCTTCCAAATCGCGGGAAGTGATAATTCCCCTTTACTCGGCACTGGTTAGGCCTCATCTTGAGTACTGCGTCCAGTTCTGGGCACCTCACTTTAAGAAGGACATAGACAAACTGGAGAGGGTTCAGAGGAGGGCAACAAGGATGATAAAGGGACTGGAGACAAGGCCCTATGAGGAGAGACTGAAAGAACTGGGCATGTTTAGCCTTCAGAAGAGGAGACTGAGGGGAGATATGATCGCACTCTTCCAGTATTTGAAGGGATGTCACACAGAGGAGGGCAAAGATCTCTTCTCGATCATCCCAGTTTGCAGGACACGGAATAATGGGCTCAAGTTACAGGAACCTAGATTCCACCTAAACATCAGGAAAAATTTCCTGACTGTCAGAGCAATAAGACAATGGAATCAACTACCTAGGGAGGTGGTGGGCTCTCCCAGTCTGGAGGCATTCAAGGTGCGGCTGGACAGACATCTGTCAGATATGCTTTGACCTGGATTCCTGCATTGAGCAGGGGGTTGGACTCGATGGCCTTGTAGGCCCCTTCCAACTCTACTTTTCTATGATTCTATGATCTAGGCATGTGGTGAAGTGATCACCATTCAATGGGGTGGAAACTCAAAAGCTGCATTCATTCAGTTCAGTCTTGCCACCTAGAAATGGTTGTGTGTGACTCCTAAGATGTTGCTAATTGGCTGTCTCTCTTAGGCTTGGCGACAGCCCCCTTGCCACAGAGAAGCTTCAGAAGGACTTTGGATTAGCTTGATTGGGCTAATTGCACATGTCTCTTACTAAGATCAACCAAGCTTGTTTTCAGCTCAAAATGTCAACAACATTGGCTGAACTGATGACTCCCTAAAACCCATGTGTGCACACCCACTTTGCTACATTGGCCCATTCAGTAAAGCCACTTGTATTGTCTATTTATTCTAATGCAAGGCCACATATCAAACCTACCTTTGTATCTATGCTCAACTATGAAGCTAACCAGGTAATTATAAGGCTGAAAGAGGCCTAGTCTTCACTCCAAGGCCACTGGCAGCTCACAAAAGCTCCAAATGTAGCCCTGCTCGATTTGACAGGAGCATGAGGTGGGGTGAATCCCCCAACACCATCCCTTTGCTGCCACTGCTGCTGCCCCTACCACGTCTCCCACCCTGTTGCCAACGCCAGCTCTGCAGATCCTCTCAGAGCGAGCCGGCAGGCGGCTGAGTTCTGAAGAGCTGCACCAGCCAGAACAGTTTTTCAGAGAGGCAGCCACTCACACCCAAATGCCTGGCTCTAAGGGGCCCTTCCTTGGAGCGAGGTGTTGTGGGAGGAGGGGTGTCCCTGGAGCTCACCTGTTCCACGAGCAATCTCCAGGGACATCCCTCCTCCCACAACACCTCACTCAGAGCCAGGTATTTGAGCGTGGCCACCCCCCTGAAGAGCTGCTGTGGCTGCTTTTCCAGCCAATGCTGCTCTTCGGAGAGTTTGGCTGCCCCTACAGATCGGGCGGCATTGCAGGAGGGAGGAGGGAGGGGGACAAGGGGAGGGTGGCTCTCACGCTGAATTTTTTTGTGCCAGACTGGCTTCCACTTGAAAAATAGTGAAGAACACTGTTCTAGATGATGTTGGACCGCAACTTCCATCCGCCCTAGGCAACAACATAGTGAATGGTGAGAGTTGCTGTATTCAACAACATCCAGAGGGTCACACGGTCCCCATACTGGCTGAAGCCTGATCCATCTTTCAACAGAATGGGAACAGTGCTCAGCGACTCTCGAGTTTATGTATTCATTGGTTACATTTATCTCCCACTTTTCTCCCAAGGAGCCCAAGACGGCTTACATAATCCTCCTCCTCTCCATTTTATCCACACAACAACCCTGTGAGGCAGGGTAGGCTGAGAGTCAGTGACTGGTCCCATGTCACCCAGTGAGCTTCATGTCCGAGTGGGGACTTGAACCCAGGTCTCCCAGTCCAACATGGGAGACCCCCTCCTCTAGTTTCCTGCATTGAGCAGGGCGTTGGACTCGATAGCCTTGTAGGCTCCTTCCAACTCTATCAGATCTATGGAATAATCCTTTTGTCATTTAAAAAAAAAATTAAAATAAAGTATACTGTCATTATATTCTTAAACATCTATCTACAACTGTGTAGACTAGAAACCTAGGTTTTGGACATTTAAAACGTAGAGCTTATCTATTGTTTAGTGAACTGCATAAAAGTGCCTTGGGAGCAGGACCGGTGCAAGGCAGTTTGGTGCCCTAGGCAAGATCAGATATTTAGCGCCCCCCTTCCCACTTGAGAGCGCTGTATTTTTTTTCCGAGGCATTTCTGGTGCCCCCTTTAGCCCTGCGCCCTAGGCGGCTGCCTAGTTGGCCTAATGGTAGCACCGGCCCTGCTTGGGAGTTGGTTTGCCCTTATCCAGCCTTAGCCTGTGGTGGGAGGTACACACATGCTTGTGTACAGTGCTTTTTTTCTGGAGAAAAAGGTACCGGAACTCTTGGATTACATTTCCTCGGGAGTAGATGGCGATTAAATTGTAATGCAATTAATAGAAGAAAAGGTGCTGGAACTCAGTTCCGGTGAGTTCCACCAGAAAAAAAGCCCTGCTTGTGTATATTAATCACTGGGAAGTCCCAGTTAGTTAAAAGTGCCTCCCCAGATCAGCCTTTCACTTCGGTTAAAAATGCCTATTTTTATTCATTCTATTTTCTTCCTGTATCTCCATGTGCTGTTGGTCTTGCACGCCATCTAGTGGTAGAATATCATCTTTGCTACAATTAGTTTTACTTCAGAAGCACCTCTGAGCTGCCATCCCAACAGCCAGCCCACTGACAAATGCTTACAGAGTTATGTGGAGATGATGGAATTCTGCCCTGAGCTCACTGCTGCTCACCAGGCTCGTAAGTCTTATCTATGGCTTCAGCGATTTGTCAGCCTACGTAGGTGCCACCCCTTCCAAATTACACAGGGTCGTTTCAGGCGCATCCCCTCTGGATTTTCAATAGTGGGCGCTAAGAGTGCTCAGTTGCCATCTCCTAAATCAGTGTTCTCCAACCTTGGGCCCCCAGATGTTTTTGGTCTACAACTCCCAGCATGCCCCAGCTGGCTGGGGCATGCTGGGAGTTGTAGGCCAAAAACATCTGGGAACCCAAGGTTGGAGAACACTGTCCTAAATGATTGGCTCTAGCAAGGGGATCAGACTGGCTGTGGTTTGGGGCCTCCGTATTCCTTTTCTGACTTCTCCATCCATTCCTTCTGTTCAGTTTTTTGCATCATGTCTTCACATCCAAGAGTTTCGGCTTTGCAGAGAGACTACGGCAGCTGCCACCAACTCAAGGCCCTCCAAATACTTTGGACTACAACTCCCATCATTCCTCAACATTGGCCATACTGGCTGGGACTGATGGGAGTTGAACTCCAAAGCATCTGGAGGGCCCCAGGTTGGGGAAGGCTGCTCCACATGCTCCTTAGCCGCCCACTGTTTAGGCGAGTGTGTTTCATTGCTCAGTGATGATGTTACTTACCCAGACCAATAGGAGCTTAGTGCTTCTCCAGCACTTTCTTACCATCTATCCCAGGGGTTCTCAACTAGGGGGGAATTCCCCCCCCAGGGGGGGAATTTTAGGATTTCAGGGGGGGAATTGGGACCACAGACTCAAACTGTTGGAATACTGATCTTTCTACAAATTACAATTCTACAGATTGTACATAATCCACAGGACATCACACCTTATTGTATGGCACAGATTAAGTCAGACAATCTTGGAAAGGGGAGAATGACATTCTGACATGGTGAAAGGGGCGCATGGGGCAAAAAAGGTTGAGAACCACTGATCTATCCTCTCACCTGCATCATGTGATCCAGTAGCAGAAGAACTGCCCATTAGCCCAACTTAAGTTGGTCATGCTAAAATAATTTGTTTCCATTTGCCCCCTATTCTGACTTGGGGTCTACCTCACATGCCCCAGTATGTGCCTGGAGCCATAAAAGGGCTTAGAGACCTCCCTACCCCTACCTAGTGATGGGGTGGGCACAGAAAGGGAAAAATGCATTTCTGAATGGCCAGGCTTTGTCCTGCATCTTGGGGAGGTGGACACACACACACACACACACACACACACTTGGTGCTACCTATGTCCCTGCTGTAAGCTCTTTCCTCTACTTTTCCCAAAAAGGTCAAGGCGAGAAACTGTAAGATGTTTGTTGCGTTATAATTTTATCCGTAAACTTGCCTTACCAGGGTGGAGGGAAGTGTTTGTGGCAACCTAAGGCTTGAGGCCTTGGATGCTGCGGTGAGCATGTGCCACAGCATCCATTGGATTCCAGGAAGCATAGTAACTACACTTCCCATGCTTCCCCATGCCAATAGATGCTGTCATCCATGCTAACAGCAGGTCCAGGCCTTGTTCCTAAGGCTTACAGTTGCCATGGGGAACATAGCAAAACTACTCTATACTGAGTCAGACCCTTGGTCCATCTGGCCTAGTATTGCCGACATTGATTTGATTGAGTCTCCAGGATTTCAGGCAGGGTTTTTTTCCAGAGTCCTACCTGGAGATTCATAGATCATAGAGTTGGAAGGAGCCTACAAGGCTATCTGAGTCCAACCCCCTGCTCAATGCAGGGAACTAGAGGAGGGGGTCTCCCATCCAAGTAACAACCAGGCCTGACCCTGCTTAGCTTTCCACGCTCAGACAAGCTGAGCCAGCGTGAGCCACCACAGGCCTGGTGCCGGGCATTGAACCTGGGACCTTCTGCATGCAAAGCAAATGTTCCACCACTGAGCCACAGTCCCTCCCCACTGGCCACTTTCTCATAAATGGTGGGGTGTCGAGAATGAGCCCATCTCAAACCACACCCTAAGCCAGTGTTTCTCAACCTTGGGTCCCCAGATGTTTTTGGCCTACAACTCCCAGCATGCCCCAGCCAGCTATGCTGGCTGGGGCATGCTGGGAGTTGTAGGCCAAAAACATCTGGGGACCCAAGGTTGAGAAACACTGCCCTAAGCCCAAGATTCAAAATGGGTTAGGGGTGTGTCATCCTTGTGAAATTTGGTGCCTGAGCTGAGCTAGCCACCCAACCCATGCTTGACTATAATGCCAAATAGTCTGGCCTGTGCTGACTTTTTGGATGTCTTCCAAAGTAGTAATCATGGGGGGGGGGAGGTAATGTTGATCTTATGATATTTAGTGCTACGTTTTAGTTAATCTCATTTTTGCAAACCATTCGTGTTATTTGGAATATAAGCAGCGTAGAAATCTATGTAGGTATTTATATATGTACACCCTGCTTACCATGCTAGATGCTTGAGGCAGTTTACAATGGGTTGGATCCAGGATCTGCCTTCCGCAAAAGGAAGGGCTCCATTTAGGGAAAGTCCCTCTGCCTGATTTTTGTGGGATCCGGCTCCCCACATACACACAGCACAGCTCGCCCCATTCAGAGGGATTCCTGATTCTCAGGGTAACCTTTTCAGGCGACAGGGAAGTGGGAATGGCAGCAGGGAAGTCCACTTCCACCAGCGCAGTTGATCCAGCTTAAATCTGGATCCAACCCAGAATATTCAAAATACAGTAAAATAGAGTTACTAGAGAGGGGCAAAAGTGTATACAAGTTCCATCCACCCCGCCAGTCCTCAGTTGTTCCCCAGTGCCACTCTACTTCTGAATCTTTGGGCCACAGCAAGTCTTGGAGGAAATGACCCCAGCCTGGAAATGGCTGTCAGAGCAGCCAGATGTTTGTCCCTCCCAAGGTGGCTGCTGGGGCTGATGTCTCTCCTGGTGACAGATGCAAGAGGCACTGAAGAAACGAGGCCTTTCTCCCTGGCCCCTCTGGTCCTCAGATGTCCTAAGTGTGAAAATAATAATAATAAAAAAATTAAACAACTAATTAAGTGTTATAAGGTGGGTGTCTCTTTTAGAAGAAAAACTGCAGCTGATTAAAGTCTCCCTTCCGTGCCACTCTTAAAGGTAGGGGGCCCTTTCTCGGAGTTTCACTTGGCAATCCACACTTGCCCATCAGGGAAACCCAGGGCTAGTGTTCCACATGATGCAGGCAGACGCGTCATAACGTTGGCTTTGGCTGACACCTAGTGGCCATGAAAACTCATTGTCCAAGAATCTCAGTTCTTTTAAAGTCGTTCCCTAGAATACCTATCAGATCTCCCTGACTTACAGCTGAAGCCCTCGGATACCTATGTAACTTGACACTCCACCGTAGTTGCTAATGAAGCAGAAAAACCTTCATTCCAAATATCACCGCAAGTGAAGTTGTCCATCAACAAGACATTTTTTATTTTTTTTTGTTTTGTTTTTAAGAACTGAGGGAAATTATAATGCAGCCAACATCTTACAGTTTTTGGTTTGACTAATGGGCCTTGATTTGTTCAAGCTCTGTTTGTTCACGCTCGGCCCAGGGCGTTGTTGTTTTTTTGCCAGTTCAACATCTTTTAACTGTTGGGGCCAAAGTGTGCATTACTTTAAAGCAGTGTTCTCCAACCTTGGGTCCCCAGATGTTTTTGGCCTACAACTCCCAGCATGCCCCAGCCAGCGTAGCTGGCTGGGGCATGCTGGGAGTTGTAGGCCAAAAACATCTGGGGACCCAAGGTTGGAGAACACTGCGTTAAATTCTCAGCTAACAGCCATGTCACCCCCTTTCCTCCCTTTTTAGAGCAAGGGCAGGGGTGCACATCCAGACTGGGACCCTGCCATGGAGGAAGAGAGGTTTTAACCCTTCTCCCCTCAGCCCCCACCCACCCCCACCCTGTGCTCCGCTCCCCTCCCAATCAAGAACAGAGGCCTTGCATCTGCAATTGGTATTGCCCAATGTCAACATGTTTAGCAACAGCCACTTGTAAGACGTATACGTACTTCATTTCGACACAAACACGCTTTGTCCTCTAAGCTGAAGCAGAAGAAATGAAGCAGCTACCGCTTTAGCTTCAATATTTATCCTAACTAGCATACATCCAACTCCTCACTTCATCCTCTGAAATAATGGGCCGGGGGGAACGGGACACGACTACCAGGACCAGCGAAATAAATGTTAGCTGCCTGAGACTTTGGGATCTTCTACACAAGGCATTTATTGTGGGGCTGTCGTTCCCCTACTCACGGTTGTTTACAACAGGTTCTTTAGATGACGTTGTGGCCCTCCAGTTTCACATCTGTGCCTAAGCAGCACTTTCAGGGAGAAAAGCTCAGAGCAGCAGATGACGTCTGCCCTGCAAAACACAAGGCATATGGGCCATTACACCAAAGGCCAGCCAAGTTATTTTGGCACCTTAAGTAGGAAATCCCACACAACCACCTCTGCCCATCCCTGGCAGTGCAGAGTTGAGCTTTTCTACATGAGGCTGTTAATCGGCTGCATCTACTTTCAGTTTCGTTGCAGCATTGAGATGCAGGCATACAGGAGGAGTGGATCCTTTCCTGCTTTTCCACTATATAACCTCTCGGTGGTGCTGTGGTATAGCAGAATAGTGCAAATACACAAGGAAATCATGCTTTCTTTTGCTTTCACAATTAAATGCGGCATTTTCCCTGCTCTAAAAAAAAAAAGAAGAAGAAGTGCTGGTTAGACACAGAAGCGAAATTGGAGGGCCATGATGTTGTCTAAGGAACCCGTAAACAACCGTGAGTAGGGAATGATGAGCGCACAATAACTGCCTTGTGTAGAAAAGGCCCAGTGAGTTGTGGATACAAAATTGTTCCTCTGCCTGCAGAAGGGTACCATTGGCAGAATGGAACATCTGCATTCTCTCCTCCCCTGGAAATCACTCCTTTGTCCCTGTCTTTTAACCACCTGATTGTGAATGTGATGGTGTAATCAAAGAGCATTAAGGGATAACTAATCTTTGTGTGTACCTAGCATGTGCCTTTGGAGGATGAGATCTATCATATGAGTGGGCAGAAAGTATATCTCCAGATGTTTTGGACTTGAGTTCCAAGCATTCCTGACCATTGGTCATATTGGCAGAGGCTTCTAGGAGTTGAAGTTCAAAACATCTGGAGATCGACCTTCTGCCCACCCCTATCTATAATACACCCTGTATAAGATTCTATTTAACTCCAGGATGGGCACACTGGGTGATTTTCATAGGATTGTGCTATTTCTGAATGCACATAGAAGTGTACATTGTTTGAGTGTGCTCCATGTCAAAATATCCCTGCACAAAGAAAGCTGGCTTGCACTCCTTGTAAGCTTTGATTTATTTGATGAGCAGAGAGACTTTGATTTATTTGATGAGCAGCAATTTTGGCACATTCAGTCATGTGCTGCACCCACATGCGTTCTGAGATGTGTACGTGCGGTCTATCAGGGCCCTACCATTTCCCCTTTCTGAACATTTAAATTGGTTTTATGTGGGACCATACAAAAGATTTCAGCAGACTGGTGAGCTGTTCTAAGGTTCATAGATTCATAGATTCATAAATCATAGAGTTGGAAGGGGCCTACAAGGTGTAATGTGATGGTGTAATCAAAGAGCATTAAGGGATAACTAATCTTTGTGTGTACCTAGCATGTGCCTTTGGAGGATGAGATCTATCATATGAGTGGGCAGAAAGTATATCTCCAGATGTTTTGGACTTGAGTTCCAAGCATTCCTGACCATTGGTCATATTGGCAGAGGCTTCTAGGAGTTGAAGTTCAAAACATCTGGAGATCGACCTTCTGCCCACCCCTATCTATAATACACCCTGTATAAGATTCTATTTAACTCCAGGATGGGCACACTGGGTGATTTTCATAGGATTGTGCTATTTCTGAATGCACATAGAAGTGTACACTGTTTGAGTGTGCTCCATGTCAAAATATCCCTGCACATAGAAAGCTGGCTTGCACTCCTTGTAAGCTTTCTATGTGCAGAGAGACTTTGATTTATTTGATGAGCAGCAATTTTGGCACATTCAGTCATGTGCTGCACCCACATGCGTTCTGAGATGTGTACGTGCGGTCCATCAGGGCCCTACCATTTCCCCTTTCTGAACATTTAAATTGGTTTTATGTGGGACCATACAAAAGATTTCAGCAGACTGGTGAGCTGTTCTAAGGTTCATAGATTCATAAATCATAGAGTTGGAAGGGGCCTACAAGGCCATCGAGTCCAACCCCCTGCTCAATGCAGGAAACTAGAGGAGGGGCCTCCCATCCAAGTAATAACCAGGCCTGATCCTGCTTAGCTTTCCACACTCAGATTTGCCAGTGTTGTAGAAAAAACAAAGGACATTTAGCATATACTTTCTAGAAAGATGCAGATCTGTACTTTTGCCCAAGTATTTGATTTATTTTCTGTACTGTTAATTCCAGAGATAGTTTGTTTTCACTAATGTTTTCCTGGTTTGAAGCTACTACTGTAGAGAGTGCTTCTCAGGTTTCTAAATTTGGTTAAATTAAAAGAGCTAAAGATTGTATCCAGTGTTTGTCCTGTTTAGAGTAGGACCATTGAAATGAATGGGGCTTAAGTTAATCTAACATTGGATACAATTTATCGTGCATTCATGATTCCCTACTCATGGTAGGCTCATGTAGTACTCAGATCTCAATTTTGTGACAAAACCAAAAGTAGATACAGCAGATTAACAGCATCATGTAGAAAAGCTTGTAGTTGCCTTGGGACTGTAGAGCTAAAGGCCCTTTCCATTGGCCAAAGGACTAAGGGCTACTGAGAGGCTGCACACACACACACACACACACACACACACACACACACGCACTGCCTCCCACAAAGAACATCTCAGCTAGGGGGAACTAGCCTGGTCCAACCATACAGATTTCAGGGCTGCATATGTCCCTGTCAAAAATAACCCTGTTTAGTCCTGTCAAAAACCCCATTTTAAAGGGAAGCCTTTGTTTTGACAGCTGTCAAAACTCTGTGCTCCCTTAAATGGGATGGCTTGCACTTTTCCACTTTCCCGAGCACCTAGAGTCTCAGGAAAGGGTGGGAAAGGTGCAGGACACTGAGAACTGTCAGGTCCAAACAAACAAACAAACAAACAAACAAAAACCTAGAGGATCTCGCCGCAAAGGAGGTGATGTACTCACCATCCCCTTTTGCAAGCAAAGATCTTCTCATGGCTTTGCTTTCACTTGACACTTGCCATTTGACATCTGTCAAGTGAGCGCAAAGTAACAAATTAATGTATTTGCAGCCTCTCTTTGTCAATGGCCATGGTTGATACCTAGGGCACTTTGACAGCAGACACTTCCCAGGACATTGACCAGACAAGGCTTTTCATTTTGGAAACCCATAAGTGTGCAGGTGTGCACTTAGGAAAGACTCTTTCCTAAGTGCGCGCATATATATATTTGTGCATTTTGGGGGGGTTGGTCTTGAAAATTTCAAGACCAACCCCCCCAAAATGCACAAATTGCCACCATTAAAAAAAACAGAAATCCACGTACTGGCTCAACTCAGTAAAAAATCAAGTTGATGATGCCAGTAGGGCAGAAATGGAATGAAATCCAGAGGGCTGAACTGGAACAATCCTTCAGGCTGAAAGGAATTCTAATGCATCCCTAACCCTAGTGTATTTCTGCAATTCCACTATACCACTGCATCACCTACAGGCTGTATAATGGAACATATAGAAGGGAAGGGAAGGAAAAGCCCCAGGGGAAAAACCTGTGTAGAGGATCAGATCTTTATCCCACGGAGAATCCAGAAGCAGAAGCTTCAGTAAAGTGGAAGATTAAAGGCTTCATATAGAAATGCTCAACAGCTAAAATCAAACCCATGAGCAATCAGAGTTATATTTTTCATAATGTAGAAGTAATCTCTAAAGACAATGGTCAGATCCTCTTTTATTGTCTGTTTGTGTGTGTGTGTGTGTGTGTGTGTGTGTGTGTGTGGTGTGTGTTCAGTCAAGTCAGCTTCCACCACTTCCTTCCCACTGAGTCATAGCTATTCTTGTCCCAAAGACCAGCTCTTCATCTTTTCTTTAACGGACTGAAGGTGTTTGTGTAGTGTGAGGTGCTTCCTTGCCGGGCCCATGGGAAAGCCGGCTGTCTCAGTACATGTCATTTATGTTGGTGACTGAGGGAGGAAGACCAAAGTTCTTGCATCCTGTACTAATGTATTTTTAACATAGGGTTCAGATTGTAGTTGAGTAGGATTTAAAAAAAAAAAAAAAAAAAGACGTCTAGCTAGAGTTGTAGTAATTTCCTGTTGCTACGTATACTTTCCATTGTCTGCACTCCTATGCATATCTACCCAGACGTTAAGACCCATTGAGTTCAATGGGGCTTAGTCCCAGATAAGTGTGTATAGAAGTACAAGCTACATCTCTTGCGTTGCAGGAGAAAAGGGCCTATATCTGACTGTCTACAGGACAGATGCCCTTGAAAGGGGAGAGTCTCTGAGCAAACCTCACAGAGGTTTCAGTGGATGCTAGTCACAATGGCGACATGCTTCCTCCAGTGTAAAAAGACCGGGTTCAGACAACACGACAACCCACACTCAAGGGTTGAGTGTGGGTTGTCATTGAACCATGGGTTGTTGTTGTTGAAATGTGGGTTACCGTGTTGTCTGAACCCGGCTGAGATAACAAAGCATGGTGAACAACCCACAGTACACGACCCAACAACAGCTGGTTCAGCTTGTCTGAGCGTGGAAAGCTAAGCAGGGTCAGGCCTGGTTGTTACTTGGATGGGAGACCCCTCCTCTAGTTTCCTGCGTTGAGCAGGGGGTTGGACTCGATGGCCTTGTAGGCCCCTTCCAACTCTGTGATCTATGAAATCTATGAAACCATGGGTTCTCTTCATGGGTTGTTCGTGGTTAATAAGCCATGGCGTGTTAGCGCAGCTGGGTTCAGACAACACGATAACCCACGTTTCAACAACAACCCACGGTTCAACAACAACCCACGGTTCAACAACAACAACCCACGGTTCAACCCTTGAGTGTGGGTCATCGTGTTGTCTGAACTCAATCAAAGGCAGTACGCTTCTCAACACCAGTTGTTGGGAAACGTAAGTGGGAGGGTGCTCTTTGCACTCCTGTCCTGCTTGTGGGTTTCCCGTGGGCAGCTGGCTGGTCACTGTGTGAACAGAATGCTGGACCAGATGGACCCTTGGTCTGATCCAGGATGGCTCTTCTTATGTTTGTAAGACAGTTTCCTGCATTATAGTAGAAACAAGTGTGTCCGCTGCCTTATACCTAAAGTGCACTTTCCCCACACCCCAATACAGTGTGGCACCTTAAAGATTAACCAATTTATTTTGGCATGAGCTTTATTTGAGTACAGCCCACTTTGCCAACTTCATGAAGTGTTCTACTCAGTTGGCAGAGGGGGGGAAATGTAAGTAAACAGTGGGGCCAGCTGGTCTTAGAAAGCAAAAGCGGCAGCAGGCCTGCGGCATAGTATGCAGAGCCCAAAGTATACAAGATAAGAACAAAGTGGACTCATTCACAAAAGCAGTCACACTGGTGCTGTTTTTGCTATGCTAATTTAACACTTAAAGAGAGGGATAATTACTTTCTGCAATCTCAGTCTAGTCCTAACTAACTCAACAGACTTGCATTTGCTAACAAATTCCTTGACTTCTGTTAAAGTCATTGACCTGGTTCACTCATCTCACTGCAAATCCTGGGTTCGGTTGTTTAAACACAGGAATTGCTGGGAATGAGCGAAGCAACAAGTCTGCCACCTCCCACACACTTCTGGTTTCCACCTTCAATTAACAACTGAAGTGCGGACTCAGAAACTCTGGGTTTTTTATGGGTTAAAAAACAACCCAGAGTTAACCCAACAATTGCCCATGGTTTGTTGTTGGGTTAACTCTGGGATGTTTAACCCATAAAGAACCCAGAATTTCCGGGTTTGCACATCATGAAGCAACCCAGGAATGGGGCATTCCAGAATTATTGATTGAAAGTGGAAACAAATAGCACAAGGGAAGCAGCACGCTTTGCTCGTCCCCGGCAATTCACACGAAGAATCCAGGAATTGTCACCGCAACATGCGGACCGGGGCAATTTGTTGCCGTATGATGACTGTGAGGCCAGTAACAGAACGTCCCCGTGATTGAAATGTTATCCCACTCATTTCTGAATGTTGCCATTTCCGTGTCAGATTTCTATCCATTTATAGTTTTATACTCGCAATTTTATACGCTTGCAGAGAGACGACTGACCTATTTGTCCCGCTCCCTGCAGCACACGTTCACTGAAAACATGAAAGGGATTTTGCTTTCACAGCCCTATTTATTGTTTTGCTACAACAGGCTAACACACCTGCCTCTCTGGAATCTTATTTTAATTTCTGTGTGCACTACAGAAATTTATTAGCATGCCAGAGCAAATTGCTCCTCCTTGTAGTGGTTTCATGCTCTATGTGTGGTTAAAGAGGAGGAGGAGGAGGAGGAGGAGGAGGAGGAGGAAATGTAGCTATCTCATTCATTATGGGATGGAAGTACCCTCCAAATCTAGGATCCCCCAACCCTCCATGTTTTTGCCATTTCTGGTCAATGACCACAATAAATATTCATTCATTCAACCCTCCAGAGCAGATTTGGAGGCCGCAGGGGAGAAGGGAGGTTGTGGGAAGTCCCATTCCAGAAGCAGTATGCAGAACGGCAGATCTGGATCCGGCACTGAATCCATAACATGGCACCCACTTCTACAGTTCCCTGTTAGGTTCCGCTGTTAAGGCGGCCTGCAGAGAACAAGCACAATTATTGTAAGCAGGGCTGATCTCAACGGCAAGCAGCGCCCACAGACTGACAGAGAAAGTTACCAGCATCCTCAGGGATCTTCCCTCTTATCAAAACCACAATTAGGACTAGAGCAGGTTTTGCTCCAGTGGGGTAAGTCCAATACCTGGTCAAATGCAGCTGTTGAGCACATGCTGCCCCCGCATTCGCTGTGCTAGGACCCCTGCCCTATGAATCAGGATTGAGGAGAAAAACACCAAACCTTTGTGGCACAGGGCCACCAAAAACAAGAAGACCCCGACTTGGGATTCACATGTCTAAAACGTCGTGTTGGCAGACATCCGGTACCAGGCAAGGCTGCCTCCTTTTTGCCACCTTGGGATGGAAAACACATGAAGACGGAGTCAGGCCGTGGGGCCAATTGACCACAGGATTGTCTACCCTGACCGGCAGCTGTGCTCCCAGGTTCTCAGCAGGGGCCTTCCTCAGCTTTACCTCTGCCTTCTGCGCTTCTAGCACAACCTCCCCGAACCTGGTGCCCTCCGGATGTGTTGGACTATGACTCCCAGCAAGCCCCAGCCATGGGAGTTTAAGTTCAACACACCAGGAGGCCACCAGTTTGGAGAAGGCTGCTTTAGCAGCTGAAATCTGTGGGTTGATTGAGCTTCCTCTGTATGGATTATACTGATTGAGCAAGTAGATGTCTCGAGTGAGTGAGTGAGTGAGTGAGTGAGTACGCAGAAGTAGCCTGTCGTAATTCCTGTGCTACCGCTTTCTTACATATTAGCATGAGCTGGTGTGAAACGTGTGCAGATGGAGAGCAAAAGTCACACAGAAAACTTGCAAATTCTTAGAAATATTATCTGCCCAATATGCAAACTGGGTGTTCTCCTATTTTTGGGATTTTTCTGAGAGCCAGTGTGGCATAGTGGTGAGAGTGCTGGACTGGGACTCGGGGAGATCCGGGTTCTAGTCCCCGCTCGGCCATGAGACTCACTGGGTGACTTTGGGCCAGCCACGGACTCTCAGCCTAATCTACCTCACAGGGTTGTTGTGAGGATAAAATGGAGAGGACGGGGGATTATGTAAGCCGCCTTGGGTTCCTTGAAGGAAAAAAGGCGGGGTATAAATATAAGCAACAACAACAACAATAATTTGGGGTGAGCAATCATCCTCGCTGCTGACTGGTAAGTGCTGCGAATTCTGAGGGTAGAGCCGTGGTGCTTGAGGCATGTATGTACGCATCCTGGCACATTTATATATAAATGTGCAAAATAACTTATATAAAAACATGTTTGGGGACCCTGAAGAGCTACGAACAAGCACCCATGCAGCCTTTCCCTTAGGCATCAGACCACCCAGCCGTGTTCCTCATAAACCAACCAGCTGCTATTTTTTGGTTGCCATTTCCATTTTATGTTTTCAAAGTGCCATGTGGGTTTGTGAATCCCGCTGCTGTTAAACGCAGGTGGCCTGTTTATTGCTACCAAATGTCTCGCATCATGTCTTTCCATTATCAGCCAACCTGTGTTCCTTTGTATCATCCCACGGGGGGGGGGGGGGTTGAGTGTGCAGGTGGAACTGCGGCTCTCTCCAATTCCGGAGAAAGAAACGAGGGAAGAGAAAGCTACGTGCACCGAACTCCCCTTTGGAAAGAAGAGATACATCAGGGCCTGTTTTCTGTCTTGATTTTGTTGGGACTTGATTTCCATCCACTGACCTCATAACCCCTGAACCTAGCCTGGCAGAAAGCTTTCAGCTTGATGTCGCAACCTATCTAGAATTAAATTTGCATACAGATTAAATTGTTTTTTATTTGTTTACCGTACTTGGATTTTTATACCACTCATCCAAAGGCTCAGAGCAGTGCACCAAAAGCATCCCTCTATAAAAAAAAACAACCACCCTACAATAAATCAGTGCAGAGAAAGCATGAGTCCCAATCTGCAATAAAATAAAAATAGAGGCATCCATCATTGGCCATGAGTATAAGTCTATCTCATGGCTTCTGTGTGTTGTTGTTTTTTTCATCTGGGAAGAGGTGACAACAACCCAGCCTTCAGCTCCAAACATTTTGCTTCTATCACCCCGTTTTGATCTGTGCTTCTCCTTATTTGAGAAGGGAATGAAAGCTGTGTAGACTGCTTTTGCCAGCAGAAACTTGCTTTCCCCCTTGCTGTGTGGCCACAAACCTCAGAGGAAGCCCAGCCTCCTGGCCTCACAAAGAGAGTTTCTACCACCCGCACCACCCCATTCTCATGACATTTGCAAGGGCTTTATCTGGAAGGAAACAACTGGGTGAGGGCACTCAGGAAGCAAGGAGCCGGGCAGCCCCCTGCTGCCAGGCCACTGTGAGGGGCTGATAACAATGGTGAGGACAATAAGGGTCTTTCTGGGGTTAGTGAGATAGCAGAGGGCAGCAGAAGGGCTGTTTGGGTTTTTGTTTTGTTTTTTTGCTGGAGAGCAGCAAACGATGCTAATCCAAGCACCCTTGTTTGGGTTCAGTACAACAGAACCTCAGCAGTTGCTTCCTAGAACTTGGAGACACAGAAGATCCCATATAGCTCAAGTTTCTTCTCCAGGTCAGGAGAAAGGATTCCCATGAAAACAGCAGATGGATGGAGCACAATTATTTTTATTGTTTGATTTATACTATTTTATTTAGATGGCAACCTCATTCATGACCGATTGTTTGGGTCAGATGCTTATGGTAAGAACGAAGGCCATGAGCTATTGAATTCCTGGGCTTGGTTTGGTTTTTCATTTGGGTGAACACTTCGGAGTGAATGAATGATTTTTTATTATGGTCACAGACCAATCATAGTTTTGATACCAAAGAACAAATACAGTAATTAAAACAGTTAGATAAAACAGATGGGTTTTAAAAGAGGTCCAACAAATTTTTTTCCTAATTTGCATTGCAATAAAAAAGAAATCTGCAACCCTTTCAGTGCATTTGTGATAAATCATCCCTTAAGCAGAACAGAACCATATCTTCAGAAGATCGTCCCAGGGGAGTTCTTAGCAGAGGGAGAATCAGCCTCTCTCTGCAATCCCTGTACAAGTTACAGTACAAAAGGACATCATGCACAACTCTGTTACGCCAGTTCTGCACAAACATAGGCATTCGTTAATCGGGCTCTTGTTAAATCGGCCGCTTAACAGTGCAGAGGGCAACACATTGAAGTGAGCAAGCATAAATGCTCTCCTGTATTTGGGAATAGTTAGTCCATGCAAATATGAAGCTCTAACAATTCCATATTTTAGATTACTTAAGAATAAGGGGGAACAAGATCTCTCAGCCGCAGTTCTCGGATACTGCAGATCTAAATCTATTAATCCCTGTATAACAGAGAGTTGTGCCTTCCTTAAACCATCGTTTCCCAGAACCTCAGGAGCAAAACCCAACTTAAGAATCCTCTTCTCCATCTCCCTCATCCACCGACTGACAAAAGAGTCTGACTGCAATAAGCGGATATAGCTAGCAGGAGCGGCAGAAAATGCAGACAAAAAATTCACTTTGGAGTGTAGTCGAGATGAGATGGACAAATCAGGCTTACTTTTCAGTCTGTGACAATTCTGCATGTGTTCAAGCAGTAGTCTGTTCTATCCCATTTCTACATCAAACTATGAATTAAAAACAAACAAACCACAGACATGAAAATTCACAGTAATTTTTGTATGCAATTTCCCCTAAAATACAAATTTTTGTGCACCATTTCCTTTAAAGTATGCATTTTTGTGTGCATTTCCCCCTAATATACACATTTTTGCCTGCAATTTTTGAGCCAAGAACTGCATGACAAAATTCAGAGAAGCGCGCAACCCGAGGAAAACTGTGTTCTACGTCTAGCCCGCATATTAGACAGTGAAGTGTAAATTAATCATAAATACAACAAATAAATAAATAAATAGATTGGTTTGCTTAAAAATGCTGACCAAATGAAATTCTCCCCTATCACTAGAATGTAACATGGAAGATCTTGAGAGAACTTGAACTCTGTTCAATTTCTTGCAAGCAGATGCAGGTCACACAAGGTTGGGAGACGGTCTGCCATAAGAAGTATCTGCTCAGACTGCACCGCCAGCACCCACCACCACTTCCTTTCCCCTGCCATCAAAGATCCACCAAGTGTCAGGAACAGGGGGAGGCCATCATGGCCAAAGGGGAGCGGGTGAAACAGATGGATATTTTTGCACATGCATACTTTTAGGGCATCTCCAGTTCTGGAAGTTCTCAGGCAGGTGGACATAAAGGTGATGGGCACCCTCTACTTCTCTCCCCAGGATCTGCTGTGCGGAGGTATTCTAAGAACATAGGAAGAGTCCTGCTGGATCAGACCAAGGGTCCATCTAGTCCAGCATACTGTGCACACAGCAGCTGACCAACTGCCCACAGGAAACCAACAAGCAGGACATGAGTGCAACAGCATCCTCCTGCCCATGTTCCCCAGCAACTGATGTGCATAGGCATACTGCCTCCGATACTGGAGGTAGCATAGAGCCATCAGTCAGGACTAGTAGCCATTGATGGCCTTCTCCTCTATGAATTTGTCCATTCTGCCTTCGAATGGTTCCATTTAACTTTCATGGCTCACGACTACCAATAGACACCTCCTCTTGTCTATGATCCTAAGAGATCCAATGGGTACCTACAGTGCAGGTGTTCTGCCAGTTAGTAAAAACATATATTTTCATTCCGGCATTCCTGGACACTGGTGTCATTGTTGTTTTTCAGTGCTGGCCTACTGAAGGATAATACAGGCCTGTGGCTTACGCTGGGTCAGCTTGTCTGAGTGTGGAAAGCTAAGCAGGGTCAAGCCTGGTTATTACTTGGATGGGAGACCCCTCCTCTAGTTACCTGTATTGAGCAGGGGGTTGGACTCGATAGCCTTGTAGGCTCCTTCCAACTCTATGATATATATATGAAATCTCCCTTATGTTTTATTGTACTGGGTTTATTTTGTGAACACCTTTCTCATCTTTCATGATGAAAGGCGGCCTATAAATAAATATGTACATGCATCAAATAATTCACCTACAGAATCTGAGCTCCTAAACTAGGGGTGGGGGACATGTGAGCTGCCAAATGTTGGATTGCAAGTCCCATCAGCTGCAGCCAGCATGGCCAATGGTCAGGGTGATTGGAGCTGTAATCCAAAAACATCTGTAGGGACACAGGTTCCCCAGCCGTGTCCTAAACTGTTCTCTCATCACAAGATCACACTCCCTCTATGGATACACGTGGTTTATATATAATGAAACGAGCAAATGTACCCGGCTTCACATAGGATGGAAGAGTCCTTTGCTTGAAGGCTTCACTGTACCAAATTAAGTTACAGAGCTGGCAGTGTTAGACGCACTGTGCCCACCCTGTCTGAGTGAAGCCACAGCTGCTGACACCCATAGGCACAGCAATCTCTGCCATGATGCATCCTTATATAGTCCCCTGAAGGAGGGGCCTACCCACTCCATTCTCCTTAGGGGGCTGCCCCACAGCAGTGGGAGGCAGCAGTCATTTAACTCTGTCCCTCGGACTCCTCCCCCCCCCCCCGGTTTCCAACTTGATCAACTACAAAACTATGTGCTGGTTAGGGATGTCTGCCACCTAATGGTTGAAGATGGTACTGCAGGCTTCAAACACACTGACACGTTTAAATTAATTAAAATTAATTAACAGATTTTTTTTTTAAAAAAAAGTTGAATGACCCTGAGATGCACACCTACCCTTTGTACGCCTGCCAAGTTTCAAGTGCTTAGGTTTCACCGTCTTGGAGCTATGACACAGACAGACAGACAGACAGACAGACAGATCCTCTTCTATTATTATAGATGTTATCAACCCCAAATCCCTTTCTCTCTTGAACCAGTTTCTTCTGGAAGTCTATCTTTTCATCATATTTCTGTTAACACTTGTGTCAGTTGGCATGAATACCTTTAAGCAGGGATGGGGACTCGGACTCGAGGACTTGACTCGTGAGTCGGACTGAGTCCCCCCTCTGACTCGACTCGGACTCGAGTCCCAATATTTTTAATGGGACTCGAAACTCGACTCGAGACCAAGGACTCTTCAACATCCCTGGGCTGTGCCAGAAGGAGTGGAGAGGAGTGTGATTGCCGGCGAAGAGCGCATGGAAGCGAGGTGTGCCGCTGCTCGGCCACTATGGACGGCTACCAGGAGTGCAGCCCCAACAGTGTGTCAAGATTTATTTTGATTGATGTGTTGCGTACTTGGGAGAGGCAGAAGAAGGACCTGAGATCACTCTGTGTGGCTGCTCTGAGTGTGAAGTAGCCTTATTTTGTTGGGAAAAAACCCCATTGATTTTAATAGGGACTCATGGAGTCAGCTTTGGGAGTGACTCGTGACTCGTGAGTCACCATTTTGGACCAAGGACTCGGACTCGAACTCGAGACTCGGGTCCAAAGACTCGTGACTCGACTCGTGACTCGAGACCAAGGACTCTTCAACATCCCTGCCTTTAAGGCATGCTTGTCTCTCACATGCTCTGTCATCCTTGTCTATCATCCTTTTCCTTGTATATACACATACACAGTCAACCCCATCACCATACTCTGCCTATACGCCATACCTTTCTCGGCGTGAACTCTCAGGCATTATGTTTTATTATTATTTTTAAGTACAATAAAACCTTGGGTTGCAAGTAACTTGGTCTGCAAGTGTTTTGCAAGACAAGCACATTTTTAAAATAAATTTTAACTTGATAAACAAGCGACGTCTTGCAATACAAGTACTGTAGTACGGTCAAGAAAAAATGAAGACTTTACGCTATCATTCTTTATTGCATCTTAAATTAAAAAATATATGTACAAATTTCTTATGGGGAATTTCGCTTTGATATACAAGTGCTTTGGATTACAAGCACGTTTCCGGAACGAATTATGCTTGCAATCCAAGGTATTACTGTATTGTGTTACTGTAACTAAGACTCCTTAGCCAGCCTGAAAATGCTGGTATTGAAGGGCAGGATAAAAATCCATCAAGCAAATTATAAATAAATAAATGTTTCTGCTTTATCAGCCCCAATCTCTCATGGGCATGAAACAGGCGCGAGTTTGCAGGCCTTTCCTCTGTTTCCGCCCGGGCACACCCAAGCAAAGTCACATTCCCCGGCAGAACCATTTCTCCTTGTTTATAACACGCTCTTCCTCTTGATGTGGGAGCTGTGTGACGAAAGATTACATTCTAGCCTTGACCCACTGTGTTATCCAAACATCTTGCTGATATTTCCACAGGGCCCTGAAGCCTCCTCACTTCTCCAAATATGTCTGGAAACTCTGCTTCCTGTTGATTGGCTGGCCAGGGCTGTACCTCACAGCATATGGGAGGAAAGAAAGCACAGGCCATTTCCAGAATGCAGGGAGCTTTTCCACTCCTGCAGCAAGCTGACATCCGGTCTGGGAGTGAACAAGAAACAGCAAACAAACAGCAGATGACTTCCCATTCCCTCAGAGATGACCCTTACTGTGAAACTGGGCCACACAACTGACATTCCCAAGAACAGATTAGTAACCCTAATGGGCAATGAAGACATTACTGTGGCGCAACCAATGTGTTATAATGCAGGCTGTGCAGAGTACCTGGAAAGTGGGAAGCGGGGGCGGGGGGGGACGACATTTCAAGCGGAGCATGAGCCTGAGTTTTCTTGTTTTCCTTTTCCCTCCCCATCCCTTTTCCCTTTCACATCATGTATTTTTAGTTTGTAAACCAGAGGGAAGCAACTGTCTTGCTTTTATTGATCTGTAAGATGCCACTGCCTTTTTATTTTTTTTATTTTTTTAATTTTATTTCTATACCGCCCCACAGCTGAAGCTCTCTGGGTGGTTCACAACAATCCATACAATAAAATCAAGATAAAACCAACAATAAAAACAACATTGTAATTTAATTTTTTTTTAAACCAAAGTTAAAAACATAGTTTAAAATATACAATACTAAAAGTTAATAAAACTAAGTCTACAGGTGACAATCATCCCCCCGTGCGACCCCCCCATGTGCCATTTTGAACAGTTAAAATATCAAATGCTTTGGCATAGAGGGAAATCTTAACCTGGCACTGAAAAGATAGTAAAGTTGGCACCAGGCAGGCCTCAGTGGGGAGCTAATTCCATAATTGGGGGGCTACCACTGAGAAGGCCCTCCTCCTTGTTGCCACCAACCGAGCCTCGCTGGGAGGTGGCAATTGGAGGAGGGCCCTAGATGTTGATCACAGTGTCCAGGTAGATTGCAGTTGGGAGAGGCGTTCCGTCAGGTATTGTGGTCCTAAGCTGTGTAGGGCTTTATAGGTTAGAACCAGCACCTTGAATTCGGTTCAGAAGCATATTGGCAGCCAGTGCAAATGGGCCAGAACTGGTGTAATATGTTCGGACCTTCTGGTCCCCGTAATAAATCTGGCAGCTGTATTTTGCACAAGCTGCAGCTTCTGAACAGTCTTCAATGGCAGCCCCACGTAGAGTGCATTGCAGTAATCTCGTTTAGAGATCACCAGAGCATAGATTACTGAGAGCAGGCAATCCTGTAGAACAAAAACATCTGGGGACCCAAGGTTGGAGAACACTGTGTTAGATGAAATGCCACAGCCACCAAAACCTCAGAAGGGTGCACTCTTCCCAGGAAGACCCACATGGCCGGCCACCACCATCCACATGCTTGGGTCCTATCCGCTGTCTCCCTGCCACGCAGGAGCTTCTCACACCTTGATGGGCTCCCAAAGGGCCCCAGAGATGCTTCCTCTTAAGCCTTCTGCTTCTTACTCTTTTCTTTCAGCTGCCATGGAAAAGCGGTTTGGAGTTTCTCTCTGGATATTTGTGCTGTTTGTGAATGTCACTGATGAGGGAGAGCACAAAAGAGTTGCTCATCAAACGACGGCACATTCTAGCTAATTCGGTTTCCCAGATGTATTACTGAATGTGGAAATGCATAAAAACGCTTCGGTGTCGTGTGTGGAAACACATGGCACAATCCTACGCAAGTTCAGACAGAAAAAAGGCCTACAACTCCCAGCATGCCCCAGCCAGCATAGATGGCTGGGGCATGTTGGGAGCTGTAGGCCTTTTTTCTGTTAAAACTTGCGTAGGACAACGTTGATGCAGCAGCGTTTGGTGCATTTATCCAGCCCCTTAGCACATAATAGCCCTTTAATCTCCAATGAAAGATGGGTGTGGTTGTTGCCATGATTTCACAGCCATTACTGAAATGTATCCTTATCCCTCCAGGCAGGGCCGGATTAAGAGCATTATGGGCCTGGTGCTGAGGATTTTGGTGGGCCTTTTTATGGAAATAAATAAAATGAAGACGCAATTTTATATTAAAACAAATTAAATATTTTAATTACCATTAAAGTGCCAAAACTCAAAAACTCCTGCAGCTCATCAGTAAGGGTCTCCCCAATTTCCCCCAAATTTATTTATTAAAAAAGAAAAAGCAGCCACAACAAAAAGCCAGGAAGCTTTGCTTGACCAAGAATAATTGTGTTGTTCTTGTTGCTTTGTTTCGTTTTCGTTTTTGTTTTTTTGTTAAACTAGCATTTGAACAATTGAGCTGCGAATCAGAAAGATCTTTTGCTCGAGGCTGGAGAGAGAGGTCCCTTCTAAATCTGAATATTACAGACCCTAGCAAGCCCCCATGTGCTTCAAAGAAATGTAGTAACAGTGATTGAAATGCAAAAACCTACCGAAATGCTAATTTGAGAACAACAGTTCTTGCTAGGTCTTGCCTCAAGCCTGTAATGCAGATGTGCTTAGAACACCTTTCTAATCTTGAAAAAATCATTAATTATGCTGAATGATAACGATCAGAGCTAACTCAAATCGTGCCGCGTGACCCTATATTGTGGGCCTATTGTCTGTTATGGGCCTGGAGAAGCCGCTCCAATCGCCCCTATGTTAATCCGGCCCTGCCTCCAGGAAGCCCTTGAGGGACCAATAGCAGGGATTTGAAATGGGGGTTGCCTTCTAACATCTCTATCCACTTCAGAGATAGTCTCCTTTCTTTGTTGTGACCTAGAGACTTTCACCACTGAAGAAACCTTCCAGTCTAATTCATATTTTTATTATTTATTTATTAACACACACACACACACACACACACACACTCAAAAAACCATAATTCTGACAACAAAAGAAACGTCTCTGATTTGGCTTGACTTGGCTCAGCTTGACTCTATAACCGCATTATAAGCTAAAAACTCTGACGGGGAATCTAGCGTAATGTCCAAGACAAGAGCCCAACTGATAAGGCCTGAGTGAGTAATGTTCAGCCACAGCGAGTTGGATCCTCCTTCAGGCCGTGAGCTGAAGCAATCTAATCTCCAAGGAGACAATGTGTTTCTGCGATAGCAGATAAACCCTTGCCCAGTCACCTGGGAGCACATGGAATCCAAAAGGACGTCGTCGGGCTCAATCTGCCAAGCTCTGCTGAAACCAAGGCCGTTGATGCAGCAGCGTTTGGTGCATTTATCCAGCCCCTTGGCACATAATAGGCAGAAGGGGAGGTGTCCCATCTGAGGCTCAGTCTGGAGATTCGTCCATATGCGCACCATGAGTTCTGGCTGCTAGAGAAAGTCTTTCACTCTTAGGTTCATAAGCAAGAAGAAGTACAAAGGGAAAGGTTACACCACAGCAATTTCCCTGGATTCGTGCGCAAGCTGCAAGACCCTTTCCCCGCAGGCGATGTTGCAAAACACCTTGGAATCTGGACAGCAGAACTGGACGATCCCTACTTACGGACACCACCAGGGCAGTGAACAATAAGGATAGCCACAACTGTACAAGAATGAAATGTACAATAAGACCAGTAAAACAATGTTCTTCTCGTAAGAAGGCAACCGAGCCACCCCTGGAGAATGCATTTATTTTTAACCCCCATGCAGGGGGTGGGAATTTGAGGAAGTAAATGTGGGGGGAGGGGGGTAATCCTCCCCTCCTGAGGCATGTTGGTCCTGATCCAAACTGAGGTTGCATGCACTTACCCTAGAGTAAAACAAATATAAGCCGTAGCTGCATGCCATGCCATTAACATAACCTGCAGTTTGACCCTGGGTCACTGTCTCTGAACTTAACCTTGCTCACATGGGTGTTTTGCAAGGTTAAAACAGCACTGCTGAGATCCTTAGAGGAAGGGCAAATACAAGCCTGACTGCTAAGTAGCATCGCCGGCTCTGTCTCTCCGTTGTGCGCTATTTTTCTAAAGAAGCAACACCTGGCAAGGTTGCTTTCTATCCTTTTCATTTAAACGAAAAACAAAACAAAACGCCAACCCAGGGCTGCCTTGCTTCCTTCACTTTAATTAATCTCACGGTAAGGTGCCTGATGCGTTGCTGGTCTCCTGTGCAGAGCTTCAATTTACAAAGAACAGTTGCCTTGCAAATAAGTGCAAATGCGCAGGATTATTCATCTTTCGTGTCAAGTTATCGGCAAAGATGAAAACTCATCAGTTCAGTATTCTTCCACTGGATGCCCCCCCCCTCTCCTTCCCGTCTCCTCTCACACAGTTCACAGAACTTTCTGCAACTTCAACCCCAACAGAGAATGCTTTTAATCCTAAATTAGAACTCTGGCAGATGAGCAGAAGCTTGACATGCCGCATCTGGTGTTGGGTTGTACTGCTGCAGTGGAGAGGGCATCCAATGTTTAGGTTGTTCATGTTTCAACCAAGCTCAATGCACATACAAAACTTGCACGCTCAGGATAAGACTAGCCGACAGTCTTTGCCCTGAAACGCTATTTTGTATGGGCCTGTGTCGCAGTGCCGACTCTGTTTTGTGCGGCCCTTGGGCAAGTGGGCCCCTTCCTTTCGTCCTGAATTTGCCCACTTGTTCTCCCTCCGCCAATCCTTACCCCTGCCCAGAGCAGGAGAAGGCAGAGAAGGAAAAGGCAGCGGCTACTCGTCCTGCTTGCTCGCATTGCTTGCCAGCGCTCCACCGCCAGGCTGGACGGAGCAGATGAGGACTCCAGTTGTCACCAATGGTGTGGGTGTTGGCAGGTGCCCAACAATGCTGACCCCTGATGACACCCCTGGCGTGCAGAAATTATTTTATCTGTTTGATCCCCTGCCTGTGATCCAAAATGGCACAGTTCCCAAATAGATGCCTCCCATGGGGCTTCTCCTGTTTCCACTCCGAGACTTAACATTATAGGAAATTCTCTGTGTTTCTTGCTAGCTCCATCGGAGTCATGGTACTCAATGCAGGAGGATGACTTGGCCTCTAGGTCTAATATATCTGTAGTGTTGAAGACAGTGAACCCATTCACTTTAAATGTTCTGGGGGTAATATAAAAAACCAACGTTGCAAGGGATATTAAAAAACATTTGACGTGCTTGTTGCCTGTTCCCAAAAGTCCTCTCTAGATATCTGTACAAGTGTGCACACATTCAGGGATGCAGCCATTAAGGGTACAATCTTATGTGAGTTTAGACAGAAAAAGGCCTACAACTCCCAGCATGCCCCAGTCAGCTATGCTTGACCCAATCTCTCTCTCTCTCTCTCTCTCTCACACACACACACACACACACACTTCTTCAAAAATGGGGGGAAAGTTATTAATCACAGAAGAATTAAAATATACAAAATATTAAAATATACAAAATGATTACTTTGGTGGAATTAGCTGGCTGGCATAAGGCACTTATACAAACTCTAAAATAGAATCTGTCAATTCATAGACTACAAAAAAAGACTGCAAACAAACACACAATTGTGAGGTGGAGAGTGTAAATAGCTATGCACTGGATTTGAATGGTGGGGAAATTAGCTTAAGAATACACTCAGTGGCCAAACTAAGGGCTAAGTGCAAGGATGACTAGGCCACAGACATGTGGGGATTATCCAGGTTGAACTGGGATCTAAGGACATTGCAGAGGTTGGGGTTAAGCAAATTGGGGACCTAATGCTACTGGTAGAGGGATAGAAAGAGAAAGGTTTGGGGATGAGCTTGCACAAATAGGAAGAAGAAAAAGATTTTACAGAGGTGTATCAAGGCTAATCCTGGTGCAAAATCACTGTGACAAAAGGGGGAAGCAGGACTGGGGTTACCCAAATCTGATTCACACACTCTCCAATTTCCAGTGCCTTGTGACAGTCCCTCCATGTCTCCCTTTAATCAATCTTCCTTGTGGACCATTAAGTTTATGCCGTGGGATTTGCTATAACAAAAGGACCTCACTGATTGGAGTCTCCGGTGTCAGAGTGCTAGAATGCGTGATTGGAGGACTGCCCCCCCCCCCAATAATCCCTTTCCTTGGATCTCGATAGGTCCATCCGGTAGCTGAAGCTGGGGCACATTGAAACCTCTGAGGTTTCAGCAAAGAAAAAGGGCTTCTTGGACGGGGCTGCAAGCAGGCTGCATATGTCCCAGTCAAAACAACAACAACAACCATTGCCCTGTCACAAAAAAAAAAAAAACCTTTTAAAAGGGACCCAGAATTTTGACAGCTAGCTGTCAAAACTACTTTTCCGAAGAAACAGATGGGGTGCACTTGTGCACTTTCCCGAGCACCTAAAGCTTCAGGAAAACTGCAAAATGTGCACCAACCTGAGGACTGTCAGGGCAACAACAACAACAAAAAGTGGAGGAGCTTGCCATGAAGGGGGTATAAATTACACCACCCCCTTTTCATAGAATCATAGAATCATAGAAAAGTAGAGTTGGAAGGGGCCTACAAGGCCATCGAGTCCAACCCCCTGCTCAATGCAGGAATCCAGGTCAAAGCATCTCTGACAGATGTCTGTCCAGCCGCACCTTGAATGCCTCCAGACTGGGAGAGCCCACGACCTCCCTAGGTAGTTGATTCCATTGTCTTATTGCTCTGACAGTCAGGAAATTTTTCCTGATGTTTAGGTGGAATCTAGGTTCCTGTAACTTGAGCCCATTATTCCGTGTCCTGCAAACTGGGATGAACGAGAAGAGATCTTTGCCCTCCTCTGTGTGACATCCCTTCAAATACTGGAAGAGTGCGATCATATCTCCCCTCAGTCTCCTCTTCTGAAGGCTAAACATGCCCAGTTCTTTCAGTCTCTCCTCATAGGGCCTTGTTTCCAGTCCCTTTATCATCCTTGTTGCCCTCCTCTGAACCCTCTCCAGTTTGTCTATGTCCTTGTTAAAGTGAGGTGCCCAGAACTGGACGCAGTACTCAAGATGAGGCCTAACCAGTGCCGAGTAAAGGGGAATTATCACTTCCCGCAATTTGGAAGCTATACTTCTATTAATACAGCCCAAAATTGCATTTGCCTTCTTTGCAGCCACGTCGCATTGCTGGCTCATATTCAGTTTGTGATCTACCACAATTCCAAGATCCTTCTCACTTGTAGTATTGTTGAGCCAAGTGTCCCCCATTCTGTAACTCTGCATTTGATTTCCTCTCCCTAGGTGCAGCACTTGGCATTTATCCCTGTTAAATTTCATTCTGTTGTTTTCGGCCCAGCGCTCCAGCCTATCGAGGTCACTTTGAATTTTGTTTCTGAGCAAAGATCACTTGCACCTTTGCTTTCTCTTGACAGCTTGCTTTTTGACAGCTGCCAAGAGAAAGAGAAAGGAAAAAGAACCTATTTGGAGCCTCTTTGGGGGCAATGACCAGGGTTGGTACCTGCTGGCTGCTGCACTTTGACAGCAGGTACCCACAAGATACTGCCCCAGCTGAGACGTCAAATTCCTGCAAAAGCCGCTAGCCGATTCCCAGTACCCACAATGGGGTCAAACAAGCCACCCTGCGGGAATTGGTCTGGGTTCACACGACACAACAAACCATTGTGGGTAACAACCAATAATGGGTTGTCATGTCATGTGAACTCAGGGACTTGGTTTGCATGACACAGCAACCCATTGTGGGTAACTAGCCATGGTGGGTTGCTGTGTTGTTCAAACCCAGACCACTTCCCTCAGGGTGGCTTGTTTGGGGGCAACAAGCCACCCTGACAACCCATGGTTTGTTCTAGGGGTTGTTCAACCCACGATGGGTTGCTGTGTCACCCGAACCCAGCAGAGCAATTTCATCATAGGTTACGGGGTTTGGCTAGTGAGCCACTCGGCAAGAGCAGCCAACCCCCCCTTGCTGCTCTTAGTGATCTCGCTGGTGCTGCCACTGTGTCCACCGATGCCCACGTAGCACTTTGGGAAAATATAAGCAGATTTCAAGGCTGGGAAGTAAATGGAGCGGAAATTTGCATTATATTTCCCTTCCATTTACTTCCCAGCCATGAAATCTGCTTATATTTCTCTGTAAAAAAAAAAAAAAAAAAAAAAAGGCACACACATTTCCCAGAGAGTTAAAAACAAAACCCCAAAAAAATCCTTAGAGGTGGCAGAATGGGATGGATCAAATGGGGTGCCCCCCATTCACTTTGTCCCATTCAGTTGCCTTCTCAGGTTTTTTTGACAGCTGTCATGGAACTGCAGTAACGTGTCCAAAAAGAAGCTGCGAAAAGAGGGTGGCCTTAGGATCTCCTGTTTCTGGACTAGCTGGATACTGGGGAAGTGTCAAAAAGGTGGAGGGCACTGAGAACTGTCAGTTGAACACTAGAAATCAAGATGATTACATACATTGCTAATGGGAAGATCTTAAGCCCACCAACTTTTGTTGCACCTACTCTGCTGCTTTTTTCCCTTTGCCAGTGCTTTCCAATTGACAGCTAGGCAACTGATAGCTGTCAACTGTTTGCACTTTAGCCTATATGCAGCCTCGCCTCCTCAATCTGTAAACATTTGATAGCTGAAACTGACAAGGGCATTGACCAGGCAAGACTACATATACAGTAATACCTTAGATTGCAAGTACTGTAACTTGGTTTGAGAGCGTTTTGCAAGACAAACAAATTTTTAAATATTTATTTAATATATTTTTTTACTTGATATACAAGCGACGTCTTGCAATACAAGTACTGTAGTACGGCTTAAATTAAAAATCTCTGTATAATTTTTTTTGGGGGGATTTCGTTTTGATATAAGAGTGTTTTGGATTACAAGCACGTTTCCGGAACGAATTATGCTCTCAATCCAAGGCATGACTGTATTGGAAAGCCATAGGAGCACATTTGCAAAACTGCGAAAGACCAACCCAAAAAAGAAAAAGAAATTTGCTCACATTTCTGGGACCAAAAAACAAACAAACAAACAAACAAACAAAAAAACCCACAACTCCAATTGTGCCTTTCTGGAGCTCCAAAAAACCCCTGTGGTGGGTCACAATCGGAGCAGGGTGGGGGAGACAAGATGGGTTGTGCCACCTACAGGCCTGTGGCTTACGCTGCCTCAGCTTGTCTGAGTGTGGAAAGCTAAGCCGGGTCAGGCCTGGTTGTTACTTGGATGGGAGACCCCTCCTCTAGTTTCCTGCATTGAGCAGGGGGTTGGACTCGATAGCCTTGTAGGCTCCTTACAACTCTATGATCTATGAAATCTATGAAATCTACGAGGGACCCTGGAATAGTGGCTGGAGCTGGAGGATTGAAGAGGAAGGCGCAGGAAAACAAGCCACAGTGAGCCCAATCGTCTGTGGGGTGCACACTGCATAACTTATTTGCCGGGTGGATTGTCGTGTTGTGCAAACTTGCCCAGTGTCTCTATGATGCATGCACATCTGCAATCTAATTATTGTTCAACTACTCCAGGGGCATTTGATTAAGTGCTGTTTGATTTGAGTGGTTTTGTTCAATTTAGTCTTGTATTACGTGACTCAGTATTTTTTTTGCTTCTGGACAGACCACTTGGCTTGGCTAATTGTCCCATCATGACTCTAAGTCCCAAACCTGCTTCATTATTTTTGAGCTGAGCCTCTTAGATTGAACTCACCAAAGGTTGCCAGATACCATGGCGGCTGGCTGTGCCTATTCTATGCCAAGCAGCTTGCCAACACGACGCACTTATCAATGCCAAACGTGGTTATAGCCTTTGGCCTTAGCAACAGCATGTAAAAGACTCCCCCTGGAATTATCCTGCAGATAAAACAGGCACATTACAAAAAGTTGGCACATTAATATATTGATCTGTATTTAAGGAGCTCATTGTGGATAGTACACATAATGATGATATGTCCTTTTTTAATCTTTTAACAATGCTATGAGGTACGTGGTGCAGAGAGTGACTTTTACAGATTACTTTTTATGACTCCATTTTGGTAGAATCAGGGCCGGCGCTACCACTAGGCCAACTAGGCTGTTGCCTAGGGCGCGTAGCGGAAGAGGGCGCAGAACGCTGCACTCCTCTTTGCTGCCGGCGCGCTCCTGCCCTGCCCGCCCGCCCGCCTCACCGAGAAAGCCAGGTCAGTGCGGGGGATTGCGCACTGACCTGCGCAATCGGAGTAGTGGTGGGGCCGAGCCTGGGCGCCTCCCCCCCACCTTGCCTCGCCTCTGCGCCGCCTCCCCCCCACCTCGCCTCGCCTCCGCGCCACCTCCCCCCCCCGACACCTACCTTCTCCGCGCTGTTTCCGGAGCCCCGCCCGCGCTCTGTTTTGGCGGGAGGAACCAGGGCAACAGGGCTTAAACAGCTGGTTTTGGCTGGTTTCCCCCGGCCAAAAACAGAGCGCGGGGGTCCCTTTTCGGAGGAGGCGTGGGAAGGTAGGTGGGGGGCGGCAGCGGCAGCGTGCGGGGGGGGGTCCGGTGGCGGCGGCGGCGGCGGCGGCGGGAGGTTGCAGAGCAGGGCTGCTTTCTGGAGGCCCCCCCCACGGCACGAGGGGGGGCGCTAAATATAATTTAGCCTAGGGTGCCAAACTGCCCTGCACCGGTCCTGGGTAGAATATGCATATGTGTAATAATTGTAGATAGGAGCCTGATGTGGAAACAAATTATAATACTTATCCCACATCTCCTCAATTTATCTGTCTAAAGAATCCACAATATATTATTCTGGAATGTGTCATAGGCCAGTGTCTAGTCTAGCTAAGGCAATATGTTTGTGTTTTTAAACTCAGTCCCAACCGTGGGTGATGGTTAATGTAGAGTTACAGAAGTAAGTTTAAAATGTTTCACACACTAATCTATACTGCAGGGCTTTTCTACCACCACATTAACACATATTTCATCCCAGGTGTAGGATACTTGAAAGCACAAAGAGGCATACCTGGAACTGGCAAGAAGTCAGTTTTATAAAGTCCTTGCAAAGCTCAACTGTCAGCTCCTAAAGATGTAGATCCTAACAAGAACACTCTTAAGAAGGTGGAGGCCAGGTACACTGAGTTCCCAAGCCACATCTCAAGGACATTTTTCTTTAAGGAAAAGAGAAAGAAACGTAACATCAAGCATATAAGAAAATAAACACAAAACAGTATGCTGGCTGAGGGCTATCACAGATCATATATGCGCTAAATAACAGGGTCCAGAACTTATTTAGTGATCAAGAGTATGTAAACAATTTTGGACAGGTTAACTAAACTCTATGCCAGACTGCAAATCAGCTTTCTGTGGGTCATACTACATGAGGCATTTATTGTGCGCTCGTAGTCCCTCACTCATGGAAGTTTGCAGGTCCTTTATATGACGTGTCTGTCAAGGTTCCGCTACTGCAGGGACCCCTTGACCTGCCTTTGGAAGATCTCTGCCTCTTCTCAAAGCCCCTCCCGTCCCAGGAGATCAAATCCTTTGCCTGCTTCCAGTAGCATGGGTGTAGGCTTTAGACGTGGTGAATAAGTCACTCCAAACTCTCAGGGTACATAATAACACTTTACTTATTATATTAGGGTAATTACTTAATAGAGTGGTTATAATTCAAAAGCAAGTATGATAAAATTAAACAAACAAATAATACAAGGTTCTCTAGCCTAACTTCAGACTACCTCTCTCCTCTGCAGTCAGTCTGTTTCTGCAGTCTGGCTCTCTCTCTCTGGTAGTCTTTCTCTGCTGTTTCTCTGCTTCTGCTTCTAGCCCTCTCTCAGCACTAACTGCTAGCTGACCACACCCCACATATATAGCCTTCCCAGGAATGGAAGGTTATAATCATGTGACCTTGAATAGGAGATCTGATTCTTAACTTCTATTGGGTAACTTAAAACTCTCAAACTCCCCCTCCCATCCAAGTGTTTGGGCCTTCAGGCTTCAACTACTTGAGGGAAGTGTTTGGGCCTTCAGGCTTCAACAAACTCAAGCCTGAGTAGGCCTCAATCCTTTACAGTGTCATCCTCCAGGACCTCTCCTGTGTTTCCCAGTCATTTTCGTGGCTTTTTTTTTTTACAGCGAGGAAAGTGCCGTATTATCTGGGATGCCGCCATTATTTGCTATGAGAAGCCTCGTGTATATTTGCATTTTGCAATTTCACTCTATACCACAGCACCACCTTGTGGTTGTGTAATGGAACATATAGGAACATACAGAAAGGCAGAGAAGGAAAACCCCAGGGGAAAATGCCTCGTATAAAGGATGCATTCTTCCTCCCACAAAGAAAACGGAAGAAGAAGCCTCGGCAAAATGACGGGTTAAACATCTCATGTAGAGAAGCCCTAAATGTGATGGCAGCAAGCCACATTTGTTCAGTCATGCCTTTCCCTTGTTCACATATAAAGCGCAGGGCTGGGGGGGGCTGATTTTAACATCAACAGGGCCATGTGGGTGAAGACTAGCAATGAAGTATCGCCCCACTACAGAAGGGACCGTAGTCCAGTGGTGGAGCACCTGCCTTAGGTGCAGGAGGTCCCAGGTTCTATCACTGGCATCTCCAGGTAGGGCTGGAAAAACTCCTGCCTAGAGAGCTGCTGTCAGTCAATGTGAACACTACTGGGCTAGATGGACCAATGGTCCGACTCAGTATAAGGCAGCTTCCCAAGTTCCATATCTTCCTGTGGTCAGTCACCCAAAATCCTTTCCCCACCAAACCAGAAGTGATGTAGGCCCCCTTTCAGCACTCCTCTGTGTGTCCCTTTCAGTGTTAAAATCACAGAGAGCGAGTGAGAAAGAGAACTTGTTTTAGATGGGTGTGAATGGGGTAAAACATTATTCAACCAACGTGATGGCAGCCATTGTGTCTAGTTTGACCCTGTGTCGCTGGCATGGATATACTCCAGTTGCCAAAAGTTCTGCAGCAGGGGAGAAAACAAAGGAGAGCTAGAACAGCTAGGCATTTTGTGGATACCGCTTCCTGGGATTTGGGCAAAACGCATGTGATTCAGAACCAATACCTGCTGGGGATCCAGAAAAAGGATATAGGTGTGCTGAATCCACAACCGTCACCATTGGTCCTCGTCCTGCCAGAAAACACAGAACAAAGGTGAACAATAATCAAAGGTCAGGGATGAATGACTTCCCATACAAAGCAATAATAACAGTCTCTGAAAAATGAACTTCTAGCTTCAGAAAGTGTTGGTTTAACAATGGCTTCCCCATCCAAGACGCATACAAGTGGCAAGTTGGAAATCATACATTCAGGATTTCCATACATTGAATGAACATATGTGAATGAGCCAATGTAGTATATTATTTATTTATTTATTTATTATATTTATGAATTGCCCATCTGGCCAGACATCCGGCCATTCTGAGCGATGTACAATCCAATAAAATACAGGGGGGGGGGAGGAACACACACACACACACACACACACAGTATAAAACACAATTTAAAACAGTACAGAACTTAAAAATCCTAACCCACTCCATATTCCCGCCTAAGTATAGTGGTTAGAAGTGTTGGACTGGGACCTGGGAGATCCGGGTTCTAGTCCCCGCTCGGCCATGAAGCTCACTGGGGTGACTTTGGGCCAGTCACTGACTCTCAGCCTGACCTACCTCACAGGGTTGTTGTGAGGATAAAATAGAGGAGTGGAGGAGAAAGGATTATGTAAGCCGCCTAGGGTTCCTTGCAGGAAAAAATGTGGGAAATAAATAAATAAATAAATAAAATAAATCAGTGCAACCCACTCTACATGCTGCCCAGCTATACATATCATGATGCTCAGCTAACGTTCATACCGCTCTCACCTCAATGTGTCCAGAGTAAAAAGAGCATACTGTACATGTCAGTCACATCTTTGCCATGTGTTTTTGGTAAGTACGTTTTTTTTGTACCCAGTCGCTACTTTAAGCCTTGTAACTAGAGGCAAACTCTATTCATAGTGTGGTATTCTGGGAAACAGAGAGACTGATTTGGTGGCAGCGGCAGGCATGTTTCACATTCATCTTACATTTTCAGCTTTGCCATAGTCCCACTTCCTCCATCTGTGGCATCCCTGTCTGCTGAAGTGCCAGAACAAACCGATTTTCCCTGAGTTGTTTTCTCATGTCTTTTTTTTTTTTTTTTTTTGGGCAGTGACTCACTTCCTTCCTCGTTGCTTTTCATTCTTTGGTGAATTTTAAAATAACTCCCATCACAGACCTCCTATCCAAATGTTTGGCAGATTACCTACTGCCCGACATGCTTTTGTTTGTTTCTGTTACAACCCGTGAAGAGGCTGAGTAACTACTCAAAGGGTACTTAAAAGATGGGACCAGAATATAGAGACAGTTCTCCCCACCTGGACCTCCAGCGTTCTAAAGCTAACCCAGGCTGCTGAGCATTCCTGTTAGCTTCCGTTTATTGTTGGCTTTGTTTGAGTTTGTTGTGATGCTGCCCCCGGATGTTTGAGTTTAAGAACAAAAAAATAACACCTGGAAAGCCTGGAAAATTCAGACAACACACACATTCTTATAGTGTACGTGCACCCCTAATATCACATCACAGCTAGTAGAGGGTCTAAACTTTCAGAGCTATTGTAAGCACTTTATTTTAAAAATTAGAATATGGGGGTTCAGGCACGTCTAGAAGCTACGGTGCCGGCTCCAGGTTTTGGAGGGCCCTTGTTGGGCAAGACACCCTCAATGGGCCCCCTCCCTCAGTTGGGTCTATCTTCTCATCGCCTTTGTCACCAGCTGCTATAGTTCCTCATCCTCTTTCTCAACATTGCTCCCACTTGCTTGCTTGATAGGCAGAGAGCCAGGGAGCAAACAACTTTCTGTCACCTACTTTCTGTCCCTCCTTTTCACCACCACCGTTGTCTGGGCCAGAGTGAACAAGCAGGTTGCAAGGATTGAGAGGAGCATGTCCAGGGGACTCCTGTTAGTGGACCCCTGCTGGTATGTGGGCCTTCAGCAGATGCCCAACTATGCCTACCTTTGATACTGGCCCTGAGAAGCTATATTCTCTCCAGGGATGTTGAAGAGTCCTTGGTCTCGAGTCACGAGTCGAGTCACGAGTCTTTGGACCCGAGTCTCGAGTCCGAGTCCTTGGTCCAAAATGGTGACTCACGAGTCACGAGTCACTCCCAAAGCTGACTCCACGAGTCCCTATTAACATCAATGGGGGGGTTTCCCTACAAAATAAGGCTATTTCAGATGTGTGGCTTAAATAAATTCTAGGCACAAGTGTGCCTTTTTTATTTCAAAACTCTGCAACTGATTTTGGCAAGAACAGACCAGGCAGACAAACCCAAAATAACCAGACAGGCAGAGGAGGCAGGGAATCCCAAAGCAGGCAGGCAGAGGCCTTTGTCTTGGACAATTCAAACTGTGGAACTGGTTAAGAAGAGACCAGGTAGGCAGAGGAGGCAGGGAACCCCAAACAGGCAGGCAGAGGCCTCTGTCTTGGACAATTCAAACTGTGGAACTGGTTAAGAAGAGACCAGGCAGGCAGAGGAGGCAGGGAACCCCAAACAGGCAGGCAGAGGCAACCAAACCCAAAATGTCTAAAAGGTTGCATTTTAGGAAAATGATTTTAAAAAATAAACTTGCTGTACTTCCTAAAACCTATCCATGTTGCATTTGAGGAACACGAGTCCTTGGTCTCGAGTCCCGAGTCGAGTCTCGAGTCCCATTAAAAATATTGGGACTCGAGTCTGACTCGAGTCAGAGGGGGGACTCAGTCCGACTCACGAGTCGAGTCCTCGAGTCCGAGTCCCCATCCCTGATTCTCTCTGCCATGGGATCCCTGACCTCCATCACAGGGAGTCAAGCAAGCTATGTGATTGATTCTGAGAGGTGGAGGTGGATCACCCTGCACATGCTCAGAAGCAGTCTTCTTCATTCAGACCTCAACTGCAAGGGCAATAATCACAGCTAACAGGAAGTAAAGGGTTTTGTTTTTTTTCCTGATGAAGGTTTTATTGCGCCATTGCCCTGCCTGATTCACTGGGTTTTGCCAGGGGGAGGGGCAGAGTTTTCCCTACAGCTTCTTCCATCTTTTTGCTTACCAAAAAATATCTGTTAAGGAGAAAAAGATGGAATAGCTGCACAATGCCTTTTGATTACTTGGGCTCGGAGCCCTCTGTCTGGAATAGGGCCGGCCCTACCATTAGGCAGAGTGAGGCAGTCACCTCAGGCGGCAGATACTGGGAGGTGGCAGCAAAGTGTTGGAGGGGAGACTTGTGTGCCGTGCAGCCTGCCCTGCATCCCCTTAAGCCATCCCGCTGCATTCAGGTGGGCAGGAGGATGCTGTCCCATTGCCAGTGTCAAAGAAAGATACAACTGCCAGTCCGGTCAGCTTTTGTACGTCATGGAATGGGAGCAGGACCGGTGCAAGGCAGTTTGGTGCCCTAGGCAAGATCAGATATTTAGCGCCCCCCTTCCCACTTGAGAGCGCTGTATTTTTTTCCCCAAGGTGTTTCTGGCGCCCCCTTTAGCCCTGCGCCCTAGGCAGCTGCCTAGTTGGCCTAATGGTAGCACCGGCCCTGAATGGGAGGGGGGCGCCGTCTTGTCCTTTGCCTCCAGCAGCAAAATGTCTTGAGCTCATCCTGCAGGGGTGGCCCAATACATTTTGCTGCCTGAGTGTATCAGCACTGACAATGGAACAGCATCCACCACTGCACCTGAAGGCAGCAGACTAGCTTAGGGGGTGCAGCAGGGCAGGCTGCATGGGTCATAGCTCTCTCCTCCAAGGCCTTGCTGCCACCTCCTAGCATCTACTGCCTGAGGCGAGACTGCCTCACTCTGCCTAATGGCAGGGCCAGCCCTGTCGCCCTGGTCTGGAAGCGCCCCAAGACTCAAGTTCCAGGCCCAGGAACAGCTTTCAAGGTAGATTCAATTCATTCGCATGAGAGTCCTGGTTCAATTTAGATTCTGAAGCTGTCTCTTTTAGGGCATGTAATGGCCTAAATGTATGTGATGGTAGCACACACAATGTCCCCTTGTCCTCGTCCTCCTCCTTCTTCTGCTTTTGGAATGGCAATACAGTGGGGGGTTGGAAGACATAAGCACCAACTCTCCTATATACCAGGCACAGCCCCTATTTTCTGCTACATGTCCCTGGCTATAGTGTCCCTACTTTGTCCCTGTTTCTGCCTTTTGAGGATGCCTTGTTAAGAGTTTTGCTGTGAGTTTAGACTTTTGTCACATTCAGCTCCTTTCCCAGAGCCTCTAGAGGTTAAATCTTGGAGTGGGGAGCAGATGTGTCATCTCTGGTGTCAACGAAGGCACATGGATAGTAAGGCACCATGCAGTGTGCCATCTCCCAATCCCCACCTTTCCTAAATATACACAGTGGCTCAAAATAGCTGCTGTCGTTGCTAGGAAAAGAGCCACCATCCAAATATGGGGCAGCACAGCTGGGTGAAGCGTCTCAAGCAGGGATGTTGAAGAGTCCTTGGTCTCGAGTCCCGAGTCGAGTCCCGAGTCTTTGGACCCGAGTCTCGAGTCCGAGTCCTTGGTCCAAAATGGTGACTCATGAGTCACGAGTCACGAGTCACTCCCAAAGCTGACTCCACGAGTCCCTATTAAAATCAATGGGGTTTCCCCCCAACAAAATAAGGCTACTTCACATGTGTGGCTTAAATAATTTATAGGCACAAGTGTGCCTTTTTATTTCAAAACTCTGCAACTGATTTTGGCAAGAACAGACCAGGCAGACAAACCCAAAATAACCAGGCAGGCAGAGGAGGCAGGGAACCCCAAACAGGCAGGCAGAGGCAGCCAAACCCAAAATGCCTGACCCTAACCCTAACCCCCCACAACAACACATCAATCAAAATAAATCTCAACACATCGCTGGGGCTGCGCTCCTGGTAGCTGTCCATAGTGGCCGAGCAGCGGCGCGCCTCGCTTCCATGCGCTCTTCACCGGTGATCGCGCTCCTTCTGGCACAGCCAGAAGACTCGTCAACAGCCCAGGGATGTTGACGAGTCCTTGGTCTCGAGTCCCGAGTCGAGTCTCGAGTCCCATTAAAAATATTGGGACTCGAGTCCGAGTCGAGTCAGAGGGGGGACTCAGTCCGACTCACGAGTCGAGTCCTCGAGTCTGAGTCCCCATCCCTGGTCTCAAGGAGTCAGGTACTGAGGTGAGCTGGCCAATGCTGGGAGGGCTATTCGCGCTCCACAAAGGTGATGCTCCCGCTCCAGTTCTTCTCACGCACTCGGAAGGCCTCCAGATGTGGGGGTGGGCATTGCTGTAGAGAATAGAGGCCAGAGTGGAGCTTGCTTGTGCCTTGGAGGGGCTGGAGTTCACTGGCACTCAACAGAGGACGCGTGAAACGTTGCTTCCGCTGACCTGGGGAGCAGCAAGGCTCACCTGAACCCTAGTGGGGTGCAGGGCTACATGGCAACAACGCACTGCCATTTCCTTCGCGACGTAGGACATCAGAACATGGGAAGTTGCCTTATAGCAAGTCAGACCCTTGGTCCACCTAGCCCAGTATTGTCAGCACTGACTGGCAGCAGCTCCCCAGGTTTTCAGGCAGGCGCTTTCAAAGCCCTACCTGGAGATGCTGGGGATCAGGGCCGGTGCTACCATTAGGCCAACTAGGCGGCTGCCTAGGGCGCCGGGCTAAAAGGGGTGCCAGGAGCATAGGGCTGGAGGGAGGGAGGGCTCAAGTGGGAAGGGGGGGGCGCTAAATATCTGATCTTGCCTAGGGCACCAAACTGCCTTGCACCGGCCCTGCTGGGGATTGAACCTGGGATTTCCTGCATGCAAAGCAGGTGTTCTACCACTGAGCTCGGCCTCACCCATGGGCGCTCCACAATGCTGAGTTCGGCCTCACCTATTCGCCATCTCCCTTTGTGGAGCGCGAATAGCCCTCCCAGCATTGGCCAGCTCGCCTCAGTACCTGACTCCTCGAGACGCTTCACCCAGCTGTGCTGCCCCATATTTGGATGGTGGCTCTTTTCCTAGCAACGACAGCAGCTATTTTGAGCCACTGTGTATATTTAGGAAAGGTGGGAATTGGGAGGATGGCACACTGCATGGTGCCTTACTATCCATGTGCCTTCGTTGACACCAGAGATGACACATCTGCTCCCCACTCCAAGATTTAACCTCTAGAGGCTCTGGGAAAGGAGCTGAATGTGACAAAAGTCTAAACTCACAGCAAAACTCTTAACAAGGCATCCTCAAAAGGCAGAAACCATGGGGTTTCTGCTCCTCCCCTTGCCACAATCACATTGTACCTGTTTCTTTATTTAGAATATTTGTGGACCAACTCTCCACTAAATGAGTGCTCAAGGTGACATTCAATAAAAATATAAAAATACAAAGAATAAAATATATGCAAATACAAAATCTAAAGCATATTTTAAAACTGGGGATTAATGATTAAAAAAACAGAGCGGCATTAACTATGAAAAGCTCAGCAGAACAATATCATCTGCAGCAGCCGTCTAACGGACACCAAGGAGAAGGCTAGCCGAAATTCCCCAGGCAGGGAGTTCCACAATGGGAGTCCGGCTATAGGAACGGTTTCTGGCAAGCTTCTGAATCTGTGAAAGAAAGAAAGAAAGAAGGCTCCATGTTGTGCAATACATCCAGAGTAACTTGCACATTATACCAGGAACATAAGAAGAGTCCTGCTGGATCAGACCAAGGGTCCATCTAGTCCAGCATTCTGTTCACACAGTGGCCAACCAGCTGCCCATGGGATCCCACAAGCAAGACATGAGTGCAACAGCACCCTCCCGCCCATTATCCCCAGCATCTTGTGCACATAGGCATACTGCCTCTGATCCTGGAAAGTCACACTATATTGTGAGGGGAAACAGATCTTGTGTGCTGGGCCCTAAGAGGCCTCTAGCACAAACAATCCCATCCTACGTTTACTTGGAAGTAAATTAAATTGATTTCAGTGAGACTTTTCCTAGGAAGTGCATTTCTAGCCGGAAGGAAGCCCCATGGAGTTCAATGGGACTTACTCCCAGGTGAGTGTGTACAGGAGAGCAGCCTTAGGGAGTAAGCACCATGGAACACTCTGGGACTTGGTTTTGAGTTACAGGATTGTGTTCCTAAAGCAAAAGGTGGATGGCTGTCTTATTCACCTTGACTTACAATCTGTTACTGCAAGCTTTTTCTCCTGGCTCCATTAACGCTACCCGTCGGCTCTAATGCACTTTATCAGGCAAATGTATCACATCAGTCTTCCCAGATAATGCCTCTTATCTCCCGGTTGTCTTTTGTTCTACATATACCTTTCTTTCTTCCCATCTTTCTGCCATTCTCGGCTGGAATGAGATGTCTGGGAAATACTCCAGTTTGTTTTCATCTGATGTGAGCTGATCTCTGTTCAGTCCCCTCTGGCTTTAGGTCACCTTAAAAAAAAAAAAAAATTAAACCAATCCTTTCTCTCTTCTGGATTTGTAAGGTATCTAAATCCAGGATTCAATCGCTGCGGTAGCCTTTTCCAACCTGGTGCCCTCCAAATGTTTTGCACACCATCTCCCATCATTCCTTACCACTTGGGTCGATGTGTGTTGTAGTCGAAAAGATCTGGACGGCAACGCGTTGGGGAAGGCTGTTCTATGGCTACTTTGTGTGTTTTTTAATGTCAGGGATGCTGTAGCAACTCATAGATATTGTTTCATTCCATTGTTTTTTATACTGATTGCATATATAAAAATGGTAATTATAATGTGTCCACAGTAGAGGGCAAGTAGAAAATTAATCCTATGAAGAGCAAAAGAGCAGAACATGCTTTTATGGTGATGAGTGCAGAAGATATTAACCAGCATGTAGTATTGCATTGATCATTTCCTATATAGCAACTTTCCTTGAATAAATCCTTGGTGCTGGATTTGGATTTTGTGGAGAAAGCCTGACACGAGTATACACGCACACGCACACACCAGTCTCCTTCCAAGGGGGAGGGGGGCGAGGAAGGGAGATTGGGTTACAGGGAAGCAGCCAGACGGACCCGGCATCCCAACAATGGAGAGTCTCGGTTGGAATCCACAAAACCCAGGAAAGGACCATCAAGACCATCAAACTAACAGGGCAGTCTCAAAGAGCTGTAAAGTACCCAACACTGTCACCTTCTTCCCGGGCAGGAATAAGCCCACCTGACACGAAGGGGCAGGCATAGCCCCACCTGACCCTTGAGGGCGGGGAGAGCGGGAAACCCAGGGGTAGAAAACCCCTCTCGCCTCCTTTTGTTGGTTGTTGGGAACACGGGGTGCTTTTGATCAAGATCCATCCTCCAGCAGCGGCTGGAGTAAGCTGTTCTCCTCCCCGGATCGGACAGACCCGGAGCCAGGCTGAAATTGACTAGCGTGAAGTCTTTAGTCTAAGGTAACTGACTAATCCCAATGCGCTAGCCTGGGAGCCTGTTCATTGATAAACTTGGGGGTCACGTCAGGTCATATTGACGTTGTAGTATTCCTAGAAAGCTGTAAGTTCCGCTCCATATATTGTGTAAATAAATAAAGCCTTATTTAGTCATTCAAAGGGCTCTAGTTTCCTCTTGTGTGTGCAAACCTCCTAGTCGGTTCCACTTGCTTGTACGGGCTGTAACTCAGTGCCGGTTAACCCGTTAAGCGCCGAACTCACGCATAGGACCCGGGTGCTGGTCCTTCACAGATTTAGACCACATTCACAATCTTTACTTAACCACGAAGCTGTTTTTGAGTGTCTGTGTGTGCCTGGCCGCACTAGGCCTAACCCCTTACCAGGCACTTCACATGCACACGCCCCCACTTTCCACACTTCACACGCATGACACACTGCCCCGCGCCCGCCCCTTTCCCTGTCCTGTTGGACTTTGCAGCTACAAAGTTCCTCAGCCCGCTATTAGCCATCTTCTTTCAGGAAAAGGGAGGCCAGCCCTACCATTAGGCAAGGTAACGCAGCCACCTCGGGCAGCAGGTGCTGAGCGCAGAGAGAGGTGCCGAGGTGCTATGCTGGCTGGGGCATGCTGGGAGTTGTAGGCCAAAAACAGAGGACAGACGGCCATTCGATGGCCGGTCCTGTTGGTTTCTGAACATGGGACAGCCATGTTGCCCCTCCACCTCAGTCAGCAAAGTGTGTCGGGCTGGCCCTGGGAAGGTTCCATCTGGAAAGAGTATACATTGCAATACTATGCACACTTACTTAAGAGTTAAATCATGGGAACTGTAAATCCTCATCACTCTATGACTACATCATAGATTTCCCCCAAACCATAAAGGTCAAGACCTCTACAGCATTCTTGATTTTACTGAGAGAACCTAAAGCAACAAAACAAGAAACTGAAGGTATGTTTTGGGAGTGCAAAAAAGGCATCACAAACAGGTGCAAAATACACTGACTTTGAAGCAAAATGTTAAACTGCTGCATCTCAAGCATTTTTATTGGACCCCACCCTCACCGCCAAAATGGCCCACTTATAGCACTTACTGGGTAGATTCTATATCCCAGATTTCATACAGTTGGGATAAATCATTTTGATTTTATAACAAAATGAATTTTCAGCAGTTAAGATGGTAGAGCACGGTTTGAGCCACCCACCTTGACTATACAGCCACTTCCACATCTGATTAACGATGATGATGGTAATACTAATAAAGCAGACCTGCATCATATTACAAGGCGAGCACAGGGTTCCTAGCTCCATTTTTCCTGGGTAATGATAGTGCAGGAGGATGAGCAATTGCAGAGCAGAGTTGCCGCCGGGTAGGAGGATTTTAAAAAACTTGTCTCCCACCCACCAATCATTCCCTCCAACCACTTCCCTTTTCTCTGCCCGCCACCCCAAGCCTGAGTGGGGAGAAAACTGCTTTAGCGAAGGTTTGCAGGGAAGAATCAGTGGGTGAGGGTTATGTTGATTCTCCCAAGTAAATCCATCCCGCCCTGTATTTGCATTACCTGATAAACACACGTTTGGGAATCACATTGTACTGGTGTAATGTGTAGTTTTATCAAAAGAGAATTGAGCAAGTGGAATACTCCTGTCCTGAGCATTCACAAATCAAATGAATGAAGCAGTGGAAGCTCATGCCCAAATCAATCAGTAATATAATAATAATAATAAATTTTATTTCTTACCCGCCTCTCCGTCTAGATCGAGGCGGGGAACAACAAAAATATAAAATACACAATACATACTATTAAAACATCTTAAAACATATTAAAAACATCATAAACAACATCATTAAAACATCATTAAAATATCGTAAAAACATCTTAAAGGCAACCTAAAATTCCGCCGGATAGGCCTGCTGGAAGAGATCAGTCTTTATGGCTTTTTTAAATTCCAAAAGACTGGTGAGCTGATGAATCTCCTCCGGCAGGCCATTCCATAATCTGGGAGCAGCAGAAGAAAAGGTCCTCTGGGTAGTACCCGTCAGCCTAGTTTTGGCTGACTGAAGTAAATTCTTCCCAGAGGACCTGAGTGTGCGGGGTGGATTGTATGGGAGAAGGCGATCCCGTAGGTAGCCTGGACCCAATATGAAACTGCCTTACACTGATCAGATGATTGGTCCATGCAGCTCAGGCCATAGGATAGGTCGGAGTCAGCTCCGACCTTGGAAATTCATTCCAAGGTCGGAGCTGGGACCCTGACCGCAGAGCGCCATCCATCCATCCATCCATCCATCCATCCTTGCAGCCAGCATGGTTCTTTCTGCGCTGGCTGCAGCTCCGAAGTCGCACGAGTGACTTTAGGGAAGGTGCTGGGAGAGTGAGGCTCTGCCAGGGTACCACGTATCCCGGCGGGGCCTCAGCCCCTCCTCCTCGCGGGCAGGGGCAAAAGACATAGATGGCCAAAATGGCTGCCCGTGTCTTTTGCAGGGCGAGGGAAGCACGGAGGCAATCCTTGCTTCTGTGGCTCCTCCTGCACTCAGTTGGGATGCCCGTAATCCTCCAAGTTCGGAGAGTACGGGGCAGCCACAGTGGATGGCACTGCCCATGTCATAAACTCTGACTGGCAACTGCTCTGAAAGGTTTCAGACAAGGCCTTTCAGGGTCTTTCCCATCCCTACCTGGAGATGCCGTGGATTGGACCCTGGGACCTTCTGCATTCGCATGTGCCTCGATCACTGTGGCTCCTCAAAAGTGCCATGGCACCTTTTCTCCACAAACTACAAGACATGATATTATACCTGTAATTGTATATGATTTTTTTAGAAACTCAAATGAACAACCCTTGGGCACTGCTCTTGAAGCACATTCCGTTTCCTTGATCAAAGTATACAAAAGCCCGATGCTTAGGCAGTGGTCTTGCTGTTTCCTGCTACTACTGCCCTCTCCTTCCTACAGTGACCCGTGTGTCTCTGTCACAGTCAGGATAAGTCTTCCAGCAAATGCCTTTCATTCCCCCGCCCCCCCGGTGGCTGACACACCATTAATACATTTTTAGTTGATAAATCATCCACCTTTTGGGCATGTTTAAGGAACCATGAGATAACTTACAATTCAATGAATAACTGCTCTTTAAGATTTTCTGCTTCATTCCCTGCTATAGTAACAAATCAGAACCAAAATAGCCTCTCAGAAATAAATGTGTGCCCTTAACTTTTAGCTTCACCAGTTCAAGTTGCCTCCCACTGAATAATCAACAAAAGTTTTAGTTTATTAATCTAACAGTTCAACTGATTAAAGATTGCAACCCTGTGTTTTTTTAATTAAATACACACCACAGCAATGAAATAAGCACTGATACAACCATTCCCAAGTGCCTTTTTGCTAAAAGATGGGTCTTAAGATGCACTGCTCTTTAAAAAAAAGTAATAGCCAGGATACAGTTTTAAAAGTAAAGTTCTGAACTGTATTGTTAACCAAGCTGAAGGTTGTCACTAGTGGAGTTTTGTTTTTTTTTAACAGGGGGAGAAGCTGCAAAAGTCAGCCCAGGCAAACTAGATTTTGTTGCTCCATCTCTCTTATTCTCATAGGAAGTCCCATGGCTCTGAGTCATATCCTAATTCTAAAAGGACTGGGTGTTATCAGTCATAAACCCTGACATTTTGCCAAGTAATCTGTCTGCTTGCTGAACTATAGAAAGAACCAGGGCACTGTTCCTTTAAGACTACAATCCTGCTTACTTGAAAATAAGTCCCATTGAAAGCACTGGGAACTACTTCCAAGGAAACATGGATAGGAGTAGGTTGTGAGTATGACTCAGGCCACAATACAAAGAATACTTATTTCAAAGTATATCAATCAGACTTCCTTCAGAGTAAACATATTAGATTGGGATGGTAATTTTCTGGTTCCCTAGAATCAGGAAGGAAAATAATCAGCATCTCTCCACTCTGATTAGTGGGGCTGATTGCCTGAAAAAACAAGACATTTCATGTGGTCAGTATCACCCCTTAAACATTTCAAAAGAATGCAGATTATTCTTGATTCTGCAGACATCCTGGGACTCCTGTGGTGAGAGTCTTGCTTGGGTTAACATCCAGTTTTTCAGCTTCCAGCTTTAGCCAAAGTTTTGAAACATTAACTTTGGATCAAAGGCCAGTCCTAGTTATGGGAAACACACGGCTGCTGCTGAAAACAGCAGCCCTGTGTCCTCCTCCTCCCTCTCCGGGTTATATATAGTATATATATAACCCGGAGAAACGTGCTAAGCGAAAAGCACGTCAAACGAATCCTTTACAGGACCATCTTCTATCTGGTAACCTGTGTCCTCACTGTGGGAAGCTGTGTGGATCTAGAATTGGCCTCCACAGTCACTTACGGACCCATCGCTAGAGTCTACACAATCGTCTTTAGAATTTCCTCCTTTTATCCCGGAAGACAATCTTACTCAGTCACGAGTGATCGCCTGATGATGATATATAGTACTACTAAGATGGTCAACACACTGCAGTCCCCGTCCCCGCCTTACCAATACAGCCAGTTAAGTGGAATGAGGGTGGAAGAACTTGAAGGATGATGATATAACACCATCACATGTTTTGTATAATTAAATTTCAGTGGCAGGGCCATTCCATGTAAAATCAACCAATGAATTTACCTGACCGTCACCGATTTTGAAAAAAGCTTGGTGAACATGTTGGGTCTGCTGAGAAAATAAGCTGCTCCAAAAATTAGACTTCTGGGACAAAAACTTTTGGAGATATGGTAATCAAAAATAGGAAGGAAAATGTTGATTTTTGTGTGTCAGACAACATTAAAATTACAGTAATTCCAGTTCTACAGAACCTAGGAAGTTAATCATGGTGTTGATGGAAAGCCTTTGAAATGCTCTTTCATTTTATATGTAACATAAGTGGTTTTTTGGAATAAATATATATTCAAGGTCAAATAGTAAATTTTGACCTTGAATTCTGCAAAAACTAAATATATATATATATCCATGATTTTTGTTTTAGTATTTCATCTGACAGTGCTTAATACATGTACCAATTTTCAAAATGGGGTTCTTAACAGAAAACGAGTTACATCTTTTGGGGCGCTCTGTGTGTATGCGTCATAGTTCATATGTCAGTCAGTCAGGCGATCACTCGTGACCGAGTAAGATTGTCTTCCAGGATTTTTTTTAATTTATTTTTTTACAAAAAGGAGATTTTAAAAGGAGGAAAATTCTAAAGAAAATTGTGTAGACTCTAGCGATGGGTCCATAAGTGACTGTGGAGGCCAATTCGAGATCCACACAGCTTCCCACAGTGAGGACACAGGTTACCAGATGGAAGATGGTCCTGTAAAGGATTCATTTGACATGCTTTTCGCTTAGCACGTTTCTCCCTTTCACCTTGCACTCGGGCTTCTTCAAAGTCCATAGAACCTTTGTGAAAGGCCAAATGAATTGCTCTCTCACTGTACGTATCTTAAGAAAATATGCATTATCACTTACGTTGCGAATAAAACATTGTGCACAAGTACAAGCTACCCTGTCATAATTGTGCAGCTCTGAATTAGGTATTCTTCTTTGCAATAGCATACTTCTGACATTTTGTGTAGAATAATGATACTTCCTCAGGGTGGTAATTCTGGTATGAAATCAATCAAATAATATTTCCAACTGAAAGCAAATTGCTTAAGATTTGGTGAACTTGTTCTGCTTATTAAAAAATAAGTTGCAGGGCCTATTGTTTTCAGAAGAATGAGGTTTAAAATATGTACTTTAAAAAAGGTACCCACCAGTATGCTTGGGGAAAACATGTTCATTTTATTTTTTTCAAATAAATATACAGAAGTTTGACCTTGAATAATGACAAAAAACTCCTTTTGTTTTAAATAACGTTTAACATCCCTGGAAACATGTACTTGATTTCAAAATGGGACTCTTACTAACATAGTTATTTTTATTTACTTAGATGTGGGTTTGAAAAACCATTATTGTGCATAGATGAGATTTTCCATTATACTTTTATATATGCTGATCAGATTTTATGCAGTTCAAATATTACTTGCTAACATTTTGTTAACAAGTCCTTTTCATAACAGTAGTTTCTAGTTGCTGCTTGACACTCTTTGTCTGTTAGTGTATAGAAGTGCCCTGTTGGGCAACAAGGATCAGCTTTTGTCAAAACATCTGAAGATGGTATCCATAGGACATCTTGTTTATCTGGATACATAAATGATTTTGCTGGTCCAGCTGGATGAAGAAAGCTCACTAACACTTCTGCTCTCTGATCATGTTTGTAAAACACAACCTAACCACCATTGTGAGATATAAATGCAGGGCTTTTTTTCTGGTGGAACTCACCGGAACTGAGTTCCAGCACCTTTTCTTCTATTAATTGCATTACAATTTAATCGCCATCTACTCCCGAGGAAATGTAATCCAAGAGTTCCGGTACCCTTTTCTCCAGAAAAAAAGCACTGTATAAATGCATGTAACAAATCCTTGTATTTCTTGCCATTCCAGTTCTCCTTCTTTAATAGTCACTGTCTCATTTCTGGATTCGCATTGAAATGAATATCTTTTAGTAGCAACAGTGTGCTTTGTTAATGGAATTACAGCGTGAATTTTCTGTGCCCCAGGAATCGTCTTGAATTCTCGAAGCGACATTTCAGAAGCTTTTCTTCCAGTTCATAATCTTTACTTGTGGTATATTGAAATGCAACCTGTGTGATGTTCTCCTTTGCCCAATCAAAGAGCTGATGAGGGGTCATGATTTGTTTTTCATATGGATGCTGCAAACTTGCTCGAGCAGCTAACCTTTTCACAGTGCCACCCAAACCATCACAAGGCCCTTTTCCATGCAATGTGGCAAAGAAGTGCCATTCTGCATCGATACCAAAATCTGACTTATGCTTACTTAAGTTGTCGAAGTTTTGCACCATCAGGGAAATAATCGATCTTAGTTATGCTACCTGTAGAAATGGTGTGCAGGAATTCAAAAATTTGAAAAGTCATGAACACATTGCACCAGAAGTGGGGTCAGGCACTTGTCACGGCTTTAGGCCTGCCTCTTTCTTATCAGAATCTGTGAATAAAGTTTGATTTAATGTAGACATCCAAAGAGATATATCTCTGTGAAGGTTTGAGGCCTACCTATGCCTGGTTTGGTTTCAGCCTGAAGGCCCCGGAAGCTCTGGAAGGGAGGGGGCGGGCTTAAGTTTAATTTCCCTCCAAAAAATTCTATTTTAAGTGTGTATAAGGGGGTGGAGTTATTGTAGGGAGGTACTGTGCATGTATAAGAACATGCACATCTTCTGAACTGTTCGGAACCCCATTCTGGAAATCGGTACATATACTCAAGGTAAACATGAGTTATCTGAGGGAAAAAATTAGCAAAAAAACCCACATTTGGGTTTTTTGGAATTCAAGGTCAAATTAAAGAAACTATGACCTTGAATATTTTATTTCACATGCATGCTTCATGTTACATATCAAATAAAAGGGTAGTTTGAGAGCTTTCATATGACACCATGATTTACTTTCTAGGTCAATTCCGAAGGAAGTTATGATACTTTTTGTGTAGTCACAAATGCTGAAAAACCATGTTTGGCGCATCTTTTGAGCACACTGTACTTTTGAACCGTGAGGTATAATGACCTATAATTTGGTGTGTGTTCATTTCTCATGCTGGTCTACCAGTATGCCAGTTTTTTAAAAAAATCGCAGATGGCGAGGTGAGGTAAATTTTTCATTTTGGGGGGGTTGATTTTACATGGAATGACCCGGCAGTGAGGACTGACTATTGGAGTGGGGGGGAACTGGAGAACCATGGGGGGGGGAGAGAAAATGGAATGGAGTTTCCTGGAAGAGGGTATGACTGGCTGGAACCCTGAACCAGAGCAGTCGACATTCTGTTGCAGGTCCCACTGATTTTCTATAATACTTGTAGTTCCCACCAAATATGGGTTTCAAAATTCATCAAAAGTTTGAAGCTGGTAAGAATATTTGGAGTGTGAGCTGAATTTCCTTAAGATGACTTTCTACCCACTTATTAATTCAACCCTGTAGAACTTCATATCAGTGTCAATGTTACTTTTTGCCATTTTATACATGGGGGAAAACGATAGCACAAGTAGGGCGTGGCATCAGCATTTTCTCCTCAAATGTGTCTCACAACATATCTTGGTGGATCTCCTCTCTCCTGGCTATATGAATACCTTGCAAACTCCTACAAATTCAGTCCTAGAATGACTCCTTGCTTCCCTAGATGGTCATACCCCATTTCTGCCCCCCTCCCCAATCCCTTTTCCCCAACGAGCTATTGTTTGGTGGTTTCCCAACTTTTGTGCAGTTTTCCCCACATTCTAAAAGGTTGAAATGCCTCTCCTAAGACTTCATTTCAGGCAGTAAGAACTTTAAGCTAAATTATGCTGGTATTTTGGCCCTGCCTCTTTTGCCTTCAGCCACACCCACTACTGGAATGCGGTCCCCCAAAGCACATCCCAAATAGAATTTGGCCCTCAGGCTGAAAGAGGTTCTGCACCCTTGCTTTAGATAAATAGCATAAATAGTGTATGTCCCAGCATAATGAAATCTTGCACAGAGAGAGTCTAAAGTGAGAGTTATAAGATGGCCACATTTTTCAAAGTTTGGCTAAGAAATGGCAGGAATACAGCAGTTTAAAGATTTTCCTAGAAGTGTCATTTTTATTTGTTTTGTGCAGTCATAATATAGCTCCAGTTTTTCTTTTTGATGGTATAGATTCCATCAAAACAGCTGTCTGGCTTCTGTAAAATGGTCATAGAATCCTATGATCTTGCCTCTATTTTATCTTCAGTAGAAATATTTAACATGTCGATATAAAAGCAGATATAGAAACAACTGGAAGTCATTTTTTTTTTTTTTTTAAAGAGTTGTTCTAAGGTAATAGCAGGTTCTGTTTTTGGAGTTGTAAAGAACCCTTTCATTGTGGTCTTAATAACAAAATTATGCATATAGTTTAGTTTTAATTGAGATGTAGTGATTTTGACGGCCCATTTTAGATTTCTAAATTTCCATTTTTCTCAGCATCACAGTGCCACAGAAGGCTAGTCTATATGCAGCCAACATCATTTAATGCTGTACAACTAACACTTTGATTTTGTAACATATTTTGTACAGATATTGTGTTGTTGCCCAAAATAAATTTCAATTGGCTGACATTTTGTAATTTTTCAATGGGCGGCACCATCTAATGTGGCTGCCTGTAACCCTCTGAACTCGGGAGGATTACGGGCATCCAGTCAAGTTTGGAAGGAGCGCAGGGCCAAGGATTGCCTCCGCGCTTCCCTCAGCCTGCAAAAGGCATAGGCGGACAATTTTGGCCGCCTATGTCTTTTGCCCCTGCTTGCGAAGAAGAGGGGCTAAGGCCCCACTGGGATACATTGTATTCCAGCAGAGCCTCACTCCTCCCTTCCCCGCCTCCCAGAACCACCACCACTCGCATCGTCTCCGACACGGAAAGAAATGCACCAGTTGTGCGGGAAGAGGGACGGAGCACTGTGGTCGGAGTTCCAGCTCTGACCTCGGAACGAGTTTCCAAGGTTGGAGCTGGGACTCTGATCTATCTATGGCCGCCTAGACAGCATCTAGTGGCCATAGGATTGCACCCTTAGCCTTCTAAGAACCTTTGGGATAAATGCTAGTCCTAATATGCCCTGAAAATGTCATCAATATTGTTTGAACAGCGTAGCTCCAAGGGCAAGTTTATGCTGTTAAGTATTTAGTGTCAGCCATCTTGACTACCACCCTTGGGTTTTGGGTCAACACTGAAGCGTGTTGCTTAGATACAGGCATCTGGATTCATTGGGTGAAAAAATCATGGAGATTTCCCAAGTTTTGAGGCTTTTTTATGGGAGCTTGTTTGCTTGAGTGTTTATTAAATAAACACTCAAGCAAACAAGCTCCCATCAAAAAGCCTCAAAACTTGGGAAATCTCCATGACAATTAATAATGACTGAAAGAAAGTGACTTGCCCATGGCTACCCAGTTAGCTTCCTGGCTGAGTAATTATTTCAGCCTAGAATTCATTTCCTGACACTATCCACTACACCTTCTTGGGTCTGCAAGTAAAAGTCATAATGGGCATGATTAAAACCTGTGCATAGAGATCCTAATGGCTTTCTAATGCATTGCCTTAACCATACAGGCATAAATTCCACATAAAATGTTTACTCCTTCCTGCACTTTAAAATTTATACCCCACCAACATGACTCCATGGAGCTCTCTGGGCAGCTAACAACATAATAAGCAACAGTAAAAAGTCTAAAAACATTATCAGTTTAAAATATACCAATAAACATCATATCACATATAAACTACAAAATTGGCAGTGACAGAGCAAGATATATTAAAAAGAAAGAAAGAAAGAACCTGTCCAGCAAATTCCAGGAAGCGCATGCCAGTTCATTTCTGAACAAGGGCCCATCCCAGCCCCACAAAAAAACCTGTTGAAACAGAGAGCTTTTTACCAGCTTATTACAATAAAACTGTGTGGGCCAGGCAAGGTCTCTTTGGGAAGAAAATTCTACAATGAGGGTGCCACTGCAGGAGATCCGTTTCATCAGTCTAACATCTGACAAGGATGGAACTTAGAGCAAGCCTCCAATCGCCCTCAGATGACCTCAGTGCACAGGGTTGGGTTCTCTAAGAGCTTTTCCACATGAAGCTGTTAATCAGCTGTATCTACTTTTGTTCTTGTCGCAGAATTGAGAATCAAGAACTACACGAGGAGCATTTCCTTTCCTGCTTTTCCACTGCATAACCTCTAGGTGGCACTGTGGTATAGCAGAATAGTGCAAATACACAAGAGGAAATTGAGTTTTCTTTCGCTTTCATAATTAAATGCCACATTTTCCCTGCGCTAAAAAAACCCTCACTAGAAGTGCTGGTTTCAAAACTGGAGGGTCACGTCGTTGTCTGAGGAACCCGTAAAGAACCATGAGTGATGGGTGCATGATAAATGCCTCATGTAGAAAAGCTCTAAGGATAAACTGTATCAAAGCCACTTAGTGCTTTATAATTTAAAACCAGCATTTTAAATTGTGCTCAGAAAGGAATTCTGAACTTATTGAAATACTTAATAACAATACTTAGTATTTTTATAGGACACTTTTTCTGACATGCTCAGAGTTCCTCACATATATTGTATTAGTATCTTCACAACAACCCTGTAAAGTAGACCTGCACTATTATCCTTATGCTACAGTGGGAAGATGAGGCTGAGAAACACTGACTGCCCTAAAGGCAATCAGTGAGAGAGGCTGAAGTGGTATTTGAATTTAACTAACCAGAACAGGCTGAATTCTATGACTGATGGGAGTTCCCTTTAGTTTCTTTCTTTCCCCCCTCCCCTTTCCATGAAAACAGGGAATAGTGGCCTATCATTCATTATTTCAGCCCCTTTCCTCTGTATAACCCCACTATGGTCACAAACCGAGAGCCAAACTGAACATGATGAGGTGAACACCTGGCTGCCACCAAAAATGGCAGCTGTACATCTAGCTCCTCCCTTCCCTTCTGCAACATCTAATAGAACTTTCCTTGTGCTGTGATGCCATCACGATTTTCCACGTTTTTCTACCCCTCCCATTGGCAGCCAATGAAATGGACCGAGGGTGGGGACAGTTTGTGCCACTGCAGCCACACACGGTAAATTCTACTAGAAGGTATGGGGAAGGAGGAAAGCTAGAAGTGTGGTTGTAGTTTTCGGTGGAAGCTACACCGTTTACCACCACATTTAGTTTGGCTGTGATGCAGTGCTACAGCTAGGTAATTTTAGACCCCCTGGACTTAATGGTCTTATGCCCCCACCTTTACACAGCCATTTTGTATTATGTATTTATTTGTTATATTTATATCCCGCCTTTTCTTCCTGCAAGGAACCCAAGGCGGTTTACATAATCTTCCTCCTCCTCTCCTATCCTCACAACAACCCTGTGAGGTAAGTTAGGCTGAGAGTCAGTGACTGCCCCAAAGTCACCAAGTGAGCTTCTTGGTCGAGTGGGGACTAGAACCCGGATCTCCTGAGTCCCAGTCCAACGCTTGAACCACTACACCACACTGGCTCTCACCACCATTCCATGCTTTGCAACTGTGCTTCAGAGGGGGCAAAGTCCTGTTTTCCAAACCTGATATGTAAAAAAAGAAATATACTCTGATCATGCGCAGTTTCGCATTTTATAGCCACTGAAATCATAGCACAATCGTGACTCCAGGAATAAAATGAGGTTTGATTCTGTTACCCTGTGCTAAATACATTTAGTGCCATCATTTCATAGATTTCATAGATCATAGAGTCGGAAGGGGCCTACAAGGCCATCGAGTCCAACCGCCTGCTCAATGCAGGAAACTAGAGGAGGGGTCTCCCATCCAAGGAATAACCAGGCCTGACCCTGCTTAGCTTGCCACACTCAGACAAGCTGAGCCAGCGTGAGCCACAGGCCTGGGGCATTGAGCTGTGCCTAACGGTCTGTCTGTATCCATAGCCCCTGGTGGGAGAGTTTGGGGCCCCCTGGGCTGCCGGGCCCTGGGCTTTAGCCCCCAAGGTCTAGCTCTAGCTTCACCACTGCTCTGAGGCAGTGAATAGGAGTGAAGCCGCTCTGCTGAATTCTGTGCAAAGCCCAAGAGCCCTCTGTCAATACAAGCATTTCCATTTCCATGCTTTTATGAAGTGGTTGTAAGGAACTTTCGGCAGACAGAGCAATACACATCCAAGGGTTTCTGAAGTGGCTGTGTGCCAAGATCAAGCGCATCTTTTGCTCCATTATTCACGGTTGCTGCGAGTGGTAGAAAGAAAATAGATGACATCTCTGTTGAAAGATGCCTGCCTGCTCGCCCTTTCAGATCTGACAGTGCTGAAAGCAAAGTCAAAACAAACAGTGATGCCTCTGATTCCTGCACCTGCCCAGTTCATTAACAAAGACGGACAGCCATTTGTTATAATGATGAGCTATGCTAATGGCTCATCCATTATTGCAGCTTGTTCAAGTACCAGGGTAGAGAAAGCAAATATAGATCAGGTAATAATAGGGTTAAGCTGGAAACAAACAGGTCATTTTCTAGGCTTCTTAAGTGTCACCCAAAATACTGTGTATTAAAACGTGAATATTCACTGTGGGAGAGCATTTGCCAGGTGCTCAGGAAGGATGGTGAGAAAAGGCTCCAAGAAATGACTGTGTGTTTCTAGCCTAATATTCCACTCCAGAACCAGTAGCCCTCTTGAAGTATGTCATCTGAGGACTGGGTTAAACGTGACACCGGCTGTGCAAGCAAACAATGCAAAACACAACCTTAAACCTGCAGGGGGTTCCACCCTCCACGTCGTCGCTCACATCTAAACTGGGTCATCAGTGGCTGCAGACGCAAGCTCAGCACACCAGGGACCCATTGCCTGAGAGGTAGGCATGTCGGAGAAATCCACAATGGATTAAAATGAGTTTGGATTTCTATGAATCCAGCCTGAGGATTCTGCAGCAGACTGGGGTTGTTTTTTTGAGTCACGTGGATTCCATGGACTTGCAGACTGGTGTTTCACCGGGGGGGGGGGGGGCATCTTATAGATTTCATAGATCACAGAGTTGGAAGGAGCCTACAAGGCAGGGATGGGGACTCGGACTCGAGGACTCGACTCGTGAGTCGGACTGAGTCCCCCCCTCTGACTTGAGTCAGACTCGAGTCCCAATATTTTTAATGGGACTCGAGACTCGACTCGGGACTCGAGACCATGGACTCTTCAACATCCCTGGGTTGTGCCAGAAGGAGTGGAGAGGAGCACGATCGCCGGCAAAGAGCGCATGGAAGCGAGGCGCACCGCTGCTCATCCACTATGGACGGCTACCAGGAGTGCAGCCCCAACGATGTGTCGAGATTTATTTTGATGTGTTGCGTACTTGGGAGAGGCAGAGGAAGGACCTGAGATTACTCTGTGTGGCCGCTCTGAGTGTGTTTCTGGTTGCAGCAAGTTCATCACCAGTGGAGCGGGTGTTCAGTGAGGGTGGAATTGTGATGAGACCTCACCGTTCCAGAATGGGGGGGCCAAACATTTAGAAAAAATTGTGTTCCTCAAATGCAACATGGATAAGTTTTAGGAAGTACAGCAAGTTTATTTTTTAAAATCATTTTCCTAAAATGCAACCTTTCAGACATTTTGGGTTTGGCTGCCTCTGCCTGCCTGTTTGGGGTTCCCTGCCTCCTCTGCCTGCCTGGTTATTTTGGGTTTGTCTGCCTGGTCTGTTCTTGCCAAAATCAGTTGCAGAGTTTTGAAATAAAAAGGCACACTTGTGCCTAGAATTTATTTAAGCCACACATCTGAAGTAGCTTTATTTTGTTGGGAAACCCCCCATTGATTTTAATAGGGACTCGTGGAGTCAGCTTTGGGAGTGACTCGTGACTCGTGAGTCACCATTTTGGACCAAGGACTCAGACTCGGACTCGAGACTTGGGTCTAAAGACTCGGGACTCGAGACCAAGGACTCTTCAACATCCCTGCTACAAGGCTATCAAGTCCAACCCCTGCTCAATGCAGGAAACTAGAGGAGGGGTCTTGACCCTGCTTAGCTTTCCACGCTCAGGCAAGCTGAGCCAGCAGAAGCCACAGTTTATGCGCATTAGTGCATGTAGAATGAAATTCTGGTTTAAAAAATCTGATTGCATCAATGAGCAGACAATGGAATGAAAGACGCCTGGCAATTGGCTAAACACAGACAGAAGGGATTTAACAAAATCCATACAGCCCCTACTGGGAGCGTGCCATGCTGGAGTGCTAATCCTGCATACGTAGGTGTAGTTACCCCATTGCATGTAAAGTGGCCATGTGTCCTACTTTTACAGTGGACAGTCCTCTATTTGAAGGCATCCTTTATTTAAAGGGTGATCCAGTTCAAGTCCAGTTTAAAGATGAAGACCCATGAGAAAGGAGGTAGAGCAACAGGGGCCTTGAAGTTGTCCATCAACAGTTAATATACAACAGTTGAATGAACAGGCACAGAGGTCACCTGATCACAGACTTCCTCACTATGGGGAGATCAGGGCCGGTGCTACCATTAGGCCAACTAGGCAGCCGCCTAGGGCGCAGGGCTAAAGGGGGCGACAGAAACGCCTTTAAAAAAATACAGCGCTCTCAAGTGGGAAGGGGGGGCGCTAAATATCTGATCTTGCCTAGGGCACCAAACTGCCTTGCACCGGTCCTGGGGGAGATTTATTCTAATTCTACCTAAATTATAGCAATTATTTCTAAATCTGCATCTTTATATATAAATTAGCAAATTAGCAAATGATATGCAAATCTGTGTCCTCCTTCATCCTCTCTTTTGGTGATGCACGTCCTCTTTTTGGGCAACGTCTTAGTGGCCACCCTAGTTGTCTGAAAACCTGAATGCGTAAGTGCAGTGGCTGGCTGCTGCTGCTTTACACATCCGGCATCTCATTTAAACTGAGTCTGACTTCACACTAGATGTGAAGCTACCTTCAATGCATCTTTACATCTCACAAATGTGTTGTTTTTTTTTAAATGCAAATGGCATCAGCTGGGGGACTGAAAATTATCAGGATCACAGCAGTTGGAGGGAAGAGGGTTAACACTTTCTTCCCTGGATGCAATCCTGATGAAAATTCTTCCTCTGAAAGTGCTATTCGCATTGGGAAGAAATCCCCCATTATATTTAGCATCGCATCTAGTTTGGCCCTAAGTTCCAAACAGAAGATACATGCGCACATCATCCAGTATTTCCATTGGTTGCTTCCCAGTTCTGAAGCTTGGTGCCTCTTGAGATTCACCTCAGCATATGCCAGAGCCACCATAGGACTTTCCTGTTAGTGCAAGAGTTTCATTTCTGGGAACTTTGTTTTTCATTTTAAAAAGGTATGCTTTACAGATGTGTTGATCATAGAGTTGGAAGGGACCTCAAAGGTAATTTAGTCCAACCTCCTGCTGATGTTCTGAGTCTATCAAGCATTTTCTAATTAATTGCCTGAACAGTAAGAACTTTGAACCCAGCAAAATCCCTAGCTTAGGTGGGGCTGGAGATGGAAGGTCGGTCTGAACATGTCCACATCTCCCTTTTCCTCATTTTATTTATTTATTTATTTATTCTCAAAACATTTCTACCCTGCCTTTCAGCTCCACAACGGAGCCAAGAAGACAGCTAACTACTCCATTAAAAACATAAACTTGAAACGGCAATTTAAAAAACCAAGGAACAGAAAAATAGGCAGCACCCATAACAGCAAAATAATTAAAAAATTAAAACCACCGGGCAGCCACAGTTGTCGGAAAGCGATCCTAAATAAAATAAAATAAAAAGTGTTAATTAATGCCTGAAGATACACAGAGCATGGAGCAACCGGGCTTCTTGTGGCAAGCTGTTCCATGATTCGGGCACCGCCCAAGGCCAGATGAAGGCAGGGGCTAACTGGACTGCACCAGCATTCTAGACCGGGGTGGGCAACATGGCACCCGTGGGTACCAGTGCACCCTCAGACTCACGCTGGCTCAGCTTGTCTGAGCGTGGAAAGCTAAGCAGGGTCAAGCCTGGTTGTTACTTGGATGGGAGACCCCCTCCTCTAGTTTCCTGCATTCAGCAGGGGGTTGGACTCGATGGCCTTGTAGGCTCCTTCCAACTCTGTGATCTATGAAATCTATGAAATCCAGATCCATTTCAATCTGGCTTCAGCCCTGGTTATGGGACAGAGACCTTTCTTGGCACCCGCCAAAGTTCCTATCCCACCCACTTTGGTTGTTTTTTTTATTTGAGGGAGATGAGAGGGAGCGCAGGGCCATTCCACCAGCCCTGCCAGGAGTATTCATTAATATTCCCCCTTCTTCCCTCCCCATCCCTTTTTCCTTGTGTGTCGTGTCTTTTTAGATTGTAAGCCTGCCTGCGGGCAGGGACTGCCTTGTAAATTGCCGTAAACCGCCCAGAGAGCTTCGGCTATTGGGCGGTATACAAAATGAAATAAATAAATAATAAATAAATAAATAACAAAATTTCTTACTGACAGCTGGGATTGCTTCCAAGCAAAGTGAGAGCTTCTAGCTGCTGCCATCTTCGCTTCCCGTGAATGCCTCTGTGCCACACAAGGGGCTCAGAGACATTCTTAGGAAATGAAGATGGCAGGTGGCTGCAGGCCGATGCTTTCATTTATTTATTTATTTATTTATTATTTGCATTTATTTATCGCCCATCTGACCGGCAAACCGGCCACCCTGGGCGATGTACAGAAAATAAAGCAGAATAAAATACATTAAAACATTTTTCTCCATTAAAATGCATTAAAACAGTATAAAATTTTAAAATCTTAGCCCACCCCATATTCCCGCCTGAATAACCAAGTTTTTAATGAGTATTCATCTGCAGCACACCCATTTTGTGGTGGCGCCCAGGGCAGTTTCTCAAACTGCCTCATGTGCCCACAGGAGTTCTACCGTCATCTCCAAAATGGCATGCCTTTGGCCATTCTTACAGCACACTATTTATTTCTGCCATGTCTTAGTATATGGTCTCCCTTCTCTACATTTACTGCTCAAGTGCACAAAAAGCATGAGAGAAGGAAGAGGGTGGGGAGAGAGAGTCCACACACTTTCCACTCAGAGCACACTGCCTGGGGATGGGCTTGATGGCATTCCGGACCATTTTAAGTAAATAATTCCTTTTCAATCAAAATTCTGCCTTTGGTTTATTAAAAAAAACCCAATGCACACAATTATAATTGTGTGGAAGGAAATGCCCGAATAGGACTTGTGTCTTCAGAAATCGACCTTTGTGTTTCGCATACACATACAGAAAAGGCAGAGGGCAACAGAAGAAGCCAATGTGGCTTCACAATAAACTCAAAGATGACCTGAAAACAAAAAAGGACACGTATAGGAAGTGGAAGGAAGGACAGGCTACAGGGGAGGAGTACAGGCAGGTAGCACAGAACTGCAGGAATAGTGTCAGGAAGGCTAAAGCTGAGAATGAGCTAAGGTTAGCGAGGAATGCTAAAAGCAACAAAAAAGCTTTCTTCAGATACATGCACAGTAAAAGACAGAAGAAAGAACTGGTGGTTCAACTACGCAATGAGGATGGCAAATTGATAACAGAAGACAAAGAAAAGGCAGAAGTGTTCAATTCCTACTTCGGCTCGGTCTTCTCCCAAAAGAGGGTCTATGACCCCCCTGGCAAACCTGAAGTGCAGACTGAAGGGGCAGAATTGCAGCTTGAGATTGATAGGCAAATGGTCAAGGAGCACCTGATTACTCTGAACGAGTTTAAATCTCCAGGGCCTGATGAGCTGCATCCTAGAGTAATAAAGGAACTGGCAGAAGAACTCTCAGAACCACTGTCTATTATCTTTGAGAAATCATGGAGGACAGGTGAAGTGCCAGACGACTGGAGGAGGGCAAATGTTGTTCCCATCTTCAAAAAGGGCAAGAAGGAGGAACCTGGGAACTATAGGCCAGTCAGTCTGACATCAATCCCCGGGAAGATTTTTGAGCAGATTATAAAGAAGTCAGTCTGCAAGCACCTTGAAAACAATGCAGTGATTACTAGAAGCCAGCATGGATTTGTCAAGAACAAATCCTGTCAGACTAATCTGATCTCATTTTTTGATCGGGTAACCTCCCTTGTGGACTGTGGGAATGCTGTGGACATTATATACCTGGACTTCAGCAAAGCTTTCGACAAAGTGCCTCATGATATCCTGATTAGTAAGCTAGCTAAGAGTGGGCTAGATGGAACAACTATCAGGTGGATCCACAATTGGCTAAAGAATCGAACTCAAAGAGTGCTTATCAATGGTTCCTTCTCAAACTGGGGAGAGGTAACGAGCGGGGTACCACAGGGCTCAGTCCTGGGCCCGGTGCTCTTCAACATTTTTATTAATGACTTGGATCAGGAGGTACAGGGAATGCTTATCAAATTTGCAGATGACACAAAGTTGGGTGGAACAGCTAATACTCTGGAAGACAGAAACAAAATTCAAAGTGACCTCGATAGGCTGGAGCGCTGGGCCGAAAACAACAGAATGAAATTTAATAGGGATAAATGCCAAGTGCTGCACCTAGGGAGAGGAAACCAAATGCAGAGTTACAGAATGGGGGACACTTGGCTCAACAATACTACAAGTGAGAAGGATCTTGGAATTGTGGTAGATCACAAACTGAATATGAGCCAGCAATGCGATGTGGCTGCAAAGAAGGCAAATGCAATTTTGGGCTGTATTAATAGAAGTATAGCTTCCAAATCGCGGGAAGTGATAATTCCCCTTTACTCGGCACTGGTTAGGCCTCATCTTGAGTACTGCGTCCAGTTCTGGGCACCTCACTTTAAGAAGGACATAGACAAACTGGAGAGGGTTCAGAGGAGGGCAACAAGGATGATAAAGGGACTGGAAACAAGGCCCTATGAGGAGAGACTGAAAGAACTGGGCATGTTTAGCCTTCAGAAGAGGAGACTGAGGGGAGATATGATCGCACTCTTCCAGTATTTGAAGGGATGTCACACAGAGGAGGGCAAAGATCTCTTCTTGGTCATCCCAGTTTGCAGGACACGGAATAATGGGCTCAAGTTACAGGAACCTAGATTCCACCTAAACATCAGGAAAAATTTCCTGACTGTCAGAGCAATAAGACAATGGAATCAACTACCTAGGGAGGTGGTGGGCTCTCCCACTCTGGAGGCATTCAAGGTGCAGCTGGACAGACATCTGTCAGAGATGCTTTGACCTGGATTCCTGCATTGAGCAGGGGGTTGGACTCGATGGCCTTGTGGGCCCCTTCCAACTCTACTTTTCTATGATTCTATGATACAATCTCCCAAGTGCTTGTTTCAGACTCCCATCCCTGCAGGTGAACTGAATTGCCCATTCAAAGAAACATTCACATGACCTCTCCCCCACTAATCTGGAGTCACTGGTTTCATATGGAGTCATCTGGTTTCATATTGCAAAACATAGCAATATGAAACCAGATAGTAAACTGGTTTGTTCACGCTGTGAACAAATCCCTTCACATTTTGTAGTTGTAGAGGCTAACAAACACATGTATTGAAAGTGAGGAGCCTATGCTTACAACAACCAGCTTCTGTTGGAGCTTTTCTACATGAGGCATTTATTGTGCGTTCGTGATTCCTTACTCACAGTTGCTTATGGGCTCTTTAGACAATGTCGTGATCGTCCAGTTTCACTTCTGTTTTTTCAGAGCACTTTCCCATTTGCTTTGTTTGTTTTAGAATGGGGGAAATGGAGTATTATATTAGAACGGGGGAAATTGTGCTATTTCTCCTTGTGTATTTGAGCTATTCTGCTATAGCACAGTGCCACCTAGAGGGTATGCAGTGGAAAAGCAGGAAAGGAACAGCTCTTTGTGTAGAGCTTGGATCGCAATGCTGCGACAAAACCGAAAGATACAGCGATTAACAGCCTCGTGCAGAAAAGCCCAAAGTCATGGAAAAACTCCCTTTGCCTTTTCAGTTTCAACTCATTGTTACTTCAGACATTAATGACTAATGATTCTGTCATGCTAGACATTCTGTGAAGATGGGAGTGAGTGTTGGAGGTTATCCTATGAAAACAGACACATTTTGGTGGCTGGCCCTGTGGACATATGACAAATTGTGGAGTCTCTTTCCAGTACATTGATGATCCTTCCATCTCAAGAACAGCCTGCTTGAGTGAGACCAAGACCTGTTACCGGCCCAAATAAAACTGTGTTACTTATGATGAAAAATTAGTGAGCGGCCATAGGTCAGATCCCAGTGGACTGGTATCAACATCACACAGACCTTTGCAGATGGCATAAATTAGAACTGTTGCAGATGGAACCATGAACAGAATGGGGTGTCCATGTTTACAAAGCCCTGAGTCTGACCCAACATATCCCCAAGATCTTATCTCTCATGCTTTACGTTCTGTCACCAATACAAGCTTCTTCAACTTCATTCCACTGAGATTCTAGCACTTGCTTCCTTCGGGGCACCTCCGAGTAGATTTGTTTTACCATTTGAAGTACGGTATGTTCTCTTTCCAAACATCGCAACCTCAGTCGGCCCTCATTAAATTCTCCCTGTTTTGTCACAGTCATTGCCTACCGCATTGCTCGGTTGGACTCATTTTCATGCCATGGCTGGTTAAACCAGTGTTCTTCAGGCCTAAGCAGCAAACAGCATTATGGAAGCTCACAATCATCTCCAAATCCTTCCTATCCTTCCGTTCTCAAATTCCCAGACGCACCAAGTTCATTGCTTCTTTCTTTTCAACGCCACAGCATGCCCCCTCTTCCCCATGCCTGTGCCAAAACCTGATGGGTTGGATCCAGGATCTGCCATCTTTTGACAGAATGGCTTCACTCACAGAAAGTGCCGCCCCTTGATTTTCAGGGATCCCCCCCCCCCGCTGGAGAAGCTGCTGTGGGGAGGAGGGGGCAGGGAAGCCCGCTTCCGCCAGCCTAGTTTCACGTGCCTAAATCAGGATCCAACCTCTTGAATGGACCATTCTCTGGCAACCATATGTTCTGGCAACTATGAGCCACTCCTTACTGGACTTTCATCCTGCTGTTATCTCCTCATATTTTGATTCAGAACACCTCTGCTAATGTTCTCTTTCGCCCGTAGCTCAGGGGCAGGGCATAGGCTTTGCCGGCACAAGATCTCCCAGGTTCAATCTCTGGCATCTCCCGTTAATGGAACTCAGGCTGCAGTTCTGGGGAAAGCCTCTCTCTGCCCGCGGATCTCGGTGAGAGCAGATAATACTGCTGCTGACCGATGCTCTGACCCCAGTACAGTCATGCCTTGGATTGAGAGCATAATTCGTTCCGGAAACGTGCTTGTAATCCAAAACACACTTATATCAAAACGAAATCCCCCCCACCCCAAAAAAATTCGTACAGAGATTTTTAATTTAAGCCGTACTCGAGTACTTGTATTGCAAGACGTCGCTTGTCTATCAAGTCAATAAATAAATAAATAAATATTTAAACATTTGCTCGTCTTGCAAAACACTCTCCAACCAAGTTACTTGCAATCCAAGGTATTACTGTATAAAGCAGCTTCGTAGGTTCCTGCAGGCAGCTGTGATCATTCTATCCCTTCCTTGAATCCCCTACCCTGGTTTGAATCAACTTCAAAGTCCTCGGTTTCAAAAAGCTCTTTACCTTTCTGCACCGGATTCTTATACTATTGTCTTCCCCCATCTTATTGGTGCTTCAACTCTGCTGAGTGCTGACTGAATTGCTTCAGTTCTCCATTTCTGCGATAGCCTTCTCCTTCTTCAGTCATCAGGCTCCCTCCCCCTCTCCCTCCTAAAACCCTCAAGACTGCGTTCTTTAGCAACAAGTCCTGTTATGATATAGGTAGCAGCGGCTCATTCCTGCAAAGGAACTGGATGTTAACCTCTGGTTGTGTGAGCAGGCCCAGAGAAGTGCACAATAAAGCTTTAGTCACGACTACCAGGCCTCTGTCTTCCTTGGCCATAGAATCCACAATCAAAACATGGTGTCAGAAGTAAATATCTTGTTCTGAAGATAAGGAGGGCTCAAGCAGCACGTTGACAAAGACAACACACACACAAAGACGCTGGTGGCAGAAGAAGATTCTGTGGCAATGGCAGCAAGCATGATTCCAGTTCCAGGGCCCATGGACTTCAGGTGATCTTTTTACTAATTGGATGTTTTTCAAAGTGGGGAGAATTATGAAGCTGCTACAGGGCTGGACGGCAAAGATAAAAAGAATTTAGGGTTGCAACACTGCTCTCAGTAATGGGGAAAGAATGTCATCTGCTCCAGCAACACCTTGATATTCCCCCGGCAGACAGGCAAGAGATCCCTCCAAATTGCTAGAAGCACTTCAGAAGTATTTTGAGCCTACTAGAAATGTCATATATGAACGCTATCTCTTTAATAAATGTACACAGGAACCTGATGAAACTATAGATCAATTTGTTGCTAAATTGCGCAAAATGGCAGGTTCATGCGCATACACCACTTTGAAAGAAGAATTGATCAGAGACAGACTGGTGGGCAAGTCCTTTCCCTAAATCACGCCAACCACAGCTTTGGCACAGTTCCCTTGCCATCTGAACATGCTCACCGGCATGCCAACCATTCATCTGTCTGGACTGCGCTTCCCATTTGTGTACATGATAGATAGCAAGACCTCTGTGGACAGTGTCTAGCACACTGCTGGGGTTATATTCAAGAAGTGGCACCATGGGGAAAGCTGTTCTCCCCTTTCAGATTTCCTTCATTTATAGGGGACAATCTGCATTTGGAATCTGCCACTAGCTAAGATTAATTCACAGTGCGATCCTAATGCATGTTTACCTGAAAGGAAGCCCCACTGGGCTCAATGGAGCCTACTTCCAGGTAACTGTACACAGAAGTGTAACTTCAGGGAGTGTGTATGTATGTTATAGAAGATCTATACATAGCAAATGAGAAAAGACCAGGACATATTTTAACGATGGAAGGGCAGAAACCAATGCTGCTGCGGTGCTAGCAGAAACGAATACTAGTGCAACAAGCAGCCTGAGCTTGCTAGCACAACTGGAAACCAGCCTAAATTTCCAGAATGGGACAAGTCCCCCTCCTTCCCTCCCCATTCCTTTTTCCTTGTGTGTCATGTCTTTTTAGATTGTAAGCCTGCGGGCAGGGACTGTCTTGTTAATTGCTGTAAACCACCCAGAGAGCTTCGGCTATTGGGCGGTATAAAAATGAAATAAATAAATAAATAAATAAATAAATAAGTCAGTGGAGTTCACAGAAGGGAGCTGTTCAGAAGAGCTGATTTGGGCTAGTTTTCGGTGTTGCACTAGCAAGAGCACTAGTTCCATTGCTCTACCATTTGTTTCTGCTACCACAAAATGTTTAGCACTGGCAGACTGCCTGCACTGGATACTGTCAAACTGTAGGAAGTGTTACACCATAATGTAAACTAGAAAGCTATGGTATGTCTCTTTACAGCCCACAATAAAATGTGATGAGCCTAGTTGGGCATCTAGGCTCTGCAATAATATTTTTTATAGCCATTAAATTCTCTTTCATCAACTAAATAGACAGCCTTAACTTTCTAGGTTCTCATATCTAGGGCTTCTCTACATGTGACACTTATTGTGCACCCATGGTCCCACACTCACGGAAGTTTGCAGGGCCTTTTCACAATGTCATTGTCTTCCAGGGCCTCTCCCGTGTTTTCCAGCCATTGGGGGGGGGGGGTTTAGAGCGAGGAAAGTCAGGTATTACATTTCAAACTGGAACAAACCATAATGACAGCCTCATGTAAAGTTGCAATTCCACTATCCTGCAGTTATACTACAGCGCCACCTTGTGGTTGGTTAATAGAATATATGGAAAGGCAGAGCAATAAAGAGCCCAGGGAAAACGCCCTGTGTAAAGGACGCACTTTTCCTCCTGCGCAATTTAAATGGAAGAAGAAGCCTCAGTTAAGCGGCGGGTTAAACCCCTCATGTAGAGAAGCCCATAGTGTACTAGTTGATCATGAACAATAGGTATTTCATTAATGGTCACTAATGTCCCACCAGAATCTAATCTTTGCCTCAAATTTTCAGAAGGTAACGGATGCCTGGAAGGTGCTAGGAAACTGGCTTGCCCCAAAAGATTAAAAAGAGCTTGTGCCAAAAGCTCTTTGAATCTGACCAGAAAAGGACAAAGGATTTTTGAGCTGGCTGGAAAAAGCATTCAGGAGGTGGGGGGAGGAGATGGCGGAGCTTCCAGGGGTGCACCTGTAAATTTGGGGCTGTTGATGGTTTGGGAATAGCAGTGCCTTCCTATGCAGGCATTCTTACTTGTTACCTGCCCAATCTACCGTATATGATTATAAACAGTTTGTTACAACCACTCTGTCAAGGTTCCGCTACTGCAGGGACCCCTCGACCTGCCTTTGGAAGATCTCTGCCTCTTCTCAAAGCCTCTCCCGTTCCAGGAGATCAAATCCTTTGCCTGTTTCCAGTAGCATGGGTGTAGGCTTTAGACATGGTGAAGAAGTCACTCCAACAAACCAGGGTACACAACAACACTTTCCTTATTATATTAGGGTATTTACTTAATAGAGCGCCGGTTATAATTCAAAAGCAAGTATGATAAAATAAAACAAACTAATACAAGGTTCTCTAGCTTAACTTCAGACTACCTCTCTCCTCTGCAGTCAGTCTCTCTCTGCAGTCAGTCTCTCTCTCTCTCTGCTGACCACACCCCACACATATATAGCCTTCCCAGGAGTGGAAGGTTATAACCATGTGACCTTGATCAGGAGAACTAATTCTTAACTTCTATTGGGTTAACTAAAACTCTCAAACTCACCCTCCCATCCTGGAGTGTTTGGGCCTTCAGGCTTCAACTAATCTAGGGAAGTGTTTGGGCCTTCAGGCTTCAACAAACTTAAGCCTGTGTAGGCCTCATTCCTTCACACACTCCTATCATGCTTTCTGGAATAACAGTTTCCTTCTCCCCAAAATGTTGATGGGGACTGTTCACATTACTCATATGTGCAGAATCTGGCCCATCATTTGCTTAAGTGCAGCAATGTAAGTAAACATTAGTGTTTAGACTGGCAAAATTACCCACCAATTGAAATATCCCACAGAAACCCATATTTCCTCCCTCTGTACTAATGTAAATGAGGCCTGATTGTAAACATCTCATGCCTAAATTATACCTTAGAGAATCAACGTAATGCAATTTTCCTTGTCTGAATGATTTCAGTAAAAGCAAGTCAGACAAATGAGTGTAATTGTCCTGACTTTTTTAGTTTTTTTCCTCTCTCTAGCAATTGGAAGTTTGGGTCAGGGATTGAATGCAAATGGACATCCTGCCTCATCATGTGGTCTGAAAAGAAACACAAAGAACTGGCATGTAAGCAGATCTGTCAGTGCATCCCTCGACTTGCCTATCTTCTTTCTGAAGTCATCTCTATATTAGGTAATTCAATATCAGACTTTGTTTTGCCTTATCTGTTTTCTGCCTTATAAAAATTCTGAGCACCCCAAATAGGAGAGAGAGACAGGGAGAAAGAGATGAACCTAATTCAGTTGTTAAATTCCATCTATAGCTTAAGCTGAAAACAGCTTCTTCGAACAATTGAAAGAAGTTTGAATGAGGAATGGCTGCTCAGAGTATGTACGTACGTTCATCCCACCTTCCCCTCTAGTAATTAGGTGTTGCAGGTTTTTTCTATTGTTTCAATTACCTGAAAAACCTATATTTGACATGAGGTGACAGTAAGACAAAAAATATTTTATCGATATTTATTTAGGTATTTTTATACCTTCTTTCAGGGCCAAAGAGCCTCCTAAGACAATTTACAATGGAAAGCATTAAAAAAAAAAAGCAAAACATAAACCACTTGGGGATTAAACACATTTATGGAGGATAAGGGCGCAATCCTATGCATGTTTAGACAGAAAAAAGTTTGGCTGGGGAATGCTGGGAGTTGCAGGACTTTTTTCTTTCCAAACATGCATAGGATTGCACCCTTAGGCAATCAATGGCTCCTAGACATTATGGCTGTATATTACCTTCAGTATCAGAGGTAGTATATCTCTGTATACCAGTTGCTAGGGAACCAGTTGCTAGGGAGGGTGCTATTAAATTCATGTCCTGTTGTGGGTTTCCCATTGGGGCATCTCGCTGGCCACTGTGGGAACAGAATGCTGGACTAGCTAGGCATAGGCCTTTGGTGTGATCCAGCAGGGCTCTTCTTATATTCTTAGTCTTCTAACATAATACATAGATAAATAGTAGAAGTTACACACACACACACACACACACACACACACAGCAGCCTTATTCAGTTAAAAGCAGACTGGAATAGCCAAGTCCTTACGGCCCTTTTAAAAACAGAGAGCAGCATCTATGCACACTGTGGTGCCTCTCTCAAACCACCCTCAGGTCTCTTGAAAACCACACTCCATCCCTAGCTCATATTTTCTTGCAACCTTGTTCCTAAAAGATGTTTTCTGGACAAAGCTAGCTAAACTGTCATTCAACTAACGTCGCTCATACTGAAGTTTCCTTTGTTCTCAAATGAACCAGTTGGGCACACAAGCACGAGAACTTTAAACTGCTGCTTAATTTTACTCTTCTAGCCAATTACAGCAAAGGAAAAATGTATGACTGGGTGGGTCATACAATGAAGGGAAAGTGTATGACCACCCAGAACCCTGCTTAAATTTAGGGTTGTGGGTGGTTTGTTAACCATGCCAACAGCCCACCCTCACTGTGTTCGAACGACACGACAAACTGCAGTTGCAGCTTGACTAATCAAAATGGCTGCCCAACCACACTGCAACCCACCATTGCTTAAATAAGCCACGGCGGGCTGCTTGATCATGCGAACTGGCATGTTGCGAACTGGCATGTTTAACACATGTTGTGTTAAAAAACAACAACAACCCCATAGCTGTATTTCTATGGCAGGAATGGGAGTAGTCAGGTCCCCCTAACAGCTACTACTAGGAGGCCAATTAACTCCCAGTACTTTCCCCTATGGGCCCCGGTTTGTTGTTGACTTATTTAGGCCATGTGTGCCCTGCTGTTCCATTTTTCAGTGCTCTAGGTGGCTTCTGTAAAACCATGCAAACAAACAAACAAACACATTAAGAGAGAGAGCCAGTGTGGCATACTGGTTTGGTAAGAGTGTTGGACCAGGACTCGGGAGATCTGGGTTCTAGTCCCCACTCAGCCATGAAGCTCACTGGGTGACTTTGAGCCAGTCACCAACTCTCAGCCTAACCTACCTCACAGGGTTGTTGTGAGGATAGGAGAGGAGGAGGAGGATTATGTAAACCGCCTTGGGTTCCTTGCAGGAAATAAGGCAGGATATAAATATAATAAAAATAAATTAATTAATGCAACAACATACAAAATCGCAGCAGAAAAAAAGACACTTTTACCCAAGGCTTCTGCTTCCACATTCTTTGCAGGATTAAAATAGGCTCTTTTACACATGTGTTTTTTCCCTCTGATGTTTTTCTTTTTCTACCTTTCTATATGTTCCATTACACAACCACAAGGTGACGCTGCGGTATAGTGAAACTGCGAAAATACATGACCATTTCATAGTGTCTCATAGTGTGATAGTCCTTTAATAGCACATTTTCCTCATTCTAAAAAAACTGCGGGAATGCTTGGAAAGCACAGGAGAGGCCCTGGAGGATGACGACATCGTGTAAAGCACCCGCAAACTACCGTGGGTGAGGAATCACAAGAGCACAATAAATGCCTCGTGTAAAGAAGCCGAAAAATTAAATCAGGGAGCAACCTGGCTCAGTTTGCCTGAGCGTGGAAAGCTAAGCAGGGCCAGGCCTGGTTATTACTTGGATGGGAGACCCCTCCTCTAGTTTTCTGCATTGAGCAGGGGGTTGGACTCGACGATGGCCTTGTAGGCCCCTTCCAACTATGAACCTGTGATCTGCAGCCTTCACAGAAAAGGCCACAAGGAAATAAGCACTCTGAGGCCATCTAAAGGAAAGCAGGGATTGTGCTAATCAAATTTCCCAGGCAAGGGCATTCCAGAGATGGGGTGCTACGAACAGAGAAGGCCCTGTCTCGTCACCACTCACCTCTGGAGGTCGGGGTAACTGGATCAGGGCCTCTATTGATGTTGTCAGTGGATAGGCAGGTTCATACAGGAATAGACACTCCTTCAGATTCCCTGGACCCAAACTGCTTTCTTTACTTTCCTAGCTGGCTGGTACTAATGGTCCTAGTTTGGCATGAAGTTTGTCCCAGGAAGGTTGGGAAAAAATGTATTTATTTATTTATTTATTTATTTATTATATTTATACCCCGCCTTTTTTCCTGCAAGGAACCCCAGGCGGCGTACATAATCCTCCTCCTCCTCTCCATTTTATCCTCACAACAACCCTGTGAGGTAGGTGAGGCTGAGAGTCAGTGACTGGCCCAAAGTCACCCAGTGAGCTTCATGGCGAGTGGGGACTTAGAACCCGGATCTCCTGAGTCCCAGTCCAACACTCTCACCACTACACCACACTGGCTCTCAGTGTGTTGCATGTTTTCACCTACTGTATTTTCCAGCTACATTCATCCAGAAGAAACAGTGACTAGAGCTGGTGGCTGCTTGACAGTCATCACTCATATTGCCTCAGCTCTCCTCCGCCTCCCGTCCTTTTCCATAGTTCCTCCATCCCTTTCACCTTCACCTGTATATCTGTTGCCCGCTCATGGCCCGTCTAGTCCTCCACCCCCGTTATCAGCCTACTGCACCATAAACTCTGAATCAAAACTGCATTAGAAGCCAGATGCTGTGATCATAATAAGACATGCACAATTTGTTTTCACCACTCCCCCACCTTTTATCATTTATCCTTATCAACGAGTTTAAGCTTTCTGGTACAGACGTTTTAAAAAAGCAATGTTATTAGAATTACTCTTCTTCTTGTCCTTTCCTTTCCCTCCCACTCTTGACCCAGAAAATAATTGACTTCCCCCCCCCTTCTTTTTTTGCACGGAAACTGCTGAGCTTTTCAGAATCCCGACTAAAAAGAAACTTCACTAAAAACAAGACTGGATTAAACTAAACTGAACTGCAGATACACACCAGCCACTTCCCACTTTAGACTGAAGAGGAAACCTTGAAAATATGTGAGACATTGTCTGCTCAGAGGCACAATTCAAAGGCTCAGAAACCAAAAGGGAAGTGGGTGGAGTGGCCCAATGAAACGGAAGGGGACAGAGCACCTGCATCCTGCATGGCCTCATGTCCGGCCCTCCACCTAGAGTAGTATATATTTATTGCTTTCTCTACATTCCTCCTTCCACAAGTCCATGCTAGAAATTCCAATAATGGTTGTTGTTTTTTTAAAAAAGAAGCAAGTGTTGTCATCAGCATACATGGTTTTATTTATTTTATTATCAATCTTTTTTTTTTAATCCCACCTTTCTACATAAAATGTCCAAGGTGGATGACAAAATCGAAAATGCCAAACAACAACTACACTTTAAAAATATTAAACATAATACGTTAGATTAGAAAAACACAATAGCGACATAATCAGTTGAAAAGAATGAATACATAGCAGCAACCACCTATTAAATATCAGTAGCAGAGAAGAAGCAATTGGTTGTTTTGACTGGGACATGGCCAGCCATAAGCGGTGGTCAAAAACCACCCATTGCCAGATCAAGACCCCTTTTTAAAGGGACCCCAAGTTTTTACAGCTAGCTGTCAAAACTCCTTTTCCCCTGGAAAAAGGGAGGAGGTGCACTTTTGCACTGTCCTGAGCACCTGGAGACTCAGGACAAAGTATGCACCAGGATGGGGTCTAACTGGGGAGGGGGAGGGAGAGAGATGAGGATCTTTGCATGAAGGGGGTATAAATCCCTCCCCAAACCCTTTTTTGTGCAAAGCTCCTTCAAACCTTTGGTTTCTCTTGACAGCTTGCCTTTTGACAACAGTCAAGAGAAACCAAAGGGAGCAGCAACAACAACAACAACAACAAAAACCATCTGGGACATCTTCTGGTAAATGTCCAGGGTTGGTACCTGCTGCACTTTGGAAGGACATTGCCCCAGCTGAGGCTTCAAACCCCCACAGTTGCACATCTGCCTAGGCTCGCAGTTGCGCAGCTGTGCCTAATTTTTTTAAAAATGCAATTTATTTATTTTTGCGATTTTTTTTTTGTTGTTGTTGTTGTTGTTGTTGAAAGGTTGGCAACCACGGGCAGTCCCTCCAAGGTGCTGCTGGGGCACTTTGAAGGGACTGCCCATAGATAGCTGTCAACACTGGGATTGCGAAAGCCGGCTTGACAGCTGGCTTCTGCCATTTTCTGAAAAATAAAGTTTAAAGAGGAAAAAAAAAGGTGTAGCAAGCCCGAAACGGCTTGCAGTCATGAAAAGAAGTGGGAGAAGCTTGGGCACTTTGGGGGGTGGCTGGCCCTGTTGGTCACTCGGGAGCCCCATGGCAAGTGAGGCAAGGGTTTTTGCCACTCTTGCCAAGCAGCTCCATAGCCAATTTCCCGTACCCACGATGGGGTTGGCTGACACAACAACCCATCATGGGTACAATAACCCCTATAACATTCTGTGGATTGTTGGGGTGGCTTGTTGCCTTCGAACAAGCCACCCTGTGGAAATTGGTCCAGGTTCACATGACACAACAACCCATTGTGGGTAGCAACCCACAATGGGCAGCCGTGTTGTGCGAACCCGGGTCAGAGTATGGACTCTGATGATGATCTACATGCTCAGGTCATATTATGTAAATGAAGGTGAATTATGTATATCTTTTCCTATATCCATAATTTATTCTATTGAACAAATGAGAATGGTTTTTTTGTTGCTATAAAGCACCAACTCCCAGACCCCTATTAAAATGGAGGGACAGGATTATTTTGTAGCATTTGTAGTGTTTGGTTCAGACAGCTCAGGACATTTTGGTGTAGAGCTGGACTGGGGGAAAGAGGCCATAATCCATTTCTGACAAGATGGATAAGCACAGGAAACAGGAAGAACAAGTCAATTGCTCATCCTGTTTCCTTTTCTGCCTTCAATCAGTTTCAGATATAGAAGTATTAGATGATACTAGAAAGCATGTAAACTGGATTGCTTTCTCTATCCCATCCCTACTTCATTTCCTGTTTTTCACTAAGGTGTAATCAGAGCTGTTCTGGCCTAGATTGATTTCCTTCCTAAAGAGGAATCTCTCCTCTTCATTGGGGAGAGGAGGCATTGGTCAGAGAGGAGAGTCCCAAGGGAAGTGGCTGAGAAAATGATAGAGTTAGGGAATGATAATAGCAAGGAGAATACATTAATATCTTTTTAGTTCCCAGTGGGTGTTGTGGGGATATAATGCTAGCTGACAGCGCCAGTCTGATGGTCCCTGAGGATGAAACTTCTCTCCACAGAGTAAAAATACCACAGGGCACAAGCAGCAGACACTTCATTTTGCTGCCAATGAATATCAACGGCAACTGTTGGTGTAAACAAGGCTTTTGTATGGGGTGGACCACTGAACTGAGTTCCAGCACCTGTTCTTCATTAAGTGCATTCATTACGCCATTACTCCAGAATGTATCCAAGCGTTCCGTACCTTTTTTCTCCAAAAAAGCATGGCGTGTAAATATGGAGGAGGGGGATCACAGGTTTGAGGATCGAACAGCAAACCCAATCCTGCTTTTGTTTCAGACTGGATCAGCTGAAATATCAGCTGTTCGGTGAATTCTGTAGCAGATTATCACTTGCGAACAATTAGACAGAGAGAAATGGAAAGCTTATGCTTTTGATTTCTACTCCTTCCTTCCCTCCCTCCTTCCTTCCACTTTTCCTGTTGTGTGTTCAAACTAGATGTGGTGATGGCAGCTGTTCCATGTGTTTAAATATGGAACTGTCTCAATCACATGGAAAGAGGCTGCTGGGGCCTGATTTTAATGCATGCGAAAGAGGCATGCAGGTGAGGAATGCTGAATCCTTTCCCACCTAGTGCATACCTCCCCAGACACTTTTTACACAGTCAAGATTACCTCCAGTTTTGGGGCTCAGCTGAGAAGGAAAGCACCTGGAGGACAAATTGTGGGTAGGTAACCTATGGAGGGGGGAGGTTTTGCACTCCTCACCCACACAGATCTTTGCTATTAAAACCAGACCTCCCTCTCCTCTCTCTGTGTGGCTGGGGCACTTCTGTGTTTAAACACATGGAACGGCTGTTGCCATATTTAGTTTAGCTGTCAGTGACATTTCACCAGATGGTCAAAATGATGGACCATCAAGTCCTGTTTCTAAAAAGTCACAACAGTATGCACTCATTTGGGGAGAGGTTCCAGAGTATTCTTACGGAATGAAAATACCATCATCCTTGCTTCTCTGAATTAATATTGGGACATTCAAAGCAGAGTACTTAGATTAAAAACATAAGAACATAAGAAGAACTCTGCTGGATCAGATCAAAGACCTACCTACTCTAGCATCCTGTTTCTCACAGTGGCCAACCAGGGCAATAGTCCTCTCCTGTTATTCTTCAGGAACTGGTAATTCAGAAGCATACTGGAGGGAGATACTGTGCCTAAGGTGCTTCTAGATGGAGGACTACTAGCACTAGCAGTTAGAAGGCATTGTGCAGCTGTTCCATCATTTTTTCCTTAACAAATTTTCTGTGTTAAGGAAAAATATGGAAAAAGTGGTAAGCAAACATGGAAAGGTCACAAATAGAAGGTAGCATTGTCTGCCCACCTACACCCTGTTGTGGAAAAATTTATCTACTGCATTGTGTTTTGGAGAGGTTCTTAGAGAGGAAAGTTTATTAGTGAATACACGGATGGCATCTGAGCAGAGTCAGGAATGCCAACAAGAATGAAAGGGAGACACTTCCATTTATACTGAATAGTATTTCATAGATCATAGAGTTGGAAGGAGCCTACAAGGCTATCGAGACCAACCCCCCTGCTCAAGGCAGGAAACTAGAGGAGGGGGTCTCCCATCCAATTAATAACCAGGCCTGACCCTGCTTAGCTTTCCACACTCAGACAAGCTGAGCCAGCGTGAGCTACAGGCCATATCACATAGAGATCAGGTAACAATGAGTCAGTACAACTAAACAAGACAATTCTAAAAGGAAACACCTAGGTCTGACAAAAGGTCAGTCATTGCCCATCTTCTAGCCATCATGGCTTTACATAAGGTAATCAGTACAGTCTTTTGCAAGGGAGACATGGCTCACAGTAGTCTTTAGCATAACAGTGCAGAGGCTAGGCAGATAAGAGATTTGCCCATCAGGTGTTCATGGAAGGTCTGACTTGTCAGGGCATGTTCTTGGAAGGCCAAGGAAAGGTCTGACTTGCTTTTCTAGGCCTTTCTGTTAAACTGAAGCCTAAACAAAATTTACCGTACTCCTACAGCTCCCACCCCCATAAACATCCGTGGATGAGGCAGAGCTGATGGTACTATAAAAAGTCTCATCTGGAAACACGCTGCATCAGTGGACTTATGTGTGCTCAAAAGTGTGTGTGTGTGTGTGTGTTGTGGCCAAAGACTTGGAGGCAGTATTGTAGAGCTGCCATTAAGTGTGGTACACACAGTCTAGTCAGTGTGTGTGTGTGTGTGTGTGTGTGCGCATGTGTGTATGTCCTGTCACAGTCTCTGATCGATTTAGGTTTGGAGATTTGCATAATGCTTCAAGCTGTACCCCGGAACACTTTTTGAAACTGTGAAGGATCACCAACAGGATCCTTTGCGTGAGTTCGGCGCTTAACGGGTTAATCGGCACTGAATTATAGCCCGTCTGAGCGCTAGCGACCACCCGCGAGGTTTTCGCGCACAAGAGGAAACCGCAGCCCTTTAAATGACCAAATAAGGCTTTTATTTGTTTATACAATAACACAGAACGGAACTAACAGCTCTCCAGGAATACTATACTGTCAACACAACCTTAGTTGACCCCCGCCTTAGCCAATGAACAGGCTCCCAGACTAGCGGACTGAATCTAGTCAATTACCTCAGACCAAAGACTATACGCCTAGTCAGTGTCAGCCTGGCTCCGGGTCGGCGATCCGTGGATGAGAATGGTGTACTCGGACTGCTTGTTTTGGAGGTGGATCTGGCCCCGAAGTACCCTTGGTTCCCAACAACCCTCTGCCGGAAGGGAGAGGGGTTTTCTACCCCGGAGTTCCCGCTCTCCCCGCCCTCCCGGTCAGGTGGGGGCTTATGCCTGCCCCTTCGTTTCAGGTGGGCTTATTCCTGCCCGGGAAGAAGGTGACGTACTGGTACTTTGCAGCTCTTTGAGACTGCCCTGATAGTTTGATGGCCCTTGATGGTCCTTCCTGGACTTTTGTGGATCTCCACCAAGACCCTCCTTTGTTGGGGATGACGACCTGTCTGGTTGCTTCTCCGGTGATCTCATCCCTCTTCCCTCGCCCCCTCCCTTAGGGGAAAATTGTGTGTGTGTGAGTGCAGACTTGTGTTTGGGCTTTCTCCACAGAAACAGTCTTTCCTGCTCCTGCCAAATGTGACCAGCAGTGCTGCATAAACATGTGTATATTTTGGTGTGACTGTTGCAGGTGCCTATTAGTACAGTGCCCATGAAAAGTAACACACTTCTCCTATAATTCCCTGAGCAACTTCTGAAATTTTAAGAACATTTAAAAAAGTAACATTATTTTTTTTTGGTAGCATGTGAAATAATAAATGCAATCCCACATATGTGTTCATATAAAATAAAAACAATACCATGCTAAATTTCCCTTAAGAATGTAGTGATTTTTGACTAGATCAGGAGCTCCCTGCAATCTGATCTAGTCAATCTCACATCTCCTTTGAATTCTGTTGAGAGTAGGATGAGTACGGTAACTTCCTTTAGATCAGAAGTGGGCAATTTATGGCCCTCCAGATGTTTTTGCTTACAACTCACATCAGACCTAGCCAGCATAGCCAATGGTGAGGGATGATGGGAGTTGTAGTAGGCCACACGTTGCCCATCCCCGTGTTTGATATTAGGAAAATGAAGCAACCCCCCTGCCCCATTACATTCATACAATTATCAAGCTTCCACAGCTGGATCCATGTTAGTACCACGGCAGCATGAGGGAGAAATCATGCCCATCGCTACAGAGACATCATCAGGTATATATACACTGTTTAGGAGTTTCAACATAAATGATTCATGGACCGACTTGTATATATTTTCATAAAAGATGGTGTCTGACCTTTTTTTTTTTTAAAAACCAAAGCTGGAAAGCATGAAGGTAGAACTAAAGGTGGCTTTGCTGGTGGGGACAGCAGATTCTTAAATGGAAATTCTGGAAAATGCTTGCATTCAAAATTACTGCGGTTGGATCAAAGATCGTCGTTCCATGAGCAGAACGGGACTTCCCTGTCTCTCCTCCCCCCCCCCTGCACCCCCTGCAAATCTGCTTCTGGAAGATTAGTGGGACCCTCTAGAGCAGAACTGGAGGGTGTGAGGCAGGCTGCAAGGGGGGGAGGGGGAAGAGGGGAAGTCCCATTCTGCCAGTGGTATCCGTTCAACTGGCGGAACAATGATATTGGATCCAACCTGAATCATTGATCTTCATTAAAATATTTGTTCTTTGGGTTATTTTTAAGCTAACTAGAGTTGAAAAATTATGGTGGGCTCAGGATCTTGTTACCCCTGACTCTCGGGCCATGTCCACACTGCGAGGTAACTTTCTCCTTTTTGCTAAGTGAATGGCTCAATGGTGGTTTGGGTTACATTTATTTATCGTAGTCAGTGAATCTCTTCCAGGCCATAGGAGCTCTGCCTCTAATGCACAAATGGAGCTATCCTGCCCACAAAGCTTCCCTGCTGTCCTTTTCCATGGGGGCAGGGGCAGGAGGGGGGAGGAACAGCTCATTGAAACGAATGGGAAAGCCAGCTTTTGCAAGAGCTCCGTGCATGCACCAGAACACACACACTGCTTTGAATTGCTTTAATCATGGCATTAAAAAAAAAAAAACGTTTAGCATTGAAACTAGGCTGATTACCAGATTGACTTTGTGCTTCAGAATTAGCACAAAACTCAGAGTCAGGGCATGAGACAAAGTCATCGCAGTGGGAGATTCCAGCAGCTGTATAATTTCCTCATCCCTTGCTATTATGCGAAGGTTGATACAGTAGAAAATTGCCCATGAGCATACTGGAGAAGTGTAGTGTACCCAGCTATGTGCAAATTCCACCCAGCTATGTCCTCACACAGGAGCCTCCTGTGGGAGAACAGAAGAGCTGATTACTAGGTACAGCTCAATTTCCCATACGTTGTAAGTGCTGTGAGCCATTCACTTAGCAAAAAGGAGAAAGTTACCTCACAGTGTGGACATGGCCCGAGAGTCAGGGGTAACAAGATTCTGAGCCCACCATAATATTTTTCAACTCTAGTTAGCTTAAAAATAACCCAAAGAACAAATATTTTAATGAAGATCAATGATTCAGGTAAAGGGGTAATGAACAAACAAAAAACCCTTTATGACTTCACTTGACTGGTTAATTTCCATCACAGTTTTTCAGAGTAAATGGTTTTTCCTCCTTAGTGGTCTCTAGACTACCCATGGATCAAAATGAACAGAAGTGCATTAAAAAAACAAAAAAACAAAAAAACCCAAAATACTTTTCTAGTCTTCTAAGATCAGGCAGCAATCTGAGGGTGTTTAAAAGAAAAACCAGAATAAAAGGAATTGTATTCTTCATTTCCACAGTTCAGAGGACAGACGAAGAGACCTTTTGGCAGAATGTCAGCATCTGCAACTTAACAACACCCCCAATCATTTAAAAAAATCAGATTCATGACCACATTTGCCTTTAACGTGAAAGCATAACATGTGCATTTGGGCATGGTTGCAGTTAATGCCAGACTATTGCATTATAGCCTGTTGTCGAATGGGGGGAAAAAGAGAAACATCTGTATCGGAATGAGACAGCATTTGTATGCAACTGCCTGATAGCTGTAGAGCCCCTCTGCTTCAAGCGCCCCGGCCTTTGTCTCCAGAGATAATAGGTGTGAAAGTAACTGTTCTCTGTGCAGGCAGCTTGCTTTTTCATGGACAACCCACTTCTATAAAACAAATGATTGTGCACATGGACTGCTTTCACAGAGCACAGCTGAAATACAGGGATCAGCTGCCTTGTAGGAGCACCTCTTTGCCTCCACTTATGTAAATAAAGCAGACATGACACAAATACCATACGTCTCCACTGCTCTCTCAGCCAAAGGAAACTAAACCCAATCATGCTTCCTCTGAAACTTTTTGCATTTGTGGAAGCGGGGAGCACATAACAAAAAAACCTTACAATTTGAGATATAACCCTCCTTTGACAGACAGATTTTGGTAAATCTATGAGAATCTCAGAAATAGTGGCTTAGGATAAGTCATAGTAGGTTCCATCCAATGTCATGCAAACAGATTTCCACTAGTGCAAAAGGATTTCCCCTTCTTCTCTTCCCCCCTGCAACTCCCCCCCCCCCCAATCTAGTGCAGAGGGCCTGTGGTTTACGCTGGCTCAGCTTGTCTGAGCGTGGAAAGCTAAGCAGGGTCAGGCCTGGTTATTACTTGGATGGGAGACCCCTCCTCTAGTTTCCTGCAGTGAGATAGCCTTGTAGGCTCCTTCCAACTCTATGATCTATGAAATCTATGAAAACCCTGCAGAGCAGATTTGAAATTTAAATTTAAATTTTCTTTCACAGTAGTGCTAAGTACCCAGCCCACAGCCCCAGTGGCCCTGTGGTCAGTGGCTCATTTAGCACTTTTATTCTGGGAGATGTGAATTTGTAAAGCTTCTTCTTACCTGAATTCTTAACAACCCTGCAATCAGTTCTTATCTGCATTACCCTGCATCTAATGCTCATAAAATATGATGAATCATCCCTGAACTTCTTTCTTAGTCACAAAGCAAAAGAAACAGAGGTTTATTTCAGTGGCAGCTTCTGAGTTGCCAGCTCTCAATGGTTAAAAAACATCCTTGGGGATGCCTTCCTGGGGTGTGTGGTTCTCCTTGCAAACCGCTTACTCCTCCTGCACCTTGTTTCCCTTGAAAAATTGCTGGTTATTTTTGCTGCTGCTGCTGCTGCTGCTGCCACAGCGGCAAATTTGGCAGCAATTTCTGCTGGGTTGCAATGCCACCCCCAACCCCTGGAATTTGCCTACCCTTGTCTTAAAGTCAGCATACTCCAAGAAAAAAAAAAGTTTCAAACAGAGATGCCAGCATAAAGCTGCTGAGTTTAAATGCATTATCAAAGTTGATTCTATTGAATTAGGACTCAGTCAAGATTGGCAGTATCTTTCCCACTACAGAAAGTAACTGTTCCTCTGTAGATGTATATTTACAGTATTCATCTTATTATGCCTATTCATCACCAGTAGCCACTAGTCAGAGGTGGGATGACTCACACCCATGACAATGCTTCTTGTATTCATTTTCTGCTCTGCATAGTCGAGATAGACTTAACTGGCACTCTTGCCTTCCTTGTCATTTTAGCCTCACTCTCTTAAACAAGAATACAAGTAATCTCTCTATGCTCAGGATTATACGCATTCCCATCCCCCTAGGTGACCATTTCATGCATCTGATGTAGTGGGCTCTAGCCTATGAAAGGGTATGCTTGGTTTTTTATTCTTGGCATTCCTCAACTTGCTGTTTTTGCTATAACAGACTAATACGGCGACTCCCTCTTGAATTTATCACAATAAAACCTCAGCTGGTGTTTATAGATTCATAGATCATAGAGTTGGAAGGGGCCTACAAGGCTATCAAGTCCAACCCCCTGCTCAATGCAGGGAACTAGAGGAGGGGTCTCCTATCCAAGTTATAACCAGGCCTGACCCTGCTTAGCTTTCCACACTCAGACAAGCTGAGCCAGCGTGAGCCACAGGCCTGTATCTATTTGATTTCCATGAAATTATTTCTGTGTAGCTGATAACCCACCAAGCTTGTACAATCCCCATTCCTTTCTGATGTACAGGTTTCCCATACAAGCCCTGGTGAAATGAATGAAAGTTGAGCACATGTTGGAGGCTTTCTGTATCTTGTAAAACCAACAGATAAATGTCCACACACACAAAAAGGAACTTGATCCTTACGGCTGCTGAGTTAGGAGCTGGAGCCAGGACCGGTGCAAGGCAGTTTGGTGCCCTAGGCAAGATCAGATATTTAGCGCCCCCCCCCTTCCCACTTGAGAGTGCTGTATTTTTCCCCAAGGCATTTCTGGCGCCCCCTTTAGCCCTGCGCCCTAGGCAGCTGCCTAGTTGGCCTAATGGTAGCACCGGCCCTGGCTGGAGCTGATTCATAGCTGTATGAAAGCCAGTGTAGCATAGTGGTTAGAGTGTTGGACTTTTGCCAGGAACACCAGAGTTCAAATCCCACTCAGCCATGAAGATCACTGAGTGATCTTAGGCCAGTCACCCTTTTGTAATCTGGCCTACCTCACAGGGTTGCTGCGAATATTAAATGGGTTAACCCACATCCATGTATGCCACCCTGAGCTCAAATGCGGTGTAGAGAGCCCATGTGGTGTAGTGGTTAGAGTGCTGGACTGTGACTCGGGAGACCCAGGTTCTAGTCCCCACTCAGCTATGAAGCTCACTGGGTGACTTTGAGCCAGTCACTGACTCTCACCCTATCCTACCTCACAGGGTTGTTGTGAGGATAAAATGGTGAGTAGGAGGTTCATGTACACTGCCTTGGGCTCCTTGGAGGAAAGGTGGGATATAAGTGTAATAAATAAATAAATAAATGAGAGTCTCGGTGGAATTCCACAAAACCCAAGGAAGGACCATCAAGAACCATCAAACTATCAGGGCAGTCTCAAAGAGCTGTAAAGTACCCAGTACGTCACCTTCTTCCCGGGCAGGAATAAGCCCACCTGATACGAAGGGGCAGGCATAAGCCCCCACCTGACCTGGAGGGTGGGGGGAGCGGGAACTCAGGGGTAGAAAACCCCTCTCCCTTCCGGTAAAGGGTTGTTGGGAACCCAGGGTACTTCGGAACCAGATTCGTCCTCCAAGCGGCAGCTGGAGTAAGCCATTCCCATCCCCGGATCGGCCGACCCAGAGCCAGGCTGACATTGACTAGCATAACGTCTCTGGTCAAAGGTAACTGACTAATCCCAATGCGCTAGCCTGGGAGCCTGTTCCATTGATAAACACAGAGGTCAACTGAGGTTGTGTTGACATTGTAGTATTCCTAGAAAGCTGTTAGTTCCGCTCCGTATCTTGTGTAAACAAATAAAGCCTTATAATAATGATAAATAATAAATGGAGGCTACAAATGTGAATAATGTTAATTTTAACTATTGAGAGCTGGCAAATCAGAACCTGTCCCTGAAATAAACCTCTGTTTCTTTTGCTCTGTGATTCATCATATTTTATGACCATTAGATGACTTTAATGCAGATAAGACAATGGATTGCAGGGTTGTTGGGAATTCAGATAAGAAGCAGCTTCACAATTTCACATCTCCCGAACAAAAGGCACAAAGGAATTACCGTAACCTCTTCTACCCAGAGCTAAATGAGCCACTGACCACAGGGCTGCGCGGGCTCGTTGCTTAGCACCACTGCAACAGAAAAGCTGACTTTGTTTCCAGGATAAAGTATTGCAATGGTCTTTATGACTGGCTGGTTAGTGTGTTCCGCTGGTTCATACAGCTGGGTGGTGGAGGGGAAGGCAAAACAACACCTAAACTCTATTGTTTTTCATGCTTGTCATTTTGAAGCCAACCTCATGATTTAAACACGGAGTAGATCAGAGTTGAAGTGGCTTTCAATTTGTCAGTTTCACCAGCAAGATTGCAGAGGTGCAAGGGGGCAAGAAAGGCCTGCACGATCGCTCTGTGGGGCAAGGCAGGTTTGATAAACAGTGCTGATCCCATTTCCTGCTTGGGGATGCTGGGAACATTCCAGTCTGTCCTGACTCAGAACATATGGGCCACAATTTTCGGATCTGCATGTGCTGGGTCTGTGTGCCTGCATAAAAGTCTTTCTGTGGTTTTCCCACAGCAGCTTCCAGACAAGTTGCTTTTTTTTATACTGAGGCAGGTTTTGGAAGAGAAAAATAAATAAACAAACAAACAAAATCCGCTTGCAGTTTGGTGCTGGGAGCTGCTGCAGCAAAAACCTCAGTCATGTTCAGCTGTAGTATATGCACAAACTCTTGCATATGGGCTGATAGTTCTGCACCACAGCTATAGCTTAGAAAAGATGGAGGGAAACAGTAATAATTAGTCCAGGAAACTGTTTTTCAGTAGTCACACAGGCCTCAGTGTGCTACAAAACGGATGGCACATGGCAACGCTGTATACACATTACAGAGCCTCAGGAAAGGTCACCCATCATCACCAGAAACAGTCAAATGCCACAGCTGCAGACAACTGGATCTTACAAGAAATGGCATGAAGTTAAAATTCATGCATTTAAAGAGCCAACGATGATCCAAACTGACAGATCTTTGAAAATCTAATATGCTTTGCCTACTCATTGTAGGGTTTGTTTACCATTTCTTCTTATATCACAAAGGTGCAAACAGTAGAACCAAAGAGTGAATTTCAACATTCACGAAAAGCATGTGACATAGTCCTTCTGAGTCTGCATAATTTCAGAAAGCAGGAGGGGACTGTATGGTTAAATGCTTACACACACAGACACACACACGCACACACGCACACACGCACGCATACAAATGAAGAAACAAACAGCTTCTTGCATGCGGCAAGTACATGAAGGAGAATGTTTCTAACCTACCCTTTTCCCTGATGTGCTAAACCAGCATATTCCAAATTGTGTGCTGTAAGAAAAAATAATAAATTAGAGCCTCCTATGAACTAAAAAAACAAAAACCCATCTGGCAGTCCAGTTCAGAGCCAAAGCTTAACAGCAGCAAGTTTCATACTTCACATGCATGGATCTCTGAGGTATCCTGCAAATGTATATTGGTGTTATACAAGCTTATCTGCCATCGTCTCTCCCAAAGAATCCTAGGAATTGTAGTTTGGGAAGGTACTGAGAATACGGTACTCTGTTAAAAACCACAAGAACCCCCTCTCAGAATTTTAGTTCCTGGAGTTTCTTGGTGCAAGGGAATTATTCCTGAAATAGTTTAAGTGTGTAGTGTAGATATGCACTGAATTGACATGTCGCAAGCCCAGCTAGTGGAGGCTGCAGGAGGAAGGGGAGGATGGGGAAGTCCCATTCCACCACCGGTACCCATTCTACTGGCGAAATGATGATCTTGGATTCAACCCCAGTGTTAAGTATACTAAGGGCGCAATCCTATGCAAGTTTATACAGAAAAAAGGCCTACAACTCCCAGGTTGGGAGTTGTAGGCCCTTTTATGTCTAAACTTGCATAGGATTGCGCCTTAGCTGTACTAGGAATAAGGTCTGGGTTTTACATAGTGGAAAACTTACAGCTTCAAGCATTTTGCAACACTAAGGTCCTACAGCAGATTTCATAGTTCCATCTTTAGTTTAGCCGATCTCAACTCTGTGCTCTCATTACTAGCTAAACTAGGGCATCCTTATATTCAGAGAAATAGCTGCTTTCATGCACAGGACAGGAGGGAAGTCATGATAAATGTTTAGTCCATTTTTGTGCCCCTCTTAAATGTGTGTCCGTGGCACTTAAGCATTTGTTACATCTTGGTCAGTTGTGTCTGCAAGACATTGCATCACATATGCACACATCAAACCTTAAGAAAACGACCCCTGCATTTGTGGCTTAATGTCACTTGGCAGTGTCTCTTTAATGCTTCACCCATTAATATGCTGGCAGTAAATGTGAATACATGTATAAAGCTCGTGTTCCAGATATGACGCTAGCCATTGACTTAATCACAGAGGAGATGTCAACGAAAAGATCAAGCTATTCAGAGCTGTCAAAAAGAAATGCAACACTAGATGACACTCTACAAATGACATTACAACGTGGAACATCTATTAGTGTGAATGCAAAGCACATGCTGCCCGGGCCTCAAAAGGTCAAGGATTTATCTCAAAGCTGGAGATAGTGGCGACTCCTAAGATTAGGAATGAAAACATTTCCCATTTCTTAGTAAAAAAAATAACAGAGGCACACATATTTCTAACAAAAGTGCAGCAAACACAACTAGATGCTAAAGGCACACTGATCCAGCGCTCTTTACTAGACTGCAGATCTTTTTCGTAAGAACTGATGTACCACAACTTAAGAACACAAGAACATAGGAAGAGCCCTGCTGTTGCAGACTAGAGGTCTATCTAATGCAGCATCCTGTTTTCTACAGGGTCCTCCTGGATCTTTCTTGAGTGAAGCCAACAAGTGGGGCGTGAAGGCAATAGACCTCCCCCACTCTCTAGTCTAGTGCAGCCTTCCCAAATCAGGTGCCCTCCAGGTGTATTGGACTACAACTGTCATCATCCCCAGCTGTGGCCAGCTGGCTGGGAATGGTGGGAGTTGTGAAATTGAACACATCTGGAGCGCAGCAGGTTGGGAAAGGCTGGTCTAGTGAATAGCCAATTGGACAGATCTGGGAGAACTGAGTTCAAGTTCTGCCCCCAGCTGCAGACTCACTTGGGCAAGTCACTGTACCCCAGCCTCAGTTCCCTAGCTTTAATATGGGAATAATAATAATGATCCATCATCATCATCATCATCATCATCATCATCATCATCATCATCATCATAGTCAGTAGTAAAATCATATAAAAACATTAACAAAAAGCGAATAATAGCCTGATTCTTTCATGTCTGACATGCAAATTAGCATCTTGTACATATGCAGGTCCCTATTAGGAATTTAGACAAAAACTTAAAACATTGTTGTATGAAATGAGTAACTTCAGGCACCCGTACATTATCATTAGTTAATTATACTTAGCGCTCAGTATTAATGAGTGAATTTCCATCAAATTGCTCAACCAGGCAGGCAAACAGGACAATATAAAAATGCAAGACAGCCAAATTAGTCTGGATTAAAAGCATTTAAAAATACAAAATAAGAAAGTAACAAAAGATATAAAAGCCCATCCATTTACATAAAGAATAAATGCCTGCCTGGTTTGGGTTCCCCATTTCAGACCTGGTTTCAATCATGTACCATTAGAAGTCAGTGAGAAGTGGTTGGCTAATGTTGGAGACAGTGGCAGCTGGTGGGACAGAGCATGTGTCACAAGAGGCGGAGCCAAGGAGTCACCAGAGTGCAATTGTGGTGAGAGTGTTGGACTAGGACACGGGAGATCCGGGTTCTAGTCCCCACTCAGTCATGAAACTCACTAGGTGACTTTGGGCCAGTCACTGTCTCTCAGCCTAACCTACCTCACAGGGTTGTTGTGAGGATAAAATGGAGAGGAGGAGGATTGTGTAAGCCGCCTTGGGTTCCTTACAGGAAAAAAGGCGGTGTATAAATATAATTAATTAATTAATTGAGAAAGGCAGAGTAGCTTGCAAAGACATGAAATTTGGCCATCCATGCAGCATAGCAGTTTTGGAAGCAAAGTGCACTGTAATCAACAGAGTACACTCCCAAAACTAATATGTTTTGGACATACAAATTTTGAAAAAGGAATGTTCTTAATTTAGCATGCTCTGACTTTTGCTCCTTTCTTCTAACTAGCTTCTCAAGATAAAATATTGGTCCCACTCATATAAACTATGTACTGCCCATTCCAAGAACATGTATTAATGAGTAATCCCACAGGAGCAATTATCAAGTATTTTCATCAAAGGAATTATATCATGCAACTTTTTATTGGAAAGACAGCATGGCTGATAGCCTGATATGTAGACTCGCAGTGACAGCATGTAAATGCAGAAGATGAACTGTGCTCCAACATAATGTCACAAAATTTGATGTTATATGAGTGCAAATGTTTAGGCTCAGATTCCAAAAACTGAAAGGCTAGAACTGAAACTCCTAGGGATATGATGAGAAACTGCTAAATGGTGTAGGCATTCCTTTGGGGTTGAAATACAGCCACAACAAGGCAGCTTACTACAACATACTACTATTTAAAGCAATATTTTTGTGACAGTCTTTAGTTTACTTATGTACGTATCTTAAGAAGAAATCTGGCACCAACACTTATGTCCTTCCAGTGCCAGGTGAAAATGTCCTAATTTTCCCAGGCTTTTACTTACTTAGCATAGTTTACTTAAGCCCCCAAACTTGGTGGCTTACGAGTGTCCACTTCAGAGTGGGAGGGGCGGTGGAGGTGATCTCCAGTCCACCTCCCTGCTCTGCAATTCAGGTAGACGGCCAATTTCAGCCATCTAGCTGCGGCGCTTTGGAGGGGGAGAGAAGGGGGTTGGGGTGCCATCAGGATACCTCGTATCCTGGCGGCCTCAGTCTCCTCCTCTCCCCACCCCCTTGAACGCCCCTTTTACCCCCTCTCCAAGGTCAATTTCCCGACCTCAGAGAGGCAGCTGGTGTGGTTCTTTCCATGCGGGCTGCAAGGGGGCACGGATCCCAGGGCACGGATCCCTAGCTCCGAGGTCAGAGCTTGTTTCTGACCACGGCTCTGGAAATCCGAAGTATCCTATGCCCCCCTAGACACTGTCCAGGAGCCATAGGATCACTTTCTTAATTACATTTATATCCCACCATTCTTCCAAGGAATTCAAGGTGGCATCCTCCCATTTATCCTCACAACAACCCTGTGAGGTAGGCTAAGTTGAGAGATGGTGACTGGCCCAAGGTTACCTACTGAACTTCATAGCTGAGTGTGGATGTGAACCTGAATCTCCTCAGTCCTAGTCTAACAATCTACTCACTAGAATGCACTGACTCTCAGCCACAACATGTTAACACATTTCACGTTCATTTATTGCTGTTTTTTATTTCATAATTTTTATTGGTGCCTTATACAGATTTTTGTTGCTGCTGGAATTTACCGTAAGTTCATATTTTCTGGTTTTATAACTTCTTCAGATATTCAGACTTCAGATATTATTTGGGGAGGGAGGGTATAAATCTATTAAATAAATATTAACTAAAATAAAAATACTACTACTACTACTACTACTTAATATACTTCTTCTGTTCCAGTTTCAAGATTTTTGAGGGGATTATGCAAAGTTTTCCACATTTGCAGTATGTGAAATTCCAGAGCAAATGTTATGAATAAATTCTACAGATCACTCAGCTGCAGCTCGATGTCTGACTTGTTAATGAAATAATATGCAAATTATCCTGCCAACCATATGCAGCTTTGCCTCTTCTTATGTGCGATATCCATTTTTCTGCTATTGCTTCCACTTCAATTGTGTCCTTCCTTTTGCAACCATCTTCTCTGTCCCTCTTCTTTGCAGGCCTCTGTTCCTTCTACCTACTCTTCCCTCATATTATTTTGTCTGGCTACTGCCTGTTTTCCCCCTTCTTTCAGCCACCTGACTTCTGCATTTTGTTGCACCTTCCTGGAATCTCTTCCTATTCAGCTTTCATGTCTCCCTCAGACCTATGTGAAATTTCAGTCTAACACCAACTGATCTTACGTTTTCTATTGTCAACAATTTCTTTCCCTCAGCAAACAGGCAGGGCCGGTGCAAGGCAGTTTGGTGCCCTAGGCAAGATCAGATATTTAGCGCCCCCCCCTTCCCACTTGAGCCCTCCCTCCCTCCAGCCCTATGCCCATTATGAAATAAAAATCCTATACACACTCCCTTAAACTGCAAGCCTATCCTCACTTACCTGGGAGTAAGTCCCATTGAACTCAGTGGGGCTTACTTCTGAGTAGACTTGCATAGGATTGTGCCACAAAAGGACTAACGTGACGATTAAAAAAAAAAAAAGTTGGACTGCACTTCCCACACAAACAGTGCTGGAAATGCAAATCTAGGGAAACTTTGACGAAAGAAAAGGCTTTGTAGAAGAAACCGCTGGCGTTTGATACGATAGGATTGGGGCCATAGATTTCACATTAAATGTGAAACTCCCTGATCAAGTAGGTTGGAAATGGTTGTGTCACATAGCACCTCTTATGACATTGAAGTCTGCTGCCCTGATCGGGTGTTTTTCTTCTTTTTTTAAAAAAGACGCGATCTCTCTCTCTCTCTCTCTCTCAGATGAAGCTGGTAGTCTTACAGACAGGATGATGGTGGCTGTTCTGATTTTCGCTTTTACGGGGTGGGGGCAGGGACTGATGGCTAAGGGCGCAACGCAACTGGAAAGTTCTCCTGCACAAGCAGACTATCCTCGCACAATGAATTTCAATGGGACCTGTGCAGGGGACGTGCACACTGGATTCCGCCTTAAGCGGCTTTGCTATGGCGTCATTTCATTGAAATTGGGTGGTTGCTCCTCCGGGGTAAGTTCCTTTTGGGGCTTGCATTGCAGCAACCAGCACATTGGGGACTTCAACTTAGCGAGCGCTTTCCAAGAAGCGACGATCGCTTCTCTTCTCTACTCCACCCCCCACGCCCTGTGAAAATAGTCTCCATTCACGGCTGCTTAACTCCAGAACTAATCTGGTGGCTGGCGAGGAGGAGGAGGAGGTGGTGGTGGTGGTGGAGGCGAAGGGGCCAACGATGCAGACAAAAGCAGGTAGGCAGGCAAAAGCAGGCAGACGGTCCTGCGGGGGGAGCAAGAGGATTTAAGGCTAGTTAAGCTCTGCAATTTTTTCCCCAAGGCGTTTCTGGCACCCCCTTTAGCCCCGCGCCCTAGGCAGCTGCCTAGTTCGCCTAATGGTAGTACCGGCCCTGCAAACAGGATGTTGGTGAACATTCTATAACATCATAGTACTTCAGCCAACCACTGTGTCTGGCTTCACTGCACCACCACAAAATCCCCCAGAACACTGAAGTATAGATCATACTACTCTAGCCAAGTGATGCTTGGTGTGTTTAATGCTTTTAATTAGAATTGGTGCTTCCTCCTGGTCCTTTTGAGGAGATAATTTGAAAGTGCCTGGGGGAAAATAGATCCATTGCCACTCGGTTACCAGATGTCTGTTACCACTCTCTTTTCCTAATTCTGGGAAACACCTCAATAATCTCTGAATCACAATAACTGTTTTTTAAAATGCCAAACCAATTAAATCCACAATTGGCAAAATTTCTTTAGAAAGCAGCAAATTGCTTCTGGCACAAAGTTCCTACTGACTGGCAAGTTTCAAGGCAGATGTTGCCAAGTTATCCTATTACTTTTCCAAAAACAAGGATTCTGTGCAAGAAACAATAATAAACTGGAAAGAAGATACGTAGCATATTCATGAAGAAGAAACAGATTTAGGAGCCAAACGTACCTGTGTCACTTTCTCACAATATGATCTTCAGCAAGTCTCTCTAACCTTTGCTTAAGCCTGCATTTGATCTTCCCAATTTCTAGCAATTTTGCTACTATATGTATCATATTAAGATGTAAACAACTCAATCCTAAATATATTTACTTAGAAGCAAGTCCCATTGATCTCAAAATGGCATGTACATTCAAGCTAAATGTTCTTAGAATTGCAGCCTGTGTGGCATCATTATGGCATATGTCCACATAGTCACTGACATATTAAAAACCAACAAAGTAGTAAACTAATTTTCTGTCTTCACTTTATAGAGGATGGATCACATGGGAAACTCATGACAGGATGGGAAGGAGAGGTTCATTCAGTTTGCTGCCAAAGCACCTCACAACTATTAAGATTAGTGTAACACTTTATCCTATCAAATCCAATAGAAAACAGCTTTTTTGTTATCACAGGGAGCCCTGGAACTGGGAAATCATGCTATTAGTTGTTTACTAAGCCTCCACCAATACCAGATTGCCCAAGAAAAAAAATATTTTCATGGTAGCAATCTATATCTGTGTAGCTTTCCCAACGGTCAAATGTTTCCCTTTAAATGTATTAGTGCACTATGTTCAGGAGAAAGAGCTGTGACTGATTCTCCACAGTAAACAGTTTGTAAGGCTCTGTGTTGCATCAGAAAAGGTTCATCTTTTAAATACAAGGACTTTTGAGGGGAAAGCATGATTCCACTCAGAAATCTCCTCAGGGCCCCAATAAATCACCATCTTGTTCAAAGAAGCACTTGCAGGCAGCGGCTTAGTGCCACTGGAACCACAGTGATCATACGTGACTCCTCTGCCCTTGGAGCTAACATCTGCATGATTTGTTTGTAACAAAGCCCAAGACCATTCTTTGGAGTCTGTTTAGACTGGAAACACTCCGGGAAAAGAAGCCCGTCTGACGCTTACCACTAAGTGCCTTGCACACCGCTGGGGCTTCATAAATCATTAATATTGACAACTCATGAAATTTGCCTGATTTAGCTGTAAGTTACCACTCTAATGAAAATTAAGGTTTAACAATACACTAGAATTTCTGACCGTGTTCAGCTGAAGTGTTACAAATCAATCAATCAGACTACTACATCTCTTTTATTTCTGAATATCTAGCCATGTGGGAGACATTTTTATGAAGAAAAACACTGACTCGACTGCAAGGATCTTATTTTTCCAAACCATCTTCATAGGATTGTGCAAAACACACTTGAATATTTTTTTTAAAAAAGTCTTCATATGGACAGACTACTGCACTTTGGCACAGTTCTTCTGAAACATGGTCTGATAATGAAAATACATGTAATGGAACAGAAATAGGTATGCAAGCAGGGCAGGAAAATACCATATGAGATTCTGGCAAAAATAAGGAAAGGATTATCCTGTCCCATACTTAATTTTTTTCTCCCAAATGCACTGCCTTGCATGCAGGTGTCCCTTATCACCAACCCCACCCCTGTTACATAAAGGAGACAGGGTATGTGAAAAGGGGAAAGAGCAGCCACCAAAACAGAAACCAGGAGAGGCAAGCCTCAATCAAAAATTTAGGGTGCCATCCTAATCCTATGCATGTTTACTTGGAGGTAAGTCCCGCTGTGTTTAGTGGGACTTGCTCCCAGGAAAGTGTGCTTAGGATTGCAGCCTCATTCTTCAAGAATTAAAATTATAGCTTGCTTGATGTGTATTTATTAATATCTTTGTCCTGGGAAGTGGTCTCTGATATTCTTTCCGTGCAAAGCAATTTCTTTAGGTACCTTTCTCTGTAAACATCTTCCTCAAAAAGCTTGGTCACGCATTTGTTTCCAACAGGAGGTAACAACATTAGTATAAACACTTGTTACAACTGGCTTTGTATATGAGGTTTTTAACAACATTTGAACTTTGGTGACACATTTCTAAATTTGACGTGAACATAAATTGATAAAATCTATAAAGTAAGAACCTCTAGAGCTGTGGTATTTATTCAGGGATTCCCAAAGTCAATATGACTGTAAGAAATGAGTTATAGGAGCAACAAAGCATATTACTGTCAGAGTTAAACATTTGTGTTTCTTAAATATAAAACTGCAGAAAGAAACAGGTTTAAAATTTCTTACAAAGCCATGTTCCCGGTACATATACACATTAGTCACATGCCTCCCCATTCTGATGGCAGCCATCAAGACTTTATTGCTGTTTATCCCCTATTTGCAAACATAATGATCTCCTGAAGCACTTCAGTATCCTTGACCATACATCCCGATCCTACTCTCTTCTCCCACTCTAAGGATCTAACTTCATGGAGAGTAAAGCTATAGTCTACTAATCATGATGGCTATATGCTACCCCCAGTATCAGAAGCGGTTGCTTCTGTACTCCAGTGCCCAAGGAACAACAGTGGGAATGAGCTACTGCCCTCATGTCCTGCTTGTGGGCTTCCCAAAGGCATCTGGTTGGCCCCTGTGTGAACAGAATGCTGGACTACATGGACTCTCGGTCTGATCCAGTAGGGCTCTTACATATTACATGCAGACTTGTATAAGAAAAGTCAGCTGTCTACTTCTTTTCTGCAAAGCAGTGAGTGAGTGATTTCTAGTGGAGAAATGGCAGGTGGATATTTAACCATTTCCCTGCTTGGCATTATTATTATTTTTTTTAGCTGCAACTCTCCCCACCTCAGCTGCTCCCTGCTCCAGAATTCCAGATGCGGGTTTTCAAGAGTAAATGCACACATGGAACATCATGGATGGGGAGCAGCTTAGAGAGGAAGATTTGCAGCAAAAAAGGTGGCGAGCGGGGAAAGGATAAAGCACCACGACCTATCACTTCTTCACTGATAATGAACCTTCCTAAAGCGGCTTCCAGCAAAGGAGCAGACTGTCAGGGTTTTCTTACGCACAATTGTGTGTAATGTGTAATTTGGTCCTAATATGCGCACACTTTGGCCCTAATATGCGCACATTAAGTAGCCTGCACTCCTTGGCTGAGAACAGCTTAGAGCACAGGTCTGATTTAAACCAGACCTAGCACTCCTGCTGACGCATAAAGATTAGGGAGATGGCCCTGGAGTTCAGAGTGCCACACATGCATAATCAGCATGAAATGTGCAAGCCCCGCCCCCTGCTTCCTGGTGAATACCAATGCAGCATTTGCTATTTGTCTATCTTCCACAAAAATAATGGTGTGTGTGTGTGTGTGTGTGGCTAACATTAAAAGGACCTGTTTTTGAGGGGCCATGTTCTGACCCCCAAATCATATTAGAGTTTTCTGATGGGGAAATTGAAACTCAACCATTCAAATGGCAATGCATCTAGGGAAGCATTTTCGGTGGCTGCTTTTTATGATAGGCCTTCCCTTCCCTTTGAGGTCCACCTGAGTATTTTTTGAATAGGCATTTGGTGGTTGATGATAAGCAACGGGTTATTTTAGAAGATTTATTGGGGGGGGGGAGAGGAAGTCTTATTTTTCTATGCCATTTATAGTTTTATCTTTTAATAAACTACAAACCACCTTGAACGTATTGGATAGGGCAGGGAATACATTTTAAACTAATAAACATTCAATTTTGCTGCAGGAGTTTCCAAGTGGCTTTTGAATGCAAGATTCTTTTTTTTGTGCTAATCACTCACGTGGATATGAGAAACGGACAAAGTGAAAACTGTTGCTTTAGCCACTCCAAGCATACCTTTTAAACTTGCTTACATGGGTTGGAACTGTTCTGCTCTCCCTGATTTAATGTGGCTCATGCTGGTTTTCTTTTCTTGAGCATCTAACAGGACAAAGTAGAACCAAATTAGGCACTGTTGGGGGGAGCTGGAGCTCTTAGTGCTCAGAAGCATAAATGGCCTGCCCCTGCGGAGGCTTTTTCCCCCCCTTTCCCCCAGAGCTCTAATGCACTGATTCAGCACATCTGATCCCTGCAAACCACGTGGCATTCATGTACAACTTGCATTGTCCTCTGGTAAATCGAATGGCAGACCGGGAGAATTGCATACATTACAACGGGTGCAATCCACATAGGGGCAGTGCTTCTCAATTATTTTCTGTCATGCCCCCCCTAGGAAGAAGAAAAAATTTCGCGCCCCCCCGCGCGACTGTAAATAGTATCATTTGTCTATAAAATTGTTATAAGTACACCTCTGCATAACACTGTATCCTTATTAACGTATAAGAGAATAAAAAAAGAAAGAAATGTGGATCAATTTACAACAAAGAATAGCTTTATTAACTTAGCAGAAAAGATTTAAAGGAGCACAGGATTTAAGGAACACAATATTAAAAAAAAACTTTTAACTGAGGTCAAACGAGCCCCCCTTTACGGAGCCTCGCGCCCCCCCTGGGGGCCCCGCCCCACTATTTGAGAAGCACTGACATAGGGAAAGAACCAACGCAACCCTGTGCAACATGGTCTCCAAAGCATGGGACGCCCCTATGGGTAACATTGCCGTGTGTGCGTTTGCTCACCATTAAATTCATCAGTTTTGCTCAGTTTACTTGACAAGGGAAATACCGGTATGCGTCAACCATATGGGACAGAACCACATGGTCTTTATTTTCTCTTTCCAGGCAACAACTGAATTCTGTACTTATTTATTTAGAATGCCTCTGCTGCAAACCCTCCTACACGTATACTCACTAGCGGCATTAAATTCAGGCTGGGGAAACTGTCAACCATTTCCATGTACAACTTGCATAACAAAAAATAATGTTTTCACAAGTAGTGTATTGCACTAGAGGGCTTTGAAGATGTTTCTGCTGCAGTTCCCTATGAAGAAAGGATCACACACCCCCCATCCCACACCGCACCCGTGTCTCCCTCTCTAAGAGACAGAGAGAAGGGGGGGGGGAGGGAAGGGAAAGATAAGGATAAAGATACAGTACATACTGAAGAATCCTATGTATTAGACTACTGTCATCTGAATGACCTGTTATATCTAGAAGACACTCCTCCCCCATCCTCGCTTCCGAACTGCAAGTGATTTAGGGTGTATACAAATATAAATGCAAACCAGGACTTGCTCTGTTGTTTTTTTAAATCCTTCTGCAGCTAAAGCCCAGTGTCTTCTGTACTACATAATGTATTTGACAGATGTAATGGCCAGCAAGTTTAATGCTGGTTGTGTACTCAGGCTTGCCCCATTCCCTGCTACTTCAGATGGGCTAGCCAGTGGCCAGCTTTTTATTTTTAAAGCGTTGCACATACATTTATTCAATTAAATGAACACCCATCACACCCTTTAAAAAAAGGGAGATTCAATTTTTAAAATGTTGAAAAACTGCTTTGGGGGGAGGTGGGCTAGTGATATCACTGGTTTAGTCAATCAGTGCTGTGTACAGCAAGTTTCTGTTACAAATACACAGCTCTGTCAGGAAGAAAAGGATGACGAATTTTGGATTCAACCCACTGGATATATTTTGACCAAACACATCGGTAAAATTCATGTTAAAAATCGTGTTAATACATGCCTCACAAATAATTTATGAAAACACAACATCCCATACACCTTAATTTTCACATCTTCTTTTTCCCAAAAAGAAAAAAAGTTTCTCACTTCTGATTTCTTAAATTATAGTAGGATATAGTAGGATATGCAGTGTATCCAATAACTTAAATCCTTAGGTGTGATTGTTGGGTCCTACAAATGTATGTGGGATAATTATACTCTTTCCTCAACCCAATTATTACAGTCAAATCATTTAAGAATCCATCAACTACCCTGTAGCAATGTGTTCCTTAAATGAATTAGCCCACAGGTTCCTCCTTCTTCATCTTAAAACAAAACTTGACTTTCTTGTTTTCTAGTGCAATTTCTTCCATTTTTCACTCTTTCCACCCTACCTATGACTTATACATCTAAATAATTGTTATTGTCCTCTAAGTTAATAAGACTAAGTTAATAAGACATTTACTTAGCCTTTCTCCATAAGGAAGATGGAAATAATATATCTGCCAATTTATTTTGAACTCTTCTTCTATCTCTAATAATTTCCTAATCATGTTGTAGTGTTTACGTTTTGCACTGTTGCAGCGAACTGGTTAGATGTTTTCCATGATTTTTTTCTGTGATCTCAAGTCATGTCCCTCCCAAGTAGTCTTATTGAATCCAGAACCTACTGATTTATAGGTGCATTATTTATCCCATTCCCATTGGCCTTCAACTGATAGGTCATGACCCACCTGACTTAAGAAGGGTCACAGCAGTGATGTCACTGCCATGTTCTTTGTTAAACATTTTTAAGAGTGTGGGAGAGAGTGAGAAAAGTAAAAAAAAATAAAAATGAGTTGTATGTTGAATATCAATGCAATGACCTTGAGCGCCATTTTCTTGGTTGAAAAGTAGGGTATCAATCAATAAATCAATCAAACAAATAAATAAATAATTGGCACTTATGAACCCTTAATCTCATCTCCTAAATTTTGCAGTGCCTTCCATTCTGGAAATATCTTTCTGGAGCTCTTTAGAGTTGTATTTGGGTTTCATTATCCTGAATACCCTGGTGTCTACCTCATTAATGACCCTTGTCCTCCAGTCTGCTCCCAGTTCCACAAACAATAATATAGTGGGGAAACGATCTTTCAAAGCATTAACCTCACAGCAATTTCTGACAAACAGTGACAATGAAATGTGAATTAGGAGTGTCATGCAACACCCAAATTTCTTTGACTTGTCTTAATTTTGCTTGCTATTGCAGAGACCTGCTCAAACCACAAGACTACTGGTCCTATACTGGCCAAGGACTGTTTTTGCCAAAGTCCCTATCAGTTTCAACAGCTTTAAATATTTACAACTACTAATTCAATATCGAGACACTGTGGATCAGTTTAGTCCAGTCTCCTGTGATATGTCCAAGATAGGATATCCTTAAACTAAAGCATATACAGCAGATGCCAGCCAAAGCTCTTTCTGAAAATCTCCAAAGGAACATAAAATCTATAGCATCCCTATTAATTTTTTAAAATTTCTGAACCCATCCCTCATTTCACCTCTTAAAAATTATACTAAAGCAGTTATTCTAAAGCTGAAATGCATTTACACTTAGGATGTTTTCCCCCCAAAATATTGATTTTAAACCCACATTTCTTAAGCTTAAATCATTGCTTCTTGCTCCTTTCACACTGGATGAGCTGAAGAACCATCTCCCTCTTCTGAGATCTCTTAAATATTTGAAAGCTGTCCACATATTGCTTGTTTCTTTATAAAGCATCACAGCACACACACACACTAATAGTGCTATATAAAAATAGAATTATAATATATCCACTTCCCCAGTCTTCCTTTCTCTAGCCTAAACACTCTAGGTCCATTCTTTCCTCATGTAATATCCCTTCTAGACTCTTTATGACCTTCCAATTTTGCAAACTTCCTTCTTGATCTGGGTGCTCAGTAGGATCAGTGCTGAATGAGGTAACACTGTTATTTCCTGTGCCATGGAAATCATATTTCTGTTAATGCAATCTTTTTATGCCACTATACTGATCCATATTCACTCTGTTATCTATTAGAACTCCTAAGTTCTGCTGTGCCAGTCTGTGTGCATTTAGTTCTCCTTTTCTACATGTACATGACATTAGTCTGGTGGATCAGAAACTGTGGTGCAGTTTCCCCTGGGTGTCATATGCAAGATCACCTGGAAAACATGGGGGGCAGCAAAGTTCTACATAGGGAGAGGACCCTTCCTGCAACGGACAAAACCAGCAAAGTGGGAGATAATGTATGGGAGCTTCCGGCCATAGCAGGGTCTCCCTCTCCTGCCTCCTTCCGTGGCTTCCCTGCTTTTAGAAGGGCATATGAAATAATAATAATAATAATAATAATAATAATAATAATAATAATAATAATTTATTTATTACCCGCCTCTCCATCTAGATCGAGGCGGGGAACAACAGAAAATATAAAATACCTAAACTAAAACAACACAATATATACTATTAAACATCTTAAAACATCCTAAAAACATCTTTAAAACATCTTAAAAACATCTTTAAAACATCCTAAAATTCCGCCGGATAGGCCTGCCGGAAGAGTTCAGTCTTTATGGCTTTTTTAAAGTCCAAAAGACTGACAAGTTGACGTATCTCCTCTGGCAGGCCATTCCATAATCTGGGAGCAGCAGAAGAGAAGGTCCTCTGGGTAATGCTAGTCAGCCTAGTTTTGGCTGACTGAAGCAGATTCTTCCCAGAGGACCTAAGTGTGCGGGGTGGATTGTACGGGAGAAGGCGATCCGGTAGATACCCTGTACAAGTCCCCTTCCAATTCCAGAGTGGGATTAGTGCCCCAATTTTTAAACAGATCTCCTGTGTAAAGCAACAGGCTACATACATCTCTGGCTCTGTGTGAGGATTCTGTGCGCTCATCTGCCAAAGTGATAAAGTTGGATTGGGGGAGCTCAGACTAAGTTTAGAAGAGGTCCTCAAATTCAAAACATTTTGAGAAACACTGCATCAGCCTATCTTCTGAAGTGTTTGCAGTCCCTCTCAATTTACTATCATCTACAAGTTTGATTGTAGATCAACTATATTGTATGCCTGCGAAACATGGACTATCTATAAACGTCACTTCCACCTCCTTGAAAGATTTCATCAACGTTGCCTCTGGAAAATCCTGCAAATTTTCTGGATTTGTTGTTCGCCTGGAAGATAGGTGAACAAATGTCAGTGTACTGAAAGAAGCAAAGACTACTAGCGTTGAAAAAATGATCCTTCAACGCCAACTTCAGTGGACTGGTCATGTTGTTCGAATGCCTGACTGCCGTCTCCCAAAGCAGTTATTTTATTCCCAACTCAAGGATGGAAAGCGGAATATCGGTGGTCAATATAAGAGGTTTAAAGATGTTCATAAGGCAAATCTAAAAAAATGCAATACAAACATCGAAAACTGGGAAGCTCTGGCACATGAACGGTCTAAATGGAGGTTGGCCTTTCACAAAGGTTCCATGGACTTTGAAGAAGCCCAGTGCAAGGTGAAAGGGAGAAACGTGCTAAGCGAAAAGCACGTCAAATGAATCCTTTACAGGACCATCTTCTATCTGGTAACCTGTGTCCTCACTGTGGGAAGCTGTGTGGATCTAGAATTGGCCTCCACAGTCACTTACGGACCCATTGCCAGAGTCTACACAATCTTCTTTAGAATTTCCTCCTTTTATCCGGAAGACAATCTTACTCCGTCACGAGTGATTGCCTGATGATGATGATGATGATGACAAGTTTGATAAATTTACTGCCTTCTCCCAATTTACTGGTGAAAATAGGAACGTAACTTGCTCCATCACTTATTCCTGCAAACATAGCTGGATATGTCATTTCAATCTTGTATCAATACATTTATGGTTACCTTCTGCATGCATTTTTCCAGTTAGCTGCACATGTATTGAAAGGAGCAATCCTATCCTCCATTGCCACCCACTAGATTGCTCCTAAAGCCTCTTGCACTGAGAGGGCATACATGCTATGGCAAGAAAAAATATGCTAGTATAGCAATACTCCTGTGTTAGCAGGAGGCTACCACCAGTGTATACCTTAGTCAGAACAAGGGGTGAAACTGGGTGGAGTAGGGGACATGGAGTGCGGAGCCATCAGGGATGTTGAAGAGTCCTTGGTTTCGAGTCACGAGTCGAGTCACGAGTCTTTGGTCCCGAGTCTCGAGTCCGAGTCCTTGGTCCAAAATGGTGACTCCCGAGTCCCGAGTCACTCCCAAAGCTGACTCCATGAGTCCCCATTAAAATTAATGGGATTTCCCCCCAACAAAATAAGGCTATTTCAGATGTGTGGCTTAAATAAATTCTAGGCACAAGTGTGCCTTTTTATTTCAAAACTCTGCAACTGATTTTGGCAAGAACAGACCAGGCAGACAAACCCAAAATAACCAGGCAGGCAGAGGAGGCAGGGAACCCCAAAGCAGGCAGGCAGAGGCCTTTGTCTTGGACAATTCAAACTGTGGAACTGGTTAAGAAGAGACCAGGCAGGCAGAGGAGGCAGGGAACCCCAAACAGGCAGGCAGAGGCAGCCAAACCCAAAATGTCTGAAAGGTTGCATTTTAGGAAAATGATTTTAAAAAATAAACTTGCTGTACTTCCTAAAACCTATCCATGTTGCATTTGAGGAACACGATTTTGGAACATGAGTCCTTGGTCTCGAGTCACGAGTCGAGTCTTGAGTCCCATTAAAAATATTGGGACTCGAGTCTGACTCGAGTCAGAGGGGGGACTCAGTCCGACTCACGAGTCGAGTCCTGGAGTCCGAGTCCCCATCCCTGGGAGCCATGGGCCTAGTTGGAAGAATCCTATGCTCACTTAGGATTTAGTCCACTCCCTAACAATGGCATATTGTTATGCCTGCAAAAGAGGTGGCATAAGTTAAAACACTCTCACGGGAGTCAATTGGGGAGCCCAAGATAACTGTTTCATAAGAACATAAGACCAAAGGCCTATCTAGCCCAGCATTCTGTTCCCACAGTGGCCAACCAGATGCTCTGTTGGGAAGCCCACAAGCAGGACATGAAAACAATAGCACCCTATCATTTGTTTCCCGTGCAGCCTATATTGAAAGGCATATTGCCTGATACTGGAAATAATATATAGCCATCATGACCAACAGCCATTGATCACCTTATTCTTCCACTTCCTCCCTGCCCCCAAAGCCACAATGGAGGACAGGGTTCCAATTAATTCTGCAGCCCACCATGACATACTTTTAGGGGTATATAAACCCTACCCAGGGATCACAGATTCACATATCAAGACATGAGGCATAGGGCTACATTGTTACCCCATGTTTAGAGAATCAGGAGCACACAAGAAGGAACTTTGATGATGTGGCATGGCAGTTTGCACAAAGTGAGCACTTTGCACAGACAACAGACACTCAACTGCTAGTTGGGGGGGGCAGGAGGAGAAATGATGGAGTGATGAATAACACTTGTCTTCTCAGCATCCCTACAGGTATCCAACTTCAGGCTTCCAGATGTGAACACCAACCAGAAACCTCAAATCCATGTCTGTAATAGGTCTGCAAGGACAAGGCACCCTACATAAATAAGCCAGGAAGGGGAACACCAAGCTTCAAAGCATGACACTAGCATTTCTTCTATAGTCCCCTCTACCAAAAAAAAGAAATAGTTGCACAGTACACTCTTGACAACCATGGGTATGGCCTGGTTTGCATGTAATGACAACCCAGAGTATGGGTTGAATATGGGTTGTTGTTAAATTGTGGGTTGTCATTACATGTGAACCCTGCACTATGGTTTAATTATGGATTGTTAACCACTAACAACCTAGGAAGAGAACCTAGTTTGCTGCTGGGTTGTGAACTCTAGGTTGTTCAAGGTTAATAACCCATAGTTAAACCATAATGCAGGGTTTGCATGTAACGACAACCCACAATTCAATTACAACCCATAATCTGGGTTGTTGTTACATGCAAACCAGGTCTATGAGTTCATCTCCCACTCTCCTCCTCCACTGTAATATAGGGAAACTGTAAACTGGCTAAATAATTCCCTCTTACTCAACAGGTTACTGGAGCAGTGCCTCCCATACTAAGAGTCACTAGTTCGCATGATCACCACAGCCCACCATGGCTTATTAGCCATAGTGGGTTGCGGTGCCAGCAGGTGCCACATTGCTGATCCAAGGCCAACTGTGGCGGTACATGCGAACCCAGCAAGGGTGGGTTGTTGGGGTGGTTGACAAGCCATCTAGAACCCATGGGCAGTCTTAAGGTTGTGGGTGGCTTGTCAACCACTCCAACAACCCACCCTCGCCAGATTTGCATGTAACGAGAAGCTATGGTGTGCTCCCATCACACCCCAAATATTCAAAATGGCAGCCACCGCCACAATAAGAAGCCCAGTGGGGAAATTCACCCTTGATGGCTTCTCATTATGTGTGAACCGGGCCACAGAATTAGAATGTACTAAGCAGAAAGAGAGTCAAATCCCCCTGCCCCCCCACCTCCTACCATGCACCAGTGAAGGCAAAGACACTTTTGCTGGGGAACCCCAGGCACTCCACTCTGCCTATTGCCATTGCTGGCTACACACTCATGATGTATTTATTTTTTGCAGGATCAGAGCCAGTGCATATGGAACAGAACAAACAAAAACTGCAATTCCAGTGCAGAGTTCTGTGCCTGGGAGCCCGGTGTTGTAGCTTCAATTCTTCCTTCTGCCTTTGCCCCCACGGCCCCTTCTTCTCTGCAAAATGCTGTCGTTCATCACAGAAAAAACAATACAAACAACTTGTATGCAGTTATGGAATCTGTCTGCATGGCAGCCTTACTCCACAGCAGAATTACAGTGCTTCTTCTGGGAAGCCTGATATCTCCATGCACTGGGTTGGATGCAGTGATGTGGGGTATTTTATTTTTCCATGGAAAATTTTCCATTTCGTAAGTTCTTTAGTAGCAATGGATGGATGCCAATTGCAAGTACAATATTAGGCAAGCTTGGCAGTTGCAAAATTGCAGTTAATACTTTTCAGGGGATTATCTCTAGCAAGTATGTGAGAGAATACATATATGTCATTGGAATACATATACATCTCAGTGTGAAATAAAACTACAAAGTTGTGACAGCGAAACTGAAGGTGTTCCAACCAACAACCTCAGTGGAAGAGAGTTGAACTCTGTTGAAATAGAAGAGTGATTGTCAGCATATCATGCACAGTTCTTTGGGTTGCTAAAATTAATTAGTGCAGCGTTCGCCAACCTGGTGCTCTCCATGCTGACTGGGTGGTGGTGCAAGTTGTACTCCAACACATCTGGAGGACACTAGGTTGGCGAAGGCTGAATTAATGTGTCAACAGTTTTCAGTACCTTTGGTTTTTTCTTACATTTAAACAATGTAAGGGACTTACATGCTATTGTCCTTAAAGTTTTAGAAGTATTCCAATAAAAAAAATCTCTGCATAATGCAGTGTTCCTCAACCTTGGGTCCCCAGATGTTTTTGGCCTACAACTCCCAGCATGCCCCAGCCAGCTACGCTGGCTGGGGCATGCTGGGAGTTGTAGGCCAAAAACATCTGGGGACCCAAGGTTGAGGAACACTGGCATAATGTAACATTTAAATAGCATTAATCATGTACATGTTGTATTTTATGGTTTTAATTGTGGTAATTCACCCAGAGAGCTTCAGCTATTGGGCAGTATAGAAATGTAATTAATTAATTAAGGGTGCAATCCAGTGGGGATGCCCATAACCCTCCAAACTCCGAGGATTATGGGCACCCTATGCAGAACAGGAGGACCGTGGAGGCGAAGGTCACCCCCGTGCTCCCCCGCTCTGCAAAGCAGCTAGACAGCCAATTTCGGCAGTGTAACTGTGGCACTTTGGAGGGGAAGGGAAGGAGGCTGAGCCACTGCCAGGATAGGTCGTATATTGGTGGCACTGGTCTCCTCCTCTTCTTGCTACCTGGAACACCCTCTAACCTGTTCTCCAAGGTCGCTCTTTTATGACCTGACCTCAGAGAAGCAACCGTGTGGTTCTTTCCACTCCGACTCCAAGGGAGAGAGGGCGCTCCGAGCACGGAGTCCCAGCTCTGAGCTGTTTTCTGAGGTCAGAGATGGGACTCTGAAGAATCCTATGGCTCTCTTGACACTGTCTAGGGGCCATAGGATTGTTCTGTAAGTGTGCTTCAATCCCTCCCCACGCAAGTATTTCAAATACTTTTGATGCATTGGGTTATTTTTTTTAGCTTTGTTATTTACTAAATACAAGTAAAATAAACATGCTAAATTAGATCACCCTATAGCAGGGATGGTGAACCTTTTTGAGTCCGAGTGCCCAAACTGCAACACAAAACCAACTTATTTATTTCAAAGTGCCAACACTGCAATTAAACACTGCAAAACTAAAATACCTAGGTTTTAGTTTTAGAAAAACAACTCATACAGTTGTCCGAACTAATTAACATCTTTTGTCTTAAAAGAAAAACACAATAACAGAGCTTTCAATGATACAAACAGTTTTTTGTTGAAAAAAAAATCAACTCAAAAAATTATTATAGTACTACATTGTACACATAGCCTGAAGGGAATTTATACAAACTTTTTAAATAATTAGGCACATGTATTTTTGGATAAGGGATTCTCAACTTGTAATATGATTATATGCCAGACTGAAACTGTATGGAGCAAGCTTTACCCCCAGTCCTTTCCCTGCTTCTACAGGTGTCGGATTAGTAAAAGTCAACCTGTACTAGGATGAGCAAGATAAACAAGAAAACTAAACGTGCTTAACACATTTTAAACACTTTATGTCTTGGACTGCAAACACTGCATTAGGTAAAAGTTTGCAATGGGCATGCTTTTGCACAATTAATGTGATTTTTGCTATTGCATACATGCTGATAATTTGTCAAACCTTGGCTCATACTCCATTAGTTTGAGAGCAACACATGCAGCACTCAGGTCAACTGTTAGGGCTTTACATCCAAGCCATGCTCTGTGCATCTTTCTTCAAAATCTTTTAAATGTGATAACAATGTAGAAAAGAATTCTGTAATAGGAATTCTAGAATAAAATCATTCTGTTCCACACTGTGAGAAAGAACAAAATCATTAGTGTTTTGCAGAAGGGGACAGTCTTTTCGCGATCTGGTGACCAATGGCTCGAGTGCCCAGAGAGGTCCCTGCATGCCAGCTGTGGCACCCGTGCCATAGGTTCGCCATCACTGCCCTATAGGGTGTTTCCAATGCAAATGGACATTTTTCCAATGTAAATGGCCCTATGCAAATTAAATTATTAAGGTAATTTGCATAGGAAAATTTTCTGGAAAATTCAAAATTTTCCAGAAAGACCCACATCACTGTTTGGGTGATATCATGGGCTTGTTAGGCTGTCTTTGAATGAATGCTGATAGGTACATCCTATGACATGGGTAACATGGGGGTTTCAACTGCAACTGGCATTATGATTGATGGGTGTGGCATTTTCCAGGGATACTGGGTGTGTCTATTGGTATTGCTATATCAGCATTTGTTGCTGCTGCTTTTGTTTTGGTGTTGACTCTGTTGTTGGATGAGCACAGGATCATGACTATGTTACATCAGCATTATCCCAATGTAACAGCTGCCTGGTGTGAGGACCATAGGATTGCCTGTTATGATAGTTTCTTCTAGATTTCTCCTTATAGTGACAGGGTTTATGTCTCAAAGGAGCCTGATTTTTTTCAGCAATCATCCGATCTAATGGTACCACCCAAAAACGAAAACACCACAGAGCAGTAATGTTATTTGAAATTATGGGAACCCATATCTCATTTTATCCTTTTGTAAAATGGGGCTAATGATTTATCTGTAGCTCAGCTGGGTATTGTAAAGTTTAATTAACGTATACTTATAAATTTCTTTGACACTTTCCAATATAAGGTGTTATTATCTTCAAAACACTAATGTTTATTTCCTGCTCACAGTTGGATTTGAAAACCGGAAACTGAAAATGTAAAATCCTAGCAATTATAGGAGTTCCACATTTAAATAAAAATGTGGATCATATGAATCATATTCATATAAGGAATATGATTAGCATGAGCAATGAGATAGACAGACAGACAGAGAAAGGGAAAGAAAATCTGTATTTAATTTAACACATATTTTCTGTAATGAGCTGGCCACTGCTGTTATGTATTAATTAGTGATCTCTGAAGAGGGAGAAAAGGCTAGAAAGAGGGTGAAGCAAGCTGGCAGGTGTAGAAATAAGATTAGACAACGACAGAGGTGTTGTGTTTTTTTCCTATCCTGAACACGTGTCTTCCAGAATTTCCATCAGTCTGACTTTGTTTTGTGCATGTGAAATCAACCAGGGTAACACGAAATCAGGGCCGGCACAGGAATGGCTCAGACAACTAAAAGTAGGATATGGAGCTTTTTGGCATTAGCATGCAGACTTTCCACAGGGATGTGACTTTTTAGTACTAACAAAGCAGCAAGTCCGACCCACAAAAAAGTGAAACTATCTCTTAGTGCTGAAATCAGAGTCTTCCATAGCAAAATAAGACTGCTCAATTACGGTACTTAGCATCCACAAAGTATGAGAAATCTAGGCTGCAAGGCAGCCCTGCCCAACCTGCTGCCCTCCAGATGTTTTGGACTACAACTCCCAGCATTTTTGACCATTGGCCATGCTGGCTGGGACTGATGGGAGCTGAAGTCTAGAAAAATCTGGAGGGCACCAGTTTGGGGAAGGATGATGTAAGGGATGGAACATGCTGGACTATGGATGTCAAATTCCTAATAGCCCCCCCCCCAAGAATCACCTCTCTGCTATCCTTATGCCTACCATAATAATTACATTAACACTGTAAGATTGTTAATAAAGAAAAAATACATATGGATTTTTTTTTTCTTTTTTAGTTCCAGGCCTTTAGGGGACACTACAGTCACATTATTACATTTTCCCAGAAACATTTGGAGAACTAAAATACTGCATTAGAGAAAATTATTATTATTATTATTATTATTATTATTATTACTATTATTATTTATTATAGAAGTCACATTCTTGTCATTTTATGCTGCTGTGATTTTAAGGTTAAAGAGCCTATATAATCATGTGATTTCTGATTAAATGGTGGCAACTCCGTGGGCCCAGCAAGACACAGAATGAAAAAATGATACAGTTCTTTCTCTTCTGATTGAATCAATCTAGTGAGAAAGCTTGGTATGCCAACGACTAGTCACCTCTCATTTCCTAAAGGGCAACATTCTGGCCCAATGCCAGCAGTTGCTTCTATAGATACAGAAACTCACAGAAAAATTAACACTAGAAAATCAACCAATCTCTCTTTTTGTGGGACTGAGCTATGAAGAGGCATTCAACCAGTTAGTCTGGGCGGCTCAGGACCAAACTAGATGTTACACAATAGGCATGTGTAACAGTCCCATGATGTGTGTTTTTAAAAATATGAAAATCAAATGCAGGAGACTAACAATTTGATCAGAAAAATTATGAAGAGAGGGACTGCTTAACCTTTTCCTTCCTGGGGAATCATCCTAGCTGCTTTTGTACCTGCAGGAGAAAAGATACAGCCATCTGTATCTCCCCCCCCCCCCCCAGTGGTTGAAATGTAGCTGAGGGATTTTGAACAGAAAAACAGCAAGAGGGGAAGGGTTAAGCAGTCCTGTGCTCACCATACTCCCAAACAAATTTGCAGCCTCCACCAGCTGTTTTTCATTTTGAAAAAGTGGCCGTGATTATAAGGTCTTATAATCATCACATTTTAAAAAGGAAAAACAGTGAGCTGAAGATTTAAACTTGTGCAATGTGTTATCTTCGACTGAGTTTATATACTAAATAAAGAATGAGAAGTGATTCAAGGCATGTAAACCCTACTCATTTGTTTACTCATGAATGTGTGTGCTCCTGTAGCTGTGAATAGGACAGCCTTTTACTCCTGAGACGTTTACATTGGAATAATCTCTTCGGAGAAATATCTAAAGTGGTTTGATTTGTTTTTGTTTGCATGAACATACAAACAAACAAACAAACAAACGCTGAGACGTTTACATTGGAATAATCTCTTCGGAGAAATATGTAAAGTGGTTTGATTTGTTTTTGTTTGCATGAACATACAAGGGCCAGAGCTATGCCAGAAGGGTGACAAATGGGGCAAATCATGTGAGGAGTAGTGAGAAAGGATGGTAGCAACTTGGCAAGAGTTGTAAAGCATGTGAGAAGCAGTGGACATTGGAAGTATATGTGCGAGCCCAATCAGTGTTCCAAACATCTTAGAGATATCACAGAGTTAATCTGTGTAGTCTCTGTTTTTTACATTTGTATCCCACCAACCTGCCTTTGCCCCCATTTTATCCTCACAGCAACTCCATGCGGTAGGCTTGGCTGAGATACAGTTTTTTGCCTGCCCAGAAAGCTTTGTGACAGAATGGCGATATGGATCCGGGTCTCCCTGATCAAAGTTCAACCATCTATCCGTTACACTACAATAATTTTGAAGTTCTACACTAAAAGCTTCTGCTACTACTTTGCTAATAAGCATTTTAAATGTTCTTTATCCCCAACAGCATGCTAAACAGATCGCAGACACCCTCAAAACAAGCTAGTGTCAGAAGCAGGTTCCGCCAACTGCAGGGAATATTGCTGGATAAGTAAGAAGCAAACCTGGGCTGTGCCACCACACCTGGTAATGTGAAGAAAGAGGTCCCTGAGACTGTGAGCTTGGGAAGGCATCATATACAGTGCAGTTCAGCACATTCTGAAGGACATTTTCCAAACACCCCCACTGCTGTATGGTGCCAATGACTGAAGCACAGTGGGACTGAACTAATTCACACACCCCCTTCATCTTACATGCTTGGCATACTTGTCCTCTTAATTTATTCCTGACCCCCAAATCCCAGACAGCCTGACCTTCTCTTCTTTGTTATCCTTTCTAGTAAAACCCTTTTTATGAGGAAGGCAGCACTTCCAATACTTCAAGAGGGTTGAGAGTTAACTTATTTTCATTGGGGGGTGGGTGGAAGGGGGGGGGAAGAGAGAAAAACAAACAGCTACAATGAGAAGGTCGGTTAGTGTTGGCTTGCCTGAAATTAATGTTGTTTGGTTAGGTCTATTTTTACAACTGATTGCATCGTTGCTTTATGGCTGGAGGGGGAAAAAAAAAAGTTTTCTATCTCCTTCTCTCCCCCCCCCCCCCATCCTCCCTTGGCCTCGCGCTAGCGGAGTCCTACATTCTTGCTCCCCAACATCAAAAAACGCAAACACAAGAGTTATTTGTTAGCAAAGGAGCGGCTATCAAGAGCAGCTTCTTTGTGTTTTGGGCTGGTGCGGTGATTGCCTTCCAGCTTTTGGAGGCGGCGGCGGCGGGGGAATGGTTTTAACTTAATCATATTCACATGACAAACCCTAAATAAAGAAGAAGCGGGTGGGGGAGACGGGTTATGTCAAAAAAAAAACAAAAAAACAAAAAAGGACCTCGGAGAAGTCGGAGAGCGGCAGCTTGTCCTCAGGCAGGCGCGCGCACACACGCACACGCGCACACACACATACACACACAGAGGCTGTCAGACTTAGGGGAGGGCGCAGCTTTTCTCGGACGCGCAGTTTTTTAACCCCATTTGAGACGCCGGTCCAGTAAGGAAGCAAAAACGCTGCCGATCGCTTGCAACAAAGGCTTGGGACTTCCCTCCTGGCGTCACTCAGGAGCTGAGGCGTGTTAGATCCACCGCAGGAAACAGGTTTTCCTCTCGCGTGCTTTTTTTTTTTAATTTAAAACAAAAACAAAAACCTGGTTCTCGTCAAGCCCCGCTTGCCAAGGAGCCTCCTCATGCTCTGTGCAGAGCGGCAGCCCAGGAGGCAGGATGGTTCCGCGGGATCGGCTGGCGGGCGCTAGCCAGGTGCCGCCGCCGGCTCGCCGCCGTGGCCACCTCTTGGTTCTGCCGCTCGCCCTCCTGTGGCTGGCGGCGCCCGGGCGCGGGCTGGAAGTGCAGCACAAGTTCGTCTCGCTCACCGCCACCAACAACTTCGCCCTGGATGGCTCGGGCGGCAAGATCTACCTGGCGGCCGTCAACCGGCTCTACCAGCTCTCGGGCCCCAACCTGACGCTGGAGGTGGAAGAGCAGGTGGGCCCCAAGGAGGACAACCCGCTGTGCCACGCTCCGCAGCTGCCCCAGGCGTCGTGCGAGCACGCCAAGAGGCCGACGGACAACTACAACAAGCTGCTGCAGCCGGACCCGGAGCAAGGCATCCTGGTGGTCTGTGGGTCGGTCTACCAGGGCTTCTGCCAGCTGCGCAGCATGGACAACATCTCCGTCGTGGCCGTCGCCTTCCCGCCCGGGGCAGGGGCAGGTGGAGGCGACCAGGTCACCGTCTTCCCCAGCATGCTCAACGTGGCGGCCAACCACGCCAACGCCTCCACCGTGGGCTTGGTGCTCAAGCAGGCCGGGCAAGACACGAGGCTGTTGGTGGCCGCCACTTACACGGGTCTGGGCAGCCCCTTCTTCCCGCGCAACGCGAGCCTGGAAGACCACCGCTTCGAGAACACGCCCGAGATCGCCATCCGGGCTCTGAACGCCCGCGGGGACCTGGCGCGGCTCTTCACCTTCGACATCAACCCGTCCGACGACAACATCTTCAAGATCAAGCAGGGCGCCAAGGGCCGCCACAAGCTCAGCTTCGTCCGCGCCTTCCTGCACCGGGGAGCCCAGCCGCCGCCTCCGCCGCCGCCGCCGCCTCGCCACGAGGAGGGAAAGGCGGCGGGCTCCCCCGGAGGCGCCCAGTCCCAGCCACCTCGGGGCGGCCCCGTCAGGAGCAGCAGCCGCCGCCCTCCGGCCGCCTTTCCCTCCTTGCCTCAGGGCGTCCCTGCCAGCCGCCCTCGGGGCTCCTACGCCTACTTGGCGCTCAACAGCGAGGCGAATGCGCGCGAAAAAGAGAGCCACTCGCACAGCCTGCTGGCCCGCATTTGCTTGGGGGACCCGGCTGAGGCGGCGGCGGCGACCCTGAACGGCAGCAGCAGCGGCGGCGGCGGCGGCGGCGGCGTGGAGACCAAGAAGCTGACCGAGTCGTACATCCAGATGGGCCTGCAGTGCGGCGGGCCCGGAGCGGCCGGCGGCGACCTCTTCAACCGCCTCGTGTCGGTCTTTCCCGCCAGCGCCGCCCTGCAGGTTAGCTCGGGAAGCCCGTCCCCGCCTCAGCCCGAGGAGCTGCTCTTCGGGGTCTTCGAGAAAGCCGCCTCCCCCGGGACAGGGCTTGGCCTCCGACAGGCGCCCCAGCCCGCGGCGCTCTGTGCCTTCCGCTTCGCGGAGATCGAGGAGGCCATCCGGGCGGCCAGGAACTCGTGCTTCGTGGCGCCGGACGCCGGGCTGGTCACCGTGCTCGACAGCGTGGTGCAAGGCACTGGGCCTGCCTGCGAGAAGAGGAACATCCAGGTAAGGGCGAAGGAGGCGGCCGGCGGAGAAGCTCCGCTTGCACTGTAGAGGGGCCTCTGGGTGTTGTTGAACCATTTGAGACGGCGGGCATCATCAGTAGAGTTTTAGCCCTACATGATTGAGGCATGTTTTCAGTGCCAGGGCTCATCACTGAAACTTGTGGTGTTACGGTCAAGAGAGTGCCTTTGAGCATGTCCAGAGAGCCCTTCCCCATTCACTGAGCAAGGACAACCATCCTCCACCAGATCTGGGATTAGGACTAAGGCAGGGATAACTTGCTGCGGCCCTCCAGATGTTTTGGCCTGCAACTCATATCAGCCCTAGCCAGCACAGCCAATGGTGAGGGATCATGGAAGTTGTAGGCCAAAATCTCTGGAGGGCCATATATTGCCCTGGACTAAGGCTTCAAGGCAAGCTTGTGGCCTAACACTTGGGTGTTTTAGAAGGAAAGCACTGGTTCTTCCAGTATTAGGAGGATTATGGGCTAGAAGGAACACCTCTGCGGCACATACAGAGTTACCGTACATTGGGGAGTGCCCCTCTGATGGGGCAAGTACCGAAAAGGACAACCAAAACATGACTTGAAGCACCTTCCCTTTCAGTTAAGGCTAAAGCATCTTACAGAAAAGACTGCTAGGGAGGCATGACTCAAGTGTATGCAAGGTGTGGAGAAAGTAGATATAGCGCCCCCCCCCCCCCATAACACTAGAACTTGGGATCACTGATTGAACTTGATAATAACTTGTAACTAGACAAAAGAAAAGATAGCTTGCTTGCCTGTAACTAAGGTAACTTTGGGCCAGTCACTGACTTTCAGCCTAACCTACCTCACAGGGTTGTTGTGAGGATAAAATGGAGAGGAAGAGGATTATGTAAGCCACCTTGGGTTCCTTTTTAGGAAAAAAGGTGGGGTATAGATATAATTAATAAATGAATAAACAAACTTTTTACCTCCTGGTTAACTTCTAAAAATTCAGAAATTTACGTATGTCATGTTGAGGTGGGATATGACTTCTGTGCATCATTACTGTATGGAATTCACTGCCACATAGTGTGATGAGGGCTTTGGTGGCTCTAAAAAGGAATTATTAGACAAATTCACAGAAGATCAGCCTATTAGTGATAACTCGATGTTCATAGGCAGTAGGCTTCTCAATACCAGTTGCTGGTGTGTGTGTGTGTGTAAGTAGCAAGGGGTGACTTTGTCTTCAGGCTCTGCTTGTGGCCTTCTGGAAAGCATCTGTCTGGCTACTGTTGGAAACAGGTTGCTGGGCTAGATGAACTTTGGTCCAATCTACCAGGATTCTTTTGTTCTTAAGAAGTCTGCTCCACTCTCATCTTGTGTAACAGGAAAGTGTTGTGGAATTGGGATACCCTATGTGATCAGATGCTTTGTGATAATAATCCCTGATCATTCTTACTACTAGACGGAGAGCACGGTATGGATTTTACGCCTGGGTAGTCATCCACTGGTGGGGAAATGTGTGGCTGAGATGGTGAAAAGAGAAACCACTCTGATATAGCAGCCTGTGGGGCAGTTTTGTAATCAAGGCTAGCTTGGAGCTCATTGTTTTGGTAGAATATGCTGCTATGTACACCTTGTTTGGATGTGCCTCTACTATATTTTGTTCTTGCCACAATACTGATTCTGCAAAGCTTGTGCAAACAAAACTCCCATGACAGTCAGTGTAGCCATTGGATGTAGAGAGCCATTGTGGCGTAGTGGTGAGAGTGTTGGACTGGGACTTGGGAGATCCGGGTTCTAGTCCCTGCTCAGCCATGAAACTCACTGGGTGACTTTGGGCCAGTCACTGACTTTCAGCCTAACCTACCTCACAGGGTTGTTGTGAGGATAAAATGGAGAGGAAGAGGATTATGTAAGCCACCTTGGGTTCCTTTTAGGAAAAAAGGTGGGGTATAGATATAATTAATAAATGAATAAACAAACTTTTTACCTCCTGGTTAACTTCTAAAAATTCAGAAATTTATGTCATGTTGAGGTGGGATATCCAAAGCAGCATGAAAGTTAAACATGGAAAATACATGTTAGGCTATTATGTAGTTCAGAAAGCTCTTTCTAGCTGTTTCTTCAGTGCGTTCTTTGTTTTATCCTGTTTTATATTGCAAACAGTAGAGTTTTACTTATCTGCTGTCAACATCCTTGACATGAGTTGACTAAATCAATACATTGGGTCCAAATATCATTGAGCTTTGACGGTTGATTTAGAGCCCAGCATCTTTGATCTTTATAGTTTGATTCTGCATGCCAAATGAATTGCAAAACTTCCATGACTATGTATGATGGGTTCTTTCTTTTTCATCTTAATTACATTTATATCTCACCTTTCCCCTAAGGAGCTCAAAGCGGCATCCATGGTTCCCCTCCCAATTTTATCCTCATAACAACCCTGTGAGGTAGGTTAAACTGAGATTTGAATCTGGGTCTCCCAAGTCCTAGTCTGACACTTGAACCACTATACCACACTGGATTTTTGTAATAGTTATACTCAAAACTTATGTTTTTCTCAAAGTTGGCCTTTGTGTATTTGTTGGAGTGTGCCTTATGAAGTTTGAAATGCATGACATAGATCTGTAGTTTGCAATTTAGCCAAACAAAAGTCCTCTTGAAATATCCCCCCCCCCCAAGAATTGTCGCTAGAAAGAGATTGGGTTCGACCTCAGACTCCCATGCTCCCTTCCCTGGTCCTGTGGATAGAAGCAAATAATGAATTGGGAGATCCCACATTTATTTGAACATAGAATCTCACTGACCCTGTAAAATAAACCCATTAAAAAGCAGATTTTATCCCCTAAGTTCAGGGACATCCCACATTCAAATAAACACTGGATCTCCTGGTTTGGTCATTTACTTCTCCCTACAGAGATGGGAGGGAGGTTGGAGGGAGGAGAGTGCAAGGCATAAGAACTTAAGGACAGCAATGCTGGATCAGATCAAGGGTCCATCCAGTCCAGCATTCCATTCACACAGTGCCCAATCAGCTGCCTGTGGGAAACCCACAAGTAGGACATGAATACAATAGCACCCTCCCAGTAGCCACTGGTAGCCTTATCCACTATGAATTTGTCCAATCCGCTTTTAAAACCATCCAAATTGGTGGCCATCACTACACCTTGTGGAAGTGAATCCCACAGTTTAACTATGCACTGTGTAAAAAAAGTACTTCCCTTCATCTGTCCTGAATCTCCCACCAATCAGCTTCATGGGATGATGCTAGGTTCTAGTATTATGAGCGAGGGAGAAAAATGTCTCCCTATTCACTTTCCCCACACCATGCATGATTTTGTACACCTCTATCATGTCTCCCCTTACTTTTTTCTAACTAAATAGTCCCAGACATTCTGCTGTTTTGCATGACACAACAGCCCATCCTGGCTTAATTTAACTGTGGGGGCTGTTGCATCGTGGGTGCCCAGCTTACCGTGGCTTCTTGAGTCATGCGAACCTGGGCAGCAAGGCTTGTTGGGAGCAGGCAGCAGTTCAACATCAGCCCATGGGTTACGGTATTTGACAGTTGCTGCACACTCTAACAGGCCTTGGCGTCCAGGTTCGCGTGACACGACAAGCCACAGTAGCGAGGGTAATTAAACAAATCACATCGGCACGCGTGGCAGGGGAAATAAGCCACCGTGGCTTATTTCCCTCACCATGATCATGTGAACTCAGTCACTGTAACCTTTCCTAATAGGTGAGTTGTTCCAGCCCCTTGATAATTTTAGTTGCCTTGTTCTGCACTTTTTCCAGTTTGCAGTGTGCAAATCCCAGGTACAATCTTTTCCAGGTACAATCCAGGGAGTGAGGAAATACCATCTGCACAGGGACTCAATTTTTGATTTGTTTTCCCCTGATTTTCACACCCAGCTCCACTAAATACATTATTACGGTAGTTTTCCTAATGAATGTCTGTTTTCCTTAAGGCCACTTTACACATTACAGATTGAGCTGGTACACATTAGTGTGTATCCACTTGTACCCAAAAATGTTTCAGGCAAATACACGTACCTAGTTCACCTCATGTACTTCAGAAGAACATGCTGTGCGGAGCCATAGCATCCTTTGGGTTTGCTGTGTGTCCATGGTGAAATGAAACTGTGTGTCCACTTCGTATGTTATGGGCACATTATAGGTACATGCTAAATGTGTATTGTGTATTTGCAACACATGGAATGTCTCTTAGGAAAATGCTGAGTACAGTGAGAATCTTTTCCCACAAAGTTTATATTCATGCAATATCATCCGCCAACTCTGGATACATTGTGTAAGTCAATTGGATTTCTTTGCAGCTTACAATGAAGCCAAATGTGCAGTGGTTTTGTGCAAACACATACACAAAGAATTTGACCCCCTTCCCTTTATAAAGACGTGCCTTTCTTCTCATGTTCTCTGTCCCAAGTGAACTAGTGGTGACTCACACTTTTGTTCCCTCCACCCCTGCCCACTTTTTGGTTATTTCTCATTGCACAGACACTGAGGGAAGGCAGCTCTGGCAGTTGTTCCTTGCCACATCCCCTGGCCTGCATATTCCTGCACTGGAACAGCACTGGATGTGTAAAGTTCAGAGAGATGAGACACAGGCTGCCTTGTTTTACTGCTTTGAGGGTGAAAGTTTGCTATTGTCATGATTTGTTACTAAGTTGACATGAATGTTAATGACAGCTGAATGCACTTATTTCCCTTTTTTGAAAAGCTAAAATCAAGTCACAGTAGGATTCTCTTGTTTTCTCCTCCTCTGGGAAAGATGCACAATACATTTCTACCAGGGATCATAAAACATATGTTTGATTTTACAAGCAAGATAGACCATGAAAGTTTGGTCTCCTCTCTTTCTTCCTTCCACTGGCAATGTCAGAAAGGTTTTTTTTCTGTTAATCAAATGCATTTGGCATGGCAGCTTCAGTGCTGTGCTAAAATCTATGGCCTTATTGCAATAATTCATAGATATGGTTTAAAAAAAGATCAAGTACAGGTTAGCAACCAGAGCTGAGTGTTTCAGTTAATTTCTTAAGTGTTAATACACTACATACTGCACCCATATGCAATCACATGTCCCAGTATAACTAATTTTTAAGGTAAGATTCTGATTTTCACTGTGGCTGAACTGTTAACTTCTTTTGGAATCAGAACATCATTTCTTTGCAGAGTGAAGTTCAGATTTGCACTTTGAAATGGGCCTAAAGACAAGGCAATTGTTAACTGCAAGTTGTGTTGTGTTCCTAGGCTGACTTCTAATTTTGGTGTATAATGACCACTTCTGTAATAAATAATGATAAATATATTAATAATTTAAAGACACTATTGTTTTTTAAATGAGCCTAGATTTATTATTATATCCTCAATATGTCCTATGAGATAGATAAAGATAAATAAGTATATATTAATTGATTGGGAATGAGGGCAAAAAGCTAACACTATGGCTAAGGTCAAAAGGGTCAAATGCATATGAACTGCATGTGCACCTCATTCTTAAAAAGAATTGTACCCTAAAGGTTTACCCATAGAAATCCAAGTTGCTCTTTAGACTTCCAGTGTTGCAAAAAGCAGTTTGGGCATTTGATCCAAGACGTTTAAGGAAGAGGAAATTGGGGGAAATGGCATGCAATGGCAGCAAGTGCCCTCCAGAAAATTATCTTATCAACACTCCAAGCTATCTTTTGAATTTGCAGTTGTTTAAGAAGAAGCATGGAGGGATCATCTATGGAACACTTTCTAAAACAAATTTTGAGAAAAAATTGGGCATGCTTACCCAGCATTTGATAGTAAGCCCCCGGCGGTTACAAGCCTGCAAAAAAAATTATTCGCCTGCTTTTTGTCCATAAGAGGACCCCTCTTAAGAGTAAAAAGAAAGAAAATAAAATATTTTGCAGGCTAGAAGCACAGTGGGATGGAAAAGGAGAAAGAGAGCACCCTGTCTCTCTTTTGCTAGTTTGCTCCATTTTCATGTTGGCCATGGAAGAAAGGGCTTCACTTACCGTACTCAGTGGCCAGCACAAAAGATGAGCAGGCCGGTGAAGGAGAAACAGAGCACTCTATTTCTCTTGCAAGCCTGCTTGGCTTCCATACTGGTTGTGGAGGAAGCGAAGCCAGGCTAGTGAAGGAGGGACAATTAGGATACAAAGCTACCCCAGATTATTTTCAATGCTTCTTGCAAACTAACGTGACCCTGAAAAGTGTTAAAAGCTTAAAGTAGTAGTAGGCGATCACTCGTGACCGAGTAAGATTGTCTTCCAGGATAAAATTACAAAAATAAAAATTATAAAAGGAGGAAATTCTAAAAAATTGTGTAGACTCTAGTGATGGGTCCATAAGTGACTGTGGAGGCCAATTCTAGATCCACACAGCTTCCCACAATGAGGACACAGGTTACCAGATGGAAGATGGTCCTGTAAAGGATTCATTTGATGTTCTTTTCGCTTTGCACGTTTCTCCCTTTCACCTTGCACTCGTGCTTCTTCAAAGTCAATGGAACCTTTGTGAAAGGCCAGCCTCCATTTAGATCGTTCATGGGCCAGAGCTTCCCAGTTTTCGATGTTTATATTGCATTTTTTTAGATTAGTCTTAAGAACATCTTTAAACCTCTTATACTGACCACCGATATTCTGCTTTCCATCCTTGAGTTGGGAATAAAGTAACTGCTTTGGGAGACGGCAGTCAGACATTCGAACACATGACCGGTCCATTGAAGTTGGCGTTGAAGGATCATTTTTTCAACGCTAGTAGTCTTTGCTTCTTCCAGTACACTGACATTTGTTCGCCTATCTTCCCAAGTAATTCTCAGGATTTTCCGAAGGCAATGTTGATGAAATCTTTCAAGGAGGTGGAAATGACGTTTATAGATAGTCCATGTTTCGCGGGCATACAATAAAGTTGGTAATACAATGGCTTCATAAACCAGCGTTTTGGTCTCCTTACAGATATCCCGATCCTCGAACACTCTATGTTTCATTCGAGAAAATGCGGCACTTGTGGAGCTCCAACGATGCTGGATTTCAGTGTCAATGTTAGCTGTAACAGAAAGATAGCTGCCAAGATAGAGAAAATGATCGACATTTTCCAGTATTGCCCCGCCAAGCTGGATAGATAGCATCACCAAAGGGTTAACTTGCACTTGCTGATGAAGCACTTTTGTTTTTTTGATGTTAAGTGAGAGACTAAGGGCGTGTTCGCACGACACGGGAAGCGCGGGTTGTGCGAACGCCGACCGGGGGTGCCCCTGCGGGACGGCTGCGTGCGGGATGCACGCAAAGTGACCATGGTCGGTAGAGGGGTAAGCCCCTACCGTGCGTGACCACTCTGCCGTACGAACAGCGGGCAGCCGTTTTGCGGGGGCCGCACAGAGGCGGCAGCTGGAGCTGCCGCTGCTCCATCCTGTAGGGGCAAACGGCCCCTCTGGGCATCCCAGGCCCCGCCCCCTAGCGCTGGGAGGCCCGCACTGCGGTGCGGGGACTGCCGGCTCCACCTGGGTCCGTCCACACGCATGGGACGCAGGTCGTCTGCGGCGCCCCACTGGACCCCGCAGATCACCCCATGGTGCCTCCCCCGCCCGCAGCCTGGGTCGTGCGAACCAGCCCCAAGTTTTCCATATGCTTCTGCAAAAGCATTTAGGATAAAGTACCCTCATGACTGCCCACCACAGTAGGGGTTTCTTTGGGTTTTTAAAAAATATATATTTTTGTTTTGCAGCTGGTGGAGTAGAAGTTGGGGCATGGGGTTTTGTCTGTTTTTGCTGCATATGTGCCCTGCCCTTGTTCCAAGTTGCCTACAACAGCTTACATTGCTCTTGACCCGTCATCCTCACAACAATCTTGTGAGGTAGATTAAATTGAGAGATAATGACTGGGTCAAGGTCACCCATTGAGGTGGCTAAGCTGTGAATAGAACCCAGATCTTCCTCATTCTAGTCCAAGATTCTGTCCATTACAACACAGTGCCACATTCATATGTCACACTAAGCCACCCTGCGAATAAGATACTCAGTGTGGGTTGTTCATGGAGCAACCCACGGTGTGCCTGACAGAAGATTGGGCTTACCGTGGCTTGTTCTCCCCCTCCTTCCCCCTTGGTCCTCCAGCCGGTATCCCAGTGTCCTTCACGGAAGAACCTGTCTTGTCCTCCCCACCCCCGCTCTGATCACTACTGCTTTTCTTTCACAACTGTTTTTCCCCCCCAGAGACTCAAAAATGCTCACTTGGGGTCATTGTTGTGTGTTTTTTGACCCCAGAAAATTGTGCGATTGTGTTCATAATTGTTTTTGTTTTTTTTGGTCAGTCTTTTTCAAGTGTGCAAATGCACTCTTACAGCTGTCTGATATGTGTTGTCTTGCCTGGTCAATTGCCTTGTATGTTTCAGCTGTCAAAGGGAGAGGTGAAGTGGAATAGGTAACATACGTGGAAATTGCCATGGTGAGACTGCATATAGGCTAATTTGTGCACAGTTGCCAGGAACCAATTGCCAAGTTGTCAGTTGAAAAGCATTGAAAAAGGGGGGTGGGGGGAGCAGCCAAAGTAGGTGCCAGTGACTGAGAGAGAACAATATCTCTCACTTAGCAATGTAATCCTCTTGATTTTAAGTGTTGAATTGACACTTCTCAGTGCACTCCACCTTTTCAATACTTCCCCAGATTTTCAGCTACTCCAGAAAGGGGAGATGCTAACCCCCCTGCCTTTTCGTGGCTCCTTTTTGGAGTACTTACTGCTGTAGTTACTGCGGTTCCCTGATATTTCTAAAACAAAGGGAAAAATATATGTGAATATTTTTTATATTCATAAAAAATATACGAAAATTTAATGGTTGGGAAGTAAATAGAGGGGAACTTTGTGCCTTACAGGTGTCAGAACAGGACGAAGCAACTCAGGGTTTGTGTTTTTTTTAGAACTGCCAGGGAACCACAGTAACTGCAACAGTAAGTGCTCTGAAAAGGAGCCGCAAAAAGAGGTGAGGAGCCAATCTCTCTCCTTTCTGGACAAGCTGGAGACTCAGGGAAGTGTTGAAAAGGTGGCGGACACTGAGAAGTATCAGTTCAACACATAATTGAGAGGATTACATTGCTAAGTGGGAGATATTTGTCCCCATCCCTTTTGATGCACCATCTTTTGCCACTTTCCCCTGCTTTTCCGATGCTTTTCAATTGACAACTTGGCAATTGGCCCCTGGCAACTCTGAGCAAATTAGCTCATATACAGTCTCTCCCTGTCAGTTTCCTTGTATGTTGCCAACGCCTCCTCAGGGCTCCCTTTGAGTTTGACAGCTGAAACATGCAAGGAAATTGACCAGGAAAGACCACATATCAGACAGCCATAAGAGGGCACTTGCGAAAGACTGACAAAAAACAGATAAATAAAAAAATTACAAACATATTTGCACAATTTCCTGGGACTGAAAAGAAAAGGGTGGCGAACCAATGACGGTTGTTCCAAAGTGCCATTTGGGCATTGAGGGAGGGGCTGTCACTGGCAGCGCAGCAGCAAGGGCGAGTTCACAAAGAGCAGCAGAGATTTTTGCTGCTCTTGCTGAGTGGCTCGCTAGTCAATCCCCACGACGCACAATGAAATTGCTCTCCCGGGTTCAGATGACATGACAAACCATCAAAATAGAAGCAAACTCTTGAGCAAGCCATGGGTTGTCAGGGTGGCTTGTTGCTGAAAAATAACGCACCCTGCAAGAAGCAGTCTAGGTTTGCATGACATGACAGCCCATTTACCGGTATTTATTTATTTATTTATTGTATTTACACCCTGCCTTTTTTCCTGCAAGGAACCCAAGGCGGCTTACATAATCCTCCTCTCCATCTTATCCTCACCACAACGCTGTGAGGTAGGTTAGGCTGAGAGTCAGTGACTGGCCCAAAGTCACCCAGTGAGTTTCATGGCCGAACGGGGACTAGAACCCAGATCTCCCGAGTCCCAGTCCAACACTCTCTCCACTATGCCACACTGGCTATTTACCCACAATGGGTTGTTATGTCATGTGAACCCAGACCGATTCCCGCAGAATGGCTTGTTTGAGGGCAACAAGGCACCCTGACAACCCATGGATTGTTGTAGGGGTTGTTGTACCCATGATGGGTTGTCGTTTCATCTAAACCCAGGCGACCAACCCCCATTGTGGGTACTGGGAATCGGCTAGTGAGCTGCTTTGCAAGAGCAGCACACACACACCCTTGCTGCTCTTGTCAAGCTTGCCCTGGCCACTGCCAGTAACAGGCACCCCACAAGTGCCAAGCAGCACTTGAGGGGACTGACACTTGCTGAGTGTCCCCCGCCATGGTCGCAAGCTGATTTCGGCTCACTGCAGCTTTTTTGCCCTTTACCCTTTTCTTTCCCTGAGATTGCAAGCTTAAGAATCGGCATTCACAATCTCTGTTTTGACAGCCATTGATAGCCCCTCTAAAGTGCCTGAGTGGCAAACTTTTTTTTTTTGCACACTCAGTGTGCACAAATATTTTTGATTTATTTTTGTTTATTTTTTGATGATGATGATGATGATGATGATGATGATGATGATGATTATCCTGCCTTTTCCCCAGTACTAGGACTCAAGGCGGCTTTACAACATTAAAACTTGTACAATTAAAACATATAAATAGAAATATACAAACGTTAAAAATAGAATTAAATCAGCTATAATATTAAAATTATATAAAATATCAACGTTAAAACAGCAATAACAATATAAACAGTGCAATCCATCACATTCTCACAGGTCCAGACTATTCTCAAAAGCCTGCCGGTTTTTGCCAGCCTCCAGAAACTTAACAAGGAGGGTGCCACTCCAGCTTCCCTGGGAAGAGAATTCCAGAGCCTTAGGGCAGCTACCAAAAAGGCCCTCTGCTGCATTCTCATCAGGTGTGCCTGTGATGGTGGCGGAACCAAGAGAAAGGCCTCCCCTGAAGATCACAGGGCACAGGCAGGCTCATAAGGGAAAATACGGCCTTTCAAATAACCTGGACCGAAGCCGTATAGAGCTTTATAGGTCATAACCAGCACTTTAAATTGTGCCTGGAAACAGACTGGGAGCCAGTGAAGCTGTTGTAACAGAGGAGATGTGTGCTCCCCGTAGCTCGATCTATATTGGCACAATCAGACATAACAAGCTTAACATATCACCCAAACATGCAACCACATCCTGCCACTATTCTTGTTTTTTGGGTTTGAGGGGTGACCAACACTGGTTCCATACATACCAAAGAAGAGCAATGTCATGATCTTGCTCTCCAGATATGGGGTGGAGGGTGAGTATCCTAGGAAGGCTGAAGCATGTGATTCAAAAATGTACTTAGACTGGCCACATCTCTTTGTTTACAAAAAGCAGCTGTGCAGGCACCTGATCTAGAGTGGGACTGGGGAGAGAGTTTTTTTAAACACGCACTCATGCCAACTCCCCAGCCCTGTTTTCTCATTGAAAACTGAAGCTGCCCTGATTTTTAAGAAAAATATTGGGGCAAATAGTTGGGGAGCGGCCCTGGAATTCACAGCTGCTTTGGGGGGTTTAAAAAAGAAAAAAAGCGGGGGCAGTGTGGGAGTTCCTAACAACTGCATGTAATGTGTAGTTTGGCCTGAAGTCTAAAGCCCAACTCAAAGAGTGAAGTGTAAGAAATGGCTACATTTGTGTGCATATGTGGGCTTTTATGATTAGTTATTATCTTCAGGAGAAATATTTTAAAGCTCAGAAATGACTAAGAAGTATTCTTAGAATATATGGCCCATACATTTTTAGTAGAACCTGGAGCCCTAAGGCTGCTATCCAAAGTGATGTACGTATTTGAAAGTAGGTTCCATGGATATTAATGGGACATATTTCCAAGTCAATGTGTTTAGGCGTGGAGTAGAAGTTACTTTGAGGCCTTTGAAAATAACACCCGTAAAATTTAATAGATATAAAAACAGAACTGGGTATCTCATCTAGTTGTCATAGCAATTAGAAATTGTTTGACAATTATACAGTTTCATATTGTATTCAGCACCTGGCAGAATCATATTATTAGATATCGTAGAGCTGGAAAAGGTACAGAAAAGGACAACCAAAATGACCAGGGGGCTGGAGCAACTTTCCTATGAGAAAAGATTAGACTTTGGGGACTTTTTAGTTTAAAAAAAGTAAGTAAAGGGGATATGATACGGGTTTATAAAATTATAAAGAGGAAGTGAATAATACTAGACACCCATAATACTCTCATAATACTAGAACCTGGGGTCATCAAGTGAAGCTGAATTGTGGAAGACTCAGGACAGGCAATAGGAGGTACTTCTTCACACAACACATAGTTAATCTATGGAATTAGCTACCACAAGATGTGGTGATGGCTGCCAATATAGGTGACTTTAGAAGGGGATTGGACAAATTCTTGGAGGAGAAGGCTGTCAGTGGCTACTAATCATGATGGCTATACACTACCTCCAGGATCAGAGGCAACATTCCTCTGCATACTAGTTGTTGGGAAGCAACAGTAGGAGTGGGCTATTGCACTCATGTCCTGCTGTGGGCTTCCCAGAGGTTGGCTACTGTGGGAAACAGGATGCTGGACTAGATAGGCCTTTGGTCTGATGCAGCATGGTGGTTCTTATATACAGACCTATATGATTTTGTAGAGTATGTGGTCACTTTCCAAGCTTAGAGAATCACATATCTGGCTCACTGAGAAATGGCTTTTGGGAATACTCCACTCTTGACCATACTTACTGCTTTCTTCTGTCACCGTCAGGGTATTTATGGATTCTATGCTCAAGAAATGTCAATTAATCTGCAACCATTTGAATTCATTCATTCTTATCCTGGTCACCACAAGCTTTAATACATACAGGATTAATTCATTTATGTAGACCTTCTAGAAATATTTATATTCATCAAAATTGTTAAAGAGTCAGTACAACTTTTTTCTTGATTCTCCAGATTGATGATGGGTTTTAAATTGAAATCCACTGCAAGCCTTTGCAACTGGGCATACTATCAACCTAAACAAATAGTTCTTAAAATTCCATTCAAAAATAAGGATATTTCCAAATGAACTGATGTGTGCCTGGCTTACACAAATTCTAAAATGCACTGTTCCTGTGTGTTTCACTCCCTACTCTTTCAGACTTCAGGCAGGGAGAAGGTGATTGCTAGGGAATCCCTTGCTTCCAAAATGATCCTGGCAAACAGGGAAGACGTAATGGCAGGGCCGGTGCAAGGCAGTTTGGTGCCCTAGGCAAGACCAGATATTTAGCGCCCCCCCCTTCCCACTTGAGCCCTCCCTCCCTATTTCTGGCGCCCCCTTTAGCCCTGCGCTCTAGGCAGCTGCCTAGTTGGCCTAATGGTAGCTCCGGCCCTGCGTAATGGCCAGAGCAATAATCTCCACTGGCTTTAACACTGTCTCCATTTCTGATGTTCAGAGGTGAGGACCATCCTCACACAAGAGGATGGGTGGGGGGGGGTGGGGGAAATCCCAAGGTGTGCAGAAGTAGAAAAAATCTGGTGGAAAAAAAACCCTTGGAGGGGGAAGAACGCCAAACAGACCAATGAGTACTGAGCATGATCAGTGGCCACAGAATGCTGACTGACTCTTTTTGGGGGAGGAGAAATGACAATCAGGTGGGAGGATGTTGCTGGATGAGGGAATCAACAAGGCTCAAGCTTGTCAAGGTTCCCTGAACTCTACCTCAAAGCTTGGTTCACCTCATTCCTCACAAGCTTTTTTGTTTGTTTGTCCGAACAGGAAAAGTGTATATTTAGGTGCACATTTTTTTTAAAGGCACACCCCCAAATGTGTACTTTCCCCCATTGACTAAAGGGTGAAATGCTTTTCTTTTCTTCAAAATTCGCATTTTTAAAGTGTGCACTTTTCTAACGAGTGCATTATGCAAACACAAAGATGACTCAAGGAGGATCCCCAAGCTACGAACCTGCTCCTTTAAGGGGAGTGCAACCCCATCCAGAACAGGTTGAACACCCTCCATCCAGTCAGAGGAACCACCCACTAGCCTCATCCAGTCCATTGTCACAGTCTGGCACCAGTTTAGCACATCCACAGCCTCACCTGTGGGAGATGAAAATTACATTTAATTAAATCAGATATCTTCTCCAATCGCAGTGAGACAGTGGGATCTCTTAATCATATCTTGAATCAATAATGGGTTGAATGAGGGCTAATAAACTGGTCAGTCCAGATAAGTCAGATGTGTGAGGATAATAAGTAGGACCTTAAATGGAGGAGTGACCTACTCTACATGGGGTCAGACTTCCCTGAAGGAACATGTGTGCAGTTTGGGGGTACTCTTAGAACCGGGCTTTGTTTTTGGAGTCTCAATTAGCAGTTGTGGGTATGAGTGCTTCTCAGCTTTTCCTGTGGTGCCAGTTCTGCCCTCTTGATGATTCTTGTGCAGGCTGTCACAACCATATGGTCTCCATATGGTCCTTGTGCAGGCAACCACAACTATATACTGTAATACTGGTCCTAAAAGAAATGAATATCTCTTTGCTTCTGGCCCAATTCAAAGTGCTGGTTTTGACATGACCTAAATCTTGCCTACTAGAAGGATACCTCCTCCCATGTATTCTGCAGTTCCCATGCATTGGAATTGTCCAAGGATGCTCTCTTGCAATTGCCCCTGCCACATGGAGTACTGTGGTGGGTGGCTGCAAGGTCTGGTCTAGAGCTTCCTTGGAGGTGGCACCCTAGCTGTGGAACTCATTCCCTCCCTACTGGCTCTCAGGTGAGAACCTTTTGAATTTCAAAGAACTTTTAATTCAAATGGGTTTTTTAAAAAGCTGAAATCTTTTGTCTTTTATTCCTTTTCCTTGTGGGTTGTTTTTATTTTGCAGATAGAACTTGATTGTATTTTTAATTTCATTTTATTAAATTATTTACATTTTATTGTAAACTGCTCAGAGGAGTACTGTAAACTACTGCTGTGGAGTAGTATATATATATAAATTTAATATATGTAGAAACAGCTACATATATTAACAGTTTAACAGGCTCAACATCATGAGTCAGCATGGATGTTAATTAGAGCCCTGAGATGAGCATTTTGTGGCTGCTGAAGTCTAGAAAACAAACCATGCCTTCTGGAGGAGCTTTTACTGAAGCTCCTTTGTGGAAGTTCCCATGGGGCTCTGGATTTCACCATGTGTGTCCAAAGCATGGTGTCCAGAATGAATTTTTTTGATAACCTCTAAGTAGTGCAGGAAGGCTGATCATGATCCTGGTGATAGCTATTGCAGTAAAAACCTCTGCTTATGCTGCAACTCTTATAGCAGTAATGTAAGGGACAAAGATACCGTAGATCTCTGACCTATTTTTGGTAAATAGAGAAACACCTATCTGGTGTTAGGTGCTCTGAGGTACTCTGCAGGGGTGGCTCAATGAGCCTCTTACCCTCTCTGTCTTTTATCCAGTCTTTCCCAATCTAAAAAGAAAAAGGAAAAAAAAGATCCTTGCTTCTGCGCCATATAAGGATTTGTCCCTAGAACGTACACAAAGCTCTTAGTGGCAGAACTGTAGTCCTGGATTTTGTACTCTTCTGTATCTCTGCTGCAGAGCACAGGATCAGGCAGTGCACCAACGTTAGAGTGGTCATTAAACCTAATCGAAGTATTCTGGAAAAAAAGACCTGGTTCCCACGTCATGCTAAGCCACAGTGGGTTCTTACTTGTGCAAGACACACACCCCCCCCCAAATTGCGAACATGTTCCTGCATTCATAAGGTTTCCAAAAATTATTTCCTTTCTGTGATTTGATGCAGGTGGGGGGCAGGGAGCATTTCGCTGGGGAAGTGCTGAATTGGAAGATGACATTGACAAGGACATTGACAAGAGGGGGATAGGGCTGTGCTAGGCTCAGTAACGGACAGGCAGTCTTATGGTCCTGCGCATTTGGGCAAGACCCCCTAAAATAAAAATAAAATGTAAAAAGTTTGTGTATGCGTCCCCGCTTTCATAAGGACTCAGCAACTTAAATTCCTTTGGTGAACTGATGTGGGAGGTGGGGGGAGTTTCCCTCATGAACCAGTAACCCCTGTGACCAACTGCAGAAAGGGTGTTGATGTAGGGAACAAGGAAATGAGGATTTCTGCTGCAAAGGCTCCTGGGAGGCTGAGATATATGCTGGCAGCAGTCAGGAGGACTGAGAGGGACCAAGGGAGAAACAAGCCACCGCAAGCCATTGAGTGGGCAATTGTCTGTCAGGAGTAACTTGCCCAGAGACTTGGAAGTTTACACCCTATGCTACTTAGAGCTTTATAAAAATATTCATCCTCAGCATGGTTTGGTTTTCTGATCTCTTAAAATAACTATGTTATTATTACCAAGGCTGCGAAAGGCATTATGGGCGAAAGGCATTATGTTTTGAAAGTCCTTTGATAATTTTGGACTGGAGATTTTACAATGCCCTTTGTACAACACAGTACTGTTGTTCACTTTCTCTTAGTGTTTTTATTGTTCACTTTCTCTTAATGTTTTTATATGTCCAATTAATTTGAACGCTGAGTCTCTAAAAACATTGACAAGTTTCAGTGGAACTCCCACTGTCTCCCATCCATTTGGAAAGAGAGCTTTTCATGCACCTCCCAATTTTTCTTAATCATGATGATTCCCAGTGAGTTAGCCAAGCTTTTATTTCTGACTCCTTAGAAAAAGGGAATTGTAATATTGTGTTCCTTTGCACTGAAAATGCTACATTGGTTTTCACCTTTGAGACAATTAAAATTTTAACAGCCCCATCCGATGTGGGTGCCTGTTACTCTCCAAACTCGGAGGATTACGGGCATTCAATTGAAGGCGGGGAGGAGCACGGTGGATAGGATTGCCGCTGTGCTCCCTTTGCCCTCAAAAGCATTTAGACGTCTGATTTTTCAGCCACCTAAATGCTTTACCCCTCTTCGCGAAGAGGAGAGACCAAGGCACTGCCTGGATTCAGCGGAAGATGGCAGTGCTTCGCTCCTCCCTGCCCCCCCCCCCATGCTGGATAATCACTTTTAATGATAAAATAATCCAACTCAGAGGCTCACACTCATCCAATGCAGAGCAGGAGGAGTGGTGGAGGCAATCTTCACCTTGCTGCTCTTCTTACTCTGCATTTTCACTGGGTGGCCGTTTTCATCCGTGTAGCTGGAGCATCTCTGAGGGGGAGGGAATGTGGCTGGAGGTTCTCAGGGGTTCTCGATAGTTGTTATAGACTGAAACAATAGAGCTGAGGCAACTCTTGGCCAGAGTCATCGCAGATGTCAAAAGTGGCGATTTCAGATGGGCAAACCACTCAAGAAGCTGAGCTGTAGCTGAGCCTACAGCTATTCAAAAACAGTGACCGTTCCAAAAGTTTAGAAATTTGAACTTCCTTTTTACCAGTCCTCTCATTTGTGAGGTTTCCTCAAGTCAAATGTGACTGTGGACTTGACAATTTTCTACTTACATATAAATTAAATTTGATAGCACTATTTCCAATCAGTTCAATAACACATCTCACTCTAGGTCCTGGGTGCCACTTAGGATTACGGTAAGTCTGGAGTCACTTCCCCTCTGGTTGATTCCATGACCAATTGTTGTAGGACACAGTTGTTTAGGATGTCTACGAACATTACCTTTTTGTCATGACCGGTACATGGATTTATCCAGTCTATGTTGAGGGTATAACACTTTTTCCTTTGGATGCCTCCCTGATTTCATTCTCCATGTCAAGATCACCCTAAGCACTTTGACCCAGGCTAGTGGAATAGGAAGTCCTCAGAACTAAATTATTGTCACCCACAGCAATTCTGTGGAGGAATCTGCCCCTTTGTAGATTTCTATTTTGTTTGATACTTTGACCTACAAAGTGACACCACCCCCAGTACACCTTTTCCGGTCCTTCCTATACAGTTTGTATTCAGAGGTTACTGTCTAGATACAAACTGAGAGATAGGCTGTCCTTTTTCCACTAGATTTCTGTTATGCCCACAATATCTATGTTTTCCTTCATAACTGAGCACTCCAATTCCCTCCATCTAGCATTAGTATAGGAACATCTCTACATGGTGTCCCTCTCCAAATAAGTCCGGTTTGTGCATTTTCTCTAATGGCCCTTTGTCCTCTTTGACTGGCTATCATGCAGGTCCTGACTATGGAACCAGCACCCTCCCAGTATTTCCCTCCCTCCTCCCTCTCTGCCCAACATATGGTCAATGCCAAGTCTTATATAAGCTTTTGGTGCCAACTAAAGACCTGTTTGTTCACCAGGCTTTTGATTTAATCTATATGTGTGTTTATGTTATCCCCTGTCTTACTGTTTTATCAGTGTGTATTTGTATGATTTTGCTGTGTTTTACTGTTTTTGTACACTGCTTTGGGATTATTTTATCATTAAAAGTGGGCAATAAATGTTATAAATAAATAATAAATAAGTTTCCAGAGGGGTAGCTGTTGCTGCAAAATCTGTTGCAGCAAAGACAAGAAAGGGTCCTGTAGAACCTTAAAGATTAAGCTTATGCTATAATAAAAGTGTTTGTCTTTAGGGTGTCACAGGACTCTTTATTGTTTTTTATTTGATGGGAAACACATGATTGGCCCCTGCTCGCTTGGTTGCATCATTTAAATGTTACCTCAGTTGGAAATATTGCACAAATTATTTAAAGGTACCTTAACTCCTGTATAGAACAACAGAATGCTGTAGGGAATAACAAAGGTCTACTGTTTGTCTGTTTAGTACAAAATCGCACACTATTCCTGATTTATGAGAATGTACAGTAGAATCTAGTGCAGGGGTGGGAAGATGGTAGAGCTCCAGATGTTTTAAACTTCAATCCCAGAAGCCCCTGCCAACATGGTCACTGGTCAGGAATGCTGGGAGTTGAAGTCCAAAACATTTGGAGATCTACTTTCTCCTCACTCCTGAGTGCCTGCATAATACCATCATGTTGCTCTCACCAGACTGCAGTGAAGATCTTGTCACTTGGTTGTGTGTCAGCATGCATATGGTGAACAACCAACTTCTCAGAAGGTTACATTGCATGGATTGATTGCATTTTGGGATGTATCTAATATTAAAACAGTGCATGGTCTGGCACTTGTGCAGTCCTAACATTATAGCATAGCATATCTACCCTTGAGTATAGTGTGTTCGTTTGTAAGTGTAGATTTGTTGTATTCATTTCATAAACTACACAGGAAAACGAATTTGGGGTGTGTGTGTCAGGAATTGACATTCCAAACTTTTGTACCTGTGTGGTTTCAGTGCTTTTTTCTATATGAAGACTGCAATTGTAAGCATACCTACCTAGGAGTAAGCCCCATTGAACACAGTGATCCTTGCTGTTATGTAAACATGCATAGGATTGTGCTTTAAAGTCCTTAAGGGAAATTACATGTGATAGTGGAGGGATTTTAGCATTAACTCTGAATTTCCTGGCTCTTGTGGTTTGTTGTCAGGCCTTGCATATCATTTGGAAATGGTGTTTAGTGGTTCAGTGATTGGACAGCCAATAGTGACTTCTACAATAATGAGTTTTTAAATAAAGTGTACTGCTTGAGTAAATTATATAAACATTTTCAGTATGTGTACATTTTCGTTTGGAAATTGAACCTAAACCAAGAAAATGTTCCCAAAGTTAAAGTTGAATCCACATGGGAATGTGACAGAGCATCTACTTACTGTGCAAATATACTCAAGCCTCTCAGCTGGATTGAGTTTTAATGGAACTGTGTTACTTTGAAGTACTAGTTTATATTTAATCCAGAAAATCAAAACATAAGAATGAATTTTCATCTCTGTTTCCAACTGAATTTTCACAAAAATGAAAGTGGAAATTTTCACTTAATTTAAACGTTAAGGTGAAAACAATAATTTCTGTAACAAATTTAGGCTGCAATCCCAAACATAATTACTGGGGAGTAAATCCCATGAAATTCAGTGTGATTTATTTCTGAGTAAACATGGTTAGGATTAGTATCACATCTTTAGCGAAGCTGCTGTGTGTGTTTTTAAAAAATGTTGCTGACATAGTTTCATATCACAATAAACATTGGGGTACTTTCTTTGCAGACAAATAAATATTACTATCCATTGCCTGAAATGCCTAATTTGTAATTCTTAGTTTGCTTAGATCAGATTGCAGGAGGAAAAGAAAGCCTACTTCATATTGGGAAGGTCAAGACAAAAAATTAAAGTTGCAGAAAGGTTAATGGGTTCTTTCATACAACAGTGAGATACACTGGTTTATATTTGAAATTACGGTAAACCATGATTTCTCTCTGCTCAGTTTCAGGAGATATCCATAAAGCTGAAATTATGTGAAATGATATGAAGTTTGGTACTGTGGCAGAAACTCAACTCAGTCTGACTCCAGGTTAGCTTTTAGGTTACCTAAAATACTTTGCATGTACGTTCAACAAAGCCCCAAAGTTCAAAATTCAGTCTAAATTATTGTCTTGCTTCTTGAGTAATTAAATTTTATTTATTCCCATCAAACCTGGAATTCTGACTGATTCTGATGTAAAACCACAAGTATGTTCTAATTTGATGCAAATCAGAGTCATGGTAAACCTCTTAGATTCTTGCAAGTTCTAACATTCAATATTTCAATCAAGTCGCTCAAATTACAGGCATAACATGCAGACACACTAAACATGTTAATTTCAATGGTACATGCTTCCACATATTTGTGATTAAGAATGCAGTATAGAATTTTCAAGGATAGTGAAGTCTATGAACAATACAAAGGTAGAGGGAAACATGATTTTGTATCCCTGCTCAGCCAGGAAACTAACTGTGTGGTTTGGGGCCCATCACTCTCCTCAGCAGCATTTCCTATAAGAACCTAAGAAGAGACCTGCTGGATCAGACCAAAGGTCTGTCTAGTCCAGCATTCTGTTTACACGCTGGCCAAACAGATGCCTATGGAAGCCCACAAACAGGACATGACTACAATAGCACCCTCCCACTTATATTCCCCAGCAACTGGTATACAGTGGCATACTGCCTTTGATACTGGAGGTAATATATGACTAGTGGCCATTGATAGCCTTATCTTCCACAAATTAGTCTAAACCCCTTTTAAAGCTGTCCAAGTTAGTGATCATCACTATATCTTATGGTTGGCATATCTGTAGCTGCTCAAAAAACTGTAGTAATAAGCTCTAGAAAGTGTCCCATCCAGTGTTTCATAGCTAGGAAAATATTGGAATTTTCAAATTTTAAACCATTATCAAACCACAACTAGTCATTTTGGACCACAAGGATATCAGTAGTACTGGGAATATGTCAGATACAATTATAGCCTATTCTAAACAGGAATATGAAAAGGAGTTCTTGGAAGAAATAGAATAAAACAAATGGGACTAAAACAATTTTAAGGATATATGGGGATTATTTTTAGATTATGTTTTAATTGAGGGAAAGGGGACTACACCATGTCATGATTTGATGTATTTTTGGAATAATGGTATAGATAAGTAGTAATTGTCATAGTGGTCCCAAGGTGATGGGAGCACGGGTTTGATTGTATTTGATTTGTTTATGTTATTAAATAAATAAAAATAATAATAAAAAATAATAAAACAAATGGGAGCTGCAACAAAACGTTGTAGTATGGAATGCTCCTGTTCAAGGTTCCAATCAATCATGTCCTTTGCAAGATACTCAGTTCCATCTGGCCTCCCATTTTCCCTCGTGTACCCAAACATTTGGCCAGCATTCTATGTTTGCTGAGCTGAGAGTAAGCCCTATTGAACTCAGTGGGATTTACTTCTGAGTAGACATGTATAGGACTGCATTGTAAGTCTCACAGTGCCTATTGGGGGCAGCGAAAGTGGTAAAGTAAAAATCATTTCACATTTGTGAAGCTGCAGATTTGAAAGGGAAGTAACTTGTTTATTCAGTGATTAGTTTAGGAATCCAGGGCTCCAAGCCTCATGCTCTGTCAGTGGGTAGCAATCTTCCTTATATCCTGTACTAGTCTGAGATATGTAAAAATAAAGGGAATTCAGTTGTGAAAGTAGCATCAAGATAATTAAACTTTCTCTTCCTGTGCCCAACACATGCCTCCAAATTATTGCTCTATTTTTTGAGCACTGCTTTACACTCTACTGCTTTACAGTCTACTGCTTTACCAACTGGGAAGAAACAATTTCAGAGTAACTGAAGAAATGAAAAATCTGTTTGAAATGATCCCTCTCTTAGGGAGTCTGATAGAATTTATTGATATATTTGAGCAGAAGGAGCAGCATTCATACTGAGCATCTGTTTTAGAATTTTGGTGGATTCTAACTGAGGCTGTCTGCAATCCCTGGAAGTGTTACTTCAGAATGGGCTGAACTGAACCTGCAAATCAATGAATGTATTTCCAATGCGACACACAGATCAGAAAGGCTGATAACAGTGTTCATGTGCTTCAATACAGATGTTCTGCCCATAACTGACATCTTATTATGAGAGAATAGGAATTCCTCGCTCAACTGAATCTTAATCAGCAATTGAAACCTATTGGAAATGAGCCCTGAAAGATCTATTTTCATAGGAAGCGAAAGCGGGAATAAATGACAAGGAAAAGTGATAAATTATAAAACACATTCAGCCATGGTCTCCTTCACTTACTCTAAATCATTGTGGCCTTAACTATTAACCTTAGGGTCAGATTTAGAGCATGGGACTTTTCCATCTAGTCTGCCTCTTTTCTAGCTTGCATCAGGCTGAGATCAAGCAACACAGATGCAGATGCTGGTAAGGTCTCACTGTCAGCTCATACAGAAAAGGTTGGGCCTCATGGAGATCATGTAGTCAGGAATACACTATTCTGTGCTTTAAGCATAAAGAGAAAGAGGGAGGGAGAGATGTTGGTGGGTGAAAAAACATATTGGGCTGAATGTGGGCAAAGTGGCTTAGGATATTTGAACATTTTGGGAGTTTGTGGAGAAAGCTGAGCCAATACTAGAGAGTAGAATGTGGGGGAGGGACTTGTGGCCCTCCAGATGTTTTGGCCTACAATTTCCATCCGCTCTAGCCAGCATAGCCAGTGGTGAGGGATGATGAGAGTTGTATGCCAAAACATCTGGAGGGCCTCAAGTTGCCCACCCCTGAAGTGGAGGACTCTGTATTCCATTAGACTGGCCTATCACATCACAAGTGACACATAGAATTGAAAAGTTGGGCTACCCTGTTATAGATTTATAGGGGACCAAGCTCAAACCTGGTAAATTTTAGTGCTTTTGTGTTATGTATAAATCTCCCTGGGTTATTGATCATGGCTTCTCTATCCCACACACATGAAAAGGTATCATACCCTAAACATTTCAAAGATGAAAATAGGGGGACACATGTGAAATTGTAAGAGGTATGGTTAAGCAACATGAAGAGGGTGTGGCCAGGCAACATGAGGGTGTGGCCAAGGGTATGGCCAGGCAACCAAAGGGCATGATCAGGTACAAAAGTTATTAGAGGAAACACACAAAACTGCAGTATTTTAAGCACAGAAATCTTTAAATGTATGTATTGCATTTAGGGAAGCCTGAGGGAAAAAGAAAATCCCAAATCAATAAAGACAACTAACTATATGTGTGTGTATATACACACACACAACATTAACAATAAATACAACATTATTATAAAAATAAACATTATTATAAAAATAAATAAATAAATACAACATGGGTGAAAAGTCTTCATTACAAACAAACAGTCATGTAACCATGACTCTCCTCCCTCTCAGGGATTGGATCTCAAAATTGAAAACCCTGACTAGTGCTGAACCCTCAGTATTTTTCTATGCTCTCCTGTATCCTGTACTCAGGTCATCAGACTTCACTCTACTGTTTGAAGTACTACTTTCTTTCTGATCTATATGTTCCTTTTCTGATCCTCCTTATGTTCTGCCTCTCCCTAAATTTCCCTGCAATAATAGGTAAAAGGCTATAGTTATGAAGTGTTTATCCTTATCTCTTATTATATTGTCAGTATTTGCCATGTTATAATATTTGGCCCAACTACAAATTTTCTCTTTGTGCAGAAATGCATCCTTTAATTCAATGTGTTGGTAACTAAGGCCGAACATCTAGGCATGCCTATTTATTTATTTTATGTATATCTGTATCAGCTTGGCTTGTCAATCACCAACCTGAAACAGCAAATAACCCATAACAGATTACAGAGACAAACGTGGAGACCAGAAGTCTCCCCAATGCCATGGCCCTGATCTGGATGGGCTGAATTTTAGCTGGAAGACAAAAGAAAACAGAAAAACGCCCCACCCACCCACCCCAGGATGCTCTAACCCAGTGGTTCCCAACCTTGGGTCCCCAGATGCTGCTGGACTACAGCTCCCAGCATCCCTTGTCATTAGCGATGCTGGCAGCATATGCTGGGAGCAGCAACATCTGGGGACCCAAGGTTGGGAACCACTGTCTAACCGTTAAAGGGCTCTGACCACTCTGAAGCCACTTTGATCTCCAGACCCATGATGATTATGGTGATTGCTGTTGTTGTCATTATGATTATTGTACCATCAATGTGCATGGTACTTTACCAAATATAAGAGAACAGTTCTCTGCCCCAAAGAGCTTACAATCTAAAATGTAATATAGAGGCGACAACAAATGGTAGGAAGGGGTAAACCAGGGAGGAATATGCAATTATCAGTCAAACATAACTTTCAGCCTACTTTCCCCACATTGTGCAGGAAACTCCTTGTTTTAAAGCTCCCCCTCCCACTTTAAAAATTGATCTCTCCATGGTGGGCTTTGTTCTCATTAGTAATTTGCCAAAGAAATAACATTTAACATATAGATATCTCTGAGTGTGCAAAGTGGTTCACAGACCCACCCGGCAAGCTCTTATTTTCTCCACTCAGGAAAAAACATGTGGGCTCTATTGTACTTTATTTTAAAAAAACAAGAACAACAACACTGATTGAACAATAATGCCAAAATGGAATGTTTGTTTGTTTGTTGCTGCTATTTGAGGTAGTTGAGATTTTTTCTTTCTTTCTCTTGAGGAGGGTGTGTTTTCTGCTAACTCCCTTCTAATGCATTTTTAAAAAAACCAATCCAAAATCCCTGCAGAATAATCCTAGTCATTACTGTAAAGAGCTTTCTCCATTGCACTTCAGCATGTGTTAGAAAAAGACTTTCACATGGGGTACATAGGTAGAGCCAAGTAAAATTTACCACTGCTCTGAAAACAGAATAACAGTGCAATCCTATGCATGTGTACTCAGAAGTAAGTCCTATTACGTTCAATGGGACTTACTCACAGGAAAGTGTGTATATTTTAAAGCAATCTACAACACTGACCATCACATCTTGTGGCAGCAAATTGATTATGCATTGTGTGAAGAAGGATAGTGTAATTGAGGGATAATTGAGAAATGCTGCTCCTAGCTAGAAGAAGCGGTAGCAGCAGCAGCACCAGTGCTAGGATGACTTTTCCAGAATTATATCATTATAGAATATCTTATATATTATAATTATTACATGATTATATTATATATTGTTTTATAATAGTTTATAAATGGCTTTTGTAATATTTTTTTAACCTTACTTAAACCCTTAATTGTTGATATCTGGTGTTTTTTATGCCGGGGGGGGGGGTCAGTACTTGCAGGGCAATCTCTCTTTGTTTTAAAATGGTCACGTTTGGCACAAATTCAACAGGTGAAGTTTACCCATCCACCCCACACCCCCAAACATGGAGCTTCAGAAAAAAGGGGAAGTTTCTTAGAATCATAGAATAGTAGAGCTGGAATTGCATTTCCTTCTGACACTGTACCTTACCTGTTAGAGGCACAGAGTCAGCTCTGTTAGGAAATAAAATCTTTGGCAATATAAGGATAGGAATCATGTGATAAATTCCGTCATTCACCTCTCCGTTGGTCCAGGCCAGTGGGTGCAGCCTCCACCTTCTTTTCTTTTCACCCAGCAGAGGCAGCAGGTAGAGCGTGTGTGTGTACGCGCGCACACATCCTTGCATCTGTTCCCTCCCTGCTTACTGTCTCTCCATGGGCGACTGTTTGAGCCTAAGCAGAGCTACTTTTAAAGGGGCCATGGACAAAATTGCAGCTTAGCTAAAAGTTTTAGCTTAGCCGCAATTTTGCCCATGGCCCCTTTAAGAGCAGCTTAAAGTAGCTTGTGGGTGGCAGGGGAATTTGGAACTCTGCATAAGCAGAGCTACTTTTAAAGGGGCCATGGACAAAATTGCAGCTTAGCTAAAAGTTTTAGCTTAGCTGCAATTTTGCCCATGGCCCCTTTAAGAGCAGCTTAAAGTAGCTTGTGGGTGGCAGGGGAATTTGGGACTCTGCATAACAAAGTGAGAAGCTGTGGTGGCGGTCCGGCATTCGGGGCAGTTGGAGAGTATGATGTATGGGCCAGATGTTTACAAGAGACCTCACCAGCTGCCCTGTCTGTTGGTTTTTTGTCTGCCTGGGGTCTTTTCATTATCACCTTCTACTCTTCTGTGTATTTCACACCCTCTTTGACCTGCCAGGATCCTCTCTTTACCCTCTCAATACCATTTATTCACCTGCAATAGCACAAACGTTAGGGTATATTTACAAAAATGCAAGGTAAGTTTTTAGTAGATTGGAAGGGGATATATCCGTAATTCAGCTGCAAAACAAAAACAACAGAAAAGTGAAAGAATGACAGTAATATACAACTCCACATTTCTCTCGTTCTTAACCTGACTGGATTTATGATGGTACCTTTCACAATTTTAGTGGCAAAGAAGGGTTCAACTTTGTTCACTTATCAGGCTAGTTGCTGCTTGAAGGAATCCTAGATGAACTTTTAGAATTGTACTCTGCAAGTTGTGATTCAATAACAGCATCTTTCTTGAATTCATTAGTCCTTTCAATCTCTGCTTCAACTGCTTTGTTTCTCTTCCCTACCTGGCCAAGGATGCAGGAATCCTTGCATAGAAGGTGGGCTTTCTTCAAATCCTAGTTCCCTCATTGCTTTAGAGGGGTTCCCTTGGTTAGAAAAGTGCTACTCTAGCATCTCTGTAAATGGGTTTAACAATAATCTACCATCTCCTAAGTTATTGCCATTAAAACAAATGGGAGTTGCTCAAGAGGATAGCTGTCCTCTTCCATAACTCCTTTTCACTTCAGTGAGATCTGCAAAAGAATCCCAGTGGATTATGTCCAAAATCTCCGTAACCTTTACAGAACTGATACTGATGCAGGACTGGTGTAACATTATTTTCCCTTAAGCCATCAGATTTCTTTAATAGTCATGTTTTCAAATAGTCTATGAATATAATTTTTCTGTACCCTTTCATATTTCAATACAAGGGCATTTTTCCCCCTAATGTCCAGGCCATCACATTTCCATAGTTTGTCAGAATTCGTTAGACTGGACACAGCTAAACAATGCTGATGGGGTAAGGCATACTTATGTACCAGCCTCTACTGTAGCAACTATCCCTCTAACTACAGAATATATCAAAGTCCAAAACCAAAGAATAGTTAAGCTTCCTGTACACCACCAACTGCAGACACAGCCTCAGCACAAATAAGGTGATAAAACTTATTCCCTTCTCTGAGTTCAATAACAGCACCTGTGTGCCCCCAGACACTTTTGTTGGCACCTGCAGAGGTGCCTTACTGCTCCCAGTTAAAAAATAAAAACAAAAAAATTACCAAAAATATAATTCTTATTGGCAGCTGGGATCACTTCAAAGCAAAGTAAGGGCCTCCAGTTACTGCCATCTTCATTTTTCCATTAATGCCTCTGGGCCACATGGGGTGCTCAGAAACATTGTTAGGAAATTAAGATGGTTGGTGGCTGCAGGTCACAGGGCACCCAGCCACCAAGAGAAAGAAGGGGGGAAAGAAAGAGGGGCTCCCGTCACTTCTACCTGGTAAGCTAGGGAATGGGGTGGGAAAGAGCAGTGGGAGCTAGGAATGACATTGTTAAGCCAGCTGGTGGGTTAGGGGAGTCAGCGGGGGGAGGAAGGGAGGAGGAGTAGGTAGCCAGTGGAGACTGGGTTCAAAGGAGCAACTGGGAGGTTGAGGAGGTTTGTATGCTTCTATGTCTGAATGGGTGGGAGCTGACCCGACCCAACATATTTTGCTGCCTGAGGCGAAAGACAAGATTGCACCCCCTCCCATTCCATGTACAAAGGCTGACTGGACTGGCAGTTGAATCTTTCCTCCACACTGGCAATGGGACAGCATTCTCCACCACACCAGAGGGCAGCAGGCTAGCTTAGGGGGCGTGGGGTAGGCCATGTGGCCCACAGCTCTCTGCTCCAACACTTTGCTGCCACCTTCCAGCAATCTCTGCCATTTGTTTGAGTGGGCAATGTATTCAATGACAGGTCTATGTGTGCTGCACAGCCTGCCCTGTGCCCTCTGGTGCAGTTGAGAACACTGTCCCATCACCAGTACTATAGAAAGATTCAACTTTCAGTCAGGTCGACTTGTGTATGTGGAATTGGTGTGTGTGTGTGTGTGTGTGTGTGTGTGTGTGGTGCCATCTTGTCCTTTGCCTCATACCTTTGGCTGGCCTTGAGTTGATGCATACTGTATTGTGGGACTTTTATCAGTGTCGTGGAACATCATTAAAATGGAAACCAGACTTCAGTGTGGAATATGGATCATAATTCCATTGATTTCAGTGGATTTTTTCTTCATTTTCTTTTAAAATGTGATAATGGCAAATAAGATTGTGATAGTATTTATCACATGAAGTACTTATGTGATAATGACAAATTTATTGTGTTAAATAGAGTGGCCGGTTTGCCGGCTAGATGGGCGATTCATAAATACAACAAATTAAATAAATAAATAAATAAAAATAAAATCTCTTTTTGAATAATGGCTACATAACTAGTCAAATGACAATGCTGGGATTTGATTGTAAAGCATAACTGAGACCTAGTTTTTACTATGATGATAAACTCTGGGTTGAATCCAGATTTAGTCATACTTAGAAAAGACATATTGAAATAAATAGGACAAATTAGTCTTGTGTTTGGATGTAGCACTTCAGACTGCAGGTGGGAGCTCACCTGATTGCATGCCTCTCCATATAATGCCCTCCCCACTCCACCCCACACCCTACCCCACACATAGAAACTTGGCCTGTCACCAAGAAAGCTAGACATCTAGTTTTCTGTGTGGAAAGAATTTTTTGTATGGAGGTACATGCAGCCACACAGCTTTACTCCCCCACTCTCCAGCACCTGCAATCTGAACTGCTACTGCGTCGGTCCTTCTCCGAGAGCCCCTGCCAAAGGAAGTGAGGCAGGTGGCTACCAGGAGGAGGGCCTTTTCTGCTGTGGCACCCCGGTTGTGGAATGAGCTCCCCAAAGAGGCTCCCACATTGTACTCTTTCCGGCGCCAGGTGAAGACCTTTTTATTCTCCCAGGCATTTTAATCATTTTTATCTGGTAGTTTTTAACTCTGTTACTGTAATTTGAACTGCTGCTAGCTTTGCTGTTTTAATTTGTGGTTTTAAATTTTATAGATATATTGTATTTTATAGTTTTAACTGTTGTAAACTGCCCAGAGAGCTTCGGCTATTGGATAAAAATGTATTAAATAAATAAATAAATATTTTTAGCTGTTCTAATACCTTGTCAGTTCCTTGTTTTTAGAATGAAACTTCTGACGTATTGTAATTTCCTTAGTCTACAGCCCTGTGCAGAGATACGGTAGATGTGCATAGGTACTTGCATGTACATAATTGTGTGCAGGAGCATAGCTAGCATTTTGTGAATTCTATCTGTGCAAGTACAGAATGTAGCATTGTACACAGAATTTAGCATCCTGAAAATCTTGGCTCATCTTAGCCCTTGTGGATGCAAAGATAGGCTTCAAATGCTTGGTAAGCAATGCTTGGTAAAATACCAGAAGCTGGGAAGGGAGGATTTCCAGGGGCTTTGCATAGCTCCTTGCCACTCTTCATGAGTAGCAAAAGCAGAATAATAAACTAAATTAAAAGGTGCAAATTTGCACAGATTGCAGAATTCAGCTTTTTTGGATGTAAATTTGTATTTATTTATTTGTTATACAGTACTCTGTCCTAGCTTTAGCTCAGAGAGCCAGTTCTACCAGAAGGAAGGATTATAGTGTTCTTTTACCCCTTTTCTTGATATTTCCAACTCTGCTTTATGATGTTATTTCCCTCATTCTATCCTGGCTGAGGGGTAAATGATTTATTATCAGTCACACTCAATGTGTTGTCATCTAATTCACACGCTTCAGAATTTTCAGACCATGCACGACTAAAACTGTAAAATCTCTCGTGGGGATGAAAAAAGATGGAAGCTAGAAGCTGCCTATAAAAGAATTTTGGAGTAAATTCTGAATTATAGGAGGCGTAAGTCTAGGAGGAATCCAGATTCAGATCTGTTAAGGCTGTTAAGGAATAGGTGCTGCCAAAAAAATCTTACAACAGATTGCACGCATTATAAATCTTGCAGCCACAAATCTTGTGGTATTGGCAGGTAGTTTTGCAACAGAACTGGTCCAGACCCCTGGATGAAAAAAGAACTGTATACAAATTAATATGTTACTATCTTTTTAATGAAAAAAATAGCATTTTTATTAAAACATTCAGATTTATTTAAAGAATATTGCTTTTTGCAGCTTAAGAAGATAAGAACTTAGCTTTCATTATATTTTGGTAGCAGAATACCAAAGAGATTCAAACTTTCCTCAGTTTCCGATGCCAACGAAACTTTTTGATTATTGCAGCCAAAATTTACTAAAAAGCAAATATGTCTGTCTGGTTGTCTACTACTTACGTTATCATATTTTCATAAACTGCATGTTTACATATTTTAGAAAATAATCCAATTTCAAAAGATTTCAAGCATAAATATGATCTGTTTGGCTGAGTAGTTTTCTGCCCCGCCCCCAAAATACACTTCAGATTTCAGCAAACTATTTTTAAAATTATTTTGCCTTGAATGATGGAGATCTAATTTTATCATTTGTTGGCTACCAATTTCTCATGCCTCTAAACGATCAAGGATCCAAAGACTCCAAATGTGTATGAACTAGAATTGGAAAAGGAGGAAATCCCATTCTAAATCTAGACTGAACTCAAAATACGGTACATGGTGTTGTATCCAGTCAGACTCATGCTTGCTCAAAGGCTCTTTGACTTGGCTTCCTTCTGTTGAAATATTAAAATATTTCATTATATCCTCATGCTTATTATAATTATTGTCATCTTCCATTAACATGCTTGAGCTTTGCAAAAACCTGTGTTTCTTTATTATGGGTACATATGGAAGTATCAAAGAGAGCTCTCTGGGAAGCTCTGTTCAGAGAGCACTGTGAGAAGAAAAACAATAGCAAAGAGTCTTGTGGCACCTTAAAGACAAATGAATTTATTACAGCATAAGTTTTCATGGATTGGAGTCCACTTCATCAGATGTGTCAAATATCTTCCTAAGTTGACGTGGTGATGGCGAATTGTAAACAATGAGATCAGAGGGGAATGAACAGTGATAATTATCGTAGTGATAACACAGACATCCTTGTATTGTTGAACTGATTAACACATGTAATGTGATTTTAAAAAACCTACTTTGTCCCTGTTCAAGCCAGAGGAGATACCTTGTAGATCAGCTGTTTTGTGTTGAAATCTGTCTTTGAAATTCCTTCATTCAAGAATGGTCACTTTCAGATCAGTGACAGAGATCTTTTTTAATGTTGCCATTTCTGATGTCAGACGTGTGTCCACTTGTTCTTTCATACAGACTGGCCTGTTTGTCTTATTTAGAATGCAGAAAGGCATTGCTGCTGAGTGACAGCATGTATTACATTGGAAGATGAGCAGGAGGATGAACCCCTGGCAACATTCCTGTAATAGTGTTGGTAGACATTGGGACAGAGTTGGAATGTGGGTGTGCCACAGGTTTTGGTTACTGTGTCTGTTTCTCTGTTACGTGGGCAGTTTGTTGCTGGTAAGTAGCTGTTCTAGGTTGTGAGGTTGTTATAGCTAAACAAATTTGCAGATGGTGGCACTGGTCTGTCAGGTTTCTGATAATGGAGGGGAGGATCTCCTGCCCTGGCTTACTAGTTTTTGTCTTCCATCCACCTATCCAAATGCTGTGGTGCCCTTGAGTTTTATGCTTCCTTCATGATGTGCTGCATTACGGAATCCTCCTGAGCCCCATGTGGCAATCAAGAGGTGGGAATGTGTGTTACACTGCTGTGTTAGAGGAAAGTTGCCATTCAGAACAATTTCTCTTCTTACCAGAGGAGTGCAACAGCCCCAGTTAACAAACCTTTGCTAAGAAGAGCAAAGATTAAATGTTAAGATTTCAGTATATTGTAAATATCCATTTGGAATCATGATCGAGTGATCATGATTCCAAATGGATATTTACAATATACTGAAATGGATATTTACAATATACTAGCTGCTGGACAGAAATAATAACACGGCAATCCTATACCAACTTCCTGAGAGTAAACTCCTGTGAACTCAGTGGGACATATTTCTGAGTAGCCCTGCACTGTGACCAGACAGTTGTGAACTTGCCCCCAGATTTTTTCTCCCCTTGGTACCAGGTACCTTTTATTTATCTACGCCTTTTACCTTTTCATTTGCTTTTAGTATTAATGCTGTTGTTCAGCCCTGATTTTTATTTAGACTGCTTCTTTGTTAGGTTATTGCACTGCACATTGATGCGTCTTTGTTGCTTTAATGGGCAATCCTATGCACATTAACCTGGGATTAAGCCCCATTTAACACAGTGGAACTTACTTCTGAGTAGACATGCATAGGTTTGTGCCGTTATTGTCTTTATAATTGTAAGCTACCCTGGGAATCTAATCTGAACTGGAAGGTGAGCTATTTTAAATGAATGAATGAACAAATGAACAAACAAATGTAGGAAAACCCGAAGAAGAATGGTTGCTACCTTGTATTCTGGGAGGACCTGTATGCCATTAATAGCACCATGATAAAAAAAAATTAGCAGATAAAGTTGACCCAGTACTGCCTGTCCATGCCAGGGAAAACAGCCAGGAAAGAAAAGGCAATAACATAGAGCAGCTCTTTTAGAGGAGGCTAGTTCAAGTCTTTGAACTAGTGTATTTGTTTTACTACATCCTTAAGTGTAAGTTGAGTTTTATCTTCCAGAGTGATCTAAGTAGGCTCGTATTAGATCTGTTCTGCCTCAAGAATGTATAAACTGAAAACAAGAACCGTACTTTTGAGTGGTTATCAAAAATCTTCTTTGCAACAACCACTCTTCAGTGAGACATTCCACCTTTCTTATTGCTCTGTAAAATAAGTGAATCTGACCGTGATATGACTGATCTGAAAGTGCTAGAGATTAGGATGTGAATCTGAAATGTAACATTGTCACTTGTGCATCTCAAAACTTTCTCCTGACTTTATTGTGTTCCGGTACAAGACACACTCTATTTGATACATTTACTTGATCTTTCTAAAGATTCTTGGAAACATCTGTTTCTGTAAATCTTGGAAGCAGCAAAAAAAAAGTACTGGGAAGCATGAAAAAATGCTCTTTCAAATTAGACCTGTCGACTGCAGTTGTTGAATTTAACTCTTCTTAGTGTTTATATATGGTTGGATCCAGACTAAGTTAGTCACACTTAAGTCCCTTTGAAATCAATGTAGAAAGTTAGTCATGATGACTAACTTAAGTCCCATTGATTTAATGCAACCTGTGACTAATTTAGTCTGGATCTAACCCACAAACGTGTTAAGTGCCTTACAATCTTTATCTTGCTCGTATTCACTGCACCCTTGTGAACTGGGCTAAGATTATGCAAAGCAAACAGATATAAGAGTTACAGTGCAATCCTGTGAGGGTGCCCACAATCTTCCGAACCCGGAGGCATCCTATGCAGGGAGGGAGGAGCATGGAGGATAGGATGTCCTCTGCACTCTCCTCTCCCTGAAAAACATTTAGGCGGCCGATTTCAGCCATCTAGATGTTTTTCCCCTCCCCTCCCCCAGGAACACCCCTCCCTCAGGAACGCTCCCCCCCCCGGCAGAACTGAGCATGGTCTTACGTGTTCAGTTTCCCTCTGGCGCTGAAACAACCACGCTGGCTACAATGGGGGTGTGTGCTCTGCAGCGCTGTGACCTTGGAAAGGATTTCCAAGGTTGCAGTGCCATCTATGCCTCTTCCTATATACCTACTTCCAGACAAGGTTGGAGGGACATAGGATTGTGTCCTTAATGATGGAGTTTGGGGGGAGTTTTCAAAATGCCTCACCCCAATATGAGGTGAATCCAAACCCTTTTAATTTTGGGCTTGGACTTGTATTGCCTTATATTCGGGTTCACCCATCACCACCACTACTGCCATTGAAAAGATTGAGTGTTTCCTCTGTCCTTGATTGTTTTGAGAATGGCTGCTCAGTACAGTTTGAGCATATCCACACTACAGAGTAAAATTGTTTTAACATTCACCCCAAGGTTAGAGAAAAACAAAAATCTGCTGGAAAAAACACTAAAGGCAGGGGGAGCCCCAGAATAGTCCAGTGGGGACTGAGCATTCTCAGTAGCTACAAAATGCTGACTAACTGTGGGAGGAAAAATGGAAAACCAGGGAAGGGGAAGGGAATGGAATCCTGAACAGCAGCACTCCAGACTGCAATGTTTTGTTGCAGATCCCACTTGTTTTTCTTCGTGGTCTCTGTGTATCACACATATGGGCTGTTGCAGATCCCACTCGTTTCCCCCAGTGACCCTGTTTTGGCTCGCTTACAGAAGTAAGCATAATTGTCTACATTATTAGTATTCTGTGCTGTTGTGTGCTTTGAAACTATCAATTCTCATCAGAAATAAGATACTAGGTTAGAAGATGGATCACTGTTGTACCAGTAAGTCTGGTTTTTGGCAACAAACATTTTGTCTTTATTTTCCCTTAAATTTACTGATATATCCGAAGCTTTTGTGTGTGCTTTTATTCAGCTTTTGTCTGGAAATCGGGGGTATATACACCACCCCCTTGTCATGGTCAGATCACTTTCTGGTAGGGCTGGATTTCTTGGTGCCACAACCCCTCTGCAGGTACGGCTCCAGTCCAGTTTATCTCAAGGAGTGCCTCCAGAAACATCAAGTAGGCCGCTCAACAAGATCTGCCACGGACGGCCTTCTTCCTGTCCCATCAGCCAGAGAAACCAGGCTGGTAGGGACTAGGAAGAGGGCCTTTTCTGTGGTAGCCCCCAATTAATGGAACTCTTTCCCCAGTGACCTCCGCCATGCCTCTTCCTTGATTAGCTTCCGCTGTGCATTAAAAACATGGTTTTTCAGGCGGGAATATGGGGTGGGTTAAGATTTTTAAATTTTGTACTGTTTTAAATTGTGTTTTACACTCTGTTTTGTTCTTGTATTTTATTGGACTGTACATCGCTCAGAGTGGCCGGATGACCGGCTAGATGGGCGATTCAAAAATATAATAAATAAATAAATCATTACTGTAAGAGAAGGCTGTGTGTGTCAAGAAATGGTCTTAGAAAAACCTGAGCAACATGGATTGTCCTCAGTATTTAATAAATGATATAGTTTGAGTAGGGATGAAATCCTGAGCCTTTTCCCATAATTCTGTTGGCTGTGCAGGATTAGCAGGGAAAGATGTGTAAAGATCCAACATTTTACTAAACTAAACAGACACATGATTAAGTACAAGCAAAGGAATAGTCCTAATGACTACAAAGATGTTATTTGTATGGGCATTTTTCAGATACAGAGTTGTACTTTATTGCTTTTGAAGCACTTTGAAGATCAGAGGGACAATGTATTAGTACCAGTATTAAGTGTAAGAAGCCAAATTTACCGTCAATCCGAAATTCTGTCCTCTGGGAAAGTTAGGATATTCTGAAGTCTGTTTCCAAAGCTGAAGCTAAACATAAATGAGAAACACAGCTTGAATGGTAAAAGGGGGATTCTCTTGAGAACAGAACAGCTAAGAAAATATAACTTGAATAATATAGTATAGTCTGAATAAATCAGATGACTTATTCCAAACAATTTAAAAAGCGACAGTTTAGCTGAGCTTTCTAAATTGGTGGAATGCCCTTGCAAAGAGGTGCTTTGACTTATCTCTCTCATCCCAGGAGAGCATGGGCAGAAAAATAGCGTTTTCTGAGAAGGGTGATTTTAGAGGACACAAAGGATTTCTTTGCTTAAACATACAATATTTTGGCTATAACATCCCTTTTAGAGACTGTTATTCGTTAATCCATCAGTCTTTTCATTGTTCTGGGATTTCATTGTATAATCTTGAAGAATTATATATAGCACAGGATGAAGAATAATCAGGTTGACCAGTCTTCATAGCAGTATAAAGGATGTACATTCTTCAGAAAGGGCAGACATTTCCCCAACAGCTTTTATTACTTGAGTATTTTCTGTCTTACACATCACATGGGGATGACATCCATCCCTCCTGCTCCCTATAACAGAAAACACCTGCCCTGACAATACTCATAGATTTAGCTGTGCTGAAAATGTAGACTTGTGTAATGACACAGAGTAGTTCCTGAACTTAAAAAGATAACAGAAGGAATGATAACCCCATTCCATTTGACTGTTAGATTGACATTTCTTTTAACTTACCCTGTGACTAGTTTACTTTTTGAACATTTTTTTCATCCAAAAGAAACTGTGAGGAGCCTTGAAAACCCCAAACAGGGAACTGCTGTTATATTTGTGGTGAAGCTGCTTTATTAGATTTCATGCTTGCTTTGAAGCCCCAAATGTATTCATTTATGTACCTTCAACCTGTGTGTTTTTGAGGCAGGGTTTTAAGAACGTGGCAATTCTTAAGTTTTTATGGGAACCATTTTGATAGAAGTCTCTCTGGGAAATATTTCTAGAAGCGTAGCCATGTTAGTCTGTTGCAGCAAAATCAACAAGAGTCTTGTGGCACCTTAAAGATGTAACAGATGTATTATGGCATAAATTTTAATGGACTTTTATAGAAATGTTGAACTAAGACTATGATCTAAAGTATCCCTACAAAACCACACTGAACTACTTTGAAGTAACTAATTTGAAGTAATTGTCTAGAGCTGTTTTTTGTGTGTGAATTCATTAAGCAGGAATTGGATCTGAGCTATGCTATTCCTTGGATGCACTTCTTCTTAACTGATTTATGAATCTTGCTGATAGAATACATTAGTGCCAAAATAAATCAGTAAGAAGTTTTATGTGACCAAGTCTTTTCTCTGTGACGGTTAATGTGGATTCTTACTTATTCCTGTTAAGGAAGCTATATAGTGATGAAAATAATTTATTTATTTATTTACAGAGAGAAAGGTTTTTGTCAGTTGTTCAAACCAGTTGTTGAAAAACTGTCCCTTTTGACAGCTAATATTTCTATGAATTACTGTCTGATGAGGGAAGAGGTGAGTGTATGAATTGACCTGAGAGTCTTCAGTATGTGTTAAAGTATTATTATTGCTGGAAGATAAAAAATAGTGGATTCACTTTTCTATATTCAGAATATTTCCACTGATATATTACAATTCGTAAGAGAGGAAGGTCTATATTGGTCAATGTTTTCAGCCAATTCAAATGTATTTTTTTATTTTATGTGCCCATTCATGCTCTGTGAATTGTTTTCTAAGACCTTGTTCCCTTGTTGCTTTAAATTTATAATTATACAGATTCTCCAATTCCTTTAATAAAGTATAAACAATTTATAAGTACCCTTTTGTGTTAGTATTTTCTTCCCAGAAAGTTTCAGGCTTTGTAAAAAATATCATATTGGTTGCACTCAGATATAACGCTAAAGTGTGGTTACAAGAATGACCCTAACCTTTCCTCAGATTCATTCACTGCTCCATCCTCTCTCCTCATCTGGCATGGCCATAGGGAGGAGAATGAAAGCTTTCAGTTCTATTTCAGATTAACCACAGTTTATCATGTCATTTAATGCTGGACAACCTGTGATTAATCATAACTGTGGTTAGTGAAAACAAGTTAGTTTTACAAATTATGTTTTGAAGTTGACTTGTTTCCACTAAACATAGTTAAGATTAACTATAGTTTGTCCAGGTTTAGACAACATGGGAAGCAAAAGCTTCCGAGCTCTTCTTTGTGGCCATGCTGGAGAAGGAGGGAGAAGCACATTATATCTGGACTTGCCATGCGCCCCCTGGAAGGGCCCTCATTGGAAGATGACTGAAGCTCCCTGAGCTGAACATCCCGAAGGAGCAGACGGTTTCATGAAATCCCAGGGGTGATCAGGGGGATCCTGTGCCCCCAGAAGTGACATTAGTCCAAGTGGGGAGAGCCTGCCTTCTGAATTAGTGATGGAAACTGAGCCCCTGCCTAGTCTTGGGAAACTCAGGCATCTGAAGATGCAGGCTCAGCTGGCTACCAGGTAAAGTGCCTATCTAAGAATCAGAACTCCTTGTGAGTATAAAGGGCTACTTGTGTGTAAGGCTGTCCTCAATAATCCAAAACAGCTGAGACCTGGGCAGAGCTCAAGCTTAAAAGCCCTCAGATCTGGGCAGATAGTTGCTGGAATAATGTCTGTTTTCCAGCTCCCAGACTTCTGTCTAGTGTGCCCTTGCTGCCTAGTTCCCCTTTGGACCTTGTGTGCTCTGACCCTTGGCTCTCCTGCAGACCTCTTCTTTGAGAAAGCATCCAAGCTTGAATTGATCCCTTTGCTGGCTCCTAGTTCCACAGCCTCGGTGCACTGTATCACCACGTAGCCTGAAACATTCAGTCAGCACCAAAGATCTGGTGCAGCTCTGCTTATCTGTCAGCCCATTGTCTGGTATGTCCAAAACAGGCCATTATTTCATCGCTTCTTGCAAATAGTGCCTTATTTTCAAATACTGAATGAAAGGTTCAAAATTTCCACCATTGTTTACAATTATTTCCTGATAATTGTGCCATCTTGGGTGACTTTTGGTGATTCCCCCCTCTTGCTACACTCCCCAGTGCTATATCCTAGGCACTCCCCAATGCCTAGGATATCTCCAACACTATATCCTACACTCTCCAGTGCTATATCCTTGGGGTTTTAGGGATTTTAGGGGTTGGTTTTAGGGGTGGGTTTCCCGCCTGATCAGCGGAAGCAGGGGGGGCATGTGTTCATCTCAGGGAGATGATGGGGGGAGTTCCGGGGGGCAAAACATACCATTGTTGAGCGGCAGACGCTGGCAGAGTGCTAGGGGCAGGCCATGCCGATTAAGGGGAACGGGATCGATGCTTAATATCTATCCCTTGTTCCAGGCCTGCCCAGAGCCAAGGGATAACTGGGGTGTGTGTGGCTCCTTCCCCACCCTTGCATTTGCTGCTGTGTAATGCCAGGTCCGTTACCCAAAAAACATCTGTAATCCATGACATGATCCTGGATGAGGGTGCGGACCTGGCATGTATTACGGAAACCTGGCTGGACGAGGCCGCTGCTCCAACTCTGGCGGCCTTGTGTCCGGCCGGTTTCTCGTATGCCCAGCAGCCAAGGGTTGGGGGATGGGGAGGGGCAGTGGCTGTTATCTACCGGGAGTCCTTGGTCCTTACCAGACTCCCTCTCCGGGAGACCAAGTTTATCGAGTGCATGTACTGGAGGCTGGGTCCAAAGGGCAGTCTGGGGATTCTGCTCGTGTACCGTCCAGCCCGTTGCACAACAGACTCCCTGGCCAAGGTGCTGGAGGTGGTCTCTGATGTGCGTGTGTTGTCCCCCAGGCTTTTGATGCTGGGGGACTTCAACATGCATTTGGGGGCTGCCCTCATGGGGGCACCTCGGGACTTCATGGAAACTATGGCTTCCTGGGAGCTGCACCCTGTATTAACTGGACCTACCCATGTAGCTGGTCATGCACTGGACTTGGTTTTTGTTTCTGGAGAGGGGGGAAATGATCTGGAAATCGGGGGTACATCCACCACCCCCTTGTCATGGTCAGATCACTATCTGGTGGGGTTGGATTTCTCGATGCCACAACCCCTCTGCAGGGGTGATCTGGATGGATTCCTGAATGCGCTTGGGGAATTGGAGCACACAAACGGTAGCTCGGTCGAGACCCTGGTGGACGACTGGAATGCTGCAATAACCAGGGCATTAGACCGAGTTGCCCCGAAGCGCCCTCTTCGCCTAAACAGAGCTCGCCATAGTTCACTCCGTCGCTGCGAGCTCTGAAACAAGAGGTGAGAAGGCTAGAGCGCCGATGGCGTAATTCCCACTCCGAAGACGATCGAACACAGGTCAGAGCTACATCTTCAGCCTACCGGGTGGCAGTGGAGGCAGCAAAAAAGAATTTCTATGCTGCCTCCATTGCGTCTGCGGAGTGCTGCCCCAGGAGGCTGTTCCAAGTGGTTCGGAGCCTGGTCGGTCCAGTTGCTCCGGATCCGATGGAACAATCCAAAGCCTCCTGTGAGGCTTTAGTGAAGCACTTTGCAGATAAAATTGATCGGATTAGGAGTGGGATTTCACGCGTCGTGGATACAGGAAGTGAGCGGGAGGAGGCCAATGGTAGACCGGTCTTGTGGGATCGGTTCCAGCCTCTTCCTTCTGATGAAGTGGACAAGGTGCTTTCATCTGTGAACCCAACCACCTGCTTGCTTGATCCTTGCCCGTCCTGGCTCGTTATGAGCTGCAGGGAGAGACTGGGTGAGGGGATCAGGGCGGTGGTTAATGCCTCCCTCGATGAGGGAGTGATGCCATCAGCCCTTAAGGAGGCTGCAGTAAGACCACTTTTAAAGAAGCCCTCCTTGGATCCCCAAGGTCTGAACAATTTTCGCCCAATCTCCAATTTGCCATTTCTGGGCAAGGTGATTGAGCGAGTGGTGGGGGCTCAGTTGAAGGCACACTTGGATGAAGCCGATTACTTAGATCCATGCCAGTTGGGCTTCAGGCCTGGACATGGGACGGAAACGGCCTTGGTCGCCTTGGTGGATGATATGAGGAGGGCCTTGGATAGCGGCGAATGCTCCTTCCTAGTCCTCCTCGATCTCTCAGCGCTTTTGATACCGTGGACCACGGTATCCTCCTGGACTGCCTGGTTGGGTATAGAGGGACTGTATTGCAGTGGTTCCGGTCCTTCCTCTCTGGAAGGTACCAGAGGGTAGTTCTTGAGGAGGAGGCTTCGGACCCTCGGCTGCTCACTTGTGAGGTGCCGCAGGGTTCCATCCTCTCCCCGATGCTATTCAACATCTACCTAAAGCCGCTGGGGGCTATCATCAGGAGGTTTGGGATGCGGTGTCATCAATATGCGGATTTCAAGTCCTCACCGAGGTTGGCCATTGAGACCCTGTCCAAGTGCCTGGAGGCAGTGGGTGGCTGGATGGGAAGGAACATGTTGAAACTGAACCCCGACAAGACCAAGGTACTTCTGGTAGGAGACAAGGGAAGGTTAGGGGATGTTGACCTGGTGTTGAATGGGGTACATCTCCCCCTGAAGACCAGGTCCGCAGCTTGGGGGTCATTCTAGACTCCCAGCTGTCCATGTAGGCTCAGGTGTCAGCTGTGAGCCGGGCAGCGCTGTATCAACTCCATCTGATACAGCAGCTGCGCCCCTACCTTCCTAATCATCTGCTCCCATCAGTGGTTCATGCCTTGGTCTCCTCTCGCCTAGACTACTGTAATGCACTCTACGTGGGGTTACCCTGGAAGACGGTTCGGAAGCTTCAGCTGGTACAGAACGCGGTGGCTCGCCTGATTAAGGGCAGCCGCCGGCGTGATCACATCACGCCAGTGCTTAATGAGTTGCACTGGCTACCAGTTGCTTGCCGAGCCGAATTCAAGGTGTTGGTTTTGACCTTTAAAACCCTACACGGCTCCGGTCCAGCTTATCTCAAGGAGCGCCTCCAGCAACATCAAGTAGGCCGCTCAACAAGATCTGCCACGGACGGCCTTCTCCTTATCCTATCAGCCAGAGCAGCCAGGCAGGTGGGGACTAGGAAGAGGGCCTTCTCTGTGGCGGCCCCCACATTATGGAACTCCCTCCCTAGTGACCTTCGCCATGCCTCCTCCATGATGAGGTTCCGCCGTGCATTAAAAACATAGTTGTTCAGGCGGGAATATGGGGTGGGTTAGAATTTTAAAAGAATTTTTTAATACTGTTTTAATTATATTTTATTGTCTTGTTTTATTGTACATCGCCCAGGGTGGCTGGGTGGCTGGCCAGATGGGCGATTAATAAATATAAGAAATAAATAAATAAATAAATTTGTGGTACATCCTCTGATCTTCATGAGAACCTTGAGTGGCACAGAGGGTTGCAGTTGGGAGGAGAGGACAGGAAAGCCCCATTGGCCTGGTTTGCATGTCACAACTCACAACCACCCAGAGGCTTCTTTTAAACCCTGGGTTGTTGTGAATACAGCAGCACGCTGGTGCACACTGCCCAGTCGTGTGAGTGGGAATGGCTAAATAACCCAGGGATACTCCAGCCTGAGTTCCAACTGGATTCAGGCGAGAGACAAACCAGAATTCCTGGATCAGGCAGTGAGCACATTTTTAAAAAAAACAACAACAACACTGGGTTGTTGAGACATGCAAACCAGGCCACTGTATCAGCAGATCCTTGCTCATGTAAAGTTGGATAGGACCCAATACATCCAATTTCATTCTAAGCTATGCCAAGAACAAGCTCTTTTCTGGGCTGCAGTTAATAACAACAACACTAGCTTTATGTTAGAAGCTTCCATTCTGTCTTTTGTGTTGTTGCCTAATTTGGCATAACACTCTTGACTTTCTACCAGACATTACAAAGTCCTTATTTATCATATACCACTGTTTTAATGTTTTATTTAAAAATTTTAATGGCAAGTTAAATAAAAACAAGAACTTTGGAACTACGTTTGTTTTGACTAAAGCTATTATTTCCATCTGGGACAGTTTCTACCTGTTCTAAAGTAAGAAATCTCTCTTGATATTGTTCAGAACTGGTTTATAGCTGAGTGCAAACAGGCCCTCTAAGAAGTAAACATGATCCCTAGATAGTTAATCAGGGTTAGTTTCCAGGGATTTGCAATAGATGAGTGATTGCTTGCTTTTCTACAGCTGGGATATTTAAGGTTAATAGTAGAGATTTAGACACATTTATCTTGTATCCTGAAATTGTCACACATCCAGTTAGAATATCAAAAACTATTTTCAGCGGTGGCCTTATGTTGTTTTTTAAGAGTAATGAGTTTCTGATGTATTTTATCTCTGACCTTTCTCCTTCTTATTCTCAGGTATCCAAAACAATGAATTAGGAATCATCTAATAAATGCCTTATATGTGTCTCATACCACTGTAAATGAGTTATCATCTGATATAGTTAAATTTAAAAAATTGTGCATAATTTTAAAAGCTTCTACTTCATAATTTTGCCTCCATGCTAAGTTATTGTATTTATTATTCCCTAATTCTCAAACTTCAACCCTGCAGTTACTCAACCTCCTTTTTGGATCAACAAGAACAGTGAGGTGCTGAAAAAGATGTAGTCTTTAATTAAGCCATTAACAGAGTGATCCTATGGCCCCTAGACAGTGTCTAGGGTGGGGGGCATAGGATGCTTCAGATTCCCAGCTCCGAGGTTGGAAAAGAGCTCTGACCTCGGAGCTGGGGATCCATGCTCGGATTGCCCTCTGTCATCCCTCAAAGTCAGCACGGAAAGAACCACCTCGGCTGCTTCTCTGAGGTCGTAAGAGGTGTTCTAGGGGGCAGGGAGGGGAGGAGATCAGGGCTGCCAGGATATGACGTATCCTGGCAGCGTTCCAACCTCCTTCCACTCCCAGCCGAAGCGCTGCAGCTAGACAGCTGAAATCAGCCGTCTAGTTGATTTGCAGGGCAGGAGGAGTGGCGTGAAGATTGCCTCCGTGCTCCTCCTGCCCCACATAGGATGCCTGTAATCCGAGTTCAGAGGTTTACAGACATCCCCATAGGATTGCGCCCTAAAGTGCCCTTCCAATAATGTATCTCCTGGAAAGTTTTGTATAATCCTAATCAAGTTATCATAAAGTAACTTTTGGTGGCCTGCATTAGCCATATAAAATGACTCTAAATGAATGTGTGCTCCGCCCTCAAGCCTTTGATGAAAATGTATCTTCCCAAAAGTTCTCTAACATCTTGGACTCAGCATCATGTATTAACTGGTATGAAGAACACCTAGTTCTTGTATTAACATGCTCAAAATAATTACCTGTCGTAAGATTTTGTAAAGAAGTGAAAATTATCCTGTTTATGTGTCTTCTGCATGGAGACATACAATACATACTTTTAAAAAAAAAAGTTCTCTTTTTTCTAGAATTATTTCAGCCTTGTATTTAAGCAATTGCCTGATAGGCACAGGAGACAAATAATCGCCTTCACTTGAATGCATGGGATTCCATGCAGGGTGAAGTGAGCAGGTTGTTGAGCAGGGGCAAAGCCGTCTGTCCTCCTCTGTGCCCATGATAGCAGGGAAGCCCCCTCCTCCGTGTCTAGTGTAGAAATTCAGGGGGCTGCTGCAGGAGGAACAGAGCTCTTTGTCTTTCTGTCAGCCCCCAGCAGTACCTTCATCATTTTATTAGGCTTTTAAGTTATCATTATTTATCTAACCCATATTCTGAGAAGAGAAAGCTTGGGAAGCTGGTTCCTTTACAATGTCTATAACATCTCTGGCTTTTAAAACAGTTTTATGCTTAATTATTTCCTGTTTACAATATGGAAGGAGTTTGAAAGGAATATCTCTTATATATCATATATTTTCTTCTCTGAGTTTGACTATAAGAAAGTTAAACTCACTTTGCTGTCTTCATATCTGGATGCAAATCTGATAAAACTTCAACCTGTCATTAATTATAAGCTTGTTTCCATCACATATGCACCTCTTTTAATGCCCAGATTTTTGTTCTGATGAAATTCCCATTGAATCTATTAAAGATTTTCACAGTGGGCAAATTCTGAAGATAAGCTACCGTGGGTTGTTTGCTCAATAACACACGTTACTCCCAAGAGATAACCAGGCTTGCCATGGATTGTTTACTCCTTAGTCTTCCCACCCACTCCCGGCATGTATCGCAGGTGCCTTTGCCGCAGAAATCCTCATTTCCTCAGTCCCTACATCAGCACCCTTTCTGCAGTTTGGTCCGCTGGGGTTGCCAGCTCACAAGGGAAACTCCTCTCCCACTGACATCAGATCTCCAAATGCATATAATTTTCTGAGCCCTTGTGAATGTGGTAATGCATTTGCAAAGTTTTAATTTTTTAAAAAAAATTCAGGCACAAGACCGCCTGTCTGTTATTTAGCCCAGCATACTGATATTCCCCTCTTCTCAATGTCCATGTCAATTTCATCCTCCATTTTTGCGCTTGCCTTGCTTTTTTTAATTTTTTTTATTTTTTAAGGCTGCTTCATGTACTGAAGTTATTTATTTATTTATTAATTATATTTATGAATCGCCCATTTGGCCAGACATCCGGCCACTCAGCGATGTACAATGCAATTACACCTGCCTGAAAAGCTCCTTCTCCTGCAGCCGTCAGCTCCTTCTCCTGCAGCCGTCAGCCACTTTTGGCTCCCTCCCACCCTCTTGCTTGTTGCTTCCCACCACTGATCTCCATTGTTAGCTGTCAAATATACATATGGGTTACAGAGCAGTGATGGGGATCGGTAAAGGTACGCAAATTTTGAGGCAGAGCAGTGAGGTGGATTGGTAAAGATATGCAAATTTCAGGGCAGAGCAGGGAGCGGGATTGGTAAATATATGCAGATTTCATGGCAGATCAGTTAAGCGGAGGAGGAAATTACACAAATTTCACAACAGTGGACTTTTGAATGTATGCAGTTGTGCAAGACCAGGAAAAAAAGGTTCAGAATGTGGTCAGGACACTCTCCAGTATCCTTTGTTCTTGATTTTCAGGAACACTGGGTGGAGGGCATTGACAAGGGAGGAGGGATTGTATCGGGGGCACTAGTGAGATCATGAAGAACAGCAGGGGGTTTTGCTGCTCTTGCCAGATGGCTCTCTAGTTGTTCCCGACAACCCACAATGAAGTTGCCCTGCTGGGTTAAGTCGTCACAACAAGCCACCCTGAAAACAAGCCACCCTGAACAACCCAACAACAAGCCATGGAGAGGGGAATCAGTAAAGGTACACAAATTTCATGGCAGAGCAGTAAAGCATAGGGGAAAATTACACAACCTATGAAGAGAACCCATGGTTTGTTTTTGGATTGTGAACTGTGGGATGTCCTTAGTTAATAAGCCATGGTTTGTTAGCGTGGCTAGGTTCAGACAACATGATAACTCATGGTTGAATGACAACCTACAGGTACAGTTCAATGACTACCCACACTCAACCCATACTCAACCACATAGTGTGGGTTATCATGTTGTCTGAACCCGGGCTGGCTTGTTCCTGGAAAACAACCCACGATAAAAAAAAACTGCTCCGGGTTTGGACATCATGACACGGTACCCTGAAACAAACCATGGTGACAACCCACCACCATGGCTTATCATGCCATGCAAACCAGGTCATTTTGACCTTATACTATTGTGAATCTAAAGGGGATTATAAGCATTCTCTTCAATGGAAAAAAGCTGATGGAAAGATAAAGATAAACTGGAGATAATGGGGGTTGGACTCGATGGCCTTGTAGGCCCCTTCCAACTCTACTTTTCTATGATTTTATGGAAACAGCTAACACAATTCTTCTATTGTAGCAGCTAGACAGAAGATGGTGAACTGATGAAACAGTTATTCGTTTTTTTAAACTAATTCTACTGATTTAATTTGATGTCACTGGCTTTTGTACAGTGAATGCTCATTTGTAAGCACAATGATGATTCATTAGGGGGTTGACAGAGGGAATCGGTTAATGATTTTACATAAGCATTCATGCACTTAGCCATTGAGTCTTCGGAATTGGGTTTGAAAGCTTCAGTTTTAAATATGTGTTTGTCATTTGTTTGTTTTCACATGGTAGAATATGTCTTGTCCTGATATAGAGCAACCTCTCTCTCTCTCTCATATACAAATGTTGTTCTCTGCATTTGAAAATCTTTTTGGATTTCCTTTCAGATCTTACTAAGCCCAGTCACATTCCTAAAGAGAGTAGCAATAAATGGTCTTTGCTTCAAAAATATATGAAGCCTTTTTGATGTGAACAGTGTTTTTCATCGTACATGTAAAGATGCTTGTCTTCACTATCTTATAAGGATATCAAATAGTATAGGGTGCTGAAAGCTGAATTTTGTTCCACCTTTAGTCCAAGATTCCTGGTTCCTTAAAAAGTTAGAAAAGCGAAAGCTGTTGGTAAAAACTTGGGATAATTTTCTTTTCAGAGTGATGCTGTAGATTACAAGGTCTGTCTATCACTTAGAGGAAAACAATGACCTGGTTCACAAGTACCCATACGTTGTTTAAACCATGGGTAACCGTGAACAGGTGGGAGCAAGAATGTATGCTGGTTCCTGGCCACCTGCCCGCTCCTGCTGTGATAAATAGCCTTGGATTGTTTATCATGATGTCCGAAACCGGACTTCTGGGTTGTTTGAGGATGAACAACATGGAGTTCTGGATAGTTTATCGCATTGGGAGCAGGTTGCATTTTCAACAACCTAATGGCAGCTCCCACTGCATTTTCAACAACCCACAGTTTGTTTGACAACAGTGGAACCCAGTCAGTATCTCACAGGAAGATAAGATTAAAAGTAAAAGAACAGTGAGGTGCAATTGAGAACAAGGCTGAAGTTTGTTTAGATAGGAATAGAAGTTCTCACGCAACCATTCTTCAATAGTGAAAGGGGATTTGCAGAGAGCCAGTGTGGCGTAGTGGTGAGATCGTTGGCCTGGGACTCTGGAGATCCAGGTTCTAGTCCCCGCTTTGGGCCAGTCACTGACTCTCAGCCTAACCTACCTCACAGGGTTGTTGTGAGGATAAAATGGAGAGGAGGAGGAAGAGAAGGAGGATTATGTAAGCCGCCTTGGGTTCCTTGCAGGAAAAAAGGTGGGGTATAAATATAATAAATAAATAAATAAATAAATAAATAAATACAGTACCAACCAGGAATGCATCTATTCTTGGAGAATGCCATATTTACTAGAATTATACAAGATTATTATTTGTCTTGAACCATTGGCATAGTGTGGGTTATATATTTATTTTTTTAAAACCCACTGTACAATCATACAAATGTATCAGTATTGTCAAATTTTGCATGATGATGAAAAAGGTGCTCCATTTGTATGGTTTATATCACAGGATAGAATAGGGTTTTTTAAAATTTGGAGCATTTTTGGATGGGTATTTTTTTAAATTAGAAAAACCTCCAACCCCACCCCCAGGTTATCTTTAAAAATATTGTCTGTAATTAATAATATTCCTGAGTTGTAGGTTAATTCTAATAAAAGCTCATGGTTTACATTAGGAAAGTTGGTCTCTTTTTATCATATGAATGAATAGAAATGTCATATGTGTAGAAGCAACTGCCAGACTTTGAGTATATAAAGACTGTTATCCTGTCCCACAAGTTAAGAAGTTCAGAAAAGATAATCTGATGCTAGCTATGTCATTTTCCCAGGATGAGGCATGCTAGGAGCCAACAGTTTAATCCTCTGATAAGATGTAAGAAGAGGGCTAGGAGAGGCCCCTCTGACTTACTTTTGTACTGTGGCATTTCTGAATTTTTGCAGCAAAGAAAAAAGCTTACCAGAATAGAAATGTATCTATTTGTTTCTTATACAAAGAAGCTTACTTTTGATCCATAACACACACACACACACACACACACACACACACACACACTTCAAGTTGGACAAAAACTGTTCTAAGCTCACAAAATACAAGAAACAAAAATCTGTTCAGTTCATCATTTTCCTGAGCGTTGCCTTACCACTCTTCTTCCTTTCTGTGTTTCTTTAGAGACGGACTTCCTGAAAACTGCCTCTCTTGTTCAGTTTAATTAATCTTCCTTATGGCAGCTACTATGGTTAATCATCTTTTTATCTTCTGATCCACTTTCAAGGTTAAGAAAAAATGCACTGGGGCATAAAGGATCTTACAGTTTTAGGTGGCACAGCCTTTTCTTTGTCTCCAACTGGATCAACTTAATGGTCTAGATGGTCTCCAAAGATCTGAATCAGTTTGCCCTTTTTGTTAATAACAATGATAATACTATAATTTTCACTCTGTTATCTCTCTTCCAGGTTGTATATGTTTACAGGTATAGAAAACATGTAGTTCTTTCATCTGAACAGAATAAAGGCTGTTTGTTTCTGTGCTGGAGGCCTTATACGATGCAAATTCCTAGGAACTAGGATCAGTTATATGACATCACGGGAGGTTTTCAGCCCTGCTGTCAAGGATATAATAGCGGCCCAGTAGGGAGCACTGTCCTGCAACTCTTCTCCTGCTCATCCTTCTCAGCTTCATCACACAGTTATGATGCAAAATTCCATACAGTTCAGGAACTTAAACTAGAAATGCAAGCCAATGAAATGTCACATGTTAGTCTTGTTCTCCCACCATCTCACCAGGGCCATAGGGCACACACCTTCTACTCTGCGCCCCTTTCCGTCCTTGGACAGCCGTGGATGATGATGCTTAAAAATGATGTTTCATGAATGCTTAAAAATGATTTTTCATAAATTCTTATGGGGCAAAGGAAGTCACCCCAGAATTATGCTAAACAAAATATAGATGGCAGGAGAAGATGAAGGATTCTAATTAATTAATTAATTAATTAGATTACTGGCCAGATGGGCGATTCAAAAATAGAATGAATAAATAAATAAATGAACTTGAAATGGACTGTAGTCTACAAAAACATATGCTATAATTTGTTAGTCTGTAAGGTATTACAGAACCTTTGTTATTTTTAATGATAGTTTTGTAGTACAATCCCAGAACTGGTATGAAGACCCAGTACTACTGACATCACTTTGGGCAGAAATGGAAAGGAACCTGTATATCTTGTTACCAGGGGAAGCAGCATTGGGCCTAAATTATCTCACAGTATCTTGGGAACAAGCACTCACAATATATATAATCAGGCTTGCCTGGCTTCAAAGGAGGTAGTGTCTACGAAGGCCACAACTTTGTAGTAAATAAATGGCATGATAATATGATGAAGCTTTCAGTGTGGGAACTCATAATGTTCTACAGAAGAGAAATACCAACAATAAATAAATGAAAATGAAATGAAAAAAAAATGCTTCATCATTTTTAGGTGCTTTTGATAAAAATTATGGCAACCAATGACTCAATTTGGTCTATCAGTTAACTTATTAACTGACAGACCAAACCATCCTAGCATCTTTTCACCTTTATTCTTTATTCTTTGTTATCCCAGTTCATCTGTTACCCTCATTCCTTCCCCATTCCAGTTCCTTAACCGTATTTCTGATCTTCTATCATTGTATGTTAACTAGAAGTTGGGAGGGGCAGCCTGTGTACCATAGAGGGAAGGCTGTTTCTGTATTTAAAGAAAGCGCAAGAAGACCAGTAAGCAACAGAAGGTGACATTTGAAGAGGCATGCCAAAAGTCAAATCTTACACATGGTAGTCTTCTATATTCTAGATTACTCATGCACACTGCTGCTTTACTTTTCTCCTCTTTGAAGTGAATATCTATTTCTTTTTTAGCAATATAAATGTGGGCACACCATTGGGGTGGTGTGTGCTATGTCACAAGGGATTTCCCTTGCCTGAGGGCTCTCCGTGCACTTTCCCCTATCATTCACTTGTATAGGAGAAAGTAACCATTGGGCAACACAGTTGGGTAGAGCCAAACTTGTGCTCTGCTACTGACACCAGGTGGTCCAGGTTCAGTAGATAAAAGGCCTACTGGGCTGGTTCGCACTATCAAACAGCGCACCGTGGCTTTAAGCCATGGTGGGCTGCAGTGTGTGTGGGCAGCCATTTTGAAGATTCGACACCCAACCACGGCGTGTTGTGCGAACCCAGTGACCATGGGTCATGTGAAGGTTAAATAATCCTTGCATAACCCATGGTCTCTGGGTTCACACGACATGTCAAGCCACATCTGGGTGTTGAATATGCAAATCCCACCTGACACACTTTGCAGCCTACCATAGCTTAAACAACCCATGGTGGGCTTTTTTGATCGTGTGAATCAGGTTATTGTATGCCTCTCTTTGAGGTCCCTGCGAGCCATGGGCCTTCTCTCTTCCCATTATATCTAACATATGAAGGAAAATTATATACACATTATTGTGCAGATTGCAATTAAAATCAGGTCATCTGGCTTTTGATATTTTTATGGTGAGGCATGATAGTTATGCTATGCAGCCTTCAAAGAAGAAATCTAGACCTTCTAGTTCAGGAAACAATTATCTTCACCAGTGATTGCCAAAGTCAAAGCTGTTAACTAAAGAAAGCAGCTGCTCATGATTCTCCCAAAGACCTTTCCATATACTTATTTTTCTAAACATTCAGTGTCCATTTGTTTCCAGTTTTTAGTGCACTGTCTGCATATGTTTTGCCTAGAAAACACTTTTGTTATGGGGATAGCTTATCTCTGAGCTAAGTGCTATATTACAGACTGCCTTCACTATTGGACTAATTGTGAAGGGAAAGGAGCAGGTTAACTTAACACTATGCCTCTTGAACCGAATAAGGCAGGCACTAAGGTGGACCAGGAAGGAATATGTGGTTTTGTGATAACTATCCATTGATCCATAAGCTTGCCTGCCTCACATTTTGAAAACCATTGGCCTTCCACAAAGGACATTTTTTCACCTGTTAAATCCATTTCTGGCTTGGAAGATGCACACTTTTTAGAGCCTAGTGTTGCATTAGCACAGCATCCACTTCTTGATCTGGCATAACATTCACAAAGTTCCCATAACCTACCTTTTGAGAATAACTAACTAGACAAGAATCAATACATCCATCATATCAGTGGAGAGCCTTGTGCACACTGTAGTCTTGAACACATTACTCAGCCTGGTGTTTGCCTTCTTTTCCCATCTGCTAGAAAGGACTCTTTGGCTGCGTTTGCACATAATGCTAAACCACAATGTAAATGACTGCAGCATCTTTACTCCTGTTTCCTGTGACTGGGTAAATAAACCCAGGAAGAGAGAGCTTCACATTACATCTACACCCAGGATTATAGTTTATTGCCCAGATGAGCCAGGATTCTTAAACCAACAACAGAACCTTGTTTAAAGCTAGCTTATGAGCCTGGCTTGTTTGGGCTCAAAAAAACATAATCACAGGTTTGGATGTCAGGCAAAGCTCTCCCCTCCTCATTTGCTTACTTGCTCACATGAAGGGTGATGTGAAGCGGGAGCAAATGGACTGAGTGCATGAGCATGCTGCTTGTTCACATAAGTGTTTTTTGTTTTTTTTTTAAATCCAGGGTTCCTTGCTTAGCATCATGTACAAATACGGCCTATGTGAATGATCTGCTGGATCAAGCAGTGGATGCTAGTGCTAATACAACACCAGGAACTAAAAGGCGTGTACTTGAACCAGTTTAGTTCCACTGATTATAATGGGACCTATCAGCTTAATCAAGTACCCTATTTTAACCACTGTAGAACAGGCTACCTGTTGTTCAGATCTGATTATAAAACCCTCAGTGCAGTTATCAAAATGAGAGAGAAATAGGATCTTGATTAAAATATGTATAAATATTTAGCTCAATAAGGGAAGGACTGTTAAATAAGCCAAAAAAGAAAAAGAAAGGGTCCAGTGCATAGTAAAACGAAATTGTGTTGCCCTGTTACAGGGGGGGGGCGGGGAATAAACATTGCTTCAAAGATGGGGGTGGTTTTGGATTTTTTTTTGTTATTATTTTTTTTTTTTAAATAGAATTAAATAATGCAGAACTGCAAAATACATTTTGCAGAGATCTTCATATTCACAACACATTATCTCTTCTGTTTGGTCTCTTACAAACAATGGCATATCTTTGACGCTATGTTAGTCCTTTTTGGCACTTGTTCTAGCATTAAAGGTTTTTTAATCAGCCTTTTCCATCATGCCTTAGTGTGACTTACAAAATCAGTTAAGTCCTGGCCTAATGCCTACCAGGCTTGGGAAGAGTGACTGAACATAAAATTTGTTTCTTTGGATAAAGCATACAATGTAGTTTGTGGCAATAAATTTGCGTTTGAGTGCTAATAAAGAGAAAGGCTCTTCTGCCTTGGCAATGGTTCATGATCAAAGCAGATTATAAATGTGCATTTGCACATGGAAACATTATAGATTCAATAATGCTATCTTTGTTGAAGGACATCAAAGGCAATGGAAGACCTGTTGGGAGACTAGAAAGTTGCCTGTCCACCCATTTGCAATAGCTCACTATCTCTTAGAAACCCTCTCCATCTCTATCCTATCTATAATTCAGTCAGTATCAGTGGGACGTTGTTTTTGTAATCTGCATTGCAAGTATTGTCGAATTATATGTTGCAATAGACCTCGGAATTTGGTTGTTTCTGTTAATAAAATACAAAGCAACTGAAATATAGGAACATATCTGACTAAGCAGGATCACCGATACTTCCCATTCTGAACATTGCCAAGGATTTACTCTTTGCAGTGGAAAATAATATTATTAAAAAATAACAAAAAGTAAACTCAACTGTAAGTTTTTCTCTTTCTTTTGCATGCTGTTTTGAGTCTTGATGCAAAACAGAATCAAGACTTGTTCAATATGAATAAATGAAAATATTAAAAATTGTAATAGTCTATATGTGGATTAAAATTGCATTTTTTAAATTATCTGGAGGGCAGCCCCACCCTCTGTTCTTGGAGAATTACGGACAACCAGTGGAAGGCGGGAGGAGTGTGGTGGCTAGGATTGCTTCTGTGCTCCCCATGCCCTCTAAAACATTTAGACGATCGATTTCAACCATCTAAATGTTTTTCACCTCCTCGTGAGGAGGAGAGGCTGAGGCACTGCCTGGATTCTGCGGAGGATGGTGGTGCCTCGCTCCTCCCCTCCCTGCCCCCAGGAATCCTCCCCCCCCCGCACCGGCTCTGAAGACAGTCTTCCGTCTTTGGAGCCCAGCTGGCATGGAAAGAACCACGTTGGCTGAGAGGACGGGGAGGACAGCGCACCACAGGTGGAGTCCCTGCTGTGACCCTGGAAGGCATGTCCAAGGTCGGATAGGGGACTCCGTCCTATCCTGTACACTCCCAGACAAGATCGGTAGACCATAGGATTGCGCCCTGACTGTCAACCATATTGGGTTGACACTGACACTCACACTGACTGTCAACCATATTGGGTATCAGTGTCTGACTTTATTTTTAAGGACTTCATATATGAAAACACAAATAATGATGCTAGACTGCAACTTAAAGTTGTGAGTAAACTCCATTGAACAAAATAAGACTTACTTCTGAGTAAACATGCATAGGATTGGACTGCATGCCACTTAACTTCCCATCTGACTTTTGTGAATGGCTGCAGTAGCAACAAACAAAAAACCCAGTCTGTATATACAACAATTGGCAAACATAAAGGGCAGAATATTTACATATGTTTAAGTCAGGGGAGATAGAAAAGCCAGCTGGGCTAGCCCTACAGGTAAAACAGAGAACAGGTTAATATGCTGTAGACTGTCATCTATACAAATAAGAACAAAATTACCTGCTCAGCCCTTTCCAATTCTCTGCATGGTACCTTGCCCATGAGAGCAAGTGTACTTGATGCTGATGAATGCATATATAAGGCTACATCCCCCCCCCCCCCATGGGCATCATGAATTTCCATGAAATCCTTCAGTGACATAAGACTGCTTTACATTTTATCTCCCTTTTAAGCAGTATAATGTAAAGTGCACAATTTTGCAATAAAATATGAACAGTATCGCTTGCTGTACTTCTATCTGTAGCTGAAAAGGTTGTACTATTAATTAATGTTTTTAGAACTTGTTTGCTAGCTGTATTTTTTATGATCATATATTGTATGGTTTTATGGTTATATAGTACACCATTCTGGTACATTTGGTAGAAGAGTGGGATGTTGTTGTTAAATAATATGTAGAAAAAATATGGTATTGTACATGTTTGAGATAGTGGAGTAAGTATATCTTCCCCAGAATCTATACTTCTTTCTCCTGGGTGCTGCATCTGATTGTTTCCACTGCTCTTGCGAAACAACTCACATGATAGCCATATGGTAGACCATATAAGGTACCGGTTGCCTGAAAAGGCTCACCAGTCTTTTGGAATTTAAAAAAGCCATAAAAACTGATCTCTTCCGGCAGGCCTATCCGGCGGAATTTTAGGTTGCCTTTAAGGTGTTTTTAAGATATTTTAAGATGTTTTAATGATGTTTTTAATGATGTTTTTAATATGTTTTAATAGTATGTATTGTGTATTTTATATTTTTGCTGTTCCCCGCCTCGATCTAGATGGAGAGGCGGGTAAGAAATAAAATTTATTATTATTATTACTACTATTAATTATTTCCTGACAATATCTTTCCTGTATCTTTCCCATAAGATACAATTAAATAATATCAATGCTGTAATTATGAAATGGTTCAACCTGAACATGCATCCCAGACCTGTGCATGTTTACTCAAAAGTAAGCCTCATTAAATATAAGTGTGTATAGTTTGCGGCTTTAATTGCTTTATCTTCATCCAAAGGGATTACGGTAATATAATTTATTGGACAAGCTATTTTAGCGAAAAACTATGCAGATCTGTGTTACACCAAACTCTTTCAGGCACAATTGAAAGATGAATAATTCTCAGCTATACATAGAACAAAGTTACTTATTAAGACAAATACCTTTATTCCCTTCAAATTGATACTATTCCCGCTTTTGTGATTTAAGGTGCAACCCTATGCATATTTAGACAGAAAAAAGTCCTACAATTCCTAGCATTCTTCAGCCAGCATGTTTAATTGATTTATTCTTACTTGTAAAGTACCCTGGGAGTATGATTTCCTATAGGCAGTACAAATATATATATAATAAATAAATAAACAAACAGTAACCTAATAAGAAAAAAAATGTAGCATATCAAGCAATGTATTATATGCTATATTATCCACCTTGCATAGTGGCACGATGTGGGGGAACGATGGATATATTGATGGGCAATATTGAGGGTGATATGAGCGCTAATGTAAATTACTCTGTGCGACCACTAGCACAACAACAATAGAGTTAGCTGGCATGACAGGTTTTCTGGGGAAACCCACCATGCCAGCTATTGGCGTTGTGCTAGAGGTCCCTTATGCTAGCGCTACATAATCTACAGTAGGACTTGTTTCACATTGGATACTGTCCTATTTATTTAAAAATTTATAAGCAGTCTTTTAGGGTAAACCCTCTGAAGGCGGCATACAACAAAACTTAAAACCACAAAACATACTAAAACTGAAACTGAACCCTGACAAGACCGAGGTACTTCTGGTGGGAGACAAGTGAAGGTTAGGGGATGTTGACCTGGTGCTGAATGGGGTACATCTACCCCTGAAGGACCAGGTCCGCAGCTTGGGGGTCATTCTAGACTCCCAGCTGTCCATGGAGGCTCAGGTGTCAGCTGTGAGCCGGGCAGCGCTGTATCAACTCCATCTGATACGGCAGCTGCGCCCCTACCTTCCTAATCATCTGCTCCCATCAGTGGTTCATGCCTTGGTCTCCTCTCGCCTAGACTACTGTAATGCGCTCTACGTGGGGTTACCCTGGAAGACAGTTCGGAAGCTTCAGCTGGTACAGCTCGCCTGAATAAGGGCAGCTGCTGGCATGGTCACATCATGCCAGTGCTTAAGGGGTTGCACTGGCTACCTGTTGCTTGCCGAGCCGAATTCAAGGTGTTGGTTTTGACCTTTAAAACGCTACACAGCTCCGACCCAGTTTATCTCAAGGAGCGCCTCCAGCAACATCATCATCATCATCATCATCTGGTGGGGACTAGGAAGAGGGCCTCCTCTGTGACGGCCCCCAAGTTATGGAACTCCCTCCCTAGTGACCTTCGCCATGCCCCCTCCGTGATGAGCTTCCACCGCGCATTAAAAACATGGTATTTCAGGTGGGAATATGGGGTGGGTTAGGATTTTAAAATAATTTTTATACTGTTTTAATTATCATGTTTTATTGTATTGTTTTAATTGTACATTGCCCAGGGTGGCTGTGTGACCGGCCAGATGGGCGATTAACAAATATATTAAATAAATAAATAAAACAATAAGAACCATAATAAAAACAAAATGTTCCCCTTTGGAATGCCTGTTTCAAAGAGAAATATAGACATCCATAGAAATATGGAGCCATCTCTGCCATTTTGTTTGTAAAACATTTAAAATAAAATTAATATGCAGTGGGTTACAAGCAGCTATTGTATCCCAATATGTATTCACTAATGTCCCCTTTTCTTTTCAGCTGCAACCAGAACAGTTGGACTGTGGAGCAGCACATCTCCAGCATCCACTGTCAATCCTGCAACCCATCATGGCAAGGCCAGTGTTCATTTCACCAGGCCTTACATCAGTGGCGGTCTCCAGTGTCAATAATTACACCGTTGTATTTCTGGGAACAGCCAATGGAAGATTGCTTAAGGTAAAAGTAACAGGGTATCAACGAGTTAATAAAACATCTAAGGCCTTCACAATTAATAATAGGATATGGTATCTTTCTTCTGGGAACCCCTTGGTAATAAAGTAGCCATGCTGACACTATTTGAAAACTGTTGTTAAACTGCCATTTCAACTTTATGTCACTATCATACATAGTAAATAGGGTCAGGCTGGCTCAGTTCCTGAATGGGTGACTGCCAAAGAAGCCCTAAATTCAGAAGGAATTGGTTTTAATTATTCATCTCCATCGTAATGTTATGGGACACTGAACTACTAAAGGCATAGTTTTTCAGAGGACACATAAGAAGTCCTGAGTGCTTGTGGTTCTTAAGACCCCATGATGTTTCTTATAGACAGTAAAACAGCTAATTTGTGCACTTTGGCTAACTAACATTTTGTGCAAGTGTATTTTCTAAACCCCAAATCCCCAAGCACTTCCTTAGCATGTACAATAATAGGATTATCTGACCATTTCTTTTGAAAGTGTTAGAACAACTGAATTTCAGTTGCATCTTCCACCAACTTGTCACTCTGTTCCAAACAGCTGATCAGTGCTGTTCAATGTGCTATCAGTGCTAAACTGTAGATAAGCACTGAACACTATGTTTATCTGAAACATTCATTATCTGACATGTTCAAGTCCAGCTTGTCTGTTAATCAATTTTTTTCTATGGCATTTGCTTTCCATACTAGCTGTTCTTGTATGTCGGTTGCAGGGATATTATGAAACCTACTGAATGATATTTTAAGTGTTCGAAATCTCTATATGGAAGGAGTTGCAAGATATGAAGTGTTGGGGGTGCAAGATATCATATCTCTCTGGGAGTGCAAGATATAATATCATATAATCAGATATGATTATCTGAGCAACCTTGGATAGCACTTGGGAAATAATTGCTTGAGATAGATCCTCTGAACAACTGAAGGAAATGAATCTTGTAGCCATCATAATTGGCAGGTTCATTGACTGTGCAAATAAGAAAGAAGGCCTGCCTGTAGCATTTTAGTATCTGGAGAAAATTAAAACATTATTCACACTACACAGAACTCTACAGTCACCTGACACTAGTGTTGCCACACATGCTTGGCCACACATGCACCTTGACATGTAAGTTTCACATCTACATGGAACATAGGACTAAAAAGGGACCTGCCAGAGGTGTGGGGCACACATGATGGATTTTGCACTAAGCTCTTATTCAGATGGGGAATAGCTGCTTCTATATTTGGGGAACTTAGCTCAAACACACTTAATTTGGGGAAATTAGCTCTCACGCTCTCATTAGAATCAAAACCAAAAGAAGATTTATTTTTACAAATATTACTCTCAAACACATACATGCACAAACGTTGCTGAGGAGAAAAATGGCTTGATTAGTACCACCACTACCCACAGCACATGAGGGATTATACCTGTTCCTTGACTAATGGATAGAAAAGATGCACATTGGGGAGATTAGTGTTACTGAATATGGAGGGGAGGTGGTGCTAGGGAAATGGCAAAGGGGGGGGGGGATTGGAGGCCTGTACTCGAGGGGAAGCACAAGTCCTGGTGAAATAGGGATTGTGGGGGCAGAAAATAATAGATTAAGGAGAGAAAGAAAAAGAAAAAAGTATGAAACAGCTATAATTACCTGCCAAAAGATGCAAAAATGCTGTGGACGCAGACCACCTTTGGTAGCCTGTGTCTTAATTCCAATTTAGAAAAATGTGGGGCACTTGGTCATTCTTGAGTACCAAGTAGTCAAGAATAGCTAGTGACTGATAGATCCAAGTGTTGGACTCTTGATCAACTGATACTTGCAGTGTGGATGAGGAGACTGAATGAAGGGTTTGGTCAAAAATAGACAGTGAGCCTTTCCAGTGGGGCGTCTCCTGAACATTCCCAATTAGCCTGAAAGTTTGAGTGCTTTTTGAGACTGTTTGGTAGCCATTTCCCAACACCTTAAGCTCACTTCTCAACCACCAAAAATAACACCATAGGCCTTAAGAACAGCAACTTATACATTGGTCACAAGTTCCCACAAGGAGCCAAAAGCAATGCAAGAAACTGGTGGGCACACCTGTGTCATGTATGGAACCTGGCATTAGACTCAATGGGCTTTTTACCAGGGAGTAAGCCTTCTCTCTCTCGGAGTGCAAGGCAAACTGATCTCTCTGGGACAACAAAGTGGTTTGGAATAAAAGCATAAGGGAATGGTGGCCTGGTGATTGTGGGCTTGACATCAGGGGAGGAAAGTGTGCTAGAAAAGAGTCACAAGGAGCAACATGGAAAGCCTAATCAGACCCTGGGTTCACCCTTAGAGCTAAGACAAACTGGAGTGGTTGATGTCTGAGCAGGCAGCACACAATGGAAGCGTGAAAAATGACTGCCCAAAATCCAAGGCAGTTACAGTGATTTCTACAAAGAATAGAAAGGCTTGATTGCTCAGGTGCTTGACCCAAACTGGATCAAAACAAAGGGGGCAAAGGCCTGGTTCTGACTCCTGAACAGAAAGTGCAGGGATGCTCCCTGCCTCTTGATTTCTTTTACACCTGGCTAGCTATTCAAGCTAGTCTAGCCCAGTATTTAGAACAAAGGGAGTTATTAAAGATGCTTAGACTAAGGGCCGGTTCACACGACACGGGAACTGCAGGGGACTTCCGCTCCCCCGTGGTTCCCGTGTCGTGCAAACACTGGCCGGGGGCACCCCCGTGGGACGGCCGTGTGTGGGGAGCACGGAAAGTCACCATGGGCGGTAGAGGGGTAAGCCCCTACCGTGTGTGGCAGCCCTGCTGTGCGGACAGCGGGCAGCCGTCCCGCAGGGGCCTCCCTTGGCTGCACAGAGGCGGCAGCCCAGAGCGGCTGGAGCTGCAGCCACTCCGGCCTGTAGGGGCAAACGTCCCGAGCTGCTGCCCCCTAGCACTGGGAGGCCCGTGCTACGGCGCGGGGACTGCCGGCTCCACCGCAGTCTGCCCACGCGTGCGGGGCGCAGGTCATCTGCGGCACCCTGCCAGACCCCACGGATGGCCCCATGGTGCCTCCCTCGCTCACCGCCCGGGTCGTATGAACCGGCCCTAAGGGTGCCTGAGCTTTAACCTTGCTGACGTGATAAAGAGGTGCACACGCTGCAGGGATTTTCCCAGCAGGGCATTTAATTAGCCAGTTTAAAGGTACCCTTCTGGATAATTGGCTGGGTGATGGCAGGGTAACTGGGCAGGCATTCACAGGAGTTCCCCAGTCACAGGGAGACTCTCCCTTTAATCAAGGCACAGTCACATATTCAAGGTAGCTCCTCACTGTGCAGTATTCCAGAACCCAGTTATTGTTCTGGACAGCTATACTAGCCTTGTCTTCTGGAACAAAATGGATGCCAGAGCCAAGGTGTCAGGGTAACATCCAATACATGCATATAAAAGGGCACAAAATACATGCGTATAAAGAATCAGCACATCTGAAGTGCCTTTGATGTCATCATGACTCTCCTGGGGGATTCCTCATCAGTGGAAGAGCTTGGACCTTTGGAGCCAGATGTCCCCAGGGAACAGGTTGCCTCAGAGACCTGGCACTATCCAAGATGGTCCTGGCCCTTCAGTGGTGATGCGTTCAGATCTGTCTCCTTGAGAGGCAGAGAGCTCAGCTTCTGAGGCAAAGGGAATGCTGAGTGACCACACACTCACCCCCGAGAGCACAGTGTTACCAGGAGGCAGCTCAGTAGGGCTCCTTTGAGAAGAAGCGCTCAGTTACAAAGGAGAATTCCTCAAGAGGAAAGGACTCCTTGGGAGTAAGGCCCTGTTCCCAAGAAGGACTTTGGCCAGAGGGCCTGTAAGAAACTGCAGCTGAGCTCTGACTATTCAGTTTCAGGCTAGCCATTGCTGGAACATTATTCTACCAGCTCCAGTGCCTTGTATTCTGTTTCCCTGACCTTGCCTTGTGATAGAACCTCTGTGCTACTGACCTCCTGCCTGACTTTGCTTTTTGGACTGTGTTTCTGCTTGACTACTCTCCTGTATTTTGACCTTGGCTGTGCCTCAGACCTCTCTTCTGGAAAAACCTACTAGCCCCTGGTAACACTGTGCTTTGACCATTGCCTGTATCTTGACCACTCCTGCCTTAGCTTGACCCCATACTGGACTGAAACCTTTATGCTTTACCCTTTGCCTGCTTAACTGACTTGCCTGTTGGATTTGTCTCTGTATATGCCACGCTTGGAGACTTACCCAGCCGTAGTAGGACATCTGTAACACCAAAGAAGACTTAACATTGGAGTTGTGTCTTAGGCAATTGTGAACTGTGGGGAGAGTGGATGTTACACATGGTAGCCAAGGGAACATTCTTGATGGCTGCCATCCTTAAGTGTCAGCTGGCAGTGGGGAAGGTGGGAGGGTTCATTTCAGACAGTACAGGTGCTGCTGTGCTGAATCTGCACTGAGGCCTTCAGTGGGCTGCACAGGAATTGCAGTTTCTGAGTGAAAGGAAATATGTCATCAAATATAATCTCATTAATCTAAGCAGGCTCCTCTAGAAATCTGTGCAGCACCTTCACCATGAAAATAGATCTTGCTTAGCTGGTACATAATGCAGCAGGCAACAAGTATACAACATATGCTGGCTCAGCTTGTCTGAGCGTGGAAAGCTAAGCAGGGTCAAGCCTGGTTATTACTTGGATGGGAGACCCCTCCTCTAGTTTCCTGCATTGAGCAGGGGGTTGGATTCGATAGCCTTGTAGGCTCCTTCTAACTCTTATGATCTATGAAATATCTACCACTAGACTGAAGTTGGTCCAGGCGAAATTTTCTTCACTTCCTGGTCATTCAGCTGTTTGCTCAGTTCTGTAGCTCTTCTATCCTTCAGTCTTTCAATCAGTCCTGGGTGACAGTGACTCTTGTACCATGACTTAGTAGTGCTTCCTGCAAAGTGCTACCGTAGATAATTGCTTAAGTGAGCCTAGTGGTAACTCTGAGCTCAGTTCAGCATTAGAGCATCTTGACAAGACAAAGTTGTGCTGATAGAGCACACTTGATCACACTACTGATGATAAAAATTAAGAATTAATGCTTGAGAAACATAAGACTGGTATGTTAATCCAAGATTCTGTTCACTTAACAAGAAAAATGCATGACTTGACAAGCTCACTGCATAGGCTTTCATCCTTCAATGAAGAAGCAACTGGATGTTGCTTTAAAGTTCAGTGATATACAATATCTACTAATTCTTAACTTTTAATCAGCATTTGAGGCTATAGTGCAATCAAGACGTCATTTAATATATTGTAGAAATAAATGCCTGTGCTTGAAATTTTATTGCACAGCTTTTAGTTATTAACAATGACCTCTTATAAATTGTTCCCTGTCTTGATTGGTACTTGTAAAAAGCACACACAGAGACATACCCTCCACTTAGAATAAATGCTTCCTGATTGGTCCTTACTATTGCTTAGCTACAGAGGAGGCATGGATCCATGTGTGTGATATCCCTGTTTTATCTATGTTGAAACAATACATCAGGGGGGCCAAGATTTAAGGCAGTCAATCTCCGAGCCAGGAACAGCCACCAGCTGCAATAACCCCAGTGTATACCACTTGCTGAAGAAAGGGTTCGATATGCGCCAGTCAGAGTAGCCATTCAGTGTAGCTGCTGCAGTAGTAAGCCTATTAAGTAGATGTCACCCATCAAGGAAAGACATGACTGGAATCTGCTTTGTGTCAGTCTGGAGATAATAACACATAATGTAGAGTATTAGATCAGAAATAGGGGGAGAACAGAAGGGAATCCAATTTCTTTCACTGCTTTCCAAATGTTCCTAGCAGGAAGGTGGGAAAGATATCCGAGGTTCTCTGGTTTGATATTTGCCTTGAGGCACAGGTTACACAACAAAGTGCTGGGCAACCTGACATCAGAGTTAGCTGCACAGGGCAGTGGACGTGCAGATACATTCCTCATATGGCTTGTGTTCACACAATAGTAGCAGCTCTGCCTTCATTATCATATCAGAAAAGGCAGTCTTATCTGCTGAACCTCCATTAGAGAAATGCTCCTGGCTGTTCTTGCTGGGATAATTTGCTCAGATAGCTATAATCTAATTCTACTACACAGCTGCAAAACCAGAAGCTTTTTTTTTTTTTTTTTTACCTTGGGGGCTCCTTGTTACTTGGCATGGAATACAGAATACTTGGTATGAGTTATAATTCAGGTTTCCTATCGAAGACAAGACAGTAAAAGGGGCATAAGCAATGTTCAGCCAGTTCCCCAAGCAGCAGTTATGATTTCCTATCACATAGGGAATTAATCTGATCCGGTAAATTATAAAGTGCGCCACAGAAGGGCATTTCACAGGGGCTGTTTTCAATGGCACATTCAAAAGATTCATTAATGGAAAAAGAAGTAAGTGTAAAGCAGCAATGCTTCTCATGTTGTGTAAAAAAGACAGCATATTAGAGCACTACGTTAGAAGACAGAGCTCTTTGGCTAAGACCTAGAGATGCTATAATATATTTTTGTTAAACCTTACCTAATATAACCAACCCATTACCTACTAGCTCCAATCTAAAACACTGCAGGGTTTCTTTGACAGTTTCTACTGTCCTGGCAGGTCTAGCTTAAGCAAAGCACTGTTAGCCACAAACTGGCTTTTCTCCTAGGCTTCCCACCTTGACAATTACTACAGAGATGAAGATGAGATAAATTAATCAAGTTAGGGTGCAATCCTATGGCCACTAGACAGAGTCTAGACAGCCATAGGAGAGGTTGGGGTCCCAGCTCCGGCCTTGGAAACACGCCCCAAAGTTGGAGCTTTGACTTTGACCTTGGAGTGCCCTCCCTCCGCCCACACAGCCAGTGCAGAAAGAACTGCACCGTCTGCTGCTCCGAGGTCGGAAGACCAACCTCAGAGCCAGAGGTTTGTGGGCGTTCCGGCAGGTGGGGAGGGAAGGAGTCAGGCTCCACCAGCATACATAGTATCCTGGCGGCACCTCAGATCCTCCTCCTCATGCTCTGGGGCAAGACTTAGATGTCCGAAATTGGCCGTCTAGGTCTTTTGAAAGGTGAGAGGAATGCAGAGGCGACTTTCACTTCTGCGCTGCTTCCGCCCTCAACTGGATGGTCATAATCCTCTGAGTTCGGAGGGTTACGGGCAGCAACATTGGATTGCACTGGCCATTTTCTGTATTCATTTCACAGACATTGAATGGCATTATTTCTGCAAAAACTGACTGATGCTATGCACCTCTCAGTTTCTCAGGAAATGCCCACTTTATGGAAATTCTTCATTGTAAAAGCTGAATTGTTTTGTCTTTATCATGAAATACAGAATCATGCTATGTAAAAATAACACAGGCTAACTGATCAATTAATATGACTTCCAAGTTTCTAAAAAGAATGTCTCCTTTTCTTCCCCTTCCTCAAAAAGCACAAAGTTGGTGGTCTTATGAAATACTTCTCTTCTTGACAGATTAATCTGAACACTTCTATGGAGTTGATAAGCAGGGAGTCAATTACTGTGGCTTACAGTGAGCCTGTCCACCCCATCATGCAGTTTGATCCTTCTGACTCCAGCTACCTTTATTTAATGACTTCCCATCAGGTAAGATTGTTTCACAAACCTATGTTCTTAGTGCCATGGGTTGAGAAGAAGTAAGGAAGAATAACAATATTCTGGGGATCTGTAGTGATAAAAAGTTGTAGAAGTCTGATTCTGATCATAGAATAGGTTTGGACAAAACTTAATCAATGTCATTTATACCTTAAGGGGTTTCATAGCTGTACTGCTGATATATCATAAGGCCTGTCTTTCTTACAAAATGTCCTGAAAATGTTTTCAGAATGGTTGTCTGCTTTAATAACTTTGTACTTTTACTTTTGGACAGATCATGAAAAAGCAGAGGTAACTCTTTACCAGGCTTATTTCAAATTTCTCAATCTAGTTCCTGATACAATTCTCATTGAAAGTTTATGACATTTAGGATAATATCACTCTGAGTCTTTACAGGAGTCAGCTCCTGCTATACTGTTCATTCTGCATTTGAATTTTCCCGACAGCTAAAAGAAAGTGGTATCTTTTTGTATGTGTGTGGGGGGGTGGATTGCTGAGCCCATTTATAGCGAAAGCAGACAAGAAATTATTCTAGGTATCATTAAACTTCTAGCACAATTTTGTTTGAACTTTAAAGTGGTCACTATTAGAGATGGTTCTCAGTATATAGTTGATTCTGTCTAACCAGTTATATACCATAGTGCATGAAAGATAACTATCCAGCATAGAAGGAGTTCTCTTGTTGTATACTTACTGCTTTCTTTCTGCCTATAAACTGTCTAGCTAAAGAGAAACTAAGTTTGCATGTGTTCCTAGCATCAGTGCTCTAGCCTACATTCCTTTTTAATCTACAGAAACAGATGTGCAATCAATAATTTTTTACTTGGTATTTAAACTTCCAGCTGTAATTCCCTGTACTGTAGGGCCTTCAAAATACCTATTTCCACTGTACGGATTCCTTTTAGACTCCAGATAGCTTCCATGACTGATCATGTCTTTGCTGCATCCCATAAACATTGCAGATCACAACAGTTTACCTAGTGTAGGCCTTATCGTTCTGTCACCAGCATTAAGTCTACAAGGCATCAACTGATATAATTTGCCTCTTCGACGGTTAATTTAGTTTCTTCTTTCCCCCACCCCACCCTCCAAGTGATATTTAGCTTGGGGAAAATTTGTCTGCACAAGTGTAGAGGGTGCTCTGAACAATATGACTAGAATTCCATTTAATGTAAAGAAACCAGGACTAAGGCTTGAAATCACATGATGTAGCAACCTTGCTGAAGCTATACAGATTTGGGTCTCGTCAGTGCCTGCTTAGGAAGCCTCCTGGTAACCCTCTGTATGCCACCTTTAAATATTATTGAAGAAAGGTGAGATATAATTGTAATTAATAAACAAGAGGAAAACCTGACCTTTGTAGGCATGACTTGCTCTTTACAAATTGCAAGCAAATGTTATCCACTTGTTAGGAAAATCCCACCTCTTGCAGAATTCCCTGGCTGAGAGGTTTCAGGATGCCTGATGTATCTCCGTTTCTTATCAGCTGTTGCTCACAAGGTGCAGTGATAACATCCCTAAATAACAGGGGTGGAAATTGCCACCAAACACTGGCAGACCCATATTAAAGTGGTATTTTTGCCTTATTCCAATATGGTATGGGTGAGGAACATGGGTAAAGGCTCACAAGAAAGCAAATGGAACAAGGGGCATCATTTGGACTGGAGTAGTGCTACTGGGAGTACAAGAGGTATGTGTTACTTTTGAGTAGATTTAAGACAAACACTTTGAGGACTGGATAAATTGACCCACATGGCAGAACACAGCAGTGTCACATATGTTCTTCTCGGGTCAAATAGAGCCAGCTATTTGACAGTGGGTAATGTTGTTCTTTTATCTGGGAAATGTCATGCCCCCACTGGAAGACTCCTCAGAGGAAGAGCTGGAGGGCCAGGAACCACGCACCACCAGCAATGCCTAGGCTCTGCCAGTAGACCAGGAGGAGCCTGGGCCCTCAGGGGTGAGTACTAAGAGGGCATTACCTGTGGAGGACAAGGACTTTGCCTCAAAGGTGGAGGCAGAGAAACCCCCAAGCCCTTGGGAGAGACACTGCCTGAAAGATAGGAACTCAGAAGCAGTGTTAGACTGAGCCAGTGGCATCCTTGTGAGAAAAGGTCTAGTCACATATCTACTCATGGGAGGACCTTTTCAACTGCAGTCAATAACAGCTCACAGCTGAGGCTTGGGTGTGGCTCTGACAGTCTCTGCATAAAAACAGCAGTGTAAGGCTGAGAGAGTTGCTGGAAATGATATCGACCAGACCTTCCTGAATCCTGCTTCTCTTGACTCCAGATAGCTTCCTTGACTGATTTTTGGCATGAGTACTTCTGGATTGGACTCTGACCCTCCTTCTGCCTACCCCTGGTCTGCTGTGTTGCTTTAGAACCTTGTTGCCTGTTACCTGGACTGTTAAGATTTTCCCTTTTCCCCTGATCCCTGTGTGTGCTGACCAACTCGGAACTCTTGGACCCTTGAACCTGCTGGACCCTTGAATCTGCAACTGCTAGGCTTTGACTCGGGGGAAATATGACAGGGAATCATATTCACATCTCTATTTAGACCATTCACTGGATATTTTGGGCAATTCACCATTTCCAACTTTAACCTACCTCTGATGGAGTGTTGTAAGGCTTAAAAATGCTGCTCTGAGCTCTAAGAGAAAAGACGGGATACGTGGAACAAATAATGACCTGATTCATATGCCATGAACTACCCACAGTTTCTTCACTGTGGATTGTTGAAAATGTAGCAGGGGTGGGTGTGCTGATCCCTGCCCCATCCTTGGCTTACTTTTCATGAGTCAGAAACTGGAACTCTGTGTTGTTGAGAGACAAACAACCCAAAGTTTGAACCCATGGTTAAAGCTGCTTGTTAACTGAGGGTTGTTGCAACCACTGAACTAGGCCAATATCTGCAAAATAGCGAATTATTATACAAGCTATTCACATACATAGGAAGAAGAAATATAGAATTCCTCTTGTCAGATATTCACCAAGTTCTCTTGTCCAGATAGTAATGTTCTGCAAGTAGAAGACATCTTTTTGTTAAATATGTACATCTTTCTTGCCCTTTCTATCTGAAGGATTCAGGATGAGTAACAGCACTGAAATAGCTAAACATTAATTAAAATAACAAAGTGTAAAACACACAAAAATGTCACTGCCCTTTCTATTTTAGGCATTTCTACAAAATCCTAGTCCGGTGAAATTAATTATCTTGCAATACTTCCCCAAATGCCTGTGCTCAATTTTTAGTGAGTTTCCAGGAAATGACAACTTTACAGCAACCAAATCATGCTTTTCTCTATGTGCTCTTATTGTATGAGCCTGGGTGTAGATATAATAATGAGAGCATTCACAGCTGGGGAAGAAGGCTTTCTCTTAGGTCAGTCTTCCCCACCTGGTGCCCTCCAGATGTTTTGGACTTCAGCTTCCATCAGTCCCAGCCAGCATGGCCAAAGGTCAAGAATGCTGGGACTTGTGGTTCAAAGCACCTAGAGGGTTGATTGAGTCAAAACAAGGATTTTTGTAAACCGTGAAACCAATATCTTGTGTGCTCAAAATGGTGCCACTCTCAAAAATCAGCTAGGTTTGATAGGACTTGTTTCATAAAGGAGCCTTGTAACAGGCTCCTCATAAAGCAGCATTGGAGATGATATCAGGGTAGGCTAAAGTTAAAATCCTAGCAATTCTGTGTAAGCTGCCCAATTACCACATCACTGAGAGTCCATTTGTTGATTAGATAGGCGCCTATTGTAACAGCTGAATGAATCTCAAAGTTTGATTCTTTAAAAATTATTGCTACATTAGATTTTTTTTGTTTTGTTATACAGATAGCCCGTGTGAAAGTAGCTGCCTGCAGTCGATATACTACATGTACAGAGTGCTTGGTTGCAGCCGATGCATACTGTGGATGGTGCACCCTGGAGACCAGGTGGAATTTTTTGTACACTACACATCTCTTGATATACCTAGATTACTCTGGGCAGAAATCCATTGCCTAATATTAAGGGAAATGGCTGGTCTTGTCATTTTTACCACTCTGCTTCTGCTCTTGTGACAATTTAGGGTTGTTGACCCAGTTTTCAACAGCATTTCTAATTTTCACAGCTTAATTTGAAGCAATAGTTATCTTGGCCAAAATTTAAGCATTGAAAAGGAATTTGAGAAACATTATGTCAACAATTTATACTTTTTCATAAGGACAACTTCATAATTGTTTATGAAAAAAATTAAGCAATTAAACCTGTACATTATAAAAATAAGCAGTGAGAGACAGCCTTGAATTTGACAATAATAAAAAGCAGTGCAATCTCTAAAATAGGTACAAAAACTATTTGTAATCTGTATTTATATTCTACCGTAAAATAGATGTTCTGTGAAGAGACCTATCAAGGTCCTTTTGGAGTAGCTTCATTTAAGTCAAATTAATCCTAGGAAAATTGCTGTGATGACACTGAGTAGTTGAAAATTAGTCTGATATAAAGTCATTTCACTAGGTATTTTAAGGGTCAACATAACACTGGGGTCTGAGTGGTTGGGCTTTCTACTTTTTTGTGTCAATTATATTGTTCACTATGACCATGGACTTCTTTCCTTGGGGAACTGATGTACGGATTGTGTACATTTCAACTGAATAATGTTAGAACTGTACTTATTCTGAGAATCTGGTGGTATGTAATCTGTAAACTCGGTAATCTCATTTTTAAAAAGGTAAGTCTGTGTATTACATATCTTGAAAATGTGAAACCAGCATTGGGCAAAGACTTAGAAACAAGAAAAGCACAGTGAGTCATAGATTCGAGTTAATGGTCCCAAATGCTGGTGTAAAGGTGTATTAGTGCTCTCATGCACCCAGCACTAGTAGCAGAGGGAGCATGGAGCGACAGGGTCACCCAGCACTATTAGCAGAGGGAGCATGGAGCGACAGGGTCAGCCATCTCCAGATTATACTACATTTTAAGGGCAATTACAGTGGCCAGAACAGCATATCCATATAACTCTGCACTTCCTTTTTTTGAGTAGTAAGTTAGTATTCTGGTGAACAAGACTGAGCTGAGATGCTCTGTCCCACTTCCCAAATGTTTGAACAGGTTATAGATGGAGAGGCACAAAAAATATTGTTTTCCCATCAATCTGTTTGTGCCGACAGTGTGGTTAGTAAATAAAACTGTCATCTCCTCATGTAGTTAAATATGGATTCCATTCAATAGTGCTGCTAAATTGTTCCATACAGTTTTTCAAACGAGGTACAGGGTTTTTTACTTATTATATAAAGTATGTATATAGGTACTACTTTACTGTGCTCTGACAATGGGGATCACTTCATATCTTGTTTTTCTTACACTTAAGGCATACCTGTGTAGGAAAAAGTGTGGAATGTACATTTACAGACTGGCCTACTGAAAGAGAAGTGACTGTTCTTCATAGTCTCTGTGCCATCCCACAATGCCTATGCAAAGAAGAAAAAGAAGAGAGAAAAACAGGCCACACCTCAAAATGGTACTGAAACTCTGATTTTATTTTTTTATAGAGTAGTAAAATGTCCTTGTAACATAGTGAAATGCCCAACACATTTCAGTAGAAGAAAGCTACATTCTTGGAAAGTGCCCCTGAGGAAGATCTTTGCTGAAATGTGTTTGTTATTTCACTGTGTTATGACATTTTACTCTTTTATCAAAATCAAAGCTTCAGTACCCTTTTGAAGTGTGGCCTCTTTTCTTCTTTTTTGCTTGCTTGTATTTGGTGCTTCCCCCTCTACAGCACCTCTTCAGCAGATGCTCTTGGCAGTTACCAGGTTCACAGTCAAAACCCCTTCTGCTACTGGAGCCTGTTCTATAGAGTCTTGAGTCCTTATTTTGTCTGTATTGAACACTGTCACTGGTTTTCAGCACCATATCAGATGTTCATATGCTAGGTTCCATGTGAAATAGATGATGTGCTGAGCTCTGCAGTTTCTATCTACCCTGCGTAAACTTACCTCCACCTTGATTCCATAATGTGGTATCTATGCAAGATGTCCCACTGTTCACACTGGACATCTCTAGATATGATTTGAGACACCATTTGAATCCTCCTTGTCATGCCCCCCATTATAGCGGGCATCCATCATCAATATGATATCTGGAATGAACAAGAGTACTTACAATGATGACTGGAAGATATTCAGCACACAGACTGAGGGATTGTAGAGACAACCCACATTCCTATTCTGTAGATCACCATGGCTATCTCTTAGCTCTACGTCCAGCCTTGGTGTTGGTAGCACCGGAACAGACTCTATCACAACCCTTGACCCTGGTTTCAGTACCACCACTTCCAGACTCATTGACTGGCATATCTACCCTAGTCTTGACCTGGGTTCCAACAGAGTTGGCATCAGTACCAATAATCACTATCTTCTTGTCAGTGATGATGCTGGCACAATCCAAAAGACAGTCATCACTGCTTATCCCAACATAGCCCTCAACATTGATGTCACCCTTGGTTATCTCTCTCACTTGCATTCCCCAAGGCACTGCTGGCCAACCTCTGCCTCTTCATGAATTATCATCCACCATCAGCATCCATCTCACTGTTGGAGGGCTTTTGATTACCTAGATAAAGACGATTGTGTTTGTACCACACAATAGGGGACTCCCAAACTGTTTCTCCTATGGAAAACTTATACATTTATTGAGAACAAATTATTGGAGTACAGCAAGTTCCTTCAACTATAAATGATTCCATCTTCCAAATGGTATGATCAGAAATAGTGGTAACCGTAGGCCTTTCTATGCTCCCACTCCTTCTACTGGTTGCTAAAGATATTTGAGATTAGCCTATCATTACACCCAGCCTCAAACTCCTTGATGGTTGATCATACACTATGAAAGAAACAGTCATCAGTTGATGTCTCTGACAGAAAACAAGGACAAGAAAGTGGGTACACACATTTTAATCTACTACCACACTAACCCTTCAAGTAGTCAACTATCAGTTTTGCATAGCTAGTAGATATTTTAATGGAATGAGAATCAGAAGATTTTATTTTGTGCACTCCCAGAGAATCAGAAGAAAGAGGTTAAACTTTTCCATGTTGAGGCATTCCCACTCTCCAAACAATGGGTCAATACTACTCAAAATGTGTCTGACTGAAACTCTGAGGTGCTCTCTCTCAAAGGCATGCATAGCTGTGCACAACTGCCCTGCAACCCAAGAATCCAAGGTTCTGCATCTCAGTAATCTCTGTTCATGGCCTACTGATTGACAGGCACTATATATTTTGCTGAAAGCAAAAAGTAAGGTAATTACAACCTCCGTTGTGGAACTTCAGTATGCTGATGATAATGTGGTCTCCGCACATTCAGAGGATGATCTCCAAACTATCCTAAATGCTTTTGCAGAAGCATACGAAAAACTTGGTCTCTCACTTAACATCAAAAAAACCAAAGTGCTTCATCAGCAAGTGCAAGCCAATCCTTTGGTGATGCCATCTATCCAGCTTGGCGGGACAATACTGGAAAATGTCGATCATTTTCTCTATCTTGGCAGCTATCTTTCTGTTACAGCTAACATCGACAGTGAAATCCAGCATCGTCTGAGCTCTGCAAGTGCCGCATTTTCTCGAATGAAACATAGAGTGTTCGAGGATCGGGATATTTGTAAGAAGACCAAAACACTGGTTTATGAAGCCATTGTATTACCAACTTTATTGTATGCCTGCGAAACATGGACTATCTATAAACGTCACTTCCACCTCCTTGAAAGGTTTCATCAACGTTGCCTCCGGAAAATCCTGCAAATTACTTGGGAAGATAGGCGAACAAATGTCAGTGTACTGGAAGAAGCAAAGACTACTAGCATTGAAAAAATGATCCTTCAACGCCAACTTCAGTGGACCGGTCATGTTGTTCGAATGCCTGACTGCCGTCTCCCAAAGCAGTTACTTTACTCCCAACTCAAGGATGGAAAGCGGAATATCGGTGGTCAATATAAGAGGTTTAAAGATGTTCATAAGGCTAATCTAAAAAAATGCAATATAAACATCGAAAACTGGGAAGCTCTGGCCCATGAACGATCTAAATGGAGGTTGGCCTTTCACAAAGGTTCCATGGACTTTGAAGAAGCCCGAGTGCAAGGTGAAAGGGAGAAACGTGCTAAGCGAAAAGCACGTCAAATGAATCCTTTACAGGACCATCTTCTATCTGGTAACCTGTGTCCTCACTGTGGGAAGCTGTGTGGATCTAGAATTGGCCTCCACAGTCACTTACGGACCCATCGCTAGAGTCTACACAATCTTCTTTAGAATCTCCTCCTTTTATCCCGGAAGACAATCTTACTCGGTCACGAGTGATCGCCTGATGATGATGATGACTATATATTTTATCATTCCCTGATGAAACTGTCTGAAAAATGGACAAACCTTTGTCTCATAGTTAGGCATAGGTCACGTTTACACGCAATCGTAATCCATTCACAAGCTACATGCTTAGGATATCACACTCAAGTGTGATATTAATGGATAAAAACCTAGTTAGGGTCACCCAGTTTCACATGGACATTTAGAAACCAAAGGGGAAAACTTATCTTGGGAGTGATAAAGAGACGCTGCACCTCTCTCAGGCACAAGGGCTTTGACACCTCAACCATAGTCTGCTTTTCAACTTACATTACAGTACAACAGTATAAAGCTAAACAGAAGTCTTCCTAGGAAACAGGCTAGAGCATAGTAAAGATAACCAAGACAGAACAATCAGTTTACTTTACTAGAACAATATGTTTATTTTAAGAGAAGGTAAACAGAAATAGACCATTTGAAATAAAAGATGAAAATTGCATAGCTAGTTGATGCACTGCCTACTCTGAGGTTCTTAAGCCAGCAGAGTCCAAAGCTTAATTTCTCGTTTCCATGGGTTTAAGAGTCAATTTTTCCACATTAGCCATGGGGGGGGGGGGGGAGACTATGTAGAAAAATTTAGGGAAGAAGGCATAATGTATGAAGCATTCCTAAGTTTTGTTTCTTGTGCACTTTGTTGTTGAAGCTAACATGCTGATATCATGGAGATCATGCTGCGTGTTAGTGTTAGTAAAATGAGTGTTAGTAAAGTGACAGATATGAGGATTGCAGTTCTTCAACAGAATTGTTAATACTTTTAAAAATCTAGTGCCATAAATGTTTTTAATTATTTTAGGTGTTCACTGCGGCATGAATGTGCTAATTCTGATGAGCCCTATTTCTGGAAAAGTGCAAGTGAGGGAGTGCAGCAGTGCCCTTCAATGACCATAATACCTTCAGAAATTAACATTGAGAAGGAGAACAAGGTATGCCAAGCAGGATTTGTGCTTTATCTGGATCTCATTTCATAAGCAGTGGGACTGATTCTAAATAATTATGAACCATTGATATTGTGCCATTTTACTGAGAACAGACAAAATTAGCCTCTTAAGCAATTGTATTTTTCTGTGTTTGGTTTTTGGAGTTTTTACTCAGGTGAAGAGGCATAGCTCAGTGGTAGACCACATGCTTTTCATACAGCAGTTCCCAGGTTCAATCCGCGGCATCTCCAGGTAGGGCTAGAGAAACTTCTGCCTGAAACTCTAGAGAGCCGCTGCCAGTCAGTGCAAGTTCATTCAAAATATTTAACCTAAGGAACCAAATAGTCTGAGCGTATCATTCCATACAGAAAAGGTCATGCTGTTAAAGCTTCCCCTATCTTTGGAGCCCCATTTGGTCCAGCAAGGAGGAAATGTTGTAATATATCACTTAGGCCGAGTACAAGAAAGGGTGTATATGTAAAGCTGTTGCTGAGACATCAAGCCTAAAGTGGCTGCAAACAGGCTTAAAATCCAAAGACCTGTGTACAAACAACTGCAGAACATTTCTGTTCAGCTTCCATCCTTAAAATCCTCTCTTGAGATAGAGGATTAGCTTAATATAAGAGCAAGTAGAAAAACTAAACTATTTTCCTTAGAAACCTCCAACCCTTGGGCTACTAAGGCAACAAAATTAATAATGTTAAAATAAACCAACAGAAATACATTCACTTGAAGCTTCTCTTCTAGGACTAGAGAGCTGTTTTTTGGCTCTCTAGTGAAAATCATAGGCAGGAAATGTTAGCCTAACAACACATCTCTCTTGTCCTTTCATATTTGAATTCCTAGGTTTTCACAGGTAGAACAGAAACCTCTTCAGTTTGTTGTGCAAGTCAGCTAGGGTGACCTCTGTGCATACCAGTGGGAATTGCATTATTTTTTATGTTTCCATTCAGTTGCAGCTGGTGAACCACCTCTGGAATGCTGGTGCATTCCATTTCCTCTCCCACAACTATAGTAAGCAAGGCTAGAGCTTTGCCCCTGGGGAATTATGCCTCCTACTATGATGTGTTCTATTTTCCATTCTCTTTCTTCACTGGTTCTAGAGCAAATCTGTTAGAATGTTTTGTTATAGCTGGCTGGGGATTGTGGTGGGAGAGCCCTAGTCTCCAACATTCTTACTGCCAGTATACAAAATCTTCTTGCTACTCAGAGGTTATTTTTTAAAAATCTTCATTTTTAAAATTTGTATATTGCTGTTGTTGATTTTTCTATACACTGCTTCCAGTAATTTAAAAAAATAGAAATATGGTTTATGTACCTTAAAATAACTGAAGAACGAACTGGTTAAATTAATTATTTAATTAATGTAATTAAATACACTATTTTTATCCCAAAGTGAAATGCTTCTTTTAACTTCCATTTTAAAAATGTTAGACTACAAATTACAATAAACCTAAACGTACAAAATAAATTCAAGTCAAGTTTGTTTCTTCACCTGTATCAGCAAGGAGAAAATAGATGCCATGATAACTTAAAGGGTAATTGATTTATTGCGGCTTGAAACTTTATCAGATGCATGAAGAGTATTGTGAAGGTAGACTGTGTATGTGTTTGTGTGTTCAGATGCTGCTTCATCAGATGCAGGCAGCTGCTACTTTATATATTTAAAACATCTGATAAAATAGTATGTTACCTATGAAAGAGTGTGAAACAAGCAATTTGGCTTATGAAGAAACTAGAAGGATGATTGTGACGCCTCACCCCCACCTTGTGATTCGAACTCTTAGCTTTATTATGGTCAAATCTCTCTCCACACTCTTATTAATCTCCTCCGCTGCCACCAACCCCCTCCAGGGTTACCAACTCAGACCAGTCCTTTTAGATTTTTAAAAAGGAAACAAGTTTATTTATTTACAATCAAGGGTAGGGAAATAGATAATGTTAAAGGATTCTAAACTTTGTAAACTCACACTCTCTCTCTCTGTCTCTCTCAGACAGCACTACCCAATACTCCCCCTCTCTCCCTAGACTCCACTCAGACTTCTCTCCTCTCTCTCTCTCTCTCCCTCTCTCTCTCTCTCCAGACTCCACACACCACTCCCTCTCAGACTCCTCTCTGCCAACCCACTCTACTCCAACTCTCAGACTTCTCTCTGCCAACCCACTCTCTTCAACCCACTCAACTCCCCTTGAACAGCACTGCTCACTGTTTATATAACAGGCTTCACCCCTCCTTCTCACTCTCTCAGCCAATCAGCAGACATCCAACATTCCACACTCCTCTCACACTCACACTCCCCTCACATACTAACAGCTATAAGATTTTGCCCATGGGCAAAGCCAGTGTGGCGTAGTGGTTAGGGTGTTGGACTGGGACTTGGGAGATCTGAGTTCTAGTCCCCGCTCGGCCATGAAACTCACTGGGTGACTTTGGGCCAGTCACTAACTCTCAGCCTAACCTACCTCACAGGGTTGTTGTGAGGATAAAATGGAGAGGAGGATGAGGATAATGTAAGCTGCCTTGGGTTCCTTGCAGGAAAAAAGGCGGGGTATAAATATAATAAATAAATAAATAAATCCTATCCACTTCTTCTTCGTGGTCTCTGTGCATCACACATATGGGCTCTGAGCCTGTGCAGAGACAATTTGGGAAACTTCTAAAGCTGAGGAAAATTGGGCGGGAACCCCACCTCCACCGTCTCACAGGCCCGGAGGCATAGAGCAGCCCGCTTAAAAGAGGTCTTGTGGCACAAGGCCTTGGAGGCAGTGGACGCCTCCACCTCATTGACTGCAATGCCACCACCAGTTGACCGCCCAGCCACCCAGCCACCTCAACCTGAGGCCATGGCAGCTCCACCAATACCGGGCCGTAGTATCTCCTTCTCCTCTGCAAAAAAGTTGGCAAAGAAGGCTCACTCCAGAAGGGAAGACTCCGAGAGGCAGAAATGAAAGAAGGAGGCAAGAAGGCAAAATCTTCTACTGAACCTCACAGCCCAGCTCCAGCTCCTCCCTCAATTCTGTCCCGAAGCCACCTGCTCAGCCACCAGCAGTTTCTATCTCTGTAGGAGAGATAGCGGACATCTCCTCGGCCTTGGACAGGCCTTGGTCTCAAGACGCCCAGTCGTCTATGGACCCACAGAGCATGGGCCCACCTCTGGCTCGCCATCATTCTTCTCGGGATTGGGCTCAAGAGTTTCTGTTCTGACCGCCAATGTCGCTCCCACTCCCCCTCTGCCTGATTGGGAGGGCCACTCGGAGCGGTCAGCACCTCCTCAGCGGGGGTATTACTGGGATGCCTGGTCCTTCAGACACCCTTATGGCCCGTTTTACGGACACGACTCGTACAGAGACTTCTTTCCTGGAGTTTGTGGGGACTTCCCTCACTTCCGAGACCCTCCACCCCGAATGCGAGCTGACTATCTGTGGAGGCAAAGGCTGTACTGCCGCCATTACATCGGCCGTGGGGGCTTCCTCCTCTGAGCCAGAAGACGCAGCCTCGCCCTCGGATTCACCCGCAGATCCAGCCTCCTCCGAGACGTTTGGATCTGCTGGAGTGTCCTCCCCCTTCTCCCTCTTACCGATTGCTGGTACAGGATCAGGAGTTGGTCCCTCTTTGATGCCTTCCTCTGCCATTAATCACTGCATTCCACCGGAGCTGAAGCTTTAGCTCAGTGTTCCCCAACCTTGGGTCCCCAGATGTTTTTGGCCTACAACTCCCAGCATGCCCCAGCCAGCATAGCTGCGGCATGCTGGGAGTTGTAGGCCAGAAATATCTGGGGACCCAAGGTTGGAGAACACTGCTTTAGCTGGAGCCGAGTCAAGGAACGGGTCTGGGACTGGGCCCATAACCCTATTGGTGTTGAAAGAGATTTTGTAATCCGTGTGCTAACCTAGCCAGGCGTTCCACACACAGCAGCAGAGAATCTCCCACACGGCAGCAGACCCTGTAATGACCCAGCCTCCAGCTTCTCCAATTGCAGATTAATGCAGGACTCAGGAAACACCATTCAATCTTTAATCCTCCCCTTCGATGGCGAGGGACTATTCATCGCCAAGATCGATGAGTCCCTGAACGCAGTCCAAAGAACTAAGACTACCGCCAAGAAGATGGGACTTGGACTGCCGCCTCCGGCACACATACCGCCCGAGACGGTGGTACTGGCAATGATCTTCGTATTCTCCTGCCTTCCCTCAGAGCCAGCAGCAGCAGGATCGTCAACCTCAGGCGCAGCAGCCTACGGTACCAAGGTGCTCTTACAACCAGCCTCAGTACCGAGGCTCCAGCAAAGGAGGCGACTATGCTTCAAAATACCGGCTTTGACTTCTCCCATCAGCTCACCTCCAGAACCAATTCTTCAATTTGGCAACAGGCTAACTCCCTTTCTACCATCTTGGGAGCGAATAACATTCAACCGCTGGGTACTCGACATCATCCAGCATGGGTACAGGATCGAGTTCGTTGTCTTCCCTCCCTTTCTCGGCATCCAGACCACGCAACCATCCAACCCACTTGAGAGACGAGGTGATTTCCTTGCTATGAAAGGGCACGATTCAGCCGGTGCCAACTTGCCATCTGCAGGAAGGCCTCTATTCTAGGTATTTCACAGTGCCAAAAGGAGATAGACGGCTTTGACCAATCCTGGACCTTCGGGGCGTCAACATCTGCATCTCCCCGAAGACATTCCAGATAACCATGCTGCAATCCATCCTACTACTCCTTCGCAAGGATGACTGGCTTGCATCCATCGATTTAAAAGATGCCTACTTCCATGTTGCCATTCACCAGGATGGCCAGCATTTTCTCTGCTTCAGCATCGATCAAGATGCTTACCAATTCACCATACTTCCCATCAGCCTCTCCACTGCTCCTCGAGTCTTCACCAAGTGCGTCGTGGTAGTGTGTGCCCACCTTCGATCCTGAGGCATCCAGATCTTCCCATACCTTGATGACTGGCTTCTAGTGGACTCAGCAGAGCACTCTCAGAGACACTCACCCTCCTCGCCAACCTGGGATTTTACGTGAACTGGGAGAACTGTCCTGGTACCTTCCAGAAAGATTCAGTTCATCGGAGCAATCATCAACGCTTCTGTGGGGTGAGCTTTCCTGCCTTGGGATTGAGTGCAGACGATACTTATCTTAGCAAAGAGACTTTATCGTACCAGACAGACCACCGCTCACTCCGTCCATCACTCCATCAACGTAATGGCATCGACGGTATCAGTAGTGACCTTTGCATGTCTATGCATGCATCCACTGCAGAACTGGTTCCTTCGATCTCGAGAATAACGCTCACAGGACTTACCTGACATTTCCGACTACTATTCTACATTCACTTCATTAGTGGATGGTAGAGGACCATCTGATTGGAGGTCTTCCCTTCCTACCTCCTCCGCCAACCAGGACCATAACCATGGATGCGTCGTTGCTTGGCTGGGGAGCACACTGTGGGAGCTGGACAGTACAAGGTCTCTGGTCCTATCAGGAGCAGTCTCAACACGTAAACCTGCTGGAACTCTGGGATGTCTGGAGTGCTCCACAGGCTCTCGAGCCCGACCTGCAAGGACACAAGATGCAGGTTGTCGCAGACAACACGACTATAGTGGCATATTTAAACAAACAAAGTGGCACTTGTTTCAACAGACTCACCCGTTTGACGCTCCAAATCTTTGACTGGGCCATCCGTCGCCTGATGTCTTTCACAGCCATACACATCTCTGGGAAGGACAACGTGCTTGCGGATACCCTCAGCCGTGTTGTTCTGACTTTGCACCAGTGGCAGTTACGCCCTCGGATCTGACGCTTGCTCTTCAATCACTGGAGTGTCCCCACTGTGGATCTTTTCGCAACCAGGGAGAATGCAGCCTGCTCACTTTTTTGCAGCCGGGCGGGACGGGACTCATTAGGGGACTCCTGCACCCGTGGACAGATACCCTGTTTTACATCTTTCTTCCACTACCATGGTTGACGAGGGTTCTGGCCAAGATCCAGGCAAACAACACGGACTGCATCCTGATTGCCCCATGGTGGCCAAGGCAAGTGTGGTTTGCACCTCTACTACACCAGACAAGGGGAGACTACCGACGTCTCCCTCTATTTCCAACACTACTGACCAGGGACCGAGGCCAGATGCACCATCCTGATCTCAACAGTCTTCGTCTCACAACATGGCGGATACAATGACAGCTGATCCCTTTTCATTTTCTGCCAAAGTCAAGGCTTTCCTAGACGCAGCAAGGAAACCGACTACCCGCTGATCCTATGCTAGAAAATGGTCAGTCTTCTCTTTGTTTGCAACTGCGTCACAGCTGGGTCCAATGTCCTGCCCTATCCAAGATTTCTTACGTTTTCTTTACAACTTGATGGCTAAGGGGCTTAAACTCTCCTTGATCAAGGTCTATCTCGCAGCCCTTTCTGCTTACCATCCTGCTGTTGGAGGCAGTACTTTGTTCTCCCACCCTCTGGTAAAACAGTTTCTCAAAGGACTCCTCAACCTAATCCCTCCGGTCCGCTCTGTGGTACCGAGCTGGAGCCTGACTGTTGCACTACAATCGCTTACAACCAAGCCCTTCAAACTGATGGCGATGGTGGATCTCCAGCTCATAACCTGGAAGACAGCCTTCCTCGTAGCAATTACCTTGGCTCCGTGATTGAGTGAGCTTTGTGCTCTGGATCGATCCTGCGTATCTAACTTTTCACAGGGACAAGGTTGTCCTGAGACCAGATATTGCTTTCTTTCCTAAGGTCATTTCCTCTTTCCATCTGAACCAAGATGTTGTTCTGCCGGCCCTCACCTTCGACTAAACTTGAGTGTACTATGCATGCTCTTGATGTTAGGTTAGCCTTCTGTAAGGCTCGGACTGAATCCATCCGTCGGTCCCAGAGACTGTTTGTTTGCTATGGGAAGAAAAACCTTTGGCTGCTGGTTTCAACACAGGTTTTCAGCCTGGATTGTTCACTCCATCCAGCTACCTTATGACCATGCTGGCCTTCAACTATCAGGACCAGTACATGCCCACTCTACGAGGGGAGTCTCCAATCTTGGTGGCATTTGGGCATGGGGTGCCCCTGGCGGATCTCTGCAGAGCTGCAACATGGTCTTCCACATCGACCTTCATCCAGCATTATCAACTGGATGTTCAAGCTTGAGCAGACTGTGCCTTTGGCAGGGCCGTGCTCTCTCCTATTTTACCGTGATGACACCAACCCACCTCCGGTAAGTCAGCTTGGTAATTTGCCCATATGTGTGATGCACAGAGACCAGGAAGAAGAAGAAGAAGAAGAAGAAGACGAAGACGACGAAGAAGAAGAGGTTGCCTACCTGTAACTGTGGTTCTTCGAGTGGTCATCTGCATTCACACAACCCACCCACTGTCCCCACTTCAGTGTCACTATTGACGGGGCTACCAGAAGCGGTTTGCTCTTGGTATTGACATTGATCTTTTGCATCGCTGTTTGCATACGCCACAATAGGTGGTCTCAGGGAACTGAGGAATTGGGTCGGAACCCGCACAGACATGCGCAGTGAGATGGTGGGGGAGTGGTTTGCCTCAGCTTTAGAAGTTTCCCGAATCATCTCCGTGCAGGCACAGAGCCCATATGTGCATATGTGTGAATGCACAGATGACCACTCGAAGAACATCAGTTATAGGTAAGCAACCTGTTTATTTACTCGGGTGCAAATCATGTAGGTTTGGTTCTGTGTAGTGGGGCATTTCTGCCACCCAGTGCCACCCAGTGTCCCTCCTCCTGTCTCTTGAACTGCTGCTCTTGAGGAGTGGGGGTGGGGGCTGGAAGCACATGCAACATGGTGCAGGGAACTGCGGCCAATTAGGGGAAATCAGCAGAAATTGACAAACTCTGCTCCCCACACATGAGTAGAAATGCCTTCCTCCTTTGTGTATTCAAGCCACAGAATTCAAATAAGTAAGCATATGATTGCATACGATTTCTCTGAAATCCCATGCACAAGTAAGTCTCATTCACTTTACTGGGACTTTCTTCTGAGTATAAACATGCAGAGGATTGAGCTGTACTTGGTTAACTGGGTCTTGAGACTGAGCACATAAGAATGGTCTATCAGAAGGGCACACCATTGATTTTAAAGGTTATCATGAGAGAGCCCCCACTATTTCAGATTTTGTAGGTCAAACAAGCTTTTTGACTTGTGTTCACAAGGTAATAGGAAGACTGCAGTCAGTGAGTACTGGCATAATATGCTTCCATTAATTCCCCTCCTAATGGAAGCTGCTTGATTTTGCATCAACTACAGATTCAGAGCAGTTCTGTAATTCTTATACAAGCAGAGGGCTTAGAAACCTGAATGGCTGCTTTCTTGCCTTCAAACATAGACATTGGTCTTGTTGCTTCAGAATAATGAAGATGTGATCTTTCATTTAGAAAAAGAGCAGCTTTTTTGTAAAAAGACCAGAGAAGGTCTGTGTAGAGCTAGTTTATTATTCAGAGTTCCCTGTTCTTTGGTGTCATATTACTTAGTTGCCTGGCATTGCATATGTTTTATACCTATGCCATAGGAATTTACTTTCTCTTCTTCTGCCATCCCCATCTGTGTTAAAAATTTCCAAATGCTGTAGAACCCTATTCTGATGCTTAAAATACAGATTAAATACTTCTAGACAAATATATTTAATTTATATGTTTTCAGGGGTAGAATTCTAACTCAAAAACAAAATACCGGTAGGTCCCCACAGATTATATGAGACAACCACATTCAGTCTACTATAATCCAGGCTAGTATGATGTTCCAACAAGCACAAAATAAGAAGTAATATGCACAAAGGCAATAACTCAAGCAGTTGATCTCATTCACAGACTACACATCAAGTCCCAAAACATTCACATATGTAGCATATTATCAAGGAATTAATCATTTGTAAAATGGGCTAAATTTTTCTAGCCTGTCTGTAGAAGACAGGCTAGAACAATTTACCTATTTTATACATGGTATACAGAAATAAAATTTAATTTTTTAAATAGTTCTGTTTTCTGTTTAACTAACACAAGTACAAGCTTAAATAGTGAGATCCCAGGATAATTACCTGGTTTGCATGACACAACAGCCCACCATAGCTTAATTTACCCACGGGTGCTATCACATTGTGCTGGGTACCTGTGGGCACCCGGCTTGCCGTGGCTTTACAAGCCTCAGATAGCCCATGGCTTGTTTTAGGGTTATTTGAGGCTTTTTCTAACCCTCAAACAACCCTTGCCACCTGGGTTTGCACAACATGACATGCTGTGGCAAGCCAGGTGCCTGTGGGCGCCAGGCACAACACAACAGCCCTCGCGAGTAAATTAAGCCATGGTGGGCTGTTGTGTCATGCAAACCAGGTCAATAGCTAGGAAGGCTGGGCCTTCCCTAAGATAATAAGGTAGCCTGGATCCACCTGATTTATTTCAGTTGCAATATGTAGGCCTTCTGGTCCTAGAACTTGGACTTTAAGCACAGAATGCTAGGACCTCTATGTAACAGTTACACTAGTTTAGCCATATTTTATATACATTCTTTTCCTCCTGGCAAGTATGATTTAAAATAAAAAACGGATTATGCCAACTAGTTTCCCAAACCACCTAGTCAGTGTGATTTAAATTTTCATCAATCTTTACTGTAGTGCTAACTTTTTTTGTCCACACTTAGGGCATGATAATCCAAATAAATGGGAATATTCCAAGTTTGAATGGAATGGAAATATCTTGCGATTATGGAAATAATATTCAAACTGTAGCTAAAGTTCCTGCACCATCTTCGATCCAATTTGTTTATTGCAATTTTCTCCCCAGAGAGAAATATCCATCCTTCCCACCCAATCAAGGTATGTAACAAATAACAATATTAGCACGCTAAAAAAAGTTGGGGTGTGATATTGACCTTGAGGATGAAAACTTCAGGGATTTTGCAGTTATTTGTATTTATTTATTGAAACTGAGTTTCTGCAATCATGAGATGTTTAATTAAATCAGTGCTGGAATTTTTGAAAACTTTATACCACTTAGGATTATTTGCTAGTTTGTGTCTGCCCCATATGTGTTTTCATTTGTGAGTGTTGCCAAGGGAATATTGATACCTTTTTGTGTACCACCTTGCAAGATTTGGACACAATCATGTGAATTCTGGACTAAAAAAACCCATGTTCCTTTTTTAAAAGAAGGGGTGATGCCAGAAGATCTGCATCCTGATTATATTGTGCAAGTACAGATAATTGCTTCCTTTTAAATGCATGAAAACATGTATCATGACTAAATTTACACTGCCCAGGCCTACACAGAGACCTGCTTCACACAACATGATAGCCCACCGTGGCTTTATTTATTTAACTTCTATACAACCCAATAGGGGCTGTTGCATTGTGTTGGTATTTATTTAACTTCTATACAACCCAATAGGGGCTGTTGCATTGTGTTGGGCGCCCATGGGCACCATTTTTGCTTGGTGCCTGTGGGCATCCGACTTGCAATGTTGTGCGAACCCAGGTGGCAGGGGTTGTTTAAGGGTTAGACAACCCTCAAAAAACCCATGGCTTGTTTAAAGGTTATTTGAGGGTTGTCTAACCCTCAATCAACCCCTGCCACCTTGATGTCCGCCACTTTTCTTTTTAAGAATTGCACCAGAAATGTGCACAAATGTTTTCATTAATTTTTTATTATTATTTGTCAGTAGTTTGGAGTTGCCCAGGTGCACAACTCTGAACCTGAAATGTGAAGCTTTGCCTGGTCAATGTAGACGACATCCACAGACATTGACAAAGCCAGGCTTCAAATACATTATGTACTTTTTACTTTCACTTGACAGCTATCAAACGGTGAGCTGTCAAGTGCTAAGCAAAGCTGTGAGAAGATCTTTGCTTGCAAAAGGGGGGGGGGGTTGAATAGATCACCCCCTTCGCAGCAAGATCCTCTAGGTCAGGGCTCTCCAACCTTGGGTCCCCAGATGTTGCTGGACTACAGCTCCCAGAATCCCTTGCCATTAGCCATGCTGGCTAGGTATGCTGGGAGCTGTAGGCCAGCAACATCTGGGGACCCAAGGTTGGAGAGCTCTGCTCTAGGTTTTAAGTTTGGACCTGACAGTTCTCAGTGTCCTCCACCTTTTCCACCCTTTCCCAAGCCTCTAAGTGCTTGGGAAAGTGGAAAAGTGCTATCCACCTATTTACAGGAGCAGTTACTTTTGACAGCTGTCAAAACTAAGGGTTTCTTTTAAAACAGGTACCTTTTGACAGGGCTAGACAAGTTTTTTTTAACAGGGACATATACAGATTTCATGACTGCATGAAAAAAAAAAAAAAGCCACTCACAGCAACCTCAAAAGGGGTCACAATTGGAGTGGGGAGAGGATGCAAGACGGGTTCTTCTTCGTGGTCTCTGTGCATCACACATATGGGCTCTGCGCCTGCGCTGAGACCGTTCCGGAAAATTCTAAAGCTGAGGTAGACTGGGCGGGAGCCCCTCCCCCTCGCACGTGCTCCTTAGCGCGGCTCCCGCCCATTCCCTCAGTTCCTCTTCGACCGCCATTGCGGCTAGTCGTCTCCGGAGGTTCTTCTAAAAAACTACAATTCAGCTGAGCACTTTAAAATGGTCTTTTCCAAAAAAATTTCCTCATAAACCTTTTTTCTCTTCCTCCTTTCATCGGAACCCCCCCCCAAAAGAAATTTAAAATTAAAATAAAAAGAAATTCTTCTCTTCTGAGGAAAGGTTGTTTAAGGCGCCTTTTCAAAAGTGCCTCTATTGTGGGATTAAATTACCTCTGGCTGGTGGCCACTCTTTGTGCCTGTTATGTTTGAGAGTGGGGGCATGTAGTAGAAATATGCCACCACTGTAAGGCATTCATTAGGCCATGTGAAAACACCGAGCTTTTAAAGCTCAAAATGGCTCCCTGGCAGCAAACTTTATCCGTGGTGTGTCCCTCTATATGGCATTCAGGGCCACGGCATTCAAGCCAAGATCAGCGACGTCTCATACTACAGTGGTGGCAACTCAGAATGTGGAATCCCCACTTAAGAGAAAGGACAAAAAAGCCCACAAATGCTCTAAGGAAGAGCAAAAGAAAGAGAATGTGTCCAAGAAAAAAATCTAAGGACTAAAAGTCTCTCTCTAAGCCTGTCACTCCAGCCCTATCGACTGTGAGTTTCACGGCTTTGACGTCGACCACCAAGGTCAAACACCTGGTCTCGATCTCGACACAGATCGAGTCTTCGACACCGAGAACAGACGAGCTGGCTACATCCACGCCTACAAAGCGTGCCTCGGTGTCAGGAGTGCAAGTAGCCTCACTCTCCGATGGAGAAATTATGGATTCACCTGTTCTCGTAGCTACGGAGCTTACTGCAGCTCCAGCATTAGAGGAGACGTATACTCCATCCATGGAGAAAACGTTCTTCCTCCAGCCGCTCGGCATCGAACACCGATCTTGACATCGAACACCGCTCTCGACATCGAGAGGGCTCTGTCGACATCGAGCATCGCTCTTGACATGGAGGAGAACCTGTCGACATCGATCTCGACATCAAGAGGGCTCTGTCGACATCAAACATCTCGCTCTCGACATCGAGCAGGCTCTGTCGACATCGAACACTGCTCTCGACATTGAGAGGGCTCTGTCGACATCGAGCGTCGCTCTCGACATCGAGGAGAACCTGTCAATATCACTCTCGACATCGAGAGGGCTCTGTCGACATCGAACAAGGCTCTCGACATCAAGGAGAATCTGTCGATATCGCTCTTGACATCAAGAGAGCTCTGTCGACATCGAACATTGCTCTCGACATCGAGGAGAGCCTGTCGACATCAAACATGGCTCTCGACATCGAGAAGAACCTGTCGACATCACTCTTGACATCGAGTGGACTCTGTCTACATCAAACATTGCTCTCGACATCGAGGAGAGCCTGTCGACATCGAACATCGCTCTCGACATCGAGAGGGCTCTGTTGACATCGAACATTGCTCTTGACATCGAGGAGAGCCTGTCGACATCGCTCTTGACATCGAGAGGCTCTGTCGACATCGAACATTGCTCTTGACATCGAGCACAGCCTGTCGACATCGAACATCGCTCTCAACATCGAGAGGGCTCTGTCGACATCGAACGTTGCTCTTGACATCGAGGAGAACCTGTCAACATCGCTCTGACATCGAGCGGGCTCTGTCGACATCGAACATGACTCTCGACATCGAGCGGGCTCTGTCGACATCGAACATGACTTTCGACATCGAGCGGGCTCTGTCGACATTGAACATTGCTCTTGACATCGAGCGGGGCTCTGTCGACATCGAACATCGCTCTTGACATCGAGCGGGCTCCGTCGACATCGAGCATCACTCTCGACATCAAAGAGAACCCATCAACATCAAACATCACGCTCGACATCCAGCGGCCTCTGTCGACATCGAGAATCGCTCTCAACATCGAGGAGACCAGATTGTCAACGACTTCGCTCTTGACATCCAGCGGCCTCTGTCGACATCGAACATCGCTCTCGACATTGATGAGGACCTGCCTGTACACTCAGATTATGCAGTGTACAAATTACTAGGCTCTTCTCCTGATTTGCAGGTGGAATATAAACTGTCCACTTTACCAACTGAAGACCTAGATACATTTGCAGACCATGTAATGAAGATGATGGCAGCCTTAGGCATAGAAACTAATGTCGAGACACCTGAGATAGAAGACCCAGTGTTCAGCAGCATCTATTCTACTAACGGTAGCAACTACCAGGCAATTATGGTGAGGTATCAGTTATCCCTAACTGGAAAGTTAGGGAATATCTGTGATTACTTCCCAGGGGAAAAGAGAGACTTGGCAAGGGTACTACAAGCGGAGGTCATCAGTATGTCAATCCTGCAGATGAATAACGCCAGACACCAAACTGATTGCCATGCCAGGTCTCTGATTAGTACCGTCTCACTTGGACGTCATGTATGGCTTTGCTTCACCATGCTAACATCAAGTGTTAAAGCTCACATAGAAGACCTTCTGTTTGATGAGGAAGGCCTATTCCATGAGAATACGGATGATTCTTTGGACACAGTCCAAAAGGCTAGGGTCAATGCCCAGAAGATGAGTTTCAGTACACTGCCAAGGCATAGGCAGTAGAAGCTGTGACAGTGGAATAGGTTCACATCTTCCACAGCTCCTTTTCGACCTCTTTTTAAATGGGAGGACAAGATGGATGTTCACATGATAGTCAATCTGCAGGACTAAGGAATCCTTCCCGCAGTTTCACTATCAAGGCCCTAAGAAAGCCAAGTCTTCCGTGAAATTGAGGTTTTTTTTTTACTCCTCTCGAATTTTAGAGGACTTGGCGACTACATTGGCCTTGACAAATACACAGGACACGACGACTGGCTGGTCGTCGATTCATCCAGACTACGTCTTCAGTCTGCACTTCAGACAACCTTGTCCATGCTTGATGATCTCGGCTTATGTCTAAACATCAAAAAGTCAGTCCTCGATCTTGCAAAGGAACTGAATTTCATAGGAACAGTTCTCAATCCAAAGGATGGCTGGGCATTTCTACCTCAAGACAGAGTAGACAAAATACTTACCATCTCGGAATGCCTGTACCGAGCTCCTTTGTCCTCAGTAAGGTTGATCCAACGTCTTCTCGGCCATATGGCATCAACTGTGCAAGTAATGCATTATGCCCACCTTCACATGAGAACTCTTCAGAACTGGCTTATCCGCTCCTTTGACCTGCAAAGACAGGCACCTTCCACTCGCCTCACCATTCCACGGAACACCGAAACATCTTTGTTGTGACGGATAAGCAAGAGCGTTCTCATCAAAGGAGTGCCTTTTCATCCACTAACTCCGAGGGTTCTGACAACAGACGCCTCCCTCCTGAAATGCGGAGCGCATTGTGCAGGCCACGTAGCTCAGGGCACGTGGAACTCTGTTGAGCGCAAGATGCACATCAGTATGTTGGAGTTGATGGCGGAATGGAATGCCATGAAGGCACTGGAGTCTCTTCTTCGCAGCCAACACATCCAGGTTGTCTGGGGGAGGGGGAGGGGCTCCCGCCCAGTCTACCTCAGCTTTAGAATTTTCCGGAACGGTCTCAGTGCAGGCGCAGAGCCCATATGTGTGACTGCACAGATGACCACTCGAAGAACTACAGTTACAGGTAAGCAACCTGTCCTTCTGCCGTGCAGGTCCCTGGGTCACCTGCGGGAGGGGGAAGGAGGCGGGACAACCCATGGTGAGCCCAATCGTCTGTTGGGAGCACTGTGAGTTGTTCCATGAAGAACCCACACTGCGTAGCTTATTCACAGGGTAGGTTGCCATGTTGTGCAAACTCACCCATTCACTATAACCTTTGTAGTGTGAACCATTTTTATCACCAGTTTATTATTATTTTAATCATTTTTTAAAGTAGTGCTAAAACACCTTTCCAGCTATTTTTCTATTTAAATAGTAGTGGAATACCACTTAAGTGAAAGGGTGTTAAAGTGTTATACATATAACCATATAATGTTATCTATATCTATAAATCATGGATAGGTCTTTTAAAAATGCTTTGTTTCTAAAATTAGCATTACAGTATAGTATTATACAGGTATAGTGCTACATCATCATCATCATCATCATCATTATTATTACTACTACTACTACTACTACTATTATTACCACTACTACATTACATTTATATCCTGCCTTTTTTCCTCTTGCAAGGAACCCAAGGTTACTTACAAGGTTCTCATCCTCACCATTTTATCCTCACAACAACCCTGTGAGGTAGGTTAGGCTGAGAGTCAGTGACTGGCCCAAAGTCATCCAGTGAGATTCATGGCCTAGTGGGGACTAGAACTCGGATCTCCCGAGTCCCAGTCCAATTCTCTAATCACTACACCACACTGCCTCTCAATGCCCTTAAAAAAATAAGGGCACTGGTGGAGATAACAGTGATATGTACTCACAAAATGCACAATACCCTCGGAAAGTGTGGAAAGTCAATTGCATTTCCACTTGTAGCTTACATCAGAAGAGCAAAGATTTATTAACAGTAGGAGCCATCTGTCTAGAACCACCTTAGGACTGTTCTACACCAGCCTAGATACTAAAGCCCCTACAACTTGGAGGTGACCCCACTACAAGCTGAGGTTTATTTAAGCATGGTGAGAGGTCTGTTGAATTCTCAGACATGTCTTTGATACATTTCAGTTGCAGCTCACCATCTCCTGGTGAATGTTCATTGACCTAGGAAGTACTGAGTTGTGATTTTGACACATCTCAGAGTACCTACAAGACCAGTCATGATGAAAATTGCATCAATTAATTTCAGGTTGTATGGATTCCCTTTGGGCTTAGCAACCATCTTTTCCCTCTGGGCGGTATTGATTGCTGGGTCTCAGTTCATGAATGCTTAATTCGTACATTATGTTACAATTTTTCATTTGTCAGACAGATGTAACCTTTTATATAACTCTGCCATACTTCCCCACCCCCACCCCCAGCCTGGCATCTGTATCTTCCACTGCTACCTCATTAGCAGAAATTCCATAGGTGAAGCTTTTCCAGGCATGCAAAGCCAGTGGGAAAAGCTTAACAGCTTGTCATGTGGCAATCCATCCGATTAATGTGCAGTTGACAAGCATGCACTTTGCTGTTCTTGTGCGAATACACTTTTATTTATTTTAAATACAGGGCTCCTGTACCTGCAATAGTTCCTTCACAGCTATTTAATAGCATGACAAGCTACAGCAGCTGGAATTATACTACGTTCAACATCTGGGGCCTTCCTCCGACTGCCACCTCCACGTGAGGCTCGGAGGGAAGCGACAACGGGGAGGGCCTTTTCTGTGGTAGCCCCCCAACTGTGGAATAAGCTCCCCCCTGAGGCCCGCCTGGCGCCAACTCTATTATCTTTTCGGCGCCAGGTTAAGACTGCCCTCTACGTTTATTTATTTATTATTTACATTTATTAATCGCCCATCTGGCCGGCAACGTTGAGGCTTTTAATAATTAAATGGTATATGGTGGGGTGGTAAATTGTTTTTAGCGGTCGTGTTTTTATTAACTTGTTTTAGAGATATTTTTAAAATTGGTTTTAAAAATTTCATAATGTTTTATTGTTTATATTTTTAACTATTTTATTGTTTGTCTTTAATTATTGTTGTACACTGCCCAGAGAGCTTCAGTTATTGGGCGGTATAGAAAATGAATAAATAATAAATTTATTTATATATTACATTTCTATACCTTCCAAGAACTGAAGCTCCCTAGTTTGAAGTTGTAGTTTATCAATTTGTGATCTATTTCTAGTCACTTATCATAATTTGTGACACTGTGCTTAGTAGAAATAATATATTTTATGAATACTCTTGGTAATGTGATGCTGAAGAAATCTATTTTGTACAATTTTGTATCCTAACTTCCTGAGTACAACTCGGAAGCCTTGCCAAAAACAAAGTTGGCAACCCTAGTTCTGTGAAAATCTCTGAAATTTTCAAATTATAGGATCCTTGGGCTTCCTGTTAACGTAGACATTTGTGCGAGAAAAAATGCTTCAACTTATGAAATGTTATCATACTAATGCAACTACATCTCACAGATGTAGTAATGTTTGGTACAAAATCTGCTTTCATCCACAAAATGTTGTCCATGCCAAAGGAAAAAGCCTCTGCTTTTCTTGCTCTGTATATTATTAATTTTTGTAATGTGACTGCTTGGTTTGTAGAAATAGAGTTTAAAACTCTGAAGAGCTTTGTCTCATGGGAAAAGAAATTGTTTTGAGACATTTTTTTCTCAGACTTTTATCTTGTCTTGAAAGCAAAGAAAAATATGAAAACAACTCTCTTGTGACCTGATATTTCTTGGCTTGTTGTTATTGTTTTGTGCAGACCATGTGATTGTTCAAACTGTTGTACGGGTCAACGGCAAAAATATTGTGCGGGCCAATTTCACGATCTATGATTGCAAGAGAACTGGCAACATTTATCCAAAGACAGCGTAAGTGATCCCATGGTCTGTAAATTACAGTGGAGAGGAGATGGCAGGTTGCTGACACACAGTAGGTTGCTTGGCTATGAATTGCATCAGGAACTGGGGTTGGGAAATCCTTTTCATTTTTGTTTTGTTTTAAGTAGGGGAGAGATTGTATATTAGGTAATCTAAAAAAGGGTGCATTCATCACCAAGGAGAAATTATTTTAGAGCGTTAACTAAGCAAGAGCCACTTTGTTATCAGCCAGATATTTTGGGTCCTGGGCAGGATTTGGCAGGAAAGCTGGTGCAGCTGGCCAAGATTTGCAGAAAAAGGGTCTTAGAGCATTTCAGACCATCTGGACATTTTGATGGTTTTTGGCATTTTTTCCTTACAAGTTTCTTAAACGTGAATTTATATGTATAAATAGTGTTTCTCTCCTGACAACTAAGAAGTGTTCTGAGGGTTAACGCCAAAGCTTTCTCTTATATATATATGAGAGAAAGCTTTGGAGTTAACCCTCAGAACACTTCTTAGTTGTCAGGAGAGAAACACTATGTATTTAATGACTGATCTGTCTATTACTGTATATAACATGAGAGGCTCCTGTGGAGGTTCAGTAAATATGCTGAACCTGAAGATTATGCAGCTCATACAGATTTATGAAAACAGGTGGGTATTCGCATGTTAGAGCTGCCACTCTCATGTGCCACTGCCAGTATCCCTAGATGTTATCTCCCACGGCCTTGCATATCATGTTTCTGTACCAGTCAGGTTTTGGGGACAAGAGTTAGGGACAATAGCCCAGCCCATAAGTGAAGTCTGAGGTGCAGTGAAATGGTATGATTTAGTACAACTTCAAGAGCTGTGAGTCAAGAGCAGGCTGACTGACTTTTCCATTGGGTGGATTGCCAACTCAATAGTAGGAGGACACTGTTGATTCTCCAAGACTACGTAATCATCCATTCTGCAGTTTATATAAGAAGGGGGCTATAGTATACTTATCCTGCGTGGAACAACAGTGAGGCCAGTAAGGGATGTGGAGAGGCAGTTGTGGAGGTGCAAGTATGGGAAAATAGAGGCTTTGGAGGCAGTGTGGAGGGAAGGCAAGGTTGCAGAGTTGATTAGTCTCCTTCCAAAATAACCTACTTGCATGTTTCAGCACTGAGAGCATGGTAGTAGCATACGTCCAGAGAGTACATGGTGGAGAATATTTTGTGGCTGCAAGAATGCTATTTGTGTTCACATATGGTAGTGTTTGCTGCATTTGAGAAATACTCCTTGAGTTCCACACTATGATTTTTTTAAAATAAATTTTATTTAGTTATTATTAACTACATACAAAACTGTAAAACACAAACATACAACTAAAATAAATCATAAAGTGCACCCCTCCTCCCGCATAGGAACCAACTAATATACATCCATCCCCTTAATCAATTAGATTCCTCATTCCAAAAATATAATTCCACACTATGATTATTAGTTTATACTTTGCAGCTAATAACCGGGGTGGGGTGTGGGGTTGTGTGTGTTTTTTAATTAAAGCTGAGATTTTTCAGGTTCAGATGAATATACTTCTCCCAGACATACCGTAAATACTGAATTGCCCAGAATGACCACATAATTTCTTTAATGTCAGCTTTACCATGCCTAAGGGGGTTTGCCTCCATAAAATAGCACCGGTGATCTCCCTAGAGTGAAAGGGAAAAAAAGTGTGGACAGATATTGTAGGTTCTAAGGGTTAAAGCAATATTCACAGAAACAATCAGGTACATTGTATATGTTCTTCTCAAATTGCATCACATCTTAAGTTTTCTGACTTGCACAAGAGTAAACATATATTCCACGGGTTTTAATAGTCTCAGAGTGCTAGAGCTCTGTCCTGTAGAGCTGTGTATAGATCTGAGGAGTATGCAAATACATCCTTCTAGCTTTGATGCTAACACCCCAGTTATAGTAAGTAAAAAACACTACAAAAAAGCAACAGTACCTAGCTAATATCATGTGACATGAACTGTATAAGAAAAGGTTAATATTTTACGGCCCATGTTAGCAGGTCAGACAGACAGCATTGTCACAATGTTAGCACCAGCCTTAACAGGTCTTTATCTGTTAATAAAATGGGCAAGGGAGAGGATGGTGATGGTGGTGTCAGCTTTCTGCTCAAAGACAATTTTATTTACTGCCCTTTGATGGCAAAGTTACCTCTGTACACTTGTGAAAGCAGTATCTCCTGCTGAAATTATTCCTGAACAAGGAGGATAAGGGAAATAGCTCAAAAACAGATGTGGTATGACTAGCTCTCTAAGTTAGATTAAGTAGAATAGCAGAGAAACAGCCTACAGACCTCCCTAACCCAACTGCACACAAAGGAGAGTTAGAATTTTAAAATCTTCAGTGGATATACTTGCCATAAGGCCATAATGGAGACTGTGCAGACCAGTGAGGGATATATAGCTCCAGAGAGGAGAAACTACATTGGTATGAATTAGTGAGTGTACTTGCCTTTTATGCATTTCAGATGTATCAGCTGCCTCTCGGCTAAATGGAAGTGTTACTGGTGCACTAGAAAATACACCTGCGTCTCCAATGTGACTGAGTGTGAGGACTCAATACAGATGAATGTAAGCCACATAACACTGCTAAATTCATATTACCGGTACCCTTTCATTTCCATACTGATTTGTTTTTTCTTTGTTTGGGGAAAATAATAGCTGCTGATAGGGGCCATTAATGTTAGGAACGTTATAGAAATACCTACTCTACATCCATACATGTGCATTCATGAATGCCTATGGTGCAAGAAACTAAATGGACAATGTGTTTGTTTATACAGATATACTGTGGCCCATTTATTTTGCTGATGAGGGTCACAGGTAATAGTTCTATGAGAGTGATCCAGCTAGGCACATAGAAGGCTTTTGAAAGTCCCTCATTCCTAATCTAGGTTTTGTGTTCAGTTTTTTCGGTCTTTCGCTGACATTTTCGTTGACCAAATCTAACATTCCTCATCCCTCAGAGTCTCTCATTCTGTATATGAATATGAGCACTTTAATACCTGTTACTTAAACTTGTGTTCTGATGTTCATTGATGAAAAACTCTGTCTATAGTAGAGCATTTCTATTTCAACACCTTGAGCAATGGGCTGTGCAATCCAATGAGGCACCCTAATGAGGGTGGGAGGAGCGCAGAGGATAAAATTGCCTCCACATTTCCCTCGCCCACAAAACACTTAGATGGCTGATTTTGAGCATCTAAATGCATTACACCTCCTCCCGAGGAGGAGAGGCTGAGGTACCACCTGGATTCTGTGGATGCTGGTGGTACCACCTGGATTCTGTGGAAGCTGGTGGTACCTTGCTACTCCCCTCCCTGCCCCCGGGAATGTCCCCCATGGGGGAAACCAAAGACAGTCTTCCATCTTTGGTTCCCTGCTGGTGCGGAAAGGACCATGCCAGCTACAAGGTGTGGGGGGAGGCGCTCCATGAGTGGACTGCACACTGTGACCTTGGAAGGGATTTCTGAGGTCACAGCGGCTTTTATGCCTATCCTATCCCCCCCCCCCCCCCCCGCAAGGCTGGAGGGTTATAAGATTGCACCCTTATCCAATTTGAAACAAGAATTCGCCTTTATCCAAAATGTATCTCCTAAGTTAATTTAAATAAATTGGTCTTTAGGAATCAGTTTACTGGATGTTTACATTTTAAATTGAATACTTCTTCGGCACTGTAGTTCTGAAAATCTGAACCCTTTCAAGTGTATTTAGTATTTCCTTGATTGTTTTCTTTAGGAAAGGGCTTGATCTTTTTGTTATACTTTCACTTTCCAGTTCACCTGTAATTACTCCCCCGTCCCCATTTTTACTCTTCCTCAATTAAGTAGAAGTGCAAAATATTCAGAAAGAATTTGTTAGACAAAAATGATCTGATCATTGCAGTGTAAATTTGTTAGATATAGGGATTTCCATATTATAACTGCATGCCTTCATATAAAAATTGGCTGTTGCTTTGTTCATTTACATTTTCTTCTGGAATTATAATTTCACCACATAAACAGAAGAACATTTACCTTTGTTGAGATCTACAATTTGCAAAATAATTCCTGCCTGTAAGCTTTTTCCAACACAGAAGAAATAGTAAAAAGCAGGCACTAGTTGCTTAGTTTAGCAATATAGAGCTTCAAAGGTGACACCTGATTGACTATTTGGCCTGGTTTGAACACAACTCTAAATCATAGTTTAGGACTACATGAACAAATCTCAGGCTAGCACACTCTCCCTTCCCTGGAGTGGATAGAAGGAGGAGATAAAAAATATCCACTTCCTGTTTTTAAGTAACTGCTGTTTATAGTTATGTCCAAAAATCACAAACTGTGGTTAGTTTAAACTGTTATTTATTGAAACAAGTCAAGATTAAACCATAGTTTATAATCCTGGCTTGTTTCAACAAACTATAGTTTAAACTAACTCCCAATTCAGATGTATTGAGAAACTCCGGTAAGTTTAAACCAGGAAGCAAATGCTTCCAGTCTCCCCCTCATGACTGCACAGGAAAAGGAGAGAGGAGGGTGGAGTGCGCAAGCCCAGGGTTTGCTGCTGCTGCACTTCCCTTTTCTTAAGTCTCAGTATCATGTCAACACATACAAATGAACAAAAATTTGCAGCAGGGTAAATTTTCATAGGCTGCAGCCTACTCATGAGATGCATGAAATGCGAGTTATTGACTGGCAAGCATTTAAAGGCAGTTATTATACCCCCAGCCTCTTTCAATTGGCCACTTTGTGGCCACCACTGGCCGCAGTACTCTCTCTTTTTAAAGCACTGTCCAGTGTTCTATAAGACATGTTTTAATGCAAATCCAGGATATGGTTAACCAAATTCTATCATGAACCAGGTATGCATGCTCCTTAATGCTTTTGCAGTTTTCATAAAAGGAGTAGTACCCACAGTCTCTGAGTAGAAATAGTTTTGCCACTACAGGCAGTCCCCGGGTTACGAACGAGATCCATTCGTAAGTCTGTCTTTAAGTCAAACGTGTACGTAAGTCAGAACAGAAGCTGCACAATGTTTTCAAAGTGTCGCAAAGTATAGTGCGGGCATTCATAAGTACGAACCATTGTATTTAACTCAGATTTTTACATATATGGCGGTCCATTCTTAAGTATGAGTTGTCCGTAAGTCAGGACATTTGTAACCCGGGGACTGCCTGTACTCAATATATTACTTTCCTGCTGGCAGTCAACAGTGGAGGTCTAATTTTAAAGAAGCTCCATTAGTTTTGTTGAAGGTATTCTTACCAAAACAGACATGGATTTAAAATTACATTGACAAGAACAAGCATGAGCAAACAAACTGCAGGGAACAGTCTATACCAGGGCTCTCCAACCTTGGGTCCCCAGATGTTGCTGGCCTACAGCTCCCAGCATACCCAGCCAGCATGGCTAATGGCAAGGGATTCTGGGAGCTGTAGTCCAGTAACATCTCGGGACCCGAGGTTGGAGAGCCCTGGTCTATACCAATTGTAGAAGGCAGACAGATGTGTCGGCATAATTATGAGGCACTGCAGGTATTAAGTTCATTTCTAACTTGTTTGGGTAATGGCACAATGAGACATGCTGTAGGTGAACAGACAGGTGGCCTATAAACATATATTAAGGGCTTAACAGTAGATCTCATCAGCCTGTAAGAGATAACTCCAAAATTAGAGAGGGGGAATTTTTGACTGTGTTACCCTGTGGAATGCCTTCCCCTAGAAAGCTCACCTGGCACAATGTTTCAGCACCAGGAAAAACCTGTAGATTGCTGTCCAGTACTAGCAGGTTAGAACCTATGGGTTTAGGGGGCAGGCTAAGCTCACCCATGAAGTGAACAGGAGGCAGCAGGCAAGGACAGTCCATTCAATAAGTAAGAAGATATCCTGTATGAGGCCAGGCTCTGAAGTAGGGTAAGAATCAACAGAGCCAAAGACCTCTGAAGTAGCAAACAATGTGTTCTGATGAGTTCCAGAGCCTGACTGAGCATTTATATCTTGAGACCAACCTTACCATCTGTTTCAGGATCCACGACAGTTTTGAAGAATGGAAACCTCAAAGGCATAGATAGCATCTTGGCCTGGAATCTCCCACCATCATCACTCAATAGTTTCTGGATGGGTTCAAACCCTTGATGCCTTCGGCAAAATGGAGGGGGAGATCGTATTGCTTAAGGCGGATAGTGTTGCAGTTCCTGGGAGATATTTCAGAGTCCCTTCCCCACCAAAGTGTTTCCGACTTGGGCCCCTGCCAGGTCAGGCAACCTGTACATGGAATCCTGGCTATTGGGACCTGATTCAGTATCAGTCAAGGAGTTCTCTTCTGTACTGGGGTCAGTACCCAGTGCCTTTGCATCTGTGGTTGCATAATCACAGAACCCTGCCCTTCCAAATTGTTTGCCTTTCCCTTCTCAAGGTCAATGACCAGATCACTGCTTGAGGCCAAGTTTATGACAGTTGTATTCACTGCCAGAAACTTACAAAGCAAGTACAAAGAAACAATTTTTCATCTAAAAAACTATATGCTTGGCTTTAGCAGTAGACTTTACAGCCCACCTCTTCCAACATGACATGCACGTGAGTGCAAATTCAACCCTCCTCAGAAGCTACTAGATTTGCCTCAGCACCAGCATTGCCCACTGCTGCCTCTACTGATCTCAGTACCCATTGGCTTCCAGAGGCTTGGTTCCATCTGCTAATGCCTTTAAGTACCTGAAACAGCAGTCTAAAGACCGTAATAAACACCAGCGTTCTCTTCATTTGTTTGCTCTTCGGACCTCTTCAGAACTGAAGAAAAAGAAGCATCATACCAAGAGAGTAACTCCCCATAAACTACTTGCTTTGGTATCTGTTCCAGTTTTTTTTTTCTCTTAACAGCGATTCTACTTGCTGTATTTCCATTGATACCTGCTATCCTATATCCTGCTTACCAAATCATGGTCTCCTCTGTAGCTCTATTCCAAGTGTTTCACCATACACCTTTACAGAATCTGAGCCTGCCTTTGATACCCTTCTGTGTTTGCCTTGTACTCTATTCCATGTCTTTAGTTCCAAACCAGATGTACAAATTCTTGGTTCAATGTCAGAGGTAGAGATCAATGAAGTACCAGCTTCTTTGGTAATATTTCCCGCTCAGACTGAGCCTCAAGACACTGTTGTCTCAGTACTGCAAGTCAGTTTCTCCATGTGAACCTCATTTACTCTGACAGAATTATTCATCCCACCTCGTCTGTTACTGGAATCAAGATCATGCTTCAGGATGGAAGTCATCAAACAGATGGGACCCTCTGAGGCCACCACAGTATGAACAGTATCCGAGAAGGCATTCTGTCTCCACTTGCTGGGAAGACTTGCAACTACTGTGTGGGATAATGGGATATACGTATATTCTCAAGCAATATCAGTTCTTCGATTTCCTTACAGATACACTTATAGGCCTGGGGACTACAGAGATAGCTGCTGGGTCTATGCTAGAGCAGGTTTCCTGTCCAAGCCATCTACTTTATACTTGCTCTCACCAACTTCCAGCTTTCATGGTGTCAGCTCCAGTGCTATGTACAGTAGTCTCAGTTATGGTATTGCCACTTCCTATCACCATCTTGGCACCAGTGTTTTCCGCTCAGCAAGAGTGTTCTATTCTAGCTTCTCCCATCATGGCTCTGATTTCTATCTCAGCTTTGCCAGCAGACTCTCATCATTCTGCCTCTGCCAGTACTGACAAAGAACCAGTCTGTAGTGCTTCCTTTGACTCAAGCTACTCCAGTACCTTTAGAATAAACTCCATATACTCAAAATGAGGAACATTCTTCAGCAAATTCAGAAGCCTTGTTGGATGCCTCTTAGGATTGGGATCATGCTTCAGAATCTTCACCAGATCATATCATAAGTGATTTCAAACCAATATATCCTATAGAAGATCTATGACTCTATTCTTAGCAAAATATAGCACATGACTCAGTCTCAAGGTCCCATTGTCAGTGAATGACCCTGTGTTCCAGTTTATTTCTTATACAACAGTATCCCTCTATGTTCCTAGCACTGTTAAAGTTGATAAAGGACAACTTGCTTTCATCTCCTTCAGCATCCCATCCAGTAGAAAACATGTACAAGGTGGAGGAACATGGTTGTCCCTCTCTTTTAACAATCCCTCCCCAAATTTGCTGTTAGTAGAACATGCACTGGGCAAAAAAGAAACAACTTCCTTACAGGCCTGTGGCTTATGCTGGCTCAGCTTGCCTGAGTGTGGAAAGCTAAGCAGGGTCAAGCCTGGTTATTACTTGGATGGGAGACCCCTTCTCTAGTTTCCTGCATTGAGCAGGGGGTTGGACTCGATAGCCTTGTAGGCTCCTTCCAACTCTATGATCTATGAAATCTATAAATCTATGAAACCAGTAAGGAGGAGAGATGTGATGGCTACCCTTCCTCTCCACATTTCTAATTACCAGGCATATATAGCATGGTACTGATACCTTTTGTGGGATAAAGTTTCTTCATTCTTTGATAGCCTCCTTAAAATTCAAAAGGGTTTTGCTAAATAATTCCAGGCAAAAGTGTTCTTGCACAGAAGCCAAACCTCTCTACCTGAGGAGATCTTCGGGACTGCCAGCTCCAATTAAAGCTTTAGAATGAGGGAGGTACTTTGTGTAGGAACAGAACACCAGTTGTAGGACAACATAGGTGACCACTTGAAGAACACCTGTTACAGTTTTTAATAAACTGCTTTTATTTTCAAAAAGAAAACGTTCCTGTTTCTGGACCAGAATTTCTTTCCATTTTTACTAGGAAGCATAATAGTTAAAATAAAATTACTTGCAGTTTACAGAACTATAGTGCAAACAAAGGAGATTATGGGTTGGCTTAGTAATTTCACGAAATCTAGTTTGTATGTCTGCATGGTTCCTTGGAGATCCGAAAGTCAGAGGAAGAAAATGCTGCTTCTCAGTTCCGTAAAATGTCTACTCCATGAAAGCATCATTCACAAGGCATACATATGCTATGCCTTCTGGCTTGGCATTTCACACTAACTCTGTTAGGAAAAGTATAGCATTTTTAGTGGCCCTTGACCACAACTTCAGCTTTTTAGGCCTCCAGAATCCTTGCACTGTCAGCAAAATGAGCAGCCTAAACTGTTAGGATTAAACTAAGCAGATGAATCCAGGACATCCAGAAGGAATCATCTTCAAAAGGGCTTGGCAAGGCTAATCCAGAAACCTCTGTACTCACTTTTTATGTACCTTTTAAATCTCCTGGAGTCGGTATAAATTTTTGCTGCGGTGAAGTAGACTAAGCAGGGTGGGTAAAAGCCCTGAAGATTTGCATTAATCTGAAATTCACAGTATGGCTTTAGTTAACAGATGTTACTTCCTGGAGAAAAAAAATAGAACAAGATTTCAAATGATGTTTCAAGGGAGTGAAGTGAGTTTCAATAGACAAGTATGTCCGCAGACATTGGCATTTGAAAGCACAAACATAAAAAGTCCTGCATTCATATATACACCTATTTGCAGTCACTCCCACATTGCATTTAGTACCATGATATTAAGACATGACTCCCAGCAGTAACTGGAATCCTGAATTTGCTCCCACTAGCCGGTCCATTCTGTTAGTGTAGTTCTGCTCATGGATTCTGGTGCCAGTGGAGGTCAGAGAGGCGATTTTACTGATTCCCTTGTACCCCAGATGGCACCTCCCGAATATCAGGGGGAGGACATTACATAAGGTGGGTGCCACCACAGAGAAGATCCACTTCTGTCACATATCTTAACTTTTGTGTCAGTAAATTGAAATGTAATGTGGGAATCCCTGATTTGTGTAAAATGTTGTTGTAAAAGTTAGTTAGAAGCAGTTAGACATTGTGCCAGTCCTTCTTGATGGCCAATGGTGCCAGTGAGCCATGTTGAAAATATGAAGCTTGTTCTTGGTGGATGAAGTTCCTTCCCTGTCTTTGATAGCAGCTTATTTGTGACTTTGAATGTATCACTGTCTTTCGCCTTGTTTCACTGTCCCCGGTGCATTTTTTTTTAACCTTCCCAGCTGTAAGAATTAGTGTCTTTTTAAAAAGCTGCTTCGTAACTTAAGATCAAACGCTCTATTTAAATGCAAAGTAATAACAGATTTCTAAAGGATTAAACATCAAATGTGAAAAGGCCTTTTCTGTCTCAGGTACATTCAGGCAAACTATACCTGCTGTGCAACTGAATATACCAGGTTCATCATTCTAGAATATGTTTTCTGGGATGATTAAACACCAGAATGTATGGTCCGCTGTATTTAGTTAGTTTTCTTGGACTGGAAACAAAGACAGAGGTATTGAAAAGGAGGTAGTTGAGAACTAGAATTTAGTAGCTTAACCCTTAACCCTTAAGAAGCATATGCAGTGAATTCAAATAAGTTGTCCCTATTTTGCAGAACTTTTTGCCCTCTGCCAAAAGAGGGACCTTGATTTGGTGCTCTTTTAGGCTTTGCATGCCCACTGGTGGTAGGGATGGGCAACCTGCCCGGCACTCGACTTGACTCGCGGCGCACGAGCTCAGCCAAGCCTGAGCGCCAGCTGAGGCACTCGCCAGACTTCTGGGTCCCTGGCTCTATGTTGTTTACATAGAAAACAGCCCAATTTGCAGAAATTACAGCCAAATTTGTGCAAATTAGGCCATAATTTGTGCAAATTTGGCTGTTTTCTACATAAAAACGTAGCGCCGGAACCTGGAAGCCGCTTTCCCCAGCTTGGCTCACGAGAACGTGAGTCAAGCCAGAGAAAAGGTAGGGCGAGAGGCGCTCGGGGGGGTCGAGCCCGGCAAGTTCACCGGGCTGCCACTCCTGCAATCGAGCTCCGCGCACATCCCTACAAGTAGGAGGCAATATATGGCAATTCCTCCCACTTTTAGCAAATGCTTTACCAAAGGAATGAGAGGAATGTAGGTCACACTCCTGCTAAAATGACAGTTGTCACTTTAAAGTGTGGGAGAGGGATCATGCTGTCTATTGTATGGCATGGAAAGTGATTTTTTTTTTTTTGTAGGGGAGGCTTATTTTTGGCAAGAGCTTCCCCACCCCTCCCAGGAACCAGGAACTTTCACACTGAAAATTGAACCAGGCCAAAATTTGGAACAGCATAAGTTAAATTGCTATTTATTTATTTTATATATGTCAATAAAAATGTTAATCAAAACAATTGAACATAATAAAAACAACACCAGAATAAAAGCATGTATAGGGGGCCAGCAATGAAATCTATTAAAAAAAAAACTTGGTGGAATTAAAAAAAAAAAAAGTCTTTAGGGGAACTACTTTAAGGCCACAAGAGAGGGGTCAAGTAGAGTTCTTCAAGTTCTACTATTTAATAAATTACCCCAGTCTTGCAATTCCAATGCATGTGGTGGGGCTCTGCTATTTAAAATACCAGTATTTAGGCCTTTCAAACCCTAAATTGTTTGGATCCAGGTTACTTGAGGAACTGCCTTCACCCATATCAACCTGCCCTTGCTTTGAGAACAGCATCAGAGGCTCTACTTGTGTGCCAGCCTGTAAGAGCAATTACACTGTTGGGCATGAGGGATAGGACCTTATTAGTAGTGGCCCTCACTTGTGAAATTCTGTTCCAATGATGACTGTCTGGTCCCTTCACACTCAGCTGTTTACCTTGGCTTATCGTTGAATTAGGATTCTACTAGTGCCATAGTACTGGCTTGGCTTTAACTGTTAATGTTTATTTTATCATTTTTTGTATTATTCTTAGCCTTGAATTCAATAAAACTTTTATTATTGAACCAGTTGGCTTCAAGTTTTGCTACACACAGGTGTGGGATGTTTCCCCCTAAAAGGCAGTTTGAAAATATTTTAAATAATTAAATGCATGCATGCACAGATGTACAAACAATACATACATGCATAATACTCGACAAGCAGCAGTAGCTCCCCTAGTTCCTTGTTGCTGGAGAGCAACAGCTTCATGAGCACAGTGAAAATGTTTTCATTAATACTGAAGAAAATGAAGCTATTTACAATGGAGCTCCATGTGTGCATAAAAACCTTGGAGAATGTTGGATTGCAACAAATGTTTTGGCTAGTCCAAGTTAAAATCCTGAAGTATTGGAGCAGTCAGAAGAAGTTCATATATGTGTATATTAAGCAGTCAGTGCACTGTACTTTCAGCTCTGCTGACAACGGTGGAATCCTTGATACAAGGAGAGCAGCCATTAATTTGCAAAAGTAGGCGAATAGCATTTTATATGAGTTGGGGACTTTGAGACTAAACAATACAGGTGGCTTTGAAAGATCAGCTTAATTATTAAATTAATTAAGCCCTCTCGTTTTTCCCTTTATGAATTAGACTTTGGGGGAAAGATTTTTCCTGCCATATAATGTCTGTTCAACTCCCAGCCACCTACCACTTCCTGTTTTGAGCAAAGGTATGTCGTTGGACATGGGGTGGGGCAGGTTGTTAGAGAGCACAGGGATGCAGAAATTCTTAGGAAAGTGGACAGACTGGAGACAAACATGGATATAGGAGTATTATGAACATTCAGGCCCTTCTCCCTAAGGCAGCCCTCAAATGAAAAAAAGCAGCTGAAAAGTCTTGCACAAGGCAGGGAAGGAACTGTGAGGCAGTGAATTAATCTATTCCCTATTGTTTTTCTAGCAATCTGAGCTTGCTGCTTTGACATGCAAGGACATACGGTATAATGCTATGTTCAGTTCCCTGCTGAGTTTGCCTTCATTCTTTTACTGGTTTGAAGGTGGACCGCTCATGGACCAGAATCTCCCCCCTCCCTCTTTGTTGATTTACTTCTCTGCTTGCATATCTCTGCTATTTAATCTCTACGCTGAGGCTACCCTGGAAGGTGTATGGTTAAGATCAGTGTCCCGATAAACCCTGAAACATGTTTTTCCCCAATCAAACAAGGACTTTAACTGAGAAGCCTTGTGGATGGGCTTAGGAGGAATCTGGGGAGCGGCACTCTGAGTGGAAAGAGTTCATAATGTTTGCAGCATATGAGATAGAGAAATGGTCTACTGTTTTATCTTTTTACAGGGCTTAGTTCTTAAGTTGTCTCACGCTTATTTAAATAAGAAGTCAGTCACTGACAATGATAAGAAAACCCACCTTCGTTTACTACCGGACATGATTTTTTCTCAGTTAACATAGTTGATTTGTGCATATTTTGTTGATTTTTAAAACAGATTGGCATTCAGCCTAACCTGTTTCAGGGAGGTTTTTTTTTTTTTAAAGCTTTTAGATGAACAGTGTGATTATATCATAAAAGCTGAGCACATAATGATCAAATTCTGTGTCTATCCATCAATTTTATGTGATATGCTGGGAGGATGGAAAGGATGGTTCTTTTGTGTTTTTCAGCCTTGCAGATACGGTTTCATCTTCTGACTGCATGCTTAAAAAGTAGTTCAATATTTATTTATTTTTTATTTATTATATTTATACCCCACCTTTTTTCCTGCAAGAAACCCAAGGCGGCTTACATAATCCTCCTCCTCCTCCTCTCCATTTTATCCTCACAACAGCCCTGTGAGGTAGGTGAGGCTGAGAGTCAGTGACTGGCCCAAAGTCACCCAGTGAGTTTCATGGCCGAGCGGGGACTAGAACCCAGATCTCCCGAGTCCCAGTCCAACACTCTCACCACTACGCCACACTGGTTCTCTAATTAAACAGTAATTAGGTAATTGGCTCTCTAATTAAACAGTAATTAGGTAATTAGTCGTTCAGTCTTTAAAATTGTGTTAGGGTGTAATCCTCTGGAGATGAGCGTCAACCCCCAAACTCGGGAGGCTCACATTCATCCAGTGCAGAGTGGGAGGAACGGTGGAGGTGATCTTTGACTCCCTGCTCCTCCCGCTCTGCATTTTCATTAGACGGCTGTTTTCATTAGACGGCTAAATCTCTGTTGATGTCAATATTGATTTAGGGCTATTTTACACACTCTTTTTTATGTTGGGAGATTGTCAGGTGCAACCAGGACTAGAATCAGGGACGTAGGGTCCTATGCTCTGTGGTCCCTTGTGGCAAGCACACAAAATTGTGAATTGAAGAGTTCTCAGACCTATAATGTCTTCAAGGTCCCAGGGTCACTCTGTCTGCCTGGACAGTAGTTTAGTGGTCTCTCCTGACCCTGGTATAGTATAAAAGCTTCCGGACAAGCTTGGACTATGTCAGTGCAGCAGTCAGTTTAGCCTTGTTTGCCGTTCCTGGCTGTTGTTCCTTGCCTGCTAGATTTCCCTCAGGCCCGTATCCTAGGTATTCCTACTCCCCAGCCTGCTATGTCTTTAGGCTGCCTTGGCAAGTGTGCTCTTTGTGAGTGATGAACATTGAATCTCCAGTAAAATAGATTGATAGTTCCCTCCCCCCCCCACCACTTTTTTTAACCATACATCCAGATTGCAGTTCACCCCATGCAGCCCACAGTTGGCAGGTTTATTGTAGCATGAGTTATGGGCTCGATTCTCATGCATCAACAGCCCAGGGGCTGTTTAAACCCTGGGCTGTCAAGGCTGCACAGCAACAAGCAAGCGTGCTACCTCCTGCATGCTCGACACTTCCACTCTGCATCCGGTTTCTCAGACAACCCAGGAATGCCCTGTTCCTGGGTTGTTCAATGTGACATCCAAACCCAGAACTCTGAGTTGTTGAGGAACAAACAACATAGAGTTTGAACCCATGGTTTATTGTTAGGTTAAACCAGTGCTTCTCAATTATTTTCTGTCATGCCCCCCCTAGGAAGAAGAAAACATTTCGCGCCCCCCGCGCGACTGTAAATAGTATCATTTGTCTATAAAATTGTTATAAGTACACCTCTGCATAACACTGTATCCTTATTAACGTATAAGAGAATAAAAAAAGAAAGAAATGTGGATCAATTTACAACAAAGAATAGCTTTATTAACTGTAGCAGAAAAGATTTAAAGGAGCACAGGATTTAAAGGAACACAATATTAAAAAAAACTTTTATCTGAGGTCAAACGAGCCCCCCTTTATGGAGCCTCGCACCCCCCCTGGGGGGCGCGCCCCACTATTTGAGAAGCACTGGGTTAAACAAATGTATGGGCATTCCTGGGTTGCGTACAGTACAATAGCAGAATCCCTATCCTGTCTAGGATTCCTAACACCAAGTACAGACACACAAACCCAGTCAAGTGCTGGATAGGTTATGTGACCAGGGAGATGATATCCATATAGATTGTGGCCACTCCAGCACCACCCTGCCTCTCAGGCCATTCTTGGTGCTGCACCAAATATCCTGGTGCACATATCTGGGAGAGATTTACACCTTCTCCACTGTCCAATTAGGCCTCTGTTACACAGGTTATGTCAGCACATTCTTCTTGGATCAGCTCAGAGATGGCCTTTCCATTTACTGATCTGGCATTCATCAGCTACACTTCAAAGGGCTACATATATGTTGATGTGTGCCCATCCTTTCATGTACTAAAATATTTTAAACCTTTTTAAAAACAGTTCCAAAAGAATCTGGTCATAGAAAATGTGTTGCTTATCATGGCCACTATCCTGTAGGTGCTCACAATAGTCATATATTGTACACAAATTTACAGCAATAGTGTTGGTCATGCTTTTGACGGCTTATTTCAGCTTTTCCAGGGCAGATATTGAAGTGCTATAAAACCTGCAAAACCAATTTGTTCAAAGATCATGGCTTGACAAAAAAAAAAAAAAAAAATTGTGTACAACTGGCAATGACAGCTCTACAGTACCACCTCCATGTCTTTGAAGAGTTATTTCTGTACACTGCCGTGTACATACAATGCTGAAATTCAGCAGAAAGTACATACCTAAGATGGCAAAATGCTTTGTTTCTTGCTGAGAGGACTCCTACAGGAATGTCTGTTTTTGTACAAAATACATGGTATCTTGCTAGTATCGTCTTCTGGTTCCATTCTTCTAGTGAAATAATGGGTACAGCAGCTACCTCAGAGTGGCAGCTGATGAGAGCATATGGTTTTCCTTTTAATTTGTGAGCAAATTAATTTCACTGTGAAAAATCCCAGATTGATAACACAGTTGCCTGAAGTCTGAAAGCTTAGTGTTTATCCATAGGACAGATAATGAATAGGAACAGTGCAAGCCTCACAAGCTCACACACTAGGGAAGATGTTGATGCAGTTTCTTCTGTTTTCAAGCTAATATGCCCTTAGTCTGTGCAAGCAAAGTGCCGGCTCATACAGATCACACAGTTGGCATCTGCCCACAGAGTTCATGATTGTGAGCTATTGTCTATACAAAGCAGAGGATCTTTTCTGAAAACACAGAAATGAAATGCAAGTAATTACATTACTAAGGCTGCAGTTCTAAGTGCATTTACTAGGGAATAAATCCCATTGGTCATAGTGGGACACTTCAGTAATTTTACATAGGATTGGGCTGCAAATCTGTGAGAAAGAGAAGTCTGCAAGAGGATGTTGTAAATTGGAGCTAACAATTAGTAATCTTTGGGTTGACTTTAAGGTCTTATTGTCAGTGCCATTTTCATACCTCGTCTGTTGTTCAGTGTTAAGAAGGCTCCAGGGACACCCCATTGACCTTAATTTCTTTTGTTTGTTTCTTGAAATACAGAACAGTACTGATTGCCCACAGATTGTGCCTGCCTCCATTGCACCAGTGTCCACAGGGGTTTCCCAGGACATGGCCATCACCTTGAGAAATGCTGCTTTTATCAAGGTAAAGGAATATATAGGTATTGCAGAAAAGCATGAATCAGCTAAGCAGGTAGATTCTACGTTTGCACCAAGAGTCAGAAAATAGAGGCTGTTAATGGAATACCAATTTCAGATCGTGTGAAATGAAGGTTATATATGACTTGTCTTTTCTTCCTGCCATAATGACAGAAATAGCCACCACATTAAAGGACTTTAATAGAAAGCAGTCACATTGGCAAGTGACTGGGTGGGCTTAACTAGAAAGAAGAAAATGTGCCTTGTATGCAGACATTCTCTAGGGATCCGTTACATGTAATTCAAGAACCTTTGTGGTATTTATACAATTGGTGGATTTATAATATTGTAAAACTTTCACTAGAACAGAATGTTTGGGGGGAAATCGACTTCATACATTTGAAGATTTTTTTTTCCATATTCCACTCAGTGAACTTTGCAGGTGTGCAGTTCTCACAAGAGAAAGTACACCAAGCCATTTTCTTTGCAGCACAATGAGCCCCATGCTTGAGAAATTTAAAGTATTGTTCAAAGTATTTTGCTAAAATAGCTTGTTAAAAGTAGCAGCGGCAAAAATACATAGTAGAAAATTGAATCCAGACCGTTAATATTGCCATTGAATCTGCACACTGGGTTGGGGGTATATGTTTTTACATTTAAGAAAATCTGTGATCAGGCAAATCATTTTAGAATCATGGATTCTGAAATGTGTTTGAGATACATTCATGAACCGCTCTCAAGTATTCGTAGACTATAGGAGGCAAGTAATGAATAGCATAGAAGAGTACTTCATTAGTGTCTTATGCTTTTGTGTTCTTCCTCTTAAGCATCTGAAAGCAGCCCATATGAGCCCATAAGAATATCAGAACCCTTGTACTGGGGTAGAATGGGTTAGCCCAGTATCCACTACTCCAGTGACCAGGTCTGTGCACTTTAGGGTGCTTTAGTAGCTCAGGATACTAACCAAGTACTTCATTTTGTGCTCCGTAGGGTGGATATACTGAACATCCTACCTTAAGCTTCTTCACTTCTGCTCATGTTCCTGGGCTAGATGGATGACATTTGGTTAATGTGCTTAATCAGAAAATGCCAAATAAACTAATAAAGAGGAGAAAATATTTTGATAAAAGCCAGCATTTAGAGAGCTTCCATGGGTGTGCTCACACGTCACACCAACGCAACTTGGCAATAAGCTATGGTGGGTTGGTTGTTGGCCAAACAACTCACGGTGTGCCTGACATATGATCAGGCTCACCATGGGTTGTTTCCCCACCACCACCTGATGGGTTGTCGTGTCATGCAAACCCAGTCCATATCTCACATGTTCTTCTTCGTGGTCTCTGTGCTTCACACACATGGGCTCTGCGCCTGCGCAGAGGTCCTCCGGAAAACTTCTATAGCTAAGGCGTTTTGGCGGGAACCCCTCCCCCTACAGTCTACTGGGCATGCCTAGAGGGGTTCCCGCCTATTCCCTCAGTTCCTTTTCGACCGCCATTGTGGCAAGTCTCTTCGGAACTTCTCTTCGTTAGAAGACTACTCTTAAAGGCGTTTTCTCTAAAAATCCTTTATCTGATCTTTCTAAATTCGTTTTATTTGTTTCACTTTTTTAGTTTAGCGAGAATGTCTCTTAAATGTGTCCGTTGCGGGTCTAAACTCCCCTCAACAGACGGACACTCACTTTGTGTTTTCTGCTTGGGTGAGGGACACATAGTGGAAACGTGTCCTCACTGCCAAGCGTTTACGAGACAGACACGCCGACAAAGAGCAGACCGTCTCAAAGCTGAAATGTGGACCAGGGCTCTCCGGGCGGACGCCCCAAGCCCCACGGCGGCTGCTGCCCAAGTACAATCGGTCAAATAATCCCACCAAACCGTTTAGGTGCGGTGGAGGAAACCCCCGTCATGGGGCGCAGCTTAGCTATTGCTAAAGCCAAAAAACTGGCAAAGAAGGCGAAGACCAGTTTGGCTAAAGGGAAGGAAAGGAAAAAGAAACACCATTCAAAGTCGCGGGCCACACCCACTTTAACTTCGCCACCATCAAAGTCGGCTGACTCGATGGTACGGCCTCCGCCTTCCCCACCGAAACTGTCCACATCTATCCCCTCGATACCGGCGGCTGCCTCCACATCGATCTCGGAAGGTGAGATCAGGGAGGGATCTCCGCCTGCTGCTGCAACAGAGGATCAGCCTATATTACTGGCTCCGGGACGGAGTTCTCCCCCTGTCTCCAGCCCGCGACATCGCGAGAGGTCTCTATCGACCCACCGCTCGTCTCACCGGTATTGATCACGATCCCCACTCTCTGAATGGGACCGTGAATCGAGCTGGGCTAGAAGATCTGACCGAGCCTACTGGGAGGAGTATGCGTACTCTTACCGTGATCGGTATGGAGACAGGCTCCGACATCGCTCCCCGCCTCGACGGCCACCGTCAACATGGTCACAGGGAGATACCCGCTACTACCACGAACGTACAAGCCGCACGCCATCAGCCTCATTGGGTAGGCCGCCGTCACCAACACTTTCGGATCGCCCTCCCTTACCTACCCAGCAGGCACCAGCGCAACCTCCACCGCTTCCACCGCGTTCGTCACCGAGGCATCGCTCCCCACCCAGAGCGGTGAGCACCTTCCCCAATGATTACGAATCGGACTCAGAGTCATCGGTATCGAGAATCCTCTCTGAGCCGTCACCAGATCAATTGGTCTCTTCCCGTGATGCCCCTTCTCCGTCAGAAGGAATGGGTCACTTCGCCGACAGGGTGCACCGCATGGCGCAAGCCCTATGTCTCCCAACTCAATGCGAAGAGGAACGGGTCCAAGACTCAGTCTTCGATGCTGTCCTCACTGAAGACTCACTACCAACGGCAATTCCATTCTTACCGACCCTGTTACAAACAGCTCGTCAAACATGGAGAACCCCGGCAACGCTTCCTCCAACAGCAAAGCGCCTTGACAGTATGTACAGAGTCACGGAGGACGATGTAAAATTTCTTTTCATGCATCCTCCACCAAATTCCATCGTAGTGGAGGCTGCGCAAGGAAAATCAGCGAGACAGCACAGCGCGCCAATTGATAAAGAAGGGCGCCGTCTGGACATTTTAGGCCGGAAGATCTATTCCACATCTTCCCTGGCCCTTCGAGTGGCTAATTATCAGGCCACCATGGGGAGATACCAGCTATTCCTGTGGGAAAAGATGGGATCTCACATTGACTATCTCCCGGAAGAGCGCAAGAACTTGCTAGAGTCTTCCAGGACGAAGCAGTTCGACTCTCACGCCAACAAATCAATACAGCCAGACATCAGGCCGACTGTGACGCAAGGGCCATAGTTGAAGCGGTCGTATTAAGAAGGCATGCCTGGCTCAGATCCTCTAATCTGACTCCAGAAGCCAGGTCCAGAATTGAGGACTTACCTTTTGATGGGGTGGGTCTTTTCAACTCCACCACCAACGACGCCATGGACACCATCTATAAAGCAAAAACAACTGCAAAAAAGATGGGGTTCATCGCTCCAACAACGACTCGCCCTTTTCGTCAAAACAGGTGGCAATGCTCTCGGCCGACATTTGCTCCTCCTCAGCAACAGCAGCAACGTCAAGCACGTCTGCAGCAGCCCTCGGTACCGAGACGCTCATATCAACAACCCCAGTACCAGGGCTACCGCAAAGGTGGAGACCAAGGCAGGCGGCGGGTTTGACTCGACGTGGAGCGCGACCAACCCCGTTCTCTCCTTCGACGCCTGTTTGTCATCCTTCCTACCATCGTGGAAGAACATAACGACCGACCGCTGGGTCCTAGCAATCATCGAAAATGGCTACAAGATCGCCTTCGATACCCTACCACCCTTTCTCGGAATAAAGATAACACCTCCTTCTCAACATCTACTCCTCGAGGTCGTAACCCTGCTTCAAAAGAACGCAATCGAAAGGGTTCGACCGACACTGAGTCGGGAAGGATTATACTCCCGATATTTCACCGTTTCGAAAAAGGGCGGAGGGCTTCGCCCGCTATTAGACCTTCGGGGAGTGAACTGGTTCATTTTCCCCCAGAAGTTCAGGATGACGACGCTGCAGTCAATTCTTCCTCTTCTACATCACGGGGACTGGTTCGCCTGCATCGACCTACGCGATGCCTATTTTCATGTCGCAATCCATCCGGACAGCCGGCGCTTCCTCCGATTCTGCATAGGACAAGACGCCTTCCAATTCACGGTGCTCCCATTTGGCCTGTCGACGGCTCCGAGGGTGTTTACCAAGTGTGCAGCAGTTATCTGTGCTCATCTTCGCTCCCACGGGATTCAAATTTACCCATACTTGGACAACTGGCTATTGGTAGATTCGACACAGCAGTCCCTATCTCGAGCCATCGACCTCGAGCTCTATCTCGAGCTCTATCTCCTTTGAAGCTTGGGTTTTTACGTGAATTGGGAGAAGTCAGTCCTATGCCCATCGACATTGATTCATTACATCGGAGCGTTCCTAGACTCTATCCAAGCCAGGGCATTTCTCCCACGGGACCGTGTCGAGAAAATACCCAGATTGGCAACAAAGCTGTTCGAAGCCCACCGAGTAACTGCCTTTGCCGTTCAGCGTCTCCTGGGTTTTATGGCATCGACAGTCTCAGTACTCCGAATGCGTACTCTGCAGACATGGTTCTTGCGTGCCTTCGACCTAACCTTAGACGCGCATCACACTTACCTGGTTCTGCCACACCATGTCCGTTCCTCCCTTCAATGGTGGATGGATGCTACTCACCTGTCTCACGGATTGCCCTTCCAAAAACCTTGTCCAACCAGGACCTTAACAACCGACGCCTCCCTTCTGGGTTGGGGAGCCCATTCAGGGAGTCAGATGGTTCAGGGTCGTTGGTCCGGTCACGAGCTCAACAGACACATCAATTATCTAGAGGTGCTAGCAGTGTGGAAAGCCCTTCAGGCTCTAGTAATAGACCTTGCGGGTCACCACATACAAGTCGTAACAGACAATACAACGGCAGTAGCATACATCAACAAACAGGGAGGCACGAGGTCCTCCCGTCTGAATTCACTCACCCAACGTATTTACAACTGGGCGATCCCAAAACGAATTACCCTAACGGCGATACACATCGCGGGGAAAGACAATCTCCTGGCCGACGCACTCAGCAGATTAACTCAAACATCCCACGAGTGGCAATTGAATCGGTCGGTACAAGCCTCCATCTTCCAAGCATGGGGGACACCAATAGTAGATGCCTTCGCGACGTCGACAAACACAGCTTGCAAAATTTATTGCAGCAGAGTGGGAGCGGAATCAACATCGATAGGAGATGCCTTCCTCATCCGGTGGTCCAGGCTCCTATTTTACCTATTTCCACCCATTCCACTCATGACCAGGGTCATAGCGAAGCTACACCAGGATTGAACAGACTGCATCCTGATAGCTCCAAGGTGGCCGAGGCAACCATGGTTCTCCAGCCTCCTTCGCCTCAGCGCAGGTCTCCATGTCAAGCTACCATGTTACCCGAATCTATTCAGCCTCGATGCGGGTCGTATACTCCACCCAGACCTGAAATCTCTCCACCTCACGGCGTGGAGAATACAACCTCGACATGGACTGACTTACCACCAGATGTAACAGCCATATTAGTAGCGGCGAGGAGGCCATCGACACGTCTCTCTTATGAGAATAAGTGGGCGGCTTTCTCCGCTTTCTCCAAGGCTCTCGATCTCAACCCGGTTAACTGCCCCATATTGACTATCCTGAAATTCCTACATTCACTTTCACAGAAGGGCCTCAAACTTTCTTCTGTGAAAGTATATCTCGCAGCGATCTCAGCTTATCACCCTCCAATCGAGGGACGGACTGTCTTCTCCCACCCACTGGTTCGACAGTTTCTCAAAGGACTGCATAATCTCTTTCCACCAAACAGGACTCTGCTTCCATCGTAGAGCCTGTCTGTAGTCTTATCGGCACTTACTGCACCTCCATTTGAACCGCTTGCTACAGTCGATACTCGCCTACTTACATGGAAGGTCGCATTTCTCGTTGCTATCACGTCAGCATGTCGTTCTGGAGAACTGTGTGCACTCCGCATTGATGCACCCTACTTAACCTTTCACATGGACAAAGTAGTTCTTTACCCTGATATTTCATTTCTCCCAAAAGTGATCTCTGACTTTCATGTCTCTCAACCGATCTCTCTCCCGGCTTTCTTTCCATCTCCGTCGACACCGATAGAATGCTCTCTATATAGACCAGAAAAACCGAGCATGGCGGCCGTTGCTGCGGCACCAATCCAGAAAGAATGGATCCCGAAACTTAAATATGCCATGCCTAAGGTTGCCAAAGCGGACTTAGTCACTGACCACAACTGGAATCTGGTCCATGGTGACCCATCCTGATGACAAAACAAACTGCCCATTGAAGGTCCACGGTCCGCCACAAAGGTGTGGAGAGCCCGGGCAGGACACAGCTCTACTACTGACCCCGCATGTAGCGTATTGGTCATCCCTCTGCCCGACTGGTCCGTCTTAGACCTTCGCACTCGGAACTTCGCCCACGTGGCATGCAAGGACAGGTCAGAAAATTGAAGGGCTCGTGCTGATACCTCAAAACGGGAGCGTGCCACTAACTCCAATGTGGAGAGCGCCGAAAAAGGTAGTCAATGGCGCTGCATGAAATAAAGCCGTCTCATAAAGAGAATGGCACACTGTAGGCCAAAGCCTATGACGCTTCAGCAAAACCTCGAGAGACACAGGGACCCTCAAGTCCATTGGTCAGGGACACTCCCTGGACCACCCTGCCAGCATACGCCTGACCCAGAAATCATTCGTGTAGTCAGGAACACCATGCGCCCTGGCCAGCAAAGATAGTGCAGCAATCTTACCCTTAACCGTTCTAACAGAGGACCCCCGTTGCAGTGCAGAAATACAGTCATGCCTTGGATTGAGAGCATAATTCGTTCCGGAAACGTGCTTGTAATCCAAAACACTCTTATATCAAAACAAAATCCCCCCCCCAAAATAATTTGTACAGAGATTTTTAATTTAAGCCGTACTACAGTACTTGTATTGCAAGATGTTGCTTGTATATCAAGCAAAAAAAAATTAAATAAATATTTAAAAATTTGCTTGTCTTGCAAAACGCTCTCAAACCAAGTTACTTGCAATCCAAGGTATTACTTTACTAAACTGCATGAGGTGTTCAATGGGCACCAGCCATAACATAGGAAAGGTGGGCGGCTAGTCTGAAACAGCCAAATCCCTATCTGCACACGCATAAGCAACCCGTGTGCTAGGCACTAGTGAACACCAGATGGCCCGAGCAGCAGTCGCTCGCCAATCTGCGAAAGATAATCTGGTATCAGCACAGGGGACTGGCGAGCCCACGGAGCTGGGGCCCATAATCTCTGCATCTGGTTCCTGGACAATGCATCTGCAATACCATTGTCCAAGCCAGGCACATGCTGCACCCTGAGCAAGATTCTGAATTTTAAAGCGTGTAAGGTGAGGGGCGGAACTAAACCCATAACCCTGGGTTCTTTGAAGACAAAGTGTTCAGTACCTGCACTGTTGCCTGATTATCACACCAAAAATTGACAACGGAATTGGACAATTGGTCTGTCCATAAGTGAGCAGCCACGTAAATCTGGAAGAATTCAAGAAAACTGAGGTCCCGGCAGATCCCGGAACGCAACCATACGCCTGGCCATACGCCTGCTGCACACCACTGATCTTGAAAACCCAGGGAACCCGAAGCATCGGACTGAAAATCAGCATGCAACAGTAGTTCCCGCCTCCAAAATGAAACACAATTGAATTTCTCTAAAATTGTAGCCAAACATGGAGATCTGTGCGCATAGATGTGGAAATACGCACTCTATGATAGGGGTGCTTGGACCCGGCAAGAGAAATTGAGATGACCAACAAGGGCCTGCAAGTCAGCTAAAGTAATTTTAGGTGTTGCAAAACCACAGAAATGCACTCTAGGAGAGCTGCTAGCTTTTCTTTCGGGAGGCGGAAATGCTGCTGCACTGAATCTAACTCTATTCCCATAAAGCTGAGTATGGAAACAGGGCCCTCAGCTTTCTCGACTGCCAACGGAACCCCCAACTCAGATGCCAATTTGTGAAACTGGTCGATAAGAAATGCACAGTGCTCTGAACCGGCCTGGCCTGCAAACAAGAAGTCATCTAAATAATGGAGGACCTGAGCTAGGCCAGTCCGCTTCTGCAAGGCCCAGTTGAGAAAAGAGGTGAAGTGCTCAAAAGCCAAGCACGAAATAGAGCAGCCCATTGGCATTGCTCTGTCAAAATAAAAACAACCCTGGAAGGAAAACCCAAGGAGGTCAAAATCGGCAGGGTGTACAGGCAACAGCCAAAAAGGTCATTTGATATCACATTTTCCCGTCAGGGCTCCAGGACCACAGGGGAGAACCATAGCCACTGCGGAATCAAAAGAGGCATACCGGATAGAACAAAGGTGCTCCGGTATGGCATCATTGACTGAAGCCCCCAGGGGAAAGGACAAGTTGTGAATGAGGCGAAACTCACCCGGGGCTTTCTTTGGAACTATGCCCAGCAGCGATATTCGCAAGGAGGGCATGGGCAAAGAAACAAAGGGGCCAGACACCCTGCCCGCCGCTACTTCTTTATCAATTTTGGACTGAACCAAATACTCGGCCTCTACCACGGATTTTTGAATACGGGACATCCTGTGAACCAGAGGTCCCTGAAATGGAATCCTGAATCCATCACGGAAACCCTCGGAGCGATGCCCCCCCCCCACGTGGAGCCGGCCCAGGAGCTGGCAAAAACAGGGGCGAGGCAAGCCCCGGAGCACCGATAGAAGAGGCAGCCGCGGTGCCCGAGCCGCAGCGCCTCGGGGCGATGCCTCCCCACGTGGAGCTGGCTTGGGAGCCGGCCAAAGCAGAAGCTGTCAGAAGCAGGGGCGAGGTGAGCTCCTCAACGCCGAAGCGTGCAGCCAGCCTGGGAGCCGGCAACAGCAGGGGCGAGGCCATGGTGGAACCCCCTCCCCAATCTGGGAAAGCTCAGTGGCCCGGGAGCCGGCAACAGCAGGGGCGAGGCCGTGGGGGAAACCCCTCCCCAATCTGGGAAAGCTCAGCGCCGCCCCCCGCCCCCCCAACACAGTAGGCACACACACACATGCACTTTACCCGCTCGGAAAGGACTCACTCACATACAGCAGCTAGTGAAATCAAGCATGCACACAAACATACACGCGCACACCCAAATTACAATACCACGAGGAGGATGAGGTAGTCAGGCTTTTGTGGAGTCCAGCCAAAGCCAAAACATGAAAGAGGCAGAGGGCAGGGAGACAGGGTCTTAAGTGAGGGTCCCAGCTCTCCGCCCCGCTTAAGCCCATTGACTTAGTCGATGTGGCTTGTCTGTATTCTGACTCCTCATCCCTCCCCCACGCGCAAACTTCTCCCCAACCCCAGAAGGTGGTGCCGGAGGAAGTCCATTCTCTGATTAATGATGTGAGTTTGGCCATCTCTGCCAGCTCCAGCATCTTCTTGACCAACCATTCTTCTGTTGTAGGCACTGCTGGACCTTTCCATTTCTGTGCATATAGTAATCTCGCTGCCATTGTCATGTATAAAAATAAAGTTCCATACCTTCCTTCTAGCTGACTGTCCATTGTTCCCAATAGAAAAGCCTCTGGTTTCAATTGAAAAGTAATCTTTAAAATCTTTTGCATTAATAAATGAATTTCTACCCAAATTTTTTTAGCTTTCTTACATGTCTGCCACATATGATAAAAGGTTCCTTCCTGTTGTTCACATTTCCAACATATATCTGATGCACCGTTATACATTCTAGCCAATTTCTCTGGAGACAAATACCAACGATACATCATCTTATAAAAATTATCTTTAATTATCTTATGTATAAAATTATTTATACATTAATTTATAATGTAAATTTCAAACCTTTTAACCACATATTTTCCCATTGTGTCATTAATATATTATAGCCAAAATTTTGAGCCCATTTTATCATGCATTCCTTCACTTGCTCTTCCTCAAGTTTCAAATTTCAACAAAAGCTTATACATACTTGAAATAAGGTGTTCATCATTTAGACATAATTCCCTTTCAAAGTCAGATACACTTTGTTCAAAATCATACAACCTTTTATCAAATTTAAACCTTTCTACAATCTGTAAATAGGAAAACCATTGACATGTATGACCTTCTTTTATCAGTTCTTCTCTTGATTTTATTTTACATTCATCTTGGGAGAATTCCAACAAATCACATTATGTCAGAAATCACACATATATTTTTGAGCTCTTCAGGATCACTTATGAATTTTCCCTCATGCAGTAGATGTTCAGTAGTACCACTTACAAGTTATATCCTTCCCACTTTAAATGTTACCATGCTTCTTCCAGTTAATGTGAGAGAAAACAGCCTTTTGCCAACCCTGGATACTGGTCCATGCTGCCTTGTGCCTAGATTTTGGATGCAATCCCAACCATGATGTGGTTGCTGACAGTCTAATCATATGTAACTGTGTCCCTTTCCGCATTATCCGTTCACACGCCCCACATAGTCATCTCTTTAGAATGATTCCAGCAGCATCCTAGGACTGTAAAAACACACGGTGGAAGGTAGAACTCTTGCTTTAGCTTCAGAAGGGGGCAGGGGGAGAAAGCCTGCTCCCACCAGCCTCACAGGTGGCAGCTTTTTAAAGGGATGTGTGTCTTTTTAAAGGGAAGCTGCTGCTGCTATAATAAACATAACACACACACCACCTAACCTGATTAATTGGTTTAGGCCTCCACTCCCCAAAATTGTGCTGTAGCTTCAGGAGTGCAAAATCTCCCTTGATATTAGGGTTAACCCTGAAACTAGGAAAACCTGGCCCAGCCATAGTTTCTGATGGAAATTGTAACATTGCCTGCTTAAATCAACAAGGTAATATAACCACTAGTTACAGTGGGAGGAAAGGGTTAATTGAACAATTCCCCAGGATGCATGTTTTTGTAACCCCTCCTCCCTACTTATTGCCTCTCTGTGGCCAGCTCTCTCTCTCTCTGTTCCTCTCCAACATGATGGACACATGCATATGAATAAACGGACTGTAAGTAAAACTAATAAATGTCTTGTCTTCTATAAAATTTAAATTATAGTAATTACTTCTAATTATGCACATATATTTGCATATGTAAATCAGCATATGCAGATTTGTGCAGCTTTTTGTCCTAGGTGCCTGAGCCCCAGACCTTTTCAGTACCTAGCACTGACCTTGCCTAAATCCATTTTTTAAAAACATCTTTCATTATCAAAGTACATTGGTCATAATTAATTTTATTGATAGTAGTACTGCAATAAATAGAAAACAGAATCTGTCTCATTGGGTTATCAGAGTATAGGAAAATAACACAAGGCTCATTGTTGTTTCTACTGAAGGAAAACATAAAAGGATATTGCTATGCAAATTTTCCTGTTTTCTCATTGTCTAGGAGATGCCTTTGGAATGTCACTTTGAAACTGATAGGATATTTGAGGCCCAATGGATAAATGCATCTGCTGTTCAATGTAGCAACGTGCTGGTGAGTTTGTTTTAGTGGGTATTTTTCATCTCGTATATACTCTCCTTTGTATATATTAGTGACAGACTTACAGGCCATGTGCATGCGGTTTTATCCAGTTAGATTGTCCGTCTCAAACTTTATTAAGGATCTAGTTCTGCAAGTTCCAGTGTTATCATGAGTACATTAAATTCCAAGGCTTCTTATACTCTTTCTGACATGAACATAGGGTAATGATGGGTCATTTGTTCAATGGGGAACTCCTGCTGAAAAGTGATTGCAAGGGCCAATTGCTATCATAGCTTTAAGCTTTTCTGTTGAGAGCTAGAAACATTTTTTAAAAATAAAGCTGGTCTTGCTTCCCTGGTTTCCTCACAGAGCCTGGGAAACACAATCCCCATTGTGAATTTTGCATCCACAGTGGATTGGTTCTCTGTTGCTGAGACTTGATTAACAAAGACAGAGCAGTACCTTTTGTTTGTACCATCCTCTGGGTTTCTCCTGCTGAAAATCTGAATCTCATATTCCAACGAGCATCTTGTTGTAATATAGAAATGTTTTTATGATGACAGCTATAAAAATGAATGTGTATTCTGCCACTATAGTTTGGTGTTTCAGTAAATGAGATAATTTCCTTCACTTTCTTCCCATAGCTTCACACTTCAGACAAAAGACACCTATTTCCAGTAAACCTTCAGCTGAAGGAAAAACCTGGTAGATTTATTGACAGTCCACAGATTATGACAGGTTTGCTTTAAACATATTTTTTACCTTTTTCTCAATTCAAAGAGACGTATTCATGGAGCATAGGTCTATAAATGGCTATTATCCATAATACATATATGGAACATTCATATTCAGAACCACTACATCTCTGATCAGAAGATTCTGAAGACAATCAACAAGGATAGCTATCTACAACATGCCACTGCTTAATACAGAATATTGGAGTAGATGGACCTTTGCTTTGATTCAGAATTCTCATTATATTAAGGCTCTAGTTTGGCTGAAACCAAATTATTAGTCCAGTTCTCACTTCTTCCACCACCACCACCACCCCCCATTTGATTATTGCTTTCTGTACGATTTAGTTTTGTTCTACCAGCATGTAATGGAAATATTTCCTGATTCTACATGCTGTTGATTAATGGGATGTTTTAGGGTCAAAAGGCACAAAATTGAGTAGACAAGGTAATTCTTTCACACTCTAATGAGAAGGTACCAAGACAGTGAAACAAGGACATGCAGAAATAAGGGAACCGAAAAGATTCCCACTTGAGGGAAAGATGGTGGGAATGCATCATGTCGAACATTGTAACCGTCATTGTTTGTCATTGAAAACTGACATTTTTGCTAACTGGATGGAGTCAGCTATGCGGAGTTGCCTCTAATGTGGATATCTAGAATTAGAAAAATGTAGCACAAATTGACAAAGGGATTTTTTTTTTAAAGTACTAAATTATGTTGCAATGGAAATGAGTGCCCAGAACTTCTAGGAAATCTTTAGGACCACAGCCAAAATGCTTTCAGTTTGTTGCATGTCCAAACTCCTCTGTTGCTCTGTTGGATTTTAAATATTAAATTACCCAAGAGGAGGGCACCTGCACACACAAAGTTAAGCAAAATCATGTTTTCTTCCATCTTAGGATATGTTATCTTCTTCTTTTTTTTCAGTGGAGATTTATAATTGTGCAACTGGAAGTGCTGACTGCTCTCAGTGTCTTGGGAGAGAAGATCTGGGTCATCAGTGTACTTGGAGCGAGAGTAGTTCTAGTTGCAGACTAAACACTGAGTTCCTCCAGATGCCAGGCATGTGCCCTGCTCCTGAGATTAGGAAGGTAAGACTTGACACAATACAAAAAGGGGCACTCTGCTTAGCATCGTTCTGCCACAGAAAACTTAAGGACCTGTAAGGTTTGAAAGTAAAGAAATGGTAACACAGAGGCCATATCTGGGCAAAATTGAGAAATTTGTTGTCCTTAATAGATGGTGAGACAGGAACCTGCATTCTGGTCTTTACAGCAGTTACATTTGGGCTAGCTTTATATGATAGAATCAAGTATTGATAATGCAAGTGGGGAAAACTATGGAATTCCTTGGCAAAGAATGAAAATCTTACACACAAACGACAAATACAATATCTCCTGAAACTTGAGATTTACAAAGGTGATACAAACATTTTCATGACATTAATGAAATTTTGGTTGCATTAAAGTTGGCAGGAATTTTGTGGTTGGCTTAAATGGAGCCTGCATTTCATTCCTTCTATTTTAAAGAAGAACCCAGTTTATTAAATGTATATGTCTACATATGAGCTTGCACCTTCCAAGCATTGGGGTTAATCCAACTAAATGTTAAGCACTTCTAAGTCTCATTTCAGTGGAAGAATTAAGACTGGAATTATAAACAAAGAACCAGCCAGGAGGCTCTAATACTATTATAGAATATTAAAAAATTATTTAAAAATGCCTAAAGACCACTTCACATAAAACAAAACAAATAGCTGACATGTAAATATCTTTCGCATAGGAAATTGTGTGTACACTCCTGCATATGGACACATACGATGAATGTCTATATCATCATGTGTGCCAGCAGTTGGGCTTCCCAACACATGCAGCTGTAGCAAAATAGATCTGCATGCTCTATTTTCAGGCAGAAATCACAGTTTCCTTCACAGAAGAGATAGCCATATAGGAAATGAATTTTGTGTGAAGCAGCCCTAAAAATCAACAATGTGGCTGACCTAGAGAAAATAGCTAATGAAGCTGAGGATAGATAGATTCCTAATCCACACATAATCCAGTAGCTATTTTATTAATATCTGTAGTCTGTTCCAGTTTCTCAGGCCTGACAGTGGAGAGGAAATGCTAAAGAGTCTGTCTCAGCTCCACTAGAAAACTTATCCTCCTGCTCTCTGCCAAAAACAGCTCGTGAAAACAAACCACAAGAATTAAGGTTACAGTATGTCATGAGATTGGGATTCTGTTTCCTTTGCAGATACTGTACATTCAATCCAAATCCTCCATTTCAAAAAAACAAACAAGCTTTTCTTTAGTGTCTACAGAGTTGTCTTGGGGAGGAGGAGGACAATAGTAACTTTACTGGAATGGCGCACTGAGCTTAGTAAGGGGACATTATCAGCCCTAAGCAGCTTGGCGGAAGAAGGAGCCTCCACTCTTGACCTTCTGCCCCTTGGCTTACATCATGTTATATTGGCAACAGCTACAGTGAATGGCAAGCTACAACCTCTCGAACTACTCTGAGGAAGGAAGGCTGCTGTTCCTGTACAGCTTTCACTGGCTTTAATTTTTTCAGTAGGTTTGTTACAATTTAAAGGCTCCTTTCTAAATCTAGGGCTTTAAGCTAGACCAGATGTCCAATGAAATCAAAGTGGCTTTGTGGCTGACAGCAGAACAAACGGTGACAAATGAAATCTCTCCTGAATATGCCGTAAAATGCCATTGCAACCTCTAGCCATAACATTAAAAAGAAAAAAAAACACCTGTAGTCCCATTGCAGCAAGACTTCGATATCAATGTTTAAATGAAAAACCTCAGACTAATAATTAGACAGTCTTCTCTCCTAGTCAGTGCTGGGCTAGCATATAAAAAGGTAAGGAACAAATAATTCACTTACCATGACTTATCATTTGTATTATTCATCACAGTGATATTTAAGGAGCCCAGGTCATGGTTAAGAATTGTACAAACAAATGTGGTTGTTTCCAACACAAAGAATTTGAAGTACAAATGCATTTTTTCCATTTTCCACTAGTCTAGTCTTGTTATCCTAAACTGTGGTGCAAAGTTTTAAGTACTGATGGTTCTATTTTCAGTGATGTATGAAATTGTGTCTACATGGGACGAAAGGCAACATAGAATTAAAAACTATTATGAGTCACAAAACTGAAACAGAATATGTTTCTTAAGCATATGGCTAGTTGGCTGGACTCAAAGACATTTTTTCTTCTGTAGAAGAAGAGGGAGCATAAAATTCATGCTCATAGTAATTAAAATGAATGTGTTTTTCCCATGTCTTTGTTTTCACCCACCCTCATCAAGTTATCTTTGAACTTGCAGATTGAGCCCCTGAATGGACCCCTGGAAGGAGGAACTCTGGTCACAATACGAGGAAAAAATCTGGGCCGTAGATTCAGTGATGTCATTAATGCTGTCAAGATAGGGAATGTGAAATGTTCACCGCTCCAGAACAGATATATAGTCTCTGAGGAGTGAGTAACTCAAGCTGAATGATTTAAAAGCAAGCGAAAGGGAAGGGGTTCTGATCATTTATTTTCCTCTTTTCTGATGATTGATTTTTTCCAGTGGTCTTTCTTCAGAAATCAGGAATTTGATTGCTTGGTATCAGTGTATGAATGTTTGCATAAATGTGCATAAATGTGCAAATAGAGAATAAGACATTCAGTTATCCACTAGCCTCCTACTTGTTAATAGTATCTGCTCCTGTTTGCTTTCTGACCCAGTGAACCAAACTGACTCTGAGCTCATTTCCTAAAAGGGCAGATTTTTTCCATGATATGTATTGAAACTCATTCACTTTTTTCCTCCCATGAGGAATTTACTCCACAGCAATAGATAATATAGCCACAACGTGAGCTTGGACCATTCACATACTAGAATTCTGAGCTTGTTTTGTGGATTGTATCATTTGCAGAGTGTTTCTGTCCAAGTATAACTGGAAAATAACCTTAGGTCCTGTCTAGTTTTGTTTTTAAAAAATCACAGATACATCCCCGGGGGGAAACTTACCATGAGATAAATTCTTCTTTTGAATGAGCACTGAAATGACAGCACTAACTGGCCTCCTAGTTAGTTGTATGTACCAAGGAACTGATCTCCAAAAAATTTCAAGCTCCCTCCTACAGATGCTCTCAGCAGCTTAGGGTGACAAGTGTAATCAAAACTTGCACAGCTGCTACCCATGCTGTAGCTGTTTGGAAAGAGTAACTTCTTCAATGCTGTCAAATCTTTCACTAGATTCTCACATACTTTTTGTAAAAGTTGTCTTTGTTATCATTGCTAGACATGCTTCAGAGAACAGCTGAGGTGATTGCAGCTTACTTTGGAATGAAATCATCCACAAAAGCTTAGGAGAAATTCACAAGATAATTTCTTATGGAAATGGTACTAGCAGGCCACAAGAATTAAGGTTACAGTCGCCATGATCAGTAGATCAAGCAGTCTGGAATGACTGTGCCTTAAAACATGCATGTTGATACAAATAATATAGCAATATCTAATTCTAGAAGAAATGGAGATTATCCATGATAAACATAGCAGTTATTAAGATGTTTTCTTTTCTAGCTGAGAAAAAAGAAAAATATGTTGGCAACCCATTTTTTTAAAGATATCTCTGCACCAGTTATTTTTTCATGTGATTGTATGTCTGAACATACTGTGAATAGCTGGTATAGTGCACTTTTTATTCCCATTTTTGCCCCGGTTAATCTCCCAAAGAGGGGTTATTTCCAAGCTTGCACAATGGTGGCTGCTTCATTATCCTACAGAAATGTCTCCTGCCCCTGTTTTATATGCACCCTATATGCTAAAGCACAGAATTATCTATGTATGAATTCTGAGCAATGTTGTTGTTTACGAATGAAATTATCCAAAGAGCAGCTTGTAGTCCCAAGAGGAAAATGCTTATCTGGACAAGAAATGTACAAACAGCGGCACTGGAACAAGGAACAAATCAAAATGCTAAGGATTAATTAAAGTACTATAAAGGTTGCTGTTGCAGACATACTTTATACATCTCAGATCAAGTTCCAGGCACAGGCTGGTCACTAGCTTAAATCACAGGATGATGTAGTAATAGTAAAACATCTATTTATACAGGTTCCCTTTTTTGTTTCTGAGAAATCTATACATTTCCTTATAATCAAGAGAATGAAATATTATTACAAGATTTTAATGAGTCTTTTTAGGTCATATGAATTATATAGTCATTTGATCACAATAAGTTGGTTACAAATCAAAACAGAAAGAGTCAGGCGGACATCCTCCGTGATTTGGGGGAAGTGGGTACCCCCAAGTTCTGAACTCCCCCTTGTCTTATATAGATTGGTGCAGTGCTTTCAGGCCCAGTCCATCATGCATGGGGAAGGGTTAGTGAAGAACTTTTCCAGGATAAACTTTGTACTCCTCCTTATAGAGGTTTACCTCATACCATGCATTTGTTGTGAATCCCCCCTCATGTGAACATTCGGATGTTGAAGTGACATCTATGTAAGTATGATGAGTCATGATGGGACAGTATCGATGAGTCATTAACTCCATGCAGTCGAAGAGAGCACTTCCTTTGATCATACAGTGTTTTGACATACCTGTTTTTTTGAAGGAGAGGGAGGATTTCCATCCCAAGTACCCAAAATGCTCTGTCTTTAATACAAGGTGGTGGGGAGACCAAAAGGAGCCCCCCTCCTTTGTCCAGGATGGCAAAATAATCATAATCAAGGGTGCCTTTTGTCAGAGTTCTACATGCTCTATGATAATATTATCCCCAAGGAAAGTGGCTACAATTGAAATATTATGTTAGAAGTGGCTCTGGCTCCTTTTATTACGGTATCTTAGTTTGAATCTGGAATGTTGGTTTTCTTCCTGGTACTGGTGGAAGAAGAACGTAGTGCCATCAAGCCATCAAGTCCAGCACTGATTTTTTTTAAGGTATTGCTTGCAGTCAAGTCACATTTTCTTCTCAGTCATAATCTCTTTTTTACACAGAATTGTATGCTGGACTGGAGAAGCTCCAGGGGAATTTTCTGATGTGGTGACAGTTAATCTGAGCAGGGAGGGAAAATCCAGGGAGCGATACTCTTATGTGGTAAGTCATTTCTAGTTCTTGTCTGAGTTGCTAATCTTGAATTTGTCGCTGGAAAAGCTCTGTTGACTTCACTCGATATACACCAGGAAATGTGAGGCATGGAATGAGTTACGGTAGCTAAGGCATTTTTTTCCAGCCATTTACATTTCTTATCCATTAAATGCTAGAAACAATGTAAAGATCAGGGGCCTATCCTATCCTCTATATTTTATAGAGACCCAGACCTACCTATTTCCAAGGTGCTATACTACCGCTTGTAAGTTTCAGTGCTACACTGCTTAGAAAATAAGCATGTCCAAGGTTCTTTAAATAAACAGAGGTGAATGCATGACAATCTTGTTCTCTTTTGCTTAGAAGAAGCCCTTCCTGTCAGGGATGGAATTTTTTAATAGAAACAGTAAATCATCCAGATACATATGATGCGATGTATAAAATTAGAGTGCACAAAAATGTAATCTGCCATCAGGTCTGTTTTGGTGGTGATGGATGTTAAAGAGGATGAGGATGTTTTAAAGCTGTTGATGGAGCTGGAGGAAATTACATATCCCGGAAACACCTGCAGTTACGTACACACCAAACAGGGAAGCAAAAAGAAGAGGCTGTGGCTTCAGTTGGAAGCCTTCCTTTAACAATGGATGTAACATTCCCAGGCCTCTGCTCAGATCAAGACACATTCAGGAGAATGCAAGTGAAGCTACTCCCATTAACCACAGGAGAAAGAAAAAAAACACATTCTTAATATTTGCTTATTGTTCTAGACCACCACTTGCACACCAACAATTGCAAAACTGTGCAGATTACTGAGACTGAAGTCCAGGATGTACAGACTAATAGTTTAAGAAGTAATGATTGATTCAAAAAGCAAAAGAACAAGAGGATCCGCTTAAGGCAGTATGGGATAATGAATTTGAAGAGGTGACCTTGAAGGTGGGGGTGGAACAATATATGGGATAGACGGATTGTGAAAATGATGTCAATTAGGATAAAGGAGAATTTTATAAACTAATTTGGAGATGGTATTTAACTCCAGTAAGATTAAATGGATTAGATAATAATTGTTTTGCATTTGTTGGAGAGGATGTCAGGAAAAAGGGACATATGCTCATATGTGGTGGAGTTGTAAAAATGTATTGGCGTTTTGGCAAGAGGTTTTTACAGAAATATCGAAAATTATTGTTACTAATTTAGAGGTCTGTCCAAAATTAGCATTGTTATCAATAACGGAGAAGCTTATTTGTGACCAAAATACGAAGGAGTTAATTGTAAACTTGTTAACTGCGGCCAGGCTAATGATAGCGAGAAATTGGAAAGTACAACATGTTTTCCTAATAACAGACTGGTATAGGAAATTACTTCATGGGATCAAATTCTTATAAAAATGTGCTTTTGTTAAGTATTTTGCACAAGACAATATTTGGCTTGATTGGTCATCTCCTTTTGAAGAAGCAACCAGGATTGAGATAGTCTTAGTTGACAATGAAATATTCATTAGTGTTTGGGACATAGCCCTAAATGATAAACTAACTAGTAGTATCAAATGCAAAAAAGGATTGTTAAAGAAGAATAATTTTATGGATATATGGAATCAATTACTAGACTATGTATTAATAAAGGGGAAGGGTAACATGCCTTGTCAAGACATGTTATATTTTTGGAATTTAGAATTTATTTGATCAAGAGGATAGAAGTATATTAATTGGTCCCTTGGAGGGTGAGGGGGAGCACTTCATGATTTATTGTATGTTTATGTTATATTTGTGTGATATTCTTGTATTCTGTTATATATATATTTTGTTATAATTTGTTTTGAAAAGTAAATAAAATATTTTTAAAAAAAGTAATGATTGGGCATTGCAATGAGCTGCAAGCACTCCTTAAGTCTCAGAAGTCCCTACCTCAAACGCCATACTGTAGACAAATAAGAGGGCAAAATTACTTCATGGGATCAAATTCTTATAAAAATGTGCTTCTGTTAAGTATTTTGCACAAGACAATATTTGGCTTGATTGGTCATCTCCTTTTGAAGAAGCAACCAGGATTGAGATAGTCTTAGTTGACAATGAAATATTCATTAGTGATGTGACCTAAATTGCAAACTTGAAATTTTGTTTTGGGTTTCACAAATTCAAGACAATCAAAGGGATTAAACAGCTGTGCAGGGGAAAAAAGACTACACCTTTTATTCCCAACACATTTTATACAAAAAACTGACATTATGAGAAATAATCCAAGAAAGGGAACAAATAGCAGCTTTGGAATGGCAAACTAAATCAGGTGCAGGAAGGGAGACTAACCTTCTCTCCAGTGTCAGAATCTTGATTTGTTTTATTTATTTATTTATTTATTTATTTATTGTATTTTTAAATCGCCCATCTAGCCAGTATCCGGCCACTCTGGGCGATGTACAACATACAGAAACAAAACAGATTAAAATACACTTAAAACTGTATAAAATGTTAAAATCCTAACCCACCCCATATTCCCGCCTGAAAAGCCATGTTTTTAATGAACGGCAGAAGCTCATCAAAGAGGGGGCATGGCGGAGGTCACTGAGGAGAGTTCCACAGTTTGGGGGCCGCCACAGAAAAGGCCCTCTTCCTATTCCCCTCCAGCCTGGCTGCTCTGGCTGATGGGATAAGGAAAAGGCCGTCCGTGGCGGAACTTGTTGAGCGGCCTACTTGATGTTGCTGGAGACACTCCTTGAGATAAACTGGACCGGAGCCGTATAGAGCTTTAAAGGTCAAAACCAACACCTTGAATTCGGCTCGGCAAACAACTGGTAGCAAGTGCAGCTCCTTGAGCACCGGAGTGATGTGATCATGCCGGCAGCTGCCTTTAATGAGGCGAGCCGCCGCGTTCTGTAGCGGCTGTAGCTTCTGAACCGTCTTCCAGGGTAACCCCACATAAAGCGCATTACAGTAGTCAATTGATCCAAATCTTCCCCTCTTCCTACCAGTGGCTGTTTTTTAATTAAAAAGGAAATGCGGGAGACCCTTACAGGGTTGTTGTGAGGATAAAATGGAGAGGAGGAGGAAGATTACGTAAGCCGCCTTGAGTTCCTTGCAGGAAAAAAGTGGGGTATAAATATAATAAATAAATTGTGACTAGTTTGAACCTTTAACAGTGCAATCCTATAGATATTTACTTGGATGCAAGCCCCATTGAGTTCTATGGGGCTTACTCCCAGGTAAGTGGATATAGGATTGCAGCCTTAATATCTCAATATTCATAGATTCATAGATCATAGAGTTGGAAGGGGCCTACAAGGCCATCGAGTCCAACCCCCTGCTCAATGCAGGAAACTAGAGGAGGGGTCTCCCATCCAAGTAATAACAAGGCCTGACCCTGCTTTGTTTTCCACGCTCAGACAAGCTGAGCCAGCATGAGCCACAGGCCTTTGCATAGGATTTTTAAAAAATAAAAAGCAGAGTGCATTTTAAAAGGATTTAAAATGTTCTGCTTATCCCAGTACTTTTCTATTTAAAAAGTCCCTTTCAAAGTTACATTGTCACCATACATTATACCCTTCAGTGCTGAATATTGCTCTGCAAGATCAAAAGCAATGAAAAGGAATTGAATATATTTCATAAGGCCCTAAAAAGAAAAAGAATCCCTATGGCGTTTTACCATTTTTCCTCAAACAGGCTCCTTCAAAGATGAGATCCAAGAAATCTCATCTCCATTTTACTATCGCTATTATTATTGTTATTGTTATCATCATCATCATCATCATCATCATCATCAAATCAAGGTAGTCAAAGTCTGCCAATCATGCAATGATAGCTAAAAATAGTATGGCACAGAAATAGAGAGCTTAACTTATAAATTTCAATTTCCAGAGGATAGCCATGTTAGTCTGTTTCAGCAAAAACAACAAAGTCTTGTGGCACCTTAAAGACTAACGAATTTATTCTGGCACAAACTTTTGTAGACTATAGCCCACTTCACCAGATGCATGGAGCATTATGGAGAGTTTCAGGTTTATGTTACATATGATGGAGGGGTGTGGGGTAAGAAGAGAGACTTGTAAACAGTGAGGTCAGAAGGAAATTATAGGCAGAAAGTGACAATCACATTATGAACAGTGGTTATTTACAGTAAAGTTGTTGCTGATAACACAAACATCCTGGCAGCCATCAGGGGATAGAATTAAACCTGTCAATGAATGCTATTGTGGCAATCTCTCACTCTAATCTCACTTTGAAGTTTTTTGCTCCACAATGGCCACTTTAAGGTCGGTGACAGAGTGCCCTGGGAGGCTAAAGTGTCCCCCACTGGTTTTCGAATATTGCTATTCTGATGTTAAAGTGTCCATTTATTCTTTTCTGTAGAGATTGGCCTGTTTTCCCTACATAGAATGCATAAGGGCATTTCTAACAGAAGAAGACATGTATCACATTGACAGATGAGCAAGTGAATGAACCCCTAAAGTTGTGGGTGGCATTATTAGCTCCTGTAATAGTCTTTCCAGAGTAGATATGGGGACAGAGCTGGCATCTGAGTTTGTTGCAAGTCTGGTCCCTGTGTTTGTATCCTTGTTATGTGGCCTGTTGCTAGTAAGTAGCTGTGGGACTGTCTATAAGTATGTAAAGGCCTACCACCCTAGGCCTGTGAGAAGGAAGTGTCATTGGTCCAGATGAGCTGTAGATCATTGATGATATGTTTGGGTGGTTTTAGCTGGGAACTGTAGGTGACAAGTGGTGTCCTGTTCTTTCCTGTTCTAGGTCTGTCCTGTAATAGGACAGGGGTACCAATGTGGCCTTATAAGTATGTCATTGTTCCAAAACCTCTAGAGGTTTTTTTAAAAAAGAGAGAGATTAAGCCCAATTTTGGGGGGAAGGGGTGACGTCACTGCAAAAAATGGCAGTATAATCAGAACTTCCGATACCCACCACAAACACTTTCAAGTCTACGGACATCAAAAGCAACTGAAATTGACAACGCTGACTGAATTCTGACAGGTCATGCTCCAGTGTTCATCAACACAACAAAGAAGTGGAGTTAAAGTGGACAAACAGCCATTCAAACAGAATAGCGCCTAATCAACCCAAGATGGCGAAAAAAGTTCAGACCTCTTAACAGAAATCTCAGGACAAATGCAGGGGCTTAAGAGGGAACTTAAAGCTGACCTGTCTACTGCTCTTAAACCATTAGAAGAAAACATATTGAGACTAACAGACACAGTAAATGAAGTCTCAAAAACAGCCAGTGAGGCACTTGATACAGGAATAAAGAACCAAATCGATATAGAGATTTTAAAAAACCAAGACTTTTAATTGCAAGAATGTCTCCAGTATAGAAAACGGCAGCAGATGCCAAAATTTTTGTGTTAGAGGACTAAAGGAATCTGTTGGTCAGCAGGCTTCAATAACTACAGTGATAAAGCTGCTAAATACGATCCTCCCAGGTATAGTAATTGCAGTATCTGATATTGAGAGGGTACATAGAGCCCTCGGGCCTAAACCTCAAGAAGACAGCAGGCCAAGTTTGTTAATGAAGCCATAAAAGATAAAATATTGGAATATTGAAGGTGGCTAGAATGCTGAAGAACTTGGAATAGAAGACAGTAATTTACAGGGCAAAGATTCTTTCAGGATCTTTGCCCTGAAACCTTGCAGCATCATACTGCTACTTCACAAAGACCCTGTGAAAAGCAAGTATAAACTACCTCTGGGGCTTCCCATTAAAGCTGATTGTTTCTAAAGATAATACCACCTTTGTAATCACTTTAAACCAGGAGGCAAAAGCAACCTTAAACCAACTTAAGCTGATCATGGAAGACAGATGTAATGTGCCAATTGATGAAGAAGCTTCAAATGGAGCAGACAATGGAAGTGGGAACTCTAAATGGTCAACAAGACTGCCCAGGAGATCACAGCAGATTCACAAGAAGAATTCACGAGCTAATGAAGAGAAGGACTTATGTATATCTATCTAACACTAAAACAAGGGACTTTACCCAGAGAGAGAGTGCTGCAATATCCTAAAGTGTCCTAAAAAAGTATTGAGATAGTTTATTATATAATTTGTGGTGGGGAAAGGTGGGGGAATGCTTCACTAGTCTCTAGCATTTTCTTGCTGGGGTGAAGGAGTTAAGCTCCTTAGCATGGGTGTACAAAACAGAGGTACCCTATCTGGCAAGACCAAACCTGAGGTTAAGGGGAAGTTTATGTTGTTTGTTGTTAATATGTTAGTGTTATTATTACAGGAGAGTCAATATTCAGAGAATGGGGAAACTGATTTCTATACACTAAATATTCAGTCTACAGGCAGTTTGAATCAATTGTCTAATAATATAAGATGAATGATATAGTTCATTCATAAATTCTGTCATTTAATGTTAGAGGGCTGGGAACTCCTGTCAAATGTAAGAGAAATCAAAATATATGTAAAAGGGAGAAACCCAAAGTAGTTTTATTCACCTGAGGGGAAACAAATGATAAATCTTTAGTATAGAGGTGAGAAGGCTAGAGCGCCGATGGCGTAAATCCCGCTCCGAAGAACACAGGTTAGAACTGCATCTTCAGACTACCAGGTGGCGGTGAAGGCAGCAAAAAAGAATTTCTATGCTGCCTCCATTGCGTCTGTGGAGTGCTGCCCCAGGAGGCTGTTCCAAGTGGTCCGGAGTCTGGTCGGTCCAGTTGCTCCAGACCCGATGGAACAGTCAAAAGCCTCCTGTGAGGCTTTAGCGAAGCACTTCACAGATAAAATTGATCGGATTAGGAGTGGGATTTTGTGCGTCGTGGACACGGAGTGAGCGGGAGGAGGCCAATGGCAGACCGGTTTTGTAGGATCGGTTTCGGCTTCTTCCTTCTGATGAAGTGGACAAGGTGCTCTCATCTGTGAGGCCGACCACCTGCGTGCTTGATCCTTGCCCGCCCTGGCTCATTATGAGCTGCAGGGAGAGACTGGGTGAGGGGATCAGGGTGGTGGTGAATGCCTCCCTCGAGGAGGGAGTGATGCCACCAGCCCTTAAGGAGGCAGCAATAAGACCGCTTCTGAAGAAGCCCTCCTTGGATCCCCAGGATCTGAACAACTTCCGCCCAGTCTGCAATTTGCCATTCCTGGGCAAGGTGATTGAGCGAGTGGTGGGGGCTCAGTTGAAGGCACACTTGGATGAAGCCGATTACTTAGATCCATGCCAGTCGGGCTTCAGGCCTGGACATGAGACGGAGACGGCCTTGGTCACCTTGGTGGATGATATGAGGAGGGCTTTGGATAGGGGCAAATGCTCCTTTCTAGTCTTGATCTCTCAGCGGCTTTTGATACTGTTGACCACAGTATCCTCCTGGACCGCCTGGAGGGGTTGGGCATAGGAGGCACTGTATTGCAGTGGTTCTGGTCCTTCCTCTCTGGAAGGTACCAGAGGTTAGTTCTCGGGGAGGAGGCTTCGCACCCTTGGCTGCTCACTTGTGGGGTGCTTCAGGGTTCCATCCTCTCCCTGATGTTATTTAACATCTACCTAAAGCCGCTGGGAGCTATCACCAGGAGGTTTGGGGTGCAGTGTCATCAGTATGCGGATGACACGCAGCTCTACCTCTCTTTCAAGTCCTCACCGAGGTTGGCCGTTGAGACCCTGTCCTAGTGCCTGGAGTCAGTGGGTGGCTGGATGGGAAGGAACATGCTGAAGCTGAACCCCGACAAGACCGAGGTATTTCTGGTGGGGGACAAGGGGAGGTTAGGGGATGTTGACCTGGTGCTGAATGGGGTACATCTACCCCTGAAGGACCAGGTCCGCAGCTTGGGGGTCATTCTAGACTCCCAGCTGCCCATGGAGGCTCAGGTGTCAGCTGTGAGCCACACGGCGCTGTATCAACTCCATCTGATATGGCAGCTGCTCCCCTACCTTCCTAATCATCTGCTCCCATCAGTGGTTCATGCCTTGGTCTCCTCTCGCCTAGACTACTGTAATGCGCTTTATGTGGTGTTACCCTGGAAGATGGTTCGGAAGCTACAGCTGGTACAGAACACGGCGGCTCACCTGGTTAAAGGCAGCCGCTGGCGAGATCACATCACTCCGGTGCTCAAGGAGTTGCACTGGCTACCAGTTGCTTTCCGAGCCGAATTCAAGGTGTTGGCGTTGACCTTAAAACCCTTTATGGCTCCGGTCCAGTTTATCTCAAGGAGTGCCTCCAGCAACATCAAGTAGGCCGCTCAACAAGATCTGCCACGGACGGCCTTTTCCTTATCATATCAGCCAGAGAAAGCAGGCTTGTGGGGACTAGGAGGAGGGCCTTTTCTGTGGCAGCCCCCAATTTATGGAACTCTCTCCCCAGTGACCTCCGCCATGCCCCTTCCTTGATTAGCTTCCGCCGTGCATTAAAAACGTGGCTTTTCAGGTGGGAATGTGGGTGGGTTAAGATTTTAAAATTTTATACTGTTTTAAATGTATTTTATATTTTATCATGTTGTACATCGCCCAGAGTGGCCGGTTTGCCAGCCAGATGGGCGATTCATAAATACAACAAACAAACAAATATGCCCATGGGTTGGGGAATATTTTACAGCAGCAGGGACCTCCAAATCTAGAGGGGTGGCTATAATTTTAGCAAAAGACTTTAATATGAAGGTCAATAATGTTTTAAGAGATGAAAGGGATCACTTTGTTTTTATACAAGGTACTCTTGGTACAAAAAAATCTCACAATAGGTTCAATCTATAGTCCACACTCAGAACAACTACAATTTTTAAAATGCACTTTATAAAAACTGGATGAGTTTAAGGAAGGGGAAGTAATTATAGGAGGAAATCTAAATTTAATTGTTGATTATAATTTAGATAAGAAAGGCCAACATATCAAAAATGCAGAAACTAGGGAAGCAGGCTTATTACAGACTAGTCTTAGACTATGAATTGGTGGACTCGTGGAGATTACTTAATCTTCAAGAAAAAGACATTAGAAGGTATAGTTCACAATATAATACATGTACAAGAATAGACTATATCTTGGCATCTCAATCATTGATGTATTCTTCCATTGGTCCTATCTAAACATCAGATCATGCTGCAAGAACTACTACCCTCCAGCATGGGGAGAAGAATGACTACTCACCTTGCTGGAGGTTGAATCAGAGAGTGTTATATAAACAATTATGTCCTTAACCGCCTTCAATAAACCGTGACACAGTTCTTTGCCTTGTAGGCTCCTTCCAACTCTATGATCTATGAAATCTATGAACAAAACTGCACAGAAGGTATATCAGAAGCTGTTGTTTGGGACACCATGAAGGCAGTGATAAGGGGCAAGGCTATCAGTGAACTGTGCTATATTTAAAAAAGAAGAAGAAGAAGAAGAATGACAAAGAAGAAAGGAGATATTAGTAATAGAAATAGACCAATTGGAATAAAGACACAAACAGAAAGGGGGGAAACAAATATACAGAAAACTAATGCAGAAAAGCAAGGAACTGGATGCTTTACATTAGCTATGCAATATAAAAAGCAAAAATACTATGAGTTTGACAACAAAAATGCAAAACTGTTGACAAATAAACTTAGGAATAGGAGGAGAATACAAAATAGAATTCATAGATTTCATAGATAGAGTTGGAAGGAGCCTACAAGGCTATCGAGTCCGACTCCCTGCTCAATGCAGGAAACTAGAGGAGGGGTCTCCCATCTAAGTAATAACCAGGCTTGACCCTGCTTAGCTTTCCACACTCAGACAAGCTGAGCCAGCATAAGCCACAGGTCTGTACCTAAATTCAAAATGAAAACGGAAATATAAAGTACAAAACAAAAGAAATTAGCAAAGAATTTGAACAATTCTTTATAAAATTATACTCCTCCGACTATCCAAACATAAATAAGAGAGTATTTTCATAAAGTAACTCTGCCCAAAATTAGTAATATACACCAAGAATATCTTACCAGGCAAATTACAGAGGAGGACGTTCAAAATGTTATTAAAAGACTAAAACCACATAAGGCACCAGGGATGGATGGGTTACCAGGGGATTGTTATAAAAAAACTGAATTCAACCCTCTCCCCACATCTGACAATTCTTTTCAATGAAATACTACAAGGGGGAGATACCCCACCATCCTAGAATACCCCAAGCATAATAACCTTAACCAAGCCAGGAAAAGAATTAGATAATGTGGATTCTTATAAACCCATAACACTGACAAATCAGTATTATAAAATATTCACAGGAATAATCTCAGATAGACTGGGTCAGTTGGCCCCACAATATATTCAAGCAGGATTAATAAAAAATAGACAGATAGCAGACCCCATTCGAAAAATCCTTAATGTTATATGTTGCAGCAAAGATAACTATGTAGAATCAGCTATTATTTCACTCGATGCTACAAAAGCCTTTGACAAGGTGGAATGGCGCTTCCTAATTGAACTCATGACTATGATGAATTTTGAACCTAAATTTATTAATCTCTTAAATCAATTATACAAAGAGAACCATGTTATGGAATCAATTATTAGACTATGTATTAATAAAGGGGAAGGAGAGCATGCTTTGTCAGGATATGTTATATTTTTGGAATTTGGAATTCATTTGATCAAGGGGATGAAAGTATATAAATTGGTCCCTTGGAGGGTGGGGGGGTGCACTTTATGATTTATTGTATGTTGTTTGTTATATTTTTGTGTTATTCTTGTATTTTGTTATATTTTGTTTTGAAAAGTAAATAAAATTTAAAAAACAAACAAAGACAACCATGCAGTAATCAGAACTAATTAACTAGATTATAAAATGATAATTAGACTGGAGCACGAATCAGGGATACCCACTTTCACCACTCTTATTTGCCTTTTTATTGAGTCCTTGGCAATTAGAATAAGAGAAAATGAGAACATTGAAGGCATTAAAATTAATGGAACTGAATACAAGCTTAACCTTTTTGCGGATGATATCGCATTAATGTTAACCCACCCAGAGAAATCCATTATGGAAGCAATAGCTGAAATTCAGTATTTTGGTATAAAGTGTCAGGTCTTCAGATTAATTATTAAAAAATCTGAAACCCTATGTATTAACTTAAATCTCACAAATGAATTTATAAACCAAATTGGGAATTACACTATGTGCATCAAACCTAAAATATCTGCGTATCCAAATAATAAATAAGATAATAAAAATAAACTATTTCCCTCTAATTAACCAAATAAAAAAAGACATGAAAAATTGGACAAAAGTTAACCTCTCCTGGTTGGGTAAAGTGGAGGCAGTGAAAATGACAATCCTTCCTAAACTCACATATCTGTTTCAAGTTCTGTCAGTTGTAATACCAGATAAATGGTTAAAAAACTGGCAGGACATTATAAACAAATGTATTCATAATAATAAAACTATAGAGTGAATTAAAAAAAACCTTACACAGACATCCCAGAAATGGAGGAATAGGCATAACAAATATACAACTATATTTCAAGGCATTCCAAATTAGACAAGTGATAAATCTAATTCATACAAATGAAGAACACCACTGGATAAATATGGAATCTATAGGAATAAGCAAAAATAAAATTCAAGGCCTCCCCTTTACCATTTCCAAAGCAAAAGATTTGGAGGTGATTACTAATCCATTCTTACATCTAATGCTTAAAATATGGAGAAAATGGCTACGTACATTATCACCATATGTTTCCCCTCTTATACCATTCTTGCTACATCTGAGTTTTTAAGACAAAGACAAATGGTCCCAATTTAACACATGGAAACAGGCCAGAGTATTTAGGTTAATGGATGTATTTGAGGGAGTTACACCCAAAACAGGTCCACAACTGAAGGACCAGCTAGAAGGCATAAAAGTAAACTGGTTTCAATTACACCAGGTACTTCATTTTAGTACCAACCCTATTCTGGAAACAAGCCATTAGACCATTAACAGCATTTGAACAATTGATGCTTGTATCTGAATCCCCAACCAAAGGCCTCACATCCAACATATATAAGATATTAATTATGGAATCAATGGGAACAACCATAGGGCTGAAAAAAATATGGGAACATGACATACAAAAAAAGATAGAGGAAAAGGAATGGAATGAAATGTGGGTTAAAAAACCATATTGTTCAGTGTTGGCAAAAATAAGGGGAAACTCCTTGAACGTAGTACTGAGGTGGTATTTAACTCCAATAACTTTAAGTCATATATACAAAACAGCATCACTGAACTGTTGGAGGGGGTGTAATACATTAGGTATGTATGTGGTGGGAATATGGACAAATTCATCATTTTTGGAGGGAGGTTTTTCAAGAATGTAGTAATATAATAGGAGGGGAAGTACACAAGGATCCTAAGTTGGCGCTATTATCTATCTTTAGTGGCCGCAATCAACATTTACCAGACAAAGAAATGCTGACTTTAATGATGATTGTGTCTCACCAACTAATAGCAAAGAATTGGAAGGAATCTACTGATCTGTCAATAGTTGTGTGGTATAATTATCTTTGGAACATTGTTAGCTGAAAAGTTAACTAAACAGATAAGGCCACAAAGGCAACAAAAAGAATCTGACAGCTTCTATACAATTTGGCATACATATAGACTTTATTAACAAGCAAGGTTCCCCGAGAAAACCACCAGCACGTCATGGACTGATATGCTAAGATACTTTAGATAAGTATAACTAAAACTTAAACCCCCGATGAATGTCTGTGGATAAATATAAGGTGTTTAATATATTGAACTTCCTGTGATTCTTAACTGTAACTTGGTTTTTTATGTAATGTATTTGTTTTGCTAGTTGAAAAAGTTAGAATATTTTCTATATACTCATTGATTATAATGAAAACATGTGATTTAAAACTCAATACAATAATATTTAAAAAGATTAAGCCCAATTTTAAGACAGGGCAAAAATGATAAATTTTACTAGGTTCAAAGGACATCGTTTGAAAAGCAGCTACTGGCAAGAGGGGGAGATAATTCAGCACATAAGTATTCTCAGGGCAACTCATAAATTCAAATAAAATCAAACATGGAATATCATGAAACAATATAAACAGTAGATAAAACATAGCAGATTTTTTTTTTAAAAAAGTTGAGAGAGATAAGGTGGAGATGCCAAAATGAAATTGGAATAGGCACCAGGTGAGCTTTCATAGGAAGACTAGTCTGCAGGTTGAATGCCACTTCTCTGATTAAACAAACCACCCACCAGCAGCACCTCTACTTCTCAGGATTGAGCTTCAGTTTGTTGTCCCTCATCCAGTTCATCACTGTCCTCAGACATCGGTTTTGCACATCTGTAACCTCACCTGATTCAGATGTAAAAAGGAAATAGAGTTGGGTTTCAGTAGCATACTGATGACACCTTAGTCCAAATTGTTTGCATATTTTCATGTGAGAGGTTTAAAAGTGATCTCACTTTGCAGCTTGCAAGCCCTACTAAATCAGTGGAGCTGATTTCCAAGTAAATATGGTTAGAATTATTTTCTTCATTTGTAAATCAACCATCTTGATTTCTTTCTGAAGCATTATTGTGGGACCTTTGACAAACAAAATCTTCAGTGTTTGTGGTGTATCTGTATTCCTGAACTATGATGTTACTACAGACTAAGAAACTAATGAACATATCACCTTGATATTCCTTTCTTTTATCTTCTTAGCATCCAGTAGTGAAATTTATCTCTCCACCTGATGGCCCTAAAGCAGGAGGTACAAGAGTAACCATAACCGGGAATAACCTCAGTGCAGGCTCTGAGATCCGTGTTTTAGTTAATAGCACAAAAGAATGCACAGGCCTCAGGTAAGTACTACCTTAGGTTGAACCATAATTCAGGTGTGAAGGCTGGAAATTATACTTTTCCTAACAGAAAACAAGATCAGTGAGGGTTTTGTCCAAAGTCTTCTCCAAGGAAATATTAATTCTATGGTATGAAAAAGTTATGCCAATTAAGGATTTAAGGTAATGAGTATGGGGCTTATGTGGAGCTTCCTGAATGCTGGATTTCGACTTGCCAAAGAAGCTTTCCAAAGTATACCAGGTTGTTGGGTAGCCATATAATTTTGCTATTGGTCCTGTGTATTTCTCTTTGACCACAATATTTAGCTGTCTTGTCCTAATAATGGCAAGTTCTGCTTAGAGCAAGTACACTGTGAAGGGTACCTACCTAGCAGTTGTTTCATATTATCTGTAAATACCAGATAAGTTTGTGACTGCAGAGTTTTCAAATGGTATGAGCTATTAAAATAGGCTGACAGTTTTTCAGAAATTGCCATGATCAGAAGCAGTGTCTCGAACAGCCTGTCCTCCAATCTGAGCAATGTCAATACAGTGGGAAGGTGTAGGGCAAGCACACATTTGCTCCATTGGCATAGTTTTAGGATCCTGCTGTGGTTACAAAAGAGCCTTCTTGCATATCATGAGGTTTGTACCCCTGCCCTGCCATAGCTGAACACATCAGCACAGCAGCTTCTGAAGCAGCAGTGATGTAAGCGGTTAAGGATGAAATGAAACCAAATGGTCCATCTAGTCCACCATATTCTGTTTCCAGTAGTAGCCAGCGAGATGCCTCTGAGAAAGAGCATGAATAAAAAAGCCCTCCCCTGTTTGTCACCAGAATCTGGTGTTCAGAGGAAAACCGTGATTCCATTTAGTTATCATTGCTAATAGCCATGGATAGACCTATCCTCCATGAATATCTTCTGTTAACTTTTAAAGCCATCACCACCTCTTGTGTAAGTGAAATTTCATGTTAATGTATGCATTATGTGGAGGGGGGAATGCTTTTCTGTTTTCTTCCAGAACCTATTATCTATCAATTTCATTTGGTGATCCTGAGTTCTGTTATTACGTTGGAGGAAATAAATGTCTCTCTCTCCCTCCACACTATTTATAATTTTATAATCTTCGGTCATTTATAAACCTTCAAATGAATAGCATGGATTCTTACCATAGACAACAGGGATCAGGCATATCCATGGATTGTACTCAGCAACTTGTGTCTTTTCTTTATAGTCGCACTGACACTACCATCACTTGCACCATGCCAAGTGTGGAATTTACTAATGATGCAGAAGTCTGTGTCCAGTTTGAAAATAAGTCTTGCATTGGTAATAACAGCAAGTTCACATACAAGAAGAATCCAAGTATAACAGATATCTATCCCAAAAAGAGTCAGATCAGGTAAGATAGCCTTCTCTGTGTAACTTTCTAGAAATGTTAAAAGGACTAGTAAGATTGGATTAGCATGATTGACCCCACAAAGACTAGTGGCAGAAGGTGGTCTAGGTTAGGACTGATACTGTGCTGAGGCTAGGATTATAGCTAGATTGCTGATGAGCCAGGCAGAACACTTGTTCACTGTAAATTCAGTTTCAGCTAGTATCACTAAAAGTCAAACTAATAATAGTGGGGGGCGGGGAATTGCTAGTTTTATGTGCTTCAAAGGATGTAGAAATTCAGGCCAAAATCCACACAAGAATCTTGCTGTTTTTCTGGCTCTGGCTGCTGATATAGTTTTGCAATTTTTTATTCAAAAGAACCTGCAATGCCAACAGATTCATTCTCAAAACATGTTGCTTTTGATTTCATTTCTTCCTGAAACCCTTGGGGCTCCTGTTCCTTTTTTAATTTCTCCGTGAAATCTCTCCTTGCTTAGTACAGACTTGAAGTATAACAATGTAATGTGAACAAAGAAATCTGAGAAATCAGCAAGTGCACCTAAAGCCCAAGTTGCTCAGGAAGTGTATATTGCTACTGAGGCTAAGTGCCCTTATCTTATGCAATGCTCTTAGTGGAAATTGTGCCTTCTGATCACAAAGACCGGAACTAAATTACAATGTGTGTGGGAAACCTTTGCAAACGAGCAGTGATAACACATTTAGTTTTCATTGCCTGAAGTGGCTTGTTAGTCTTATTACTGTAAGGAAGGACAGAACTGGGTCAAAAATGCATAGCGACAGCTACAAAGTGTAACAGCTTAAGCCAGGCAGAAAAAAAATCAAGGTTAAGATTGAAATAAATATTATCCTGTACTATGGTGTGTAAATCGCACTGATGCTGTAGGACAACCAAATTTATACTGCAGGATTCCACATGAGCACCTCACTGCACATCCCATTTTGCCACCATAGGGATGCTTCTCCTTATGATGGTGCTGTTGGTTTTTTCATCAGATGGATAATTGGATCTATTACTATTTTCCCACAATGATCAAATGCCATTCAGAATGAAATTTCTTCAAGGAAGCCATATACCCCAAACAATGCCATAGAGTGCCTATGAATATGCATAACTGTGGCATACTGAGTCTTTTGAGAGGCCTTAAATTGTTCTCATAAAGGCTGTGCTTATGAGCCCTGTATGTTAATACTCCGGTTTTGAGTGTCATTTGGAAGCAAGGGGGGGATAAATCACTATCTTCTTGAATTCCCTGATGAGCTACCTGATGCTGCAATATAATTAAAGCAAGTAGAACATGAAATGGTTGAAGTAATGAAAGGCCACAGACAGGTTAAGGTCTGGATGTAGTTTTTGGTAACCACTGGAGACAAGCCACTCCTCTTTCCTTCTCTCTGCACTGGTGGCATGTGCTAGAGTCATCTCATTATTTTCTTTAATTGATTTCACACTGATGGTGCCACATTTAACATTCCTCAGGCAGCTTGTCCTGGGTGCAGGGGGGGGGGCGGAATCTACCCTAACCTTTCACTGTTTAATAACAAGTATTTGAAAGATCTAGGATTCAGTGCAACTACTTATTTTTGCTTTGCAGTGGAGGGAATAAAATATTTTCAGACTGTGTCTACATTTAAGCTTATTGGTGAAGTAGTTATTTGTTAATTTTTAGCTTGCCTCAAGTAAATTGTGCTTTTGAAGTCATTTTGTGCAAGCTGGTAACATATGAGCCCATCTTAGGTCCAAACTATACATTACAGTGAGACACATGGTCACTGCTAACCCTATCTCCCCCGCCCCCGTCTTCCCAGTTACACGTAGTTAAAAAAATAATGTGTCATGTAATCTCATGTAATGTTTACCATTGAAGACAAGCCATGGGTGTGGGTGGGTAACACTAATATAATGCCATCTTGTCAACCTTTCTTTTGCTTTTTTCCCCAATTACACATTACTGAGGATTTGCAGGTCAGTAACACTCACATCATGTCTCTCTGAAACAAGGAATTTGAACCTTAGACTAGGTGTGGAGAGAAAGCCTGACCAGACAAACACTTCACACACACCCCAGTCACCTGCATGATCTCTGCCCAAGGCAGAGGAGCTCAGTTCTGGGTGGGCATTTGCATCTAGATAGTCTTGCCCAAGTAAGTTGTCAAGTCCAGGACACATTTGCATTCACCTCAGTGGTCTTCCCCCAAGCAGTCTCAAAGAGCTGCCAAAATACCCTCAAGCACCCGTGAGGAGCCATGAGCCAAGTGGCACCGAAGAACCTCCGCACCCCCTGCAGAGCCAGGACCGGTTCATCCTGCCACCAAAGGGGGGGGTTGGGGTGAGAGGAGTGGGCGAGGAAGGGTGTAAAAGAGCAACCCAGGCTCCGTTGAGGTTGTTGGGAACAAGGTGCGAGGCTGCATGGGAACGGGTCGTCGGCTCAGGCCAACCCAAGAAGTTCAACCCCCAAGCAGACCGCTTGGGTACTTTGCTGTAAGTCTGGCTGAATTACTAGAGATAGGCTAGAGTAGATTCTCCTATGTTAGATAAGACTAAGTGTAAGTTCTTTTTTGTTGTTGTTGTTTGATAGATTCTGCCTGTGTGTTTGCAAGCCCCATTTCCTTCATTGTGGATTGTATTCCCCGCGTTAATTGATTTATTAACTGCAAACTCTCCTTATCTCCCTGACCTGATTCAGTCCATTAAACTTCTGTAAAGAATTAGTGTTGATGCTGAATAATGTGTGGAGTAGCCCTTACACTCTAGCATTTTGGTGGACACCCATCTGGGATGCAGCTCAGGGCTACTTTATACATGACATATATTACACTGGGAAAACATTTCTGTGCAAACATTACATCTTCGTAGTATACAATATTGGTACATACTAAAAACATAACGTATGAAGCATCTTTCAGGGATAGTTTGCATGTCTTTTGTGGCTGACCGTGACTGATCCGTTGCGTGGGTGCGGCACTTAAAGGGTTAACCGGCACCGAAGAAATGCCCTTTATGCGGCTTCTGAGAACTTTAAACCCAGCCGCTACCAACCATTGACACTGAATTGCATAGAATCGTATTGAGGCAGTAAGCAGCTAATTTCAAAGAGTTTAATGGAGCGGAACTAATAGACTACAGGAATTTCACACCATAAACAAGCAAGTCCATAAAAATAACTGAAGCGGAAAGCTTCAATACACATATGAGGATAGGCTTTGCTCAATACAGAACCTTACATCAGAGACTCTGACTTACTGATCTAGCATAGTGGTCTGTGTAGCCGGTCTCCGGGCGTCGCGCCCGGGGTTGAAAGTTGCTTGGTCCTGACCGGAGCCAGGGACCTGATTCGTGCAAGCCTGCACCGAGTTCCCAACAACCCTTTGTCTCTAGGGCTTGTCTTTTTCTACCCTCCCTCGCCCCCTCCGTGCCCTTGATGACCAGGTGGGCTGGTTCTGCCCTGCGGGGTGGTGGCGCCTCTCGGGTGTTGGCATCTCCTGGATACTTTGGGGTAATTTGCAGCTCTTTGAGACTGCTCCCCACCTTTGGAATGTAGATGCCCTTCCTTGAGGGGAGATGTAAGGGCACCCTATTGAGAGTATGCAGATGTAGCTATGAAGATGTGACCACGTACAACCGGTCTGCACAGAACTGTGTCTCCTGTCCCCTGGGTGGGGATTATGCAGAAAGATGGGGGAACGAGGGGTGTCAGCGACAGGGGGGAAACTAGGTCAGGGTTCATTCACCCATGTGTGCTCAGGCTTTCTCCACATCTTTCATACATGAGGCTTCAATTTTCAGTAGATTCAGTCTCTGCCACTCCAGTTAGAGTAAAACTTAAAAAGATGGCTCTGCCTGAGATCCTTGAGAGCTATTGCTAGTCATGTTGTTGACGGATACTAGAGTAGTTGGGACCACAGATGGCATTCAGTACAAAAAAGCAGCTGTTGGTTTTCTGTTGGTTCATTTTGTATCTGTTATAAGTGACAGATGCCCCATTCCTCATATGACCCCTTACCTTTCTGTTTGTTGTTTTTGTTTAAAAGTGGAGGCAGAATCATCACGGTAGAAGGATATGGATTTTTGATGGCTCAGAATGTGTCCATGGTTGTTCACACTATTGGGAAAGAACAAACGGTAAGTCTTCATCAGTGTAGTATGAGGATAGTGTGAAACTGGTAGAATCAAAAAGTCAAATGGAATAGAGGACAAAGTAGAGGATATAGGTTTTGAATTGTAGCTGGAAATAATATGCATTCAGTAAGTGTTAAAGCTCCTAATGTAAGCTGCAATCCTGTTGTCAATTATGTGAACTTTAGGTTCAGTTCAAATATTAATTAAGTGGCATGGGAGCTGCTTCCACATGAATCTCAGGCATCCCACCTTGCTGACTTACTGACTGGGTTCGCATGACACACTAAGCCATGGTGGTTATATGAAGCCATGGTGGCTTAGTGTGTTGTGCGAACCCGGGAAGGCTTAGTCAAGGTGGTTAAAGTTTGTCTTCTTAACCACCCTGTTAAGCCATGCCTTGTTTTAGGGTTTAGAAAACCTTCCGTGGCTTAGCATGTCATCTGAACCCAGACGACACACTAAGCCATGGTCAAGCCAAAAAGGCACAGAGCCCCCTTGGCAAGAATGGCAAAAAAGGGTTGCCACTCTGGTCAAGGGGTTCTGGCTGATGACAGCCACCAAAGTGCCCAAGCGGCATTTGGCATGGCTGTCATCACCTTCCCTCCGTGCTCCTGCCAATGCTGGGAGGGTGGGATTGCTTGTGAGCAATTCCACTCTCCCAGCATTGGCAGGAGCGTGGGGCGGCATCACCGGAGTCTGCCACGTACTGCCCCCCCCCCAAACCCTGAATGGGGCCTTAGGGGCCAGCGCACGGCAGACACTGGCAGCGCTGCCCCATGACAGCACTCTTTCCCCCACCACTGGGAAGCTGTCATGCAGGCGAAGTGTCCAAGACTGAGCCAGGAGCGAGAGGAGTGCTCCCCAAGCCGCCAGCTCAGTCCTGACCATTTCACCCAATCTGATGGCTTCCCCAAGCGAATGGGAAAGCCACCACACAGACAAAGCTACCTAACTGAGCCAATGTCTGAAAGAGCACTCCTTCAGCCCTGGCTCAGTCAGGTGGCTTCGCATGCTTCATGTCTTCTCCCCAGAGGGGAGAAGGCACAGGACAGGTGAAGCCAGTTCCTGGCAGATGCACCAGGACAATCGTGCCTGCTAGGGACCAAATGATGTTAGGAGGCATGGCCATGACACTTTTGACATCGGGGGCATGTCCATGTGTCTGCCATAATTCAGCCTGTGGAGGGCTGTTGGGGGGGGGGGGTCATCCATCCCTCCACCCAATTTTGGTTGCCCTCTCCTGTTTTAGACCACTCTAGCTGTCATTCTCTGTTTGAAAACAAAATATTTTTCTAGTGAATGTCTTTATGTAACATTTTCATGATTAGGGTTTTTGACCATTTTCGTTTGCCAAAATTCCATTTTTTAATTTACTATGATGATGATGATGCATGATGGTCAAAGAGATGCAAGTAAAGTTTGCGAAACTGAGTTGTTTTGTCACTTAAACTTTCCAGTCAACAAGCACTCTGAAAGTTTGAGTCAGTATTCAATACGTTAGTAGTTGCTAATGTTTACCTAGCCTCTATTACATCCCAGCAGCAGCAGGACTCAGTTTCACTGAAGCTTTTTCTGTCCGTGTGAAACTTGGATGGAAATATCTAGCCCTGTTTTGACCAATACGACTATCCAAATAGTTGTTGACATTTTGCAACCTTTTTTATATATTAATTTGATTTGAGTTTATCTGTATTTGATGCGCATGCTTTCTCCTGCTTTCAGAACTGTAAGGTTCACTCCAACACTGTGATTACCTGCCCCTCTCCAGCTGCCTCCAACATCACCGGGAGCAAGCCAGCATCAGTGGACTTCTACATCAATGGGCGCCTATATACTGATGACAGTTTTTTCCCCATTGAACACCCTGAGGAGGCTGTACACATTAGCATGTTTCACTTGGAATACTACATGGACCCCCAGTTCTTCACAGCCAAGAAGGAGAAGTGGATCAAACATCATCCCGGAGAACCCTTGACACTAGTCATACATGTAAGAATGTGGTACATATATGATATGAGGTATACTGACAGATGTTGGTGATTTCCATAGGATCAAGTTATCTTTTTATTTAGAAGTTTTCAGTGGATACTAAGGACCTTTCACAGAATGAGTTGGCGGTGATGAGTAATTAATGGTGAAAAATTATTGTAAAGGGAATAAGGTTTTTCAAACCTTGTTACAGTGAACCTCTCAAAAAACAAACAACCCCTATTTGCATCTTCCGGTGCATAATTGATATGATGATGAAATAGAGGGGAAAGCAAATGCCCCACAATTCTGTTCCTCTGCATCCACATCATATCAAATATAGAGCTTTCATGTCTATCTGAAAGATGCACCGGCTATTGGTGTGGGGAAGGATTGCCTATCTTTCAAGCAGGGGAGATGGAGAGGGCACTTGTATTCCTGCTCCTTTGCACTGTTCACTTCAGGCAGGTTTGCACAACACAGCAACAGTTGTGGTTACCACAATTGTTTGCCGGAACCTGCGAAACAACCACGATGAGCCCGACAGATGAGCCCGGGCTTATTGTGGTTGCTTTGCTCCCTCCCTTCCCCTATTTCTCCCTCATTCCGCGGAAAGGAATGAGGCTCCTCTCTTTGACAGCTGCAATTGCGAGCCGATTTCAGCTCAAGGCGGCTGTCACTTGTGCCCTGAAGCGCAACTGGGAAGGGAGAGCCTCCCTCCGCCTCCTCGAGAGGTCTACTCCCAGGCAGAAGGTGGGACTGCCACTTCCACTCTCCACTGCTGCTCTGATCACGGAGAGTAAACCTCTCAGGCAGGAGGTTTGTGGAGCGGAGGGGAAGCGCTCCTCTCTGTCACTGGCACAGGCCGCACAGCTACACCGGTGGCAGAGGAAAGTGCCTGCCACCTCCACCCTCCGCTTTCCCAGGAGTTCCTCGGAAAGCAGAGGGGGGAGGCGCTTCCCGCTGTCATCGGTGTGGCCCCGCTGGAGGCAGCAGGAAGCACCTGCCCTCTCTGCTTTCTGAGGAGCTCCTTGGTGCACGGAGCAGCTGTGGGGATCAGAGCACAGCCTCCTGGCTTGGGGGGGGGGAAATCTCTCAGGCAGGAGGCTGTGCTCTGATCCCCATGGCCGCTCGGTGCACAAAGCAGCTGAACAAAAGCAGATCACAGCCTCCTGCCTGAGAGGTTTACTCAAGAGAATAAACCTCTCGGGCAGGAGGCTCGCAGAGGGGCAGCGTAATCCTGTCATCAGCGTGACAGAAAGAAGAGCCCCTCCTCTGGCTTGTCCCCTGGCCCTGAGCAGATCTCCGCCTCCCTCCTCTTCAAGAGGTGTATTCTAGAGGAGAAGACAGGGTGCCTGATCCACTCCACAGCGGAGGCAAGAGAAGCCTCTGACAGCTGTCTCCTAATGCTATTTGGGCACTTTGGGGGCAGCTGTCAGCTTTGCTCTGTGGCCAGCCGCTTGGCAAGAGGAGCAATGTCCGCTCTTGCCAAGCGGCTCGCTTGTTCTGGGGCTTGTACCACGACGGGTCATGTCGTCCGGGTTTGGGACAACACGACAAGCCATTGTGGTACAAACAAATCCTAGAACAGACCATTGTGTTTTATCGTGGTTGGCAACCACAAGAAGTCAAAATGGTCAGTCACCACGACTGGGTTCACACAACATGGGGAACAAGCAATGGTAAGAAACCACAATTGCTGGTTGTGTCGTGCGAACCCAGTCATCATGTCCAAAGCAACTTTCAAAAAGAAAAATGGAGTGCTTCGCTTACCCTGTTTGTTCTTATCTTGGTCTTTGAGGCAGGCAGATCAGTTAAAAAAATAAATAAATAAATAAAAGAGCGAAGCAGTGCTTACTTGTGAAATTCTTTAAAGTCTCCAAGGTAGGGATGAGGGGGAGGCGGCGGCGGCGGCAGACATAGTCTGGAATAGGACCTCCCAACATTTCAACCACTGTAACAATTCAGCTCACCACCTATAATGACACATTGATTATAAGATGGGTGTGAGAAGGAGCACCTCGCTCATGGCTCAGTAAAGACAGGCAAACCTTTAGACACAGGGCCCTGGTTCACATGACATAACAACCCATCATGGGTAACTAGCCACAGTGGGTTGCCGTGTCGTCTGAACTCAGACCACTTCCCGCAGGCTGACTTGTTTTTTCCCCCCGACAAGCCACCCTGAGAACCCATGGGCTGTTCTAGGGGTTGTCAACCCACGATGGGTTGTTGTGTCATCTGAACCTGGACAACCAATCCCACTGTGAGTTGCAGGAGGCGGCAAGCGAGGTGCTTGGCAAGAGTGGCAAAAAAGCACTCTTGCTGATCTCGCCCGTGCCACCGCCAGTGACAGCCCCTCCAAAGTGCCCAAGCGGCACACTGCAGGCAGGGGCTGCCACTGGTTGACCACCTCTCTTTTTTAAAAAGAAAAAAATTCCATCCCAAATGTGTTCAAATATTTTTGTAATTTTTTAAATTATTTTTTTAGTTGGACTTGCGCAACTGAGCAGGTATGCAGTTCTCCGGGTCCAAAAATGGGAAGCCTCACCTGAGCAATGTCCTGGGAAGTACCTGCTGTCGAAGTGAAGCAGGTACCAACCCTGGACATTGACCCAGAGAGGCTGCAATAGGTTTTTTTTCACTTTGCTTTCACCTGCCAGCTGTCAAAAGGCAAGCTGTCAAGTCAAAGCAAAGCCGCGAGTAAGCTTTGCTCATGAAAGGGGGTAGGCGCATTTGTTTCCCCCTTCGCAGTGAGATCCTCAGGGTTTTGATTGCCCCCCATAGGTCCCAGTGCCCCAACATTTCCACCCATTCCCAAGACTCTAGGTGCTCGGGAAGGTGGAAAAGTGCACACACACCCTTTTCACTAACACTTGCTTCTGACAGATGTCAAAGGTAGGGGTTTCTTTGAAAACAGGGATTTAGGCAGGGAAGTATACAGATTTCATATGCTTGGGCACTTGGAGGGGTTGTCATTGGCTGTCAGTTCAGAGATCGCTGTTCACAATGTCCGTGGGGGGGGAGGTAAAGGGGGGAAAGCCTCAGCAAGTGAAAAAGGGCTCATGATCACAGCTGGGAGAGGAGACAAGGTAGTGTCAGCTGCTAAGTCTCCTGGGATACCAGCTGGAAGACTGAGGGAGAAGGAGGGGGAGAACAACCCACGGTGAGCCCAGTTGTCTCTTGGGCACACCGTTGGTTGTTTGCACAACAAACCTACTGTGGCTTATTGCCAGAGTGGGGTAGTGTGACATGGTAACCCGCCCAGGGAGTCAAGGAAGATTTTGTGCCTTTCCTAACAACTGCCCACACCAGTCTTGGAGAAATCCAAGAATACAGGGACATAGCAGACAATAGACAAAAGAACACTTTGAGGGAGGGAATGGAGATTGAAAAATCACTCCAAAAAATGCTGCAAGATTCTGACAGCTCCTGTTAAATAAACAAGGAAATCTAGACAGTGTAGAATTGAATGGTTTGGCCATGGAACGATGCTATTTGAAGACCTTTATGCACTTCAAACACATTGTCCAATGCACTCATCAGGCAACCTAAGCACCATCTACCTTTTTCTCTTTCTCACCATACAGGCTTACTGGTATTTTTAATCAGATACCATTTAATGTGCAAAATCATTGTTCCCAAGCCTTTAAGGCCTTTTGGCTCTGATGTTTTCCATTCTGGGAGTTGGGAAGGAACTGGAAAACACTTCCTGTTTTTCTCTGCATCTCCATCACATCCAAACTATAAAAACAGGGAATGGGAAGAGGGTGGTGTATTTCCTGTGGTGCCTTAGAAAAGTGGGAAATGCAAGTGGAGAGCTTTCAAGAGAATAAAATTATTTCAGAAATGTTGAGACTTGGAGTTCAGTGGGCCTTTCAAGAAGTGGTCAGTGTGGGGAAACCAACATTTACCGTATTTGCTGACACAATCACTTTGTTCTTGTTTTGTTTTTCATAATTAGAAAGAGCCTGACAACCTTGGCCTGGAAAGCAATGAGTATGAAGTTAAAATTGGCCTAATTTCCTGTGAGATACAAATTGTTTCAGACAAAGTCATTCACTGTTCAGTCAATGAATCTTTGAGCACTCAGAAAGACAGCTCCCTGTTACAGTAAGTAGTAGAAGCCTGACAGCATTTACCAGCATGTATTTCATCTGCCTTGTAGCCCCTATGCATACTTGTGGCACCATGGAATTTGGCTTCCACCACAGTGTCCAGGAATTCAAGCAGTAATATGATATTATGCATAATATGGCATGAAAATAATACAATATTATGCATAATATGGCCATTACGTTAGCCTTTAAAGTGCCACAAGACTCTTCGTTATTATCATTAAAGGTAATGGCCTGGTTCACATGATCACAGCAGCTTAAACAAGCCATGGTGGCCCAATGCATGCCAGGTGCTGTTTGCCTAATTACCAACCTGGGCACGGCTTGTTTTGTTGTCTGAACCCGGATGGTTTGAGGAGGGAAATAATCCTCAAATAACTTGAGGGTTGTTATGGGTTGCTATTGAATCATAGGTTGTTGTTGCATGCGAACCCTGTGCTATGGTTTAACTATGGGTTGTTAATCATGAACAACCTGGAGTTCGCAACTCAACAATAAGCCATGGGTTCTCTTCCTGGATTGTTTGTGGTTAATAACTCATAGTTAAATCATAGTACAGGGTTTGCACATAATGACAACCGATGATTCAACAAAAACCCACGATTCAATAACAACCCATACTCAACCCATACTCTGAGTGGTCGTTATGTAAGAACCAGGCCAATGTCAGCAGTTCACCTACCTGGGTTAAAGTGAGAGTGCACTTGGGGAACAGTGCTGTAGGGCGGAGGAGCTACTGTTGAAGACTTCTGGAGAGCTTCAGTTACTCCAAAATATTGTGGCAGGCTGATGACTGGGACCAAATGAATGGAACACATCTTGCCAGTCCTTAAATGCCACAGTTCAAAGTCCTGTTGCTTGTTAAAGCCCTGGATGGCTTGGGACTCTGGTCTCTAATGGAACCTCCTTCTCCCACATAAACATATCTTCATCAGATCTTTTTCTCCATATTCTCCAACCTTCTGAGATTATGTTGCTGGTAAAAGGGCTTTCTCAGTTATGGCGCTCCATATCTGAAACTTTCTCCCCCAAAAGACTCACCTGGCAGCAGATTTAATGTCCTTCTAGCACCAGGCAAAGACAATGGGTGGCATCCAGTTAACTCCTCCCACCAGTGGTAAAATCCTGCATCATGCAAGCAGACTTCCACTTGTGCAACTAGATTTTCACCTCCTCTCCTTCCCTCAAGACCCCTGGTACTCCCAAAATCTGTTCTGAAGGCTTGGGGAACCCACCAGAGCTGGGGGGAGGCACTGGGGGCTACAGTAGGGAGGGTAGGAGGGGAAAGTCCTATTGATTCACTTGCACAATGTTGGATTTTGCCCTATCTTATTTGCCCAGACCTTCCAGTATGCCATCAAGCTGGTTTAACATTGCTGACATTGTTTTTATTGCTGGTTTTTATTGTGTTCATTTTTGTAAGTTTTTTCTTGGGCTGCGGTTTGGAATACAGGTGGAGGTTTCGACTGTGCTGCAACATTGTCCCCTTTTCCATAAGAATCAATGGCAACAATTCCCTTATATGGGAGAAGCTGAAAGAGTGCACTCAGGAATACCACTGTTGTTCTCCCTACCCCTTGTGATCTTGTTACCTTGGGTGAAGGGTATGTTTAGCCCCTTCTGAACTGTGGCTCACACTGAAACCCCATTTACTTTATCTTGTGTTCTGTTTCTTCATCACTCTAAAATGTAATGCTAAAGTGTGACTGAACCTTGGCAAGAGACAGAGAAAGAGAATGAAGAAAGGCAGGGATTGCCCTGCAGGCCATGAGTAACTGAAACCCATTAATGACAGGCTGGTGGGATCATGGCCAGTTAAGAAGTAACTGCTTCTGCTGAGGATAAATAATTTTTTTAAAAAAGAAGTTGGGTATAGGATTTGGCTTTTTCCCAAGTGGCAGTAATACAGTGTTGAACTGCAGGTCCTGTCTAGTTATCAAATCCTTTCCTTAAAAATGCTTTGTCTTCCTTCAGCCTTGTATAATCAGTAGGGCAATTCTTAGTAGTTTATTGTGACCTGGCATTCTTTCTACTGCTCTCAGCACAGGAGCTGAGGGCTAAGTGGATGTGAGGAGTTGTAATATAATCAAGACAGGTATGCTGGAGGGAGGGCAGCACCGGGAAATTTTAATCAGTCCTACATTCAAGAATTCAGTTCACAGGGGCTGCCTTGTGAAGTGACACTAATTCATCATTATAACTTTGTCAGATTGTTTAATTTATTTAATAACTGGTGCCCCCCCCGCCCCAATTTTCATTGGGACCACAGTGCGTGGGAAGGAGAAGCTAACGCATTAGCTCCCCTGCTGAAATCCTAATTAAAATCTCCCCACCCCCCACTGCCCCTATACAGCTATGAAGTTTAGAAAAAAGCTCCCGCCAGTGCCAGTAGGAGCACTTTTTCTAAGCCTGATAGCCGTGGGGGTGGGAAAGAGAGATTTTTTATTGAGATTATTTTTTTGGAGGGAAGGGTTAAACCTCTCCTCCCAGTGTACTATGTTCCCGTGTTATTAATACATTAAAATACCTGAAAAAGATCCTAATGTTGCATTTAGCATCATATGTAGTTTGACCCTCAGTATATTTTCCCCAGCCTAGTGCTCCTTTCCTTGCCCTCCATCTGTTTGATGGAAGTCATTGTATAGCCCTCAAAAAGGCAGGATCCTAGCTGTTGATCTCTCATGCAGGGAGGTTTGCTCTTCTGTGCAAGATTTCTTCAGTGAGATGGTTCGCATTTGTAATTTTATGAGTCTTTATTACTCCCCACACACACACACACACACACACACTGTGTCACTAATTATACTCTTTTCTCTGTAGTTTCTTTTACTTTCTATGTAGCCCTTGGCTTCTTAGGAGTGAGTTTAAAGTTGTTCAGACTTTGCGACAGGTGTAGACATTGGGCCTGTTCGCACAATCACGGCGGGGGAAATAAGCCATGGTGACCTGCAATGTGTGTGCAATGTTTGTTTTCCTGCCTGAGATCAACATGGCCTACATGTGCAACAAGTGCAAGCTGGTCATGCTGTTGGAAGAAAAGGTCAGAGGACTGGAGCAGCAAGTGTCAACCCTTAGGAGTATAAGAGAAAGTGCAGAGTTCTTAGACAGAACGGTGGAACTACAACAGCAAAGCGTAGTACAGGAGCCAGAAGGGCAACAGCAAGATGAGGCAGAGTCGGAGAATGCTGAAGCAAGGGAAAATAACGTAGGGGGAACTCCCTGGAAAACGGTGACTGTTAGGAGCAGAAGAACTAGAAGACATGCTGCGCCTGTGGAAGCAGTGGAGCTTTGGAACCGCTTTACAGGTACTTGAGGACAAGACTGGAGGACAGCCTACAGAGGATGAATTACCGGGCACCCAACGTGACAGCGAGCAAGAGGCTGAAGGTCAGTCAAGTGGAGGCAATCAAACCAAGGCCTACAGCAAGAAAAAGAAGAGTACTAGTTGTGGGAGACTCCCTCCTGCAGGGGATTGAAGCCGAAGTATGTCGCGAAGACCCATGGACTCACCAGGTGTGCTGTCTCCCTGGGGCACGGATTAAAGATGTGACAGAGGCTCATAAAGCCCACCATATCCCTTTCTTCTCATCCACGTGGGTACAAATGATATTGCCAAGTGGAGTTACGAAGAAATCACGTCAGACTTTGAAGAGTTGGGAAGGGAACTCAAGAACTTTGGGGCCCAGATAGTTTTCTCATCCATCCTTCCATCCTTCCAGTACTTAATAAATATAATAAATAAAATAAATAGAAAGGGAAAGAAAAATGCTCCGAGTGAATGACTGGCTACGAAGGTCGTGCCGACGTGAGAGATTTGGATTCTGGGACCATGGGCTACACTTCCTGGAAGATGGACTGCTGGCAAAGGATGGGTTGCACCTCACAAGGACTGGGAAGTATGTGTTTGGCCACAGCATGAGGAACTTCATCAGGAGGACTTTAAACTGAATCCAACAGGGGAGGGAGACATAAACTCTGTGGTAACAATGGAAGAAGGCCTCTGTGCCACAACAGGAGAGAACAGCTCCAACGGTGCCCAATGATAGTCTACTACAAAATGTAGGAAGAAAGTCGGACTATAAAGCACATAGTCTTCGATGTCTCTATACTAATGCCAGAGTATGGGCAACAAACAGAACGAACTTGAACTCTTAATACATGAGGGCAAATATGACTTGATAGGTATAACTGGAACTTGGTGGGGTGACTCCCATGGCTGGAATACAGCAATTGAAGGATATAACTTGTTCAAAAAGAACAGAAGCAACAGAAAGGGAGATGAAGTTGCGCTGTATGTTAAAAATACGTATCTCTGCACAGAGATACAGGAAGAGGAGCTTGGCAGCACCATTGAGAGCATCTGGATTAAAATAAATGGGGCAAAGAATAAAATGAACATGGTGGTTGGAGTCTACTACCGACCACCCAATCAAGGAGAAGATGAGGATGAAACTTTTGAAAAGTAAATTCCCTTTGTTTCAAGGAGGCATGATGTAGTAGTGATGGGGGACTTCAATTTCCCTGATATCTGTTGGGAGACAAATTCTGTCAAACATGGCCCCTCCAAGAAATTCCTGACTTGTGTTGCTGATAACTTCCTCCTACAGAAAGTGGAGGAAGGAACTAGAAGATCAGCTATCCTTGACCTGATTCTAACCAACAGAGACGGGTTAGTGGATAAAGGGGCAGTTTCGGGAACCCTGGGGGAAAGTGACCATGTTATACTTGAGTTCTTGATTCTAAAGGAAGGAAAAGCTGAGTGTAGCCAAACACTTACCCTGGATTTTAGGAAAGCCAATTTTAATAAACTCAGAACAATTATAAGTAAGGTCCCATGGCAAGCAACTCTAATGAGAAAAGTAGCCCAGGATGGGATGGGAGTTTTTAGAAAAGGACATTCTAAAGGCACAATTGCAAACAATTCCCGTAAGGAAAAAAGGCAGAGGGCAACAGAAGAAGCCAATGTGGCTTCACAAAAAACTCAGAGATGACCTGAAAACAAAAAAGGACACATATAGGATGTGGAAGGCCAGGCTACAAGGGAAGAGGCAGGTAGCACAGAACTGCAGGAATAGTGTCAGGAAGGCTAAAACTGAGAATGAGCTGAGGCTAGCCAGGGATGCTAAAAACAACAAAAAACTTTCTTCAGATACATGCATAGTAAAAGACAGAGGAAACAATTGGTGGTTCAACTACGCAATGAGGATGGCAAATTGATAACAGAAGACAAAGAAAAGACGGAAGTGTTCAATTCCTACTTCGGCTTGGTCTTCTCCCAAAAGAGAGTTTGTGTCCCTGGCAAACCTGAAGTGCAGACTGAAGGGGCAGGATTGCAGCTTGAGATTGACAGGCAAATGGTCAAGGAACACCTGATTACTTTGAACGAGTTTAAATCTCCAGGGCCTGACGAACTGCATCCTAGAGTAATAAAGGGACTGGCAGAAGAACTCTGAGAACCACTGTCTATTATCTTTGAGAAATCATGGAGGACAGGTGAAGTGCCAGATGACTGGAGGAGGGCAAATGTTGTTCCTATCTTCAAGAAGGGCGAGAAGGAGGAACCTGGGAACTATAGACCAGTCAGTCTGACATCAATCCCTGGGAAATTTTTGAAGCAGATTATAAAGAAGTCAGTCTGCAAGCACCTTGAAAACAATGCAGTGATTACTAGAAGCCAGCATGGATTTGTCAAGAACAAATCCTGCCAGACTAATCTGATCTCAATTTTTGATTGGGTAACCTCCCTTGTGGACTGTGGGAATGCTGTGGACATAATATATCTGGACTTCAGCAAAGCTTTCGACAAAGTGCCTCATGATATATTGATTAGCAAGCTAGCTAAAAGTGGGCTAGATGGAACAACTATCAGGTGGATCCACAATTGGCTACAGAATCGAACTCAAAGAGTGCTCAATGGTACCTTCTCAAATTGGGGAGAAGGTACCGAGCGGGGGTATCAGCAGGGCTCAGGTCCTGGGCCCAGTGCTATTCAACATTTTTATTAATGACTTGGATGAGGAGGTGCAGGGAATGCTTATCAAATTTGCAGATGACACAGAGTTGGGTGGAACAGCTAATACTCTGGAAGACAGAAACAAAATTCAAAGCGATCTCGATAGGCTGGAGCGCTGGGCCGAAAACAACAGAATGACATTTAATAGGGATAAATGCCAAGTGCTGCACCTAGGGAAAGGAAACCAAATGCACAGTTACAGAATGGGGGACGCTTGGCTCAACAATACTACAAGTGAGAGGGATCTTGGAATTGTGGTAGATCACAAGCTGAATATGAGCCAGCAATGCGATGTGGCTGCAAAGAAGGCAAATGCTATTTTGGGCTGCATTAATAGAAGTATAGCTTCCAAATCACGGGAAGTGATAATTCCCCTTTACTCAGCACTGGTTAGGCCTCATCTTGAGTACTGCGTCCAGTTCTGGGCACCTCACTTTAATAAGGATGTAGACAAACTGGAGAGGGTTCAGAGGAGGGCAACAAAGATGATTAAGGGACTGGAAACAAGGCCCTATGAGGAGAGACTGAAAGAACTGGGCATGTTTAGCCTTCAGAAGAGGAGACTGAGGGGAGATATGATCGCACTCTTCCAGTACTTGAAGGGTTGTCACACAGAGGAGGGCCAGGATCTCTTCTCGATCTTCCCAGTTTGCAGGACACGGAATAATGGGCTCAAGTTACAGGAACCCAGATTCCACCTAAACATCAGGAAAAATTTCCTGACTGTTAGAGCAATAAGACAATGGAACCAACTACCTAGGGAGGTGGTGGGCTCTCCCAATCTGGAGGCATTCAAGGTGCAGCTGGACAGACATCTGTCAGGGATGCATTGACTTGAATTCCTGCATTTAGCAGGGGGTTGGACTCGATGGCCTTACAGCCCCCTTCCAACTCTACTTTTCTATGATTTCCGCTGCTGTACATGCCAGGGAGATTTGCATTATTACCCTCTCAGGCACAACCTGCCATGTCATACAGACCCAGCAAGGGTGGCTTGTTGCCAGGGTTAACAAGCCACCCAGAACTCTAAAACAGCCCATGGGTTCTGGGTGCCTTGTTAACCATTGGCAACAGGCTACCCTCATTGGGTTCACATGAAATGGCAAGCTGCGCCGGAGGGTAATTATGCAAATGGCTTATTTCCTCCTTTGAGATCATATGGACCAGGTCAATCTATAAGCCTGACAACTTATAGCTTTCTCTCTTTTCCCATCCCCAAATCCCAGAAATTCATTTTTCCAGTAAATGTGTCAATATCAATTGTCTGGAATATGTGGCTTTATCTGAGAGAGAAGGAGCCTATTGGGACTTAAGAAGCCTGTGGCCAAATCTTCCCCAGAAAGACAGCATTTCACAAATGTGGGATGGAAATTTCTCCAAGCTGGAGACACGAATGCTTCTAGTACCACATCTGAGAGAATGGTGTTATTTTGCTGTTTGGGTCTTTATACATGCAATTCCATTGCAAAAGCAAAACAAACACAGGCAGAAATAGCAGGATTTAAGAGTTTCCTGATCCATTGTTAAAGAGAACTATAAAATGAGAAAATTCCATTGTTAATGGGAACTTTTAAAATATAGGGGGTGGCTTTTTTTTTTTTTTTTAAATGTAGACTGGACTTGTGCTCTCACTTCAAAGACTGTAAGTAAAATGTTATATCTAATACCATGTAAATTGCCTTCTCCTGAAAAGTGCACTATCAGTTACATTTATGCCCACTTTACAAGCATGTCAAACTCCAGACTAGATGTACCAGACCAGGTATGTATTGCAACCTTCTTGATAAACATGGGTGATTTATCAAGTATTTGACAGGCACAATATATGGCTGGCATATGACTCAGGGGCTGCAAGTTTTAGAAAATGTATTTCTTATCCCAAACGGCATGTGTTATCTATGCAGTTGTTAGCCCTTGAAAGGTGTTTCCTTACAGCATCCACAAAACCCAGCTAAGCAAAAAAGATATTTCTAGACTTGAGTACTGTTCTGGCTCTGAGGCCAAGGCTGAGTTTTCATCTCTTTGCTCCAGAACGCTACCACCAAAATGGTTCACTTCTCTCATAAATCAGACCATGAGATGCCCCTTGTCAATTCCCTTCGCTGGTCTCCTTCTGCGACTAATACAAACTCCTTATCACTACTACTACTCACCCAAGCCATTTATTTTATTATTTATTTATTTATTTATTTATTGCATTTATACCCCACTCTTCAGCCAGAAAAGGCTCTCAGAGTGGCTTACAAAGATTAATAAGAAGACAGTCCCTGCCCTCAGGCTCACAATCTAAAAGACACGACACAAAAGGAAAAGGGATTGGGAGGGAGGAGGAAGAAGGCAAAACTCAGGCACCAGTTCTTAGTTTAAAAGGTTCTCTTATAGGTTTTCTTTCTTTCTTTCTTTCTTTCTTTCTTCTTTTTTAGGAAACTAGTTTTAAGCCTGTTGAGATCATCTCGTATGATCTCCCAACATATCACTGCTTCTGGTACCAGTGACGTTGTATCCAGCTCCCTTGAAATACCAGCAACCAAACACATGTTAAGGAAACAGTGAACTCCTTTATTACAGCAGAACACAAGCACAGGCACCCCCACAAGAGTCCACGAATCAGTGTTCTTAGTGAGCCCAAGTTCAAATAAATTCAGATAATCCAAACAGGAGCCAGAAACAGGGTCTTAAAGTCCAGCTGTATATTCCAAGACAAGGGCCAAAGGCATGGGGCTCAAGGCATGCATTACTAGTTCAGGGTTCAGGAGTAGTCCAAGCAAGGGAGTGTCTGGTACCAGTGACGTTGTACCCACAAACCTCTTTTGCCTCTGCTCCTGCCTTTATACGAGGGTGGGGTGAGTAGAGTTCCTCACTTGTCGATCTAGTCCTATGGGAAAACTTAGCCTGGAATCGAGAACTCTGTCTAATTGGGTGTCATTCCTCTTGCCTTTTCAGCCATCGATGTTGCCTAGGAGACAGTCTTGGGCATGCCTTTTCCTCAGCCAAGTCTGCCTCTTGGCCACTTATCTAAGAATGTTCCTCAAGCTTCAGTGACACAGGTGCTTTTCCCCAGGATAGCTCTGGCTGTAGTTGAGAAGGAGTAGCTGCCTCCCCCTTACTGCATTCTTCTGTGAAACTAGGCAGAGACAAATTCCCAGCACCCGGACATTCTATATGTTGACTAGGCCCTAAACCAGTTTCTTCTATCTCTGAATTAGATTCTTCCTCTGAGTGTCAGGGTTAGGCATGATACCAATAATATAGTCCAGCAACTTCAGTGGATGTTCCCATTTTCTACCAGTGTAATACCATGTAAATTGCCTTACCATGTAAGGATTCTTTGCACAGACATTCTGAAAACTAGCTGGCAGTGTTACCGTAATCAAAATACTTCCTCCTATTCAACAACAGCATTGTGAATCATTCAGTATTGTAGAGCCAGAAATGATATAATTTGTTAAGTTCATTTGTCTGTGCAGAGCATCTCTTCACTGTAACCTGATTTTTGTATTGCTTCTAGCTTCTCATTAAATAACTTGGCGATGGCTCCTTCCTGTTCTTTCTTAGATCCAAGTTGGGAAATACAATGAAACCATTGCTATGTTGCACCTTGGAGGAAGTGAAACAGCTATCACAGTTTCCATAGTCATCTGCAGTATCTTGCTTCTGCTCTCTGTTGTAGGTAAGAGGCAATGCCTGACTGATAGCTTCATCTCACCAAACATCTTCTAAACACAGAGATTCCAAGGATTTATTAACATAAATTTCTTTTGTATCAGAGATAAGTCTAAAGCCTAAAAATAAATATTTCAAGCTTTGGATCTGTTTAAAAAGTGGACACGTAACCAAGATTACTGTCTTTATCATTGACATGGAGCAGAAAACACAGAAAGAAACATGAAAAATGAACCAGGGCCAACCTTAGGCATCTTGGTGCTCTAGGAAAAGTATTGTACTTTTTAATCCTCCTTCATGCAGCTCTTAAAAAGTGGAGTCCTTTTTATCCCATCCCACTTGGCCTCTTCTCCCTCATGTTCCTGTAAACCTATGTTGCTTCCTGTCTAGCTCGCTTCCTCTCACTCCCACTCCCGCTCCCGCTCTCTTGCTCTCTCTCTCTCTCTCTCGCTCACACACACACACACACACACACACACACACTACCCATTCATTCTGGTAGGCCTCTCTGCTGCTTACTGACGCACAATATTTCTCTGCCTACACTTGACTGCTCTTGCTGCCACTCGAATTGTTAGTCCTCCTCTTGTCTAAATAATGTTTGCAAGTTTTGCTGTAAAGTAGAGGCTTAGATGTCCACTGCTCTGCACTCTGTAGAAACTATCCTTTGACTTGCTCACCCTTTGTTCTGCTACAAAAAACATTAAATATTATTGCATAAGGTAATTTCAATAAAAATGTAATTTATTTTAATAAAAGTTGTTTAGGATAATTCAAAATACATTTTTGAGACATAGGAACTCTCATGATGCATACAGGGGTTGGTGGTTTTGTATTAGTGCAGAACACCTCCGCTCATACAAGGCGGGGCATAACCTTCAGTCCTGGCTCTATCAATTATTTTTCTTTCTAATTGCTTCATGTTTGTTATGCTGCTGGGGTGGGGTTGCATTATGTGCTCTTTTTCTAAACAAATAATAATAAAGGCAGTGCTATTTTAATAGAAAACATGCATAACAATCACTGCCATGACTTATCATCTTGGCTTGGGTCCCCTTTTTTTCTTTATTTCTTCAGCCCTGTTTGTGTTTTGCACCAAGAGCCGCCGAGCAGAGCGTTACTGGCAAAAAACTCTGCTGCAGATGGAAGAGATGGAGTCCCAGATCCGAGAAGAAATTCGCAAAGGTAAGTATCTATACTTTGGAAGAGTGAAGGAATCTGTTTCCGTATGTTCTAGAACACTGAGGAATTTTGCAATTCTGAGATGCCCCTCAGAGTTATTTACTTATTTATTCATTCATTTATTTATTATATTTATACCCCACCATTTTTCCTGCAAGAAACCCAAGGCGACTTATATAATCCTCCTCCTCCTCTCCATTTTATCCTCACAACAACCCTGTGAGGTAGGTTATGCTGAGAGGCAGTGACTGGCCCAAAGTCACCCTGTGAGTTTCATGGCCGAGCGGGGACTAGAACCCGGATCTCCCGAGTCCCAGTCCAACACTCTCACCACTATGCTACACTGGCTACACTGGCTCTTACTGCCACTGAAAGTAAACATGCACAAAAATAGCAGTGACCATGTCATCAATTCCTCTGACTGAGATCAGCTTCTTTGGGGATTGCAAAATGGTATTATTATTTTTAACAAAAGGGAAGCTGAAACTTTGTGTTTTGACTGAAATTTTCATTCAGTTTCCTGAATTTTGGGTACTTCTAGACAACTATTCTAACTGAATGGGCATGCTATAGTCTGATTTGACTTAAACTTGCTTCATAGATTTGGAGAAATTGCAAGCTTCCAATTCACTGGCATTGTAAGTTATAAATTGATGAGCAGGTAACAAAAGGTCTATTCCTTTTTTCAATATAATCTTACTAAGCCATCACTTGATAGCTGGTAGATGGTCTCATGCTGTTGGTTTCCATATGTATGAAATGACACTTGCCTCTTCATGAAAGTTTTGTGAGGCCTTGTTGATGCTCTAGAATCCACTAATGAAAGGAGCTAAAATAGCATAACATGTTTTTGCATGCAGAAGCTACAGGAAAAAGAATTAGCCTAGAATTTTCTTAGCCTATGAGCCTTCACAGAATTCTCCACCATACATGGACTTAGTTCTAGAGAAATTTAGGGTGCATTACATGAAAGCAACTCTGTTCTGATTGCGGTTTCTTTGGATCAGGTTTTGCTGAACTTCAGACAGATATGACAGACCTGACTAAGGAGTTAAATCGCAGCCAAGGAATCCCATTCTTGGATTACAAGTACTTTGTGACCCGAACGTTCTTTCCCAAAGTAAGACAATGTGTCATACTACAGCTTCTTAATGATGTATGGTGTTTAAACTGTACATGGGTGGATCCTTTTTGTTTGTTTGCCTTTTTTGTTCAATATTTACACTGCAGTTTTAATACCAGTGCCCAGTAATTGTGAAGCTAGATATTAAACGAGTCTCCAAAAGCCACCCTCTCACCTTTGATTCTTCTCTGGTAAGTATAAACAGACCTTGTTGATAACTGGAGGACAAGTTCCTATTACAAAAATAGGGTTGCACAGTCAGAAGGTGGCACTGAAGAGACATCTCCAGTCCAAACCAGTATGAACTAGGTCTCTGGCATGTCATCACTTAGCATCGAGTGTTTTTTTCTTTGATGTTTAGTAAGCAAGGATTTTCCCCAGTTGTGGATTTTTGATTTATGCACTACACGAATCAGTGATACATACATCTTCAGTTCCCCAGTGAGGATGGTTGCTGTCACAGAGGGATTGGCCTCAGGAACTCTGTTAGAGAGCTCAACTTTACATTCAAACTTCAGCTGAGTCAAATCACATCTGAACATCCTGTTCAACCATGTCCACTTTCAGATCTATATATCCCAAAGACATGAATGTAACTTAACTGAGCTGCTCCATTTTAAGTCTGTATCCAGTCATTAATGTCACGCCAAATGCAGTGTTTTCTTTTTCTTGTTACTGGCTGCACATTATATAATATCTGCTGGTTTTATTCCAGTATTGCATCTTTGAAGCGTATGTATTGCTTCAATAGTGGTAGAGAGATGTTTGTGTTTGGGGTGGGTGGGGGTTGCAAGGCATTCTATTCACTTTTTATCAAACAACTGTCCAGATAAGATGCTAGACTCTTATGGGTATAAGTAGAGGTGTAGGCACTCTACATATGCACTAAATCTGGTTCTGAGAATCTTAACTTTTATTTTTACAAAGGAAATTTGTAGCAATCCTAGTTGTTTGAAAGCACTGAAATGTATGAGCAGTGTCTAGTGAATGCTCAAAAAACAAACTGAGGCTGAGCATTGTTTCTGACAGTCTTCAATATCCTGCCAGCTCCTTGTCATTTGCCAGTGGCTACTGTTCCCTATCCCTAACTTTTCTTGTTCCCATTAACCATCTCCTCCTCCCATAATTCCCCTTCTTCATACAGTTCCACCCTAGTCCTTCCCTCAAGATTTTTTTGACAATCCACAGTTTAGAAGCAGAATAAATGAAAGCAAATAAAGAAAATATATGCTATTCCTTTTTTCACAATCTGCATTCTTGGTGCATAATTGCATTTTTGTGCAGATTGCACAAAGCCTTGGGCAGCTCTGTGAACTAGAGAGAATGAAACAGTTTCCTCCTTTTGGCTTGGAAGATACAAATACTCAGATATCCAATTGTTGTGCCTCCAGTAGGTCAGACAGAGACCAGCCGGGCCGGAGTGTGTTTGGGGTGGGGTCAGGCTAAGTGCAGCCTGACCCAGCTGGGCAGCCTTACCAATCAGCGCCTGCTCAAAAGGCAGGTCCCAAACGCACTCAGATGCTGGAAGCAATTGTTTGCTGATACAGCTTCAGCGAGACGCCTTGACACCCCTGAACTCAGACTTGTGCCTTTGAACCTCAGAACGACCTTGACGATGCTTTTGCCTGCTCCTGAACTGGTTTCTGTTTGCTGCTTTTCGGACATATATATTTTGGCCTCGATCCCTTGGACTATGATAACGAGGACGGCTTATCTTTCACTGGACGGATTTACGACACCAATAATCACTGATTGTAGCTTAGTCCTCAATAATTCCTTCTTTGCTGAGGAGCCATGAATGTCAGATTAGTCAGTTCATAACCTCAGTACTGTGAATGCCTTGTTTCTCCCCAAACATACACCTCCCCCAAAGTTCTTCTATTTGTTCATTCAGAAGCCTCTTGCCAAGAGTTTAAAGCCTCCATAAAACATACCAAATTATTTCTTACTTGTGAGTAGCCTCAAGTCATTATGACCCTCTCCTTGCCAGTCTTTAACAATGTCTCTCTGTTGACATGGGACTTGGAGAAGACACGAAGAATTCAATCATGCTCTTTTCGTAAAAAACAAAACATTTTTCAGTTTGTTTTCTGTTATTTTTTATTTTTATGTTTTTTTAGTGTTCCTCTCTCTACGAGGAGCGTTACATTCTCCCTTCCCAACATCTCAATTCCCAGATGGGGCTTCAGGTCCAAGAAACTCACCCATTACTGTTGGGGGAATGGAAAGTAAGTAATTCTTTGGTAAATCCAGTTGGCTACTGCAGTACTAAGTTTAATGCTTAAGGGATGCATGACTTGATGGCCTTATAGGCCCCTTCCAACTTTACTATTCTATGATTCTATGAAAGGTGGCGTAATCAATGAAGTTGGCTGCAGGGGAGTAGAAACAACTGGAGAAATTTCCTCATAACATATAGAAAACTGGGGAAAAATAACTGCTGGGAAAAGCTATAGAATAAACATTCAGTCTTTTGCTTTCTGCTGAAGGGGCCAGTTAGTACCACTGACTTATTTTGTACCCTTTAAGTCCAGGAGCTTTGTCCATAATGTCTAGAGCAGGATGGGCAATTTTGGAGGTCCAGGGACCAATTTTTGTCCTCTGAACCCCATTGAGGGCCACACCATCCCACTGCCAAAATAATTGCTGCCAAATTTTGGTGGTGCAACGGCAAAAAAAGCCACATTTCCCCTTTAAAAACAAGATGCACAGTAAGAGCACACCTTGTTTTAAAAGCAAATCGCACTCCCCAAATAGCCAGAACTCCTGGTGTGGCCCACCCACCCTGTCTAGAGCCATTCATTATTTTCAGTGGGAAACTGGGCTTGGCTTAGGTGCAGATGGCTGCTGGTATCATTATACTAGATACAGTGTTTGGTGACTAATCCACCACAGTTGTGCTTCAGTAAGGAAAGTAGGTGAGTGCCAGATAAAGAATTCTGCTGCTGTTTGCTTTCCTTTAGGAAGAAGATTGAGAATAGTGTATACTGGTAGACAACGGTAGTCTGTTGCTACCAGGTCACAAGGAAACACTGTTAGGCTTGCTTTAAAATGTAGTCTGTCTAGGTTGGGGGTGGTTTAATATGACAGAGCTAGAGAACTCCTAATCTGGAGTGCCTTTGAAGACCAATTCTTATGTGAATCAGATTAATTCGGCTCAAAAAAGCATTATGATTTCCCCTTGTGTACATACTAGAATGGTTGATATATTAATATTGTAATGTGGTTTTTATTTGATGGTTGTTTTATTCTGTGGATTAAAGTAGTTTGTACCTATAACATTTGCTGTTATACCCCAACTTGAGTGTTTTCAGTGGGAATGGTGGAAAATACATTGCATTATTGTTGTTGTTGTTGTTGTTGTTGTTATTGGTAGTAGTAGTAGTACTATTAGGCATCTTATTAACAGGTATTCAAAGTTATGTACACAATCCTAAAATACAGTGATAGGCTAGTTAGAAAGCGATGAGAAAAAAACACATGTGGCATACTTTTCTCATCCAAATTTCTGGTTTTGCCTTAGATTCCTGAAAACTGTAGACCCAATATGGAAGAAGGAATTGCATTGTTCTCCACATTACTCAACAACAAGCACTTTCTCATTGTCTTTGTTCATGCTCTTGAGCAGCAGAAAGATTTTGCTGTTAGAGACAGGTAAGACTCTTCAGAGGTAAGACTCTTCAGAGATTTTCTAGTTAACTTCAGATGACATAGGATCAGCCCAAGCTGGCTACACCCTCATTTTACCCTATAGTCTTGGCTGAACCCTGCCCTGATTTTTGGCATCTGAAAGCACTTCTTCTTTGATAAACACACTCTTCACTTGATTTTGTCTGAGCAATTGCTCTCTATTTTTTCTGAACCGGATATCTGTGCTTATCAAAGAGTGAATGCTTCCAGATGTTATTTTAAAAACCTGAGCAGCTCCACATTTTAAAGAGGGTAGCTAACCTGTTCAGATTTTGTGATGCCTGAAAGAGGTTAAAGACAATACAAAATGAGCTGCTGACTGCTGGTTCTAAATGTGTTGCATGGAATAAATATTTTTAATTATATAAAAGACAGTTGGGCCTCATTGACTCAGTCACTGATGGGGTTTTCAAAATTGTTAAAGTACTTCTGCAATAGATAGAAGACTAAAATTTGGTGCATATGTAGTTCAAGATACCCTGATTACTGAAAAAGCTAGGAAATAGTTTTACATTTCACACCATAACAATGCAATCCTTTACATGTCTACTCTGAAATAATCCCCATTTATTTTGATGGACCTTGCTCCCGGGTAAATGTATATAGGATTGCAGCCTCCATGTACACAAATTCTGTGTCATAGAACTGAGCCGAACTATGCCTCTCTGACAAGAAAATTCCTGTGTGAAATTTCCTCTTCACATACTTCATAATCCTGGAGTGGAATGGGGAAGGAATTTAATTTAATTCCTTAATTTCCCTATAGGGTAAAATCACTTCTATATCATTGCAATACAAAACAATTTTCTCTTTGCTTCTTTTGCATCCTCTCTGCACTGCAATGTCTGTGCAGCAATTGTTAAGACCCTCTTAGTAGTCATGTCTACCACTTCTAGAGTCACTAACATTTCACAAAGTCGTCTGCGTGGTATTAGAGTTTTAAAATCAACAACAGCATTAAAGTGCTCTGAAGTGCATTCTATGGCTGTCTGTAACTGTCAGCAAGAGACACAATATGTATTACTTAATTCAGCTGTAAAAAATACCCTGTGTTAAAGAAATGGCAACTAGGGATCTCTAAAAGGGCAAAGAATGGGGAAGAACTAGAATAGCTGCCTGGGTGTGTTTTCTGAGTATTGTAGTGCAGACATGAACTAGTAGCCTAGCATCTCAAGGGATCTGTACAGAACAAAATACCATATCCCCTCAAACATCAAGCCTACATGCTGTTCTTTTATTTCTTTAAAAAATACAACTATGCTGTTGTTCAACTTGCAGGTGTTAACCTTCTCTATTATTATACAGAGTGCCAGAATAGTTTTTTCTTTGAACGATTGGCATCCATTTCTTTCGAAGGGCGGCATAATACAATGTGATTATGCACAGCTGTGATACAAATGGCTTGAAACTTCAACACTTTTGAGAGGCTTTGTGAAAACAATCTGTAATGTTACCATGGTTTTACTTTCTGTTCATGTTGATTGATGAATCCCATCTTGTACCATCAATCTCAGTATCACTCATTAACTCTTCCTTCAGATGCAACCTGGCCTCTTTGCTTACCATTGCATTGCATGGGAAACTGGAGTACTACACCAGCATCATGAAGGACCTCTTAGTGGATCTCATTGATGCCTCTGCTTCTAAAAACCCCAAGCTTATGCTGAGGAGAACAGAGTCTGTGGTTGAGAAGATGTTGACCAACTGGATGTCCATCTGCATGTACAGCTTTCTCAGAGTAAGAAAGAAAGAAATCAGAACTCTCCTGTTTATGCCAGGCATCTTAATGGTTAATATAGAAGAGGTGGGAGATCTATCAGCTCATACTGTATGTTTGGCTTTTCATAGCCACACAGCCACCTGATGCTTCCCTAATATTCAGAGAAGGCAAAGTATGATAGAGCTTAGAAGGCCTTCTTGAAATCAAAACTGGAAGGTCAGAAAGTTCCCCCTAGCATCACCTGTTCCTTTGTTCATTTCTGGTCTCAGGCAATATTATACCTCAAGCTTCTGTCTTGCCCCCATGCTATTTAAAACCTACATGAAACCATGTACAGGACAAATGCCATTGTTCCAAGCAGAAGTCCCTCAGCACCACCTTTTGAGACTGCCCAGCCAGGTAGAACTGGAGTCATCATAACACCATGCCCCCCCAAACCTGATCCAGAAAGATTACCATGGTTGGTGGTCTCCAAAGGCACTAAGAGATCCAGGATTGCTAAATTCTGCTGGTCTTCCATGTATTTGGCCTCACCATTAAGAAAGTGGTGACTTCTTGTGGGGCTAGAGATTCCAGGTGTAAGTAATGCACCAGTATGATCAAGGCTGTTTCCCTCCCAAAACCAGGCCTGAACCTGGTTTGGAATGGATCCAAATAATCCGTATCCTCCAAAGACTACCTGGATTTGGGAGGTTGTCACCAGCTCCAGAATCTTGCTCAAAAAATGGAAGCTTTAGCACAGGACAATAGTTATCACAGATTGAGGGGGTTAAATTTGATTTTCCTTTCCAGGAGGGGCCTAACTACCACCTCCTTAAGGGCAGTTAGTACCATTCCCTCCTCCAAAGAAGCATGTATTACCAAGCACCCAGCCCTGCCCTTGAAGACTTTAAAAGCCAAGATGGTTTAGGATCTAGGATACAGGTGGTAGACCTCAACCTTCCAAGAAACCTGTACACATCCTCAGGTTGCATAAGCTGAAAAGTATCCACAACAATAGGACCAGAAGGTGTCCTAGCTGCATCCATCTTCAACTCTTTTAAAAATGTGGCAGATATGAGTAATTTTATGTGTGAAATTCAATGCAAATTGGTCACAGGTCACAGTTCACTGTCCTTTATTCAGCATATTTTGATTTTGGTTTGTAAGTGATTGTAGCAGTATCAAAACAATAGTACATTTGATCTCTGAAAGGTGCGGGTTCAACAAACTTTAATTCCCATTGTATTGTTGAAAGGGTTAATACTTTTCCATTTAGCAGAGCATCAATTCTACCATTATAATGCAGTAAGATGAAAACTAGCATGTCCTGAAGTGGCCTCTATGTAGTATGGCACCCTATTTCCAGCATTTGGCAGTTCTTGATCTTGCAAGACTTACCGTAGTTATTCGAGCATCCCATTGATGCTGCTGTGGAATTTCTGTGTTTGAATGTCGACTGTTTAACTTGAATTTTGTTTCAGAATCACTCAATTTTCATAATAATGTTTTAATGAAGACTTTTGGTGTTGACAATGTTGCTTTCCAAGGGGCTTTGTCTGCTCCTCGAAAATTGCTAGACTGATATATCCATAGCCTAGCTAACATAAGAAATCCAGACTTGAACACAAAGGCTGTACCTGTTTATGCAACCTTAATACTTAGCTGCACTTACAAATATTGTCTGTGTATTGTTGGCCAAATAATACTTGAGGTTTTGGCATTTACTTTCAAGAATTAGGCTCAAATGTATTTTTTTAAATGTAGCTTAAGTTTAAAACATAATCAGTGATACTTATTGCCCCAAATGTCCACTGCCCAAATACATGTAGCACTGCCTTATACATTTCTTCACCTACACCTAGCTCCCAGAAGCCACTTTGGGACTCTGACATACTGTTGTCTGATGAATGATAGTACAGTTCTATACACATCTACAATAAAGTAATTCCCATTAAGTTCAATAAGACGTACTCCAGGTAGACATGGGAGAAAAATTGTGAACTGGCCTAATTCACACTTCCTTAATTAATACATGAAGCTGAAGGCAAATATCCTTCGGTTTTTAGTCTTCTCCAAATTTTGCAATGCAATTCTCCTATCAAAAAAATTTGCTTGAGAAAAAATTTGCTTAGGGAAAATTTGCTTGAGAAAAAATACGTATGTTGGGGGAATTGTGTACAAAGGTGCATACAAATTTTTGTTTGAATGGAAATGTGTACAATTTTTTGTATGGGGTTTTAAAATAAAACATTTGCAAAGTGATGCAGAAACGGGTGGAACAAACTTGTGCTTGAACATTGTAGAAAGCAAAACAGCTTCGTCCATCCCTTTGGATAAGATTGCGGCCTTAATAGCCAAATGTGGAGTCACTTCCTGTCTATTGTGTAAAGCAGCCTTCACCGAAATGGTGTGCTCCAGATGTTTTGGACTACAATTCCCAGCATTCCTGGCCATCGGGCCATGCTGGGCAGGGCTGATGGGAGTCCAAAACATCTGGAGGGAACCAGGTTGTGGAAGCATGGTGTAAAAGTTTAAAATTTATTGAAAGCACTATAGTCTTTAATGAACCAGATTTTAAGTGAGAAATTTGCAATCCACTATAATATTGAACACCAAAAAAAATCAACATGAATTTCATAGAATTCCCTTACTAAAAAGAAAAATATTTGTAGCATTTGACTATAGACATTTAAAGTCTAAAATGTATCACAAATTTAAATAAAATCAATTTGTTCATGTATGATTGATGATAGACATTCAACAAGCCTGGAAAGGGGAAAATAGAAGACAGGTTTGTTTGTTTTAATTGTACATTATGGTGCTAAAATCTGCTGGTCTTGCATATATTTGGCCTCACCATTAAGAAAGTGGAGACTTCTTGTGGGACTAAAGAACTCAGCTGGAATCTGATACAACCAAAATCAACTGCCTAATTTCTTCTGAAGCGGAACATTATGCAAGAAAATGTTCCTGGGGGCGGGGAATTGAGCTTTATCTTATGGGACTTCTGAGTGGGATGGCTTACAAAAGGAATTAATAGTGTCTGGAGCTCTCATGTGGTTTGCATGTTCCTCTGACCTCTCCTTTCTTTGTGATTCCTTAATTCCCATACAAGTGAAGAAGGAATCATTGTGTGTTTGCTAGCACTCCTAAGACCACAGACTCCACCTGGTGTCTATCAGAGAGCAGGAGTTGTCTCAGAGGAAGGGTTTGGTCCACACAACCAGGGTGAAAGATACAGGTTTTGTAGCAGGAGAGTGAAGCACAGATTGAGATTCTTAAATGTTAATCTAAAACATGAAGGTAGCTTGTAAATAATTTGTTCACCCTGCCCCAATCTTTTAAACCTGGCATAGTCCCAGCTAAGAGAAAGATAAAAGACAGATGTTATAAACATAAATTGATTCTCCATGTGGGCTGTGATGATGCTTTAATTCTGTGGTATTTTGTGGAGCAGCCAATGACTGGTTGAATCTGTGGAAAGCATGCCAGTAAACTAGATAACTTGGAAGGAGGTTGTTTTTGACAAGGGTGAGACAGTGCCACCTCTCCATCTGTTGTTTGTTCTGCTGAAAATCAGCTCTTATCCACATAGCTATAGATCGAGAGGACAAGGAAAAGACAGCATACCAGTATTCAGTCTCGCTCGCTCTCCAATATTATCTTATATTTTGTTTATATACATATAAACTTACATAGCAGTTTTCATTAGCAACAGCATTTAGTTTAGACACAAAGAAAGAGATCACAACAATCACATACATTAGTAGTCTTGGAATATATTGCCTGTTCTAATTTTGTCTTAACGGTGAGAACATGTCTCATTGAAGACAAAGCAGAATAGCTTGACTTTCTGCTGTGAATAATGATCTAAAGAGCAATCATATACTGAGATTAATTGGTGACCTAATTGAGTACAATCAATAGATCTTAAACCCATCTGTGTGAGGTCTCAAGTAGAAGTCCTTTTAATCCTCCTAGCTGGTATACCAGGGATTATCTCATACGTAGTCAGTTGGAGACGAGCCCATTCTTTCTAACAGCCACTTTAAGTCTTAACCTGAGCATCACAAATCTGATACACTGAGTCTTGGAAAAGGGTGTATTTGTAATCTAGGTATCACCTTCCCAACTATCAAGAGTATTTCGTTTTCACTCCATCAGGGGTTTACAAATGCACTCACTAGAGGAGGATAGCACAAAATGTAAGGCAAGAGTGGGACTCATCTGACCTCATGTTGGGCTTAAGAGATAGTTGGAAGCAGTGGAAATTCTTCCTGCTTTGGAGCACCTCTGATGTCCAGCACAAAAAACACAAGCAAAACTCTTGGAGAAGGATTACTGAGATACACTGAACTTTGGGGGTGGTCTGAAGCAATGAAGCTTCTTACTGCTTCCAAAAGCCTCTGACGCCCTGAGCAATGTCAGGAACAAGACTGTTCCTGCCTACAAAGTTGGAGGAGGAGCAGGAAAATTAGAGATGGTGTTTACGAATTTTGGCTGGCTACCACAACCACCCTAATGTCATGGACCTCTAAAAGGTAAACACACACGAATTTCCTGATGATATCCCAGAATTCACTCCACAGTTTCCAAGGATCACAGAAAAGAGGCCATAATTGGCTGCACGTTGAGAAATTTCTCCATGCACTCTTGAAAGACAAAAACTAAGAGTATATATTGTTGTTTTGAAGTTCTTCAGAAGTATGTGCCTCCAAGGTAGAAGTAAATGTAGCAAAGAACAAAGGTGCACTACAGATTTTCAAAATAATTATGTTGTACCGACATCTCATTATTATGGTTGCCATCACAATAGAGTAAGAACATAAGAAGAGCCATGCTGGATCAGACCAAGGGTCCACCTTGTCCCAGATACGATAGAAACTTTCATCCAAAGAACCTAGGTTATGTTCTCCTCTTAAAGACATGGAATCAGGAAATAGGCAGACAGGTCAGATCAACAAGAAGAGAATGGAGGACAGAGTTGATTCTTAGCTGCAAAACTTTGGGAAAGTGAAGCTAGTGTACTGAAATCAGGGGCATTGCAGCCAGATTCACCAACAGGAAATTTTTCCCACAGCCTGTAATTTAAATTATACATGATAACCAAACATCTCCATTATGCACCTCATTTCTGTGAAAAAAACCACTCATCCTGGCAAATTTCAGTAAAGAAATTTACTAGCGTTCCTATAGCATTGGTCCGTGAGACATATGTGACGATGGGTCTGTTTTTAGTTCTTGAATTATCCCCATTAATCACAACATCTATTTGAAACAGCTGCTGCAAAAGGTCCTTAACAATTGTGCAGTGGAAAAATTCCAGCTGCTTGTATTTTTCCTCGTAAGTTAGTATTACATGATTTAAACATTTGTTTTATATTAATGCTGTGCCAAACAATCCATCCATTTGTGCTGCAGAAATGGAAGGTTGAAGAGCAAGCCATCTAAAAATGGAATGATTCAAAATAGTCAACCATAGTCATCCATGGCCTAAACAAAGGACTACTCCAGTGGTGAGCCTTTCTAGTTGGTTCAGTTTATAACTATAGTACCATTCTAAAAAGTGGTAGTGTAAAATTTTGGGTGCTTTCAATCCGGACTAGGGGACCCCACACCTACAATTTACTTTTTGGAAGCCATTCAAGCGATTGCTAATTGCGTAAATGATGTCTTGTCTAGTTTGGTCCTTAGAGGACAAATTCACAGCATTTTTTTTTCATCTCAGGGTGCTTTTTTCCCCCCTTTGCCAATTTGCACACATCCCATATTGTGAATGTGTTCAGATTGTGGTCATGGGCTGATGGATCAACCCATGGTGTTCCCGTGGTGGGTTATTGTGTCTTGCAAACCAGGTCGCTGAAGGCCAAATATTAATTGCATGATTGCAGTTAACATATCTAATTTTAAATAGTAGATGTGGAGGAGGAGATCAGCATTGAGAATGTGGGGAAGGGAAAAATTGTTTCCCCCATGCTATTCATCCCAGGAGGTAAATAATTTAGGGGTGGGGGCAATTTTCAGTAGGACCACAGCACTAAGGAAAGAATTGAAACTAGTTGTGTTAATTGTAATCACACAGTTTGGCCTTAAGAAAAGCACTTAAGAGTTCTCTGAGTTGGCTACAGGAATCATAAGTGGAAGAATCAATTGAATACTGCTTTAGACTAACGGATGAGCCCTCCTTAAAATTACATTTTAGCACTTCTTTACCCTCCCTTGACAGAACCAAGAAATACAATGATTACCTAGACAGAATGTAATGTGGCTTAATGCAGTCAGTGTGGTAGCATCACAGGCCTTCCATTCTTTTAGTGTATGCAGAGACATGAAGTGGGAATTCTAACCTAACCTTAGGGATTCTAAAGGTAGAACCTGGGTAGCTGTTACCCAGAGTTCTTCTGGATAAATTAACACATAATACAAAGGTATGATCTTACATATGTAGCATCAGACCTTGAATATTATCCTAAGATAGAGCTGTTCGTGCAAATTTTAACAGAATAGGGGCAAGGGGCAGGAATTCAGATATAATTCTACTTGTAACAGAGCTGGATAGCTGGTCAAAGAGCTAGAATATGAAGCCAATATGGGGGGCTTGAGACATTGGATTTTGCTGTAGGTGCCCATTGCTGGCCTCAATACAGCAAAACAATATTTCGTAGGAAACGGCCTTGAATTGGGGTATTTGGAATAGTTTCATGTGTGCCTTCAGGCATTTTGGAACTGACTATATGATGTTCCCAAGAGAATATCTCTAACATATCAGTCTAACTACAAGAGCAGCATGTAAATGTACCCTGAATAAAATTCAGTTTTATTCCCCCCCCCCCCAAGTTCCTTTTTTAATTCAGGCATATAGAAACACAGCTTCACATATCGTACATGGAACATTTCAAAGGATGCCAACTTTGGTTTTCATTAATATAAAGTTATTTTGGTGCCCACTGTTACTTTTATGAATCTATAACACTGCAGTCATAAATCAGAAAGCATCTCATTAAAAAAACAAATACAATAGAGAAGAAAATGTGCTCTGTTAATGTATTCAAAAAACATTTCTCCCTAAATAAGCACATTAACTTCCCTCCCCACCAAAAAAAAAAAAAAAAAGCCTGGTCCAAGGATCATTTTTACTTGTTTCTAGACCAGCTTCCCCACAATTTTGAAATAAATTCCAAGTTAGCCATCTCATCTGTAGTCCCTGGCTATCCACTTCCTTTTCCATCTTTTAAATATATTGCCTTTGTGTTTCTGCAGATTTTCACCACAATCCATGGCTTCTGGAGTTCATAGCAAACATAAAGAAATAGGCATGTCAGAGGCTGGGCCTTGTAGTGTAAAGTCAGCAGCATTAACACCGCAGCAGCAACTGAAATGGCTGCTTAGCTGCTACTTGCTGTGACATGCTTGGACAGAGCAAAAAATTGGTCACATGCTCTGCTTAATCAGATGCAATATACAGTAATACCTTGGATTGCAAGTAACTTGGTCTGAGAGCGTTTTGCAACGAGCAAACGAGCAAGGTATTGCAAGACAAGTAGTCGTAGGGATGTGTCAGTGTGGCCTACTCGTGGAAGACTTTTACTGGCTTTGGAAGCGGCTTTACAATTCAGGTATAATTTGTCTCTGGCTGAGACTTTGACACATTTTGTGGTAGAGATTCACCCAAAAGAGAGTTTGTGTCCCTGGCAAACCTGAAGTGCAGACAGAAGGGGCAGGATTGCAGCTTGAGTTTGATAGGCAAATGGTCAAGGAACACCTGATTTCTTTGAATGAGTTTAAATCTCCAGGGCCTAATGAACTGCAACCTAGAGTGATGAGGGAACTGGCAGAAGAACTCTCAGAACCACTGTCTATTATCTTTGAGAAATCATGGAGGACAGGTTGAAGTGCAGATGACGGGAGAGGCCCAAATGTTGTTCCTATCTTCAAAAAGGGCAAGAAGGAGGAACCTGGGAACTATAGACCAGTCAGTCTAACATCAATCCCTGGGAAAATTTTGGAGCAGATCATAAAGAAGTCAGTATGCAAGCACCTTGAAAACAATGCAGTGATTACTAGAAGCTAGCATGGATTTGTCAAGAACAAATCCTACCAAACTAATCTGATCTCATTTTTTGATCGGGTAACCTCCCTTGTGGACTGTGGGAATGCTGTGGACATAATATATCTGGACTTCAGCAAAGCTTTCGACAAAGTGCCTCATGATGATATCCTGATTAGCAAGCTAGCTAAAAGTGGGCTGGATGGAACAACTATCAGGTGGATCCACAATTGGCTACAGAATCGGACTCAAAGAGTGCTCATCAATGGTACCTTCTCAAACTAGGGAGAGGTACCAAGCGGGGTACCACAGGGCTCGGTCCTGGGCCCAGTGCTATTCAACATTTTTATTAATGACTTGGATGAGGAGGTGCAGGGAATGCTTATCAAATTTGCAGGTGACACAGAGTTGGGTGGAACAGCTAATACTCTGGAAGACAGAAACAAAATTCAAAGCGATCTCGATAGGCTGGAGCGCTGGGCCGAAAACAACAGAATGACATTTAATAGGGATAAATGCCAAGTGCTGCACCTAGGGAAAGGAAACCAAATGCACAGTTACAGAATGGGGGACACTTGGTTCAACAATACTACAAGTGAGAAGGCTCTTGAAATTGTGGTAGATCACAAACTGAATATGAGCCAGCAATGCGATGTGGCTGCAAAGAAGGCAAATGCTATTTTGGGCTGCATTAATAGAAGTATAGCTTCCAAATCACGGGAAGTGATAATTCCCCTTTACTCAGCACTGGTTAGGGCCTCATCTTGAGTACTGCATCCTGTTCTGGGCACCACACTTTAAGAAGGATGTAGACAAACTGGAGAGGGTTCAGAGGAGGGCAACAAAGATGATAAAGGGACTGGAAACAAGGCCCTATGAGGAGAGACTGAAAGAACTGGGCATGTTTAGCCTTCAGAAGAGGAGACTGAGGGGAGATGTGATCGCACTCTTCCAGTACTTGAAGGGTTGTCACACAGCGGAGGGCCAGGATCTCTTCTTGATCATCCCAGTTTGCAGGACACGGAATAATGGGCTCAAGTTGCAGGAACCTAGATTCCACCTAAATATCAGGAAAAATTTCCTGACTGTCAGAGCAATAAGACAATGGAACCAACTACCTAGGGAGGTGGTGGGCTCTCCCATTCTGGAGGCATTCAAGGTGAAGCTGGACAGCCATCTGTCAGGGATGCTTTGACTTGAATTCCTGCATTTAGCAGGGGGTTGGACTCGATGGCCTTACAGGCCCCTTCCAACTCTACTTTTCTATTATAGGGGTTTGATGTAATGGAGAATGGACTCAAATTTGAATCTAGATCCAGACCACACTATTATGGCCTTGATTTTTGCAAAGGTCTGAATCTCAATTAAATATTACACAGGATGTGCAGGGAGAGGCCCTCTTGAAGGCACCATTACCCAGAGAGGCCTGTTTGTCAAGCACGTCTGAAAGGGCTTTCTGCTGTGTCGCTCCCAAATTGTGGCGTGCGCTCCCGCAAGAACTACGCATGTCCCCCACTCTCTTGGCTTTTAGAAAGGGTGTGAAGACACACGTTTTTAATTTAGCCTTTTAAATTATGCAGTTTTAACACTTCAATGTTGGACTGTTTTAATGTTCTTGGTGTTTTGTTTTGTTTTAGTGTTTTACGGTTTTATTGTTTAAATTGTTGTGCACTGCCTTGATGGCTTTTTAGCAAATAAAACACTATATACATGTTAATAATAAATAAATAAACAAATAACCATTCTCTATGTGCCACTAGTATTTCAGCCTTCTCTGCAAACTCTCTCCCAGCAACACTCTCAAAGGATGATGACTTGAACACACTTAGGGCAAAATCCTATGGAGATGCCCATAACCCTCCACACTCGGAGGATTATGGGCAGCCTATGCAGAGCGGGAGGAGCGCGGAGGCGAAGGTTGCCTCTGTGTTCCTCCCACCCTGGAAAACAGCTAGACAGCTGATTTCAGTTGCCTAACTCTGGTGCTTCGGAAGAGGAGGGAAAGAGGCTGAGGCACTGCCAGGATACATCGTATCTTAGCGGCGCCAGTCTCCTCCCCTTCCTGCCCCTCTGGAATGCCCACTAAACCTCTTCTCCGAGGTCACTTTGCCACCTCGGAGAAGCAGCTGGCACGGTTCTTTTTCACAAGCTGCGAGGGCAAGGGAGGGGGATCTGAGTGCATCCCCAGCTCCCAGGTTGGAGCAATTTTCTGACCTCGGAGCTGGGAATCTAAACAATCCTATGGAGCCCTAGATGCTGTCTAGGGGCCATAGGATTCCTCTGCCCCTAGGGAGTAAGCTCCATTGCACACAGTGGAACTTAATTTCTAGTAAACATTCATTGTATCGCATTATAAAAATCAGTACTAGTCCATACCACTTTTCAGTTTCATCCTTTCTTTCATTACAAGTTTTGTTGCAATAAAACTCTTGTTATACCTCTTTTTTCCCATTTATATGTGAGTAACCAGACCAATGTATCCTGATTTAATACTATAATCTGATGTACAATAGTCTTCATCACTCCTAGGGTTCAGGATCATTGATATCTGGTGACCAGAACAGAGGTGTTGAGAAAACCTTCAAAGAAGGAAGCTAGGATTACTGTTTTTATCATAAGAAATGCAACTTATGGCAAATTAATTCTTGGCACTACAAAACAGATGGCATATACCCATCTACAGCCATATAGTACTATCCCAAGTCGGCCATTAAACTAGCTGCCGTAGTGATAAGAAAGATTAATAATGTTAGCATTAATCTAGTTGAGGAATCCAAATGAACAGATGCTGGCTACTTGGATTTCTAAAACATTTTTACAATAATTGTACTTCTCTTGCCCTGAGCAATTAGAGATTCAGAAGAAGAGTGTGTGTGTGTGTGTGCATGCATGCATGAGGGGGAGAGAAAAATTGAATTATAAAAATGGTAAATTAATAGAAACGTGTTTTAGTTGAAAAAATATTAATGAATATTAAGGAGGCCGCTTTATAAAGGGTTTCTGAACTTTCTGAATTAATAAAATACATTGGGGTATATAGCTTACAGATATTTGAAAGTGAAATTCGGTGAAGTTAATCTGGAAATTTTCCTTTAGAATATTTGAAAAATTATATTGAGAGTGCGAGTAAAGTTATTGTTATCCAATTGAGTGGCATCAGTATTGAAGTATTGACATAAAATAAGTATGGAATTAACGCCTGGACAGGTTCTAGGTTATAACATTGAAGACAATCTTACTCGGTCACGAGTGATCGCCTGACTGACTGACCTGTCTTCCCAATATAGAGACATATACCTGTTATGGCTTCACAAGATAGCAAGTAAGATCACAGCTATTTGTAGGAAATAACCTCTGTTTCTGTTGTGCTACATTTTTTGGACTAGATAATTTCAGTTTGGCTCTTTAAACATTCCCACAGTCCCTTCATTGTATTATTGCTTCCCCATCTGCTTCCTGCCCTGAGTGAATGCTTGTAGTTTCTGTGATAATACTGTTTGATTGTATAGGATGGTAGGCACCTCTTTTTAGTTCTTTGAAAGCTGTCTTGGCTCTCCAGGATTTTAAGAGAACTTTGCTTGTAATATTCACCTCTTTAAATAAGGCAGCATTTGTAACTGGAGATTAAAATGATTCTGTAATTTAGCCCACCTGGCCTCCCCAGGTCAAAGCTTCCAGTGAGGACCCATTCCCAGAAACCCCTCCCCACTAAGAGAAGGGAGAGGGGCGAGAAAGCAGTTTCCAACTGAGCCACTGGCCCAAGGAGCGCTCAGTCTTCTCTGCCCCCCCCCCCCCCCAGTCAGGGAAAGCGATGGAAGAGTGAAGGTGGCTCCCAACTGAGCCACCAGCTTGAGGAGTTCTCTTTGAACTGCTGGCTTAGACTTTTTCACTCCTTCATCTTTCCTGATCAGGAAAGTGGACAGGGGAGTGAAGCCAGTGCACCTCTTGCCTTTCTCCACAGGAAAGTTGAGGGGCATGCAGAGCCAGTGTCTTGGGGAGCCACTACTTCAAGACATCTAGCTGCTATAGACCTGGCAAAGAGGAACTTGCTCTGGCCGTGTGTGTGTGAGAGAGAGAGAAAGTGAGGCGGAGAGAGAGAGAAATAACATGCATTCATGGCAAAGAATAGAGAGAATGTGGAGTGAGTGACTAAGGGTGCAATCCTATGCATGTTTAGATAGGAAAAAAGTCCTACAGCTGGGGGTTGTAGGACTTTCTTCCAATATGCATAGGATTGTGCCCTAAATATCTGTATGCATGAAGAGTATGTGTCTATATGAATGAGGAGTGAGTTCTATGAATGGGGAGTCAGTGTTTGTTTGTTTGTTTGTTTGTTGGGGCGCCATGCAAACAGTAAGGTGGCCCTGCCCTCTGGTAGCTATAGCACCCAAGGTCCTTCCCACAGCCAGTGTAGTCTTCGGGCCAAAAAAGGTTCCCCATCACTACTTTAAATGTCTGGGCAGTGTTGTGAGAAATTGTCCTCATTAGTTTCTGATCAGAAAATCATACCCTGTTTTTTCACATACTAGGAAACTGTTGGGGAACCCTTCTTTTTGCTGCTGTGCGCCATCAAACAACAGATCAATAAAGGATCTATAGATGCCATCACTGGAAAAGCCAGGTATACTCTCAATGAAGAATGGCTATTGCGAGAGAACATTGAAGCAAAGCCAAGGGTAAGAGATTCCTACTCGTCAGTAAAAAGGATTTGTTAATATCATGGCTATATTTGAGGCTTGAGTAAGCACTACCACCTTTAGGAATGGAAGCACCTTTGAAAGGTGTGAGACACTGTGCCCTCTTTCTGGGTCTATATCAGGAACCTCTCACTTCTGGAGGTGGTTGGGGAATACATCTGGTTTATGAGCAACCACAATTGAGGTTACTTATTCCCCTGATGGGCAGAATGGCTGAAGCTATGACCAGGAGGCAAGAAGAACTGCAGGGGTGGAACCCTAGATAAACACATTTGTCCATCCAGTCAGTAAGGTACACTGTGATTAGTAGGCATGCTCTCAAAGAAAAATGTTTTCAATACAGTTGGATTTGGGGTTTTTTAGAAATGTAGTTTCTTAATAATCGGGACTCCCTTGTCTCCATTCTGCCATGAGTATTGGGGACAGTGTTGAACGTAGAATCAATCAGTAAGGCAGTGTCTTTCAAGTTAGTGAAACTGCAGGACTTGTGCTGGCATATATCTAATGCAACAAAAGTACATATGGATATACATCTAACTTTAAAACATCTGGGCACTAAGATCTGCAAGACAGAACATATATCAAGAGTATTGAAAATTCTATCCTATTGGCTGAGATCCAGGATATGCTGAAAAAATAAATATGCCAGTATCATTTGCTGTGTAACAATGAGCTGGATTTTAAAAATGGAGTGTCTTGTCTTTATAGCTTCTGGCATTCAGTGACTTTACTGCCAGGGGAAAAGGTTGCTGGTTATAAAGTTGAGTCCATGGTGTGAAGGCTTTTATACAGGGTGTTACAGGAATTGTGCTGAAAAGTGATGCTGTAAAACTCCTCTTGTGGGACTAGCTTATATGAAGAATGTAGAGTCTGGGGGAGTATGTTAATTTCAGCCTGACAGTAAATGCAGTCGACAGACCTTTGCAAAGTCCAAACCAAACTCTGCTTTTGATTACAATAGCGTAAATCTGGAGGAGCTCTTCCAAAATCAGTGGGGTCACTAAGGAGCTATGATGGTGTAAATGAGAACAGGTTTTTGGCACTGTATCCTTTGCTGCTTTGCTGCAGATTCCCATAACTAACTGATCTATAATTTATGATGCAGAGCTAAGGAGGGTAGCAGCGAGACCCTCCATGTTAATTTTCTCTCTGCAGAGATAACTCCATAAGAACCAATTGGGAAAGTGCTGCTGACCTGGTTTACCAGTAACTGAAATAAAAGGAAATGTGCACTTCCTGGGTGATGGTAAATCAGGTCCCTGCAGAGATATCATCCATAGCTGCCACCCACACCCCCAAGTGTGGGTAACTTGATTCTCTGTTTAAACATTCTTATTCACATTACACCTTTAAGTTCTGAGAATAAGCAAGTTCAGAGAATATCTTCTTGATGCTTTTATGGTGACTAGACTTGTACATTTCATTGTCGCTGTAAGTGCGTCAGATGCCATTGCATTATGCCATATATATATATATATATATATATATTCACTCAATGGTGCTAAATCTCAGTTTTTCTTTCTGTAACAAAGTGAATTTCTAGAAGGAATTGACAACAGTTATTTTTCCTACTCCCTACTTGACATGGTTCCTCTATTTGGTTTAAGTTCATAGTATTACGTTCATAGACAGGGAGCTTACACTGCTATCTCTCATGTTCTCCTACCTCTTTGAATAAAATAGTTGATTTCAATGTACGGAGCTGTAAATCAGCACATTTCACTAGGTCTAGACTTTTTGAGTACAATGTATTTAATCTGCCAAGAATTTTTTTAAAGCTCATAGCTCACAGGCTTTTTATGTCTTGTAATTCGTGCATATTATCTACACCCTAAGAAACCATCTTTCTCCACAGAATCTTAATGTATCTTTCCAAGGCTGTGGAATGGACTCCCTGAGTGTTCGGGTCATGGACACAGACACCCTTAGCCAAGTTAAAGAGAAGATACTTGAAGCCTTTTGCAAGAATATTCCATATTCCCAGTGGCCAAGAGTGGAAGATGTTGATCTAGGTAAAATATTTTTTTTTCTTTATTCAGGAATACCAGTCCTTATTTTTAGGATATGAATGCTCATCATGAACAAGCATAATGTTCAAACATGGAACACTTTCACTCAGTATCTTGCACTTGTTGATCCCCTTGGGATTAAGCAATGCTTTAGGAACACTGTGTATTTATTTGTTTAGATTATAACCTGCCACTAAGACCAAAGTCCCGAATCCAATAGTTCCTAGTACACATCCAAAGGGAATCCACCGTGTTCCTCAGGAATGAAAAATGGCACATGGGTAGGTGGAATGCAAAGAGAATAAATGACTTAATAGGAAGATACGGCACCAGCGATTGAATGACCCAGTCACTTGCCAGTTGCCACATCTCCATCACTGAGAGGTGCTCAAGGTGGAGTCCCAGGCATGCCTCCAGCATTTTATCCTGCCTGCATGTTTACTTTATGATAACCTGCAGCTAAAAGCTTTTGCCTAGCCTGAGGCGTATTCTGTGGAATGGCAACTGGGAGGAAAAGTGGCAGTTGCTAATAGCAGGCCCAGAACTAAAAAGAAAGATTTGGGAAAGGTGAGGAGCATCCCCTCCAAATATAAATGCTGGGAGAGGGAAGAATATGGTGGTGCTCATGGGGGACCTCAGAGCATTCCCTTCTGAGAGCCACAAAAAATGAGATATAATTATGAGGAAATTAGAATTGCCCATTGGGGAGAAAATGCCTCAGCCAAAACCAGAAAGAGATGCATCCAAGCTGAAGGCAATATGTGCTTGTAATTAAAAAAAAAAGAGTTTGGCTTACATTATCTTTCTCAAGATGTGATCCAGAATATACATTTGAAATAAACTTAACTTACTTCCACATACATATGTGCAGAATAAGATACAGTATTAGTTAAGCAGAAGCCATTTGTGTTTTTTTTTTAAAAAAAATCTGTATACTTGGAAAACAGATGCATGCTTTTACTCTGCACTCAGATTTCTTTTCTTTACACATTGTAGACATTTGTGTGCAATACTTGAATTGGTATAGGATGCACAGCACAAGAGAAGCATAATATCAGCATACCATGCGGTGATTGCATTTTTACCTACTTGCCATGACCTTGCAAGATTTCCCACAGTGGGTGCTTGGAGGTCTTTGTATTTGAGTTTCATGGCACAAGAGTGCTGCAGAGCTTAACGCTGAAACACCTGTGTCCCTTTGTTAAACATGGCATCAAAATAAGAGAAGCCATTTGCGTTCTTCTTAGCACGTGCTGTGTTCAGGCAGGGTTTCCATTTGCTCCATTTTCTTTATTTAGAATGGTTTGCCACAAGCACTGACAGCTACATCCTTCGGGACCTTGATGACACATCAGTGATGGAAGATGGCAGGAAGAAACTGAACACGTTAGCACATTATAAGGTAAAAAGTGTGAATGCTCCAAGAACTTCCCTTCCTTTGGGCCTGCCTTTCCTCAGGGACACACCATGATTTGCTTTCTAAGCAAAATTAGCAGAAGCAAGCAGGAAGGTTGCCATAACTCCATGAGACCTTCCGGGGAAGAGACATCTGCCCTGGCGAGAAACTCGTTAATATTGCAACACATCGAGACTAATTAAACGCTCTTCATGCAAAACAAGTTATTGCTGGGGAAAAAAAAGCTTCTTTTTCCCAGTGGCTGCCATCCATCCTAATTATTATTATACCGTTCCCCTTTCTTGTTCACAGTGGTGTCAGAGTTCCCATCGGTCTCTTATGGGAGCATGGTTTGGTCCTTTTTCACTTTCTTTGAGGAAATAATTTCATTTGAAGTGACAGTCAGATAATGTAAGCCTGCATTCAAAGTCATTTCACACACAGAGAGTAATTTCATGCAAATAGTCATGAGACTGGGCGCAGGACTACTTCTGCAGTACTTGGTGCTGGATCTTGGGGAAGCAACTTCACACATATTGTATGGAGCGAGACCCAAGTGATTGCATTATGACCAGCCAACCATATGGGTTGCTATATAAGTGAATTAGGCCTAGGTCTGTGGTTGTTCCACAGTAGTGTTCTGGAATAATCCCCATCAAGGAATAAATTTGCAACATGTTGTCATAATGGAAAAAAAATGTGTATTTTGCAGGAGGGATCTGCAAACAGAATATTACATTTCTGCCATCTCTTCTTCATGGATCATTCATGCAAATTCCATGGAGTTTTTATCATTCTGGTTTAATGTTTTGCACAGCATTATAATATGATATAATGTAATAAGCTGCTTGTTCCTAATGGACTCTTTATTTATTTTGTATCCCACTCACACATAGATCCCTGAAGGTGCCTCCCTAGCTATGAGTTTAACTGATAAGAAAGATACCACTTTAAGTAGAGGTAAGTTGTTACTCTTTCACCAACAGTCTTGGATTATGTTTTTTGTGGGGAGGGGGGGTCTCCCAGACGTTGCAAAATGAAACCTTTCAGATCACTACTTAAAGACCAAACTACATATTGCTCTCGGTCATGTGTGGTTTATTCCAAATGTTGTTTTGTTGTACAAACTTTATCCATAGAGGTTGCATTTGCCCCAGGGCAAAAAGCAGCTGGCAGGGTGATTTTCACAAAATTACGGAATGAGGGAGAAAAGTTAAGAACTGCTTCCCCTGGTGCCAGCTTTCTGCTTTAGTTTGTAGCTTGTTACGCAGCTGCATTTTGTAAAACAAAAATATCTGAGACAACTGCATGTACATGTGATATAACTACATAGTATAACTACATAGCCACTGCATGTACATGTGATATAACTAAATAGTATCGCATATAGTTTGGCCTTTGAGTATAACATATTTGTTATTAAACTATGGCTGCCATCTTTTGAAAACATGTTAAGGGCTTTGCTCTGTGGTTTGCCAAGCAAAGCATTCTGATGGCCAACTAAATGTGACATGAAATGCATCATTAGAAACTACAACTTTTGGGGGTGTACTTTTTTTTAGTTTAATATCAGGCCCCCTGCAATCTTCATGCAGCACATGGGGAGAGCAGGTTTAACTCTTCCCTCTCCAGCTATGATCCTGATGAAAATCACATGCACATATTAGCCTTATGGGAAAAATGTTTCAATTGGCGCCACTGAGAGCTTTTTTCCCTAAGGCTAATAGCAATGAGGGGATTTTTGTCAGGATTGTGGCTGGGAGGGAAAGGTTAAGACTCACCTCCACTCACAATCCTGATGAAAATCAGGGGCCCAATCTCATACATGTCTACTCAGAAGTAAACCCCATGGAGTTCCATGGGACTTACTCCCAGGTAAGTGAAAGGATTTTGCAGTGCTAGCCTGTTTATTCATCGTCTGCTACCTCTGCTCTAGCAAAACAGAAAGTTGAAGGCAAGGCTATGAGATCCTCTACCTCAAAACTCAAGGGCAGGGCATGGAAAACTCAGTAGTAATGCCATTCCTATGCAGATCCCAGAACTGTGCCCCTTTTGTCTGCTTATTGTATTCATGATAGGTATGCTCCAGTAATCAAAATGTCTTCTGTTATCTTTAGTTCCCTCTTAGCCCCCCCCCCCCCCCCGTGAGCAATTTTAATCAACAAATTGTGTTTCTGCCCTGTGGATGGGGTAGGTGGTTCTGACTGACGCTTTCAGCTGTAGAAGGAGTACAAACCACAATCCTTCCAACTGCAATCTGCTCCACAGTGACAAGCAATATGTGTGCATATTGGAGCATTGGAGCCTAGGCTTGGAAACCCTATTTATATCTGTTTTTTTTCTCTGCTCTCCCTTTCCCTATTCCATTAATATAGTGTAAGTGTCCACTTTCATCAAGTAGAGCCTAGGCTCCTTGGGGGTGATGGAATGTTTGGGTAGACAGTTTGAGTGATGGCAGAAGAAGGGCAAATTCAATGGAACATAGGTTAGAGCCCATTTAGGGCCTATTCTGTGGCAGTGATGGCAGCATAGAAATACTTCAATGCCATATCAGCACAGTGTTGCCCAGCCAAGCTATTTAGGGTATTGAAGGGGTCTGGTATATACTAAGCCCCAGAATGATGAAGCTCAACACTCAATAACCCGCCATGACAATTTTGCAAAACAGTTTTCTGATAAAATTGCTCACATTTACTCTGACTTGCACTCGATATTAAGAAGAGAATCTGTGGGAATGACTAAGTTATCTGCTTCTCCAATTTTGATGATTAATTTTATCTTCAGCCTAATGATATGGACAACTTGCTTACAGAGGTGAGACCAACCACTTGCTTGTTTGACTTGTGTCCATCCTGGCTTTTAAATGCTGCCACAGACAACAGGATAGATGGGTGGTGGCAGTGAGTGCTTCCTTGCAGTGGGTTGTGTCCTTGTATCATTAAAGGAAGCAGTGGTGAGACCATTATTAAAGAAATCATGCATGGATCCTACCATCCTAGATAATTATCAGCCAGTCAACCATCTTTCTTTTCTCAACAAGATCCTAAAGCAGGTGTTAGCAACTGAACTCTAGGCTTTTTTGGATGGAGCTGAGTATTTGGCTCCTATCTATCACTCTTGGTGGATGACCTATGCTGTGAACTAAACAGGGAGAATGGATCCTGTTGGTTCTGCTGGACCTCTCAGTGGCATTCAGTACCATCAACCATGGTATCCTTCTGGGACATTTGGTTGGTATGGGACTCATACCAACCAAATGGTATGGACTCATACCAACCAAATGGTTCTAAGGTGGTTCCAGCCCTATTTGGCTCAGCATTCTCAGAAGGTGGTGCTGGGAAATTATTACTGTCCTTTGGCTATTGGCCTATGACATTCCTCAGTGCTCTATTTTACCCCTATGTTTTTACTATCTGCATGAAGCCTTTGGGAGAGATCATCCAGGGTTTAGGGATTGGAACTCATCAATATGCTGATGATAACCAGCTTCATCTCTCCTTTTCAACTAATGCCAAGGAGGCTGTGGAAGTTCTGATCCATTGCCTGAATACAGTGATGGATTCAATGTAGGCTGACAAGTTGAGAATCAATCCAGACAAGACAGAGGTGCTGTTGTCAGTAGATAAGCTAATTCTGGACAGAGTTGCACTCCCTCTGAAGGATCATGTTTGTAGTTTGGGAATGCTGCGTGGCCAGGAATGCTTTTGCCCAGTTTTGGCTGGTGCGCCAGCTGCCGTCTTCCTAGAGAAGGCATATCTAGCTATAGTGATACATATCTTGGTCACCTCCTGACTAGATTACTACAACATGCTCTAGGTGGGTCTGCCCTTGAAGAGTGTTTGAAAGCTGCAGCTGGTGCAAAATGCGGTAACCAGATTACTTTCTGGTGTACGTTTTCCAGACTATATTACACCAGTCTTACGTCAATTGCACTAGCTTCCGATTTGTTTCAGGGCCCAGTCAAGTTGCTGGTACTTCCCTATAAAGTCATAAATGGCCATCTGAAAGACTTCCCCCCCCCCCCATATGAACTTGCCCGTAGGTTGCAATCATCTTCTGAGGCCCTGTTCCACCACCAAAAAAGGTTCAGTTGGTGGGAATGTGGGCAGCACCGTTTCTGTGGTAGCACCCCAGTTGTGCAATTCTCCCCCAAGAGAGTTTAGACTAGATCAGTGTTTCTCAACCTTGGGTCCCCAGATGTTTTTGGCCTACAACTCCCAGCATGCCCCAGCCAGCTATGCTGGCTGGGGCATGCTGGGAGTTGTAGGCCAAAAACATCTGGGGACCCAAGGTTGAGAAACACTGGACTAGATCCATCCGTGACAACTTTTAGGTGGGCAGCAAAAACATTTTTATTCTACCTGGCTTTTAAGCATTTTTAATTTGTCAGAGGTTTTAACTCTGCTGCTCTTGGTTTTAATACTGTTTTAATTCTGATATTTTTTAATTTGTTTTTGTGGCATTTTGCTTTCTAAACTGCCTTGGGAGCCCTTATTAGGGCAAAAAGGTGGTATAGAAATGTTTCCATAAATAAATAATGTCAGTTGTGTTTTCTCTGGGGAGATGGGAGCTATGGAAATGGGTGGCTTTTTCTGCTTGGACCCTAAGAGGGAGAAAAGTGAGTTCACTGTACTAGAGATGGGTGGAACTGGAGCTATATGACTACACACACACCTGCAAAAGAGTTGCCAGGCCCAGATTTTTCTTCTGGAAGGCCACAAAACCTTCTGGACCTTTTCAGAATCCATTTTGGATTATAGTCAGTACCAAATCCTCCCTACAAATGCTTAATGCCACAATACACCCATTAGTCTCTAAGGAGTAACAGCACTCTGTGGACATTTTCACATGTGAGACTTACAGTGGTTCTTGCTTCAGTTGGTGTTGTAATGCAAACGTAAATCTTACATTTGCCAGAAGGCTCATTTGTATTACAAATGACTCCCTCCCACATTCTGTTCTGGATTAATAGTGATTAAACATTTAGATAAGTACCACAAGAGAAACTCAAAGGCAATTTAAGTCTCATTTGTGAAGATGTTTTTGTCATGAGAAATTTCTACAGCTTGGAAGTAATCAGCCCATCATGACATTACTTAGTTGTGTCTGGGACTTAACAAGACTTACATCTCTGTGACAGTTACAATGATTAAGCTGCAGTAATTTATGTTGTTGAATCCTACCATTCATCTAAAAGCCTTCAATATCCTCCACAAAACCGAGTAGGACTGATGACTAGACAAAGAGACAGTAAGGCAGAGAGAGACACTTAGCACCCTGTTCACTGCAGTGCATGACATTCTCTGAATGGCAGCCAGCAATCTGAGAGAAAAAAAATTGGTGTCCAAAGAGGTAGAAAGCAGTAGTTTGGCACAGCTATAAGCGGGGCCCAGGCCTGGAGCCATCCATAAATATAATAGAGCTTTGGTCATCAGACTGGATGTTATGAAGTCATCATTTTCACTGTTGCTAAATAGGCTGGTTTGTTGACCTTTGTACTTGAATCACTGCTTTTTCTATTGTGACACACCGGCTGCCAATCTCCACCCTCTGCAGACACCAGGCAGAATGGCTTTTAACTAGGTAGGAGGTCTGCAAGTAGGCAAATCAAGTTTTCATCAGTCAGTATTGCACTTTGAGACTAAAACTGACAGATGCTTCAAAACTGATATGGGAGGGGCGGGCGGGTACGGGACTCAAAGGTCACCAGCGAAGAAAATACTACTTATTCTCTGCTAGTTTGCTTTTCTCTGGAAAATAAGGTATCATAAAAAATACGTGGCAGTCTGGAGAAGGCAGCAGTATCTGTTTCTCTTATAATGTAATCCTATACATGTCTACACAGAAGTAAGCCCCATTGAGTTCAGTGGGACTTACTCCCAGGTAAGTGTGTATAGGTTTGCAATTGCCTCAGGCTGCAATCCTATGGGCAAGGAGCCCAAATGATGAAGCGCTCTGATCTCGGAGACTCTCTTCTGTCCAGAGTTCTAATGAGCTCTTGCTGGCAGGCAGAAGGAACATCTGAGGCATAATATCCTTCATTTCCCCCCCAAAAGGGAACATCAGTTAGAGGAACCTAAGAACCTGACAAATGTCCCCGATGTGCTGGGGGCATGGTTGGGAGCTGGGAGGGCTTAGGATCCCTCAGATCCTCAGCCACTTCCTTCCCACCTAACTGCACACCAGCAATATGCCGATTTCCACACTGTACAAGGGTCAACTTCTGACCTTGTAGCAGGAGCCACTGTGGAAACCTCTACAGTGGCTGGAAAAAGCCAGGAGAGAGGCTTTGACATTAGAAAAATCTCTCTGAGGTTGGAGTTCTGATTAAGACCGGGGGGGGGGGGGGCGTTGGTTGGTTTCTGAACAATCCTATGGCCCCTTGATTGCAGCCGTAATAGTTTAATTAGAGTGTACTCCTCTTCTAGCAGACATAATGGTGCAAATTCACTGTATCTGGTGTAAGGTAGATATAAGCAGCAAACTTTGCCATTTCCACCTGATTACCCTTCTTGTACAATTCAAGCAACCATCCTTCATAAGCACAAACAGTTTAAAAGGAGTATTGTATATTGCATTTGATGGTTTACATATTTTGTCTACATTTCATCTACAAAATCTATATAGAAACAAGTAGAAGTAAAGTTCTTCTTTCTGTTTTAAAGTAATCTTATTATACTGCTATAGCTGAAGGCTAATACAATTAATATTTATTTATTTTCTATATTTATATGACCCCAATAACAAACATTCTACTTATGTACGTTAGTTTCCTCTGCCCCAGCCTCCTGTGTGAGGATATGGAGTGGAGGGGGGGGCGGGATTTGACTTGAAATCTTCTCATCAAGTCAGGTCTGATTCTCTCTTAAAGTCTGTTCAAGTGAGTTTCAAGGAGTTGACAAATGTTAAGGGCAGCATAGGCCAGACATGCTAGACATGTATGAAGCCTACTAGTTGGAGAGCAGGACTGGAAGCCAGTATCTCCTTCATTTCCTTCTCCATTTAGCCACTGCCTCAAGTTCTCACATTAGAAAACATGGATTTTTCTACCAGACTCTATGCAAATGTCATCTGCATTGGTTAATGTTTCATTGGTTAATGTTACTTAAGTTCTAAGTGCTGTAAGTATATCATGTGTTATTGCTGTTGGTTATCCTCAGCAACAGAAATACCCAAGCATTCCTTCTTAGAAAAGACTTGCTGTGCAAAACAGCAAGTTAAGGCATTTCTTCTCCTACATTTTCTCCATTTTTTTCTTTCAGTGAAAGATTTGGACACTGAAAAATACTTTCATTTGGTAAGTATCCTATTCCAAGAGCAGTCCAGAATAATGACTCTCCCACTGTGGGTGGGCCAGGGATAGCTTCCTTAGGGGACATTTCTCCCTCTCTCCCCTAGTTTCCTTTGTAAGAAATGTCTATTTGGGGATTGTATCTACACACTCAGAAAGCATGTGAGAGACATGATACAGATAAATTAAGGAAAGTTCCATCATTCTCTCTCTCTCTCGCTCTCTCTGTGTGTGTATACGTGTATACACACACACACACACACGCGCACGCACGCGCACACCCCAACAGATTTCTGCAAAGCTGTGGACATAATTACTTCACCAGATTTGTTTGATGGGTGGGAGGCAGGTCTGATCCAATGAAATTTGCCAAGTGTGTTTGTTATGGAACAAACCCCCACCTTCCTCCTCCGCCTTATAGCAGTTTAGCAATGTACAGTGAAAGGGCAGCAATTATGCACATAGTTTATTGTCAAAAGACAAATCTAGGAATGCTTTCCATATGTACAGTGTATGCAGACTGATGTATTTGTCAGCTGGCCAGCTTGTTGGCCTAGGATCAGACCCACCAAGGGGGGGGAGGAGTGAGACCCCTGTGATTCCCGCATTGTTTGTGTAATAAGACAATAATTGAACACACATTATGTTTGGCAGGGAGAAGGGGAGAACTCAATTTTTTATCTTAATCATAATCTTGCATATATTTCTAACATATTTTACCTTTATGATGACTGCCAGTTACCAGAAGGGAAGGGAGCATTGTGTCTGGTGATGCTTCAGACAGCTGAATGCATGGAAAACTTCATCTATAGCAGATATCTTCATTCATTAAGAGGAGGGAGAGAAAAGGAACCAAGCAGCACAGCTGGCAAATAGTTCAATTGATTTTTAATACTATTCCACTGTTCATACTCTGAAGGCTCTGGTTTATAACGTTGGGTAACATTCTTTTGTAATATATGAATGCTTTGTTGGCAGCATTTACTTAAAACAAAATCATTTTACCAATGTATAGATGGGATTTTAATGAGAATTGGGATTTCAATGAGAAGTGGTATATAAACATTGACGATGATGATGAGAATAATCATCATCCTGTCTTTCTGCAATTGTCAGGTCCTTCCCACAGATGAACTGAATGAAAATAAAAAATCCCATCGACAAAGTCATAGGAAAAAAGTCCTTCCTGAAATCTACCTGACCAGATTGCTCTCCACAAAGGTAGGAGACACTAGAGCTGTGTTGAGTGTGAAAAACAGTGACCAATGCTGGCATGAATCCACCCACCTTGTATCTACTTGGTACCAAATCTATGATTCCAGCAGTCTTCTTTAGCACATACTACCAACTTTGCCTTCCCAGTAGATGGGAAAAGCAGTTGGCACAAATCAGGACCTTCAAGAAGCATCCCAGCTTTTTATGTTTAACACCCAGAGAATAGCTGAATTCATTGATCAAAAATGGGAAGAATATTTGCAGTTCAATCTTATGTATGTTTTTCTCAGAGAATAAGTTCAGCTATGTTTAATGGAGCTTACTCCCAGGTAAGTGTACATTGGTTTGCAGTCTTAGGCTATAATCTTAAGCACACTTACTAGGGAGTAAGTTTCATTGAACTCAATGGAACTTACTTCTGAGTAAATACAGTTACAACTGTACCGCTAGTTTACCGACTCAACTCAGATGAGCACACCCGGGCAGCACAATCCTATGAGGCTGCCCATAACCCTCTGAACCAAGAGGATTATGATATGAGCGTCCTACTGAGGGCAGGAGGAACACAGCAGATAGGCTATCTGCTGTGCTCCCCTCACCCTCAAGGCCAGCGGTTTTCGGCTGGCTAGATGTTTTTCCTCCCCTCGAGAGGGAAGAGGCTAAGGCGCTGCATGGATTCCTCAGAATCTGGCAGAGCCTCGCTCCTCCTCCCCTTCCCACCCCCAGGAACACCCCCCACGGGGGAACCAAACACGGTCTTCTATGTTTGGTTCCCTGCCAGTGCGGAGAGAACCGCATCAGCTATTAGGTTGGGGGGGGGAGAGCTCCATGGTGCTGTGATCTTGGAAGGGATTTGCAAGGTCCCCACACACAAGGTTGGAGGGACATGGGATTGCGCCCTCAAAGATCCATAATTTATAATAAATCATGTTTACCCATGTTTTATAAATGAGAAGAGAGTTTTGGTTCTTTTATTGTAGGCCCCCAGAATAGAACTACAATAATACCTTGGATTGCAAGCATAATTCGTTCCGGAACCGTGCTTGTAATCCAAAACACTCTTATATCAAAGCGAGTCTCTGGCGGGTGTGAGCGGGGCCGATTTTGGCCCGCTACACTCGCTCAAGGCAAGCGGTTACATCCCTACACTACTTGTATTGCAAGACGTCGCTTGTTTATCAAGTCAAAATTTATTTTAAAAATTTCCTTGTCTTGCAAAACGCTCTCAGACCAAGTTACTTGCAATCCAAGGTATTACTGTACACACTACGCTACAATATGGCTTAAGCATTGGATTATATCTGTATGTTGTACCTTGTTATTATGAATTATGATTTATGTATTATGCTTTATGATATTTTATTGTAACTATGAGGGCATTGGCAAAAAGGTGTGTATAATATATATCACATTAATGTTAATATCATATATTAACATGCTTGTAATAGAATTCCAAAGCCACTCCTTATCAGCAAATGCACTTCAAGAACAGATGTGATTTGAATTGGGGAGGGGATGTTTAATCTTTCCCCTGCCGGCTGCTTTCCCCCTTCAACTTTCTGCTCACCCAACCACTTTTTCCTGTGAAGTTCCAGATACATGTCTGCGGGATTTGATTCTTTTAAATAGAAACGTGGCTTATAAATGCTTTGAATAAATTAAAAAATAGTTGGGTTGGAGTTACGGTGAGAAGCAGCAGGTGGGGAAGGGTTAAGCACTCCACTTCAAATCACCCTCTCCAAAAGTACATTTGCAGATTAGGTTATACATGCTGGTGTGTAAGACATAATTACGTCCTTAGCATGCCTACAAATGACTAACCTAAGTATGCAGGCTTGCTAAAAATAATATGTGTGGAGTGGACCTATTTGCAAGACTGTACTAAAACATGACAGAAAAACCTAATCTGCTGTGTTTTACTGCTAACCTACATTTCCCAGCATGCAATGCTATTCTTTAAAAAAAAAAAAAGTTTGCACAAGTGGAGCTTCCAGGCACTTTGATGTCATGAATTCTGCTTCTTGTTTTGTTGCTTAAATGGAACTGGAACACTATAGTGAATGTGATAGTATCTCCTCAGCTCCTGCATTTCATACTCATGGGAAGAGTGCTGGTCTTGCTAGGGTCTCAGGCATTGTACTAAACATCTGCAATGCCTTTGGAGTGTCTGATGCGTGGTGGTGAACAGTCCAGTCTACATTGAGAAACCCCACTTACAGCATCAGTACTATTGCTCTTAATGGACTTGGACACAGTGCTTGGCTGTAGGCCAGCCTGCAATTCCAGTGCTTTGTGATTCATAATTGGAGGAGAGATCATAAAAGTTGCCAGGGGTCTGTAGCTTTTCCCACTGTTTACCACACAGAACAGTCACAGATGTGCTCTTGGATTCCAGCAACAGAGAAGGAGCATCCCTAGTGCCAAAAAAGATTAAATGCAAACTAAAGCTAATTATATCGCTGTGAACAAAATTAACCCATCTCCTACTACAGGTTCTCCTTTGCCCTTCACTCAACCATTTAATAGCAAGATTTCTTCAACTTCATTTTAAAAAGAAATAGCCATGTCTTAATAATACCTTAGTCACCATAGTCGCTGCTTGCTTAAGCCAAATTAAATATTCTCATTCTTCAGGGCACACTGCAAAAATTCCTGGATGACTTATTCAAAGCCATTCTGAGTATCCGAGATGACAAGCCACCTGTGGCTATCAAGTATTTCTTTGATTTCCTGGAAGAGCAAGCAGAGAAACGGGGAATCTCGGATCCAGACACATTGCACATTTGGAAAACCAACAGGTTAGGAAAATAATTTTCGTTATTTCTGCTTTTACAAACACACACTTATAAGAACCTGGTAATTCAAAATAAGCATGGCTTATATTATTCATCACTAGAATTATTAATAAGAGAATGCAATGACAGCCCAGAAATCTGGGGAGGAGGAATTATGGGGTAACCATACTAAGGGGAGAACAGACAACATAATCATTTTTTGTGTACAAAGTCTGAGGAGCAAGACCCAGTAGATTGGGAGGAACCAACAAAGAAAGAAGGAGAATCTTGCTGTAATTCTAAATAATCTTATGCTCGAGCAAGTCTCATTGATTTCAATGGTAGTTACTCAGGAGAGAAAATATACAGAAAAGAAATGGGAGGGAAATGGCAAGAGAGCAAGAAATAGCTTCAGGACTGCTCAGCAGTGAAACGTATATACTCCTCAGAGAATATTAGAGAGATGCCTTTCAAGTTGTCACAGGGGAAACAACCATCCAGCTCCAAGTTCAGAAATAAATCAAAATTGAATATCAGCAAGTATTCATATGAATATAGGTTGCCACAAATGTCTGTGTAAATGCATTCATTTCTATAGATTTCTTGTATTTGAGGACAAGTGTAGACAAGCTTATTAAAGGTGAGAAACAGCGTATTGGCTCATAGGTTACTGGACCCCATCTCGCAGTAATCAATAATGGGGGGGGGGTTCCTATTAGTTATATCTGTCCTAAGCAAGTAGGCACTTACAGTAAAGCTCTTCAAGGGCAGATGCAGCCATGTTCTTTGGCAAGTGTGGCAGCAGTACTGGCCGAAGAGCCAAGAGATTAATGAACTATGGCAGCTTATGTGGGTGAACAGAGACATGTTCACAGAATCTTGTGCTGTGTCTCTCCATGCCATGCAGTTTCATGCCATATGTTTTCTGAGCAATAAGGCAGGCACCTTTGCCAACATAGAAATAACTTCCGGCAGATCTATATCTGTGCTTTCAGAAAGACAGAAAAATTAGAATCCAGAAAGAAAGCATGAGGGTCAAACTATGAATATCACACAGAAAACATTCCCAGTCCCATCAATTCAGAACCGTGCTATATTCAGTTCCTATATTTTATTACTCCTATAGTTCTGTGTTATTTCCACAGCCCTATAATGGAGAGATGAATGATTGATAATGATAACCATGTCTATCAATTGTGTGTTTACCTGTGCAGCCTACCTCTGAGGTTTTGGGTCAACATTCTGAAGAACCCCCAGTTTGTCTTTGACATAGACAAAACTGACCATATAGATGCCTGTCTGTCTGTAATAGCCCAGGCCTTTATTGATGCTTGCTCCATCTCTGATCTGCAGTTGGGCAAGGTACGTAACTGCCAATAAGGATGATGTTTCCATTTCCATGAAAATGTCTTCCATTTCTTTTGCAACTAGTGTCAGCCTAGCCAAGAGCATGACAGGGTGGGTAATTAATCTGTAGTTGTAGGCAAGCAAAGAAATGGGCAAAATGAAAGCTATAGACTGACACTTTAACATGGAAGCGGATATGTACACTTTCTTCCATTTCATTATTATTAATAATAAAGGCTGGGCCTTTTCCATGGCAGCACCTGGATAGTGGAACTCACTGCTCTGGAAAATCTGGCAATATAACTGTTACTGAGTTTAACAAGCAGGCCTTGTTTAGGTTTGGTTTTTCAGGTATTTTTGTGTAGTGTCAACTTCGAAATCATGTTATCACTTTCTAGTTTGGAAAGGCAACAATAAAAGGGTGATTTCTGGTTGAAAGGCTGATTTAAAATTATTTCCACTCTGTTGGAATAAAAGTTGGTGCAGTTTTAGATGTGGCTGTTTTCTAACTGACATTTTCATGCCATTTCTTCACAGAGGGCATGACCTAAGTGCTCCTGTTTCTGTTATAATTCTTAATATTTTATGCCTATTTGACTGTGCTAAATCCGCTTTAAAAGCAATGGCACCATTTTGAAAGCAAAAGCACCTGTTTACCTGCTACCACCCTAAATTCTTTCACAAAGATAAGGCAGAAGCAATGATTTGGAGATCAATATATGTGTCTCACCAATTCTAATTCTCTTTGCTCAGACAGCTGGAAGGGCGGGGGGGATGTGTTCTCCACTCTCTTCTTTCTTCTTGTCCAGCTAGCTGGATGTTATATGCTGTGTTCTAATGGAGTCTAGAAAGCTTCCTGACCTCAGGAAATTGAGTGCTGATTTATGGGATGGATCTTTTGAATGCTACAGGCATTGATTATAACAAAGGCCTGTTTGGCATTGTTCCATCTTGTAGCCAAAATAGAACCAAATAGGACCATTTTGTATACTTTCTTTATGGTTCTTCTTCGTGGTCTCTGTGCATCACACACATATGGGTTCTCTGCGCCTGCGCTGAGATCGTTCGGAAACATCTTTAGCTGAGGTGAGCCGGGCGGGAGCCCCTCCCCCTCGCGTGTGCTCCTTAGCGCGGCTCCCGCCCGTCTCCTCAGTTCCTCTTCGAACGCCTTTGCGACGAGTCGTTAGGTTCTTCTTCTCTTCTCTCTATAAACACAAAGCTGAGTTTGTTCTTGTCTCTGATTACTATATAAAATTATTTTCTCTCAGAAATCTCTCTATTCTTGATTCTCTCGACCTATACCCTCGTTTTCCATATATATATATACAAAAAAATACTATCTATAGCCTCATCTCTCCCCCCATTCTTGTCCTTCTTCGTTGTATCCGATACTTTATTCTTCTAACTATGCCTCTCAAGGCACCCTTTCGCAAATGCCAGCGGTGTGGGACTAAAATCCCTCCCACAGACAAACACTTGCTCTGCCTGCTCTGCCTCGGGCAGGAACATGTCGTGGAGTCCTGCAAAAATTGCCAGGCCTTCACGAAGCAGGCCAGAAAGGCCCGGCAAACAAAGCTGAGAGCCCTCCTCTGGGAACAATCTCTCTCAGCAAAAGGCCCTGCTCCAGAAGAGAGGCCTGGGGGATCCCAGGCTGCCAAAAAGCTGTTAACCGACACCTCAACGGCTAAAAAACTCGCCAAGAAAGCCCGCAAAGATAAGGCGAAACGCCTTAAAGAAAAAATGGCGGAGGAAAGTGGCGAGAAGGCGGGCCCGTCGACTTAGACCACTGTGGTGGTCTCGAAGCGCACGGCTGAAATGATAGAGGCTCTGACTGGTGCTCGAGATCGAGCTTCAGGACCGATTGCCCACCAGTCCATTCCAGCCTCGATGTCTCCTCGAGGCCGAGATACGAGTATTAAGACGCTCTCGGAACAAGATCCACTGACTGCGGCAGCTTCCCTGTCGGAGGGAGAGCTTATAGCTTCGCCAGTCCAGCCGGAGGAACAGACAACTTTGGTGAGACCCCGATCAGGCTCGAGGGGTCCACCACCACATCTGTCACCGTCTGTGCAATACACTGAAAAGCTACGAATGGAATACCGCCACCGGCCATGATCCCCTCACTATTGGGCTCGTGATTTGGTCTCCACGACATCTAGCTCTCGATTCTCGCGCTACCGTGATGAGAGATCGAGGACTCGCTCCTGCTACTCGGGTTCGAGTTCGAGGAGCTACCATTCAAGATACAGACACTCCCCAAGACGTATGAGGTCAGAACGTCATTCTCACCATCAGCGGTCGGCCTCTCCGGATCGACACCGTGGCCGCAGATATACTCCGTCGCCACGCCAAGATATGACTGTGTCTCGTGCGCCCGTCGATATTGCGGAAGTGCCTGTCGCCTCGACGTCGACCGCCCCATCGCAGACGTTGGTTCAGGTGCCTGCTACGACTGCTGTTGCCGGCCACTCCTCGTCAGGATCGGTCTACCTGTCAGATTCGGACTCGGTGGCCTCCTTCTCCCATTCCACTTTTCCGGATGCACAAGTGGAATCTAAGGACGCGGTCTCCCCATCAGAGGACATGGGGAGTTTCGCGGAGCATGTCAACCGGATGGTGACAGCTCTGGGAGTCGAGGCTAAGACAGCAAAAGGAAAAGCAAAGGACGATATCTATGCTATCCTTGAGACCACCCAGTCCAATCAGCTTCTCCTTCCCTTCTTGCCAACACTGCTGGAGACGGTGCAAGAGACCTGGAAGACACCACCCTCCACTAAGCCAACTGCCAAAAGGCTGGAGTCGATGTACAAGATCCAGGAGGAGGGAGCCAAATTTCTGTTTTCCCATCTGACCCCGAACTCGCTCATAGTAAAATCAGTGCAGTCTCGTGGGGGAAAACAGATAAAGAGGGTAAGACACTGGACTCCTACGGCCGTAGGGTCTATTCCTTGTCTTCCCTTGGACTAAAGATATCTAACTACGAGGCGTTGTTAGCTAGATATCAAATGTTTATCACGGAGAAGCTGGGAGACCTCTGTGATTATCTGCCGGACGACAAAAGGGATCTGGTGGCACAGTACATCAAGGAGGCAACCAGCATCGGTGCCCTACAGATGAACACTGCCCGACACCAAGTCGATAGCCACGCCAGGTGAATGATTGGATAAGTGGCCCTAAGGAGGCACGCCTGGCTTCGCTCTACCAACTTGACTCCCGATGATAGAGCGAAGATCGAGGACCTCCCTTTTGATGGAGAGGGGTTATTCAACGCCACTACGGATGACTCGGCTCAGAAGGCTTTGGCAACAGCTAAAAAGATGGGGCTCGTTCACCAGCAACCGCCGCAGTCCTTCAGACCAAGACGCTGGTCCCGGTTTCCATACCCGTCGACTCAATACCAGCCATCTGCTCAGTATCGGGGTAGAAACCGTCGACCTCGTGCCCCGCAGCCTCAGGAACCGCAACGGTCTTATAATCAGCAGCGGTCCAGAGGCTCCAGGAGAGGAGGCGACTTCAGCAGACGTCGTCTTTGACTCCTTTGCCAGCCCGACTGAACTAACTCCACCGCTTCAGCCAGTTCTCGACTCCACTCTTCCAGCCACCATGTCTCCACCACCTCAGACAACTCTCTTCGGCTCACGACTTTGCCAACACCTTCGATCCTGGAGGGTCATCACGACGGATTGCTGGGTGCTGAGCATCATCGAGCACGGATACAGGATCAAGTTCAGAGTCCTCCCCCCTTTTCTCGGGATCAAGACCACCCGTCCGACTCAGGTGCTCCTGGAGGAAATTTCAAACCTCCTTCAAAAAGGGGCGATACAACCGGTTCCCGCAGAAAACTTAGAAGACGGTCTATACTCCAGATACTTCATCGTGAAGAAAAAGGGAGGAGGACTCAGACCGATCCTGGACCTTCGGACTGTAAACCTTTTCATTCCACCGAAAAGATTCCGCATGGTCACACTCCCATCGATCCTACCTCTACTTCGAAGGAACGATTGGTTTGCATCCATCAACCTCAAGGACGCGTACTTTCACGTCGCCATCCATGAGGACAGTCAGAAATCCACAGAAATCCACAAGGACAGTCAGGACCTTCGGTTTCGAGTGGGAGACAACACCTATCAATTCGTCGTTCTTCCATTCGGCCTCTCCACCACGCCGAGGGTATTCACGAAGTGCATGGCGGTGGTGTGTGCAAGTCTAAGGGCAAGAGGCATCACCATCTTCTCATACCTCGACGACTGGTTGCTGGTGGCATCGTCGAGGATCGAGCTTCAAAGCGCACTCGGGGAGACTCTCCATCTCATGCACGAGTTGGGGCTTTGCCTGAACGCGGAGAAATCAATCCTCCAACCCGTGAGAGAGATTCAGTATATAGGAGCGAGGCTAAGCGCGTTCGATGGTCGGGCGTACCTCCCAAACGAAAGGGCAAGCAATCTAATCGCCCTTGCAAGAAAAGTCTTCAAACAGTCAATATCGTTGGCTCATACAGTGCAACGTCTCTTAGGGCACATGGCCTCGACCATCGCAGTTGTACGCTATGCGAGGCTTCGCATGCGACCGCTCCAGACCTGATTTGTCCGAGTCTTCAAACCAGAAAGAGACAGACCTTCTCTTCGACTATCAGTACCACGAGCCGTAAGAGAGGTGGTGGCAGCAGGACAGGAGTCAAACCTACTAGACGGTGTACCATTTCAACCACCGATACCGAGCCGAATGTTAACGACGGACGCGTCACTATTGGGGTGGGGAGCCCACTCCGACTATCACGTCGTACAAGGCATCTGGACACCGACGGAAAGCTCCAAGCATATCAATTGGCTGGAACTAATGGCCGTCTGGAAAGCACTGCAAGCGTTAGAGAAGCACCTAGTGGGCTGTCACATCCAAATTATAACCGACAATACCACAGTAGTCGCATACTTGAACAAGCAAGGAGGCACAAGATTGATGCGCTTCACACGACTAACACAGCTCTACGAATGGGCTCTACCTCGACTGATGTCGTTCATAGGAATCCATATCGTGGGGAAATCCAACGTGCTAGCAGACACATTGAGCAGGGTGTCGCTACAATCGCACGAATGGAAAATGAACCGGCAAGTACTAACTTTCCTATTCCAGCGTTGGGGTCGGCCGGACATAGACTTATTCGCAACCAGTGAAAACACCGCCTGTCCCCTATTCTGCAGCAAAGCAGCGTCGGACCCGAAATCGATGACCGACGCGTTCCTGTTAGATTGGAGCAACAACTTTTATTACCTGTTCCCTCCAATCCCACTACTAACTCGAGTGCTAGCCAAAATATTCTTAAACAAGACAAATTGCATCCTGATATCCCCATGGTGGCCACGGCAACCTGGGTTTTCCCACCTACTCAACCTCTCTCAGGGAGATTATCTGCAATTACCGATTCAGGACAATCTGTTGACACAACATCAAGGCAAAGTACTTCATCCGAATCTGCATTCGTTAAGGCTGACAGCCTGGAGAATCAGATAACAAAAGATGCAGACCTCTCTTCGGTGAAAGAGGTCCTGTTGGCAGCATGTAAGCCTTCGACTAGACTCTCTTACACGAGAAAATGGGAAGCTTTCTCCACTTTTGTGTCGACTTCGAATAAGGATCCTATCACATGCTCAATATCGACTGTGTTAGACTTCCTTCACTCATTGATGGTCCGTGGTCTACAATTTTCGTCTATCAAAGTTTATCTGGCTGCAATTACGGCTTATCGAACGACTTTGACTGGAGCGTCTTTATTTGTGCATCCATTAGTAAAACAATTCTTGAAAGGTCTGAAAAACTTACGACCTCCAACCAGAAACATAGTACCAGGATGGGACCTCCAATTGATCTTAAAGGCATTGACGAAAGCGCCATTCGAGCCCATGGCGAAATCGGATTTGCGCCTACTCTCATTCAAGACACTGTTTCTGGTAGTGATTACATCTGCAAGACGGGTCGGTGAGCTAGCCGCACTTAGGGTTGACCCACCATATACAACCTTTCACAAGGACAAGGTCGTTTTGCAGCCGGATATATCTTTTCTACCCAAGGTGATTTCTGAATTTCACCTGGGACAAGACATTATTTTACCGGCTTTCTTCCCATCTCCATCATCGCCTGTCGAGAGGACTCTGCACAGCCTCTATGTCCGTCGAGCCCTAGCTTTTTACAAAGCCCGCACGGAACCGCTAAGGAATACCCAACAACTTTTTATATCTTACGGTCCACCAAAGACGGGATGTCCAGTGTCAAAACAAAGACTGTCCTCCTGGATAGTGGACACTATCAAACTGGCATATCAGCTCGCTGACCGCACTTTACCAGGTTCCGTAAGAACGCACTCTACCAGGGCCCTGTCGACCTCGACAGCTTTCGGGAGAGGAATCTCCTTGCCGGACTTATGCAGGGCGGCGACTTGGTCTTCTCCCTCCACCTTTATACGGCACTACCACCTCGACGTTCGAGCCAGGGCGCAGAACGCATTCGGAAGGGCGGTTCTCTCCTCAATCACCATCTGACTACCAACACCGACCCACCTCCGGTAAGTCAGCTTGCTAATCTACCCATATGTGTGTGATGCACAGAGACCACGAAGAAGAAGGACAGGTTGCTACCTGTAACTGTAGTTCTTCGAGTGTTCATCTGTGCATTCACACAACCCGCCCTCCTTCCCCTCTCAGTGTCTGCATCGAGTTCGATGGATATCCGAGTGGAAATGGGGTGGGCCATCTTACTTTGGTTTTATCGGTCTTGACCTTACGTCGGGATCGAAGAAATACCTTTGAGTTTCTGAATCATCCTCGGTCCCGAAGGTCGCAATAGGCGGTCTCAGGGAACTGAGGAGACGGGCGGGAGCCGCGCTAAGGAGCACGCGCGAGGGGGAGGGGCTCCCGCCCGGCTCACCTCAGCTAAAGAAGTTTCCGAACGATCTCAGCGCAGGCGCAGAGAACCCATATGTGATGCACAGATGACCACTCGAAGAACTACAGTTACAGGTAGCAACCTGTCCTTATGCACAGGACTGGGGTTTGATCCACTCATTTTAAATAAATCATTTTTGTTACATTAGAGTGTTCTGTCTTTGGGTATTCAAGGGACTGCACCCACCTCCCTACAGACTGCCTTACCTGGCCTTGTTTTAAAAGGGACCTTAATGCGCAGTAAAGTAGATTGGTAGCTCATAGAATCCGGGCTGGAATAGATTTGAGGGTCTAAGCTGTTAGAGATCATTCCCATATCTTGTTCTCAGGCCTTTAAAATGACCTGAATAATAAATAATGATTCTGATGGTGGCAGAACAGATTTAGACTATGTAAGTTTACTTATGAGAGTGATTCTTCTGTGGTTATGAAGGAAAGCTCTTTGTAATAGAAGGCATGCAATAGGGACCACCTCTTCCAGTATGTGCCTGGTTCAGCTGGGGATAACTTAGTACCACCTACATACCCTGTTGATTCTATTGGACCTCTCAGCGGCTTTCGATACCATCGACCATGGTATCCTTCTGGATAGGTTGTCTGGGTTGGGAGTTGGAGGCACTGCGCTCCAATGGTTCCGATCCTACTTGGGTGGCCGATTCCAGAAGGTGGTGCTGGGGGATTACTGCTCTGTCCCTTGGCAGTTATGCCATGGGGTGCCACAGGGCTCTATTTTATCCCCTATGCTGTTTAACATCTACATGAAACCACTGGGAGAGGTTATCTGGAGGTGTGGGCTGAGGTGTCATCAATATGCAGATGACACCCAGCTCTATCTCTCCTTTTCATCTAATCCAGGTGATGCAGTGGCTGTTCTGAATCAGTGCCTGGACACAGTAATGGACTGGATGAGGGCTAATAAACTGAGACTCAATCCAGATAAGACGGAGGTACTGTTAGTGAGTGGTTCGTCTGCCCGGCTAAGTGATATTCAACCAGTTCTGGATGGGGTTGCACTCCCCCTGAAGGATCAGGTTCGTAGTTTGGGGGTGCTCTTGGATCCACAACTGTCACTCGAGGCACAGGTGAACTCGGTGGCACGGAGCACATTTTATCAGCTTAGGCTGATATACCAACTATGTCCTTATCTGGACAGAGATAGCCTAGCTACATTACAGTTATCCATGCTCTGGTAACCTCTCGTTTGGATTACTGCAATGCGTTATACGTGGGGCTGCCTTTGAAAACGGTCCGAAAACTTCAGCTGGTCCAAAATAGGGCAGCGAGATTGTTAACCGGGACTGGCCGACGAGAACATATTATGCCAGTGTTTTCTCATCTGCACTGGCTGCCAGTCTGTTTCCGGGCCCAATTCAAAGTGCTGGTGCTAACATTTAAAGCCCTAAATGGCTTGGGGCCAGGGTATCTGAAGGATCGTCTCCTCCCATATGTACCTGCCCGGACACTAAAGTTAGGGATTAGCAATATTTATAATCAATCCCTAGCGTTGTGACATTTGAAATTTTCCAGCATAAATAAGCTTAATTGTCTCCACTTTCAGCAAGGGGAGAGAAGAGAGTTGTATGCAGCAGTCAGGAAGTGGGGAGCGAATGCAACTACAGTCATGCCTTGGATTGAGAGCATAATTCGTTCCGGAAACGTGCTTGTAATCCAAAACACTCTTATATCAAAACGAAATCCCCCCAAAAAAATTTGTGCAGAGATTTTTAATTTAAGTCGTACTACAGTACTTGTATTGCAAGACGTCGCTTGTATATCAAGTAAAAAATAAATAAATAAATATTTAAAAATTTGCTTGTCTTGCAAAACGCTCTCAAACCAAGTTACTTGCAATCCAAGGTATTACTGTATATCATGAACGTCACAAGTAAAGAATATCTCTGGATTAAGACCGTAGACTATTTGGCAGGGACCTTATTCTGCTAGATTTTGCTCCTATATATAAGCTGCCAGGACAAGCAATCCCATTCTCTAAAATAGAAGTGTGTGTGTTGCCCTTCTTAAGACTCTGCTGCATTTGAAGTTGACATTTGAAATTTTCCAGCATAAATACGTTTTATTAGGGAATGTTGTAAATCACATCCCTCTTAGTGTTAGCACATATACAGTGTGTGTAATGCAGAGCTGCAGTGCGGAGAGGGCCTGTGCAAACCACCACAGCTGAGCCTTCTACTCTGTGCTGAAAGCGCTGGGAACCACTTCATCAGGAGAGATTAATATGGGGTGAAGTTCTAATGAGAGATGTGTGTTTTGTGTATTTGTGTTTCTGAACATTTTTTCATCTGTTATGAAATATCTACAATTTTTCCTTGTCAAACTGTAAGTTAGGGTAGAGTAGGTCAGCTTGGGCCAGACAGCAGATGGAAATGTTTTCAGAAGTACAATAACATAAAAGAAGGCATTGTTGAGGAAAGTGGGGAAAATAAATTCCTAGCATCAAAATAAAGTTACATATGTGTACAGTATGTCATACTTTTGTGGGTCCATTCTTGTTCTTTTCCCATGGTTTAAAAGCCACTACCTTCAGTAGAGTCCTTCAGTAGGCTTATCCAGAAGATCCTCTCCCTTCATTTCTTGGGGACTGAAAGTTACCCACATTTAAACACACACACATACAATGGCCCAGTTTGTACGATCGCAGTTTGGAAAATAAGCTATAGTGGCTTATTTCTCCCGCTGTGCATGCCAGGGAGATTAGCATCATTATCCTTCTCATGTCATGCGAACCCAACCAAGGGTGGCTTGCTGCTGTGGTTAACAAGCCACCCCAGGACTCTACAACCCTACAGCACCCATGGGTTCTGGGTGGCTTGTTAACCACGACAACAAGCCACCCGGGGCCGGGTTCGCACAACACAATAAGCCACACTGCTGAGGGTAATTATGCTAATTCCCCTGGTATGTGACCAGCACGTGCAGGGTCATTAGCAAGCCACCTGCGATTGTGTGAACCAGGTCAATAGGTAGGAAAACTGGTGGGCTGAGTAAAAAACAGAGATGTGGTTATTCAGCTTTTAATATGGGCACCTTCACTTGTAATTTGCCAGCTCTTACTAAAGTAGTGGAAATGTCTGCCTCCTCTTTCTGGCAGTTTTGGAAGTAATGTTGGTATAGATAAGGAATAGGAACATTTTTCATCCTGAGGGCCACTTTCCTTTGAGGTTAATCTACCAGGGGCTGTGTGCCAGAGGTGGGTGCAGCCCCCCAAAAAGGGGCTGAGTCAAAGCTAAAGTGGGTGGGGCCTCCCCACATACTGTGTCAGGCAAACTGTTGTACGTAAAGCACCTGTTAGATATCAGGATGAATTCCAAAGTGGGAAAACTGTTGCAATCAGAAAACTCCACAGCGCATAGTTAAATCCAGACAGTCTCTCCACAAATTGTGGATTCAGGGATTGTGCAGCCACCATTTCTGTGACCAGGGGACAGTACGTACACATACTGTCTCCCATACATGTCTCCCATACATACACCTTTTCATACATATCCACACATCATACGCACAGATATAAACCCATTCTCACACATAACAAACAGCCATTCACACACATACTCATACATGCACCCCCGTTCATATACACACATTCATTCTGGCACAGAGAGAGAGATTTCTCCCCTCCCACACTGCAATTAAGCTTCGGGAAAAAAGCCATCCACTTTGGGTTTGTTCAAATGTGCATCTTGGCTAACAACCAAGCAGTATCCACCAATCTGCCAACTACCTCACCTCTTTAAATATTTCCAGATATAGGAGAGCATTTACACTGGCTAAACTAAATGTCTTACCATCAGCAATGATGGAAGGGCGGTTTTTGGGTCTTTCACAACATCTGAGATTTTGCCCTTATGAAAGTGGCCAAGTCGAAACAGTAGCCCATGTATTCACTATACTGTGAATTTTATAGATACCTGAAACCCCCTTCTATTTCCACAATCCTTTTACCCTATCCGGGAAATACTGGCAAGTTTCACGTGGGTCACACTGAATATAGCCAAATTTCTAGCCATGGCCATTAAAACTAGACTGCAGCTGCTAAAGCAGAGTTAACTAAGAGAGCACTAGCTTATTGATGGATGAACATGGATTTTACTTGTGTGAGGTCTTTTTGTACTTAGCTTTTAGTTGACCATGGATTTTATTTGTGTATAATCACTTTTTACAATTCTTGGTTTGTAGTTTTAATCAGGTAATATCCTTTCTGGTTATAATTGATGTAATATCAAATCAATGTACTGTAATCAATATATTTATATTTTATATATTTGTGTGTTATGGTCTGTAGACCAAAATAAACTGATTGATTGATTGGACTGATTGATTGAAAGCCATCCACTGGCTCAAATGGAAGGGTTTTTTCAAGACAAATTGCAGCATGGGAGGGATTTTGTGTGTCTGTGTGAGTGAATGGGTGTTGTTCCACCTTTTAGCTAGAATAGAACCAAATAGGATCATTTTGTCTACTTGCTTTATGATTAAGAATAACAATGCTGGACCAAGATCCATCTAGTGCAGCATTCTGTTCACCCAGTGGCCAACCAGCTGCCTGTGGGAAACCCACAAGTAGGACATAAGTGCAACAGCACCCTCCCACCCATGTTCCCCAGCAACTGGAGTACATAGGCATACTGCCTCTGACACTGGATGTAGCATAAAGCCATCATGAGTAATAGCCATTGATTGTCTTATCCTCCATTAATTTGTCTAATCTGCTTTTAAAGGCATCCAAATTAGTGACCATCACTACACCTTGAGGTAGAGAATTCCATAGTTCAACTATGTACTGTATGAAGAATGATGCTCAGCACTGTGCTTTGATCCTCTCATTTTAATTTAAATGGTTTTTTGTGAAGTTACAGGGTTGGATGCAGGATCTGCCTTTCGTGGATGGAAGGGCTTCGCTCATGATTTTCAGGGATTTCCCCTGCATCACAGCTCACCTCATTCAGTAGGGTCCCTCAACCATACTCAGTGTAGCATTTTCAGGGGGCTGGTCCAGTTGCTGTGGAGAGGGGGGGGGGCAGAGAAGTCCCCTTCTGCCAGTGCAGTTGCACATACCTAAATCTGGACCCAACTCATCATTTTTTTGTCTTTGGGAGACTGCACCCACCTTCCTACAGAGACTGGGGCAAGAAAGGGAGGCCACCAGCTGGTTGAGGAGGCACTATAGGCTGCTTTTGGCTGACAGGCCAGAGGTTCCCCAGTTCTGGTATTGTTCAGTCCTTCAAGTAGTGAGAGTAAAATCGAGCTTTTGTACATTGGTTTGCAAGCTGCATTTATAGTGAAGTGCAATTGTAGTAAGTCGTTGGCCCTTCCACAAGAAGTTTCTAAAATTCTAGTGTCATCTGGGAGCCTGATGACCATACAGTGTGTTGTTGCTGGTACACATGTCTGCAAATGCTTCTAGTTAATTTTTTTTAATTGCATGGTTTATTTATACATGTGCAGATGTTCCAGTACAATGGGGTCTTTAACATGCCACTGCATTTCTGTATTTTAAAGGGCAAATTGCATACCATTAAGCTGCTTTCTTAAGCACTGTTGCATATTATGTTCTTGATTTGGTGCCATTATGGCCACTGAAAATCAGGTAGCTAAGAAACCAGTTATCAGCTGATAAAATATCCATGCATTCTCTCTCAATTTCTCTCTCTAGGACTCTCCTACTAATAAACTATTATATGCCAAGGAGATTCCTGAGTATAGAAAAATAGTGCAGAGGTATTACAAACAGATCCATGACATGCCACCTCTCAGCGAACAAGAAATGAATGCACATCTAGCAGAGGAGTCCAGGGTAAGAAATCATCTCTTTCACAGTGTATCCATGCTATAATAGCAGAATAGCAATAGCTTATGACAGCAGCAGCAGCATGACATCCCAGAATTTGGGACCAAGGATTTTTAGTCATATCCAAAAGATATGTAAAGATCTTTTTAAGTTCTGTAGCCAAAAGATGCTAAGTGATATTATTTCAAATAATATGAAGAATCAAACGAGCCAAAGCAAGTATAAATCAATCAAGGGATTGACCTTGATTACCCTACAGTTTCATTTCTTTTCTACAACACGTAACTTATGTATGTCACATATTAATTAACTAACTTAGAAGAAATCCAGAGTTCAAATATGCTGATGTTAGCTTAGAGCGCAATCAAATCCAAGTACCATTTTAGTGCAATTGATTTCTGTCAAATAGAATGGATATCGCTTGGTATATGTTGATTAATATTCTTTCCCTGTTTGTTTTGTCCTTTATGAAGAAATATCGGAATGAGTTTAACACCAATGTTGCCATGACTGAAATTTACAAATATGCCAAGAGATACCGCAGTCAGGTAAGCAGCTTCCTTTGCCTAATAGGCAGAGCTAGTTTTCACCTTTCGTTGCTGCTTCATACAATCTTGGGCTGACTTTGGTTGACTGTAACCAGGTTGTGTCTGCTTGGATAGGGAAATGGTCATGTGGTGTTTCACCATATGCCCACTGCGTTGAGCCTTTACCATAAGTCCAGATCCTGATTTTTCAGTACATGCCATTTTATCAAAAATGTGCAAGCTTTTGAGATCTCCAGACCTCTTCATCAGACAAGATGTTACAAAAAGCAGATTGAGGGGTAGGGGAGGCTAGTCTGATGTTGAAGTCATGGTGACTACATGATTGCAGTCTTGAAATCGAATGGGAGAGGATGGGTCTGCAGTCTTACCAATAAGGCTCTAGCAGGTGATGTGATGGTTTCAGATTTCTGCTGGACCTGCCCCTAGGATGCTGGGAGCAAGAAAGGCAGGGTTTTGTTCCAAATGACAGTTTTTTCCATCTTCGTATTCACATAACATTTTAAAGGGGCAGTGGAACTTTAACAAAAGAAGCATATTGTAATTAAAGCACTTCTTAAAGTAAAGCTTCATTCCTGACCTGCCCCCCGCTGAAATTTCCATAGAGTTGCAGTTTCTACATTTCAGGGTTTCAGTGCAAAGCTTTAAAAGTATGATTGGAACAGTACCCAAAATCAGTAAGATACAGAATGGGTTTGAAGTTGTTTTTATTCAGTGAAAACACACAACAGTTAAGCAGTGCATTTGAGAAGATTTACTCATAATTTTAGAGCATCTGTATTTATGTACAACTGCTGTTGCTGTGATATTTGAAGAATTCCCTTATACCAGAGTCTAGAACAAGGTTTGGCAGCATATAATTTGCCACCCCCAATTGCTGTAAAATATGTCTTTGCATGGTGCCCATCCCTGACCTGGCCACTAGGGCGAACATTTTCCCATGTTAAGAGTGCAATCCTATACATGTGCATGATTAAAACACTATGGCCTAGGTCAAACGTTAATTATATTGATGCAAACCCCCCAAAGATTATCAGACCAAGAACAGGCATTGTGCCTGTGTGCATCTTCCTCCCCTTCCAACCTCCTTTCTCTTATGCATCTTAATGTACTACTTCCAGGGTCTGTTAAACCACTGTTTCCCATTACATCCAAACTGAGAAACTATGGCTTAAGCTCTAACTACAAAAACAGACAAGTTAGGACTAAAGTCCCATTCATTTCAATGGGTCTACTCTAAGTAGGGCTAACATTGGATACAACCCATTGACCTCCAGACCAGGATCAAACCATGTTTTGTAATCCAGTTTGTAGTACAACAGCAGTATGTTGTTCACAAAATGTGGAGATATTTAATCCTCAGAAGCTGAACTTAAACGGAAAGGTGTAGTATTTTCGCATAGTACTCTTCCCTATAGCTCACCTGAAGAGAATTAAGGAGGTAAGGCAGTATATCATCATTCGCTGTTTTACCTCTTTAATACTCTGATAATCTAATACTACAACAGGGTTACTACAAGTTAAGGGAGACAGATGGGATTAAACAGGTGAGTGATTTAAGATCTTGAATAACATGGAGTAACCGAACAGAGAAAAATTTATTCATTGTCTCTTAGGCTTCAGTCCTGTAACACTTTCCTGGGGGGAAGCCCTATCAAACTCAATAGGGCTTACTTCCGAAAAGACATGCATAAGATTGCACTGCCAGAATGCAAGAATCTCAAACCAACTGTAGTCTCAAATCCAGTTATTTATTTTTTAAATTCCTTATTTCTCAGATAGTGAATGCATTGGACTCCAATCCCACGACAAGGCGCACCCAGCTGCAGCACAAATTTGAGCAAGTGATTGCACTTATGGAAGACAATATTTATGAGTGCTGCAGTGAAGCATAGGTGGCAACCTGGACTTTTTCTTCCATGTCTAGAAGTGACCTTCTCTACAGTGCACTGTCTTTTAGGGAACATCCTTTCAAAGTATCTGTGTGTGTCAGTATGTAGCCTGTTGTATGTATATGGTGACTAAGAAACCAACTTGATGGTTGGTCTTGCCAATCTCTTTAAACCATCTGGTGAAGTGAAGGTTGTCCACCAAACAGCTTAAAATCCCTTATGTGATCTGCACTGCATGACACCCATAATTTATTTGATCTTTCAGACAGAGGCACAATACTTGCACCGCCAAATGTAGTAGTTTCTTCTAAAGAGCTCCTACACTTATTCAAAGCGTCCGTCTTTCCCTTCATTCATTTTCCCAGAGAGGGTTCTTTGAACCAGAGATCAGGATATGGAAGCAATGCTGAGATGGTTAAGAGAAAAGCTGAGACACCTCAGGGAACAATGAATGAAGGTTTCTAAAGGCCCTCGGAGCAACAGTGGAACTCCCTCTAACAGTGCCCCTCTTCCTTCTGTGTACTTTAAATATCAGGGAACCCATTTACTGTACACAGTCTGCTGCATTAGATGTATTTTGTGCCTTTTATTTTTGTACTGTACATGTAAACATAACCACACCTTCATCCAAGGTTGGAAAGAGGTGGGGAACTCACAGACTAGACAATGCAGTTGCTTCCTAAGTAGTCACGACATGTGAAAGCACTTTACCCCACAACGGAAATGGCTGTTGCCTTGCTGGAGGGATCGTTATCGTGTAGCAGACAATGTCGGAAAAGAACAAATCAGTGCAGCTGTTCCCACTTCCCAAAGCTTCCCAGATGTTTGTACAGACTGAACTGCAGTCGACAAATTCCCCTCTAAATGCCCATCTGGCACAAGATATAATTTTCCTGAGAAGGAGAAAAAAAAATACACTGCACGGGTCAAAGGGATGCACTTCCTTCCCTTTGTTCTACCCCCTGGTACTTTAGAGGGAATGTACTCTCGGTTCAACATAAATCCAAAGTTAACACAGTTGGTTTGACACAAGACTACTGGTAGTTTTACTAAAATAAAAAATGGTGTCTATTCCTGCTCCAAGTTCTATCATAAAATAACATATTTTTTGTGCAGTATCCTGTATTTGCAGCATCATTAAAGTATGATTTCCCATAAATATGATGCCCCGTAACTGTTCCCAATATGCCTTTACACTGACTGCAGTAGGAAGCATTATTCTCTCTCTGCTGTGAGGAAGAACCACACTAGTCTAGCGCTCTGTCAGAACTCCCTTTTAGTCTCTTAGGTAGCTGCCTGAAGGCAATGGCTGTTACATACAAGGAAATCCTAACTTACCATGAGCATGGAAGTCAGCTAATGCTGGTGACTGACAATGCCAAGCTCATGAACTGCCAAATAATGCTTTAAAAATACTACACTACCTCACCAAAGGCAAGGTCTAAAGGGGAGTTGCCACAGTTTATGAAGCTAAGATTTGATCACTTAGGTGGGAATTGAATGGTGTATTTCTTTTTTCAATCAAACTCTTGTTGTTATAGGTAGTTATCCTTTGAAGTATATCTTTCAGAAATGCCCAGTGTAGAATATTATCTGAGAAACTGATGTGTCACAATGAATTTTATATATCAGTATGTTAAAAGTACAGATTTTATCCAGTGCATAAATAAAGAGGAATATAAGGCATGAAAATCAGAACTGCAAAAGATTACACTCACTGAGGAAATCTACATGTGTTTGCTGAGAAAGTGGCTACAGAAGAGAAAATTTAAGAATGTAGCTGGGCTACATTTAACTTTGAAAGAGATTTTTTTTTTTCAAAATTCTTTTTTTTTTTTTTTTTTTAACTGTGAAGAGCTGCCAATTATACACACACAGAGGGCCAACTCAGGAATGTGAAAAGAAAGGCAGCCTGGACCACCAGTTGGGGGGAGGAGGAAGGAGTTGAAGGAAAACAGAGACAGGATTGGAGATTTTGCTAGCCCAGGCTGTGCAGACAGCTGTAATTTTGGGAAGCATCAGCACAGTTTCAGCACCTAATTGAGAGTGCAGAAAGTCACTGTCTGGAGAGGCCTCTAGGCCAGAGGGACAGATCTTTTTGTCTTCCTCACATTGCTATTTCCTGAGTGCGTGTGTGTGTGTGTTCATGTGTTCCAAGCACTGTGCTTGGCACATGTATGTTATGGCATATGCTTTATTATTTAATTATTCGTCCAAATATTTGCTACAACCATTGAAATGAAATAAGTTGTCTTCAAACCAGAAACTGAGGGTTGGTGCTGTCTCATAGAACCCAACTCCACTGTAATATATTTTTAACTTTGTCAAGTTACTTGTAGGTGTGTGTGTTTTTTCCCTTACCTGCTGTTTAATGGAAGTGGCGGAATCTTTGGGCAGGAAAATATCTTTGTAATAAAACAAGGTGATCAAACTTGTGTGGGGGTGTTTCTTTGGAAGAGGAACAAAAGTAGATTAGTGCAGTTTGTCCAGCTGTAAATGCCGTTAAAGTAACCTAGCCCAGGGGTGAGCAGACTTTATGCTTATGGGATCTACTTTTTTTTTTTTTTTTTATTAGAACCCCAAAATCCACCAACCAGAGCCAGGTGCAAAAGACATACCATTATACCATTAGAATTAAAGAATTCTGAGCCCAGGAATTCATTTTGAGTACCAGAATTGTACTTGAGTACCAGAATTGTGAGCCCAGCTCACAATCCATACACACACACATCCACTCCTGGTTACCCATCCCCAACAAGCTTTCTTCTTTTCAGCAGTATAATTGGGGGGGGGGGGTGTTGTGTTCCACTTCATTGTTGCTATTGTTAAATAATCCCACTCTATCTTCTGCCAATCCCTGGACCAGCCAATGTATATGGCTTCTTTTCTGGGATGGAAGCAAGAAAGGGCATGATGGATAAGCTCATGTCTAAATTAAATGATAGGGAGTATTTACCATCTCAAAAGAACTCTTACTCTGGAGCCAGAACAAATCCAGCCCCCTGCTCCAGTCCTGAGGAATTGAGACACTAGTATTGGACCATGGCTGTAAAATGGATTAGAGATCTAACTTGTAGGCTACAGGCCTGAGGAACTCGGGCAAAGCCAGGACTGAGCCAGCGTCTCCCCTCCCCCTTGCCCGCCTCTCTCAGTAATGACAGTGGAAGAACCATTTAGAGCAGTGTTCTCCAACCTTGGGTCCCCAGATGTTTTTGGCCTACAACTCCCAGCATGCCCCAGCCAGCTATGCTGGCTGGGGCATGCTGGGAATTGTAGGCCAAAAACATCTGGGGACCCAAGGTTGGAGAACACTGATTTAGAGGGCAGAGCTGCTACTGCTGCTATCCTGTAGGAAAGTAGGCAAAATCTGGTGTTGCCACCACTCACTTTGCTGTGTCTCCAGCTCCTCTGTGAAAGCCTGCCTGGGGCCATAGAGTCCACAGGTCAATATATCGACATCACTTCAAGGTATTTTTGTCCAGTTCTGTCCAATTTGTGAGACTCACATTGCCTCTTGAGCTTCACTATTCCCCTTAGGAATCCACTTCCAGACCCCGAGAGAGTCCCTTGATCTTTAATTTACATAGAAGAGAGAATTAAACTGGACATTTTTCAACTTTGGTGAGGGAGGAAAAAAACACGTGGTGTGTCCCCTTCTGTGTAACTCTCTCAGGTTTGGGTGTAGCAATCTCATACATGCTCAGTTCCATGGCCCACAGGCTCCCTCCTTCCCTTGTGTTTCCATCCTCACTTTATAATTCCTCATTTCCTTATGTGCCTGGTACCTATCATTTGCTCAGTTTCCTGCCTTGTAACTGCCTACTCAGTCCTGTTTCCTTTGGGAACCCTGAGTCTCACCCCTTCGCTTCTTGACTATAGCATCCAGCTTCTTTTGTCCTTAAGCCCCAGGTGAGCTCACAGCTTTCCTGCCCTCACTCAAGTGAAGAACTGGACTGACAGTTGGTAAATCCTACTTCCTTAGCTTGTTAAAGTAGTGTCACAAACCCACATACTTTACAGATTATGGTATCTCTAGAGTTGATTGCATGTGAAAATGAACAATGGGCAATTTGTATACCGCTGAAGCTGAATAAGGCGAGAAATTGCATTCTAGAAATGCCACATCTGGTGGTATCTGGCAGAAAAATAGATTGGAATTCAAAGGAAAAGGTGGAGGAAAAGGTTTTTTAAGTGTTTTTCAGGAACAAAAGGCCACAGGGTCTGAATCTTTGACCTTCGGTAGTTTTAATTCAAAATGGCCACAAAGTAACTGTATAACAACGCTATCATTCACAGAAACAGCACCATTCTGTATGTCCCACTTGAATAAAATTGAGTAGCTGAGATGCAGCTAGAAATTTAAGTGGTACGCCATTTGTCCAAAGAGAAAAGGAAAGTGATGTTTTTTTCATCTGGCAATTGCAGCTCTCACTTGAATCACTGGATTTATGGAACAGCGTCCGTCTCCACTTCTTGACTTATTATGGATCATTAACTGAACATCACAGACCAAGCACCCCAAAATGGGAACTGAGCAGGGAAGTACAAATAGACAATGGCCTCTGGAGACTCAATGCATTGTGACCAAGTGAAAAGTTAGGCAGCTTGTCTGTATCTTTCTTATAATGGTAGAGGATATTGTCCAGTGAAGGGAATCATAGGCTGAAACACACTCTCACACAACTACTCTAGAGCAGTGTTCTCCAACCTTGGGTCCCCAGATGTTTTTGGCCTACAACTCCCAGCATGCCCTAGCCAGGCATGCTACGCTGGCTAAACATCTGGGGACCCAAGGTTGGAGAACACTGCTCTAGAGGTACAGGAGTCCTCTTTTGCGTCTGATTATCCAAAGATGGATTTTAGCAGCTCAAATGCATAAGCATGCCCTAAGGTGTTTTTTTTTTTTTTTTTACACAAGAAGCAATATTCTTGTTCATCTGTGTAGGAATGAATGGAGGGGGGATTGAGACTGCACCTGCTGGTCCTGATTGTAGGGATACATACATCCAAATGCACGTAGGCTGTATATACACTTTGGGGAAAATGACACGTGGGGTTCACTCATATGGCCGCCTGTGTATGTAGGTGTCGTGCAAATGGAACCTTTGAATATGTGCAAGCAGGGGCAAGATGTCAAGATGTCAACCTGCTTCCACCCGCATGCATGCATGCATTCCCAACAGCCCTGAACTGTTGCAACAAAAAGGAAGGAGATACTGATATTTAACACAACATGTCTTGTGTTGTTTCGCCTACAGCCATATCAATATTTCCACACTCAAAAGTACTAACAGCTGGCTAAAATACCGAAGAGGTCACACACATGGATCTCTGGTCGCTGTTATTACAGTGTGACTGCCTAAGGAGAATACAAATCTCAGTCCAATTAAACCTGTATCAGCCAGGAGACTGAGCCAGCTTGCAGTCAAGGAAAACTATTTCACTCGCTTGAACTGTAGCCGGAGCAAACCTCAGTCAGTCTGCAAGGATGACAGCTATATGTGGCTAGTGACAGCTATTGGCTTTCGGAAACCTCAGCAGATGAAGCGTCTCCATCACCCCATTCCCCTTTTCAACCCATCCCAAACGGAGTGTTTTTCTTGGAGCAGGGAAATGTGGATTAAAATCCCTTCTCTTTCATAATGCTGACTGGGTGGCCTTAAGATACATGCTATTTTTGTTATTATCTCTCTGTTTTTTCTCCCACCTTTCGTCCAAGGAGCTCAGAGCACTAGGCATAGTTCCCCACCTTTTCTTCTCTGAACGACTCTAAGGCAGGTTAGACTGAGAGATGGAGACTGCTCAAAGTCATCCACTGTGCTCTGTGGCTGGATGCTTCCAGATGAGGGGTTGGATGCCAATTTAAGCTGGATCAACTTCCCTGGCAGAAGTGGCCTTCCTCACCCCTTCCTTCCCAATACAGGCCCTCCAGGTCCAGTCCCCTGAAAATGCTACACAGAGACTCAGTAGACCCTGCTGAAAGGGGTGAGCTGTGGTTGTGGGAGGAGGGAGGATCCCCAAACATCGGGCAGAGGGACCTTCCACAAGCAGAGCCCTTCCTCTCGCCAAAGGCAGATTCTGGATCCAACCTGAGGTTTTTACTGTGCAGTCGTGCTGCCATGTTCATGGAATTTCACAGGCCATCCAGACCACCCACATTTTCCCACTGCTGCTTCCATCTTCTTTTCTCACCAGAAAAAAAATCGTTAAGGAGGAAGAGACAGAAAAGCTGCACAATGCATTTTTATGGGTAGTGCTAAGAGAGCCCTTCATCTGAAAGTAAGCACTGAGTGAGTTTTTAACCCAGATTTCTTCGGCCTAAGGGCCAAACTTCATGTGACATTAAACACATGGTTAAATGTTTTGCATTGTATTTTTTTTTAACAGTAAATAGTCGGAATGGGTGAATCTTGTCAGTTTTGCTTTCTCATGCATTCAAATTTTTTAAATCTCATGTTCTTTCTCTCCCAAATATAAGAACTTTGCAAATTTTGGTAAGTTCTTATCAAAAACAAAGTGAATTCTCCCCATCTGGATCAGCCAAATTCAATAGATACAGCGAATTCCCAGCATGGAGAGGACTATGATGTACCTGCCTGCCACATTACATAGCTGTTAAAGATGTGGAGCTGGAGCCTATCAGAAAAAAGAGGTGGCAACCCTAATTGAGTACTAACGTGGGTGAATACACAGGGACTGGGTTCACACGACATGACAACCAACCATTGCCTGTTGTGGTTGGTTGATTGTTGTGTCATGCAAACCCACTCATGGTTAGCAACCATTGGTTCTTATTGTGGTTGGCAACAGTTTGTTGTAGCTTTTGTCTGACCCACAATGGGTTGTCATGTCATCCAAACCCCATCGTGGGTCAAGCCCTACAACAAGTGAGTTGCTTGGCAAGAGCAGCAAAATCCCCTTGCTGCTCTAGCCAAGTGGCTAGCCAGCGAGCGTAGCTGACAGCTGCCCCCAAAGTGCCGAAGTGGCATTTGGGGGAAGCTGTCAGATGCTTCCCCCACCCCCCTTCACCCCTTCCAGCCTTTTGGGGTGGGCGGTGGCTGGGAAGAGCTGCCGCCAGTGGCTGAGTGAGCATTGCTGACAGCTGCCCCCAAAGTGCCAAAGAACGCACTTAAAAAAAAATGAAAGGGACAGCCATGGCGAGCCAAAATTGGCTCACGATCACAGCTGTCAGGGAGAGGGGACTCATTGCTCCCACAATGTCCCCTAGGATATCGTCAGGGGGAAGGGAGGGATTGATGCGCCCATAATTTTATTATTTATTTATTATATTTATACCCCGCCTTTTTTCCTGCAAGGAACCCAAGGCGGCTTACATAATCCTCCTCCTCTCCATTCTATCCTCACAACAACCCTGTGAGGTAGGTGAGGCTGAGAGTCAGTGACTGGCCCAAAGTCACCCAGTGAGTTTCATGGCCGAGCGGGGACTAGAACCCGGATCTCCCGAGTCCCAGTCCAACACTCTAACCACTACGTCACCAGTTGGTGCACCCAGCATTGAAAATATTTGAGCAGAAGATCTCAGCACAAATTCTGTATGGCGCAGAAATTTGGGGGCTGGGTAAAACAGACAATCTGGAGGTTATACAGAATACATTTCTAAGAGGCATTCTAGCCCTTCCTCCTAGTGCTCCAGCTGTTCTTCGTGCTGAAGTGGGGCTACCATCAATGTCTGTCAGAGTGAATGAAGCCATTTTCTTTTATCTGAAAAGTTTGACTAACAAATTTATTACACCATAAACTTTCACGGCCAAGATCCACTTGAGATGCATGAAATGACCTGCATCTGATGAAATGGATTCTAGTCAACAAAAGTTTATGCCGTAATAAAATTGTTCGTTTTTAAGGTGCTACAGGCACATTAGTTACTGGATATGTATAAGCCTCTAACAAAATGGAACAGCTTCACTGATCAATCTTAAGCAGACACAATAGCAGTGGAGATGAGCTCAGTATTGTCTACACCAGCCTTCCCCAACCTGGTACCCCACATGATGTGTTGGACTACAGCTCCCATCTTTATGGTCAGGAATGCTGGGGGCTGTTGTCCAAAACACCTGGAGGGCTTCAGGTTGGGGAAGGCAGATCTACAATCATTGCCAGTGACTTCCAAGAGTTTCCGAGAAGATTTTCCCCCCTAACCAATGACCATATTTGAAGATGCCAGGGACCAAACCTAGGACCTTTTGCATGCAAAGCATGTACTCGACCACTGAGCAATGGCCCTTCCCTATGGGCAAGACCAAGAAGGAAAGATTCCACATTGATTCAATATAGTCTGTCTTTCCAACAGCACATCCATTCTGCACAGACAATGCACTGCTACTATAAAAGCTCCAATGCTCCAAACTCTCCCCCTAGTTGTTCAAGTCCAGGTGTTACCAAAGTCTACTCTTGTGCCAGGCTGATCAGACCTGACATTTGGGACTTTATAGAGGGGAGGATAGAAACAGCACAACCATGCAGAATTGCCTTTGTGATAATATTTTTATTCAGTGCTTTTTTTCTGGAGAAAAGGGTACCGGAACTCTTGGATTACATTTCCTCGGGAGTAGATGGCGATTAAATTGTAATGCAATTAATAGAAGAAAAGGTGCTGGAACTCAGTTCCGGTGAGTTCCACCAGAAAAAAAGCCCTGCTTTTATTGTTACAATGATAGGTAAGTATGCAAAGCTCTACTCATACATACCACTCACAACAGTGGGCGGCCAACTCCCAAACTGTGAGACTTCAGAGGTTGGGGAACCAGGTACGTGCACCACTCCGATTGTTGGGGCTCTCTGTCATTTTGCCCCTTCTTCTCCTTACATTGATTTTACACAGGGCTCAACAGAACATGCCCTTGCAGCAGGAAACACCCTCCTTTGCTGCTGTGTCAGCCTCCTCCCTTTCCCAGACTTTGCTCTTTCCTGCCTCCTTCTTGCAAGGCCACAACATTTTATAACAAACTCAGCAACTGTCCAGGACCTGTTGTTAAACATTCAGTATTTGGCATTCTTCTCAGGCACTGCAATTGTTCTAAGACCGTGGGAATCCCACTCTTTCCCTCCTTAGCTCATAGCCTGCTGGAACCCACCATCTTTCATCACACACACACACACACACACACACTGTGCTGCACAGGAAGAGCAAAACCAAGCATATCTACATAAATCGTAAGGAAACCTAACTGAACCTTGCCTGTAAGTCCAGGATAAAGGTCTGAAGGTATTGGCCACATTCTTTGAAAACACCACTATGTAGACATTGTAGAGGAACATGGAAGCCCGCTAGCTTTAGATAAACCAATCTATACTCTCTTAGGCTGGGCACAAATAGGCCATGTACAGGCCACTGGATCAGGGCTGCATTTCCACTTCTAAAGCAAGCTTATAGTCCTTCCAGTTCATCTGCTATAAAAGCACCTGGAGGTGTGGCTAAGATTGCTGAAAGCCTTGGAGCAGAAGATGCTGCCTGAGGAAACCATTGATACCTTGCCTGAACCAGGGAGTCTGTGCATTCAGTCATGGAGCAAAGTGAGTTGTGTGTAGGCACTAGAAAGGCAAGTTAGAAATCCCTAAACAAATAAGCCTCCTTGTGGCAAGACAGTGAGAGAGAAGACTAGGGTCATGATCTACTTCTTAGGGCCAATAGAAGGCATCCCTGGCCACCAAGTCAATCTGGGTATCCAGAAACACTTCCAGGCTGCCCTTGATTTTTCAAGGACAGTGCAATCCAGGCTGCCTTTTCAGGGATTACCCAGGCATGTCACTTCAATCTTGTCTAGATTCAACTTCAATTTATCCTATCTGGCCCATCATAGCCTTCAGAAACTGATTTAGGACACCAATTGGTGTACCTGGAGCTGATGTAAACAAAACAAAAAAGAGATTTGGGGTAAGATGGCAGCAGTATGTTGATGACCTCAAATCATCAGCCTATTACCAATCCACACTGTTTCAGAGAATCAGACAATGTGGCTATATCTGCTTAGCCACTATTCTCACGTCACCTAACCCCAAATCTTTCGATGATGTCTCCCTCTTGTTTCACATAGATATTACCTGAGAGATAATGCGGCGCTCTGTGTTACCCCATAAACTCATTCCCATAGATCAAAATAGAAGTCCCCACAACACCACCTTCTGGAACCAACTGGGAAGGAAAGGGCTGAAGTAATCTAGACAGAACCAAATTCCAAAGCCTGATCCAGTTGAGTAGGCTGTTGTCATGAGTTCCAGAAGCAGCAACAGGTTCACACGTCCCTCACATTTCAGACAAAGATCATCTACCCTGAGCCACTCATGCTCCAGTCTCTCAATGTGGTGTAAAACCAGTCTGAAATGGATCTAGGAACACTGATATTAAAAGCACAAACCGAAATACTGCTTCCCACTCTATTGGTTGGGGACCGTCAAACACAACCAGAGGAGAAGAGGTAGCAGACTGCCTTTTTCTCAGGATAACTCATCTGTGTTAAAGGGGATCTTGACTTGGAACTACCTCAGAGCCTGGATTGCACGGATGGGAGTGCTGGAGCCATAACACTCCTAGTTCCCCAAATTTTTATTAACCAAATAAATACCTTGGAGGTAAGTAGTCCATCCTTGCATCAAGGAGCTCAAAGTAGTGTGCATGATGTGAGTTATTCCATGACTATCCTCACAACAACCCTGGCTAAGATCAGGCTAAGACTTAACAGTTGATCCAAGGTCACCCAACAAATTTCAGGGCTGAGCAGGGATTTGGTCAGGTCTTCCCAGTCTAGGTCCTAAATGCTATTACACCATATCTCAGTTCTATGGTAGTTGAGGAATCTGGATGTGCCCTACAACTACAGCTTCTCTGTGGTGTCAGTGTCAAGAAAGCACAGAGGAAGACAAGAAGGACAGGTTCTCCGGTGCTAGCAACATTCCGTTACATTAACTTGTGTGGCGTAGTAGTGAGAGTGTTGGACTGGGACTCGGGAGATCCGGGTTCTAGTCCCCGCTCGGCCATGAAACTCACTGGGTGACTTTGGGCCAGTCACTCACTCTCAGCCTAACCTACCTCACAGGGTTGTTGTGATGATAAAATGGAGAGAAGAAGGAGGATTATGTAAGCCACCTTGAGTTCTTTGCAGGAAAAAAGGTGGGGTATAAATGTAATAACTAAATAAATAAACCTTCCCCAAACTGGTGCCCTCCAGATCGTTGGACTGCAAGTCCATGTTGGCTGGGAACGATGGGAGTTGCAGTCCAACACATCTGGAGGGCACCAGGTTGGGGAAGGCTGCTTTACATATTAAGAGGGAGACGGTGTTGTTTTTTTTAATCATTTGCAGAATTAGTGAGCTATGTTGCTCAGAACCCCTTTCCCTTACCATAATTTATACTCTAAATTATATCTAAATTTTAGAGGTAGGCCACTTCCAGTTTTAAGGCTGGTTCACATATCATAGAATCATAGAATCATAGAAAAGTAGAGTTGGAAGGGGCCTACATGGCCATCGAGTCCAACCCCCTGCTCGATGCAGGAATCCAGGTCAAAGCATCCCTGACAGATGTCTGTCCAGCTGCACCTTGAATGCCTCCAGATTGGGAGAGCCCACCACCTCCCTAGGTAGTTGATTCCATTGTCTTATTGCTCTGACAGTCAGGAAATTTTTCCTGATGTTTAGGTGGAATCTAGGTTCCTGTAACTTGAGCCCATTATTCCGTGTCCTGCAAACTGGGGTGATCGAGAAGAGATCCTGGCCCTCCTCTGTGTGACATCCCTACAAGTACTGGAAGAGTGCGATCATATCTCCCCTCAGTCTCCTCTTCTGAAGGCTAAACATGCCCACTTCTTTCAGTCTCTCCTCATAGGGCCTTGTTTCCAGTCCCTTTATCATCCTTGTTGCCCTCCGCTGAACCCCCTCCAGTTTGTCTATGTCCTTCTTAAAGTGAGGTGCCCAGAACTGGACGCAGTACTCTGTGTGTCGCTGGGTTTCTCTATGCTTGATTAATGATGGTTGAACTGTTTAAACTGACATATTAAAAAGGATTGCAGTTGAGATGATCTGAGGTAAGAACATAAGAAGAGCCATGCTGGATCAGACCGAGGTCCATCTAGTCCAGCCTTCTGTTCACACAGTGGCCAACCAGCTGTCCACGGGAAACCCACAAGCAGGACATGAGTGCAACAGCACCCTCCCACCCATGTTCCCCAGCAACTGGTGTACATAGACATACTGCCTCTGATACTGGAAGTAGCATATAGCCATCAGGACTAGTAGCCACCAACAGCCTTCTCTATTAATTTGTCCAATCCCCTTTTTAAAGCCATCCAAATCGGTGGCTATCACTGCATCTTGTGGTAGCACATTTCATAGCTTGACTATTTGCTGTGTGAAGAAGTACTTCCTTTTATCTGTCCTTAATTTCCAATCAATCAGCTTCATGGGATAGCCCTGGGTTCTAGTATTATGCGAGAGGGAGAAACATGTTTCCCTATCCACTTTCTCCACGTCATGCATAACTCTATCATCTGTACACCCTTACTCACCTTTTTCTAAGCTAAACAGCCCCAGTTGTTGCAACTCCCTGCTGATGAAAGGTTACTCCTCCAACCCCTTGATCATTTTGGTTGCCCTTTTCTGCACTTTTCCCAATGTTATAATATCCTTTTTTAGGTGCAGTGACCAGAATTGTACACAGTTTTCCAAGTGTGGTTGTACCATAGATTTTTATAAGGGCAGTATGATATTACCAGTTTTATTTTCATTTCATTTCCTAATTATGCCTAACATAGAATTTGCCTTTTTCATAGCAGCTGCACACTGGGTTGACATTTTCATCGAGCTAGTCCACCACAACAACCCCAAGTTCTCTCTCTTAGTCAGTCAATGCTAGCTCAGATCCCATTAGCATATACGCGAAGTAGGGATTTTTGACCCAACGTGCATCACTTTACACTTGCTTACATTGAACCACATTTGCATGTTGATGCTGATTCTCCCAGTTTGGAGAGATCCTTTAGGAGCTCTTTGCAGTCCCTTTTTGTTTTTTGTTTTTGTTTGTTTGTTTGTTTGTTTTTAATTTGTTTATTTGAATTTTAACATATACAAAACAACCGAACAACCAACAAAACATCTAATCCATTACAGAAATTGTATTAGATCAGAACAAAGTAAATCCACACACACCCGAACCAAAATTCAAAGGAACAAATCTGGCTGGGCCCCTTTTCCGGAGTCTTTTTCGGCCATAAAGTAGTCAGTTTTGTGATAGGTGGATATTTGTAAGTTTATTGCATCCAAATGTGCTGGAAGGCTTGAGGTATTTTTGTTGTAGATGTTCTGTATGAAAATTGGATAAAAGGCCACCATTCTGCTTCAAAAGAGTTTGTTTTCTTCCCCCCCCCCCTGCAATTCTCAATTTTTGAGTTAGTTTTTCAATTAATGCAATTTCCCATACCACATTATACCAGTGATTGATGGTTAGCCCTTTGGCATCTTTCCATTGCAGTCCCTTTTTGTTTTAACCACCCTAAATAATTTGGTGTCATCAGCAAACGTGGCCACCTCATTACTCATTCCTAATTCCAGATCATTTAAGAATAAGTTGAAAAGCACTGGTCCCAATACAGATCCCTGAGGGACCCCACTGTTTATATCCCTCCATTGGGAGAATTTACCATTTATTCCTACTCTGTTTTCTGTTCTTTATTTTTATTTATTTATTTCATTTCTATACTGCCCAATAGCCAAAGCTCTCTGGGCAGTTAACCAGTTATTGATCCATAAGAGGACCTCTCCTCTTACTCCATGACTGCTAAGTTTGCTCAGGAGTCTTTGGTGAGGGACTTTGTCAAAAGCCTTTTGGAAGTCCAAGTACCATATTTTTCCGTGTATAAGACGCCCCCATGTATAAGACGATCCCCACTGGGCAGTTTCGCAACCGTGCGGTTCTCTCCTCGGCTTACTTCCGTGTATAAGACGACCCTCAATTTTTAGTCTAACAATTTTAGGGAAAAGTATAGTCTTATACGTGGAAAAATACTGTATCACTGTCTACTGGATCACCCTGTTCACATGTTTATTGACACTCCCAAAGAACTTTAAAAGGTTAATAAGGCATGACTTACCTTTGTGGAAGCCATGTTGATTCTTTTTTAGCGGGGCTTGCCCTTCTATATACCTACTAATTTTATCTTTAATAATGCTTTCAACCAATTTATCCGGAACATGCATTAAGCTAACAGGCCTGTAATTATCTGGATCCCCCCCCCCTGGATCCCTATTTAAAAATTGGTGTTACATTGGCCATTCTCCAGTCCTCTGATATAGTGGCTGATCTTAGGGACATTACAAAAAAAATTTAGAAGATCAGCAATTTCATATTTGAGTTATTTAAGAACTCTAGGATGGATACCATCTGGGCCCGGTGATTTATTAACTTTCAGTTTGTCAGTAAGGTTGAGAACTTCATCTTTTGTCACCACTATTTGCCTCAGTTCCTCAGAGTCCCTTCCTGAAAACATCAGTTCAGGGCACAGGTAACTATCCTACATCTGATATAAACGTTCAGTCTTTGGCCTTAGATCAGGGCTCTCCAACCTTGGGTCCCCAGATGTTGCTGGCCTACAGCTCCCAGGATACCCAGCCAGCTATGCTGGCTGGGTATGCTGGGAGCTGTAGGCCAGCAACATCTAGGGACCCAAGGTTGGAGAGCCCTGCCTTAGATTAAGGGTGAGCAACCTATGGGCTGCATGCAGCCTTCAGGGGATCTCCCGTGTGACAAGAGGGTGCTCTACCCACCCCCACCCCAAATTCCCCTGCCCACACTTCTCCCGCTGAATCTTTGTTCCCCCTTTTTCTTTTTTAGGCTAAAATGATGTAACATTATCGAGGGGAAACCCCAGAGCATGGAGGGCTAGAGCATCCTTTGCCACTCTAGCCACCTGTATTCCATGGTTTCTCAAGCGAGGAGAGGTGGCTGCTCTAGCCCACTGAATTCCATGGCTTCCCTCTCAATACTTTTGGGAGGGCACCATTTTGCTGTTGCAGCAAAAGCAAAACGGTCATCTAGAATAGCCATCTCTCCTTTCCTAGCAGGGAGAGGAAAGCTTTACCTCCTCGAGAGGGGGAGTTTTAAGATAACAATTCCCCCATAGAGGGAGGGAGTGTGTGTGTGTGTGTGTGTGTGTGTGTGTGTGTGTGTGTGTATCTTTTGGGAGGGTCTGTTTGTGTGTGAGAGAGTGAAACTTGTGTATGTGTGTTTGTATATATTTGTGGGGGGGGGAGTGGGAAATGGGAGGACTTGCAGGTGCCCCCACCACTGGCTTTGGCCATGCCCACTGCCAGCATGATACCCTCGACTGGTCACACCCCACCACATGGAGGGAAAAAAAATTGTCCACACTTGTCTTAGATCTGTAATGGTCCATTCACACATACACATAATCAAGTCATCAAGTGATGGACATGCATTTGTGAACCAGCCCCAAGATGCTTTCCTACCTGATGTGTTCTCCTCACTGCCGCCGCCACCCCCCACCAACTTGAATACACACAGTATATGTGGATTTCTAATTTACTGTTTATATGCTAAGACATAATTTAGTCTGCTGTGCTAGGGAGACAGAAATACACCACCCTCTGCTGCTAAAGGATATGAACATGGCTGCCCTTGTAGAACAACCATTGATGGAATTTTGTTAATTAGTCCCACGTTATTCTTTCCTTAGGACTGGAAGACTGCCACACACTTTAGCTTAGCTATACTTCACCCAATTGGCATTTATCATTGTTCTAATTAACAAGGACAAGGGAAGATTGTGTCACAGCTGGGGCCACATTCAGGCTTCAAGTAAGCTTTCAGTAGGAATAAAGTCAAAAAGAAAATGCTTCATTTTGTATGGCAGGGGTGCTGCATGTAGCTGACATTGGGCTGCATGTAGCTTTTCACATGGACCTTTCACTGTAGCTTACCTAAAGCTGGGTGGGCATCATTCAGACCTCTGAGCAGCCAGCCATCCTGGTGGGTAGAATGTTATGCTTCAGGCCCCATCCAATGCATCTTGCCACCTTAAGCACCATCACCTGCCTGGCCAGCCCACCTGCTCAGTCTGCCAGCTGCTTGCTCACTTGCTTGGCCAGTTGACGTGGCTGGTCACTAGCTCCTGCCTGCCTGGCCGCTCCCGCCTTGTGCCCCAGTCGTTGGGCTCCCAAGGACTGGGACCTCTCAGGAATAGCTCACCCAACCTCTCATGGGAGCCCTTGTTCTGGCATAGCATTTGCCCTCAAAGAGATACACATAGAAGACATTTCACGAGAATTCAAAAGCTACCTGGATTTTCCAGGAAGAGCTCCACCACTGTGAGATCGGGCGGATTCTTGCCTGCACCTGCTCGCACATCTTTCCGTATGGCTTTTGGCTTCTGTGACTAGGACAATCCAGACATACATTCCTCCTCCATTTTCTACTGTGGAGGGAAAAAACATGTCAGAATTTAACTTCAGCTGTTGTTCCCTTTGTGGCGGTAGCTCCTGTTGCGTGGCTTATACCTTAACAGGACCTTTCTTCTGGATGGTTGGCTTGGCTTAGCTCCATTTGCCGTAGTAGTTGCTTAGATTTGACAGCTGAGGTTTATCTCTACCTCTCTTGTAGAGGAGCCTTCCTCCCCTTTAAATGGTCTCAGTCTCACCAAGGGGTCAGGGTCCCACTGGGTCCACTTCCACCAGGATGCCCTTGGTTTGCTCTGCTTTTGGCATCTTTTCCCTTCAGTTCAGCAGAAGCCTGTGTGAGTTGGGTCAACATCACCACAATAACATGTGCTTGTATGCAAGCTTGCGCCCACAAAAGGGTTCTAAGATATTAACACATTCCAGATTTGCATCAGATGATTTCAAGCTCTCGGTGCTGTCATTATGGGGATGTCGGAACTAGCATTTCCTGCTTCAATTTGCAGCTTTGAGAAAAGTTTAACTCTTCAGACCTCTGAAGCAGGAATTGGGTCCTTTCCAACATTCCACAGCCTGTCAAGTTTGGATGCTGTTGAGAAGCAGCTCCTCATCACAATCAAAGAGCTTACAGCACTGAGCAAGGCAAACAGATGGGAGTCCTTCATTTGGCATCAAGGCTTAACATCGCTGGATTTTGCCATAGGTTTTTCGCTCACAGCTTTTAGTTTCTTTCTCCTCCTTAGCATCTGTTGAAAAGATTGGGGATGGGAAGCTGGGAGAAAGAAGAGAAACACAGATGAGTCATTTACTTTTGTTTACAAGAGAAGCAGTGCCATATGAGGCTATCTAAGATCCCCCCCCCCCATTTTAGCCAGTAGGTCTCATTTGTCCATCAAAACCATAAAACACTGACACAGAGCTAGACTTGCCTCCAGCCGTTTAGCTGGGTATTCTTTCATGCAGAATCAAGGGTAGGGCCATCGGAGTTGGGAAACTTTAACACAGCCAAGTATCAGTCTCTGAATAATTCAGTACTGGAACCTGATGAAAGGCCATTACATTAACCCTCTGATAATCCTGTGAGTAACACTCCCCCAGAAAAACCAGGTTCATAAGTTTGGGGATTCTTCAGTCAGAATCTAAGCCTCTTCCTGGACCCCCAGGTTGAGGCAGTGGCCAAGAACATATTTTATTAGCTCCGGCTGATATAATAACTACACCCATCCAGGAAGAGAGAGATTTAGCCTCTGTGGTGTCCTATGATCTCCCAGTTAGACTACTGTAATGCGCTCTGTGTGGGGCTTTCCTTGAAACTTGTTTGAAGGCTGCAGCTGGTCCAGAATGCAGCAGAGTAGCCAGATTGATTTCTGGAGATAGCTACGGGGAGTATATAACACCAATTCTATGTGAGCACCACTTGGAACCATTTGTTTCAGGGCTAAATTCAAGGTGCTGATGCTTACTGTAAAAGTCCCTTTATTGTATGGGATACATGAGTGAGCATCTTTTCCCATGTATCCCTTCCCATTCTTTGAAGATCTAACACAGGAAGATCTTTAGATAGTTCCATCTTCTATCAGGTTGGTGGCCACCATAAAGAGGGCTTTCTCAGTGGTGGCTTCAGCACTTAAACACACTTAAGTGGGCTTTAAAGATCTGTCTATTTAGGCATGCTTTTTACAGTCAACAGACCTAATTGGCTGTATTTGTTGTTGTTGCATTTGGTTTTCTGGTCGCCACCTTGATGGCTTTTTAGGAGATAAGGCGGTATATAAATGTTAATAATAAATAAATAACATCTCCAGATAGTTTTAGTGATGTTTTAAATTGTGTTACCACGCTTTCTCGGAACATATGTTTCTAAAAACATCTGCAAACTTTGTGCTCGAGGAATAAGCCCTTCCGGAATATAAATGACTGTGGCGCTGCTGTACAGTGTAACTTCAGCTTCTTAAGAGGAGGGAGGGGAAATTGACAGTGTGACTTAGAAAATCTGGAAAAGAGATTTAAAGAAAGAGAAGGAACATTATTACCTATCCTTCCATATGTTCTGTCCAAACCCTGGAGGAGGAGGTGACGATCCAGGGAAATTCTTCTATGTGAGGACAATTAAAGACTTGGGTGAAAAAAGCTTTACAAGCATTGGGCTGGTCCTGGAAGGGTGATTTCCAGGCATGCCCTCAAAGTAATGATTGCTTTGTTCCTGTTTAACAAGGAAGGCACTGCAGTGGGATTCACGGAAATGAAGGAAGTTTTGACATTTACAGTCTCAGGAGGCCCCAAGCTAGCTGAATAATAGCAGGTGGGGGCCACTCCCTTAACCATATCAGCAGATGATTTCAGTGATCAACTTTCAAGCTCGATTTGCCCTGATTAGATATATCTCTGCTAGCCCTCCTTTACCAATGAAAATAGAACCTTTTGAGCCAGGGTACCCATAAGGGAATTCCTAAAATGACAGCAGAACCTTCTGCTTTGGCAACAGTAGTATGTTTGGTTTTATCTTTCTTCTCCAGCTTGAGAATTATTTTAATGAAAAGCAGGCTATAAATTAGGGGTGGGCAAATTCCCTGGGTCTGGGAGTAAACACACGCGCCCGAACCCACTGGTGGCATACCCCTCCCCACCACCACTGAAATTGCTGCTGAAACTCAGTGGTGGCAACAAAAAAAAAGTGGCTTCCAGGACAGGAGCGCAATTCTGCTTCTCAGCAAGGTACATGCTCCCTGCATACTTGTTTTAGGAGAAAATTGTGGCTTTGTTTGCTGCCGCCGCCGCCGCCGCCGCCATGGCCACAAATTCAGCAGCTGTGACAGGGAGTGCAAAAATGGCTAGGACAGGCTACATGCAGCCTGCATGTTTCCCACCCCTCCAATGAATCTTCCAAATAAATAAGTTATAGTGATGCTTGGTAGTAATGCAAACAGAAGATTGATCTTCAGAAATATACAACTGTTGGCTGCAACTGTCCAGTGATCCAACTATCTTATAGCGTAGTTATTACATATACGTAGGTTGAAACTGACCGAGAGAGTTTCATGTTGGCGTTATGATGATGAATCGTAGTGCCAGCCTAAGTAAAGCCTAAGTCATACAAAGTAGAGCCAACATAATTTAAGTGGCTGTCATTTAACATGGAGCTGCCATTGAAAAAAAGCAGCCTCGTGTCAAAATCTTCCCCCTCTGCCTGTAATATTAGGCACACTTACCCAACCTATGATGTCATCACATCGTACATTGCCGAAGTATAGGGGGACAATATGTATGTGTGCCTTGTTACCAAATATCCTCTCCAGATGTGATACAAGCATACACACGTTCAGAGATTCAGGGGTGAGATTGCAAGAGCGGGGAGGAGAAAAGAGCTTACATGGGCTCATCTACTCCTTGTGTACAGTCACCACTCACCATGATGAAAAGGAAGGTAGCACTTGGCTCACCTCTATCCAACACACACACACACACACACACACACTCTCTCTCTCCAATTTCCAGCCCGTTGTGTGCTATTCATTTCCTCTTCCAAATCTTTATTATTAATGACTGAGTTCAATATCGCATTGTGCATCAAGCCAACCTCTCTGGAATGTTTAGCTTGATCACTATTGGGGCTGAAGAGGGGAAGTCTCCCAAAGAAAGGAAGCCTGGCTATGATCCCTGGTTGCTGTGCCCAATCTAATTAGGGGGCACTTAACCTCGTGCTGCTCGATCCGTTGGTGTTGCCAAATCTGGACCTGCGTATGTGACTTAACGATGCTGCCCTCGTGGCAGAATCGCTTGCTGTATTGCCCTGTAATGTCTCCAAGCCTTGACTTGCTCCATTCTAGGCTGAGCTTCTAAAAGTGAATCCCTGACATTCTGCCAAATACGGAGTGGGCCGGCCGTGCTCATTCTCTTTGCCAGGCAGCTTGCCAACAGCCTAAATGATATTAGGGGGAGGTGAGAGAACTTGACATAGGGTGGGGGGTTTCAGTGGCAGCTTCATGTCAAGTGTTCTACCCTTACTACCTGCTTTCCTGAATCAAGGAACCATGCAGGCCTGTTTGGCCACCCGGACACATGGGCTGGGTTGGAAAACGTGCACACTCTGCTATGTTCTGAGCTTCCTGAAGAACTCTAGGCCTGCACTAGTTCTGCCTTGGCATTAGCACTGTCTGGATTGCTTCCCAGATGTTTCTTCTCACATCTATCAATCTGCAAACGGATATTTTCCCATAGAGACACCATATGAGTCCAGAATTTTCCTCCAGATGTATCCACCAGTCACAGAAAGGCTGCCCAGAATTTCCCACTGCTTGGGAAAGGGAAGCAAAATGGCAGGTTTATCAACTGTGTGGATCCTTTTGTATTATGTGGATCCTGCCATTATCCTTTCCAGGGATGGACTCGGACTCCAGGACTCGACTCGTGAGTCGGACTGAGTCCCCCCTCTGACTCGAGTCAGACTCGAGTCCCCAATATTTTTAATGGGACTCGAGACTCGACTCAGGACTCGAGACCAAGGACTCGTGTTCCAAAATCGTGTTCCTCAAATGCAACATGGATAGGTTTTAGGAAGTACAGCAAGTCTATTTTTTAAAATCATTATCCTAAAATGCAACCTTTCAGACATTTTGGGTTTGGCTGCCTCTGCCTGCCTGTTTGGGGTTCCCTGCCTCCTCTGCCTACCTGGTCTCTTCTTAACCAGTTCCACAGTTTGAATTGTCCAAGACAAAGGCCTCTGCCTGTCCTGTTTTGGGATTCCCTGCCTCCTCTGCCTGTCTGGTTATTTTGGGTTTGTCTGCCTGGTCTGTTCTTGCCAAAATCAGTTGCAGAGTTTTGAAATAAAAAGGCACACTTGTGCTCAGGGCCGGCGCTACCGCTAGGCAAACTAGGCGGTTGCCTAGGGCGCGAGGCTGAAGAGGGCGCGGAAACGCTGCACTCCTCTTCGCTGCCGCTGCGCCGCCCCCGCCAGGCCTCCGCTGTGCCGCCCCCGCCAAGCCTCCGCCTCTCCGCGCCTCCCCACCGTCCCGCCCGCCCGCCGCCGCCGCCGCTGCTGCCGCCGCGCCTCCCCCCGCCCGCCCGCTCGCCGCTGCGCCTCCCCCCGCCCGCCCGCTTGCTCGCTCGCTGCTGCGCCTCCCCCCGCCCTCTCCCGCTCGCTGCCGCTGCGCCTCCCGCCGCCATCACCACCACCCCGACCCCCCCCCGTCACCTACCTTCTCCGCGTCGCGTCGCTTCCGGAGCCCCGCCCGCGTTGTTTTGGCGGGAGGAACCAGGGCAACAGGGCTTAAACAGCCCTGTTGCCATGGTTTCCCCGGCAAAAAACAGCGCGGGGGTCCCGTCGCGTCACTTCAGGAGGAGGAGGAAGAGGAGGCAGCAGCAGCAGCAGCAGCCGCCAGGGCCGGGGGGGAAGGTAGGTTGGTGGTGGCGGCGCAGGTTTTTTTTTTTTGCAGAGCAGGATTACTTTGGAGAGGGGGGGGCACTAAATATTATTTCGCCTGGGGCGCCAAACTGCCCTGCACCGGTCCTGCTTGTGCTTAGAATTTATTTAAGCCACACATCTGAAATAGCCTTATTTTGTTGGGAAAACCCCCCATTGATTTAGGGACTCGTGGAGTCAGCTTTGGGAGTGACTCGTGACTCGTGACTCATGACTCATGAGTCACTATTTTGGACCTCGGACTCGAGACTCGGGTCCAAAGACTCGTGACTCGACTCGTGACTCGAAACCAAGGACTCTTCAACATCCCTGATCCTTTCAATTCAGAGTAAGCCTACAGCATTTACCCTTGTTTTCTCATATGGGTAGCAATTTGTCCATTGTCAGCATCAGAAGAACATACAGACAAGCTGGAAGGCTAGTGCTCAAAACTGGTGACTGATTTCAGGATAAAGGCAAAAACAACTTCTTGCAGGGTTGTGGGTATTCTATATTTGCACTGAATAAGTACTATACACACACACACACACACACACATATATATATATATATAAAATCAGGAAAGAACTCTAACTTGAAACTACCTGATAACGTGTAGGTTTTCTCATTGGACCATGGTCTGTCTTCAGCACTTTGTCACTGGGTGATTGAACATTGGGCTGTGTGTTCAGGGTAGTCTCAGAAGAATGGACCCTGGAGTTCTTTAGAATGCTGATAAACAGTTTTGGAGTATCACAGTGGTCTAGTGGCCTTTGTGAAGTGCCAGCTTCAGTCATTCACTAGTCACTCCCAGAATTATTATTTACAAGATCAGTACTCCAGGGATAAATGGGAGTTCAAGCAAGGTTAACACCCTTTTCAGGCAGATATCCTATATCTTAACCATTTAACAAGCAAAGCTTTCCCCATCACTGCATCAACATGCTCGGAGAAGCCATTATTATTATTATTATTATTATTATTATTATTATTATTATTATTATTATTATTATTATTTCTGTCCATAACATAGGCACAGCAGCTCTGCCAGAATAATAACAGCAAGACTAACCAAACTAATTGCTTATGATTTCTAGCTTCCTCGCTTTCCACTGATCTAGTCCACCCGCCATTGTAGTGACTTGTGTCAGTGCCTTTTTGTCAACATCTGAACAGCCCTGAACAGCCCAGTCTTGTCTGATCTCGGAAGCTAAGCAGGGTCAGGCCTGGTTAGTACTTGGATGGGTGACCGCCTTGGAATACCAGGTGCTGACTAGGGATGGACCAGAGCTCAGTGGTAGAGCATATGTGTTGCATGCAGAAGGTCCCAGGTTCGATTCCCGGCCTCCAGGCAGGGCTTGGAAAGAATCTTGCCAGTCAGTGTGGACGATACTGGGCTAGCTGGACCAATGGTCTGACTCAGTATAAGGCAGCTTCCTATGTTCCTACCTTAATATAATTAGCCATTTTTTTAAATAAAAAAAAAATGCACAAAAAGACCTTCGCTTTCACAGCAAGTGTTCTTTTTACGTTTACCTCACTTTTCTCAGCGCTTCAGATTAGCATCTTAATTGAGAGGGCTGCAGTGGCAGCTGCTAATTATTCTCCTTCAAGTCATCCTGGCAGCATGATTCAGAACAGGTGGCACTGGGGCTGAATTTAGTTTGCCAGCACTTGCAAACAGGAGTGTGGGTGAGGTAGGAGGGAGGGAAGCATAATTAGGGGTTTCAACAATAAAAGAGAATTCTGAAGGGACTTGTTCTAGCCACCACCTTTAAGCCAGCATTAACTGTGACAGCAGTTACTTTGTGGGGTGGCCAGTGCCACCTTCCCCGCCCTTGAGAGCAGCCTGACACAAAGATATTTAGGAGGTGAAGCTTTTCCCACAGCTTATCTCAGAGCTGGCCCTACCATTAGGCAAAATAAGGCAGCTGCCTCAGGCGGCAGATGCTGGGGGGGGGGGCAGCAGCAGCAGCAGCAGCCCGCTAAGCCAACCTGTCTCTGCCCACTACTGCTAGCCGGTTACCCTCAGCTAGTAGAAGATGTGGTTCCATTGCCAGTGTTAAAGATTCAACTGTGAAGGATTGAGGCCTACACAGGCTTAAGTTTGCTGAAGCCTGAAGGCCCAAACACTTGCCCTAGATTAGCTGAAGCCTGAAGGCCCAAACACTCTGTTGGAAAACTGAACCGCTGGGGGGAAAACAAAGCTAAGCAACTTTGTCCCAGTGGCTGCAGAATCGTGCTGTGAAGTTAGGGTAGTGTGAGAAAAACGTGTGCTAGGCCAGTAGGCAAAAAAGCAAAACGACAAGTCAGTTTCTTTTAAACACAGAGGTTTACTAAAACTACGACTTGCAAAAACATGAACAGATACAGAGTGATATGATACAAAAAGTGCAAAGAGAATAGTATGTCAGACAAAACAGATACAGTCTTGACACACAAACAATCTCTTAACTACAGAACTGCTCTTTCATCAATACTCACTAATTCACTTGTACTCCTTTTCTCCCAACAAGAACACAAAGACTTTACACACCTTATATACACTATTGTACAGTCACATGCTAAATATGAGGTAATGCCAGCTGCATCAAGGCATGATGTCACCCCAGCTGAACATAATTTAGCATGACCCTTGCTCCAGATCCCCTGGTCACAAAAAACTGTACATTCCCCTATCTGGGCCAAAGGTGAAACTTTGCTCAGTCCTGACCTTGATCAGGTCTGCCGGTTCTGTTGTATCCTTGCCCGAAGGCAATACCTGAATATGTGAAACCCATATTCTAACAGGATGGGAGGGGGAGTTTGAGAGTTTTAGTTCACCCAATAGAAGTTAAGTATTAGTCTCCTGATCAAGGTCACGTGATTATAACCTTCCACTCCTGGGAAGGCTATATATGTGTGGGGTGTGGTCAGCTAGAGAGAGAGAGAGAGAGAGAGAGACTGACTGACTGCAGAGGAGAGAGGTAGTCTGAAGTTAAGATAGAGAACCTTGTATTAGTTGTTTGTTTGATTTGATCATACTTGCTTTTGAATTATAACCACTCTATTAAGTAAATACCCTAATATAATAAGTAAAGTGTTGTTGTGTACCCTGAGAGTTTGGAGTGACTTCTTCACCACGTCTAAAGCCTTTCCCATGCTACTGGAAACAGGCAAAGGATTTGATCTCCTGGAACGGGAGAAGCTTTGAGAAGAGGCAGAGATCTTCCAAAGGCAGGTCAAGGGGTCCCTTGACACCAACTACCATTCTGGTCAGATTATCTACATAAAATAGGGGGTGAGGCCTCTTGTCCTTTGCCTCGGGCAGCAAAATTTATCGGGGAAAAGTTCCACCTGCTCAATATCTCTGCATCTCAGGCTGCTGTTAAAGAGATGGAAGGTTTTACAAAAGTCATAGCTGCATGCTAGAACCTGGATCTAGTCCCCGCTCGGCCATGAAACTCACTGGGTGACTTTGGGCCAGTCACTGCCTCTCGGCCTAACCTACCTCACAGGGTTGTTGTGAGGATAAAATGGAGAGGAGGAGGGGGGGAGATTATGTAAGCTGCCTTGGGTTCCTTGCAGGAAAAAAGGCAGGGTATAAATATAATAAAACAAATAAATAAATAAATAAATGGCACACAATGGGTATGGCTTTTCCTTTCTCAATATCTGGAGAATGTGCACCTGCTGAATTAGAACAGGTACCCTTTGGATGTGTTGGAGCACAACTGCCATCATCCCCAGCCAACATGGCTAAAATAAAAATATTAAAAAAATAATTAAAATGTCTATGATGGAAACCCATCATTAACCCATTTTTTCCCATGTCCCTCTTTCCTATTTTAAATCTCCCCTTTTAGTTTTTGTTTGAATGTTAGTTTATTTGTATTGTTCAGTAAAACAGCAATAAAAAAGCAAATTAAGTTATTAAAGAATAAAACAAAAACCAGATAAAACAAACAGCAATGAAAATAGAGGTAACCAACAGGGCATAAAAGCAATCCAAGGGGGGAACAAATAATCCAAAAAGTCCATCAGAACAAGTTGGTCTTTAAAGGCCTTTCTAAAAACCAATAGTAAAGGGGCTAAACAGGGTACCACAACTGAGAAGGCCCTGCCCCACTATAAGCCCACAACCAAACAGGGATACACGTCAGAGCTGGTTGGAAGACTGAGGAGGAGAACAACCCACGGTGAGCCCAAATGTCTGTTGGGTGCACCCTGGTTTTGTTTAACAAACAACCCACCCACCGTGGCTTATTTGCAGGGCTGGCTTAGCGTGACATGTGAACCCACCCACAGAGTGGCAGGAGCTCCGTGTCTTTATATTGTCTCTTTAGCCCTTAAACAAGCTTTTCTATGGAACAGCTTCCATCGTCACTCCAGCGTTTGCTCTGAACTAGCACATCTGTCAGAATACCGTCCTTCTTGTCCTTTCACCTTTTATGTCTCAGCACTGAACACGTCTTGTCAATGTTCATTGACAAGCTCTTTGAGCAGGAAGAACTGTATGGTATTTCAAGCATTTGTGACACTTTCGAAAAGATGGTTCCCTCACAACAAATATGACCCATTGGAGCCAGTGTGGCGTAGTGGTGAGAGTGTTGGACTGGCACTCGGGAGATCCGGGTTCTAGTCCCCGCTCAGCCATGAAACTCACTGGGTGACTTTGGGCCAGTCACTGCCTCTCGGCCTAACCTACCTCACAGGGTTGCCGTGAGGATAAAATGGAGAAGAGGAGGAGGATTATTATGTAAGCCGCCTTGGGTTCCTTGCAGGAAAAAAGGCGGGGTATAAATATAATAAATAAATTCTACATGTAGCTATTTCGTAAAGTGGGCATATCATGTGGGGGGCATGCCAAGTGGGACAGTGGGCAGAGGGGCAGGGGGATCTATGGGGAAAGAGAGGACCGTCTAGATGGGCAGGAACACTTTTGGTGTGTTTTATGTAAAAATTTCTTTTTTTTCTCTTTTCTTTTTTTTGCAATGTCACCCACCCAGGGCTGTGTAGACAAGTATGTAGCAGTTGAAAAATCTTCTTAAAGTCACTGCCCGTAAGCAGTGACTTTAAGAAGATTTTTTTCTGATGAAGTCATGATTGACGAAACAGGCTTTACAATCCGGATTCCTGTAATTACATCAAACTCAGTCTGTTTATAGCAGTATTTTTTAACTGCTACATACTTGCCTACACTGTTTGTTATTGTTTTCATTATTGTTATATCTTTGCCTTGACTTCTGTTACTTGTTATACATTATATTCGGTTGTGCTTCTTTTGTCCCACATTTTGTGGTAGGTACTCTCTGTTACTGTCATTATAGCAAGCTGTATTATATTACACTCTTGTCTGTTATTGGCAGTTTTCTTTTCTTTACTACCAGTACTTGTTTGTACTTTGTTTGTTACTGACTATGATGTTAATCGGCTTTGTTACTTTTTATACCTTTATCACATTATATAATCTGGTATTTGCTGTTGGTATTCTGGTGTCATCATTATCACTTGTTACCTGTGTTACTCGCCACCTTACATGCTGGTTGCTATAATAACATGCTTCTTTATTATCAGCATCTGATTACACTTAGAATGTCTGTTTAATCATTGTACTGGGTATATCATTGTGTATGACATTTCTTTCTGAGTGGTAATGGTGTAATATTTTCAAGTAAACAAACTTGTATTATTTATTTATTTATTTATTTATTTATTTGCAGTTGTGTGCATTGTGGCACTCCGGTTAATAACACACCATAAGATTCTTTTAAAGGCAGTTGTGACTACTTAAGATGAAGTGGTCACCTTTTACCTCAGACAAGGACAATGAGGACCAACTCGGGTTATTGGAAAAAGGTTTATTGTGCACAATAGGTCCTGCGGACTGTGTCGCAAAGCAGAACCCCGGGCGGGGCTTTTACAACCACTTTTATACCATACATAAGTCTGGTCATTTGGCAACAGTTCTTTACATTGGTTAGCAAGCTCAAGACCAAAGGGGGGCTTGCTTTAGGGGAGGGGATTTCCTTACAAGGAGACAGGAGGATGATCTTATAATCAAGCAGCTGGTAGGTATTATCTGATCTTGGTCATGTAGGCAGGGTGAGACAGTAAAACACCTCAGCTTTTGTGAATCAACATTGCCATTGTCAGTCATTATCAGCTATTGACTACATTCTCTTTGTATCAGTCATCACCCTGGCAACCTGTCTACCTGCTTGGCTAGAATCTCTTGTAAGATTTTCATTTAACTATTTCGTTTCCTTCACAAGCCCTGGTGAGGATGATGATAGAAAATGTCCACTCCTCAGGCCTTAGACATAACCGGCCCTACCATTAGGCAGAGTGTGGCAACTGCCTCAGGCAGCAGATGCTGGGGGGGGGAGGCAACAGTGGCAACCCCCCCAGCTCTTCCTCATGAACTCTATGCTTACTCTCCCTCTGCTGGAGGTCAAGGCTATAAATGCCACACAGAGCCTGTCCTGGACTCCCTAAACTAGCCTACTACCTCAGCGGTGGTGATGAACGGTATCCCATAGCCAGTGTTGAAGGGAGATTCAACCGCCAGCCCAGTCAGTCAGCGCCTGAGGAGGCGCCATCTTGAGAGCCAGTGTGGCGTAGTGGTTAGAGAGTGTTGGACTGGGACTCGGGAGATCCGGGTTCCTAGTCCCCGCTCGGCCATGAAACTCACTGGGTGGACTTTGGGCCAGTCACTGCCTCTCGGCCTAACCTACCTCACAGGGTTGTCGTTGTGAGGATAAAAACGGAAGGGGGGAGGAGGAGGAGGATTATGTAAGCCGCCTTGGGTTCCTTGCAGGAAAAAAAGGCAGGGGTATAAATGTAATAAATAAATAAATAAAATCTTGTCCTTTGCCTCTGGCAGCAAAATGTCTTGGGCCAGCCCCAGCCTCAGATGGTGTTGATGATGATGCTGCTGCCGGCGTCGTGGCTGTTTCAACTGCACAGGTTAAGCAGATCTGAGCCCTGGCGGTAGACACATCTACCGCCTTTTCTGTGGCGGCCCCCGTACTGTGGAACTCTCTCCCGAGTGACCTCCGCCATGCCCCCTCTCTGATGAGCTTCCGTCGCTCATTAAAAACCTGGTTGTTCAGGCGGGAATATGGGGTGGGTTAAGATTTTAAAATTTTTATATTGTTTTAATGTATTTTATTATATTTATGTATTTTATTGTGTGTACATCGCCCAGGGTGGCCGGTTGCCGGCCAGATGGGCGATAAATAAATATTAATAATAAATAAATAAATAATAATAAATAAATAATAATATGGTGCCTCCTGCTCAGCTGTTCCAAGGGTCCCGCTTGCTTGCTTTGCCACTCTCCTCCCACACCTCCTGGAGCAGGAAGGATTTTATTTATTTATTTTTTGCTTTTGCCCAATAGCAAGTGGAGAGGGAAAGAGACGGATGAAGTGCCCAGTGCGTCAGATCTATTAAAGGCCGGGGAGGCAAGCAACCGAAATGTGGTGTGCATCCGAAAAGCTGCATGTAAACAAGCCCTTTTTGGGTTATGTAAAAGCGATCTAGGATGTTAACATCCCTACCTGAAATACCTCATTCTAAGTTCTTAAAAGTTCAGTTCTTGCTTGCCATTTCCGGAAAGTGTTCTGAGGCTTTTCAAGTATGTTAGCAACTAGCGGTAAGCTGGCATGTGGAAAATTCAACATGTGGCATTTTGTATTTTAATTGGAATCTGTTTTATAGTGTAATTAGTTTTAATGGCACTTTCTCATTGAAGTGCTTGGAACGGAGGAAGTGGAATTCAAATATACAGCACTAGGGCAGACTTACTTGGGAGTGAGCCCCCGCGCTGAACACAGGGGGACTTACTTCCAAATAAATAATCATAGGATCAAATTTTAAAGCGTTTAGGTTGAGCAGGAATGATTAGATTACTCAAGAAGGTGATGGCGACATTCCTGGCTGTTGAACTTGTGCTGCTTTGGGAAATTGCAGAGTAGAAAAGCCATAGAGATTGGGGGAACCCATTAGGTCTGGTGCTAAAAGAGATCCAAGCAAGAGATCCGAGCAAAAGGCACTCCCTTCTTGCTGGAATGCATGCTCACAGCAGGCTTTGTGTAAGCAAGTGGTTCTCAGTTTTGTTGGGTCACGGGAGCTTTGTGGGTGGATTGTCCAACTGCCAGTGTGGATGCAGGAGATTGCAGAACAAAACCAGGAAAAGAAGAAATTTCTGGGTCACCAGGCATTTCCCAAACAGAAGGGACATCATTCCTCCACTTGGGAGTTCTCAATGGGTGGGCTCACGCTTCTGTAGCATGGAAGGAGCATCCCTTGTTGTGGACCCCGCCCGCGGCTCCAAAGCAGCCCCTTATTTTGGAAAGTTTGATCTGGCAGCCTTCAGTGTAAGGACTGGTCTGGAAATGTATGTAGAAACTGGGCAAGGATTCAAAATTTCCGTATTGGGAGGGAGGCGCAACCTTGATTACTCAAGGCCACACTGCCTCTGTGTATGCGCCCCACCAGCTCCATGGGTAGAGCTTTTCTACGCAAGGCTGTTAATCCACTGTATCGACTTTCAGTTTCGTCACAGAATCAAGATCTGAGCACTACATGAGGAGCATTTCCTCTCCTGTTTTTCTGCTACATAACCTCTAAGAGGCACTGTGGTATAGCAGAATAGTGCAAATACACAAGAGGGAAGCATGCTTTCTTTCGCTTTCGCAATTAAGTGCTGCATTTTCCCTGCTCTAAAAAAAAAAAAAGCTCACTGGAATTGCTTGTAGACACAGAAGTGAAACTGGAGACTCACACAACATCGTCTAAAGAACTCGTAAACAACTGTGAGCCAAGAAGTCGTGAGTGCACGATAAATGCCTCATGTAGAAAAGCCCTCAGTGTCAATCCGCTTCAATATCTTCTTAGCTTATACAGTATAGTGGGTTCCGTTCGTGAGCAGCTGCAGTGCAATCTACAAGATAGCAGGCAGAATTTCGACTCTTGGGGAAGGAATGTAGATTCAAAGAAAGCCAATGTTTCACAAAAGATCAACCTTCCCCAACATGGCCAATGCCCATGTTGGCTGCGAATGATGGAAGTTGCTAGTCCAACACATCCGGGGAGCACCAGGTTGGGGAAGGCTGCAATTGATAGAATGTTTTGCACTGGATGTGCCTCCAAATGGGAATAGAACTCTCTCTCTCTCTCTGAGTAAACAGCTGGGTTTTATATTTTCAAAAATCAGGGATCTGCCACTGTTTCTTCTGCCCAGCAACGCTCGGAAAGGTCTCAGGTATAAATTGAAACTAAGCTATCTCAGTACCTGCCAGAGCCCCTTCCCATTTTGCATCTTCAGATTGTAACCAAACTTCGAGAGCCAGTGTGGCGTAGTGGTGAGAGTGTTGGGCTGGGACTCAGGAGAGCTGAGTTCTAGTCCCTGCTCAGCCATGAAACTCACTGGGTGACTTTGGGCCAGTCACTGACTCTCAGCCTAACCTACCTCACAGGGTTGTTGTGAGGAAAAAAGGAGAGGAGGAGGAATGATATGTAAGCCCCCTTGGCTTCCTTGTAGGAAAAAAAGGCGGGATATAAATATAATAAATAAATAAATATCCAAATGCAGGCTCCATGACTTTAACATCAGCCATTCCCCCCACCCCTTTATTGGCTTTTTTTTTTTTTTTTTATCACCTTGACCTTACCCGATGAAGAGTTTTGAAAAACTCAAAACCTGCGCATCATTTTGTGACCTTTGAATTGGCCTAATAAAGGTATTGAGCTAACATGGATTTTAGCAATTTTCTTTTGCCAACATGGCTACCTTTGCTTCACTTTTCACCAGGAAATTGTTCTAGTATAATCAGTGGTGATGGTCAGACTAGGCCATGGCCTTGGCCAAGTCAAGGCATTGGAACCAGATCTAGGCGTGTGCAAAATGGGCTGCCGGAAGCGGACGTCCCTGCCCCCTCCCTCCCCTCGGCAGCCCCTGAAAATGCTGCACAGAGGAGGTTGGGGCACCCTGCTGAATGGGGTGAGCTGTCAGCGGGAGGGGCAACCTCAAAAATTGGGCACAGAGGAGCCCTTCTGGCAACAACACAAGGCAGATTCTGGGTCGAACCCACCGTCTACCTACCTCACAATATTGTTGTGAGGATAAAGGGTGTGTGGAAGAACCATGTACGCCATCCTGAGCTTCTTGGAGGAAGGGTGGGACGAAAATGTAACTAACCAATATTTTGTACCTAGATTAATTTAAGGCAGCAGCTGAAGAGCCTGCTTTTCAAACTCTGGGATCTCCATCTTTTCGGATTGAAACATGTGGTAAAGTGCTGAATACTGCTCCAATGATGAGATTGGTCTTTGTGTCTCTGGTGTTGTATCCAGTGCTTTTTTTCTGGAGAAAAGGGTACCGGAACTCTTGGATTACATTTCCTCGGGAGTAGATGGCGATTAAATTGTAATGCAATTAATAGAAGAAAAGGTGCTGGAACTCAGTTCCGGTGAGTTCCACTAGAAAAAAAAAGCCCTGGTTGTATCAGTTCAGGGCTGAGGATGAGAAACACGTCGGCTCGGCTAGCTCAGCCCCTGCTGCTGGTGCATGTTTATAGAAAATGTAATAACATTACTAGTGCTGTGACATTTTTCCCCTGCTCCGCGTTTTAAAAGCCTCTTGCGGAAGTGGGTTACAGGGGAGCCCTGTGCCTTGGGCTCTCTTCGGGGAAGGCTTCCCACGGGTGCTTCTGGCACTTATTTTCTCTTTGGGGAATCTTAAGTGAGGAGTACTCAGCCAGCTCCTGCTACGTCTAAGATGGATCCCTGCAATCATATACGTACACTCTGTAAGGCTGTCAGAAACGGCTGCTAATGCTTTAGGTGATTAATCGTAAAAATGAATCAATCAGAGCTTAAATCCCAAGTTGAAAATGGGTGTATTTTCCCTTCCACTCGTCTATTTCATAATATACCTTCTTATGAAGAATTTTTTAAAGATAAAATATATCCAGGCAAAACTGAAGTTGCCAGTTCCTCCTCATCCCTACCAGAAATTACTCTTCTTACATGCAAAAAAGTAATGAGGTGCCAGTTTATGTGCAGAGAGCTTAACTTGTAGAAATGGCAGTAAAATTAATGAGAAGGGCTCTCCTTGCAAATAGCTCTTTATTAAAGATTTAACTTCCTTGTTTCCTGCTACCTTCCCTATCACTCTCTGCAAAGCTGCCTAGGATAGGATTAAAATCCAGCGAGGATCACTACACTGCACAGAAATAGTCGCCAACATTGATAATTCTGAACAGGGAGAGAGAGATTAAAAAAAAACAAAACCCTGAGCTAAAAATAAAACTCCAAATACATCAGTACAATTACACTATGCCATCTTGCCGCTCTTCAAACATATGTCAAAATCTCAGGTCCATATGCTCAGTTGGTTTGCTTGTTATAGAGTGATGAAGAAAAACTAGCTGTCCATTAATCCTCTGAAGGGAGAGTGTCAGCCAAGAGCTTCCGATTTGGGCAGCCGCCAAATGGAATTGCAGCTGAAAACAAGAAAGGTGCCCGCCAAAGACGGGTAAGGAAAAGGAACTCAAGGTCAGAAGCTGTGCGGTCTTGTGTGGGGAAAATGGGAGGAATAGAGCCTCACGACAACCAGTGTATATTGCCATGGAAACGTGCCGCGTGGTACGAAGAAGTTATCATGAATCTCTGTCGCCAAAAGTTCTTCTAACACAGGCCTTTGCTTAAATTGTCAGTGTTTGAGGAGGAGGAGGAGGAGGAGGAGGAGGAGGAGGAGGAGGAGGAGGAGGAGGAGGAGGAGAAAAGGAAGAGAGATGAGCAAACAACTAACCATTCTCAGTTGGTTTGTGCCAGGGCTTTTTTTCTGGTGGAACTCACCGGAACTGAGTTCCAGCACCTTTTCTTCTATTAATTGCATTACAATTTAATCGCCATCTACTCCCGAGGAAATGTAATCCAAGAGTTCCGGTACCTTTTTCTCCAGAAAAAAAGCACTGGTTTGTGCTAATATCCTTATTCCACAGGCATACAATGGTCAGTGCTCAAATTATGGGGCTAAGTTTGGGCGGCCCATAATGAAACCCACACATCCAGCCCACTGGCTCCTCCTCACCTCAGTTTTTTAGCCAAATCATCCCAACCTGTAACTTACTGCATATGCGAGCACAACACAATGTACCAGACTTCTTCCAAAACTTCACCTATTACTACGACTCACTGGGAAAACCCATGGCAGAAAAACTTGGATCGGGGGGGGGGGGACGGGGGACGGGGGGGGGACGACAAGTGCAGTTTAACAGAATTGTCCCTGGTTACTGGTCCACCTAGGCCAGTGTTTCTCAACCTTGGGTCCCCAGATGTTTTTGGCCTACAACTCCCAGCATGCCCCAGCCAGCATAGCTGGCTGGGGCATGCTGGGAGTTGTAGGCCAAAAACATCTGGGGACCCAAGGTTGAGAAACACTGACCTAGGCCCAGGATTGTTCTTGTCCCTGAGGAGATTATGCAGGCTCAACCACCACTCATACAAGCCGCCCCGACGCAAGGTCTTGCGCCACCTGAGGTGAGACACAAGATGCGCTGCTGCCGCGTCACACCCATGCCACACCCCACACCCCATCCCATACCCCCCCCTTTTACCCCCGCGGAGAGCCACATGGCCAAAAGAAGCGGCCTCGGGGCTCTCGTGGGAGATCATGGCGGGTCTCGTGAGGGCTGTGCAGCCACTTTTTCTGGCCGTGCACAATGGGCTGGCCGGCGGCTGTTCTAGACTGCCCCACCGGCCACTCTCTCACTGTGGCAAATGCCATGGCGGGAAAGCTCATGGCTCTCCAGAGCACCCGCTGAAGGCGGCGGGGGCAGGGGCGGAGGGACGCCACACAATTCGCCTCTCCTCCTGCTCCGCCGCCTGTTGTGGGCACCTCACCCTGCTTCGTGGGTGGGCAGGCTTTGCATACGAGACTGTATATGCTGCGAAAGTGAAATCATTTCTTCCAGTTCACTCACATGGCCTGCTCATGCTGGGCCTTTGTGCTTTCCTCTTATAACGGTAGAACAAAATATAGCCTCCTAAAAATAGTAGCTCAAGGAGCCGGTACGAAAGGTAAAAGGGTTCAGGCCCCCTCTGGAATTCAAGCCCTGCACAAAATCAAAGGTTTAGCTAGATATTTAAATAAAACTAAGGCCTCCTTACTGTTTTCCATCTCCTGGCCATTCCTCCCTGAGTATGCTTACATATCCATCTCTGAATACAACCTGTCTCGCCCATAGGCCCAGTATGAGGCTTTCCCCCAGTTCCTTTTTATTGGCCCCATATGCCTTCACAACTCCCTACGTACTCTGCCTTTGTTTCTTTCAGCATTCTGCTTCTTCCGCCTATCCTTCTCTCTAGTCTTTACATCTTGAGTACACTGCCTACTCTGAGTTTTGAATCCCCTCTGCCTCCTGGGCCATCTTCCATCTCAGTGTTTTGGTTGTGGATTCTACACCCAAGGAAGACAGAGACCTGGCAGTAGTGACTAAAGCTTTATTGTGCAGGTCTGCTGAGCTGGCACAGGCCCCTCCCCTTTTGACCTCTCAACTAGGACCTTCCCCCCCCGGAGGATTTTGCGAACGTGGGGGAAGCGAGTTGAGACTTACCTGTTGATGCAGGTATCCCGTCAGCAAGGGGGTGGGGCTACAGGAGCTAATATTAGGCCTGGCAGCCCCACCCACACCCTCTTTGTTTCCTGCAACTCCCTCCCTCCCGCCAGGGCCGGTGCTACCACTAGGCCAACTAGGCAGCCGCCTAGGGCGCAGGGCTAAAGGGGGCGCCAGAAACACCTTGAAAAAAAAAATACAGCGCTCTCAAGTGGGAAGGGGGGCGCTAAATATCTGATCTTGCCTAGGGCACCAAACTGCCTTGCACCGGTCCTGCCTCCCGCCCTGTATACAGTGTGGGCTCCTCTGGTCGCCTTTAAGGGGCCGAGTAGGAATTTTGGCTCACCTCTATTAGGGAGATGGGCGCGTTTCGCCTACTCCATACTGCTGCAGGGTTTGGGGGTGTTTGCAATCTGTGTACATAGCGATTCAATTTGGTCACATTTGGATAGTAGGCAGGTAAGTGCGGGTTAGGGTATTGATAGGGTGAGGTGAGCATCCCTGGCACCATTCAGGTGACAGGCGGTTCAGGATGCCTCATGTTGCTGGGTCCGTAGGCTCAGACAGCTGAGGATCAGGAACGCCTGTGATGCCTTTGTCCTCGCCAAGCTTGTCGTCTTGAGTCTCCGAGAGGAGGCGACGCAACAAAGGCTCCCAACACTGGAAAGTGGAAAATTGGTGGCAGTGGCGGCATTATCGCCACCTCCCGGTTTTGGATGCTCCGCCCAATTGTATAACGGATCGGCTTCGGAAGCCTGGATTAGAATAACCCGCACTCCATCCCTTTGCAGTTCATTGTATGTAAATAAATGTGGCCCAGTTAAACACCAACAAATTGTCTCGACTCTTCATTTTCCTCCTACGTTCGCAAGAGGTTAAATCCAGTTCCTTTGCAGGAATGAGCTGCTACCTATATCATAACACTCAGCGCCTCAGTCAATATCCCCTTGCTCTTTCCCTTCCTTCATGCCAACAGCCTATCCCTAGGCCCTGTATATTTTCTGCCAACCCAACATAGTTTTATTCATTTATTATTACATGTGTTTGCAGCCAACTGGCCAACAATGGCTCTTGCGGCTGTTAAAACAGCAACAAAAAATTGTGGTCAGAACAAAAACAGAGGAAGCGGTGGGAAAACCTAGAAAGTCTACAATGGAAGACGACATCATCTGGACCCCCTATATAATTTCATAAATGAGGTAGTGCAATTTCACAATAAAAGCCTCATCTGCACCCACCCTTAAGAATAAATAAAATAACAGCATAAAATGATAAGACAGCATCTAGACGGCCACAGGATTGCTTGGCTCCCCAGCTACAAGGTCAGAAAATTGCTCTGACCTTGTAGCTGGGGAATCTACGTTCAGATCCCACCCCCCCACGTTGCAGCTGGCGTGGAAAGAACCGTGGTGGCTGTGTCTCCAGGATCATAAGAGCGACCTCAGAGCCGAGCTTTGGGGGGCGTTCCAGGGGGCGGGGATAAGAGGTATTCTGGCAGCGCCTCAGCCTCCTTCCCTCCTGCTCTGAGGCACCGCACTTAGACAGCTGAAACTGGCCACTTAAATGTTATGCAGGGCAGGAGGAGCGCGGCGCTGAAGGTCGCCTCCGTGTTCCAGGGATGGAGACTCGGACTCGAGGACTCGACTCGTGAGTCGGACTGAGTCCCCCCTCTGACTCGACTCAGGACTCGAGTCCCAATATTTTTAATGGGACTCGAGACTCGACTCGGGACTCGAGACCAAGGACTCTTCAACATCCCTGGGCTGTGCCAGAAGGAGTGGAGAGGAGCGTGATTGCCGGCGAAGAGCGCATGGAAGCGAGGTGTGCCGCTGCTCGGCCACTATGGACGGCTACCAGGAGTGCAGCCCCAACAGTGTGTCAAGGTTTATTTTGATTGATGTGTTGCGTACTTGGGAGAGGCAGAAGGAAGGACCTGAGATTACTCTGTGTGGCTGCTCTGAGTGTGAAGTAGCCTTATTTTGTTGGGAAAAAACCCCCATTGATTTTAATAGGGACTCGTGGAGTCAGCTTTGGGAGTGACTCGTGACTCGTGAGTCACCATTTTGGACCAAGGACTCGGACTCGGACTCGAGACTCGGGTCCAAAGACTCGTGACTCGACTCGTGACTCGAGACCAAGGACTCTTCAACATCCCTGCCGTGTTCCTGCCCCGCATAGGATGCCCGGGAATCCTCCAAGTTCAGAGGGTTACGGGCAGCCTCACTGGATTGTGCCCTAAAGCAATCTGAGGTAAATGCAACATATGTCCGAACTGAAATGTAAATCCTGCATGCAATTATTTGCACTGACAAGATATGAACACGGATGTCAGTGCGGTATACTGCAGTTTTATTGCACTGAAAATTGTACTGTTATGAAGAAAGACAAATACCCCACTTCATGCTACAAAAGTCTATAAGGATATGAAATAGTTATGAATTGAATGTCCTGGCTGTCATCTTTGTCCACTCCCATGGGTGTACAAAAGTGTGTGTTTTTAGTGATAACAGTTTTCTTTGATTATACCTGTAAATTAAGCACCAGTAAGTCTCTATAAAATAAGAAATCAGGAACAGCAACAACAAACACAGGCCTGACCACTACCCATGAATGTGCAATTGTTCATTTTATACAAAGCTGGGAAAAGAGCCTAGGAGGAAGATGGGAACCAACTGTGGTGATACATCCTTAGGCTCCAGTTGGCTCCAGAAAGCCTTATATTCACAAACTGGACAGCTGAAGACCAGAATTCAAGTATTGTGGCCACTGCAAGCCAGTGCTGTACGAAACAGGTGAGCTGATCTGCAGGGCACATATGGCCCTAGAGAGCAGGGCCCTTCACTGATGTGACTTGCCATGGCCTGTGGACCTGAACTGATTTGCACCACTTCGTATGGTCACAAAAATCCCTATTAAGCCTTGCTCATCTGATAATCACAGTCAGAAAACGAAGAGTTCATTCTGCTAGGTGAGTTGCAAATGGCAGGTAGTGAAGGTGGCGGAGCTGAGAAGAATGTGGTCAGACACATGAAACATTGCGAAGTCAGAGGTGGATCTATGCAGGGGAAACCTGACTTGTGGAGATGGTGGAGGTCTCTGTCTTAGTGCCAACAGAAGTGTCCTCCTCAGCCAAAGGATTCTTTCCACAGCAGAGGGTGGTGATCATACAGTTTCGGAACTGCAAACGAAAAACAACATCAGCATGATGTGGAGCAGTGCACCAGCAGGAACCTGCTCTGGAACCCACATCGAAATGTCAGCAGTGCATCCTAGCATCCAGAAAAGTCTACATGAATCTCCTGAATGTGAACTCGCCAGGTCTATTACTCAGCTACCACTGTAATCCTGCCTAAGCAACACTCTGCTTTATTTTGTCCCCCTCTGTCAATCAGATAGCAACAGCTACATTTCTCAAAGCGAGTGAAAATTCTCTGAGACCATATGCTGATTCCTTGGCACAGCCCAGCTCTCAGGGAAGTAATTGATAACTGCTATAATTCATGGTCTGAAAAATGCTTGAGCTTAGTCGAATGGTTCACAAATGGTGAGAGTCATTAACAGCTTGCTGTTTTGATCAAATGAAAAGGGGAGCAGGCTTTTTGGCAATCAGCTGAGAGCAAGTATAATTCTCGAGAGCCTGTAAGAACATCTTCTCTGATCCCTTGCCACACCACTCTACTTTAAACAGGTGATATGGGGTTTTCCCTATTACCCACCGCAGACACCCATCAAGAGACATTACTATATCTGAGCACACTGCGGAGTGGATAAGCTGGGAGATACATGTAGCAGATGAGCTGGGAGAAACTGGTTCAAATCTCTGCTCAGCAATGAAATCACTTAGTGAAGCTGCTATCTCTCAGCTTCCCACACTCTGCACTTGTAATAAACCGGCCTACCTTACAGGGTTTGTTACACGAATGATTAAGATAATGTATATGGGAAGCACTTTAGGCACTTAAGGGAAGTGCCATAAACTCAAAAGTGTTATTGTACTGTGGGAAAACTAAGGCACCGTTGCCAAGTTACCTGTTTGTTCATTATGATGTAAATCACTGGATTATAGATAGCAGAGCTCTTGGCAAAGAAGGCTGGGATGGTCATAAAGACAGGGCCAAAGTCAGATCCTTGGTGACTGAAGATGTAGAACGCAACGGTGGCATAGGGGACCCAGCACACAAGGAAGGAAATGACCATGATGATGACCATGCGGGTGACTTCCTTCTCCGCTTTCTGGGTGGTAGCAGACTCCTGTTGCTGGGCTGCAGCCTACAAAAGCGTGACAAATGCATGTGGTTAAAGACTATGCAGTGGCACTGTTTGGGAATGGACCGTTAATAACTGGAGGAGGGCCCCCGTGCATCCTGGCGCAGTGTGCGGCAGAAGAAGCAACTCTAGGGGACTTGTTCAGTTGGCTGCTGGAGTTCGAGGCAATGTGCCTCTAGTCCAGTGTTTCTCAACCTTGGGTCCCCAGATGTTTTTGGCCTACAACTCCCAGCATGCCCCAGCCAGCATAGCTGGCTGGGGCATGCTGGGAGTTGTAGGCCAAAAACATCTGGGGACCCAAGGTTGAGAAACACTGCTCTAGTCTATAGCGACAGTTGGTTTTCTTCATTATGGAACTGGTCCTTTTTGGATGCTAGAGAAGAACGTCTCCCAAACTCTGTTACAACAACACAGTGAACTGTTAGCACTGGCATGACTGGAAAAGCAGAACAACAAGCTCCTGGGGGAATTTCTTAAGTTTGTGCACATTGCAGTTTGATAATAATCATCCTTACTAGGTTTCAGAAGCGAAACCTACAAGCTACAAGGTCAAGACTTCCATTATCGTAACACAGCATTTCTCAGTCTGTGGGCTGGGGACCACCAGTGGCCTTCAGCCCACTTTCAGGCGGGCCTCAGTGCTGCACCCTCCCAGTACCTCCTTGCTTGCCCCCCCCCCGCAGCCTTTTGCTTGGACCAACACCAGAAGCGGCTCCCTGCGTGGGCAGTGCATCGTGCGTGGGACCAGTGGTGGGTTAGAGAGAACATCTGTAGCATGCAAAGTGGGAGGGAAGGAAAGAGAGGGAATGAGTAGCTGGCCAATTGTGAGGAGGGAAGGCAGAAAAAGAACAGGAGAAAGGCAGGTGAAAAGTTAATTAATTACATTCTATTGTTTTAAAATTTTTAATTTGCAAACTGCCTTGAGGTGGCTTCACCTCAAAAGGCAGCATAAAAACATTTTAGATCAATAAAAGGACAGTTGGACTGAGGGAAAGGAAAAAGAGGAAGCACTCAGGGTTGCTGCTGTGCCATCTGGCCGCAGCGACAGACATTTCCTCTGCCCCAGAAGAGCAACCTGGCATTGGATAGTGGTCCTGAGAACTGAAGAGCCTGTGTACATGGTGCAAGAGCAGGGTGGGGGAGAAAGTGGGAGTAAAGGTGGCCATGGGAGTGAGACATTAGGTGGGGGAGGGAAAAGATGACAGTGTTGGCACCAGGTGGGCCTCAGTGGGGAGATTGTTCCATAATTGGGGGGCCACCACTGAGAAGGCCCTCTCCCTTGTTGCCACCTTCCGAGCCTCCCTTGGAGCAGGCACTCGGAGAAAGGTCTCAGATGTTGATTGTAGTGTCCAGGTAGGTTCATGTGAAGAGAGGTGCTCCATCAGGTATTGTGGTCCTAAGCCATGTAAGGCTTTATAGTTTAAAACCAGCACCTTGAATTGGGCTTGGAAACATACAGGCAGACAATGCAAGTGGGCCAGAATTGATGTTATATGCTCAGACCTTCTGGTCCCAGTTATTAATCTGGCTGTCGCATTTTGCACAAGCTGCAGCTTCTGAACAGTCTTCAAGGGCAGCCCCACATAGCATGCATTATAGTAATCTAACCTGGAGGTTACCAGAGCATAGATTGCTGAAACCAAGCTATCCCTGACCAGATAGGGGCGTAGCTGGGTCACCAGCTGAAACTGGTAGAAGGCAACCCGTGCCACTGAGGCCACTTGAGCCTCGGGTGACAGAGACAGCTCCAGGAGGGCCCCCAAGCTACAAACCTGCTCCTTCAGTGGGAGTGCAACCCCATCCAGAACAGGTTGAGCACCCTCCATCCGGTCAGAAGAACCACCCGCCACTAGCAGCATCTTGTCTGGATTGTGCTTCAGTTTATTAGCCCTGATCCAGTCCATTGTCATACAGCCAGGTGCTGATTTACTTTATCGCCACAGCCTCACCAGATGAAGAGAAATAGAGTTGTGTGGCATCAGCATACTGATGGCATCTCACTCCAAAACTCTGGATGACCCCACTCAGCGGTTTCATGTAGATGTTAAATAGCACGGGGGATAAAACTGACCCCTGAGAAACCCCATGCTGGAGAATCCATGGGGCCGAGCAGTATTCCCCAAGCCCCACCTTCTGGAGCCAGACATCCAAGTAGGAGTGGAACCACTGCAAAGCAGTACCCCCCCCCCACTCCCAGCTCAGACAGTTGCCCCAGAAAGATACCATGGTTGATGGTATCAAAAGCTGCTGAGAGATCCGGGAGTATCAACAGGGTCACACTCCCCCTGTCTCTCTCCCAACATAGGTCATCATACAGGGTGACCAAAGCTGTTTCTATGCCAAAACCCAACCTGAGCCCTGACTGAAATGGATCCATATAATTGGTTTCATCCAAGAGCATCTGGAGCTGGTTGGCCACCACCCACTCCAGGACCTTGCCCAGGAAAGGAACATTTGCCATCAGCCTAAACTTGTTAACATCTTCTGGGTCCGCAGAGGATTTCTTCAGGAATGGTCTCACGGTCACCTCTTTCAGGTGGCTCGGGAGTGACCAGTCCCTCTCACACGGAGGCATTAATCACCTCCCTGGCCCAGCTAGCTGTTTCCTCTCTGCTGGTTTTTATAAGTCAAGAGGGGCAGAAATCCAGTACAGAAGTGGTTGCACGAACCTGTCCAAGCACCTTGTGAATGTCCTCGAGCTGTACCAACTAAAACTCATCCAAGAAGACTGGACCAGGCTGTGCTCTGGATACTTCACCTGATTCACCTGCTGTATCATTGGAGTCCTGGTGGATGTAAGATATTTTATCCTGGAATTGCCTAGCAAATATGTTACAGCAGGCCTCAGATGGATCTACAGTGGCCTTAGGGCCAGCATGTAATAGACCCTGGATGACCCTGAAAAGCTTTGCTGGGTGGCACATAGAGTATTTAATAGAGGCTGTGAGATGTTGTTTCTTTGCCACCCTCATTGCTCCTGAATATACCTTACCATAGGCACACACCAGTGTTTGATTGCATCCATTAGGATTTTTTCTCCATCTGCACTCAACTGGTCTCCTATTTTGTTTCATTGTTCTCAGCTCCAGGATATACCATGGAACTTTATGAACTCTACTGTAGAGAGGGCACTCAGGAGCAATCGTGTCAACTGCCCGGGTTTGACCAGGGTTTTGACAGGAGCTCCAGCCTTATCAGCTGAAAAACCCACTAGAGCCCTCTGAAAGCTATCTGGATCCATTAGCCTTTGGGGGTGGACCATCTTAATAGGTCCCCCACCCTTGCAGAGGGGGAAAACCGCCATCAATCTAAACCTCAACAGGAGGTGATCTGACCATGACAAAGGGACCATTTCGAAGTCACCCACCTTCAGATCAGATTATGCTAAATTCTGCCTCCATCTGATGCCATTTTGTGAGTAGAAAGTTTGAGAACCCCTGTTCTAAGACCTTGCATTATCCTAACATCTGAGTTTGCACGGGATTGAAAATAATGAAGTACGGATAAATGTTTTCAACCTGAATTGGCTTCTGTTGAGGGGAGAGTTTCACCTTTCTGTAGGGTCACCTACCTCTTTAACAGTACAGACAAGACGTCCATAGCAGAAGAAAATAATAGTCAGTGGTGTGACAAAGTGTACCACAAACATGTAGATGACGAAGGACTCATTGTGGACCTCTGGGTTCGGTGTGTAATAATCAACTCCACATGAGCACTGCATACCTTCTGGGATGTACCTACAATTAATCCAAAAGTGTTAGTGGGTGAGAATGTAGTCTGCAAAATTAAATGGCCATACCAAACATGTAATACTGTTAATGCATGCCCCACTGTGGTGAGATGTTCCAGGGTTGACTCAGATTTGGTTTCCTTTGGAGGAAGAGATAACTGGGGACTTCAGGTGTATTTGCAGTATTGTTTTTTTCAAAATTTACAATCAGAGCATAGATAGAGATAAAACGTTGAACACTTCAACAGCAGCAAATCCTCTGCTGCACATCAGACCCCAAAGAAGTAGCCGAGGCACCGCAAAGTATCCTTTCCCCCCTTCCAAAGCTCAAAGCTCACTCTCTGCCTCTTTCTCAGTTTGTCTCAAAACTGCAGTGACTCCTCTGCTACTTTTCACAGACACACCCAGATCTAGATTATATCACCCTTAACTTAGGGGGGGGGGGGCAGGGATGGGCAGGTATGCCTTTGCCTTCCAGAGGTATCTTCAGCTATGACTAGCTATTGTCTAGTCACTGTGGGCCTTTCCCCTGTAATTTCCTTACAAAAGATGTGCTTTAAGGAACTTCAAGCAGTCCTTCTGGTCCCATTCTCCCCAAACTTACAAAAATGTCTAGTCATGGCAGGGATTTGATGCGTACGTACCTTGACCATCCAAGGAGAGGAGGAGCAGCACAGGCCAAGGCCATGATCCAAGTGAAACTCACCCCCAAGAAGGCATGGGTCTCACTGAAACGGAAATTGCTCATGGGCTTGCAGACCACCACATATCTTTCAATAGCCAGGACTACCAGAGACCACAGGGCTATCTCACCTGTAAGAGAACAAAAGAAATATCTAGCAGTGGGGGGAGGAGGGACACAGAGGAAAAAGAGACTGGAAAAGCCACTTCCTTTAACAACTAAAAGGATTCTTCTTTCTATTGGTTCGTGTTTTTAATCACGACAAGAATAAATTACACTTGAACTGCTAGGAACCCTTGGGGAAGGGATCAAAGCTCAGTGATAGAGCACTTTGCACGCAGAAGGTCCCCAGTTCAATCCTTGGCATCTCCAGTTAAAAAGTGATCAGGTACTTGGTGCTGGAAAGTCTCTGAGACCCTGGAGAGCCATTGCCAGTCAAAGATACATTTGAACTGAGTTGCACAAGTACCAAATCATGTTATCAAACTTCACTATGTGCTCCTTTGATGTACTCAGCATCTTATTACATGTCTGATCAGACCCCTCTCTAGTTCCCTCATTTTTGAGATTCAAACACATGTGACAGTGGCAAGTCCATGCAATTAAGCCCAGAACTCCCTTAATCATATAAAAAAAATGGGAGGGCTTGAGGCGGGGTCAAATTTAATGAGCAAATGGAAGAAGGGGCTGAACCTTCTTCACACCTTCTATCTCTCTGTTCACAACATTTCTATACTGCTTTTCAATTACCTGGCTTGCACAACACGAGTAACTAGCCACAGTTGGTTGCCATGTTCAAACCCAGACTGCTTCCGGCAGGGTAGCTTATTTTTCTACAATAAGCCGCCCTGTGAACCCATGGCTTGTTCTAGGGGTTGTTTGATTCACAATGGGTTGTCGTATTGTCCGAACCCAGGAGAGCGATTTCATCATAGGTTGCAGGGATCAGCTAGCGAGCCACTCAGCAAGAGCAGGAAAAACCCTGCCGCTTTTCGCGACAGCCCCTCCAATGATGCCCAAGTGGCACTTTGAAGCAACCATCACTGGTTCCACCACCCTATTATCTTTTATTTTTTTCTGCCCCAGAAAATTGTGCAAAAGTGTTTGTAATTTTAAAATTATTATTATTGTTGGTCTTTTGCAAGTGTGCAAGTGTGTTCTTGTGGCTGTCCGATATGTGTAGTCTTTCCTGGTCAATTTCCTTGTATGTTTCAGCTGTCAGAGGGAGCAGGGAAGTGGAGTAGGTAATATACATGGAAATTGACAAGGAGAGACTGCATATAGGCTTATTTGCGCACAAGTGGCCAGGAACCAATTGCCGAGTTGTCAACTGAAAAGCACCAAATGGGGGGGGGGGGAGGACAGCAAAAGAAGGTGCACCAAAAGTGGGTGGAGGACACAATATCTCTCACTTGGCAATGTAATCCTCTCGATTTTAAGTGTTGAACTGACACTTGTCAGAGTGCCCTCCACCTTTACAGCACTTCCCTGAGTCTCCAGCAGGAATGGGAACTCGGACTCGAGGACTCGACTCGTGAGTCGGACTGAGTCCCCCCTGTGACTTGACTCGGACTCGAGTCCCAATATTTTTAATGGGACTCGAGACTCGACTCGGGACTCGAGACCAAGGACTCGTCAACATCCCTGGGCTGTTGACGAGTCTTCTGGCTGTGCCAGAAGGAGCGTGATCACCGGTGAAGAGCGCATGGAAGCGAGGCGCGCCGCTGCTCGGCCACTATGGACAACTACCAGGAGCGCAGCCCCAACGATGTGTTGAGATTTATTTTGATGTGTTGTTGTGGGGGGTTAGGGTTAGGGTCAGACATTTTGGGTTTGGCTGCCTCTGCCTGCCTGTTTGGGGTTCCCAGCCTCCTCTGCCTGCCTGGTCTCTTCTTGACCAGTTCAACAGTTGAATTGTCCAAGACAAAGGCCTCTGCCTGCCTGCTTTGGGGTTCCCTGCCTCCTCTGCCTGCCTGGTTATTTTGGGTTTGTCTGCCTGGTCTGTTCTTGCCAAAATCAGTTGCAGAGTTTTGAAATAAAAAGGCACACTTGTGCCTAGAATTTATTTAAGCCACACATCTGAAGTAGCCTTATTTTGTTGGGGGGAAACCCCATTGATTTTAATAGGGACTCGTGGAGTCAGTTTTGGGAGTGACTCGGGACTCGTGAGTCACCATTTTGGACCAAGGACTCGGACTCGAGACTCGGGTCCAAAGACTTGTGACTCGACTCGTGACTCGAGACCAAGGACTCTTCAACATCCCTGGTCTCCAGCTACTCCAGAAAGGGGGGGATAATGACTCCCACACCTTTTCTCAGCTCCTTTTCAGAGCACTTAGTGCTGTGGTTACTGCAGTTTCCTGACAGTTCTTAAAAAGACCCTGAAAAGGCAGCTGAATGGGACAGAGTGAATGGGGCCCCATGCGGGAGCAGGTGTCAGTACCACTGGTGCTGGTGTGGTGGTGCCCCATTTGCTCTGTCCTGTACTGCCATGTGTAAGGGTTTTTTTGCCGGGAATATTTGCACATTTTTTTTTGGACAGAGAAATATACGCGAATTTAATGGCTGGGGAGTAAATGGGGGGGGATTTGTGCAAATTTGAGGGCAGGGTAGTCTATGGAGGGAAAATTTGCACGCCTGCAGTAATGGAGCAGTTACTGCAAGTGTGCAAATTACTTCCCAGCTCTTAAAGTGGCACAAAATTCTCCTCCATTTACTTCCTGAACATTACATTTGTGTGTGTGTGTGTGTGTGTGTGTGTGTGTGTGTGTGTGTATGTATATATATATATATATAGGGAGAGAGAGAGAGAGAGAGAGAGAATAGTCAGGGAGCTGCAGGAACTGCAGGAGTAACTGCCCTGAAAAGGAGCTGCGAAAGGGAGAGGGAATTAATATCTCCCCTTTCTGGAGTAGCTGAAGACTTGGGGAAGTGTTGAAAAGGTTGAGGACTCTGAAAACTGTCAATTCAACACTTAAAAGCCAGAGGCTCACATTGCTAAGGGGGGGATGATACTGTCCCCCACACACTTTTGGTGCACCTTCTTTTTGCCGCTTCCCCCGCCCCCCTTTACCGGTGCTTTTCAACTTACAACTCTGCAATTGGTCCCTGGCCACTGTGCACTAATTAGCCTATATGCAGTGTCACCGTGTCAATTTCCTTGTCCCTCACCTACTCCACTTGGCTGCTCCCTTTGATTGTGGAAACATACAAGGAAATTGACCAGGAAGTACGGGACAGCTGCAAGACCTCACTTGTGCATTTATGAAAGACTGAAAAAACTAATATATATATATATATATATATATATTTTAAATGAACATAGTTGCACAAATCTCAAGGTCTGGGAAAGTAACAGGCCTGTGGCTCACGCTGGCTCAGCTTGTCTGAGCGTGGAAAGCTCAACAGGGTCAGGCGGCAGGCCTGGTTATTACTTGGATGGGAGACCCCCTCCTCTAGTTTCCTGCATTGAGCAGGGGGTCAGACTTGATGGCCTTGTAGGGCCCTTTCAACTCTATGATCCTATGAACCCACCCCAACTGTGCTTTTTTGAGGCTCCGGGGAAAAAAATATATGAAACAAATGAAAAGGGGTGGCGGGCGATCAGGGTGGCGATGGGGAGTCAAGATGGGTTCTGCCATGAATCATAGAATCATAGAAAAGTAGAGTTGGAAGGGGCCTACAAGGTCATCGAGTCCAGCCCCCTGCTCAATGCAGGAATCTAGGTCAAAGCATCTCTGACAGATGTCTGTTCAGCTGCACCTTGAATGCCTCCAGAGTGGGAGAGCCCACGACCTCCCTAGGTAGTTGATTCCATTGTCTTATTGCTCTGACAGTCAGGAAATTTTTCCTGATGTTTAGGTGGAATCTAGGTTCCTGTAACTTGAGCCCATTATTCCGTGTCCTGCAAACTGGGATGATCGAGAAGAGATCTTTGCCCTCCTCTGTGTGACATCCCTTCAAATACTGGAAGAGTGCGATCATATCTCCCCTCAGTCTCCTCTTCTGAAGGCTAAACATGCCCAGTTCTTTCAGTCTCTCCTCATAGGGCCTTGTTTCCAGTCCCTTTATCATCCTTGTTGCCCTCCTCTGAACCCTCCTCTCCAGTTTGTCTACGTCCTTCTTAAAGTGAGGTGCCCAGAACTGGACGCAGTACTCAAGATGAGGCCTAACCAGTGCCGAGTAAAGGGGAATTATGATGGACACTGGGATACTGGCTGGAGGATTGAGGGGGAAGGAGTGGGAGAACAAGCCACGATGAGCCCGATTGACTGTCAGACACACCGTGGGTTGTTCTGCGAACAACCCACACTGTGTAGCTTATTTGCAGAGTGGCTTAGTACGATGTGCGGCCCCGCCCAATATCCCATTCACCTCAGCAGGTCACTTAACCTCCCTGCAGCCCTCCTCCCCAGTTCCGTCTCTCTCAGTGAGGTGCCCTCCCAAGTATCAGAGTTCAATGCAGGAAAAGCAGTCATTGGGGACAGAAAAAAAATGGAGGTAGGCCAAGATCAGGGGAGGGTTCTACACTCACCCCTCATGCACCCCTTCCATTCATTACGTTAGACTTCCCATGCTGCATTTCTGTGTGTTTCTCTGATTGGGGCAGATCTAAGTTTAATATTTTATTCATTCATTTATTCCTTTTTACTTAAAACATTTATACCTCGCCTTTCCACATAGGTGTGCAAGGCAGCTCCCAATACAGTTATCAAATCATTACAGTAATAACTAAAAATCCAACAAAGCAGATCAAAACATAAGCGAAATTACATCAAAACCCAGCATGTTTATCACACTGCTCTGTAATCATCACATCTAGCTTGAACCTTAAGCACATCCCACATTTGTTTTTCATCCTTTCTTAAAAGCTGCTCCAATATCCCACAGTTCTGTTACTCACATCTCTCAGTCCTTAGAGAGCAGCAGGATACCCATTCCATTGAGGGACTCTTGAGAGGTAAGTGCTTGAGTCATGTCATTCTCAACCAAAAGTTTATTTTCTCTGCTGTCTGCCTGTAGCCAAACAACAACCTGGGAATAGATGCTTCTTAGAAGTTTTGCTTCTTTACAAACCGCAGTGAAATGAACAGGGGTTGTATAGAAGCAACACTGGATGGACTTCATCTAGAGTGGAACACTTTAAAACTTTAAAATGTGAAGGGAATAAAACTTGGATTTTTGCCCTTCTTGATCATGGATAAAGGCAGTCTAAAGAGACTGAGCCAATTTGGTAGAATTTGTTTGCTTTTTGCTGGTTTATTTTGTTTCAAATTTAGGTCTTCTCTGCCCTGAGGAGTGTAGTCGAGTGACGAATCAAGGAAAAAAGATAACATCACAGAATCCAAATGATTGAAAGATGAAGATTGAAACTGACTTGAGCACAGAAACATTTTTCATCTGTTTTTTGTTAACAACAATTTAATTCAATTCCTGACTGACATGTGGAAGAAAAGATGGCTTAATAGTGAAAGCCCTGCCATTTCAACCAAGGTGTGAGAGCTTGCGAGGCTCATCTCCTGAGGCTCTGCTAATGTCCTCCACCCAAACCAGAGAAAGGTCTCAACTGTAATCTCTGTCTAAATAAGAAGGACAGTGCACAAATCCATAGATTAAGAAAATCTTTGCGTTGTGCTTTTGAAGTTGAGCCGGATTTTAACCATTTGCCAGCAGCTTTAACAGCTTGGTTCCCAATCAAGTCTATTAATATTCTACCCCAAGCTAGCAACATCAGTTCAGGTATGCTAAACAGCAAGTTGAAACTAGAATCTCCAAATATTTATCACTTTTAGCATTCTGAAAAACATCCTGAGGATCCTACAGTGAAGATCTGAAATAGGCATTGATGTTCTACAGTTAATTAGGGAGCGGGGGAACCAAAGCACCTACCACCCATTGTAGCAAAGAAGCCTTCAATGTTGCATCCTATTGTCCCAAAAATGAAATATCCATTCATGGATGTGTACATGGTGGTGGTGAAGCCTATTAAGACCATGAAGAGATTGGCTATGGCCAAATTTAAGAGGATGTAGTTCAGGGGTGTTCTGAGTTTCTTGTGCTGGATCGTGACATAAAGAGTCAGGAAGTTGATAGGAAATCCCAGAAGAATCAGAAGAAACATGTAAGCAGCCAGTGCGGAGAATTTCCATGGTTCTGCCAAATAGTACTGGGGATACTCAAATGGACTTCGAACAATGCCAGTCTTGTTGGACATGGGAACATAGAAATTATTTCCTTCTGTTCCATTCATGGTGGCAGCTCCTTAGCTTTCTTGTTTCCAACAGGTAGATGTTTCTGTATTTCTGTATAAACCGCCTCCTTCTATTTGAGAGCAGATATTTTCTGGGATATTCCAGGCTAGCACTGCTGCCCTTTATAAAATGTTACCCTGGGTAAGCCTGTGATATTGGTGTCAGCATAATTTAGATTTAGGTCAATATTAATTATAATAATCCAAGCTAAAATTGCCACTGTTAATTCCCTGTGCTGGACTGACACTGAGTTGACATGTAGGTGTAAAATAGGGTGCAGCAAGTAGCCACTTGCCTGCTCTTGTCCATTTCAGAGGCTGCTCCCTGCCATTTACGCTTGCCAAAATAGAAACATCATGCACTATTTCTGGAAAATCATCTTTCCACTGATAATAATAATAATAAATTTTATTTCTTACCCGCCTCTCCGTCTAGATCGAGGCGGGGATCAACAAAAATATAAAATACACAATACATGCTATTAAAACATCTTAAAACTTATTAAAAACATCATAAACAATAGCATTAAAACATCATTAAAACATCATTAAAACATCGTAAAAACATCTTAAAGGCAACCTAAAATTCCGCCGGATAGGCCTGCCGGAAGAGATCAGTCTTTATGGCTTTTTTAAATTCCAAAAGACTGGTGAGCTGACAAATCTCCTCCGGCAGGCCATTCCATAATCTGGGAGCAGCAGAAGAAAAGGTCCTCTGGGTAGTACCCGTCAGCCTAGTTTTGGCTGACTGAAGTAAATTCTTCCCAGAGGACCTGAGTGTGCGGGGTGGATTGTATGGGAGAAGGCGATCCCGTAGGTAGCCTGGACCCAAACCATGTAGGGCTTTAAAGGTAATAACCAACACTTTATACAATACACTGAGACTGAGAGGAAGTTCCAAGGTGAAGAGGCAGGTACCAAGGACACTTATCTGTGTACTTTTGCTGATCATACATGAAATTTAGACCTGTTGCTGGATCACCCCTACTAAGATCCCAGGGAGGGGGCCCGTAGCTCAATGGTAGAGCACATGCTTTGCATGCAGAAGGTCTTAGGTTCAATCCCCCGGCACCTCCAGGCAGAGCTAGCAGGGCCAGCGTCAAGGACAGGCATGGTTGGGCACCTGAAGGACCCACACCCCAGCAGGGCCCACAGACAAGAGCCCCCTGAACTTTCTCCTCCTCTTCACCATTGCAACCTCCTTGTTCACCTGCCTCTCACTTTGGCCCAGACAAGGAGGAGGAGGAGGAGGAGGAGGAGGAGGAGGAGGAGATGGCACTGCCTACTTGCTCCCTGGCTCTCTCTGCCTGCCTAGCAAGCGATAGCACTGCTGAGAGAGAGGATGAGGAGCAAGAGCAGCTGGTGGTGACCATAGTTGTGAGAAGGCAGACTCACTGAGAAAGGGGGCCCATCGAAGGTGCCTTGCCCAAGGGCCCTCCAGATGCTGGAGCCACCACTGCCAGGAAGGAATCCTGCCTGAACCCCTGGAGAGCCACTGCCGGTCAGTGTCAACAATGCTGGGCTAGATGGACCAAGGGTCTGACTCAATATAAGGCAACTTCCTGTGTTCCTATCTTTCCACATCTGAATGTCTCCTTAATTCTATGCCCTTTAAGGCAGTGTTCTCCCAACCTTGGGGCCCCAGATGTTTTTGGCCTACAACTCCCAGCATGCCCCAGCCAGCTATGCTGGCTGGGGCATGCTGGGAGTTGTAGGCCAAAAACATCTGGGGCCCCAAGGTTGGAGAACACTGCTTTAAGGCAAGGATAGTAGGCCCATACTGTGTTGAAACCACTTTGAAACTGGTTTCACTGTTACAGATTCACTGAAACCCTGGGAACCACGCACATGCTGCAATGATTTTTGTGATGGGCTCCTGCTCTCTTCGTAACACTACAGCCCTCAAGCTCCTGTGGTTAGGAACCATGATGGTGAAAATTAGGGATGAAACTGATGTACATTTGTCACATACAACACCCTTGCATTTAAAGGCTGCACACCATCCATCATTTATAATGTGCCTCCCAACCGTGTCTGAAGTGTCTCGCAGCGGAAACAAGACTTAAAACAATAAAGCCATGCAATAAAAATCAACATTAAACTATCATGACAATAAACCATCATAAAAATCAGCAGCAAAACTGCAACAATAAAATCGTAAAGCAGCACTTGATACATAAATTAACAGAGCACTACTTTCACTGCAGACAGAGCACCCATGCATGGAGGTGGGATTCTGATAGGGCTCAATAAAGCCCTGTTTCTTCCATCCAAGACGTTCGTGGAAATGGGAGGTCTGTATACACCTTCTATCCAGTTGTCTCTTTCCACCCAATGTCAGTTACTTGCACTGCTTGCAGAATGAGTGGATCACATCCTTAGTGATTTATAAGTAAAGTATTCTCAACTCTTTCACCAGAAATATTATCCTTTGGCTCAAGTGCTTTAAGGGAGCAGCTCCTAGAACTGATATTTACACTCTAGCATGGAAGGCCTTGTTCTCTTCCTGTTAAGCAGTGCTAAGGAAACACTGAGGTCATCTTATTGTTTATTATTCAAAGGCCACGATCCAACACAGAGTTATTACTTATTTAGATCGGGTGAACTTGCATGTCTATTCAGGTGTAAGCCCCACTATGTTCAATGGGACAGTCTACTCCCAATAAATTGTGCTTAGGATTTGCAGCCTTAAGAGTGTTTGACTATAAGCCCTTTAGATAAGGATTGTGTCACTTCAATGTTCTGAACTATGTGCTTGGTGCTGTTAAATGTCAAATTGTTGCAGCAATAGTAGTTATCTTTCTTTTGTTCTTCACCACCCCATAACGCCTATTCTGCTTGTCTTTTTATAAACCTCAACCATCTTTTTCTGAGCGAGCTCCACCACCAAACCCCAGCACCGTCAGGGAAGAGGGGGCACAGTTTGCAGGGAGTCTCTTGAATTGCCAATATTTGCTCAGTTTTAGCATTATGTCTGGATGAAAGACATAATGTGTTGCACCTTCCTAATCAGAGCTTTGTTCTTTTGCTTTAATAGTGAATATGCACCTGTCTATACAGCTTGCTGATTTCTTCTGCTCATTTCTTAAGAAGGTAGGAAGCTGCCGTACACCAAGTCAGACCATCTGTCCATGTAGCCGAGTATGATCCCCCACAGCCTTTCCCAACCGGGTGCTCTCTAGATGTGTTGGACTACAACTCCTGTCATCCCCAGCCACCATGTCCATTTCCAGTCACCTGCTACTTGGTATCCTTTAAACCGGAGATGCCAGAGACTGAACATGGGACCTTCTCCATGCAAAGCCTGTTCTCCACCATGAAGCTCTGGCCCTTCCCCTGGATAACAGCACACTTCACAAACCCATCTCAAGGCCCATTCGCCCCGCCCCGCCCCGCCCCAAAAGGTTATTGACAGGGAGTGCACTTGTGCAGATTTAGAATTGTTTACAGAAGTAAAAATTAAAACCTCAATCCGAGTCTCACGGAGGAAAAATGTGCAAAACGTCGTAGCACGTGACGAGAAACAAAAGAGAAGTGTAATGCGACAAGGACGTTGATCTGCCTTTCGAATTGTGTACAAAGTTACATTAAAGCAGTGGTCGCCCTGTTCCCACCCTCCCTTGTTCTTATGTAAAGGCAGACTTCTCCACTTGGGAGAAGTGGACTCATGATGACATCACACAGGGCCAGCTGGTCAGTGCTGAACCTCTGCCGCAAACTCCACAAACCAGTTTTCAGAGCTTGACCCTGGAGAAAAAGTGGTTCGTCTGACCAGAATGCAGGCAGTGCATTCCCAGAGCAGCCCCCCACTGCTCCAATAATGTTTTGTTCATAGAGAGCCTCTGGCTGTAAGCCCCAGGCCTGGAGAATTATCCTCACATTTCATATTTTATACCAGTTACATTCCCCTGCTACAATTCTAAATCTAAATGAAATAAATATATTAGTGGTAGAAACCAAAGGGATGCAGTTTTCGTTGTAAACAACTTCATGCCATGATTTCAACAAATACACTCTGACTTTTTCAAGAGATGACTGATCTCCACAACACAGCAGACACCCCTCGTCCTGTGTCAGAGACCATTGCAAGACCAGTGTGAATCAGGGGGCGTCCACGGCTGACTTCCTGCTTTCCTGGAAGGGGATGTCTTGGTGGGAAATTATGCACATTCTTCTCAGGAATGCTTCCCGCGCTACATAGCTGATCCAAGGGCATGGGAAGCTATGTGGACATGGCCCAGTTATCTAATAAGATACTTAACTACTACATGGATTTGGCCTTGTAGGATTAAAGGTTTATCTTTCAGATACACAAATGGGTCATATTAAGCACTGATTCAATAAGCCATTGCTGAGGTGGACACAGCTTACAACCAAATATGTGTCACCTCCATCAACTCAGCAGAAAAAGATAAAAAGCAAAGGTACAAAATAAAGGAGGTGTGGGATGATTTTATAAAATTGCTTGTTTATATGTGTAATGAGGGGGTATCAAAGATCATCTTTGTAGCTGTCTATATAAACTGCCATTTCTATATTGTGTGTGGGGTGTTTTTTTTAATCAAAGCCTCAAACAGGTCTAAGCAATTATATGAAGATACATAAAGACACCTTTGATGTCATATGGCAATTCTGCTGCCAACACATCTGTCAAAGTCATCACTTCACCAGTATATGATGGCACCATCTGTACTTTGCAATGTCTTGCTAGATTCTCACTCCTAAATATAACACAGGAAGCTGCCTTATACTGAGTCATGTCATTCTTGGCCAAAAGTCTCAGTATGATCTACACCAGGAGTGAGCAGAAAGTAGATCTCCAGATGTCTGGGGCCAACTCCCAGTATTCCTGCCATGCTGGCAGGGGCTTCTGGGAGTGAAAGTCCAAAACATCTGGAGATCTACCCTCTGCCCACCCGATATACACCTTTGGGCAGGCAACCTGGTGCCCTCCAGATATTTTGGACCACAACTCCCATAATCCCCGACAATTGGTCACATGGTGGGGCTGATGGGAGTTGTAGTCCAACATACATAGAGTGCATCAGGTTGCCTACCCTGATCTACACTGACTGGTCATGGCTCTCCAGGGTTTCACACAGGAGTTCTTCCCTGCCTGACCAAGGACAGATTTCAAATGGAAGACAACTAAATACAAGACTACCCTTTTACTGGATCAAGAAAAAAAGAGCATGAATGAAGGGTGCTTTCAGAGGAAGGGCTCCTAGCGCCATCAGTCAAAAGGCATAACCCAGCATCTATTCCATCTTTTCTGACTTAACAAAGTTAAAAATACAGAAGCAGCAGTGGGGAAACACAGGAGGGCTACAAATGGAAGATGACTATGTCTGGACTCCCCATAAAATTCTATGGAGACAGTGCGATTGCTCAATAAAAGTCTCATCCGGAAGCACCCAAATGCTGTTTATGGTGCATTTATGGTGCATTTCTCACTATGGTGGTTCTTCCACTATGGTGGAAGTTTATGGTGGTTCTCTCACTATGAAAGACTCAGTGTTCTCTCATTTGGTTAGATATTGTATATTTATGAGATGTTTAGTATTCTAGCTATCAATATGTGTTCTGTATTCCAATTGTCTTTCTCAGCTTCTCAGTGTGATTTGGTCGCAAGCGTATATAAACAGTGTGTGTGTGTGTGTGTGTTCACTCACCACCTTCTCCATCTAATTTATACCTATGATGAATTAGGCTATTGGCCAAGAATGAGCTCAGCAGGCCACATTAAGGCAATATTGCCAGAGATCGCCATCGCATCTCCTTTCTTAACTATCAAATGGATCAGACTTTGCACTGGTTGGAATAGCCTAGTTTGATACATCAAAGCCGTTGAGCAAACTTAACACAGCTGTCAGAGCTGGACACATTGTGTGCCTGCCCTGTCTGAGTGAAGACATGCCTGCTGGCACCCTAGATGTGGCCCCTGCCATGGTGTAACCCTGTAGACCCCTGAGGGAGGAGTCTGTTGACTCTATGCCCTTGAGGGGGGCTTCCCCACAGCAAGGGGTAAGGTGCAGGCCTATAACTCTATGGGCGAGATCTCATGACATGACAATCCACCCTGGCAATAAGCCATGGTGTGTGGGTTGTTCTGTGAACAAACCATGGTGCGCCTGACAGATGATTGGTGATGGGATTTACATCCCCCTTCACAGCAAGATCCTGTTCTTTTTTTCCTTTTTTGGGGGGGGGGGATTCCACTGGCCTAAGGGTGCTCTCATTTTCCCACTTATTCCTGAGATGATAGGTGCTCAGGAAATGGAAAAGTTTCTCCCCTTTTTAAGAGAGCTTTCAGTCTTGACAGCTAGCTGTCAAAACTCCAGCTTCTTTGAAAAGGCTTTGTTTGGCAGGGATCCACATGTTTTTTTCAAAGGGACATAGAGTCTTGGGAACAAGTGGGAAAATGAAAGAATCCTTTAGGACAGTTGAGCCCCACCCCCCAAAACCAGGATCTTGCCATGAAGGGGGTATAAATCGCAGCACCCCCTTTCCGCGAGCACAGATCATTTGCACCCTTGGTTTGACTTGACAGCTCACCTTTTGACAGCTGTCAAACCAAACCAAACCAAACCAAACCAGGGGGGGGGATGCTATTTGGAGCCTCTCTGGGTCAATGTCCAGGGTTGGTTCCTGCTGCACTTTAGCAGCAGGTACCTCCCTGGACATCGCCCAGGTGAGACTGCCCATTTTCGGACCTCCATAAGTGTACAGGTGCATGCTTGTGAAAAACCGGAAAAAATATTTTTTAGAAAATGTGCGAAAATAGTTGTGCACTTTAGGGGGTGCAAAAAAATTTTAAAAAATTATTTGCAACCACCAACAGCCCCTCCAAGGTGCCGGTTCATGAAAGCCAGCTGTCAAGCTGGACTTTGCAATCTCTGGGGAAAAAAGGGTAAAGGGACAAAAAGTTGTGGTGAGCCGAAAACAGCCTGCAGTCACAGTGGGGAGGGCAGCAAGCCAGTGCCTGCTGCCCCCATGTGCCATTTGGGCACTTGTGGGGCAGCTGGCACTGGCAGGTGCCCAGACAAGCTTGGTAAGAGCGGCGAGGCTTTTTGCCACTCTTGCCAAGTGGCTCAGTAGCCAATTCCCAGTACCCATGATACGGTTGGTCACCCGGGTTCAGACAACACTGACAACCCATCGTGGGTACAACAACTCCTACAACAACCCTTAGGTTGCCGGGGTGGCTTGTTGTCCACAAACAAGCCACGGTGCGGGAATTGGTCCGGGTTCGCACCACACGACAACTCACCATGGCTTGATACCCATGATGGGTTGTCGTGTCGTGCAAACCCAGTCAGTCCCTTGGCCTACTAATCTCCCCTGGCTTCAGACAGTATGGACTGCAAAACTATGTCCTTGTCAGGAAGTCTGTCCCTAGTGGCCGATATTGCACTGCAGGCTTCAACCACACGGACACATTTAAATTAATTAATGTGCTTTAAAAGCAAAGTAACCCCAAGGCGTATACCCCTAAGCCCCTCTTAGTATGCATGCTAAGTTTGTGTCTAGGTTTCACAGTGTAAAAGTAAGTTAAAATATGCTGTCATTTTTTGCCCTGCCCCTTTTGCCTTTGGCCCTGCCCACCACTGGAAGGCGGCACCCGAGAGCTTCTCTGAAACTGGATTCAGTCCTGGGGCTGAAAGAGGTTCAACACACCCCTGGTTAAAAGTGCGTTGGGGGACGAGGGAGCAAACACAAGTCCCACTCCCGTGCAAACACAAGAAGCAGCCCCCTTCAGACCACCCGGCTTAACATGGGAAGGATGGGCATGAAATGGGCACGGGTGATGGGGCGCAGAGTTTGCGTGTGTGCCCTCATGGCTCTTCCCCCAATCCAGTTTGCTACTCTCTGAGCGTTGGGGGCTGAACAGCAGCCTATTAAATTTCTGTCGTCAATCAATCAATATGCTGAAAAGAAAGTGTACTCCTCCTAAAATATTGGGGCATCTTTGTCTGGACTCATCTCTTCGCGAACCACCATTGTTTTCTTAAAAATAAATCTGAGAAGTGGGGTGGGGATAATTTGAGGTCATTGTGAAGATTTAAAAGACAATAGCCCTGGCTAGAAAATCAGCAGCAGCAGCAGCACTGATGGCTGTTCGGTTGGGGGGGGTTGCTTGAGTTTAGTCTTCCCTGCCTCCCCTGCCGAATATCAGGACTGCCAATGTGCTTGTGGAGCTACGTGAGCTGCTGCATACGCTCACTGTTGGACCAGAGGTAATGGCAAATAGAAAATGTGCAGCAACAATTGTGTAAAAATCAACTGTCTCTTTCGCTGCATTTACCACGGTTGCTCCACTTCCGGCACATGGGCAAAATGCACCCATGTTACCTTCAGGCCTAATCATGATAATTTTAAACACTGACATACGGTAGCCACTCCTCCTCCAAATCCTGTTGGTCGGTCGCTACACCTTTGAGCTCGAAAGAGCTTTTTACGAGTAGGGAATATAAAGTTCCAACACATGGGAGTGAAGGTTAGGAAAGTAAGAATACAGAAGAAATGCAGAATGTGAAAACTCTACTCAACGTACCTAGGGTCCTGTGCCATTATGCCTTTGCTCAGCTTCAGCTAATGCACCAAATACAGCCTTTCCTGGAGAAAGCAGATCTGGATCAGAGAGAGAAAGAGCAATGCAATTCTGCAAACTCGATCAAATTTTGGCCCACCATCGGCTGTGGTTCCCAATTGATTTTTCCTGTGCAGTTAACAGCCTTTCATAGGCAAACATTTCCCCTGCTTTAGACAAATGGTTAAGATATTTTCATTTTGCCACACATCGGGATTTTTTAAATTCTCCTGTGGATGATTTTAATGTTGCTCCAGTTTTTAGCTCTGTTTCTCTGTATTTTTATCGCTGATTTTATTGGATGCTTCAGATTGAACTGTGTTGATAAGCCAACTTGAGGTCTACTGTAACTGAAAGGCGGGATATAAATTCCAGGTAAATAAATAAATAAATATATACACGTCTTTTACTGCCAAGAACTTAACAATGCTGAAAAATAATTTATTGCAGTGATTACTTTTTATATGTTCTGGAACTGGCACATCCACAGGGAAAGAGTTGTTATCTTCTGGTTCACATCCCACAGCAAAGCTACCTGCTGATTTCAATTATAACTTTTTTTTTAGGGTTGGGGGTACTTATAAATTAGGACATAAAAGAGGAAGGTCTACCACATTGATATGAGCTCACGGAGTTACCATTTACAGCTACATATTTCTCCTTCATTTTTTTTCTTCCCTAGAATGTATTGCTAAACTAGAATGTTTTCTTGGTGGGAACTGCGCCAGAAATGATTGCTGAAATGCAGACTCTTTGTCGACTGATATATAGCTTACCACAATATCACCACCCCCTATGAGGAGTACTCCAGTCCAGGGCTTGATTCAGCCTGGAACCGGAGACTTGCAGTGGTGTTCAAACCTTTGTGGAGCACTGAGGGTGGTGGTATGGGAGCAAGTGCCGCATTTTCTCAAATGAAACATAGAGTGTTCGAGGATCGGGATATTTGTAAGAAGACCAAAACACTGGTTTATGAAGCCATTGTATTACCAACTTTATTGTATGCCTGCGAAACATGGACTATCTATAAACGTCACTTCCACCTCCTTGAAAGGTTTCATCAACGTTGCCTCCGGAAAATCCTGCAAATTACTTGGGAAGATAGGCGAACAAATGTCAGTGTACTGGAAGAAGCAAAGACTACTAGCATGAAAAAATGATCCTTCAACGCCAACTACAGTGGACCGGTCATGTTGTTCGAATGCCTGACTGCCGTCTCCCAAAGCAGTACTTTACTCCCAACTCAAGGATGGAAAGCGGAATATCGGTGGTCAATATGAGGTTTAAAGATGTTCATAAGGCAAATCTAAAAAAATGCAATATAAACATCGAAAACTGGGAAGCTCTGGCCCATGAACGATCTAAATGGAGGTTGGCCTTTCACAAAGGTTCCATGGACTTTGAAGAAGCCCGAGTGCAAGGTGGAAAGGAAGAAACGTGCTAAGCGAAAAGCACGTCAAATGAATCCTTTACAGGACCATCTTCTATCTGGTAACCTGTGTCCTCACTGTGGGAAGCTGTGTGGATCTAGAATTGGCCTCCACAGTCACTTACAGACCCATCGCTAGAGTCTACACAATCTTCTTTAGAATTTCCTCCTTTTATCCCGGAAGACAATCTTACTCGGTCACGAGTGATCGCCTGATGATGATGGGAGCATGAGTTTTAAATGATTACCTGGGGTAATTGAATAGATAGATATGTAATAAGTAAATAGCACTTACGGATTCTTCTTGCACAGGTGCTTAGCTCGCTTGTTTGCTGACGCTTCGTCACTGGGGCTCCTTGCACTCAAAGTGTGTCCTGGAAAGTCCTCAGAGAGTGTCCATGTAAAAATGACCTGTTATAAGGATTCTCTAATAGCCAGAGAATACTGGGGTGCCTATATAACAAGGTGCAGCAGGGTTGTAGGTGATGAGGAAGTAGCTTACGGTAACTATTTTGGAGTACTCTTCATGTTCCTAATTTTGAAGGAGTAGTACACATTTGAGATTTTATAATGCTCAGTGTGTCTAGACTATTTCTGTATCAAATTTCGGCTTTCTAACTAATGTGGAATAGATTAACTATTTGGGGGTACACCTCATGCCTCCCTTTGAGTCAGAGATGTACAAATGTCACATCATATATTTCTAATCATCAGACTGTTTTGATCTACGTGTATACCAAAGTTCAGCTTTGTAAGTGATATTGAAGTATTTAGGACATTTAGGACCTATTTACAGATTTGTTCTAGTAATTAGTGTGCCAACACATATGCCAAATGTTAGATTTTCTCTGCTCATGTGGAAGGTCCCTAACAATGTTGAAACCTCTACAAATGAATGCTTTTGTGTAAGATTTTTGGGACTAGCACTCTTGTAACACTCTTCTAAATATCAGGAGACATTTCTCAGTAAAGTAGACCTTGAAAAAGTAGTGTCCTTTGTATAACTACAGTTATTTTATTGAAACTGTGGAAACCCATTTTTCATAATAGCAGTTCAAACAGAGGTCAAGGACAAATACCCCAAAGAAAATGTAAACAAAGTTTATGTTAAACTTATTTTATTGGAAATTGTCATAAAGCCCAAATATTAAGGGGCCAATTTGGAACTAATGCCAGCAGGTGAAAAACCAGCAAGTTTTTCTCCAGGCAGAATCTCACCCTGAAAGGTTATTGTTCAATCTGTGACAAATTAACAGACTCTCATGAAAATGTCAAGAATACATTCTAGTATAACAGGTTTTTTTTTTTCAAAAAAAGATATATATAGCTCCACAGATCTTCTTCTCTATTTGTAGACTTAAAAATCATTCACCAGTCGTACAAATTCTGCAATTACACTTGTTAAATATACCTATGTAGAAAAGTAGGAATCTCTCATATATAATTTTCTTTTTTTTTACACTTTCCCTCCCTAAACAAGCTGTTAAGAAAGCCTAATGAACCTCAGAAACATTTTTATGGGGTCCCAGCAGCGGAGTTGCTCCATGCCCGAGTGCAGGTTTCCCTCGTTAGCCGGTTTCATCTGTCTTCCTCTGACAATATGGGCAACAGTTACGCTGGAGCACCAGGAGCTCGTAATCTTCTGAATGAAACATCTGTAAATGAGGGTTGCAGATGTCAGGTGTGCCTCAACAGAAGTCAACATGTAGGGGGGAAATGGGTGGATGGGACTGTTCTAAGACCATTTCTGGTACTTTCTCCCTGTGTATTATCATCCACGTAAACTATAACATAGGACTCGAATAGCATCAGCCATCGCATCAGAGGCTCATTCACCTTCACCTCCTCCCTCATGATGCATGCCATCACCTGCCAGCAATGTCCCTCTGCTGTTTCCATGGGACAAACATGTCAGTCTCTATGCAAGAGAATAAATGGGCACAAATCTGACATGAATGGCAACATTCAGAAACCAGCGGGAGAACATCTCAGTGTCGCAGGACTTCAAAGTTGCCAGACTTCCACAAAAATACTTAAATGGGAGTCTATAGTGTGAAATTGAGGAACTAGGATTTGTTAGCAAATTTAATTGTACTGAGTTTGGATTCAGTCAAGACTGGGGTATATTCCCATCACAGAAAATAATTGTCCATCAAGTGTTAATCTACTGTAGCAAGGAAGTAAGTAATATAATAGAATAATAGAGTTGGAAGGAGCCTCGAAGATCATCTGGTCCAACCCCCTGCTGCACTGTGGGATGTAGATAAAGCATTTTTGACAGATGGCCATCCAGACTCTACTTAAAATAACTCCAGTGAAGGAGAACCCACCACCTCCCGAGGCAGTCTGTTCCACTGCTGAACAGCTCTCACTGTTAGGAGCTATGCAGTGCTATATCTTCCCTCTGTTTATCCTCAAACCATGTTCCTTCACTCTTTCTGCAAGAACCAATCTATGTACTATCTGAATACAGTCAGAACAAGAGGGAGGAAAACCCCAAACAAAAGTGCAATTCACCATCTCATCCTCTTTAGTTCGACTAACGGGATGCATCACTTGTCTCTTGCAGCTGCTTCATTTAGTTCCCAAAAACACGTCATAGCAACCACAAAACTATGCTTTAGCCAAGTCTCTCTCTCAAGAGTTAATTTTATTTTTATGCATTAATTCTACTCCTAAGGGTATTTTTAAGATTAAGCAGCAGTATGTTAAAAAATAATAATCTCCCCACTGTTTATTTTGGAGAAATAACTTTTTCAGATGCACTCCCTCTCCGCCCCACAAGTAAAATATTGCTCATACCTGAAAGCAGAAAGGACACATAGTAATGGGGTTATCTGGTAGGAGGGACCGGAAGTACTGCCAACGTAATGGCTTTGGCCAGCGTTTAACCAACACATCTCTCCTGCTCATTGACCTGAGAATTGCACGGTTCACCACCACAGGAACAAATTCCGAGCCACCTTGCTGCAGGAAAAGAGTGATGAAAAAGGGGGAGGGGTGAGTTTTAATTTGGAAGACTATTGGGAAGACAAGATCTTTTCAGAGAATATCTATGGGTTATCGTCTTCTTTTTTAAGCATATACTGAGACTGTATTTGCACTGAGCTATCAATTTCTTTTCAGTTCTGTATTTAGCCTTGGAAATATTCCTAGTCCTTGAGAGACTGCACATGTCCTGTTGCAATGGAAAGTTGGAAAGCACAGGTTCCCCCTTAGCCCAGAAGTCTTCAGCACTAGAACCAATCAGATTTGTCACCTAGGGCAGCAGAAATACAATGGTTGGAATGTCCCTTGTGGATTTATTATCCCATAATTTTTAAGAGTTATGGCAACAACTGCAACAAAATTAATGATCTTTTAGCGGTAGAAAAATGTGATATTCCCATTCAGAAGCCGTTCATAGATTTCATAGATCATACAGTTGGGAGGAGCCTACAAGGCTATCTGAGTCCAACCCCCTGCTCAATGCAGGAAACTAGAGGAGGGGTCTCCCATCCAAGTAATAACCAGGCTTGACCCTGCTTAGCTTTCCACGCTCAGACAAGCTGAGCCAGCGTAAGCCACAGGCCTGCATTCCTTTGGTGTGGTAGCAGGGGGAGGTATGTAGAGCCTGACAGGTATTACAGAGTAAACTCAGACACTTGGGATGGATTTACACAGCCATTATCTGTATGTAGCACAATGCCATGCTCTGCTGTGGCTCCGATTTTAAATGATGCTCTCTTATCCCGTCGCAAAGCCCTTCCTGCTCACAAAGTCTTCGTGTGTTGCTGGGAATGGCTTTGATGAACTACCCATCATTTGGAAGGTTGCTGTCCTACATTTTCACATTAAAACTCAGGTGCTTTGTGAATCCTGCTGCTAACCCCTAAAAGGTCAATCAATACCCTCTGTGGAAGGGGGCCCTTCATCTGCTAGGCTCACCTGAAAGTATATCATCCTATGGTGCAGTGTGGCAGCGGGTAGAGGTTTGAATGTGGGATCCGACCCAGTGCTAGCACATGGCACACGGAGGTGATGGCTGGAATTCAGTGGGCCCTGTTGCTACCACCGGCACGGCTGTTGCTCTGCTGCAGCAGTCAGGCGACATCATTTTGCCCACAGCAGTGATTGGGAAGGATGGGGAGAGCGTGCAAAGCTCCCGGGCACGTGCCCAAATTCACCGGTGCTGCCATTGCAATGAATTTGCTCCCACCCATACCCATGTTGGGGGAGGACCAGCATCATTAAGATGGCGGCTCCTAATGAGTGCAGGTGCACAGCCCAGGGTTGTGCTCGGTGCTGCCACCATCGAGGGTGGGCAGGGAAGGAGCCTGTCTGCAATTTACTTATTTATGACACTTTTAAACTGTCTAGTAACTGGAGTTCCCAGGCAGCGTACAGGTAAATTAAAAACATAAAATACATAATAAAGAAAAACGATGATAACAGAACATAATAAAATCAAGATAAAACCAGCAGCAAGGATTAAGAATAATGCAGCACATAAACCCAAAGTAAAACCAGCATCAAAATAAAGCAATGTGAAGATCTAAAAGTGCTAAAAACAGTTCTCAAAATACCTGCGAGAATAAAAAAAATTCTTAAGCTAGCACCAAAAAGACCATCATGTACCTAGGTACCAGGTGAGTTGCTCCATGGTGAGCATTCCACAGATGGGTTGCCACCACTAAAAAGGCCTCTATCTTGTAGCAGAGATGTGAAAGCCCGGAAAAAAAGAGGGGGGAGGGAATGTGGAGAAATCATTTTTTCCCAAAAAAATCCCAGGGGGGAGAATGGGGGAATATTATTTTTTTAAAATCTTCCCCCGCCCCCGGGCACCCCATTTTTGCTTAGATTTTTCAAAGCCTTCACATCTCTCTTGTAGCCACCCATCTTGCATCATTTGGCGCAGGCACCTGGAGGAGGCCTTAAGGTCCAGGTAGGAAGATCTAGGAAGAGACGGTTCTTCGGGTAACCTAGACCAAAGCCGTTTAAGGGCTGTAAATATTACAAACAGCATTTTGAATAGGCAGCCAGTGCAGATGGCAAAGTACTGGCATAATATGACTGCATCACAGTGCATTCCCTTATGTTACAATGAAGTAGGCGTGTTTGTGGGGACGACCACCAAGGGCAGCTTACTCGAGGCAGCCAGGAGCTGGTGCTGGTCCGGTGTGGGATGCCCAGTCTGAAATTTTCCCTCGCCTATGAAACTGGCAAGTAACTCGGTCTCTCTCTCAGACTCTTTTTATGCTGAAAACGTCTGCCCTTTTTATGCTGAAAAGTTCTATAGACTCCATTAATAGCCATACATCTATTCAAGTGCCATATGCTCCACAGAGACTGAAGACTGGATTTCCTGTGTTGCTGACCCCATGCATTTGCTCACCTGCCTCCTAACCTATAATCAGTTGGATATTGTCTCTATATAGGACTTTTTTTTTTTTTACACTGCAGTTTAGCCATACAACGTAAGCCCAAGTTCATACCTTTTAAGAATATTCTGTGTTGCCTTCCATACCTCAACCCATAAATGAACAGCACTTTCTCCCCCCACCCACCCCGGCTTCCTACATAATAGCCCTGATTGGTTTCTTTCATTCTTTTCTATCCATATATCCATCTGGTTTTCTCTCTCTTAAAAACCCAGCTTCCTTGGAAAACCCACACAGGACATTAAAATTCAATTCTATCACATGGAAAAGTTTCTTCCTGTTCTACTTCACCCTTAGATGACATCTTACTTCTCAAGCTACCCTATTTGTCTAACATATACTAGCAGACATTTGCCTACAGTTGCCTCTTCAGCCCTTCACTGATGTTCAAATTAAAAGCTGTTTTGAGTTTAAGAAAAAACTGAGATAGGCATTTCTTAAACAAACAAACAAACCATTATTTTTAAAACATCCTGATTAAAATGGGCAGAGGACATATTGGATAGTAACATCTCTCCTTTTCATGAATTTTAGGACCCTTCCTGTAAATTTGAATGACATGACCACCATGACCTAGTCAAACCTCCTATCAAATAAGAAATCTATTGCTGGGTCTTATGTTCCACCAATAGTACCAGGGGATTGAGAAATAATAGGGCCAGACAAGTCAAAGCAAGGGTATATTTAGTGTAGTATGGGAGGGAAGGAAGGTGTGTAGGAAATTATGAAATATTTATTGATGGGATGGAACTAGGGCATGAAGAATGAAGGGAATGAAGAGAACATTCGCTTATAGGAGCTCCCTAGCTTTGCCCTCTCTGTAATTCATCAGCAGCACACACACACAAACAGCCAAGTGAGGAGATATTTGGGAAACACAAGAAACTGCTTCTAACCTCAAAACTCAGTTTTGCTGTAAATGGATCATCCTCTTCAATCTCGTCTGCTTTATAAAGAAGCCTCATTGTCTGTACACCTAGGAATATTTGTTAGGGATAAAACAGGGCTCCAATACACACATTGTACCACTGCAGGGACTGCAAAGGCAAAGCAACAGAACCTCTGTGATGTTCCAGTACTGGTTTCTACTCTCCCCATGTCCAATGATGAAAAACGACAAATACATGTTATTTTAGCAATTCCTGGATTTAAAAAAAAAAAAACCCTGCATAAGAGTGTTCATCCAGTTAAGAAGGCTTGCTTCAGCTTGCTGAAGAGCAGAAGATTAAAGAAATTCGAGATCTGCAAATTATTAAATAGTTCATTGGACAAGGAACCTTAATACTGTACTGCTACTCTTATCCTTTCTCCAAGCATTCCTTAAAATTGTAATTTTAATCCTTTCATCCCGTTTTCTTCTGTATACAGTTGCACATTGCATCCTGTCTTAAAAAATAGATCCCAACCTCTCTGGCTTCATGCCTTTATACTGCAGCCAGTACTATGAGACTCCAATCGTGAATGGAGTACTTTCCCTATAAAAATGACAAGAATTGGCAATGCTATCAGTGATGGATTTCAAAGTAAGCCCAATCTGGTCTTCCTTGGCTGGAGGATGTGGGTTTAAGCAAACAATTACTTATAGCCATAACTTTTTGATGTGTTTGTTCCAAAAGAAAGGTTGGCAGTCCTTCACAAAAATATATTAGGATTGTATAGTGTTACTATATATTTGTCACAGTGACATGTTTTCCTAGGTAACTGCCAGGAGTGAAAGGATACTGTCACTCATCTGTTCTTGCCATTTGCTGTCTCCTTTATTTCGTCTTGGTACTTCCAGATCAATCAGAGCAACAGCTTCTTCATCAGTGATTCCTTCCTCTAAATAGAACTCAACCAGATGCAAGACATCTGAAAAGGATACAGGCAAAAAAGGAGAGGACAGTTATCTGTAAGCACATCCACAATGCCTGCTATAAATATCATTGTTCCATTTACACATTCTTATCTTTCAAAGCAGGTTTCCATTAGTAAAGGGCTTCATATACTTGGTAGCTCACCTGAGAAACAACACAATGGAAGCAAAAAGCCACCATTTTGAATTTCTTCACATTATCCACCTCCACTCCATAAGGCACCAAAAGCAATTCAGGTTTGGGGGGTGGGTATTGGGGGAGGGGGGGTCAACTCTGAACAGAATGTGGCTGTTACTTAACAACATTATTAGGATATGGTCAAATTGAGAAATGCAGCAGATTAATTTCTCCAGGTGTTATTATCAAAGCTAATTAGGAAGGCACGGGCAATCAGGCAACAAACGGTTAGCTTAACTTTTAAAAAAAGAGATTGTCAGCACTAGCAGACTCTATAGATGTCAGATACAATTTATCCACAATATTCCAACATACCATAAGATGAAGCAGCAAAGACAAAGGGCTGTCTGCAATTAATGCAGACGTTCCCCAGGTTGTTCAGCAAAGGGTTGTGGGTGGAACACCTATAGCACAAAGGCACAAGCTCCTGGAAGGAAACACACGGAGGCAAGGTCACCACAAACAAACAAACACAATCGGAACACCATGGCCAGGACCCTATGAATAGTGGGCAGCCTTTCTGAGAACATCTTCAAGACAGCCTCTAATGCAACTCAAGGACCTGCAGTCAGGAGGAAATGAAAAGCAACAACTCAAAAAACCTTGGGCAAGTGTGAAAGCACCTGGAAACATTGGATTCCAGCCACTGAGTCTGTGTAGTCATCACTCCAGTTATATGATACTATTCATTTTTCTGTTTAAGTCCCAACCTTTTAAGAATCTCCAGATTAAATCAGTATATACCGATTTACACTAATACACACACACACATACACACACCTATCTCCTTAAGCCTTAAACAGCATCTTGAATTAAGAATTTCTTACATGGATTCAGTAAAACATGCCAGGTCTTGGACTCTGGAGGACCTCTAGGAGAGATTTCCTGCACTAGATTGTAGCTACCAATAAGGCTATAATAAGTCTGTAACATCACATTTCTTATTTGATATATTAAAAGTAACATTACAAGGGCTTCTCAGTAGATAATAGCAATTATGACAGAACACAGTGGAGGAGTTCATCTCTGTAATATGACAGGCCCACGCTGTTTATGCCAAGTTTAGCTTAGTTTCAATTTCGATTAGAGGGAACTTCGGGCGGGGGGAAGAGTCAAAGGAGTTACAACAGAAGTATAAACACTCATGACTAGTATAAAGAGAATGAATAAGGGAAAATATTCATTTTGTCTCCAACAGCATAAAATGATAGGCAAAAGGTATAAGACAAAAGAAAAGACAAGAAGTGAAAAGAAAAGATGAGTAGGGCCTTTTCTACACAAAATATCAATAGACTATGGAATTAATTGCCACGTCATGTGATAGCAACCAGCAAAATGGGCTTAAAATGAATATATGGGGGAGACAGATCTATCAGTGGCTACTAACCATCCTCAATTTTAAAAGACCACATACATCTGACTGCATGTAAGCCCCCTTGAAGCAGCCTGCCTGGCCAACGTTGCTAGAATTCTTCGCTAAATGGATCATTGGATGAATATAGGAAACAACCTTTATACTGAGTCAGACCATCGGTCCATCTAGCCCAGTACTGCCAACACTGACTGACAGCAACTCTCCAGGATTTCAGGCATGAAATTTTCCTGCACTACCTGGAGATGTTGGGGAATTAAACCTGGGACCTTCTGTATGCAAAGCTTGTTCTCATCTGACCCAGGACAGAAATTCTTATTTTCTTATGTTCTTTTACACCAGGGGTATGGAAACTGTGGCCCTCCATATGTGGAGGAGGAGGAGGATCATGATGAGGAGGATTATGTAAGCTGCCTTGGGTTCCTTGCAGAAAAAAGGTGGGATATAAATATAATAATAAATAAATCTTTGACTATTGGTCATGCTGAGGCTGATGGAAGCTGTAGTCCAACATCTGGAGTGCCATGCACCAACAGAATCACATCAGCATAGAGCCAAACATAAAACAGTGAAATCGGGGCCTATAAAGTTCCAGAGTATGGCTGCTTGAGTCATTACATATTCTATTTTCAATTGCTGCAGCATTAGATGAATTCTATGTAACAAATCTCATTGCCAGAATGATGTGAACAAAGGTTACTGCAGTAGATTTTTTGGCTCAGAGGCTTGATGAAACATAGGACCTCTGATTCATTCACTTCATGTTCTTTTAAATTGCACAATTACTTCAGGCAGCTCTATGATTCTCCAGGGCCTTATTGTGTTTATATTATTTCAGGTGGCCAGATGGAGTGCATTTTTTCCTGTTCATTTAAGGTTCAGCATTTGCACTGTACAATTTACTTTGATTTGCACACCCCTTCAGATAGAATTTTACAGAATGCTGGCGAGACTCAAGCAACCACTAAAAAGGAGGAGGCAAGCTTTTAAAAACATGATTTACAAATAGCAATGATTCCCAAGTGCTAGAAAAGGTGGAGCCAATGCGTGGAGCAGTCGTAAATATAAGACGGACATGGACAGTCCCCCAGAGAGAAGAAAGGCACCAGTAAATGCCTATGGGAGTACATGAAAACAGAACACTTGAGAGTGGTAAGGTGAAGCTTGGCAGAGTGGAGGGAATAGGCAGAGAAGCCGGCGGAGATTAGAAGGTGGGGCAGCTTCTTGAAAGGCAGACATCTGAAAATGCAAGACACCAATTTTCACTCGGGCAGGGAGCTTAAATGCGAAGTAACATATTTCTGCGGAAACACTGTATTTGCTCACGATGCCTCTCAGGCTTTGCACTCGTGCCAACGTGGTCTCGTGCACCATGTCAAGCATGAAAAGATGGGAAGAATACAAATGGGAACTTACTTCACTGTCCTGAAAAGGCTTGGATCGGATTGTCAGGCTTCCCAGCTCAATTGATTTCTGAAATCTAGTTGGGATCTGCAGCCCCTGCAACTTGTCATAGGCGTGACGAGCCAATTTATAGGCGCCCAGAGCTTTGCTCTGCTTTGCCAGGGCAAATAATGTATTGCTGTAATCAAATTAAGGAACAAAACGTACATATGGCAGGCAGGAAAAACCACATCATTGCTTTCAATCAGAGGAGCTATGCACTGAAGCACACGCAAAGCCAGGGCTTGAGAGGCCTCTGCTGGAGAAGTCTGTTTACATAAGCATGTTTACATAAACAAAATATGAAACAACTGCCAGGATGCTGCTGAAAGGAACGGCATTTTGAGAGGGCGGTGGGAGGGAAGAGAGAAATCCCATCAATATTAAGGGCCTTTATTTTCTGCCAGGAATCAGTGATATTTGTACAGAGAAGAAATGACATAAAGATGGCTTTTCTCAAAGAACTTCTTTCTTTGTCTTTGGTCAAAATGCCTCCGTCCTGCAGCATAAAATGTTACGCGCAAAAGGAAGCAAATAAATAAGCATCACCACAGCCTGCTTTTCATACACATGTTGCAAAGCACATTATAAAACAAGTGTGCTTCCTCCCAGTTGACCAGCGACCAGCCAGCCACTGAGAGGCCAAATCTGCGGTCTAGATAAGCCCTATCAGGCTTTCATTTAAATACTTTCACTTAAATGGGTTAAGTGGACTTCAAGCCTTTCACCCAGTGTCACGGAAAAGATAGTAGGGGCACCTCTCTATTTGCAAGAAACTAAGCTACTCTATCATAGCCACTGATGAAACATCATTGGTACTTACAAGTATACTCTGTGAAGTATTTTGGCACCCTTGAAAAAAGGCTGCAAACTTTTTAATAATGCCTGTTTATTCTACCTTAGGAACTCAGATATTCCAGTGAAAGCACTTCAGTTCAGCTTAAGCTTGATGTAGGACATTCTGGGTGCAAATGGGACCTAAATGTGGCCTGCATGGGCTAGGCCAAGTTACTTGGCAAGCAATCCTGGGGAGTAAACTAAGGAGGCTTTGTCGCTGAAGGTAGGCTAGAGATAGGAACATAGGGAGCTTTAGACTGGGTCAGACCATGGGTCCATTTAGACCAGTATTGTCTACGCTGACTGACGGCAGCTCTCCAGGGCTTCAGACAGGAGTCTTTCACAGTCCTCTGTGGAGATACCAGGGACCGAACCTGGGACCTTCGACAAGCAAAGCAAGTGCTCACTGAGCTATCTATGGCTTTATGACAGGAAGTACACTGTCGTACCCATTCAGCCATGGAGAGGCAAGAGGAAAACCTTGGTTACATTCAGGTTACTTGTCTGGTCATATTTTGAACTGAACTGTATGGTGGGCTAGGAGATTCCACATGGCAGTAGTAATAGTCACCATCTTCCCATGCTAGTCTGTTGCGGCAAAAATGATCAAGAATCTTGTGGCACCTTAAGGACTAGCCAGTTTATTGTGTCATAAGTGCTCCTGGGTCAGAGCCCACTTTGCCAGATGTTCTGATGACAAAGTGGTCTCTGGCTCAGTGAAGGGCAGATTTCCTAAGCTACATGCCTATGTGGTCTATGGATGTCCCCTAGCTATTCAGGAGCTGTTTTATGATTCCAACGATTAAAAAGGTTTGAAGGATTTGAATGCTGCAGAGATGGAGTAACTACACAATAAATGTCTCTGGAATGTATCTCTGCATATATTCTTACAGCAAGCTAGTATGCAGCCCATGCCAATGAATCTTTCATTTGGCTCACCAGACAGCACTTAGATTTGGCTTTTGCCGTTCAAAGGATACACTTTAGAAATTCCCAAAGGAGTTTCCTTGGTAAGGCTATGAAGTAAAAACCTAGACACATTGAAGAGTGTTTCAGGCAAACAGTGATTGAAGGGTTCTTCCTGCAGTGTTAAAAGATTAAAAGTTACACTAATAAGAAATGCACAGAATTAAGCATTAGCTGATTTCTATCTTGCTTGACACTGTATTCAGAAAGTTACACTAATAAGAAATGCACAGAATTAAGCATTAGCTGATTTCTATCTTGCTTGACACTGTATTCAGAAAGCAACTACACTGGAGGAGTCCAAAGGGAATCATGACTTTAAAGGAAGAGGCCACGAAGATAAGCTATTCAGGGGACAATCCTGTACCAGCCTCTCCATGAGAGTAGATGCCTAAAACACAATATGCTTACGAAACACATTACATCAGTTAACTGTCTCTTGAATGGTTTAAAGGACAAAGAGTGAACTAACTGTGAAGCTGCATGCGAGTATCTTACAGTGCATTTGTGGATGAAGTGATAGGCTTGATAAAGTTCTGCCAAGTGCTGGAAGTGGTGAAACTTCTGTAACATTTCAGTCTTCTGCTGCTCGTTGTCTGAGGGGGGGAAGGCAGTATCAGTATAAAACCTCTGATCAGTTGCCAACCAACAGTGAGAGATTTACTCAAGAAAGAGCACAGACCATCCTGGTTACTGCATTAACACTCCTGAGAGATTAGCACTACTGAACAAGTGTGCCTCAAAATATAGTGTGTGTAGTTTGATGAGCTTCGTATGCAATTTGATACTTTGAAAGCAGGAAAATTAAGAAGACAAATGGCTACGGTGTATAGTTTTAACATAGTATGGGGCTATGGCTAACAGTGGAGCATATTTGTCTTCCATTTCTGGAAACTCCATCTGCAGAAGTTCGAAGCAAAGGGAATAACATTTTCCATGTCAATGTTTACATTGAACAAGCACTTTGGGATAATTTACAGTTTTACAGCGCACTGCTATGCATATTTACTTGGAGGCCAGTCCCACTGAGTTCAATGGGGTGTACTCCCAGGTAAGTGTACATAGGAAGGACTACAAGCTTAGCTCAGTGCATAAGAGACGACAGACTGATATTTTCGGTGTACTGGCAACTTTAAAGGGATGCGTGTACTGTGTTATATAGTAAAAGATGTTTTCTATGCCTTAATTTTGTCCTCACTAAGCAATGGGGCAGCCAATGCCTTACACTGGTGGGAATAGTGGATCTGAACTCAGCTTTAAATCTCAGCTCAGCTACAGAAGATCTATGTGGTACTGGGCAAACTGTTCTCTCCTGGCCCAAGCCCCACTCTGTAAAATAGGATCAGCAACTGCCTACTTCAAAAGATTGTTAAATGAATAAGGGAAGGACTATAAATTACTTTGTCCGCAAAGACCGCAATCCTAAGCCCATTTGGCAGTGGACACAGCATGACGTGCTCTCAAATGAACATGTTTAGGATTAGAGTTTAGGACAGTGATCCTCATCAGCATAGTTATGTACAGCATAAGTCCCCCAAGGCACAAGATAGCTACTAATAAAAGCACAGTATAGATAATCAAGAATAGCTTCCGAGAACCCCTCTCATCTCCAGTGAAGGTGACTGAGGACATTTAGATTGAGAAACCTTTCCAGCAGCTGCTCCCCTTCTTCCCCCAGCTTTGGAGCATGCCCAGTGAAGGTGACTGGGTCCAGGACATTATTGCCAGAACAAACAAAATGTTACAGTGCAACTAATGAATGTCAACTTTTCTCCCCTGTAAAAGCTTTGCACATTTCAAAACTAGTAGCTCTGAACTTTACCCTCTAGCTACCAGTTCAGCTACATGCTGATGAATGAAGTATGGCAGAGCTTCTCAACCTGAGTCATAGTGAGCCTTCCTAAGCAAAGAAATACATTTATTTATTTATACCCCGCCTTTTCCTGCAAGGAATCCAAGGCAGCTTACATAATCCTCCTCCTCCTCCTCTCCATTTTATCCTCACAACAACCCTGTGAGGTAGGTTAGGCTGAGAGTCAGTGACTGGCCCAAATTAACCCAGTGAGTTTCATGGCCGAGCGGGGACTAGAACCCGGATCTCCCGAGTCCCAGTCCAACACTCTCACCACTACACCACACTGGCTCTCATTTGACACCCCACTCCCCACGCCAGGAGAAGGAAGACAAAACAAAGGTTACTTATCCCCACATTTTGTGCCTGAGGTGTTGGAAGGGACAACATATGGAAGGAAAAAAGAAGCAGCAAGGCCACAACATTATTTAAGGTCCCCAAAGAAGGAATTCCAAGAGAGCAAGATGCCCGTGGAAGAGGAGAGGGGTGTCCCAAAAGCCACCTACATTCAAATCAGTGATGGGCAACTCGTGGCCCTCCAGATAATTTGGCCTACAACTCCCATGATCCCTCACCACTGGCTACGCTGGCTAGGGCTCATGGGAATTGTAGGGCAGCATCTCTGGAGGGCCACAAGTTGCCCACCCCTGATTTAAATGAATGGGTGGAAATGGCCAGCCCCATACTCTTCATTAACTGTGCTTGTGCCTCCCCAAGTGAATGTGTGCCCCTCCATGTTCTGAGGAACAGAAAGTGTGACGATGCAGCCTGGGCTTGCGATAAGAATGAAGTTTGTGCTTGTCAGCTGTTCTAACCACACATGAAATAGTCAGATTATAAGTACATGCAACATAAATAGAACAAAACCAAACAATTAACAAAGTGTGTTCAGTTAAGCCATCCGAGTTTGTTAGATGTTTTGCCTTCATGCCTGAATAGATCATATGTAAATTTGCTTGTATTTGCTTACCTTGAGCGATATCTAAACACTGCATGGACAGCATCCAGTAATAATATCCTGCATCATTGAATCGGCTTTCTACCACAGCGTTGTGAGTTAATTGTTCCAACACTTTTACAGCTTCGGTCTGCCTGCCAGCCTTATGGAATGCTGTGAATGGGGCCAAAACAAAGAAGATTTTACAGAGTGATTAAACTAATTAACTTGGTTAAAATTAAGAACAGGTCCCATAACTAAACAAAGGAACAGATGAAAGGGATTAGACCCTGGCATTTTTCTACATGTTTGTGGGGAAATTAATGTAGCAGTAGATACATCAGAAAGGTATTTTGTGGCTCTTGTGGTATCTCAAGCTTGTTAAATGCACTTGGGGCACAATCCACCAAGCACTATGGCTGCACAACCTCCATTTATACCAAGGTCGCTTTTGCATGGCTCGGTTCCTGATAAGGCCCATTGAAACAAATGGAGGCTGTGCATCAGCAGGGCTGAATGGATTGCACTGTACTAGTAGTAAGGAAAATAGTAACTGGATAGTTTTCTAGCTAGGTGACAAATCAAATCAGTTATTCGTGTCCTGAATGCTGCAAATTAACCATGATTGAAAAAAGCCCACCCACAGACACACAGGCTTAAATCACACTTTAGTTTTTGAAGTCAATACAAACTCAAATTAAAATTGCAAACTACATGAGTAGCACTGGTAACTGGGGAACAGCACATATGCGTATACTTGGCCAGGTTTCCTTCAATAAATGTGAAAGCAGGGCCCTGATCCTTTCCCAACTGTTCCTTATTGTTCAGTGCTGAGAAATCTAGCCATTTAAGATACACAATTCCAAATCAACAATGCCACGTGTGCATCGCTTCCAAATAAACACTGCTCCCACTTTTGTTTATGGGAACTGCTCAGTGCATTTTGAATACTACAAAACAACAACAACAACTGTCTTACCTTTTTGGGCCTCTTCAAATCTATCATTTTCTGCAAGCCACTGAGCATAAGGAACGTAGACATCATCCTTAAAGTCAGGGTGCTTTTCACACAAAGCAAAGGCCTGAAGTACAGGATAAATTCATTCTTAACATACTGTAAAATATAATTGAATACAGTAATACCTTGGATTGCAAGTAACTTGGTTTGAGAGCGTTTTGCAAGACAAGCAAATTTTTAAATATTTATTTATTTATCTTTGACTTGATATCAGTGACGTCTTGCAATACAAGTACTGTAGTACGGCTTAAATTAAAAAATCTCTGTACAAATTTAATTGGGGGGATTTCGTTTTGATATAAGAGTGTTTTGGATGACAAGCACGTTTCTGGAACGAATTATGCTCTCAATCCAAGGCATAACTGTATTATGATTTTCAAAATCACAAATAAATCTAAGGAACTATTTCCGATGGCATGGCAGATTCTCAAATAAAGAAATTGGTGTGGAGCTTGATTTCAGACCTAGTTCAAAGAATAGCCAAGAACTGGTACCTTGGTCAACATACATTTAGGACAGAAATTATCAGCAGTGGAACCATTTCAATAAGCAACCTTTTCCCAGTCAGTCTAAAACTAATGCTGCAAGTCCTTTGTACACTTACCTGGGTGTAAGGCCCAGTGACTATAGTGAGGCTTATTTCTGAGTAAACATGCATAGGGCTGCATAGGCTCCTTCAGATTGCATGAAATTAAATCAAATCAACCATAACAGGAAATCCTAAGGGTGACTTTGCCATTCATAACAGGCTTCTCCTGGCCCTAGGGTGGTCTTTTCTCCTTTAATGGTATGTCTGCATGGCTAGTATGTTCGAGCTGGAGTAGGGATAGTGTGCAAATACATTTGACTAAAATATGGCTAGTATTTTATTATCCCCCTTATTGTTTATTGATATATCATTTATGAATTAACTGAACTGGCATTTATTGGTATAAATGTATAGGTTGATTGCAGCATTTTTATTTGCCAGTTAATTTTTCATACAGTTTGTCTCTTGAAATTACTGGATTTGTTTTTGTAGGATGCTGTTAGCTGCTTTGGACTTCTTTTGCTGTTAGGTGCTTTGGATACTAGCTGAGCCAGTATCTGTAGGGCAGTGTTCCTCAACCTTGGGTCCCCAGATGTTTTTGGCCTACAACTCCCAGCATGCCCCAGCCAGCATAGCTGGCTGGGGCATGCTGGGAGTTGTAGGCCAAAAACATCTGGGGACCCAAGATTGAGGAACACTGCTGTAGGGGGACATAGGAGAACCAACACCTAGAAAGAGGGACTGTTTGCTGCTGCTTCCTTGCTTGCTTGCTGCCACCACCACCACCACCAACACTGCTTTCTTCCTGTGGACTTCTGCCTGAAAGAGCTACCTCTGGACTCCTACCTGGCAGACTACCACTCCACGTAGGACCAGGCCCCGAGGTATTGAACTGGTGTTTGCGGACCACCTTCACCTGCCACTTACCTGGAAGGGACATATAGACTGGCTGGATGTGAGGGTGGGGGCGTTCCTTCAGGGAGCGACAAGGGCAAGGGCACTATCCCCCTTCTCGAGCAAGTGTATTGTATTGCTATATTGTATTGTTATATTGCATTATTTATTTATTTTTATAAATAAATTGAATGAACAAATGAGTGGTGGCAAATGTGTAGCAAAACATGTTTATATTTATTTATTTATTATATTTATACCCCGCCTTTTTTCCTGCAAGGAACCCAAGGCGGCTTACATAGTCCTCCTCCTCCTCCTCTCCATTTTATCCTCACAACAACCTTGTGAGGTAGGTTAGGCTGAGAGTCAGTGACTGGCCCAAAGTCACCCCAGTGAGTTTCATGGCCGAGCGGGGGACTAGAACCCAGATCTCCCGAGTCCCAGTCCAAATGGAACCTCTCATCAACCACTCTCTCTTCCCCTATAACTTCTTTACTTGACACAAAATGGGCCCCACGGTGCCTGACATGATCATGTCACAGCTCAGCATGTTGGCTGCATAGTTCAGACTGTAATTAACCAACTCCTCGGGCAGCAGGCTTCCCACGCAACTGGTTGATTTATTTTCTGAACCTTGAGTAGCAAGGTTGCTCTTAACTGAATTATCCTATACGCCAGTGCTTTTTTTCTGGAGAAAAAGGTACCGGAACTCTTGGATTACATTTCCTCGGGAGTAGATGGCGATTAAATTGTAATGCAATTAATAGAAGAAAAGGTACTGGAACTCAGTTCCAGTGAGTTCCACCAGAAAAAAAGCCCTGCTATACGCTAATAGAGAACTGATTCTCAGAGTGCCACTGCTTATGAATGGTAGACGCCATTCCCACACAAGGAAGAGGTATCAGCTAGCACTGTGCTGAAACCCTACCTGCCCTTTCACAACCTCTTTGTTTCCCTGCGAAAGAGGCAGTTGTTTTTTTCTGCCTCTTTTGTTGGGATGCTGAGAATTTCAGAGAGGTTTCTCAGGGTGCCGGGGTTCAGTGCTTACCTTACTGTAAGGAGGTGGCTGAGGGGTGTGTGTGTGCTTTTTCTTCTACCATTTTCCTCCCTTCTGTCCTTGCAGCCTCTCCAGCTGCTTGAGCTTCTTGGAAAGCCCCCTAGAGGACTTAGCCAGGAGGACCTCCTCCCTTGGGGCTTCCTTGCGCTGCTGCCTGATGAGTGCATGAAAGCTGAGCGAGGAGTTGTTGTTAATCTTGTTGTTGCTGTTGTTGTTGTTAAAATGACTTTTAATAATAACAAAGTAAAACCAAAAATGCCTCTCTCAGCTTTCAGGCACTCATCAGGCAGCAGCACAGGGAAGCCCCAAGGGAAGAAGTTTTGGCTCAGTCCTCTAAGGCAGTGTTCTCCAACCTTGCGTCCCCAGATGTTTTTGGCCTACAACTCCCAGCATGCCCCAGCCAGCTACGCTATGCGCTTTCCAAGAAGCTCAAGGAGCCGGAAGGGCTGCAAGGACAGAACAGGGGGAAATGGTAAAAGGAAGAGCACACACACGGGTACACCCCTCAGCCACCTCTCCACAGTAAGGTAAGCACTGAAGCCCTTCCCACAATTCTCACCCCCTTCCCACAATTTTTGGGCACAATCCCCCCCCCCCACCACCACCGAATGGCTGAAAATAGATAGATTGAAAAATCTGGCACAATGCATCAGTAGGCTTGGGGGAACCTCAAGATTTGCAGAAGGTATAATACTTGAACTACCTCCCAAGGGAAGCAAGATTAGCTCCTTCCTTTTTTGGCCTCAGACAGGCAAGTAAAGGCTGTGCTGTTCCATCAGGCTTTTAGTGCTGTACTATGTTTCTTGCTCCTCGATCTTAATGTCGCTCTCAACGTTTATTGTATGGAGTTTTTGCTCCTTACGTTTTGGGTTTTATAACCAGTTTTGATATATATATATATTTGCACATCTTCCCAGGTGCCTAGTAGGCAGAGGGTGTGATTTATAAATTTAATAAATAAACCTGTATCCCCCACACAACCCACCCTCAAGCGCAAGGGAGGGGGGACACCCCCAAACAGCCAATGAGGACTGAGCACACTCAGTTGTCACAGAACACTGAGTATCTGTTGGGGGGGGAGGGAGAATGGAATAGCCTGGAAAAGGGCCTGACTGGTTGGCTAGAACTCTGAACAGGAGCACTCTACACTGCAACATTTTGTTGCAGGTCCACTTGTATAAATATTAAAATGAATACAGTTTAGATTCAATAGCAAGAGGGATTGTTTGTATAATTGAAGATTTAAGAGCAAATGGATTCCAAGACCCTGAAATGATAAATGACTCTCTTGCAAGGAGTTGCACTTACCTCATCCCATTGCTGAGTTTCTACATGGAGCTGTATCAAGGCCTTCAAATCACCGATCTTCATGTACGTTTCTGCGGCATAGCCATGGTTGAGTAACTTTTTGAAATAGTAGGCACACCTCGTTAAAGGTTCACGCTCAGCTTTATCCAGCTTCCGAGCAATATCAATCAACCTAAACAGTTTAAAAACATACACAAAGAAATCCAGCTCCATCAGTGCCTATAACTCTTCTTAATTCTTGCTACATCTTAAATATATATATACACACACACAGGCTGCTGTCCATCGATCCAAGTGTGCAGCGGTACACTTTTGTTTACATTTATACTCCAGCAGTTCTTTGCTAAACCACAAGCTTGCCTGTTCATCAGAAAGGACTGCTGGAGTTCAACTGTAAGCAAAAGCTCCCGACTAAATAAATGCAAGTTCTAGAGTACATGGCAAAGCCTTGCTAGATAGAATCATGAGAACATAAGAAGTGCCATGCTGAATCAGAGCAAAGGCCTATTTCTCTGTTCCCACAGCTGCCTTTGCAGAGCTCACAAGTAGGACATGAGTGCAATGCGCTTTCCACAGTCTGCAGGCTTAGCAGAGACCCTGAGGTCTTTTAATCCACTCTCTGGAATCTCATTAAAAGCCTAAGAATACCATATTTCTGCGAAAAAGTATGCTTCACCTTCAGAAATATGTTCTTAAGATTCTGACACCAAATCAATGGCCTGCTTCACATGTCACAACAACCCATAGTTTGTTAAACTGTGGGTTGTTGTGAATGTAGCAAGAACAGGCGAGCAAGCAAGCATGATCCTGCCTTCCCACCCCTGCTGAGCTAAAGAACCCAGAGACGCTGGGTTACAAGTGTGGGTTGTTCTTCCCGTAACAACCCACAATTAGGAATTTGGACATCACAGAAAATCACCCGGGGGATGGAGCATCCCTGAGTGGTTTATCTCAGTAGCAGCGGAGAAGTGGTCACGAGTCGGCATGCTTACTCGCTCCTGCTCATTCACAGCTACCCAGGGTTTGTTTCAATCCTGGATATCTATGACGTGTGAACCGGGTCAACATATTAGCTCCATTTCACCCACTGAGCAACTCAAATTCAAGATAAAATAGAGGAATCGTACTTGACCTTGAAGATTATAATTATAATTTTTTTGAAATTTCAAATGCTCATACTATGCTTCTGAACTGTTCTATTTGGTTGCTGTTCATTTAATATGCTATGAGCCACTTTGAGCACTATCTTGTGAAAAAGCAACAAACAAATAAATGAGCACAAGAGTGCTGTGAAAAGAGGGTGGCTGAACATTTAATTCACACGAGGATATAGGGGCTATGATCTACAACTGTCTTCTGTTGCAGATTTATAAAGCATCTAGCACAATTGGGGCTCTCAAATTCTCTCACTAGGTATAGACTGTAAGAATCTCTATCCCACTGTTCTTCTCTTTGCCTAAAATAGGTTTTTTTTTCTCAATATCAGTAATTCACACTGAGCACAGCCAGGAAAACCTGTTGAAGACACAATAGGCAATATTTCTGTTGAAAATATGGTGCAGATTTCTCTGAAAGTCAGACAAGACGTACATATCAACCCAACCCTGATCTCCGCTGATTTCTATGGCCTTCATGTGCTCGCCCGCAGTAATGTACATCTCCACAGCTGCTTTTGGTTCATTGATGTTCTTAGCCCAGTCTGCTTGTTTTGTGATTAGCATCTTTGTATCTTTGGGGTCTCCAGAGCCAAGGAATTCCTGAGGAAGTGCAATAGATGACATTCTTGATTAAGTGTCCTGTAGTCTTCATTGTACCAATTGCCAATTCCAAATACATATTTTCCTACCAACTCACGTTTCAATGTATTCTTGTAACTAACCCAGACTAAATAATAAAAGCAGAATTTACTAAATCAACTGATTAGATTTAAGCATGACTTGTATTACAAAATACATACACACACATATCCTCAAAGACTGAACACAGAGAAGACAAGTCATCTACAGAAAGGCCCATTAGAGGGAGAACCAGAGAAACATCAGGTTTTTGTTTGCTTTCAGTGACTTGCTAAAACAACTTGTGTAAATAAATTTAAAAGACAGGTGACAGTTTTCTTTAAAGAGCTCAGTCTCACAATGTAAATGCATGGAGTTAATCATGAAATCTGAGGAAAAAAAACATGGTGCACACATAACAGCGTAGTTGGCTTGCTCAACATTGCTTAAGGAAAGGATTAGCAAACATGAGAGACTGGAATGTAATATTCAACCCATACACTTGATTAAATACAATGTAACATTTTACTGAAGTTCTGCTATGTGTGGTTCAGCAGATAAAACTGCTGGACTCTGATGGGGAAGATCCCTCCTCGAAGGGCTGTAACTCAGTGGTAGAGAACATGCCTTGCAAGCCAAAGAGCCCGGGCTCAATCCCTAATATTTCCAGGGATGGGTGGGAAAGGCCCCTGCCTGAAATCCTGGAGAGTTATTACCAGTCAGAGCAGACAATGCTATGGTTTCACTAAGTGATCATGAGATAGTCACTGTCTCCTTGTTTCTCCATCCATAAAATGATAACCGAAGGCCGCAATCCTATCCATGTTTAGACCATTTTCGGTATCTCTCCAGCCAGCCATGCTGGCTGGGGAATTCTGGGAATTGTAGGACTTTTTCTGTCTAAACATGCTTAGCATTGTACCCAAAGTGCCTTAAATGGCAGGATTGTTGTGAAGTAACAGCAACTCAGTTTTGACTTAAACAGAGATGTAGCACATTTGATCAAAACCTCCAAATTTTATTTAAAATACTTATGGCAGATTAAAGAAAAAGGGCCTACTACTAGGTGACCTGTTATGATAGGTCCTATTGAGGTTAGGGAAGAAAAAAAGGAGGGAGAGAGACCAGGGATGTTGTCACGAGTCACGAGTCACGAGTCTTTGGACCCGAGCCTCGAGTCTGAGTCCTTGGTGCAAAATGGTGACTCACGAGTCACTCCCAAAGCTGACTCCACGAGTCCCTATTAAAATCAATGGGGGTTTTCCCCAACAAAATAAGGCTATTTCAGATGTGTGGCTTAAATAAATTCTAGGTACAAGTGTGCCTTTTTATTTCAAAACTCCGCAACTGATTTTGGCAAGAACAGACCAGGCAGACAAACCCAAAATAACCAGACAGGCAGAGGAGGCAGGGAACCCCAAAGCAGGCAGGCAGAGGCAACCAAACCCAAAATGTCTGAAAGGTTGCATTTTAGGAAAATGATTTTAAAAAATAAACTTGCTGTACTTCCTAAAACCTATCCATGTTGCATTTGAGGAACACGATTTTGGAACACGAGTCCTTGGTCTCGAGTCCTGAGTCGAGTCTCGAGTCCCATTAAAAATATTGGGACTAGAGTCAGAGGGGGGACTCAGTCCGACTCACGAGTCGAGTCCTGGAGTCCGAGTCCCCATCCCTGAGAGAGACACACACACATAAACACACAGAAAAGAAAGAAGGTAGATTAGGTTGCTATAAAAAGCAGCTGAGAAGAATTGTTGCTTGAAGTGCAGTAAAGACATACTCAGAATGAAGCACATCTTTAAGCAAAGTTGCAGAACATCATATCATGTTAGGTTGTGATGATGTCACAAGCCGATCTGGCACATTCCTAGAGCACAACAGAGTGGTATAATGCCACAGCGCAAATAAAAATTTCCAGGTGCTGGATAACATCAAATTATAGGACTCCAAGGTAGGACAGAACTGGGCAAAGATGAGGCATTATTTGGGAAGATGGGGTGAGATTGTGGGTGACTCATGCATGCAATGTTCTAAAGGCATTTAGGCCACCTTACATTTGTGCAAGCCCCCATGCTCAATATTTGGTAATAAACTATTAGAATGAGGGCTGCAGCTGATAAAATGCATGTAGCTTAATCTTAGACATGTATATACAGAAATAGGTTCTGTTGAGTTAGCTCAGACCTGCCTCCACTTGCTCTGCAAATGATGCTGATGGAACTATAATTGGCAGATATCCCTCTTCTGTACCATTGCACATTTTAATATCTTTAGGTGTTTTCCACCCAGATTTGCTAGTACAACTAGAATGAAATAACATCTCTGAATTAGCCATTCATGTGACTGGTGTATAGCACTTTTAAAGCTAAAGTAAGCCTAGAATAGTATTTGCAGAACATTAAATGCAATTCTACTTAAGAACATCCTGCTATTCTTTAGAGTCCAGTTAGAGGCTTTGTTCGACTGTTAAGAAGGTGAGCCAAGAAATGAGAGAGACTGTTTATTTTGTGTAATTGCGTTTTGTAGCTTAGATCACTGAAATAAATTAGAAGCAGAACGTTCCCTTTCCTGAACTGTAATTAATTACTTATGAGCTGACTGTAATGTGTGATTTGGTAAACTGATAAACAGTCAAGCCCACATGCGCTGGGCCCAGATTATGGGATCCCCCACTGCAAACTGTCCAGGGTCATTTAACCATCAAGGCTCAAGAGACAGGCTCTGGAGATGTCTAGTAGCCTAAGGCTAGCTGGCAAAAAGTAAAATGAAAATCAACATATTCATTTAAAAAAGAACAACCAGTAAATCTACACCCTGCTAACCAAGTTCAGTTGCTCTCTTTGTCCATGAAGTTAACTTCATTTATGGGGTAACTACACATTACATGCAAATGCATGTAATGAAGCCTTGACATCTGATTTTTTTTTTAAAAAAGAAACAAAACCTTAATGAGGGAGAATTTGAAGTGGGCTGGAAATGGTTAAGCAATCCCTCCTCCTATTACCTCCCCACTCAAAGATTACCCATTTCCAAAGCTGTTATTCCTTTAATAACACATAAATAAATAACCGCAAGTCCTGCTTTCAGGACTTCCTGTGTGTAATGTGTCCTTAGCTCAGGGGTGGACAACTTGATGCCCTCCACATGTTTTGCATGACAACTCCCTTAATCCCCAACCACTGGCCATCCTGGCTGGGCGGCCTTATGGTGTTGTCATCCAAAACATCTGGAGGGCACCAGGTTGCCTACCCTTATATTAACCTTTATATAGAGCTCTGCCAGTGACAACCACTGTGAAAACATGTCATTTTTGTTCTGACCATGCAATCCTAGTCACATCTATTCATAAGTAAGCCCCGATTAAGTTCAATGGGGCTTAGTCCCAGGGGAATGTGTATAGCAAGGGTGGGGAACCTTTTTCAGTCCAAGGGCTGAAGTCCAATCTGAGAAAGCTCTTGGGTGCCACATTCCATCTGTCTAAGTCTACTTAGAAATAAGCAGGACAAGCATCTGCATGTCTACTCAGAAGTAAGAATAAGCAGCAAGTCTACTCAGAAGTAAGCAGGACAAGCCTCACAACTAGGCAGGACCAAATCACTGAGAAGCTTCTTTCCCAGGCTCCACCTCCTCTTTCTGCAGAGAAAAGCTCTTATCTCCGATCAGCAGCTGATCAGAGTTAAGAGCACTTCCCTGCTGAGCGCTGAGAAAGGAAGCCTTTTGGCAGGGAGTTTCAGAGGAATTTAAACGCTACCCTCTACTAATCCTTGCAATTTTAAGTCAAACTTGCAAGAGCCAAGAAAAGTGTTATTCAAGCACTGGAAATGCAATCTTCATTTCAGGAAACATTTTCCTCCCTCACCCACCGAGCATAATTCCGAAGACTATGTGTACCATAGCAAAGCTTTTGTCCAGTAATGGACAGAGGAAGACTGCAATGAGTGATTCATGAGACTATACAGTACACTGCTTTTCAGGTATTCTGATAAGAAAAATACTACAGAAGACTTTAAATGTCCCCTCATCTGCATATAAAACTGTGACATTCTTCAAATAGTGTACAATTTAATTCTGCCTGGGAATTCAATTTTCAGACATACAGTATACAAAAACAATGTCAGGGTTCATTTGCAGGCTCAAAGAAATCCGTTTCAGAGGTTGTTAATTCAAGGCTGGTATCATGAAACCTGCTGAGGTGCACCAAGGATGTTTTAACCAAATTCTTGTGCAGAAATCCAGCCGTTACCTTGCATACCTGAAGGCTCCACTGTATGCACAGGGCTGCATGCAAGCACAAAGCTCTGTTCGCCTCAATGGAAGGGAGCGCACAGCGCACTCCTCAACACTTAGGAACACGGAGTAGCTCCTGCTCGCTCTGTCTGTGTACTGGAGCTCACAGCACTATGGATGGTAGCACTATCACACGTCATTTTGCACTTTAGTAGCCTGTAAATACCCTGAACAACTGTAGTTGTGACAATGTACAGTAATACCTTGGATTGCAAGTAACTTGGTTTGAGAGCGTTTTGCAAGACAAGCAAATGTTTAAATATTTATTTAATATTTTTTTACTTGATATACAAGCGACGTCTTGCAATACAAGTACTGTAGTACGGCTTAAATTAAAAATCTCTGTACAAATTTTTTTGGGGGGATTTCGTTTTGATATAAGAGTGTTTTGAATTACAAGCACATTTCCGGAACGAATTATGCTCTCAATCCAAGGCATGACGGTAGTTGTGAAATGAATTGTTCTTGTTTACACAGTCAGCCATGCCATGATAAAATAGAGGTGAAGCAAGGGCCCCGATAACCCAGGGATTTCCCCCTACCTCCTTTGCCTAATTTGCTTCAATGTTTGATTTTGAAGTGAATTAAGAAGATAACCTATCACATAAAACAAACCCTTAAAAGCCTGTCAACAAAAGTGTAGTTGCATGGCACGCACCATAGTATTTATACTGGCACATCACATTATTTACGTATACAAAGTAAAAATAGACGAAGCATCACTCCCTCTAATGGTAAACTCAGTGCCCTCAGGCCAACAGAAATGGAGCCAAAAGGGGCAACTGAGAAACAAGAGGGAGGTTTCAGCATGCTCAGAGGAACCCCAAGGTGTGCAGAAATACAACAACAACAACAAATATCTAAAAATAACAACCAAAAGGGGACAAATCGCCGCCCTGCCCTGCCCCCTCCAGCAACCAGACCAACAAGGACTGAACATGCTCTGTGGACACCAGGAGCTATGGAATGCTGAGTGCCCGTTGTAAAAGAAAAATGGAAAGTCAAGGGGAGAGAGTGAGTTAGCTCATTTAAGCTTGTCGTATCCTGAATGGACAAAGGCATAGTTGTCTGGCTAGTACCCTAAACAGGAGCTCTTCTCTCAGTGAGTGAGCATAAACTGCAACATTTTGTTACAGGTCCCACTTATTCCTTAAATTCCCAATTGTAAAAGACATGTTCTCTCAAACAAAGTTAAAGTTTAACCTTCATATTGTTACAATAATTAAATAACAATAATACAAATTTATATTGCGCTCTACACCAGAGCGCAGTACAATATACAAAATAAATCAAACAATAATCATTACAATTTAACTAAAACTACATTAAAATAATTAAAATGGGCTACAATCCAATTAAATTTAAATTAACAACAACAAATAATTAAAACCATCAAGCAATAAAACTAAATTCACAGCAATTACTCAGTTCACACTAAGTCTAACAACTATGTCTCCAAGTTGAACAGATTAGGTTTTCAGGTCACGCTTGAATTTACTCAACTCTGATTCCATCCAAAGATGTAACGGGAGAGAGTTCCACAATCGTGGAGCTAAATGAGAACATGCCCGGAGCCTAGAATTTGCCACCTTCATCCAAGGCACTTCCAAAAACCCTGAGTCTGCATATCGGGTTCTCCTAAGAGGTGTGTGCCATGTGACCAACTCAGCCAAAAAATTGGGAAGGGAAGAGCGTAGTGCCTTAACTGTCAAGACAAGAAGTTTGAAATAAGTCCTTGCCCTGACTGGCAACCAGTGCAATGCTCTACGGTGATGAGAAACATGAGGATAATGGGGCAGGTCAAGAACTGCATGTACAGCACTATTCTGCACCAAAATAAGGGGACAAAGTGAAGAAAGCAAACCCGCCAAAAGACTATTACAATAACACAAGAGTGAAATGACCAAAGCATGGACAAGCAGTTTTGCAGTCTCCGGGGTCAAGAATCGACGGATCCGTCGGATATTAGCAAGATGGAAGCCACATGTCTTTGCTGTCATATTCACAAATGGATGAAGTGACAACTGATCATCCACCACAAGCCCAAGATCGATGGCCCTCGAGACAGGGGTCACCTGGCAGTCCTGAAGAAGGGGGGAGGACAAACTAGGGGATGGCCAGGACAATCAGGACAAAAAACCAAGACTTCAGTCTTGTCCATGTTCAATTTTAAACGATGAGAGGACATCCATGATGCGATGTTCAAAAAACAACTTGTCAGAGAGGACCAAACCTCGTCATTGAGTTCAGCTAACATCGACAGTGAAATCCAGCATCGTTTGAGCTCCGCAAGTGCCGCATTTTCTCGAATGAAACATAGAGTGTTCGAGGATCGGGATATTTGTAAGAAGACCAAAACACTGGTTTATGAAGCCATTGTATTACCAACTTTATTGTATGCCTGCGAAACATGGACTATCTATAAACGTCACTTCCACCTCCTTGAAAGGTTTCATCAACGTTGCCTCCGGAAAATCCTGCGAATTACTTGGGAAGATAGATGAACAAATGTCAGTGTACTGGAAGAAGCAAAGACTACTAGCATTGAAAAAATGATCCTTCAACGCCAAATTCAGTGGACCGGTCATGTTGTTCGAATGCCTGACTGCCGTCTCCCAAAGCAGTTACTTTACTCCCAACTCAAGGATGGAAAGCGGAATATCGGTGGTCAATATAAGAGGTTTAAAGATGTTCATAAGGCTAATCTAAAAAAATGCAATATAAACATCGAAAACTGGGAAGCTCTGGCCCATGAACGATCTAAATGGAGGTTGGCCTTTCACAAAGGTTCCATGGACTTTGAAGAAGCCCGAGTGCAAGGTGAAAGGGAGAAACGTGCTAAGCGAAAAGCACATCAAATGAATCCTTTACAGGACCATCTTCTATCTGGTAACCTGTGTCCTCACTGTGGGAAGCTGTGTGGATCTAGAATTGGCCTCCACAGTCACTTACGGACCCATCGCTAGGGTCTACACAATCTTCTTTAGAATTTCCTCCTTTTTATCCCGGAAGACAATCTTACTCGGTCACGAGTGATCGCCTGATGATGATGAAGACTGGTATACCTGGGTTTCGTCAGCATAAATATGATATTGAAAACCCAAACTAGAGATAAGCATACCTAAAGGAAGTGTATAAAGAGAAAAGAGAACAGGGCCCAATACTGAGCCCTGTGGGGGGGACACCAACAGCAAGGGGGAAAGAATGAGAGGTTCTAGTACCCAAAGAAACTGAAAAAGAGCAATTTGCAAAATAAGAAGGAAACCAAGAAATAGCATTGCCGGGAGACACCCAGAGATATCAGCCGTGACGAAAGAATATGGTGATCCAAAGTATCAAATGCTGCTGAAAAATGTCGCCGGGTCTTAGCCACTAGGATGTTATTTAAGACTCGAGAAAGTGCCGTCTCAGTTGAATATCTTGCCCGGAATCCAGACTGAAACGGATCCGAGAAGTCATGGCGGGCTAAATAGGGAGCCAGTTGGGAGAGAGCAACTCTCTCTCCAACACTTTAGACAAAAAAGGAAGGAGCGACACGGGTCGGTAATTGGCACACACAAGAGGATCAAAGGAAGGCTTTTTCAACACAGGACAAACAAAAGTGTGCTTATAGGAATCTGGAAAATTGCCCGTAATAAGCGAACAGTTCACCAGTTCGGTCATGAAAGGCAGGAGGGAAGAACCTAAACTGGAATAAATAAAAGAAGGGAAAGGATCACTGGGGGCTGTAGTTAGAGGGGAAGCAGAGACTATTGCAAGGACCTGCTCTTCTGAAACCCAGGAGAACTCAAACCAGTCCTCCGGGTGTTGAGCAGGAAAAGGGGGAGGAAGACTAAAGTCCATTGGGAAATCCAAGCTAATCTTTTGAATTTTTTTGGAAAAAATAAGTAGCTAAGAGGCATCAACCGAGGGAACTGGTACAGTGACTGAAACAGAGTTAGACAGCTCTGGAGGCAGATATAAGCAGCTAATCATAATAAAAAATTAAATCAGCCTTCAGATGAATATTAAAGTCCTACATACAAGCTGCTGTTAAAAGATTCCTCACAGCAGTGTCTTGATGCAGAGGCAGTAATGTGTAGCACTATTTATCACATACATTTTCCACTTGGCATGGAAAACAAGCATGCCAGCATTGCATATTCTTGGTGGCTGGTGATATATTGGTCCCTACATGGCATTTTTGCTATGCAGAAATGCTTTTTCACCGCTCCTACATAGGGGTCTTAATTATACATCTGCCCTCAGTGAGCCATAGCTCCAGGGTCACAATGCTCACTTATCCACACCTCACATCTGGCCTTAGGATCCCTTGCCCCTTTCTTATCTCCCTCCTGCTACTAGAAACCGTTACCAATTGCGGGTTCCTTTCCTGTCTCCCTGTAGCTTCAGGCCCTCAGTTCTCCCTTTGTTCCCTTCTGTTCCAGAGCAACAGAAGAATATACCCTAAGGAAAGTTCTTTTTCATCTGTTGATAAAGGAAAAATGCTGCCCTAGCAAGTACTGTCCTAGGCAGCCCGCCCTGGATTGCCTAATGGTAATGCTGGCCTTGCACGTATGTATAATGCGGTGCAAGTATACATGTGGTATACCATTACCATTGTGCACCATATACCATTGTGATGTTAACTGAGAGTTTTTAACAAGCATAACAACAGAGGAAGATGCATGTGCCAGAAGGACGCAGCTTGATTCTTGGACGCCAGGGCCAGTTTGAATAAATACCCCATAAAGAATATCCACATACCTTTGCATAGTCAAACATGCGCATGTCAGTGTACATATCAAGAGCCAGGTTTTCATGGCCACTTCTTTTGTACAGTTTGGCTGCCTCATGGAACTTTCCCTGGTATGCATAAACATCTGCTAGAAACAGGTCATTGTTGTTCTCTCCACGCTTCTTCCTCTCCTTTAAAAAAAAAAAGAAATAAGGACAGGAAATATTTTAGCAAACATAATCAGGCAGGAAACAAGATTGGCTAGAGCCACTGAAAATATTAAGCTATGATTCACAAAGCTTTTAAACTGGATTACTTACATTTAAACCAACTTAGTCCTTACTGACATCAAGAGCATTGTTTGTAAGCTTTCTATGCCAAGTCTTCCCCCTCCCCTCTCCCACCCACAATATTCGAGTAAAAAACAGAAAATACCCTACTACAAAAACAAAGAAAAAGAACACTCAAAAGGCAGAAAAGAATCTCATCTAAAAACAAGTATGTGTTTCACGAGGATGTTCAAATTACTTCTAATTTTATACTGCTTTTTTTTTTAACTAATGAGGCAGTAATATTTCCAAACCTTTGGTCCAATCCATGATATTTTCTAGAAGAGCTTATCAGACACTTTATTTGTTGAACAACAAAATGAATAAATATAGTGTGTAGGCCAATACTTCATGAACAAACCCTGGCTTGCCGGGAGAGACATGCCAGAGTTCCTGGTTCAGATGTTATGCTAACCATGCCAGGAAAGTACAGTGCCTGGCTTGTTTAGCCATTCCTGCTGGCAGGAGGAGCCAAACAGGAGCAATTGAGTCATATGCAGTAGCACACTGGTTCACTCCAGTGCTTTTTTTCTGGAGAAAAAGGTACCGGAACTCTTGGATTACATTTCCTCGGGAGTAGATGGCGATTAAATTGTAATGCAATTAATAGAAGAAAAGGTGCTGGAACTCAGTTCCGGTGAGTTCCACCAGAAAACAAGCCCTGGTTCACTCACAGTAAGCCAGACCATAACATCCGAACATGGTCATTGCCTCAGGTGGCAAAAATGTAAACGGTGACCCTTTGCTAAATACCAAACATTTTTAAAGGCTTTCTTCATTTTTGCACCTCTAAGAACAACTGTTTCAGAGAATAAAACATTTTGTAACATGTCAACCAACTGCAGTTTAACACTGGCATGTGTCTGTGCTCATGAACATGATGTGTAAATTATAGGTAGTTTACACATGCAGGTTTCCCTGATGACAGCCAAGATCTGGGAACCGATATCGACTCAGCCTTGGCAGTTCTCAGAGATGCAACCTAAGCAGCATATCTCCCACTTTGTTCCTACCACAGCGCTGACTCTATGCTGACCTTGTCTACGACTAAGTACAACCTCAAAAGGTATACGGTTCCATGCTTATGACACCAAGCATCAACTTGTCCAGCATGAAAGACTGAGGAGTGTATTTGTAATGTTCAGCATCTCCAATTAGACAAGACTTAAAGGAAGCCTATGAGGAATTGGCTGAAGCCATATAAGGCTCTTTCAGAGAGTTTTATTTTCTTTTTTACACTCAGCACACACCCACACCAAAAAAGAGCCACACAAAGGACTAGTCCGAAATTTATTCTAATGAAATGATGCCAGTCATTGAGGCAAATAATGTAGACTCTCTCAAACACAACATCAATCCAGGATCAAAAATACTTGAGGAACTGATCAGCAAAGAGCACAATACAAAAGGCAGCTAGATGCTGAGCAAATTAGTACTGGACAAATCTGTAACACAAAATACCTATTGTCTTTATGCTTATATGATTGGTTTAAGATAACTCTTAGTCTCATTCCTGTGAAAGCACTCGATGGTGAGTGGAGCAGCAATATGTAGAAGCTGGGTGGAACCTTATTTATTTTTTGCTTCATATCCTGCCTTTGCTCCAAAACAGTATTGCTCAAGGCAGTGCCTTGCGCTATATTCTCCTGAGACTCACAGAGTTTCACACAGCAGCCTAGGAGAAACCTTGACAATACAACTTGAGGAGTTAATAAATTGTTAGCTTGGATCAATTGTGACCGATAGCTTGTAATTTAATGAGGAACTAAATACTCTCAGTGGGAAAGTGATCAGGGCTTAGTTTGGCACATTTAAGAAGTGTTCCTGGAACAATGCCAAAATAACCATTAAGACAAAGATGCTGATCCACCAGACTTGTGTCCCCATTACCCTCTTGCATATCAGTGAGAAATGAACCACTACTAGTTGTCAAGAAAGAAAGCTCAACAGCTCCCACCTTCACTTTTCACATTGTATCCTTGACATTTCTGGGTAAGATAAAATTATCAGTATTGTTATCCTTTGCCAGGCCAACCTATGAAATTTCTTGGTTCTGCTCCAACAGAGATGGTGCAGAATACCAAAGGACCCCGTGGTGAGAAAGTTAACGCAAAGAAACCAAGAAGTTGACTGAAGCTGCCCAAAGCTTCCAAGAGACACCAAGAAAGAAACTCTGGCAAACGTGTAATAGATTTTGGACTGGCATACATTTTGTTATGCAAAATGGATCCTGTAGCATTTATTTATTTATTTATTATATTTATCAATCGCCCATCTGGCCGGTCACCTGGCCACCCTGGGCGATGTACAATTAAAATACAATAAAACACAATAAAAATATAATAATTAAAACAATATAAAAAAATTCTCATTAAAAACCTAACCCACCCCATATTCCCGCCTGAACAGCCATGTTTTTAATGCACGGCGGAAGCTCATCATGGAGGGGGTATGGCGAAGGTCACTAGGGAGGGAGAACCATAATGTGGGGGCCGCCACAGAGAAGGCCCTCTTCCTAGTCCCCACCAGCCTGGCTGCTCTGGCTGATGGGATAAGGAGAAGGCCGTCCGTGGCAGACCTTGTTGAGCGGCCTACTTGATGTAGCATTGTAAATAGAAGTGTAAGAAACATTGGCCAATGAAGCTTACAGATGTGACATTTGCAGCATGTACAATTGATCCATGGCTGGTCTTTTCAGTCACCAAAGAAATCAAGCCAAGTCATCTAAAGGGATCCTGCAAGTCAACTGCTTTACAAAGACTGATCATTGCTATATAGCACATGTATTTCAGATGAGGGCCCCCGGAGCATGATGCCCCACACGAGCCCCACAGCTCTGACAGGCCTGTAGTGGCTCACGCTGGCTCAGCTTGTCTGAGTGTGGAAAGCTAAGCCGGGTCAGGCCTGGTTATTACTTGGATGGGAGACCGCCTCCTCTAGTTTCCTGCATTGAGCAGGGGGTTGGACTCGATGGCCTTGTAGGCTCCTTCCAACTCTGTGATCTATGAAATCTATGAAATGAATGCATGCTGTACCAGTGTCTTTGGAATATACATTTCTGTTTCACCCATCTTGAGAATCTCAGCTTTAATTTGTAAAAAGTTTCTCTCCCTTTAGGTTGTAGAGAAAGGAGAAAGCCCGGTGAAGTTTGAGGGGGGGTCCTAATTTGCACCTGCAGAGTTTTCCGAGCCTTTCAATCAAGTTTATTTATCCATTCCCCTATCAGTCCTTATATGTCCTTCCTCCAAACCCTGCCAGGAAATATATGCAAATTGGACAAATTTGAAGGTTGTACACTCTTTTCATTTTTTCCTATTTGTTGACATGCGTGATTCTTGGCAAAGCTCTTAGAACTCTGATGAGGTTAACAAAGGCACTCAAAATGAATACATGAATGCAAAAATAAAAGGCAATTTCAAGTGTCTGGTAGCCTTAGATTTTAAGAGCATAATATGGATTTAATAACCAAGATTATAAACATCAGAAAGTGTTGTATCGTTTATTTCTATTTTAAAAATTAATGGCTACCATCTGCACTATCAGTGTGTTGTTATGGTGATCAACAGCAACAGAAATGCCTATAATTTTTAATTAAGTACTTTGCATTTTAAATACAATATTTTCTAGTCAGGAAATATGGCACTGAATATAACTTTTTTCTTTTTTTTAAGAGTCATCTCTGATAGACAGCTAACAATAAATTTCAGTGAAGAACTTTCAAAGTCACCACAATGGAAGAAATAAAAATATCCTCCACAGGATGAACAAATCTACAATGAACCCTCCAACACACCCCTCCTTGTTCAGTGAAATAAATGGAAGCCTTCAAGAAGGATTAGCTTTAATTGGTTTCTACCTGCCATGAAATTATGTATCCCACCAGCAGGAACAAAATCAGTTACCTATCATGAAATGAAACTTTTGTGAGGAAATGTGTGAATTTCTTGTGTGTGTGTGTGTGTGTGTGTATGCGCACATGCATGCACTTGCACACAAGTGCTGTCAGAATCCAAATGAGATCAATTACTATTCTAAGAACACCACATACCTTTAAAATCAATGGCCTTAACAATATTACTCACTTTTTTGCCATTAAAAATCTGAAAGGAAAGGTTCGACAGACCACCTGGGTTACCTTTTTAGCTGTTCAAAGTATCATTCTGTCTTTCAATCCTGTCAGAACTGGCAGTGGGATCTAAGGATATTTATGTTATTTAAAAAGCACAATGTGCCACTTACAAGCCTTTTATTCTTTAGTACGTCTGGCATTTTATATCAGTTACAAAGAAGCCGGCATTGCTAAAAGCTGTACAATATGCAAGAACTTAATAACCTAGTATCCTAAAGCAGTATAATTAAAATATACCTCTCAATATTGTTCATTGTACCTCTCCCTTATTTGAGATCTGTCTGGCAGGGGACACTTGCCACCATAATCTTCTCCCCTTTCTTCTCTTTGAATCGCCCACAAAGATTATTCAGAGGGGGAAACAGAGTTTACTGTAATTATTATCCACTGAACAAATTCAATCCCTATATCTCTTTTGCCTATTTTTCAATAGGAACATAGGAAGCTGCCTTATACTGAGCCCATCTAGCCCAGTATTGTTGACACTTGACTGGCAATGGCTCTTCAGGGTTTCAGGCTGGATTCTTTCCTAGCCCTAACTGGAGAAGTCAGGGATTGAACCTGGAACCTTCTGCATGCAAAGCATGTGCTCTACCACGGAGCTATGCCCCCTCCCTTTTAATGGTCTGCAAAGCAACAACATTCAATTCCAAAAGCTGCTGAACTCTTCCCCTCTCTTTCTTCCTCTCAACCTCAACAGGATAAATTTATCCCAACAGGATCTGATCATTCATGGGAACAGACAGGGCAACCTCTATCCCCCTTGGATTGGGATTCTTTGAAGAAGATGATAGACAAATTCTAACCTCTATCCCCCTTGGATAGAGGTTAGAATTTGTCTATCATCTTCTTCAAAGAATCCCAATAGGGAGGTTAAAAAGAAAGTGAACACTTTCTTGAATAAATAACTCAAAACAAAATTAGCATCATAGGCACCTTTACTTATGAAATGGTAACTGCTAGCAATGAATATTGTTGCAGTTTGTATGGTGTACCGAGCATTCCAGCTAAACAGAGACCAGTTCTTAAAAGGCAGAACAAAACATAAATGTGATTGGTAGATCCAGCGCGTGTTTGAAGGCTGCCACTTTTCTGAACTCTTGCTTCATTTGCAGGGATCATAGCAATGGTTTGGCATTGGTTTGAAACCTTAACCAAGTTACAGAAATTCATTCAATTGTAACGTATTCCAGATTATTCTATTTCAGCAAAGAAATGGAGCAAACTGCACAGAAGTGTCCTAGTCAGAAGTTAGCACAGGATGACATTTGAGCCCATTAACTCTGACTCAAAAGAGATATGCAGACACAGCCAGATGTATGTGACTACAAATTATACGTATATGAAAGGTGTCTTTTTCTTCCTTCAAAATATCTGCATAGCAATTCCAAAACACATCCAGTTGTCCCGTTTCAAGATCACAATAGCTAGCTGAGCTGAAATGTATCAGACTGTTGCTGAGAGCAGTGCATATACCATCTGGCTTAGAAGAAAACTTAATCTGACAAGAACATAATAAAAGACTCCAAAACTTGGCAGTCATGTCCTTCACTCTAATTAGTGACAGTCAGTGACAAGTTATCAGTGAGAAGAAAGCTTAATGTGCTACTTAATTAGCCACACTAAGCTTAAGAAGCAGTACACGCATAGCTACTGACCTGGTTTGCATGACATGACAACCCATCCTAACTAGCCACAGTGGGTTGTTGTGTTGTCTGAACGCAGACAACTTCCCGCAGGATGGCTTGTTTTTCTGCAACAAGCCACCCTTACAACCCCTGGCTTGTTTTAGAGGTTGTTCGACCCACAGTGAATGGTGGGGAACTTCTGCAGTGAATGGAAGGGAAATGTGCACATCTGCTAGTAACTGCAGGTGTGCACATTTCCCCTCCATTTACTTCCCAGCCATTAAATTTGCATATATTTCCCTTCTGAAAAGGAGACTCGAAAAGGGGGGGGGAATTAATATCTCCCCTTTCTGGAGCAGCTGGAGACTTGGGGAAGTGCTGAAAAGGTGGAGGGCACTGAGAACCGTCAGACAAACACTTAAAAGTCAGAGGATAACATTGCTAAGGGGGTGATATTGTCGACACTCCCTTTTGGTGCACCTACTTTCCTGCTTTTCCCCCTTTACTTTTCAATTGACAGCGGGCAACTGTGTGCAAATTAGCCTATATGCAGTCTCACCCTGTCCATTCCCATGGAGTATTACCTACTCCACTTTGCTGCTCCCTTTGACAGCTAAAACCTACAAGGACATTGACAAGACAAGACTACACATATTAGACAGCCATAAGTGTGCACCTGCGCAAGCCCAACAAAAATAATAATAACTTTTTTAAGAAGTTCAGGGCCGAGCCCTGTTTGAAGGCTGCCGAACCCTGCCCAGACCCCAACTGCACATTTTAAGGCTCCGGGGGGGGGGGGGGAAACACCCAGCGGCAAATGAAAAGGGGTAGCGATTGGAGTGGGTGGGGGAGGAGACAAGACAGGTTCTGCCACAAAGGAGACCAGCTGGAGGACTGAGAGGGAAGGAGGAGGAGAACAAGTCACAGTGAGCCTGATTGTCTGTTGGACTCTTGGAACAACCCACATTGCATAGGTTATTCACACAATGGCTTAGCATGACGTGTGAACCTGCCCACTGTGGACTTCCCTTTCGAAGTAAAGACAGTTACAAGGGAGGAACAGACTCTTCTGTAATCCCTATCCCACTGTGGATCTTAACTGAGGTGGGATAGACCATATTTGCTTCTACCTCTTTCTAATTAATTTAACAACAGAAGTTTATGTTTCATCTTTTCTGTTAACTGAGTGCTTGAAATCAGTACAATAACCTTTTATTTCCCTCTCATTTCCCCCCCCCCCCGGCCGTAAGCCTTTTCTCCTTTAAGAACCCTCCCCCTCATGCATCTTAAGAGCTTATCCTACACACAATCCTACAAAGTATACCCCAACCACATTTTGTCTTCTGTGTGATCTGCAACAAGTTCCTTGCCAACGGCACTAAAACAGTCCCAATGGGATACAAGCGTGGGAAATGCCCAGTTCTGAAGGATCTAGACTTGCTGAGAATACTGCTGTGTTTTCTCCCTTTATAAAGAGAGAGAGAGAGAGAGAGAGCACTGACAAGATGCATGCTGAAGAAGGTGGAAGAGTTCTCATTTTCTGCTCTAAAGGGCCTCTCACAACAGCATAAATGTACTTTGTCAATTCTGTTCTATCAAAAGTGAGGATGTGAAATCGACAAGTGCTCTGAGAAGGACAGAGCCTTCAAATGAAAAACACATACCCTAAAACAAAATTAGCTTGACAAAATGAGAAGAGGAGGAAGATTTGCTGTTTTATGAATTATACAGCTGTGGCATAACCCCACAATTAAGTTCCCTGGTGTATGTCTACATTAGTATGTTTAGTGAGTATAGAATGTTGAACTGAGTGGGTGTGGTTTGTGATGTCTTGGAAAGGGTGGGGGGAGGAGTATATAAGGAGTGTTTGAGTGATGTCAGAGTGGTTAGTTGAGTGAGTTAGTGTGTTATGGGAGAGTGTTTGGAGTGTGGGGAGAGTTGGGAGTTGGGGAGTTAGGTTAGTTGGATTATTTGTGTCTTGTCAGGAGTTTTAAGGGAAATCAGTGCTTGTATGAGGAGTGAAAGTATTTAGAGTTATAGGGACTTAGGTTAATTATAAAGTGTTTGGTGTAGGCAGGTTTAAAGTTATTTTCTGGAACTAAGATTTTGAGAATTAAAATAAACTTATTTTTATTTTGTTTGCTACCCAAATCCTACGTGTCAGCTTGGTGTTATTAACCTGCATTACTTTTAAATCTACACACACACACACACACACACACACCTTTGTACCCACAGTATCATAAATTTAAGCTAGATCCTTAACCAGTATTAATCTTTTCCCTCATTAGTAGGGGAAAGGTTTCATTTGACCCTCCCCTCAGGATTTTAAGTGTTGATGCTTAGCCTGAGAAGGGTTTAGGCGCCTGGTCCTAAAGTGTAAGGGACCGTGTCGTTCGCAACAGCCAGGGAGCAAAGAATTAAAAAGTAAGGAAGGTCATAAACTGGGATGAGTAGAAAGCTAGGGGTGAGGCAACTGCGCCACTAGTCATCAGTGATATGACAGATATCTCTAGTCACACCATGTACCTTACATTCCACATAGCATTCTCAACTGCTATGAATGCTCTACCTGGGGGAACGAAATATTGGGGGCTTGGATAATGCAGTATCCCTGCAACTGAAGTGCTATCAAGAGGAAAATGACTGGATTTATTCATTACATGTATAGCCCATCTTTCCACTAAAATAGTACTCAAGGCAGCTAAAAATAAAATACAGGTGGGGGGAGGAGAGAGAATACAAAGTTATAATTAAAACACTAAAAACTCATCAGCTAAAAACACATCCAATAAAAACATGGCAAATAAAACAAAAAGAAAAAGAAAATAAAAACATGTCAGTAAGAAAGAAGTAACAGCACCCATCACTTTAAAAACCTGATTTGGCAGCAAATCAGCTTCGATGCCAAAAGCCTGGCTGAATAAAAATGTCTTTGCCTGGCAATGGAAGGATAGTAGAGATGGCGCTAATGTGGTCTCCCCTGGCAGGAAGTTTCAAATCCTGGGACAGCCACTGAAGAAGGCCCTGTCTCTTATTCCTGTCAAGAGTGCCTCTCATGGATCTTAAAAACCCAGGCAGTCTCATATGGGATAACCTTGCTTTTCAAATAGTCTGGTCCTAAGTCGTGAAGGGCTTTTATCAGTCATAACAAGCACTTTGAATTGTGCCTAGAAATGGACCAGTAGCCAGTGAAGTTGTTCTAACAAAGAAGGCATATGCTTCCTATAGCTGGCCCTAGGCCAATAGTCTGGTCACAACATTCTGGATCAGCTGAAGTTTCCAAACGCTTTTCAAAGGCAGCCCCATGCAAAGCCCATTACAGTAGCCTAAACAGGATGTAACCTAAGCATGTGTCACTGTGGCCAGATCTGACATCTCCAGGAACAAGCACAGTTGGTGCACTAGTTTTAGCTGTGCAAATGCACTCCTGGCCACCACTGAAACCTGGATCATTCATGGATGATAAATCTATCAGAGACTATTAGCCATGATAGCCAAATGGAAACTCTAGGTTCAGAGGTAATATGACTGGAAAGCAAGCAGACAGGGAGCTGTTGCCTTGTGAGCTTCCTGGCATCACCTGGGAAACAGGATGCTGAACTAGATGGACCTTTGTGCTGAGAGAGCCAGCAGAGCTTTTCATATATTAATGGATTAATAAATGTACGAAACTGCACAAAACTGTGATTGTGTGGACAGTTCTTAAAGCACTCCGAGACCATGTGGCCCTACTTTCTCTCTTTTCATTGGATCTGCCACAGACAAGAGTGAGTTCTGGCAGGAAAATTATCTCAGCTAGATAAGTTCACACTGACCTAGCTTCCAAATAAGCCTAAAATACTAAGAGGGAATATTTATATGGGGAAATCCGCTCTGAAATGTCTGACTGACCTCAGCAAGATGCTAGATGAAAGGAAAGAAGTTGGAGATGACCAAGCAACCACTTTTGCAAGCCATTTTCAAACCTAGAGTTAGCTACCTCTTCGCTACACACAAAAGTGCTCTGTGCAATTTGAGAGCCCGTGCCATTCATTTGCAGGTGTCATGACTGAACCAGAGACTATGTACCACTATACAAGAGATGATGGGCTGATTCAGTAATCCGAGTGCACTTTTATTTTTTTGTGTATTGTAAAAAGAATGATAACTGTTGCATTTCTTCCTACATCCAATATCATCAATGTCTGTAGCAAACTTATTTTGGCACTGTAATAAAACAAGGACACTTTCGTTACAAAGGACCTGCAAAAAGAAGATTGCATCCCTACACAGGAGACAGGGACCTCAATTAACATCTGCAAAAAGGATTCCCTTTAGATTTTTCATTGTGGGTCCACATGTTTTGCATTACTATGGTATCCTACAGGAAGGTCAGAGTAGCGAAAGATTTGGTTTTCCTTTAGACTTCTCTTAGTAATTATTCTATAATTAAAAATCTATCAAGTCATGGGCTAGGAATTTGAACAGGTTAAGAGCATGACATGAATGTTGCAAGCACCAAATTTTACTCCCAGCTGTCACTGATTTGTCATGTGACCTTGGGCAAGTCATAGTACCTCTGTGCCAGTCACCCGGTCTGCAAAATGGAGATAAAAATAATTACCTATCTCAAGAGGGTGATGTAAGACTTAATTAATTCCATTTTATAAAATACTTTGAAACAAGCCTTAAGAATCTACAGCATTATAACAGTTATAATTGAATATTCAAGACATTTCCCATTTTTTCATTACATTTCTGTAATAAGAATGGATCAAAGTCTCTGTGTATCAATAATCAATCCAAATCAAAAATGCTGTGCATTTTTTTTTTTACTTTGAATAGACTGATTTCCCTTTAACATTGTGCCATATGGCCTCTACACTGAGTGTGCTTTATCTTAAGTAACATTTTGCAGTTCCCCTTTTTTCTTTACCTCAATGCTGCTTATCAGTTCTAGATATTGAAGATCTCGCACTCTGGTAAATGCCTAATGAAACACAGGAAGAAAAATACATCAGCAATATGCTAATATTTTGTGTGTTAATAGTCAACAGGTATAGTACTCAGAGCGACTGTTAATTACCATGTACATCAGACAAAAATTGTTACCTTGTACTACATAGGTAGCAGTGACTGTTTATATGCGTCACCTTTTGCACAAAACAAAATGGAGTTTCTAAGCGAATATCTGGTATGAATATGCTGTATAAAAATGAATTACATAGTGTCAGGTTATGGCAAGCACATTAAAAAAATGCAGCTCTGCAGTAAACTTAACCTCATGTGTATAGGTATGGTATTAATTCAAGCACAGAATAAATCTTTCTTTGTATTTATACAGTGTCCAGCCTTATTAAGAACCAGAAACCCATGCATTATGCTCCCTGGAGGCACAATGATACCAAGGCTTGCAGGGAAAAAATGGGTAGACATGCTTCAGTCATTATCTAAAGCTGCAATCCTATACCCACTTACCTAGGAGTAATTCCTTAAATAGACACGTATAGAACTGCAATGTCTACAAGACAGGTCACTCAATTTTTGATACTCTCCTACCTATTATAGCTCCCTCCCCCTGTGTGTTTCCAAAAGCTACTCTTGAGGTTTGGGGGATCCTCTGGAACAGTATGGGATATGGCACAGAGGGCTGCAGTAGGTGTGTGTGTATGTGTGTGGGGAAATCAGTGAACGCGGCCTTGAGTGCCATTTTTCAGTAGAAAGGTGGGGCACAAATAAAATAAATAAATAAAATGGAGTTCCTCAACCTGCACATGCAGACGTGCTTTCCACGACTGCAAAGGTACCACTGGATACAACCCATTATTAAGAATAATTACTCTTATGTCTAAACACTGTACATACTCTAAAAGCATACTTTCTTAAAACTCTAAATATAAAATGTGGTTCTAAGCTTGCTTAAAAGGATGGCTAAGAAACAAGAATGCACATTTTAATTCACTGAACAGTTTTGTTTTTAAAACAATACCTAGCTAAAATGTCAAACTATCTCCTTTGTTTAATGGAAGCTTGCCTAAGGAGAAAGACAAATAATTAATCATGGTCCTGGGCGTGGTCTGAAGGGACGTGCTACAGCAGGGGCGGGCAACCTCTGGCCCAGAGGCCAAATCTGGCCCTCTGGGGATCCCAATCCAACCATCTGGGATTCCCCAGAAGGCCACACCCCCTTTCCCCGGCCCTGTCCCCCTTTCCCCAACCACCAATTGTTTGGTGATATCCTGGATTTTGTGCAGTTTTTTTCCCATTCTAAAAGGCTGCCATGCCTCCCCTAAGGCTTAGCTACCAACAGTAAGAGCTTTAAGCTAAACTATGCTGGTATTTTGGCCTGCTGCTTTTGCCTTTGGCTCTGCTCCCATTTGCCTTTGACCTTGTCCACCACTGGAATGTGGCCCACAAGAGCGTTTCTGAAATTGAATTCGGCCTTCAGGCTGAAAGAGGTTCCCCACCCCTGTGCTACAGCAACCTTGCTACAGCCAAGCATATCTAGGTCTGGTCAGTGCCTGGGATGGGAGACCCTGGGAACTCCACATATGCTACGGAACTCAGCTCCATGATGTAAGAAAGGTAGGATGTAAATGGAATAAATAAATGTATTTTACCTCAGAAGTAACTTGAAAACAGGGGTCAGTACAAAAGCTAGAATTACTCTAGCGGCCCATCCAAGTTACTTTGAAAGGAGATGTTTAGCAAACATTTAAACAAGAGGGAGAAGATACAATGCACAAGGGAGTTGTGCTCTCTCTTCCCAAGTTTGTGCAGAATGTCTAAAGTGGAGGAGACACAAGTGCCCCAGATGTGAAGGAAGGCATATACTGCCACAACATGTGAAACTTGTGAATCCTCCCCACCACCACCACCACCACCACCGGATATTTAAAAGGAGATCTTCAAGTCTATTCTGAATGAGAAAGCATCAGAAATAGAATGCCCACATTCAAAGCCAAAGTGGTTCACAGTAAAGAAGGCGAGAACTGGCTAAGAAATCTATAAAGTTAAGAAACAACTTGGGCTTATATACTACATTACAGCAAAGCAAATCTTTTCTGCCACACAGTGGTCAACACAGGCAAGGCAGTAAGAGACTAACATGGGTAATTTTTCCAATAATGAAAAGTTTTATTCTAATTTAACTTAATTTTAACCATTAGCTATCTCTGAAATTCAAACGGAATTAAAAGATTTAATTTGCATTTTAGAGATTGAAAAGTAAAAAGTACATTATAACCTCTAGTCAGTGAATTAGCTGCTCTGCATTCTGAACAGAAATTGAAGCGAGAACATATTATATATATTTTTACCCTGAAATTCGTAAGGTTTTGAAGGGATACTTTAGATATACTTCAAAATATATAGCTGCAATTACATAGCAGAATATGTATGTAAGATTACTTTACCCTAACTGCATTAATATAAATTACAGAAGATTCAAATGCAAATATGAAGAGCTTTACCTTCTTAGCAGTTTCAAATTCAAGTCCTTCTAAAGCCTCCATAGCCAGTTCTTTCCAATCTGTGTCAGTTACTCCCAAACAAGCAATCTTATAGGCTTCTTTGAACATTTTTCTTTCCAAGTATTGATACATGGGAGCTGACTGCAAATTTTCATTTAAAAAACCAAAGTAAAATATTAAGATATTAGTTCCATTTTCTAAATTTAATAGGCCAAATAACGCTGTCATATCAGTCACATATCTGTATTATTATTATTAATTTTATTTCTATACTGCCCAATAGCCGAAGCTCTCTAGTGCAAACCAATGTTTCTGCATTTCCCATTAAGACTCTATAATGAAAATTTCAGGAATAACATAAAATACAATACCTATTCTACAGATACCGTAAATGATATAATTTAGCCCAGTGCCCCAATCCATCTAAGGAGACTTGCATGTGTATCACTTGCTAGATCAAGAATTGCGGATATAAAACTGATGCACATCCAAAGTGTGGATGCCACCTATCTGCACTGCATTGCTTTCAATAGGATGCACATTTGAATGTGTATCTCCACCCAAATTCTGGCAGAGTAAGTCACATACCGATACCATTTTTGAGTGTGACTTGTTGCATCAGAGTGTTCTCTCTCTAGTAGTAAGTTTCATTAAAAACAAATATCTGGCAGATGTTTCCTACACAGAAAGTTTTGTAGAAAAATATGAGTAAATTCCAAAATGCATCCCCTGGCTAACTTGTTCTGTTGCCAAACTGTTCTTACAGATGGCAGTTTGTTTTCCTTCTCTCAGAAGCAACAGACTGCAATTACTCTATCCCCAGTTATGGCAGCTTTTTAATGTTTGAAAATGATTCCTACATCATTATCCCCTTTAATATTCCTTTCCTTAAGGCTATGTTTGCAACCAATCTATAATTAAAATATATTTTCATGCACCTATTGCCTTCATCTAGTACCTTCATTATTCTTGTGCTATATAAAAAACATTCAATGGGCAGTATCCTATATTGCCCCCACACTAGCAGAATGGACTGCTAGCGCAGCAGGAACTAGTGGTTCCAGCAAAAAACCCAGAAGAATGGGGCAGCGCATTCTGGAAATGAGCACTGCTGCTTGTTTCCTGCCTATTGTAGGAACTGCTAGTTCCTGTTGCACTAGCCATCCATTTAGCTAGTGCAACAGAACTAGCAGAGGCACAGTGGCAGTATAGGATACTGTCCTTTAGTTACAGGTAGGAAATCCATCTTACAAAGTGTGAACATTCTCTAAGCTAATAAGTACATTAAAATATATTCAACGTTTTCTCCTGCTTCTTACATTGTATGTTATTTCATCCCTACTGAATTTCTCTATCTGCTCCAGTGTGACAACTTAATTGTGATGCTCAGAACCCAACATGGTACCATGTATACCTCTACTTGTGTATTCATCTACTTCTTTTGAAAGAGATTTCTGCATGGGCCTAACTAGAGCCAAATGACCACCTTATTCCTTGTCCATAGCTGGTAGATAATCTTCTTACTATTACAACCCAAATGGTATTTGCAGACTAACTGTCGAACATCCAGTTTATGATCCATCATGAACCTCACATCCTTCTCTGCCAATCTACTGTCTTTTGTATTAGTATATTCCTTTTCTACAAATAATACATCTTTGCTGAATTTTATCTTGAAGTCAAATTTATCAAGACTTTTTTCATTTCTAATTCTACCCTTTCAAGTGCTTGCAATGCCTCTTAGTTTTGAATCACTGGTAATGTTTACAATTGTGTTGTCTGCTCTTATTCAAACAATCATTTAAAGTGGTGACTACCATCAGATCCAAGCCAAACCTTTATATAACACTTGCTATACTTTATATACTTTAACTATAACTTTTGCTATAACCTTTATATACTTGCTATATCCCCCTACTTTCTCTTCTTTTAAAAAAAAAAGGCAAGTGGGAAGAAAGTGAATTCCAAATCTCTTTTGTTCTGGGAATGGCATTTACTAAAACTTTGATCATGTATGTAAATTCAGAACAGCTAAATTTCAACCTCTTTCTGCTACTGTCAGCCAGCTATGTGAATGGATGGACATGAAGTGCAAAATGAAGTCTAGAAGACTGGCCTGTGGCTCACGCTGGCTCAGCTTGTCTGAGCTAAGCAGGGTCAGGCCTGGTTATTACTTGAATGGGAGACCCCTCCTCTAGTTCCCTGCATTGAGCAGGGGGTTGGACTCGATAGCCTTGTAGGCTCCTTCCAACTCTATGAACTATGAAACTATAAGAGTATGAGGGTGAAGTGGAATTTAAACAAATGAAAAGAAAGGTATGTACAGTACATAGCGTTTCATATGAACTCATAGTTCCATGGAAGATCATGGTCTGGTTCAGACATACCTATCTTGGGTTAATAAACTAACATATCCATGAGCCTTATGCCTGAGCATTCCATTTAAACACTGGCCCTCACCTCCTCCCTTCTTGGTATGCCACAATTAACACAGGAATTCTTCAATTAACCACAGCTTCCTGTAACATCCAAATCTGTTAACTATGGTTACCAGGACCAGAACAAGCCAGAATTTTAAACCAACTTCAAACTTAAGATCTTGGCTTGCTTCGACCCTGGTAAACTTAGTTTTCTTATTCAGATGTAACATAAATTATGGTTAATTGAAGACTTCCTAGGTTAATCACTGTGCACTATGAAGGTGGTGGTTGGGGGAATGGCACAAGGATGGAGCAGGCAGGCACAAGACTCATACATATCTTGGCTTATCAAGCCATGATATATACATCTGAAATGGGTAACAAACTATTAGTGTTGTCCTCAGGAAAAGAACCAAACATTATAGTAATTTTTTCAGCTGCTCTGTTTCTAGAACTCCCTATTATGCCTGAACAATTGTTTTGTTGAGAACATAGGTTTCTTAGGGACAAATCACATTGGCTATTGGCCTAAAATATTTTATGCAACTGGTACTTGATCAAATCAACAAGCAAGAATATGCAGATAATGAGTTAGTACTCTGCAGGAACTTCACCACAATTTGTATGAGTAAAGAGGACAAAGTTACAACTAACTAATTTTCTAAGGCTCAATTCTTCAAACATTAAATAGGGGAAATGACAGCAGTAAAGTGAAAGTATACCATGGGAAGATTATGAAATGGTGTTTGGTAATGCAAAAATTTTATTGAGAGTTTTCTTGTCTAATATTCTTCTGTATTTTTGTGTTCAATAGTTAACAATAAACGTTCATCTACCACCTATCTACCAGGGATGTTGAAGAGTCCTTGGTTTCGAGTCACGAGTCGAGTCACGAGTCTTTGGACCCGAGTCTCGAGTCCTTGGTCCAAAATGGTGACTCACGAGTCACGAGTCACTCCCAAAGCTGACTCCACGAGTCCCTATTAAAATCAATGGGGGTTTTTCCCAACAAAATAAGGCTACTTCAGATGTGTGGCTTAAATAAATTCTAGGCACAAGTGTGCCTTTTTATTTCAAAACTCTGCAACTGATTTGGGCAAGAACAGACCAGGCAGAAAAACTCAAAATAACCAGGCAGGCAGAGGAGGCAGGGAACCCCAAAGCAGGCAGGCAGAGGCCTTTGTCTTGGACAATTCAAACTGTGGAACTGGTTAAGAAGAGACCAGGCAGGCAGAGGAGGTTGGGAACCCCAAACAGGCAGGCAGAGGCAGTCAAACCCAAAATGTCTGAAAGGTTGCATTTTAGGAAAATGGTTTTAAAAAATAAACTTGCTGTACTTCCTAAAACCTATCCATGTTGCATTTGAAGAACACGATTTTGGAACACGAGTCCTTGGTCTCGAGTCCCGAGTCGAGTCTCGAGTCCCATTAAAAATATTGGGACTCGAGTCTGACTCGAGTCACAGGGGGGACTCAGTCCGACTCACGAGTCGAGTCCTGGAGTCCGAGTCCCTATCCCTGCTATCTACCACAAGAGGATAAGACAAACTACCCATTTCTTTCCCAAACTCACTACTACAAACAGGAATCATATATGGAAGGCCTACAAGACTGTGGTGAAATATTTGAAACAAATTGATTTTTGGAATAGGTGGAAATGTTTCAGCAATGGTAAGAATGAATGGGCAAGGTTAAAAATTACCTGGGGAACATCAACAGCAGTCATGGCAAAAACATGGAGGCAGAAAATTTTGGAGCCATTGTATCCCACCACAAAACCTTGAAGTTTTTGCTGATGGACAGGAAAGTTACTAGCTTTGATGTTGAGATATCCCCCTCCAGAGAAACAAAGCATGTCCTCACACTGCGTGTTCCAAGCCACACTATTAGCATTGGGTTCCTAATGGGCACATTGAACAGATTATTAGATATGCAATAAACAAGCACTTTTTTTATAAGCAGCAGACAACATTAATCTATGATATGCACTAGAGCTCAAACTAAAGTATTTTTGTGCATTCTTGAGGTTCATGTATAGAAATATATAGCTCTAGGTCAAATGCTTGCAAAATAGCAATAAAGCTGCTTGCCTTCAACAAAATTTACTTGGCATTCCTACTAAAACTCCAATGAAATTATTATGTCATTATTTGACACTCATTATTTCAGTGAGGTTGGTACATGTGCCCTTTGTTTACTGTATATCACTGTGCTGACATCCTATTGGAACAATAATACATGCTCCCTAGCTAGACATATTGTACAATCTTTTATTTACAATAGGTTTGTAAAGTGTCCAAAAACATCGGACACTTACTGAGAAGGTTGTTTCTGATTTGGTGTAATGGAGGCGTTGAACAATGGGTTAACACACCCTTATTCTCAGGAAAGAGAGTGATCATCAGATGTGTAGATCTTTGCACTAGGCTCAGTGCCAATAGACTCCTCCCCAGTTCTATCCTATGGCCAAGCTTGAGAAAAAGTATAACCTGAAGAGTCATACAATGAAGACAGAGAAGGGGAATGTGGAGGAAGAGAGAAAACCTCCCCATGGGTGTAGCAGAAGCTGGATTATTATTATTATTATTATTATTATTATTTACATTTATTAATCGGATCATGGCATTACATATGAGAATAGTCACATAGTGTCATTTGCAACTCAGCCACCTGAGACTAAGGTGTGGTATGGATGACTCTATCACACCAAACAAGAAAGAACCTTCATTGGCAAGTGTCCAATGTTCCATTCTGTTTTGTGTGAGAAGGCATCCAAGAATGGGATAGGCACAAGCTAACCTAAATACTAGGGCAGGATTGAAGGTGGTTGAATCTATAAGGGAGGAAGAACATGCTATGACACTTGCCAAAGGCAGCATTTGATGAGGCAAAAGTGTCTGATTTGTAGTCCCTGGTGAATGTGTTTGGAGTAAACTATGTAGTAAGCCCAAAGATTTCTGTGAGGGATGTGTCAGTAGAAAAAGCTACCAAGGTGGCTGTTGCTGCTCATCCAGAATGTGCTGGAATATGCAGTGGCTTAGGTAAATGTTGGTTCTTATAGGCTGCAGAGATGCACGCCTTGAGAAATCTGGCTAAATCTGAAGGACGACATTATGTACGTTTTGAGCGCTCTGCACACATCCAGCTTGTGCTATGCCCGCTCAGAGGGATGAGAGAGCTTGGGACTGAATGAAGGCAGAATACACTCCTGAGCCCTATAAAAAAGGGAATTTACTTTAGGAATGGAGGGGTTGGTACAAAGCTCAGGCCAAAACCATCCCTCCTGGGTACCCAATCCAGAATATGTCCAGGTCGAGACTTCACTTGCTCGGGTCCAGTTGCTGGCAACTGAGAAAGTTAGCCTTGACATTGAGCATCCGCTTTGATGAGATGCACAGTTATAGACAAAGCAGTATGCTCTGTTCATGTCAGCAGTGAGACAGCCTCCCTGTGGAGTGCACGAGATCCAGGTCCACCTTGACTATTTATGTTAGTTTTCATGGAAACATTCTCCGTCTTGACTAGGATGTGTGAGTTCTGAACCGAAGAGGTGAAGTGTTGCAATGTGAGCTGACCACCTGGAGTTCCAGCCAATGGATGTTGTGGCTGGACCCTACAGTGGCAATGCGCTCTCCACCCAGAGAGACTTGCGTTTAAAGGATAAATGGAGAGGAGGATTAGGATTATATGTAAGCCGCCTTGGGTTCCTTGCAGGAAAAAAGGCGGGGTATAAATATAATAAATAAATAAATGGCCCTGATAGTTCTTACTTATGTCCAGTAATCCCAGTGGGTCTGCTAGATCCTGATGGCAGCAGTGGCTGGCATGAAGGTGTTCTGGAGAGGTCTTCATTTGCTACAACTATTCCAAGATGCAACCCAGGTTCAACTGGTGGGTGCTCCTAACCACCAAAATATGCTGTAAGGCTAATGTAGCTTTTTTTGGGGCCTTTATACTTTTCAAATCAGGATCCTTCCCCACCAGCGCCATTGTAGAGCGAAGAGAAAGAAGTGGGAGAAAGTGAGGCTTTTAGAAGTGGAAGGAGTGGGAAAGAAATGGACGTGCTTTTTTTTTTTTTTTTAATGGAACAAGGTTTTAAAGGTCATTGCCCAAGGCCCTCCTCCAGTTGCCCCCGCCAAATGATGTGAGGTGGGTGACTAAAAGAGAGACGGCCTTTCCAGTGATGATGCCCCATCTAGTGAATGCCCTTCCAAGAGAGGCTTGCCTGGTGCATATCTAATAGCCTTTCGGTGCTAGGTGAAGACCTTTTTATTCTCCGGGGCATTTTAAGAACAGTTTTTAGTGCTTTTAGATTTTAGCACTTCTATTCTGTTGCTGGTTTTTTACTTTGGTTTTTGTGCTGCACTGTTTTTACCCTTTGGCACTGGTCTTATTTTGATTTTATTATATGCTGTTTTTGTCTGTTGTTTGTCTGTTGTTTTTAATTTATCTGTAAACCTCCCAGAGAACTCTCATTATTGTGTGCTCTATAAATGTAATAAATAAATAAATAAAGGTAAGGGTGAACCTTACAGTGAATAGCAAGAAGCTGATGCAAGAAGAAACAAGATTTTAGGAGACAAGATTTGATCCAAAGAGATAGGAGCTGAGGCAATATAGCTCTAACTTGGGCAAAGGGCAGGAAAAACTGGGGAGGGGTCTATCAGCACTGAGTCTAGTGCAAAGATCTATGTCACATGAGCCCTACCTTTCCTGGGTGAAGGAGGAGTTAACCCACTATTGGATGCCTCCTCACACCAAAACAGAGAACTATGTTAGAAATGTACCCCCAAATTTATCACCTCATATGTTATCAAGCCCACAAACACCCGTAAATCCCAGCTTATAAGGTTCCATGTTCCCTGTCCCTCACACTTAAACACAGTATCTTTTAGGCAGGTTAGTGCTGCTCTTAAACAGTTCATCTTAGCCAAGACACCTAAACAGCTTGTTTTTTTATTTCTTACCATTTTCCAACTTCTCTGTTTGTCTTTTCTACAACTCCTTGTCTCAGCCTGCAACACATATACAGTCATTCCCAATTTCTTGCTTTCAGGTCTCTAGATAGATGTCAGTCCCACGCTATGCGAGACTACTGTGATAATTGGTAGGAAGAAGGCTCCTTTCTCACCCTTTTGGGAAACCTTTTATTATCTTTTCTCTGAGATATCGGCTGACAAAAACAGCTTTGACTTTGCTTGCTCATGCCAGCAAGCAGGTAGAAACCACACAGAGAACATGGTTACTTTATAAAGCCATTACCTTGAACTAGCGCTTTGCAATAGCATGGCTGGGTCTGGCAAAAGGAAGTGAAGGAGTGAAGCTTTACAGTGTTTACCTGGAACAGTAACTCTTTGGTGTTAATATCATATACGAGACAGGTGTCATTTTCATCAACCACTGCCAGTTTGTTTCGAGATGCGCTCATATCCAAGCAGCGCACAGCTGTGGATTGTTTCAGCAAGACAATTGCAAAACGATTGTCTACAAATATCTTTAGAATCTGAATGTAATTAAAGTCAGAAGGTTAATAAAGTACATATTAAAAGCAGTACAATTTTCATTTGCCAATCTCATGCATTAGAGCAGTTATTTCTTTTAGAGAATAAAAACCCAGGGGAATAATTAGTTTGACAAATTTAAAGCAGTTTATGTGCTTTGGACTCAATTACATCCTTGGAAGTGATAATAAATAATAAAAACATGGGGCAAGATAATGGTTGGCTTTGGGGATGATGGCAGAGCTTGCTACATAAAAGCCAGGAGCAAAATTTAACCCAACACTTCCATTGTCTTGTCCTAAAGATACTTCATTGACATGTAACAAAATGGGCCAGAAAAGCCACTACATTGAAATGATTCAGGGACTTGTTTTGTGTAATTTGCAAGTAGTCTCAGATACCACACGTTCTATGTTGCTCTTCTTTATATCTTATTTGAGCTCTTTTTACCAACTTGGTAAAAGATTGGGTTCCTTTCAGGGGAAAAGGCGGGGTATAAATATAATAAATAAATAAATAAACTTACTGAACACCAATTGCTATAAAACCCATTTTTCAAGAAGGGAAAGCAGCGGTAAAAGAAGCCTTTAATTGTTACTTTCTATGACCATGCATAGTTCTTAGTTACTATCAAATACAGCAGCCAAAGATGCTAGGAAGCAAATATGGCTGGGTGCTGTAGCATCTAAATCATTTTCTTAATGAAGTAAAAATACTATGACCATTATTATGAAACCTCACCTGACCATTCTTTAAACCCACTAAAAGGCCTTCTCTGCCTGGAGGTCCTCCAATTACTTTTATGTAACGAATGAGAGATTCCATTAGCCACTTCCCTTTCTTTAGTACCATTGAATGAGAGGCACTGGAGTCTCTTTTCCTAAAAAAGGAAAGAACGTGTTACATTCTGTTAAAAGTAAGTCTCATATATCTGTGCCTGAAAATGACATACACATGCCAGGTCTTTTTGGTACTAGGTATCCAAGGCATTAGTCTGATTCTACACCCATCAACTGGCTTATATTACTACAGATGAGAAAAGGTCTAAAACAATACCAAACATAAAATGTCTAAATTTCTTCTAGGGTCATTCATTACAAATGTTTACCATCACACTTTATAATCTAATATCCAAGAGTGTATCAGTGTAATACAGCAGCCTCAGAAGAGAAAGACAGCAACTATAGTGCCATAGATTACCTTTTATAGAGAGTTTCAAACTTTGTACAACTTCTTTAAGAAATGCAAACTACTTTAGCTTCAGTAAAATTATATGGACAGGTGATTTGCTGGCAGCATTTTATTCACATTCTTTTTTTTTTAACTTTTATTGATTTTTCATGAATAATACAATATAATTAATAACACAATACCAACAAATAAAACTGTGTTCCCTTATTTGTCTGCATTTCATGTTGGCATGTCCAGCTTAGTCCTTTTTAGCCTCTTGCCTACCACTGTTTTATTAAGCCTTTCTAGAATGACTTTTGGGTTGTTGGAGGTTTATGGTCCACTGTTCCTTTATTTATGGAAGTGATAAATGGAAGCCAGTTTTCCATGAATTGGTCATATTTTGCAATCCCTCGTACCAGTCTGCTGTGATAAGTTAATTTTTCTGAGAGGACAATTTTCAATATTTTGGCATACCAACCCTGTATCGAACATTCAGAAATTGCTTTCCAGTGCTGCGCAACTTCCAAACATGCAGTCGTTAACAAGAACATGATTACCTTACCATTTGGTAAATTACCCTGTACATTGTCTGCCATGGATGAAAGTGCTAGGAGGGGATCGAGGACAATAATACATGCTACTATATCTGATATAATTCCAAAAACTATAGCCCAGAAGGTTTAAACTTGGCAACAACCCCACCACATATGGAACAGTGTTCCTACATCTCCACAACTCTCCAGCACTCCAGGGATAGGAAGGTGTCCATAGAGCGCAGTTTGACCAGAGCATAATGCCATCTATATATTGTTTTGATCTCAGTTTCTTTTAGTTTAGCTGAGATGGTCCCAAAGGGCCTCCTGGACCACATTCTATCCCAGCTGCCTTTGTCAATTTGGCAGTTCAAGTCCCCTTCCCAGGCCACTGTGAGCCCTTCAATATCCCCAGTTGTCTAAGCTAAAAGTAAGTTATAAATGCTGGACAAGGTCCCATTTAAGTCCTCTGGTGACTATGGGCATAGGGACTCAAATTTTGTTACAGGCCGAGATATTTCTTTGACCCTGACCAGTCTGTCGGCAAATAGTCTGATCTGAAGACTTTGCAGCCATCCTACATGAAGCCCAGTTAATAAATCAGTCATTCTTGCCTCTGAGATTGGCTGTACTTTGTCTATCAGGTCTTGTACTCTATATAGTCCTCTGGCTTCCTACTCCTCATATTGTTTGATACACGTAGAACTGAGTAAGGTGCATCCTGGTGCCGCCTTGCTATTTGTGGAGTAGTGTACCATCTATTGTGAGAACAACAAGGCATGAATACATAAAACTTATAACAAATACCAAACATAAACCATACCAACAAGACACCACTGAAATTGTGACTTTTAAGGGGAGGGGTTTGTATCCTTCCTGTTCTGGTAGGATTCCTAGGGGCTATAATATTTCCTATATGCGTACCAGCTATTGGGCTCACCCCTTTCCCGTCTGACTCATGCTTTCAGTAGTCTCCGTCTCTGCCAGGTTGCTGCACAAACGTCCTGGAAACTTGCAGCTTACTGTCTTTGTACTGGAGCTCATGGATATTACGGAGCGCTTGAAATCTCTCTCAAATCTTATAATTATGCCTCTCAGCTGTCCGCCCTCTGCTGGTCTCCGCCCACACACTTTATGGGCCCTATGAATTCAACATTCAGGCTTGCCAGCTGCTGAATAATAAAGGCCCCCATATCTTCTTCCTCTTCATATTCTGGCAGACCATGCATCCTAATATTGTAATGTCGACTTCTGTCCTCCTGCTCCTCCAGGTGCAGCTGCAGCTTCCTGGTCAATTTAAGGTGCAATCCTAGCTGGCTGGGGCATGCTGGGAGTTACAGGCCTTTTTTCTGTTTAAACATGTATAGGATTGTGCGCCCTTAGTCAGTTACTGTGTTTGGGGGCTGTGTACCAGACTTCGGTTCATAGCAGTATTTGCTGGGTTGAAATCTCAGCAATTTGTGTAGAAATTGCACTTCGTTTTGCTTCTAACGGGAAGAGTCCTTTCTTCAGAGCAAGAGCCCAGTCTTCTGCCAAATCTGCTCTGAGTTGCGGGCTTAGCGATAAGATATTTTTGTCCTTCGATAGAGCACTTGTCAGTTTCCCGCCTTTTGCGGTCTTTGTACCACCTTTTGCCATGACAGCTCCTTCCTCTTCACTCGAATACTCCAAGCTGTCAGTTGTATCAGCTATGTAAACAGTGAGCTTTGGTATTTTTCTGTCCTGTCAATTTGTTCTCTGCTGCATCCCCTTTGTGGATGCGATATTTAGAAGGTGACGAATTTGAAATTACTGTTGCCAGTGGACAAAAGGAACCCGGGGGTTAAGGAGTTAGTAATGCTTTCATCTTGCCTGCTAGCAAGCCAGCCCCCTTTATTCTCATTCTGAAGATGTAGCAAATAGAAGGGAGAAGACTGCATTACATACTTTTAAGAAGCCAGGGAATCCAACCCCAATGAAAAATTGGTGTTTCTTCTAAAAACCTCTAAATCCAGTCAACAGCTTATTCCGATGAAGATGACAGGTGTATTCAAACTACTTTTAGGGGAAACCACATATGAAATTTGGGGTGGGACAGGTCAAGAAACAGCATGTACCTCACCTAACAGCTGTCTCTGTTGACCCACTTAACATGCTGAACATCTTTGAGGTACCGGTAATCATTACATTATAGCAACTTTTTAAAAAACTTACTTGTATGAGAAAACTCAGTATTAGAAAACATTATTTCAAAAGTATTTATAGTTTATTTTCAGATACAGATTTCTATTGCTTACCTGGCATAAGATAATGTGCTCAGAACATACAACCAGTAAGTTACATTCAAATTTTTTCGTTATCTTTTCCTTCACACGGTAATGCATGTCTGAAGAATCATCAGAATATAGTTCAAAAATTTGGATTTTCTCTGGCAACTGGATTGCTAATCTGTTTTTGTATATTGCAATTTTCTTTACAAGCTCTCTGTTTTTTATTCTAACTGGAAAGAAAGAACATTAGTCAAATGACTTGCAAGTTTAAACTGCTTAAAGTTTAAAGTGCTTAAAACCTATTATAAAGTTTATCTAGATTCACACAAAATAAGACAGATCTCTGCCTGGTGCTGCTTACCAAAAGTCACATATTATTAGTACAGTCATGCCTTGGATTGAGAGCATAATTCGTTCCGAAAACGTGCTTGTAATCCAAAACACTCTTATATCAAAACGAAATCCCCCCAAAAAATTTTTACAGAGATTTTTAATTTAAGCCGTACTACAGTACTTGTATTGCAAGACGTCGCTTGTATATCAAGTAAAAAATAAATAAATAAATATTTAAAAATTTGCTTGTCTTGCAAAACGTTCTCAAACCAAGTTACTTGCAATCCAAGGTATTACTGTACTCATTATTTTGTTAACCATTTGGAGGGATAATGGAAGAAAAGAGGCAACGTATCTGTAATGCTTTTTCTGCCCTTCCACACCTTCACTTCTGTCATGATGGGTACTCCAAAATGTGCTTTAAATAAAATAACAATGTATTATGTGAAACACTAAGATATGGGTCCTCAACCTTTTTGGACCCATGGGCACATTTGGGAATTGAAAAACTGCTGTGGGCACCACCACAAAATGCCTAATCAGTGGATCACCACTTTGGCATTTACGTGTCACATCTATGGATAACAGGCTGCATCTTAATCCGCAAAAACGTTTGTTTTGTGTCTATTGGACACCGCGACATCTTTTTAATAATGGATTGTCTAACTTGGCTAATTGCTGGCAGTGCAATACAGCTAATGCTTCTTTTAAACACATGTTTTGGCAATGTCCCGTAGTTGCTTCTTTTTGGGAGGAGTTTATTACAGGTAAATTTTGTATTGGAACAGTCTTTAGTATTCACTGATGTACACGCTCTTTTAAATTATTTACCTGCTTCATAGTAATTAACAAATGGTCAGTATAAATGGATTCTCCATGCCCTTTTGACAGCTAAAAGACTAATATCACAACACTGGAAGGATAAACACTCACCTCCTATACTGCAATGGGCTGAGAAGCTTACAACAAGGCTTTCAATATTTGAACAGGTGGCATATAGACGCCACCTTCAAATGGATATTTATTTGGATATTTGGTCTGCTTTTGCTGAAGCCTAAGTACAATTGCTAGAAAGTTGTACGCATTTCATATTTATTCATCACTATGGATATATTCAAATTCATGTACGTATATTACAAAACTGAAAATGGCTGCCCGTGGGCTCCACATTCGGGACCCTGATCTAAAGCTTCTTCTTTAACTCTTTAAAATTCCCTTTGTGAACTCTCGCCTCCAGCGTGTACATCTTCCACTAAAAATAGTTCTAAAATTTATCCTGTGTTCCTGATTCTTCTAGTCTGCCTCTGTCAACGGCAGCATGATACATGATAAAGGGACCATGTACCTCTCTATGTATTTTATCAAGCTGTAGAAATGAGGAGCAGATATATTTTTATTGGCTCAATCAGCAGTGTAAAGATGTCATGCAAACTTTAAAGTTAACTAAAATAGATTGGCGTAGATCTAGACTTTGCTCCCATTGAGAGAATTGTGGTGGGAACATGACACTTGCCGATTCCCCTCTCCCCCTGCAGCCCCTTGTGTCCTCTGAAAATCTGCTCTGGAGAGTTGGGGGACCTTCCAGAACAGTGTGGGAAGTGGCACTGGGGACTGCAAGGGGAGGGGGGGGGAATTGGAAATAGCCACCTCCACACTTTCCACCAGTGGGCAGGGTTGCAAAAAATCATGATTTCCCCCACAAAAAAATCGAAAAAAATTGATTTTTTAAAAAATTAAATCAATTATTTCTTTGATTTAATCAATTTCCCCAAAAAAATTTTTTTAGTAAAATTAATTTCAAAGTTTCAGACAACCACATGTACAGTACAATAGCCTACACTTAATAGTAAAGATCACCAAATTATACAGAAAACATTTTTTTTAACGTTACCAGTATTATCGGTTACTAGGCTATCTACACAACAGGGTTGCATAAAAACATAATTTTTTGCAAAAAATAAAAAAAATATATTGATGATTTAAATCACTGCAACCCTGCCAGTGGGATCCTTCTGCTGGATCAAAAGCATTCCACAGAACCCTTCTGTTCACAAAAGACAAAATCTATATTCTACCCTTCATTTTCCAACCCTATCAGCCTTAGGGCAACTTACAATTCAGGTACAAAAAATTAACACTGAAACCATCAAAACAATTAAAAACTACTTAATAACTATCACTACCAGCAGCAACAAAAAGCCAAAATAGCAGTCCGATTAACAAATCTTGACTTACTACCAAAAGACACCCAATGAGGTAGTAAACTGGCTGGATCTCCCAGGACAGAGAATTCTACATAAAACACGTTGTCATGAAAAATGAGTATTCATGGAGCAAAAAGGCAACATAAATTTTTCCATGTAAAGACATTTTTAATTGTCAAATATGGAGAGCTATTGATTACCGGGGAGGTGGCGAGATCCACCTCCAAATTATAAAGTTGAGTGAATGTTCCCCAAAAGCTACCTTTTTGTTCGGTGATGAGGTGTTGGACAATAACATCAGTCATACTATCTCTGTAAGCATAGCGGTCCTTATAAAGGCCATGAACTGTGCTGAAAATCAGCTGATAAAATGAAATGGTTCCATCTTGGCTCCCTACCGCCTAAAGAGAAAGTGAAAGATCATCAAAAGTCTCAATTCATGTATTAATATTTCTGAACTACGAACAGACTGAAAAGGGTTTTGTGGTTTTCCTGGAATTGTGATTTTAATTTGTTTATGTCAGCCAGAGAATCTGGTTATCGGGCATCTAATAAATCTTTTAAATAGTGGCAACAATCTAAGATTACCTTACCTTTATTTGAAGGTCAAGTTACCAATTAAGAAAGGTGAATTTTGTTTTTCAGACATATAATAACTTTCAATCTCAACAGGAAAAGGAAAGGGAAAAATAAAGAAAAAGGAGAGAGATTTGAGACTGTTTATTACAGATAAATGCACCTGTGAAGTTTTGAATCGGTATTAATAAAGGAAACTTAGGTGTCAGTGAACTTTCCTAGAATAAGATCTATTCTTATATGTTACATATTCTCTGGCTACTAACTGTACTTGATAAAATGTACATTTAACTCTGTAAAGGCCAGGCCTATGTAACCAAAGTCAAATATAATGCACTTTGCAGTGGCTTTGACCATGATGTATTGGCTGGGTTATTTCAATAAAAAAGGACTCTGCATGGCTCAAAGATACAGAGCATAATACACTCTAGGGCAATGTTCTCCAACCTTGGGTCCCCAGATGTTTTTGGCCTACAACTCTCAGCATGCCCCAGCCAGCTGCGCTGGCTGGAGCATGCTGGGAGTTGTAGGCCAAAAACATCTGGGGACCCAAGGTTGGAGAACACTGCTCCAGGGGGAATCAAGGAGCGGAAAGGCATGTGAATGTGCAACAGTAACTGAAGGCGAGAGGGGACAGGTAGGCGAAGGGACAATAGGAGAAGCAGGAAGAAAAAGATATTTTGGGTCAACGAGAGCTTGCTGACAAATCGAAAGGCAAAGAGGGGTATGTGAGCACTTGTTGCTGCAGCCCAACCCAAATCCATGACCTAAAAATGTAAATGTGAGTAAGAAATAAGATCCACCAGGGAGCTGTGGCTCCTTGTACACTCCGTTTTGCCTCTTTGTGATGTGTGAAATGGTCCCTAGAAATGACATTGTTCCAAAAAGTGTAAAAAGCCACTTCCACCACAATTGTTTTGTAGTACACCTCATACCTGGATCTGGCTCATATTCAAACTCTGATGGCTCTGCCATGGGAGGGGGTGGGGAGACAACCAACAAAATCATGGACTCAAAGGGGGGGGGGGAACCTGTACCTACATATATGCAGTTTTTTTACAAATCCATTCTTACCACATAATTGGAATCTGGCTTAGCTTTACACGTCCACACCCAAGTGTTCTGTTCTCCTATGGTACCAAGTCGCACTCCATCCTTTGTATGGAGAGAGACTTGTTTGTCTGAGCCTCCAATTAAGATGTATTCTCCTTTAGAAAAATAGCTCACACAGCAAGGGTCAAAGTTCAGGACTCTGTCCTTTCCAATCTATAAGAATATGAAAGGAGATGTCAAATTTAAAAAAAGATCAGTAATCTTTGATGCTAGAATTAGAAATCAGATCTGTAGGTGGCACACAGTGATTATATACACGTTCCTATTAGATTTGGCACATTACCATGTCTGACCTGCTAGAGCAGTCTTTTCTTTTCAGAATGAACATTTCTATACCCAAGCTTATGTTTAGTGTTTAGGTGTAGCAATACATGGTAAGTCTACTTCCTATGTCATTTCTGTTCTTCACGCCAGTGGAAGGAGCCCAGCCAGGATATTCTTGTGTAGCAGTCCTTGGCTCTGAAACAGACTGCAATATTGGCAAGTGGCACAACTCAACACAGCTGTGGAGATACTCTAAAATGTGTCTGAGAAACAGCCAGCTTGAACTGGCCAAGAATCAAGGGGACAATGCTATTAATCTCCTCTGCATCTTGCAAATCTGAGCCATGACTTGCTAATAATTTGTGTAGGAACTAGGCAAAATAAAAATGCTTTACTATAAAAGGGCCAGAAAGTGAGCCTATGATTTTGAAAACTCAACTACCGGATAAGGAACTTCCAACAGCATTTCCCAAGGAAGGGGGGAAAGGCATACTTTCCAAGACACTGTATTAACATATAACTTACTTGCTTGCCACTCAGTTGATAAAAGGAAAGCCTTTGTCCCCAATCTGCCACAGCTAAGATGTCATTGTGTTCATCTCTACCAAGTACAAAAGGAGAAGCCAATAATGATGTGCAGTAAACAGTTCTGATAAACTACAAACACCAGATAGCCTCTGGTATTCTCTACTACTGTGGCATGTGTCAGATAGTATTATCAACACTGACTGGCAACAGTTCTCCAGAGTTTCAGAAAAGGATCTTTCCCAGCCCTACCTGGAGATGCCAGAGATTGAACCTGGGACCTTTTGCATGCAAAGCATATGCTCTACCAAGTTATAACAGTTTTTAGCCTATATAGTATTCTAGATATTCCAAGAAAAGGAGGTTGTACTTCGCTTGGAAGCATATACATTCTAACGAATTAGTAAATAAAGTATTAAAAAATGGATTTAATCCACTTTGTCGATGGAAATTCAATGTACCCATACTTAAAAGCAAGCAACACTAATATATATATACAACTGTGATCTAATCTAATCTAATCTAATCATCTCTCTGGTCCATATTCTGTTCCATTAATAATGATCCATTCTCTTTCTATGCAGCGTGTTCTGCCTACCAATCAGTATTTAACCAAGTCCCCATCTTTTATCAACCAGGTATACTGGGATCTCCATTTCTGCTCTCCAATTTTCCTCGCATGAAACATTTCCACGGCCCTCAATATACAGCCCTTCCATCTCACCAAATAAACACTTTTTGTCACATAGCTGCACATAACTCCACAACCCACAAATACACCTCCAAAACTTAAATATGCCTCCTATCCCACCATCTTCAGAAGGTTGCCATGTTTTTCTTCAGAGTGATCTTTTGTCAAACTCTTCTGTCTACACCTTTCCATTAAATTAAATCATATTTGGTTAGGCTATAAGCCACAACTTCCCATTAAATTGGACTTTATGAAATATGAGTCAGTTCAATCTACTCAAGGCAAAAAAGTTGTCAGTGTCTGAGTAGCAGGAAGAAGAAATTAGCAGCACTGTTGGCCTGTATGATCTTACATTCAACAATTCTCTTGAATTCCAGGGAGCTTCTCAGGCAACAGAAGGAAGCGGCCTATAGATCCCTAGAGCCAACATATGCTGCACTAACATGGTTATTTTCCCAAACATGTCCCACACCAACTCCCTTCAAGCTCTGATAACTTGTATCAAACACCTGAATTTGGGAAAACATTGTTGAATGTTAAAGACTGCAAGAGCTTGTGCTGAGACAGATATACTGAATGCTATCCTGAGAGCCAGATTAGAACATAAAAAAGGAAATACCTGTTGGCAAGGGTCAGTATGGACAAATGTTGTGAGACTGTTCTTAGTCTCAGGGAGTTACATAATATTGCTTACATATTAGGAAATAAAAATTATGAATTGATAATGAAACATTGGAAATTTAAATGTCAGATATAAATATAGAGATCTAGGTTAAGACTAAGAAAATATACTTTCATTTCCTTGATATTTCACTCACAAGCTGGCATTCCTAGGGCTCTCATCTTCCTCATGCTCTTCTTCCTCTGCCTCACTACCCTGACTAATGCATGTGAAGGACTTCAGAAGTGGTATGTCCTCTAAACAGGTGTGACCTGCCTCCTCCTCTTCTTCGCTGTCTCTAGTAGTCCAGAGATTCTCCAATCGACTGTAAATACCAATTGTTCATTCATATGACCTACTGCTACAAAACTCAAATTTCAAAATAAGTTAATCCAAGATCAACTTTCCTCACATTAAAGAACTTTTCCCAGATAGATTTTGAAACTTTATTACTAAATAGAACAATGAGTTCTCTTCAGTGCAAACTCCTTTATTTGTCACACTTAGGAAAATATGGTTCTCTGTGGGATACAATTGGAGAAAATACCAAGAAACTGTCAAGTGTCATTCTTCAAATACTATCCTTTCAAAGCACTGAAATGAGCTACATTAAGAAACTTAATATACATTTTACACGTATCCATAAACTGTTTATGTGTACCTATAACAGGGATAGGTAACTGTGGGAGGTCCCACTGACACCCCACGCCCCGCAGGCCACAGTTCAAGGGGCACCCACCCCAAAAGTCAAAAGGGGGGGAAACTGCTTCATAGTGCTACAAGAGTTAAATTTAGCTTGCTTCCAATCCTTTTTGGTACTCCATAGCCACTACAGACACCACTTTTTTTGTAAAAAAAAATTAAATTTGAGGGTGTCATTTTTTTGTAAAAAAATAAATATAATTCAAACACACACACACACACCTTTTTCCTGCAAGGGACCCAAGGTGGCTCACATAATCCTCCTCTCCATCTTATCCTCACGACAACCCTGTGAGGTAGGTTAGGCTGAGAGTCGATGACTGGCCCAAAGTCACCCAGTGAGCTTCATGGCCGAGCGGGGACTAGAACCTGGATCTCCCGAACCCCAGTCCAACACTCTCACCACTACGCCACACTGGCTCTGCCTCTGCCTCTCTCTCTCTCTATATATATATATATTCAGGGGCATGGCAGGGGCTGCCCCGGATGTGGGGGGGGAGAGGGGACAGCATAAAGCCTGTGTGCTGCCCACCCCTGATCTATAAAACTGTTTAGCTGTGCATGTAGTATGAGTGTTATACAGGTACAGGAACTAAGGAGCCAGGAACTTGCAACAGCTCCCTGCTGCATGTACACACAACAGTAAACATGCATTTACTGCCATAACCCATGTGAAGTGGTTCTCAGTCCTTTTGTACCCAAGCGACTTCCTTCTCCTCTGCTTTCTATCACAATCTCTAAAATTGAGCATACTGTGAGGGTAATACTATCTGTCAGGACAGCTAGGCTAACAGAGTGCAACTTCCAGAGGCACTCTTGGAAGTTGCCCTATAAACTCTCTTCCTACAGAGATTCACTAAAGCTCCAAAGATCTTTCAGTATAGCATTGTACGACCACTGAACTGGGTTTTTAATTCTTTTTAATCTAGTATAGTTGAACTCCCTTAGTCCTTTGAGATGGAATACAGGCCTGTGGCTTACTGCTGGACTCAGCTTGTCTGAGCGTGGAAAGCTAAGCAGGGTCAAGCCTGGTTGTTACTTGGATGGGAGACCCCTCCTCTAGTTTCCTGCATTGAGCAGGGGGTTGGACTCGATGGCCTTATAGGCTCCTTCCAACTCTATAATCTATGAAAGGGCTATATATATACAACACATAAGAAACAAATCTCTTTTTAAAAGCCACCAAATAAGACACAGAGGGCATATTTTATTAGGTCCCACCAATCAGAGAACTCCCCCTTTTAGTGGACATAACTCAATCCAGAGTCAACACCACCCACATCCCATGTGTTGTATAAGCAGACAATAGAAAGATGGAGCTGATCAGTTACCACACACCGTATTTTTCGCTCCATAAGACGCACTTTACCCCCCCAAAAAACTAGGTGGAAATGTCTGTGCGTCCTATGGAGTGAATATAGTAAAAAAAAAATTTATTTTATTTTATTTTATTTTACTTTCCTCTGCTGGTCCGGAAGAGCGGAGGACTCCTGGGTGGGGCGGGGGAAGCCCCTGCCTCTCAGCTGATTTTTTTTTTAAAAAAATTTTTTTTGTACCATACAGTAAGTGCGTCTTATGGAGCGAAAAATACGGTACTTACCGGTAATTTCTTAAATAGTGTCATAAGATTCAAGTACTGTTTAACTGTAACAACTTCAGGAACTAGCCTTTTTTTTTTAATTCCTGGAGTTTGAAAATTGATTGATATTGCCAAAAAAATTTTAAAAAATATAAAAGCATTAAATCAGATTTCTGAGTTCCTTCGATATGGTGATTTCCTCTTGACGTTTATATCATCATCATCAGGCGATCACTCATGACCGAGTAAGATTGTCTTCCAGGGTAAAAAATTTACAAAAGAAAAATTTTAAAGGAGGAAATTCTAAATAACATTGTGTAGACTCTAGCAATGGGTTGTAAGTGACTGTGGAGGCCAATTCTAGATCCACACAGCTTCCCACAGTGAGGGTTACCAGATGGAAGATGGTCCTGTAAAGGGTTCGTTTGACGTGCTTTTCACTTAGCACATTTCTCCCTTTCACCTTGCACTCGGGCTTCTTCAAAGTCCATGGAACCTTTGTGAGAGGCCAACCTCCATTTAGATCATTCATGGGCCAGAGCTTCCCAGTTTTCGACATTTATATTGCATTTTTTAAGATTAGCCTTATGAACATCTTTAAACCTCTTATATTGACCACCGATATTCCGCTTTCCATCCTTGAGTTGGGAACAAAGTAACTGCTTTGGGAGACAGGCAGTCAGACATTCGAACAACATGACCGGTCCACTGAAGTTGGCGTTGAAGGATCATTTTTTCAATGCTAGTACTTTGCTTCTTCCAGTACACCGACATTTGTTCACCTATCTTCCCAGGTAATTCTCAGGATTTTCCGGAGGCAACGTTGATGAAACCTTTCAAGGAGGTGGAAGTGACGTTTATAGATAGTCCATGTTTCGCAGGCATACAATAAAGTTGGTAATACAATGGCTTCATAAACCAGTGTTTTGGTCTTCTTACAGATATCCCGATCCTCGAACACTCTATGTTTCATTCGAGAAAACACGGCACTTGCGGAGCTCAAACGATGCTGGATTTCACTGTCGACGTTAGCTGTAACAGAAAGATAGCTGCCAAGATAGAGAAAATGATTGACATTTTCCAGTATTGTCCCGCCAAGCTGGATAGACGGCATCACCAAAGGGTTAGCTTGAACTTGCTGATGAGCACTTTGGTTTTTTTGATGTTAAGTGAGAGACCAAGTTTTTCGTATGCTTCTGCAAAAGCATTTAGGATAGTTTGGAGATCATCCTCTGAATGTGCGGAGACCACATTATCATCAGCATACTGAAGTTCCACAACGGAGGTTGTAATTACCTTACTTTTTGCTTTCAGCCTGCTGAGATTAAAAAACTTTCCATCTGTTTGATATATAATTCCCACAGCAGTGGGAAGTTTCCCCTCTGACATTTGTTGTTAAAATGAAAGGCACAGACTATTGAACAGTGTAGACACCAAAGGAGACAAACAAGTAGAGGCAAGAGAACATTTGTGTAAGCTGTAATTTTATATAAACACTGATAAAAGGCAATATATCAGTGTTTTACATTTAAAATAAATAAATAAATAAATAAAATGGGAGCCGGTTTGTACCATATGCAGCCAGGCTACCAGAGAAATAAATTTACCATCACAATATACCACCTCAAACAGTGAACTACAAAACTGGCCAACGCTACATATGTTAAAGCAAGAGGAAAAACCAGTGCATTATCTTATCCGCTGCTATCCAAGGTACTTTCAGATGTCACAAATCATCCCAGAAGATGGATGAAATCTTCGCATGTTTCCATGAACGCAAACCTACTCCATAGTCAGTTACATTTTCAGAGAGAGGAATCACCCAAATTGTAATGTGTACTGACCTGATGTTTACAGAGAGCTTTGGCAATCATTTCCGATCTGGGTTCAGACCCAGTTTTGGGACTGAAACAGTCTTAGTTGCCTTGGTGGATAACCTACACCGGGAATTAGATGGAGGGAATAATTCCCTCCTGTTGGTTCTGAGGAACTGATACCATTGACCATGGTATCCTTGTGAGATTTATTTATTATATTTATACCCCGCCTTTTTTCCTGCAAGGAACCCAAGGCGGCTTACATAACCCTCCTCCTCCTCTCCATTTTATCCTCACAACAACCCTGTGAGGTAGGTTAGGCTGAGAGTCAGTGACTGGCCCAAAGTCACCCAGTGAGTTTCATGGCCGAGCGGGGACTAGAACCCGGATCTCCCGAGTCCCAGTCCAACACTCTCACCACTATGCCACACTGTTTAGTTGGTATGGGACTTGGGAGCACCATTTATTATAGTTCCAACCCTATCTGGCTGCACCGTCCCAGAAGGTATGTAGGTGATCATTGTTCAGTCCATTGGCCCTCATCTTATGGGGAGCCTCAGGGCTCTCTTTCATCCACAATGCTCTTGTGGCACCTTAAAGACAAACAAATTTATTCTGACCTACATTTGTTAGCCTTTAAGATTCCCCCCAGTTTTGATTGTTTTTTGCTGTAGCAGACTAACCTGGCTACCCCTCTGGAAATTCAACATTCTTATACTCTTCATGTCACTGCTGGGAGAGGTCATCTGGAGCTTGGGGTTAGGTCTCATCAATATGCTAATGACAGCCAGTTAACCTCTCTTTTTCAGCGAATGCCATGGAGACTATGGGAGCACTGAACCGATCCCTGGAGGCAGCGATGGACTGAAGTTGAAGCTCAGTTCAGACAAGACAGATGTAGCGTTGGTCTGTACGTGAGCAAATCCAAGATTGGGAGTGCAGCCTGCTCTGAATGGGGTTGAACTCCCGCTGAAAGATCAGGTTTGCAGCTTGGGAGTGCTCCTGGATCCAGCATTGCTCCTGGATGTTCATGTGGGCTGCTTGGGCCAGGAGTGCTTTTGCCCAGCTTTTCCTGGAAAAAGCCCATCTGGCCACAGTGATACACAGGGCTTTTTTTCTGGTGGAACTCACCGGAACTGAGTTCCAGCACCTTTTCTTCTATTAATTGCATTACAATTTAAACGCCATCTACTCCCAAGGAAATGTAATCCAAGAGTTCCGGTACCTTTTTCTCCAGAAAAAAAGCACTGGTGATACATGCATTGGTTGTCTCCGGCTTGGATGACTGAAATGTGTTCTATGTGGGGCTGCTCTTGGAAAGTGTTCAGAAACTGAAGCTGGTCCAGAATGTGGCAACCAGACTGCTCTCTGGTGTATACTTTGTAGACCACATTGCACCAGTCCTAGGCCAATTGCGCTGGCTTCCAATTTGCTTCCAGGCCCTATTCAAGGTGCTGGCACCTATCTACATAAAGCCTTGAACAGCTTAGAGCCAGAATACCTGAAAGAACACCTCCTCATATAGGAACCTCCCCATAAATTGAGATCATTTGTCCCACCACCACGAGGTTTGTTTTGTAGAAATGTGGGACTGTGGCAGCATCCTGGTCATTGAATTCCCTCCTGAAGGAGGTGAAACTAGCCCCCTCCCTGGTGGTATTTAGCGGACAGTGAAAACATTCTTACTCTGCTTGGTTTTTCAATTTTATGATTGATAAGTTTTAACTTTGCTCCTTTTGATTTACTTTTAATTTTTGTAATTTGTTCTGTTCTATTTGTAAACTGCTTTGGGGGCCCTTGTTGGGAGTCCAAATGTGGTTTAAAAAGGCTTGTATAAATATATTATGAAAAAAATATTTGCGCACTGCCTCTAATACTTGGCTGATTTTGCAATATAAAGAGAAACTGTTGCCTTGAACAATCCTTGTCAAGCTTTGTAGCAATGTGAAAGATTCCCTTTCACACGTATGCACAAATGCAACATGCAAGTTAATAGCAGAAAAATAGGCCTAATTTTCTGTTTCTTACACTACTGTAAATCTAAAGTAATGGTATTTGCTCCCATAAATTAAACTTAGCTTTGCAAAAATGACCAGAAACCCACTGATATCACCCTCAAAATGCTACAAGCAGGGTACAGAAGCATTTACTGAAGATAATAAAAACACGAAGGCCTGTTAATGGATAGAATTGTAACTGTTTTTTCATAGAAGAGATATAAAGTTCACCTTGATGGATTCCAAGAAATAGACCACACTGGAGATAAAGATCCACCTGGTCGTTCAATTTTCACTTTCTCTTCTCCATTTTTATTTCTTATGCTGACAACACCATTGAACATCCCCAAAGCAAGGTACTGTCCATCATTTGTCCAACTGAAAAAAGGATAAAAGAGCTGGCTGAAAATACCCATCTCAACACTGGAGAGAGCCAAGACGCTGACAGAAATTAAATGCTATACTTGGGAGGGGGGTATAAAAGACTCAAGGGGCAGAGGAATATTCTTTATACTTCTTCATTCTACTGACAAATATTCACCCAGTTGAACTGCAGCTTTCTGATGGGGAGATCTTTTAAATGTGTCTTATGCTGCAAAGGCAATGGATTGTAGTGTATATGAATAAAACATATGGAGTAGCAGCATAAAGAGACCTCTATTTCAACTGCAGTGATTTTCAACACATCTTCCATAAAATGCTAACGCTTAAATTTCATTGTTCTTTATCTAGGAAATCATTCATACACATTCTACAAACTCATGAGAGAGATTATTTTGCCATTGCTGTATTATTCTGTCCATGCTGCCGTCCTGTCAGATTTTACTTTGTTTTTAACTCTGTTGTATGTTGACATAAGCACTCAATCTTTTGTGTGGAAAAACAGCTCATAAATGTTTTTAAATGTGTCTCATTTGCAAGAACAACATTGTTATATTTGAGCAATACATTTACATACCTACAACAGGTGATCTTATTGCTAACTTTATGTTTATTGACTGACTTCTGTTCAGGAGACCACAGGCCTTAACAGCGACAACAAAAAGAACAAAGTAGTGAGATCAGATTTGTCATAAGAAGCATTTGCATTTTTAAAAAAGGACGTGAAAGAATTCCTAAATATTAACAACTTATCTACAATTCATGAGTAAGTTTTCCCCAGTCTGACCTTGCCCTTCCCAGTCCCACATCTTAACTCTGTGCACCTCTGTGCTGCAGAACAGCTTTACACAAATACCACTACTCATCAGCTGGCAGTACAGTCAAGCAAGGGTCAGGGAGGGACCATGTATCAGGGGTAAAGCTTTGCATGTAGAGAGTCCTGGGTTTAATCCTCAGCATCTCCAGATAAAAGGATTCCAAGTAACAGGAGATGTGACAGACAGACTTTGCCTGAAATCCTGGAAAGCTGTTGCCAGTCAGAGTCAACAATTCTGTAGGGGTTGGCAACCTGGTACTGTCCAGATGCTTTGGACAACTCCCATTATTCCTGACCATTGGCCATATTGGCTGTAGCTTATGGAAGTTGTAGTCCATAAGATCTAGAGCAGGGCTCTCCAACCTTGGGTCCCCAGATGTTGCTGGCCTACAGCTCCCAGCATGCCCAACCAGTATGGCTAATGGCAAGGGATTCTGGGAGCTGTAGTCCAACAACATCTGGGGACCCAAGGTTGGAGAGCCCTGATCTAGAGGGTACCAGGTTGCCTATCCCTGCTGAGTCAGATGGACAAATACTCCGACCTGGTATAAGACAGCTTCCTATGTTCCTATACAGTATTGTCTTGAGGTTGTATCCAATTAACCCCCCCCCCCCGAGACAGAATGGCTTTTGTCAGCAGAACGGGGAGGAGGACAATTTCCCCTCCCACCTGCAGTCCCCAGTGCACACTCAAAATTTGTTCTGGAGAGTGGGAGACCCTTCAAAGTAGACTTAGGGAGGCACACGAGGAAGGAGAAAAGGGGATAAGTCCCTCTGTGCGAGTGGACATTAGCTCACCTGTCACTGTATTTGGGATTTCACTCTTGGACAGCGTACACCTATAGTGTAGCAACCATTGAACCTCTCTCTACCTGAGCTCTTCCTCCCTGCTACGGGAAGCCATAGGATTTGGCCTTAAAAAGTCAAAAATGTGGAAGACATACCAAAATCACTGGAGGAGCAGGATGCTAGTTGGTGCGTAACAGGATTATAGGATACACATTGTATGGAATCATTGTGCCTAAAACAAATTAACGAACAACACTCAAAGAAAGCAGTCTGAAAAGGGGCAGACTAAATTAACAAAGAACTGTAGATAATATTTAAAGAAATGTCTCACCAGACTGTATCAGGAGTTGAAAGCAAATCAAAACAAATCCAAATCCAAAAGGCTTTGACAATAGTTCAGAGGCAATATATTAATTTGAAAATAGAAAGCCTTTAAGCACGAGGACCGGCATACAGATATTTCTTACACCAGCAGTGTCGAACCTCTTTCAGCCCGAGGGCCAGATTCAATTTCAGAGAAATGCCTGGGAGATGCATTCCAGTGGTGGGCAGGACCAAAGGGCAAAAGGGTGCAGGGCCAAAATACCAGCATATTGTAGTTTAAAGCTCTTACTGCTAGTAATGAAGCCTTAGGAGACATTTCAACCTTTTAGAATGAGGGGAAAACTGCACAAAAGCCGGGAAATCACCAAACGATTGGCATGAGGTGGGGGGAAGGGGGCATGACCATCTGGGGAACCCCGGAGGGACAAATTAGGACCCCAGGCAGACAGGATTTGGCCCATGGGCCTGAGGTTCAACACTCCTGCTCTCCATCTCCAACACGGCATCAGTGAATCTCTTTGTGACAAATGTGTAACACTGTTCACATACTCCATCCTATATATTACAGTTGAAGCAACTTTTCAAGGCTCAATTTAAGGTGCTGATTTCAACCTTTGAAGCCCTAAACCAGGTGTGGGGAACATGGAGCCCAACAGCATCTGGAAGGCTACAACACCCATCAGCCCCATCCAGCATAGCCAATGGTCAGGACTGATAGGAGTTGAAGTCCAACATCTAGAGGTCCACAGCTCTCAACCCCTGCCCTAAATGGCTTAAGAGCAGGGTATCTTAAGCAACTCCTCCTCCCACAGGAACATTCGTGGTTACTAAGATCTTCCTTGACAGCCCTTCTTTGGGCCCACACCTGCTTCAGAGACAAGGTGGGTGGCGGCCCATGCAAGGGGCTTCTCAATTGTGGTGTCCCAACTCTGGAATGCTTCCTGCAAGGAGTCATGGTTGGTGCAGACTCTGATGTCCTTGCAACATCAGGTGAAGACCTTTTTATTTGCCCAGGCCTTTTACTTGCTAAGTTTTTATATAATGTTTTAATCTGGCTCATCTCTCCTTTTATCGCTATCGATTTATGCTGTTTTTATTTATTCATTATTGTTTTAGTTTTCATCATGCAAGCTGCTCTGAGAGATGTTACCTGAAGAGTAGTATAGCAATTTCTTAAATAAATAAAATAAACTGGAATCGGGATGTTAAAGAGTGATTAAAATGTACAACTCCTTAACAGGGCAATAGGACAAACTGGCGGTGTTCGCAAGTCATACTAAGCCACCCTGTGAATAAGCTACACAGTGTGGGTTGTTTGCAGAACAACCCGCAGTGTGCCCGACAGACGATAGGGCTCACCGTGGCTTGTTCTCGGTCCTCCAGCCAGTATCCCAATGTCCTACACAGAAGAATCCATCTTTTCTCCCCCTCCTCATTCTGATAGTTATCCCTTGTTGTTTGCAGCTTTTTTTTTTCCATAGCCTCAAAAAATTCCAATTGGGGTTGTGGGTTTTTTTCAGCCCCTGAAAATTGTGCAACTGTGTTCATTATTTTATTGTTGCTGTTGTTGGTCTTTCAGCAGTGCGCAACTGTGCTCTTATTTATTTATTTATTTCATTTTTATACCACCCAATAGCTGAAGCTCTCTGGGCAGTTTACAACAATTAACAAGACAGTCCCTGCCCGCAGGTTTACAATAAAAAAAGACACAACACACAAGGAAAAAGGAATGGGGAGGGAAGAAGGGGGAATATTAATTCTTCTGGCAGGGCTGGTGGAATGGCCCTGCGTTCCCTCTCATCTCCCTCCTCTCAGCCTGCTGGAATGGCTGGTGGTGGTGGCAGCTGAGGGAGGAGGAGCCTTCAGGAGGGCGGCCTTTCAGCAGGGCTACAGATGTCCAATATGTGTAGTCTTTCCTGGTCAATTTCTTTGTATGTTTCAGCTGTCCAAGGGAGCAGTGCAGTGGAGCAGGTAACATACAGGGAAACTGATACGGCAAGACTGCATATAATCTAATTTGCACACAGTTACCGGGGTCCAATTGCTGAGTTGTCAATTGAAAAGCACCGAAGGGGGGGGGGGGAAGCAGCAAAAGTAGGTGCACCAAAAGGGGAGGGAACAATATCTCCCACTTAGCGATATAATCCTGTCACTTTGAAGTGTTGAACTGACACTTCTCAGTGTCCTCCCCCTTTTCAACCTTGCTGTGTACCAGAATGCTGGTTGTACAGAAATTGCAGTGCCAATGCTGGGCTGATCCTCTTCTATGGTGTGGCCTGATGAGGAGATGTGGAGCATAGTAGGTCCAGGATGAAGATGTACTAGAGAATTCAGACGTACATGAAATGCACCAGAACCCTTTCAAGATGTTTATGTAATGAGGACAGTCTCCACTATTGACTTCAACATTCCCTTCTTGACTCTCTGATATTTCTTCTTAATCTTGGATGCCATATTCTGACTCTTACATCTTTCTAATGTCCTTTCTCTCTTTAGTCTTTTCTTCTCACCTGTGCTCATATTCCTTCTATATATTATTAATAGTAATTGCTGGAGTCCATACACAAAACTGGTATTCAAAAAATGAGGATATGCAAAATCATGAAACAATCACTTACGTATACTTCAGGATACCTTCTAACTTTGAAGTCCAGATGATCACAGTTTTGTCTGCAGCTCCTGAGGCAAAACGCTTCCCTGGGAAATTTTGTGGAAGCCAGCAGAAGTTATGAAATAGTTTTACTGCAACTACTAATCTATCACAGAAATTGAATGACATTTACTATTAGCTGAATGCTCTCACATTAGCAAGAATCAAAACTCTATCTCTACAGTTAGTTTCATACATTCAGGCTCCACATGAAACTCAACTGGCACTTTACTGTGTGTATTGTTGGCTAATATATTTTCTTCTTTAGCTCTATGCCAGGGATGGAAAACCTCCAGCCCTGTGGGGGTTCCCCATCCAGACTGACGCGTCTTTCCTTGGTCCTACCCCCTCTGCCACGAAGAGAAAAAATCTTATCTCCCATAAGTTACTGATCAGAGAGAAGAGCTTTTCATATGGGGCAGAGGGGGTGGGGCCAGGGAAAGAAACTGCTGAGTGATTCAGTCCTGCTTCCTGCTGAGGCTTGCTGTATTTACTTTTGAGTACAGATAGAGAAGCTTGCCTTGCTTATTTATAAGTATTATTTATTTATTTATTATATTTATACCCCGCCTTTTTTCCTGCAAGGAACACAGAACGGCTTACATAATCCTCCTCCTTCTCTCCATTTTACCCTCACAACAACCCTGTGAGGTAGGTTAGGCTGAGAGTCAGTGACTGGCCCAAAGTCACCCAGTGAGTTTCATGGCCGAGTGGGGACTAGAACCCGGATCTCCCAAGTCCCAGTCCAACACTAATGGAATTGGGGGGGGGGGGTTCAGCTCACTTTTGCCTGTGGTCCCACTCAACACTGGAATGAAGCCCCCAAGAGCTTCTATGAAATGGAATTCGGCCCTTGGGCTGAAAAAGGTTTGTCACACAGGTGGGGTCAAACACATCCAGACAGCACTGGAAAAAATACATAACACTTTTGTGTAACTCTTCCACAACTCTATGCTCCAGGTAGTCCTCAGCCATGACAATGACAAGGTGTGAATTTCCATGTGGTGTTTCAGAAATTTCCACAGAGTTCCTTGCCCACAAATCCAGATGTGTCCACAGCAGCATTTTTGGTTTTCAAGATTTAACACTTGTAAATTATGTGTCAAAGAAAGGATGGGCAGGATTTTCCTTTCTTCAGTGCATAACAATGCAGCAAACTCAGACCACAATTTCAAGCTTGAGATCATTTTTTTAAAATTACAATAAAACTAAAGGTGGTGCAGAGACCTGTGACCAGATGGTCTCCGCATACACTTTCAAATGCGTGATCAAACAGTGGCCAAAGGTGGATATTGTGGTTTTTTAAATATAGTGGGCAATGTCTGCTTAAACGTTTTTGGAGGCTGAACAACCCATGACAGTAGATGTATCTTCCTAGTAGACCTGGTTCTAGAGTTGATCAATTCCTGTGTTAGTCACTTAGTCAGCTTGCCTTAGACATCGAGAGAGGCAGCCCCAGAACTGGTAGGGCATGCCACTGCTGACAAAAAGAAAAGGAAAAGATGCCATTTCTGTGGGCAACACAAATGACAGAAAATCAAAACAACATCTGATCCATGTAACTATTTCGTCTGTCCTGCTCATGCAGCTGTGAGATATGCCGATTGTGCATCAGCTGCTCAAGTAGGATTTGCTATGGTTGCAAAATCAGATTATTGCACTGTTATACTCATGCAATTGTTAACATATGCAAAATATGTTAATGGCACAATATGTTTTATGTTTAAAAAAACGGTGGGGCCACTTTTGATCCCACACACATTCCTGTTGGGTGATGTACTTTACATTGTGTGGTATTGTTGACCCCAAAGACTTATTTGCATCTAAGGTTGCAATCCTATGCAAGTTTAGACAGAAAAAGGGCCTACAACCTCCAGCATGCTCTTTTCTGTCTAAACTTGCATAGGATTGCACCCTAAATTGTTTTACTGGAAAAGTAAAGGTCTTAATAAAACACATGATTATTATTTTTTTACATGATTAATACTGACTTAACGTCATGCCTAATACCTTTCCCTAGGTATTTCATTTGTATGCCTTTGATCACAAACCAGATTGATACAATTTTTCTATCAACAGGAGAGCTAAAAATATTTATGAAGAGTAGATTGGCTATAAAATCATATATTAAAACTACTTTTTGGAACTCACGTGTTTCTATGAAACATGAGAGCATAATCAATGAGCATAAGAAATTCAGAAGGTTCAAATTACCATCTTTTGCATAAGCTACACAGTATACGGTCTCCTTATGTGCTTTCAAAGGCTGGATCAATGTTCCATCAGAAGTGTCATATACCTGTAGAAATAAAATAAAAGGGAGAGTGTAAGTGTTCAGGTGCACAAAGTCAACACTGCTGAACTGAAAATTAAAGTTTGCTTAAAACAAAGATAAGATGCACAAGAGTGCTCTGTTTAAAGACATTAGTAAACCAACTGGCTTTTAACATAGCCAAAATATATCACCGTTATAAAGTTTGATACAATTTTAAAAATGTGTTTCATTAAACAAAAGGAGGAATGAAATTCAGTTGATAGATTACTCCATGATATATATATGAAGCTGGCAATTAATATTTAGAATAAAAAATACCAGTAATCTGTTTCCAGAAGCAATTATCAGTTGAGTTCCATCAGGCTTAAATGCAAGGTCATAGATACTGTGAAAATAAAAGACGGTGTTAAAAGGCAAGCCAAATTCTCTCTTATTTTTCCATGCAGCAGTTGCATAATAAGACTTCTGAATAGAGGCCCTCCACCCTATAGAACGTTTTAATAAAATGTCCATTTGTGGATGTCTGCTCAGAAGTCATATTCATATGCCAGAATTTCATTTGTATATTTCCTCTATCCCACAATTCATAACACTGACAGCAACTAATATTCTGAAGTTAGATTAACTTAAAGAAAGCAATATCATATGCCTATCAATGTATTTTTATTATCGTGAGCCCCTTTGGGAACCATTATGGTTGAAAAGCAATATATAACTATTGTTAAAATAAATAAATACCCTGAAGGAACACTAGGGAAAGTTACTTGTTCCCTGGCTTGAGTCCAGGGAACAGAAAAGGGCTTTGCTGGAAATTTGTGAGCATGCCTTAGGAGCAGCAGTACAACCACTGTGGCTTACGCTGGCTCAGCTTGTCTGAGTGTGGAAAGCTAAGCAGGGTCAGGCCTGGTTATTACTTGGATGGCAGACCCCTCCTCTAGTTTCCTGCACTGAGCAGGGGGGTTGGACTCGATAGCCTTGTAGGCTCCTTCCAACTCTATGATCTATGAAATCTATGAAACCTTTACAGTGGGAGGTGCAAAAGTCAGGAAACCACTAAACAATTGGTGGTTGGGGGCAAGGGACATGGCCACCTGGGAATCCCAGAAAGGCCAGATTGGAACCTCAAGTGGGCTCGATTTGGCCCCCAGGCCTGAGGTTCTGCACCCCTGTATAGATGAAGGAACAGACAGCAGTACAGGCAGTTTCAATGAATGAAGTCCTTATCTCTCTTTGCCCTTTCCCTCTTCTTTAGTCCCATCCTTAAACTGTGAGTCAATTTGTCAAGGTGCTCATCCTCAAAAAATTTTTGTAAATAAATATACCTAGGTAATTCTCCAGCATGCTCTCCTGACTGAAATTCGTCAGGGTCCCTCTTTGGGCCATTGCCATCAAAAACTGAAGACACTTGCTTTGACAGTCTTTCAGTGTGTGATGCTGCCAGTTTATACACTAATATATTTTATTCCTCCTGCTGTCAGTTTCTTAGCACTGCACCACCACCACCCCCGATCCGGTATCCTTTTTGAGTGGAGTAGATGATCTGAAGATGGAGGAGTTACATGCAACTCTGTTGTCATGGATATTTAACTTCTTGGTTAGTTTTGGACTGGCAGCAGGTATGGACTTCTGCAGGCATAATGGACAGATTAAGATGGTCAGGCCTAAGCACTTGATAGATCTGAATGGTTTTCTGAATGCGTTCAGAGAATTTTCTGTGCCATTGGTTAGTGGTACTGTCAACCCCCCCAGCTGATCTGTGGAATACGGAAATTTCCCAGGTGGTTGACACCATCGTTTCTAGGCATACTCTCTCCCCACTGATAGAGCCAGATCAGCTTCTTGTTTTAACAAGGAGCTGAGGGCAACGAAACAGGAGGGGTGACTGGAGAAGAATGCAGGATGAATCAAACCAAACAAAGGCTAGAGTTCAATTAGGACTCAGTCCTATTGATTGCGCCCTCAATGACCAGAAGCCCCTGAACTCAGAGGCTTCCAATAATCTAATGCAGGGCAGGAGGAGCAGCGGAGGAAATCTTTGCCTCCACGTCCTCCTGCCCTGCATTTTTCGCTAGATGGGGTATTTTTTTGCCCATCTAGTGATGGTGCTTCAGAGGGAGAGGGAAGGAGGATGGAGATAGATCATATCTTGGCCTCTCTGGTCTCCTCCCCTCCCACCAAAGCACCTTTTCTCCTTCTCCGAGGTTGCTTTCTGACCTTGGAGGCCAGCCAACGCGGTTCTTTCCATGCTGGCCACGAAGGAGCGGGGGGGGGGGATGGATCTCCAACTCCCCCTTCTGAGGTCAGAGCACTGTCTCCGATCTTGGCGGGGGGAATCCCCGGCCCACACCAGTAAGCAATGACAGCAATGAGAGAGTTCACTCCTCTGCCACCTTCACATCTACACAATTAAGCCAGTGATGTTTTACTGTGCAGGGCCTCCTTTGCCAGGATCTTAGAATAGGGAGTCGGAGCAACTGGTGGCTCACTGTGATCGTTTGTTTCATTCTTTGCAGATAAAGTCACTCAGACCTGCCCTAATTTGGACTCCACTATTGGAGCAGGGCAAGTTGATGTGACTTTTGAGCGCTTCTCCAGATGTGTTGGATTCCTTTCAGCTTGTAGATCTCAAGGACGTGGACAGGGTGCTTGAAGTGGTGAGGGCTACTCAACCCCTGTCATTCTTGTCTGATTAAATCAGACAAGGCAGGACTGTTGCTGTGGTTAAGGGAGATTATTAATGCCTCTTTATGGGAGGGGGTTGTTCCCCCTTGCTTAAAGGAGGCAATAACACTTTTATTAAAGAAACCTTCCTTTAATCCAGTAGAATTAAGTAACTATAGACCAGTCTCAAATGTACCATTTCCGGCCAAGGTGCTTGAGAAGGTGGTAGCCTAACAACTCCAGGCATACCTGGATGATATGGATTATGTGGACTCATTTTGATCAGGGTTTTGGCCGGGACATGGGACTGAGACTGCTTTGGGCTCCTTGGTGAATGACCTACTCAAGGAACTGGATGGACCTATTAGTTTTCCTGGACTGTTTGGTGGTTTTTGATACTGTCAACCATGGTATCCTTCCAGGCCACCTAGTGGAGTTGGGCCTTGGGGGCACCATATTGCAGTGGTTTCTTTCTATTGGATAAGGTCCAGAAGGTGGTGCTGGGGGACTATTGCTCAACACCACAGCCTTTGGCATCCCATAGGGTTCTATTTTGTCCCCTGCGTTATTTAATATCTATATAAAGCTGCTGGGAGAGGTAATCCAGAACTTTGGAGTGAAGTGCCACCAATATAATAAATAAATAAATATGTGGAGGGCACCCAGCTCCATTGCTCTTTGCCACCTAATACCAAGAAGTGATCAATAGCCTTGACTTGATAATGCACTGGATCAGGGAGAACAAACTGTTATTAAATTCAGAGAAGAAGGTACTGTTGGCCAGTAAAAAGTCAGGCTCAGGGATTAAGATTCAACCGGTTCTGGAAGGGGTTACACTCCACTGAAAAATCAGGTTCATAGCTTAGGAGTGTTCATTGATCCTATGCTGTCCCTGAATTTCAAGGTGGTAGCAGTGGCAAGAAGTGCATTTGCACAATTACATTTAGTGTGCCAGCTGCAAGCTTTCCTGAATCAGTCTGATTTGGCAAGAAATCCATGTGTTGGTCACATCATATTCAGATTATTGCAATACGCTTTGTGTAGGGTTACCTTTGAAGAGCCCCCAGATGCTTCAGTTGGAACCAAATGCAGCAGTTAGGCTGCTAACACAGTCACAGCATTGAGATCACAGTACTCCAATACTGAAAGATCTGCACTGGTTACCAATTGTTTTTCAGGTTCAATTCAAGGTGTTGCTTTTGACTGTCTCACTATGAGCCTGCCCAGATATTAAGCTCTGCAAAAGAGGCCCTTTTAGAATACTATCGCTTGCAGAGGCACGTTTGATGGGCTTTCTCCTGTGTCACTCCCAAATTGTGGCACACACTTCCCTCAGACCTACAAATGGTTCCATTCTCTCATGTAACTTGGCTTTTAACTGTTTTAGTGTTTGGTGTCTGTTGTTGTTTTAACACATATATTACTACTGTTCTTATTGTTTTCATATGGTATACACCACCTTGATGATGATTATTTTTTTTTACCAAAAAGGCAATCTAAAACTACTTTAATTAACTAATTAATTAATTAAATAAATATTGCCTTTAGAATTTTTAAAGTTGCATTTTATTATTATACTGTCTACCAGTGCCTTCCCCAACCTGGTGCCTTTCAGATGTTTTACACGACAACTCCCAGCATTCCTGACATTTGGCCATGCTGGCAGGGGCTTAATAAGAGCTGAAGTCCCAACATCTGGAGGGCACCAAGCTGAGATTCTAAGATGTGGGTGTAAAGCTTATAGTTTTATGGTTATGCTGTATGCCCTTCTAGGTACTCTTCTAGTAGAAGAGTGGGATGGACATAAATAATAATAATAATTATTATTATTATTATTATTATTATTAATAATAATAATAATCAAATAATATTATAGAAATGCAGTGATGCTGTGTGGAATGACAGACTTAGGCGGCTGCACCCCCCTCCACAACCGCCCCCGCGGCCCCCTGCTGCCCCCCCCCCAACGCCCTCACCCATTCTTACCACTGCTCGGCCTTATCCCTCCAGGTCAGCGCAGCTCGCATGTTGCCCCCTCCTACGCATCCCCCTCCCCAGCACCCCACTCCCACTTTTATTTATTTACACAGGACGCCAGGCTGGCTCCCCAGGCAACACGCATGCGCACTCATCATCTGCCTCCTTTCCCCCCCCCCTCCGAGCTCCCGTCCCTTTTGCGGAAGGGAAGCATCTACGGAAGGAACGAGCGGAGCCCTAAAAGGTGTGCGCACGCGCCCTCAGCGTCCGCAAGCGGCTCTGCGCATGCCTTAACTCTCCGCCGTGATTCCCAACTACAGTTTCCAACAAACTATGGCCAGTGTTCTCCAACCTTGGGTCCCCAGATGTTTTTTTTGGCCTACAACTCCCAGCATGCCCCAGCCAGCATAGCTGGCTGGGGCATGCTGGGAGTTGTAGGCCAAAACCCAAGGTTGGAGAACACTGAACTATGCGTTGCTAATCCCTCCGAAAGGGAAAGGGGCATACATCAAAAAGTGCGCGTGCGCAAGATACACTGAGCGTAATTACGCTCTTCGCGAGCGTAATTACGCTCCGTTCCCCTGGCGGGAAAGGAACATCGCTTCTCGCTCTTCTCGGGGGGGGGGGGGCCATGGTGGTAGATTGCGCATGCGTAGTAAGAATACGTCCGTAAGAAGCGAATGCAAGATGTCAATTCGGGAAGCAACGGAGCAACTTGAGGGCAGGTAAGGGTTTCCCGCGGGAGGAAGGTGCGAAAGCGGGGATTTTGAAACAGGAGATAGGTGCACTATATGCCTTCTTCTTTTGTTGCCCCCCCCACCTCCTGGGTTAGTTGGTTTGGTCCTCCTCCCCCCCTGGGTTCTTGTGAGTAGTGATGTCATAATAGCGTGGAATCAGTGGCGCTATGTTCTGTTGACGTGATATCAATCAGGTGATCAGTGGAGTAAGATCCAGGAATAAAGAGGAATTCCTGTTCGACGATGGGTCCGTAAGTGACTGTGGAGGCCAATTCTGGATCCACACCGCCCCCAGTGAGGACACAGGTTACCAGATGGAAGATGGTCCTGTGAAGGATTCGTTTGACGTGCTTTTCGCTTAGTACGTTTCTCCCTTTCACCTTGCACTCGGCTTCTTCAAAGTCCATGGAACCTTTGTGAAAGGCCCAACCTCCAGTTAGATCGTTCATGGGCCAGAGCTTCCCAGTTTTCGATGTTTATATTGCATTTTTTAGATTAGCCTTATGAACATCTTTAAACCTCTTAATTGACCACCGATATTCCGCTTTCCATCCTTGAGTTGGGAATAAAGTAACTGCTTTGGGAGACGGCAGTCAGGCATTCGAAAACATGACCGATCCACTGAAGTTGGCGTTGAAGGATCATTTTTTCAACGCTAGTAGTCTTTGCTTCTTCCAGTACCTGACATTTGTTCGCCTATCTTCCCAAGTAATTCTCAGGATTTTGAGGCAACGTTTGATGAAATCTTTCAAGGAGGTGGAAGTGACGTTGTTAATGAGATGCCCGTGTCGCATGTTTTCGCGGCGTCAATAAGTTGGCAACACGAATGGCAGTCATAAAACCACTGTTTGTTGGTCTCTTACTAATACTATCCCCAGATCCCAAACATCTGTAGATTTTCCATGGAGAAACAGAAAACAGGGACACTTGCGGAGCTCACAAACGATTCTAATAACTTTCACAGTCGAGGTGTTCCTGTAACAGCAAGCTTTGCCCGAGAGAAAAATGACGTGATCCTCAGGCTCCGCATCAGATTTGAGTCCGGAGGGCCCCCCCAAAGGCTGGCCTCGCTGGCAGTGCCTGACTCCAACAGCATACCAAAAGACTAAGACAAGAACAAAGGCTCTAACCGGAAATACTTCCCCCCTCACTCCTTGTGCTCTTAGCATCACCTTCACTGGCCAGCAGGGGGAAGGGAACTCATGACTCATGGCTTAACCTATTACATATGAAAGCTAGGCCAGCTTTCTGGCATCTAGGCACCATTCCATCCGCCACCCATTCCATCCAGGCTCGTTTCCCCATCCCACTGGGTTACACAGAGGGTGTGTTGTGTGTGTGTGTGTGTGTTCTGCATGCATGCAGGAACCCCCAAAAGCTCCACAGCTTAAAACCAAACGCTCAATAAATAAATAGCCACTTGGATAGTAAGTTGATTGGATATGGCAGCCTTCCTCAACCTGGCTCCCTCCGGAAGTTTTGGACCATTTGAGTTGTAGTCCAACACATCTGGAGGGCACCAGGTTGGGTCTTCAGCTCTACACTGATAACATGCATCCAGTGTGAAAAAGAGGCTTCTTTTCTTCAAGGAACAGAGGGACATGACTGTTCTGCAAAAGTAGTATCTTCCCAATCCTGAAGGTGAGGGTTGAAGAAAGATGCTGTGATGCAAAATCTACAAATAACACCGTGTGGGACTAAAGATGCAATCCCATGCATTATAGGATTGTGCCATAAGGCTGTGAAAATGTGGTTAGCATTTTAAGACAGCAGTCCCCAATGAACTTTTTCGTGGAAGTAAGCCCTATTTAACTCAATGGTATTTACCTATGAACAAACACACTTTTTAAATATTTAAAAGTTATTTATTTATTTATTTATTACATTTCTATTAACTGCCTGATAGCTGAAGCTTACAAGACAGCTTACAATATTACAAAAATATAAACATACCAATTACAGTTAAACACACAGCAGCAGCATAGGATTGGGCGGCAAATATTTATAAGTATAACTGAGAACGTGCGCTTCTGGAGATACCATGTAGAAGGGAAAGAATTCATTTGCATAAAGAAGGTATGAATTGTCTTCTTGGATTTATCAGACAAAGAACCATTGAACCCAACACTCTAAGGATGCTTCTGGACTGAGGGCTCCTAGCACTACCAGTTAGAAGGGATTGTGTAGCTATTCCATATTTTTCTCAACGGATTTTCTGCTTTGAGAAAAAAGATGGAAGAAGTGGTTGGAAAACATGGGAGGATTACGAGTGGAAGATGATGTTGTCTGGACACCCACCTACTCCATAAGATTGCATGAGTGAGGCAAGGCAATGGCATGATAAAAGCCTTGTATTTTATTGTTAAGTTTCCCTGCCTCATTCACATACTTTTTGTGGGGCGTTCAAATGACAAAATTTTCCATAACCAGTGCCTTCCCACCGCTGCGTCTGCCTTTTCTCTTACCACAAAAAAATCTGTTAAAGTGGAAAAGACAATGTCCATAATGTCTTTTGATGGTAGCACTAAACCATGCATTTGAATGCACCCTAAGTCAGGGGTGGGCAGAAAGTAGATCTCCAGAAACCCCTGTCAGCATGGCCAATGTCAAGAATGCTGACCCTTCAGCACCCAAGAAAGAATCTCCCCAGAGTTAATGAGCATTGTTTCTTTTTCTTTCGTTATGTCCTCATTCCTCCTTGTCTGAATTCTTGCTGGGACGCTTGGGCCTTCCCTTCCTTTACTGGTGCTGGGTAAGCCCTCTCTGCTTTTTACAATTTCCCCCCTTTTCCAATAAAAGTCTTTTTACGAAAACAACAAAACAAAACAAATGACGTCCAAAACATCTGTAGATCTACATTCTGCCAAACCCTGCCCTAAGTGACCAGCCACATGGGTCCCCAAGAAGTTCACAACATTGGGTGTGATGGAGATAATAATCTTTTACTGTGTATATCCAGTAGTATCTAGGAATTGAAGGCCCCCTTTTCAGCCATTATCGAGTTCTTCCTGTGGATAAAAATCGAATTTTATTGATTGATTGATTGATTGATTTGAACCCCTGCCTTTCTACCAAAAAATGACACTCAAGGCAGCTTACGGGCATATAATAATTAACACTGATTAAAACTATAAAATACATTAAAATACTATAAAAACATAACAATGGCAGAAAAATAAAACCAGCACAACACCCAACAGACCCACTTACAGGCCAAAGGCCTTCTTGAATAAAGTGGTCTTTGCCTACCAGTGGAAGGTCAGCAGAGAGGGAGTGAACTGAGCCTCCCTTGGGAGGGAGCTCCGCAGCCTGAGAACAGTAACTGAAAAGGCCCCCTCTGAGGTCACCACCAAACGCAGCTCTGAAGGTGTCTCGACCCCTGGCCGTAGGCCTGTCAGTACTTTTAGAAAAGATCCCAAGAAAGCGATAAGTCAGTTCCAGGTTTGCTTACAAGGAGAAAAGTTTATTGAGCAACTTACAACATACACGTGCACCCACTAAAGCTGGATCGGACAACGGCATGGCTATCAGGCACCGCCCGAAGCCCAAACAGCCAAACTAAGCAGACAGCATCTTATACATTTTTGCTGTTTACACCTAATACTTGCAGCTGGGTTATACATCATGATTATTAGCGTTTGAAGCCAACAGCTAAGTAAAACATCATTGCTAAGTTAATGAGCAAGATGAGTAATGCTGGCATAAGCATTTGTGATGGGTCTGGTACCCACACCTGATACTGGTTCCCATCATAGCAGGCTTAAGAGCAGTGATAAGCGCAGGTCTCTTCGCTTCGCATGCCAAGAACTCATTAAAGTAGCTTGACCGTCCTTTAACCTATCTCTTGTGCTTGGCTATGCCAATAGACAGGCATGCAGGGAAAAGAGGGAGATGCTAAGATGCTTTTTAGGCCTCTCTCTGGCCCAAGGAAAACGGAAGATGCTTTCAGGTTCAACAGGTCCAACAGAAGGCAGTGGCCTTGAAAGAAGGGGTGTCTCCAGAAGATCTTAAGATCTGAGCAGGCTCATATGAGAGAAAGCAGGTAGCCTGGTCCCAAGTCATATAGGAATGCACCAGTTTTGATATTAAAAGGGCATCGTAGAGCTGGGGGAGATGCAGAAAAGGGCAGTGACCAAGGAGTTAGAACAACTTCCATACAAGGAAAGGCTACAAAGATAAGACCTGTTCTGATGTTCTTCTATTCACTTGCAGTGATATAAGCAATACACACATGGCTGAATATGCAAACAAAGTGAAGGAACAACTTATAACAACAGCAGGAGAATGTTTTGGCCCCAAGAAAGAAGAGATTGGGGCCATCACAGGAAGTCCAGCCCAGTGTAAACAGGAGGAAGCAACTGTATCTTTAGGTGCTCCCTTGTGTCACAAAGCTGTTCTGGAAGGATGGAAGAAGATGATAAAGCAAAGGCAGAGTGGAAAAACTGCAGGGAGATACGACATTTATTTTGTCAGGTAATCTAATTATACATCTTGATAGTCTACTTCTGATATAGCTCAAATAACATCTTGGTGCAGAATGGGGAAAGCATTAGAAAGTTGCTAGCATTGTTTATAATAGAAAAAGTGTAAGTACGGTACATTGTATTTATATTTAAAATCAATCAAGTCTTAATTTAAAAAAAAGAAAGAAAGAAAAAAGAAGAGGAAATAATGTAGGATGCCAACTCTTTTTTTTGTGCCAGAATGGCTTTGACAGTGATTTAGCATGCAGAAATTTGTCAGATGCCATTTCCTATATCATTTCATCTCCATACCAAGAAGAGCTTCTGCCCATCAGGCACCTATTTGGAAGCACAGGAACCCTGCCAGCACAGAAAATAAATAAAATTGCCAGCCCTAGGTGGATACAGTATCCTGACTCTGTCTAATATACTGTGCACAAACATAGCATATAAGCTGGTCTGTTGCTGAAGTGGTTGGGTGCTGTTCGTTTATTTTAATGTGGTGTTTTTAATTGTGTGGGTTTTTTTGTTTGTTACATTTTAATTAAGATTTTGTTCTAATCTGTATTTTATTGTTAGCCGCCCTGCATATTTACTCAGTCGTACCTTCCACTATGTTCAACGGGGATTATACCCAGGAAGGTATGCATAGGATTACAACCTTCAGCGCTTACCAAAGTTTCTTGGGCTACAATGCTAAATGTACCCCAGTTAGCAAAAATGATAGACTATCCTTCGGCAGAGGAGGGGTTGAGCCTGGCTTGGAACTCCCTGCCTAGGGAGGTCCATCATGTTGTCCCTTCCTTGATAGTCTTCCACTGCACTGTTAAGAGGTTCATTTTAGGAAAGCCTTCACTGAAATCTGCTTGATTGTTTTTAAATGCTGTTCTTAACTGTTTTATTGAGATCTTAACGAGATAATATTTTTATTTGTATTTTTTCATTGTATTTTATGGCATGTGTGTGTATGTGTCAGACACAATAATGTGTGTGTTAGTTGCCGTGGGCTTTTAAAGAAGAATAGTAGAATAAAAATATTTTCAGTAAATAGATTATGCTAATATAACATATTTTATGCTAACAAGATGAGTTTGCTAGGAGTCAAGAAAAATTAAACGCTGTTCAGATCTCATCTAGAGTAAGAGTGCTTTTCCTTTTGCCCAGCGCCCACACACTGTTCCCCAGACCTGATCCAAAGCTAAGAGAAGTCTATGCTCACTTAGCAGGAAAACGTCTGCTGATTTCCTTCTCCTGGGGCTTGCTTCTGGGAGAAGAAAAACCAAATGCTTATGATGTCCCAGCACAGCAAAACTCTGGTTGGGAACTGGGGAATATGCCCATCCTGCACAACAGAAGGATGAATCTATTGGGACTGGATTAAACAAGAGCCAAATGCTTTGCCCAGCAACTGCTCAGTGCTTCCTTAGGGGGGCCTGCATTCTTCTTTAGGGCTCCAACAAGTGTTGTTTATGGTGGTCCATTCTATGCTTCATAATGTACATATGCATATAGTATTTGCAAATACTAAGTCCGCCTTCTATTTATTTAAAATATATATGTCTCAACTTTTAGTTGTGATTCTCAAGGCAGCTCTCCTGGCAGGGCCGGTGCCACCATTAGGCCAACTAGGCAGCTGCCTAGGGCGCAGGGCTAAAGGGGGCGCCAGAAACGCCTTGAAAAAAAAAATACAGCGCTCTCAAGTGGGAAGGGAGGGCGCGCTAAATATCTGATCTTGCCTAGGGCACCAAACTGCCTTGCACCGGTCCTGTCTCCTGGCACCACTGTTAAATTGTAAACATATTCATAAATAGCTTCAGTATTGCCTTTTCAACTTTGTTTCTTTCCCATGATATTTATTTGTTTGAAAAATGTACCTCCTGGCTTTCCACAGTATCATCTACATGTGGCCAGAGTGAATGTTAACTTCTGGCTGTTCTTTTTGACAACATTTGTGTGCTTTACAGTAATTAACTAATTCCTTGGTGTGTGTGTGTGTGTGTGTGTGTTTCTCCTTAGTCCTCAAGGAATGAAGATCAGATCCAGACGTGCTCTTTCGGATTTCTTTAAAAAGAACAGAGAGACTGTTCTTAAATTAGAAGATTTTGATTTTACGGCCTCTGTTCAGAAGAGTACACCATCAGGAACCAAAGGATCTAGCAGCACAACTGTCGGGTTAGAAGCATGCAGCTGTATCTCTAGGAGCCAGATTCTAGATCTTGGACTAGAAAGTAGTGCAGGAGAGGGTACATCTTCTCTGCAAAATAAAATTTTGGAATTTCAAACCAATGCTGGAGAACTGAAGGATATTCCTATCTCTTTGCAGGGTGGGCTCACTATGGATAACTCAAAGGATTCTTGTTTCAAAGCCAGACAAAATGGTACTATTGGAGGAAGGATTCAAATTAAGAAAGCCAGAAACCGTTCAGAAACGAGGAAGTTGGATGAGGACCAAAATAAAAGACAGAGAAGACCATCACATAAAAAACAAGCGACTGAAAATGTAAAAAAATCCAGACGAAAGAACGCAGTACATATTTTTAATAGTTATACTATCAGTGATCACGAAGTGTGCCGGAGAAGCTCGAGGAAAAGGAAAATGTGCTTGAAGGATGAACTGCTGTTTTCTGAACCAAAATTGGAGCCACAGGTTCGACCATTTGCAGCTGTCTTGGAACACAAGTCAAGCACAGATTTAAAATGTGCTGAGGGTCCCAGCAGTATAGCAGCCACTGTCGCCATTGATAAAAACCTCTCACGGTTGGAAATGCAGAGAAATTGGGTGCCTTCACAGAGCCAAGAGTTAAAGGTTGCTCCCAGTGTGGATGCTACCGTTTCACAGACATTTAATAAGAAACGTTTTGCATCAATAGAAGGTAGTATATATTTCTGAGTGGAGCTCTCTTCTAAAATTCAAGTAGAGCTACTAGCAAACTAGTGGCACAAAGGATCTTTTTATCCCATGCCTTTATGCTCTATGGCTGCCTACCCCAACTTGATGTCCGTCCCCCCCGCAGTTATGTTGGACTGCAACTCCCCTCTTTCCCAACCAGCCTGCTTGGGGAAGGCTGCTCTGTAGGTTGGATTCAGATTAGCGCTTAGCAGAAATCTGGTCGAGCTGGGAGGCAGTCTTTGCAATTCCCCCTTCCTCCTGTGCCTGCTGAAAGGCTGCTCTGGAAGGCTGGGGAACCCTATGGAGCGGCATGAGAAGCGACACAGGGCGCTGCAGGGAGAAGGGGGAATTGGCAAAGAGATCGCCTTCCTGCAGCAGGACACCATCGCTGAATCCCAGTGCCTTCCACTCATAGAAAGGCCAATCTGGATCCAACCCTATCATCTGATATGACTAGCATTGTCTGTCAGGTTGTATTCCCATGATTTTGCCTCTTAACATTATTTACTGCCGTATCCAATTGATATTGTTTCTCTTCACTATATGGTGCTCTGTAGTGTATTGCATTTGGCCAGCTTACCATGTCTAGGCAAGAAAATTCACTTCTTGTACACCATAAAGCTTTGCTCACTGTCTTTGAAGCTGATATTTGTAGAGGGTTTATTTTTACTTTGTTTTTTTTTTTGTTTTAGAATAGCCTCCTAATCCATAGCATTTTCATGAGAGAGAATCCTCTATGCTCAAACATAGTAACAGAAAAGCATATACAAAAGAGAGCGCATCACTTGCTGTCATACAAATTCACAAGAAATTATATATTAGCATTTGTTTTTCAACATTTAGAGAACCGTGTTCGAAGAACCCACGTGGAAAGAAGGAAAACCAGTCCATATTTTTCCAGTAAATTCATCAAAGACGGTAAGATGTTTTCTTTGGAAATACCCTCTGGGGGATTACAAGACCTATCAATTGGATTTGCAGCCTGATCTTAACCATATTTACTTGGAAGGAAATCAATTTTGTACCCACATGGTAAAGATTATGCCCATTTATTTGGGAATAAGCCCACTGAACTCGGTGAAACTTGGTTCCAAAAAAACAAACACCCCCCACCCCCGCATTAGATTCAGCCATTAGTCTTCTATTTCTGTGTGAACAGAAGGTATTACCCAGTGATTAGCCTTAAGACATGATCCTCTCCATGTATAAATGGATATAGATTGATTTGTTCAGTTGGAGGCATAGAAGCCAATAGCAATAGTCATTTCAACATGTGTCAGGCTATTACCAGCCCTTGGCTCCTATAAGCACATTGAATTAGACAAATTCATGGAGAATAAGGCTCTAATGGCCACTGATCATGACAGCTATATATTATGTCCAGTATCAAAGGCAGTATACCTCTGAACACTAGCTGTTGTGGAACACTGTACGAACAATATGCTGAACTAGATAGGTCTCTGGTCTGATCCAGCAGGGCTCTGCTTATGTACTTACATGACACAGGTGTCCATAGTTCAGTGTATGTGGTATTAAGGGAGTAAACTGTATGGGAGCATTAAGGAATTCTTTCTAAAGAGGCAACTATGAGCCTTGAAGCGGAGATATTCAGTATTATATAGGCAGACATTGGCCTGGCACAGAAGCAATGGGAAACCATGTGAATGAGCCACTGTGAGACCCTGCCTTGAGCACTCTCCATCTCTGGCACACCAGAGGAGGCAGTCAGAAGCACCTGCTTCTATTTTAAACAAACCACAGTTTCCCCTTATGTCCAAACTTGGTGGAACTTTGGTTTGTATAAAACTCTAGCTAATAACCCAAGGCGGCTTACATAATCCTCCTCTCCTTTTTATCCTCACAGCAACCCTGTGAGGTAGGTTAGGCTGAGAGTCAGTGACTGGCCCAAAGTCACCCAGTGAGTTTCATGGCCGAGCTGGGGACTTGAACCTGAATCTCCCGAGTCCCGGTCCAACACTCATCACTACACCACACCACACCACACCGATCTTGGTTTATTCTCATTAAGTAGAATTTAAACAAGCCACAGTTCTAAGTAACAATTGTAGCCTTAGTTAAGAAAGTAGAAGAGGAAGACTTGTAACATGAGCAGACATATCGTGGTTATGATTCCCTGCTGCTAATCTCATGGGGAGCTATTGAAACAGCTGTGTGAGTTAGAAGTGGCCTGATCTGTTAACATACTGGTTTCCCTAGAGCAGGGCTCTCCAACCTTGGGTCCCCAAATGTTGCCGGCCTACAGCTCCCAGCATACCCAGCCAGCATGACTAATGGCAAGGGATTGTGGGAGCTGTAGTCGAGCAAGCATCTGGGGACCCAAGGTTGGAGAGCCCTGTCCTAGAGCCTGAAGAGGCAATCCAAACTGTGCCCTTTCTATCTCTGTTTGTAAACACAGATGGATTAAGGAAATAAAACCAATTGGTTTGCAAATTTTGATTGTGTGTGCATATAGCTCCAAGCCCACCTAGAAGGAAGGCCTTTAGGAAATGGACTCCACCTCGTTCTCCTTTTAATTTGGTTCAAGAAACACTCTTTCATGATCCATGGAAGCTTCTAATTGCAACTATATTTCTGAACAGGACTTCAGGTAAATAAGGACAAAACCATGGCTCTCCTCACACACGTTTCCCAGCAGTGTGGGATGGCACCCCAGAAAAGAGATTCTCACTTAGCTGTTGGAGACGGGTGGGCAGGGGGAGAGAGAGAAAGGGCAAAGTTGACCTTAGCCTCTGCAAAGTAAATTAGTGCTGCTAAAATGAGGATTACATTTTTGAATATATCATGCAAGATGGAGATCATACATGCAGTTAAAAAATTGAGCTGGCAAATTGTCCGTGCCTGTACTGAGAAAAACACAACATATATTTCTGCACCATAGAGTTGCATCACACAAGGCTAATTTTCTCTCATGGAAGTCACTTGCTGTGTGGTGACAGACACATGTCAGTCTTGCTAGACATAATTGTGGCTGAAAACCATGACTGGCAGCAGGAGTCATGCCAGGTGAGCTCTGTGTAGGGAACTGGGTCTTCCGTGAAGCTGCTCTCTGCCTTGCAAAGGAATTCAATGTAGACCTTACTATTCACCGTATCTTCCTCTGCCTAGGAAAGATGGCCATTCCTGTGCTATGGGAATTTTTGAAGAAATACCCTTCGCCTACGATAGCAAGAACCGCTGACTGGAAGGAAATGTCAGAGCTACTTAAACCTCTTGGCCTGTATGAACTCAGAGCAAGGACCATCATCAGATTTTCAGGTAGCTTCTCTTAGGCATGTTGTAATGGTACTCAGAATTTATATAGCGCTTTTTGAGGGTTCAGAGTGCTTGTGTACATTATCTCATGAGTCCTTACTACAGCCCTGTAAAGTAGATCAATGTTGTTATTCCTGCATTGCAGATGGGAGGCCAAAGCTGAGAGATGGTAGTTTGCTCAAGGCCACTTAGGGCTCAGTCCTATGCATATTTAGACAGCATATTTAGACAGATGGGGAATGCCTAGAGTTGTAGGACTTTTTTCTGTCCAAACATGCATAGGATTGCACTCTTAGTGTATTCATGGCTGAGACAAGATTTGGAGACTTGCCGGCTCACACATGGAGCCGCTACAGTGTACAATTGCTCTCAGTGTAGGCTGTGATCCAGAGGAATAAGCACACGCAAGCTGTATTCATGAACCTGCATTTTTACTTTATTTATTTATCGGTTGTTTCTTTTTCCAAAGCTGTCCTTGACTATTCTTAAAATACATAGCATTAACACACACAAATAATTTGGGGGATTTGACATTGTGGAAGATTTATTTACAGTGCAATTGTATTTGGGTTTACTCACAAGTAAGTCCGATTGTGTCCAATGAGGCTTACTTCTGGGTAAGTGTGCATAGGATTGCAGCTTCAAGAGGAGATGAGGCGGCATGGAGATGATCAAAACACAACGGTGATACTTCCCCTTTAGAAAGCATCCGTGTCAAATTTTAACATGGAAGAGTTTTAAAGTGGTTTGGCAAGGTGAGGGGAAGCTTAGAAAAAAAGAAACTACAAACAATTTAGTTGCAGGCTTGAAATGTACACATGTGACCTCTGGATTGCTGCCCTAAATAGAATGATCTAAATGGGTGTCTGTGAACTGCAGCTGTGGCACTATAATTTTACATCATTGTGTTCTCACTGCTTAGAAACCAGGGTCTCCAGACTCTGTACGTTGCGTATAGGTGTTGTACTGTGAATATAGCAAGTTAATAGTATTACTATCTCTTCTTGATCAATCAAGAAGGCTGTGATTCCCTTTGTGCTTTTAAAATATCTTTGTTTTTCCCTCATCGATGTAGTTCATTCTCCTATGGCCCTCCGACCTTGCCGGGGGGGGACGGGACACACAGAATAATTTGGAGTCCCCTCAGTGATCTCAGAAATCCCTTCTTAGTCCGAGCATGGAGTGCCCACCCACACCCACTTTGCAGCCGGTGTGGTTCTGTCTGCGCTGGCTGGGAACCGAAGATGGAAGACCGTCTTCCGTTCCAGCATGGGGGAGGCATTCCCGGCGAGGGGAGGAGCAAGGCAGTGCCAGCTTCTGAGGAATCCAGGTGGTGCCTCAACCTCTCCTCCTCGGGAGGAGGTATAAAACACTTAGACAGCTGATCCGTCTAAGTCAGTGTTTCTCAACCTTGGGTCCCCAGATGTTTTTGGCCTACAACTCCCAGCATGCCCCAGCCAGCTATGCTGGCTGGGGCATGCTGGGAGTTGTAGGCCAAAAACATCTGGGGACCCAAGGTTGAGAAACACTGGTCTAAGTGTTTTTGAGGGCAAAGGGAGCATGGCAGCAATCCTGTCTGCCGCACTCCTCCCACCAAGTTCAGGGGGCTATGGGCAGCCTCCTTGGATGGCGCTGTTATTCATACAAGTAAGTTTTCTCCAACTTGAAAGCAATACAATTTAATGAAAAGTTTCAGGACTTTTCTTATGATATGGGCTTTTGTCCCTTAGATGAGTATTTGGTCAAACAATGGAGGTATCCAATTGAGTTGCACGGGATTGGGAAATACGGAAACGACTCTTACAGGATCTTCTGTGTCAATGAGTGGAAAGAGGTAACAGATGCTGGCCTGCGCTGAAGTCTATGAATGACAATGAGAGCCCTGCTGTTGATTTTAGTAATGTCTATGGAATGGAAAGTCCACGGTCCTGAATCTGGAAGGCCTTATGTATGTGGTACGAGACCTAAAACTAGGGCTGGCCCTTAGACTGTGCATGAACTAGAGTTGCACAAAACCATTGGGCATAGCAGCCCAATCCTGTGCTCTGCTGTGTGGCAGTAATCTTAGAAGTGGGGTAAGGGGATTCCATGTATATCCTTGCTGCAATGCTGCCACTTGCTCCTTCTCAAGCCTCGCAGAAGCAGCGAGTAGCCTATGGCACAACATAAGACTGGACCCTGAAATTCCATCATATCCAGCTGTTACAGTATCCCAACAGCTTGATCCCATTTCTGTTTAGCCAGAAGGAAGCCTAGTGTTGTTCAGTGGGGAATGACGTCCAAGCAAGTGTGCATGGAATCGCACCATTAAGGGCGCAATCCTATTGCAATGTCCGTAAGCCCCCAAACTTGGAGGCTTATGGGCATCCAATGCAGAGCGGGAGGCGTGGCCAAGGCAATCTTCACCTCCCTGTCCTCCTGCCTTGCCTTTTCCGCTAGATGGGCTTTTTTGCCTGTCTAGCTAGAGCAGTGTTCTCCAACCTTGGGTCCCCAGATGTTTTTGGCCTACAACTCCCAGCATGCCCCAGCCATGCTGGGAGTTGTAGGCCAAAAACATCTGGGGACCCAAGGTTGGAGAACACTGCGCTAGAGCGTCTTGGAGGGGGAAGGAAGGAGTCTGGAGCGGCTGCAGGATACCTCATGTCCTGGCCTCTCCCGGTCTCCTACCCACCCACCCCCGGAATGCCCCCTTTCCCCCCTCTCCAAGGTCACTTTTCTGACCTCGGAGAGCAGCCGGTGTGGTTCTTTCTACGCCAGCTGCAAGGGGGAGGGAGTGGAGCTACAATTTCCAGCTCCCAAGGTCGGAGCCGCTGTCCCTGACTTCAGATCTGGTCATCTGAAATATCCTGTGGCCCCCTCAGACACAAAATGGATTTTATTTATTTATTTATTATTTATTATATTTATACCCGGCCTTTTTTCCTGCAAGGAACCCAAGGCAGCTTACATTATCCTCATCCTCCTCTCCATTTTATCCTCACAACAACCCTGTGAGGTAGGTTAGGCTGAGTCAGTGACTGGCCCAAAGTCACCCAGTGAGTTTCATGGCTCACACATTTGTGTGTGTAATCACGATACAAACTTTGTGTTTCTTAACTAAAATTATTACATTTTGATTTGCTTTCAGGTACAGCCACGAGACCATAAGCTGAATGTGTATCATGCCTGGCTTTGGGAAAACCATGAGAAACTGAATCTTAATAAATAGCTCGGTACAGGCACGTGTGTCTCATTTTTTTTAAAAAAAATGTCTTGCTCTTTCTGCTGTCCCTCTTGATTACTATAAGTGTAAACATTCCTTTTTATATACATATTTGTACACTTTGGATCCTGCATTACATTTCAGTGTTGATTTATGTACATAATGTTTAAACATTGTAATTAAAGTTGACTAAACGATTTTAATATAAGTGACAGTTTCTAAATTATTCAGTCTTTCAACAATGCAAATACCAAATTGTGAAGCATGTTTTAGTGTTACTAGAATGCAGTAAAACTGCAGGATAATCCTACAATTGCTTCTACAATGGCCAGGAATGGCTGGGAGTTGTAGTCCAAAACTCTTGGGCACCAGGTTGGGGAAGGCTGAATTGTACAAGTCATAGAGGCTACTGTTTACCTTAAATAAGGCGAAGTGATCGCTGCTAGCTGGAGTTATATGGTGAGAAAGCACCAGACTGGAGAGGGCTAGCTTATGCCATAATAAATTCGCCAGTCTTTGGTGCTGCAATCCTCTGTTGTTTTTGCTGCAGCAGAAGACTAACCCAGCTGCCCCTCTGGAAATTGGAGATTTACAGTGCAGTCCTATATATCCACTTTCCTGGGAGCAAGTCCCATTGAACTCAATAGTACTTACTACTGAGTAAACATGCATAGGTTTGTGCGTTACAATTGGCAACTGCAGAAGTGGGGAAGTGAAGAACCCGATCCACGTGTCACCTGGGCATAACTGAAAAGCTCACATTTACTTGGGAATATGCCACATTGACCTCAGTGGGACTTACTTCCCAGGAAGTATGAACAGGATCTGGCTGCAGAGGGGCATGGGCATCCGCTCGTAGGGGAAAGCAGGTGCAAGTAACCTCCCCCCCTGGATTCCAGTCATGGCGTCAATCAGAGCAGCAACAAAATTCAAGCCAGGCAAAAGTTGTATTGTCAGCAAACGTAAAAAGTGGCTGATAACACTGTGAAAAGTAAAGTGAGTAGAACCCTAAAATCTGATCAAGCACACTCATTTCTCCTTCCAGTGCTAAAGACACTTCCCACAGACTCCACTGGTACTCTCTAGAGCTGCCTTCCCCAAACTGGTGTTCTTCAGCTGTTTTGGACTTCAACTCCAATCAGCACCAGCCAGCATAGCCAATGGTCTGGAATGCTGGGAGTTGTAGTCCAAAACATCTGGAGCGCACCAGGTTGAGAAAGACTGTCCGAGAGAGTGTTCACCAATGTTTCCAAGATGAAGGAAATCATTCTAGGACAAGTCATGTGATTTTATTTATTTATTTATTATTTTTATACCCAGCCTTTTTTCCTGCAAGGAACCCAAGGCAGCTTACATAATCCTCCTCCTCTCCATTTTATCCTCACAACAACCCTGTGAGGTAGGTTAGGCTGAGAGTCAGTGACTGGCCCAAAGTCACCCAGTGAGTTTCATGGCCGAGCGGGGACTAGAACCCGGATCTCCCGAGTCCCAGTCGTAAAATATATTTGATGTGATAGTCTTTAAGACAGCTTTACTGTGTGTATTTTGGGTTTTCTTTCCCTCTTTTTGCTTTGTTGGGAGTTCTCTCGATGCTTCTTGAATATAGAACACTCTTCTACATTAGTGCTGTTCAGTTCCCAGGATCTTCTACTACTCTGTGTAGGCTTATGAATGTCATGAAATTTGATGCTAAGCAACAAAAGAGCACACAAGGAATGAGCACACCAGGAAGTGCTCGTTACTCATACGCGCGAATTACATCCACAAACTTCTGTGCAGCTTTGCCCCCCCCCCCCCCCCCACCACGCTGGAAAAATTCCTACGGATGCCCATGCATGGGCCGGGGTGGTGGTGGCCAAAGTGCAACGCTGCTACCATTTTCAAGGCCATCCCCGTTTAATCATTCGCGCTCTTAAGAACTCCTAATCCAGCAGCCGCAAGAGAGATGCGGGCGCAGCGACTGCGCTTGCGAGCCGGGAGTCACGATGTCCGCGTGGTCGGCGCCACCAAGCCACTTCCCCGGTGGCCGACACGATATTAGGAGCTGCGTCTCTCGGCCAATCAGCAGCGAGCAGGCGCGCCGGTTGCCTTGACGCCGCCAAAATGCAGCTTTTATGCCTTGTTCTCTAATGAGCGCGCGTAAGCGCCGCGCTTCGGGCTTCTCTCTGCCTTCCTCCCGCGGGGGCTGCCTAAAGGGGATACAGTTACATAGAGAAGGGGAGCTTCCCCCGCCTGTTCTCTTGTGCCTCTGCCGACCGGAGATGGGAAGCGGCTGGGAGGCCTTCCCCGATCTTCTGCAACTCTTCTGCGAATCCATGGGACGATGTTTTGCGCCGAGGCGCAGAACTGTACACCAAAAGAGCCCCCGATGTCGACTCAGATGGAGCCGCCGAGCTGGACAGCGGGAAGATCGGGGAATCGGGAGAAATTCCGGGAAGTTAGTAATACATCTCAGCCGCTGCCCAGTATCGTTTCCGCGTCCGTCGGGTTTGAAGAAAGCACCCAGAGCCAGGGCGCGTACGTGTGCGATTTTGCGCAGATAAATCTTTAGCAATCGGCGAGTTCGCGTGTGTATGGCTTAAGGCGCAATCCTATCACGTTTAAGCATGAAAAAAAAAGGCTTACAACTCCCAGCTGGCTAGAGTATGCTGGGAGTTGTAGGTCTTTTTTTTGTGACTAAACTTGCATAGGATTGCGCCCTTGGGTTGTTTCCCATCATTAGTGACTAACTTAAATTCCATTCATTTCAATGGGTCTACTCTGAGTGGGGCTAACATGGGTTACAACCCTTAAGAATGATTAATGAGCTCTTGTTATTTGCTAGGAACTTTTAACATACGGTACATGTTTACTCAAGTATACATGTTCACTCAGTAGTAAGTACTATTGAGTTCAATGGGACTTGCTCCCAGGAAAGTGGATATGTAGGACTGCACTGTAAATCTCCAAATTTCCAGAGAAATTAATCGTTATGTTAATCGTTTTGAGCTGTTGCTAACAATGTGCTTAAGTCCATGCCATGCTGAATGTACTTGTGGAGAAAAGAGCCTTTGGGGGTTCCCACACGTGTGTGCACACACACACACACACACACCATGTGTGAACCTGCTGGAGGCTGGGTGGGGTGGGGTGTGCATAGTTCCTCTAGAATGGGAGGCACCTGGAAATCCGGAAAAGCCAGGCTAAAAGCTTTCAAGTGCAAATGACATGAGTTCCCCTCCCTGCCTGGCCAGGTGAAGTGCATCATGATTGGATGAGAAGCAGCAAAGCTACAGGAAGGAGCAGGGGAGGGGGAAAGAGCTATATTTCCCAACGTGTGGTTTTTTGTCTTCGGTCATCGCGTGTCTGCTGGCTGTTGGAGCAATGGCGGTAAGCCAAGGAGAGACCCAAGCCTTGGGGGGCCCCCCTAAGGATCCGACCCCAGGTAGCTCCTGGTGAAATTAGCTGAATGAGGGCTCTGGTAAAGGCAAGCCTTGTGGAAGGCTACCCATCTCGGACCTTCGGGTAGGTGTGGTAATCTCCATCGGGCAGCAAAGCTGTGCTGGATCTAACCCTGGAAGAGAACTGACCCTCAGGTAACAGAGTTGTGTGCCTGAGAGATATTAAGAATCAGGTTTTGTTATTTTGCAGCTTTACTGTGTACTAAAGTGTCTCTCTATTTTGTGCTTCTCTCATTTCCCACCTTTTGTTGTAAAGTGCTACCAGAATAAACCTTTCTTGGTTTTACCCCCACATGGGTTTTGTAGTCGCTCTGTGGCTTCAGTAACTAAATCCAGGTTACAGTCAGAAAGGCAAGTCCCTGAACATTCAAGTAGGATTGCAGACAGCTGAGGCTGGCAATCTGGTATCTTGAGATCTCTGGGGGTCTTGGTTCCTTTTGGGTAGGAAAGGGTGGGGGTGTGGCGGGTCAGCCAGCCCCCCTTCCTCCACAGTACTACTTAAAAAACAAACAACAAACACTTTTATCATAATTTGAGAAAAAGAAAAACACCGCTTTCTTAATTTCTATACATAAATTCTATACATAAACCATTCTGGTTTTAATCTTGGAAAAGCTCTTAAACTGTGAGATAACTTCTTAAAGCAGAGGTGGGGCAACTGGTGACCCTCCAGATGTTTTGGCTTACAACTCTCATCAGCCTTAGCCAGCATAGCCAGTGATGGTGAGGCATGTGGGGAGTTGTAGGCCAAAACATCTGGAGGGCCACATGTTTCCCACCCCTGCCATAAAGTATCATTTAGACTTTGAAAGATGGTTTTGAATAAAATGATATTAAAATAATTGGTATAACTAACTATGAACTTTTCGCGTATTCCTTCTCAGTGTAAGCAGTATCACATCTAAGGAAGAATTGCTCAGGGAACCGGACAAGGATAACCTGGATAGTGTTTTAGACCACTGCTTTAAGCAGTACAAACTCAGAGATGCATATCCACATTTTTTCTTTAAAGTGAAAGAAAGTAGATTTGGCCCACCCAGATCTAGGCGGCGCATTATTATTGCCCCTCCTATGGGAGGAGCGGCCCCTAGCGGTGCCAGACCTCAGCCACTTGCACCCGGTGGTCCAGAGCAGGCAGCTCAAGGCTTGGAGACACTTCTGGAGGCAGAAGGTAAAATCACGACAGAGGAGGAGAATCTACAGGAACTGGAGACTTGGATTGAGGAGAGGAAAAAACTGCAGGCTCTGCTGAACAACTGCGTGAATCTTGAGCAATGGTTGACCGTGAAACAGCCTGTCAACGAGCAGGAAGAAAGCGTCTTGGGGAAAATAAAGGAAGCCCGAGAAGCTAAGAAGGCTAAAATGGAAGCCAAGTTGACCGCTGTCAGCAGCATTGAGGTACGTATAGCACAGTGCCAGTGTTGTACAGTGCTTAGAGCAGGGATGGACAACTGTTGGCCATCCAGATGTTGTTGAGCTGCAACTCCCATCATCCCTTCCCATTGGCTATGCTGGCTAGTCCACTGACATCTGGAGGGCCACAAATTGCCCAGCCCTGGGCTAGAGTGTCGGACTATGACAGGTGAGACCCAGGTCAACAATCCTGCTTGGCCATGAAGATCATGAGGTGCCCTTGGCCCAAGTGTGTGTGTGTGTGTGTGTGTGTGTGTGTGCGCTCACGCGCTCTCATATCCCCCCATCTAACGTCCCTAACAGGTTGTTGTGAGGATGGAGTGTGTTGTCCCGAGCTCTTTCGATGAAAGTTTTTCACTTTCATCCGTTGTGAAAGGATAAAAAACATTGCAGGGGGGTGAGGGTGTCTGGGGAAGAGGCAGCATGTCTTGGTTACCAAGACACTAGGCCAAGACTCCCTTGCCCTACGCAAGTCAAGTGTAGTTGACTAACTGGGGCAGGATGGGGATGTCTCCAGATGTACAGCTGTTGTTCATTCACAGTGCATTACCTTCAGTGAGATGCACGCTTGGATATATATCTGAATGTGCATCTCCACCCATGTTCTGCCTCAACTCAGCTTGCATAACTAGACAAAACTGAAGCTGGATGAAAGCAAAAGGCTTGCTTTGCAATAGTGGCAGTCGGTGGGCTGGTTTGCACGACTGAACAGCCCACCATGGCTTGTGTCAGTCACGGTGGGCTGCAGCACAGGCCAACGCGTGCGGGTGGCCATTTTGAACATTCAGCATTGGGCCACAGCTAGTCATGTCATGTGAACCCAGGTTAAACAAGCCTTGCGTGACGCACGGCCCCCGCGTTCGCACAGCAGGACAAGCTTATTTATTGCCACGGTACCTCTGGATTGAATTTATTTTGGCTGCTTGGTTTTATCATGTTACGTTTTAATATGCCTGTGCTTTTATATTATTATTATTATTGTTGATGTTTTAGTTTTAGTGTTGCTTTGTTTTGTAAACCACCCAGGGAGCCTTTAGGCTGATGGGCGGTGAATCAATATATTAAATTAATAAATAATGCGCGGCGGGTGGGTGTTGAATATGCAAATCCCGCCTGGCATGTGCCACAACCCACTGTGGCTTAAACAACCAACGGTGGGCTGTTTTGATCATGCAGACCAAGTCAATGAAGTTAGCACAAGAGGACAGGGATGCCAGCCCGGTTGCCTAGTCAGCAGGGACACATTCCATCTCCCCTCCCTCTATTCAGAGTGAGGGCAGAGGAAACCCTGGCTTAAACACCACGGTGGGCGTTTATCATAGACCATAATGGTTAGCAAAGAGGACAGGATGCAGCCCTTGCTAGTCAGCAGGACACATTCATTCCCCTCCCTCTACATGGGGCGGAGGAAGTTTGTTTGCCTTCAGTGACGTTGCTGAATCTGATTGGCTACATGGCACCGTAACATCGTTATGTTCACTGTGATCGCCGACTGGCTTTATTTATTTATTTATTTGTTAGTTTGTTCCATTTATGGCCACTCTGGGCGATGTACAACATGATAAAACACAGAATAAAATACATTTAAAACAGTATAAAATTTTAAAAATCTTAGTGCACCCCATATTCCCGCCTGAACAGCCATGTTTTTAGTGAGCGGCGGAAGTTCAGCAGATTCAACAGGTTCTTCCCTGTTCCTTCAGTCAACAAGTGGCTTCTGTTTTGTCTAGAGGGATGTTTTTTCCTCCCCGGAATACAGTTGTCAACACCCTTTTAAATTTTTCGATATCTTTCAGCATCTGATGCCAAAAAGAAAACAAAAAAGAATCATCCCTCTTATCAAGTCCCCCTGTCCTGAGTCCCTCAAGACTCTGCAGAACCTTCTTCACAAGCAGAAACTCAAGCTAGTGGATCTCTTCAGCAAAGCCGACAAGAACAAGACAATGAGGTTCAAGAGAGCAGACTTCATTAAGATTATCCAAGGGGTAGGTGGAAAAGCTTATTTATACATGTGCCCCTGGTTAGACAGATGTACATGGGGATTCTCCATTGTTGTCAAAATAGAACAAATAGCTGAATTATTGGGGCAGGTGTGTTGGACTTCAGACCCCCTCCTGGAGTCCCAGTCTGGTCCTTCACAGATGGCCATGCCTTTTTCCCCACATCACCAGGTGTTTCCTGCTCCCCCCCCCCACCCTCATTCTGAAAGCCTCTGCTAAAGCTTAGTTACTGGCAGTAAGAGCTTTAAGCTAAAAAGATGCTGGTATTTTTTGTATTTTGCCTTTGGCCCCACCCCACCACTGGAATGCCCTCCCCCCAAGCTTCTCTGAAATTGAATCCAACCCTTGGGCTGAAAGAGGTTCAACACCCCTGCATTAGGGCAGCAAGTGCTTTTTTTTATAGCCTCTCTCTTCATCTTGGTTAAACAAGTGTTGGCAATCTACAGGCAGTGAAGTCCTATACCAGGTAACGGGTGAACACTTAGAATTGTCGCCAAATCGGGTTGCTGTCACAACAAGGGCTGCCACCTCCCTCAGGGGAAACATGTCACTTTCCACAGTTTTCATCCCAAAGGAACGATGCGATCACATAAATGCATCAACTATAACCTTTATGAATCCTTTTACATCACAGGATCACTCACATCAGTAGTTGCAGGATCAGACTCACTTAGGGGGTCACGGTGAGTTGCCGCAGGATAAGGCAGAAGTCTTTTCTTGTACCCTCGTCCTGATGCTTTTCTGACTGTTTGTTGACTGCACCGGAGAGTCTCTCTGTGAAGGACTGCGACCAGTCCTTTTATTCCAGACGAGAGATCAGAGGCTACAAGCTGCCAGCCTTGATTCTGCCATCCCCAGATCACCTCACTCAGGCCGGTGCAAGCTAGCCAAGATCAGATGAGCTGATTCCATAACTGGGGGGCTACCACCGAGAAGGCCCTCCTCCTCGTTGCCACCAACCGAGCCTCTCTTGGAGGGGCAGTCGGAGGAGGGCCCCAGATGTTGAGCGTAGTGTCCGGGTAGATAACGGTTGGGAGAGACGTTCCGTCAGGTATTGTGGTCCTAAGCCGTGTAGGGCTTTATAGGTTAAAACCAGCACCTTGAATTCGGCTCGGAAGCATATTGGCAGCCAGTGCAAGCGGGCCAGAACTGGTGTAATATGCTCGGACCTTCCGGTCCCTGCAATAAGCCTGGCTGCCGCATTTTGCACTAGCTGCAGCTTCCGAACAGTCTTCAAAGGCAGCCCCACGTAGAGTGCATTGCAGTAGTCTAGTTTAGAGATCACCAGAGCGTAGATTACTGAGACCAGGCTATTTAGCACCCCCGCTTCCCACTTGAGCCCTCCCTCCCTCCAGCCCTATGCTCATTATGCATGATCCGCATTCACACACACACACACACACACACACACACCCTTCCTCCCCAGTCCTAAACATGTTTCCAGCTCCATCGAGATCAAGGGGGTTTACTTCCGTGTAAGTTCTTTCCACGGGCTTCATTCAGCGGCCCCTGTCATTCCTCCTCTCACCTGCATTTCTTTGCTGCCGTCCCCCTGTCGCTTCTCTTCCAGCTCTTTGCCAGCTTCGCAGCCTGCCGCCTATCTCCACGCTGCCTGCACGCTCACATCAAACTTTGTTTCCCTGCCCAGCCGCCTCTCTTTTCTCCTCTCCTGCTGCGTCAGGGGGGGGGGGACAGGGACACACACATTATTAACTGCCTTCTCTTTCTCCTTTGTCTCGATCGATTTGCTTCAAAAGTGGGCTCAATTTCCAACTCTTTAGCGCTGTATTTTTTTTTCCCAAGGCGTTTCTGGCGCCCCCTTTAGCCCTGCGCCCTAGGCAGCTTCCTAGTTGGCCTAATGGTAGCACCGGCCCCGACCTCACTCTGAACCCGGCCCCAGGTCTCAGACACTGGAATTAGCATGAAACTGAGAAACTACACACACCCCTTATAGGGGAAAGTGAAAGAAAGTTTATTTTGGGTTCGGGTTAGTCAGTTACAAATTAGGTGGGGATATAAGGGAAGTGAAATTGACAGAATGGAATACCTTTGTTACACATAGTCAGAACTACAAAACAACAAAACTAAACCTCACACTAGAGTACCCAGGTACTTACACATTAGCTTGGGGGTTGTGTTTCCTGGGACTTGCCTCAGCCACAGCTCCCACTCTGCACTTCCTCACGTCCAGAACAACAACAAAACCCAGAAGCCACGGCTGACTGTATCCGAAACAACATGGGACCAGGTTACCTGAGAGATAGCCTCCTCCCATACCAACCTGCCCAGTCACTGAGGTCATCAGATGGCATGCTCCTGCTGGTTCCTCATGGACCTTTGGCCCGACTGGAGTCCACCAGGAGAGCAGCCTTCAGTGTGGCGGCTCCATTTCTGTGGAACTCCCTGCATCTGGAGTTCCAACATTGTGCTGCTTTCGGCACCTGCTGAAGACCTCCTTGTTCCAGGAAGCCTTCTCTGCTGTCATCATCATGGGTTGGGTTGGGTTGGGTTGGATGGGTTGGGTTGGAAGACGCCTGTGCGTGAAACTGTTTTATGTGGGGAGATCAGGTGCACAACGAATCACCACACAAACTTGACAGAGTACGGCAGAGATCCAATGGCACGGTTACCCTGACGATTGGAAAACCATTCTCTGCACTTTGTTTTCAATGTATTGTTTTTGTTTCTTTTATCTGTTTTTATCTTTTTATTGTTCACCACTCCAGAATCTACTTAGATATGGAGCGGTATACAAATACAGTAATACCTTGGATTGCAAGTAACTTGGTCTGAGAGCGTTTTGCAAGACAAGCAAAAAAAATTTTAAAATTTTGACTTGATAAACAAGCAAGGTCTTGCAAGACAAGTCGTAGGGATGTAACTGCTTGCCTCGAGTGGGCGTAGCAGGCCGAAATCGGCCCCGCTCATGCCCGCCAGAGACTCGCTTTGATATGAGTGTTTTGGATTACAAGCACGGTTCCGGAACGAATTATGCTTGCAATCCAAGGTATTACTGTACTGTAAATAATGATATAAATATTATTATTATTATTATTATTATTATTATTATTATTATTATTAATATTATTATTATTATTAATAATAATAATAATAATAAATAATAATACTTGTGGGTTTCCCGTGGGCAGCTGCTTGGCCACTGTGTGAACAGAATGCTGGACTAGATGGACCCCTGGTTTGATCCAGCATGGCTCTTCTTATGTTCTTATTTTGTGGTTGCCATCTTCAGCCTTACTGTGATCTGGCTTGCAATTTTGATTTTGTACTTGCTTCCAGGCCAAGGTGCCTATCAGTAGCAATGACCTGGAAGACATCATCATCTATCTCACATCTGCAAAGAAAGTGGATTTGATAACCAGTGAAGATCTGGCTGAGTGTCAGAAAACATGGATGGACAACTTAAGAGACCAAAGGAAGCAAACTAAAGAGTCAAAGCCAGGTGATGATGATGATGATGATGATGATGATGATGGTAGAACAGCTTTCAATTCACTCAACGTTCTAACCCTGCGGATCTTGTTCTCAGCTGGACTTGCTGATGGTTGATGGACTTTCCCTTGATGCTGAAAGGGAAATCTGGGAGTTCTTGTAAGGCAGGGGTGGGCAACTTGTGACTGTCCAGATATGAATGGAGTACAATTCCCATCAGCCCCAACCAGCATAACCAATGGGGAGGGATGTTGGGAGTTGCAGTCCAGCAAAATGTGGAGGTTTACAAGTTGCCCCCCACTGTTGTAAGGTCTGTCAACCCAGGTAAAGTTGAGTCACTGATGCTGTGAACACTGGGTATAGCCATTTATGCCACCCAAAGCCAATTAATACATATAGTAGCCTCGCTGACCCATGTTGATTGCAAATCAGCAAGACAGATGAGTTTGACCTGCAGCTCTGACAGGTCACATCAGAAGGATCTTCAGGGTACTTTCCACCTATGACAAAATTGCTCATCCAGAGTGAAGAAATAAGTTTGTTTTGTCTGTCCTGAATCTCCATCAAGCCATTTCATTGGATAACCTTGGGTTCTAGTGTTATGAAAGTGGGAGAAACACCCCCCCCTCTATCCACTTTCTCCACAGCGTGCATCCTTTTTGAAACCTCTTATCATGTCAGTGTGAACCCCACCTTCATCAAATTTTTATTCTAAACTAAAAAGTGCCAAACATTCGTAGTCTTTCCTTATAGGGAAGGTGCTGCAGCCCCTCGATATTGTAGAGCTGGGGAAAGTGCAGAAAAAACGCACATTTCTGCTGGGAATAGAGATGCATGTTATCCGTCCCTGTGTGACATTTTCATGCATCTTAAAATACGGGTGGTGGTTCTGCTTTTAATAAGCAGGGAGGGTAATGTGTATCTATTTTGCCCTACACTGGTCAAAATCCCAGATGCCAATTTCAAAAACATTTCAAGAATGAAAGGAGCAGGAAAAACATATTAAGAAGATACAACACAGGGTTGGATCCGGATATAGTCAAGTTTAGAGTAGCACCATTGAAAGTACTTGGTCTTTACTAACTTGTCCTACTGATTTCAATGGGTCTCCTCTAAACACAACTAAACCTGGATCCATCCCATCGTTTGGGGGCTTAACATGCAGAGGGAACATCAGGGCCTGCTCCGGTTGGACTGCCCCCCCCCCCGGGCTAACTGACATCAAGGGCCCTGTGGGGAAGAGGAAGGAGTGAAGGTGGCAGGAGCAGGCAGAGGGAATATCAGGGCCTGCTCCAGTTGGACTGCCCCCCCCCCGGGCTAACTGACGCTCTGGTTTTGTTGTTGTTTTGTATTTAATTAGACTGTACATCGCTCAGAGTGGCCGGATGACTGGCCAGATGGGCGATTCAAAAATAGAATAAATAAATAAACAAACATGTATTTGAAAATAAGCAAAATTCACACCTAATATTATGGTTTACATTTATATTTATTGTTTAAAGAGCTGTAGACCTTTTAGTTATAAAAACCATTGAAATGAATGCTGATCATTCGGGAAATGATGGCGAATTCCCCTTCACCTTGAGAATGACGGCAAGAGAAGTACCAGGACCGGCGCAAGGCAGTTTGGTGTCCTAGGCAAGATCAGATATTTAGCGCCCCCCCCCTTCCCACTTGAGGGTGCTGTATTTTTTTCAAGGTGTTTCTGGTGCCCCCTTTAGCCCTGCGCCCTAGGCAGCTGCCTAGTTGGCCTAATGGTAGCACCGGTCCTAAGAAGTACATACCAAAGATAAACGAAGTGCTTCTTTACACAGTGCATAGTTAAACTATGGAATTTACTACCATTCGATGTAGTGATGGGCTGCTAACTTGACAACTTTAAAAGGGGATTAGACAAATTAATGGAGGTTAAGGCTATCCATGGCTACTAGTCATGATGGCTATTATACTACCGCCGGTCCTCATGTCCTGCTTGTGGTCTTCCCAGAGACATCTAGTTGGCCACTGTGGAAAATACAATGCTGGACAGGATAGGCCTTTGGACTGATCAAGCAGGGCTCTCCCTATGCTCTAACACAGAAGTAGGTAACCTGGTGCCCTCCAGAACTTCAACTTGCATGATTCCTTCCCATTGGCTGGGGCTGATGGGAGTTGTAGTGTAAAATATCTGGTAGACACCAGGTTGCCTTTCCATAAAGGAAGAGCCAGCATGATCCATTGTGAAAAGCTGCTAGGTGGATGCCAAGTAGAAGTTGCTTTGTGGTGGGGGTGCGAAATGTTAACATGTTTGTAACCTGGTGTCTGTTCTCTCCCCCTGTCCTGCTTTCTAATAAAACGGTACCAAACACTTCTCATCGCCTGACCCCAAAGATGCTTCTGTTACTACAAAGAGGGTTTCGACTGCTCATAGCAAGAACAAAGTTTTGCCATCTCAGCTAACAAGTCAAACTACGTCAGCCCTGCTGGATGTTCCCCCCACAAACACCGAACTAGACTCCATGCATCTAACTTATAATCAAATGGAGGTGGTTGGGAAGAGATACAAGGAAATGAGACGGCAGCTAAAGGTACGGTCTTTGAGAGAGCGCCTTCTCCCTTACCGGCCTGCCCAGTCACTGAGGTCATCAGATGAGACCCTCCTGGTGGTTCCACGTGGACCTGCAGTCCGTTTAGAGTCCACTTGGAGAAGAGCCTTTAGTGTATTGGCTCCCTCTCTCTGGAACTTCCTGCTAGTAGATGTCAGACAGGCACCAACGTTGTTTCATTTTTGGCACCTGCTGAAGACTTTTTTTACTTAAACAAGCCCTTCCTGACTTACCAGCCACAGTTTTATTTGCACAATCTGATTTTAAAGGTTTTAATTCATCATCATTATTATTATTTCCCTTTTTATTGTTAACCACTTGGATATTTTATTGGACATAGAGCAGTATATTAATCTTGTAAATACTACTACTACTACTACTACTAATAATATTTTTTCTGTTGATATTATGAACTGACTAGAAGCTAGTTGCTTAATGTAAGGTCTGGTCCTAGATGTCTATGTCTATGTATAATATAGATGACTGTTGTGTCCTTCCCCACCCCATGTACATACAGCACTGCTCCTCAGATGTTCTTGGTACCTTATTGTATATTTATGTATGTTAAGATTTATAGTCTGCCTTTCTTGGCAACGTGCCTACTCAAGGCAGCTTACAATATCATAAGATAGAACAATGTACAGAATAATCAAATAAACCAACAGCAATAAAAGCAGCAGAAAGGGAAGAGCAAAAACCCAGTCAGAAGAAAATAACTAAAAGCGTCCATCAAAATAATACAGTTCTCAGTGCCTGCTTGAAAGCAGGCAATGAGGTCAGCCGTACATCCCTGTAGAGAGTATTCTATAAATGGGTTAGCTAGTTTATCCTACAACAGCCCTGCAAGGCTGTATCATGTTGTCTGCTAGCTCCTTTTATTTTCAGATGGGAAAGCCTTCTCTGAAGGCTACAACTGTTGGAGGATATGGGAAGGAGTCGGTCCTATACTGGTTAGGACGAAGCAGAGTTTCCCCCCTTACGCGCAGCCTGCTTATTGAAACTGGTTATTACCACGTGGGTTGCTAAACCCTGGTAAAAGGCTCTTAAAAGGAAGCGGACTGTCCATACAAGGTTTAAAACTAATAAAGACATTTATTAGTTTCACGTGCAGTTGGTATATTCATATATGCAGGATGCATATAGGTAGATAGAGTCTTTGGGTGTTAAAAAGTCTGATTCATTGGAGATCACTGGCTGGAAGCCAGCTCCATCAGGTTGGAGAGGTAGAGGGGGAGAGAGAGAGAGCAGGCCACAGAGAGGCAGGAAGTAGGGAGGGGGGTTTATTTATTTATTTATTATATTTATCAATCGCCCATCTGGCCGGTCACCCGGCCACCCTGGGCGATGTACAATTAAAATACAGTAAGACACAATAAAATATAATAATTAAAACAATATAAAAAATTCTCATTAAAAACCTAACCCACCCCATATTCCCGCCTGAACAGCCATGTTTTTAATGCACGGCGGAAGCTCATCACGGAGGGGGCATGGCGAAGGTCACTAGGGAGGGAGTTCCATAATGTGGGGGCCGCCACAGAGAAGGCCCTCTTCCTAGTCCCCACCAGCCTGGCTGCTCTGGCTGATGGGATAAGGAGAAGGCCGTCCGTGGCAGACCTTGTTGAGCGGCCTACTTGATGTTGCTGGAGGCGCTCCTTGAGATAAGCTGGGCCGGAGCCGTGTAGGGTTTGAAAGGTCAAAACCAACACCGTGAATTCGGGTTACAAAACGGGCACCCTGGGGATTGTTCAATTAACCCTTTCCTCCCACTGTAACTAGTGATTACATTACCTCGTTGATTTAAGCAGGCAACATTACAATTTCCATCAACAACTTCAGCGGCATAAGTAAAAAAATCTTGCACAACAGCATCCAGGTCCTTGATAACCAAAGAGGCCTTGTCTTACTGTTTCAGAGGAAGACCAGCCCCATAGACTTTGCAGAGCAGTGTCGAATGGTGAAGACCGGAGACATGGTTGTGGATGCGCACTGCATGCCGAGCACCATGGAGGGGGAAATGGGAGAGCTGGTGGACCGGCACCGACTGACTTGCCACCTGGTCTACACTCAGTGTGTCAAGCTTTGTGAGAAACACGGGGTTCCGCTGTCTGAAAAACTGCTGAAAAAGGGTAGAGTACCGCCAGGGGATTGGAAGGGAATCCTAGATATCAAAAACGGTGAAGTCTGAACTCTGCTTGGGTGCTCCAAATGCATAGGCTCAGGCTGGAAGGCACTAGCTGACAAAATCCAAAATATCTAGGCAGAGGAATGCTGTCGTGCGTGGCCGGCGTCAAGGATTGGCATGGTTGGGCCACTTTCCAAGGTGTCCAACGTCCGCACCCCAGCAGGGGCCCACTGACAAAAGAGTCCCCTGGACTTGTTCCTCCTCTTCCCCAGTGCATCCTGCTTGCTCTTCTGCCTCTCCCCCTGGCCCAGACCACAGTGTTGGGGAGGAGGAGGAAGAGGAGGAGGAGATGGCACTGCCTGCTTGCTCCCTGGCTCTCTGCCTGTCAAGCAAGCAAGTGGGAACAATGATGAAGAAGAGGACGAGGAGCAAGAGCAGCTGGTGACAAAGGCGGTGAGAACGTAGACTCACCAAGCGAGGGGGCCCACTGAGGGGGATCTTGCCCGAGGGCCCTTAAGAGCCTGGAGCTGGCACTGCTGTGAGGTATCTACACATTTTATGAGCAGTGGGGTCATGAAGGAGTGCAGTTGACTTAAGGCCGCAGTTCTAAAACGACTTGCCAGGGAGCAGGGAGCACTGAACTTGGTGGGACTTGCTTCTGAATAAAGATGCATAGGATTGTGATGCATGACCAGCCATAGGACTGTAGATATTCTGTGGCTGTGAGTGTGTACAAGTGCCTCACAGGTGCACAATCTGTTTTGGCACAGAATTGAGCATCCTGAGCATCTTGGCTTGGGTTTAAGAGCAAAAAAGCATCCAACCCTGATTACTGTGAAAGCAGCATTCAGAACGAGGGCAGTGCCTTGTTATAAAGCCCTACAGGCTGAGAAAGGGAGCAGGGAGATGGAATAGGATATTACCCTGCCGTACAGGTGTATGAGGACATCCACGTAATTCGGATGAAAAGTCTTGTTGAGTGAAGTGACGGTAGCAGCTGTAGAATCCAGGGCATGCTGAACTCCTTCAGACAACCTAGTTTCTCTAGATTTCCAGCACTCAGTGATAGAAGCGGAAATTAACAAGTTGTCTGAACCTACCCAGGATCAGGATCGTTTGGATAGCTGAGGCTGGACGGGTAGAAATTCTGATGTATTTAGGCTGTGTGTTACACTACCATTCTTCCTCTCTCTTCTAAAAATCTGTTCTCTACCATCAGCTCTGCTCTACCCAGGCGATAGAATCCTAAGAAAGGAAAACGACTTCCGGAAGATGAGACAACCAGGGGGTTCTTATGACAATTCTAGTCTTTACCAACTAGGATCATCAAAAGAACAGTCGAGAAGCTCTTCCAAACTTAAACAAAGGTTTGTTCAATTTACAGGATGATTGCGTACCACCGGCCCAGTATAACTAGCACAAACTAGTCCTCACTGATTCTCAGGTTGAAATACTGAGAATAGCGGTAGCTCAGTGACAGAGCACATGCTTTGCACGCAGAAGGGCCGTGAAAGAGCCCCTCACACCTAATCCCGGAAAGCCGGTGCCGATCGTAGTTCACGTTCCCCCAGCCCGGTACCCTCCAGATGTTTCATAATAGAGTTGGAAGGGGCCTACAAGGCCATCGAGTCCAACCCCCTGCTCAATGCAGGAAACTAGAAGAGGGGTCTCCCGTCCCAAGTAATAACCAGGCCTGACCCTGCTTCGCTTTCCACGCTCAGACAAGCTGAGCCAGCGTGAGCCGCCACAGGCCTGTACAAGTTTTGGACTTCAACTCCCATCAGCCTCTGCTAGCCTGGCCAATGGTCAGGAATGCTGGGAGTTGTAGTCCAAAATTGTCTGAAAGGCACCAGGTTGGGGATGGCTGGTATAGAAGATACTGAGATAGATAGACCGGTAGTTTGACTCAGTACAAGGCAGCTTCCTATCACTGCTACAACCAGAGCTAGACTTTGTCACTGGCTGTGCTGAAGGTCTGGGGTGCGAACCCTGACAGATGCTTCTGCTATTATACTTATTCTTCTACAGCTGGCTATGTGGACAAGCAAGTGTGCTGATAGCTTCTTCAGACAGTAGTTAAGGTCCTGATAGATTAGATCCAAGATTAAGACATCACAGATATATTTTTTTTTAGGATTCCATCCCATCACAGAAAACATTCTACATTGATATTCTTAATTTAAGCATCTACACAGCTTAGGTGATAGGATGTGGGACCGGGAGATTGAGGACCTGGGTTTTGTTTTTCACTTCAGAGGTGGTATTGATCTGTAAGGTCAGGCACAGAGCTTTCTCCTCCTTTTGCTTTCTTGCTCTTTATGTGAACAATCATTTATTTTTTAAAAAAATTAATAAAGGCTTTACATATATTTAAAACAGGGATGGGCAAATTCTGGGAGTTAAGGGGGCGCGCCCCTGCTGAATTTGCAGCCGAAAATGCTGAGGTTGCAGTAGCAAAAAAATGGGGAGCATGCGCCTTGTTTGCAAGCAGAATCGTGCTCCCAGGAGACTTTGGGGGGTATGATTCTGCTTCTTAAAAGGTGCGTGCTTTCTTTTTTTTTTTTTTTAATTTGTTTATTTGAATTTTAACATATACAAGACAACCGAACAACCAACAAAACATCTAATCCATTACAGAAATTGTATTAGATCAGAACAAAGTAACCCCCCCCCCCCCCCGAACCAACATTCAAAGGAACAAATCTGGCTGGGCCCCTTTTCCGGAGTCTTTTTCGGCCATAAAGTAGTCAGTTTTGTGATAGGTGGATATTTGTAAGTTTATTGCATCCAAATGTGCTGGAAGGCTTGAGGTATTTTTGTTGTAGATGTTCTGTATGAAAATTGGATAAAAGGTGCGTGCTTTCTGCGTGCCTTGTGCTCAAGCAAAAACGACTTAATTCGGGGGGTGGCAGTGGGGTCACTACTCAAAAAATGGTTAGCGGGGCTGCATGCACCTGTGGACTGCGTATTGCCCACCCTTGACTTAAACCATAACAAGAGCTTGTATACCAGTCCGGCCTGAGCTACTTATCCAAGTGTCGTGAGGGGTGGGGTGCCGTCAATCCGTCCAGTTCCAAGATAAGCCGTGTAGTCGTTATCACAGGTCCTCGAGGGTCGAAGCCAAAATATATCATTCCAAAATAGAGCAAACGTAAACCAGTTCGGGACTGGAAACAAGGCCCTATGAGGAGAGACTGAAAGAACTGGGCATGTTTAGCCTTCAGAAGAGGAGACTGAGGGGAGATATGATCGCACTCTTCCAGTATTTGAAGGGATGTCACACAGAGGAGGGCCAGGATCTCTTCTCGATCATCCCAGTTTGCAGGACACGGAATAATGGGCTCAAGTTACAGGAACCCTAGATTCCACCTAAACATCAGGAAAAATTTCCTGACTGTCAGACCAATAAGACAATGGAATCAACTACCTAGGGAGGTGGTAGGCTCTCCCACTCTGGAGGCATTCAAGGTGCAGCTGGACAGACATCTGTCAGAGATGCTTTGACCTGGATTCCTGCATTGAGCAGGGGGTTGGACTCGATGGCCTTGTAGGCCCCTTCCAACTCTACTTTTCTATGATTCTATGATCGGGCAAAGTCGTGGTCAAGGTCGTTCCAAGGATCAAAGGTACAGAAGTCTGAGGTCGGGAATGTCAGGAGCGCCTGGCTGTAGCTGTCTTAACAAACAATTGCCTCCAGCCTCTGAGTGTGTTTGGGACCTGCCTTTTGAGCAGGCGCTGATCGGTAAGGCTGCCCAGCTGGGTCAGGCTGCACGTAGCCCAGTGTTTCTCAACCTTGGGTCCCCAGATGTTTTTGGCCTACAACTCCCAGCATGCCCCAGCCAGCTATGCTGGCTGGGGCATGCTGGGAGTTGTAGGCCAAAAACATCTGGGGACCCAAGGTTGAGAAACACTGACGTAGCCCCACACTCCAGCCCGGCTGGTCTCTGTCTGACCTACTGGAGGCACAACATGGGGTGCCTCAGCATCTATCGTACTGTGGGAGAACGGCATCTCCCTCCTTGAGCCACTGCAGTTCCTTTGAAACTGGGCAAGATGGATGCCAAATTTGAGGTTGTCTTTGGGTGCCTTGCACTTGAGAGAGCGGCAAACTTACCTGTAGCTTACCTGCTTAATCCTGGCAAGTAAGCTTTCTCTTTGCTCATGGGATTGTGGGTTCAAATCCTCCAGGTGCCCTGGCTGAAGAGAAGCTGAGCCGTGAGGAAATGTTTTCACGGAGGATAGGCTATTAGTCATGATAGCTTAATAGAGCCTCCATGTTCAGAGGCAGTATACCTCTGAATACTAGATGCTGGGAACAAACAAACAAGGGATGGCTACATCCATCATGCATTGCTTGTGAGTTTCCCAGAGGCATCTGGATGCCCACCGCTAGAGACTGAATGCTGGAGGAGATGTCCTTAGGATGCCCCTTAGGATGTTCACTTTGGGGCAATGCCCTTGTTGGCTGCTCCATTGTTGTGGTATAAATATTAGAGGCTTACAGACAGTCTGAACTCTTTCCAGATGCTTTTGGGCTAATCTCATTCTCTCTTAATGCCTGTTTGTCTAAACAATCTGTTGTTCTTCCTTCTTCCCTAGAAACCCTAAGCCAGAGGTCGAAAAGGAACAGGTCATAAAGGAGAAGATTCGAAATTGCCGCTGGGACTCGTTCGGAGAATTTAAGAAACTAATGAAGTACGTGTTAAGTAGGTTAGGGCAGCAGTGGTCAACCTCCAGAAGTTTTGAACGACAGCCCCCATTGGCCATGCTGGCTGGGTCTTATCGGAGTTGTAGTCCAAAACATCTGGAGGGCACCAGGGAGCCTACCCCTGTGTTAGGGAAATGAAATATTATCTCAGATCTTCTGAGCACTTGAAATTCTAGAGCTCTGCCATCACTGTGATTAGCATCTCTGACTTATTGATTCTTCCTATTGAATTTGAACTGGTCACTCTGCAAAAGCTGATTTGTGTTTTCATCTTGGCGATGGCAAGAAGCCTTTTCTAGGGCCTGTTGGCTAGGGGCATCCCCTTTGTGATAAGCTGGGTTATCAAATAAATAAAAACATCCTGCATGCTATTGACAAAAGTATTTCAAAGCAGTCCTGCGTGCCTCTAAGAAGCCAGACAATTTGTTGGGGGCCATTTATAATACCAGTTTCTAAAGACCCAGATGTGCACACATGCTTCTTTAAATGCCTGCAGATGTAATGTGGAAAGCTTGATATACAACACACGCATGCATGCAGCTTCTGTGAAAGTCCCCCCTTCCCATAAAACAGGGAACAAGAGATGCATTCACCTTCTCACGGGGCGTTTGCGCTTATGTCTTAAAAACTTAACAATGGAAGCCAAGTTTGTTTGGCATTACCTAGCTCAGTGGAAGGAACGAGATGCTCTTTCATTCCATGGTCATCTGACAAGAGTCTGCTCCATCCATTCCATTCTCCTCAGCATGCACCAAGGCCGGCCCAAGATGTTTTTAGGCCGAAGTGCAGATGGTACTCTATCCTCAAAGGTTGGCCAAGTTATTTTGGCACCTGAGGCAGAAAATCCCAGAAGAGCCTCTCCCTTGAAGTAAAAATAGAATTGAAATAAATGAAACCACTAAAGATTTGCTGCCCTTTCATGACCAGCAAAATGGTAGGGCCGGCCTTGGTAAGCACCAACCCAATCAAGTTTCAGCGTTGCTGATTAGAGCCAGTGCGTACATCACCAAGATCACCGGATCCTTTTTGGATTCCGCCTCCCCCCCCGCCCCAAAGCTTCTTGCTTGACAGATTTCCGTGGGGAGCCAAAGATCTCCTTGCAGAGGTGGAAGCAGTTCTGCTTGTGCACAGGATGGGGTGATCGCGCCTTTCGCCCACTGAATCACATACCTGGGCAGGCTCCCCCAACTTGCTGCCGATTCCAGATGTGTTGGACTGCAACCCCCATAATCCCCAGCCAGTGTCACCAATGGAGGGCAAAACATCTGGAGGACACCCGGTTGGGGAAGAGTGGGACAGGATTAGGTCTGTGATATCCAGAAGACATAAAATGCCCAGGATGAAAAGAGCCGCGCATGGTGGTTCTTGCATGCAAAGGTTGTTGGGGGGGCGGGGGCTCCCCCATTCCCACCACAGCCCCTAACTTAGCTCTCAGAAGGCCTCTCGTTTGAAGGGACAGGAGACCCTCTGGAACAGAAGACAGTGTTGCACAAGGATCTGCAACTAGAAAAGTCATCCCTGTATAGATTTAGGTGCCCGGTTGAGACCTTCCTTTCCCAACAGGCATTTAATCTTTAAATCTGTTGCTTGGCTAACTTCACTGCTGACTCTTCAATGTTTTAATATGTCGATATCTTTTTTTATCGTCATGCTTATTGTTTTGGTGGTGGAGGTATTGTTGTTTTGGGTTTTTTTTTATGATTGTAAACCATGCTGAGGGCACCTGCCAGTCGGGCTGTATGTGTATATTTAATTAATAAATAAATAAATAGATAGATAGGAAAACGGCGTCTATGTGCAGAAGCGTTTTAGGTGTCACATGGGACTCGTTGGATCTCCAGTGTGATCCAGAAGATCAACTGGGGATCCCTGCTTGCCAGTCTGAGTAGACCGGGGATGCAGAAGCTCAGGGCCAGGGCCAAATCCAGCCCTCACAGGGTGAATGTCCAGAATAGCTTAGACTGGTAGAACTGGATATTTTTGTGTATACTAGTGTGCCTGTTGTCGGTAGACACTGTTCCTACATGTGCGGCAAGGGGTTTGTTCTGAATCCAGCCTGAAATGTTCCAGATATGTTGTCTGGACATCAAGAGGGTGTTGGGCCAAGGGCTCTGCTGTGCTGCCCGTTCGCTTGGCACCAGCTTCCTCTACCCAGCCGGGCTTTTTTTCTAACTTTGGTAACGCATTGTTGCTCTTTACAGAAACCACTCAAAAAGACTGGTTCCTCCAGAGGAGACTTGGACTGACACTTTACTCGATTCTAAGTTATTCAAGACACAGCAAGCGCTGGCACAACAATTTCTGCAAAAGTATAGCACAATATTTCTTTCATTCTTCTTTTTTAAATAAGGGTTTAAAAACCATTAGAAGGGTTTTCAGACTGAAGGGTGGGGGGGGGGTCCTTAAGCAAGATTTCTGACCCAAAGATTTGGCTGCCCTCCTCAATGTCTTAATTTAAGAAATTATTAGAAACTCATCTTTTCTATGTTGTCCCCCCCCCACTTCTTGATGTACAATTTCACGTTGGTTTCTTCCCATTCCTAGATTAGTTATTTTATGTTAACCCCTTTGGTTAACATTCTTTTATTCTCTCCCAGCTTGCATGCAAAGTTTTCCCATGCCCTCCAACTCCCGTCTCTTTTTGTATCCTGGTGTTTTTTTTTTTAAGACTGTGAGCCCAAGAGCTGAGACTTGTGCGTTCTGGTTTTGTACATGAATGGGAGGTTTTTATAGCTAGTAAATGAAGATGATGACAACCTCACTTTCCTTTCTGCTGCCAAACCACAACAGGATCCATATAGCTCAGTCCCATCAACTTGTTAAGCAGTAATACTTGCATCTATTTATTTAGTATTACATTTATATCCTGCCTTTTATCCTCTTGGAAGAAACGCAAGGTGGCTTACATGATCCTCCTCCTCTGTATTTTTATCCTCGCAACAGCCCTGTTCAGTAGGTTAGGCTGAGAGACAGTGACTGGCCCCAAGTTACCCAGAGAGCTTCATAGCCAAATGGGGACTAGAATCAGGGTCATCCAAGTCCCAGCCCAATCCTCTAACCACTACACCACACTGGCTTTCATTTACGATCTTTCTGCTGCATACCTCACTGAAGTCATCCTACCACACTAAAAAAATAATGCTACTCCTGCATGGTACATAAGAAGAGCCCTGCTGGGTCATACTGAAAGTTCAGCTAGTCCAGGATCCTGTCTCCCACCATGGCCAAGCAGATGCTTCTAAGAGAGTTAGAGATCATGGGAATGGTAGTCCCAACATCTCTGGCGGGCAAGGCTGCTTTACACAATCAGAACCCTGAATGAATTCCTGCTCTGCCACCTCACTCTCCCTATGCCCGCTTGATTTTATGTTCTTGGGGGACAACTCTGGGGTCTCTGCTTTTCTTGACTGATTGACTTCAAGAAAATGTTGCTAGTTTCCAGATTAAAATCACAAATGAAAAACAAATGCAATGCATGAATTAAATCATCAGAAAAGCAGCACGAGGGGCATTAAACCACTGGGTCATTTTAAAAATACACTGACGCAGCATGATGTTAAAACAGGTGAAAGGCACAGCAGACTAAAAAGGTCTTTGACACCCTCCTAAATTTCGGATGTGGAAGCAGTGCATGAGCAAGTTCCTTCAGATAACCTGGTCCCCAGCCTTTTATGGTTGAAATATTCACTCCATGTTTGTTTTCATTTTTAATTTAAATTTGTGTTAGATTTGTTTGTTTGTTTTAATGTGGGGTGGGTGGCATTGTTCAATTGGATGTTCTTTGGGTCCAGTGTTTGGCTACAACTCCGATGCCCACCAGCATACGGTGGGGCTGGAGTGTAGGCAACTATGGGCCCTGAGAACACTGCACTATGGTGACCCTCTTCAGATGCCAAACCTTTCCATTCTGGAAGCAGTAGTTTCGGGTAGTTTCTAGGGTTGTGCTAGCAACTGCTACTTTTCTGTTGCCCTAGCAGTTGTTCCTGCTAGTGTAGCGGCAGTATTGGATACTGCCCATTGTGTCTGCAAGAATTACAAACTGTAATTTCATGAATCTTCCACATCATTCCTTCTTATTTTCCCTGTATATTATTTTCATGCTCACATGGTTTTTTTTTTTTTTTGAATTTTGTTTACAGAGAGCTGAAGAGAATGTTTGCACATTTGAATCCCTTGACTGACCCCAATAGTTTCTGGCCAGGACATCTTCTCGATAAACTGCGTCTATATCTACCCCAAATGGAACGCGATGAAGGAGACGCCCTATTCAGCCATGTTTCTCGTATGCGCCCAGTTTACCCTGGTATTTACAATCCTCACCGCAGCTGGCCAGTCAGTGACCAGCGATACGTGACTTATGGGGATCCAGAATCCCGAAAGCATTATTATTATATTTGACCGTGTTTTGAAACTCTGCAACACTGACATTTCATGAGCTGTTGGTTATTGCAATGGAACCGCTGCGATAAGCCAACATCCTAAGCAAAACAAGGTGATCATGGCAAGAAGTCACTGTCAAAAGATATGTAACAACCGTAGGGTTTGGCAGAAGGGGCTTTTCCAGACCATCAGTAAAATACATACCCCAGCCACATTTTGCAACATGCGCAATAATGCCACAGGTCCCCAGTGGCACAATATTCAATCTACATCTTATGGAAGGACAGGAACAGCCTTGCTGTGGGAACATACTTGCACTGCTGTTCCCCTTTGGGGGAAAATATACGGGGAGGCGCACCTGTAGCACATGGGGTATACACAGCTCCTTAGCAGAGGTGCGGAACCTGTGGCCCTTCAGTGGAACCTGTACCACTCTGAACATCCCTGAACAGTGCTGGCCGGGGCTGATGGGAATTGGAGTTCAACAACATCTGGAGGGCCCCACCCCTGCTTTAGAGGAAGTGTAGGAAGGATTGAGAGAACTTGGGGATGGGGGGGGGGTGACTCCGTGGTAGAGGCATCTCCAGTTAAAAGGATCTTGGGACTATAAGAAGAGCTCCACTGGATCAGAGTGAGAGACTGTCTGGTCAAGCATCCTGTTTCCAACAGTGGTCAGCAGAATGCTTCCAGGAAGCCGTCCTTCATTATCTTGCCCTCAGCAAGTACTGCCTCTGAACATGCCTGTAGCTGTCATGAATAGCTGCTGACAGACTTCTCCATGTATCCCCTTTTAAGTCCACCTTAGTGGATTTAGAGGCCATTGCCACATCCTGTGCCAGCACATTCTGTATGTCACCCGGCGCCCTCCAGATGTGTTGGCCTGCAACTCCTATCCTCCCCAGCCAGCTAGCTGGGGAGGATGGGAGTTGCAGGCCAACGCATCTGGAGAGGGCTGGGTTGGGGAAGGGTGAGTGTACCTTAATTATGTGTTCTGTGGTGAAGAAGTACTTTCTTTTGTCTGTCCTGAATTTAATGTCCATGAATTTCAAAAAGTTATAATGTTACAAGAAAGGAGGGGAAATACTCTTTATCCACTCTCTCTTTATCATTAATGGTGTTTTAAAATAAATTTCTATCATGTCCTCTCTTAGTTACCCTTTTTTCTAAACTAAAGCTCCAAAAGCTTTTAGCCTTCCTTCTTTGGGAAGGGTGATCATTTGAGTTATTCTTTTTTACATCTTTTCTAGTGCTCTAATGTCCTACACTGGACTCCTGATTCCATTTCCAGGCACAATGCAAAGTGCTTGTATTGACCTTTAGACTTCTAAAGATACAATCTTATGTATGTTTAGACAGAAAAAGGCCTACAACTCCCAGCATGCCCCAGCCAGCATGTGTAGGATTGCACCCTAAATTGCTTAGGAACTGGGTCCTGCAAGCCTTAAGGATCATCTTCCAGGGCCGGCGCTACCACTAGACGAACTAGGCGGCTGCCTAGGGCGCATGGCTAAAGGGGGCGCAGAAACGCTCCGCTCCTGCTTCGCCTGTGCCCCAGACCCACGCAGACACTCGCCCTTCTCTTCCTCCTCCTCCTCCTCCTCCTCCTCCAGGAACGGACGAGGAAGGGAGGGCGCGGGGCCTGCGCTCCACTTTCCGCGGTGCGTGACGTGTGTACGGAAGAGGAGGAGGAAGACGGGAGTGAGCGAGCCTGATCTCCTGGTGGCGGCGGCGGCGGCGGCGGCGTGCGAGGCGTCAGGCAGCCGGGGCTCGCTGCGCTTGGCGCCTCCAATCTGGGCAAGGAAGCCGAGCAGGAGAGCGGCCAGGCGGGCATGGGGCAGCAGCAGCCTGCGCCCGTGAAGGCAGCTCCGCGCGGGGCCGCCGCTTGGCGCCAAATCCCGCTCCGCCTCCTCCTCCGGGCAGGTGGGCTCGCCTCTGTCCGCCCGGGCGCAGCTGGAGCGGCTGGTGGCTGCTGACCCGCCGCAGCTTGGCGCCTCTTCTTGCTTTCCTTCTTTCCTCCCTTCCCGGCCCGTGGACGCCGGGACTGCTGCCGCCGAGGGAGGGAGGGAGGGCTCAAGTGGGAAGGGGGGGGCGCTAAATATTTGATTTTGCCTAGGGCGCCAAACTGCCTTGCACCGGTCCTGTCATCTTCTTCCACATGCACTAGCTGGTAGATTAAGATCTGCCTCTGAAGTTCTCTGGGTTCCCCACCCCACTCCCATCAGAGGTCAAGTTATTGAAATTGGGCCTTCTGTGTGGTGGCACCCTAGCCTTGAAATTCCCTCTTGAGTTTTTCCTGGCATCAAGTCAGCTATCTTTTTGGTGCCAGGTAAAATCCCTTTTGTTTTCCCAGGTTTTTGCAGTCTGTGGATTTTAACTCTGTTTTTATTGTTTATATCCTTTGTTGCATCTTAACAGTTTTGTTAATGTTTTTTGTTAGGGTTTCGCTTTTTTAACTGTAAGCTGCTTGGGTTGAAGAGGGGAGTAAAAAAATATTAAATAGTGCAATCCTACCCATGTCTATTATTTTATTTTATTTATTATATTTATACCCCGCCTTTTTTCCTGCAAGGAACCCAAGGCGGCTTACATAATCCTCCTCCACCTCTCCATTTTATCCTCACAACAGCCCTGTGAGGTAGGTTAGGCTGAGAGTCAGTGACTGGCCCAAAGTCACCCAGTGAGCTTCATGGCTGAGCGGGGACTAGAACCCGGATCTCCCAAGTCCCAGTCCAACACTCTAACCACTACACCACACTCAGAACTATGCCTCACTGAGTTCAATGGGACTTACTCCCAGGTAATGTACAGGATTGCCATACATTCCTTTTTGCAAAGGGCATGGATTTGCATCATAGATCTATGTAAAGGCATTATGATGCTGGCTGGAGGGGCAAGGTTTCAGTCCCTTTCCTAATCATTCCAAGCATGGAATTTATCTTTTTTATAGCTGCCACACTGAGTTACTAATCTTTCAGTGAGCTACCAACCATGGCCTCTTTCCCAGTTAGTAACCACCAGTTCAGCCGCCATTAGTATATGTGTGAAGGGCGGGCTTCTAGCCCTGTTGTGCATCACAGTGACACTCCTTTGCCATTTTGCTGCCCTATTCACTCAGCTTGGAGAAGTCCCTTTGTGAATTCATCACAGTCTGCTTAGGATTTCACCAACCTAAATGATCTGGTGACAAAAGACCCTCTATCTGAGAACTTTGGAGATCTGCTGACAGTCAAAATAGATTCTACTGGATAAGGCTGATAATCTCATTTTGTGCATGATGCATTTTGAATGGAGCTGAAGGGGCAGGGGAGCCCCATTCCAGCTGAGTTTAAAACAAACAGAAACAATTAAAACAAGTAAAAAGGGTGTCAGTCGCTGATAATCCTGTCACAGGCACTATCTAATTATTAGATGATGATTATTAGATCCTAATGTGTGGCAATTGCATTAGCAAAGTTAACTCTTTCTGTGAGAAGAATCGTATTTTCCCAGCAAAAAGATGTCGTACTAGAGTGTTGGGGAAATGCATTATCCCCCAGTAAAGTGCTTGGAATCCCGTGTGGGTAAATATATTGTGTTAAAACCCTGATCGTCTAGGAAGGCCCCATGCCATATTTGGTTGTTTTACTTCTGGATTATACAATAAACACTTAAAACATCCATTAATATCCCTACACCTTGAGCGGTACTAAATGTGTACAGAATGTATGTGAACATGAAACATAAATGGGGGGGGGGGGAATGGACTGATTTACTTATAATAAAGGTTTGGATTAATGATTTCCAACTAAAAGAGGTGTTGTACTAATTCAAATGAAGGTTGCCAGTAGATAATAAAAAAATGCGCCTACTGCGTACGATTCGAAAAAGGACTACACACAAAGCACACTAGGAGTGTGGGGTGGTGAGGAATGCTGGGAGTTGCGGGGCTTTTTTTCTGTCTAAATGCGCATGGGATTACGGCCTTAATTAGTGGGATGCAAGCTGAGCAACACGAGGGAGCAGAACCAGCCACATATTAATGGATGTTTTAAGTGTTTATTGTATAATCCAGAAGTAAAACAACCAAATATGGCATGGGGCCTTCCTAGACGATCAGGGTTTTTTTTTTAACACAATATATTTACCCACACGGGGTTCCAAGCACTTTACTGGGGGATAATGCATTTCCCCAACACTCTAGTACGACATCTTTTTGCTGGGAAAATATACGATTCTTCTCACAGAAAGAGTTAACTTTGCTAATGCAATTGCCACACATTAGGATCTAATAATAATCATCTAATAATTAGATAGTGCCTGCGACAGGATTATCAGTCTGCCTGCGCTACCAAGGTCTTACCACCAGGTGTCGCTGTGCCACCAGCTCCAGCGCCTCGCGGTCGAGTCCTTCGCATAGACTTAATCAGCTGGTTTAAAGGATTTAACTTCCGAGTCTTGAAGACTTTTCGTTTCTCCCTCTTTATCTCCCCTGCCTCGTAGAAGCGAGAGATGCTCATTGAAATAATCGGCGGGGGGGGGGGATATTCGAATTTCAGCTACTTTTGAGCAGCAGCGTGTGCATCCGGAAAGAAAATGCAGCAGTTTATGCTGTTTCTAATGCAAGGCTTATTTCAAGAAAAGAAAAAAAATAAAATAAAGTTGACACGGAAAAGCGCAATGGGACTGCTGCGACGTGCAAGCCAACGGTACACAAGGCTTCTGTGCTCAAGCAGTTGAGCCTTGGATTTAGACTGGGAGGGATTGTTAGCGGGCAAATTGAATAGATTGACCTTTGCTGCAGCCTGAGAGGTATTTTATATGGTGGGTTTATGCTGGAAATCCAAACTAGGTTCAACCCGTCTCTGCCCCCCCCCCTCCCCGCGACCTGCATTCTAAATCGTGGACTACATTGCAGCCTGCCTCGTTTTATTTCGTGATATTTTTTTTAAATTAAAAGAAGCCCTGCAAATTGCAGGGCTTCTTTTAATTTTAAAAAAAATCACGAAATAAAACGAGTTAGAAAGCATACACTGCTGTACTTTACTGCTAACTTTTGCTTCTGGATTAGCACGCTGCTGCCCAATCACAGCTATGTTAAAATCTTGGTTTTCTCCATCGATTTCCATGGGCAACTCTTTCCACCACGGGATTTGGATGGGCATCACACAAAACCATGGCTCCCATGTGAACCCGGAAGGTCTATCCAGACAATAGGAGATATTTCTCTACTATTTTCTTATTTCTGTGCTCCTTTGCCTCTTCTGTGAGTTTTTTCCCGTTTTGGCGGAAGTGACGTAGCCAGGTCCTCAATGTTCATAACCTACCTCCCAGGTGCTAATATTACAATCATAATCTGAAATGTTTTGACAAGCCGTTTCCTATTATGGACTAAATGTTTTAATTCTACTTGGGCCTCCGTTCATGTGGCTCAAACGACTGAGGGAGTCAGCTTTCAGTTCATCCGGGTCCCCCAGCAAGGATCCGATCCGATCTGCCAGGACCCTACAACGACGTCCCATCCACCCTTGCGGCTTCCTCCTTCGCTCCTTCTCTTCGGCGCTCCCCAGCTGCGCGGGTGTCGCCATTCTCGAGCTGGTAAGTCCGGGATCCGTTGCCATCCTGGCCGGGAGGCGCCTGTAGGAGAGTTTGGCTGCTCCTCGGGGCTGCTCGGGGACTTTCCCCGTCTGGTGCTCGCCACCATTTCCAGGCGGGCTGGTGGACGGAGGGTTTTTTCCGACGCTCTTTAGGCGAAGCGGTATTGCCGGGCTTGGTTTCTCCTACAGGGCTGGCCCGGGCGGGGGCACGATATCTTTTTCTGTGGAATGAACTTTCCTCGGCCCCCCAGGTACATGTGAGGGTGTGGGAGATCTTGCGGATCTGTGATCTCAGGCAGGCGAGTGAGACGACGCTGGCGCCAGGGCATGCCCGGTCTGAACTTGCAGGGATGGGGAACATGCGGTCCTCCATCGTGTTGGGACTGCCAACTTCCATCACCCCTCATCCTTGGTTATGCTGGCTAGGGGCTGATGGGGGAGTTGCAGTCCCACGTACATCTAGAGGGCCGCATGTTCTCCACCCCCTGGTCTGAAGGCACGCGATGTAGCCGCTGAGCTGAGCAGGTCTGGGTCTGGTCAGTGCCTGGTTGGGAGACGGCCTTGGGGATCCCCCCCTCACGTGCACCGATTTGAGTTATTACACACACACACACACACACACACACCATTGTCGATAGGGGGCTAAGCCTAAGGCACTAGTAGTGTTCTCCAACCTTGGGTCCCCATATGTTTTTGGCCTACAACTCCCAGCATGCCCCAGCCAGCTGGAATAGAGGCTGGATATAACAGAACAGTGGGTTGTATCCAGTTGTGGATTGCCTCCTATGGACTGAAGGCCCCTTGATCCAGCAGAGTGTCAGCAGAATTGGGGGGTAAGGGGATTTTTCCTGATTTACTTTCCCCGTGCCATCTTCCGTGCTGTTCTACAGGGTACCCCAATCACGTGGAGCAGATGGGTGGGTGGGTGGGGGGGGCACAGAGGAGCCTTCACTCAGTGGAGGGACATGATTGAATACAACTGGATTGGCATATGGGGCCTTTACTCACCAGAAAACTCTTTTTGAAGATGTAAGTGTTTGTTTTAAAGCAAGAACCACCACCTGCACTTACACGGAGCATTTTTAAGCGTTCACGCTTTGGGTTACTAGATCATACTTGCAGTTCTCTCCCACATAGTCATTTTCTAAGTTAATTCCCACACATTCTTTATGTCTGTGTGATCAGAAGTAAGCCCCATTGTATTCGGTGAGGTTTATTCCCAGTTATGTGTGGATAGGATTACAGCTCTACAGTGCAATCTACTCAGTGTCTACTCAGAAGTAAGCCCCACGGTTCAGTGGGACTTGCTCCCAAATCGTGTGTAGGATTGCAGCCAGTAACTGTGAAGATGTTACTTAAGCCATTGACAATCCTTGAGTAAAGGAGTTGTGTTTTCCATGTGCAAAACGCACACAGTACCTTTAAATAAGAGGTACCAGACATCTAGACTTGTATTTTTTACTTCATTCTCTAGAAAGCATATGAACCAGTTAACTATATGGGGATCATCATGCTTTTATGGGTAGGAAATCTGAGGTTGAAAGGGGACATCTGATCTTGTTCCTGAATAAATGATAGTTTGGTATGGTGCTTTTTTGATACTATCAAAATGCTTTTGGGGCAAAGAATTATGTTCTTAGCTATATGGACTGTCAAAAGGTGCCCCAATCTGTGACACTTTGAAGGATTAAAACTATTGCTGCAGGTTTAGGCTTTTGGAACTCCTCCTGATACTGCAGCAGTTAGCAACTCTAGCCATTAGTATGAGAGGAAACAAATTTCATTCATGCCTGCATTTTTCAGGATTCCTGATTGCACCAGCAGGGATAGGCAGCCTAGTGCCCTCCAGATGCTTTGGACTACAACTCCATAATTCTTGATCATTGGTTGTGCTAATGGTAGTTCTAGTCCAAAACACCTGGAGGACACCAGGTTGCCTACTCCTTGCCTACAGGCAGGGCTTTTTTTCTGGTGGAACTCACCGGAACTGAGTTCCAGCACCTTTTCTTCTATTAATTGCATTACAATTTAATCGCCATCTACTCCCGAGGAAATGTAATCCAAGAGTTCCGGTACCCTTTTCTCCAGAAAAAAAGCACTGCCTACAGGTATAAAGTTGTACATGTGTGTGCTCTGTTCATATGAATGTGAGGGTTGGGGCAGAGCCAGAGGTTGCAGTCCTCTCCCACATAGGCATATTCTGAGATATGTCTTCTGAATGGGGCTTGTGTGAGGTTTCTTCTGCAGAATAATTCTCTCCCCTCCCAAGTCTTTTGCATTGGTAGAGTATCTGGATTGGGTCTGTAGGGTTTGAAATGCAACCCAATCCTACACAGTTAGTTGAATTTCAGTGGGCTTATGCACACCTTACATAGGGTCAAGCTGTAAGAGCATTCATGTATTCTATGACTTCTATTTAAGCACTGTGCTGGTAGTCACAGGAGACAAAGAATTGCATTCAGGTGAATGCATGTAATTCAATGCAGCGGTGAGTGAGCAGGCTGGCAAGGGGGGTGGAGTGATCTGTCCCTCCTCTGTACCCATCATTGAAATCAAGCCGGCTGCCAAAAGAGCCACCTGCAGGATAGTAATTTGTGGGTTTGTTTATGAGGCTGAGCTAGCAACTCTAGTAGTAATGTACTTCGTATGTAACTATCTAGAAAAAAGTCATAATCTTAACATTGGTGTCTGATAACCTCAGGGGGAATCTTAGAAAGGACTTCAGTTGATGCTCTGGTTTTGGGGAAGCCAAGAACCATGAATGCAAGTTCTCATTTAGAAAGCCACTATTGCAGGGTTGGGCAGCTTCTGGCCCTCCTAGATCTGGAGTAGGCAACACGGTGCCTATGGACACCTTTCTTGGCACCCACCAAGGTGTTCTACCCCTCCCACTTTTTTAAAATTGACACTTTTTTTTACTGGCAGCTGGAATTAGTGTAAAATAGGTTTCTGTTGGTGCTGAAAACTGGGGGTTCAAAGAAGTTGTTTAGTGTATTAGAGCTCGACCCTCACCTATCTTGTATTCAGTCTTTTGGTACCGGTAGGTTGCTTGTCCTTTTCCACAGCTCACAAGGCAGCCATTTTATGGTTGTGTCCTGGACAGTTTCTCTAATTGCCAAATGTGCCCACAGCCCCAAAGGTTGCCTACCCTGCGCTAGATGTTGTTGGATTGCAACTCCCATCAGCCCTAGCCAACATAGCCAATGGTGAAGAGTGATAGGAGTTACAGTCCAGCAATATCTGGAGTGGCATAGGTTCCCCATCCCTGCTTTAGATGTAAGACGTTATGGACAGTTTTTAAGGAATGTGGGAGACCAATTGTACAGAGGTTCAACTCTTAAATTGGTGACCTCTCCAGGACCGCATCTGGAGTGCTTTCCATACTCTTCCAGCTTTGGACATGGGAGGGAGAGAAACTGCAGAAAAATACCCATTCCATTTCTGGCTCTGAAACAGGCTTCTAGGGTTCGTTTATTGCCTATTATGTATGGTTCCTTATGTATGCTCTGTTTTTCTTAGACACTATGCCCGCCCTCAGGCCTCTCATTAAGCCTAAAATCGTCAAGAAGAGGACCAAGAAGTTCATCCGTCATCAGTCTGATCGCTATGTCAAAATTAAGGTAAGTGTCCTCGTGATAAACAGGTACACACAAACCCCCAGATACGTTGTAAGTACTCTGAGTGACCACCTCTGGTTGGATTGTGCAACACTGGCCTTGTAAAATGATAGATCTCTTGATGGTACAATGCATTTTACAAGGCCAGTGTTGGATCTCTTGATGGTTCAGGAATTGACCGTTTGTTTCTCTTTGAATTTCTGTAGCGTAACTGGCGCAAGCCAAGAGGTATTGACAACAGAGTTCGCAGAAGGTTCAAGGGCCAAATCCTGATGCCCAACATTGGGTATGGTAGCAATAAGAAGACCAAGCACATGTTGCCTTCAGGATTCAGAAAGTTTCTTGTCCACAATGTCAAAGAGCTGGAGGTGCTGATGATGAGCAACAAGTAAGTTGGAGAAGGCATTTGGGAAAGTTACTGTTCAGGTTTACACTTTGTCATGTTATGATTGCTCTGTCATATGGATTGAACCTGAGTTGAAGATCTCTGGCTGGTTTGCAGATACAGTAGGCATTAGATGCAAAAAGATTTAGAATGCTGTGTTATCAGTGATCTGTATCTTTTGCCCTTTCCTCCTGAAGTTCTCACATCTCATATTACAGATTTTTGTTCAAGATAGTTAATAGTTCTAGGTAATTCTGAAGTATTATTTTAGTACTTTGAAGCTGCCTTTTAGGGCTATGCTCTCCCAAAGCAAAGTACAGAAGTGAGAAACAAAGTGCAGATTACATTGATCAAGGAAAGTCTTCAAAGCTTGCCTAAAAACCAGAGTCAAAGGGGCAATGCGTAAGTCAGTTTTGGGATTTCCCAGATTTGGGGCCCTGGCTTAGAAGTCCTTATCTCTAGTGCACCAATCCTACTGATTTTAATGGTGTGCAATCAAGATGGACCCCTGAGGTAGAGCTTGGCATATGGGTGGATTTGTTAGGGGTAAAGCAGATCTTCAGATAAGTTGGTCTCAAGCCATTGAGAAAGCTTTAAAGGTGAAGACCTCCACTTTGAATTGGGCCCTTAAATATGAAACCAACAAACCAAGATTCACTGCAGGGCACTTAAGCATCTACTGAGTGAAGAGACCTGCAGATAAGATCATCCTCCTGGAGTACTCCCTCTTCCAATCTTACTTTCTAAGGCCTCTGTTGCTTTTATTCTACATTTACTTGGATCTTCTGCCTGCCCTACCTCAGTCTAGGATTAGAACTCCAGCCATCACTGCTGGAAGCTTCGCCGTCATCACAAAATCCCCAAGTGCATTACAGTATAAAGTAGAAAGGTGCAAAGAAGTTGGGGGTGGGGCGGATTTGATGTCTACAGAATCATTGCCTACTTTCAAACATTCAAAATAGATCAGAATATTAATCAGTACCCTTCTGGTATCTGTGCTTCAGAGGTATTTTTGCAGTAATTTAGAGGCTGTAAGGATGAGATGTGGGACAGCCATCCCTGCTTCAGATTCATATTGAACAAGCTGCTTCTCTCTGTAACCTGCCCTATGGAGTTAGTCAGCTTTGCACACTGTTCTGGAGGTTGTGGGGACTTATGTTTTATCGGGCTGTACATCGCTCGAGAGTGGCCGGATGTCTGGCCAGATGGGCGATTCATAAATATAATAATAAATAAATAGGAGGTGGTGTTGGGAGCTGTAGGGGGAATTGGAGGAAATCACTGCCCGGCTGCCTTCCTCCAGTGGGAATCTAGCCTGGATTCAAGCCACTATGTTTCTGCCATGCACACTGAAAAGGAGAGGACAGCATAAAAATGAGTTTCATTTTGTGGGGCTGGGGAAGCAGCCTGAGAATTTTGCTAAACTTTTAACTGTTTCGTATATCCATTGAAGAACAAGCAAAAATAGGCCTCAAGTTAGCAAGTTCCTTGTAGTACAGTGATGTCCTGCTGACTCTCCAGTATCACCAGTCAGTGCAACCAGATGGAGAATTGCATAGCTCAGGCAGCTGGTCTAATCAAGATGTGCTCACTCCTGCATGCTCTGTGCATTACAAGGGAGAACCTGTACGTACTGCCTTAAAAATAATAATTTTTAAAAAGCCTTAACACTGAGAACCATGTTTCTAAGAGCTAAACACACCAGGGTCCATGTGAAGTTAGAAGTTTCTCATACAACCTTTTCCTTGTTTCTGTTTAGCCAACCCAGCTGGCTTGGGGAGTGGGGGTTGATCCTTTACATGGTCTCTAGTCCATTGGTGTTTAACAAATGGAAAGTTACCTTTTCTGAAATCTTATAACCAATCTGTATGATTAGGAGAGAATAAAACAAGTCCTAGAAGTGTGCCACTTCTACATATAAGTAGGAGCTCACATATTTAAAGATCTCCCACTTCATGCCATCCTCGCTGTGGAAAGCTCACATTTCAGGAAGGAGGCCTTCTGTTCTATGTGCAAACTTTCCAAGGGCAGTATGTTTTTGGCATAGGATGGGGAGCATTCAAACATGCAGTTTCTGACCTACATGGGGAAGTGGTATGCTCCCAAGAGGGCAGTGTCACAATTCTCCCAAATATGTCCTTCGTCCTTACTCTGCTCAGTACCAACAGGCGGACCTAGAATATAAGACTGTCACTTTGAGGAAGCAGCCTTAACATATTAATGAGCTGCTGTTGACATGCTGCCATTGCTTCTTTTTTTCTTTTAACCTAGGTCCTATTGTGCGGAGATTGCTCATAATGTTTCATCCAAGAATCGGAAGGTAATTGTGGAGAGAGCAGCTCAGCTTGCTATTAAAGTCACCAATCCAAATGCCAGACTGCGCAGTGAGGAAAATGAATAAATAGTTGCTCTTGTAACTGTATTTAATAAAGGTTTAAAAAAAACTCTGTTGGAAAACGTGACATTCCTGACATAAGTTGAACTGGGTGGTACCCCTGAAAAAGAAATCCTACTAATTTCAGCAGAGGACCAGCTCGAAAAGGACAGGTGGGATAATTGCCAAGAGTTAACATTACACTAAGTTTACCTCCTGTTAACTAGTACTGCACTTACACAAGCCTCTGATCACAACTTGCTATCTGTTCTTAAGATCATTTTGAGTTTGTTGCATTCATACTTTGCAGGTGTATGCTTAAAAAACAGAGGTACATTTGTTTGGAAACAAACTTCAAGACTATCTGTATAATATGCAAAATGGCCTGATCACTGAAGGTATTCTAGATTGTGCCAGTTGCATCATGTCACATCTCATAACTAGGCTGTAACTTCCCACCCACTACCTCTTTCTCTCATGTTATGATTTTTCCTGCATTCTTGCTTGAAGGTCTAATACAGCAGAGGAGGATGCATAAAATTGGAGGGGAATATAGACTTAAAATCCTATATAGCCTTATATCTATCCCAAGCAGAGAACAGAGGAAGCCTGCAGTGTAATAATTCGTAAGTGGGGCTTGGTAGTGGTTTCTGCGTGGGCAGGAATATTGGGTAGCTCCTGTGTCTGTACTGTAACAGTTCATAATCTTCCTGGATTTTTGAAGTGGTTTATTTTCATCTGAAACAAAGTTCTATTTGTCCCTACAAAAGTCGGGTAAAAAAAAGCTTCAGCTTAATCGAACTACTGATGCATTTATTTTTATTTTCTTCTGAGGCATTTCATGTAAAACAAAAAGTGACACCCTGTTTTATAAATAGAGCACTTAAGTGATTCATAGACTCAAGTGGAATAAACCCTAAAAGTTAAGCTTAGTAATCCATGGTTGCAAGAAGTCAATCTGATGAATGGTAAACAGTAACACTTCCGTTGGGCATAACCATACAATAGCATTTTTATAACAAGGTGGTGCCATTTTATTACTACATACTTCATACCACATTAATGGCTCTTGGGAGTAACATGCTAACTTTGTAGTTTAAAATAATCAGTGCTTTGGTATCAGCTCCTCTTTTTTTAAAAAAAATCAGTAAACTAGCCATAGGGTGCATACAGGAAGAAACTGCTGTGTTCGAGGAGGATGTAGTAGTAGCAGGCTGAAACTGGTAGTTAAACATAAGGCATTCCATCCTGGAAGACAGTTGGGTCACTTCCATAGTTTTGACATCTAGATTTCAGGGCAATCGCTTTAACTGCTGTATGCAACTATGAAAGTCACTTAAGTCGGTGTAATATTAGCAGACATGAAAGCCACTACTTAAAGTGATGATAGAAGCTCAATAGCCATTGACTAGATCTTGGATATAGTAAGACTGTCACCACTGCTTTAAAAAATGCTATCATGCTGCCATCACTTCAGTGATAGCAAATATAATTATCAATGCTCTAGTTAAAGCAGCTAGAGTCAATGCATAACTTTTGGCAGAAATTCATGATTGTGTATTTGAACTAAGGAATAATGGACAACTTAAAAGTGGTGTTGCCCTATTGACATCAACAGGACTAGCCATCACTTTTATCATGTCTGAAACCATGCCTGATTCAATAGAAATAGTAGCCATTTTTAAAATGACATCTGTATCTAAAATCAGCTTCAGAATTTGATCTTCCACCCTCAAGAGTATAGTGGATTGTAGAAAGCAGAAGAATAGTGCAGAGGAATTCTAACTCATGTCCATTAAATCTGTGGTAGATAATGAAGTAGAATCCTTTTGAATGCTTTCAAAAAGTGAAGACATTTCAGGGTTGGCTCTGATTTGGGAGGAAAATTCAGCCATTACTGGGCTTTTATCTACATCAGGGATGGTCAATAGAGCAGCTACTGCCCTCATTGCTGAGCGTTTCAGTTCATCTTGCTTCTCAAATTCCTGCTTCACAGAACCAGCTTTTACCTAAGGAAATACATTTAAGAACGAAATTAGGAAAAACCAGGCACCTTGAAGATCTTCAGGTAGAACAAAAATATACTGCTAATCATACTGGCTGACAGGCATGTCTTTGGGCAGGGTTTGGGCTGTCATATTGGTACCAAGAATGGAGGAATACAGTAAGTTAAGGAAATGGATTGACTATTCCTATTAAATTTCTACTCTGCCTTACTGTAGAACGCTCAGGGGAGGTTACAGTCCTAGTTGAAAGAACTCCGAATGCACTGATATACAAAACGGTACAGTCAAGCTCACAAATATAAAATCAAATTACTAACGACTATGGTCTCCACCTATTTCGTCGCCCTAGATAGATATAAGCAAATATAGTAGTCATTTAAACAAATTCCCATGAAGCAGCCCTCATGAGCAACATGGAGAAACCTATCGGTATTATCTGCACAATAGATGTGAAGGAATGGGAGCAACTGCCACGGATCCATTAAAAAAAAAACTTTACATGCTGGCTTTTGGTCTTGGCCAGAGGAATATATGCATCAGAGGGTGTATGTGTATAGCAAAACCCTCAATTAAGATACATGGTCAGTTCCTTCTACAAATTACACACTACAGTGATCAGAAATGAGCAAGTGAAGTTATGTAATAATTAAATGCATAATTCAGATTCATTAAAAGGTGACGGTAGGCTTGAATCACTGAGTACTATTCACATATTCAGAAGCTGGAGAGGAGGCAGGCAAGGGGGGAAAGCCGGATAGGATTTCCAGCTGTGATGAATGTATATGCCTTCACTGAAGTGCATATTCCCAGCTAGAATGTATTGTGCAAAGGTAGAAAATATGTGTGGGCTTCTTCAGTTTACATGAGTGCATGCAAGCATGGATTGTTCTCACCCTGACCTGTGATTTATCACACCATTAGTGACCACCACCATTTTAATTTTGAGTTTCTTTCTGAGAAGAGAAACAGCCAGAAGTGGACAAAGTACCTTTAATAGTTGCATAGAAGAGAGAATTGTGGCAGCTGATTAACCTGTTTTGCAGAGCTGAACCAGTCAAAATTCCCTTTTCTGCACAGCTATTAAAAGGTAGTCTTTTGCATCTGGGTCGCCTTACACAGAGGAGAAAATCAGATCCACAGTGTCACAACTAAGTGGGACCTACATCTGAAAAGGTTGTGGACAACTAATTGTGGCCTGGTTCACATGCAGTGGTGAACCAAAATTACCATGAACCAGTGCTTCTCAATTCTTTTCTGTCATGCCCCCCCTAGGAAGAAGAAAACATTTCGCGCCCCCCACACGACTGTAAATAGTATCATTTGTCTATAAAATTGTTATAAGTACACCTCTGCATAACCTGTATCCTTATTAACGTATAGAGAATAAAAAAGAAAGAAATGTGGATCAATTTACAACAAAGAATAGCTTTATTAACTGTAGCAGAAAAGATTTAAGGAGCACAGGATTTAAAGGAACAAAATATTTAAAAAAACCTTTAACTGAGGTCAAATGAGCCCCCCTTTACGGAGCCTCGCGCCCCCCCTGGGGGGCCCGCCCCACTATTTGAGAAGCACTGCCGTGAACGAGCAAGTGTGCTGGTGCTTGGTTGCAACCCCTTGGCTCCTGCCAGGAGCAGCTAAACAAGCCAGGAAGCCTCCATCTGCGGTTTGTTCAGCTTCTCTGGCTTGTTCCTCCCCTTACAAGCCCAAGTCATAAGCCAGGGTTTGTTCTTGGTTTATAATTGGCTCATTAGGAGAGCAAAAAGACAGAGATCCTGCTTCGGATGCAACACTAAATAAACCATGGGCAGAGGATCCCTAGTTTGTTTAGCTACCACCACTGGCAGGAGAAGCCAAGCAGAAGCAATTGAGCAGCATGTACCAGCATGCTTGCTCATTCCCAATAAGCCTTATTGTTACCTGTGAACTGGCCCTAGTCTTACAAATGGCCTCCAATTATCTGGGCTTTATGGCCACAGGGAGGAAGCAGGACAAGCCATAGCTGGAACAAGGGAAACCGTTAATACTTTGCTCGAGTAGAGGACAAAAACAAGTTCACACCAGTAGTTTCTAAAGGTAATTGCTATGCTACCCCAGAATAGTGGTGTCTGTATATATAGTCATTAACAATATTTATAGGCTGCCCTATAATGGCTCTCAGGGTTTGCTTGCTTACAACAAGCAAAGGTAGGTAGCTGATCTAGCCTCAAAATGAAGGTGCCCTGGAATAGAGGCATGGAAGCAAGAGCTTCAAGGAAATGAACATACAGTATTTGAGCCGTCGTGTATTACCTTAGTAGAGCAAGTTGCTCGCAGGGGCTCAACCAGTCGTTCCAATCTTTGTAGAACTGCATTAGGACAAAGTGTTGACAGGCGAGCCAGCATAATGAAAGTCAGCATCTAAAGAGAACATTGAAGGAGGGGGCAGGAGGCAGGAGGCAGGAAAGGTTGCATTAACATTTTTTCCCCAAATAAAACTTCTAGTACTAGATGTCCAATAAGTCACAGTCACTTTCATATACAGCTGCAAGCAACCTTCAGCCTCAAATCAATTATATTTATACCCCGCCTTTTTTCCTGCAAGGAACCCAAGGCGGCTTACATAATCCTCCTCCTCTCCATTTTATCCTCACAACAACCCTGTGAGGTAGGTTAGGCTGAGAGTCAGTGACTGGCCCAAATGAATGGGTTTTTCCTAAGATAAATTGAGGGGGCAAATAGCATTAAATTCCACTGTTCACCCCCCCCACACACACACACACACAAGATTGGCAGTGGGGTCTGGACCTACACACTCCCTACCCACATCCTGCATAGACGTATATGTCCAAACATGGTTCTCCTGAATTCTAAAAACCACTTGAGAAAAGGGGTTCCATTTTTAGGGTAACTGGGGGATCCCATATTCAAACAGTAATGACAGTATAGTTAAGGCATTCACTTGTGCATGGAAATGAAGAAAGCAACCTTCATCTCACCACCGGGGGCGGGGGGGACCTCCCAAAAGCCCTAAAGAGCTGTTTATCCCTCAGCAAAAGTAATAAAAAATGGAATTAGAAATGCTAATGAAAAGGAGGTAATTACCCTGATATCATAATGATCTTTCAAGCCATCTTCCACATGATTCAAGTACTCATAAATGTCCAGTCGGTCAAGGCAGCTTTCCTAAAAGCGTGTACATGCACTCAAAAGCAGCTTTCCTCACATCAAGGCCATCATCAACTGTGTGTTTGAATGGCCCCATTTCTACCTAAAAAAGGAAAAATAAGTAAACAGCTCATCATTCAGAGAGGAGGAGAAGACCCTTCCTATCAGTAGCACATGACATCCCTGTCTAGCCAGCATGGAAAACATGAACAGCCTCTTTTTTTTAGAGAGAGAATCAAACCAATAAGACTTCACGCTAGTCAATTTCAGCCTGGCTCCGGGTCTGTCCGATCCGAGGAGGAGAACAGCTTACTCCAGCCGCTGCTGGAGGATGGATCTTGATCAAAAGCACCCCGTGTTCCCAACAACCAACAAAAGGAGGCGAGAGGGGTTTTCTACCCCTGGGTTTCCCGCTCTCCCCGCCCTCTAAGGGTCAGGTGGGGCTATGCCTGCCCGGGAAGAAGGTGACAGTGTTGGGTACTTTACAGCTCTTTGAGACTGCCCTGTTAGTTTGATGGTCTTGATGGTCCTTTCCTGGGTTTTGTGGATTCCAACCGATACTCTCCATTGTTGGGATGCCGGTCGGTCTGGCTGCTTCCCTGTAACCCAATCTCCCTTCCTCGCCCCCCTTCCCCTTGGAAGGAGACTGGTGTGTGCGTGTGCATGTATACTCGTGTCAGGCTTTCTCCACAAATACATTTTTGGGTTCAGTTCTAGTTTGGGTTCAGCTGCAACTGAAGTTGTTCCAGGTTGATTCCAGTTCAGGCCAGTAACTGATTTGGCGCACATAACCAACTGGTTCAGTTCCAGTTCACATGAGAAAATGTAAATACATTATTTTATTAATTATTTATTTGAAACATTTTAATGCCGCTCTTCAGCCAAAAAGGCTCCCAGAGCAGCTTACATATAATCAATTAACAAGACAGTCTTACAATCTAAAAAAGACACGATGAGACACAAGGAAAAAGGAATGGGGAGGGAAGAAGGGAAATCATAATTTGCTCAGTCCCATTCACACCACTATCCCTGCGCTGCCTGACATTTCTCTAATCTGTTGGAGACTGCTACTTCTCAGCTTCACTTCCAGCAATCTAATAGCACTCGCTGCTGGTACAAACCTGGCCCCGTTACCCCCTCTTCTGGATATGGTAAACCCAGTCCTAGCTAGCTAGCTAAGATAGAATGAATCTGCCTGGCATCAACACTAAGAATGTTCCAAAGTTTTTAATCCCCCGGGTAGAAGGAAGCCCCAGAGCCAGCCCAGAAGTGGAACACCCTCTCTAGTGAGCCTTCTCCTCAACACACCATGTTCCCTATTGCCTGGATCCATCAGATATACACCAAACAGCACACCTGCCACCTACAGAGGCTGGTTGAGCACTGCAGCATGGGGGGGTATTCTAAAAGACACACCAACGGTGTGTCGTCCCCCCCCCCTTCCTTCCTCCAATCAGTGCACTGCAAAATTTAGGCTTGTCACCTTCTCCCTCCAGATTCGTGTTCATACCTATTCAATTCAATGGGGCTGGCTTGGTCCTTATCTTTCTTTTTCCCTGTCTTTTGATAATCTTTGTTTCCCATCTTCCTGCCCCAACTTTGGGTTTGCAGATTAATCCCCTAGTTCAAACATATTTCAACTTCATTTTATTTTTGCATATATGTTCTCATTGCACCACACCACACCACACATTTAAAGACTACTTGACAGACACCAAGTATGTCCTATGTCACCTGACTTGTCCTGTTACATCACCTCATATATGTCTTATACATCCCTTCCATGTTGTAACGTGTATGTTGACCAAACCCCAGTCACAATGGGGAAGCAAGTCTCCAGTCCAATCCCTGCTTAATGCTTCCCAGGCCCAACACTTAACGAAAACAGAGTATGGAGGCCTGTACAAACCCAAAATATATAAATCCTCCCAGATATTAGTTTTATTTTTATGTGCAGGTTTTATTTTGTTGTTTGGTTGAACCCTTATTCTGAACTGGTGGCCTGATTCACAAAAGGTTCATTCCCGTTTTTGGTTCATGTTCAGTTTGACTCCCTGCACTTCGGCTCTCTCACAACGTTCACCAGAATAATTATGGCCCTTATACTGGACAACAGACTAGATCACATAGTTGCCACTAAGGCTGAAACCCTGAACACACTGATCTCCACTCCTACGGATCTGATCAAGAAAAATCCATGCACTTTATAGTAAGAATATACATATATATTCTCATAGAAAAATTGTCAGGTCACAATTTGTCTGTGTCACAATTTTCCCTAGTACAGGATAAAACTGAAATGGATTGTATCCACTAGGTCCATACCTCTCGTATGAGCTCCCTTCTAATCTTCGTTTCATTGTATAGGTGGGGTAGGACTGTGCTGAGCTGGTCTCGGATTAGAGAAGGTTTGTTGTGAGCAGCAGAATTAAACATGGCTAAAGCAACGCGTCGAACATTCAGATCAGTATCCTGAAGTGTTTTCAAGAAGTCACCTATATGGTAATAGTGAAAAACCCAACTAATTACCTTTTTAAAAGTCAGTACTCTGCTAGCCTACTGAGACTCACACAATATTTGTCAAAATGCTGAAAGAACACATTGGAACAGCCTGCCCCAACATTGTGCCTTCCAGATGTGTTGGACTACAACTGACATCATTCCCAGACAGCAGGGCCATTGGCCATCTGGAATGTGCCACACTGGGGCAGGGTGCATTAGATGAAAGTGGTAACAGTTTCAAAACAAGATGGGAAAGAGTAGGTAATTGGTAATCCTATTCCATCATGAGTGTGGAAGCAAATATTCTCACAAGGCCCAGCAAGTTCACCTTGCATTAATAATGAAAGAGAACCACCATCAATACTATCTGATACCCACATATATGGGAACTGTGAAAGTAGGTGTTGGTGAACTGGGAACAATAAAGCCAATCTATTTAGATTTGGTGGGATTGTTTGGGATTGTTCCCAAATTATTTTGGGGCAATGGTTGTGAGTGCAATATCAAACATGCTTCTACATCATGTGACCCTCCAACAGTTTTGCTTGATTATACATATGAACATATAGATCCTAAACCTAAAAAAATGGTGTGGAATATATTGATTGCTACTAGGATATTGGTTTCCAGAAACTGGACCCCTTTGAGCGGCATTACAAATCCCTGGGAAATTTTGGAGCAGATTATAAAGAAGTCAGTCTGCAAGCACCTTGAAAACAATGCAGTGATTACTAGAAGCCAGCATGGATTTGTCAAGAACAAATCCTGCCAGACTAATCTGATCTCATTTTTTGATCGGGTAACCTCCCTTGTGGACTGTGGGAATGCTGTGGACATAATATATCCGGACTTCAGCAAAGCTTTCGACAAAGTGCCTCATGATATCCTGATTAGCAAGCTAGCTAAAAGTGGGCTAGATGGAACAACTATCAGGTGGATCCACAATTGGCTACAGAATCAAACTCAAAGAGTGTCAATGGTACCTTCTCAAATTGGGGAGAGGTAACGAGCGGGGTACCGCAGGGCTCAGTCCTGGGCCCAGTGCTATTCAACATTTTAATTAATGACTTGGATGCAGGGAATATCCATGTCATATTCATCCATGAATAGTCATTTTATTAATGACTTGGATGCAGGGGATGCAGGAGGTGCAGGGAATGCTTATCAAATTTGCAGATGACACAAAGTTGGGTGGAACAGCTAATACTCTGGAAGACAGAAACAAAATTCAAAGTGACCTCGATAGGCTGGAGCGCTGGGCCGAAAACAACAGAATGAAATTTAATAGGGATAAATGCCAAGTGCTGCACCTAGGGAGAGGAAACCAAATGCAGAGTTACAGAATGGGGGACACTTGGCTCAACAATACTACAAGTGAGAAGGATCTTGGAATTGTTGTAGATCACAAGCTGAATATGAGCCAGCAATGCGATGTGGCTGCAAAGAAGGCAAATGCTATTTTGGGCTGCATTAATAGAAGTATAGCATCCAAATCGCGTGAAGTGATAATTCCCCTTTACTCAGCACTGGTTAGGCCTCATCTTGAGTACTGCATCCAGTTCTGGCACCACACTTTAAGAAGGATGTAGACAAACTGGAGAGGGTTCAGAGGACGACGACAAGGATGATAAAGGGACTGGAAACAAGGCCCTATGAGGAGAGACTGAAAGAACTGGGCATGTTTAGCCTTCAGAAGAGGAGACTGAGGGGAGATATGATAGCACTCTTCCAGTACTTAAAGGGTTGTCACAGAGGAGGGCCAGGATCTCTTCTCGATCATCCCAGTTCGCAGGACACGGAATAATGGGCTCAAGTTACAGGAACCCAGATTCCACCTAAACATCAGGAAAAATTTCCTGACTATTAGAGCAATATGCCAATGGAACCAACTACCTAGGGAGGTGGTGGGCTCTCCCACTCTGGAGGCATTCAAGGTGAAGCTGGACAGCCATCTGTCAGGGATGCTTTGACCTGGATTCCTGCATTGAGCAGGGGGTTGGACTCGATGGCCTTGTAGGCCCCTTCCAACTCTACTTTTCTATGATTCTATGAAAGAATGGTTGTGTAAAGTTTGCAGAGAGGACTAAGTTTACAGGGTATGTCCATTTAAAAGATGGTAGACAAAAGTCTGCCTATTTCTCTAATGTCTGGCACCCTTTTACGACTTCATAAGGGCCAGAGACAGCTTAAGAGATAGATATAAGAGCTTTTCCTCATTATAAATGGTAAAAGCCTAGATCAAGTTGTAAAACCCACCACTGTACTGCCAAATTCACCTGGAAAGGGCCTATTTAGCTTTGTTTTAAAGCTGAACAAGCCTTTTTTGCCAGTACTCTTCCACCATGTGTACACTTGCCCTCGATGTAACTAGTGCTGTCCAAGCCAACCATCAGACCAGCGAGAAGGGAAGGGGGACCAGGCAAAGACTCAATCCCAGTCCCCCTTTCCTTGCTCTTAACCTCCTAAAAGGTAAAGTGATCACATCTTGAGGGGCCTTCTAAAAGTATGCATGCAGCCTAGTAGTTGCACAGGTGATGGTTAGGAGGGTCCTTCCCCACTAGATTTTTTATTTTTTATTAATGGAAGTTGCATTCCAGGAGGTTTCAAAAAACCTTGTGCACTCCCAATGTGATTGATTTGTGACATTTCCATGTGTGTGTGCACTCATGTGTGTATTTTTGTTTAAGATGAACAATGCCTGCTGTTCTAATCTCACAAGAAGGTGTCTGCAAGAACCAAAAATTACCTATGCATCCTTTCAGAAGGGGATCAATGGGTTGTGGGTGATCTGAAATTGTGAATTTGATTGCAGTAACTACCGTGCTTCGAGCATATGGGGAACCTACAATGAAAAGCAGGGGGAAGAATCATTGACTTAAGAAAGAACAGAGATATTAAATTTACAACAAACTCCAATTTGTTAAGGTTGTAATTCTGATTTCCCCGCCAGAACACACACAATAGCAGAGAAAGGCAAGCTAAGGTAGCAAGCATTATGTGGTAGTAATTGTGCATGAGACACATTTTTGGGTGATGCAGCTGGCTGATGAGAGCTAATGGTACAACTTTAACTTGACATGATGCTGCATTACTAGTCCCCATACTCTTCAGCCAACTGAAATTTCTCTTAAAACAGTATGCTTATCTAACTGCAGTTTAAAAAAACCAAACAAAAAACAGCATGCTTATCTAAATGTCCATCAAAACAGGCTTGTTATGCAGATTGGAGATGCTACAGATTTTCAGACAAAGTGACCAAAGGAAAACAAGTGTGTAATGATATGAGCAGAATTGTTCTGACAACATTCGGCCTGGCAATGGAATACAGCCTAAAGTGAGCCAGTGTGGCGTAGTTGGACCGGGACTCGGGAGATCCGGATTCTAGTCCCCACTCAGCCATGAAACTCACTGGGTGACTTTGGGCCAGTCGCTGACTCTCAGCCTCACCTACCTCACAGGGTTGTTGTGAGGATAAAATGGAGAGGAGGAAGATTATGTAAGCTGCCTTGGGTTCCTTGAAGGAAAAAAGGCGGGGTATAAATATAATTAATAAATAAATTGGATTTAAAAAACATTTTCAGTGCTTTTTTTCCCACCATTAGCACTGGCTTAAAGAACTGTCTTTGTGCAAAACTATCCTGGAATCTCACACCTCTGTGATCTCTGCCTAATCTCTACTCTACATGCAACAACACTAATGATAGTGGCAGAGCCTTGCATTCGTCTTCTTTCCTAAAAGTTCCACAGCGCTATATATTCTCCCGCCCTGGCTGTGTAGTCCCTTGAAATTAGGAATATAGCCACTGTTCCCCTCTTATATAAAGGGGATAGCCATAATTTTCTAAACTATGCAGAATATTAAGGAAGCCTGGCACACCCTCCACAAAGTTGCACTCATATAATTCCTCCATAACAGCAACACCAATGTGAGCGGAACCCTATTCTATAGCATACTTAGTCTAGTGGTTAAGTCAGACCTGTGCATTATATTTGACACAGCCTCCTTTAGGCAAGCATTAAGACATCTGAATAAAATGTACACTATTAATACACTATATAATATGCTGCTTTGTTAGAAATATATGAATGTGTTTTGCAGAAGAGAGCAAGTATTTGCCACCTTAGCTGAAATCACATACCCCAATTTGCCCTCAGAAAGTAACACTTTCTTCATATAATCCTCTTAATCTAGGAATTTCTCCCCACCGTTACTGCTCCCCTCAGTTTTGTGCTTGCTTGCTCTCTTTACTTTTCAGCATCCCTAGCTTGGCTTTTCCCCTCCAGATCTATGTTGATGATGCATCAATATACAAAAACACACAAGAACAGAAACAAACATCAACAAAAAATACAATAACTTACTGTACCATCTAGCTGCCCCCCCTCTCTGCACTAATTGGTGGTTTTGTATAAAAATTAATTCAAATCAACATCACACTGAAATCCATTTAAAACCCATTTTTTCTAAAAAGGGGGAAATGGGATAGGAAAGAAAAATGATAAACTAAAAACAGTGTGTGTGTGTGTGTGTGTGTGTGATTGCTATTTCACAAAAGTAACACATAGTAGTATTTGAAGAATAACCGCAAACTTTAAAAAAAAGGGGGGGGGAAACAAAGATGATCATTGGAAGGGGCAGTTCCCCCCCCCCCACCCCCTGCCAAAGGCACCTTCCCCAGCATTGGCCCAATGACAGCAGTCCGGACAGGCAGTGGGAGCTGCTACAGACAGCATCTCAGAGCCCTACACTTGACCTAGTCCTGGCCTTTCTGTTACCTGAGGACAGTTGTTTTTTCAGCCTGGGCAGCAGCTGGGAAGGATTCACGACGGTCAGTTTCCCCAGGCATTCAGCCACAACGTTGCGCGTCCCTTCCTCCGTGCATTCACAGTGCTTGAAGAGGAGGGCCCAGATGTCCTCAACGTAGGGTTTCAGGCTGTCTGCTGGGGAGGAGCTGATGACTTCCTTCAAGGAGTGGAGCAGCAGGTATTGCCGCTTCGGCTGGCCCCCAATCTCTTTGAGCATGAAGGGGAGGTATTCTTTCAGGCTGCCGACGCTGATGTTTCCCAGAGCGTAGGAAGCGGCCGATTTCACCTCTTCACTGGGTGAAGCAAAGGCATCCAGTATCACGGCTTTGAGCTCCTTCTGAGCGCTGAGGTTTGTGGTGCGGCCGATTTCGGCCAGCGAAAGGAAGGCCAACATCTTCACGGCTGCACTGGACTTGGGATTCTTCACATCCTGGATGAATTGGCTAACAACCCCTGGGGCTTCTTTGGGACATACGGAAGAAAGGGCTGCCACACATTTGGCAACCGAGTGATAGGCCTGCTTATGTAAACTTACAGATACCCCGCCAGGGCTTGAGGAGTAGATCGGGCCTGTCAGCTGCTTCAGCAGTTCAGCATAACTCATGTTGACTGTCTTGGTGACAACCAATGCTTGAAAGAACTCAACAATGGCCTTCAGGGCTCCCCCTTGCATCAAAGGTGAGTAAACAAGTTGGAAAAGCTCCGTCAGAACAGTCCCACTGATCTTGGACAAGGAAGAGGGATACACCCTCGCTAAGGTAGTAAGGAAGGTGATAGCCACCTGAGAAACGTGCATATCATTCTCGCTAATTAAATCGGGAAGCTCCATTAGAACGCATTCAATCATGGTCGGCTTGAGGCTATCGCTGTAGTTCTTGATCAAGATGTCCAGAGCTGTTAAGGTACTCAGTTTCAAGGCCCGCTGATTCTTACGCAAGAAGGAAGCCAAAATGGGGAATCCTTCTGCTAGAATGGGCCTTAAGTCAATTTTGAGGGGAGAGCTAGCAATCAAAGTGAGTGCTTTGACTGTGGTCAGCCTAGTTATTTCATTTTTCAGCCTCTCCAAAAAAATCTTCAAGGTTGGCTGCAGATCACTACTTAGGTAGTCTCCAAGGTTGCAAACAATCTGTCCCATACAAGAGATAGCCCGCTCCTTCACTTCCTGATCAATGTCGGCAGCTTTCAGCCTCTTCAGAGTAGCAGAGAACAGGTCTCTCACATAAGGTTTGGCTTCAAATGCACAAGGCACATCCAGGGGCCGAATGACCTTCACAAGCTGCTGAGTGACTAGCAGAGATTCTGATGTTATCTTGTAAAAGGGATCTCCTACGCAAGTCACAACAGGCGGTAGCAGTGCTTTAACATGGGGATGGAACACTTCCCGGGAATGGTTGCAAAGAACAACGTGAAGGAAAGACAGCGTATCAATCTTCATGTTGGAGGAGCTGGACTTATCGGTCAAGGAGAAAACAATTCCTGTTTGGAGGAAACATTTGTTAGCTTTGTTCTATTTTTGCAAAACACAGTGGGCGCACTTGCACATTACGCTAAGCCACCCTGCAAATAAGATACAATGGGTTGGTTGTTCGCTGAACAACCCACAGCACACCCAACAGATGATTGGGCTTACCATGGGTTGTTCTTACAGCTATTTTGGGCTGCATTAATAGAAGTATAGCTTCCAAATCGCGGGAAGTGATAATTCCCCTTTACTCGGCACTGGTTAGGCCTCATCTTGAGTACTGCGTCCAGTTCTGGGCACCTCACTTTAAGAAGGACATAGACAAACTGGAGAGGGTTCAGAGGAGGGCAACAAGGATGATAAAGGGACTGGAAACAAGGCCCTATGAGGAGAGACTGAAAGAACTGGGCATGTTTAGCCTTCAGAAGAGGAGACTGAGGGGAGATATGATCGCACTCTTCCAGTGCTTGAAGGGTTGTCACACAGAGGAGGGCAAGGATCTCTTCTCGATCATCCCAGTTTGCAGGACACGGAATAATGGGCTCAAGTTACAGGAACCTAGATTCCACCTAAACATCAGGAAAAATTTCCTGACTGTCAGAGCAATAAGACAATGGAATCAACTACCTAGGGAGGTGGTGGGCTCTCCCACTCTGGAGGCATTCAAGGTGCAGCTGGACAGACATCTGTCAGAGATGCTTTGACCTGGATTCCTGCATTGAGCAGGGGGTTGGACTCGATGGCCTTGTAGGCCCCTTCCAACTCTACTGATTCTATGATTCTATGATTCTCCCCTCTCCTTCCCCCTCAGGCCCCCAGCTGGCTCCAGCACATATCCCAGTGTCCTTTGTGGCAGAATCTGTCCTGTCTCCCCCTTCCCCGTTCCAAATTGCTACCCCTTTTCATTCACCTCAGAAAAGTGCAATTGGGGTTGTATTTTTTTAATTATTTTTTCAGGCCCTGAAAATTGTGCAACCGTATTTGAAATTTTTTACATTATTTTTGTCGGACTTCGCTAGTGCGCTCTCATGGCTGGCAGATATTGTGGCCTTGCCTGATCAATTTCCTTGTCTGTTTCAGCTATCAAAGGGCTGGGACTCGGGAGATCCGGGTTCTAGTCCCCGCTCGGCCATGAGACTCACTGGGTGACTTTGGGCCAGTCATTGACTCTCAGCCTAACCTACCTCACAGGGTTGTTGTGAGGGTAAAATGGAGAGGAGGAGGAGGATTATGTAAGCCGCCTTGGGTTCCTTGCAGAAAAAAGGCGGGGTATAAATATAATAAATAAATAAATAAAATTGACAAGGTGAGACTGCATATAGGCTAATTTGCACAGAGATGCCAGGGACCAACTGCCAAGTTGTCAACTGAAAAGCACAGGAAATGCGGGGGGAAAGCAACAGAAGAAGGTGCACCAAAATGGAGTGTGTGGGGATAATTTCTCCCCCTTATCCATGTAATCCTCACCATTTTAAGTGTTGAACTGACAGTTCTCAGTACCCTCCACCTTTTCAACACTTTCCTGAGTCTGCAGCTACTCCAGAAAGGGGAGATATTAACTCACACACACACACACACACACACACACACCCCTTTTCAAGGCTTTTTTCACGGTTTTTTTTTGCTGCTCTTGCTGAGTGGCTCTGTAGCTAGTCATGACAACCCACGATAAAATCGGTCTCCTGGGTTCAGATGACACAACCCATTGTAGACAAAAACAACCCTACACAAGTCATGGGTTCTCTGTGTGGCTTGTTCCTGAAAAATAAGCTACGCCACGGAAAACACTTTGGGTTTGGACAACCCACCATGGCTGGCTGACCATGGTGGGTTGTACTGTTGTGCAAACCCAGTCATTACGTTCTAACAGGTTTAACCAATACAAAAAAAGAACAGGTACGAGGGGAGAATTAATTCACCGAGGGTGCTTCCAGACAGAGGGCTCCTAGTGCTAACACTCAAAAGGCATTGTGCCACGATTCCATCTTTTCTTCCTTAAGGGATTTTTTTTCTGGTAAGAGAAAGGATGGAAGAAGCAGGGGAACAACAGGGGAGGGCTACACATTGAAGACTTTGTTGTCTGGCTGGGTCCCAATTGTCATATTCACTATATGCTCAATACTGAATTCTGAGAGTGTTTTTAAAAGACCCTCGATTAATGAACAGCCCTCCTAAACCAATGGGATTATCCTGATCTCCAGTAGCTGTTTGCTAACTAAAAAAAAGTTTGACAAATATTTCAAACTTGAACCACATATGCTCTATTCCTCAACAGTTACGGACTCAGTTGGTCCAGTGGCATTTCATCCCTGCACTTTCAGTGAAGAGCATCCAGTGTCATACAGGCAGAGCTCCATGTGCACAATGGAACATTCTCTTCCCCTCCTCTTCCCTGAAGCCCTCTGGGTCTCCTCTTGAAATCTGCTCTGGAAGAAGCAGATTTGGGATGGATATAGGAGGGAGGAACCACCCCGTTCCACTGATGGATGCCTGTTCACCAATGGATGAGATAGTACCAACTCCTAGTCTCAGTTAAACCAGCAGCAAAATATCCATCGACTTGTACTGGAGAATGAAAGATCAGCTCTGTATGCAAAGAAGAAAACATGAACAACAGAGAAGCTGCTACCATATTGTTTAGACTGTTTCACATCTTATCATGAAAAGCGTCCTACACCACCCTTTTTCGAAGTTGTGCCCTCCAGATGTGTCGCACTGCCCCCAGCCAGCATGGCCGTAATGGCTGCAGCTGACTGAGAGTCGTGGTTCAACACATCTGGCAGGCCTCACATTGGGCTGGGTGCTGTACGCCATGAGAACCTCCCACCCTGCTATCCCCTGCAGCCAACAGAGAAGCTTTACCAGGCACTAGTGCAGGGATGTGATCTGCAAGGCAGCCAGGGAGGACATTTGCTAGTTCGGTCAGGAGAGTGAAGCATCCCTGTCTCGACTTGACACTCTTTTCTTTGAGCTGCTTGTGCAAGGCCTTGACGATGCTTGGAACCTGTATGGTTAGAAAGAAACTCACTAAGTAACCCAACACAAAGATAAAGGGGCAAGCAATCCATGCCCAAGACTGTGCATTAATCATTCAGCATGAAAAAGGAACATGATCCCATGGGCAAATAGTTTCTCTTTTACAGGAAGGATTACAGCCGTTTCTTCTTGAATAGTCAGCTTTCTCCAACCTGGTGCCCCTCCAGATGTTTTGGACTATAACTCCCAGAATTCCTGACCCTTAATCATGCTGGCTGGGGCTGATGGAATTGAAGTGCCAAAACATCTGGAGGGGCACCATGGTTGGGAAAGGCTGCTCTGTGTGTACATGAGAGAGGTGGGGGGGTTGGAAAGAAAGGGAAGCATGCACATGTGGGAACTTACTCTCTTTGGACAAAATGATCTTCACACAGATGATTTTTCAGAAAGATTTCTTTTAAAAAATGCATCATGCCCAAACCTTTATTTGGGCAGGAGCTATTTTTAAAATTTCAGATCAGCCACAATGCTCTCCAAAAACCACAGAGTGGGATCAGTCAAATCAAGGCCACCAAGCTGGCACTATTTCCTTGAGCTGATGTACTACCCAGTCTTGGAAACCCATTTAGAATTAGTGCAGAATCTATTTTGGAAGGCTCTCAGTGGCAACACAGCATATTGCTACAAAATCTACAACTGACAGACACTGTAAATTGAGATATAAACCCAGGAAGTGAAACACAACTTTTAAATGGTGGTTGTCTCTCAATTTCACAGTACAAGGACACATTGTTAAAAAATAAGTAGTTAAGCAAGAATTACAGGAAAACTGTAGAGAGTTCACACCTAATCCTTAATTTGCTTGCTTCAGAAACATAGCTGCTTTGCTACTGCTGACAGAGGAATCACATTATTTGGAATACAATGCAATACATAGAGGTGCCGACAACGGCTCATTTTCTCATTTCATATTTCATATTCTTGCGATATGTCTCATTTCCACGAGTCACCAGAAGACTTGGATGCTTTGGCATTCACCACCTTGTTAAGAAGGGTCTGGTAACCTTCCGCAAAACATTTGCAGAGGGAAAGAGCTCCTCTATGGAGTGGTAGGCAGTGTTCTCCCATTCTTGCTGCTACATGCTTCCTGTGTCCTCCTCTTCCTGGCTGTAAAATGGAACCAGACTACCATACATCAGGGTATGCTTGTTCGCCAACAGAGGTAGGTAGGTAGGTGTGTGCGTGCATGTGATAATATGTGTGTGTGCACACACACACACACACACACTAGCTGTTGCCTGCGGCTGCGCTCGTGTGGATTTTAGGATTTGGTACAATGGAAAAGATACAGTGTCTGACTGAAAGTGTAACGTTTAGGCTGGGTGCTGGCAGCAGAAAACTTTTCTGACAGAAATATCTGATCTTAAAGAAAAATCAGGTTAATCCTGAGAATCTACAGGTGATGAAGAGTGACCGTGCCAAGTTTGGGGTAGATCCGTCAAAACGTGATGGAGCCTATGCAACGACGCCCCACACACAGCAGTCAGGCAGTCATTTAAAATGTTTCCCTCCCTTTTCACCCCCTCAGAGAACATTCTAAATGGCCTAGGGGAGATTTGCATACCTACTCCTATTGGCCCCTGCAGGAATTCATACGAACATTCTAAGTGTCATATGGGCAATTTGCATAACTGCTCCTATTGGCTCCTGCAGCAATTATGAGGTGAGGCCGATTTGCATAACTGCTCCCCTGTTGTTTTGCCCATAGGAGATATGAGAATGGAGCGATTCCCCCCCCTTTTTCACCCCCTTAGGGACGGAATTTCCAAAAATCCTTCCTTAGTGGGGGTCTACATCATAAAAGCAATGTTCCTTCAAAATTTCACGTTCCTAGATTAAACGGTTTGAGCTGGGCATTGATGAATCAGTCAGTCAGGACTTCTTTTATATATATAGATATGTATGCATGCATGGCCCCACACACCACCTGGCATGCAGCTCCCAACAGGTTTCCCCAGAGGCAATGTGGCCCTTGGTCCAAAAAAGGTCCCCTACCTCTGTCTTAAGAGCAACAGAGCTCAATTTGAACCAAAGGTAGCAAACCTAACGTAAGCTCAGTTTTGGTTCATATTTCCCCCAAAAAAATTGTCTTGTAGACCAGCCGCACTTTGTTAAAACCATCTGCTAGGCCAGGGGATGTGCAACTTGTGGCCCTCCCCAGATGTTATTGGGCTACAACTCCCATGATTGCTCACCATTGGCTATGCTGGCTAGGGATGATGGGAGTTGCAGTCCAATGACATCTGGAGGGCCACAAGTTGCCCGTGCCTGTACTAGACAGAGCCATCTGCTTGTGAACCGCCCAGAGAGCTTCGGCTGTGGGGCGGTATAGAAATGAAATAAATGAAATCCCTTCAGAACATTGGCTCACTGCTCCATCACTCACCTGGTTCTGAAGCATGGTGAGAGGTATGTCCTCCTTGCTTGCTTCATCTGAAGTGTGCAGCCAGCTCTGAATGGGCAGGGTTTGCTTCAACAGAGAGATATAAGCACAGAAGATGTCCGCTTTAACGTTCTCCTCTCTTTCCTTGAACCTGCTTATTAAAGCTGGCGAGAGTGTTTTGTAGAAATCCTGCAGGAGGTCATGCCTGGTACTGACAATCGCCTCAAGGCACTTGGCTGCAGACCTGCGAACTTTCCAGCTAATGTCATCATCATCACTATACTCATCATCACTTTCTGAGGAAGAAGAGGCAAAGCCCAATGTTAGAAAAGTAGAAAAACAGGGCCTGAGTACTTGAGGATCTAATTGGTCTATATCTATAGATATCTCTCTCTCATATAGACAGCAATATTCCCATTTAAAAAAACCCAACAACACGGACAGCACCATAACTACACTATATAATCACATCAAATCCTCACGTAACACTGCTGTACAATAGGATTGTCATCTAGTTTTCTGTCTAGTAAGAACTATAAGGAAATGAGATGGAAGGCCATGTTGAATGTACTTCAATATATATAAAAGAAAAATTAGAGAGAGAGAGAGAGGTAGAAGTTGGCACCATGCCAGAACAATGGAAGAGGCATCACTGTCTTTTTTGTTCCACTAGCTCAGGGGTGTTCAACCTGAGACCCTGAGGCCAAATCCAGACCCCCTTCTCCACATTAGAAGGTGGTTCCCACATTTTTCCTTCATCCTTCAATCGTTTGGTGGTTTCCCCAGCTTTGGGATGTTTCTCCCCCATTCTAAAAGGTTGAAATGCCTCTCCTAAGGCTTAAAGCTTTTCTACACGAGGCTGTTAATCATTGTATCTTCTTTCGGATTCATTGCAGCGTTAAGATCTGAACTCAACACAAAGAGCTCTTCCTTTCCTCCTACACAACCTCTAGGTGGAGCTGTGCTACAGTGGAGCAGTGCAAATACACCAGGAGAAAGAGTGCAATTTCCCCATTGCAACTTAATACCGCATTTTCCCTGTTCTAAAAAAAAAAAAGGAAAGTGTTCTGAAAAAACAGAAGCAAAACTAGAGCATCACAACGTCATCTAAAGAGCCCGTAAACAACTGTGAATAAGGAATCATGAACGCACAATAAATACCTCATGTAGGGCCTGTGAATCATGCTGGCTCAGCTTGTCTGAGCGTGGAAAGCTAAGCAGGGTCAGGCCTGGTTATTACTTGGATGGGAGACCTCTCCTCTAGTTTCCCGCATTGAGCAGGGAGTTGGACTCGATGGCCTTGTAGGCCCCTCCAAACTCTATGATCCTATGAAAAGTCCTTGCTTACTGGCAATAACAGTGTTAAGCTAAAATATGCTGGTATTTTGGCCCCACCAACCACTTGGACGCCACCCCAAAGAGTTTCTCTGAAACTGAATTCAGCCCTCAGGCTAAAAGAGGTTCTGCACCCCTGTGCTAGCAGCTGGGCAGACTGACTCCGGTAGCATGCTATGGGAGAGTGGGGGACTAAACAATAGTGAGTCTCAGCTAGACCAGTAGAAAGAGGCTTGCCGTCTCTCCCTCTCATTCAGACAGCTGCAGGATAGAATAGCCACTGATGGACACTGCTCTGGGAGAGGGAGAGCTGAGCAGCAGCTGGATCCCTGCTACGTCAGGCCTCACTGTCTCTCCTGTTTAGATAGGAAAGTCATACGGCTTCATTGATCCATGTAACCCCATCTTGTGGATGCTCCAAGGTTCAGCTCAGGCATGGTTTTGGATGTGACATGTAACAAAACAACAGCTGTGGCACAATTGTTTTCATTTGGAAAGGTACAGAATGGCTAGAAAAACAAGTTATGTTGTGTCTGTCACTTCCTGCTGTTCTCATGGGAAAAGTAGGTGTGAACGAAATACGAGCTGATCACATGGTTTGTACTTTCTGATGACGTTATGATTTGTTAGGTTTCGTTTTCTGTAGCCATTTTTAGTAGAGAGATGGATTGCTTCTTTGGTTCTTCTCCCTGATGCTCTGACTATTGAATGCTGGACTTATTACAATCATGTAAAGTCAAATGCTGGGGTGGACTTGCTCCACTGGACAAATGCTTATCTGCAACATTGTAATGTAGGAGATTGTATACTCTGTAGTGTTTACTGATGTAGAAATAAACAGGTAGAATGAAACCTGTTGTAATCTACGGAGTTATTTCCTTATTACTGAAAGCATGCTGGAAGAGCTGCAAGCTGGCTCAAATCCGAGACGCTTGGAATGCTGCGAGGGGGAAGGTACAGGTCTGGAGCTCTGTGTGTACTTCATGGGCCAGTTACACACACAGAACAGGATCTAAATCTTCCATCTCACGCTCTGCTTTTTTCCACGAGGCCAGCGGGCCTACAGGGTGGATTGTAAGCCTTCAGGGTGTAGCCATTGCCCCCTTCATTGGAGAGCTAAGCTTCATTTACAGTTGTTTCAGAACAGTGAGGAGCACATCATTTGCATGTTCCTAATCGCCATGGACAGGTGAGTCTCCAATGCCAGCCTCCAGGCTCAAAGACACAGAGGTTTGAAAGAGTTCTTTGAGCTACTGGCAGAGGAGACCCAGATTCTCTGAGTATCATCATCAACCTAACCATGCAGTACCTTGCTCCTCATCCTCCCCATTTTCAGTTTCCATCATTTCTTCTTCATCCTCCTCCTCGTTGTCATAGTTGTAGTTTGGGTCATAAGTGATATACTTGAGGCACAACCCTGTCACACTTGGAAGGTGAGGGCCAATTTCTTTGGGACACCTTTAGAAACAGCAAGAGAACTTCATGTTAACAGGGTGTGTGTGGAAATCCCTAATTCCATAAATAGGATTTTCCGAAGAAAATCAATTGGTAAATCGTCCTCAGCAATCCCAAGGCTTGACACACCTTACATCAGTTTCACAACCGTTAGCATACCACATTAATACATTAATTGTGTTCCAGTGACTGAACTCGGGACATGGGGTCCCAAATTCCCACATTGCCACCTCCAAGTGCTTCCTATGCATTTCAATCAATGCATACAAATGAATACACACACATAATCTGGATTCTTCTACTGAAATAAATCTGAAAACTAAAGCGTGCATAAAAACATGATCTGGGCCAGATAAGAGACTGCACACTGCAAAACTGGAGTAGTAGGACAGGAGGAGCTGAACTTGCCACATGTCTCCCTGCAGGACAGTTATTCAAAGCACTAGATCTCTTCCCACATTGCCTGGTTCAATCTTACCCAGACCTGTCCTTCTAATGCCACAACCCCACTCCTTCATTCTATTTACCCTTGTCCTTCATTGAAATAAAAACTTAAGAGCTCCTTGAAAAACAGACTGTTCCATTAAAAAGTCCAAGGATTCAAACCGCAGAAATTTCAGATCTGGGATTTTTAACTGCAAAAATCCAGAGCCACTGAATGTGACCCCCTTGACAGGTCTCCATTCAGTGGTAAGTCCCTCTTCTGGCAGGCGTGGTTACATTATGTGGGGAAGCCATTCCACATGCATGGAATGGGGCTGGCTAGCCTTCTAGAAAACATCACTGGAGGGCTGCTGAGAGACATTTCCCACAACCAGGATCCAAAATGGATAATCAGAGCAGACCGGGCAGCAGCTGACGGAAGAAATAGATCCCCTTCCAAAACCAACACACACACACACACACACACAGAGCAGACTGCATGCTGAACCTTTGCCTGCTGCAGGGAACCAGACCACGATAAAGGCACAAACCTTCTCACAAAAGACTCGAAGGCCTGGAAGCAGTATTCCCTCAGCTCATCATCTTCAACGTTGCAGTACTGAACTATTAATGGGATCATTCCCAATTTCTCCAGATAAAGTACCATCAAGTAATCCTCCCAGCCCAGAGACTGGACTGCTGACACAGCAACGCTGAGGGTGTACCATTGCCCCCTTCATGGAGCATCATTAGAACAGTAGACACATCCAGTTTCCCGCCATGGAAGGGAGTCTCATGCCAGCTCAAGCTCAAAGCAGGGTTGACAAGTCTTTGACTACTGCAAGACCCAGATTTCTGGTACATCAACTTGTGCTGTAGCAAGTGGGAGAACCAAATCAGTCCCTTGGAAAAGAGACCATTGGAAGCCCTTGCATAACAGGAAATAAGAGACAGAGGTGGCGTTAGGGGACAGCCCACTAGGGCTGGAGCCCCGGATCTTTCATTTGGAGCCCCAAATCTCTGGGAGGCCATCTGCTCCACCACCCTGCTGTCCATGGGCACTTGCTGAAAGAAAGGTACAGGGGCCCCTGGTGATCTCTGTTGCATCTGATCCCCCCTGGATGAGCTGGCTTTTGGGCCACATGTGCTTCACCTCCTGCTGCCCCCTGCACACTTGAATCTTTCTGCCTGAGGTGTTTTTCTGAAATCAAATGCCCTCCTCTCCTCTGTCCATACATCCCTTTTACAATTTTATAGCGGTGTCGTTGGGAGACAGGGTCCTTTAAAGACACACACAGACTTCAGAGCATATGTAAATTAGCATATACAAATTTGTGCTTTTTTTTGTCCCATGGGCCTGAGCCCCGGATCTTTTCAGTACCTAGCACCACTGCTGGTGTGTGTGTGTGTGTGTGTGTGTGTATTTAGACAGACATCTTTCCCATTTAAGGAAGCTTGATCAAGTCAAAGGCCAGTTACCATATCTTCAGTGCTCCAAGTGGAACATGGGTGTTGTGATATACCAAATGAACTACCATTTCCCCCCCCATTTCCTTACAAAGCAGGGCTGGAAAGAACATCTGCAGTACCATCTGTTTCTTAGAAATATCATTATCTAGGACTTCATCTGACATAAAAGGTGCCCATATCCAGAGAGAGATGTGAAGTGAGCACTTGCGTGATAGAGATTGCAAGCTCCAGGACCACATAGACCCAAGAGGATAGTGGCAGCTGCAGAGAGAGCATCCCCTTCATTCCCGCTTTAAAATCACGCATTGATGTTTTTTAAATTCCTACCATTATCCGTAGGAAGACTCTCCCTATCACCTGTGGTTGGGCTCATTTGCTTGAGCCATCTGGACAGATCTATTCTGCTGGCACCTCTGATAGAGAGTACTTTCTTTGCTCCTATTCTTTCCTTGCAGCCTATCAGAATAAGGATGATGTGGGTTACATAGGAGTGTCCTGAGGAGTTTATCTTAGGCCAGAGACTTGGGCTCTCTTATGTTAGGGCCTCTTCCAGCCCCAGATTCTATAAAAGGTTCTTAGCTTACCCAAGCAATAAAAATGACTTTGGCTGCTGCTGCTGCTTATACCAATAATGAACTTAAAAGATGCTACAGCAACACAAGTAGAAAGTCAGGAGATGCTGCCTCTCAAGCAAAGCAGGAGTTAGAGATACAGTAGGATAAAAATCCCACTAAAGAAATAAAACAGGGCTGGGGAGAGATCTTAAGGACAAAGATTGGCAAAGAGCACCAGCTTCACCAATAGCCGTCACAAGTTCAAATAATCTAGTTTTGCAAAACAAGAATGCGAACAACAAGACTTACCTATGCGGTGTCCAGCCTGCCTACTGATGCCAGCAATACATTGGATGTATGTTCTCGTAGTGGAAGTGGAGTTGTTCCTCTTCAGCTCTGCTAACAGGTGCTCCATAAGCTCTGCAAAGATGTTCCCATTGCAAGTCAAGACCAGGTGACCCAGGGCAATGATGGCCCTTTTGCGCACAGCCAACCTGGGACTCGTGAGCTGAGGGATGAGGCAGTTCAGGATGGAGGAATGGAAGGAGTACAGAGTCCCCCCTAACCTGCAGAGCCATGGGCAAGTGACACAAGAGACTGACGTCAACAGAAGTGCTCTCCAAATGGAGATCATGCTTTGCTGTACTCTAATGTCACAAAGAGGGGTGGCCAGGTTGCAGCAAAAACAAGAGTCTTGTGGCAGCTGAAAGACCAGCTTGTTCTGGCATAAGCTTTTGTGGACACCAGGGCTTTTTTTCTGGTGGAACTCACCGGAACTGAGTTCCAGCACCTTTTCTTCTATTAATTGCATTACAATTTAATCGCCATCTACTCCCGAAGAAATGTAATCCAAGAGTTCCGGTACCTTTTTCTCCAGAAAAAAAGTACTGGTGGACACTATCCACTCCATCAAAGGCATGAAAGGTTAACCTCAAGGTAGATATCAAGGTAAAATTGCTGAAGTACAATCCATCAAGAGATGCAACTATTTGAATAAGGACAAAGGTGGGGTTTTTTTTTTCATTTATCACACTACATATGTTAATCTGCTCACCATTGCAATGATGCCTGTGTTGTCACCCAAGTTGATTTGTGAATGGCAACTGTTAAGGTAATTATCACTGTCTGTACTTTCTGCATTTCAATTCCTTCTGACAACACAGGTCCCCAGCATGGCCCCCAGCATATGTATACAATTCTGCCAAGACTCCAGGCATCTGATAAAGTGGACAGTGTCCATGAAAGCTTATGCCAGAATATATTTGTTAGTCTTTCAGGTGCCACAAGACTCTTTGTTGTGTTTTCTAGCATGTCTCCTCACCCTTTTACAATGATACAGAGAACAGAAGTTACACATGTTCTACCAATGTAGTTTCTAAGGACAAGTTTATTAAAATCAAGTAATGAATATTTCCTGACCAGGTAAGGTGGGGTTTAGTTTTTAAATACATGCCATTCACCCTTGGTGCCACAGAATACACTTTGTACTGTGGGACACTCACCAAAATAAAAAAGTTACAGTTGCTATTAATGCTATTTTCCCACAGTACTCCAAGGGCTCAGCGAGGTTAAAGTACAGCTGGTTAGTTTTTATTTATTATATTTATTTTATTATTTAAGTCCCAAGACCAGGCGTTCATGTTCATCTCCCCCCATCCTCACAACAACCGTGAGGTAGTAGCTGAGAGCGGACTGCCCAAGACCCACGTTATGGCCAGCGGACTGAACCGATTCTCCCTGACACTAAGGCATCCAATATGAATTTGAAGCAGGGTCCGCCCTCATCCAAACGCAGCAGCTCTTTATTCAGCACAAACACCACTCAGGTTGCAAGCCTGAACGTACTTACTGGCACAGCCTTCCCCAACCTGGTGTGCTCCAGATGTGTTGGATTGCAGCTCCCATCATCCCCAGCCAACATGGCCAGTGGTGGCTGAGAAAGATGGAAGATATAATCGAACACATCTGGAGTACACCAGGTTGGGGAAGGCTGTAGTAGCAAGCATGTTCCACTGCACATAGAGAGACTTGCTTCTAAATAAACGTGCTCAGGACTGTTAGTGCACACGCCTATGTAGGGCTTGTTCCGTCTAAACAATTCCCAGCATGCCCCAGCCAGGAGTCTTCTCTCTCTCTAAATATGCCTAGAATTGCATCCTCAATCAGCTTTTTTAGGCTGTGGAACGCTCTCACCACTGAGGCCCATCTGGCACCAGCGCTGTCATCTTTTTGACACCAGGCCAAGACTTTCCTCTCCTCCCAGGTCTTTGAAGGCATATGAGTAACTTTTTAATGCATCAGTGGTTTTGGTTATGGTCTGTATGTTTTTGGTTATGGTCTGTATGTTTTTAGCTGTTTTATTATGTTTTGATATTTTAATGGGAATTATTTCAGCTATTTTAGATTTTGTATGTTTTAGTAATTTTGTTGTAAGTTGCCTTACATACCGTATTTTCTTTTTTTTAGAGAAAGGTGGCTAAGAAATTAAACAAAGAATAATAAATAAAAGAGTCCCATGCATGTGTATAGGCGTGTGCTATTAGAAGTCCTGAAATTTTTGTTTTGCAAGTTAAAGGTGCAACCTACTACACAGCTGCTTGAAAGGAATTTTCTCCGTACCTGCTCAAAATGTCTGACAAGATGTCAAGAGCTTCAAGCTGCACAGACACATCTTCTTGCTTTCCAATGGCTCCTGTCAGTTGGGCTGTGATTTTTTTGCATACGTTGGCTGTCATGGTAGAACCTACCAGGGGATGGAGGGTGCAGGGAGAGAAACCAGAATAAAAGTTTTGGCAAAAAGTTTCCTTCTGGCAACGCTCAGATAAAAAAGCAAACAAATTTAGCTGGCAATGAGTCAAATGTAGATTATTCACAGCGGGTGGCAACAGGACATACCAGGGTTGATCACATTATGTACATCTTCAAGTATCACACGGTGCCCTGGTTCACACACAGTGCTAACCCATTCTTTGGGTTGCTGAATTCTGGGCTGTCGTGATGTGTGAATGCAGCCACACTAACAAATCATGGTTTGTTAACCATATACAACCCAGAAAGAGAACTCATGATTTGTTGTTGGGTTGTGATCTCTAGGGATCACAGGGATTGAGAAAACAAACCGCAGTTTGTTTTATCATCTGCCAGAAAAACTCTGGGAAGGGCAACAAACTACAGGTTAAATAAATCATGGGTTAGTGTTATGTGTGAACCTGGTCAGCATGGTGGAGTCTGACCCTTGTGGTTTTAGGGAAAAGTCTGAAAACATGTATGCAACATCTCCTGGACAAACAAGTTATTGTGCAGAATTTCAAGTGGCCCAAAAGAGAGGTTAGTGTATTTTGCATCCTTCCTACTCCCTGCAACCCTGACCCTATCTAACCCCAGCAGCCATAATCTCTTGTGCTACCTTTCTTACTGTGTCACACTCCCTAAAGTATTTTGTTAAAGTTACCTGAAGTCTTTGCAGAAGTTCTAACAAAAATGAGAGCAAAATAAGCAAAGCTTCTGCAGTCTGACCAACTAGGTAGAACATCCGTTCCAAACTCCAGGAAGGTGCCTTCAGAGAGTCAATTCTTGTCAACAGAAAGGCTAGTTAAATGTGAAATACATCAGTGAAAGAGTTGCATAAGAGTGGCTATATAAATCAGGAACTGAATACAGGGCTTTGCTAAGTTTGTTTAGAAAAACAGATCCAGGTGCCACTCACCAACTCAGATCAAGAGCAAGGGAGTCACAAGCCAAAACAGGTTTCTACTTACAGATTTTGGTCCTATCACTAGTTGAAAACCCTTTTTGCATGTGAGGCATGAGTTTTCACAGGCAACAGTGTACTGTATCCAATATGGTGTTTAGCAGACATCCCATTGAATCAACTTTCTGCTTCTACGTCTGCACGAATCAAGGAAGTCTGGAAATGACAATGGGTCCTAAACCTGTCAAAGTTCCACCTAAATGCCCCTTTTGGAAACCACAGTTCCACTACAGACAGTCTTTGGAAAGGAAAGCCACAACACCGCAAGCAAAAAGGAAAAAAAGCCATCTTCATTCTATAAATGGAAAGGTGCGGGGGAGGCGTTTACCTGTTGATGGAGGAGGCAACTCAGAAATGACCGTCTTCAGCCCAATACTGGAAATGTCCCGGAGCTGTTCCTTATCTGATAACATGTTCGTACAGAGCGTATCAACAATAGTTTCCACCTGATATTCTTTGACTTTGCTCACCAAAGGGCCCAAACTGCAAGTGGGAGGAGGAGGAGGAGAAGAAGATCTAGACTTTACTCTCAGAAATCTTCCCAACCAGGCTTGGGAGACAGCGACCATGAAGGAAATATACACAAACCCCTCCCAATGACCTTTCCTCTCTCTGTCTTGCAACAGGCACCACTCAGCTGAGGGGCATCCTTCACAAGCAACATTGGAAAAAAGCAATGTTGATTGATGGCACACCAAAGGAAAGGAATAGAGTTCCGTGTCCTTTCTATGCCTCATGCTCTGCTCTGCAGCTAAGAAGCACATGCCAACGAGGAGGTTGGGAGGTGGGCACCTTTAGCACCAAAGACTGCCTCCAAAGTTGAATGTTCCTTTCCTTTGACACTCCAAGTGGAACCCTCCTGCCTTTATGCACCAAGGACAAAGGCCCAGCTGTGCATGCATGAACAGGCACTCAAGCACCCATGCACATCTGGCACCCATGATGTGTGATCATCCATCACCCCACTGGCCCCACTTACGTCTGTTCACTGCTGGGCCAGGAGGCAAAGTCACAATCCAGAAATGAAAAAGCCAGCAGACAGCATTATGTAAAGGCTCTCAAAACCTCTTTTGGATCTGACCTAAAACCGCTCAGGTGCCCAAAACGGCATTAAAGTTGATGCAGAGGAGTCTTACCATTTGACAGCCAGGTTTTGCACTTCCCCGTTTTTGTCCTCAAGCAATTTTAGAAGCATTTTCACAACTTTTTTTTCACTGTCTTCATCTAGCTTTATGGAATCTTTCTGCAGCTCCATCATCAGATCATTGGTAGCCATAAACCTGGAAGAACAAACATCAGCAATAGGTTGGCTGACTGGTAGACACGGATCCAGTGAATAGGGAGACATTTTTCTCCCTCTCTCAAAATACTAGAACCCAATGGGGTCATCTGATGAAGCTGATTGGTGGGAGATTCACGACAGATAAAAGTATTTCTTCACACAGTGCATAGTTAAACTATGGAATTCACTTCCACAAGATGTAGGGATGGCCACCAATTTGGAAGGCTTTAAAAGGGGATTAGACAAATTCATGGAGAAGGCTATCAATGGCTACTAGTCCTCCAGTATCAGAGGTAGTATGCCTCTGTAAACCAGTTACTGGGGAACACAAACAGGATGGCACTTGTGTCCTATCTGAGGCTTTTCACAGGCCGCAGGGTATCAACTGTGTGAACAGACTGGTGGGCTAGATGGACCCTTGGTCTGATCCAGCATGGCTCTTCTTATGTACTTATCCAATTTACAACAGCCGGTGGCAGTAAGGAAGATGAAAATTCATAGACCCAGAGTGCAAATAAGAATAGCATGCTACTCACAGTAACCAATTAACTTGCCTGTCAATTTAAGTAAGTAAACAGAACCCATCTAACTTAAAAGAGTAAGAGATATTTGGAAGATTTCCTTAAAGCATTGTTTTAAAATCACTCAGTCTTCCTTACAAAAAAGACACACTGAATTCTGCATATACCTGCTTTTATTGGTCACAGCTTAACTGTACTTGCAGGTCTTCCCTTGTGATGGAAGAGCTTCCAATGATTCACCTACAGCTCAATGTGTTGTAGAAAGCCCTTGCTTCTCCTTTTTCTAGTCCCACTGTAAATCAACTGAGTGGATGACACAGAACAGCACCTCTCTTCCCTCTCCCAGCAATACAGAGATAGGAAGGCAAGGAAGTTAGTTTATTGTTATCCAGGGAGCTGCTTCACACTTCATATAGGAGCCTGAGACAAATGCCCATGGTAAACACATAGACACATGTCCCCCAAAGCACAGGAGCATGTATGAGAGATACGTGTTAGGGATATGTGATTGGCAGGAATTTCCCACCATGTATTCTGCATGTTTGCTTCATGATTCAAGCATTTGCAGCAAGAAGCACCTAAAAGTGCATTGCCTAAAAGCGTGAAGCGACTCAAGAGAGCCTTCACTAGCCTGAATAGTTATATTTACCCTCCCATCTCCTCTCAGGCTTACCATAAAAGAACATTAAGTGTGCAATCTTATGCATGTTTAGATCGAACAAAGTCCTACAACTCCCAGCATGCTCCAGCCAGCATGGCTGGCTAAGGCATGCTGGGAGTTGTAGGACTTTGCTCTGTCTAAACATTCATAGGATTGCAACCTAAATATTTTTTTCCCCATTAACAGAAGCCTAATGGTGCTAGAGCAGTGTTCTAGAGCGTAGCTGGGAGTTGTAGGCCAAAAACATCTGGGGACCCAAGGTTGGAGAACACTGTGCTAGGGTATGCAAAAGCTCTATGCCAGGCACAGAGTCAGCATTTTTTACCAGCCAGTGTTTACCAGTCAGTACAAAGCAGAAACAGAACTTGTATACACCTCAGTGTTCAATATTGGCATCTTGCTAGACATACCACCACCAAGCCTGAAATATAATTTCCCCAAGAACATGTTCTTCAGTTCCCCAATATACAGAGATTGCAGCTCCTAATGCTTAATAATTTCTAGTCCCACTAGGAATTTTATACACCTAAACAGCACTTTTTAATGCATGGTTTTATCTTTGCTTGTGTGTCATTAGTATATTATTCGGACAGGGCTGGGGAAGCTGTTAATACTTGGCAAACTCAAATTCTAAGGACTTCAAAGTTTTCAGTCAGGGATTAGCTGTAAGAGCTGGGACAGGATTGTTTGCGGAGGCAGGAATGTTCACAGGAAGCATTATTTCTGAATGTACCATGTGTACTGCAAAAAGCAAAACCCATTGTGAGTAGGGCCAGACAAACAAAACTTAAAGAGATCCATACTTTCAACTGCTGACATGAGGTATGAACGATCTGAGGCATCCCATGCAAAGCAGGTGAAACAGATCCTTACCATGTGGGCAACCATGGGCCAAACCTGGCTGGGAAATTCCAAATAGCTGATCTAGTGCCACCCGGATCTACAGTCTACTCAGCTTCTCTCTCTCTCCTGCCCTCTTCCACTTTCTTGCTCTTCTGTCCCATGCTGATATTCTCCTTGGGTCAAGAGGTGAGATAAATTGAAAGGAATGCTTCCTTATCAGTTCTGAGTTATTTGAAAGCTTTATGGTTTCAAGCACCCAGTCAACTGTCTCCAATCATCTAGTTCTCTCTCCTCCCTGGTTGCTGATGTTGTGGCGAAGAAAAAAAACTTCCCATATGTACCCCATGAGGAGAACAGGTAGAAGGGCAGGAGGTACATGCAACACAGCATTATCTGCAAGCTTCCTGAATAGGCTCCTTCAAATAGTAGGTATATAAGCCTACAATCCTATACACTTATGGTGTAGTGGTGAGTGTTGGACTGGGACTCGGGAGATCCGGGTTCTAGTCCCCACTCGGCCATGAAGCTCACTGGGTGAGTTTGGGCCAGTCACTGACTCTCAGCCTAACCTACCTCACAGGGTTGTTGTGAGGATAAATGGAGAGGAGGATTATGTAAGCCGCCTTAGGTTCCTTGCAGGAAAAAAGGTGGGGTATAAATATTAATTAATTAATGGGACTTAATTCTGAATAAACATGCATAGGAATGGGCTGTAAGTTAACATTAATATATCTGGCTTTGTGTTCGCTGATAACCTTATAGAGAGGTGCTTAGGGACATCATATCTCGATCCCACACCTCATCTCTGTCTACTTCTGCAGGACCTCCACATTGGCAATGATCAGCAATCCTAACATAATGCCACCAATCCCCACTGCCATGCCAATGTGGCATCCTTGGGCCAGAGAGAGATGGCCTGGCGCAAAACATAGTCTTGGGCCCTCCCCCTGCGAGCGCGCGAGCGCACGCACACACACACACACACACACACGCTGACAGTAGATAACAGTGTATTTAAGTACAGGGAATATCAACATAAATGTATTATGCAGTTTAGTATGTAGTATTTCACTATGATAAATCCATTCATAATCATGAATGCAGATTCACTAGATAGGCAAATGGGTTACCTATCTAGTAAATCGACTTCATAGTTATTAATGAATTTATCTACTTTATTTAACCTACTCTAATGGAATGCAAAAGAAATCTCTTACAATCTCAGGAAATCAGGAATCATATCATCTATAAGCATTATTTGTAGTTACTAAAATGAATAGCAGAAATGATCAAACATTTGCAGAATTCAAGCAAAGTCATTTTCTTTTTGAATTATTGAATAATGATTTAATCACCTAATACTTAAACAGGTAGCCTACTTGAATGAGTTCTTCCTTGCTTTAATTTTGGCAAACTTATCAATGAAATTGTCAAAAGACATTTGCCCAGCAAGCTTATGTTCTGCTGAGAGCATAATAAGAGGTTATGCCTTTCTTGCCCTGTGGTAGGTCTTACATGAGCCATTGCCAGTTTCAGTTTACTGAAGGTATGCTCTCCTGATGGAACTGATATGGGGATGCAACTGAGTATTCTTAGGGTATGCGTATTTGCAAAAAAAAAAAAAAAAGATTCTCCAGCTGTTTTGCACAAACTTGATTCAAAGCAATCAATGTACAGTTTTTGCCATGGTTGTCACAGAGCCCCAGATCTCTTTTAATTTCAACAAAAAGCCAAAAGTCTTTGCACATTACTTCACAGTCCAGTCTTGTTGGGTACGTTCCACTGAGTAATCCTCAGCTAAGGAGCCTCTCGAGCTCATCTGGAGGGAATAGGCTGCAGGAAGGTCAAGCTTACAATGGGTGTTGGGGCCTAGTCCTCCTCCCTCCTGCATATCCCAACTTATAGTTCTCAACCAAGGAAGCACTGCAGCATTCCAACTCACTCACAGGGAATCCTGGAAATAGACTTCATATCTGACTCTACAAGCCACTGTCCTGAAGGTCAAATGTAAAAGGTTAGACAAGTGCAACCTTGGTTGTCCACTAACATTAGGAAATTTGAACCAACAGGTTGGGGGTCCTGAGCCTTGTAGAGCCCTGGGGCAATTCATCCCCATCCCCGCAAAAACCTGCCTTGGTATGCCGCATATTGGGATGTTCTACCAGAGTACCAGTCATTACTCTTCACCTTGACCACATATTTACTAATGCAACAACCCCATAAGATTGTGCCTTAAGTTTGCCATCCTAGACACACTTACCTGAAAGCAAGTTCCACTGAAATCAACTGGGCTTACTTCAAAGTAAGTATGTTTAAGATCACGGTGTAAGTCTTAGAACTTTGGCACCCCATCTATGGAATCAGCTTCCGCAAAGAGGTGTGCCTGGCACCTACCCTCTATTCTTTCAGGTGCCAGGTGAAGACCTTTTTATTTGCCCAACATTTTAGTGGTTGATTTAATTCATTTTATTATCACCACTGTACCTCTGGATTGAATTTATTTTGGCTGCTTGGTTTTATCTTGTTACATTTTAACATGTTTGTGTTTTTATATTATTGTTGTTGATGTTTTTGTTTTAGTGTTGCTTTGTTTTGTAAACTGCCCAGGGAGTCTTTTGGCTGATGGGCAGGTGAATAAATATATTAAATAAATAAATAAAACTTTGTTTGGATTTAATTATCTTAAGGTTTTTTAAAAATTAAACTATTGGCTCTTAAGAACATAACAACATAAGAAGAGCCATGCTGGATCAGATCAAGTGTCCATTTGGTCTAGCATTCTGTTCACGGAGTGGTCAACCACCAGCTGTCTGTGGGAAGGCCACAAGTAGGACATGAATGCAATAGCACCTTCCTGGACGTGTTCTCCAGCAACTGATATTCAGAAGCAAATTGCCTGTGATAGTGGAGGCAGCATATAGCCATCATGACTAGTAGCCATTGATAGTCTTATCCTCCACTAGCAGAAGGACTCGTTCCTTGAACAGATTAAAAAGCTGTTTACTTTCTACCCTGTACTCTGAGCACTTCAAACCCCCCCCCTTTGCCCCCTTAAGGGATTTTTAAAGAAAGTTTTCACAACATAGTTTTTATTAGTGATTCATAAGCAACAACCATGCCAAATTTCAGCTTTCTAGCTTAATGGGAAATAGGAGATAAATTGATGAGTCAGGGCTCTCACTTTTTTATATAGATAGATGAATTTGTCCAATCTCCTTTTAAAGCCATCCAAATTGGTGGCCATCACTACATTTCATGGTAGTGAATTCCAGTTTTAAAATGTGCTGCATAAAAAAGTACTTCCTTTCATCTGTCCTGAATTTTCCACCATTCAGCTTCATGGGATGACCCCAGGTTCCAGTATTATGAGAGAGGTAGCAAAGCTTCTCCCTATCCACTTTCTCCACACCATGCATAATTTTGTACATTTCTATTATGTCTCCCCTCACTAGCCCTTCTTCTAGGCTTCTAGTCCCAACCGCTGTAACCTTTCCTCCTCAGAAGGGAGTTGCTCCAGACGCTTGATCATGTTAGTTGCCCTTTTCTGCACTTTATTCAGTTCTATAATATCTTCTTCTTTTTTTAGTGACCATGACCAGAGCTGTACAGAGTATTCCAAGTGTGGTTGCACCATAGATCTATACAAGGGCATTATAATGTCGGCAGTTTTATTTTTTATTCCTTTCCTAATTATTCCTAACATGAAATTTGGATCTGAAGCCTTTTTAAAAAGACTTGCCTGTAATAAGTAATGACCAGAAGTAATCATATAAGGGTAAAAACCTGTCTCTAGTGAGCTTTTAAGGCTCATGCTGGCTCAGCTTGTCTGAGCGTGGAAAGCTAAGCAGGGTCAGGCCTGGGTATTACTTGGATGGGAGATCCTCCCTCCTTTAGTTTCCTGCATTGAGCAGGGGGTTGGACTCGATAGCCTTGTAGGCCTCTTCCAACTCTAATCTATGATCTATAATGCCCAACTCAGATACGCAACCGAGACACGATAAAACAGTAACAGAACCTATTTCAGTGGCATTCACAGTGCCTTTAATAATTGTACAGCATAATCATATGCATGTTGATTCAGAAGTTAAGACCCACTGAATTCAATAGGATTGTTACAAGATCATTGATGGGCACAAAACATAAGTTTTGTGGTCAAAAACATTGTAAGAAATCAAGCTATCATGTTTTAGATATGTCAACAGTATCGAGTTGGTATGGTGTTTCATCACCTCCTGATATTGGTGGGATTCATACTGGAGTATCAGTGAGTAGAATATGACTCTATTATCAGCAACGATATTGAGATATGTTTGTGTTTCAGTGTAGTGATGTCCCATAAAATGGTTTTTTAATCCCTCTGGTAACAGATAACTAACCTTGTAACAGTCCAATCCACAAACAAGATAACCCGGAATCACAGTGCCTGGGTTTAAGCCAATTTCGGCCATACATTCCACGAAATCAAAGGAATTTCCTTCCACTTTAGATCTTGGGATGTTAACTCTATCAGTTTCTGTACTCTGGTTTAATTATTTTGTGAATTGAGCTACAAATCAACTCGGACATATTTGGTGGATGAATTTCATCATCTCTTTAATTTGGTCACATAATCATTCCTTCAAATATACCGTACATCATACACACATACAACCTTAACCTAAAGCTTAGTTTTACTTGTTTCCTACTTCTGACTGAATGCATCTTCTTTCAGATATGATTAAACTCCAGTTTGGCTTACTTCACAAACACAAACAAACCAGTTTCTAGTGACCAGTATGTCCCCAGTTTTGTGATTTTACTACAGCACAGATCAGATTTGTTTTTCTTAAACAACACAGTGAAGGCAACCAATCATTTCCCAGTCGGTAACAGCTGATTAGGAAAAAAAATTCCCCCTGACTGCAGCTGTCTAGCAGTGCATCTCTACTTCAGTCTCGGAGGAGGGACATAAAAGGTTACCATAATGTTAGCTACTAAAGGCCGCATGAGAAATTCTAGGGACGTAGTATTCTCCTTCCCGGCCCTGGAAGCTTGCAGTGCATTTCCTATCCGCCTTACTAGCCCTATCCATAGATACAACATCCACTACAGTGGGAGGGTTGATGTTATATTGACTATAGCTACCTACCCTCCTTAGTTAACATCCTCCTCTTCTTTAGAAAGGTTCCCTTTTCTAGCTGCAGTGATTAAAAACATCTGCACCTCCTCCATAACCCCCTCCCCCTTTAAAAGATTTTCAGATAAACACACGTGTGCAACCCACAGAGAGGTTTACAAAAACAAGGGACCAACCCCCAAACCATGGCTTTGCCATTCACACCCCATACCTACCCCAACCCTAATTGAAGCTCGGATCCTACCTAAAATCTTTGTCGGTGGATGTCATCTTCTCCAGGAGGTTGGAGATGTGATAGGATATGTTAGTCATCTTGGACAGCTGGCCTTGGAAGGTGATCTCTTCTTCTATACCGCCTGCTCTAATGCATAGGTTTTAAGAAAGGGTTGAAGTTCCTTGCTGCCCTAAGCAAGGCTTATGTCTGCCAGAGATCTGCATAGAGAATATGGCGACAGAAGGGACACCCGTGAGACTGGGGTAGTGTTTTTCCTCTCTTTTTTTTTTTCCCTTCCCCTGCCCCCTCCCCTGGTTAGAAGTCGCTGGAAAAGCTGAGCCCCTGCGCTGTTATCATAGGATATATATAGCCTATAGTCAGGGCTACAGCTGAGCTCAGGGCGCCACCTACTGACAGACATCTGCAGCCTCTCAAGTTACAGGGGAGGGAAAAGAAAACAGCAGCTGCTCTTCTCAGTTCTCTCACTCCATCCTAGCTTCTACTCTGCTATTGCTGCAGTAGAACTGCAGGTGGTTGCTAACACACTGCAATTTGAGTGACAATCATCCAGCAGATGAAAGAGGAATCAGGGATAAATCACCTCCCCCATGGGGGGGGGGGGTGTCAGCTGAAGTTGACATTCAACCTAGAGTCGGTGGGTTTGTCTTGAATATCCAGCTCTCTCTGGAAATTAATCAGCAATTTCCCCAAATGTAGGAAGAGCAGCTGTTACTGCTTATCATTGGCACAGCAGTCTCAAATTTTGAAGAAATAAACGAATGGATGTACGAGCTTAATTCAAAACTGGCTACATACAAGCTGAGATCTCTGCAGGATTCATACTAAAACTATGTTAGTGAAAATGCATACTTTGGTGGGGGTTTTTTAAATAAGCCACTTTCCCATCAATCTCATGAAGAGTTTGATACATCTAAGCCCACAGAAATAAATTGGCTTTGGTGTACTGAACACTGTAGAGGATGAGATTGTTAGTAAAGATATGGGAAGTGTTGCTAGGATCATTTTCCTTCACCTTTGTTCGGTAAGACAATATTTTTTCCATTGTACAGATGAGGAATAGAGGCTGAAAGAACTTCTCAAGGACACATAGTGAGTCCATGGGAGAGGTAAAACAACAATCCTATGTAGGTCTATCAGAAGTAAATCAAATTGAGTTCAATGGGGCTTGCTCCAGGCTAAGTGTGTATTGGACTGAAGCCACAGTTTGAGTCTCTAATAACGAGTCATGGGAGCTCTGCAGCACCCAGTTAACATATTTCCTAGACTTATTCAGCTGGTGCCAGGTGCTGCACATTTACAAATGCCAAGTGGGAAATATTTAATGACTGCAAACAACAAATAAAGCCATCCTTCTCTTTGGAACTAACATTAAGTAACAGCTGTTTGCTGATTTATGGTCTCAACTCTCCATATGAAACAGGACCAACTTCTTGTAGTACAAGAAAAATGTGCAGTACAAGCTTAGATTTTTGTAGGAGAAAAGCTAACATGTTAGTGAATATCTAAATTTCTACCAGAAACAAGTTTGGTACAAAACTATTTAATAAGAATTTGGAAAACATTGCTAGGCCCTTTATTCTAATTCAGAATGGACAGCTTCTAGTCTAGATGATCATCACAGTGCAAGTGAGTTCACTATTTAAAAACATTACGGGTGCAATCTTATGCATATTTAGACAAAAAAAGTCCTACAATTCCCAGCATGGCTGACTGAAGGGATGCTGGGAGTTGTAGGACTTTTTTCTGTCTAAATATGCATAGGATTGTGCCCTAAATTATGTTTATTTGCTCTTTAATATATTAGTCTATCAGCTAAATATAACTCGGGGGGGGGGGAATACGGCTACATTAATGAAGCTGGAAGTATTAAGGAAAGTACCAAATCACTTTTGCTGTCTAGAAAACTTTTTCTTTTCTCATCTTATTTTCATTTATGCATCTTCTATCATAAACTATTAGGCGTAGCTCTTAAAAAGGAACCAGGAAGTTGTTTTGTGAAGAAGTAGTTATTGGCTATATTAATTTATTTTATTTATTTATACCCTGCCTTTTTTCCTGCAAGGAACCCAAGGCGGCTTACATAATCCTCCTCCTCCTCCTCTCCATTTTTATCCTCACAACAACCCTGTGAGGCAGGTTAGGCTGAGAGTCAGTGACTGGCCCAAAGTCACCCCAGTGAGTTTCATGGCCGAGCGGGGACTAGAACCCGGATCTCCCCGAGTCCCAGTCCAGCACTCTCTACGAAGAAAATTTCCCTAGTGATGAAAAGACACACACAGCAGGGCCAATTACTACAGACGGTGTTGTCCAGAGGGGCTTGGGCCTAGGGGAACTACATGAAAATCTTGCCCAGCCAAGGATTTGCAAGTGGTACCTGCCTGAGCAAAAGACAACGTCCAGTTGCCAGTGACTGGAACAGCAAGGCAACGGGAGGGAGAGAGCCAGAGAGCGGGCAGCCTTGGTCTGAGGGTCCGCGGACGCCGCCTACCTCTGTTGGAAGGAGGAGGAAGAAATAAGCAGCAGGCGGAACCTTTGTGCGCCTGGCAGGAAGGCCGCTTTTCCGACCGGGAGAGTTTCGTCGACGTACGCACAGCTCGGCGGCGATTTGCCACGTCTGAGAGCGGCCGGGAGAGCCGTGGGTGCAGCCGGGGTTGGTCTCGTCGGGATCCCTCCGTTACAACCATGGTGAGAACTTGGGGGGGGGGGTCGTGGCTTAGACTCCGACCCATTTCTCGCTAAGGGTCCTTCGGGCTGGCCTTCTAGTTTCAGACCGGGGTTGTCCCGTGGGTGCCTTCGGCGTCAAGGGCGGGGAGGCCGTTTGCCCGGTTCCTGTGGGGGTTGCCTCGAGTAACCAGGTATTCTCACACGCCCTTTCCCGAGAGCTGCCTGCTTTGGGGCTCGGGTTCGAACAAAGCATGCCGCCCCCGCCTTCTAACTTGGCCGCACCTACATATCCTCTCAACAGGGACACTCTTTTGGGTACTTGTTGCGCCCTTGCTCCCACACTAGGGATCACAAGAGGGTCCTCCACCCCCATACGGGTTTTACGTGGCTGAAGGCTCTTTTCCGCTCGCTGCGCGCAATAGCTTACCTGCCCCGCTTTAAAAAAACAAAAGTGGGTATTGGTTAAGAGCAAATCGGATCAAAGGCCTATCTAGGCCAGTATGGTCCCCGCTCAGCCATGAAACTCACTGGGTGACTTTGGGCCAGTCCACTGACTCTCAGCCTAAGCCTACCTCACAGGGTTGTTGTGAGGATAAAATGGAGAGGAGGAGGATTATGTAAGCCGCCTTGGGTTCCTTGCAGGAAAAAAGGCGGGGTATAAATATAATATAATAAAATAACAGTGGCCAGTTCCCTCTGGGAAGCCCACAAACAATAGCCCCCTGTTGTCTCCTAATAACAAGTATTAAGAGGCATATTGTCTCTGGAGGTCCCATTTAGCTCTCATGGTCAATAGCTTCTGATAGACCTATTCTATAAATTTGCCTAATTCCCCTTTGAACTAGTCCCCATCACCATGTCTTGAGCCAGTGAATTCCATACATGAGTGACATAGGGAAGGTGCTCCAATCCCTTGATCATTTTTGTTTCTTTTTCTACACCTTTTCCAGTTATGTGACATCCTCTTTTAGGTGCAGGGACCAGAACTGCCCATCATATTCCTATATATGTATATATAGGAAGCTATGGGTACACCATAGCTTCCTATATATACATAGATATCTCTATGAGTAGGTATATTTAGATATATCAGGATATGAATTACCTTTATAGCTGTAAGTATTATTAAAAGGAATGGTAGATGAGAGTGATCTGAAATTATCATATCTACAGTAAATGCTGAAGTAGCAGCAAGATGGAAAACACTAGATATTTCAACTAAATTAGAGGTATTATAGAAACTCTGGAATGTAGCATATTATTATTTATTGCAGTTCTATACCACCCAATAGCCAAAGTTCCCTGGGCGGTTTACAAAAGATACAGCTTTAAAATACAATATAAAACATAATATAAAAACCATTTACAAAACAATTTAAAGCACTCAGCAATAAAAAAAAAATCCCAGGACCAGTTCAGATCTTATCATATACTGTCAAACACCTGGGAGAAGAGGAATGTTTTACCTGGCACTGAAAGGATGATAAGTTGGTGCCAGGCGGACCTCAGTGAGGAGAGTGTTCCACAATCGGACAGAATTGACAAAGGTAATAAGTAGTAATGCAGCATAAGAATATAACTTAAGAGCCCTGCTGGATCAGGTCAGAGGCCTATCTAGTTCAGCATCCTGTTTCCCACAGTGGCCAACAAACAAGACACAAGGGCAATAGTCCTCTCCTACTGTTGTTTCCCAGCAACTGGAAGGAACACAAATGATAATTATGAAAAAACATGGACTCCTTTTGTAAATGCCTGGAATAGATGGAGTCGCAAGATGGGCCTTGAACATTTTCTCACTCCTATAATTGACTGTTATATCATAAATAGCAAAGGTCTTGTGGCACTTTTAGAACGAACACATTTAAGTTTTCATATAGTGGACTGGAGTCCACTTCATCAGATACATGCAGTGTTATGCTGAGTTACAGGCTTACGCTGGCTCAGCTTGTCTGAGTGTGGAAAGCTAAGCAGGGTCAAGCCTGGTTGTTACTTGGATGGGAGACCCCTCCTCTAGTTTCCTGCATTGAGCAGGGGGTTGGACTCGATAGCCTTGTAGGCTCCTTCCAACTCTATGATCTATGAAATCTATGAATAAAAGTTATACTGCAAGGTATATATATACATTGTTGGCAGGCAGGGGGTGATTGTAAACATTGAGGTCACAGGGAAATGAAATGCAGAAAGAATAGACAGTGATAATTACCTTATTAACACTGGCTGTGTATAAAAATAGTTGTTGAACAAAAACATCCTTGCATTGGTGAACTGATTAACACATGGAAAGAGCAATCTTCTGGTCCCTGGACGAGTGTCACAGGAGCCATAGGATTGTTCAGATTTCCCCTTCTGAGGTTGGAGACAGCACTCCCACCTCAGAAGGGGGAATTGGAAAACCAACCCTCCTCCCCCACCCGCTCAAGCTGGTGCAAGGTCAGAAAAGTGACCTAGGAGGAGGAGGATAGGGGGCATTCCGGTGAGCAGGGAGGGGAGGAGAGGAGGAGACCGGAGAGGCCAGGATATGAGTTATCCAGAGTCTCTTCCAGCTTCCTTCCCTCCCCATCTGAAGTGCCCTTGCTAGACAGTGAAAAAGGGTGGTGGTTTTTTTTATTAAAAAAAAAACAACTTTGGCCCCTTTGGAAACTACAGGAGATTGAGTTGAACCTCTTGATGAATTGTAGTTCAACTGTTTCAGCTTGCAAATCTGTCTTTGAAGATCTACAGTAAAGCCAGACAATTTAATGTTCCTGGGTGTTTGGCTAGTTAGAATGTAAGATATTTGGGGGGGGGGGGGGAGAGAGTACACATTCTACTACACAGAGACAGGAAGAAATACTCATTCTTTTCAGATGAAGTGGCATGGATTTATTTTGTACTGGAAAAATCCAGTGTTTGTTTTTTTCAAGTCCCACTGCAGATAAGGAAAAAATGTTGAAGGATTATTGTTTTTACTTCTTTGCACATGGAAAACACACTTATTGTATGTTTACACATTCCTTTATCATATTTATGTAATAAAATAAAAAGAATTTAGCTATGCCTTGCACATGTCCTCTGACTTTTCTCTTCTGGTGCCCTCTGCCTTTTTAGTTACCGTATGTGTTGCAGTTATTAGGATTTGGTGACAGATAGGAACATTAGGATCTAGCCTGGCACTCTAAGGGTACATCCAGATCACAGTTTCCCACATGTCATAATGCCATTATACAAATCTGTGGTGTGACTACACTTGGAATACTGTGTACAATTTTGATCACCTCAGAAAAGATTTAGAGTTGGGAAAAGTGCAGAAAAGGGCAACTAACATGATCAGTGGACTGGAGCAACTCTCCTATGAGGAGGAAAGGTTACAACGTTTGGGACTGTTTAGCCTAGAAAAAAGGCTTGTAAGGGGAGACATAATAGAGGTGTACAAAATTATGCATGGTGTGGAGAAAATGGATAGGGAGAAGTTTTGGTACCTCTCTCTAATATTAGAACCAGGGGTCATCCCATGAAGCTGAATGGTAGAAAATTCAGGACAGATAAAAGGCAGTACTTCTTCATGCAACACATAGTATCTGTGGAATTTGCTACCATGAAATGTAGTGATGGCCACCAATTTGGACGGATTTAAAAGGGGATTAGATAAATTGACTGAGTATAAGGCTATCAGTGGCTACTAGTTATGATGGGTTTATATTACCTCTAGTATCAGAATACTGATTACCAGTTGCCGAGGAACATGAGTGGGAGAGTGCTATTGTCCTGCTTGTGTTGTGGGCTTCCCATAGGCATCTGGTTGGCCACTGTGTAAACACAATGCTGGACTGGATAGTCCTTTGGTCTGATTCAGCAGGGCTCTTATGATCCTACATTTCTCTACCAATCACATGGAATCAGAGGAGACCAGTTCAGGTTGGAAGTGCTAAAGTATCCCATAAGATCCTTGAAATTAGAACCATCTGGTTGCAGGTTTTTGAAATTCAAACCATCTGGATGTGTTGAAAGAAGTGGCTGTAGTGTTTGGCCTTAGGCCTGAGAGACCTGCTTCAAATCCTTGGCCAGCCATGGACTTGCTGGGCATGGTTACCAACATGGATGACAATCGAGGTCTCTAATTCAGAGTTTCTGCCCTTGTTCATTTTTGCAGTGCAGTCATCCAGAGTAGGTACAAGGCTTAATTCACTGTGCCACCTTCTACCTACACTGAGTTCAGTATGATGTAATTGAGGTTCAACTGGTTAGTTGAAGGCAAGAAGCAAAAGTCCACATGGGAATGCTGCAAAGTCATCTGAGGTTTAAATGAGATAAAGGTTCATGTTCACACACACGCTTACGTAAAAATGCGAAGCAAACATGTTTTAGTACTTGAATTAAAATCTACGGTCAGCATTTATTAGTGGTCTTACTATTTATAACTATCTATTTTCCCATTAGGTGTCTGTAATTAATACAGTGGACACTTCCCATGAGGATATGATAGTAAGTATTTGCTATTTTAAATAATATTCCCCACCCAGAAATAAGTATGGCGGAATTTGATTTTAAAAGTGTAAAGCAAGGGATGAAACATTCATCCCATGCATCAGGCTTAAGGGGAACAGCTATTTGCTGGTAACTCCTGTCAGTTGTGAGGTGAGAGAGGGAGCAGTGGTGGGGCTGGGAGGTGGTATTTTCCTTTGGAAGGGTGGAATGGCATGGTTCAGTTCACAAAGGGTTACTTAGTCTGTGAGCATGCTCAGAGTAAGGTCCCATCCAGGTTCCCTTTCAGTTCTAATGCATTTACATTCTACTGCACTCTAAATGGACATGTTTAAGAATGGTCTCACTTAGTGAATTGTTCATTTAATGGAGCGTGTTTGTATATATGGATGAGAGTGATATGATACTTATTGCCCCTTGTGTTTTCTGGCAGCTGTGGCAGTGAGCAGCAATCATTATTTGGCAAAAATGTATTGGAATCGTAGATGTAGGGCTGAATAATAATACTGAGGGGCATTCCAAGAAAAACAGGCACTTGGCCTTCCAGATATTTTTAGATTTTATCTACTTCCACTGGGAGCTGGGGCAGTAAAGCAGTTTCTTTCTTCCCTCTTGTTCTAGCCACATTTTGCTAGTTGCCTGGATGTCAGAGCTATCTTGTTCTTTGTGGGCAGTATGGTACAATGCTAGCTGCCATTTTGGTTTAGTATTGCCTGCAGCTTCTTTCTCAGTAAAATGCTGTGTTTATCTGTCTTATCCTATCAGAAGATCACACTCTTTTATCCTACTGCACTGTGATTCACAGTGTTTTATACATTAGGGTTTGGTGGGGGGGCTTTAAGATTTAAACGTTGGTTGTATTACTGAAACCTGAGTTGATTGAGGACCATGAAAGCTTTTTTATTACTTCCCAGCATGATGCTCAGATGGATTATTATGGCACACGTTTGGCAACGTGCTCCTCAGACAGATCAGTGAAAATATTTGATGTAAGGAACGGAGGGCAAATTCTCATAGCTGACTTAAGAGGGTGAGTCAATAAGTCTTACTCCATCAGAAGAGATTATATGCTTTCTAAGAAGACTTGTAGCACAATCCTATGCATGTCTACTCTGAAATAAGTCCTGTTGAGTTCAGTGGGGCTTACTCCCAGGTAAATGGGTATAGGATCGCAGCCCAAGATGTTTAAAATTATTGATATGTCTGTAATATTTTAAATTTTCCATTTACAGAGCAGGGGAGGGAAATTTCTGCATTCAGTCTTATTGGAATAGTGGTTGGGCAGAGGAAACAAGAGAGGGGACAGCTGAGGGACAAAAGTAAAAAGGGGCGGGTATAATGAGTACCACTCTTGGCTGAGAAACTAGGAAGCTGAAATAAATGTGAGGGAATTTAGAAGAGGATTCTGTAAGCAATTTTTCTCTTGGCTTTTCCTAGATGGCCCTATTGCCCATGCTTTGTCTTCTTTAGTCAATTATCGGTTCACATATAACAACAAACCATGGTTTAATTAACCATGGTTATTGAATCACAGTATGTGTGAACTCAGAACTATTGGTTAACTGTGGTTTGTTAACTGTGAACAACCCACAAAGATAACCTATGGCTTCTTGTTGGGTTTTAAACTGTGGGTTGTTTAAACCATGGGTGCTGGTTGTTACCTGTGAACCCAAAATCATGGGTTGTTCATGAGTTGTTTCACCAGGCTACAGAGGCAGTGGACAAGAGCAGTCAAAACACCCAGCCTCTTTACATGCCAGTACTGCAGTGCTACAAAGGCATCTGGAATACATGGAGAGAGCAGGTGAAGGAGGAGAAAAACAACCAACATACAGACTGAAAAAACAAACTTTGGTTTGTTCAATCGTCTGCCAGACAAACCCTGAGTAGGGCAATAAACTATCGTTTAAATATATCATGGGTTAGTGTCTTGCCGCACTAAAACCCTCCTCCTTTTAAATCATGCTGTTTTTTGTAGACATGAAGGCCCTGTGTGGCAGGTTGCCTGGGCTCATCCAATGTATGGAAATATCCTGGCTTCCTGTTCCTATGACAGGAAGGTTATTATCTGGAAGGAAGAGAACGGTACCTGGGAAAAAACATATGAATACACAGGACACGATTCATCAGGTATGGATGTTCTATTATTAGCTAGTTGGACAGAGGAGCATAATAATTCTCTATAGCTTCAGCTGTAACTTATATACATTGATTAGAGACTTTATGCAATAGTGCTGGTCACAGATATTTGGTCTGTTTCTTTAACGAAGCATACTGAGTTTCTATTGTATGACTGAACTTCAGTACTTCTATATGTAGTACTATGTTGAAGTTTGACTGAACTGCATGAATCATGAAAGTAGGAGGACTTATCTTGGAGACGAATAACCTTGTGCATGTGCCTAAAGTGCTTGTACACATAGGGAATCTGCTTCTGACTGCAGCTTCTCGCTTTGCAATAAGTATTGGTCTGGAGAAGTTTCTGGAGAAGTTTCCAGGAGCAGTACAAAGTTGCTCTTGGGGGTGTGGCATACAAGCGCAGAAGGCAGCATGGATTCTAGCCCTCGTTTAGACTCCTAATTCACAGATGCGTAGGTTCAGACCTGCTAAATGTTAAGTGTTTTTTTTAACACAGTATTGTGACATAACAGGGTCATTTCAGATGTAATGTTCGAAATACATCAAATTTTAGTTCGGAGGAATGGGAGCATGTTTTGTGCTTGTGGGCTTCCTTCTCCCCCATCTCCTCATGTGCCTAGTTTGCCTCCCTTACTTCTTGGTTAGTAGCAAACTATAGTTTCCTTATATCCAAACTGGGCAAACTATGGTTTACCCAGTTTGGACGTAATGATAGTCTAGGTTGACTCAGAAATATATGAACTTATTCCCATTCAGTAGCATTATTATTTTAAGCCACATATCTGATAGGATTTTTTTCTTGCAAGCCTAAAATATAAGTCAGTAATCCTTGCCACTGCTTTCATACCAGAAATCAGGAACAGGAAATTCTGTTTCTGACATAAGTAGTATTTTTAGCTGTCATAGGAAGCATCCAGAATCCTGAACATCTTTCAATTCCTGTATTTCATTTGTAAAATATATTCTGACCGTAATGAATACTAAATAAGTGCTTCAGATGGGCTGCAGTAATTGAACCAGGTAACCAAGATGGGAAATATAATATAAGCTTTTTTATGAACAGTAAATAAGAGTGGAATGAGCCAATGTGAAAATGGCAACTTGGCCTTACGTTATTTTTGTACCCAGTGACTCTTGCCGTCTGCATCTTTTCACGGTGACTGCAGTGCCACTTTGAGTTCATCATCTGTTGTGTTTCCATGCTATTGCAAGCCAATTGTGCTGCCAACACCAGTAGTTGCAGATGTGATACAGTGACCTTGCACTAATTGGCTGTTTTAAAGCAGCACAGGGGTCAACAAACTGAACACCATCTTAAAGGCATTTGTATCATTGCAGAGAAATCTACATTGGTACACCTTAAATTCCTAATACTTAATAGCTGCATTTAAAAAAGAAAAAAGGCTATCAGCATAGCATGACTGACCTCTATCCCACATGAGAAGTGTAGACTGCTGCTGTGGCTACATCTCTTACAAGTAAGGTAAGGCCAGGGTGCACATGTTTTCCCCTTGTGTTTTGACTGACCTTTACAATAATCCGGTCAATTTATGTGTTTTCTGGCAGTGAATTCTGTCTGTTGGGCACCGCAGGACTATGGATTGATCCTGGCATGTGGCAGTTCTGACGGGGCCATCTCTCTGTTGAGCTACACTGGAGATGGACAGTGGGAAATGAAAAAAATCAGCAATGCACACACAGTGAGTGTATATGTAGTCATTTTGTTGTAGACAAGATAGTTTTGCTCCTCTAAAGTCTTGAGATGAGGGTAAGACAGAAAGTAATTATAGAGTCATAATATTGTGATAGAATATACGCTTTCCTAAAGTCTTTTTGCACTTCTGCAAACCTTGGGTTTACCCTGAACCCGTGGAAGCTGCCATTTAGACTACCTAAGTAATGGCACTCACCACTGAACATCAGAAATAGAGTGAGGGAGTGTACTATTATATTGGCATGATACCATTCAGAACATCATGTTCAGAACATACTTTGTATGTTACTTCAGTAAGTATCACTATATTCTGTTAGTAGGTGTTCAGGCATGGCATTTGGGTGTCTGTTTTGACTGTAAATGAGGAACTGCATAAATTTGTCATCTTGCATAGATTGGATGCAATGCTGTTAGCTGGGCCCCTGCTGTTGTACCAGGAAGCCTTATAGACCAGCCATCAAGCCAAAAACCAAACTACATCAAACGATTTGCGTCAGGTGGCTGTGATAATCTTATCAAGATTTGGAAGTAAGTTATCCCGAGGGACTTCTCTAATAGCTTTCTATATAACAGAGAAAGACCTTCCTTTGCCTATCTCTCCTCAACCTTCCCCTGCCCCCTCTGAGGTATTGGATTGCTTAAAAGCCTCCTTACTTTCTCTCCAGTAGAACTTTTATTCTCCCCCCCCCCCCATTACACATGAATCTGTATTCCTTTGTTTTACTATGGTGATTATGACTCAAGCCAAGGAGGCTATGCGTGTGCATCAGAGCTTACAAAAACTACCTTGACATTCAGAAGCAGCTTAAAATCTAGCATTGGGGTGAGGGGTAGAATACTGTTAAAATAGAAATAAAGTAGTTAGAGTATCTGGATTGCAGTCCCAACGCTGCCCTGAGTTTGTACTCCTCATTTTATAAAAATGACAATTTCCATTATCACCATTCAATAAACTTCAGCATGGAAGCAGGCTGATTCTGGCTTGCTTACACTTGCTGGCTGTACTTTTCCAAGCCCAATTCAAGGTGCTGGCTTTGACCTATAAAACTGTAAACATCTTGGGACCGCAATACCTGACGGAGCACCTCTCCAGGTATGAACTTAGCCATATGCTACAATCATCATCTGAGGCCCTCCTCCAAGGGAGGTTCAGAGGATGGCAAAAAGGAGAGGGCCTTCTCAGTTGTGGCCCCCTGATTGTTGGCACCAAGTTAAAACTTTACTGCCAGGTATTTGACAGCGTATGATAAGGTTTTAACAGGTCCTTGGATTTTTATTGTTGATTATGTAAAATTATTTTATATTTTTGTATGTTAATGGTTTTATATAATGTGCTATGTTGTATTTTTAGGGTTTTAATCTTTGTAAAACTGCCCAGAGAGGTTTGGTTATTGGGCGATATAGAAATAGATTAATTAATGTGGGAAATGCCAATGAGATTTTTCCACTTTCTCTCAATTTTCATCTCTTCCCTCTCAATCTTGCCAGGGAAGAAGATGGCCAGTGGAAAGAAGAACAAAAACTAGAAGCTCACAGTGACTGGGTCAGAGATGTAGCCTGGGCTCCTTCCATAGGTTTGCCAACAAGTACTATTGCCAGCTGCTCACAGGTAGAAATCAATGGCTAAGGGGAGTAAAAATATACAACCATTTTTGCAGTAACATTACCCAATACAGCTAAGGATATACAGGTCAGATACCCTGAGACAGGCACTCCCTGCTTAAGCACATTCCTTTGTAATTTCTATTTTATATTATGTATACTATATAAAAATAATTGTATATATATATATATACATACCCTGCTTGATCTATGAAATTTACCATATACTTCCAGCATGCTAGTTTTGATAGCTTTGCACTTAACCAAGAGCTAACTCCAGCATGCAGAAATTTCTTGACTGCAGGTACATGGAACATATTTGAATGTTCCATGTAAAAATCTCCCTGTGTGTGGAAATTAAGATTTTTAGGCTCCCTTTAGTAGGAGGGGTGGCAAACAACAAAATAGTAAAACAGAGTAAGCTTTCCATATGCAGGGAGTTCTTGAAGTAGGGGGAGGCATTCAGGCATGGGGGCTGATTGCACATAACAGCAGCAAATCGTGGGTCAATTAACCCACTTATTTGCCATGGCACATGCCAGGCGCATTCTGCAGTTAACCTAACTACTAACTGTAGTCAGGGTTGTTTAACCCATGGACAATCTAAAGTGTCTGAGTTTGCACGTCACAAAGCAACCTATGATTGGGCCGATGGGAGGTTGCAGATTCAAACTGGAAGTGGCTCGTGCGCAGTATGTAACCCAGCAGATCATGGGTTCGTTGCGTTTGAACGGTTCATGCAATCCCCCACATAGTCTGAAGCAGTACAATCCAGCTAAGCTCTGGCTATGATGGCAGGATTTCATTGATAAGAACATCTCGTCGTCTCCTTGCCACATGTGGTGCTGAATGTGAGTTTGCCCTTGTCCTTACAATTTTGTTTGCTTTTTACTAGGATGGCAGAGTTTTTATCTGGATGTGTGATGATGCCTCTGGAAATTCATGGTCACCAAAATTGCTACACAAATTCAGTGATGTAGTCTGGCATGTCAGCTGGTCCATCACTGCAAATATTCTTGCAGTGTCTGGAGGAGACAATAAAGTGAGTGTTTAAAGCAGCTTAAATCTTACCTATATCCTGTCAGTCAGGTGGCCTTTTCCAGGTGTCCATTTAATTAATTCTTTTGCTTGTAGTTCCACATTTTTCAGCTGAACCCAGTTCAGAATCTGATCCTGGTTTGTAGTTGGAGATTATACCAGTTACCTGGTTCAGATGTAACAGGAAACTGGTTTAACAGACCCTGGAAGTCTTGCATTACAGGGTGGGGGGGGGGAGCGCACATACACAATATTTGTTCTTGGTTTAATCAAACGTGGCTTATTATGCCAGTGTTTCTCAACCTTGGGTCCCCAGATGTTTTTGGCCTACAACTCCCAGCATGCCCCAGCCAGCATAGCTGGCTGGGGCATGCTGGGAGTTGTAGGCCAAAAACATCTGGGGACCCAAGGTTGAGAAACACTGTATTACGCTGAGATCATTACGTTTGAACTGGGCTATTATCTTCATGGGTTGTAGTGTTATGAGAGAGGGAGACAAAAGTTTTCTCTGTCCACTCGCTCCATAGCTTTCATGACTACGGCGATGCCCGTCAGCTCCCGAACTTGGAGGCTTATGGCCATCCAGTGCAGAGTGGGAGGAGCCAATCTCTGCCTCCCCATTCTCCTGCCCTGCATTTTTACTGGACGGGCTTTTTTGCCCATCTAAAGAAGGTGTTTTGGAGGGGAAGGGAAGGAGGCTAAAGAGGAGTCAGGGTAGCTTGTATCTTGGCCCCTCCAGTCTCCTCCTCTCCCCACCCACTGGGACACCTCCTTTTCCCCCTCTCTGAAGTCGCTTTCCCAACCTCAGAGTGCAGCCAGCGTGGTTGCGAGGGGGAGGGTGGACGGAGCTCTGATTCCCAGCTCTGAGCACTGCCTTCCACCTTGGATCTGGGAATCCAAAATATCCTGGGCCCCTCAGACACTGCCCAGTGGCCACAGGATTGCTCCTTAAGTCATCCTCTTTTTCTAAACTACACGTTTGAGATTGAACTTCTAAACATACCTTTTAATGAGCTTGTTGGATTAGTTGTATTGACCTAGGGCAGTGTTGATTTTCCTTTTAAAATGAAAAGCAAAAGGTTATGAATATAAACATCAGCCTGTCTGGTTTGGATTGAATTGAACTGTATGGGGGTGGGAGTGCTGTGAAAAAGCTTTTAAACCTGAAGTAGCAATACTGGCTTATTTAAGAGCAGCTGCTTCAGACATGATAGGGGTAGCCAACCTGGTGCCCTCCAGATGGTTTGGACTACAACTCCCAGAATCCCTGACCACTGGCCATGCTGCCGAGTGTTTATGGGAATTGTAGTCCAAACCATCTGGAGGGCACTAGATTGCCTACCCTTGAGATATGGAATGGCTTGTAGCTGTAGTATTCAGTGTGTTGTTTTTTCAGAACAAATTTTTCAGGACAAAATCCATGCTCTGTACAGTGGATTCTAAAAGGAGGGAAGAACTAAACACTCTCATTCTCATCCTTTTCCAGGTAACTTTATGGAAAGAATCTGTAGACGGACAGTGGGCATGCATCAGCGATGTTAATAAGGGCCAAGGAGCAGTATCTGCTATTGCAGAAGGACAGCAGAATGAACAGTGACAAATGGGTTAACATCAATCTGGAATTTTCAATGCAAAGAAATAGACATGATTTTTACGACTTTTCTTATTAAAGCAGATTTACTGAATCTGGAATAAGCAAAAATATGATTTCTGGTGAACGTTCCGAAACTGATTTTTGGTAAAACTATGTATCTCAGCATTCAAATTCAAGGCAAACTGTAATGAAAAGGTATTGTTCAATGTATTGGTCCTTGCAGTGCAATGTTTTTTTAAAGTATCAGTTCATTTTCTTAACCATTTTACTGGAGAACTTGGATACGCCTTCAGTGAACTCCTGACTTGATTAGGAGGAGGGGTTAAGTTTCTGTTGCTCAATACCTCTCCTTCGGAATAACTTGTTTTACTTACTACAGTTCTCTCATTATTTAAAGCCTGGTAACATTTTTCTCTTTCACCAAGAAGGAAGAAGCTATACAGCACATAAGTGATATAGAATTTGAGCTTAAGAGGGAGAGATGGAGGCTGTCATGTATAGATGGAAGAAGAATCAGAAATGCAAAGTCACCTTTGTTTTACAGTTTGCCTTCATATGTATAGTTGAAAATATTTATAATTTTGACTTCCAAAATACTGCAAACCTAATAAACTTAAAGCCACTTTTGTGTACCTCATTTGGTTTAAAAGAAAAATGAAATAAAATCCAGTTAAAACAGTCCTGCCTGAATTGTTTGGAAAGAAGGATGCTCTTTTGCAGTGCTGCTTTTGTAATCTCTATTAATGTGTGTTAAACTAAAATGTGTGGCTTTCTCAAGTACCTGGTTCAAAGCTTTCTTTTCCTTTGTGCCATAGGATTATTTCACTCCTATATAAAATCAGTAGAGTAAATCAGTTGTGGCACCTTAATATGGAGAAACTATGGTGTAGCTGAAGTGTTAAGAGCAAAATCTGTCCCTGTGGAAGGGCAAGGAGCAATAGTAAGCAATGGCAGGGTAAAGAAAAAGTTATAAGCATAAATATAGTGCACTGGCTCATCTATGTTAGGAGCCAAAGTTGAGAACAATCCATTTCTTAGGATTGTTATCGGGATTCAAACTAGGTTAGTTCCTTTCAATTTACATGTAAAATTTTGAGACTTTCCCTCTTGAACATCTCCAGTGTGAAGAAGCCCAATCAGCAATATGGGAATATGGGATGGTAGTAATTCTGAACTTGAGAGCTAGTGCACCGTAGCAGCTACATAGTTGAGATGTGCCTAGTTCAAATCTCACCTCAGACAAACCATCGGGCTCACCGTTCTCTCCCCCTCAGTCCTCCAGACCGTATCCCAGGGGACACTGTGACTGAAGCCATCTTGTCTCCTCCCTGCTGCGATCATGAGCTGTTTTCGGCTCACTGAGGTTTTATTTCCCATTTAAACTTTTTTTCTTTTTTTGGAGATCACCTTTTGCAATCTCCGAAAGGACAGCCGGTGACAGCCCCTCTGAAGTGCCCAAGTGGCACATTGGAGGAGCTGTCACTGGTTGGCCATACCCTTATTTTGGAGCTCAAGGTGTGCACAATTTTTTTCATTTTTTAAAAAGTTCTAGTCGGACTTGTGCAAGTGTAGAGGTGCACACTTCCGCAGGTGTGAAAATGGGCAGCCTCACCTGGGCAATGTCTTGGGGGGGGGGAAGGTGCCTGCTGTCAAAGTGCGGCAGTTACCAACCTGGACATTGACCCAGAGAGGCTCCAAATAATGTTTTTTTCACATTGCTTTCCCTGGACAGCTCGCCTTTTGACAGCTGTCAGGGGAAAGCAAAGTGAAAAAAAAAAACATTTGGAGCCTCTCTGCGTTCGTGTCCAGGTTGGTACCTGCCGCACTTTGACAGCAGGTAGCCCCCAGGATATTGGCCAGGCAAAGCTTCCTGTTTCGGACCCATAGAACTGTGCCCCTCTGCACTTGAGTCCAACTAGAAAAACTTTAAATTGCGCACATTTGGAGAACAAACATTTTTTTTAAAAAAGATGGCCAACCAGTGACAGCCCCTCCAATGTGCTGCTTGGGCACTTTAGAAGGGCTGTCACTTTAGAAGGGCTGTCACCTGTGGCACAGGTAAGATTGCCAAGAATGGCAAGGGTTCTTCCCCCCCCCCTTTTTTTTGGCTGCTCTTCCCGAGTGCCTCGCTCGCTGCTTCCCTTTACCCAAGGTGGAATCAATCACCACGTTGGGTTTACACCCATGGGTAAAACAACCCTTACATTAGCCCATGAGTTCTCAGGGTGGCTTGTTTGAAAAAAAAACAAGCCACCCTGCAGGAGGCGGTCTAGATTCGGACAACAGCAACCCACCGTGGCTTGTTACCTGATGGGTTGTGTTGTGTCATCCAAACCAGGTCAATGACAGCTGCATGTTATTTCAGAGAAATATTTACCTCAGGTTGGATTCAACATCCTTGTTGCACCGGCGGAATGGATATCACTGAGAGAACCTCACTTTTGTGTTGTCCTTCCTGTACCCCCCCCCTCCAAATCTGCTCTGGAGGGTTGGGGGATCCTCTGGAAGAGATTTGGATGGGGGAAGGAGAGAATGCAGATGTCCCATGCTGCCAGTAGTATCTGCTCCACAGGTGCAACAAGGAAGTTGGATCCAATCCATCTGGCAGCATTAAAATGTATACATCATCATCAGGCGATCACTCGTGACCGAGTAAGATTGTCTTCCGGGATAAAAGGAGGAAATTCTAAAGAAGATTGTGTAGACTCTAGCGAGGGTCCGTAAGTGACTGTGGAGGCCAATTCTAGATCCACACCAGCTTCCACAGTGAGGACAGGTTACAGATAGAAGATGGTCCTGTAAAGGATTCATTGACGTGCTTTTCGCTAGCGCATTTCTCCTTTCACCTTGCACTCGGGCTTCTTCAAAGCCATGGAACCTTTGTGAAAGGCCAACCTCCATTTAGATCGTTCATGGGCCAGAGCTTCCCAGTTTTCGATATTTATATTGCATTTTTTTAGATTAGCCTTATGAACATCTTTAAACCTCTTATATTGACCACCGATATTCCGCTTTCCATCCTTGAGTTGGGAGTAAAGTAACTGCTTTGGGAGACGGCAGTCAGGCATTCGAACAACATGACCGGTCCACTGAAGTTGGCGTTGAAGGATCATTTTTTCAACGCTAGTAGTCTTTGCTTCTTCCAGTACACTGACATTTGTTCACCTATTTTCCCAAGTAATTCGCAGGATTTTCTGGAGGCAACGTTGCATCCTGCATCCTAGAGTAATAAAGGAACTGGGAGAAGAACTCTCAGAACCACTGTCTATTATCTTTGAGAAATCATGGAGGACAGGTGAAGTGCCAGACGACTGGAGGAGGGCAAATGTTGTTCCCATCTTCAAAAAGGGCAAGAAGGAGGAACCTGGGAACTATAGGCCAGTCAGTCTGACATCAATCCCCGGGAAGATTTTTGAGCAGATTATAAAGAAGTCAGTCTGCAAGCACCTTGAAAACAATGCAGTGATTACTAGAAGCCAGCATGGATTTGTCAAGAACAAATCCTGCCAGACTGGTAATCTGATCTCATTTTTTGATCGGGTAACCTCCCTTGTGGACTGTGGGAATGCTGTGGACATTATATACCTGGACTTCAGCAAAGCTTTCGACAAAGTGCCTCATGATATCCTGATTAGTAAGCTAGCTAAGAGTGGGCTAGATGGAACAACTATCAGGTGGATCCACAATTGGCTAAAGAATCGGACTCAAAGAGTGCTTATCAATGGTTCCTTCTCAAACTGGGGAGAGGGTAACGAGCGGGGGTACCACAGGGCTCGGTCCTGGGCCCGGTGCTCTTCAACATTTTTATTAATGACTTGGATGAGGAGGTACAGGGAATGCTTATCAAATTTGCAGATGACACAAAGTTGGGTGGAACAGCTAATACTCTGGAAGACAGAAACAAATTCAAAGTGACCTCGATAGGCTGGAGCGCTGGGCCGAAAACAACAGAATGAAATTTAACAGGGATAAATGCCAAGTGCTGCACCTAGGGAGAGGAAACCAATGCAGAGTTACAGAATGGGGGACACTTGGCTCAACAATACTACAAGTGAGAAGGATCTTGGAATTGTGGTAGATCACAAACTGAATATGAGCCAGCAATGCGATGTGGCTGCAAAGAAGGCAAATGCAATTTTGGGCTGTATTAATAGAAGTATAGCTTCCAAATCGCGGGAAGTGATAATTCCCCTTTACTCGGCACTGGTTAGGCCTCATCTTGAGTACTGCGTCCAGTTCTGGGCACCTCACTTTAAGAAGGACATAGACAAACTGGAGAGGGTTCAGAGGAGGGCAACAAGGATGATAAAGGGACTGGAAACAAGGCCCTATGAGGAGAGACTGAAAGAACTGGGCATGTTTAGCCTTCAGAAGAGGAGACTGAGGGGAGATATGATCGCACTCTTCCAGTATTTGAAGGGATGTCACACAGAGGAGGGCAAAGATCTCTTCTCGTTCATCCCAGTTTGCAGGACACGGAATAATGGGCTCAAGTTACAGGAACCTAGATTCCACCTAAACATCAGGAAAAATTTCCTGACTGTCAGAGCAATAAGACAATGGAATCAACTACCTAGGGAGGTGGTGGGCTCTCCCAGTCTGGAGGCATTCAAGGTGCAGCTGGACAGACATCTGTCAGAGATGCTTTGACCTGGATTCCTGCATTGAGCAGGGGGTTGGACTCGATGGCCTTGTAGGCCCCTTCCAACTCTACTTTTCTATGATTCTATGATTCTATGAAATCTTTCAAGGAGGTAAGTGACGTTTATAGATAGTCCATGTTTCGCAGGCATACAATAAAGTTGGCAATACAATGGCTTCATAAACCAGTGTTTTGGTCTTCTTACAAATATCCCGGTCCTCGAACACTCTATGTTTCATTCGAGAAAATGCGGCACTTGCGGAGCTCAAACGATGCAAGCTAGTAAAAGGAAAATGAACATACCTCACAATTTTTCAATTAGGAAAAATTGTCTAGGGAAATAAAATCCTTGCAATGGGTTGTATCCAGTGTTGGTCCCAGACCCATTGAAATATATGGGACTTCAGTTAGATTAACATTGGATACAACCCAATGTATATGACTACATTCTAGCTTACTTTTTTGGTAAATGTTTTCTGAAAGAAAATTTTAATTTCTGTTTCAAAAGCACAGCATCTTATCCAAAGTCACTCTCATACGCTCTCTCACTTGCAAGATAGAGAATTGTTTCTCATTACTGTTGCAATTCTAACATGTATACCAGATTGCCCAGAGGCATGAGAGGAACACCTTCCTTTCAGTTTCATATGCTTGCAACTGCAGCTGTGCTGTCCTCAGTACTATATTATCTGTTTGAGCTAAAAAATATTCTTTTGGCTACCAACTTGCCTCAAATAGCATGTTTCCTTGTCTCTGACATTACACTTTGGCCTGGATTTCAGGCAGATCATATACTAATAGGATACAAAATTCCATTATAGGCCTGTTCCTTTTCAATGTATCCTACCGAAGAAGCTTCAGAAAATTTTGGAGAGAACTTGACCCAAGGTTATTGCCTATTTAATAATGCAGAGATGATGTCGTCCCCACAAGGTTGCCACAAAACAACACAATAATGGGCCTTGCCTTGCAGCCTGCGTTTCCTAGAACACTTCTAGGTCAAACCATTATATAAGCACCATGGCAAAAGAGGATGCTTTCAGCTGATAAGTGTTACCCCCTGCAACCCAGCCCAAAGTGAGTTTTATATGTTTAGCAGCACAACCATCACAAAAGGTCAGGTTTACATGTTATCTTTCTTCACCACAGTTTCCATCCTCAGCTACCTAGCCATATGTCTTTGTTTTCTGAGAAGCAGAAAAATTAGAGAACTCTGCCTTGCTGGAAAAGGTCCGCGCATGCCTTTATTGCTGGAAAGAGGACTTTTTTTGGCCACTGTTGTGATTGTACCCCATTGTAAACCGCTTGGAAAAGTTTCCTTGGTTATCATATAGGCAAGAGAGGTGCATTCAAGCTAAACACAAAGGTTGTCTGGATTTATATGTTGTATAGCTAATGTGTCCTAGACATTTTTTTAGATGTAATTATGAAATATATATGCTGCTTTTCAGCCCTAAAAAGCCCACCTCACCCCTCAAGTGACTCACATAAATGCAATTTTAAAAGCCAAGTAAAATACAGTTTTAAAAAACAAAACAAAGCACAACAGCATAATCAGCAAGGGGAGACTGGAAAATTCCCTACAGACTAAAAGCTAGACAGAAAAAGACGTCTTAACAGCACTGCCTAAGACTTTAAAAGGTGGGATCAATCAATCCCACCTCACTAGGGAGGGAGTTGGGTACCACAATAGAAAAGGCACTGCCTTGTGTCGCAACCAGCTGTACTTGTAAGGCGGGGGTGAGCAATTTGTGGCCTGCCAGATTTTTCATAGATTTCATAGATCACAGAGTTGGAAGGAGACTACAAGGCTATTGAGTTCAATCCCCTGCTCAATGCAGGAAACTAGAGGAGGGGTCTCCATCCAAGTAATAACCAGGCCTGACCCTGCTTAGTTTTCCACGCTCAGACAAGCTGAGCCAGCGTGAGCCACAGGCCTGTATGTTTTGCCCTTCAGTTCCCGTGATCCCTTACCATTGGCTATGCTGGTTAGGTCTGACTGAACTTGCAGGCTAAAACAGGCACACGTGTTGATGGAAGGAGGTGGTATCCTGGTCTAATAGCATTTAGGACTTTATATGAAATGGACTCTATAAGATCCAGCACTTTGAACTGGTACATCAGATACCTAATATACAAAAAGTTAATGATCTTGATTGCCACTAGAACAAATGGGTCTAGCACGATCAATGTGGCACAGTCTCTTTTCCTCACTGCTCCTAACATTGATGAATCTAGTGCATGTTTGCCGTTCTGTCTTTCTGCCTCTTTATGTTACAGCATTAAATGGAGATGAAGGAGCAGGGAGAAATAGAAAGATCCAGGCTAAGACTCTAAGACTCTCTGGCCCAGCGAGTAATTATCCTGAAAGGCCTCTACCTTATTTTCACAAAATATCAACGTTTATCTGGTTTTTCAAAGATCATCAGCCAGTGCTGCAAGTTCAGGAAGGATGACATCAGCATCAGCACAAAAGCGAGGAATTAATTTGCATTATGTTTCCATGTGTAACTTTCCATCCATGAAGGCATATTCTACTCTTGCAATACAAACATTATTAGAAAAATGCAAGCCACTCAGCCAGATTTTTTAAAAAGAACAAACAACCCCCCTAAAACTTCTTGAAGCTAATGCACAAAGCATCTTTTATTTTGTTTATTTTGTTACGTCATGGGAATATGTTTCCAAGGGATGCCTAATACCACTTGAACAGACAGGTGTTGCATACAGAAAGCAAATATTATTGATCGTTATATAAAGGCTTTCACCACCCTCCACAGATTCATATGGGAAGTACTAGGTAAGAAACCTTTCCAGCTGCTATTTCTATTTCCTCACCCCCACACCCCATATTCTTTAGCTTTGTTTTTCCACTCAGAAGAATAAACATTTTATTAATGCTGAATGCATTAATGTTTGGGATTCTGGCCGTATGCACCGATGTTTATAAAATGAAGCATTTGTTTAAGCTTTTTGGGGTTTTTTTTCCTGACTGGCTAACTGGTTGCATCTTCCCGTTTCTAGCAGCGATTTTAGAACGAGTGATTTATATTTCCCTCAACTGTCGCCACGAGCAGCCATGCCAGCAGGCTGAGCTGAGGGAGAAGAGAGGGAGTGCGGGGCCATTCCACCAGCCTTGCTGAAAGGCGGCTCCTGCTCCCTCAAGTGTCACCACCATCATCAGCCATTCCAGCAAGCTTTGCTGAGGGAGATGAGATTCCAGGAGCCCTGCTGAAAGAATTAATCCCCCCCCCCCACTTTCCTTGTGTGTCCTGTCTTTTTAGATTGTATGCCTGCAGGCAGGGGGCTGTCTTGTTTAATATATGTAAGCCACTCTGGGCGCCTTTTTGGCTGAGGAGTGGCATAAAAATACTTCAAGTAAATTAAAAAAATAATAATTAAATATTTAGAATCCACCTTTTTAAAAACAAATGTATGTTACCATGCAGGTTGACACAGTCACTGTCTGAGGCATCTTTAAAACACAACCATGCTTGTCAGAATTATGATACTTGTAGGAATGCTCCTTGTCTGTTCACTCTGGCCAGAGAACACTATAGCTGGCTCCAGTTTTTTAAGTCCTGGACAACCAAAGACGCAGGTAAATACTAACCACATTGCTACTACCCTGCACTGGAACTTTACTAAAGGGTGTTTATCCTAGACAGTTAATAATTAGCCCATAGAATTTACATCTGATTTGCTTCTAGCAACGGAAAGTCCCCCAGAAACCTTCAACAAAGTTCCATCGCCGAGATGCGGAGGCACTTTTGGATGACCATGGAAGCGAGATTGAGGGCGACAGCAATGAAATAGAAATAAAGGTAACTAATTTCCAACCAATTAAAACCATACAATTTAGAGTTTAATTTCCTTCCCCCGACACCCTTACTGATGTTCAGGTACAATCAGCTTATCTTAAAATAAACAACAATTTAAGCTAGAGAGCGTTTTCATCTACAAATAGTCATTGTCCAAAAGAATATTCCAGATAGAGATCAGTTAATATATGGGTCAGGTAGGAGAGCCTTTCCCAAAGGGAGACAATGGAGGACAGAAACCATTCTGTTTATGTATGAAAGAAAAGGGATACCATGTTTCTCAGGGGAGTAAATGGTGGCTATACCCTTTGCCAACCTTTTTGGTGCATCAGTTTTGCAGATAATCTAACTGTCATATCCTCAAGAACTAGTTCTGAATTGAGTAGTCAGGTGAGGTTTTCCGATACCTAGTCATTTCCATCCTCACTGCTGCTAAAAGAAACAAAGTAGGTCTCCAAAATATGTGCTGAGTGATTAGTAATTTAGATGCAAATAGTGCCAATTTCTTGGGTCTTCAGACATTACTCTCAGAAAAGGATTGGGCACCTCTGTCATCGTAAGATAGTTTGGAAGTTCCACTGAAACCCAGGGAATGGACTGTTCATTTAGAATTACTAAGGGCGCAATGCAATGTCCCTCTGACCTTGCCTGGGGGGACATAGGATTGGGGCTGGAAGATGCTATGAACTTGGAAATCCCTTCCAAGTTTGCAGAGCTGAAGAGTGCCCACCCTCACACCTGGTAGCCAGCACGGTTCTTTCCGTGCCGGCAGGGAACTGAACATGGAAACCCGTGTTCGGTTCCCCCAGGGGGGGTATTCCTGGGGGAGGTGAGGGGAAGAGCGAATCTCCACTGGATTCTGAGGAATCCTCACGAGGAGAGGTAAAACGGCTAGACAGCCGAAATCTTATCCACCGCACTCCTCCTGCCTTCAGCAGGATGCCCGTAACCCCCTTCATAGGATTGTGCTGCCCATTACTGTTTTAACTGAAAGGAGTCATAGTACAACCTGAGCTTTGGCATAACAGACCACACCCTCCTGCTTTAGTCTACCTTTATAAGCTGATGAGATATTTTTTCTTGCTTCAAAAAAGCATCTAGCATTTTTTGCCATCTCTGAAAGTAATTTGATAGGGCCATTATTGGTAGTATCTGGAAAAAATAAAATAAAGTGTTGGGAGAATCATCATCTTAAAGCTGCAATTTTACCTAACCAAGAGAAATTTAAAAACTGACAACAGTGTAATTCTTGTGTTAGGAACTTTACCAATGGAAGTTCCTTTGTTTGGAGTTCCTTTGGCAGAGATTGGTAGATCCTTTTGCAGAGTTGGATAAGTTGTTTTGAATCATTACTACATTAGAACTTCTTGGTGTCAATGATGAAGTGATTTTTGTTCTTTATGGGAGTATTACAACTACAACAGATTCGTTCAGATTTAGCATAATTGATTTCTTGACTGACATTTTCCTCAAAATCCACGAGCAAATTCTTCAACACTGGGGTCACTTCCCATGGGTTACACAAGATTAATATAAGATTTATATAACGTATCAGCCAATTTAAAATGTGGTGCTTCTTGTTAGTCATGACACCTTTTATCTTTGTAATCCTCTGTATCGAATCTGCTAGTGTTTTGTTAGCCACCTCAAATAGCAGAAGTGACAATGTGCAACCTTGTTGAAAACTGTAACAAACAGCTATGTTTATATTTGATTAACTACAGTTACTGGTGCTTCATGCAGCTTTTAAAGTTTTACATGAATAGAGGCCTTGCAGGTGCAAACTTATGGTATGAAAAAATAAATTATGTATGTACGTAAGCGTACTAAAAAAAATCAAGCAGAAACACACAATTATCATATACTTCTGGATATATATGATAAAAAGTACATTTTTCCCTTTAGTAATCTGAGGGCAGTATCCAATGTTAGTCCTAGACAGAGTAGACCCATTGAAATGAATGGGACTTAAGTCAGTCACAACTAAAGTCCCATTCATTTCAGTGGGTCTACTCTGTCTAGGACTAACATTAGATATTACCCTGAGGCTTCAGTGCATTACTCATTTCCCCACATCTCATCCTATAGTTAGTTTCTCAGATGGAGCTGTCTCATCCTCACCACTACCACCCCTCAATGACAACTCTCAATATAATTGGATGATTCGGCAATTCTCTGCTCTAATTTCCCAATGCCATTGAACCCTTAAAATAAATTAACACAAGAGTACAAATAGCGAGGAGAGGGAATCTAATCTTCATGTTCTACCATCTTCCCTTAGTTTACTGTTCCCTTTGAAATTGGCATGAAAATCTCAGAAGATCAGTACAAAGACTACGGACAAATATTGGAGAAGCTCATGGAAGGCATACTTGCTGAGGATAATGAAGGTAAAATTTCCTCATTCAAGACAGGACTCTAAAAACTTATCCAAGTTCAACCAACAATTGTTTGATTCTGTATGCCCAATTTAATACATTTTGAATGTCCTCCCGTTAACCAATCACATTAACCTCTCTATACAGGTGAAAGATCACAGCAGCAATAAAACAATGACATTAACTGCAAAGGCAAACTTTTCTTGATGAATTTCCTTTGACACAGGCAACAAACAATGGGCAGTATCCAATGGGGTGCTTATGCCCTTACCGATTCTCCTGTGCCCCGCCAATTCTCATCTGCAGGCAAGCTGCACTACTGGGGGCAACCAGAAATGAGTGAAAATGCTTGTTTCTGGAATAGGGCAGGTTGGTGGAAGTTGCATAAGGGATCTCAACCAACCTGTTCCAATCCAGAAACGACCATTTCCACTCATTTCTGGGCTTCCTCTGGGAACTGTTAAATCTGTTGTGCAAACGGTGGGTTCTGCTTGTGCTACAGAACCCATTGCTTGCACAACTATCAGGTGGATCCACAATTGGCTACAGAATCGGACTCAAAGAGTGCTTATCAATGGTTCCTTCTCAAATTGGGGAGAGGTAATGAGCGGGGTACCACAGGGCTCAGTCCTGGGCCCAGTGCTCTTCAACATTTTTATTAATGACTTGGATGAGGAGGTGCAGGGAATGCTTATCAAATTTGCAGATGACACAAAGTTGGGTGGAACAGCTAATACTCTGGAAGACAGAAACAAAATTCAAAGCGATCTCGATAGGCTGGAGCGCTGGGCTGAAAACAACAGAATGAAATTTAATAGGGATAAATGCCAAGTGCTGCACCTAGGGCAGTGCTTCTCAATTATTTTCTGTCATGCCCCCCCTAGGAAGAAAACATTTCGCGCCCCCCGCGCGACTGTAAATAGTATCATTTGTCTATAAAATTGTTATAAAAGAAATGTGGATCAATTTACAACAAAGAATAGCTTTATTAACTGTAGCAGAAAAGATTTAAAGGGTCTAAAAGTCACACGGGCGGGTTTGGCCAATCAGGCGAGCCCCCCTTTACGGAGCCTTGCGCCCCCCCAGGGGGGCCCGCCCCACTATTTGAGAAGCACTGACCTAGGGAGAGGAAACCAAATGCAGAGTTACAGAATGGGGGACACTTGGCTCAACAAACTACAAGTGAGAAGGATCTTGGAATTGTTGTAGATCACAAACTGAATATGAGCCAGCAATGCGATGTGGCTGCAAAGAAGGCAAATGCTATTTTGGGCTGCATTAATAGAAGTATAGCGTCCAAATCGCGTGAAGTGATAATTCCCCTTTACTCAGCACTGGTTAGGCCTCATCTTGAGTACTGCGTCCAGTTCTGGGCACCACACTTTAAGAAGGATGTAGGCAAACTGGAGAGGGTTCAGAGGAGGGCAACAAGGATGATAAAGGGACTGGAAACAAGGCCCTATGAGGAGAGACTGAAAGAACTGGGCATGTTTAGCCTTCAGAAGAGGAGACTGAGGGGAGATATGATCGCACTCTTCCAGTACTTAAAGGGTTGTCACAGAGGAGGGCCAGGATCTCTTCTCGATCACCCCAGTTTGCAGGACACGGAATAATGGGCTCAAGTTACAGGAACCCAGATTCCACCTAAACATCAGGAAAATTTCCTGACTGTTAGAGCAATAAGACAATGGAACCAACTATACCTAGGGAGGTGGTGGGCTCTCCCACTCTGGAGGCATTCAAGGTGCAGCTGGACAGCCATCTGTCAGGGATGCTTTGACCTGGATTCCTGCATTGAGCAGGGGGTTGGACTCGATGGCCTTGTAGGCCCCTTCCAACTCTACTTTTCTATGATTCTATGACAGAAGCTGTGGGGCACAAGAGATTTGGCAGGGGCATAAGCGTTGGATACTGCTAATTTATTTCTGTGCCAGCTGTGGGCGCCTCCCAAAATTGAAAGCATCTCAGCTTGAAGTTTTTAGCCCTAGTCATTAGAGATAAGGACTCTGATGCACATTTACCTGGGAGTAATCCTCAGTAATCAAGCAGGGATTTTCTTTTGAGAAAACATTCACAGGATTGATTTGTTGCTGCCTGCTGTTTGTTTTTATGCTGTATTTGCATTTTTGTTTTTACGACTGGGCAGCTTATTTGCTTTAAGCTGCCCGGAAAACCTCTGGGTTATGGGGTATCACAGACATATTATGAATCTGGCTGCATACCTATAATCCTTAATACACCTCCTAGAGAGTATCCCATTGAACTCAGTGCTTCTGAGCCAGTGTGGCGTAGTGGTTAGAGTGTTGGACTGGGACTTGGGAGATCCGGGTTCTATTCCCCGCTCGGCCATGAAACTCCCTGGGTGACTTTGGGCCAGTCACTGACTCTCAGCCTAACCTACCTCACAGGGTTGTTGTGAGGATAAAATGGAGAGGAGGAGGATTATGTAAGCCGCCTTGGGTTCCTTGCAGGAAAAAAGGCAGGGTATAAATATAATAAATAAATAAATAATCCTTAGGATAGGACTGTCAGCTTGAAAATTCGAGGGCAAGTTCTCCCCCCCCCCAAAAGAAACCATAGAAGGGCACCATGTTTCTCATATCACATTTTGATTGTTTGGGACTTGTCATCTTATGATGATAGGCAACTTGTGGCCCTCCAGATGTTTCAACCAACAATTCCCATCAGCCCTTACCTTTAGCTATGATGATGGAGTTGTAGCCCAAAATCTGGAGGGCCACAAGTTATCCACGCTTGTCCTATGATCTTGGTTACCTCAGGGTGAATAATTCAGCTGGCAGTATATACTCCATCACATTTACAGAATCACAAGCCTTCTTTCTACTGCTATATTCCCCAAAGTTATTTGGGTGTTCCTGAATATATTTGGGAACCTACTAGAATCTATTCCTTATAAAAATAGAAGAATCCCCCCTCCCCCCTGTTTTGAGATGTGGCACCAATCTAGAATGCAACCACATTTGGAATACTTTGTACAGTTCTGGTAACCCTATCTCAAAAAAGGTTATCAGAGCTGGAAAAGGCAACTAAAACTATGAGGGGTTTGAATATCTTTCCTACAAGGAAAGATTAAAGCAGTGGTATTGAACATGTGGCCCTCCAGATGTCATTAAACTCTAATTCTCATCATCCCTAACCAGCATACCTTGTGGTGAGGGATGACTGGAGTTACAGCCCAACAACATCTGGAGGGCCAAACATTCCTCATCCCTGGATTGAAGGGTTCACATTTTTTTAATTTAGGGGAGGGGCAGGAGAAACACTACTGGAGTTGTGGGTGGCCTCTGAGGGAATCAGGATGCTGTAACAGATGGGCCTTTGGTCTGATCTAGCAGGGTCCTTCTTAAGTGTAACACTAAGAACTGATTTCAGAATGAAATTATCTACTGAAATATGTTCTCTAGCCCCATTACTGCTATGGTTCCTACAGAGTTTGCACCATGTCTATGGTAACAGAAATCAAATATAGCTTCTTGTGTCTACCTTCATTTGTATATTGCTTGTACTTTTAGCAGGTAAAGTTTTGAAAAATGTTTATATTAACAGAACACTGATTTCCCTGGATATATGGGCATAATATAACAACTTCTCTGTTGACCTTGCAGAAAGGCAAGCAACACACTGAAAAAGTTGAAAATCAAGATGCCAAAGTCAGCATAACAGCTTCATGCGTTGAATTCAATTGCTCCAAATCTTGCTTTATGCTGTTTAATACCCAATAAATGCCTTAATTCCAGAATGCAAAAAAGGTGTATTTGGCAACTTATTAAAATCTTTTTGTGATGAAAAATCTATAGAGCTGCTTATAAACAGACATGCAAATATTGGGTGTGTGTGTGTGTCATCTGGATAATAAGAGACCTGGGGCTCTAGAAAAAACTTAATTGGATACTGATTACCTCATGCTTTTGCTCTAGGAGCGAGGAAACCACCATGCTGATTTTGTGCTAATTTATCACACATGATAAATTCACATGGTTCACATGATCAAACAGCCCACTGTGGCTGTGGCGTGTGCAGGTGGCCATTCTGAATATTTAAGCCATTGCTTGTTGTGAAACTAAAGACAAGCAGAATTCTGTTCCTAGCTTTATCATTTCTTTAAAGAATAAAAATAAATAAAGGCAACAGGCTCTTCACTTTTGCTTCAAGACAATTAAGAATTTCATAGTGTCAAGCACTTAAGTTTTTGCTCTGACAGTGTTTTAAGAAAACAAAAGTGACAGCTGTCTGACCTGGAGGTGGGGAGCATGGTTTTATTGTCATTCCTGCATATAAACATACATCTCACACATGAGAAGGGGAAATTATTTCAGAGTCTATTTTCACAAATATTGGAGAAACCTTTAACAACATGAATAGATCTACAGAAAGAACCTTTACTTGCATATAACACGCTGTCTTGAAGGCAAAGGTAGAATAGAGAAACAATACTTGCTTTCAATGTTATTGATGACAAGATTTTAATTTCTTGCCTCATTGATAGTCAATTATATAATCAACATGAGCATTTATATAAAAATACATTTATTTACAAATAAGCTCTTTAAAGTCCAAATAATACATAACATTGTAGAAACATAGAATCATTTTCCTTATTAAAAAGGAACCCATTGAAGAGATTAAAGCTGGCCTAATTTAAAATAAAATTAAAAGTTAATCATGGTTTTCCATGAAATAATCTTGAGAACCCTATTTCACTCCCTTGCCTTTGTTCTATTACCTTGCATGCACTTGGGTTTCTTCAGGCCAACATAGCAGCACATCTAATGAACTTATCACATTGTCTTTCACAACCAGTCTCCTAAACAGTATCTGTGCGTTATTATGCAAGTTTCACTTCTCTTTAAAAACAAATTCTTGCCATATACTTTACAGCCATCCTTTGATAAGATCCATTGTACTAACACATATTGAAAGAATTTTAACTATCATATACAGGAAATGTACTTCATTATTCCTTTGAGGATATTTTTATGTACATACTACATCAAATGGTGGGAGTGTTTTAATTGTGGTAAATAACAAAGAAGAAACCCTGCAGAAGTTAACTGGTCTGCTGCTCCAGAAGAAAGGTTGATCATTTAAGAGCACTTTAGTTTTTTAGGGTAAGCCTCTACCTCTATGTACTAAATCAACAATACCTGGACCTTCAAAAAATGCTCAGTTATGACATTCTTAGAGTAGGTTAATAAAAATACAAATTAAAATTTTAAAATGCTGACAGTTTGTTCACTTCATTGCCCCCAAGGATTAGTAATTAAAAAGGAAAGCTAATCATAGGAATAAAATCAACATTAAGGCACCTTAAATGGCAGGCAACAAATAACTGGGGGGAAGAAATCAGGAAAAGGTGTGAAGTTTTAAAGGACTGTGCTTCAGTTAAGTGCTTATTACTATTTTCCTTGCTCCCAGAAGTCAAAATATCCAAGCTGTTCACCATTAATATACAAGCCCCAAATCTATATTTACATTAAAAGTAATCACTTAAAGGGAAAGAATAACTTTATTTTTATTTTGTTTATTACATTTCTATACCAAAGCTAACCAAAGCTCTCTGGGCAGTTGACAAAATTAAAAACCATATAATACAGAAACATAATATAAAAACCTAGAAGCCTTTCCTCATCAGCTCTTTTACATTCCCTTGCACCTTCCTACAAGTCATACATTTTGTTGGTGTTTTGTCTTAGAATGGCTAGCATGACTGACAATGGCACCTCCTTGAGGCGGGCAATCTCTTTCACTGTGTGCAGAGCTACTCCTGGGTGTGAATACTGGCATATACTTTTGGGCACCTGGAAAAAAATAGAAGCAGAAACATTACTAATAGAGCAGGTTGTTTCTATTCTGAAGGTGAGAACTAACTAGAATTCAGATTTCAAAAGTTAAGAATGATCACATCTTGTGCTGGATACACTGTGAGAAGTTCTGAGGCTGCAGGTCCACCTAGCACAGTATCTCATCTTGGCAACTTAGGAATCAGTGCCCTTGTTTGCATGTAACGACAACTGAGAGCATGGGGTGAGTATGGGTTGTCGTTGAATCATGGGTTGTCCTTACATGTGAACCCTGCACTATGGTTTAACTGTGGGTGACACCCATGAACATACTCAAGATAAGGATTTTCATGTAGGCTTGGGGAGGTAGAGTGGGGAATTTGCAAAGGGAGAGGAGGTTAGTCTGCCCCCCAACAACCTCCACCACATATTTCTCAGTCAGGATGGTGGGGAGGAATATAAACTACTTTTCTTCACTTTCCCAAGAGATTTCCGTTATCAGTAGGCTGATGTGTAATTATGCCCTTTCAGGCATAGGTCACTTCAATCAGACAGAAGGTGCTGTTATTAGTGTAGAGACTTCTTCAAGCATATTCATTTTTTTTCAGAAGTGCAGTCTAAGGGCTGGTTCTGTTTCTTCTACCTTACACCTACTATATTTGCACTCCCCAATATTTCACACATAATTAAATGATGTCTACTTAAAAGTGTTATATATACTGCATTCAATGTTTTTACTAAGCTTGGAAGGTTACAGGACCAAGGCTAATCTTCAAGTCCTTCGTAACCAAATTTTGTATCTCCAGCATAGGTATTTCAGTTTCCAGTTTACAAGCGACCGCATGGATGGCCTGCTTCATCCTAAACCTCGTAGGGAGATAGCAGTATGTTAGATTTCACGCACATTAACATTTCCTTTCCTACCAAATCCAAAAACAAGGACGGACATTCTATTCATGCAGTATTAAACAGACAGACAGAATTGAAAGATAACGGGATTTTTAAAACTCCAAATACCTTACCTGCCTAGGAAGGAAATAAGGTGCATCCGTTTCTACAACTATTCTGCTTAAAGGGATTTTTCGAACTGACTCTCTAGCCTCACTAGCTGATGGATACGTCAGTAATGCTGTGAATCCGACAGTAAGATTTGGAAAGTAGTCCAACAATGGTTCTATGACGCTGTATCTGCCAGTAAAGCAATGCCTAAGAGGAGAGAGAAAGCATCAGTCATTCTGCACCATAGGATGATCAACCAGCAGCAGGAAAGCAATAAGGTATGTCATGCTAAAGACCAGACCGCAAGTAGAACATTGGCATCTAGTCTGGCGGCTGCCATATTGTTAATTTTTTTCCTGGATTAAAAGCCACCCTGGTTAAAATTTATTAAGAGAGAAATGCACAGTATATTCCGGAAAAAGTAATTATGGAATCTAGCTTCAATGAAATTGGGATCTTCCATTCAGGGTATGCCTTAATTTTCATCTATGATTTTAGAATGCTGGTCAGAAAAATTAAATGGGAATGTTTTTAATAGAAAAGGACATTGTGCAGGTGTCCACAAGTCTGCTCACCAAGAGCAAGTGCCCTGGCCTTCTAATAGGAAGGACACCCAGCAGTCTGGCAAAAGTTCTCACTTGTGCTGCAGGTTGGAGGAGATAAAACACACGAGAAATTAGTTTTTTACCTTCCCCAAACCTCAGTGCAAAGAAGAGAAATCCCCACATCTCTGTCAAGCTAGTGGTTTGGGTGGGTGGAGGTAAAAAACATAGTCTCTCCCACGATTTCTTAGTTTACTTTCTCCATAGCCCAGCACACAAGATAAATTGTTGTATCTCCACCAAACCCTCTGCATATGTCCAAGGGTGGTTCAGTGCAGGGAGTTAGTGACAAAGGCAAACAAACTGGCTGGTAATCCAAGCCAATATTTGTGGAATCCCAACTTTTGTAAAATGTTTTAGACAACTTATTTTTTTGATGGAATGGAACCCAGGGAGTATGGGTCTATCAGAGGTATTAATTAAGGATTTGTTGTGTCCCGCTTGATCACGCCAGACAAAGCAGTTGCAAACAGATTCTTTATTGCTACAAGCAATAACGAAAATTCCATACACCAGACACCAGTCCAAGAAACAAGCCAAAGTCGAGACAGTCCAGGGTCCAGAGGGTAAGAGATAAGGGTTCAAGAGTCCAAAGTCCAAGTCCAGAATCCTAACAGCCAGGAGTTCAGATCAAGGAGCGTAGAAACCTTGCCAGGTAACAGCGTTGTTGCTTTCTACACTGAGCATGGGTCAGCAGCTAGACTATAAACCCTGAACCCAGCCTCGATCTCAGTCTGAGTCCGATTCTGGATCTTGGCATGGGTTACCGGGCCAGGAGACGCCTGCTACGCCTCCTTCTGCTTACGTGCCTTTCAGCCAGGCGTTTCTCCTGGCGTCTTTGGGCCGGCCACAACCCTGAAGGGCCCTCCTCCCCTGAGCCCTCCTGACAGGCCCATGGCCAGCACCTGCAGCTGAGAATCCTCAATCAGCTCTCCCTGCTCCTGTTCCCCAGGGGAGGGGGGACTGTCCAAGGTTGACTGGCCTTGGCTGAAATCAGCCACAGGTGTGAAGCCCTTCACCCTGTACCAGCTCCTCTTCTGTGTCTGTGTCAGAGCTGGTGCTGTAGCAAGACCCCACAGGATTTGAAGTGCCATGTGCCTCTGAGTCAGGTACTGCTACTTACTGCCAAAGAGGAAAATTAACCCTTTAGGAGCAGCAGGTAGATGATGTAATGAAAGAAGAAGAAACTTTGAAGGAGTGGTATCATTGCAATCAGAAAGACAAATCTAATAATAATGGTAAAGGTTTGAACATAAACTACAGTTGTTGGCAGACCTTGTAGAAAGTGCCCTACCCAGAGCTGCTATTAAAAATAATTTTAATTTGCAAGCACTTTTATCAGGCACTATGGGTAGCTGTAGAAATACATTATAACACAGCCAAGCTGGATATTTAAATATAAAGCACTTTTCATTTCCATGAATACTATGAATAAATAAAGTACAACTATTACTATGTTGGGTCATAGCAAGGGTATATCTGGCCTCAGCAGTCTGTGTCCAACAGTGGTCCACAACGTGCCTCCAAAAAACGCATACCGTAAGCAGAGCAACAGTCACCACCTGTCTGCCCTCAGCATTTGATAATCAAAGCTATAGTGCCTTAGAACAAAACGGCTTCTTTTCTAATTGACATGGTCAAATCCACTAAAGAGCCCGCCTTCCATGAATTTGTCTAATCCATCTATTCTATAGGCATTATAGTGAATGCCACAATTTAAGTTAAATGCTGCAAAGAAATGTACTTGCCTTCATTTGTCCTAGCACCACATTCTATTGCTTTTACAATATGCCTGAGCTAGCAAACTGTTCGCAGAATATAGAAAAAAAGAAAGCTTCAGATAAGGCTACAACAGTATGGATCTGAGAATACTTTGCTGTGTCATGCGAAGTATCACTAGGACACACACAAACAGTTCTAAATAGATGTGTTGCTCCTATAATAAGCACTCAGTTGTTCTAGCATCAACAAGTAGTAAGCTACCTTAATATATTCTGAATATATGTCATTAAAAAATTCTATACTATTGTTGCTGGAATTTAATCCCAATAATCAAGCAGGTGGCCCAAAATTCAGCACATTGTTGCGGTATCCCAATAATCAAGCAGGTGGCCCAAAATTCAGCACATTGTTGTGGTATCTGCAGAAAAGCACCAATTATGGCCACAAAACCCTGCAACTCAAATCGAGAGCTTGTGTGTTGTAGTGGTTGCATGGGTAGGTAACCTTTTTCAGCTGGAGGCTCACACTGGTGGCTGGAGAATACTCTGAGGCCTACATTTGGCCCCCCTTCCTTTCTCCACAGACACACAACCTTCTCCCCCCCCCTACTCTTACACACATATACACACGAGTCTCTCTTTCCCGCTGTGATGCCCATGAAAATCTGCTAACTCCCGCTCTAGGAAATGCCAAGTAGATGGAACCCCTCCGCTAGAGCATTATCTAGTAGCTGTGGTCAGAGGGCTGGCTATAGAGAACAGAGCTGCTAGAGTATCCTTGGTGTCTTGATTTTGGTAGCAGCAGCCTTTTCAGTGACTAGGCACCTATGGGTTGCAGCAGGTCATTTGCCCAAGGATTGCATGTAACTTGCAGGTTACCCACATTAGGTTTAGAGTGTCAAACTTGGATTGGGGAGGCCCAAGTTCAAATCGCCACTTAGCCATGCGCTCACCGGTTGACCTTGGGCCAGCCTAACCGACCTCACTTGGATGTTGTGAGGATAACATTGGGTAGTGGGAGGAGAACTATGTACACTGCCTTCAACTCCTTGGAGGAAACTTATTGACCTAGTTCACACATAACACTAACCCATTGTTTATTTAACCCATGTTTTGTTGCCCTACTCAGGGCTTGTCTGGCAGATGATCGAGAAAGCCATGGCTTATTTTCTCAATCCCTGGGATGCTTGTTTCCCTGCTCTCCCTGCCTGTATTCCAAGTGCCCCTGCTGCACTGTAGTACTGGCATGTAGAGCAGCTGTTTTAAACACTCCTACCCGCCATCTCTGTGGCATGGCAAAACAACCCATGAACAACCCCATGATCCTGGGTTCACACATAACAACCCATGGTTAAACAACCCAGAGTTCACAACCCAACAACAAACCATGGGTTCTCTTTCTGTGTTGTTCATGGTTAACAAACCATGGTTTGTTAGTGCAGCTGGGTTCGCATATCATGACACTCCAGAATTCAACCATTTATGGGTTAAATAAACCATGGGTTAGCATTATGTGTGAACCAGGTCATTAAGTGTAATAATTAATAAATTAGACAATGTGGGCAAATATTAAATATTACATAGTTACCTGATTCATTTATTGGAAGGATCTGGGGTATTATTAGAATTTGGTGTTCAATTGTTAGAAATATAGAAAGCCAGGTGACGAGAATAAAAAGGCTTATGAAGGCAAGACAACATGAGTCGAAATTCATGTGTGTGTGTGGGAGATATTCCGTACCTGTCTACTGAAATCCGCACTAAGACTTAAACAACATTTTAGTAAAGACTGCCACAGACTTCTTTCCAACCAAGAAATTTGATTTTAAAAAACAAAAAACATAGAATGAAGCTAAGATGTGCGGGAAGGGGGGTTTCCCCTTAAGCTTCTAGAATTTGACATTTTGACATCATCATCATACAGAATTTTAGGACCCCTGGCCTTCAACAGTTTTTAATCAAATGGCAGAACTTAGAAGTATACAATTACCTGTGTATTTTGTAGTCCTGCGGTACACATTTTTTCATGATTTTCAACAGATCATCATCAGCATCTCTGCAGTGAATTACCAATGGCTTCCTTAAGGAAACAGCTAGATTCAGTTGCCTTTCAAATACCTGAAGCAAGTAAGAAAGCAGCACATCTTCAAATGCCATTAGAATTGTCCTGAGAACAAAAGGCAAGATACAGGGGGAATATTCTAGCATCAAGTCCAGCCATTACCATTTATGCTGTTACTTTTATCAACACAGTCCATTTCAAAAAACAAAATTAAAGAATCCCTCTCCTGTAGTACAGATTCTATTTATTTCAAAGGGCAACTGCATCAAAGTAGACATGTCTGAGCTTCCTGGTCTGTATTGTATATGATGCCTATACATTTAGGAAACACCACATACCACACTGAAACTTTTCCGATCACTTTAACACTGGATAAACAGATGTAATTAAGTCTACAGACCTGAGTCTATAGGAACAGGTTTTTGAAAAGTTGGTAAAATATTAATAGCTCTTTTTCACCTATTGATGATACACAGAGAATGCCCAAGACAACAGATGCTGTTCCTCCTGTTCTAGGCCATTTAACTGAGCTACTGATTTTGATTACTTATTACCACTAGTAATAAGCTATTTGCACCCAGTTCACCACTGCAAAATCAGCACAGCACCTTTTGGATACAGAAATCACAGGCTACATATATCCTATATGCTTTACAATTGACAAGCATATGTCTCCTTCACCAATGCATCCAAATCAAATCTTATCATGAGTGATTAGAGATTGGAAGTGCTGGACAAGGTTTTACCTTGAACAATTTCAGTTACCTAACACCCTGAATGTTCTAGAGAAGCATTGTACACACCCATCTTTTTTTTTTTTTTTTGGCCAGTGCTCCAAACATTATTTAGCAACCCACCTATTTGTTCTGTGGGTCACAGAATAATTTGAGCAGTGGTCTGTCAAGGTATTTTCCCAAAAGACTATTAATCATCCTGAGGGCTTACTGCTTCAAAACTTTACAATTCTACAGCATCTATTACACAGTGAATGGCAGGTTTTAAGTATACCTACAAAGCAAGATACACTGCCCCCCAAAACTAGCAGAGCCCTTTACCTTATGCTGCTTTGGGACTTCAGTACTACACTTATAAGAGTAATCCAGCCCCATTTCTCCAAAGGCAATAGCTTTGGGGTGCCTCATTGCCTGTAAGAGATTTCTTTCATGAAGGTCTGTGTAGTAACGGGCAAAGTGTGGATGACAGCCAAATGCCCCCCAAACCATGTCTTCCTTTAATAAATCTTCCCATAAGAAGTTGTTCAAAGTACGAGGGTCACAAAAATCAGCTATACAGCCTTGAAATTCTTCAGGAAAAGTGCTATCGTAAGTCTTTCGAAACTTAGAAAAGGTTCCCCTGAAAGCTATCTTTGAATATAACATGTCCAGATGGCAGTGGGTATCAATAAACCCTTCTTCTAAATATTTAGGCAGGTCATGAGGCAAATCCTGGTTTAAATGATTATTAATAAAAGAGTCCGACTTGCGTGATGTGGAGAAGATAGGAACAGATGATGCTACTTCTGTACTCCTTCGTCTGTTTTTCTCTGTGCAAACCAATGGAGAACTGAGTGATCGTGGTTTACTATGCACCCTTTCCATTGAATGTTCTTTATCCCTCGATGTATTTGATGGGGTACCAGCCGAGAGATCTAAAGAAATATCACAAAGATGACTGGCATATGAAGTGTCTTTAGAGGGGCTTGAAAAAGGAGGACAACTTGTTGGCTTGGGGCTGCTTCTCCAATACTTTGCATAATCACTCATCCCACGACTGTACAAATGAGGAGGATACATCACAAACTCTGTTGCCAACACTGAAGTCTCCATTGTTTCTGAAGTACTGTGGTTTGGGATGGAATCTTCCTGTGAGAAAGTAGCCAGTGGTTCTGCATCCTCTATGTCAGACCAGTCACTTCCAACTGAGGGCTCTTTTTCTTGCTCCATAAACTGCAGATCAAAAAGTAACCAAAAAAAGACCATTGTGAGAATGAATTTAATTTGATTATCTAGAATATGATTAGTTTAAGTACACAGTTTTTTCATTATCTATATTAATACCTGTTCTCATTATATAAGCAAGGGGAGATGGTCAGGGCACAGGGGAAGGAGAGACAGATAGTACAAAATGCATGTTCTATGGGCCAGTTCAGATGAAACAACCCACAGTAAAACAAACCATGGGTTATTCAGGAGTGAGGGAGCGTGCTGACACCCAACCACTAGCCTGCACTGCCCCTGGGTTGTTTATCCTGATATGTGGACCTGGAATTGTGGGTTGTTGGAGGAGGAACAACCCAGACTTGTATACCACATGGAGTGGGTGAGTGGTCGGGAGCCAGCACGGTCACACTTATTCACAACCACCCATGGTTTGTTTAAACTGTGAGCTGTTGTGATGTCCAGCTCTATGTCTGGAAAGACACTGTAGTTAAAAGTTCTTTTCTTGCATAAATATATGAAAGCTAAATAGAAGGTAAAGTAGGACACTAGCTTAAGAATGTCTAAAACCTAATTTATTTGTCCACCACATAGAAATATAACTCAGTTTCATTTGTATGTAAATAAGGAATAACCTTCCTTTTTTGTGTGTGCTTTTACTGCATTAACAACATAGGTGCTATCCAGTTAGATTTTCTTTTTAAGAAAAAAGAGATGGGTTTCCAGCTAACCTCTGCTAGGCTTGCCATGTCAAACCTGGTTCATGCTAAGAGTAAAGGAAGATCTGAGTACCATCACAGTAGAAAATAAAGAAATGAGCCCAAAAAATCAAGAGGTAGTAGGCAAATATAGAATTTTCGTACATGTAAAGCAACAATAAATTGAGCCGTTAAAAATGTAACAGGCCATTCAGCAAATGGCTAGAAAATGAACATTTAAACAGTATATTAGCCTTGCAATTTGTTATTTACCAGGGCAGCCACCACCTAATTCTGGGTAATTTGCTAGGCCCACTATGAAAGGCTTACTATGTGGATTAGTGAAGACCTCACAATACTTTACAGCACAAAATTTATGATGCAACTCTTAAGAAAAGCTAATATGGCATATTAAAAAGGAGTAGGAAATGGATTTTGTGCATCTCTACATGGTAACTGTTATATTAATAAGGAGTTGTATCTCTTATCTTGCATTCCATACAACACCACTCACATTTGTAAGTACTCTAAGGAAAATTTTCATCCTACACCCATTACCTCCCTCAACTGTGAAACTACTAAAAGTGTGCATGGCCGTTCCTCAGCATTTTCAATCACCATTATTGATTACTTGTGACTAAGTAAACAACATCCAGTTCCTACCAATTGAAGGATTAAGGAAAATCCTTAGGTCTATCTTTCAGATATCCAAACTATGGGTTTTTCCAGCCTGAATCTTAGATGTGTTTACTTTTAGTTTAGGTGCAGGCTGCTCATTTGGATGAAATCAATTACATCCCAGGAACATTTAGTGATGGTTTCATTTTAGAAACATTCCTCCTCCTCACCTTCTGATCTACTTCTGAATCATGTTCATCCACAAACACAAGTTTTGGAGAAGGTTCAACAATGACTGTCCTCTGGAAATTCACAAACTTCTTAGCATCACTCTGCGTGTCAAATGAACTAGGGGAAGTGCATTTTTCTTTTGACATGGTTTTCTGTTTTGTGCAAGTAGCACTGTCTTTTGTAATAGTTTTCTGACTGCTGCTGCAACCCTGCTTGAATGTTTCACCTTCGTATCTTGAAACTTCAGACACACATCTCAAGTAGTTTTCTGGTCTCCAAGATTCCTTTTTACTTACATTGGCACAAGTATGTTCTTCATTAGTTTTATGTTGCTGTTTGGTAGACTCTTGCTTATGTTTTTGTTCTCCTTCAACTTGTGAAAGGTTACACAGGTTTTTAAAATTGTTCTCTGATCTGCAAGGCTCTCTGCAAGGTCTTTTTTTACTCCATCCAACAGAAGTACCAATGTCATCTTCTGCTGCAATTATTGAGTCATTTGGTTCCTGTTTAAGTTCTGGTTTATCTTCAAATCTTGATAATTCAGGAATGCGTCTTGAACTGGCCCTTGGTCTGGAAGCCTCTTTCCCACTGTGCCTAGAAGTATTGCTTTCTTCTTTTGCAGCAGCTTTCTGAAAGCTGGACTCCTGAAGAAGTTCTGATTCATCTTCAAAACCCGATATTACAGGAATACGTCTTGAGCTGGCCCTTGGTCTAGAAGCCTCTTTTCCACTGTGCCTAGAGATATTGCTTTCTTCTTTTGCAGCAGCTTTCTGAAAGCTGGACTCCTGAAGAAGTTCTGATTCATCTTCAAAACCTGATATTACAGGAATACATCTTGAGCTGGCCCTTGGTTTGGAAGCTTCTTTTCCACGGTGCCTAGAGGTATTGCTTTCTTCTTTTGCAGTGGTTTTCTGAAAGTTGGACTTCCATTGAAGATCTGGCTCATCTTCAGAACTTGTTATTACAGGAATACGTCTTGAGCTGGCTCCTGGTCTGGGAGCCTCTTTTTCACTGTGCCTAGAGGTATTATTTTCTTCTTTTGCAGCAGCTTTTTTAAAGGACTCCTGCTGAAGTTCAGGTTCATCTTCAAATCTTGTTATTACAGGGATGCATCTTGAGCTGGCTCCTGGTCTGGAAGTCTTTTTTTCAATGTGCCTAGAGGTATTATTTTCTTCTTTTGCAGCAGCTTTTTTAAAGGACTCCTGCTGAAATTCAGGTTCATCTTCAAATCTCGATATTACAGGGATGTGTCTTGAGCTGGCTCCTGGTCTGGAAGTCTCTTTTCCACTGTGCCTAGAGGTGGTACTTTCTTCTTTTGCAGCAGCTTTCTGAAAGCTGGACTCCTGCTGAACTTCATTTTCTCCTACTGATCTTGAAACTACAGACACATGTCTTGATCTGCCATCTGACCCACAAAACTCTTTTCTATCCTGGGTGATAGAAATATTAATTTGCTCTTTTGCTAAAGGTTTTAGACAGTTTGAATCTTTCCCAGCTTGCTGTTCTCCAAGTTTTGATGCTACTGAGAGATGTTTCAGGCTGTCAGCTGATCCAGATGCTTCTTTTCTATGATGAGGGCTTTCCACATGAATTCCATTTGGAGACGCTGCCTCTTTTCTGGCTTTCAGTGCTCCCCCAAATATACTCAGCAGAGCTTTGCGGTATATCATTCGAGATCCCTGGTCCTGATCCTGGACCTTCACTCTCCTCCGGCCACATTCAGCCTCTGCTTCCTTTGAGGCACCTTTTCTTTCAGTACTTGGTGTGAGGCTTGGGCCTGCATCACTGCAATCATCTTGCTTAATCTAAACAGTAAAGAGAAGTGTAAGCTGCATACAACATATCTAGCATACAATTCATAGAAACAGTATCTCTAAACAGTAGGTTAGCTAGCAAGGCTGTTTTCACACACAACAATAAGTCAAAATTCGAGAGAATACTGGCGTATCGTTCACAAGCTGTGTGCTGGTGCACAAAGTCCTTTCATTCCCACTTGGCTCCTCCTGCCAGCAGATCTAGCTAAACTAACCAGAATCTGAAAGCATACCATGTTGTTCAAATCAGGACTCCTGGTTTGTCGCACCCTGTACAAGCCAGAATTGCAGTTCATGATTCCTGGCCTATTTGGAGCTCTGGTTCAGATGACATGGTAAGCTTCTGGATTCTGGTTAGTTTAGCTGCACCACTGGCAGAAGGAGACAAGTGGGAGTAAAAGGGCTGTGTGCACTAGCATGCATCTCATGAACAATAAGCCAGAGTTCTCCAGAATTCTGGCTTATCATTGCATGGCCAATTCTTTTCACCCACCAATTTAGCAAAAGGGCAATGAGTAGGCTCTCCTATAGAATCCTACAATAGTCCAAAAAACCAATGGGGGTTGGTTATTTTTTTTGGAGGGAACAAGTTCTAGAAGCACTCCCCAGTTATCTAATATGTAACGGTCATGTACATGCAGCTTTTTAGGTTTCAGGTGTATAATGTTTATTTAGCTGCTGGTATTCCGATTTACAGTTTCTTCTTCTTCTTTCTGCAATATACATAGGAAAAGCACTTGTACTTTCAAGTCAAATACACTTTCTTCCCCAAAACAGAAATTATTAATGAGAAATTCTTTTTTAAAAAATTATTCAGTATTGAATAAAGAATATTAAATAAAGAATATTATTCACCCTATTGACTGGACAAGTTAACAAGTTTTTGAAAAATTCAACTATCCTCAAAAAGAGGGGAAACTACCAAAATATACACAGCTTAGGCCGCGATCCTAGGGAGATGCTTGTAACCCTCCAAAATCACCTCTGTGCTCCTCCTGCCCTGCAAAGCAGCTAGACAGCCCATTTTGGCTGTCTAACTGTCACGATTCAGAGGGGGAGGGAAGGAGCCTGAGGTGCTGCCAGTATGCAGCCATGCCTTGGATTGAGAGCATAATTCGTTCCGGGAACGTGCTTGTAATCCAAAACACTCTTATATCAAAACGAAATCCCCCCCAAAAAAATTGTACAGAGATTTTTAATTTAAGCCGTACTCCAGCACTTGTATTGCAAAACGTCGCTTGTCTATCAAGTCAAAATAATAATAATAAATATTTAAAAAATTTGCTTGTCTTGCAAAACGCTCTCAAACCAAGTTACTTGCAATCCAAGGTATTACTGTACTTCATATCTTGGCAGTGCCAGTCTCCTCCCCTCCCCGCCCCGGAATGTCCCCTAAACCCCTTCTCCGGGATTGCAGAGCAACCTCAGAGAAGCAGCCAGTGTGGTGGTTCTTTCGGCTGCGAGGTAGGGTGCTGCAAGGTAGTGTGGAGGTTGCTGTAAGCAGAGTCCCAGTTCCAACATTGGAGCTGGGACTCCGGAAAATCCTAGGGCCTTCCAGACAGTGTCAGGGGGCTATAGGACCACTCTGCCCATGTATTTTTTAGATATAGTTTCTAAGCCACCCTTCAGTAAAGGCTCCCATGGCAGCATTTTATGATTAGCAACCACAAACATATAATAAAAAACATACAAGCAAAGTACATTATAACCCGTTCAGTCAGTCACAATTCTTACATTGCAGTTTTTGTTGTCATTTACATACCTTTTGTTTCAAAGATTCTAGAGATGAAGATGTAACATTTTTCTGAGACATGTCACAGGCCGAATGTTTTACAATTAGGGCTCTACTGGAAAGGGAATGGTCCGGGTTCCCCTTAACCATGCTGCTGATTCCATCATCTATTTCAAATTCATCAGAGGAAGAATCCTCTGCAGTGAATGAAGCTCTCGAGAACTCTTTATAGGAAGATTCTGGGGAATTCAAGGTCTCAGTCTTTCTGAATGCAGCTGTCTGACTACCAAAGCTGCTGTTAGGGGAAGGATGTGGCGGCCCTTCTCTGGTAAGCTTGTAATATTTGGTAGGCGAGCTAACGGACAAGCTGTCCCACTCTATTTTGCGTCTCCTGTTCGGCTGCATTGAGGCTGGATTATCTGGGCATTAAAAGAGAAAGCCAGGGTTTTAACACACGTCTGCAGTGAATATGAACAGTGCATTTTTTTAAAAAAGCATTAAATCATGTCTTTAAAATCCTGCATACTCTAAAATGAAAATAATACAATGCAAAGCAAACTAAAGGACACATAGCCCACCTCCCCCCTTTACACACAATCTCGCACACAAACTGGCGTAAACAGAAGCCGGATTCCAATGCCGATACCTAACCCAGAAAGGGGACAAGCACCTGATCAGCCCATGTCACCAACAACTCCCTAGCCACACCTCAGAGCGCCTCCTCCTCGCTTCCTTCCCTCTCGCACCTCCTACGAGAATAATACACACATAAGCGGAGAGGAAGAGGCCAGAGTTCCCAGCCTGCTTTTGGGCGGAAAGGAGGCGGGGGAGTTAGAGAGACAGGAAGGAAACTTTAGGGCCCACAGTAGCCAGAGCCCGCCTAACTGCTGGAAAGGGAAGAGAGGCGGGAAGCTGAGGAAGGGGAGGAGAACATTCCCACAGGAACGGTAGGCGGCCTCCCTCATGGCTGAGCCCTCCCCTGACAGCCACTGGCGATCCGTAGCCTCCTCAGAGATGAGACCGCCCTCTTAAGCCCCTCCCACTCCTTCGTGGACTAGTTCCGCGCCCCTCCCTCCGGGCCTTTTTTTTTGTGGCAGTTGGGCAGCCCGTTTTTCATCCACTGGCGATCCGTAGCCTCCTCAGAGATGAGACCGCCCTCTTAAGCCCCTCCCACTCCTTCGTGGACTAGTTCCGCGCCCCTCCCTCCGGGCCTTTTTTGTGGCAGTTGGGCAGCCCGTTTTTCATCCACTGGCGATCCGTAGCCTCCTCAGAGATGAGACCGCCCTCTTAAGCCCCCCCCCACTCCTTCGTGGACTAGTTCCGCGCCCCTCCCCCGGCCCCCGTTGCTGCGCGCGCCCGCGCAGCCGCCGTTACCTCCACAAGGGTTGAGGGTGGCGCCGTCCCAAAAGCCCACGAAAAGTGGAGGAACGTGGGGGGGGTGCTGGGGTGGAGAGAGGAGAGAGTCAAGAAAAACAAAAGCCTGCCGTGAGGCTCGCCGTCTGGTTGGTTGGTTGGTTGATGGAGGCGGCTCGGGGTATGTGACCCAAGCAGACGCCTACGTGACTGAAGTGAAGGGCGAGAACGGGAAGTGGAACGGGGCCCTGGATGGAAGGGCGATGGTTGCGCCGTTTGTGTTGCGGTCAGGTTCACAACTTAGGGTAGCTTAGATTATTGCCACGCGTGTAAGCCGGCAAAGGTTCAGCTCCCAAATCGCTGGGTCAGCAACGGCAGCTGGTTTCTCCCGAGAAAAATCCAGAGGGGTTTCTCCCCTGTTGCTCCGTGAAAGGCAAACGCACAAAAAACAAGAGACTTGTTGTGGCATCTATAAAGAGCGAGGAATGGATTTACTGCGGCATAAGCCTTTGGAAGGCTATCTTTCGTCTAGAATAGCCACCCGGCACAGCTGTGAGCTCAGCATTTTGCATTTATATCCTCCTCCTGCTCTTCCTCCAGTAAACTGAAATGAAGGCGGGACTGCTTAAAAAGAAGTGGCTCCGTACCATTACAACATGATTAAATCAATGAGAAACACTAGATATATCTTAGAACCACCAAATATATTTCTAATAATTAGCATTTATACTAGCTTTCCACAACCTGGCGCCCTCTAGGTGTGTTGGACTCCGCCTCTCATCGTCCCCAACAAGCCTGCCCAATGGGTAGTCCAACGTCTGGAGGGCGCCAGGCTGGGGAAGGCTGATTGATACCCTAATGCGTTTCACATGCTTCACATACAAGACAGTGGTGGGAGGATTCCTAGTTTTTTCCAGTGGGATGATGAGTAACAAGTGGAACCTACAACAAAATGTGTAGGGTAGAATGCTCCTGTTCAGGGTTGCAGCCAGCCATACCCCTTTCCAGGATATTTCATCCCATTCTACACCTACCTAGCAGCCAGCATTCTCTGTGCCCACTGAGTGTGTTAACCCTCCCCAGGGTTCCCCCCCCCCCACCAACTTTTAAAAAGCACTTCTGCAAACCAGGGTCAGCCCAAGAACATTTTGCTGCCTGAGGCAAAGATACCCGTTCACCCCACCTCACCCCCATGCAGAAGCTGGCTGGACTGGAAATTGAATCTTACTGCAACACTGGCCATGGGACAGAATTCTCTGTACCACATCTGAGGGCAGCAGGGCAGCGTATGGGGCATATGCCAGGCTGTGTGGCACACACAGCTCTATCACCCAAAGCCTCACCACTGCTTCCAGCATACATTGCCCGAGAATGAGATGGCTGCCTCATTTGTTCCAGCAGGGGTGGTGCTAGGCACCAAAAAGACAGGCTTTAGGCCCACAGGACAAAAAAAAAAAAGCACAAATGTGCATGTGTTAATTAATTTACATATGCTCTAAATTCTCTCTCTGCATGTGTCTTTAAAGGGCCCTGTCTCCCAAGGACACACCTATTTGTAAAAGGATGTATGGACAGGGGAGAGGAGGGCATTTGATTTCAGGGCAGAAAGATTCAAGGGGGTGGGCAAGGGGTGAAGCATGTGTGGGCAAAAAGTGTTAGTCCAGAGAGATCAGATGCCACAGAGATCATCAGGGCCCCTTTCCTTCAGCAAGTGCCCATGGATAACAGGGTGGTGGGGCAGATGGCCTTCCAACTCTGTGATCTATGAAAGATTCTGGGTCTCCAGCCCTAGTAGGGCACCCCCTAACACTGCCTCTGCTTCCTAGTATTCTCCTAAGCCTGCTGATACCTCTTGTCTTGTGCATGGATGGTGCCATTTTTGGGTACCATCCATTACTCATACTAATTTGCTATTAGTATAGAGTACATTTGTTAGGTTTGGAAAATACTCTCAATTCACATGGAGCAATGCCTATGCCAGCAACAATCTGCATGTTGTGAATGTGCCCCAAAGCCCCCTACAACATGCAGAACTTCAGAGGAAGTACAGGGGACACGAGTGAATTTGGAAGGTGTTAATTGAAGCTAGAAAATTTGAAAGCCACTGCATTAAGTTATATTAGCAATGTTGCATAGGGAACTGGCTGAGAGCTAGAGATTTGAATTGGAGATTCTAAAGGCGCAATCCTATGCATACTTCGGCATAAGTCCTATGGAACTTTGTGGGATTTTACTTCTGGATAAATATGCATAGGATTGCACTGGAAGTTGGCTTGGTGGTGTGGCTGTATATATGTGTAGTTAAAAAAAACACATTGCCTTGTCAAAACCCCATTTAAAGGGCAAAAAAGGGGGTGGGATGCACTTTTACACTTTCCCAAGCAGCTAGTGTCTTGGGAAAAAGTGCAAAATATGCATCACCCTGAGGACTGTCAGGGGAAAAAGAAAAAAAAGATGGGGATCTCGCTGCGAAGGGGGTGTAAATCTCACCGCCTGCTTTTTGCAAAGATCACTCCCACCTTTGCTTTCCCTTGACAGCTTGCCTTTTGACAACTGTCAAGGGAAAACAAAGGGAAGAAAAAGCCAATCTGAACCCTCTTTGGGGCAATGTCTAGGGTTGGTATCAGCTGCACTCTTGACAGCAGTTATCCCCCCCCCCGACATTGTTCAGCCAAGGGTCCCGATTTCCGCACTTGTGCAACTACGCTCCTGTGCAGTTGTGTAAGTGTGGCTAATTATTTTTTTAATATTAAAACGAAAATTTTTGTGCACATTGTGTGTGCAAAAAAAAAAAAAATAGTTTGCCAACCACTGACAGCCCCTCAAAGATGCCACTCGGGCATTTCGAAGGGGCTGTCAAAACAGAGATTGCGAAAGCTGGCTGTCAAGCCAGACTTCACAATCTCTGAATAAAAAAAGGGTAAAGGGACAAAAAGCTGTGGCGAGCCAAAAACAGCTCACGATCGCAGCGGTGGACACCCAGCCAGTGCCAGTCACCTCAAAGTGCTGCTGGCACTGGTGGGTGCCTGGACAAGCTTGGCAAGAACGGCAAGGGGTTGCTGCCGCTCTTGCCAAGTGGCTCAGTAACTGATCCCGGTACCCATGATGGGGTCAGTTGCCTGAGTTTGGACATGACAACCCATCATGCTACAACCCCCTACGACAACCCATGAGTTGTCAGCACAGCTTGTTGCCCTCAAACAAGGTTGTCGTGTCGTGTCATGCGAACCCAGTTGCACTGATGATCAAAGAGGAAGGACTGCTATGAGACAGACCATGATAGACTTAAAAAGGACCACATTCACAGAACAGTCTTTTCCAATCATTTATTTCAAATATATGATGAATCTATGCATTTGGAACAAAGAACTTGTAATATACATTACAATGGGGAGTTGTGGAGCGTGAAGGAATTCATATGCCACTATTACAAAAGCTGCAGTAGTACACAATACTGTATTTCTATCATGCGTTTTGATGTTTCAGGTTGCAATTCCATACACACTTACCTGAGTAAGTGTCACTAAATTCAAGGGGGCTTACTGCTGAGTAGGCATGTATAGGATTGCACTGTTTCCTCTTTTAAATAAATAAATCCCACTGAGCAAAATTCTTAATGGCAGTAAGGATAGAAAGCAAATAATACGAATATGCTTCGATGTTCAGATTTTTTTTAGTCTTTTAGCAATAATAAAGCTGTTTATAAAAACTGTAAAATATGCCATAAATAGTACCAATATAAATATGATCTCTCTTAGTCCTAAAAGGCAAACATGGTTAGTGAATAAAGTTTTATTGTTAACCAATAGATTAATTTATTACAACAAGCCAGTACAGCATTTATACTGAATATGCCATCATTCTGACACAACCATCCATTAGGAGGTAATTAATGCTGCTTCTCTGGAGAGCAAAAAGGTCCTAACTACAAAAGTTCAAATCCCACTGGTCAGAAATTAGTCTTGGATTTCTGGCCTGAGGCAAGCATCTGTATCAGGTCCTGCTGCTTGCACTGTTTCCCTACATTGGTCCCCCTCTTCTAGCTTCTTTATCCTCACTTCCTGCCTCTCCATTTTTCTTTTATAGCTGCAATCCTTAGGCATGTGTGTCCATTGATTTCAATGAGCTTAGCCGTGCCTAAGTCTGCGCAAGATCAGAATATTTCTCAACAGCCACTGAGTTATTTTGGCTGACTTCTGCAATCCTATACACGCTTATCTGGGTGTATTCAGTTTTTTAATACAAGTTTGTCCAAATATGCAGAGTTCGGGCCAAAGCATTTTCTTATGGTAGCAGTGTGAGCCTATGATGTCCTTTGTATTGCAAAAAAGAATCGCATTACCATGCTGGAACAATAGTGTAAAATTAGAAGACACTGATGCTCATTAAAAAGAATCTTTTTAATGAGCATCAGTACAGTATTCATTCCAGTTTTTTCTTAACATTTCCCCTCTAACTAATGAAACCCAATGCACACACTGGTGAGTGTGCCGTGCTCCTACACTAGCAGCGATATGAACACAATAAAAGCCCTGGTAGATCAGGCCAAAGATCCATCTGGGCCAGTATTCCATTTCAACAATGGCCAACAGCATAAAATATATGGAGGCAAAAGCCCTCCCTTATTATTTCTCCAAAGCATCTGCTGTTCAAATGTACACTATCTCTGATTGTGGAAGCTCCCCTCCCGTTATGATCAAATGTCTCACAGTGGTTATCACCTGTTGAGACACTGAAATGGGAGGAATGTGGACTCAGTTTCCCCTTCCCAAGCTAAGTGATCAGTACTGTGAGAACTGAAAGGACCAACTGTTGGTTTGATGGGGAATATGGAGTGTAAAACATAGCATCACTCTGCAGCTGCACGGCTACATTAGGAAATACTGTCTGTGTGTAAAAGCCTGTTTCCATGCACAGATTGTCCTTGCTGGATCAGAATGACCGCACCTAATCCTGCAACATTTGACCAAATGCAAAGTTTAAGTTAATGGAGCACTACAAACAAACAGTGAACATCAAGGGCTGTTTAACCTTTCACCCCAATCTCAATGCAAACTGGGAATTTAGACTAAGAAGTCAAATAGGATTGCCTAATGATTATTTGACTGGTTCATAATCTGGGGTATCACTTATAGCAAAAAGTAACATAATCTAAAAACCTTCATATTCAGGACTTACAGCACTGTAAACGTTGTGATCAGTACAGAGTAAGGGGCAGACTTATAAACAACCCTTCCAAAAGCACCAAAACCTGTTGGTCTTTTATCATGTGAACCTTATGTTCACATGCTTTCTAGAATGTCCAGGGATTTACAGCCAGACATTTGTGGCTACTTTATTTTACAGGTGGGATCTGCAACAAAATGTTGATCTGTAAGGTGTTCCTGTCCAGAATTCCTTTTGCCAGGATAATCCATCCCATCCCCCCCCCCCCCCCCCGCTGGTTTCCCATTTTTTTCCAATGGCCAGCTCAACATTTTATGCCCAGTAAGCATGATTCAGTCCTCAATGGCCTGTTTTGGGTTCCCTCCTCCCCACTTATATGCTTTTTCTAAATATTTTTTGGATTCCCACACACTTTGGTTCTCCCAAGCCTGCTGATACCTCCCTTTTGAGTGTGGATGGTGCCATTTTGGCTACATAAGGATCCACACTTGCAGAATTAGTTCACTATTAGTATAGGATTGTTTTATAGAAAGAACATGGTTGCTTTGACAAAATCATTATACCCAATGCAACTTGACAGCATGCAAAGCTGTACTCTGGTGGGTTATTCATGTCTGCTTACAGCGTTTGAGGGCTTACTTACACACGCATGTTCAGCACTTGATAGCTGCTGTATCAGGTGGCTAGTTGTGTATGAGTGAACCTTCACAAATCAAGCATAACACCATCCATAATCTGTTTTTCATCACTCCAATACTTTTCATCAGCTTCTGTTCAGAATGTGTTTCTGTTGCAAGTCATCAATAGATAGGAATGCACATGCATGCTGTTCCAGTTGATATATCATATTATCTTGGCAGTTCAGACAATCAGAGTTGCATGGAGAGCTGGTGAATCATCCAAGACAAGACCATGAAATTAAATTTGTTTCTGGAGGCAGTTCAACCAACTAGTGCAAATATGCCATATTATTCAGGTTACACCACTGCAAAGTAAGGAAGTTTTCTTTCTCCCCTTTCCTTCATTTCGTTTTGATTTCAAGGGGGCACCAAAATACTTTTCAATCATGGTCATAAAGTAGTGAAGAGAATCCCCTTGGCTCTAGTCACCTCAAATTGATGCTCCTTCTCATATATCATTAACATACCTCTCTTGCATATGAATCCAACATAATTTTTTAATAATGCTTTTTGCTTTAGCTGCTACTGCTAAGAAAGGGTTCCATCTTCTGAAAATGCCACTTATGGTGATTTAGTTACACTGAAGAATCGAAGAGTTCATAACTGTTTATCTTGTTTTCTTCATATAATAACAATCGTTCCATCAGCTTCTTCTTTTTATCGTTGATCTTTATTTCTTTAGCTGATGCTGAAATAAAAAGCAAACTAACAATATAACATCACTGACATTACAAATAATGAATGTAGTCCCTTCCAAACTATTGAGCTAGCAGCAAATCAGAAGTTATTTTGAATATTACAGTACAGAATGTTAGTTGCCTTTATAGGTTAACACCAAAACACAGCCGCCCTAGAAGCCGCCATCTTCCTCCTTGTGAAACACAAAGTACTTTCTTCTAACCTAACCTATAAGGGCAAGAATTGCTGAAAACTTGCTTATGTCTCAAAGAAATATCCTATAAAAGGGTGATACAGTAAGATACATATATTATAAATCCCTCATATTTAACCATTTGAAAGATACACCGTGACCAGCATGTCATGATGTGAATCTGCACCATATGTGATGCAGATTCGGTTCAAATGGTTCTTTTGGAACACCTGGATTCCAACTTGGAAAACTGAGAGATAAATGGGAGAAGAAGCTATACAGCTACATTTTTGGACTGTCCCAAGTCTTATGATATTTCTGGGGGTGGTAGGGAGCAAGTGAAGTACATAAGAACCACCAAGCTGGATCAGGCCGAGGGTCTATTTAGTCCAGCATTCTGTTCTCACAGTGTCCAACCAGCTGCTTATGGGAAGCCTACAAGTAGGATGTGAGTGCAACAGCGCCTTCCCACTCATGTTCCCCAGCAACTGGTATTCAGAGGTATACTGCCTCTGATACTACAGGTAATATATAGTCATCATGACTAGTAGTCATTGATAGTCTTATCCTCCATGAATTTGTCTAGGGAATGAAAGTATTAAGGCTTGGATTCCACCAGAGGATATAGAATAGTATCAGAGAAAAGGAAAAGAGCCAAGGAAGCGTGCTCCAAGCTCAGTCCTAATGGCAGCGGATTTACACTGGTATGAAGACAAATGGATCGTAGCACAACATCCATTCTCCTCGCCAAAGGGATCTGCAGGTGCCTAATCTGCAGATTAGGCGATGAGGAGGTGGAAGGACACAACCCACTTTTGCAGGGGTCTCAGAGGTAAGCAAATGGCAGGTACTTTTAAAAATCAGAATGTGGAGAGCTTCAGTTTTCATCTTGAAACAGTATGTGTCACTTATAATTTCAGAGATAATCTGGAAAAAATAGAATGGCAAATACATGGAATGACTAGAAACAAGGAGGCAAGTTAACAAGAAAGCAAAAACATACTAGCTTTCAACCCAATTTCCTGAGGACTGCAATGACTATGTGGGCACATAAGGCACATATTGATTCCCAGTTCACCCCTACCTCCACTTCCCTCCCCTCTTGTTTTGCTTGTGGTGAATTTTAGATTGTAAGCTCTGTGGGGCAGGGACCTGTTCTCTGGTGCTCTGTAAGTAAGTAAGTAAGTAAGTAGAGAAACATTATATGTGTTTTTAATGTCCCCACTCCAAAGACTACTTTAAAGTTACCTTGTTACCTTGTGAGGAACAGGCAGCATCAGAATCTTCTGTATTTGATGGAATTGTTCTATTTGAAGAAGCAGTCGTTTCCTGTGGCTTCATACTCCTGTCAGAGTCCATATTTTCTGCTGTGAAGACACTGGGATATTCTGGATCCTTTGTCGGAGGCTCAGTGGAAGAAACGTATTCTAGATCTGGATGGCTTTTGCTTGGTGGCTGGCAGGCTTCATCCTCCATAGGGTCCCATGAAAAGTTACTCGACTCATCTGACTCACAAGGGACCCGTAGCATCCGCCCAGAATATGTTTCAGGAGGCACAACTCTTATCAAAGGTGGTAACAAATCTGCACAGTTCAGGGATCTGGAATTCACAGTACCCTCACAGTCAACTGACAAACTAATGTTGAATGGACTAGCTGGTTCATCATTGGTTTCTTCTGGGGTATTGTCGGAGAGTCCAAAATATCTCCTTCCCTCAGGCATTTTCTGATGCCGTATTTGCCTGATCTGCGATTTCCATAATTCCATACACCTGTTTTTAACAGCAAAGTTAAACAGCTCATTTGCATTTTTCTCACGAAATGCCCGGGTGAACAAGAACATTTTGGCCTGGTGCAGGAGAGGTTGCAATGTGGGTGCCAGGCAACTTTCTAGAGCAGGTCTGGGGAACCTTTGGCCTGTGAGGCTCCTCAGCCAGCCTGTCGAGGCTTTGGTGCCCGCTCAGGGCCCTACCCACTCCCCTCCATTGGAGAGGATATGGTATGGCTGAAGCGGGCAAGCATTGCCAGTAGGGGCAGTCTCACCCTCTGTCACACCTTTCCCCATCCTGGAGGATGTGGCATGGGCAAAGCACCCCTACCTGAGGCGGATGGAGTGGCCATCCAGATGCTGCGTTGGTTGGGGCGGCTTTGCTGCACGTGAGCTTTCCCCCAGATCAGTGTACTGATTTGCCTCAATGTAAATCTGTGATTTTATATTCTGCCAGTTGCCTCATGAACCTTTTGGCGGATTGTAAATAAATGCCCCCTTCACACTTTGCAGCCAACACTGGTGTACTTGTGGTGACATGTGTGAGTTCCGTACTGAGGGCAGAGTAGGGAGGCCACTATAAAGGGCTAGCCCTGGGGCCCTTCCTGGCCTTGATCTGGCTCTGGCTCTGAGGAGGCCACTTGATTCTCTGTGGAATGTGAGTTGTTGCTGGGACAGGAGAATGTGGGTCCAAAGGAGTTCTTTTTGTGGCTGTGTGATTTCCCTACCCCTTCCTTTGCACGTACCATCTTAAAGTCCATGTGCCTCAGTTTTCACTTTCTGTGGTATGGATTGCTGCTTGTTGGGAATCCAAAAGACTGCTCTGCCTCTGCTGACCCCCTTGGCGCTACCAGCTTCACTGGGCACTAGCCGCCACTGTAGTTTGGACTCTCCTTCGGGACGTGGCTATGGAGACCGTCACGATGAGTGCCTGCACTTCAAAATTTAACACTTCACCACTACGCAGGAAGCTTACATGAGTAGAGCAGGCTCCCCGCTATGGACAGTCACTGTCCACCTTCTGGAGAGTGACAGAGGAGGCAGAGCTAGCATGCTCATCCACGCTCTCCTGGCTCTGATCGCATGAAGAAAATTAATGCCTACAATGTGCCGAGTGTGGACTAACTGGCTCTTCCCCTCAGCCATTTGCCAGGCGGAGGGTTCTGGCTGGGGCGCAGACCTGTGTTTGCTGCAGAGATTTATAGGGCTGAGGAATGGAGCGTCGCTGTTGGAATAGGCGGTGGACTAGGAAGGGGTTTTTCTCATTTACCTCGGCGATGTCAGCATTCTTTTTCCGCAAACAAACACAGGCAGCCGTGGCCAAACGAACAGCAGCCATTGCTGGAAAGTGAACTGCTTGCTTGTCTTGATATTTACGACATATTTCTGCGGCAGCGAGTTCTTCAAAGGTCCTTTCCTTAGAACAGGATAGTTCTTTGGCCGCTTGGATTTCCTCAAGGAGGGCATCTTTCTGTTGAAGAAAAAGATTGGGAGAGATGCAGATGATCCATCTTTTTGTATCAGAGCTATATTAAACTGGTCGACTCATTCAGCTCGGAGGACTCCATCAAAATCACATTATGAAGCAGAGAATAATGTTTTATTTGCATGTAATTTATTAATTAATGACTTTATTTGCATGTAATTTAGGCAGACTGCATGCAAACAAAGGGACATGATAAAGAGAGCTGAAAAACTATGGACTGAGCTTTCCGATCTGCTAGGATTTCGCAATGTTTTTTCACAGGGTTGTGCTATATTAGTTAAAGGTCTGTCCCAGAGCTATTTAACAAGTTTAGACTGGTGTGGTTAATGTACACCAGTTTTTACAGCCTAGAGTAAGTTGGGGGACTTCCCTAACAGTTTTCAGACTTCCCCAGCTACATGGATTAGTTGCTAATACTATTAGGTGGGTTGGGAAGTCAGCATCCAATATATGAATGAAACTTCAAACAAAGCCAGTGTGGCGTAGTGGTGAGAGTGTTGGACTGGGACTTGGGAGATCAGGGTTCTAGTCCCTGCTCGGCCATGAAGCTCACTGGGTGACTTTGGGCCAGTCACTGACTCTCAGCCTAACCTACCTCACAGGGTTGTTGTGAGGATAAAATGGAGAGGAGGAGGAGGAGGATTTTTCTTGGGTTCCTTGCAAGAAAAAAGGCGGGGTATAAATATAATAAATAAATAAATAAATAAATAGGACAACTCCCAATATTACCAATCAAGTGACATTCCATCTTTTCCCCCTTAATGGATTTTTGGTGGAAAGAAAAAAAGATGAAGAAGCGGTAGGAAAACATACGGGTGGATTACAAATGGAAGACGACGTCAGGATCTCCGCCTCCTAAAATAATGCGAATGAAGCAAGGCAATTGCACAATAAAAGCCTCTTCTGGAAGCTCCCATTGTAACTGAGCTTGAAAGTGCACAAATATCCACAGTGCCTAGTGCACGAGGATGTGCTTGCGGTTGTGTGTTTGAAGGTTACATCAGTGATATAGGGTGGAACGTTTCTATCTGGGTGCTCCCAGTCAGGCATCTCCTCTCCTAGTGCAGTGTTCTCCAACCTTGGCTATGCTGGCTGGGGCATGCTGGGAGTTGTAGGCCAAAAACATCTGGGAACCCAAGGTTGGAGAACACTGTCCCAGTGCTAATAAATCATTGCTCTTCCACTGTAAGCTACAAGTGGAATTGCAACTGGTTTTCCACACTATCGGGAGATATTGTGCATTTCCTGTGTGTACTTCCCACTACGTTCTTTCCACAAAAGTGCCCTTAGTGCTACTCTTCCAACTTTTTTAAAGGGGTGTGGTTTTGTCACGGGCAGTGACTTATCAGGCAGCTGCACATATCACAGCTCAGCAGACACTCCCTGTATCCTTTGAAGTGGGCTGCCTTTTTTTTATCAAAGACAGAGGAGGAGATAAGCATCCAAATGCAACAAAAAAAAAGGAGAGAACTGGGTTCTCAGGATGCAAAAATCTTTATTAAAGGAGCCCGACGCGTTTCGGCCTGTGTATTTTTCAAGGCCTTCCTCAAGGGGTTGTAAAAGAGTCTGCAGATTTCTTAAACAACTAATGTCTTTCACTGTCGCCACTGAAACAGTAGACCCATATAATGCTAACTTTAAAATCTTTTTTTCCCTTTTTTAAAGACCTTTTTGGTCACTGCCATTAACAACCCTGCTATTGGAGGTAGGGTGTTGGAAATACTTATACAGCATGTAAAATTAACTCAGGATGCCTTATTTTAGCTGCATACTTTATTGAGCTTCATAAACATAAATTAGATACCAACCGGTTTATGGTATCAGAAAATCTTCTGGAAATGTTTTGGCGCAAGAATTGCCTTCTCCAAAGCAGGATGAAGAGCTACTGTTTTTAGCAGCCCTGTTTCAAATGCCGTCTTACTAATGAAATCTTTTTCACTTACCAGAAAAAGAGGGTCCCTTCCTTCATCCACTGCCTTCATGCCAGTCAATAGCTCTGCTAAAACCTAGGGGGAGAACTACAATGTAGTTTTTTTTCCCTTTAGAACACATTAGTCATGGAAACCAATATTACAGAGTAATCCTAAGTGGGCCCGAGGGGGGGGGGGCAAAATGGCAGATCCACCATCATCTCCGAAGGGGTGTGTGGGGGCAAGCTTACCTTTTCCCTCAACGTGGATCCTTATTTATTTTTAATTGATTATGGCAGCTCAAGGCTGGCGTAGAGGGGGAGCCCTGTCATGGGGTCTCTGTGGCAAATGATATAGCGGAATGATCCCATGGATCCACGGCTGCCTCAGCTCTGCTTTTTGGAACCTTACAACGGGCTACAGCTCTTCGTGGGTGTAGAAGGGGCCTCCACGAGACAGATCCCTCCCCCGGCTGGCAGAGGGGCATCTCCACACCATCCTAACTCCCCCCTGCCAGCAGGGGTCAGGATTACACTCTTAGTTGCCAAGATATTTTCCATCCACTTGCCCCTCTGTGCTCAGGAGAGATGTTCATTAGGCAGACATTCATTTCAGAGCAATTTTTACATTCAGGGCTGTGTACATTTTGTGGCTGGGGGGGGGGGGAAGGGTGTCTGTGCCAAGGCAAACAAATAAATTCTGTGGTTGGGAAAATTAAATTCCGTGATCTGTATAAAATGTGCCAGCACAGATAGTTGTTTATGTTGCCAAATGTATTCTTGCTTTTGACCACCAGAGACGGAGCCAGGAAGAGCACTGAAACCCACCTCTTCACCACCGGACATCTTGCTAGGCCTCATTCCTGACTTCTGCTATTTCACCGAGTATTGCTCTGCCGTCAAACCATTAATCTTAGAAATTACAAAAATTACTCAAACCCATGATCCACCCTCTGCTCTTGACATGGAGCACTACATACTAACAGAGCAGCACACGCGGGAGGGGACTATTAAAGGCACTACAAAGCTTTCCCTCCGCCTGCCCCTGCTCCTTGACCAGGCATGCGTCGAGCTGGGTACCCTGCACAACACCCCGCCACTACCTTTAAGGCAGTGCTTCTCAATTATTTTCTGTCATGCCCCCCCTAGGAAGAAGAAAACATTTCGCGCCCCCCGCGCGACTGTAAATAGTATCATTTGTCTATAAAATTGTTATAAGTACACCTCTGCATAACACTGTATCCTTATTAACGTATAAGAGAATAAAAAAAGAAAGAAATGTGGATCAATTTACAACAAAGAATAGCTTTATTAACTGTAGCAGAAAAGATTTAAAGGAGCACAGGATTTAAAGGAACACAATATTAAAAAAAACTTTTAACTGAGGTCAAACGAGCCCCCCTTTACGGAGCCTCGCGCTCCCCTGGGGGGCCCGCCCCACTATTTGAGAAGCACTGCTTTAAGGGGACGGCCACCTGCTGCTACCATAGAGAGATCCAACGGCCCTCTCCACAGTTCTGGCACACAGGCCATTTATGCCATGCACCTGGCACTGTCTGCACCCAGTCATAGGGGGTGGGCCATGTCCTATGAACATAAAATGCTGCCTTAAACTGAGTCAAACTATTGGTCTGTCTAGCCCAGTACTGCCTACTCTGACTGCCAGCACCTATCCTAGGTCTCAGGCAGAGGTCTTTCTTAATCCTGCTACCCAAAATCCTTTTCACTAGAGACGCTTGGGATAAAACCTAGGAATGTTTCTATGCAGAACATGCTCCAAGACTGAGCTACGGGGCCCACCCTTAAGTCTCTTCTTCTTGTTCCTCTCCTACTGGAGGTTGGGCATCATCATGGCTAGGCTGTCCGTCTAGCCATGATGAGTCTACTTGGAAAATATAATGTGGTGGTTTTCTGTTGCCTTCCACATTGCAATGCTACGGCAGTGACGATGGCTACCATCTCACCTGCAGTTTTCCACACTGAAGCCCTATTGGCATCCCTTGCCTGGGTTTCCGATTGGTACTGACACTACTGCTGCCCAAGCTCAGGTGGAATTTAGAAGCAATTTAATTCCTCAAGGCTCCACAAGCCTCCTGGTCAAGTTCCTCCACCCAAAGCCGTTGGCCTTCCCAGGGCTCAGGTTATTTACCACCGCCTGGTATTTGGTGTAGCTGAAATTTGGTGAGTAGCATGGTGGTGCTACTCAAGCAAAGTCAGCCCATAGGCCAACCCCTCTGCAGTACTTAAGTCTCTAGGCCCAGATAATTATTTCTAAAAATAGCAAATTGGCTTTATGCCTAATCCATACTGTGGTGGAAGCAACAAATGACATTCACTTAAATGGAAACTGACTGAACTCCTGGGAATTCAGATGTGGTGTCATGCACAAAAGTTGGACCACTTACTATTCCACAACCAAACACGTCCACTTTTTCCGTGAGCTGCCCATGCCTGACGAAATCTTCTGGGAAGTAAGCAAGGGAAGCTTGCAAGACTTTGGTTTTCATCACAGCGTGCTCGGATTTTTTCTCCACAGGGGGCAACCTGAGACCAGAATGTCCAAGTTGTGGTGCAAAGTGTACATCCAGCAAAACATTGGAACTGTGCATGTGGGAGAAAAGAAGCACAAATTCAAGATCCGCTACAAGAACTGGCAACCAATTCACACCTGAAAGCCATCACATAGCTTGGAATAATGCAAGTTAATTTTAAGTACCCTTTTAATATAAAAATGAGTCCCATAGCAAAGCTGTAATGCCGAAAAGGTACATCGAGGCATAAATTAGAGTCATATTTAGCCAGTTGAAAAGTTTCACCAGTTTATAAAAAAAATGTTATAATGGCATAAAGAAGAGAGTTATGTTTTAAAATGTAGAAGTAAATTTTGTCCAGGCTTCAGTTTAACAGAAAGGCCTAGAAGGGCCAGTCAGACTTGGCCTTCCAAGAACATGCCCTGACATGTCAGACCTTCCGTGAACAACCCTGAGGGCAAATCTCTCATGTGCCTAGCCTCTGCTCTGTTATGCTAAAGACTACTGTGAGCCATGTCCCCCTTGCAAAATACTGTACTGATCACCTTATGTAAAGCCATGATGGCTGGAAGATGGGCAATGTCTGACCTTTTGTCAGACCTAGGTGTTTCCTTTTAGAATTGTCTTGTTTAGTTGTACTGACTCATTGTTACCTGATCTCTATGTGATACCATTCAGTATAAATGGAAGTGTCTCCCTTTCATTCTTGTTGGCATTCCTGACTGTGCTCAGATGCCACCCATGAATTCACTAAGAAACTTTCCTCTCTAAGAACCTCTCCAAAACACAACGCAGCAGATCATTTTTCCCCACAACAAAAATCAGTTCCCAACCTTTTCACATTTCCATGAATAATTCCAAATTGATGTAAATGCTGAATGGCTTGAATAAGTCCCAAAGATATTCTGATGCGTTGGTCCCATGACAATGACTCAGAATCACCCTGCAACAAAAGGGAAAGTGGCTCTTAGAAAGTATAAAAATTGCATGACTACCAACATGCCTTTCTCTAGAGCAGAAACAATAAAACTCTTCACTGGTCCAAGTTTTCTGATAAGTGTGCAATCACACTGGTTCAAATCAGAAGTCAAGCAATTCAGAGGATCCAAGGGAATAGTTTCTCTCCTTTAAAATACACACACACCATGTACCCTGATCCAAAATGGATACCGTTGGTTGTTAGGAAAATGGCAGGCAACCATGTTGTTTTATTAGGAAAATATCCTTAAGGTAACAGTGGTGGAATACCTAATAAAAGGCACTGGTCCTAATAAAGGTTATTAAACTACTGTTACTTTTGGTTATGTTGTATCATACAGAATGGATTTCCACATCCAATAGACACTTTAGTACTTCGACGAATTTCACAGCTGGAATCCATAGATCTATGTTGGGTGCACCCAAAGGCTTGATCAACTCTAGTGGGATTTTAAAACAGAACTTTCCCCCTTTAGTCAGCAGATCCCCATGTCATATCACAAGCTGCTTTTGAAATTGCTCTTCGCAAAACACAAGTCCAAAGCTGCCCAGAACTAGTCATGCAGTTCTTTGTATTCAAACCCACATTCTTAAAAACACAGCCAGAAGCTGAAAGGCAAAAAAAAAAAATCCTGCTCTGACTGACTCATTTTGCAGCAGAAAACACTTTTTGTAGAGCATCTGCCACCTTTCAATACCTGGCATAAATATATGTTTGAGCTTGTTTGCCCACAACCCACTGCTTATAGGCTCATAGGGAAGACTGGGTGTCAGGAAAGTAAGAGCAAAAGATGCTTCCCCAACTTGACTTCAGGAAAGAATGCAGGACAATTCAATTTGAAATATTTGGAGACAGGACTTTGTCCAGTCAGCTTCATATCATTCATTCACTCACTCACTCAATATCCCACACTATCTGAAAGGCTCTGGGCAGCTCACACATATATTTAATATTTTTATATTAGAGGGGGAAACTGACTTCCCCACAAAGTTTTGGAAATACTTGCAGGGGTGTGTGTGTGTGGATGGAATCTCCCAGTAGCCTTCCTTCCTCTGGCTAGTGACTGGAGCTAGAGTTTCCTTCCTTTTACCTCTGCAGCCACAGGGCAACTGATCAACCATTGCAGCAGAGTTCTTGCTGGAAGGAACAGAGAAGCAGGCTCCCAGCAGCCGTTTGGCCAATGGTTAGGGTCAGGCTGATGCACCTGTTGTTGGAGAGGGAGCCCCCTCAATAGAGCTTTGTCTTCTCCCAGTGACTTCAGCCGGAGTGCCTTTTCCCTTCCCCTCTGCCACCAGGGCAAGATTAGTATCATACAGGTGTAGGGAGCCTACGGCCCCCAAGTGCTCAAAGAGTTGCACTGGCTACCAGTTGTTTGCCAAGCCGAATTCAAGGTGTTGGCGTTGACCTTTAAAACCCTACACGGCTCCGGCCCAGTTTATCTCAAGGAGCGCCTCCAGCAACATCAAGTAGGCCGCTCAACAAGATCTGCCACGGACGGCCTTCTCCCTGTCCCATCAGCCAGAGAAACCAGGCTGGTGGGGACTAGGAGGAGGGCCTTTTCTGTGGCAGCCCCAATTTATGGAACTCTCTCCCCAGTGACCTCCGCCATGCCCCTTCCTTGATTAGCTTCTGCCGTGCATTAAAAACGTGGCTTTTCAGGCGGGAATATGGAATTATGGGTTAGGATTTTTAAGTTTTGTACTGTTGTTTGTTTTTTTTAATTGTGTTTTACACTCTGTTTTTTCTTGTATTTTATTGCACTGTACATCGCTCAGAGTGGCTGGATGACTGGCCAGATGGGCGATTCAAAAAAATATTATAAATAAATAATACGGTAAGATGTTGTTAGGACTCAACTCCCATCATCCACAACCACTAACCATGATGGCTGGGGCTGATGGAAATTGAAGTCTGACAACATCAAGAGTGCCAGAGTTCCTCACCCCTGGCATAGGCCATTATAGAACGCTGTTTTTCCCCCCCCCCCTTTGTTCAAGTCCGCTCCCATTTACCGTACATTTAATACAACATTTTTGTAGAACTCTGATGTAGTAGTATGCGGCCTTGTTGCTTACCTGACACTGTAATCTATCCATCAATGATCCATTTGGCATGTAAGGGTATATCAGGCAGTGAAATCCACTTTCTACAGAGAAGCCTAACAGCTGCAGAATATTAGGGTGGCAACACCTAAAGGGCAGTTGAACAGATATTACTTGGGGGAAAAATGGAACAGGCCATAATTTTAAATACTACTAGATGTTCTAATTTAAATTAGAGCATTTGAACAATGTATAGTTAGCACCACCTCTAAAATTTAGCAAGGGGTCATTCATATCTTTCAGAAGAGCAGGAGCAGGCCTCAGGCTCACATTCTTCCACCCTATTCTCCCCATTGTTCCTTCCTGCACATAAAAGTGAACCACCAAGTCAAGAGATTCTCCACTGGATACTGGGCTTTCAAAGTGTACAGGTGTGTGTGTGTGTGTGTGTGTGTGTGTAACATCTCAACAGCCCCTCTATCATATCTATATTTAGATTGCTAATATGAGTCCACAACTGTACTGCTACGTTAAAACTAAACTCAAACATTTTAAGTCATACTGGCAGTTATTTTTTACATATAAAGCAGTGGTGGACGACACGTGGCATGCAGGCCACATGCCCCCTGCCCCCCATATATCTATATCTTTCTTTCTTTCTTTCTTTCTTTCTTTCTATCTATCTATCTATCTATCTATCACTTCTATGGAGAATCAAAAAGGTCCAATTTAGCTTGTTTGCAAGCAATACTGATCCTTTTGGGACTCTGTAGCTGCTATGGAATCCTGAAGAGGTCCAATTAATTAAATTTGATCTTTATGGCGCTCTGGATACTATTTTTTAAAATATTTTTTAAAAATTAATTTCCGGGTCATCCAGCAGACTGTGGCCTGCATTGGGGGGGGGGGGTGTTCATTGGCAAAAATGGCCCCCAGACCTCCCAAAGTTGCACAATGATGATATACAACATAGCTGTGATCCATCAGATCGGGTGCGCACACATACAACTGGCACTTTCCTATCGCCTGTTATGGAAGGAGGAAAACACTGTGTGCTCACACAATTATACCTTCCCATTGCTAACGGTGGAACCCCAGGGTATCTGTTGCCTTCTAGGTTATGATCAGTGACTTCAATAGTGCCCCACATTGATTGTAATGGTTTTACAATAGCAGCACTGCATCAACATATATAATTTTGCAAGCAATTCAATACAATACGTTCCAGTCTGGAACGTGTCGCTTGTAAATTTCATTAATGGGATACAGAAAACTAAAGACAATGTAATTTTGCACTTGAGTTACAGACATGAGAATTTTCAGAAGAGCCTCCACTTATTTACCTTCTACATTAACTAGTGGTACTTTTTCTACATGCACACAAAGCATGAAGTGCAAAGATCCTGGAGTTTCTTCTAAAAATATGCTTATCAGCACAGCTCAAACACAAGATATTGCTTCCAGGGTAAACTAAAGGTGTTTGTAGAGAATTCCTTCTCCACCACCAATGTTTGCAACACCTACTTACCGAAAGCAGATCTGTACTTCCGTACGAAAAAACCTTTGTGTCTCATTCTGGTAGAAAAAGAGAATACCTTAATGACTTGTCCCAAGAGCATGACAAATACACTATATATTAACTGGCCATTTTCTTAGGTAGGTAATTAATGTTCTCCAGGACTCATTTTAGCCTAGTACTCAAATTGTCGAATCGGGAATGGAGGTGATGTAACTTCCAGTGAGCCACCTTTAATGCCTTAGCAGAAAAGCTGGATAGAAAATGAATTGAGGACCCAATCCTACGCATGTTTAGACAGTAAAAAGACCTACAACTCCCAGCATGCCCCAGCCAGCTGTGCTGCCTGGGGCATGCTGGGAGTTGTAGTACTTTTTTTCCTGTCTAAACATGGATAGGATTGCTCCTTAAATGTGGTTGTTTTTTTTAATAACTCCCTGCCAACACCACAGACAGATCCAATATCTGAAACGATTTGCTTCTAGCTTGGGATGAGTGAAGCAAATCTAGAAGCAAACTATTTGCTTCTAAATTTGTGCTGAGCCCCAATACACAGGCCCAGGCTGATTATTGGTTCTGATCTAGAATTGTTTTTAGTTGTGTTTTTAATTTACTTGTTTTTCATTATTGTTTTAGCTAAGTTCTTAGCCACCTTGAGCACCATTTTCTTGGTGGAAAGGCAGGGTATAAATCAAATATATAAATAAATAGAAATAATCTGGGCCCACCAGATTATTTTTCAGGACATGCAGAAATAATTGGTGGATCTGGATTTCTGGACCAGGGTTTCGTTGCTAGGTTTGGGCTGAGCCCCAACACAGAGTTGATTATTTATTTCTATTTATTACAGTTTGAATCAATCGATATGCAGGCGGTGCGATGCGCATAATACAATACTCCAAAAATAAACAAAATGACCAACAATGGCGCATCCAGTTTATACATTTTATATACCGGGTTTATCAACTAGATGCGTTAATGTTGGTCATTTTGTTTGTTATTACATTTCTACACTGCCCAACAGTTGATGATGGTGGCAGCAGCACTGGCACATCAGACTGTGGTTCTCGACCTAGTGATGTTTTTTTTAAAATTAATTATATTTATACCCCGCCTTTTTTCCAGCAAGGAACCCAAGGCGGCTTACATAATCCTCCTCCTCTCCATTTTATCCTCACGACAACCCTGTGAGGTAGGTTAGGCTGAGAGGCAGTGACTGGCCCAAAGTCACCCAGTGAGTTTCATGGCCGAGTGGGGACTAGAACCCGGATCTCCCGAGTCCCAGTCCAACACTCTCACCACTATGCCACACTGTTTAGTATACAGAGATAGGGAACACACTATGAACCCATTCCAGAACATTTCTAGAGATTCAAAGCTCCACCCCAGGAGCCTTCTGTCAAATATGCAGGTAGAGGGAATTTCTCAAGAATCTGCTGTGGGAATTTGACGGCACCCCTATTTCAAACCAGCCTCCCACAGACCTTCTAATTGAGCAGTCTTGTTAAATTCATGACATAAATGAAGAGAGATACCTGCCTCTTTTAGCTTTTTTACAACATATACAGTGTTGTCTCTCCGACCTTTGTAGGCAGTAGCAAAAATGCCTTCACTGATTCGGTTTTCCGCACTGAAGCCACTGGTGGCCTTTTCCACTTCCCCTGGGGTCCACAGAAGGCTAGCATTCAGATTAGACACAGTTTCCTGTCGAGGGATGGAAGAACTGCAGAGCTGGGGATTTTAAAGAAAAGGCATTGCAGTGTTACTGTAGTAAACATCAGAATTTTTACTTTCAAGCACAAGCACAGGCCGCAATCATGACGCAATCAATACCTACGGTAGAAGAACTGGTTAGCAGTAGAGATGCACAGCAAAATAATGGAACTAAAATATGTCAGTATTTTTTTTATTTTAGATTGTACTTCACTTATATTGTTGATGTAAGCCTTGCTTGAGCGGACGTCCATTTCTGAATTAAAATATCATCAATTCCATTGAGGTGGGGAGAAATTGAAAAAGATGGTCCAAAATCTTTTGGGGGAAAGTGAATATACTTCCACAAAGTATATTCATACCCATAGGCAGAGAGTTATTAATGATCTTTGCCACTGAAGATTCATAGAGCTCTAAGGGCATAATCCATTGCATGTTTAGACAGAAAAAAAGGCCTACAACTCCCAGCATGCCCCAGGCAGCTGTGCTGCCTGGGGCATGCTGGGAGTTGTAGGCCTTTTTTTTCTGTATAAATGCATAGGACTGGTTCCTAAGTAAGTTTCTGTCACAAGGAAGAATACTGAAACTACCATGTGGTCTTACAGTTCAGTTAGCCTTCTGTTAGTTTATATGCAAAGCAAGGGAGGAGCACCTCTCCATTCCCCTGATTGTAAATAAAGCCCCAGGCCACTGAAAAGAAAATGAAACTGCTTACCTTGCCTTTGAAAGTTAGTTGCCATTCCATAATAAGTGAAATGAGATTCGAAGCCCAGCACCTCTGAGAACCCAGCTCAAGAAACATTTGCTATCTGTACAGGAATACTCTTAAAGAAGGGCCAAAGGAAATGCTCACTCCATTAGGAGCAGTGTGCAAGGCCACTTGCTTAGCGGCAGAGCACACGCTTTGCATGCACATGATCCCAGGTTCAACCCCTGGCATCTCCAGCAGGGTGGTGGTGGTGGTGGAACTAACGTAGGGTACAATCCTTTGCAGTTTTAGTCAGAAAAAAGCATGGCTGGCTGGGGAATGCAGGGAACTGTAGGACTTTTTCAGGCCAAAATGTATAAGTTAGTCAGAGTGACGCTGTTTGCAGGGCTAAATGACATGTTAAGATATATTCATGCCTTTTTTAAAAGCATGCTAAAGCTGTCCATCTGCCACATGCTTCCAATCCAGATGCTATTTGCGGCTGCATGCAGCAAACCACATGTTTAGGAGCAAACGGCAGCCACGGGGAGGGCAAACTTCAGTGAGGAACCAGTGTTGTGCCCCGATCCAGATCAGGAACGCCATCCAAATTGGGGCTCCACGTGGCTACTTTTCCTTCAAATGGACGTGGCCAGCTTCAGCGTGCTTTTTGCAAAGTGTGACTATCGTAACATGTAATTCTGTCCTTTCTTATTCTTGTAGATTTACAAAAATGGGCAAAACGTGTTGACCAGAGGCTGTGGGGGGGGGGGGCAGCAAAAAAATAATAATACACATATTATGTAGCAAGGATGATAGCTCTACAATATTTCCTCCAGCTCTCTGGAAGATCTACCTTCTGCACAAAACCTAGGTTCATGCAGTGTGGGGGAGCTGATGGCACACCTTGTCAATCTGGTTTTTGTGGTTTTATGCAGAAACACAGCTGCCAACACATTTTGAGAATCTGACAGGAAATGCTGCTCAATGTTCACCGACGATCAGTTGTTAGTTGTACGATTAGTTGTATGATTTGCCGCCATCATGTGCAAATCGAGTCATAATGTCAGAGTAGACACAGCAACACCACTTTCAACAAATACACATTTCCATGCAAGTCCATCGGTTCAGGGCCACTGCACACGATGCCAGCCTTCCTCAACCTGGTGCCCTATAGACGTGCCCTCCATGCCTGGCTGGGGGATGCTGGGAGTGGTAGTCCAACAGATCTGGAGGGCACGAGGTAGGGGAAGGCTGCATTACGCAGTGGCGAACCGTGGAGAGAGAGCCCCTGAAAAGTACACTTGACAGGGAGCCGTAGAGAATCTATGTGTATTAGATAGAGCATATGTGTGTATGATACAGGTGTTTGCCAACACTAGAGGTACACCTAAAAATGTAATGTGTGAATTGGCTCACAGAGAGCCCTTTAAATCAGAAGAATCCAAAGATGCTAGGAAGGGTATCTTCCTCGGCTATTTTTCTTTTCTTTTCTTTTCATTTATTACATTTCTATATCGCCCAATAGCAGAAGCTCTCTGCACGGCTTATAAAGATTAAAAACCTTAAGAATACATTCTACATAGTATAAAAACCATTTACATACAAACATATAAACAGACAGCACACACACAAACACACATATATATCTAAACAACTGACAATAAGAAAAATCACACACACATTGTCCATCATAACAATGGGCATTTTGTTAGCCTTTTCCCTAAAAGGGGAATTATTCATATGGACATGTAAGCTGTTGTGCATCATCCAAGCATAACGTGAAATGCTTACAGAGTTTTATATAATAACAAGACAAGATATAAGCTTTTCAACTTAAATGCTACATTCACCATTATTTTTTTCTAAATAATAAAAATTCCACACTGTCACTGCAAAACAAAAGCTACAGTACGTTTACCTTCACACTTGATAAAACAGGCAGATCTGAATGTAAAGAATGTGGAAGGTCCATGGACATGGGTGGCGGAGATAAAGGAAGCATTTCTACAGCTGCTTTTAAAACAGGATCTGAAAGTGACAAAATAAGGTGTACATTTCTGCAAGTACGAGGGCCCCACAGAAATAGATTTGCTTTGTGCTAATGAAAACCACACAGTTAGAAACTCTCCAGCATTTTAAACTCGATGTTCCAATAAAAGGACTTGCTCTATTTGTTAGCCTTTAAGTAAGTCTAAGCAAAGTAAACCTAACAAGATTTTTTGTTAGGTTTACTTAGAAGTAACGCCCAAAGAGTTAAAAGCAATATTCTCCGAAGTAACCATGCATAGGAGAGTCGCCTCTATCTCTTATTTTCCTAAAGCAAAATGACTGCCAATCATCTGATCATTTTTATAGCTTTTCAGGCATATGGTTTAGCAGGGAAACCCCTTAGACACAAATTTTAGGTCTTACAAATTACTTCAAGGCTGTTGAGTTATATCACCACTGGAACACACAGGGCTTATTCCACTAAGAGCTGATTTGTAGTTTACGTTTAAAACTTGAATATGAAAAGTAGCTGAGTTAAAATGGCAAATGTCATCAGTTATGAAATGCAACAACATATTTAAATGGCTGTGTTTCTCTGCAATAAATATAAAAGTATAAAATATAAAATCCTTTTCTGATCACCGCTTATAATGCAAGCTGTACATATACAGGCCTGTGGCTTATGCTGGCCTCAGCTTGTCTGAGCGTGGAAAGCTAAGCAGGGTCAGGCCTGGTTATTACTTGGATGGGAGACCTCTCCTCTAGTTTCCTGCATTGAGCAGGGGGTTGGACTCGATGGCCTTGTCGGCTCCTTCCAACTCTTATGATCTATGAAATCTATTTCAGGGAAACCAGAACAGTTATATGTGCATGCATCATTCACATCTGATAGACCATATATTTGTTTTGTTTTGCCATTTTAAACTCAGGTACTTTGCAAGATTGAATTAATCAACTTTAATAAAGGGAGCAGATGGCAGGCTTCCTATACCTTTAACACCTCTACAGCACTATGACATGAGAGATAGCACTTGCTGAAAAATTATCTCTTTTACACAACTATTAAAGGCCCTGGCCCTATATTGCATCCAGCCACCCTATACGCCAGCTCCCTGTAGCACTTCCGTGTGTCTTGTTTGTCCCAACTGAGAGTAGTAAGTAAACCACAGAACAAACATTTCCCAAATGTGTCATTTCTTAACAAGACATAGTACGCACATGGCTGACACTGGCGGAGAACCACTTCCTTTTACAAGTGATTCAAAGTGTGAGAAAAGTTTGTTTGTTTTGGTTTTTAATCCTAAATGCTGCCTGTGGTATACCTGAATTTAGCAATGCTGGTGTTTCTGGCTCATTTCCTGTGCCTTTATGTTTATTCCCAGCTAGATGCAGTGATGCATTCGCCTGTTGAGGGGTCTCTAAAGGAGCCCTGACAGAATCATGAGTGAGTGAGGGGCACCTCCCTGTAGAAACAAAAACAAAACACACACAGATCGAGTGGATATATTTTACAGATACACACACAGGGTCAGATTGGCAGGATCTGGCTCCTACAGAGGCAGAGGGTCAGAAGTACAATCCAGGTGGGGTTCTCTGCTCAAAGAGATGTCCCTGGTGCTTCAAAAGGTTGTCCATCCATCTAATGGGTCAGCATAGAAAAGCAGAACCCCTTTCAGTACCCTATTCCTAGTGTAGGGAATACACACTTCTGCTGCTCTAGAAAGAACAATCCGGGCAAAGGACCTTCTCATTCCTTGTTGATGGTAATGGGAAGAAGTGAAGAGTCCTGTCTGGAGGACATATTCAGACAAAGGAACACCCTGTTTGCAACTGGTGGCATCCCAGAAAGGAGAGGAAACTCCTGTGAGTGGTCCCTTCAGATCCAAAGTTCATGCTCATCATTGACCCATTACATTTGCAGCCCAGTCTTCTGCCAAGGGGCTGTGGCAGCATAGGCAGCTGCCTTAGATTGGGTCAGACCTTTGGTCCATCTAGCCCAGTATTGTCAACACTGACTAGCTGCGGCTCTCCAGGTTTTCAGGAAGGATTCTCTCCTAGCCCTACCTGGAGAGGCTGGGGATCAAACCTGGGACCTTCTACATGCCAAGCACGTGCTCTGTCACACTGAGCGATGGTCCCTCCCTAGAGCACCTGGTATTCCAAGGTGGTCACCCATCCAAGTACTAACCAGGCTGGACCCTGCTTAGCTTCCAAGATCAGATGAGATCAGGCACGTTCAGGGTGGCATGGCATTTGGGCTCTCAACAAACCTACGAGGTAGTTCATCTGAGAGAACATCTGGGACTGGAAGCTCGATTTCCCCCCCTCCAACACCATAATTCTAATCACTGTGCTGCTATGGGTACACAGACAGCACTTCCATACAAGATAGACCAACTATAAAGAAAATGTCAAAATCTGATCATCTGAGATTTCTTTTGCTCCAGCAATCTTCAAGCATAGGGATATCCCATCCACAAACTGGGATAGGGATATTCCATCCACAAAATTCAATTAAATTTCCTGAACGCTACTGTTGGCAACAGAGCTCTCCAAGGGGCTGAGGAAAGCAAAGGAGAGCACTGTGCCACAAAACTTTTTGGTCCACTGCAAGCTAATTAGTTTAATTGTATGATTAGCTGAAAGAGAGGATCATATATGAGCCATAGTGGATAAGACCAAGGGTCCATCTACTCCAGCATTCTGTTCACACAGCAGCCAACCAGCTGCCCATTGGAACCCACAAGCAGGACATGAGTGCAACAGCACCTTCCTGCCCATCTTCCCCAGCAACTGGCGTACATGGGCATACTGCCTCTGATACTGGAGGGAGCACACAGCCAATCAGGAATAGTAGCCACTGATAGCCTTCTCCTCCACGATTATCCAACCCCCTTTAAAGCCTCCAAATCGGTGGCCATCACTACATCTTGTGGAAGTGAATTCCATAGTTTAACTATGCACTGTGTGGAGAAGTACAGTACTGCCTTTTATCTGTCCTAAATCTCCCACCAATCAGCCTCATGGGATGACCCCAGGTTCTAGTATTATAAGAGAGGGAGAAAAATGTCTCCCTGTCCACTTTCTCCACACACAGCACCATGCCTAACTCTGTACACCTCTATCATGTCTCCCCTGATTTGCCTTTTTTCTAAACTAAACAATCCCAGCTGTTGTAACCTTTCCTCATAGGGGAGTTGCTCCAGCCCCTTGCTCATTTTAGTTGCCCTTTTCTGCACGGCTGGCTGGGGAATGCTGGGAGTTGTAGGACTTTTTTTCCCCTGTCTAAACATGCATAGGACTGCACCCTTTAAGCACTTTTAAACTCCAGTGAAAGAAAAAGTTAAGCATGTGATTAAACTCTCCTATCGTAATCAACGGGATTAAAAGTATGACAGGGGGGGAAAAGAAGTAATGCCATCGTCAGCACGGTCCAAGAGGTGACTGTGACTTGTGCAGCCACATTCCAAATTGCAAGAAATGTGCATTCTTCTTGTGCAAGAAGTGCCATCTTGGGAAAGACATCTGGATTCCCCGCCACAAATAACTGCAACACATTTATTGCACAACAAACCAATCTGGAAGGCATTTTACGACTGAGTTAACTGTTTTTTTTATTGTTCTCCTGCTAGCATTTAATGCTGCTGTACACCTTTAAATTTTTAATGCGATTCTTTTATACTGTAGTTTTTTTAAATCATCATTATATTTGGAGGCGGGCAGGGAGGGTTGTAAGCCATTTTGCAAAATTCATTTGAAAAGTGAAAGTGATTTAAATACATAAATAAAGATGAAATCATCTGGAATGACCCATTTGAGGACACAAGAAGTTTTAAGCCTCATTCTTGCCTGAAATAAGAAAACAAGCTGTAGGAAAATAGGTCACCTGGCATTTCTGAGCAAACTTCAGAAATCCCAGAATTACATCATAAAAGCAATGGCTAAAAATTACTGCATGGCTGGCACCGATGGGGATTTCTGTCACGCCGTTTCAGGGCTTACCGCCAGCAGTAGATCTACACCCGCAGAACTTCAGGCTGGTGTACCCAGGGCCTCTGAAGAAGGCGTCCCCACCCCCATCAGGGGGGCACTTCCATCCCATTCAAATTCCCTCCAGCCAGCGGATCTGTGACTTTGGGTTGCTCAGTGATGCTACAATATGCACACTTACTTGGGAGTAAGTCTCACTGAACACAGTGGGACTTACCGTACTTCTGACTAAACCTGTATAGGATAGCACTGTGAAGCATAAAGCCAGCGAAAAGGTCAATCATGGCTTCTTCAGCCAAGCATCTCCAGTTCTTTCCCCATTCCCCAGTTTAACTCAGTTTCCCCCCTCCAAAATCCTATTTCTGTTTCGCTCCTTGTTTGTGGATGGGATATCCCTAGGCTTGAAGATACTTTCTTCTTACTCTCTCTCTCCCCCTACGACAGCAGTGTCTCCCACACAGGGAGGCACCCCTCCCCACACAGAGGCCTCCCTGTTGGAAAAGGCCAGGCACCCACTGCACCCACTGGAACTGCTGGCCAAACACTCAGGAGCACTTTTGCCTTGCAGGATCATAGCCCGGATGCATGGAACAGAACAAGCTGCTGCCACCCTGGGGTGTGTGCGTGTGTGCGCGCGCTTCCAGACGAGGCTTTTAATGTGCAATCGCACCGCTTCATTCACGGAAATTTCACAGGGGGTCCAAAAGTCACCCTCTTCCACTGGCAACCCTCCTGTGTTTTCCCCACAGCTTCTTCGGTCTTCTCTCGTACCACAGGAAACCCGTTAAGGAGAAAAGGGTGGATCAGCTGCACAAGGTTAGCGCCGGGACTCCTCTGTGTGGAAGCATCCCCCCCCCACACACAGTTCCACTGCAACCCCCCCTCAAGGCAGACGGGGCGAGTACACTCACTATCGCTGCCGTTTCCCCCTCTCCCCAATGACAGGGGTGGTGGTGAGGCGAAGGCATGAACACTGGCTGAGCACTCCCCGTCGAGTGTTTCCAAGCAGAGGGCTTCTGGCACTACCAAGCTCCTTCCCACCTTGCCTAGTGTGGCGCTGGGACCTGCATTTGAACCTGGGACCCACAGCATGTAAAATGTGAGCTGTTCCACGGGGCCGGCGTCCCTCTGCTCCTGCCGTCTATGACTGGGGTGGTGGTGGTGGTGGGAGACAAATTCTTCATTTCTTGTCTGCTGCTGTGGCCGAGTGCTTAGGACGCTGCTCTGTGGAGATTACAGTGTGGATTGGAGTCGCAGGAACTCCCTCTCTTTTGCACCCAGCACAGCTGTGGTTGTGTTTTGCCAGGCTGTGTTTTCCCCCCTTTCCCCTCATAGGACTTCAACCTCCTTACTTCTCAACCCTGCGCCCTACGGAGTGAGCCACTGGAGCAGTGTTCTCCAACCTTGGGTCCCCAGATGTTTTTGGCCTACAACTCCCAGCATGCCCCAGCCAGCATAGCTGGCTGGGGCATGATGGGAGTAGTAGGCCAAAAACATCTGGGGACCCAAGGTTGGAGAACACTGCACTGGAGGATGCTGCTGACAGCGTTCTGTGGTTACCCTTCTTAGGTTACCCTTCTTTCACCCCACAAGGAAATGCATAGTTGACATATTGGCAATAAATAGAAATGGGGGATTCTAGAATGTGCAAGAAAGGGGAAACCATGGTGAGTCACTCTAAATGCTTGCCCTTAACTGCAGGCATGTCATATCCACATGACTGTCTCGTCACATTTTGCAACAGTACTTAGCCCAGTGGGTGTTAAGACTCCTCTAGCCTGTGGAAGAGGGGAGCGGAGAGCCACAGCTCATGCTGGCAGTGGGAAACTACAGTTCCTCCAGGATCAACAGGACATCATGAGGGTAATGTGGTTAATTTAAAATGGAAAGTGAACGTTCTTAATCTCCTCCCTCTGGCGTGCAAAAGAGGAAAGGCGGGGAGGGAGGCAAGCTTGAGGCTCATTGCATTTTGTGCACATCATGGAAAAAGAAACCATGGCTTCCCATTGCGTCTATGGGAATATGGCCTACCTAAAAACAGGAGCTGCATCATTTCCCCCCCCCCCCGGTTGGGACCAGCTTGGACTGCCCGTCCCCACAGATGTACTTGATTCCAGTTAGGGCCAAAGTAGATGTGATATTTATCCAGTAGATTGCCTTTGCATAGATTGTTTTTTTGTAAATAAATAAATGAACAGCCAGTGCAGGGTTGGGGGTGAATATGGCCTCTGGGTGTAGAGCAGGGGTGCAGAACCTCTTTCAGCCCGAGGGCCAAATTCCATTTTGGAGAAGCTCTCTGGGGTCGCATTCCAAAAAGAATGCAAAAGAAGCAGGGTGAAAAAACAAACAAAAATGCCAGCGTATTTTAGCTTAAAGCTCTTACTGCCAGTAACAGCCTTGCGGGAGGCCTTTCAACCTTTTAGAATGGGGAACAAATTCCTCAACCAGTGGTTGGGGAAAAGGGGGTGGGACCAGGGCAAGGAGCATGGAATTTTAGGGAAACCCAGGTGGGTTGGATTTGCACCCCAGGCCTGAGATTCTGCGCCCCGTGTGTATACAGACATACCTACAAAGAAGAGTCGCTGTACACTGGAAGCTGCTTAGCATGTAGTTGTCAGATACAGTCATGCCTTGGATTGATACAGTCATGCCTTGGATTGAGAGCATAATTCGTTCCGGAAACGTGCTTGTAATCCAAAACACTCTTATGTCAAAATGAAATCCCCCCCCCCCAAATTTGTACAGAGATTTTTAATTTAAGCCGTACTCGAGTACTTGTATTGCAAGGCGACACTTGTATATCAAGTTTTTAAAAAATTAAATAAATATTTTAAAATTTGCTTGTCTTGCAAAACGCTCTCAAACCAAGTTACTTGCAATCCAAGGTATTACTATATACACATTTTCACTCTATTTAAAGTAGTTATATCCTGCCTCACCACTTCTTTTAAAAACCTTCAAGGAGCTTTAGGGCATCTTTAAGAACAAGTAAATTAATAATCAGTCTTAAACATATAGAGAAGAGACAGGTCACAGAAGATTAAAAAACAGGACTTAAAATCGCAGGATAAATAAAAACTGTGCTCAGCAGGCCAAAAGCTTGACGGAAAATCATTTGCTTGCTGATGCTCTTAGGGATCAATCCTATAAACCCTAGACATTGTCTGAGGGGCCATAGGATAGCAGGGATTCCATCCTTCCGAGGAGGCGCTCCGACCTCAGAAGGGGGGGGGGGGTTGGTGATCTGACCCCCCTCCCCTGCCCCTCACAGCACCCGCAACCCTGAACTGGCTGTTCATTTATTTATTTACAAAAAACAATCTATGCAAAGGCAATCTACTGGATAAATATCACATCTACTTTGGCCCTAACTGGAATCAAGTACATCTGTGGGGACGGGCAGGGGGGGGGGGGAGTAGTCCAAGCTGGTCCCAACCGGGGGGGGGGGGAGGAATGATGCAGCTCCTGTTTTTAGGTAGTCGGTAGGTACGCACACCCACAAATCTGTCACAATTTTGTTTTTCAGGGCTCTGATGGCTGAGGAACCTTGCTTGAAAGACCAAATGGCAACAGACGGATCCTTGCCGGGCCAGCTAATGCTGGGCATTCGTTAGGCACTGAGCTACCGAACATGGGTAAACTCTGCTACTGAAACGGAAACTTCAAACTCGTATAACTTCCGGCGGAGGAGATTTTGGCACCTGAGGCACGCATGCACACATTTAGCATTAAGAAGCAGGGCAGATGGTATGTTTAAACCCCAGTCGCTCTCTGTAGATATTCATCAGAATGGCTCAGGGTGCAATCCTATGCATGTTTAGACCGAAAAAAGTCCTACAACTCCCAGCATCTCCCAGTCAGCGGCACTGGCTGGGGAATGCTGAGAGTTGTGGAACTTTTTCTGCCCTGAGGGTGCAATCCTATGGACTGCACCCTTGCTGCTCGGAAGCCCCCAAACTCAGAGGCTTCCAAGATTCCTATGCCCTGCTGGGCTGAAGCCAGCAGGGCAAGAGGAGCGGCAGAGGAGATCTTTGCCTCCCTGTCCTCCAATCTCTTTATTTTAGCTAGATGGGGTTTTCAGCCCGTATTGCGAGGGCACTTTGGAGGGGGAGGGAAGGAGGATGGAGACTCAGGATAAATCGTATTCTGGCTTCTCCTGTCTCCTCCCCTCTCACCAGAATACCCCCTTTTCCCCCTCTCCAAGGTTGATTTTCCAACCTCGGAGAGGCAGCCAGTGCAGTTCTCTCCTTGCTGGCTGCAAGGGGTTGACGGTCGGATCTCTGACTCGCCTTCTGAAGTCGGAGCGCTGTCTCTGACCTCAGAAGGGATTTTATAAGCCACCCTATGGTTTCTGGGACTCTTGCCCAGGGACCATAGGATTGCTCTCTTAGTTTGTTTATTTGGTTGTTTACGAAAGATATTTTTATACCACCCTTCAACAAAAATCCCCAGGATTATTTACTTGTCCCTTCTCATCTCTCTTTGTTGTTTTTTCTCTATTCTCTTCCTCTTCCACTCAAACAATAATCTTCTTATATAAACTCCACGCCCTTGCCCAATTTTGATCTCTGAGCTTTCTCTTCTGTGGCTCCTTCCGTGTAGACCTTACGGCTGGTCTTCTCTGCTGTCTTACTTTGAAGACATTATTAGAACTCATCTTTTCTCACTTGTGTTTCCTTCTTGATTTTCTATTCAAGTTTTCTTTACAAAAAATTATTTCCTATGCCTAGGTTCATTCTGGCATAATGCCATCTTCCCGATTTCTGTTTTGAGGGATTTTTTTTGCCTGCTAAGGTATTTTTTTCTTATACTTCTGCAAACCTCAGGATACCCCAGAGCATGCCAGTACCTCCCTTTTGTTGCTTGGTGGCCCCATTTTGGCTACAAAGCTGTTGGCACGCTGGGACTGAGTTCAGCATTAGAAGGAGTGATGATGACAATGAACAAGTTTGTGACTGACGGGTTATGAACTACTGCCGGTTAGTTCCATAGAAAAAGACCAACTACTCACAATCCGCGATCACTCGGGCTACCCAATAGAGCTGCAATTCCTGCAGAAGTTCCAGCAACTGTTGGACGGTCGCAAGCCTCACTCCCCACCACCACATCAGCTCTCTAGTTATACTGATTCCTGCCTTTTCCATGCATTTGATTTTCCTCAGCTCAGTCTGGTCAGTGATCACATGGGATGCTAAAAAGAAAAAACAGAAAGATTATGCTTAGAAAGGAGATCCAAGTCAACAACGGAGCAGAAGTAGTAGAAACCCACATTCCCTTTAATTTGGAGCCCAACGAATTGTCTCTTTTAATCAGAAAAATATTTATCACCTTACAAACCAAGCATTTGCCTCACAATTAGAGCCCATCCATAGCATTTTCCAGCACACTGAAGAGATGCATCCGTTTCCATGGCTTTATGTTACCCAAGTGTTGACTATGGTGACTTTTGACTTTCCCAACTGGTGAAATAAGTTCTGGATTTGGGGATTTAGGAATAATGATAGGAACACAGGAAGCTGCCTTGTACTGAGTCAGTCCATTGGATCTAGCCCAGTACTGTCGACCCTGCCTGATAGCAACGACTCTCCAGGTTTTCAGGCCGGATTTTTCCCAGCCCTACCTGGATATGCCGGGGATTGAACTTGGGACCTTCTGCAGGCAGGCAAAGCGGGTACTCTACCACTGAGCCACAGCCCCTTCCTTTCACCATCCATATCTGACCTGTGCTATACCTTGCACAGAGCAGCTGCACCAGTCCGCTAGTCAGTGGTTCTCAACTTTTTTTTGCCCCATGCACCCTTTTCCACCATATGTCAGAATGTCATTCCCTCCTTTCCAAGATTGTCTGACTCAAAAGTTGCATTCCAAATAATATGCATATAATACTGAATTTTTTTTTATTTTTTTTCTATATTGGTACATATACATCTACTTAGGATTATTTTTATAGTGGAGTTTTGCCAATGTAACAGCAATGTTGATGGATTTAAAAACTGGAATAAAACTAGTTTTTTACATTCATAACTAATTACTTAGCAGACTACAAGTGATGATGATGGATGTGAATATATGAACCATCGTATCCTCTCTTTTTTTGACACTCATGATGGGCTCCAAAATCTGTGACTAAAAAACCAAGAAAGTCAAATATAACTATACATGGAATATTTCCACAGATAACAAGTGAAATATTTATCTTTATTTTAATCTGTGCCATATAATAAGGTGTGATTTCCTGTAGATTATGTACAATCTGTAGAATTGTAATTTGTAGAAAGATCAGTATTCCAACAGTTTAAGTCTGTGGTTCCCAATCCCCCCCCCCCCCGAAACTCTAAAATCCCCCTCTGGTGGGAATTCTCCCCTGGTTGAGAACCCCTGTTCTAGTTGCACTTTCCTGAGATGCTTACTCATGTAACATTCTTGGCACAGCAAATCATTAATCCCACAATCTTCAGGAATGTGGTCCAGCAGCTTATAACCCGTGACTCACAGCATATAGTGAATGGAAAGGAAAGCCTGAATTAAAACTTGTTTCCTTGTGTACAAGACATCTCTCAAAGCATTTCTCATAAAGAAGTGTCATGCGACAAACCTGGGGAAATTGTTTGCAGCTAAGGTATTCTCAGTCTACTCTTACAAGCAGCTGATCTCAATGTCAGATCACAGTTAATTTTGATCATGATTCCATCTTTTTAAAAAGACCTCCTAAAACATCATCAAGCACGGTGATGGAGGTGGAAGCAGGAAAGTCCTACACTATTACTGTGTAAATATAGGTGCTTCTGATATTTCTCTCTCTCTCTCTCTCTCTATGACAGCCATCTCCAACCTGGTGCCCTCTGGATGCTTGGGACTTTAACTCCCATCAGTCACAGCTAGCATGGCCAATGATCAGGAATGCTGGGAGTTGTGCCCTCCAGATGTTTTAGACTACCATGTTGGGGAAGGCTGCTCTATGTCCTAAGGCTGCAGACTTGCACTAGTTTACTGCTCCCAGAGCTTCAGAAAAAATTATTTGGGATAAGTGGTTGTAAGGTTGCAAGTTCTTGCATAGGAAGTGGGCTTTTTAGTACTTTTCTGAGTATTTGAGAGACTCTGCCACTATTCTGCTTTAACAGGCTAAATTATGCCTAGTCTGGGATCATGAGACAAGAACATTTGGACAGTTCAGTTTACAACAGCTAATCTTTCAGTGCATCAGGAAGGTACGGTAATCGTTGCAGTATCAGGTTTGCTTTTACAGTTACCTGTACGGTATTTTTCTTCCCATGGGTTAACTGTAGCTTTGGGAAAGGGAAGGCAATTTAGATTAGGAAACTGGGTTAAACACTCTCTCCCCCGAAACAGCACTCCTGCGATCTACACTTGCAGCTGCATTAAAATAAACATATTCAGAGATCCAATCACAGATCTCCCAAGTCATGTGTAGTTTGGCCAGAGAAGACTGGCAGCATCAAAGTATTTAAATGCTCCTTCACAATATTAGATAGGAAGGGTCCTGCCAGATCAGATCAAGGGTCTATCTTGTCCGTCATCCCATGGTGACTAACCAGGAAAGACAAGCAGGGCTCTAGGTGACAGACTTCTCCTATTGCTGCTCCCAGCAACTGGTGTTCAGAGGTACACTGCCCCTGAACATGGGAGCTCCATACAGTCATCATAACAACTGTTAATAGACTTACCCACCATGAGTATATCTAATCCCCTTTAAAAGCCATCATTCTGAGCCAGGGGTAAGCAACATTTTGGGCTTTTGGGCACATCTGGAAATTTGACAAGCCTGCCGTGCGTGCTGGCTGGATTTCCCTAATTACCCTCGCTGGCACGGTTTTCTCTATCATCCGAACCCGGGTGGCATGGCTTGTTCGGGACAAGGACAGCAACCGTCAAATAACGCAACAGCCCACTGGCTGTTATTTGAGGGTTGCTGCCTCCTTAAACAAGCCATGCTGCCTGGGTTTCGGACAACAGGGCAAACCATGCCAGCAAGGATAATATTTATTTATTTTAATTTCTTTTATTATATTTATATGCCCCCCTTTTTTCCTACAAGGAACCCAAGTCAACTTACATAATCATCTTGCTCCTCTCCATTTTATCTTCATAACAACCCTGTGAGGTAGGTTAGGCTGAGAGTCAGTGACTGGCCCAAAGTCACCCAGTGAGTGTCATGGCAGAGTGGGGACTAGAACCCGGATCTCCCGAGTCCCAAGCCCAGCACTCTAACCACTACCGGCCACTCTGGCTTCCAATTTATTTATTTACAAAACATAAAGGGGAGTTTTATAATTGGGGAAATCTGGCACATGCAGCAGGATTAACAAGCCATAATGGCTTGTTAACCACACCACCACAACTATGCAAACTGGGTCATTGTCTTTTGATCGGTACCACTAAGAGCTGTCTGTCTGGAAACACCCTTGGAACATATGAAGCTAATTTATATCAAGCCACATCCTTGGTCCATCCAGCTTAGTACTTACTGGCAGCAGTTCTCCAGGATTTCAGGCAGTAACCCATTCCGGTCCCTTTCTTGATATGCCAAGATGGGGAGATATTAAAACATGGGACAGTATTTGGAGATAGGGAAACAGGCTTGCCAACAGAGAGTGCTTTTCAGTAATATTCAGGAAGCAAGGCAAGCATAGCAAGGGGAGATTATAGTTATTTTTCATTAACGTATATCCTACCTTTTCTCCAAGGAACTCAAGGCAGCATACATGATTCCTCCCTTCCCTCATTTTGTCCTCCACAACTCTGTGTGATAGGTTAGGCTGAGAGTGACTGGCCCAACGCTGGACATATGCATTCAGGTTTTAATAATGATTTGGTGGAATCATTTTGTCTGAAGATCTTCAGGATATGCTTTCAATGGAAGTACTTATTTGCTAATTTTGTTTTTGTTACGTTGCAATCTGCTCTGAGGCTCTGGAAAGCTAAAGAAGTGCACCCAGATACTGCAGTACATAGTTGTAACTTGGCACTGTTTAATTCATGGATTCGCAGGCTTGTATTTAATGAGCTGTATCATTCCTGTTTCAAGCAGTTATAAATGCACTTCAGTGTGGTCCACGCAAACAGTGGGCGCTTGGCAAGCATGGATTCCCTACTGGCAACAGTACTGTCCCACTGGCAAGTACAGTTCCCCAATTGGCTAGCAGTGCCCTACATCTTTCCATTGGCAAGTATGGCTTCCTTATTGGCTAGCGGTGCCCTTCTTTTCCCATTGGCAAGCACAGCTTCCCTATTGGCCAAGACACCTGTCCTATGTTGTTTTTGTGTTGTTGTTGCTACAGTTATCTCCTAGGGCAGTGTTCTCCAACCTTGGGTCCCCAGATGTTTTTGGCCTACAACTCCCAGCATGCCCCAGCCAGCTAGCTGGGAGTTGTAGGCCAAAAACATCTGGGGGCCCAAGGTTGGAGAACACTGTACCTAGGGGGAAATGAACCTGGGACCTGGTGCAAGCAAGCTTATGTCCCCTACCACGCAGCGCCGGTTGATTCAACACCCGCAAACCAGGGCCGGCACCCCCGTTTCTAAATGCATCACTCACTACTACCCTCAGTGAAGTCAACCCGCCTCCTGGCCGTCCGTCCCCATATTCCCAACCCCTTCTAGCGCGCTCCTCCTCCTGCTCACCAAAGCGCATCCAGTCGTAATCGTTGAGACAGTCCATCTTCTGGCAGAAGTCCTCCAGCACCCAGGCGGGCATGCTGTGGATGTAGGGAGACGGCGGAGCGGCACTGCCCAGGGAAGGCAACGAGGGAAGCTGCTGCTGCTGCTGCTGCTGTGCCATGTCTGTTTCCGGCTGGGGGGTCGCACACGTGGGGATCGCCCGCTCTTCTCCCTTGGCCATCCGCAGCAGCAGCTGAGCTGCCCACTGGAAGAGGCTAACGCGGGACAGGGAGGCGCGCTCGCTCTCGCTCTTTTCCTTCGCCCGCGTGCCTCTCCGTCTTACCAAGAGCCGAGCCAAGCCTCGGGCTTCCCCCCCCCCCCCCCCCGAATGACGATCGGCAGCTCCGGTTTTGCTCTGGGGCCAGCGAGAGAGACAGACAGACTGACTCGCTCTTGGCTGCCCCACTCCTGGCTCTCTCGGCGGCGCTGCTGAGCGCAGAGAGAGAGCGCGCGGCTCCGCGATTCTCGCCCGGACCCAAAGCCGTCCGTCCTGCCCCGCCCCGCCGTCTGACATCGCTTCCTTCCCAGGGATGTCTCCCCGATGATTGCGTTTGAGAGAAGAAACTCCCTCCTCCTCCCCTACCCGCGCGGACCGTGCCGGAACATTGCGTCAACACACACACAGCGATTGCTTTGCAGGCTGAACGTGATTTTGCGTTGCAATAAAGCGAGGGAACGTGCCCATATTTAATCATCCTAGGTATATTTGAGCATAGAGCTGGAATGCCTGGGAATATTTCTTCTGGGTCCTTACGACAACTCACCACAACCTGACTCCCTCCAGAGGTTTTGGACTACACTTCCCGGCATTCCCTCTTCAGCAAATGGTTCCAGGTCCATTTTTTTTTTTAAAAAAAGTTCCAGACCAGTGTCGAAGCAAACTATTTACTAACAAAACAGGCAGTGAAGAGGGCTGGCTCCAGTCTTGATGGGACCCTCGACATTTTAGCCTCTGGTGGGTCCTCTCCGTTGAGCTTTAGCAGACATACCTGGCCCTGTGTGTGTGTGTATGTGTGCAGGATCCTAATGAGTAGCAGGCATGCTGGAGCTGTTTACATTTCCTTCAGTGCTCCAGAGCAACACTGCATATTTGTGCGGGCACATGCACTCTGGTGCTGTGGGGAAAGCCTGACACGAGTACACATGCACACGCACACGTACATCTCAGTCTCCTTCCGGGGGGGGGGGGAGGCTGGAGAGATGAGGAAGTAGCCAGACGGATCCGCATACCAGCAATGGAGGGCCTCGGTTGGATTCCACAAAACCCAGGAAAGGACCATCAAGACCATCAAACTAGCAGGGCAGTCTCAAAGAGCTGTAAAGTACCCAACACATCACCTCCCCCCCCCCCCCGCAGGAATAAGCCCCACCTGACCGCAGGGGCGGGGAGAGCGGGAAACTCAGGGGTAGAAAACCCCTCTCCCCTCCTTTTGTTGGTTGTTGGGAACACAGGTTACTCTTATCAAGATTCGTCCTCCAGCAGTGGCTGGGATAAGCTGTTCTCTTCCCCGGATCCAGGCTGAAATTGACTAGCGTGAAGTCTTTAGTCTAAGGTAACTGACTAATCCCAATGCGCTAGCCTGGGAACCCATTCATTGATAAACTCGGAGATCATGTCAGGTCATGTTGACGTTATAGTATTCCTAGAAAGCTGTTAGTTCCGCTCCCGTATATTGTATAGTAAATAAAAGCCTTATTTGGTCATATAAAGGGCTGAAGTTTCCTTTTGTGGCGCAAACCTTAGTCGGTTTCAATCGCTTGTACGGGCTGTAACTCAGTGCCGGTTAACCCGTTAAGCGCCGAACTCACGCATAGGACCCTGGTGCTGGTCCTTCACAGGTGCATTGTAGAAAATTTAAATAGTGGCTTCAACCTGCCCAGATGCTCATTAGCGCTTCAGAAGAGGGCCCCCCAGGGCAGGCTTCAGTGATGGCCCCTGCTGGATCCCAGCAGCTGCCTAGCAATACTGATTGCTAACACCACTCCTGGCAATGGATAGAGAAACCATCTGCAATAAGACACCTTTAATTTGCCAGCAACTAGGGCAGGGCTCTCCAACCTTGGGTCCCCAGATGTTGCTGGACTACAGCTCCCAGAATCCCTTGCCATTAGCCATGATTAGGCCAGCAACATCTGGGGACCCAAGGTTGGAGAGCCCTGAACTAGGGGGAGAAAGGGAAAGCTCTACCTTTCAAGTTGTATAGCATTTTGCAAAGGTTGGGGGGGTGTTGTTTTTTTTGCCATTCCTGATAGTTAACTAATTTCTAGAGATAAAAATGAGTATGTACATTGCATACACTGTACATTAGATCAATAATTTGAGATTCACCTGGGAGAAGAACAAAACAGTGGTGGGAAGTAGTGAAGGTCTTTAGAACAGGAGTCTCTACTTACTGGCCTCACAGTGCAATCTTTATGCATGTTTATTCAGAAGGAAGTCCCGCTATATTCCATTGGGCTCAATTTCTACTGTATTTAGGATTGCAGCCTCAGCAGTTATTCAAAATGCAGTATGGGCATTTAAAAAACTGTTTTACTGTCAGGACAAAAGGAGACCCAATTCCACATCAAGGCTGAAATCCTATATCCACTTACCTATAAGCCCCACTGAACTCAATACAATTTACTTCTGAGTATGCATGCACAGGATTGCACTGCAAAGCATTCTCATCTCCATTCCATTTTGGATAGTTTAAGTAAAACAAATACATCACCCCAAAGTCTGTCTAGAAACCTAAACCAGTGCAGTATTCACGAGAGAAAACTGCAGGAGAAAGGGAAAAGTGGTCCCCATACTAAAGATGGAAGCATACACCTGTATATAACATCATCACTTGCACATCCAGACATTGGTTAAGAAAGGGAAGCAGCCCTGCTTCTGAAGATGAAAAACAAACAAAAAACACTGCTAAATAGAAAAGGGAACAACACTTGATTACCAAAGAAACTAAAGATGTGAACTTAACCTGAGAGCCATGCATGAATGCGGGGGGGGGGGGGGGGGAGACTGGCAGGCAGACCACTCTAAAGGATAATGCTACCAGTAGGCATCCTGACTTCTGGGATGCTTTCCACCACAGCTTCTGCTGCTCAAACAGGGTACCAGCCAAAGCAGTACTTCATTTTTATGGGGCTTAACAAATGCGGGGGGGGGGGGGGGAGAGAAAAAGAATAGTGCTATGATCAGGAAACAAACTGTTTTAATGTCTTGATGTTCTTAAAAAAATGAATCTACATTGCATGGAATGTTGAGGAACAGTTGAATACATATTAAAAGCAATTTTTAACAGTTCAGAAATGCAGTTCAAACAGACTGATCTGGGCATCTGATCCTACCGCGGAATATTTATCAGATAAACACCGAACTACACAAAAAAAGGCTTCAAAGGATTAATTCAAAGAACAGCACACACAAAATTAACAAAGCTCCAAATGATTAATTCAAATGTAGTTGCCCTGGTATGTTAAAGAATTCAAATGTGGAACTGAAAGCTTATTTACTAAATTCTAACTTGTATGGACTTCATTTTCACAAAGACGTTCTTCCTCTTTGTGCTATTTTTGCTGCTGCTTCATTTAGAAGTACAGTAGAGGAATCTACAAAGGCACAACTCCAGTCCCCACAAATACAAGAACCACGCAAACTGGGAAGTGCCTATATTTTGGGAATGAGATAATTTAGCACCCCTGCCTTGACAGGGCACCTCTGCCCAAGCTGGAAAATGGCATTTGAACTGTACCTCATCTCTTCCTTCAAGTGGTCATTTCTTGTCAGACGGCAACACCACACATATTCTTTACCCCACAGAATTCCAAGGGAAAGCTCCAGTTGCATGCATGTTTGTCTTTAAGGTAACACACAAAGTACAGATTTATCATACATGCAAAAATACTTCAAGCCCCCCCCCCCTTTTTTTTTTTACAAATTATACTTTTTAAAAAGTCAGTACACCACCTAACATCACAAGCTAACGTCTTTACAAAAGGTAATAATTTGCAAAAAATCAGTACACCTTGATGTAGCCAAAAATTTCATTTGACAGCAGTCCTGTTGAGATGTGCTTTCAACCAGAAATAATTATACAAGATCAAATAAATGAAAATGATGTTTGTGGACACCTGACAATTGCATGAATAATTGCACAAACCAACACATTTCAATAGTTGCAAACACAAGACATTGGGAAATAGGACAATAGTGTTCCACTGATCACTTTTGTAACTCAAAACGTAACTTATAAAATATTTTGTCATCTTTATAATGCCTCAACACTTTGTAGAGTTTTAATACACTAGTATACAAGGGGCAGGGAGGAACAGGAAAGACAAGAGGTCCTTTTCCACTGAGCCAGGGTAAAATTGTGGTCTGGCATAAGAGTTTGCCTGCACCACAGCCTCGTCAAGCTCTTCCTTTGGCTAAAGTGGGAAGAGCAGTAGTACAGAAGTAACAGTTATATGTAGTGCAAGCACATATATAACTTACAACTTTTCTCCCATCATACCAAATTTCCACAGCGGCACAGACAGATATGGGGCAAGTACATGGCAGGGTGCAGATCCTGTACACTGGAAGCAGATCTGGACACCAGCTGAAATAGCAATATCTTGCAGGAAACCACTGACACAAGGAAAAGCAAATCTGCAGCGTTCTAACCTCATATTCAATCAGCACAATAAATCCGGGCTTGGTAACAGTTTAAGGATACTTTCTCCTTCGGTATGAGAGGGAATTTGCCCAGCTTCTAATGAAAATAAATGCAGGGCATTTTCTAAACATCTATAATAAAATATTTTAAACAAGGAAAAAACGCACACATGAAAACAGCTTTGCCAGCATTTCACCTTCAACCGTGTGACATCTGAACAAATATTTTGTACTTGGTCTAATGTAAAATATGCTGTTTAGCCAAGGCAGGATCTAGCTAAGTATTTTCAACTGTAGCATGGTAGCACTTTGGCTCCCCTGACTGTGGTTGCTCCCCATGTTATGAAGTTACATGTGCTAACCCAAAACAAGATCTGCTTCCAAGAACACTATGAAATGTTGATGTATCTTCAGTTCATAAAGCATAGTTAATGTTTGTGCTTTACTCAGCAATTTATTAGTAAAAGTAGTTTTCCCACTTAAGGATTTTCATCTCTATCAGGGAATCCATTCCTTGGCCTATCACGCCTTTCCAGAGAAAGCCGCTGAAGATCCTTCCTAATGTCTGGGTGATCTTCTAGATCTTCATACAACGACCGAACAATGTCTAATCTCCTGTAGTCCACTGGTTTCACTAAAGTGCGGATAACCTGAAGACATCTTTCTTTCAAAGTAAACACTGTGGAGAAATGGAAGAGTGAGCTTTTTAGTGTCTTGCCGAGGACACGAAAGAAGCTAGCCTGAATAACAAAGTAATTTTTATCTTGCTATATAACAAGAAAACAATTCATGCTTCTTCACGATCTACTAGACTAACATGAAGCATTGTTAGGCCAAGAATGGGAAATAATACATTATATAATACAAGTAAACTAAAACTAGCAACAATACTATTTTCTTAAGAAACAACACTTGCTAACTTCTGAAATCGCCCATTACATACTTTTCTTATTTGGAGGTAAGATTAGATGTGCATTGGATAGCACTGTTAGGGCACAATCCTTTGATTGAGCCCTCCATGCTCATAAGCCCCCGAGCTCAAGAGGCTTACAAGCATCCAATGCAAAGCTGGAGAAGCAGCGGAGGTGATCTCTACCTCCCTGCACCTCCTATTCTGCATTTTCGATAAGACGGCCATTTTTGGCTGTCTACCTGAGTCACTTTGGAGGGAGAGGGAAGGAGGCTGGAGTGCTGTCGGGATACATCGTATCCTGGTGGCCCTAGTCTCCTCCCCTCCCTGCCCCGTCACCCCCTTCTGAGGTCGATTTCCCAACCTTGCAGAGGCAGCCGGTGCAGTTCTTTCCATGCCGGCTGCAGCGGGAGGGGGATCATGGATTTCCAGCTCTGACCTCGGAACTCTGTCTCCAAATTATCCCATGCCCCCCCCCCATAAACGATGTCAAGGGACCATAAGATTGCTCTTTTAGGATGCAATCCAATGGGTTGCACCCTCGATGCTCGTAAACCTCTGAACTCAGAGCCTAACGGAGCATCCTCTGCAGAGCGGGGAAAGTGGCAGAGGCAATCCATTCCATGCCTCCCTGCTCCTCCCACTCTGCAAGTCAGCTGGACAGCCAATTTCGGCCATCTAGCTGCAGCGCTTTGGATGGGGAGGGAAGGAGACTGGAGCGCTGTCAGGATATCTCGTATCCTGGCGGCCCCAATCTCCTCCCCTACCTACCCCTTGACTGCCCTCTTACCCCTTCTCCGAGGTTGCTTTTCAGACCTCGGAGAAGCAGCCAGCGTGGTTCTTTCTGCACTGGCTGTGAGTGGGGGAGGGGGATCGGAGCATGGATCCCCAGCTCTGAGGTCAGAGCTCTGTTACTGAGGTCGGATCTGGGAAACAGAAGAATCCTAGGGCCCCTGAAACATTGTCTAAGGGGCCATAGGATCACTCTCTTAATTACTTAAATTATTGTCAACCTCAATGGAATGGGGAACATCTAAAATGTTTGACTAATCAGACCTTTGGTAAATGGGAGGACTCTTTTACAGAATGTTACACTGCCACAGGTCCAAATAATCAGAAAATTTAGATCATTGTTGTTTAGTCCAATGGAAAGTTTAGTCAAATGGAAATCCTGCTATAAGTGCATGTCATTCTTCACAGTACAAGGGGATGAATGCAGTCATCTTATTCATCTTGGGATATGCATTGGTAATTTTACCTGGTAATGTAATATTTGCAAATATGGGCTGTTCATTCATATTGCGAGTAGCCACAAACAGTTCTGCCTTGTTGACAAGAAGACTATCATCTGTCCCAGCATCTCTGAACAACCAAAGATGTTCTAGAAAACAACAATCACAAATAAAATGTCTACTGGTCACTATTCCAAAAGGTACAGAAATACTGAAGAGTCACACATTTTTTGGAGAAACCATTCCAGCCAACAAAAGTAGCTGGAAGAGAATACAGTCAGTTTACTGGGTCTTAGCAAAACAAACAAGCAGCTTCATGGACACGATAACCCATGGGAACAGGTGGCAATTTCCCAGCAACACAGCAAATGTTATTCCCTGGTGTCAGAACTGTAAGGATCTGTGGAAATGCAGCAATAGTACATTACTATTTATTTATTTCTAAAATATATCAGTCATCCTATAGCTGATCGTTCTCAGGGCAAGGTTCAACAGATAAAATCCAAAAACCACACACACAAAATAAGTCAATTAAAAGCAGCAATCAATTAAAAGCAACAGAGGCTAAAACAGGCATCATACGCAGAATTAAAAATATCAAACAAAACAACTTTTTTAAAAACAGCATAGTCACAGGAATAGAGAGGATTAAAAGGCCAGCGAGAATAAGAAGATATTTGCTTGGCAATGAAAAGGTAACAAAGTAGGCCCCAGGCGGGCCTTTCAGGAGGGTATTCCTTAAAGGAGGAGCTGCAACTGAAAAGGCCTGTTCCCAAGTAGTCACTGTCATACCTCAGTACCTCAGCATACAAGGGCACTTGGAGCAGGATCTCTGAAAATGACCTCAGGTAGGAATATACTGCAAAAGGGTCTCCTTCAGATACAGCGGCCCCAAGCTGTGAAGAGCGTTATAGCTTAACACCAGCACTTTGAATTGGGTCCGGAAATGAAATGATACAATACTGGCATAATATGATCATAATGCCCAGTTCCAGTCAGTACCATATTTTGCACTAACAAACGTTTCTCAACAGTCTTTAAGGGCAGCCCCACATATAAAACATGGCAGGAAAATAAACAGGAAGTTACCAGGACATGGGTTACTGAAGCCAGGCTGTTTCTGTCCAGGTAGGGTCATAGCTGGCATGCCAACCTAAGCCAGTAAAAAAGGTGATCCATGCCGCAGAAGACATTTGTGCCTCAAATGACAAACATGGGTCTATAAGTACCCGCAACCTATGCAACCTCTCCCAGAACAGGTTGAACACCATTCATACAGACAAACCACCCTCTAACAATACCCCCTTCTTCTCTGGACTGAACTTCAGCTTATTGCCTCTCATTCAGTCCATTAGAGCAGCCAGATATTAATCAAGCTGTTACAGAGTATGCTTTAATTTACATGGATGTGTATTTTACATACATGTAAACCAAATACATACATGAAGGATCTTTTGGCATTGAACTCTGGGCACTCTGGAAAACCTGATCCCCCAAAGGCCGAGAGAGGAAAACCTGATCCCCCAAAGGCCGAGAGAGTCAAAGACAACAAGAGATCCTTGAAACTAATTCTTTGTTTTATTAAAGAAGAATTTAGTGTGTGTGTGTTCAAAAGAGAACAGTTTTAGAAAGAAGGGTGTGTGCGTGCGCGTGCATGTGTTCAAAAGAGGGGCAATAGCAGCACATCAAAGAGCACAGTTTTAACTCCTAAAAAGGTGCGTGCGTACGCGTGAGAGAGAGAGAGAGACTGTCGATTTATGGGGAAGGGAGAAGAGAGTTGTGGGGGAGAAAAAAGTTTCAGCCTGGAATACTTTGAATGGGGGAGAAACAGACCATTGTGGGGGTTTGTGAGAGGGCTTTGGAGCAAATGCAGGAATTTTGGAAGAAGTATATAGAAAGCTATAAAAGAGCGACAGGGAGCTCTAAAGCCAAGGGGTTTTGGAGTTTGAAATGGGGTGGAATATTAGGGAAAGAGGAGGAAAGAGAATAAAGAGTATGGGCTATTTAGAAGGAAAACATAAGAGAATGCAACGATTTACCTCTCTGTATCTACTAACATGTGGAGTGATGAGCAGCTCTGCTGAGCTCCTTTTCTGGAAAAGGGGAGACACAAAGGAGGGAAAGGGGGGGTTGCTCTTCTGAGCAGAAAGTGTGAGGGGTCCCTCCTACATGGAAGGCCCCTCGCCGGATCGTCACCTTGAAGTGGTGAGTGGGCTTGCGTGTTCCGATGAATCCTGTGAGCAATGCTGTCGGGAGCTATGTACTCCCAGTAGGGTCACCCATGGCGGTAAGGTCCGGGGAGAGGAACCAGACAAAGAACGATCCAAAACATAAAGTCCTCAACGGCAGAACAGGCGGAAGATAATTAAACCTAAATTACAACGGCTGTGAAGGCGGATGAAGGCTGCAGCAGAGAATGGTTTTCCAATCGTCAGGGTAACCGTGCCATTGGATCTCTGCCGTACTCTGTCAAGTTTGTGTGGTGATTCGTTGTGCACCGATCTCCCCACATAAAACAGTTTCACGCACAGGCGTCTTCCAACCCAACCCATCCAACCCAACCCAAACAAACAAACAAAAAAAAAGACCCATGGCGACTGGCGAATGGCAACGGGGGCAGGACTGTGAATCTGGAAGCCCCTAGTCATGGACCAGCACATGGGCGGTGGATGCAGACTCAGTCGCCCTGTTCAAGGAACGAGGTAGTCGAGCAGCTCGGCAGCTGTATCCATGACTGAGCAGCCCTATTTAGGATCCACTCTGCTCACCCCGTATGGGGAGGGGGCTAGAAAAGGTGCCCTAAACATAGTCTACCTCTTTATCCCCTGACTGGATTACCGCGTCCAGTGGGGTCACCAATTTAGCGGTCGAAAAAGACATTTGAATTTTGGAACATGGAATATACGGACATTGCTGGATAACATAGATAGTGAACGCCCTGAGCGTAGGACTGCTATTATTGCAAGGGAGCTGAGACGGTTTAAAATTGACATAGCAGCACTTCAAGAAACTCGAAAGGCAGGAGAGGGACAGCTGAAAGAAGAAAAAGGAGGTTATACCTTCTTCTGGAAAGGACTACCTGAGCAGGACCGACGAATACATGGTGTAGGCTTTGCCATCAAAAATGAACTAGTGAACTCTTTGTCAGAAGTTCCTACTGGCATTAACGAACGCCTGATAACTCTTCGATTAAAGCTCGCCAATAACCAACAGGTAACTATTTTGAGCGCTTATGCACCAACATTAGATGCTGATGATGACATCAAGGAAAGTTTTTACAGCCAGTTGGACACTCTCCTGTCAGAGATACCTAAGGAGGATAAAATTATCCTCCTGGGCGATTTTAACGCAAGAGTCGGGCGTGACTTTGATTTATGGCCAGAAACTATTGGAAAAGACGGAGTTGGTAATAGCAACCCGAACGGACTCTTACTTTTGTCTATATGTGCAGAGCATAATCTCACTATCACAAACACGCTCTTTCGACAAAGAATAAGTTTAAAACATCATGGCAGCACCCACGGTCAAAGCACTGGCATCTTCTGGATTATGTAATTGTCCGTGTTAGAGATCGCCGCGATGTACTTCTTACTAGGGCCATGGTGAGTGCCGACGACTGCTGGACAGACCACCGACAAATCCGGTCCACAATGGTTATCAACATTGCTCCCCAACGTAGGCTTCAAGGAAGGAAACCAAGGCGTAAAATGAACATCCAAGTCCTTCAAGATCCTATTAAGCAAACTCGTCTTCAATCACTTCTTAAGGAACATCTACCTACGGAACCTCCTGACAACATTGAGGACCATTGGTCTAAGCTGAAAACCTCCATTACTGCAGCTTGTGAACAAACTATTGGATATGAAACTAAGAAACATCAGGATTGGTTTGATGAAAATGACAATGAGATTAAATATATAATTGACCAAAAAAGGAAAGCCTTCCAAATATGGCAAAATGATATTAACTGCGCTGCCAAGAAAAAAACCTACGCTAGCGCAAAGGCTGAGGTCCAAAGAAGAACAAGAGAACTTCAGAACGCTTGGTGGAAAAAGAAAGCTGAAGAAATTCAACAACTTGCAGAATCTCATGATGCACGGGGCTTTTTTAAGGCCACAAGGGCCATTTATGGACCAAAAACCTATGGTACAAACCCTTTACAATCAAAAGATGGCACCAAACTCTTAAAAGACAAAGAGTCTATTGCACTGCGTTGGAAAGAGCACTATTATGACCTTTTAAATCGTAAATCTAAGGTGGATAATGAGATTTTTTCGCAAATCCCGCAAAAACAAATTAAAGAGGAACTTGCAATACTCCCCACTTTGGATGAAGTAAAAAAAGCCATTAATCAAATGAAGAACAACAAAGCTAGTGGACCAGATGGGATTCCTGCTGAAATCTTTAAAGAAGGGGGCCCCGAACTTGTACAACATCTTCATAAACTCATCGAAAAAATCTGGATAAGAGAAGAGATCCCAGAAGACTTCAGGGATGCCATAATTATCACCCTCTTTAAGAAGGGTGATAGAACAGACTGTGGAAACTATCGGGGCATTTCTCTCTTAGCAACCGCAGGTAAAATATTTGCTAGGATTCTCGCAAACCGTCTTCTATCTATTTCAGAAGAGATCCTCCCTGAAACTCAATATGGTTTCCGCCCCTCTAGAGGGACAGTAGACATGATTTTTACTGCACGTCAGCTCCAAGAAAAATGCCGGGAGCAAAATCAACCCCTTTATATGGCATTTATTGATCTGGCTAAGGCCTTTGATACTGTAGACCGTACAGCTCTCTGGACTATCCTTATGAAAATTGGATGCCCCAATAATTTGTGAATATCTTGCGACTTCTCCATGACAACATGACGGCAACGGTTTTGGACAACAACGGCTCTCATGGTGCTCCATTTAAAGTGGGATCAGGTGTTAAACAGGGATGTGTTATCGCCCCAACATTATTTGCCATTTTCATCGCCATGGTTTTACATCTTGTCAAGGGGAAACTTCCCACCGGTGTGGGAATTATATATCGAACAGATGGAAAGCTTTTTAATCTCAGCAGGCTGAAAGCAAAAAGTAAGGTAGTTACAACCTCCGTTGTGGAACTTCAGTATGCTGATGATAATGTGGTCTCCGCACATTCAGAGGATGATCTCCAAACTATCCTAAATGCTTTTGCAGAAGCATACGAAAAACTTGGTCTCTCACTTAACATCAAAAAACCCAAAGTGCTTCATCAGCAAGTGCAAGCCAATCCTTTGGTGATGCCATCTATCCAGCTTGGCGGGACAATACTGGAAAATGTCGATCATTTTCTCTATCTTGGCAGCTATCTTTCTGTTACAGCTAACATCGACAGTGAAATCCAGCATCGTCTGAGCTCCGCAAGTGCCGCATTTTCTCGAATGAAACATAGAGTGTTCGAGGATCGGGATATTTGTAAGAAGACCAAAACACTGGTTTATGAAGCCATTGTATTACCAACTTTATTGTATGCCTGCGAAACATGGACTATCTATAAACGTCACTTCCACCTCCTTGAAAGGTTTCATCAACGTTGCCTCCGGAAAATCCTGCAAATTACTTGGGAAGATAGGCGAACAAATGTCAGTGTACTGGAAGAAGCAAAGACTACTAGCATTGAAAAAATGATCCTTCAACGCCAACTTCAGTGGACCGGTCATGTTGTTCGAATGCCTGACTGCCGTCTCCCAAAGCAGTTACTTTACTCCCAACTCAAGGATGGAAAGCGGAATATCGGTGGTCAATATAAGAGGTTTAAAGATGTTCATAAGGCTAATCTAAAAAAATGCAATATAAACATCGAAAACTGGGAAGCTCTGGCCCATGAACGATCTAAATGGAGGTTGGCCTTTCACAAAGGTTCCATGGACTTTGAAGAAGCCTGAGTGCAAGGTGAAAGGGAGAAACGTGCTAAGCGAAAAGCACGTCAAATGAATCCTTTACAGGACCATCTTCTATCTGGTAACCTGTGTCCTCACTGTGGGAAGCTGTGTGGATCTAGAATTGGCCTCCACAGTCACTTACGGACCCATCGCTAGAGTCTACACAATCTTCTTTAGAATTTCCTCCTTTTATCCCGGAAGACAATCTTACTCGGTCACGAGTGATCGCCTGATGATGATGATGACATGGAAGGGATCTTCTTTGTGTGTTGTGTTCGATTGATTTGGGTTGTTCTTTTTATCCTTCTCAGGATTTAGTAATGAAAACAGAGGACATTTTCTAAGATTGCTCATGGATGTTAGAAAATGGGGTTTTAGGTGTCAGACATTAAGGGAAGAAAGAGGACAATGAGCTCCTCTGTCCTGATGTGAGGAAAAGATGGGAATTGACTGGTAGTATTTTGCATATCTCTGGCTATCACAGGTCCAGGTGAGCAAGATAGCCTGGGGGATTTTGGTGATTGTCTTAAACAAAGGTGACAAAAAAGTCATGAAGGCATGCCTGCTTATATAATATTGGGTTTTCAGGGTTTCACAGGGTGGGGGCTTCTGTGGTTGCAGTCCTGAGGCAAGATCTGAAATTTGCAAGCCATAACACCAAGGTATTGAGGCAATCAGAGCACAATGGCTGGCCAGAAAGTTGTATGCAAGAAGTCTGCAGCTCCCCTTGGGATGTACAAGGCCTCAATATCTTACAGAGCCTGCTTTTTTGCTCTTCTCCAAGAACAAAACCCCCTAGGCCTCTTCCAGATACAGCCCCCTTCTTCCCAAAACAGCAGGATTTGGTGGAGGAGGGGGTGCTTCATAACAGAGGATGCCTCACCTCACTTAATGAAAAAGAAAGAATCACTCAGTGGTTCTAGGTAGACATGAAATAGCATAGGGAATAAGATGGCATCCTGTAGGACCCCAAGGCATAAGTGACATGGGGTCAAGCAGAAATCCCCTAGCATCATGTTCTGGAAATGGCCATCCAGGTAGGAGCAAAACCACTGTAAAGCTCTACTACCTACAGTCAACTCAGTCAACCCACACAGCCTCTTCAAAAGGATACCATCACTGGTGGTTTTTGAAAGCTGAAGTCCAGCTTGCCTGAGCGTGGAAAGCTAAGCAGGGTCAAGCCTGGTGATTACTTGGATGGGAGACCCCTCCTCTAGTTTCCTGCACTGAGCAGGGGGTTGGACTCCATAGCCTTGTAGGCCCCTTCCAACTCTATGATCTATGAAATCAAGGTCACACTCCTCCTTCTCCCTCCCAGCAAAGGTCATCCCACAGGGTGACCAAAGCAACTTCAGTGCCCAAATGAGGCCTAAACCCCAGCTGAAATGCATCTAGAAAATCCATTTAATCCATGAATGTCTGGAGCTGATTGGCTACCTCCTGCTCAAGCACTTTGCCCAGGAATGGGTTATTAACAGCCTATAATTACTCAGATGTTCAAGACCAACTATGTTTTTTCCAGTAAAGGTCTCCTGGGTCTGTTTCCCAGCACAATTTAAACAGCTGATACTTACCTTTGAAACTCTACACAGCTTGGGACACAGACACCCAAAGAATTAACCTGCTCATACAGCAAAGTCACCTTTAGAGGACCTCCTTCTTCTGGGTGTCCCTGCTGTCTTGAGGTGACGTGAGTAGGAAGAGGGCCCTTTTGGCATCTCTGAAATGCTTCCCCCACAAAGGCTTGCTTGCTTGCTTGCTGCCCAGCTTTATGTTTTTCCATCGCCAGGCAAGAGCTTTTTACAAAGATTTCCTAGGTCTTTTAATCTGCACATTCTCTTATCATTTGTTATGCTGTTTCATTGTTTTTTTTAGTATGTTCTTTTATTGTTCCAGCCACTGTACGCCGTCCTGGAAATATTTATATGAGAAGTTGAGGCCAATAGATTCCTAAGATACATTAAATCATTTCCCACAGCCGATCCCCTGGCACTACAAGCAGCCTCAGGCACGGAGCCCGGCTCAACTGGTGCCTCACATCCAGCTCTTCGGCTGGCGCAGCAGCCACCCCAATATATTCACACTCGCCCGTTCTGGTGTAGCCACTCGCCAACACATTAGTATACAACCATGCCTTGGATTGAGAGCATAATTCGTTCCGGAAAGGTGCTTGTTGTGTTGTAATCCAAAACACTCTTATATATCAAAACGAAATCCTCCTCCCCCCCCAAAAAAAAACTTGTACAGAGATTTTTAGTTTAAGCCGTACTACAGGACTTGTATTGCAAGACGACGCTTGTATATCAAGTAAAAAAAAAAAAATTAAAATTAAATAAATATCAAAAATTTTGCTTGTCTTGCAAAGACGCTCTCAAACCAAGTTACTTGCAATCCAAGGTATGACTGTATGACTCTTTCTCCTCCGCGCTCAGTTTTGCCACCGTCTTTCGTGGCCGGCAACATCCTCAGCTACACAAACAGGGAGAAATATCGGCAGGCGCGGATTTCCCCCCAGCGAGGCGGAAAACTCCACCACCAGCTGAATGTTTGCATCCTTAAAGGAACACAGGCGCCTTGAGGGCAAAAGAAAGTTGGCGACCCTCACAAACCCCTCCCCCGCGCGCGTTCTGCCTATGGCTGCACACAGTGCCCGCCAAGCCAGTAAGGCAACTGAGGCACCCCTGAGGTCCATTGCCGGCTCCCCCCCCCCCACAATATCCGTGGTTGCTCGTACCTACCCAGGTAGCTGTGCATCTTACGGCCCGTGCCAGGCTGCAGGCTCGGATAGGGGCGCGGTTTCCCGTCGAAATCCACCCAGACGGGGCTCACCAAGCGGGGGGTGCGGTTGCAAAAAATGACTTGACACGGCTCCCGGGTCTTCGCCGAGCGCAGACGCCGCGAGAGCAGCGCCTCCTCCTCCTCTTCCTCCTCCTCCTCTCCAGGTCTCTGCGGCATCCTGGAGTTGTCGGGCACTCCGCAAACTGCGCTTCTCGCAGTCCAAACGGAAGGCAGACCTTTCGCACGCAGGCCTAGCGCGCGCGCGCCCGCCCGCGCGCCACTACTGTTCTTCGAGCGGAAATACCTTCGAAGAGGCCGAAAGCTCTGCGCATGCGCCCCCCCGCTCGGCGGCCATTGTTCTGTAGAGGACCCGCCGAGTCGCCGTCGGCGAGCCACCCGAGGGCGCCTGCGCAGTTCTTCTCTTGTGCCAGGGATGGGCGGTTTGTGTGGGGACGAGATGTAGATGAGCAAATGGGCACGAACGATTGTTTCATTATGCTTGTTTGGAGAAGTGGTATGTTAAGCTTTTTGTTGTTGTTGTAAACTAACATTGTTAACAGGGAGGGAGGGGGTTGGGTTGAAAAGGTGTGCAAGCCGTGGCCAGAGATGGCTGGCAGGGAGTTTGAGTTAAAATAATAGACATGTCAGAAGCAACGGGCTACGAAGCACTCAATTGTAAGCCGCGCTGTTAAATAAGTGGGACCAATAAACCATGGCTGGCCTCAAGTTATGGAACTCTTCCTCTGGTGTCTCAACTAAGTCTGAACAATCTCTTATGTATGCCATACAAGAGCTCTATGTTCCTGATGACATTTTTAATATTAAGGCTGACATTTGACGGCTTGGCTTAACAATAGTTAGTGGGGTCCAGTGAACAGCCTGATCACACCAGATCTTGTAGCTTTACCAAAGCTAAGCAGGTCAACAATCAGCTCCATATGAGGGCAGGATATACATATAAAAGCTAAGCAGGGGTACTTCTAGATGAGGCTTTTATCATGCCATCGCCTTGCTTCATTCACAGAATTTTACTGGGGGTCCAGACAACAACATCTTGCACTCATAGACCTCCTGTGTTTTCCCACTGCTGCTTCCATCCTTTTTCTTGCCACAGAAAATCCGTTAAGGAGAAAAAGATGGAATATCTGCCCAGTGCCTTCTAATCAATAGTGTTAGGAGTCCTCCATCTGGAAGCAACGCAGGTCAAGCATCCTACTCCACATAGAAGCAGGATCTATGTGTACTAAATAATTTAAGAAAAAACACAGCCACAACGCTTAGCATTTCTATTGCTTTAAGACTGTTCAGGGTGCTTCACACACACTACAGCAATCCTATGCACACTTACCTGGGAGTAACACCTGTTGAACACTGGGAATTCTGAGTAAATATGGATAGAGTTGCACTGCCAGTCATCTGTACATTAACTCCTGTGAAGTACCGGTAAGCCAATATTAAGATCCCCAGATTCCAGATGGGTGGCTGAGGCTGACTTGCTATGACCACTGACAACACAATCTTATTCATGCCTTCTCAGAAGTAAGCACCATTGAGTTCCATGGGACTTGTTCCCAGGTAAGTATGTATAGGATTGCAGCCTGATTTAGTTCATGGCTGAGGTAAAATGTGAACTTCGTACTTCCTGGATCACAGTTTAGTATCTTAGCCTGTACAGTTTCCTGTTTGGCTTAGGCACACGTTTCAATTTAATGAACTATAGTTTTTAAGTTATTTTGTGTGGAGAAAGCCCAACACAAGTCTGCACACACACACACACAGTCTTCGCCCAAGGGAAGGGGCAAGGGAGGGGGGATGAAGTCATAGGAGAAGTAACAGACAGACCATCATCCCCAACAAAGAAGAGTCTCGGTGGAGATCCACAAAACCAAGGAAGGACCATCAAGAACCATCAAACTATCAGGGCAGTCTCAAAGAGCTGCAAAGTACTAGTACATCACCTTCTTCCCGGGCAGGAATAAGCCCACCTGAAACGAAGGGGCAGGCATAAGCCCCACCTGACCTGGAGGGCGGGGAGAGCGGGAACTCAGGGGTAGAAAACCCCTCTCCCTTCCGGTAAAGGGTTGTTGGGAACCCAGGGTACTTCAGGGCCAGAATCGTCCTCCCAAGCGGCAGCCCGAGTAAGCCATTCTCATCCCCGGATCGGCCGACCCGGAGCCAGGCTGAAACTGACTAGGCGTAAAGTCTCTGATCTGAGGTAACTGACCAGATTCAATCCGCTAGCCTAGGAGCCTGTTTCATTGATGAACGCAGGGGTCAACTAAGGTTGTGTTGACATTGTCGTATTCCTGGAAAGCTGTTAGTTCCGCTCTGTGTTTTATGTAAACAAATAAAAGCCTTATTTGGTCATTTAAAGGGCTTCGGTTTCCTCTTGTGCGCGAAAGCCTCGTAGGTGGTCGCCAGCGCTTGTACGGGCTGTAACTCAGTGCCGGTTAACCCGTTAAGCGCCGAACTCACGCAAAGGATCCTGTTAGTGATCCTTCACATTTTGTTTTAAAACAATAGTGACCAAGGGCTTGTGGCACATCTGGACAGTAGCAGGAGGGCATGCACACCCAGAAATGACCTAAATCTAGGCTTGCACTGCTGCCTACTCCCTGGCCTATAAGACTGAAGCCATAGTCACCCTATGGCACAGGGTGGTGGGTTTGTGTTCTCATGCTTGAGCCTGGTGACTTCCAGAAAAATAAATAACATAGCAGGCTCCACTATAGGTAAAAGAAATTCAGATGCGGTCCTGATGCATTGGCTTCCAACTTTCTCCACCAGCACCCCACCCATGCTTCTATGAGTGGTCTATTCATATGAGCAGTGTTATGTCATAGCCATGAACTCACACAAGATCACAACTCCTTTTCTGTGAACTGGAAAATCATACGTTGAGATTTTACAATTCATGGAAGGGGCACTCTTCCAGGAGTTAATTGCGTTGATGTCTCATGCGGGTAGACCAATCACATGAGCAATTTCTTTGGGAAAGTTGGACACGCTCTTAGAATGTCTAATGTTCAGGATATTTCTCCATGTATATTTTGGGGGGAAACTACTCTTCCACTTTCTCTAAGCCTATTTTGGTCATACACTCTGAGCCTAAGGCCAACATTGACAGTACAGGCCCAAAATAGTTTGTGGCATCCATGCTGAATGTCCAACTGCTTTTGACTCTGGTGTTTCAAAAGCATTTTGCAATATGGAATAGGTGTGTGTGTGTTTATATGTACCCTTTTGTTATTTGTATTATCCATCTAATATCACAGAAATGTGAAGCAACCTGAGCTACAGTATCTTCAAGGGAATGCAGACCCTTGGGTTGTTCTGAAGTAATGCCAAGCCATGATTTGCACTAAAGCGTATTTAGACTCCAAACTGTGATACGCTGGCTCAGCTTGTCTGAGCGTGGAAAGCTAAGCAGGGTCAAGCCTGGTTATTACTTGGATGGGAGACCCCTCGGGCCTCCTCTAGTTTCCTGCATTGAGCAGGGGGTTGGACTTGATAGCCTTGTAGGCTCCTTCCAACTCTATGATCTATGAAATCTACATAGAGGCACATTCGTTTGTGTGGCTTCCCTCTTCACCCACCTCTCCCGAGAATCTCCAGTTGCTAACCCAAACTATGGCCTCTGAGGGCAAAGCAATGTCCCAAACTAAGGCTTGTTGGTTCAGAATTGATTTCAGATCTAGGTTTGGTAGATATTCAAACTATGGTTTATCAGATGGTGTTAGTTCAGATATTATGACAAACTATGGCATTACAGCTGAACTCTCTCATTGTCTACCAGTTACTTTAAAAAAAAAAATCAAATACAGCCAAAGCGTATATGTTTTGTTAACCAAATGTGAACTTTGCATTCAGTGTTCCAATAAAAATAGAAATTGTGCAGCACGGAAACCATTAAAAAGTAATCCAGGTTTTCTGAATACATGATTCAAATAGAACTGGGATAATGGCAGTGATTAAACACTTAGTTCAGGTGCCAAAACAGATGTGAGATCCACTGGGGGAAAACACCCTACTACTGGAAACAGAAAAAAAATCCAAGTATACATATGCAATATTTATGCATTAATTTCCATTGATTCATGTGGCAGATGTGTCTGTGTTTTTACCAAAGCTGGTAGGTATTGATAGATGAAAGCTCTAAAACAGGGGAGAATTCCTTAAAAAAGCCACCGAGAGCCCCAAAGGCTGCAGGATTCCAGACAAGTGAAAGTATTTTTTATTATTAATATTACTATTTATATTTATCGCCCATCTGGCTGGCAACCGGCCACCCTGGGCGATGTACACAGATAAAAACACAAGATAAAAACAGAATAAAATACATTTAAACAATATAAAATTTAAGATAATTAGCCCACCCCATATTCCCGCCTGAATAGCCAAGTTTTTAATGAGCGGCGAAAGATCAGCAGAGAGGGGACATGGCGGAGGTCACTCGGGAGAGAGTTCCACAGTACGGGGGCCGCCACAGAAAAGGCCCTCTTCCTAGTCCCCACCAGTCTAGCTGCTCTGGCTGAAGGGACAAGGAGAAGGCCGTCTGTGGCAGATCTTGTTGAGCGGCCTACTTGGTGTTGCTGGAGACGCTCCTTTGTGCAGTATCAGAAAAAAGGTTCCCTCCATTTGTGTGTCTAATACTCACTTTTTCTTAATCTCTTTACTCAAAATCTGTCCTAAATTAACCTCAGTCAGTCAATCCATTCATCATGACCACAGTGACAAAACTCTGCTTACTGTTCAAAAAGGTTGAACCTTTTATTTTTAATTGGAAAGTAAGGTTTTCAAATAGTTTTTTCCCCCTCCATGGAAAGTTCCTATCATTATATTTAAAATACTGGATGTGGATGGATATTTGGCTTCTGTTGATTTCTTTGGACCTTTGTGTTAATGACATGTTAATATACTTAAATAAATTGCCCTTAAAAGAAATGACTAGTCCAATTTTTTTGTGGCCACAAATGAGCACTAGAACAGAAGAACAATAATCCTGGTAAAAACTTTATTACATACACAGGTAAAAATAAAAGTTAAAATTTAATACAGCAGCAACAACAACAAAGTACTGTGAAACACCAAAGCAATCCCAATAGGCAAGAAATGGAAACCCGGGATGGCAAAAGTGCTTTAAAGACAAAGAGCTACCCTTATAGTAACTGGAACAGTGCTGGTGCTTTATTTCGCATAAAATAATGTAATTCAGTTGCCTTTCAAGGGTGCGTGATAACCCACTGGTTGTTACATAGCTGCAACCCCACCACACATACCTTCAATGAAATCAAAATCCAAATAAAAATTTCCAAGCATGTATAACCATATGGGTTTCAATCCCTTAATGCTGTCTAAACTGAAGGGCTGTGCATCCAACATATATTTTAGAATAGTTTGGGTTTAAGCCATTCTTTTCAAGCTGATGGGAAAATGCTCCCAAATTTGACAAGTCAGTTTCAGTACACATATCAACAGTGGACTGATAACATATCCTGGGCACAGCTGTGATCTTGCATAAATCTTGTTTATTGGATTATGCTCAAGAGTCATTACAGGTTACTGTTATCCAAATATTGTGCACTCATTGTTAAGTGACACAGCTTTCTGCTCATCATTATCAGGTTAGAGTCAATTGCACTATAAATATTCTTGTCTAGATCTATCCCATATGTCTAAACCAACAGTAGTACATGTGAAGAATACTACAGCATTTTTCAAGTCTTATTTTGAATTAGACATGACTATAGAAACATACAAAGGTTGATGGTACACATTCTCAGCCCTATGTACAGAAGGAACATACATGGCATATCAAAGTAAATGAGGGAATTGGGACTTAAACTGAGGTAGCAGGTGAGAAAACAGTCAGCACTATTGAGATAGGCTCTGGAGTAGAGCCTTATTTATCAAATCACAAACAGAAGCAATACTTCCTACTATCCTTGTTGCCCATTTTTGGCAATGCTAAAACGAAATAAAATAGAGGGAATTCTTTAATGGCAAAATGTTCTCATTAAAACAACCCTTATTTACCTAAAATATATTCTAAGCTGAATAGCACCCAAGGAAACAGTTCTCAGGATTCTAACACAACAGTATTTTCAATGAGATCTTCTGCAATCTGAGGTGAAAAAAAGGTCAACCTGCTAGTCTTTTCACAAAACAGGATAAACTTGTCCTGTGAATATGCAAATACATTTGAACTCAAACTGAAACAGTAACTCAGATTAACAGGCACATAGAAGTTACTAGTTGCTTGAATAAATTGGTTATACTTTTCTACTTAAGCTCTGAAAGCTCCCTCAAGAGTTTCTATAGTTGGATATGACACAACTGATCCTTGGATCAGTAAACTTGCTTACTTGCTCATATTTTTAGCCCCACTCAAGATCATAAGGATGGACTGGCTCAGAATCTCAGGCAGACATTTTACAAAAAGCCCAAGAAATGTAGATAACTGCAGATGTGGTCAAGTACATTGGTCAACATGTTACCAGTATGTTCTTGTTTCTTCAATTTTTTCTCCAGAGCGTTTCAAGAGATACACAGCAGCATGGAGTCCCCCGACATTCACCCAGATCGTTTGAGACTTTCGCCATAGGGGTCCCATTTTTGACAAGGCCTGAAATACAAAATACGTAGTTTCAAGTTTCCCCTGACAGACTTGGCAGATATTAACGTTATAGATAGCTTTCCATTTTTAACTGCCATGGCAAATATGCCTACGCTTCAACCTTATTGCTAACCCTAGCAGGAACTTCCATTATTTTTCTATCAGCCAAAAGTAAAGGTAACAGGAAAAGCAGTATTCTGTCTGCTTCTCTTTCTTTTAGGAAAGTTCCTCCATCTCCAGCTTTGAAACATGATTTTAGGATCCAGAAGAACTATATACATTACACAGTTGAGCAATAAAAATTGAGAATGCCATAATGGGAGTTTGCACTGCAACAAACTGTTTTAAAAAAACCCTACAAATGTTTCTGTATGACCCTGTATATTTCTGACTTTCAATTCTGACAGCATTTATTCTGGATAAAAGTGCATCCTTTCCAATACAACTTTATGCCTTCAGATGCCAGTCATAAAGAGCAAAAGGCCTGAGGCTAGCCTGCCACTACTTACCTTGGCAAAGCATTTCCTATCTTGGGTCAGCAGCACAGCTCTGCCGGTCCTTGGTCTGCAAATCCGACCCATCTCCATAAGGAAGGATGGATAGAGATCCCAGTTCTTTTTCTTAGACCCTATCCTAAGATAAAATTGAGAAGCAGTAGAAACTAAGTAAAAGTACCCTTAAGAGTGTCCAATATTTCTTGCCCATGCTAGTGAGAATATTTTCAGCAATGGTGTTTCATAGTTATGACAGTTTAGACAGTAGAAAGGTTAAATTGTACTTGTATCCTCAGTCTTCATGCACATTTTATGCTAAGATACGAGAATGTAAGTGACATAGCATAGCACACCTGCTCATTATATATTTCCAAAATGGCCTTTGAAACAGAGTACACAGCATATCCATGAGCTTAATCTACATGCTATTACAAGCTATGGGGGGATCAAAACCTTTGATATTGCCTTGCTTATTAATTTCTGGAATAAGCATATTCTACACAGGATGTGTTGGGAGTTGCATAGATCCAGTTGCAGAAGGCCTCTTAGCTTGGAATCTAGTAATGTAGAATTCTAACAATCTCAAATTTTACTGAAATTTCTGGTCCTCATAGTTGCAGAGCAAATCCTGAAAAATGTGCTGACAAGTTCAAGAAAAGGGAAAAGGACTGGGTGGAGATTCCAATACTGAGAAGGAGAGGCCTCTCCATGCAGCATGCCTTCATAGCCTCAAATCCTGTAACTTCATAGATGCATTCAATTCACCACTGCATTCCATCCTTCAATGAAAGTCAACCTCCTCTATAGTCCTCACTTTACAAAGAGTGGAATCAGAGATGTCTAAATCTTGTGAAAAAATTTAAACTAAGCAAATTGAGTAAACTTGCCTATTTTGTAAAATTAAATAGAATCACTAAATTGCATGGTAACTGTGGAGAAAGCCAACCTAAGCCCCCTGCCTGACACACACACACTCACCAAGGAGGGGGGAAGGAGACCCAGGGGGGGGAGACAACCAGTCTCCACAGATGCCAAAGGGGACAAACAACATCTACATAGAATCACCCCAGGGGGGAAGGCAGGAAGCATCCCCAGGTTTGTCAATGCTCTTGCATATCAGCCCCATCTACATAAGACTTGAATACCTCTCCAGGGACGCTTCCGCACCCCTAAGAAATGGCCACTCAACACCATAGGATGGGACCATTAAGCAAGTGGCTTCAAAGGGACCCCATCCCACGGGGGGGGGGGGGGGGGGAGGCGTCACCCCACCTGACCCAAAAGGCCGCCCCTCAGGGAGGGTGTCAACCCACCTGACCACAGAGGGAGGGGCTACCTGAAACACCAAGGTATAAAACACCCTGCACAAGGGAACTTTTCTCTGGACCTGATCAGCAATCTTGCCCATGCCTGGGGTAAGGGAACGAAGGATCAGCAACCCCGGGAAACCAAGCTGAAATCACTGGCCGCTTGGCCCCGCCGGGAACCCAGCTAGCCGCTTGGGTAGACCGGGCCTCCGCCGGGAACCCAGCTAGCCGCTTGGGTAGACCGGGCCCCTCCGGGAACCCAGCTAGCTGCTTGGGTAGACCGGGCCCCCGCCGGGAACCCAGCTAGCAGCGTGCGGTTGACCGGGCCTCTGCTGGGACCCGAGCTAAACTAACTAGCTGAGAGCCCTGAAATCACGTTGTCCTTGGGGCTTTTGCTTGCTACTTTGTACCGTACTGATAAGCTGTATTGCTGGCGTGGGTCTGAGTTTGTGAAGGTAATTTTGTAAATAAACTTGTTTTCTAAAAGATACTTTTGTGGCTATAAGTTATCCCTTTGTTCTGGGCTAAGGCGAGGCGCTGGGGACCTCGGAGAAGGCCCACCCCAGCACCCGCTACCCCCTTAGCATTGAACCCGCGCAGAAGACCAGGTTGTCGGTCTTCCACTGTAACATGTAGCAACACTTCCCATATATAATTTCAAACAATGGGACTGTCACTCTCCTATTCAAAGTGGCTATGTTTGCATAGAACAACAAGCCAGGATTTCTGGCACATCTTGGCCGTGAATGAGCTGCGTGCTGGTGCAAGCAGCCTATTCGCTCCTGCTAGCGTGAGCAAATAAACAATCAGAAATGGTTTGCTGTGCATGTCATCCAAACCCAGGATCCTGGCTTGTTGCTCCCAAACAATACAGGCTTCTTAAGCCATAGCAAACACTGCATGGGGATAAGCAAAGTGCATGATCCACACTCTCCTTGTTTCTGCTTTAAATTAAGAACCCAGGAACAATCAATTCCTGGGTTTTTTCATGATGTGCAAAGCTGGAAACCCTGGGTTGTTTATGGGTTAAACAACCTAGAGTTAACCCAACAACAAGCTACTGAAAGTGGAAACACCGAGTGTGTGGGAGGCAGCGCACTTAACGCTGCACACTTCCCTGGCAATTCCAGGGTTAAACCCCAGGAATTGCCACCATGATGTGTGAACCTGGTCACTGGGCTGTTCCTGGCTTATGTGGGAGCAACAAGCAAAGTTCCTGGATTTGGATGGCACTGTTATGAAGCACCCCCCAAATCCTTCTGTTTTGGGAGGAAGAGGCCTGGATCTGGAAGAGGTCTAGGGTTTTTTGGTCTTGGAGAAAAGCAAAAAAGAAGATCCCATAGGATATCGAGGCATTGCACATCCCAAGGGGAGCTGCAGACATCCTGCATACAACTTTCTGGCCAGCCACTGTGCTCTGATTGCCTCAATTCCTCAGTGTTAACACTTGCAAACTTCAGATCTTGCCTCAGGACTACAACCACAGAAGCCCCCACCATGAAATATTTTCTAACCTTCTTGTTTAAGCAAAATAGAAGGAAAAATGAAGAATTCAATGGCCAGGTTTGGGCACAGCAGGGGTGCAGAGGCTCCAGCTCTCCCCTCATCCTTCCATCCAGTATCCCAGGGGCAGCAGCTCTGTGGGGAAGCTGCCAATCAATCAGCCTAATCGGAGACCCAGGTGTTGGGACTTACATTGATATGGAAAATACTACCCATCAACTCCCATCCTTTCCTCATAGCAGAAGGAAAGAAGAGCTCATTGTCTTCTTTCTTCCCTTAATGTCTGACACATAAAAACCCATTTTCCAACATCTATGAACAATCTTAGAAGTGTTTTGTTTTGTTTTGTTTTTGATTACTAAATCCTTAGAAGGATAAAAAGAACAACCCAACACAGAGAGGATCCCTTCCATCTAGGAGGAACCCTCACACTTTCTGCTCAGAAAAGCAATCCCCCACCCGCTTTTCCTCCTTTTTGTCTGTTCCAGAGGAGCTCAACCAAGCTACTTATCACTTAACAAGTCAGCAGATAAGAAGAGGTACAGGCAGTCCCCGGGTTAAGAACGTCCAACTTACGGACAACTCGTACTTATGAACGCATAGCGTAGTATACGTAATTGACTTAAAGACATTCTTAAGAACGGAACTCTCGTTCGTAACCTGGGGACTGCCTGTAAATATTTGCATTATCTTCTATTTTCCTTCTGAATAGCCCATGCTCCAATTATTCTTTCCTTCCCTTTTCCTAATATTCCACCCCATTCCAAGTTCCAAAACCCTTTGACCTCCCTGTCACTCTTTTATGCCTTTCTATCCACTTTCTTCCGAAATTCCTCCATTTGCTCTAACCCCCTTCTCCAAAACTCTCTCACAATCCCCCACAACAGTCTGTTTTTCCCCCATTCAAAGTATCCCAGGCCGAAACTTTTCTCCAGCCCCAACACACACACATACCCGTATTTTTCCGTCTATAAGACGCCCCCATGTATAAGACACCCCCCACTGGGCATTTTGCAACCGTGCGGTTCTCTCCTCGGCTTACTTCCGTGTATAAGACGACCCTCAATTTTTAGTCTAGCGATTTTAGGAAAAAGTATAGTCTTATACATGGAAAAATACTGTACTGCACCTAGCCTCACTGTTGACTTTAAATGTTTGTTATCTTTAGCCATGTATGTATAGCTCTAATTCCCCTGATGTGTGATTTTAATTCATTTTAAATTCTTCTTTAATAAAACACATATTTTTTCCCAGGACCTTGTTGTTGTCTCTGGCTCTCTCAGCTTTTATCGGGTTTTCCTAAGTGCCCAGAGTTCAATGCCAAAAGAGCCCTCATGGATGTGTTTGGTTTACATGTATGCAAAATACATGTCCATGTAAATTAAAGCATACTTTGTTAACAGCACGTGCAAACCATTTCTGGTTTATCAGCTTACACTAGTGGGAAGAGCCAAGCAGGAGTGAATATGCTGCATGCACCACGATACAGGTCATTCACAGCAAGCCAGGATTTGCCAGCAATCCTGGCTTACCATTCCGTGTGAACATGGCCAATGAGCTATTAATGTCATGCTAGAAAGATCAAGACCCACACATCTGTTGACAATCAGCAGGGAAGAGATGGAGACGTACATAAATGTAAGGAGCCTTAAACTTTGATAGCAACTCCACAATACAGCTATCCAGCCCAATCTAACAAACCCTTGCAGGTTTGGGAGCTCCACTGCACACCTAAGGCTCTGGATCAGAAATACAGCAAATGTAAAATGCATACACATTGCATGGATCTTTACCTCTTTCCAAATGGCAGATCTGTTACAATGACATCCACAGAGCCAGTCCTCAGTGGTATACAGCAGCTATCCCACTGAATACTATCTATGGGTTTGCCTGGAGATGTGCTATTATGAATTAAAAAAAAAAAAAATCATATCAGAAGGTATTTCTTGGAAAAAGTTTCTCAAAGCAACATGCCCGTGATTATGAACTGGGACACATTTTTAAAGCATCAAAGTTAAACAAATGACAAAACAAATAATTATTGCATAAGCCACTGCTGTGTTCTTAAATCCTACCCGTCTTTACTTCGAATTTGTTTCATTACAGAGGATATATTATTTGCTGTCCTCTTCACAGCCTGTGGATTGTTATCCCCAGCAATATGATAGCAGTTAGGCCATTCAGTAGCTCCCTATAAGTGAGAAATATACAGTGAACTCAGCAATAAAACAATGCACCTGAAATCTAATTCTGGAAGATAATTCCTACCATATAATAGAGGAAAGAAAGGGGTTGATTCCTAATCCACTACTTGCAGCTCCTTGCAGCTACCACTACAGAGATACCTGATCCTAAAGACAAGTGCAGGATTTCTGTGCTACAGTGCCAAGGGAGTACCAGGGGTTTTACTAACTGCCAATGGCTGAGCAACTATTGATTGCCTGACATGTTCCCTCCTCACTAGCTAACCCGTGAGGGCTGGGGGAGTGGGAGAAGCCCTCAATATAAACACTAGCCCACCTACCAATCAGGCATAGACTTTAGGATGCTGGGTTTGGTTAGCAGGCTCTGTCTATTATTGACCAGGTCTCCACTCTTACCTCACCACTCCTTTTAGAAGGGAAAGCAGGACTTTTACCCTAGACCCCTAGGTGGAATCTAATGCATGCCTCCCTCTAAGGGGCCAAGCTGACCAAGTTTAGGCTTTTCTTCCGTGTGTGCCTGGCCTCAGGGGTACAGCAAACCCGTATCCCAGGTCAGAGCAGAGACGGGGGCAATTTGTTCCTTGGCTTTGCTTGGGTTCAGGACAATCCTGCTGCCCTTTTGAGCCAGACAGTCACAATAGATATGAAGAAAATTCTGTATTTGAAAACTGCCAAAGATGGCTACCATGTCTCACCAAACTAAAATACACAGGAGCTAACACAGAGTACTAGAATCACTGAGATGACCTCAAGCAAGCCCATGGTATTTTAGCCTCAGAGTGTCCATGCAGTCATACTGGCCTACCATATATGAAGGTGTTAGAAGGATTTCTAAGAAGACATTAAAGATGTCTAAGCACTTACTGAGACACAATGGGCACAATCCAATGGGGTGCTTACGCCCCTGCCAATTTCCTTCTACCCCGATTCCTTTCTGCAAGAGGTGGGTCCTGCCAATTCTGCTGCACAAGCGGGACCCACTGCTTATGCAAGTGAGATTTAGTGCTTCCTAGGAGAAGCCCTGAAACAAGTGGAAACACTCATTTCTGGAAGAAGGCAGGTCAGCGGAGCTCCCTTATACAAGCTCTGCCGATCTGCCTCCTTCCAGAAACAAGTGTTTCCACTCGTTTCGGGTTTCCCCGGAAGTGCTAAATCACCTCCAACTGAATTGGTGGGGTGTAAACACCCCGTTGGATTCTGCCGTATAGAAATACTTAGTAGCAATAGTATTAGTAGAAGATTATTCTGGAAGATAATTCCTACCATATAATAGAGGAAAGAAAGGGGTTGATTCCTAATCCACTACTTGCAGCTCCTTGCAGCTACCACTACAGAGATACCTGATCCTAAAGACAAGTGCAGGATTTCTGTGCTACAGTGCCAAGGGAGTACCAGGGGTTTTACTACAGGGGTAGTAGCAGTTTATACATCATGTTATCCTGAGGATGGGTAATTCACTGTCCACTCTATATATCCAGCACAGAGTAAAAATATCTAAGGCCTAGAGTCTTAAACACAGCCACTAGGACAGCCTTCCTGATCATGCTGGCCGAGAATGAAGGGAGTTGCAGTACAACACATCTGAGGAACAGCAGGTTGGAGAATGCTGCACTACAGAGTAAATCTCTGAATTTATTGTGACTAACTGCTGAGTAAACATGTTTAGGATTGCTTTGTAACCTTTATTTTCTAATAGACCACACCACAGACAATGTGTCACAATAATATTTCAACATGCCAGGATATTTCGGGGTCCTGCTGGAGTTGTGTAATGCCATGGTCTACTATCAGCTTTGAGGGTTGAAGCCTAGGTTTTCAGACATGGCACATGGCGCAAACGCAAGTCCAATTGAGTTCAATGTGCTTACTGCCAGGTAAGTAGGAATAGAATTACAGCCTAAACTTGGCAAACTATTCTATGCTTTTTTAACTTTAGAAATGGGAGAAATAGAAGAAACACTATAGTACCTCTATTGGTATAGCACCTGTCCCACACATTGGATCAATTATTGTATCACCTGGCTGAGGATCACAGAGCCTAAATATTAGGATCAAAAGAAACTGATGAGAAAAAGGAAACATCTATCAATCATATCAAGGTTTGTGTGACAGAGACAAGACCAGACTATGAAAACATTAGCAAGTATAAAAAACTAAAACAGTAAAATTGCCCTTTTAAAAGACATCAGCTTTCTCTGTTTGAATTTCAATGCCAATATCAAGGGTAAAGTCGTCGTGTCCGCCCGTCCCCAATAATGAACTGAGATACTGCTGAGGACATGTTTAAACGTTAAAAAACACGAACCTGGTTTGCACGTCACAACCAATTCCTGGGTTGTTTAACCCAGGAACAGGTGGGGGCACGTGAGAGCGAGAGCACTGCCTCCCACCCACTTGCCACTTCGATTAACACGTTTCATGACATGTGAACCCAGGAACTCTGGGCTGTTTAGGGGCTAAACAACCCAGAGTTAACCCAACAACAAACCATGAGTTAACTTTGGGGCTAAGCAATCCAGAGATTCTGGCTTTGCATGTCACAAAAAAACCAAGGAACAGGGAACTCCTGGATTGTTAATTGAAAGCGGAAGTGGGTGGGAACCAGCACACATGCTCACAAACAACCCATGGCTAACAAAACATGGGCTGTTTCATTGTGCGAACCGGAACTGGAAGAGACTATCACTAGTAGTTTATAAATATGGTACCCATAGGCTGTGGTTCTTCAAGTAAAAAATAAAAATACCAAAAAACCCACATTCAAATCAATTTTTATAACAAGGGGGAAAGATACATGTAGGGGAAATACAGTAGATATTGTAAAACAACTTGTAGAATACAAATGTGTTCTAGTCCTGGCAAGAAGGATTTCTACAAGAAATTATTTCCCTCCTTGAGGATCCAACCACAGCAAAGACTAGATTGCCCACCAATTTAAGGCACATTGATGGGATACTGTTTAGGGTTTAAAAAGAAGAATATGCAGAAAGTTCACACTTACACACACATGGTTGTTATGTAGGACATATCACATGGTTTAAGAAACCTTGCAATTCTTCAGATTTTCTAATCTTCACACTTACCTGAGCATACCATAAGCTAGAGTGGATCGGAGAGTTGTAGGCCCAAAATGTGTAATATTTCTTCTATGAAGACTCTCCTCTGTTAAGGCAATCCCCACTACTACTTCATTATTGTGGATGTTGAGAAGAACCTAGAGTAAAATTCATTAATATTTAAATCACAGACACTTTACTATAGGTAAACACTGACACTTTATTTTTTTTAAAGCAGAAGATACCACCTCCCAATACTATCAGGAAAAGCTAATGCAGGATTTCCCAAACATTTCTTCTTCAGAGGTTTGGGCCCTCCATAAGCCCTGCTCTATGTAGGGGATGAAAACCCAGCTCTCATACACTGTAGTACATTCTGTTTACTAACACAGGGTCCAGTTCATCCTTCACCCCTCAATTATAGGTAGCTGCTACCTGTCCTAGCTAGCCAGAGTTTATGATAGCTGATATTCACTGGGTTCGCACGACATGCTAAACCTCAGTAGATTCATTCCTAATGAGATTTAGCATGTTGTCTGACCCCCGTGGGATGCTTTAGAAGCCAACCACTGTGCGAAGCCATAGCTTGCGCTAGAGTTATGGTAACTGTAGTAAGTTCAGCGTGTCATCCGTACCCAGAGTTCCCAGGTTTGCACATTATGAAACAACCCCGTTCTTGGGTTGTTAATTAAAAGCAGAAACTATTACCATGTGGTTTGCAAGCTCCACTTGTCCCTGCAATTCCTGGGTTAAACAAGCCAGGAATGGCCTCTGTGACATGTGAACTGGATCTACTGGATGTCCAAACTGACCCGCTATCTCTTGATAAAACATGTGAGGACTTAAATCCTGTCATATTTGAACCCATTCTTACCACTGTGTATAAGAGAATGTTAAAAAAATAAAAATTGGTGTTGTACCTCCACATCAAAATTGGTCATGTCTGCTTTCCATTGAAAGAAATCTTGCACAGCTCCTCCAAAATCTCTTGCTGCCTCATTTGATTTAAAGCTATGCTTATCACCAGCTCTGTTGCAGGTCACACGGAACTTCAGCATCTCAGCTTCCATTTCACACTTCTTGCAATCACCAGATTCATTTTCATGTTCACCATTGGATGTTAACTCTTCTTTAGAATCAAATTGCTCGTCATCATCATGGCTGCACAATTTCATCAGTATTTTCTGGATCTTTAACTATAGCAGATTCCAAAATATTTTGCACAGGATCATGCAATTCTTTATCAACAGTTCCCTCTTCACTTCTGTCATTTTCTAGTTTCTCTTTCTTTGCATTACTTTGTTGATTGCCTTTTCTCCGTCTTGTTTTTCTTTTCTTAAGGCTTGCATTTAACTTCCATACTTCCAAAGGGTCAGTCCAGGGCAGTTTCTTAACCAGATCCTCTAAATCCTTTAGAGCTTCTTCCTATAACATGTCAGCAGAAAGTACTCACACAACTAATTTTATACAGCCAAACATTTCCTATATTTGCTACATTTCAAAAGAGTAGTTCGTTTATCTGGAGCAGCAGCTGTTCTGCTGATATGGCACATTAAGAGATTGCAGCTTCAATACAGTGAACTCTTAGGTGCATGAAATGGCCTATGTGTGTGTCCATTAGGGCTTTCAAACCTATCCCCTCAACAGCAGACCCTTGACATTATATTCATAAATGGAGGGAGATGAGGGGCGAAGTGAGGCCATGCCAGTCTACCAGCCCTGCTGAAAGGCCTCCCTCATGAAGGACTCCTCCTCCCTCAACCAGGAGGCTGTAGCAGAGGGAGATGGGAGGGAGCGCAGGGCTATTCCACCAGTCCTGCTAAAAGATTACTTCATTATTTCGTCTTCTCTACCCATCCTTTTTTCCATCTGTATACTATAAACCTGTGGGCAGGAACTGTCTTAATTATCTGGTTGTTTGCAAGCAACTCCAAGAACATTTTTGGTTGAGGATAAAAATGGGATAAAAGTGGGATAAAAATACTTTAAATAAACACACAGAGAGTAAAGCTGATTTAATCAAGAGAAAACTAAAGATAATGAATGCAAAACATATACCAATAGTTGTGCTGCTAAATGACACCACCACCTAATAATTTGCTGTAGCATCAAATATGAATTTTAATCAATGGGCAATATCCAACTGTGTCATTCTGTTAGCGCAAATGACACTGCGCTAGTGGAAACTATGTTCTGAACTATTCGCAAGAAAGGAATTCAACTAGTTACATTTGCGCAAGCAGTTTCGCATTACGCTTGTGCAACCCACTGTGCGTTACACTTGTACGACCCATCACACAACCTGTTGTGCATTATGCTTGCGCAACCAGTTGCACAAGCATGATGTACAACCAGTTGTGCAGCAGAAAGATTCAGTGGAGCTCCGCTAGCGTTATTTGAGTTTGTGTAATGACACCATTGCGCACCTCCCAATTGCTGGGGCACTGAAAACAAATAGTCATTCATGACCTAGTTATCTTTAGGCTGGTTTACTGTAAAGCACTCTACATGGGGCGGCACGTGAAAACCATTCAAAAACTTAAAATTGATACAGAACACTGCCTACAGTCTGCTGGCTGGAATTGTATTACCGAGAATGTATTCCTCGGACATTCTATCTGCAGTGGTTGTATGTTGGTTTCTGGGCTCAATTCAGGGTGCTAGTTTTAACCATTAAAACCGTAAGTGTCCTGGGATCAGGGTATCTAAGAGACTGCCTCTCCCATATAGCACACACTGTGTGTTCCTTTCAACGTCACAGGACTTGCACTGGACACCTCCGCCAGATGAGGCTTGGCTGATGGGCACCAGGGAGCAGCGCCTTTTCCATCATGGTGCCAATATTTTGGAATGCCCTCCCAAGAGTGGACCACCGGGCTCAGATGCTGTGTAGTTTCAGGTGACAGACTAAAACCTGGCTATTTGGCATTTGGGTTAAATGAAGTTGATTCTGCTATTGTTTTTTCTTCGTCTGTTTTTGGCTATTCTAATTGGCTGCCTGGATTTACGGTATGTTGTTGTTTTAATTCTTGCTGGTTCTATTCCTGTTTCTGGCAGCATTTAGTAATTTAATTTGTTATGTATTGTTTTAACATTGTGTATTGTTAAACACTGTGGGTTGCCGTCCAACAAGAATGCACCAGCCTGCAGCAAAAAAGAGGGGGAGAACAGTGGGACCCACTCCATCCTGCAGCGGAGATACCAGCTGCCATTTGGAACCTCTCCTCCCTGAACTGTTTCCATTCATGCCAATTATAAGAACAACTCTGTAACTAAGAACTGGTGTTCTTAGAAATGCAATGAAACTGCATTTGCTTATTTTCTTCTTCCCTCCCCATCCCCATTTCCTCTTATCCATTAGATTGTAAGTATGCAGGTAGCAACTGTCTTGTTTAATCTTTGTACAGAGCTTAGTCAATTTTAGATGTTTTGCAAGTGATAAAATATCCATTTTAAAAATAAAATGAAAACCACTGATTGTTCTAGGATACTAGAAAGTCCATGGCAAAACTTTATAAATTACCACCACTTTTTAATATGTTTAACTACTATATTATTCTATTAAAAATAACCCACTAAGTATTTCCATAATACTAATTCCTGAACTTAATTAAAAAACCAACTTGTTTAGAAGTCTGGAGTGAAAAGATAACTTACCTTAGTTTCTTTAAACTGATAATCTTTGAACTCTTGAACGATAACAAATAAGTTGTCAACTGATCTTAACTGGTGAACCTAAATGAAATTAAAGATAATCTTGTTTATTCTTGTAAAGGCATTTCCAATATTTATAGCCTAGGCTATAAAGAAAATGTTGTTATCACCTTTAACTAGAAAAATGTAGAGTAATACACCTGTTATGTTTGAGGACTGTACATTGTGTTCTGCAACTCTTTAGCTGCCTTTTATTGCTACTGCTTGCATACATACATATACATGCATTCCTCCTCAGAATTAAGGAGGAATGCATGTATATGTATTACTAAAGACTGTAATTCTCTACCCACTTACTTTGGTGTAAGACGTGTTGAACACAAAAAGGACCCAAGTAGAAATGTATACGATTGCACTGAAAGACAGATTATTACAAAATGCTTTTTTTACTGTTCTTTCCTCTCCTCACCTCCCTTTTCCTTCAGTTTTAGTATTTGTTTTTCCTTGCTCCACAAAGAAAAGACAAACAATTAAAAAGCTAGGTTGTAATTCTGCCCTTTGTGACCATCAAGAAAATGTACATGTGGGTAACTGTGATTACTGCAGCCTCAAACAAATAAAGAATAGGAAATAATACTCAAGTAATAAAATCTGCAAACCTGTGGAAGGCTGATTACAGGAATCTCAAAATAGATTTTCCCTCGGTCCTTGCTAATTCTAGACTTTGATCCTAGCTTCTCCTGTACTTCATCTGCAGCAGTCAGCTCAAAGCCAGTTGGTACAGTAGCTCCAATAGTGACCACAATATCATTAGGGCTTGTACTGGGATTGGCTTCTTTGTTCTCACCTAATGATTTACATGCATCACCAAGGCTCACTTCACATAACACATCAGCAGCCTCTTCAACTCCAGACATTCTGGTAGCCTATTATGCTTTTACAGACCTTCTATAAAAGAAAACACTCTTTAAGCATATCAGCAAACATTTCAAGCAATTTATTTGAGGTCATTGAAACGAAACAGGGGCTAAGATCCAAAGCCAATACAAGTTCTTCCATTTCAAGGCATATTCCATGTTAAAAGCTGTTTTAATAACACACAGCACATCTCTATGTAGGGCAACTTGATCAAATTTACTCAAAAGTAGTCTTTCTTAGTTCAATGGACTTACTCCTAAGTGTTCACAGGACTGCTGTCTTAGCAACATAGTTACTAGCAGATACTTGCAATCACCTCAAGCTTTCTCAAATCAACAATGAGGTACCATTCTAGAAAGGGTATCAAAGGATGTCTAGTCTGGCCTGCACACACAGACAGGATTCACCATGCCCTGTAATGTATTTACACACTTAATTTGAATAAATCAAATTAAACTGCTACAAGCTAAAAGGAGGCACCTGCCTTATTCAAGGTAGGTGTAGAACAAGATCTGCTAAGCTTACTTACTAGGGTTTAGGACAAGGTACGAGCAAAATCAATCAAAACAAAGTTAAGTTTTTAAACTGACATTTACTGGTATTATATATGAACTTAAAAGTACAGGGACCAGATGAGACTCAGGTAGGAATCTCAATCCCCAACTGCTGAGGCTGCCTTCTATTCCAGTTGCAGAATGCATTTTTAAAAATCAATGCGTTGGAAGAATCAAGGACAGGTCAAGACAGCAGCAGCCACATTTTTCCTCCACACTATCGTATAACAAACCAAATGAAAAATGATGTGACACACACACATCAAACATATCATTTTCTGGAAAAATTAGTTTAGAGACAAACCCGAACTATACAGCCCTTATTCCCCCCTATGGGGCTGTTTGCACTTAACAGAGGTGTTCGGCAGCAAATCATGGATTAACCCATGAATTGTGGGGATGTGCGCCATTGTGCTAGCCGCCTCCAATTTCTAGCAACAACCTAAGAATACTGCACTCGTTAGTTGTTACCTTGACATCTGAACCCGGGCACTTTGGGTTGATCATGGGTTAAGCAACCCAAAGTCAACGCCATGGCCACATCACATATTTCAGAGAAACAGAGGGCAGAATCCAGCGGGGTGCTTACACCTCTGCTGATTCCATTGTGCAAGTGGTGGGTCCTGCTGATCCCGTTGTGCGCAGGACCCACTGCTTGCACAACAGAGATTTAGCACTTCCCAGGGGAAGCCCTGAAATGAACACTCATTTCTCAATTGGGACAGGTCAGCGAGCTCCGCCAACCTGCTCTGTTCCAGAAATGAGTGTTTTCACTCGTTTCCCATTGCCCCAGAAGCACTAAATCTTCGTTCCACAAGTGGTGGGTCCCGCTTGTGCATGGGAATTGCTAGATGCACAAGCACTCCGTTGGACTCCGCCCCGAGAGTTTCTTCAGGACAGCACTGCATGGTGAAATACTCTGTATCCTGGTGTGTGTATATTTATGCATAAATTTCCCAGCAGAAAATCTTTGTCTGTGAATCATAGAATAGTAGAGTTGGAAGGGGCCTATAAGGCCATCGAGTCCAACCCCCTGCTCAATGCAGGAATCCAGGTCAAAGCATCCCTACAGATGGCTGTCCAGCTGCACCTTGAATGCCTCCAGTGTGGGAGAGCCCACCACCTCCCTAGGTAGTTGGTTCCATTGGCGTATTGCTCTAACAGTCAGGAAATTTTTCCTGATGTCCAGGCGGAATCTGGCTTCCTGTAGCTTGAGCCTATTATTTCGTGTCCTGCAATTCGGGTATGATTGAGAAGAGATCTTGGCCCTCCTCTGTGTGGAAACCTTTCAAGTACTTGAAGAGTGCTATCATATCTCCCCTCAGTCTTCGCTTTTGAAGGCTAAACATGCAGAGTTCTTTCAGTCTCTCCTCATAAGGCTTTGTTTCCAGTCCCCTAATCATCTTTGTTGTCCTCCTCTGAACCCTTTCCAGTTTGTGTGAAAGAGGTATGCTATCTATAACTACAATAACTTTCCATTTTCCCCATGAACATATATTAAAAAGTTATACCCAGGGAATTAAATATATGATTATGGACGCAATCCTATGTCCCTCCAACCTTGTCAGGGGGGGAGGGGGCATAGGATTTGCCATAGTAGGTGCTGCAACCTCGGAGCGCCAACCCCCCCTGTACCCAGTGTGGTTCTTTCCGTGCTGGAAGGAAACCACAGGGAACCGAGCACAGAAAAACATGCTTGATTCCCCCCCCACCCCCCGCCGAGGATGAGGATTCTGAGGAATCCAGGCAGTGCCTCAGCCTCTCCTCCTTGCAAGGAGAGGAAAAACATCTAGATGGCCAAAATCAGCCATCTAGATGTTTTTCAGGGCGAGGGGCACACGGAGGATATCTTATCCTCTGCGCTCCTCCTGCCCTGCATAAGATGCCTGCAATCCTCCAGGTTCTGTAAGTACAGTAATACCTTGGATTGCAAGCATAATTCGTTATGGAACCGTGCTTGTAATCCTCCCTACACTACTTGTATTGCAAGACGTCACTTGTTTATCAAGTCAAAATTTATTTTAAAAATTTGCTCGTCTTGCAAAACGCTCTCAGACCAAGTTACCTGCAATCCAAGATATTACTGTATATATTTAAGTATATACCAGGCATATATTTAAGTATATACCACAGCATCGTCTGAGCTCCGCAAGTGCCGCATTTTCTCGAATGAAACATAGAGTGTTCGAGGATCGGGATATTTGTAAGAAGACCAAAACACTGGTTTATATGAAGCCATTGTATTACCAACTTTATTGTATGCCTGCGAAACATGGACTATCTATAAATGTCACTTCCACCTCCTTGAAAGGTTTCATCAACGTTGCCTCCGGAAAATCCTGCAAATTACTTGGGAAGATAGGCGAACAAATGTCAGTGTACTGGAAGAAGCAAAGACTACTAGCGTTGAAAAAATGATCCTTCAACGCCAACTTCAGTGGACCGGTCATGTTGTTCGAATGCCTGACTGCCGTCTCCCAAAGCAGTTACTTTACTCCCAACTCAAGGATGGAAAGCGGAATATCGGTGGTCAATATAAGAGGTTTAAAGATGTTCATAAGGCTAATCTAAAAAAAATGCAATATAAACATCGAAAACTGGGAAGCTCTGGCCCATGAACGATCTAAATGGAGGTTGGCCTTTCACAAAGGTTCCATGGACTTTGAAGAAGCCCGAGTGCAAGGTGAAAGGGAGAAACGTGCTAAGCGAAAAGCACGTCAAATGAATCCTTTACAGGACCATCTTCTATCTGGTAACCTGTGTCCTCACTGTGGGAAGCTGTGTGGATCTAGAATTGGCCTCCACAGTCACTTACGGACCCATCGCTAGAGTCTACACAATCTTCTTTAGAATTTCCTCCTTTTATCCCGGAAGACAATCTTACTCGGTCACGAGTGATCGCCTGATGATACCAGGCCCATTCATCTGAGGTACCAGGAAAGTGCCTCTGCAATAATACTGGCATTTCAACAACAAAAGAACAATAGAGTTGTGGTGCGCTTGCCCACTGAGGAGTCATTCTGAAGTTACAGAGACTAGGAACATTCCGACCAGTTAAACTGTTAAAACTTTTAAAATGTAGACTGAACAAAAGAAAGGAGTAAATCAAAGGAGTTACATTCTGAAACAGCCCATCAACAACAGGTTAGCTATGGAAGAAAATAGCCTTGTTAGTTGTAAAGTAAGTGATGATATTTTCAAGGTTTACAAAATGAATATAATCTGATATGAATCAAGGTGATTTCTCCCTAAAGAAAAGTTACAGTCTCTTGGATCTACATGGCTGGTTGGTTTAACTAATAAGCAACTTGGAATCTAAAGAAGCCAGATAAAAATTAGGTGTCGTCCCCCCCCCCCCCGAGTTATTTCCCATCTTCCTTTTTGCTACACAGCTCAGCTTGCTTATATGAACCGCCAAGATGTTTTTTAAAAAAGTGTTCTACTATCACCACATCTGTACAAGGCACATAACAAGTTGAATAATTACAAATGGGATTTTTTTCTTTAATGTTAGCCAGCTAAATCTATTATGACTGAACCAAACTTGCCTCACTTTAAGAAACAAGACTAGATAGGACACAACTTTATCAGTATTTTAAGGTGGCAACCCTATGCACATTTACCTGTGAATAAGCCCCTCTGGACACAGCGGCTGGGTTCACATGATCACTGGGGAAAAGAAGCCACGGTGGCATCTTTTCCCTGCCCCTGCAATGTGCCTTATATGACCCTTGCAGCATGCAGCTTGTCATGTAGTCCAAACCCGATGAGGTGCGTGGCGGGGATGGCTTCCAAACCACCCCAGAACTCATGGCTTGTTGTAGGGTTCTGGGGTGGTTTGGAAGCCACCTCCCACTGCACTTCGCCAGCTTTGGACGACACAGCATCCAGTGCACCGCGAGGGTAAATAGGCAAATCGCGCAGTGCGCAACCAGCATGCACAGGGGCAGGGGAAAGAAGCCACCATGGCTTCTTTTCCCTGGTGATCGTGCGAACCCAGTCAGTGAAACTTACTTCAAAATAAATGCACTTGGAATTGTGCTGTACTTCTATTTTAATTATTCCTACATATCTGATGACGATGATTTTCTAGTTGCGCAGAAATATCTGAAGACCTCTGGGAAATCCTGAAAAAAGGAAGCCCAATAAAGGTTATCTTCAAAGCCATCCCTAGCCACCTTTCTTTTGCAACAAATGATACACTGATAGAACCAACCATGCACAATTTGTGCTAAACTGCAGCCAAGACTGCATTCCTGTGTACACTTACTTGAGGGCAGATACCATTCAACACAATGAAATTTACTTTTCAGTAATACGTATGCATTAGATTAGACACTAAAGTAAATGGAATTAATATGTGCAGGTAATTACTTTAAGCCCCACTGGTTTAAAATTGGATCTCATGAGTGCTTCCCCCCAGCTTCCCATGTACTGATTTTGGATCCAGAAGGGATTTGTAAGAGGAATTAACTTCAAAACACACAACCACACAGAGAGACTAAGAGACAGCCCTGATACAACTGCACTGCTCAGTTAAACTGCACTACAGATAGTAGTGAAATGGAGCAAGGGCAGAGGAGACATGCAGCAGAAAGAAGCTGGACGCATCTTTTCTGGAGCAAAACAGGTTTATAAAGATGGCTTTAGGCCTGTGGCTTATGCTGGCTCAGCTTGTCTGAGTGTGGAAAGCTAAGCAGGGTCAACCTGGTTATTACTTGGATGGGAGACCCCTCCTCTAGTTTCCTGCATTGAGCAGGGGGTTGGACTCGATAGCCTTGTAGGCTCCTTACAACTCTGTGATCTAACAAGCACATTATCAGTTTCATTAGACATTACACATAAGACAAGACCCAGCACAGTTATGGCTACAATCCTGGACGCACTTACCTGGGAGTAAGTTCCACTGAATCCAGGGGGACTTACTTCTGAGTACACATGGAATGGCTTGGGCTGTAAGTCATATTGATTTCTACAGGAAATATTTAAGCATATGCTTACCCTGTTACTGAAATTAAGGGGAATTCCAATTGCTTAGCTTTCATTATCATTATCGCATAAATAACTGTCACAATTTAAGTTTTACAAAACAGGATTCTTAAAAGACACAATCCAGTTAAAATTAAGCATCTAAAAGATCCACTGATTTTCTCATAAGGCCTTTAAGCACATTCTTCAATCTCTTCCATTTAAATCAATGGTGCTCATAATTAATATAGGCCGGGTCGAACCATATAAAACACGCTCGACTGTGGTAGCACGTGAACGTTTAACCTCACCCAAAATACAATCGCCTGTAATTCTAAGTACATATGCTAAGAGTTACGGTAAGATGTCTCACGGGAGTATTTCTTGCAAAACGCTTTTGTAACAGGACACACGGGAGCGAGACGGAGGGAGTTTCTCTACGATACCAAGTGGCCACAACTTCCAAGAATTAAAACCACTCCCCAAAGCTAGAAAAGTGAATTATCGACATAGTACAAAAGCCGGAACAGAATTCTGCCCAAAGTTGAGAAGGAATCAGCTTTTTCTACCTTCCAGCGGAGGATAAAAAAACACACACACAGCGTGGACTGGGGGCAACGCACCTTTTCCTGCAGAGCCTGTTTTGCGTCGCCCTGCTCCGGGGTTGTGGAAAGGGAGCGAGGAGAGAAATCGGACACGGCGTCAAATGCAGGTAGGCGTCTCCGGCTCCGCCCTCGAGTTACTCGGATGCCGGGGGGGGGGGTCCCCTTCTCCTTTCTCCCCGTGCCTCCTCCGTTACTCGTAGCAACAGTTCGGCCTGTACACGAGGAGCACCGAGAAGCTCTTCCGGAAAAAGGACTAGCCCGCCAGCAATCACTTCCGGGTGAGTGAAGCAGACGGACGTTCGCTCTGCTCTCCTCTCCTCTCCAGCTGCGCAGAGATAGCGCCACCTGGAGGAGAGCTCGCGCCCAGCGGCTTCTTCAGCCAGTGTTGCTATAGAAACTGCGGCCACCTTGCGCGAGGCCTTTGCTAGGGTGGAGCGGGCTTTCTAGCAAATCCTCCTCGGCTTCCCTCTCCCGTTCTTTTTGAGTATGAGCCTGCCAGAGCCAGTAGCACATTATATTTGTAATAATCTGCAGGCTATAATAAAGGCTGCTCGCTTTTCTGATGTAACAGCGTGAGCGTGTAGCCCTGTGCACTTTTACTTGGGATTCAGCCCCATTGTACTTGGTGAGATTTACTTCCAAGTAAACATTTGTGGTAAGGAAGTTCCAAGCCACTTCCCAAGTTCGTTTTCCAGCTGACTTGTAGTCAGTAAACCAGCCAGAGCAGGTAAAAAAAAGAATTCCTTTATTTAGAATACAGTGCTGTCATCATCAGGCGATCACTCGTGACCGAGTAAGATTGTCTTCCGGGATAAAAGGAGGAAATTCTAAAGAAGATTGTGTAGACTCTAGCGATGGGTCCGTAAGTGACTGTGGAGGCCAATTCTAGATCCACACAGCTTCCCACAGTGAGGACACAGGTTACCAGATAAAAGATGGTCCTGTAAAGGATTCATTTGACGTGCTTTTCGCTTAGCACGTTTCTCCCTTTCACCTTGCACTCGGGCTTCTTCAAAGTCCATGGAACCTTTGTGAAAGGCCAGCCTCCATTTAGATCGTTCATGGGCCAGAGCTTCCCAGTTTTCGATGTTTATATTGCATTTTTTTAGATTAGCCTTATGAACATCTTTAAACCTCTTATATTGACCACCGATATTCCGCTTTCCATCCTTGAGTTGCGAGTAAAGTAACTGCTTTGGGAGACGGCAGTCAGGCATTCGAACAACATGACCGGTCCACTGAAGTTGGCGTTGAAGGATCATTTTTTCAATGCTAGTAGTCTTTGCTTCTTCCAGTACACTGACATTTGTTCGCCTATCTTCCCAAGTAATTCGCAGGATTTTCCAGAGGCAACGTTGATGAAACCTTTCAAGGAGGTGGAAGTGACGTTTATAGATAGTCCATGTTTCGCAGGCATACAATAAAGTTGGTAATACAATGGCTTCATAAACCAGTGTTTTGGTCTTCTTACAAATATCCCGATCCTCGAACACTCTATGTTTCATTCGAGAAAAAGCGGCACTTGCGGAGCTCAGACGATGCTGGATTTCACTGTCGATGTTAGCTGTAACAGAAAGATAGCTGCCAAGATAGAGAAAATGATCGACATTTTCCAGTATTGTCCACTCAAAAAGAAGAGGAGAGTGGGACCTCGAACAACAGAAATACATCCATTCTTATAGCTTTCTGACAAGCGTCTTGCTTTCGCACATGCGTGCTAACAAATTCTCTGATGTGTCCTAATTGTTTATTTCTATTGTGACAGATTTATGCTTTTACAATATCTGGTTTCTCTTCCTAGCAGTAAATAACAACTAATTGACATGTGTGTATGTGGGGAGTGGCCGGAGGAAAGATAGTTCACACCTCTTGTTAATTGCCCTCAGTGTCCTTGTAAATCTGCATTGCAAGGCTGCTCTTCCATGATTAACATGTCTTGAAGTAACTTTACTTTATCTCAACACTATAAACTCTAAGCAAGTCAGTTATTTCAACAGGACTAACTCCAACAGGTCAAAAGAAGTCAAGAGGTCCCTTACAGACCTTAGTGTTACATTCCTAGTGTTACAATCTTTCATGTGAGATAGGACTTCCTGCATACAGAGTCAGAACAGGAACTTAACTTATGTAATCATAGGATTACATTCAAGCAGAATAATAATAGTAATAATATTTGTTATAAAATATATGTTCATATCATATAGAAATTATATACTTTCCACACATTTATAGGTTTAGGCTGCACACCTTTTCTGTCTGGTTCTCTCCTCGCATAGGAACATAGGAAGTTGCCTTATACTGGGCCTGTTTGCACAATCACCGAAGGGGAAATAAGTCACAGTGGCTTATTTACTTACTTCCCCCAACGCACATGCCAGGGGATATGCATAACTACCCTGCTGGCACAGCTTGCTGTGTCATGCAAACCTGGCAGGCCCAGGGTGGCTTGTTACCGTGGTTAACACGCCAGCTACCACAGAACCCTAAAACAAGTCATGGGTTCTGGAGTGGTTTGGAAGCCACCCCTGTTGTGCACCTCACCAGGTTTGGACGACACTGCAACCCAGGCATTGTGAGGGTAATTAAGCAAATTCTGCAGTGCACAACCAGCACATGGGGGTGGGGAAAAGAAGCCATGGTGACTTCTTTTCCTTGGTGACCGTGCGAACCAGGCCACTGGCTGTGTTCACACAACACGATAACCCACACTCAGGTTGAGTGTGGGTTGTCACTGAAACGTGGGTTATCATATTGTCTGAAACCAGCCATGTTCACAACCCAACAACAGGCCATGGGTTCTCTTCATGGGTTGGTTGTGGTTAACAAACTATGGTCTGTTAGCACGGCTGGGTTCAGACAACATGATAACCCGTTTCAACAACAGCCTGTGGTTAAATGACAACCCACACTCGGCCCAGACTCAACCCTTGAGTGTGGGTTATTCTGTTGACTGAACCCAGTCACTGACTGGGTTCACACAACACAATAAGCCATGGTGGTTTGTGAACCATGTTTCTTTGTTTCAGAGTGGCTTGTTGTGTTGTCTGAACCCAGCAACATGGTTTGTTAACCATGAACAAACCATTCTGGCCAGGTTCAGACAACACGACAAGCCACTCTGAAACCACCATGGCTCACAAACCACCATGGCTTATTGTGTTGTGTGAACCTAGTCACGGAGTCAGACGACTGGTCCACCTAGCTCGGTATCATCCACACTGACTGGCAGTGGCTCTCCAGGATTTCAGGCAGGATTCTTTCCTAGCTCTACTGGAGATGCCGGGATTGAACCTGGGACCTTCTGCATACAAAGCACGTGCTCTACCACTAAGCTACAGCTCCTCCCTGCGACCAGTTCTCGTTTTCTTGTGCGCTGTGACAGCGTTTACACAGGATAGTCAAGGTGGGTTTGTCTGTATATGTTTTGATGATCATTCCAAAGAGAATTGAAATTAGTTCACATGCAGTTTTATTCTCTTGTCTAAACTTTCAGTTTACTAAATTCACCTAAACAAACCTACTAATTTATTTAAATGCATTCATTTAAATAATTTATATCCCGCTTCTCCAGCAATTTCAAAGCGTCTAATAGAAAATAAAAGGTGCCAATTAATGCACATGGGCAGTGCGATCCAATGTGGCTGCCTGTGTCCCTCTGAATTTGGAGGATTAGGGGCATCTTATCAAGGGCAGGAGGAGCGCAGATGTGAAGGTCTCCTCCGTGCTTCTCCTGCCCTACAAAAGACTTAGGCAGCTGATTTTGGGCGTTTAAGTTTTTTGCCCCTGCTCGTGAGGAGGACAGGCTGAGGTGCTGCCAGGATACATCATATCCCGGCGGAGCCTGTCTCCCCCCCTCCCCGCCCCCTGGAACACCCACCACACACTGGCTCCGAGGTCAGTCTTCTGACCTTGGAGCTGCAGCCGGCACAGTTCTTCCCACGCCGACTGCAAGGGCAGAGGGAGGGACCTCCAAATCTGAAATCCCAGCTCTAACCTTGGAGCGCATTTCTGAGGTCAGAGCTGGACTCCGAATTTTCCCATGGCAGTCTAGACTCTTGTCTATCGGCCATAGGATTGAGCCCCAAAGTATCAAGTACAGTCATGCCTTGGATTGAGAGCATAATTCGTTCCGGAAATGTGCTTGTAATCCAAAACACTCTTATATCAAAACGAATTCCCCCCAAAAAAAATTGTACAGAGATTTTTAATTTAAGCCGTACTACAGTACTTGTATTGCAAGACGTCGCTTGTATATCAAGTCAATTTTTTTAAATAAATATTTAAAAATTTGCTTGTCTTGCAAAATGCTCTCAAACCAAGTTACTTGCAATCCAAGGTATTACTGCATAAAAGCAGCATTAAATTTAAGACAGCAGAATTTAAGACTGTAGAAATCAATGATAAAAGGCCTTCCAGAATAAAATTTTAAAATATCTGTCTATAAATATGGGGAAGTTATTGGATCTACCCCCAGAAAGAGTTCCACACAGCTGTGGTGCCACCACCAAAAAGGCCATTCCTTGTACCCACATACTTGGGCAAACACCTTCTTGGGCTAATCTTAGTGGCAATCCTATACACAGTTACCTGAGAATAAATCTGACTGAACTCAGTGGGACTTGCTTCTGAGTAGACATGTATAGAATTGTATTTATAGGTGTTTAGGAACAGAAGAGTTAAGAAGACATTTGGTCCTTTCTTGGTCAATAAAGAATAGGACTGCAATCCTAGGTACCCTTTACATAAGAATATGTATAGAATCAGAATATATTAAAAATTGGAAATGTATAATTAAGTCAGCACCCTTTCTTGGTATGTATAGATTATTTTCTGCATTATTCTCTCTTCCATGCCCAACAATCAGTAAATAGATGGTGCAAGGTAAACACCCTAGAGAGTTTCTTTCTCATCTCAGAAAATGGAAATTAGATGGTTAAAGTCCTGTATGACTGACAGGGAGCCAAATGGGTGGAAATGTGTTCTGCATGTAAAAAGCAGATGACTCTTCTGCCATAATCTTAAAGAGTGAAACACTGTGAGCAGGAAAAGACAAAAAAGGAAAGGGGGGGAAACTTTCAAAATAACAGCTATCAACTAGACTGCATACATAAGATTACCCTGTTTTGAGGGGGTTAATTAATCCAGAATTCTGCTTCTCACATATACAGCTGGTCTAACATCCATCTTTCCTTCTGTTTGCATCACTGCAAACCTGCTGCACCAACCGCACTTTCCCGCACTTGTGCAACTGTGAAGTGTGAACCTCCGCAGTTGCACAAGTGTGGGTAATTTTTAAAAAAAATAAAACAAACCTATTTGCGCAATTTTTCTGCTCAGGCACTTTGAAGGGGCTGTCAGTGGCTGTCAAAACAGAGATTGCGAAAGCCGCTGTGAAGCTGGCTTTCACCATCTCTGGAAAAAAAAGGGGGGGAAAGGGGAAAAAAGCCACGGCAACCCAAAAAAAGCTTGTGATCATGGCGGGGAGGGGGGGGAGACAAGTTGGACCTGCCACGGTGTCCCCTGGGATACCCACAGGAGGACTGAGGGGGAAGGGGCAAGAGGGAGGGGGCAACAACCCATGGTGAGCCCAATCATCTGTCAGGCGCACCATCAGTTGTTTGCACAACCAATCCACTGTGGCTTATTGCCAGGGTGGGTTGTTGTGACACATGTGAACACGCCTACTATCTTCCCTCTTCTCTCTCTGCCCCTTCTCTCACTTTTCCTGTCACACTGTGTTTCTTCTCTGTGACTGAGAAAGGGCCAGTACACAAAGAGGAATGCAAGAGATCTGGAATGTGGGAATGGACTGAACTCTTCCTGTCCTGCATTGCCAGATTGCTGCAGGAAAGAGACAGATGAGAGGACATGGCCAAGAGAGTGTGTGGTTTCCACACTCAAGAGTTGAGTATGGGTTCAGTGTGGGTTGTTGAACCGTGGGTTGTTGAAATGTGAGTTATAGACTGGGTTCAAACAACACAAGGGTTGAGTGTGGGTTGTTGTTGAAACATGGGTTATCATGTTGTCTGAAACAAGCTGCGCTAACAAGCCATGACTTGTTAAGCTCAAACATCCCATTAAGAGAACCCATTTATTGTTGGGTTGTGAACTGTGGGTGGTTCACCATGGTTTATCTTGACTGGGTTCAGACAACACAGTAACCCACATTTCAACAACAACTTATGGTTCAACAACAGCCCCCACACAACCCATATTCAACCCCTGAGTATGGGTTATCATGTCCGAACCTAGTCAATGTGTTATCTGAACCCAGCGGAGCTAACAAACTGTGGTTTGTTAACCATGAACCACCCATGAAGAGAACCCATGGTTTGTTGTAGGGTTGTGAATTATGGGTTGTTCATGGTTAACAAACCATGATTTGTTAGTGTGGCTTGGTTCAGACAATATGATAACCCATGGTTCAACGACAACCCACACTCAACCCATACTCAACCCTTGAGTGTGGGTTATTGTGTTGTCTGAACCTAGTCAATGTGGCCTAGTGGGAGAGGTGGCAGGCCAGATGGGGAAGTCTGGAAGGTTAGATCCAGCTCATGGGCCAAAGGTTCCCCACTGTTGCACTAGGTGGAGAGGCCTGACTACTGAGAGACCAGAAGAAGGTCCTGACTGTGATTAAATACAAGAACCACTTTCCCCTTGGGATAATAAACCTCGAAGGTGATCCTCATCTTAAACATCCAGAGAAAGTATTTAAATAATTCTTGGAAGTGGGCATTTGTATCTGTTAAAATCAATCACTAGTGAAACCCCCAGTTTCCTCTTGATTCAGGGGTCCCAAGGCACAGAAGGGATGGACTGAAGTGCCACTCAGCCGGAGCCATTAACACTCCCCTACAGACTGAAAGCAAATAAAATAAATCCTTTCCAGTCTTTATAAAAGTTATAACAATTTTTTTAAAATGTTTTTTAAAAAACGGGTTGTATCCAATGTTAGTGCTGGTTAGAGTAGACACACCGACATTAATGGAACTTAAGTTAGACTAACATTGGATACAACCCATTGGATTAATGTTATCAATCAAGATGATCAAGAACACAACATATATCTTTTATATACTCAGCTCTAATTTTTATTGATGCCAAAGCAGATTTTGCCATCCTTGGTGTAGTAAATAAAAGAATATAGATCTCCTTTAAAATAGACTTGTTAGCAAAGGATTGCAAAATATTGGCACAACATTTATATTAAAGACAACTTAATATATAATGGATAACATTATCTATCTTCCCAGACTCAGATATGCAAATCTTTGACTGAGCAGAGTATTACTGAATATTATCCCTTCCAAATAAGCAGTGGGCCTGCACTGTAGACACAAAGCTGAAAATCTTAACTTGTGTGGACTTCAGCTGAAAATAAAAATGTGAATTGTTTCTTAGAGAAAGGATTATTCCAAGTATCGCTCTCATCTGAAATGGCCCTTAATAATGAGTGAGTTATTTAAGCTTGATTCTCTCAAAGCTGGTATTTATTCTATGGATGGTATTGAATGACTCACTAGAGGGCAGTCTTGCATGGACATATATCAGTCATAAACCTGATGACAGCCATCATCAGGCGATCACTCGTGACCGAGTAAGATTGTCTTCTGGATTAAAAGGAGGAAATTCTAAAGAAGATTGTGTAGACTCTAGCGCGATGAGTCCCGTGTGCGTGGGGCCAATTCTAGATCCACACAGCTTCCCACAGTGGGACACAGGTTACCAGATAGAAGTGTCCTGAAGGATTCCATTTGCGTGTTTGTCGCTTACACGTTTCTTCTCCCTTTCCCACTTGCACTCGGCTTCTTTCAATCCATGAACCTTTTGTGAAAGGCCAACCTCCATTTAGATCGTTCATGGGCCAGAAGCTTCCCAGTTTTTCGTATGTTTATATGTCATTTTTTTAGATTAGCCTTATGAACATCTTTAAACCTCTTATATTGACCACCGATATTCCGCTTTCCATCCTTGAGTTGGGAGTAAAGTAACTGCTTTGGGAGACGGCAGTCAGGCATTCGAACAACATGACCGGTCCACTGAAGTTGGCGTTGAAGGATCATTTTTTCAATGCTAGTAGTCTTTGCTTCTTCCAGTACACTGACATTTGTTCGCCTATCTTCCCAAGTAATTTGCAGGATTTTCCGGAGGCAACGTTGATGAAACCTTTCAAGGAGGTGGAAGTGACGTTTATAGATAGTCCATGTTTCGCAGGCATACAATAAAGTTGGTAATACAATGGCTTCATAAACCAGTGTTTTGGTCTTCTTACAAATATCCCGATCCTCGAACACTCTATGTTTCATTCGAGAAAATGCGGCACTTGCGGAGCTCAGACGATGCTGGATTTCACTGTCGATGTTAGCTGTAACAGAAAGATAGCTGCCAAGATAGAGAAAATGATCGACATTTTCCAGTATTGTCCCGCCAAGCTGGATAGATGGCATCACCAAAGGATTGGCTTGCACTTGCTGATGAAGCACTTTGGTTTTTTTGATGTTAAGTGAGAGACCAAGTTTTTCGTATGCTTCTGCAAAAGCATTTAGGATAGTTTGGAGATCATCCTCTGAATGTGCGGAGACCACATTATCATCAGCATACTGAAGTTCCACAACGGAGGTTGTAATTACCTTACTTTTTGCTTTCAGCCTGCTGAGATTAAAAAGCTTTCCATCTGTTCGATATATAATTCCCACACCGGTGGGAAGTTTCCCCTTGACAAGATGTAAAACCATGGCGATGAAAATGGCAAATAATGTTGGGGCGATAACACATCCCTGTTTAACACCTGATCCCACTTTAAATGGAGCACCATGAGAGCCGTTGTTGTCCAAAACCGTTGCCGTCATGTTGTCATGGAGAAGTCGCAAGATATTCACAAATTTATTGGGGCATCCAATTTTCATAAGGATAGTCCAGAGAGCTGTACGGTCTACAGTATCAAAGGCCTTAGCCAAATCAATAAATGCCATATAAAGGGGTTGATTTTGCTCCCGGCATTTTTCTTGGAGCTGACGTGCAGTAAAAATCATGTCTACTGTCCCTCTAGAGGGGCGGAAACCATATTGAGTTTCAGGGAGGATCTCTTCTGAAATAGATAGAAGACGGTTTGCGAGAATCCTAGCAAATATTTTACCTGCGGTTGCTAAGAGAGAAATGCCCCGATAGTTTCCACAGTCTGTTCTATCACCCTTCTTAAAGAGGGTGATAATTATGGCATCCCTGAAGTCTTCTGGGATCTCTTCTCTTATCCAGATTTTTTCGATGAGTTTATGAAGATGTTGTACAAGTTCGGGCCCCCCTTCTTTAAAGATTTCAGCAGGAATCCCATCTGGTCCACTAGCTTTGTTGTTCTTCATTTGATTAATGGCTTTTTTTACTTCATCCAAAGTGGGGAGTATTGCAAGTTCCTCTTTAATTTGTTTTTGCGGGATTTGCGAAAAAATCTCATTATCCACCTTAGATTTACGATTTAAAAGGTCATAATAGTGCTCTTTCCAACGCAGTGCAATAGACTCTTTGTCTTTTAAGAGTTTGGTGCCATCTTTTGATTGTAAAGGGTTTGTACCATAGGTTTTTGGTCCATAAATGGCCCTTGTGGCCTTAAAAAAGCCCCGTGCATCATGAGATTCTGCAAGTTGTTGAATTTCTTCAGCTTTCTTTTTCCACCAAGCGTTCTTAAGTTCTCTTGTTCTTCTTTGGACCTCAGCCTTTGCGCTAGCGTAGGTTTTTTTCTTGGCAGCGCAGTTAATATCATTTTGCCATATTTGGAAGGCTTTCCTTTTTGGTCAATTATATATTTAATCTCATTGTCATTTTCATCAAACCAATCCTGATGTTTCTTAGTTTCATATCCAATAGTTTGTTCACAAGCTGCAGTAATGGAGGTTTTCAGCTTAGACCAATGGTCCTCAATGTTGTCAGGAGGTTCCGTAGGTAGATGTTCCTTAAGAAGTGATTGAAGACGAGTTTGCTTAATAGGATCTTGAAGGACTTGGATGTTCATTTTACGCCTTGGTTTCCTTCCTTGAAGCCTACGTTGGGGAGCAATGTTGATAACCATTGTGGACCGGATTAGTCGGTGGTCTGTCCAGCAGTCGTCGGCACTCACCATGGCCCTAGTAAGAAGTACATCGCGGCGATCTCTAACACGGACAATTACATAATCCAGAAGATGCCAGTGCTTTGACCGTGGGTGCTGCCATGATGTTTTAAACTTATTCTTTTGTCGAAAGAGCGTGTTTGTGATAGTGAGATTATGCTCTGCACATATAGACAAAAGTAAGAGTCCGTTCGGGTTGCTATTACCAACTCCGTCTTTTCCAATAGTTTCTGGCCATAAATCAAAGTCACGCCCGACTCTTGCGTTAAAATCGCCCAGGAGGATAATTTTATCCTCCTTAGGTATCTCTGACAGGAGAGTGTCCAACTGGCTGTAAAAACTTTCCTTGATGTCATCATCAGCATCTAATGTTGGTGCATAAGCGCTCAAAATAGTTACCTGTTGGTTATTGGCGAGCTTTAATCGAAGAGTTATCAGGCGTTCGTTAATGCCAGTAGGAACTTCTGACAAAGAGTTCACTAGTTCATTTTTGATGGCAAAGCCTACACCATGTATTCGTCGGTCTTGCTCAGGTAGTCCTTTCCAGAAGAAGGTATAACCTCCTTTTTCTTCTTTCAGCTGTCCCTCTCCTGCCTTTCGAGTTTCTTGAAGTGCTGCTATGTCAATTTTAAACCGTCTCAGCTCCCTTGCAATAATAGCAGTCCTACGCTCAGGGCGTTCACTATCTATGTTATCCAGCAATGTCCGTATATTCCATGTTCCAAAATTCAAATGTCTTTTTCGACCGCTAAATTGGTGACCCCACTGGACGCGGTAATCCAGTCAGGGGAGAAAGAGGTAGACTATGTTTAGGGCACCTTTTCTAGCCCCCTCCCCATACGGGGTGAGCAGAGTGGATCCTAAATAGGGCTGCTCAGTCATGGATACAGCTGCCGAGCTGCTCGACTACCTCGTTCCTTGAACAGGGCGACTGAGTCTGCATCCACCGCCCATGTGCTGGTCCATGACTAGGGGCTTCCAGATTCACAGTCCTGCCCCCGTTGCCATTCGCCAGTCGCCATGGGTCTTTTTTTGTTTGTTTGTTTGTTTGGGTTGGGTTGGGTTGGGTTGGATGGGTTGGGTTGGAAGACGCCTGTGCGTGAAACTGTTTTATGTGGGGAGATCGGTGCACAACGAATCACCACACAAACTTGACAGAGTACGGCAGAGATCCAATGGCACGGTTACCCTGACGATTGGAAAACCATTCTCTGCTGCAGCCTTCATCCGCCTTCACAGCCGTTGTAATTTAGGTTTAATTATCTTCCGCCTGTTCTGCCGTTGAGGACTTTATGTTTTGGATCGTTCTTTGTCTGGTTCCTCTCCCCGGACCTTACCGCCATGGGTGACCCTACTGGGAGTACATAGCTCCCGACGGCATTGCTCACAGGATTCATCGGAACACGCAAGCCCACTCACCACTTCAAGGTGACGATCCGGCGAGGGGGATGACAGCATCAGGTAATCATTATCACTCTTACACTCACAGAGTGGACTGAGATTTTAACGCTGAAGGACTTTCAACTTCTGAAACTCAAGTTTAACTGAGTACTCTCCTTGAAAGATAGTATCTAGCAGATCTGCCCAGGCAATCTTGCAATCTAGCAGATTGACCTGCAACAAAATGTTGTAGCGTGGAGTGCTCCTGTTCAGGGTGCCAGCCAGCCAGCCATGCCTTCCTCCAGGTTATCCTATTCCCTTCCCTTTGCCCCCCACCCCCATGTTACATTTCTCTTGGCTATTGAACATGGTCAGTCCACATGGGGGTATTTGGGCTGGGGGTTCCCCTTAAGTTTTGTTTATTAAAAAACTGATATTTTGTGTGCCCCATATAAATCTCTCACTTCTTCTCTACACTCTGTCCTCACTCATCACACCTCAGCATTTCATCCTGCATTTTCTGCATTCCCCCTCCCTCCTCCAGTCTGCCTGCCTCTTCCTTCCTCCTCTTTCAGCAAGCATGATCTTTCCCCCTGTCCAGTTTGAATCTGGTTTGTGCTCGGAGCAGCTGGCTTGACTGAGTGGCCCCACACTTCCAGATTCAATTTCTGCTTCTCCCTCCTTCCCCTTTTCTCTGCTTGACCACACATGTGCACAGTCTTGCCATTTTCTGTTTTGTTCAGCAGTTTTTATTCCCAAGGAGCTCATTTTCTCAACATTTTTTTCTATTTTGGTAAACCTAGGGATCCCTAGAGCATGTTGTTGATACCTCCCTCTTCTTCATAGGTGGTGCTGTTTTGACTATATAACGATTGGCACACCCATCCAAACTTTGCTATGAATAAGAATGACTGAGTTGCATAACTATTTTTCATCAGGTGATTGTAAGAGTTCCCTTGACAGTTTGAAGTATCTAGCATCAGTGATAGCTTCTTCAACGTGTGTTGGCTCTTAACTGTGACAGCTTCTTTGAGATGTACAAATAGGAGTCCCCAACGGGGACGGAAGTGTGAATGTGACAGGTTATCACATGTTAATCACGATATGAACTGCTTGCATTAACCTTCCATTTTAAACATAAGAAACTGTGAACAGAAATGGCCTGTTTTCAACACATTAGGCACGGAATGCTGTCAATGGCACGTGTCCATGTTATAATGTACATTCTGACACTGTTGTACCATTTTAATAACAAGTTGCCCAACGCTCCACAAATCTCTCCATTTTTATTTACAGCATTAAAAGGAAGAAGCCTATGTTGACAGAAAAGACATAATACATATATTTTGCCATCTGTTTTTAACATCCACACTTAGTACGAAGGGAGGTGGTATAAGGGGCTAAATGAAAAATGTAGAAATTGTGTTGTTGTAACCTTCTCGGAATAATTGACATAGGATGAATTCACAGCAGCAGTAGAGCCAAGTCTCGACTGACCTAACGCTGAGTTCACATCTGCATCGCAAGCTAACTTTTTAATATCTAGCATGGTGTATGTTCATATTGTTTACAACAGTTGCTTATCTAGGTATATGCTTTTGTTTTTCCCATATTAAAAGAACATCCAAGCCCTGTTCAGGCATTAAGCCTGATTAGGGTATACTAATGTGTGAGTAGGTGCATGGGGTCCCACCTCCCTACATCCCAGTGCATGCTGGCCCCGTGGCCCGCAGTTCCAACTTCCAACACAGCAAGGTCTGAAGAGGCGTTCTGTTCGCATTTGCCTGATTGTGAGTAGAACTCTCCATGTGACTGGGGACTCTGCTTTATCAGGCCTTTGATCTGCTCCAGCACAGCTCTGATGTTCACAAAATGAAATTAAAGATATCATCCAGGCCTGTGGCTCACGCTGGCTCAGCTTGTCTGAGCGTGGAAAGCTAAGCAGGGTCAAGCCTGGTTATTACTTGGATGGGAGACCCCTCCTCTAGTTTCCTGCATTGAGCAGGGGGTTGGACTCAACGGCCTTGTAGGCCCCTTCCAACTCTATGATCTATGAAATCCACTTCACAGACTCCTGTAGTGCCATTGCCTCACTGGCATTTTTAATTTTTATAATTGATATAAAGCGGTATATATGTAGTTTAAATAAAACAAACAGATAAATAAATAAATGTAGACTCTTTCAGGCTGGAAACGTCTCGTTTCTAACATTAGAAAAATGTAGAGGAATGGCAGCCCCCGTTGGCACTGGAACAATGTGAAAATTCATACCGTGCCAAGAGGACCTATACCAAGCCAAATATTAGCAAAAATTATTGTCTCAAGCAGTTGGTTTCAGATGGTTTTGTAGCAATTTAATCCAAATGATTATGTACTCGGAGCCATTGTTAATCAAACAGCTTGTGTGGACAGCTTTCTCTGTGTGTCATTGGTGAGGAGGATGGCATATATAGCCTTGGAGCAATTGCACATTGCAGTGCCAATTCTGCTAGAAGGACTTCCGTAACCAAATGACTGAATACTTCAGCAGTCTATTTTTGAAGAATGGTGTAAAGCTGCTGTAAATTTTACCTCATCTTCCAGTTAGTCAAACACATACTATAGTACAAAGCTGCTAGTTACAGATCTTATGCCCCAAACCGCCAGTCCAATAATAGGGTCAGCTCTGATGAATGGATCTCTCTGTGCATCCTTTACTCCACAGTGAAATGAGAACATAAGCTTACCTCATCTCATTTTGGAAATTGGGCCCTTGAGAATTTCGAATTAATCTCCATTCAGCATAAACAACTACTGCTGTGAAATAGAGATATACTAGAAAGAATGAAGTGCTGATGACTGGCAAAAAAATAATAATGAAGGTCATCATTAAGAAATAAAATATGGCAATTAGGGAGTAACTTATAGCAGCCTTAAGGAATCCCTGTCGGAGTCAGAGAACAAATGAGAATGGAAGCTGTGAGCCACACGAGCAATGTCATTAAACAGAAAGAAAAAATACCAAGCACCTTAAGGTGAAGAATTGTTTCCATGACAACAGATTGCTGCTAGAGCTCTTTCTTAAAAAGAAAAAAAGGGGGGGGGGAGAAAGAGATTATGATGCTCTTTCTGTCTGTTTGGTGGCTCCTATTTTGGATAGTCAGAAATACAGTACAGCCTCCATGTTCAGCAAAATTATGTTGATGAACACGAGATGTATATCACCATCTTGAGGTTGTTGTTTTTTAAACAGCCACAGTGCCAAACGCTTTCTCCTTATTGGAACAATACTATAATAATTAGGTGGCTTGCTATAGTTAAAAGGATGTGAAGAAATTATGAAATGAGGCACTGATTTTCTTCTAGATATCTTGATGGGCCAAGAAATAATAATAATTTGTTATCCAAATCGACAACATGCCACAGAGTGTTGAGGTTTACAAAATACTTGTACAGTTTTTCAGATTTTAAAATAATTTAAATACGTAATTGAACTTAATAGCAATTATCAGACAATAAATTTCATGTCTTTTGTCTATGAATTCCTGGGACAACATTTTAAGATTCTCTTGGCCTACCTTTTTGTCTGCACCCGGAGACCAGTAATTGACTATTAAATTTTCTTTGCCTAAATAATGGCTTTAGTGGTTAAAAATACTTTTGGGGTATTATGGGTATTTTCAAGTTTTTATACAGTACATATGGTGGTGGGGCTTGTAAACAGTGCAGTCAGAACGAAATTACATGCAGAAGCTATTTAATGAAGGAAATGAAGGGAAGTATCTTTCTTTTCATCAAATACTCCATAGTCCCATTCCCCCCACCCCACATTTCCCTAAAAAACCCCAACAACAATTACCTAGCCCAATAGCAGACGAGAGAACAACTCTGGACTACACTGCCCTGATGTCATACACTACTCTCGCTCCCAACAATATAGGTATAACAGCTACGGGCTACTTTGCAGTGCTGACATAACCCATAGTCGGACACAGCAGCAAGTTCTCAGATCATTCAGAATCCATCTTTTGGCATGTTATGAATAGAAACTTAAAAGTCAAGAATTGTATATATAAAATATAACCGTAAAATATAGTAAAATAGATTAAATTTTATAATGTAATGTAAAAATTTCCAGAAATATTTTTTAAAAAATTATATATATAAAACATGTATAAGACCGAAACAATTAGACCTGTAAAATACAACGTCTTTAGGGCTGAAGATGATAATAATGTCCTTTCAGACTTGAGGACCTCTATCTCTAGATGGAGTATTATTAGTGCCAAAGTTTTTTTGTTTGATGCTTCCAGAGAAATGTCCTCACAGCATGTAAGCTTTCTTTACTCTTGTGTAGAAGCCAAACGCGTTTCGGCCCAAAGGCCTTCTTCAGTGGCTTAGGAAAAATACAAAACTTACAGTGAATCAAACTACAGTCTGCTAGTTTTTCAAAAGAAATTAGTAGTAATATAAAACATAATTAAATGATATCATGCTCACCCCTGTAGTTTTCACTTAAGTCAATATACAAGCTAATGTAATGTTACTATTACTATTATAATGTAATAGTAATGTTACTATTGTCATTGTTGTTATGTATTATAACAACAATGGCAATAGTAATAATAATCCACACCAAAGCACTCCTCTGAAGCCACTTTTTTTTTTTCATTCCAGCAACAACCCACATTGCACAGAGAAGGAAACTGAATAAACTGTCTTTGACATGAATGCCAAGTGTGTGCAGAGTGGTGGCGGGAACAGGGCCGGCGCTACCGCTAGGCAGACCCAGGCGGCTGCCTAGGGCGCGTGGCTGAAGAGGGCGCAAACTCTGCGCCCCTTCCTCGCCTCCGGCGCGCTCCTGCCCTGCCTGCTGCCTCCGCCGCGCCTCCCCGCCCGCTTGCCGGCTGCCGCCGCCGCCGCAAACCCCCCCCGCGCGCGCGCCCGCCCGCCCGCCAACCACCTACCTACCTTCCCGTCGTAAAGCGCGGGGTCCCATCGCGTTGGAGGAGGAGGAGGCGGCGGCAGCAGCAGCCAGCAGCGGGGGCGGTGGGAAGGTAGGTGGTTGACGGACGGGCGCGCGGTCGCGCGGTCGCGCACGCGCGCGGGGGGTGTTGCAGAGCAGGGATGCTTTGCTCCGGAGGGCCCCCCCACGGCACGAGGGGGGGCGCCTAATATAATTTGGCCTAGGGCGCCAAACAGCCCTGCACCGTTCCTGGGCGGGAATCAGACAACAGCCCACACAAAAGCACTTCTTTGGAGCCACGTGCTCCTGCTCCAGCAGCGTCTCCCATTGCAGAGAATCAAGTGACTTTAAAATCACGAGTGGAAGGGGAGAATAATCCACACAGACATAACAACAACGATGATGATGGTAGATGATATATCCTCAGAGCCACGCAGAAAAGCAGCCTTTGGAACACAGGAACATTTTTTAAAAAAATCCACTCCTTTGTAGATCCATCTCAAAGCAATCCACCAAAGCAGGCCTACTCAGAAGTAGCCAGTACAAAATTCTAGATGATGCATATCTTGTGAGAAGTAAAGAGGACTGGATTTCTCAGGAGAAAGCATGGGCAGCAAGTTATGAGGGCATCCACACTCCATCCCTTTACATGTAATCATGTTGATGATGATGATCTCCCTTGGGAAGCCAGCCAGCAGGAACCATTGCAAAACACACAGACCCTCCCTCCCCACAGAAATATACACTCGCAGGCACCTCCCATTCACACGCCCACACACAGAGGCATCCCCAGTCATTCATACACAAACCCCAAGACATTCACATAAACACACAAACACCAAGGCATCCACACACACACACACAGGGCCAGTTCACACGACACGGGAACCGCAGGGGAGCGGAAACCCCCTGTGCTTCCCGTGTCATGCGAACGCCGGCCGGGGGCACCCCCGCGGGACAGTCACACGCGGTGTGGTAAGCACTATTTAGTTATAGCTCTAGGCTTGTCCAACCGGACGTGGACCCCAGTGAGAATTAGCAAGACAACCAGGTGGGTCTTCAAAACATGCAAGAAGAGACAGCCCCGCCTAAGAGTAGAGCAATCACTTTTATACTGTGATACAAACAAGTTTTCAATACAGGATGCTGCGCGCGCATACTTATAGAATGTGTACGTGCACTTATCTTGATTGGCTTATCTGCCTGTTGCGAGGCAAGCTGACTAATTTTGGTCTGCTAGGGACTTTCCAGGAGGCTTCCTCTGGGCGCCATCTTGCGATTTCTGCCCAGGGTGTAGCCTTTTAGACAGATAAGGACCTTATTTATAACAGCGGGAAGCACGGAAAGTCACCATGGGCGGTAGAGGGGTAAGCCCCTACCGCATGTGGCCGCCCTGCCGTGTGGACAGCGGGCGGCCGTCCCGCGGAGGCCTCCTGTGGCCGCACAGAGGCGGCAGCCCAGAGTGGCTGGAGCTGCGGCCGCTCCGGCCTGTAGGGGCAAACGGCCCCGCTGGGCATCCCGAGCTGCTGCCCCCCCTAGTGCCGGGAGGCCCGCACCGCGGCACAGGGGATGCCGGCTCCACCGCGATCCGCCCACGCGTGCGGGGCCGCAGGTCACCTGCGGTGCCCCGCCGGGCCCGGCAAACGGCCCCGTGGTGCCTCCCCCGCTCGCCGCCCAGGTCGTATGAACTGGCCCATACAAACAAAGAACCCCATGGCATTCACACATACCCAAACCCCTGCCTAAGCATACACACACACACACCCCTCAAGGTATTCACACACACACCTAGCTGAGCTGGCTGCTTTGGTCCCTTGGAGGTCCTTCTTTAAGTTCTCTTGTTCGCACACTGTGGGAAAGGCAAGGGGGAGAGAAGGCTTTTGGGAAACAGCAACACAACAAGGTGCTCCCAGGTGCACCTGAGGCGGTGGCTTCCCACAGAGCCTGGTTTGCTTGTCTCTCACCGACCTTGCTCAGCAGGAACATCAGGGCCTGCTCCGGTTGGACTGCCCTCCAACCCTGGGAGATGGGGCGGGGGGGGGAGGCAGGGCCACAGGGAAGCCAGTGTGTATCTGAATTGTTGTAAACCGCCCAGAGAGCTTCTGCTATTGGGCGGTATATAAATGAAATAAATAAATAAATACATAAATAAGGGATGAGGAAGCTTGGGAAGCGCTGCTCACCTCCCACATGCGCGGCAGGGGGTGGTGGTGGCCTTCAGCAACTTCAAAAGCTGGAGCCAATAGCTGCTGGCTCTGCGACCTCTCACGGGTGCAGCAGCCGCCGCCGCCAGCCAACCTGCTCACAAAGTCTCTGGTTGGTTGGTTTGGCTCAGCAAACTAACCCATGAGCCAGCCAGCACATTCAGTTCTGTTGTTGAGCCTGTGTGACGTCACCTCGCATCACCCAGGATGACCCCTTCCTTTGCAAGACAAGGGGACTCTGCAGCGATTGGTTGCTCAGGCTAAGACCCAGAGCAAAGTAACACATTAAAAAACAACAACCCCCCAAACATCCTGTCAACAGTAGGGAGGAGCACACCTTCTTCATGCACACTTCACAAAATGCTGCTGCCAAGCCAGGAGTTCCAGAGCCACAGTGCACCAGCAGCAACTGGCAGAACTGGAAGAAGCTGGTGCGACACGTGACGGGGCCTGTAATGTTTTTAAAGGAACATTTTGTTCATTTTGGGAGGCCGGTTGGCGTGGTGAGGGCAGGGCGCTGAACTGCCTGCCCTCTGATTTAAGTCCACCCTGATACAATCCTGGCCATCTGCCAGAGATCCTGAGGTTATTTAAGTCAATGGAAGGAAAATTCCCCATTGCCTGAAGCAGCCCCCCACCTTGAAAAGCCTCAATGGAGAGTCATCAGACCCTCTTGAATGATGTTATCACTTCTGCTATTAGGCAGTATAGACATGGAATAAATATATAAACAAACAAACTTGGGGTGGGGCAACTAGGGAGAGACGGGGATGGAAAACTTTCCTTCCATTAACTTCCTGAAGTTAACTTATTGGAAACCTCTTTAGATAGAATCAAGCAGTCTATACATTGATTAAATAAATAAACAAACTTACCTTAGGATCCAAGCCCAATTTTTGGCGATTCTCCCCTCCGTTGGCAGCTCCACATGACTTATCCCACATTGTTCAGCACCCACCCACCCCATCCAAAGAGGCATTTCACGGGTGTGGGGTGTGCAGGTTGCTGCAGTGGGGCGGAGGAGATGGAAGCCTTTCTGTGAACTTCCTTAAGTTAATGTATTTTACAATTCAAGCCTTAGTGTGATTTATTTATTTAAATCGGTAGCAATTCTGACATTGTTCCTTGTTTGAGAAGGTAAATTTCTTGAGACCATTTCCAGTGATTACCACTATGGTTAACACATTTCACATTCAGACTATTAATTTGTAATAACATCTGCCTAATTTATCCAATTAACTGAAAGAAGGAATGAAAACAATTGAAACATCCTATATATTTTGGGGCCTAACTATATGTTATGTGGGAGATTCGTGATTAGATCTCCTGATATATATTTTTTAAATGCAACTGTTGTACATTTTCTTGCTATGGTGGTGAGGAAGGAGACAGTACTTAGCCCTTTCCATGCTCTTCTCCGATCAAAATCGCACGCTCCTCCTCCCCACTCCAAGAAGGCTGCTGTGTGCCCTGCAGAGGAACAATATTTTTTTGTGCACTGGGAATTCAGCATTTGTTTGGAAAGTGTTTATAATTTGGTGTTTCACCATCACAAAGCTAGGGATGTATGAGAATGTTGTTTTGGTTCATTTTTCACTCAGATTTACCCCATTTGCATGTCTGAACGCAAACACAGATGCTTTTTTGGGGGAAAGCATGCATTTCCTCAAACTTGTAAGTTCGAAAAATGTGCACTTGCAAAACTGTGCACTTTCCCCCCCAAATTACACATTTTTCAAGCTTTACTCTATGGGGAAGTGTGCATTTGGGTGCACACTTTCGAAAAATGTATTTTCTCAGTTCAAATGAACATTTTTCCTGTTCGAACAAAATGAAAAGCAGATTGCAAGATGGTGTTTGGAGAATCTTGGTGATCACATTGTTTGCCCATCCCTACGATAAGACGATAAGACATGCATTTTTAAATGTCAAAAGGGGCGCTGTTTCAGACCACAGCAACCAGCAAATACATGGCCCTTATGTCTTAGATTGCTAGTGTATAGCTTTTTAATATGAATATAGTTTAGGACTGATATACTGAAGAGCAACTGCTGATGGTGTGCAACTAGTGTTATGTGATGGTGTCATATTCCTCTATATTTCCCTCTGTTCTATTGTAAAAGCATCAGTTGCTCCATTATTGCTGTATTACTGGTACAATGCCATTTACAACAGAGCACTGTTACAGCTGTGCTAATTGAAAACCAGTTTGGAGAACTATAATTTAAAACAGTGCTATCAACTGATGTAAAGCTTTAAAGGTAGGCTTTTCTTTTTTTGTAGATTACTGTTAATTTTCTAATACAGTCATGCCTTGGATTGAGAGCATAATTCGTTCCGGAAACGTGCTTGTAATCCAAAACACTCTTATATCAAAACAAAATCCCCCCCAAAAAATTTGTACAGAGATTTTTAATTTAAGCCATACTACAGTACTTGTATTGCAAGACGTTGCTTGTATATCAAGTCAAAAATAAATAAATAAATATTTAAAAATTTGCTTGTCTTGTAAAACGCTCTCAAACCAAGTTACTTGTAATCCAAGGTATTACTCTAAAACGTTGCAGAACAAACATTACAAGTGTCTCAGAATATGTGTTTTCCAAAGCATATTAAAAAAAAAAAAAAAAGGTAGTCATACTGGTACATGTGGGGGGGGAAAAATCCAAAATCCAGAGTTGGGCAATACCTTTATTAGGACCAGCCGAAATGCCACAAAAGTGTGCAAGCTTTTGAGTTCTCCATAACTCTTCATCAGGCTGGGTGGTACAAAAAGCAGGGGATGGTAGAAGAAATACCGTAGCATGTTTTTATTTCTTCCCTCATCCCTGTTTTTTGTACCACCTAGGCTGAGTTCTGAAGAGCTTGAAAGCTTGCACAACATTGTGGCATTTTGATTGGTCCTAATAAAGGTATTGCCCAACTATGGATTCTAGAATACGTGGATTTTTAAATAATTAATTTAGACAATAATTAATTTGAATATTTATACAAAATATTTTCTGTGAGCCTTCTTGAATGCCTTTTCTCCCATCTGAAAAAAGCCCAACATAAGAAGAAGAAGAAGAAGAAGAAGAAGAAGAGAGTTTTGTGTGACTCAAAAGAATTATTACAGAAGATTACATTATAAGAGTTATAATTCTATCAGACACAGTGGGCGGTTTTCCACGTCACACTAAGTCACACTAAGCCACACTGCGAATAAGCCACAGTAGGTGGGTTGTTTGTTGAACAACGCACGGTACGCCTGACAAACGGTTGGGCTTGCCATGGCTTGTTCTCCCGCTCCTTCCCCCTAAGTCCTCCAGCCATCTCTGGCACGTATCCCAGGTGCCTTTGTTGGTAGAACCTATCTTGTCTCCTTGCCCTAACCACCTCCCCACTCTGATCGCTCCCCCTTTTCATTGACCACCATTTTTTTGGTGCTTCAGGGGTATGCAAATGTGTTCATATTTTTAAATTATTATCCCCCCCCCATTCTTTCACAAGTAGCACTGTTGCGCAAATATGCTCAGAGTCCTCTCCCCAGAGAACCCAATACTCGAGGAGAGAGAAGCAGCACATCCAGGAGTGAGTTTTTCAAAGTTTTATTTCTGCGCAAAAAGGTTCAGCTCTGTGGCTCACACCAGGATCAAAAGCTGAACGGAGGAAGGTGGGGCATGCAGGTCTTCTTATACCTTTTTACACTCATGGGTGTATTCATTCTCAGCAAATCAAATGCATTCGCTTAAACATGCCAACCAATCAGATACATTTCCCCCGAATATGACAATAACCAATCAAATACATTTCTTTGAACATGGCAAGTCTTAATCTTTAGTTATATAGAAGGCCACCTGGCTGTCTTTTTCTTGGCTAGGCTGATGTTTCTCATGACCTTTTAGGGCACCCAAGATATCAGGCCTGCTACTCTTGGTACCTCTTATCAATCAAAGGGACTCTTCTCTCGCTTGTATTTTTGGAGTTGGCACAAGGAAATACACTTTTAGCAGCCAAGGTGAAGATATGATGGTCAGGCATACAATTCAGAACAAAGAAATACCACAATCAATGCAAAGGAGCAACACGGCTCTTCAAGGTTCCCTGTCTGGAACAGCAAAGCAGATAAGCAAGGCCAGGTGCAACAGGAGGTGGTATGTGGGCAAAAAGTCCAGTTCATCCAGCAGGGATGCAACAGAGTTCAGGACCTCTGGACTTTTACCTTAACAAGTACCTATGGGCAGCAGGGTGGTCTCCCAAGATTTTAGGGTCCCAACCCTTGTGGGCCGCTCCCCAATGCCACCCCTGCTGGCCGGGGAAAGCTGGGAACTGCGGGACCTTTGTTTGTCCAAACATAGCATAGGATTGGGCCCCTACGTAGCTTTAACTCAGACTCCTATCATGCCAGGTCACACTGATTGGCAGCAGTTCCCCAGGGTTTCAGATTAGGAGTCTTTTCCAGCCCTGGAGAAACTGGGACCCTTTGCATGCAGAGCAGGTGCTCTGTCACTGAGCTTAAAGTTCTTCCTTATGTGTCCTATGTGAACATCTCAGTCTAGGACAGTGTTTCCCCAACCTGGGTCCCTAGATGTCTTCTGGCCTACAATTCCCAGTGTCAGAAATACTACTATGTTAACAGATTGCCATATTATTAAATGGATTTTAAGAAATCCATCTTGCTTGTCTGCTGTTTGAACTTAAGTCACCTTCCAGCTTGTTTGTAAGGTGGCCTTCACTACATACTACAGAACTTTGGCAGAGAGAACAGAATGATAGATAAAAACTATCCATGCAAAGGAACACTGTGCCTCTGATGGTCTGGGCCTGTTGCCAACCGGCAGAACTTGGCAGGCACCAGTAGCCTTGACCAGGAGGGAGTGAAACAGTGGAATTGTTCATTTAACAATGCATGCTATGTACAGCCTTGTTTAATACACGTGTATGGTGGGACTTCATTCTTACACTTTGTATATTTCATAGATTTCATAGATTTGCACCATGTTCATTTTTCTAACAGCACCACAGCCTCCCCGCCATCTCTTCCCATCCCCTTCTCCTTCTCCATGATTTTTTTGTGAGGGGGCAGCAGGAACTGTCAATTTTTTTTCTTTTGTTTTAGACGATCTCCGCTCCTTCGCTCCTGCGCATAGATGAACAAAACAAAACAAAACAACCAACTTTTTTTTAACAGGCCATTTCCATGCACATATCACCTTTCGAATTCTTCCTTCCTACTTCTCCCGTAATTTCATTTATGTGTACACAAGATCACCTTTTCAACACGCTGTATTCATTAGCATGTGCCCCAACTGTGATAAATGCATTTTGCATAAATACTGGGACAGAGTTCCCTGATGAAGGAAAGGGACTCTTGTGTAGATTTGCCCTGGGATGAAAATAGTCATATGAAACCAGGAGAAATTGCTGCAGGAATGGAAGGTAACTACTTTAATTTAAAACCACACCAGACTGATACTCACACATCATATTACTGGATCTTTTTGTACAAAATGCATTCAAAAGTTGGTGTTGTGGTACAAGCAGCCTTTCTTTTCTGTAACTGCATTTGTGTGTGGGAGGGAGACATATTTTCTGCCCATAAATCTATTGTGTTAATTGGAACAAAGCTATCCCTTCTTACCAGTTTGTCAGTTCAATGTATCAAAACACTAGAATGGAGAGGTACTTTCGGGGTGGAATTTGATTTAGAGAGCTAAATAAACCACTTTGTGGACTCCTTTTCAGAAGGATTTGAATACAATGGTGAGGATGTCTGTGACTTCAGATTTGTTCATGTTGAAAACACCAGGTAACGTTTCATTGGCTCAGTTCCTGCTAGTTCTAAAAATAATGACATTTGAGCCATTAAACAGATGATATGAGACTTTTGCATTTCAATGTTTTAAGACAGCATCTATGAATGTTTGCCATTTTATATTTGGACTTGAGAAAATGAAGTGGAGACTTTCTGCTATATACTCTGACTGCAGCAACCCCCATTTTCTAGTTATTGGGTAGTTCACATGTTGGTCGTACACCTGTGCAAGCCAGTTTGTTGGGTTAGTTTAAATGGTTGAGACTGTGATTACCTAGCCTTGCCTCACATTCACACACACTTGACTTTGAGCAGAACTATGCATATGCATGAGGGAAAAGGCCAGGCAGCTGTTTTTCCGAGGGAAAGAAAAGCCGTTTTTGGAGGAGACAATTTATGAGTGGAAAAACAAATGGTGAGGTGGAGGGATGAGTGTGCTTAACACTTTTGCTGCCTGCTGCTTCTCCTCTCCAAACTGCCTTTCTCCAAGTCTTTTTCTACCACAGACTTATGTGAAGTATGTGAAGGCAAAAGCAAACAAGTGTTTGCAGTTTGGGGTGTGGGGAAGCAATCTGGAGCAGAGAAATGGTAGACAGGAAAGCGTAAAGCACCCTCTCAACCCTCACTGGTTCTCCACTTACAATAATCTTCTCCCAAAGTTATTTATCCTTAGGAAAACTAACAATTGGTGTGTTTTTTTTCTATGCATGCTTAGACAGAAAAAAGTCCTATAACTCCCAGTATGCCCCAGCCAGCCGTGCACAGCCTAAATGTGTCATTCTGCTCTTTTGTGACTACGGTATATCTTTTTGGAGGTAACATATCATCTGCACAGGGTCTTAAACTATTAATAAAGCACTGAGATTGCTAAGGCACATCTGCACAGGCTTTTCCCCCTCCAGAGCTAAACATGAATCAGATGTGCTCTCATGTGGATCAAAGTACTGTAGTCCATAGTACTGCACCTGACCCCTGATGCAAGTTCCTGTACTCTTCTACAATGCAGCCAAGGGTACTTATGGGATTAATGCAATGGGCACGATTGGTATGCCAGCAGGACCTGGTTCTCCTACATCAAATAGTTGCTGCTTTTGAAGGCACAACGGTGTATTTCTAATAACATCATAATTGGGGAAAACATTTTGTGTTGTTTATGGCTGGTTTATTATCACAACCACATTATAGATAGTGGTCGCCCCAAGGCAGTAATACTATGCGTGGGTCATCCTAAGCTACAATGATCTCCCTTCTTCTTCTTCTTTTAATTGCAAAGATATTTGATGTAGACAGAACCCGTAACTGTTGTGAGAATGAATGAGGTAATTAGTATAAGTGACTTTCATCCTTTGTGGGTGCCCAAGTTTGGCCGTCTAAATGTTTTACCTCTCCTCATGAGGAGGAGGGACTGAGGCACTGCCTGGATTCCTCAGAAGTCAGTGGTGCCTCACTCCTTCCCTCTCTGCCCCCGGGAACATCCCCCCCCTCCAGAACTGAAGTCCGTCTTCTGTTCTTACCTGGCACGGAAAGAACCGAGTTGGTTGCAAGGTGGGTGGGAGGGAGGGCGCTCCACACTTGGACTCCCCACTGCAACCTTGGAAGGGATTTCCGAGGTCGCAGTGGGGAGTCCGACTTCTCCTATGGCCTCCCAGACAAGGCCAGAGGGCCGTAGGATTGCACCCTTTGTGTATTAAAAACGCTTAAAATGTCTCTGGAAATGGTAATAAAATGCTATAGAAATTATAAACTAATCACAGTATATGAATCCTTAATTTCCTTCTGTTAAAAAAGTCTCTTCAAGCAGTAAATGTGATAAAGACAATCCACCCTAAATCCTTGGAATAGGATGGGCTTTAAATCTATAAACACCAGTTATATGCCACAGTCTTCAGGCATTTTCATACGTCCTTGGAAAACTACTGTACCTGTGTCTGGCTAACCTGGACTGCAGCCAGATATGGGGATGGGTTGGGGCCTGTCATGCTACTAAATGGTCACTATATTAAGACAGACAGCTCTCATCATCATCATCATCATCATCATCATCATCATCATCATCATCATCATCATCATCATTATCATCATATATTCCAATAGCGAACTCAGGGGCTGAGTTATGACAACTATGTAACCAAAATAGGGCTACTGAGAAACAAGGGAGAGGTCTCAGCAGGCATGGAGGAACCCCAATGTTTGTAGAAACAGTGAAAGGTATTTTGGGGGGAGAACCTCTGGGACACCCCCCCCCCAACAGTCTAACAAGGACTGAGCATGCTCAATGGCCATACCATTGACTGTTGTGAAGTGGGGGAAGGAAGAGGGAATGGAATAGAGCAGGGCTCTCCAACCTTGGGTCCCCAGATGTTGCTGGACTACAGCTCCCAGAATCCCTTGCCATTAGCCATGCTGGCTGGGTATGCTGGGAGCTGTAGGCCAGCAACATCTGGGGACCCAAGGTTGGAGAGCCCTGGAACAGAGTATCCTGGAAGAAGGCGAGGCTGTTTGGAACCTCCAAACAGGAACGCTCCACACGGGCAGCATTTTCTTGCTGGTCCCACACTTGTCAAGTTTAAGTTGACAAAGCAGCGTTTGCCCTGTGCTGGCAAAAGTCCCTTTACTGTGTTATTAGCAGGGATGTTGAAGAGTCCTTGGTCTCGAGTCATGAGTCGAGTCACGAGTCTTTGGACCCGAGTCTCGAGTCCAAGTCCGAGTCCTTGGTCCAAAATGGTGACTCACGAGTCCCGAGTCCCGAGTCACTCCCAAAGCTGACTCCACGAGTCCCTATTAAAATCAATGGGGTTTTCCCCCAACAAAATAAGGCTACTTCAGATGTGTGGCTTAAATAAATTCTAGGCACAAGTGTGCCTTTTTGTTTCAAAACTCTGCAACTGATTTTGGCAAGAACAGACCAGGCAGACAAACCCAAAATAACCAGGCAGGCAGAGGAGGCAGGGAACCCCAAAGCAGGCAGGCAGAGGCCTTTGTCTTGGACAATTCAACGGTTGAACTGGTCAAGAAGAGACCAGGCAGGCAGAGGAGGCTGGGAACCCCAGACAGGCAGGCAGAGGCAGCCAAACCCAAAATGTCTGAAAGGTTGCATTTTAGAAAAATGATTTTAAAAAATAAACTTGCTGTACTTCCTAAAACTTATCCATGTTGCATTTGAGGAACATGATTTTTTCTAAATGTTTGGCACCCATTCTGGAACGGTGAGATCTCATCACAATTCCACCCTCACTGAACACCCGCTCCACTGGTGATGAACTCGCTGGAACCAGAAACACACTCAGAGCAGCCACACAGAGTAATCTCAGGTCCTTCTTCTGCCTCTCCCAAGTACGCAACACATCAATCAAAATAAATCTTGACACACTATTGGGGCTGCACTCCTGGTAGCCATCCATAGTGGCCGAGCAGCGGCACACCTCGCTTCCATTCCTCGCTTCACCGGCAATCACGCTCCTCTCCACTCCTTCTGGCACAGCCCAGGGATGTTGAAGAGTCCTTGGTCTCGAGTCCCGAGTCGAGTCTTGAGTCCCATTAAAAATATTGGGACTCGAGTCCGAGTCGAGTCAGAGGGGGGACTCAGTCCGACTCACGAGTCGAGTCCTCGAGTCTGAGTCCCCATCCCTGGTTATTAGTAGAGGGAATGGCAAAGAAGCAACCTGAGAGGGCCAACTGGCTTGTTTATGTACCTTTGTGGTTCTGAAGACAGGAGGACTTCCAAGGCTCCAGTTGGCTTAGGGCTGCCAGGCTGCTATATCAGCCACTATAATTTCTTAGCACTGTAATATTGATTTCACAATATCTAAAAGCAGAAAATTGATCTCCTTGCCTTCTCCCCCCCCCTTCTTGTCATCTCCCTATCCATATTTTTTTTCTTTCTTGGAGTTCATTGATTTCCTAGCTCAGTGGTTGAGCCCTGGAATCAATCACAGATTTACAGCACTGAGCTCTGCTGTGCAGTTGAACACAGGGAAGGAAGTCCAATCAGGGCCTAATCAGAGATCTACTCTAAAAAAAAAAAAACCCTTCCCTGCTGCATCACAATTAGATTAATCACAGCTTGAGAATATTCTCTGACCTCTGCAGCTGAAACAGATGCAACAAGAGATGCTTTTTGCTTAGAAAAGGAGGACCTACTGAGCTTAAGAAATAAAGCACCAATTTTATTCACTCTACAGCTCTGAACATTATGATGCTTACCTTTTGATCAAGGTAAAGCTCTGCCTGGGCACATGATGCCACTAAAATACTGTTCCTCCACCTTGATTTGTCTCCCCACCCCATAAGAATGCCGTTTTAAAACACACACACATCTTATGCAAATGTGTGTGTTGTTTCTCTTTCCATAAGCATAAAGTTCAACTTGTGTTGGTTCACTTTCTGATGAGTAGCTAGAATGGTTAAAGTGGGCCAATGTGTTTTGTGTTCGTTTTCCTCCCGGAGGCCTAAACCCCTGATCGCTCTTGAGAACAAAACATTAAAGTGGACATTGCCCTGGTTTCCAGATCAAGAATCCCAAAAGATGGGATGTTAAGTTACATTGGGATGTAATAACCACTCTAAATAGAGCATCCCGTTTTTAGGATAAAGGCCCGACAAACCCAGTGACAGAGGGGAACATGGGCCCTGGGCCACTGCATGGAGCTCTTGAAAATTGATGTCAGTCAGTCTCTGCTTGACTAGAAATTTGGCTTTCTCCCAAGTCCACAAGGATAGCAAATAGGAAGGAGACAGCCCAATTGAGGCAACCTTTTGCCTCACTGCTTTATTCCAAGCAGACACATAGGAATCTAACATCACCTGGGAAACAAAAGAATTTGGCTTAACGAAAAGCTGGCAACAAAGCCAGAAGTGAATAGAATGTATCCAAGCCTGACAACTGAGAGAATTAAGGCCAGCTTCAAGATAAAGGGCAGCACTTGGGCACGCCAAATATAGATCTAAGGAAGTAAGATTGAATGCTTTCGAGAGAGTCTTTAAGACAAGGAAACCAGATAGGAGCTCCAAAAAGAATCTGGGATACTATCTTAACTTGAAAAACACGGATGGCAGCTGGAATAAATTTCCCACCTCTAGTGAAAAAGAAGCGCAATATGGCACTCAGATTTTGTTCGGCTTTAGCCTTAGCAAGCTTTGCCTGGACTCTCCAGTTAGCAGTCTCATGAAACCAAATACCCAGATATTTATAGGAGTCAACTTGATCAAGTCTACTGTTATCAGTTACATCTCATGAAACAATTGTTTACATATTTTGATGTCACAGTAGCATTTGTTTGAACAATTTTTCTGAGAAGGTACAGGGAGGGTTTGCACGACACAGTGTGGTTTATAAGCCACCCTACCCAAAAAGCACCTGACAGATGATTGGGTGCATTGTGGGTAGAGAGCCCCCTCTCTCCCCCTCGCTCCTCCCCCCTCAGTCCTCCTGCGGGTATCCCAGGGACCCCATGGGAGCACCAAGGTTTCCGCACCTCTCTGCCACCACGGGGAGCCCAAAAGGCGGTGGGGAGCATGGGAATGGGAGAGCAGGGATTGGTGCCACTGACTCATGAGTCTGCCACAGCGGCAACCCAAAAGGGCACAAGACAACAGCAAGAATATAGTTCAGCAACAGGCAGCAAAACCAGCAATGTCTATATAAGGCAACAGCAGCAATAATTAGCAGTTAACCCTCAAAGGCCCTTTGAAACAGAACTGTTTCAACTTTGTGCCTACAAATTAACAGGGATAAAGCCACCCAGTTTCCCTAGGGAAGGAATTCCACAGTTTCAGTGCCACTATCAAAAAGACCCTGTCCTGTGTAAGCAACTATAATAAGACTCGGAGCCGGGCCTCCGGTGATTTCTTCAGTGTGCAGGTAGGTTCAAAATTAGAATCAAGGTCTTATTGTATGGAGCTCCATTAAACATAACTACCTGGTTGAATTCCTGAGACAGAAGCTCTTATGGCTGTGGCAGGATACTGCTATGGTTCTTCATGGGTTAAAGGGAGAAAAGGAGGGAGAAATGATGGGATCCAAGACAGAGGGGAGACACTTTAGTTTCTACTGCAACATAGCTGCTAATCTATCTTTCATATGCACTAAAAGGGCAGGCCCAAAATGCATCCTTCTGTTTCAAGGGTGGGCAACTTTGGGTGGTTTGGGGGCCAATTACCCCTCATCCACCTCCCCCCCCCTGCAGGTCGCACTCTTGCGGGAGAGACAACACCCCCCACGATTTGAAAAACAAGCTAAATTCATCCTCATAAGCCTCCATAGTAGTTTTCTGCCAAATATTGGCAGCAAACCAACAATTTCTCTCCCCCCCACCATTTTTGTGGGGCAGAGGGAGCCGCATGTAGAGAATGAGCAGTGTGTTGCCCACCGCCACTGTTCTATTGTGTGAAGAAGCTGTACTTTGAAACTTCAGAATATGAACCTGTGGAGAAAGCCTGAGCACACATGGTTGAGTGAACCCTGACATAGCTTTCCCCTTTCGCTGACACCCCTCTTCTCCCATCTTTCTTGCATAATCTCCACCCAAGGGGCAGGAGACACAGTTCTGGGCAGACCGGTTGTACGTGGTCACATCTGCATAGCTACATCTGCATACCCTCAAGGAAGGGCATACACATTCCGAAGTCTCAAAGAGCTGCAAAGTACCCCAAAGTATCCAGGAGATGCCAGCACCCAAGAGGCGCCACCACCCCGCAGGGCGGAACCAGCCCACCTGGTCATCAAGGGCGGGGAGGGGGCGAGAGAGGGTAGAAAAGACAAGTCCTCGAGAACAAAGGGTTGGTTTGGAACACGGTGCAGGCTCGCATGGATCAGGTCCCTGGCTCCGGTCAGGACCAAGCAACTTCCAACCTCGGGAGTGACGCCTGGAGACCGGCTACACAGACTGCTACGCTAGATCAGTAAGTCAGAGTCTCTGATGTAAGGTTAATTTTCTGTATTAAGCAAAGCCTTTCCTCGTATGTGTATTGAAGCTTTCCGCTTCAGCGATTTTTATGGACTTCTTTGTTTATGGTGTGAAATTCCTGTCGTCTATTAGTTCCACTCCATTAAACTCTTTGAAAATTAGCCGCTTGCTGTCTCAATATGATTCTATGCGATTCAGTGTCAATGGTTGGTAGCGGCTGGGTTTAAAGTTCTCAGAAGCCACGTAAAGGGCATTTCTTCAGTGCTGGTTAACCCTTTAAGTGCCGAACCCACGCAACAGACCAGTCCCGATCTGCCACAGAACCAGTTGATAATCAAGAGCTATTCCTGTATTTTAGGAACACCCGCCATAACATACAGTTAGCCATTGCAACCAGAAAATAGTAAAAAGATCAGGGAAGGGGAGATAATTAATAAATTTGTCCCCCCCACCCCCCAGGCTAGGGATGTGAAGGCCCAGGAAAAAACCAGGAAAAATGTGTTTTTTCCCTGTGTTTTTCCTGGGCCTTCACATCTCTGCACCCACCATGGCATTGCATCCTGTTAACTATCAGTTGGAGTTTTGAGACATTTGTCCTGGGTGGGATCTGGTTGGTGAGAAAAAGGGGAAGCAAGGGGAAAGAGAAAGTGAAAGGAACGACAATAATGGCTGGGAATGGGGCACACAGCTATCAATAAATGCTCTTCGAAAAAATACAGGAATTTCTTTCTTGTAGAAGCGGGGGCAGTCACAAAACATGGCTTTGTTCCTTAGAACTGGAAATCTACTTATCAGCCTCAAACAGGAATAAACACCCTCGCAAGGTACTGGCAGGGGAGTTCATTTTTAAAACCATTTACAGTAGGAGATTTCCTTTTTGTATGGAAACGGCTAGAGGATTCAAGGAGAGGAATGCAGCCAGGCTCAGATGTAGAATTGTTCATGCTCAGTGGATAGGAAAAGCAAATGAGTGCGGATGGGTCCGGAGGACTGTAACATCGTGGCCAGAAAGTCTGTAAGAATGAGGCTGTTTGGCATCTGGCTTGCTAAAGCCAGGCTGCCTCTCTCTAGTCTAGCCTGTTTCCCTTTACCACATCAAATAGCTCTTTGAATGTAACGTTCACTCAAAACACATTTCAAGGCGGTACGTGGGCCTCGCACTGAAGTGAGTGGCAAAGCTCCCATTAATTTCAAAGCAAAGTAGAACAGGAGAAGGAGGTCTTACATTTTTTTTGGGGGGGGGGTAAAAATTGGCCTTTGTTTCCCCCTCCGCCTCCTTACTCTGAAAATCACTGCTCATATTCATCTCTTGCGATACTTGAGTAACTGCTCAGCTGTGATCTGCATCACAAAAGTGCCTTTAAAAGCAAGTCAAGCGGAGCAGCACAGCAAGCACAGCACAGCGTTCGTCAGGCCTCCGTTGCTCCCTTTCCCACTTTGATTCCTTCTCCTTTGGGACCAACTGAAAACTCGCCGGGCATCCCGATTTTATTTTGACAGAATATGGAAGTGTTGAAAACAGAGCCGGTAGTGTCTTTGTGGTATAAAATAACGAATGCTTTCATTTGCGAAGTGCTTATGAGACATCAGGAAATATGCTCAGCAGCTAACTCCATCGGTGTCTAGAGAATTATGCCTTTACAACGGGCTAAACCAAATTATAGGACTGTACAGGTTACAGAAGGGGTGAATGTAAGAATCAGCAAGGCCAGCAAAGCAAATGCTTCCGCCTAGTTCAGGCATGCCTATTTCCATGGATGGGCTGCTGAGCCACTGGATTTGGCAAGGATTCAAGTGGCTATTGGCCTCACAGCTGCTGTGCGCAGGACTGCCTGGTACAGTTGGGCTGAAGGGCTGCTTCTGGACCTAAAGGGGAAATGGTACTCTTCAGTATATTCCTGCATAACATCTTGTGAATAGAAAGAGGCAATCCACTAGACCAGCTGTGTGTTGTTGTTTTTTTTTTAATGCAAGGGGTCCACATTGCATCCTGTGATCTACGGGCCCTTGTCTCTGCTTTAGCACTCCACTTCTAGCTCTCCATTCTTTTTAATCCCGCTCCCCGCCGGGACGGGACGGGACGGGATGAACTTTTGGGATGAAAATGGAGGGGGAGCTCAAATCTCTTCTCCCAGGATGCCATGGTCCCAATCAGAATTGGGGCCGCACATGCTTACACTGAAGTAAATATGAAGAACGTTTAGTTTGGCCCTCGTGGAAGCGCTTCAAGAGGAAGAGACTTTCCCATGATAGGTTTGGGCAAGCGTCACGCTGCCCCTATCTCCAGCCATTGAATTGCCCTTCTTCCTTCATTGTCGAATCCCTTTGCAGCAATGCCTCGGATTGCAAGTAACATGGTTTGAGAGCTGTTTTGCAAGACAAGCAAATCTTCAAATATTAATTTAATTTTTTTTTCTGACTTGATCTACAAGCGACGTCTTGCAAGACAAGTCCCGTAGTACGGCTTACATTAAAAAAATCTCTGTACAAATTTTTTTGGGGGGGGGGGATTTCGTTTTGATATATGAGTGTTTTGGATTACAAGCACGTTTCCGGAGCGAATTATGCTCTCAATCCAAGGCATGACTGTATATTGAAAAAAACATATACTTCTGGATCTGCACCATTGCACCTGTGCACCTATTAATCATATGCCACCGTAGCGCTTTTCAGGCATTCAGTGTCCTGAACAGAGCCTCCACACATACGGCTGTCTATACAAGGGCCCTTTACAGATGTTAGAATGAATGCACACAGAGACTGAGGGCAGAGAGAGCTGCCCCTGATCTAGGCATGTATAGTACCACACATACTGAGTGTCTGAAATGTCAATTTCTTTTACTTTTGGTTTTTAATAGGAGAAGCTAGATCTTCACAATCCTGCAACCACTTTTACCCCTTCTATTTGCAAAGAGGCTCCTTCAATGTTAAAATGGAAAGGTTGGATTAACATTCCTGCGCTGAGGATTTTTTTTTTGAGAGAGAGAGAGTTTTTCACTGCCTGCTAATAAGTGGCTCTATTATTATTCATGTGACTGTTCGCTTTGTCAGGTAATCAAAACCGTACAACATCGTTGAAAACTTCCTACATTCAGCACAGAAAAATGAGCGTGGGTTAAGTGCATTTCTAGATGCTGAGCAAAGATAAAATGAGATTGGCAGACCACAAGAGCAGCACTCAAGGCCTATTAAAACACTCCATGCAAAGTTCTTGATTCTTAAGTTAAGAGCTTGCTGGAATTATATTTGCTAAATGCTGTGTACACATGGCAAAGGGGTATATTATAACAATACAACCTAAGATTTCCAATCATGGCTGTGCCGAGTGTCTGCAACACAAAACCAACTTATTTATTTCAAAGTGCCAACACTGCAATTAAACCTGAATACCAAGGTTTTAGTTTTAGAAAAACAACTCATACAGTTGTCCGAACTAATTAACATCTTTTGTCTTTAAAGAAAAACACAATAACAGAGCTTTCAATGATACAAACAGTTTTTTGTTGGGAAAAAAAATCAACTCAAAAAATTATTATAGCACTACATAGCCTGAAGGGAATTTATACACACTTTTTAAATTATTAGGCACATGTATTTTTGGATAAGGGATTCTCAACTTGTAATATGATTATATGCCAGACTGAAATTGTATGGGGCAAGCTTTATTCCGGGTCCTTTCCCTGCTTCTACAGGTGTCGGATTAGTAAAAGTAAAAGTCAACCTGTACTAGGATGAGCAAGATAAACAAGAAAACTAAACGTGCTTAACATATTTTAAACACTTTATGTCTTGGACTGCAAACACTGCATTAGGTAAAAGTTTGCATTGGGCATGCTTTTGCACAATTAATGTGATTTTTGCTATTGCATGCATGCTGATAATTTGTCAAACCTTGGCTCATACTCCGTTAGTTTGAGAGTAACACATGCAGCACTCAGGTCAACTGTTAGGGCTTTACATCCAAGCCATGCTCTGTGCATCATTCTTCAAAATCTTTTAAATGTGATTCATAGATTCATAGATCACAGAGTTGGAAGGAGCCTACAAGGCTATCGAGTCCAACCCCCTGCTCAATGCAGGAAAGTAGAGGAGGGGTCTCCCATCCAAGTAATAACCAAGCTTGACCCTGCTTAGCTTTCCACACTCAGACAAGCTGAGCCAGCGTAAGCCACAGGATAACAATGTAGAAAAGAATTCTGTAACAGGAATTCTAGAATAAAATCATTCTGTTCCACACTGTGAGAAAGAACAAGATCATTAGTGTTTTGCAGAAAGGGATGGTCTTTTCGCGATCTGGTGACCAATGGCTCGAGTGCCCACAGAGAGGTCCCTGCGTGCCAGCTGTGGCACCCGTGCCATAGGTTCGCCACCAATGGTCTAGAGAAAGCACCATTCCAGACGAGAATGAAGTGATGATCAATACTTCTGTATATAGTAAGATCTGCCTGTTTACTCTGTTGTCAATAAAGATTTTGCCATTTAACTAAAGGGAATAAAACAGAATTGCCTTCAAGCAAGCCTGTCATGCATTCATACATTTGGATGAGGGCAGCACTGCAATAGCGCGGTGGAGAAATAGCAGAAACCCCTTCCCTCCGCTGTGCAATTAGCCTGTAGTGTGAACTGGATCCTCTGTGTGAGCACCTGATCACACAGATGTCCGGTTTGTGTGATTCTTTTCCCTCAAAAAGCAAGGGAAGATCAGCTGAGCCAGGCCTCCACTTGAGAGCCCAGTTCATCTGCAGGCCATCTGCATAGTTAAGGTAGCCACTTACACATTGCCAAAAAAAGAGGAAATGCATAATCAAACAAGAGAATAAAAGGTTTTCGTAAGGAGTATCACAGAGGTGGCATACAAACCATCACTGGCATTTCCACTATCAATTAAAGGTTCCTTCATCTTTACTCTTTATTGAAGGATTGCAGCAAAGGGTACTTGAGCATTATATAAATTGTAATTGGAAATTATTTTAAGATTCCTTTGTGAGGCTTTGATTTGCAAGTAATGTAGCAAAAGGAACAAAAGGTCTCTTGACACCAACCTCTGTTCTAACAAATATGCTTTTTTAGTCAAGGAAAGCCTACTTCATCCTACATCAATCATGATGAAGTAAGGTCTTGCCTACTGTGGCTCATGCCACAATGATGTGTTATATAGCACAATCCTTTGCTTATTATTTATTTATTTATTATGTTTTATTGAATTTTTCCACTCATACAACTAATAATAAATAAAACAAAAATACAACATAAACATTATGCACCCCCCACCTCTTGGGACCAAGTTATATTTCTCCCCCAAAATATTTATATATAAATATAAGATATTATTCTATATTCAAAAATGTAACAAATCTTGACAAGGTTCGTCCCCCCTTCCCCTTCACCAACACATAATCCAAAAATGTACCCCCAATGTTCACAAAAGTATCTTTCTCCAATTGTCCTTTTTGACACTTAATATTACAAGTTAATTTATCATTTAGCGCGATATCCCATACCTCTTTTTACCACTCAGTAATTGAAAAGACATGTTGAACTTTCCAATTCCTAGCTATCATTAATTTAGCTGCTGTTAACAAATTCACAATCAGTTCTTTTGTATTTTTTAAACAAACTAATTTTTCTGTTACTGTTAACAATGCTAATTTTGGGCAGACCTCTAATTCTATTCCAATTATTTCTGATATTTCTGCAAACACTTTCTGCCAAAATTCCAGAACATTTTTGCAGCTCCACCACATATGGGCATATGTACCTTTTTCATTACACCCTCTCCAGCACAATGCGGAGCAATTGTTATTTATCCGATTTAATCTTACTGGAGTTAGATACCATCTCCATACCACTTTATAAAAATTCTCTATTATTCTAGTTGACATAACTCTTACAATACGTCTATCCCAAATATTTTTCCAACTTTGTTTCGATATTTCCTCATCAAATTCATTATCCCGATGTGAAGGATTGAGGCCTACTCAGGCTTAAGTTTGCTGAAGCCTGAAGGCCCAAACACTTCCCTCGATTAGTTGGAGCCTGAAGGACCAAACACTTCAGGATGGGAGGGGGAGTTTGAGAGTTTTAGTTTACCCAATAGAAGTTAAGAATTATATCTCCTGTTCAAAGTCACCTGATTATAACCTTCCATTCCTGGGAAGGCTATATATATGTGGGGTGTGGTCAGCCAGAAGCAGAGAGAGAGAAACAGAGAGAGGCTGATTAGAGAGAGAGAGAGACTGACTGCAGAGGAGAGAGGTAGTCTGAACTTAAGCTAGAGAACCTTGTATTAGTTGTTTGTTTGATTTTATCATACTTGCTTTTGAATTATAACCACTCTATTAAGTAATTACCCTAATATAATAAGTAAAGTGTTGTTGTGTACCCTGAGAGTTTGGAGTGACTTATTCACCACGTCTAAAAGCCTACACCCATGCTACTGGAAGCAGGCAAAGGATTTGATCTCCTGGAACGGGAGAGGCTTTGAGAAGAGGCAGAGATCTTCCAAAGGCAGATCAAGGGGTCCCTGTAGTAGCGGAACCTTGACACCCATAACAATTTAAGAGAATCTTTATGTTCTTCTTCTTTTTGTAACATCATATATAAAACCTTTGTTGTACCCCTTGTTGAAACATTACCTTCTATAGCTTCTCTAGTCAAAACTGTCTTTTCAAAATTGGTTAATTCTCTTTCACTATCAAATCTTGTCCTCCACTTCTTTAACCACAGTTCCAGTTGCATTGAATTTAACCATGAAATTCTCTCTCTTCCTACTATTTCTATTATATGTTCTCTAGTCTTCAATTTTTCCACCCAATCCATTAATTTAATCACCTTTTTTCTCCTTAGTATAGCTTCTATATGTCTTACATTTTCTGGAAAGTCCTCCATGACCACTACCGGAGTTAATGGGGATACCTCTGGTGTAAAAATTTTCCTCGTGCTATTCCAACTCTCTAACGTACTCCTCAAAAAGGGATTTTCTAGTCCTTTTATAATATTATTTATATTTTTCTTAAATAATATGTTCACCATCATGTTTCCTAATTCTTGTGATTCTAATTCCAACCACATTTTGTCTTTCCCTGCTATAATGTTGAAAATATGTCTTACTTGGTTGGCTAAATAATACCACTTTATGTTAGGAAGACCTAAAACACCTATTTTTGGGCTGTATACCAACTAAATTTATTAATCCTTGATCTTTTCCTTCCATTACAATATTCATTAGTAATTAATTGCCAATCTTTAATTTCTTTTTCTGTAATATTTACTAGTAACATCCTAAACAAGAAGTTTATCTTAGGCAATATCTTCATTTTTACCAACGCTATTCTACCAAACCATGAAAGTCCAATTTTTTAATACTTCTCTATTTTATTTTTAACCTCCGTCTTTAACTTTCTAAAATTTTGTTCTTCTACTTTATCAATATCTTGTGTAATTTCTATTCCTAAATATTTAATTACATTTGTAAAGCACAATCCTTTGCATGTCTACTCAAAAGTGAGTTCCATTGAGTCCAAATGGTCTTATTCCTAGGTAAGTGTGTATAGAATTGCAGCCGTAGTCTTTCAAGCATCACATGATTTTATTTTTATTTTTCGTCAGACAAGTAAAACATGATCACATCACCACATCTGCAAAGAAACACAGAAAACTAACATCCTGAGGAATCCTTTTTACAATGTCCGCAGTCACATGCCCTTAATTGCCATCTTTTGGTCTATTGGACAAAAGGAAAGTTGAAGGAAACTTTAATTGACAGTGGAAATCAGGTTCCCAAAGATGTTCAGATACATCTGATGCACCCGGAGAAACTAGATCTAGCTTAGAGAAACATATGCAACAATAAATTCATTAGTTTTTAAGGAGCCACAGGACCGTTTATTATTTATTTATTTACAAGACTTATATACCGCTCCATATTCTGGTATGGAGATTCTGGAGCGGTGAACAATAAAAGATAAAACAGATAAAAGAATAGAACAATATGTTAAAAACAAAATCAATAAAACCGTTGCTGGTTAGTTCAGGAAAGCTTCCCGAAATAAGAGCGTTTTCAGGAGGTGCCGGAAACAATACAATGTTGGTGCCTGCCTGACCTCCAGAGGCAGGGAGTTCCAGAGAAATGGAGGCACTACACTGAAGGGTCTTCTCCGGGTGGACTCCGATCAGGCCATAGGTCCATGTGGAAGGAGTATGCCATCTAATGACCGCTGCCAGGCAAGCTGGTAAGGGAGAAGGCACTCTCTCAAGACCTTATGACTTCAATCCTGTACATAATTACTGCAATAGTTCCACAGCTTATTGGGACCCAGGCAGAACCATTCCTGAGCCTGCCTGGACAAGGCGAGAATTACCAATGTCAAGAAGAAAAGTGAACCTGGACAAAATCCACGCTTTCCCCTTAAGGGGCTGTCTCAGAATCCAAGATGTTTCGAGACAAGGTTTTTATTATACATTCACCCTGCCTCTTTCACGAAATTTTGCAGGGGGTACAGGCATCATTGACTTATTTATTTATTTAATACATTTTTTAAAAAATACATTTTAAACTTCCAATTGTAACCCTCCTGTGTTTTCCCACTACTTCTTTTGTCTTTTTTCCCTTCCACAAAAAATCCATTAATGAGTAAAAGGCAGAATAGCTGCACAGTGTCTTTTGATTGGTGGTAGTAGTAGGAGTTGTCTATTCTGGAAGCACCCCCTTCCCCCACTTCAATAGGTGAACATCATCAAATTCCAAGTGTCCACAACTGATACTCCCCAAATATAATGGTTACACTGCTTAAATTCCACTGGGGAGTATCCAACAGTGTCATTCTACTAATGCAAATGCCATTGCACTAGGTTCTGGGTTACGCGCAAGAGCTGATTCCAACTCAATTTATGGTTGTGCAAGCGGTCATGCAACTGCTTGTGCAGTGGATAGATCTGGCAGAACCCTGCTAGTGCTATTTGAGTTTGCAGAATGACACCGTTAGATACCACCAATTGTGTATAGTATGCCCCCTTTGTCTTGTTTTTTGGCTAGGGTATGCTAGCCTAGCTATACTTCTGGGATTTTCACCTAGTAGTGTGCCTTTGCTCCCAGAAATCCCTGTCCTCCTTGACTCCTAGCGACTGTCCCTTAATTCTGCTTTTGGCCAGCACTTTGGTTCTTGAGTATCTCTGAAAATATTTCAAGTTGGAAAAATAACATGTATATTAATATGAACATGTATAATTTGTTTTTGTTTGCAAACATGGGTTAATTTTGTGCAGTAGTTAGATTTGCTTGGAGCCCAGAATCCAGCCACCCCTGTCTGTCTGAAACCGTGTCTTCACCACTGTGAAGCAGAACATCCTGTTACTTCCCATGCTTTGGATGCTAATGTTAATGCATCAAGGTGCAATCCTATGTGGATGCCCATAAGCCTCCAAACTCGGAGGATTGCAGGCATCCTACGGAGGGCAGAAGGAGAACGGAGGCAAAGGTCACTTCCGTGCTCCTCTCGCTCTGCAAAGCACTTAGACCAGGGGTCTTCAAACTAAGGCCCGTGGGTCACATCCAGCCCGCCTTGCCTTTTTATCCGGCCCGGCGGCCGATCGGAGTATTCATTAATGCCAGGAGTATTCATTAACATTCCCCCTTCTTCCCTCCCCATGCCTTTTTCCTTGTGTGTTGTGTCTTTTTAGATTGTGAGCCTGTGGGCAGGGACTGTCTTGTTAATTGCTGTAAACCGCCCAGAGAGCTTCGGCTATTGGGCGGTATAAAAATGAAATAAATAAAATAACTTTCCATTTAAGGGGGAAAAAATTCACCCCTATCAAGTAAAAAAATAATAATGACCCGGGTCCTTTTTTTTTTACTTGATCCATTCGTTCATATTTTTTTCAAACTATAGTCCGCCCCCCCCCCAACAGTCTGAGGGACAGTGAACTGGCCCCCTGTTTAAAACGTTTGAGGACCCCTGACTTAGACGGCTGATTTTGGCCTCGGAGCAGGAGGGAAGGAGGCTGAGATGCCTCCAGGATATCTCATATCTTGGCAGCACCGGTCTCCTCCTCTCCCCTCCCTGCCCCCAGAATGCCCCCCAAAGCCCTTCTCTTAATTGCTCTTACAACCTCAGAGAAGCAGCCAGTGCGGTTCTTTCCGTGCTGGCTGAAAAGGGGATCTGAGTGCGGATCCCCAGCTACGAGGAAGCTCTTTTCCGACCTCATAGCTGGGACTCCGAAAAATCCTATGGCTGTCTAGACCATAGACAGTTTGCCATCTATTATTTATTTATTTATTATATTTATACCCCACCTTTTTTCCTGCAAGGAACCCAAGGCGGCTTACATAATCCTCCTCCTCCACTCCATTTTATCCTCACAACAACCCTGTGAGGTAGGTTAGGCTGAAAGTCAGTGACTGGCCCAAAGTCACCCAGTGAGTTTCATGGCTGAGCGGGCCGCGGGGACTAGAACACGGATCTCCCGAGTCCCAGTCCATTCCAACGCTATAACCACTACACCCTGGCTGGCTATTATCATGTCTAGGAGAGGGCTGAGCAATTGGAAATATATCAAAAGGCAGGGGGCCACAGTTATCTTGCATATGTAGGGTGTATGTAATTATTACCATCATTTGCATGTCATTTTCAAAAACATGGTGGGTGCCAAATTACCATATTGCACTCATTATTCTGAAATTAGTGTCTTAAGAGGAAGAAACATTGGGCAATGTGCTGAAGAATCTTTGTAAAGTTGATTTGGCACATATGAGCATTAAAACTTACAGATTTTATGAAAAGACAATGAATTTGGGATTCTTTTTATTTGCCACTTCTGATCCTTTACCACTTGTCCCCATCATGATTTGAAACATATTTCAATGAAAGTTAGACCTAGGATTTCCGCGGGAGGGGGCACCCTAAAAAGCTGGGATTCTTGGGATTTGAAAAGCCTCATTAGGCTAAGAAAAGGATACTGGAACTTCAGGTGGCTTTGCAAATGCTGTTTTGTTTCAACTCTGGTAATTTAAGGCAACCTGGACAAGAGACTGGCTGAAGATGCTCTCCTTCAGGATCTTGTCTCTTCACCCCCTAGTTTTGCTAGACCACCTCCTCCTTCTCATTTCTAGGGTGACAGAGCTGAGTGAAGGGACAAGGTCCAATGTGCATCCAGTAATAATAAAATTTCCTGCATTGTTTTTGGCAAAGTAACCCGATATGCCAGGGCTGAAGCTGTGATAATGGGAGTCAACACCTAGGAGCTGGTGGTGTCTAGGACCTGCACTTGGGGCAAGAGTGTCATTGGCCTTCTGTTGCCCAGTTCCTTCTCAAAATGTTATTAGGCACACATGGTCTAAATATGTATCGCCTTTTGGTGGTACTTTGTTAATTTACCCAGGAGTAAGATCTGATTGCCCCACCACCATTTGCCCCGCCACCGATGGCAGGTTCCATTTCCTGCTTAGTAAGTAAAGCCAATGTTTTCTGGAGCTGTTCATTTGCAAATAGTGTTTCCTTTAGAGATGCTTTTCACATTTAATCATGATTAATATAACAATACAAACCCATTCAGGAGGCTTATGAGTTTTATAGAACGAGAAAAGCTGACAGTTCATTTGTTAACAAGCCATCTGAACATTTAATGGCGGAGGGCTGTAGCTCAATGGTAAAGCACCAGGGATGTTGAAGAGTCCTTGGTCACGAGTCACGAGTCGAGTCACAAGTGTTTGGACCCGAGTCTCGAGTCCGAGTCCGAGTCCTTGGTCCAAAATGGTGACTCACGAGTCACGAGTCCTGAGTCACTCCCAAAACTGACTCCACGAGTCCCTATTAAAATCAATGGGGTTTCCCCCCAACAAAATAAGGCTACTTCAGATGTGTGGCTTAAATAAATTCTAGGCACAAGTGTGCCTTTTTATTTCAAAACTCTGCAACTGATTTTGGCAAGAACAGACCAGGCAGACAAACCCAAAATAACCAGGCAGGCAGAGGAGGCAGGGAACCCCAAACAGGCAGGCAGAGGCAGCCAAACCCAAAATGTCTGACCCTAACCCAAACCCCCCACAACAACACATCAATCAAAATAAATCTCAACACATCGCTGGGGCTGCGCTCCTGGTAGCTGTCCATAGTGGCCGAGCAGCGGCACGCCTCGCTTCCATGCGCTCTTCACCGGTGATCGCGCTCCTTCTGGCACAGCCAGAAGACTCGTCAACAGCCCAGGGATGTTGACGAGTCCTTGGTCTCGAGTCCCGAGTCGAGTCTCGAGTCCCATTAAAAATATTGGGACTCGAGTCCGAGTCGAGTCAGAGGGGGGACTCAGTCCGACTCACGAGTCGAGTCCTCGAGTCCGAGTCCCCATCCCTGTAAAGCACATGCCTTGCATGCAGAAGGTTCGATCCACAGCATCTCCAGGTAGGGCTGGATAAACTCCTGCCTGAAACTCTGAAGAACTGCTACCAGCCCATGACTGGGTTTGCACAACAACACGCTGTGCCACAGTGGCTGCATAGCCAGGGATGCTTTGCTTGGGGTTTGCAAGCCATGGCTTCGAAGCCACCGTTCAAATTCATGTCTTGTTCTAGGGTCTACTGTAGCCACGGTGGCTTGTCGTGTCGTCCGAACCCAGACAACACAACCCGCTATGGCTACGGTGAGCCCGCTACAGCGCCGGCTTGGCCAGAGTGGCAAAGAAAGGCTTGCCACGCTGGCCAAGCGGCTCTCACCTGAGCAGCGAGGACAAGCTGCATAAAGCGCCCAAGCTGCACTTCAGCCGCTGTCATCGGCTTCGCCCACCCCACGTTCCTGCCGGATGCCAGGGAGAGTGGGATTGCTCGCAAGCAATCCCGCTCGCCAGGCATCGGCAGGAGTGTGGGGCAGGGAAGCTGGAGTGCGGGGGGGGAACAAGCTGCAGTTGTGCTCAGCCTCTGGAGTGGAGAGGGGGTTGAGGAGGCTTTGGGGGCTGCAGGAAGTGCATCAGAGTCAGCTCTAAAAAAAGGGGGGGATATCCACAAGCCTCCTCTCCTCTCCTCCTGCATAGGATACCGAAATCCTCCGACTTTGGTGGCTTACGGGGCATCCACACTGGATTGCGCCCTAAGTTGATTTGAACTTCTAAACTGGCTCTAGGCGTTATTTATTCCCTCCAATACTAAATGCGCTGTTACCACACGTTCTTTGTATAAGGCAACTCTGCTGTGTAAGTCACACCAGACTTTCTAGCAGCAAGTCCCCACCACCACCACCACCACCTCCTCCTCACTCCAGTCTGAATCCAAATCCCAGGGATGGGGATCGGACTCAAGGACTCGACTCGTGAGTCGGGACTGAGTCCCCCCTCTGGACTCGACTCGGACTCTATGCCCATATTTTTAATGGGACTCGAGACTCGACTCGGGACTCGGGGAGACCCAAGGGACTCTTCCAACATCCCTGGGCTTGTTGACGAGTCTTCTGGCTGTGCCAGAAGGAGGCGCGGCTCACCGGTGAAGAGCGGCATGGAAGCGAGGCGTTGCCGCTGCTCGGCCACTAGTGACAGCTACCAGGAGCGCAGCCCCAGCGATTGTGTGAGATTATTTTGATGATGTGTTTGTTGTGGGGGGGTTTGGGTTAGGGTCAGACCATTTTGGGTTTGCAGCTGCCTCTGCCTGCCTGTTTGGGGTTCCCTGCCTCCTCTGCCTGCCTGGTTATTTTGGGTTTGTCTGCCTGGTCTGTTCTTGCCAAAATCAGTTGCAGAGTTTTGAAATAAAAAGGCACACTTGTGCCTAGAATTTATTTAAGCCACACATCTGAAGTAGCCTTATTTTGTTGGGGGGAAACCCCATTGATTTTAATAGGGACTCGTGGAGTCAGTTTTGGGAGTGACTCAGGACTCGTGACTCGTGAGTCACCATTTTGGACCAAGGACTCGGACTCGGACTCGAGACTCGGGTCCAAAGACTCGTGACTCGACTCGTGACTCGTGACCAAGGACTCTTCAACATCCCTGCTTTCTAGCAGCAAGTCCCCACCACCGCCACCTCCTCACTCCAGTCTGAATCCAAATCCCAGGGATGGGGACTCGGACTCGAGGACTCGACTCGTGAGTCGGACTGAGTCCCCCCTCTGACTCGACTCGGACTCGAGTCCCAATATTTTTAATGGGACTCGAGACTCGACTCGGGACTCGAGACCAAGGACTCGTCAACATCCCTGGGCTGTTGACGAGTCTTCTGGCTGTGCCAGAAGGAGCGCGATCACCGGTGATTGAAGAGCGCATGGAAGCGAGGCGCGCTGCTGCTCGGCCACTATGGACAGCTACCAGGAGCGCAGCCCCAACGATGTGTTGAGATTTATTTTGATTGATGTGTTGTTGTGGGGGGTTTGGGTTAGGGTCAGACATTTTGGGTTTGGCTGCCTCTGCCTGCCTGTTTGGGGTTCCCTGCCTCCTCTGCCTGCCTGGTCTCTTCTTAACCAGTTCCACAGTTTGAATTGTCAAGACAAAGGCCTCTGCCTGCCTGCTTTGGGGTTCCCTGCCTCCTCTGCCTGCCTGGTTATTTTGGGTTTGTCTGCCTGGTCTGTTCTTGCCAAAATCAGTTGCAGAGTTTTGAAATAAAAAGGCACACTTGTGCCTAGAATTTATTTAAGCCACACATCTGAAGTAGCCTTATTTTGTTGGGGGGAAACCTCATTGATTTTAATAGGGACTCGTGGAGTCAGTTTTGGGAGTGACTCGTGACTCGTGACTCGTGAGTCACCATTTTGGACCAAGGACTCGGACTCGGACTCGAGACTTGGGTCCAAAGACTCGTGACTCGAGACCAAGGACTCTTCAACATCCCTGCCAAATCCTAGCCTGCCGTACACACAGACCTTGATAGCATTGCTGCTGTGTAAACTCGGTCTTGCCTCTGCCTCGCTAGGCTTAATTATAATAATAATAATAATAATACAAAAGACCCCTGCTCAGGTGCTTTCCCCCGCATGACAAGATTACCCCTCTTGCTTATCTTTTCAGCAGTACATGACATGGTAAATCGAAGGGAATGCTTGCCTGAACAAGTTGCATTCAAGAGAGTAATAACAATTCAGCCTCTTTACAAAAAAAAAGGGGGGGGATATCCACAGAGCCTGCCGAATCACATGACCAAAATCTTTAGAGCAGATGGAAGCTGCCTGCCCTGTAATGCCCAGCTGGGAAGCATTTTGAACTGTTGAGAAAAATCTGTGACATATATTTTCCCTCCATTCTCTTGATACATTTTATTTGAGAACTCTTAGCATGCATTGCTTGTAAGACTGTGTGTATGAGTGCCCTGCCGCTAAACCTTCCACCCTTTCCCCACCAAGTCTGGTTGCTGAATATGAATATGTTTGTCTGTATTTCAAAATGATACACCTTTAAGTACACTTATCATTTCTGAGCACATGTGGCTCTGATTAAAACTGGTAATATGGCCAAGCTGGTCTTTGCACTATGGTTTTAATCTTTCCAGCTGCAGCAATTCTCTGATCAAGTATTTGTAATAATTCACTGAGTTAATTCATAGGAAGATACGCATGTGTGCAACATCTTTGCATAATTTATTGTAGTTTGTGTGCTTGGGTAGATGTGTAAAAAGTAACCTCCTAGAAGCCAGATGCTCCCAAATGCAGTCATATATCCTTTGGAAGGAAGAGGCTGAATTCTGTTTGGTTGTGTGATTTTATTTATTTATTTATTATTATATTGATATCCCGCCTTTTTTCCTGCAAGGAACCCAAGGCGGCTTACATAATCCTCCTCTCCATTTTATCCTCACAACAACCCTGTGAGGTAGGTTAGGCTGAGAATCAGTGACGGGCCCAAAGTCACCCAGTGAGCTTCATGGCTGAGTGGGGACTAGAACCCGGATCTCCCGAGTCCCAGTTCATGATAAGAATGAACTACTTTTACATTAATTTACTTACAAACATTTGATACCACGTTTCGCACAGTGATTTTACAGTGTTAAAGAAACGGAGAACTCCTTAAATACAGCAGGATACAAAACAGAGGCAGCTCACCAGGGTCCACGGATCAGAGTCCTTAGTGGGCAACAAATTCAAATTCAGATAATCTAAACAGGAGCCAGAGGCAGGGATTTATAATCCAGAATACCTACAATCCAAGGCAGAGCCCCAAGGTACGGGATTTAAGGCATGCAATAGTTCAGGGTTCAAGAATAGTCTCAGCAAAGGAGTGTCCCGGATCAGCACCGTTGTAACGGCAAACCTCTTTTGCCTATGTGGCAGCTTTTTATGCAGCGATGGGGCAACTGGAGTTACTCACTTGTTAATCCAGCCCTGTGGAAAAACTTAGCCTGGGGTCGTAAACTCACCTTGACTGCTTCTTTCCCCGCTCCTCAGCCAAGTCCACCTCCTGGCTTCTTATCAAATAATGTTCCTCAGACTGGGGTGAGTCAGCCGCTTTTTCCCATGCTAGCACCGGCTCTTGGGGAGGAGGAGTAGCTACCTCTTCCTCCTCCTCCTGATCGCAGTCTACTGTGAAACCAGGCAGAGATGAATTCCCAGCACTCTTGACAATCCAAAAATTGACTAGGCCCTAAATAAGACCCCTTTGTCTCTAAATCTGACTCTTCCTCTGAGAATGTGGTTTCGGGGGAAGGCACGGCAGCTGTCCCTGTATGGTAGGCCTGCTACTAGTGCAAAAACCATCTACAGGAAATGAACATGGTTGAAGCATACCAATGGCAGGATGTTTGCATTATCCCCAACAGCCCTTTGTGTATTTTACATGCATCTAAGCTTTTACATAATTATCACAGTCTGACCTCACTGCTAACATTTTTCTCTCTCCTGACCTCCAGATGTATATATACAGGCCAACTCAGGGTAACAGTCCATGCATTGGACGAAATGGACTCTAGCCCACGAAAGCTCACACCCAGGGCCGGTGCTACCATTAGGCCAACTAGGCAGCTGCCTAGGGCGCAGGGCTAAAGAGGGCACCAGAAAAAAAATACAGCGCTCTCAAGTGGGAAGGGGGCGCGCTAAATATCTGATCTTGCCTAGGGCACCAAACTGCCTTGCACCGGTCCTGCTCACACCTTAATGAATTTGTTAGTCTAAGGTGCCACAAGACTCTGTTGTTTTTGCTACAGTAGAGGCTGGTGACTCCTATTTCGGTGGGGCTCCTAATCCATTGCAGGTTTTATTTAGAGCAGTGTTCTCCAACCTTGGGTCCCCAGATGTTTTTGGCCTTTATAAGACAGTATTGTTTTCTTCAGTCTGCATGGATCTTGTTTTTCACTTTATATAAGTGACCTAGTAGCACATTCACTTACATAATGGTTATTAGTTGTTTTTTTTTAATTAGCACATTAATTGTGTACCAGTGAAGATAATGGGGATTATAGCCCTTGGCAGAACCCCCTACTTCCATGACATACTGCAACTTTGTGATCTACACTGCAAGTGTGGAATCAACCCTAAGGATGTTTAATTGAAACAATAGCACATTTCTTCCCTGTTTACGCCTGTCTCCACTTCCCCCCTTCCTCTGTTGCCCCTGTGTTGAATTTTAGATGGTAAGCTCCTTGGGGCAGGCACCTGCCCTCTTTTACTCTGTAAAGCATGCTCACTAATGCGGGTATATAAAAACATACATACATACATACATAATATAGTCTCTTGTTTAGCTTATATGGGGGATAAATTGGTGGTGTCTTCCCTTGGATGTCATAACTCTATTAGAACGCTACAGGGCAAGCATTGTCCTATTATTTCCATCCTATTCATGAAATGCAGCCCCTGTCCTACTTTCTTGGTCCTACAGCCACCCTGGCTCCTTCCCATCACGGCTTCTCTCATAGAATCTGTGCTGACTAACAGTATTCCTTGACTGTCTCCTTGCCTTCAAAAGATTAATGAATATTCCATGTGATCAGAAGAGTTCAGTTGTGGTGTGTGTGTGGTGGTGGTGGTGGTGTGTGTGTGTGTGTGTGTGTGTGTCAGTCAGAAAAGCAGCCAGATTGTTTTTGCTCATTCTGCATACAAAATTCTCCATTTTTGTTTGTTTGTCTATTTTGATTCTCTCTGTCTCTCTCTCTGTCTCTCTCTCTCTGTATATATATATTTATAAAATCACACTCAAGACACAAATACAACTTCCTGGCTGACACAGAAAATTCTTACTTTCCCTTTCCAAAGGTTGCTCAAGTGTGTAAATGCAGGATGTTATGTGCACGCACACACATACGATTTTAGTAACAAATTTGTATTAATTGAAAACCAATGTGTATCCCCCCACCTCTCCCACCCCATTCTGGCAGTGTCAAAAAACTAGACGTTGCCAAAACAATACAAAACAAATTTAAGTGAACCATCTGCTGTGATTGCTCATACATATTCTGTGCTTTGGGGTGGAGAAGGGAGACCAAACTGGGACAGCTTACTATAATAATTAAAAAGAGACACAAATAAGCACAAGAATACCCACCATTGATATACAATCTAGTTTGGAACTATGCAAAGACTTTTAAACAAGACAGATGATTGTGCATAATTTTTCACCTGTCAAAATGGAAAATTGCTCTCAAGCAAAAGTGGCCCTGATCCAGCTGAAATTAGCCATGGTACCAATGGAACAATGATGACAAACATAATTCGATCAGCTTACTTTTGGAAGTCTTATGACCAAGACACTATCACTGACCCACGTGGAACTTGACTCATGATGATGTTTTAAAAATGTCTTTTATTCAGGACACAAATGTATTGTTGTGATCAAGCAGCTGATTAATGTCCTTGTCAAATAGGTCTTTACATTTTTATGTTTCCACAAATCAAGGACAGAGAGGCCTGCGCCAATCCTTAGTTCTATATAGTTCTTACCAAATGCTGCAACACATACCATTTATTGTTTTCCAAAAGTGTTCCTAGTTTATTTATTATTTTATTTTAAATATTTGGAAACCACCCTTCATCCAAAAGAAATCCCAGGATGGTGTATATATGCCAAGCAAATTAGAAAAACGATACCAATCACATATTCAAAACAATAAAATTGGGAGTCACTATTCCAGTAAACAATACCGTTAATTTCCCCTCCCTCTGAAATGCCCCTGCCTCAAAATCTGTTCTAGAGGGTTGGTGGACCCTCTGGAGCAGATATTGAGGGTGCCTGGGGGGGGCTGCGGGGAGGAGGAGAGCGGGAGAAAGTCCCATCGAATGAGCAGACTGGATTTGACCCAGACTTAATGCCAGTCGTACCTCTTTCAGGACGTCATAGTTAATAAGGCAGCAGATGAAAAAAGGAATGCAAGAACTTATGAAAACAGGTAGCAGGTGCCATGTTAGAAGATGCAAGCCCCACAATTGGGAGGGGGAGAAGGCCTTTTCCACGATGGCACCTGCTTAGAAACTATTTTCATTTCTATGCAAATATATGCAGATGTAATCTATCAAAACCCATACAATTAATCAGATACGATTTCTTTCATCAGGTAAGAGATGCACATTTATTGAATTCTTCTGGGGCACAGTTCTCGAGTCAAGATCAGCCAGATGAGCGGCTTTAAGAAGGGGCCCCATTACGCCAGCGGATTTTGCAGTATGCTACCCATATGATATTTATGCTGGCAGAAGATACAGCAGTGGAGCAGGAAAAAACGAAGAGCTGGTGTCCCTTCACAGACAGCAGAGGCACACATCCCGCACATAAAGGTAGTAAGCTTTCTGTTTCATAGATTCATAGATTATAGAAGTTGGAAGGAGCCTACAAGGCTATCGAGTCCAACCCCCTGCTCGATGCAGGAAACTAGAGGAGGGGTCTCCCATCCAAGTGATAACCAGGCCTGACCCTGCTTAGCTTTCCACACTCAGACAAGCTCCAACCATTGCCACTGCTTGCCAAACACTCATGAGCACCTTTGACACGCAGAATCACAGCCCTGGTGCAGAGATTTTCCTGCAGGTTTTGTATTTATTTGGGAGGTATTTCCTCCTCTCCACCAGGGCTGAGCAGCTGGCAGCCATTCCACCAGCAGTGTATCTCCAAACTGGCGTAACATTAAGTATAGGATTGCTCTGCCCTGCTCTTTTGTCGCTTCAGTACTGTAAATCTATAATTTACAACACAAGTCTTTTATGTTACACAGGATTGGTGCTGCTCTGGGACATTGGTCCTTTTAGACCAAAGCCATTTTAAAATGTCTTCTCAAGTTCTGTCAGACCAGAAAGCAATTTATTTTTATGAAACCCATAACCTCTTTCTCCGCTTGCAAAGCTCTTGTTTCTTTCCTGGGATCTTTGGCCTTCTTTCTGTAGACTTAAGGTGCAATCCTCAGGGATGGGGACTCGAACTCCAGGACTTGACTCGTGAGTCGGACAGAGTACCCCCTCTGACTCGAGTCCCAATATTTTTAATGGGACTCGAGACTTGACTCGGGACTCGAGACCAAGGACTCGTGTTCCAAAATCGTGTTCCTCAATTGCAACATGGATAGGTTTTAGGAAGTACAGCAAGTTTATCTTTTAAAATCATTTTCCTAAAATGCAACCTTTCAGACATTGTGGGTTTGGCTGCCTCTGCCTGCCTGTTTGGGGTTCCCAGCCTCCTCTGCCTGCCTGGTCTCTTCTTCACCAGTTCCACAGTTTGAATTGTCCAAGACAAAGGCCTCTGCCTGCCTGTTTTGGGGTTCCCTGCCTCCTCTGCCTGTCTGGTTATTTTGGGTTTGGCTGCCTGGTCTGTTCTTGCCAAAATCAGTTGCAGAGTTTTGAAATAAAAAGGCACACTTGTGCCTAGAATGTATTTAAGTCACACATCTGAAGTAGCCTTATTTTGTTGGGAAAAGCCCCCATTGACTTTAATAGGGACTCGTGGAGTCAGCTTTGGGAGTGACTCGTGACTCGTGAGTCACCATTTTGGACCTCGGACTCGAGACTCTGGTCCAAAGACTCGTGACTGGACTCGTGACTCGAAACCAAGGACCTATGCAGGTTTAGACAGAAAAAAGGCCTACAACTTCCAGCATGGCCCAGCAAGCATAGCTGGTTAGGCATGCTGGAAGTTATAGGCCTTTTTTTCCTGTCTAAACTTGCATGGGATTGTACCCCTAATGGATTAATTGATGCTCAAAGCAATAGTGCTAATGTGCTCTTTCTTTTCCCACTTGCTACATTAAATATGGATGTTGCATGAACTCTTCTTCTTTTCTTAAATTTTTTAATTGAATTTTCCAAAACAACAACAAATCATATTTGGCTTCGCCTCATTGTCTGACAGACATTACCAATCCTTATCCAATCTAAGTTTCCTCTATTTTCACAGAAAGAATTTCTATCACCTTACCAATATTCAGAAATTAAAACCCAAAGTTATTAAGTCACTTTCCCTCCTCCCCACGAAGTCCACCAGAGGTTTCCAGTCTTTCTTAAATGAAGATAGATTTTTTTCTCTAATTAAACAAGTCAATTTCGCCATCTCTGCTAAGTTTTGTATGGCATTCTTGAAAACAGCCTTGTGAAGGCAATGTTCCTTGAAAGGCAGTTTAAAAACCTTTAATGAATTAAAGGTAACTAACTAACAGTGCAATCCTATGGCCGCTAGATGGTGTCTAGACGGCCATAGAATCTTTGGATTCCTAGCTCACAAGTTCAGAAAATTGCTCCGAGCACGGAGCTGCGGATCCGTTCTCGGATCTCCCTCCCCCTGCTTGCAGCTGGCGCGGAAAGAACAGCACCGGCTGCTCCACCGAGGTCGAGTGACCCCGGAGAAGGGCTTTTGGGGGCGTTCCATGGGGTGGGTAGGGGAGGAGACTGGTGCTGCCAAGATACGAGGTATCTTGGTAAGCACCTCAGCCTCCTTCCCTCCCACTCTGAAGCACTGCACTTAGACTGCCGAAATCAGCCATCTGTGTGCTTTGCAGGGCGGGAGGCGCATGGGGGTGGTGACCTTTGCTTCCAGGCGCCTCCCATCCTCCATGGGATGCCTGCAGTCCTCCGAGTTCGAGGGTTATATGGGCATCCCGATTGGATTGTGCACGAACTAATTAACTGAGTAATTTCAAAAGCAACAGTAAGTCCCCCCAAAATTGTAATTTGCCATTGGCCTGTTTGCTTGTAGTAGATAGCAACTCTTTCTAGGACAGTGATGGCGAACCTTTTTGAGCCCGAGTGCCCAAACTGCAACACAAAACCAACTTATTTATTTCAAAGTGCCTTAAATTTGGCAGGAAGGAGGAGGGGGCACTAGCTAATCGCGTCCCGCTCTGTCTCAGGGCACGGCTCTTCACCGGGCGCGCAAAGATTTGGGGCGCGCACGCGCTGTGCTTCTGAGCTGTCTGTTCAGTTAGAAGGAGGGCTGGGTGCCTGCGCAGTCCGCTTCAGGGGGTGGAGATGTTGGAGTGTGTGCCTGCCTGTCGAGGAATGAGTGGAGAGGAGTTACTATGGAAACCCGACGCTGAATGCAGAAGGGGACGGTCTTTTCGTGATCTGGCGACCAATGGCTCGAGTGCCCACAGAGAGGTCCCTGCGTGCCAGCTGTGGCACCCGTGCCATAGGTTCGCCATCACTGTTCTATGAGATAGCAACTCTTTCTTTGTGAGGGTTGGTATAGCAAATTGGCCTGGTCCTTGCAAGAGAGACGTGTGCACAAGTTCCATTGTGCTGTGCTGTGTTTAGCACAGAACACCGTTATGATGGCTGAATGTGCAGAGCTCATTGGGCCAGCTCACACATGATCCTTTCATGAGGGGTCATGTGTACTGAAGTGTCCCTGTGCCTCCAGTAGCCTCCAGTTCCAACAGCCACTATAGGTGGATGCAGGTAGAAAGCCCACTTCCAGCTCCCACCTTGCTTCAAGGAAAGATCTGCGACCACTTGCTCACCATTGCAGTGCCTCAGTTTTCTTTGCTGGAAGGAACAAGAAAGTTGTCACACGGGCTGCTTCTTTCCCTCTTCTCTCTGGCAATGGTTGCTTTTTGTGAACACCAATTGCATGTCTGAATCTATGCCTATGCTCACACAAGGAGAAGGAACTATGATCTGGTAATGTCTAGGGATTTTTTCACCTAATATGAAATGCTTAATTTCTTCTAGCTCTCAGCATTGAAGCTAGAATAGTGTACTCATTTAGGATGCTATTTTATGTTTCTTTTATTTTTATATGTCTCAGAATATTACAGTTTTCCTACATTAATTTGGCTTATTTATTTCCTTGTTTTACGATCCAGACATTCTGCCACTCATAAAAACTCTCCTCTTTCTTGGGAAAATGTTGCCCTTCAGTTACTTTTGGCTTACACAGAGGAGTGTTGACAGAGCCCTTAGCCCCCTTCACACAGTTTATTTAGGTGCCCTCAAAGTCACGGTTCACTCATGCAGCTCCCGTGCCCCGGCCCCAACAGTGTATGCATTGATCACGGACAATCGCACAGGGGAAGTTGTAGTGGGAAAAGCCGAAAGAGCATTGTGATCTTGAGGAGACAGCGGTGTAGGACCATCATTGTACCTGTGTCTGGGTCTCTGCTGTATGAACATACCTGCTCTTTGTCTTTGGTAGGCCTAAATTCACTATTGATTATATTCAGTGTGTAGAACCAGTGAGCTCATGTTGTTTAGAGTTTCTTATGAGAAGATTCCCACTTAGAGTCTGTCCCTGGACAGGTTTACACTTGGCAAGGATGTTAGTTGATGATTAGAAGTACTTCAGTCATCCATGAGACAGACTCCCATGGCACATGATGGGGAGGAACCTGATCAGCTGGCCAGATTTCAAGGACTTAGGTAAGTGGGGACTTATCAACCAGAAGAGTCAAGAGAACCTGGGAACTGAGTGACTCCAGATGGTTTCATGGTCAACTTGAAAGGATTGCTTATAGTTACATAGTCTAGGAAGCTGGTATGGAAGTGCCCATCGAGGCAAAACACCTTAATTTTGCCCCGTATACTGGGACCAGGTGTGATGATCATAAACAGAGAAAACTTATATAAGATTAGGGAATCCTTAGGAGGGGTGAACCTCGACACAGACCTAGCCGCACAGAACTTGCTGTATGCTGGCCAAGGAGTCTGTCCCTTGTCGTTTCTTTGAGGGGTTCCCGACAACAGAAGTGTAATGGTCCGGGGCATAGGTGGCGAAGTTCAGAGCGGAACGCCAGGGCCAGGAGATGATGGAGGCAGGAGCAGGTCAGGGGTGAGCTGGATCCAGGAGACAGATTGAGGTCAGGACACGTATCAAGTGGGGCGGGGTTCAAGCACAGAGTCCAAGCAAGGGCCAGATGCAAAAGGCAAGTCCAAAGAGCAAGCAGAGTCCAGGCAAGGGTCAGAGGCAAGATGTACTATCCAAGAGTAACAGCGTCCAGGCAAGGGCTGGAGGCAAAAGGCAAGTCCAAAGAGCAAACAGGGTTCAAGCACATACCGGGCAGGGCAGGGCCAGAGGCAGAAGCGTAGGTTGAGAGCAGTCACAGGTCAAACACCAGGCAGGGCAAGGATCAAGATGGGTTGCTGGAAGCAGGAACCAGCTGCAGACAACACAGAAGCATGTGTTGCCGTGGAAAAGACACAGCGTGCAGAGGACCTCTTTATATAGGGCTTCCAGCAGCTCCCAGCTGGCCTGCATTAGCAGGCCTTGGAGCAGCTGGAGGTCTGGAGCAGGATTCTGCGAAGCCAGCAGTAGGCTGGGTTGCTGTCTAGGCAGTGGCCACTAGACGTAGCTTTGGCGCTGTGCTGGCGGAGCAGATCCTGACAGTAAGCATTGTGCTCCGCATCTACCTCGCTGCTATAATATAATCCCTTTCCTGTGGTTTGCTAATAAAGCTTTTCAACCTTCACCCATAAGTGTGCTCATTGTCTCTAGATCCTAAAAAGAACCACTACCTTTGGCAGAACAGAAGTCTGCACACGTAGAGGTCTACACATGTAGGCTTCCATGTGATCAGAAACCAATATCACACAGGGTTCCTGAGCGCATGGAAGCCTACGCTCATGTTGCTCTGTGTGCATAAGCTTCCCTGTGCAGATGTCTTCGCACAATACGTGGATGTTGGGGGCAAGAGCAGTGCGCCATTGAGGGTGGGGCCACGGACATGGCTCTGCTGCTTGTTCTGTGTGTGGAGCCCCCCCCCCCATGCAAACAATGCGTGAAGGGCGTTCTAGAGTAAATAAGAATATCTTCTCAATATTGATCCACAGGAATCCCTTTTCACCTAGTTTGAAATGACAGGACTGAGTGGCGGTAGCTAACCCCTGGGTTAGGTGCCAACCTGAAAGCTGGTTAGCTAACACTCACAATTTTTATTCAAAAATCACCTTGGAACAGTTCTGGAGGGGACAAAATTGTGGACTCTCTAGCGCTGTAACGCCCTGGATGACACAGTACCCTCTCCTACAGTCCTGTTGTTCAATAAGAGTTTCCACAATGTTTGAATGTCACCATTTCTAACAAATTCCATTGAGTGCTAAAAGCACTGCAATTACACTAGCAATGCTCCACTTGAGGCTAACAAAGAGAGGTGTTTCCCAGCAGCCTTTTAGTACTATAATTCTTTGAATGCACACAGACAAACAGCTATCCTGTGGCGCTATCCTGTTTTATTTTTTATTTTTCTCTTGATATTACGTTAGCCTTGTATCATGTTGAGCTAAGACAATACAGCTGGGCTATAAACATGCTTTTCATATTACATACCTTGTTACGTGCATCATAATAGCCTCTTATCACATTATGCACTTCAAATGGGATAAACCTCTTCACGCGATGCAACCTGACAGCAGGTTGATAGGACTAACTGCTGTTCCCTCTGGTGAAGAAGTGCAGCGGAAAGCAACGCAGACACTTTGCATCCTCTCCGTGGGGATGCTGACTGTATGCCACACAGTCCACCGTTCAAACTTGCATAATGCTGCTGACAGGTTTTTATTTGATCTTTTTGGTTCTGAAGACTTGATTCACCAGTGACTCAGCACTTGTGGGAAAGTTCCCACATCTTTACTCTTTTGTAGTTGGCTTTGGGTTGATTTACACAGCTTAGAGAGCAATCCTATGGTCCCCGAAGCGTATCCCAGAGACCATAAGAGTTTTTGGAGTCCCTCTCTTGAAGCTGTAGACACTCCTATGGCTTCGGGAGGGGACTCCAGTATCCGATCCCTCCCTCGCCATGGAACGAACCACACGGTGCCTGCTTTCTGAGGTCGCAAAAGCAGCCTCAGAGGACCTTGTAGAGGGCTGAAAAGGGGCATTCCAGTGGGCGGGAAGGGGAGAACACAGGCCAGGATACAAAAAAAAAATCCTATGGCCTCTCCAGTCCTGCCTCTGACCCCACACAAAGGCCCGTCTAGAGGAAAAATAAACAACGGGATGATGGGGAGGCAAAAATGGCCTCTGTCACTCCTCCTGCCTGGCTGCAGTAGCCTGGCAGGGCATTGGATACTCTGAAGCCCATAGGGTTACACCCTTATTTATTTATTTGCAGTCACCTCACAGTAGAGTTTGATCAGATTAAACATGTGTTGTAATATGTGTATATTACATGTCAACAGTAATATATGTTTGGACAGCCTAATTTTTGAGGCCCGCTGAACTCAGTGTTGGCTAACAATCTCAATGTATGTTGGGCTTGTCCTATATTTCAAGTCCACTTTAATCATCACTGTGAGGAAGCAACAAAAATTAATGGAAAAACACCAAGTTGGAATGGACCAAAAGACCATACATCACCAGGTCCCTTACAATTTAGCCTATTCATTTCATTACCCAATGTGCTATTTATTTATTTATTTAAACCATTATATTCCACCATTTCTCAACAGAGCTCAATAAAATGAAAACAATTACAGTATGACAATAAAACTTTAAAATCAGCAGAATAAAAAGATAGAAAATCAATAAAGCATCAATAAAGGCTTCCAGCAAGTTAAAACAGCTTAAAAGAGCTTAAAAACCACTCATGGCACAAAAGACATCCTAAAAGTGAAGGTTTTAACAACTTGGTAGAAGGCTATTAAAGAGTGGGCAAGACAAGACTTCCTTGGGAGGGAGATCCAGAGCCTGGGCGCAGCTACTGAAAAAGGCCCTCTTCCCTGCATCCCAACTAAATTTTCCTCTGGGGATGCTGGGACACACAGGAAGGCTTCTGCTGAATATCTCAGCATAGCCAAAGAGTGGGTGCACAAAATAAAATGTGCTTGCAAAGCACCAGATCAGTTAAGAAAGGCAGTTTGCCTTGATAAAAGAAATTTACTTTTTTGATAGCTTAGGACCATGGTTCTCAACACAAAAAGGAAACAAAGGGGAGTTGTTAGGAGAGTCATAAACAGCTACCTATGCTTTTTGGAGTTGCAGAATAGAGAAGGCTGGGCAAACTCTTGCAGATGCTTGATGCTGAGTTACTCGATTCCCTTAGCAACAACAATGCAGGATGTGTCTGATGATAAGATATTGTGTTTGGCGAAGATGCCAAAAGAGATCTTGAATATACAAAAAACTGCAAATCTGCCACTTGGTACGCCAAGATTAAAACAGATCACAAAAGGGCAAGCTATCTGCAAGAGCTAATCTTGTTCCCTGTTAGGCATGCTTTTACCCAGCTCAGATTTGAAACAATGCCCACTGAGTATTTGGCTGGAAGGTTTTCTAACAGACCTGCACAAGAGCGTTTTTGCATATGTGAAACAGGGCACACTGAAGATCTGGTACATTATATTCTATATCGTCCACTATATAATTCACCCAGGGCCAGATTTATTCTTCCTTTTCAGACTACTTTAGAAGGTCAATCAGACGATTTTAAAATTAGATGGTTGTTGGCTGATGTGGACAAATTTATTAGCTACAGGATAGCTTTATTTGCGTTAGCTGCAAGGAAAATAAGGGCAGCCTTTATAAACCAAACTACTGCCAAACCATAAGGGGGCCATACAGAAAGAATGTTTCTAAACCTTGATTATTTTATAGCATTTTGTTTCATTATATTTAATGTTCAACCTGTTTTTTTATTTTATTTTATACTTCATGTATATATGTATTGTGATGTATTGTGATGGCCATTGGCTATATAAACAATGAAATTCTGAGACTAAACAGCTACCTAAATTTCTGGATGCCTAGACATTTTTAATGCCTGGGCTGGGCCAGGAGGAACAAGGCAACCTGTGGTAGGGTGGCCACTTATGCATTGCCAAAAAAGAAGAAATGCAGGGAAAAAAGGCGGGGTATAAATATAATAAATAAATAAATAAAATAAAAAAGAAGACAAAAAATTAGATACCATTTTCCAAAAGGTTTGCACACGGTAATTTATATGTATAAAAGCAAATTTAGAAATAATAAGCTATAATTTAAATGGAAATGTTATACATCTCACCGTAATGAGGAAGACTGTGACCAGGTGATTTGTGTGCCCACTCAGTCTGCTGTCCAGGTGCCGGAAAATCCTGCGAATTACCTGGGAAGATAGGCGAACAAATGTCAGTGTACTGGAAGAAGCAAAGACTACTAGCGTTGAAAAAATGATCCTTCAACGCCAACTTCAGTGGACCGCTCATGTTGTTCGAATGCCTGACTGCCGTCTCCCAAAGCAGTTACTTTATTCCCAACTCAAGGATGGAAAGCGGAATACCGGTGGTCAATATAAGAGGTTTAAAGATGTTCTTAAGACTAATCTTTAAAAAATGCAATATAAACATCGAAAACTGGGAAGCTCTGGCCCATGAATGATCTAAATGGAGGTTGGCCTTTCACAAAGGTTCCATGGACTTTGAAGAAGCCCGAGTGCAAGGTGAAAGGGAGAAACGTGCTAAGCGAAAAGCACGTCAAACGAATCCTTTACAGGACCATCTTCTATCTGGTAACCTGTGTCCTCACTGTGGGAAGCTGTGTGGATCTAGAATTGGCCTCCACAGTCACTTACGGACCCATCGCTAGAGTCTACACAATCTTCTTTAGAATTCTCCTCCTTTTAAAATCTCCTTTTTGTAAATTTTCTTTTTTATCCTGGAAGACAACCTTACTCGGTCACGAGTGATCGCCTGACTGACTGACTGACCAGGTGCTAACTGTTGATGGCCAACTTCAAGGCCTGCTCTCCATTCCCGTGATTATTTGACTTTAAACCAGACCTGGAATGGGCAGCCCATCAAATGGAGGTCTGTACTCCATTTGACAGCTCTTCAAATGGAGGATGGTCCTCTGTAAAATAGGAGAGCAGGCCACCCTCTGAGTATTGTTGGTGCAATCCTAAAACTTGCTGTGCCAGCAAACAAAGTGCCCTGCTCAAATGTGGCATCACAAGCATAGCACTGAAGAGGTGTTACAGGAATACTACGCCGGCCTTGTGAGAAGATATACAGTAATACCTTGGATTACAAGTAACTTGGTTTGAGAGCGTTTTGCAAGACAAGCAATTTTTTAAATATTTATTTAAATTTTTTTGACTTGATATACAAGCGACGTCTTGCAATACAAGTACTGTAGTACGGCTTAAATTAAAAATCTCTGTACAAATTTTTTGGGGGGGGATTTCGTTTTGATATAAGAGTGTTTTGGATTACAAGCATGTTTCCGGAACGAATTATGCTCTCAATCCAAGGCATGACTATACAGCAAAAGTGCTTAGGATCATAGTTCTGCTCACCTCTTCTGTTGTTAATGTGGAGTTATTTTCTGAAATACAGTCTAAATAAAACAGAGATGAGATCAGTGAATTACTAGAACTGATTCCCAACTGATTCAAAACCATTTTTATAGCAGTCTGACTTTTCTGTATTCATAAGGCTCCATTCAGGGGAATGAAATGAGTGCAAACTGTCAAGATTGACTATAGAGGTAATAGTGATCAAAGGTTACAGTCAGGCTCCTTGAGTGAAGATAGTATTATTTTCTTGCTGCCAGTAAGTCTTCTTTCCCCTTCCCTCCATAATCCTGCTAGGGTCCCCTCTCCCCACTCCAGATTCTGCAGGGGGTGGGAAGCTCAGTGGCTCATCTCCTTGTATACAGAGTGGCCACTTACATATCTAATCAAAAAAGAGGAAATGCAAATGTGGAGAGGGGGGGGGAAGGAAGGAAAGATTTGCATAGCATTTGTATATGCTAATGTATATGTATAGATGCAAATTTAGCAATAATTACTATCACTCAAATAGAAATGCAGCACATCTTGCAATGCTAGGAAAGGCTGTGACCAGACCAGGTGACCTGTGTGACTGCTCAATCTGCTGTCCAAGTGCTACTGATGGACAACGTCTTCAAGGCCATTGGACTCTCTTCTTATGGTTTATTATCTTCAAGCCAGACTTGGACTGGACAGCCCTTCAAATAGAGGACTGACCTCTGTAAAGTAGGACACATGGCCACCCTAATTGTATAATGCTCCTTATGATGGTGCATCAAGCACTGCTTCTTTTCTCTGATTTGCTGAGTAAGGACAAGCAGTAACAGCAGCTTCCACGGAGGTGCCCAGGCCCCTAGAAACTTGTTCACTGGGAAGCTAGCCCACCTGCTCTTCCCTCTTAAGGGCTCTGACTTCAGTGTTTTATTTGTTAGTCTTTTATCTGGTCTCCAGGCATTTAAAAATGCTGCCCTGGCATCGTGATCGCTGACTATTTTATCAGGAAATAGCGCATGCACCACTCAGCCAAGGACAACACTTGGGTAGTGTAATTTTTCCAAGCCAAAGATTGTCATCTCACTTTCCTTGGCTTAAATAAATGGCAAGAGGAAGCTGTGGAAAACTGCCCGCAGGATCTGCAGTGAGAGCACTGGAAAGAGCTCCATCATTTCTAAGGTATACAAATAATGCCAGGACAATGCGATTTGAGAGTGGACCAATAAGAGCCAAAATGATTCACACTTTGCAGTGTATATAGGTGATGCAAAGCATGCCTGTGCAAATAGAGGTCTACACCTGAGGGTCAACACATTTTGGCTCCTCCTACTTGGCCATCCAAATATTTGTTGTTGCCAGGACCAGTCCCTCTTGCAAGGGGCAGGGTCTTGTCTCTGACCTTCTTCTATGTTTCTCGGAATGCTACATAAGGTCAAGGGAAAATCTCCTGCTCTTCTCTCCAAACTTGCAGCTAGTGGGGAGAAAATAACCCCCACCCACCCCCACCAGTTCAGAGCCTGGAGTGGGGGCAGAGGCTTGCTCTCCCTCTGCAGTGCACTGGTGCTCTGAGGTAGGAGCACCAGATGGACATACAGACGCAAACAAACTTACAGTGCTGGGAGAAGAGGAGGCACCTTGGCTTGCTCTGTCTCTGCATCTGACCGGGACTATCCTCTCAGTTATGGACTTCCTGTGTGGGGTTTACTGTGACTGGGTATTGAATTACACCATATGCTCTGTCTGTCATGGTGACATGGATGGCTTTTTAATTTCCCCCTCCCATTAGGGGCATTTCTTGCACCGGGCCTGGGCCTAGTATAAAGTACTGCTGTTGACAGGGGCATGGTTGTGAATTGAAAGGACACCGTGTAAGTGTGCTCCTCCCCTGTGCCGCCCATGTCCCACCCACAACTCTGCCTTGTTTTACCTGTTTCACGTCGCTGGCATAATCCCACCATCGGAACAGCTCTGCTGGCAGAGTGCATTTTTCACAGAGGCGGCGTACCTTGCATTCTGCCGGTATAGTGGGGTTTCTGCCAAATCCTAATGCCGCTCAGGTGGTAGAACTCAAGGATCGGATTGTGCCCTGAGATAATGGTTACTTGAAAGTTAATTCCGCCAAGATCAATAGGAATTCAGGATGGGAGTGTCCCTAAATTTTGGGATGATGTTCATCATCCCCCCCCCCACTCCCCGAGATGCATGTTGCCCCTTCTGGTGTCACTACTGAGGGCCATATGGAGCTTGTGTACTTAATCAATTACTTGGATGACAGAGTACAGTGCAAATTGGGGCTCTCAACACAATCCAGTGCATGGACTAAAAAATCAAAACAATCTAATTGGGGAGCTGGGCAGACAGAATGAAACACATCAACAACAGATTTATTATTATTATTATTATTATTATTATTATTATTATTATTATTATTATTATTATTATTATATACCGCCCAACAGCCAAAGCTCTCTGGGCAGTTTACAACAATCAATAAAAGCCACACAACGATACAATATAAAATAACAATAAATATAAAATGTAAACTCAGAAAGACCATCGCTCAGGAGTACAGCACATGCATTGCACGCAGGATGCCCTAAGTTCAATATCTGGTATCTCCAGTTAGACTCTAATGAGATAATATCAAGTAGCAGGGCTGAGAAACATGCATTCAGGACCTTGGAGAGCCACTGCTAGACCAAGTAGACCAGAGTGGACCAATGGTCTGACTTGGTGTAAGTAAGGCAGCTTCCTATGTTCACGTCTACAAAAATTTGTGAGAGATAGAGGCGATACTATATTGAGCAGATATTACTTAACAATGTTTGGCTGTGGCACATAAAGCCAGTGGCGCAGCTTAGCTTTGACCTTAGGGCCAAAGTGCAAGGTCCTGCAGCCCAGGGAGTCCCCAAATGACCACCCAGAGAGTGGCAGGTGCAGAAGCAAACTCCATTTGATTTCTGTAGTCAGGATTTGTGAGTTTAACATGCACATACACATGCTCTCTCAATTGCCTGGGTGCAGAATTTTAATTTCTTCCTCCATGGAGATCTTCCTCCATGGAGATCATGAATAGCTTAGTAATTCTTTATATCAGTGTTCTCCAACCTTGGGTCCCCAGATGTTTTTGGCCTACAACTCCCAGCATGCCCCAGCCAGCATAGCTGGCTGGGGCATGCTGGGAGTTGTAGGCCAAAAACATCTGGGGACCCAAGGTTGGAGAACCTTGCTCTACATGGTAGTCCAAACAACATCACACTACATTGTTCAGTGTTAAGGGCAACTTTCTATAATGGCCAGGGATTTTTTTCAAAAAGCATCCAGCAGTTTTATTTATTAGCTTTATTAGCTCTCAAAAGACAGAGGTCTCCCTTGTTCCTTGTCTGCTGTGCATCTCGTTCTTTCCAGATACAGGTGACAGTGCTTCTTTTAATTCAACAGGCTGGTGGCTTTTTTTGCTCTCCCACCTGCTCCCACCTGTGCATCAGCGATCTGCACATATTTACCCCCTGTGATGCCATCTGGCTCTGACCCCTAGCAGGCCAGCCACTCTCCGTGGATAGGCTTTCAAAGGAATTCCCCCGCCAAACACTAGCCTAATTTCTATGTCCGCTTCTTTGTTCCCCACTTCCTTTCCATCTCTGCATTTGTTCTGAGGCACAGCATGATGGATTTAGAGCAACACATTTTCTATAAGGGCATGCATTCATTTTGTAATGAATTAAAAATTGAACCGAATGGGTCCCAGCCACTTCAATTTTTCATTCATTACAAATGAATGCCATAAGTAACAAATGGGTACAAATTTGGTTTGTTTCCATTTCCCATTCAACACTCATTCAGGTGTAATTGTGCCATAGCTTTCTTTGGTGGCAGCAGCTGGTTTATTTTTCCAGAAATTCCCAGTTGTTGAATAATTCTATTTATTACTGCTGTGTGTGTGTGTGTGTGTGTGTGTGTGTGTTTATTACATTTCTATACTACCTAACAGTTGAAGCTCTCTGGGCGGTTCACAAAAATTCTGGAGCATTCTGTGGGAAATAGTGGCAGCTGCCAATGCGGGCCACTATTTTTTCCCCCTCTAGGTCAGGATGTCCCAGAATGACACAATGTACTGGAGATTAGTATGTGAGAATAAAATGGTGCCACCTAAAATCAGCTGTGGTGCTACTGTAGTGGCAAAAGAAACCAAGGAAAATAATAATTAAAAGGCCTAATAAAAAATTATTGTGATGTGAATTAATTAATAACAAAATGAATGACATCTGTAATAAGGAAAATGAATGGAATTACAACATGAAAATTTCTTTACAGATGATCCATACATTTCTTTCCAGTCCAAAAATGGGTAGACCCTTCAGTTGAAGAAGATCAAGGTGTTTGGGGAGAGAAAGCATGCTGACTTCCAAAGCAAGATTTGCCTTAGTCTAGCAGTGTGTAGTGAATAATCCATACCCACTCTTGCATTCTTCATTTGCAAGAGACTGTCTATGGCTCAAGATGGAATTGTGATTATGGCATACTATTTCACATCTGACTGAGTTAGTGGGGGTGGAAATGCAACAGAGCAATGCCTAGCAAATTAAATGCTGAAGCCAAGAACCCCTGGGTGCAACTCAATACTGGCAGTGTCTCTAGTTTGGAGAGAAATCTAATCACATTCTAATCCACAGCATGAAACATTAATGAATAATTTGGCCATTTCAGTTCTTCTAGCCAACCCCCAACTAAGAAGCTCAAGGTAGACTACTGTAGTGTTGCCACATCTAATTTACAATAATTAAGGTTTTTTATTATTGTTATTACTAAGGGTGATGCTTTAATTTCAAACAACAAAGATGTGCTGGCCTGATTCTCCATTACTGTACAGCTTATGTGAATTGCCTAGACCAGTTGACTTCAGACTTCTTACCCTCAAGGAACTCTTTCACATTGATCCATTTGCCAAGAGATCCCTGTGGTTTGCTAAAGGTGTCTGGAACATGTTCAATGGTGATGCTTATGTTTGTTTGGCATCATCCTTTGTCAGGAGTTGTTGGGACTAGAATTACCAGGCCAGAGTGACTCCACCCACCCAGACTGGCCATTGGCTGTTCCTGTTATGAGCGTCCTGTTCAAGCTGGGAGTTTGCCTGGGCAGCAATAATATTTATTGGTTCTGACTCTTGGCTAGTTCTCTAGTTCTGGTTCTGACCACCTGGCTCCTCAGCTCTTTCCCCTGGCTTTATTCCTGTTCCCAATTCCTGGTTCCATTTGATAGCTGACTACGGTTTAACTCTGACACCTTTTACAAATTGAGTGTGAGCTTCAAATATATGCCCAACAATCCTGCAGGGCTGGAACAGGATCTGCTATGGCAGACATCTTGTCCACCTTTTGGCATCCTGTCCATCATTACCACTCTTATCAATAAATCCAGGTCCAGGTAGGCTTTTGAGAAACCCCAGGGTTCCTAGAAACAGAGTTTTAAAACAACTGAGCTAAAGCAGTAGATGTGGCAATTTGGACTGGTAGTGTTCTCTATTCTTAATGCTTTCATTCCCCCTCCCCCCCAGTGTGTGTGTGTGTGTGTGTGTGTGTGTGTAGAATCATAGAATAGTAGAGTTGGAAGGACCTAAAAGGCCATCGAGTCCAACCCCCTGCTCAATGCAGGAATCCAAGTCAAAGCATCCCTGACAGATGGCTGTCCAGCTGCACCTTGAATGCCTCCAGTGTGGGAGAGCCCACCACCTCCCTAGGTAGTTGGTTCCATTGGCATATTGCTCTAACAGTCAGGAAATTTTTCCTGATGTCCAGGCGAAATCTGGCTTCCTGTAACTTAAGCCCATTATTCCGTGTCCTGCAATCAGGGATGATCAAGAAGAGATCCTGGCCCTCCTCTGTGTGACAACCTTTCAAGTACTTGAAGAGTGCTATCATATCTCCCCTCAGTCTTCTCTTCTGAAGGCTAAGCAGGCCCAGTTCTTTCAGTCTGTCCTCATAGGGCCTTGTTTCCAGTCTCCTAATAATCTTTGTTGCCCTCCTCTGAACCCTTTCCAGTTTGTCTACATCCTTCTTAAAGTGCAGTGCCCAGAACTGGACGCAGTACTCAAGATGAGGCCTAACCAGTGCTGAGTAGAGGGGAACTAGTACTTCACGTGTTTTGGAAGCTATACTTCTATTAATGCAGCCTAAAATAGCATTTGCCTTTTTTGCATCTACATCACATTGCTGGCTCATTTTCAGCTTGTGATCTACAACAATTCCAAGATCCTTCTCACTTGTAGTATTGTTGAGCCAAGTGTCCCCCATTCTGTAACTCTGCATTTGGTTTCCTCTCCCTAGGTGCAGCACTTGGCATTTATCCCTATTAAATTTCATTCTGTTGTTTTCGGCCCAGCACTCCAGCCTATTGAGATCACTTTGAATTTTGTTTCTGTCTTCCAGGGTATTAGCTGTTCCACCCAATTTTGTGTCATCTGCTAATTTGATAAGCATTCCCTGCACCTCCTCATCCAAGTCATTAATAAAAATGTTGAAGAGCACTGGGCCCCGGACCGAGCCCTGCGGTACCCCGCTTGTTACCTCTCCCCAGTTTGAGAAGGTTCCATTGATAAGCACTCTTTGAGTCCGATTCTGTAGCCAACTGTGGATCCACCTGATAGTTGTTCCATCTAGTCCACTTTTAGCTAGCTTGCAAATCAGGATATCATGAGGCACTTTGTCAAAAGCGTTGCTGAAGTCAAGATATATTATGTCCACAGCGTTCCCACAGTCCACAAGGGAGGTAATCCGATCAAAAAATGAGATCAGATTGGTCTGACAGGATTTGTTCTTGACAAATCCAAGTTGGTTACTAGTAATCACTGCATTGTTTTCAAGGTGCTTGCAGATTGATTTCTTTGTAGCCTGCTCCAGAATTTTACCAGGAATTGATGTCAGACTTATTGGTCTGTAGTTCCCTGGTTCCTCCTTCTTGCCCTTTTTGAAGATGGGAACAACATTTGCCCTCCTCCAGTCATCTGTCCCTTCACCTGTCCTCCATGATTTCTCAAAGATAATAGACAGCAGTTCTGAGAGTTCTTCTAGCAGTTCCCTTATTACTCTAGGATGCAGTTTGTCGGGCCCTGGAGATTTGAACTCGTTCAAAGTAATCAGGTGTTACCTGACCATTTGCCTATCAATCTCAAGCTGCAATCCTGCCCCTTCAGCCTGTACTTCATAGACCCTCTTTTGGGAGAAGACCGAGCCGAAGTAGGAATTGAACACTTCCGCCTTTTCTTTGTCTTCTGTTATCATTTTGCCGTCCTCATTGCGTAGTTGAACCACCATTTCTTTCCCCTGTCTATTACTATGCACGTATCTGAAGAAAGCTTTTTTGTTGCTTTTAGCATCCTTCAGCTCAAATACTTTTCAATTTGTAGCTCTTTGCTGTCCCTTTTTGTTTTAACCACTCTAAATAATTTGGTGTCAACAACAAACATGGCCACTGTACTACTCACCCCTAACTCCAGATCATTTATGTCCCTTTTTTAAAAAAATGGCAAACGTATCTCCTCAACACCAGTCCTACTCAGCTACAGATCTAGGATTTGATTAACTGGTTTTTCAGATGACTTGCCAACCAAAGAGTGTAGTTAGGGGTGTAGAACCTGTGGCTCTCCAAATGTTGCTGGACTCTAACTCCCATCAGTTCCAGCCAGCATGGCTAATGGTTAGGGTGGATGGGAGTTGTAGTCCAACAACATCTGAAGGGTCCCGGGTTCCACACCCCTGTTCTAGATCCACCTGATGGAAGATGAGCCATTTACCACACCATGCACCACTTTCTTTTCTAGCTATCTCCAGCCAGATTGAGCCTTTCCAACTTGAAACCAGTGAGCATGCCCAGATGCTCGCTCCATCTTCTGCATGCTGTTTCTCCAGCATCCCAGCTGGATGGAGAGTTTAGTGATCCATACTGGTAGAGTGTAAGTGGGGTCCTGGGATCTTCTGAATCTCGTGCCTCACCTATTACAGGTAGTGTTTTTGCACATCCCCCCCCCCCGACCCTCCCTCTCTTATCACCATTAAGACACGGACAAATAACAATGCATAAATATTAAATGGAATATCAACATGACAAGAAAAATTCTTAACTGCAGACCCCAAATATATTAAAAATGCTGCAGGAAATGTCTTACCTTTCAAAATTGACAAAGGCTATTTACTAGTTTTTGAAAGAGCAGAACAAGTAAAGAACTTACAGTTAGAGGAATGAATGAAATAAGGAACTAAAAGGGGGGAAATTTGCAGCACAGTGGAAGATATACTGGCTAGTATGAAATCCTTCACCATGGATTTAATTTAAGGATAGTTCAGCAGAAGTTTCTGAATAGATTATGTTGGATTCCAGTGGAACATTTCAATAAAGGGTGGATTGCTGCCAAACTAGTCATAGATACCTGGACATTAGAGTTACTGAACCTGGCAGCTTTTCTACACGAGGCTGTTAATCAGCTGTTAATCCACTGTATCTAATTTCATTGCAGAACTGAGATCCGAGCACTACGCAAGAGTGTTTCCTTTCCTGCATATAACCTCTAGGTAGCACTGTGGTATAGCAGAATAGCACAAATACACAAAAAAGTGGTTTCTTTTGCTTTCATGATTAAATGTCCCATTTCTCCTGTTCTAAAAAAAAAAAAAACCCTCACCAAAAGTGCTTGTTAAACAAAGAAGAAAAACTGGAGGGTCATGATGTCATCTAAAGAACCAGAAAACAACTGTGAGTAGGGAATGACGAGCACACGATAAATGCCTCGTGCAGAAAAGCCCCATTGTGTAGATGTGGCATATAAAGGTCAACATACAGAAGAGAGGCATAAAGAAATAATGGGAATTTTTATGTAAAACTAAATAATGTTGAGGATCATCTGATGTTATTTCTTCCCTTCTTTTCTTTCCCCCACTCTTTTTTTTTTTTCCTTTTCATTATGTTCTCTATTTTTGCTCATTTGATTTTATTGTTTGTTGTGTGTCTATGGAGTATAAATGGTTATAAGTGTGCATGGTTGAACATATAAAAGGTTCACAACAAAACCCAAAGTCTTTAACAGGAAAGAACATTTACAGAAGTTGTAAAGGCAATGTTAAAAGGAAGGTATCAGAGGAGTTGGGTAATTAACTGGAATTAACTGGATGAAAAAAATGAATATGATAAACTGATTTGAACAACGCTTTGTATGTACATATCTGTTTTAAATTAAGCAAGTATAAATAAATTTAAAAAATCTTAACTAGCTACCTTACTCTGTCGTGGATATCTGTAAACTACACATATAAAAGTTCGACCATACTGGCTATCTAGTGGGAAGGCCTACCGGTAATTGTCATATTCTGTGTTAATCGAACACTAGAGGGAGAAGTGGCACAAACTCTGCCATGGTTATTTAGTCATTAAGACAGTTAGACAGGTACCAAATATTGTCCGCAAAATATCCCTGTCCTGGGCAGGCTGAAACATAATTGTGAATATTTGACATTTTTATTTAATAGTGATAAATCAAATATTAAAGGAAGCTGACAGTTCTGATGTAATCTGCCAGCCTTCGCCAACCTGGGGCCCTCCAGATGAGTTGAACTATAACTCCCAGCATCCCCCAGCCCCATGGGGATGCTGGGAAGGCACCAGGTTAAGGAAGGCTGTCATATGGAGTATATAAAAAGGAATGTGACAAGATGTTTACTAAGCATCAGTGTTAACACTTGTTTCTTCTGATCATTTATTTCTTTGTTGATTAATCCTCCTGTCCTATTCTTTCTCTCCACCTCTATACTATTCATTACAGAAGAACACTTTTCTTTTTTAAAGTTTTTTTTTTTTAAATTAGAACAATAAGATGTGCATGTTTGACCATTGGAAAGGCTCAGAAATTAGTATAAGTGATTGAAGAAGCGTATGGTGGTCAGACATCATATGATATAGAAAAAAGGGAGAAAGGTTGCACAGAGTCATTCGGTTATTCCAGAACTGAGTACACATTGTTCAGCTTTCAAGAAAAGTATCTTCCTGCTGTTTGCAATTTTTTGCTCTATATAATTAGTTAGCTTTGCCATTTCTGGGATCTGCCACATCTTTTTTAGACAATCATCAATTGTTGGTGCCTCATTATCTTCCCATTTTGCTGCTGTACACAGTCTTGGAGCACATTAAAATTTGTAACAAATTTCATATTGCAGTGTTCAATCCTACTACTCTTCAAATAATTTAACAGCAACACTGTTAAGTCCCTTGGGCAGTCATATCCTAATACCCGTTTAGTTAATTCTATAACTGTTGCCCAATGTGGCTGCATCTTCTCACAGAACCACCATATACATGTAATATCTGATGTTTCGCTTTGCACTTCCAACATTTTGCATGGTTTAAATTATATATTTTTCTATAATTCATTTGAGGTTAAGTTCCATTGAAACATTATCTTATACATTTTTCCCTTTGAGTTGTACATAGTAATTTTGAGGGGATATGCCAAATCCAGTTCCACACACCTTGTGGTACCGCAAGATGGGCAGCCCCATCCTAAGGGCGCCTGCAACCCTCTGAATCCAGAGGATTATGGGTATCCTATTGAATGCGGGAGGAGCGAGCGGAGCACTCCCCTCACCCTCAAAAACATCTAGAAGGCCGATTTTGGTCGCCTAGATGCTTTACACCTCCTTGTGAGAAGGACAGGCTGAGACACTGCCTGGATTCTATGGAAGCCAGCAGTGCCTCGCTCCTCCTCTCCCTGCCCCCGGGGAATCCCCCCCCCCATGGGGGAACCAAGGACGATCTTCCTAGCTGGGGCATGCTGGGAGTTGTAGGCCTTTTTTTTTTTTGCCTTTTGCCTTTATTGTCTGAAACCACCATACAGCTTACAAGGGAATTCTTATACAGTCATGCCTTGGATTGAGAGCATAATTCGTTCCGGAAACGTGCTTGTAATCCAAAACACTCTTATATCAAAACGAAATCCCCCCCCCAAAAAAAATCTGTACAGAGATTTTTAATTTGTGCCCTTAAAAGGCTTGTGCTCTGAACTTGGCTGTCAAATATTAACCTCCAGATTGCCTTATTCAACCCATAAGTCTAACAGACAAAAGGAAGGACATCTTCATGCAAACTAAGTCCCTGCATACACTTAAGCAACCTGGGTTTGTATATAGGGACTGGGCTTGCATCTTCTTGTAAGAGAAGGTGTTCATGCCTTCCTCTCTGTGCTAGGTTAAGACCATAAGACCATAAAAAGAGCCCTACTGGAAAGGCCTATCTGGTCCAGCATCCTGTTTCCCACAGTGACCAACCAGATGCTCTGGAAAGCTCTCAAGCAGGACATGAAGGTAACAGTACACTCCCACTCATGTTCCCCAGCAACTGGTATTCAGAGGCATGGTGTCTCCAATCCTGGAGGTGCTATGTAGCCACCATGACTAATCCATTGATAGCCTTATCAGTAATATAATGCCTTGAGAAGGGAAACTAGATACTCCATGAATTTGTCTACTCCAAGTTGGCAGCCACCGCAACATCTTGTGGCAGTGAATTCCACAGTTTAACTATGCACTATGCAAAGAAATACTTCATTTTGTTTGTCCCAAATGTGCCACCATTTAGCTTTAGTGGATAACTCCAGGTTGCAGGTGAGAGGGAGAAAATACTGCAGTTTTGTGTGTTTCCTCTAATAACTTTTTGTACTCATGTTGCCTGGCCACACCCTCTTGATCACACCTTCATGTTGCTTAACCATACCTCTTAAAAATTCACATGTGTGTCCCTCTTTTTATCTGTGAAATGTTGGAGTGTATGAGAAGGTGTAGAAGGTCCTACACTGCATAGTCACTAATTTATCTTTGATTCTAAATTCAGAAACCCTGTTTAGGCATTCACCTGAATGTGTGAGGGCTTAAAGAGGGTAGAGCGAGGGAGCTGTGAATGCTGGTCCCGCCCCCATGTCTCCGGGCACACAAGCTCCGTCTCCCTCAGTCCAGACCTTGTTGTGTTGAATCAGCAGGGTCTGAAAACGAGTTCTACTCGCGCCCACTTAAACATGAGTAGAACTCTCCAGGCGATCGCAGAGTCTGTCAAATAAACATGAGTAAAACTCCCTTTAAGACCTTGTGGATTCAACATGGCAAATCAAAGGTTATGTGAAGGTTGTTTAACCCTTGAATAACCTACGGTGGCCGGGCTCACATAACACACACAACCCCTGATTGCCCTGATTAGGGGTTGCATATTGAAAATAGAAACCACACACACCCGGCATGTACCGTGGCTCATTGTGGGTTAAGTAACTCACAATGACCCAGCTGTGTCTTGTGAACCAGGTCAATATGCAGCTATTCTGTCTTTCCCTCCTTATTAATGGATTTTCTGTGGTAAGAAAAAATACAGAATGATCGGTGGGAAACATGGGAGGGTTACAAATGGAAGACAACAATATCTGCATCACCTGTAAAATTCAGTGAATAAGTCAGGGTGATTGCACAGTAAAAGCCTTGTCTGGAAGCACCCCAAAACCCCACCCGAAGGTTTTAATTCATGAGGTAATGATAAAGAATGAGGCACTCACTAAGATAGGTGGTCCCAGGCCATTCTCTAAAACCTCAAAGATAGTCAACCAACACAGGGACAGATACGGTAAATGCTCTCTTAAAAAGAGCCTTCTTCACAGCCCTTCAAAATGTGGAGAGGGGAGGGGTTTCCTGGGAAAGGGAGTTCCAGATAAGAACCTAGGTGCTACAACTGAAAAGGCCCTGTTCTGCATACCTATCCATTTAACCTCTGATGGAGGAGGGATACAAAGTACAGCCTCCCAAGAAGGTCTTAATGGACAAGCAAGATCATGTGGAGGAAAGTAGCCTTTCAAATACCTTGGGCCAAAACTATTTAGGACTTTAAATGTCATCACCTTTGAATTGCAAAAGCTTTTCCAATATGGGTCACTGAATGTCAGCAAACGTTACTGCAAGTGCCGGAATATTAAGCTAGTTTCCTGGGAGGAGACCTTAGTCTAGTAAAAGAGTGGGTAACATGTGGTCCATTATGCATGTTTGTGCAGTTTGCAGATTCTTATCAGGATTCTAAAAATCCAAGTTATAGTTTCACAGTAATTTTTGTTCGCCGCACGGTTGGAAAGATTAGTTTGAATCTGTGACAGCAAAAATTGCTAAAGGATCAAACTCAGTTCCCAAATGAACTGTTCTTCATTTCACATTATCAAAAGTTTTACTTTTTAGCAAATGTTAAGAAAGAAACATTAATGTCTGATTCCCCTCCCCCGTCCAACAACTAGATATAAGAATATTGTAGAGAAACACAAATTAACCTACAACCCACCATGTGTTTCCAATGGATGTCAGTGTTGTTAGTGCCCCTAGTTTAGTGAACAGTGTAGTTATTATTGCGGAAAATTTAGCCCAGGGGTATTGAATTTCTTTCTGCCTGAAGGCCAAATTCAATTTTGGAGGCAGCATTCCATTGGCGGGCAGGCCCAAATGCAAAATGGGCAGGGTCAAAATACCAAACTTCATAGATTTCATGAATCATAGAGTTGGAAGGAGCCTACAAGGCTATCGAGTCCAACCCCCTGCTCAATGCAGGAGACTATAGGAGGGGTCTCCCATCCAAGTAATAACCAGGCCTGACCCTGCTTAGCTTTCCACACTCAGACTAAGCTGAGCCAGTGTGAGCCACAGACATACCAGCATATTTTAGCGTAAAGCTTTTACTGCCAGTAACTAAGCCTTAGGAGAGGCCTTTTAGAAAGGGGGTAAACATGCAAAAGCCAGGAAACCATCAAATGATGAGTGGTTGAAGGAAAGGAGGTGGGGCCATCTGGGGAATCTCTGAAGGTCCAGACTGGGACCCCAGGCAGGCCAGATTTGGCCCACATGCTTGAGGTTCAACACCCCTGCTTTAGCTCTTTATGACAAAGCAGACATGTTCTTATTCAGCCTTGGACTGCTTTAGATTTGGGTTCTAGTTCTTCATGCAAAAGATCCCACCTTCCATCCCTGGCATCTCCAGAAAGGGCTGGGAAAGATGCCAGTTAGTGTAGACAACAGTGAGCGAGATGCACTGGTGATCTGACTTCGTGTAAGGCAGCTTCCTCTGTTCCTTCCTTTGATAGTATGAGCTATTATTAAACACAGCCACTTATGGGAAATGGTTAGCAATGTTGTCATGCATAAGCAGCTGTCTGGAATAAGCATGGAAAGGTTAAACATGCCGTTGGCTGTCCTAGGCAGAGTCAGGGGTTTGTGCCCACTTCAGTCCTTGTTTGCATCACATCCCTTCCTTCCCTCTAGGGTCCTGCATCCCTTTCATCTCCTACGCACTGCTTTCCCCCTTTCCTGACTGGCTCCTCTTCATACCCAGCAGCGCCACGGACAGATGGTTGCTCAGTCCAACAGGTGGTCCAGCCCTGTGCATAACTAAGATGCACTGTTTTTAAAACATGCACGTGTACAAGCAGGATTGAACATTCTGTAGAGGATTTTCCTTTCTGCTTTCTGATTCTCCCCGCCACATAAATCCAGCTCAGGCCCAAACGGGGTATATAAATGCAGAAATTTTTCCTGATGTTTAGGTGGAATCTAGGTTCCTGTAACTTGAGCCCATTATTCCGTGTCCTGCAAACTGGGATGAACGAGAAGAGATCTTTGCCCTCCTCTGTGTGACATCCCTTCAAATACTGGAAGAGTGTGATCATATCTCCCCTCAGTCTCCTCTTCTGCAGGCTAAACCTGCCCAGTTCTTTCAGTCTCTCCTCATGGGGCCCTGCATACTGGCAGCGCTGCCCCCAACATCCTGGGCGTTACCGTCCCTATTTCCAGCCTTGCATTCACTTGAAACTGAGTAGAATTCTCAATGTGACTGGGGACCCTGCTTTATCAAGGTTACCAGTCATGGGCGGTGTGTGTGTGTGTCTACTTGCATTCAAGCAAACTTGGGCAGAAACCTCCTTCAGATCTTCCTGCCCAATGCAGGAAGGCCGGGGACTGAGGAGGCAGAGCCAGTATGCACAGAGAGATTGGAGGCGGAGCTTACATAATCCTCCTCCTCCTCTCCATTTTATCCTCACAACAACCCTGTGAGGTAGGTGAGGCTGAGAGTCAGTGGCTGGCCCAAGGTCACCCAGTGAGTTTCATGGCCAAGCGGGAACTAGAACCCGGATCTCCCGAGTCCCAGTCCAACACTCTCACCAATATACCACACTGGCTCTTGTTTCAGTATTTCCTGGAGTTTCAGTGTTTAATAATACTGGATATATGTGCTCAAATGCAAGATATATGAATTGTGGGAAGGAAAAATATTTATTAACCTCTAACCATGACTTTTTAAAAAATAATAAAGGTTGAAATATTTTATCCCAGATTTACATTTAAGGCATACTCTTTCTCCATAATAATAATAATAATAATAACAACAACAACAACAACAACAACAACCCGTTAGGCCTTCTGAGTCTTTTAACAAAGCATAGTCAATACTGGTGGCCCTCCTTGACAACTTATTATTGAATTTACCTAAATCTAATAGTTTGGTTGTATGAACAGATCTTCTGAGTGTAAGTAGAGAGAGGAAAGGTGAATTTTGTTTTGCTTTGCCTATGCAATAAACCTAAGTACAACATAAGAAATTCAATTTTCGGCTTTGAATTCCTCAGCTCTGGTTTTAAAAATAGGTATGAAACAGGAAACCTGGGCTTACGGGTAATAAAATATAGTAGAGTCAAGGACAAAGAATTAGTGTGGGTGAAGTTTAAGAAAAGTTTGGGTGAAGTTTAGGGAAGAAAACAGAGTTCAGGAAGAGGTTTGGTTTAGATGGTTGTGTTATACTTAGTATAATTAATGGTATTTGAGCACAATAATATATAGGCTGCTAGTACAGCCAAAAAAAGGTTAGCAAGAGTGGAAATTCTCCTTCAGGTTGGTAAGCATGTTTTATTTTACTACCTCCCACAATCATTACCTACAGCAGTTTCTCAGACTTCTTGAACTCAAGGCCTGTTTTTCTAAGCGTATAGTACGTGTTTTCTTGGAAGTAAATCCCACTGTGTCCAATTGGGCTTACTCCCTAATATGTGTGTTTAGGACTGTGGGGACTCCTAGACAGTGTACTGTAGTGATCACGTTTTGGACTATGACAGGATTGGAGAGGCTGGGTTCAAATCCCCATTAAGTCATGAAGCTCATTGGGTGACATTAGACCAGTCATTTTCTCTCAGTCTAATCTATTTGACAGGGTCATTGTGAGGAAACGAGGGAAAAGGGAGCGGGGCCGTGCCACCTTGAGCTCCTTGGAGAAAGGGCAAGCTAGTAAAATGTAATAAAATAAATGACACAGCACGAACCCTTCCTACAGTGGGTTGTATGTGCTGTGTGTAGAATACTGAGGCATGTGAGGTTCTAAGGATCAGGGCAAAAGGATCTTAAAGAGCATTTAAAGGAGTGCTCCCCACTTCTTCCTCGAGTGAAAATAGACAACCAGCTTATCACATGATTAATGTGGGGAACTTAATAAGGAGCTTATTAGATGTGTGCTAAAGTGTGGTACGCAGTGTTCTCCAGCCGTGGGTCCCCAGGTGTTTTTGGCCTACAACCCCCAGCATGCCCCAGCCAGCATAGCTGGCTGGGGCATGCTGGGAGTTGTAGGCCAAAAACATCTGGGGACCCAAGGCTGGGGAACACTGCAGAGCACAGCAGTTCAGATGAACATGGCAGCCTTTGTATTATTCTGTGGTTTCTGTTGCTCCATGCCTACTTACTATAAGGAACACGCCCCATGTATTGTGAAGAGTGGGATCATGGCAGCTGGCAATGCCCTCTTTCATGCTGACGCATTGGTCAGGACCCGCTCCCAGTACCCACATAATTGGCCTTAGTGAGAACGGACCCTACATGAGGATGCATGTACATGTGTGTGGGGCCCCTCCACATGAAGGGGGAACCTCTGTCAATCAGGGTCCTCGTTCACATGGAGGAGCCCTGTGTGTGTAGGGCCTGTTCTCAGCGAGGCCGAACATGCAACCACTGGGCTGTGCAGGGCCGGATTAAGAGCATTATGGGCCTGGTGCCGAGGAGGGCGCGCGGCTGAAGACGGCGCAGAAATGCTGCGCTCCTCTTCACTGCTGCTGCGCCGCCCCCGCCAGGCCTCCGCCTCCCCTCCCTCCCTCCCGCCGCACCCTCCCGCCCCGCTCGCCGCTGCGCCTCCCCCCGCCCTCCCGCTCGCTGCCGCTGCGCCTCCCACCGCTGCCGCCATCACCCCCCCGACCCCCCCGCCACCTACCTTCTCCGCGTCGTGTCGCTTCCGGAGCCCCGCCCGCGTTGTTTTGGCGGGAGGAACCAGGGCAACAGGGCTTAAACAGCCCTGTTGCCATGGTTTCCCCGGCAAAAAACAGCGCGGGGGTCCCGTTGCGTCACTTCCTCCTCCTCCTCCTCCTCGGTGGCGGCGGCGGCAGCAGCAGCAGCCGCCAGGGCGGGGGGAGGGTAGGTTGGTGGTGGCGGCGCAGGGGTGTTTTTTTTCTTTTTGCAGAGCAGGGCTGCTTTGGAGAGGGGGGGGGCGCTAAATATTATTTCGCCTGGGGCGCCAAACTGCCCTGCACCGGTCCTGATTGTGGGCCTGTTTTGGGGTAGGGGCCTGGAGCTGCAGCTCCAATAGCCCCTATCTTAATCCGGCCCTGGGGCTGTGTGTGGACTGCTGGTGTCTGCGTCTGCGGTGACTGTGGCTGGCTGGCAGGATCCCACTCCCCCACCCCCACCCCCACCCCATATCACACTGGGTGAACACATGAGTGGGATCGTGTGTACCGCCCTACTGACTTGTTCTGTTGCTATGGAGTGAAGATCTATCGCTCCATGCATCGGTACAGAGTTTTGTCACTACCTGGTACATTGTTTAGGGAAGCAGATGGAGAATATATTCTCACAGCCTTAAACTGTTAATGATATTGTTTCAAAGCTGGTCAATAAAACATTTCCTGTAGTCTTTAGGATTATTCTCTCTTCCGTAGGAAAATGTCCAGGTGTTTGAGAAATATCATTGCCCTGCATTTAAGCCTTCAGTGCCCTCTGCCGCTTTGCTGTTTAGCCTGTGAAACCATCAACTGTGTTATTTTAGATGATCCATGTGTATTTTGTGCTACTTTTTTTAAAAAAAAATCATGCTTGTGATCATTGGGTGACATTACACACATTGTAGTCACAAAAAAATAAAGTCGAACACCTCCCCGCCCCCAAATGACATTTGGTTTACATCCTGAAATCAAGGCCAGTCACATAAACACACACTCCACACAACCACCTTACCATTCAACACACAGAGAGGCATTACTTCAGAGATATGAGATATATTTGATGATGGTCTCTTGCAAAGAAAAACCTCCCCGAACACAGCAAAAGTTGTGAATTTCAAAAATTATCTCAGATGACTGCAAATATTTAAACCTTGATGAGAGTGTTGGACTGGGAGTCGAGAAATCCGGGTTCTAGTCCCCGCTCGGTCATGAAACTCACTGGGTGACTTTGGGCCAGTCACTGACTCTCAGCCTAACCTACTTCACAGGGTTGTTGTGAGGATAAAATGGAGAGGCGGAGGAGGATTATGTAAGCCGCCTTGGGTTCCTTGCAGGAAAAAAAGGCAGGGTATAAATAGAATAAATAAATAAATAAAATATATAAACAAAACTTGGAACAGGAACCTTAAGACCTGAAAATGATGGCTAAAAGGCAAGGAAGACCAGCTGTTCCTTAAAAGACAATGTTGTAACTTTATAGTTATAGGCACTTCCTTGTTTTGAGTTATACTAAAATACAACTGGGCTGGCTTACCACATTTTGAAGTAAGTGAAGCAATACACATTACCAAAAGACCGCCCACCCCAGCCCCAAAATAACATTTTAGTCCAGAAGCTTAAGAGTGCTTCCAGATGGAGGGTTCCTAGCACTACCAATCAGAATTGTGTATCCCAGCTATTCGGTCTTTTCTTTAACAGATTTTCTGTGGTAAAGAAAGGATGGAGGAAGCAGTGGGAAAACACTGGAAGGTTATGAATGGAAGACTGACATTGTTTAGACCCCTCATAAAATTCTGTGAATGAGGCAGGGTGATGGTGGTGCTATAGAAGCCTTGTCTGGAAGCACCCTAAAACTAGCTACCTGCACCACTAGGCTTAGGTATACTTGTGGCTTTGGGGACCTAGGCAGAAATGGTGACGGAGAACTGAGTGAAGTTTGCAGTGAGGAGACAAACCCACTTAGGACTCATTGTTTGTCAGTTGCAAAAAAAAAGGGGGAAGGAGATAGAACAAAACTGGCTGGAGTTGGCACTAGAAGCGGGTGTCTCAAAGATGAGAAGCCAGCTTTCCTATTTCTACTGAAGCCAAATGTAGCAGATATGTACTAGCAATACTGGAAACGGAAAGGGGCAAAAGTGTGTATGAATTCTCTGGGGAAGGTGTTCATGGCAAAGTCTTGAAGTCTTCACAAATAGGCATGTTTTGATGGGGGGAGCCGAGGGTGTGTGTGTGTGTGTGAGGGGAAGGCTTGCACTTCTGTGTCTGAGGAAATGACCGTGATTGAATTGACAATGGAGCTGTGAATAATGTGGCTGAAACTTCTGGGTTTTGCCCTGGGAAGGCCCCTTTTGCCGGTTCAATCCAGGCCTAATGAGAGTGCTAAGTTCTCATTGAAAAGCATGTCTTCCTTTCAGCCCTCTTTTCGTTTTTCAATCGCTGTCACTCTAACAGAAGACCCCTGCATGTAGCTTCCTTTCGTTTTGTGCGCACCCCATTGGCAGCAGTGAGCAAAGGGTACACAGTGGCCTACTAAAATGAATGGCTGAAGCCCCCGAACAATAGAGCTTTGTGGGATAAAAACAGTGAAGTCACAGTTTCCCAGGCTCCCTCCTTCCCACTCTCTCTCTCTCTCTCTCTTTCGCCCCGAGATGCCTAGTAATGAGGGGAACTGGGGGAATGGATTGCAGTGACTTACTGCTAGACAAAAGGCAGAGGGCATCCAAGAGTTTCAGAGGGCATCTTGAGGTCTACAGCCAGACTGTAGAAGGCTAACCCTCCCCCAGGAGCTGGCTTTTGTTGGAGCTGGTACTTAGGGGCAACAGTTTATAATCCACCAAAGGTTTATTTCACCAAGAACACAAAACTAGGTTTCCTTTGGCAACTTAGAAAGCTTTACAGTCACACGTGGCTATTGTTAACATAGAGATGGCAACTAGACCACTGTAGAAATGATTCTGTGCAATTACAAATAGTTTTATTTATTTATTATATTTATACCCCACTTTTTTCCTGCAAGGAACCCAAGGCGGCTTACATAATAATCCTCCTCCTCCTCTCCATTTTATCCTCACAACAACCCTGTGAGGTAGGTTAGGCTGAGAGTCGGTGACTGGCCCAAAGTCACCCAGTGAGTTTCATGGCCGAGCGGGGACTAGAACCCAGATCTCCCGAGTCCCCGTCCAACACTCTCAGTGAGGCATCGCCTGGATTCTACAGAGTCTCTCACCACTATGCCACACTGGCTCTCTAGTTGAGTTTTGAGGGAAATTAACAGTGCAGTTCTGTACATGTTTACTCAGCAGTTAGCCACTGAAGTTGAATTCAGTGGGGGTTACTCCTAAGTAAGTGGGTATAGGATATAGCCTATACTTTCCAGATGTCAGATTTTGTCCCTGGTGATTTGAAGTTGAGGTATTTCTACGGCTCTGGGAGTCTGCAAATGTCAGAGACCATGTCAAGGTTGGGTTTAGAAACATTAAGTAAAAGTCTTGTTACGGCCTGATCGAAAAGTTTCTTGTATCATTGACTCTATTGGGAACTGTGGTCAACTGGCATTTTAAACAATTTGGCCTTTTACATAATTACTACTCTGTACTCTCTGTTTTGGAAGATCACTTAAAACTATTTTTACATGGAAAAGACTTTTTACATGGAAATAGCATGAAAACCAAATGTAGCCGGTCACATCTACTTCAAGTGTGCATGTATCTGTTTCACTTTGTGTACACACACGTGTAAATAATTTGCTTCCATGACAGGGAGAAATACCAGAAGGGCAGCTGTTTTAGTCTGCTGTAGCAAAAATGACAAAGAGCCCTGTGGCACCTTAAATGTATTGTGCTGCATTTGAGGAAGTGGGCAGCAGTCCAGGAAAACAGCCATAAATTCAATTTGTTTGCCTGATGCAACAGGGCTCTCTTGTTTCAAGACAGGGCTGTAAATCCTATGAAGAGTAACCCAAGAAGGAGTCCTGAAAGTTTGCATGTTTTTGTGACTTTTGAGTTGACCTAATAGAAGTATTGCCTTAACATGGATTTTGGAACATTTGTTTGTGCTAACTCTATTTTGCTTAGGTAAGTTTTTCCTCCATCCATATTTTTCAAGGATATGGAGCAAGAGAGAAGAATGCAGTAATTCTGTTCTTGTTATAAACCTTTATCCGCCCTCCACTCAACTCACATGAAGACTGACAGGTTTGGTATTTATTTATTTAATCTGGTTTTGTTTCCCTTACATTTCTGCCTTCCCGTTGGAGACTGCTGTGACAGTTTATCAAGTACTTTATAACTGTAGACAGCAGCACCTTGCTTTTCTCTCTAACCAGTAGTTTAAAATTTCCTCCTACATAGAGTATTCTGTGACACACACATTTAGCAGTACTGATTAGAAGTATAGAGCACCTTTAATTTTCAGAACACTTTATAATTCACGTCATGGCAGTAGGTAACTCATTGGTCTCATTGTGCAGATGAGGAATCAAGGTACACAATGGCTGGGTTTCGACGACACGACAAGCCACCCTTGTTTATTATTGTAGGTGGGTTGTCATGTCATCTGAACAGGGACCGCTTCACCGAGGGTGGCTTGTTTTTTCAAACAAGCCCTCCTACGGTGCCCATAAGCTGTTCTGGGGTTGTTCTCACCAATGGTGGGTTGTTGTTGTGTCGTCCAAACCCAGACTACATGATCCACCGTGGGTGAGCCCCAACAGACAGCGAGATGCTTGGCGAAAGCAGCAAAAATCCCTTGCTGCTCTCGCCAAACAGCTGCTGCACACCACGTCTGCTGCACAGCGGCACTTGGGGGCAGCTGTCAGAAGCTTTCCCCATGCCCCGTGCTGCCGCCAGCCAAAAGGGCCGGTGGGGTGGGGTGGGGGAAGCTGTGACTTGGTTTGTCCCCCCCATTCTCTACCGCCGGTGGAGGCGCAGAGCAGACATCCTTGCTGGCAGCTCCTGAGGTCTACTCTGGAGTTGCTGACAAGGAAGCCGGGGATCTGCTCCTGTTTGGCAAGGCAGTAGCGCCGCCTTGCCAAACAGGAGTGAGCATCTCTGCCAGCGGCTCCTGAGGTCTACTTGGGAGCCACTGGCACAGAAGCCTGGGATCCGCTGCTCCCTTCCAAGGTGGTGCGTGCCACCTTGGACGGGAGCAGTGGACATCTCTGCTGGTGGCTCCTGCCTCCTGCCGGAGAGGTCTACTCTTGGGCAGGAGGTGGGAGGAGTTGATCCGCTCCACAACACTGCCCCGAGAACGGGACAGTGCTGTGGTGGTGCAGTGGATCACTCACACCCACCTCCTTCTTGAGAGTAAATCTCTCGAGAAAGAGGCAGGAGGCTCCCCCCCCTTGTGCTTCAGGGCATGAGTCTTTGACTTTTTGACAGCCGCGGTGAGCTGAAATCGGCTTGCGATTGTGGCTCTCAAAGAGAGGAGCCTCAGTCTTCCCCATGGTGTCACCTGGGATACTGCCTGGAGGAAGGAGGGGGAAGGAGGGGGAGAGAGGGGGCCAACAGCACACAGTGAGCCTGATCGTCTATGCGCAAATACATGAGGGTTTCATGCTGCCTTCACAGATAATACCAGACTTTCCTCAATCTAAAAAAAAAGCTGCAGAAATGGTTGCAAAGCACAGGAGAGGCCCTGGAAGATGACAACGTCATGGCAAGCACCCGCAAACTACCATGAGTAGTGAGTACTTCACGCAACAACCAACCCACCCACCGTGGCCTATTGCCAGGGTGGGGTGTCGTGTCTTGTGAACCAGGTCAATGAGTCGTCCTTGGCAATGCCAGGACTTGAACCGAAATCTTCCAGGTTTAAATTTATTATTAATTAATATTATTAATATTTATTTATCGCCCATCTGGCCGGCAAATTCAATGCCCTGTCCACTGAACCATGATGGTTCTCATTTAACATAGGGCTTTTCGCCATGAGGCTTGTAACCCACCACTTTATCAAGGCTTTTGCTTCCGAATTCTTTGTGGGATTAAGATCGACTCCTTTACACATGTGTTTTTGCCATAGTTTTTCTTTCTCTGCCTTTCTATTTGTTCCATTACACAACCACAAGATGGCACTGAGGTATGGCGGAATTGCGCAAATACATGAGGGTTTCATGCTGCCTTCACAGATAATACCAGACTTTCCTCAATCTGAAAAAAAGCTGCAGAAATGGTTGCAAAGCACAGGAGAGGCCCTGGAAGATGACAACGTCATGTAAAGCACCCGCAAACTACCATGAGTGAGTAATCACAAGAAAACCTTTGTGTTGAAGGCTCAGTTGCCAAATATGTGTGTCTAAAAAAATGCATGCATAGACCCTTACCAAAAGCAGGTAGGTAGTGTTAGTCTAGATTTTATATCACCACTGAGTCTGAATGCTTCATGCATATTGAGGATGCTGGTGCAGTTGCTAGACACTTTCTGGGACTCGGGACACCAGCAAATGTTTAGCACTTGTCACACCTTTGGAGCCAGCCCTGTGCAAGAGGCTGAAAACGCTACCCAGTCGCAGTTGGTGAGAGGTGACTTACTCCACAAAATATTGTACGTTTATGTATCTATCTTTTATTGCAGTTATTCTGTTTTACATTTAACTTCTATTAGCACAAACTGAACTGCATGGAAACACAATTTGTGATGGCTGGCACTAAATATAAATGCTGACCATATATATCACACAATACCAAACCAGTGGGAGGCTCTGAATGTTGAAAAAGTTCATTTGATCTAACTGGTTTCTAAAAGAAAGGAGGGGAAAGCAAAACAGAGAATTTGTGCCTCATATTTTCCCTTTGCAACCTGTAATGTGATTAGTTGAGTAGGATTCACTTCTAAGAGGCAAAAGAAAACCCTCCAGAGAAAATTAAATTGCTACAAAATTTAATAACTTTCTGTCATCTTTGTTCTTAGTACACAGTTGCTGTAGCAACAACATGGCAAAAAAAAGAAGAAGAAGAAGAAGAAGAAGAAGGGAAAAAAGGATCTGGCACTAGAATAAGAGAAGGGCCCTTGTACTTCACACCATGCTATTTTAATCATGTCTGAATGACTCTTTATGGGCAATTGATCACCTGCAGCCTGCAGATGTTGAGAGGGGTACTGGTCTGAACCAAGCATATCCCGAAAAGAGATCTAGTTTCATCTCTGGATATGTGAGTTCTATTGCCTGTGATTAGGAAGGGCAACATGTATTATTATGGGATACTCTTATTTTTCAAATAGCATTCCAGGAGCTGGAAGTGTCTTTCACCGCACAAAGTGACCTCCCTCATAAGCAATCAAGCACCATAACAAAGCGCCATGGCCACTTACCGGTAGCAATAAGGGTTTCCTAAGTTATGGAGTGCACGAGCTCAGTCAAAGCATTACATACAAATATGTACATGTACACATTACATGCCCATTTCATACAAATCCAAAAGAGATTCTCAGTTGTGGGATATTTCTATTTCTTACAACTTTATTTTTTTAAATCTTCAAGTGGAACTGTAGATGAACATTTTACCATGCCTCGATTAAAAATTGTAGGGTTGCCAGGAATGCAGACATCTAAAGGAGATTGGTAGAGCAAACAAGGTTGTCCCTTTGAAAAAGAGAGCCATAATATTAACTCAGAGGGTCCAACCCAACAAAAGTAAGTCAAAACCAAATCCGATTAAAATCAGCGGTGCTTATATGCATTGCAACATGCAACCTGATTCTAAGCACATTTATTACCAAATAAGTCACACTGAGATTCAGTTAAATTAGACTCACTGTCCAGACCTCAGCATGTTTACTCAGAAGTGAGTTCAATAGGATCCACTCCCTTGTAAATGAAATTAGGATTCCATCCGTAGTTCCTAGTGGGCATAGTGGGCATGGAATTGAAGCCTGAGGGCTTCACTTCATATTACACACAGTGTAATATGTATTTTTTCTTTGATATCCTTTTTAACCTGAAAGCATATTTTTTTAACTGAAAGCTGTGAGTTGCAACACAGGAATGGAGGAGAGAGGGGCTGCTTAAGCCTTTCCCTTCTGGGCATTTTCCTGTTCAAAATCCCATCCATGGCTGATTTTTGCTCAGAAAGATCCAGGTGCCTATATAACCCTTCCTGCTTGGAGCAAAACGGCAGCTTCAGGATGTCTCTGCGATTTTGATAGGAAAGTTAGAAATTCTAAATGGCAGCCAGCACTGCTTGCTCTGCCACTCACTGGAGGCTGCCATTATAGTGGAAAACAGTTGAATGTCTACAGCGTGGGCAACAGTTGAATATTTTTACAGCATGGGCAGCTCATTTTCTTTGAGCCAATTTTATAGATCACAGTTGAGGCCAAGAGACAATTATAGTTGCCTAAGGAATGACCCCATCCTTATCGAAATGAAGAGTGAATGAACAACGGTGGTTCAGTTGCAGTCACTAATTTATTTTGAACATGATGCTCTTTTACACAAAATTAAAACCTTTCAGATTTCTGAAACCAAGCTAACTTTCCTTAGTGACGCATATGAGGAAAGCATTGCAAAGCATACCAGAAGGATCCAATTTGAAATTCCATAATCAATTAACAGAGGAGGGGGAAAAATGCAATTCTCAAAGTGCTGTTCACAAACTTACAACATGTTATACGTAAGCGGCATAATTACTGATAAAGAGCACTGTATTTTTAAACCATATCAAATGCTACCACAGTATATTCTTCCTCCCAGTATTAAAAAACAACAGCTTTGGGCTAAACTTTGCAGCATGTTCTTTTTATTTTCCCTATCCCTATATTCCCATCCTGACTTGGCTTCTTCAGTGCTCCCCCACTCCCCTTTAAATAATTAAATTCTGAAAGTTAATTATTTTACCCCAAGAAAACAAAAAAAACTTAGGCAAAGTACCTAAGGGCATTATCCACTGGAGTATTGTAAAGACCCTAGGATCCCGTATAAGTTGTGGGATACCCGGTGGTGCTTTTACCACCAGGTTTATAATGTGCAAGCAGCAAAACCTTGGCTCTGTCATGCTGACCAGGCTTGTGTCCGTTTGAGGTGTCAAGAACAGGCTATCTGAACAGGGTTCCCTCAAGTAGAGACCATCGAACACTTTATAAAAATTTGCCCAACTGCAGTAGAAACCTGGAATAAAGTCGCAAAAAGGACCTGCCCCCGAGCACGCGCAGCTGTGGGCGGGGAGAAACTTTGCGGACGTGGGGGGAGGAGAGTCGAGGCTTACCTGTTGACGCAGGTAATTAGCCAGCACGGGGGCGGGGCTCGGGTAAGTGCGGGTTAGGATATTGATAGGGCGAGGTGAGCATCCTTGGCACCGTTCAGGTGACAGGCGGTTTCAGGAGGCCTCAGATGGATGATGGGCCAGTAGGCTCAGTCAGCTGAGGATCAGGAACGCCTGTGATGCCTTTGTGCTCGCCAAGCTTGTTGTCGTGAGACTCCGAGAGGGGGCGACGCAACAAAGGCTCCCAACACTAGAAAGTGGGAAATGGGGCGGCGGCGGATCCAACGCCACCTCCCGGTTTTGGATGCTCCGCCCAATTGGACAATTGAGTGGCCTAGGAGGCCAGATTAGAATAACCCGCACTCCATCCCTTTGCAGTTCATTGTATGTAAATAAATGTGGCCCAGTTAAATACCAAACAGGTGTCTCGGCTCATTATTTCCCCCTTACGTTCGCAATGTTAGAATGGTTGGATTTGGCTCACCAAAGCTGGGAAACAATAGCATCAGGGAATGAACCTGAGGGGGGGAATTAAAGGTCCAAGGAAAAAAATCCTGAGAAAAAGAAGTAGTAGGCAAATGAACCGTAAAGAATGTTCAAGGGTAAGGGTCGTTCCATGGTCAACTGTCCAGTTAGTAAACCTTTTTGTATTGCTGGCTTTGGTTTTCCAAAGAAGCAAAGAACTTAAATTCAGAAACTATCTAATGTAGAGGGCTCTGTTACATTTGTGCAAAATAGAATCAAAGCAATCAGTCAGTATGAGAAAGAAAGGTTGCCTCGGATAAAGTAGAAGAAATTCTGGCCATGGACGGAGGAATCTACACCACCAATTATGTGACAGACTGACAGACACTGAAAGACCTCAAACGTAAATTTGTTAATCTATTAGTTTAAGTTAGTGTGGATCTGTAACTGTATTACCGGTAGTTAGAAAATCCTGAACGCTTGAAATTTGGGTGGCAAATTTGTAACGTGTTTTCGTGATGGGTTGTAAAAAATATTGTTTTTAGTAGTATGATTTATTTATAATAAAAATCTATTCCTAAAAAAAACAAATCTATCCCACTCCCCTTCCTAATAATTGTCCCTCCTCTGTCCTCCTCGTGCAGCACAAAGCATCAGAGGTGATTTAGACTGCAGCTTCAACATACACATCGACCACAACAGTCTGAGCTGCAGCTGAGTAAAAAAATACATGACCACAAGACTGAATGCGCCACTAGCCACCAATTCCTCAACAGACCCCTGAAGAAACTAAGCAACTACACTAGGCACACTTCCTTCTGAAGCAATTACATGCACAAAGGGTGCTTTATTGGGTGTGACACAAAATAATGATAATGATAATAACAACCATGACACAACAAAAACAACAGAAGAGCACGGTACAAAAATCCAGTTTATGCATCTCAGCTCAGAATTACAAAGGGATATATTACTTGGGAGCAAGCATGGCCAGCCAAGTCTGAGAGCATCCAGGGCCCAGGCAATATCCACCCCTTTCTATGTTAATAATGAGAATAATGATAGGCAGTGTGGCGTAGGGGTTAGAGTGCTGGGCCAGGACTCAGGAGATCCTGGTTCTAGTCTCCACTCAGCTATGAAGCTCACTGGGTGACTCTGGGCCAGTCGCTGACTCTCAGCCTAACCTACCTCACAGTGTGGTTGTGAAGATAAAGTGAAGAGGAGAAGGAGGAGGATTCTGTAAGCCGCCTTGGGTTCCTTGCAAGCAGAAAGAAGGTGGGATATAAATGTGAGAAATAAATAATAAATAAATACTTATATCCTCAGAGCCACAGAAAAGCAGTCTTCTGAACCCTGCAGCAACCCATTGCAAAAGGCGACACACAGAGCATGCCTGCAAATCTGATCTCATCCATCCACACAGGCGGATACTTTACAAACCCCATTCTCTCTCTCTCTCTCTCTCTCTCTCTCTCTCACACACACACACACACACACAGACAGACAAAAGGACTCCTTTGAAGTCACATTCTCCTGTTCCAGTAAAACCTCCAACTGCACAGAGAATCAAGTGACTTTTCACTCAGAATCCAAACAGTTGAGGTGGGGTGGGTGGGTGACCCACACAACCACACAAAGGAAGACTTCTTCTTCTTCTTCTTCTTCTTCTTCATGATGATGATGATGATGATGATGATGATGTTCTCAGATGCACATAGAAAAGCAGTCTTTGGAATCCAGCAGCAAGTTCTGAGAGCATCCAAAATCCACCCCTTCACATGCTATGATAATAATGATATCCTCAGAGCCATAACAAAGAAAAGCAGTTTTTTAATGAATTTCTCCAGACTTCCAACCCAGAGAAAGTAAAGGATTTAAGCCCACATTAGAGCAAATTAATTACGTAGTCTAAGCCAGCCAGCCAGAGAGCCCACACAGGGAAAGGTTTTTTTTTATTTTTTTTAAATGAATTAATTGGGGACCACACAGAGGTGGAAATGGATTTGGTTTTTTAAAAGATTATTATTGTGCTTAAAAATATTTTGTCCCCCGCACCACCTAGTAATGAAGTTATAAAATTACTTTAAATGGTTAAGCCCAACCACAAGAGGGAAATGACACACACCCCATCACCACCACCACAAATGATTTTTAAAAAAAATAATAATTTGTGTTGGGGAAAATAAGACTGCCACCCAACCACCCACAAAGAGAGAAATGATTCACCCCCTCACCCCAACAATGAAACAAGAAGATCAGCAAACAGCAGCAGCAAGAAGCATTAAAAATGCAAGAAGATGACTGTACTGGTATAACAAATCATGAAGGCAGTCTGTCTCTCTAGTTCAGCCTCGACACACCCACACATGCAAAAAAAATGGCTGCGAATGGAGCAGCTGTGTTGCCGGCCTCAGCGCCAGTCTAGCATGCTGCCTGATGATCCTCCACTACTAGTCTCTGCTGCACAACAATTGCCCACAAGGGATCTGATTGGTTACTGTCTGCTGGTCAGACTAATTGAGCCAGCTCAACTGTATTGAGCTATGGCAGCTGGGCATCCACCATCAGTGCCCTTCTGACCTCATCCATTTTGAGTTGGATCTGATTGGCTGTTCTATTGCACAAAGCTTGCACTTTAAAAAAAACACACACCACAGTGCCAGTTCTGGAGGAGCTAGCCCTCCAGGAAGGAAGCCATGTTGCTTATAGGCGTATATGCACACACGCACGATTGCAAAAAAATGATGCTGTGGACATATCAGGAGCAGGGCCGGATTAAGAGCATTATGGGCCTGGTGCTGAGGAGGGCGCGCGGCTGAAGAGGGCGCAGAAACGCTGCGCTCCTCTCGTGCCGCTGCGCCGCCCCGCCAGGCCTCTGCCTCTGCGCCCCTCCGCTGCGCCGCCTCCCTGGCCGCCTCCGCGCGCCCCCCCCGGCCTCGCCTCCCCACCCTCCCTCCTCCTGCCCCGCCACACCCCCTCCGCTCCCGCTGCGCCTCCCCCCCCTCCGCATGCTCGCGTCACCCGCCATCACCACCACCACCGACCCCCCCGCCATTACCTTCTCCGCATCGTTGTCCCGGAGCCCGCCGCGTTGTTTTGGCGGAGGAACCAGGCAACAGGCTTAAACAGCCCTGTTGCCATGGTTTCCCCGGCAAAAAACAGCGCGGGGTCCCGTCGCGTCACTTCCTCCTCCTCCTCGGCGGTGGCGGCGGCAGCAGCAGCAGCTGCCCGCCAGGGCTAGGGATGGGTAGGTTGGTGTTGCGCGCAGGGTTGTTTTTTTTTTTTTGCAGAGCAGGGCTGCTTGGAGAGGGGGCCCCGCTAAATATTATTCGCCTGGGCGCCAAACTGCCCTGCACCGGTCCTGATTGTGGGCCTGTTTTGGGATAGGGGCCTGGAGCTGCAGCTCCAATAGCCCCTATCTTAATCCGGCCCTGATCAGGAGTCCCTTCTCTTCCTAACCCATGTGTGCAGCGCAGTAGCAGCTGGCATGATCTTCAAATAAGCAAGCAGCATGCCCTGTACTGAATGGTGATGCCTGGTAACAGGGGAGGAGGAGGAAGAGGAGGAGGGAAGCAGCAAGCAGCAGTTCGATGCCCTACTAACCCTGTCCACCAGCCATCCCTTAGACCAGTGCTTCTCAATTATTTTCTGTCATGCCCCCCCCTAGGAAGAAGAAAACATTTCGCGCCCCCCGCGCGACTGTAAATAGTATCATTTGTCTATAAAATTGTTATAAGTACACCTCCGCATAACACTGTATCCTTATTAACGTATAAGAGAATAAAAAAAGAAAGAAATGTGGATCAATTTACAACAAAGAATAGCTTTATTAACTGTAGCAGAAAAGAGTTAAAGGAGCACAGGATTTAAAGGAACACAATATTAAAAAAAACTTTTAACTGAGGTCAAACGAGCCCCCCTTTACGGAGCCTCGCGCCCCCCCCTGGGGGGCCCGCCCCACTATTTGAGAAGCACTGCCTTAGACCTTTAGCCATCAGAGACACAAAATTATAAACACTTGGGAAAGATCAGATAAGTGTTCTGTCTCAAACAATAGCTCTGGTACACTGGCCTATATAAACTAGCATGTTATCATTTTCTTGCTAATTCATAATACCTGGACTCTGCTGAAACCGCGGCTGCCAACTACACTGGCGGCAAATTGTACCAACCACCAAAGTTATGACTGGAAACTAATTTTGAATGTTGCTCCTTGGAGAGTAAAAGCTAATGCACAATTTCCAGCCGTATAACTATCCTGAGATTATAGCAAATTTAATTTAATATTTCAAGGTCAATGTAGAAATTTAATTTTCCTGTAGCAATATCATTGGCTGGAGATATAAAGTATGCAGCCTGCAAGCAGTGCAGCGGCTGTCTCTCAGTGGAAGTAGAGTTAAAGGCAGCTAAAAATCTCCCTGCTACAAAATCAGGAAAGATACCAAGGGCTGACCTTAGCGGCTGACAGCTTCTGTTCTTCCTGAGATCTGATAGCAATGAAATGAACAGACATGACATGCCTGCAGTCCTAATAAACAGTTTTTCAGCTGGCACATTGAGCTCAGCATATCCCTCAGAGGAATAAGGAAGAAGCCTTGCGAACACAGAACCAACAGTGAGGAAGAGTTTGAGACGTGCTTTCAGTAATTATATTTTTCTACTACTAATAGCACCTCTCAGTCTTTCAGTTCTGAATTAGTTCACCCCTAACCATGGTGATTCATCTTCTGCAATCCTGCCTGTGCAATATTTCTTATGAAATCTGATACCGAGTCCAAAACTTGTGCCAGGGATTGTTTATTTCTTTATTTATTCAATGCCTTTCTCAAATAAGAATTTGAGAAAGGCATTGAATACTGCTGGCTCCTTAACATTTTAAATATTTTTAATGCTTAATATTATATTACTTTGATACTTTTATATACTTTTACAGTTGTTTTTCAAGACTGCAGTCTTCCCAGGGCAGCTTACAATATAAAATACACAATTCCATATTAATGCAACAAGTTCATAGAATCATAAATCAGTTTTAAACAAATTTAGCTGGAGCATGCTTCCAGTGTGAAGCCTTAGCCCGGACACATATTAAACAATAATAAAGAAAAGAGTGACTTTAAATGTGTTCAGGATGATTTCTCTTGACTACTACGACACCTGAATGCTTTTCCCCATGGAGCAAATAACAGCATCAAATGGGTGTTATTTTAATCAGGAAAACTGTATGGGGGAATGGTTAACCCCTTTGCAGTGCCATGTCCCAATCAAATTTCATCCCTACCGTGGCTGCTATTGAACTTTTTTAAAAAGCAGGATCACAAATCTCCCAGTGTTTCACCTAATTTGGCCCTGAAGAACTGTGTTCAGGACTTCTGAATCTGCAGGTATGACTTGCAAAGAGGCTATTGAATCCCATCACCCTTTTTCGTTTGTTTGTCTGTTTGTTAGATTTGCATGCTGCCCAACTGGCAAATGCCCTCCTGGTGGTTTACAATCATAAAAGATAAAAATCAACAACAACTAAATAACCAACCAACCAACCAAGTAAAATAAAATAAAATGCAACAATAAAAGTATCAAAGTAATATAATATTAAGCATTAAAAATATTTAAAATGTTAAGGAGCCAGCAGTAAAATTAATAATCAGAGCAACAGTTTAAAGATTAAATGCCTGCTGGGAAAGGAAGGTCTTAACCTGTCATCTAAGCGCGCAAGCCTATGCGTTTAGACAGAAAAAAGTCATACAACTACTCCCAGCATTGTTGTAGGACTTTGGGAGTTGTAGGACTTTTTCCTGTCTAAACATGCATAAGTTTGTGCCCTAAATGTACACAGTGAAGATGCCAGGCAGACCTCCCTGGGATGGGCATTCCCTGATAGCCATCCATTGCACCATTGTTGCTTAAAGTAAGATGCCTTCAGTGCCATTTTTTGGTAGAAAGGCAGAGTACAAATGAAATGAATAAATAAATAAATAAATAAATAATAGCAGTTTAGAATGTAAGAGCTGGAGCACATCCATTGTGAACCCCTCACTCAGATAGCCGGACAGAAACAGCTGAAGATGGTGCCGTGAATGAAAGGAGCCACAGGCCCATAGGCACAATGGATGTTGAGCTGCTGGAAAGCCAAGATCAGTGTATGTTCCAGCAAGATAATTCTTATGTTCTTATTTCCCCCCCCCCAACCCAAGGCACCAAAAGGCCTAAGGCCAGCACTGCAGATCAATGAAGGTGAGTTTGGGACTATGGATAAAGGGATAGGGTTGTGTGCCCAAAGTCCAGTAGAAGAAGCTACCATCCATTGGATATGGTCCATTTACTTTGTAACCTTATCTGAAAGGTCGAGCTGGTTTGGATTTAAAACATGCACTTAGGCTGCATTCCTATACATACTTACCTGGGAGACAGTCCTATTAAACTCGATAAGGCTTACTTCTGAGTAGACATGTTTAGGATTGCATTGTAAATTGTTGAGTGGACACTGGATGTTTAATATGCCGATGTGTGGTATATAATAAGATATATTCTTCACAAAATCCACAAAGAGGATTTTGATAGTGAAACAGGTACTGATACTTGTTTTCTCTTGTCGCTTTGTAGTGTCGGAGTACACAGTGATGTATCAATTTATTTGGAAAACAAGCTAGAAGGTTGGTAATAATTGTAAATGAAGGCTCACATCAGATAAATGATATGCTAAAATCATCTGACATTGCCATCTTTTCCAATGGGTAGCAAATGTCTTGGACTTTTTATCTTCTACTCTTGAAATTGTGTTACCTCTGGAAAGTGATGCCAGATCTCTCTTACTGATCTGAAGGTAACACCCATATTCCAGAACATCACAGCACCACAGAACATTGTGAATACTATGTTTTTGAGGAATCGCTCCCGTCACCCTGGCATTGTATAGATGTGACCCCAGAATATCAGAATGTTCCCTGTTTTGGAATTTTACCTGGTACCGGTAGACATTCTTTAGGGGATATGGGCTGGCCAGGTTTCAGAAAAAAACAAATAAATGATTTCTGACTTCAGAATATTAGCAGACTATCATGAGAAGGAGGGATGATTGCAGAGTGGAGAAGAACTGAAAGGTGGAGTGGCTGAGGAGATACAGAGCGTGGAACAGACTGCAAACATGATGTGAGAATAGTCAAAACAGTGGTCTCTTCTCCAAAGGGGGTAGCATTTTAAGCAGATGCATTTCAGCAGGAAAGCTTTTTAATCACAGAAGTGTTCTACAAAACAGAGTATTATTTCATTAAAAGGTTTCTTATTTGGAGATTGCTGCGCAGTGATTGCAGGGCCTGTGGTTAGAAGCTCAAATAACTGTAAGTGAGCAAGGGGGAGGGATGGGTACTGGGTTAGTTGTTTTTCTCCAGAATGGTCTGAACTGGGAAGATGGCGAGTTGGCCTTTTATGCATTTTGATTGTAATAACTGATGCAAACTCTATAGCACAGGCTGGTTCATACATGTTTTATTATTTCGTGTCTCTTTTTTAAAAAAAACTTTTAAATTGAATTTTCAAAAACAACAACAAATCATATTTGGCTTCCGCCTCATTGTCTGACAAACATTACCAATCCTTATCCAATCTACAGTAAGTTTCCTCTATTTTCACAAAAATAATTTCTAGCACCTTACCAATATTCAAAAATCAAAACCCAAAGTTATTACTAAGTCACTTTCCCTCCTCCCCAAGAGGTCCACCAGAGGTTTCCAGTCTTTCATAAATGAAGATAGATTTTTTTCTCTCTAATTGAACAAGTCAGTTTCGCCATCTCTGCTAAGTCCAACATTTTCAACAGCCAGTCTTCTATTATTTCGTGTCTCGAATGTTGAGTGATGACTTGCTTGCATAAGAGAATGGGCCATCACAGGTATAATGCCACAAATGGATGTTTTAAATCGCCTCAGACTCAGTGCTTTTCCGCGGAGTCAGTTCACACATTCAGCTGCCATCCATCCAGCGTACAGTAATCACGTAGAGCAATCGAGTACTGCTTTTTAATGGACATGTGTGCGAACCAGCCCAAAGTGCAGCAAATCACAATTTACAAGTCATCCATTACAAGTCATTGTGAAACATGGACACCTTAGGTGCCAGAATATTTGTGCAAAAAAGATCAAGAGTCATTCTACCTGGCTTGTCATACTTTGACAAGTGGGGCGGGGGGGGAGCGAGCACTGAAGTTGATATTTGCCTTAAAATGTGAAAGGATTTATCAAATATGTCTATGTCTGCATCAACAGCTGTATGATGTGGTTGTCCTGTGTGCCCTTTAGGGTACCCTCTAGACGTCTAGTTTATACAGGAGGAGTCTGTGTGCTTCAGGCATGTGTTACCTGCGCAAGCAACATTTGCATCCTCCTCTAAGGTTAAAGTGCACATGTTCTGCATATCACAAAGGACTTATGGTGTGAAGTCATATATATACAATGAGTGCAAGTCAACCAGTGCCTCAGGAATTCTCCTTCCTTTAGAACTAGCTTGGAGCTAACATTACCTCTGCTTCTTGAGCATAAGCAAGGCTACTGCCCTGGAAGTAATCTGTATTAGCCTTACTGGAGTGGCCATGTTGCCATAGTTACAGTTGGCTTCCTTATACCTTGAAGCGGTAAAGTATTTATTTTTACAGCTAAATGATTTTCTCCACTCCTACGCCCCTTTATTTGAAAATCATCTGCATGGTAAGTGATGCAAAGTGTCCCTTTCTTTCCCTTTTCCTTTTTCTGGTTCAGATACTAATATATTTAGCCGAGATCACCGATTCGCAGAGTAACAACTTCTCCAGATGCTGCTGCTGTTTTATTTTTAGTGATGCCTGAATAGCAGCCAGCCCTGCCTAGATTATATAACAGCAATTTAATTGCCTTCGTATTGATTTTGTTTTCCTGGTAAAATGATCACAAATCTTTGAGGAAGTGGATGACAGTCTTTGGATATTATGCTTCAGATTGGAGGTGCTGGTGGGAAGAATGTACCGTGTCTGAACTGATCTGCCAAAAGAAATCAGATCCAGAGCTGGGGTAGAGCTTGTTTGTCAGCTAGAGAATCTGATGCCGTTTTTCACAGCTCAGCAAATTTTAAAATGAAATGCAGCTGCCTTTACATCTTTTTTAGGTAGCTGGCCAGAGCAATCCTACAATCCAATTATGCCAGAGGGGGAAGAAGAGAGAGACTGCTGCTATGCCGGCAGAACTTGGGCATAGGATTGCTTTGTAAAAAGTTTATTATAGTGGAAACATAAAAAAATGTCTTCAGAGAATGCCCTTTACATTTTAAGTGTGTGTGTATGAAAATGCGTGTGTGGGTGTGCGTGCCAACAGTGGACCCCACCACTTGGGTAGTGGCTCCACCCACTGCTGGCATGAGATCCCTGATGTCCTAGCCGGCGGCAGTTTGGCCCTCGGGCCAAAAATGTTTCTCCACCCTTGTTTTAAATGGACTTCTTGGCAAGGGAATGGAGCTAGGCAGCTGGACCTCACTCAGTCCATGATAGAAGCAGTTTTTCCCGTGTTGGCAGGTACCTTCTCATACCTGGACACAGATACCTCTCTGGCTGGCAAGTATCTGTGTCCATTTCTTTGATTGGCTCAGACTCCTCCTCGGAATATCAATTGTATGTAAAATACACACATGAGAACATGGTAGGATTCAGAGTCTTTACAAAGATAATTTGGGAGTTAATAATTATAGCCAACCAAAGGAAAACCCAAGGAAGAATGAAGCAGGCCACTGCCAGGACACTATGGGTTTGGAACACATGTTGTGCAAACCATATGCTGCCATAGACTCACTCCTGTGGACTACGGACTATATTGGAAACCTGAGAATCCCAGATTTCTTTTGGAGAGATTTAAAGATTATTGTAGAGATAAACTTGAAAAATGCATGATGGCAATAAAAGAACTCATGAAAAAGATAGACAGAAGACCAAGTTCATTATATTTTCTAAATATTCAGTTTTGAAGAGCACTATACTGATGTTATGACATTGACTGCTGGTGTTTTAAATGTAGCCTTTCAGTGAAGAATGATAAAGGATATGTGTGAACTCACACATATATGATGCTATTTGAAACATGTTGCTTCTATTTTTAAGCAAATTGCATTGAACTAAGCTATGCAAAATATCTACTTCATAGTGTCACCTCTGCAATAAATGTTTCCTGCTGTATAACTCGAAGAATACTGTTTTAGGAAATTTCTTGACAAACTTCCTAAATAATTATTTTTAGCAGCTTTTCCAGTTTAATCCAACTAGACCATCCAGATGACAAGCATTTGCTAGACAGAAAAAGTAACTCACCTAAACCTTTGTTTTCTAAATAAGCTATTTCGTTCTTTTGGGAAATTAGATCTTATTTCAAATGAACATTTAATCTGGTCTGCTGTCTGGATATGCAGACTTGTCCTCACCTCCTTTTATTACTGTAAGATTTGGATGGAAGCTCCAGTTTGGGATTGTAGTAAGTGCTGTAAACTCACAGAGAAAGGAGGCAGCTTCATTGCTTCAAGTGGGACAAAAGAAGGGACATGGTTATTAATTTATTTGAACACATTTTTACCCTAATCTTCAGCGAAAGAAAGGCTCCCAGAGCAGTTTATAAATCAAGATAACACAGTCCATGCCCTCAGGCTTACTTCCAAAAGACACAACACAAGAGGAAGAGGAAAAGAGACTGGGAGGGAGAAAGAAATCAGCACAACTCAGGCACTAGTTCTTGGTTACAAAGACAAAATCAAAACTAAAGCACAATAATTTATCAGGATTCTTCGCACAGGGCAGTTGGTGGTAGCTGGCGCTGGCTGGGTTCAGGCAACATGATAACCCACACTCAAGGGTTGAGTATGGGTAGATTGTCCTTGAACCGTGGGTTGTTCTTGGAATGTGGGTTACTGTGTTATCTGAACCCAGCCGAGATAACAAACCATGGTGAACATACGCAGTGTGGCGTAGTGGTTAGAGTGTTGGACTGGGAGGAGGAGGAGGAGGAGGAGGATTATGTAAGCCGCCTTGGGTTCCTTTCAGGGAAAAAGACGGGGTATAAATAGAATAAATAATAATAAATAATAATAATAACAACTCACAGTTCATAATCCAACAACAAACCCCCGCTTCTCTTCATGGGTTGTTCATGGTTAACAAGCCATGGCTTGTTAGTGCAGCTGGGTTCAGACAACATGATACGTTTCAACAACCCATGGTTCAATGACAACCCACACTCAACCCTTGAGTGTGGGTTATCATGTTGTCTGAACCCAGTCACTGTGTGTGTGTGTGTGTGTGTGTGTGTGTGAGAGAGAGAGAGAGAGAGAGATCAGCTGGAGCAGGCTCAGAAGTTCTTTCTCCTGCCTTCCTCCTCTTAAGAATAGGGCTTGTATGGGTAAGACCACTGGTCTGATTACTCCAGCACTCTCTCTCTCTCTCGAGGGTGATTCTCTGTATTTTTCTGGCTCCATGAAACAGACTCCAACCACCAGTTCTTGTTACAGTGTGATAATCCCATCATATTAGAGCTTCCCCATTCACCAACGGGCATTGTGAATGTGATTAAGGCAATATTCATGCACAAAAACAGATGGTGAAAGTTTAATATTATTTGTCCAGGGTAAAGAAACCATGCGGGCTGCATGCACTCAATTGGAGGCTTCAATGCTTTAGCATTTACATATGTTGCCTGTACCTGAATTAATCATGGTTGCCTACAGTCTGTGGTTTAAGAATAACCACTAAAGAAAAGGAGACGCAGGGCAGATGACAGCATAACACTTTTACCCAGAAGGACTGTCGCTCAGTGGTAGAGGACATGTGTTGCATGCAAAAGGTGCCAGGTTCAATTCCTGGCATTTTCAGGTAGGGCTGGGAAAGACACTGGTCTGAAACCCTGGAGATCTGCTGCCAGCCTTTCCAGATAGTACTAAGCTAGATGGACCAATGGTCTGACTCCGTATAAGGCAGCTTCCTATGGTCCTAATATCCATGGAGAAATATCCATGAAAAGATATCACAGTGCAATGCAAAATCCATATGGTTTTGCAGGAAAGATCTGTGGGTGGTACAGTAATACCTTGGATTACAAGTAACTTGGGTTGAGAGCATTTTGCAAGACAAGCAAATTTTTAAATATTTATTTAATTTTTTTTTTACTTGATATACTAGCGTCGTCTTGCAATACAAGTACTGTAGTACGGCTTAAATTAAAAATCTCTAAACAAATTTTTTTGGGGGGATTTCATTTTGATATAAGAGTGTTTTGGATTACAAGCACGTTTCTGGAACGAATTATGCTCTCAATCCAAGGCATGACTGTACATTAGATTGCTGCCTGCTCTTGCCCATGTATCTTTCTTGAAAAAAAGAAGAAGAGGTATATATCTTTCATTCCACTTCACCTCTTTTCATGTACCATGTTCTTCCACGGAGGGGGAAAAATCCCATTACTCCAGAACTGTTCTGACCATTGTTCAGCTAGCTGAATGACTGTCTACCATGGATACACATAGTTCTCTTTGGAACCCAGTTAATATTGGTGTTTGCTGAAGACTTTTCTTTTCAGGCAAGTATTTCCTGTAAATTCCAGCCACATTTTATTGATGTTTCTGCTTTTATTGAAAACTTTTTTTTTTTTAATGTCATACACCACTCCAGTATTATAAATTCTACAATCAATCCATCAATCAAAATCATTGGCCAATGTGTGCTGTGTTGTTTCAAACAAACTCCCTCTTGTTTCATTTTCATTTCAGTGGAACCCCCCTTGAGCATCTGACGCTTGGGTAACGTAAGGATTTAATCAATTGGTTACATATGGGAGGGTTGTAGAGCAAGAAATTGGGCACATATCTCTTATATGCCCAAATCAGAGAGACTGAGGTGCCATGGTTGGTTTTTTTAAAAAAATGGCATTGGGTCAAGGATTATTCCAGAAGGGCTGGCAAGTGGTAGTTGTCAGCTTTCTTGTGTTGGATTAGTTTGGATTGGTTTTAGAAGGGTTAAGCCTTTGGTTTAACACCTTATCCCTCTTCCCCAACTGAAATGAAACTTGAGTATCTGTAACTGCATCAGCTCACATCTGTTCCTTGTTTACTCCACCCTCCTTTTTTTCTCCATTCCCCACCTTTTGTTCTTGCTGTCTTCCCTTCTGCCAAAATGTAGATTGCAAGCATCTCAGGGCAGAAAACTGTTTTTGCTTATGTTATATAAAACAACGCATACATTGTGGTGATGATAACATATATCTTGGCTGTCATCCTGAATTCTTTGATTACCCACCAGACCCTCATGCCTGGAACCTTGTTGGGAAAAACTGGCAGGGGCAGGTAGCGAGGCAGTTGCAGTGAAAAATGCCAGGTGGGGGGGAAGGGTTAAGCACCCCTTCCGCACTGAAAATTCCGCCCTCGCAAAGCTGCTTTTCATTGCAAGAAGCAGCTGTGTTTGAATACAGATGTTTGCTTTTGACATTGTAGTTTGGCCGGGTGGCATGAAATGGGAAATGAAAGCAAGATACAGAATGTGTTGGAATCTCATCATTCAGCATGAAAATGATGTTGCCCTTTGATCTTGGATGGAGAAGAAAAGGACTGGTCATTAAAAATACCAGCTGTGGAAAACTACTAGAGGTGTGATTTCTGGCTACGGGAAACCATCTTATGCTTTCTTGTTCAATTTCAGCAACCTCCATTCCTGTAGCCTCATGATGAATGGCCTGAGACTTTGGCTAAGTTCTCTCACTTCCACATTAACTGGACCTTGGGGAATGGATTTTATAGAGTGGAGTGACCCCGAGACCTAGGGCAATGCTGTGGAGTACAGCACACAAGCCCTACAAGCACACATGGTCCCTGGTCCCGGTCCCTCCCCACTTCAAAAACAACATTGTTAACTGGGTGGCTTTTGTCACTGGTAAAATGCTATTTCTTTTCAGTTAACATGTTACTTTCAGTCGTGAGCACTGCATGGACTGGGCTTGTTTGAACGATATTAGCATCTACTGGACAATGCCTGTTATATCACTTGTGATGTGTGACAGAGCCCCCCGCCTCCCTTTCAATGTAATGTTGTTAACTTTTTAAAAGTCATGTTTTAATATCTACTTTATTGATTTAGAGTTGAGGACCCTCTGCTGTACCCCTTTAAAGGTGAAGATGAATAGGACTACCCCCTTTCTTTGCAGCAACACCTTAAGAAGTGCTGCCATCCATATGGAGTTGCCGATCTGTGAGATTATCCATTGAGGCCCTGCTCCATGCTCCTCTGATGTCTGAAACATGGGGACACAGGGCCATTTCTGCAGTGGAACCCAGGCAGAGGAATTCCCTACCAAAGGATGTCTGCCTGGCCCCATCACTGCACACCTGAGCAGCAAAGACATAATATCTCTTTCAACGGGAGTTGCTTTTTAAAATCATTTTCCTGATTGCTTTTATAATGACATCAGTCGTCTTTACTGTTTTTGTGTAACTTTGTGGATACCCCGCCCCCCAGCTTCCTCTCTGGGAAAGTCAGCAAAGGAGGGGGTCGCTTGGCTCTGTGAAGAGGCCTACCAAGTCGAGGGCTGGGAGAGGTGACCGTGCTCCCACCCGCACCTGAGACAGTTCGGGAAGAAGCAACCTTTCAAGCTCGTTTTCCAGATCTTCCAGTGGTTCTCTGGTACTAGGAAGCGAGTGCATCATATAAGCATGTCTAGATCGACAATACTGTTTGGTGCTCACTGTTCCTCCCTCCTCCTCCGCAGACAGGTGCCTGGGTGCTGCAGGTGGGAGAGCCCTGCAGTCTTGAGGGCAGACCTTCTGTGTGGAGCTCCAACTCCAATTGCATTTCCCTTGGGAAAGTACTCCAGGCTGCTTCCTGAATGGCTGTGTCCAAGTCCTTACTTTTCTGTGGAGCATCTCTGGGGGTCATGTTGCATGTTTGCCAGCCTGGTTTCTTTTCTTGCAACAGAAGGAAAATATGTCGGGCTGCTTTTACTGGAGGAGTACGTTGTTGGCGAACTTGTCCCTAACGGGGGGGGGGGGCGGCTGGTTGCTGGGGAAGCAGGGATGGACTACCTGGGTGTACTGTTGGCTCAAATCGTAATACTTTTTGGAGTGGCCCAGATTCTGGTGGTCTTGAAATACTTGCAGATGGGGCACGGTGCAGATTGGGTGTACAGGAGACGATTGTCCATGCAGTATAGGGCTCAGCACGTCTTGATGTGCCTGGAATCGGGTTGGACGAGTTACGGGTTGGAGACTGGCAGCTCTGCATGGGCCGGTATCTGACTCTGCGGGTGGCTCAAGGGAATCCTTCTGCCAGTGGCATAACCAGGCATCATGTCCCTCTGACCCAGCAGGATAATAACAAGCTTGTCATAGAACTGCATGGTGCACGGCTTGACCCGAGTGCTTGTTGAGAGTTGTGATTTCCTTAAACCTTTTCTTCAGCCCATGCAGCTTCTCTTTGCACTCACGTGGTTGTGTGAGACTAGCCTCATAGTAACATCTGCACAGAAAACCAGGGAAACAGATGATCGTGCCTGGATCTCCTGGCCTCTGGGCTTATCCAGAGATTTATGAATGTGCCTAGTTCAGCCTCACTCCAGAAAGAAATGCACCCGAATTCTCACACGCTGTTTCTCTCCCTCCAACTCGGCCGGAGTCCCAGATGCATCCTGAGCCGACTCCTGCAATGCCTGTGTGGAGGGATCTTGTGAGAAGAGTGGTGGCGAGGACTCACCATCATGCTTCCTCTGTGGGATCCATGGTGCTGTATGCAGGGATGTTGAAGAGTCCTTGGTCTCGAGTCACGAGTCGAGTCACGAGTCTTTGGACCCGAGTCTCGAGTCCGAGTCCTTGGTCCAAAATGGTGACTCATGAGTCACGAGTCCTGAGTCACTCCCAAAACTGACTCCACGACTCCCTATTAAAGTCAATGGGGTTTCCCCCCAACAAAATAAGGCTACTTCAGATGTGTGGCTTAAATAAATTCTAGGCACAAGTGTGCCTTTTTATTTCAAAACTCTGCAACTGATTTTGGCAAGAACAGACCAGGCAGACAAACCCAAAATAACCAGGCAGGCAGAGGAGGCAGGGAACCCCAAAGCAGGCAGGCAGAGGCCTTTGTCTTGGACAATTCAACTGCTGAACAGGTCAAGAAGAGACCAGGCAGGCAGAGGAGGCTGGGAACCCCAAACAGGCAGGCAGAGGCAGCCAAACCCAAAATGTCTGACCCTAACCCAAAGCCCCCACAACAACACATCAATCAAAATAAATCTCAACACATCGTTGGGGCTGCGCTCCTGATAGCTGTCCATAGTGGCCGAGCAGCGGCGCGCCTCGCTTCCATGCGCTCTTCACCGGTGATCGCACTCCTTCTGGCACAGCCAGAAGACTCGTCACAGCCCCAGGGATGTTGACGAGTCCTTGGTCTCGAGTCCCGAGTCGAGTCTCGAGTCCCATTAAAAATATTGGGACTCGAGTCCGAGTCGAGTCAGAGGGGGGACTCAGTCCGACTCACGAGTCGAGTCCTCGAGTCCGAGTCCCCATCCCTGGCTGTATGGGCAGCAAATGACTCTAGAAAGCAAACTTTGCAGACTGCAGCTGTTAAAGTACCTGCCACAACTGTTTCTGGGTTGAATACTAGTTCAAGGGCTGCTCCAGGGGAGGATAGGTTAGGGCTCCAGTGGCTAGGAGGAATCGGCTATCGATGGGGGCGGGACGACGACATTTGATCAAAAAGGGGGTGGTGTTAATATCAGTACCTATCCCTTGAACAAACGCAAAGCAATTTTACACACAACGTGTTAAGGCATTGTACAATATGAAGCCTCAAATGACTGCATAAGTTACGTTTCTTCAATATAGGATTTCCCCCTGGGTAAATCCTTTGGGAAACATTGCTGGGGGGGTGGGTGGGGGGCAGAGGAAGTGCGACTTGAAGACACAGCTGAAGTTGGCAGGATAAAAAGCTCCTTCAAGGTCGCTGTGCAGATTGCACACAGTTGGCTCACATGGGCAAGAAAAAACTACTTTGCTAACAAGTGAAGTGGCGAAAGACTGCGGGAGGTGGGGGGGAGACTGCCGAGGAAGCAGGGAGGGCGCAAGCTGCACTATGTTGCTGGGCAGACTTCGGGAGGCAAGATTACTCGGGAGAAGCGGCAGCATTTTTGGCCACTCTTGCCCAGCGACTCCGTGGCACTTTTCAACAAGCCATGACAAAATCGGTCTCCCGGGTTCGGAAAAACATAAAAACCCATCATGGGTATGATAACCCCTAGAAGCAGCCGTGGGTTGTCAGCATGGCTTGTTCTCTAAAATTCAACAACCTCGTGCTAGACGTGCCGGGTTCAGACAACACAACCACCCATCATGACTAGCTGCCCACGATGGGTTGTCGTCTTGTGTGAACCACATCATTCACTGTTGTTTTTTTGAATTAGTACTAGCAAACGTGATTTCTCTGCTGTTTGCTTACCCCTCTGCCCTCCCATTTCCCATGGACTGGTGCTATTTAATGTTCATAAATGATCCGGTGTCAGGGATAAGCCGTGAAATGGCCAGTTGCACATGAGATCAATTTATTTAGGATGGTGAAAGCCCAAGCAGACAGCAAAGAATGGGACTGGGTGAATGGGCAACAAGATGGCAAATGAGGTTCACTGCACAATCCTGCACAAGTCTACTCAGAAGTAAGTCCCACTGAATTCAGTGGGCTTGCTCCCATGTAAGTGGGTATAAGATATTGCAGCCTTGATGTATGATGTGTAAAATCCTAACTTCACATATACGCTAATGAGGTCTGAATTGGCGATGACTAACCAAGAAAGATATCTTAGGGTGAAGAACTCAATTAAAATGTCAACTCAGTGTGTGGTGGTAATGAAAAAGGCAAATTCCTGTTGGGGATCATTAGGAAAGGGACTGAAAATAAAACTGCCAATATCATAATGCCTTTATATAATTTACGGTGTAGATGCATTTGGAACATACTGTACACAGTTGATTGCCCCATCTCAAAAAGGATATTGTAGAGCTGCAACCAAAATGACCAAGTTGAAGCACCTTCCCTATAAGGAAAGGGTAAAATGTTTGGGGCTTACTAGTTTAGAAAAAAAGATGACAACGTGCAAGCCTATACATGACTATTGACCTGGGAGAGCACCTCCTCCCATATCAACCTGCCCCAGTTGCTGAGGTCATCAGATGGCATGCTCGTGGTGGTTCCTCATAGACCTTTGGCCCGATTGGAGTCCACCAGGAGAAGGGTGATGGCTCCATTTCTGTGGAACTCCCTGCCTCTGGAGGAGGTCAGGCAGGCTCTGAAACTGTGCTGCTTTCGGTGCCTCCTGAAGACCTCCCTGTTCCGGGAAGCCTTCTCTGCTCTTCAGCCACCAATGTGATTTTAGTCTGTTTTCAATGTATTGTTTTTGTTTCTTTTATCCGTTTTTGTCTTTTTACTGTTCACCTCTCCGGAATCTGCTTGATGTGGAGCAGTATACAAATACTGTAGATGATGATGATGATGATGATGTAAGTATGCATAGAATTGCAGCCTAGACTGTGACAAATAGGGTCTTGGAATAGCTGGACCTTTGGTCTGACCCAGCAGGACTCTTACTATGTTCTTACTGAATATCAAACTTAATGCCTTTGAATCAGGACTGTTAGTGCTGCCCCATAAAGGCTAAAATGCAGTTGGAGCACCCACAGCCTGATTGTCCTGTGATTCCCACTAAAAATAATGGAAAAGAAAAGGCTTTAATGCTGGTGATAGGTGTTCTTGAGTACCCTTAATCTTCTGTTATTTGCTTTAGCCAGTGTTACAATGGAAGCTTTAAGCCTTCAGCAAGCCTTGACATAGAAATGACTTGTCAAACGGCATAGCTTTGTGTGGGCGGAGAGGATATAAGGCGATCCCTTACGTGGAGTCAGATGAATGATCCATTTAATTCAGCATTGTCTTCCTGGACTGGCTGCTGCTCCCTAGAGACTCTGAGAAAAGGCCTGCTCAGGTCCTTCTATTTGAGATCTTTTAAACTGGAGATGTTGGGGATTAAACCTTTTAGTGCAAAGCCTCATCCTTGAGATCTGATCTGATGATGGATTTGGCAAACTAAATTTGTAAAATAGTTAATTTTATCAAAGGACCAACTTCCTTCCTGCTATTACTATAGTGCTTTACAGTATCATTACTATTCTGGATTTCCCTACTATACCTTCAGAGGGGATAAATCAAGGAGTACTACTACTGAAAAGGTTGCACTGATGCAGAAATTAGGGAAGGAGATAATCAAGTCCACCGCAGTTACTGGAAACTATGGATACTTGCATCTTGAGAACACAGTGCTGAAGGGATAAACCCTAACATATAACTTGCCTAGGATGTCATACATTTCTAACCTGATCTGCATACACCTATAGTCTGGTTTGGCCCAATTTATTCATTCTACCTAAAGTGCCTTCCATCCAGCACTACCTTAGCTATGAGAATCTGCTGTTGTCGCCGTTTCTAGAATTGCCATCTGCAACATGAATATGGTGCAAGTAATTTTTTTACCACATCAGGGAACAAAATAACCTGGTGATGAGAGCCTGCTCCTAGTCAGGTTGTGATTCCTCTGCTGTAATATTACCTTGTGTTTGGCTGAGCCAAGAAGAAAAGCCTGCACCAATCGGGTCCACATGCTTCTCAACCCCATAAAATAGTATTTATCTGAGCCACATGCTACAGCTCCATGAGCCATTATGAGCTTGAACACATTATTTCTATTTCCTCATAAATAACATGATATCACAAAGCCTGTTGATATCACAAAGTTGCTGTGGTGAGTTATTACTTATCACATTCTACATTTTATGCAAGTAAGAATACATAAGGAACTCCTTTATCAATACTGAGTGAAGTCTGTGATCCATTCAGACCAAACTGTCAACTCTGACAGCAGTTCTTGAATCCAGCTCTACAGGATCTTCAACAATGGGTTCGAAACAGACTTAGTTCAACTTCTTCGTTCCCACTGAAAACAATGGGACAAGTTACTAGTTATGACCTAATTTCAGCCCCACATATTTCAATGGGAACGAAGTTCAACTAATTTTGTCTAGATCCAACCCACAGATATTTCTCAAGCCCATTTCACAAACTCTCCTTTAACTGGAGATTATCAAAGACCAAACTTGGAGCTTGTACCCATGAAGCAGTATTGCCAAAATCTGTAATGGTTTGGAATATGAATTTGTTTGGTTCATAATGCTTGACTGTATTATGTATCAAGTGTTACCCAAGTTCTGTTTCATCTCAGAATGTAAAACAGTATTTTGTGACATTCTGCGCATGCCAGTCAGTATTCATCACCCCATATGCTCAAAGTCAGCTGTTATCTAGGTGCAAGTGCAAAATGTCATAGAGATAGACAACTTGGTGCCCAACAGATGTCATAGGATCATAGAGTTAGAAGGGGCCTACAAGGCTATCGAGTCCAACCCCCTGCTCAATGCAGGAAACTAGAGGAGGGGTCTCCCATCCAAGTAATAACCAGGCCTGACCCTGCTTAGCTTTCCACGCTCAGACAAGCTGAGCCAGCGTGAGCCACAGGGCCTGTATGTCATGAATATTAAGCCTCTTGCTCTCACTGAAATTCTTTCATTGCTGTGAAACTACGTAACCTACAAAGCCAGCTGTATTGTAGGCGCATGCTCAACGGTTCTTTAATGATAAACCCCTTGCTCTCACTAAAACTCGCTTTGATTGCTGTGAAAATATGCGAACGACAAAGCCAACTCTGCTGTAAAAATAAAAAGTTATTGAGGGATTGATCCTATGGCCCCTAGACATTGTCTGATGAGTCATAGGATAGTTTAGATTCCCAGCTCCGAGGTTGGAGACAGCACTCCGACTTCAGAGCTGGGAATTGGAGCTCCGACCCCCCCCTCCCCTGCCCTTTTGCAGCCGTCGTGGAAACAACCACACCGGCTACTCTCTGAGGTTGGGTAAGTGACCTTCGAAGAGGGGTTAAAGGGGGCATTTCGGGAGTGGGGAGGAGACTGGGGTGGCCAGGATACAAGGTATCCTGAAGCTGCTCCAGCCTCCTGCCTTCCTGTTTTAAAACGCTGTCACTAGATGGCTGAAAATGGCTGTCTAGCAAAAATGCAGAGCGGGAGGAGTGGGGAGGCAAAGATTGCCTCCACTGCTCCTCCCACTTCGCATTGGAGGCAAGTTAACCTCCAAGTTCGGAGGCGTACACTTATCTCCATAGGATGGCGCCCTTAAAAATCACTCAGCTAAGTTGCCTTTTTGTTTGGTGAGTAGGTTCTCTATTTGGGTCAGTTCTCTCCATTTTTTTTTCTTTAATTCCTGGACAGGGATTTTGATGGGTTGTTTTGGTGGGGTGGTGGTGGTTGAATTTCCAAGCATCCCTCTGCCATGGCTGCCTGGTGCTGCAAACTAAAATCCCGTGGAGCAATATAAGATCTATGCGCACAGCAGCATCAGTTTGCATACACCAACCTAACAAGCTGGAGGAAGAGAACTTTCAGAAAGTAGACACGTCTTTTTTCCGAATTCTTCCTGAGAAAGCTCATGCTTACCAAGCTGATGCCAAGTCAAGCGGAGGGGAGCTCACTAGGTGATACAGTCATCCGATGAACAATGCCCCTGCAAAAGGGGGATTACTACCAACTAACAGTTGTCACAAGGTCATGTCCCACATTTTTTATATACAGTCATACCTTGGATTGCAAGTAACTTGGTTGGAGAGCGTTTTGCAAGACAAGCAAATTTTTAAATATTTATTAATCTTTTTTTTGACCTGATCTACAAGCGACGTCTTGCAAGACAAGTCCTGTAGTACGGCTTAAATAAAAAAATCTCTGTACAAATTTTTTTTTGGGGGGGGGGATTTCGTTTTGATATAAGAGTGTTTTGGATTACAAGCACGTTTCCGGAACGAATTATGCTCTCAATCCAAGGCATGACTATATTAGAGTGCCATAGGATATAAAGACACAGAGTACATAACTCCAAATGGTTAGCACAATCTCTTTCACTTGTAGGCATTTGGTTACCTTATTCAGTGGCTATGACTTCCCATGTTTGGCTTAGTTTTTATGAAGTAACTTCCTTGCTCTTTGTAGTAGTTTAATATTCAGCATACGTTATAGTGAGGCTGGTGGTTCAAGGAGGGTGATGCTATCATAACATAAAATGACCACAAATGCAAATAGATACAATAGCAATGGCTGCCTTAGAAAAGCATGTATGCATGTCTGCTTTCCGGGAATATATTTCACATATCGGGTGCAATCCAGAGGCAGTTAAGTGTGCACAGGTTCTCCATTAAAATCAAATGAACACATGCATTTCACTATGCACTTAAATATTTCATTATAATGGATCATTAATTATTATTTATAATTTCTATAATACTTTTGGGTATTAAGTGTTTTATTATTTTTATCTCACTTATTCTCACAACATAAATATATACATGTTAAATAGTAATAGTACAGAAAGGAATTGCTCTAGGATGGTTGGAAGAACTAATTAAGGTTGGAGTTCTATGCATATTTACTAATTAGTAAGCTAAGAGAGTGATCCTATGGCCCTAGACATTGTCTGGGGGGGGGGGCGGGGCGTAGGGTAGTTTGGATTCCCAGATCCGAAGTTGGAAACAGAACTCCAATCACAGAGAATCTGGGAATCTGTGCTCTGCTCCCCCTCCCCCTCCCCCTCAACAGCTGGCGTGGAAAGAACTGCGCCGGCTGTCTCTCCAAGGTTGGGAACTCAACCTCAGAGAGGGGGTAAAGGGGGCATTCTGGCGGGCAGGGAGGGGAGGAGACTGAAGAGGCCAGGATACAAGCTATCCTATGTCCTCTGCAGCCTCTTTCCCGCCCCCTCAGAAGCGCCTCAGCTAGACAGCTGAAATTGCTGTCTAGTGGAAATGCAGAGCAAGAGGTGCAAGGAGGTGGAGATTGTCTCTGCTGCTGCTGCTGCTGCTGCTCTGCATAGGATGCTCTTAAGCCTACAGGGTTTGGGAGTTTACGAGCATCGAAGGCACAGCCCATGGGATTGCGCCCTAACTGAATATAGTGGGTCTTATTTATTTTGAGCACATGTGCATAGCGTTAAGCCACATGACCGTTTAGCATGGCCGGGTACCAGCTAGATGGGCGATTTAAAAATACAATAAATAAAATAAATAAACAAATGATACATAAAGAACGCCTTGATCCTAATATTCAGCTGGCATGGAGGCATCTTTGCGCTTCTTTTACTGGGTGCCCTAATAACTTCCAAGATCCACAGCACTTGCATCCATTAGGACAGGGGTGGGTAACCTCTTTCAGATTGAGGGCCAAATTCAATTTCGGAGAAGCTCTGGGGGCTGCATTCCAGTGGTGGGCGGGGCCAAAAATTTCGCCATACTGTAGCTTAAAGCACTTATGGCCAGTAACTAAGCCTTAGGAGAGGCATTTCAACCTTTTAGAATGGAGGGGGGAGGGAACTGCACCAAAGCCGGGAAGCCACCAAACAATCTGTGATTGGGGGAAAGGAGATGGGGACAGGAGAAGAGGATGTGGCCTTCTGGGGAATCCCAGAGGGCTGGACAGGGACCACAGGGGGGACAGATTTGACCCCCAGGGCTGAGGTTCCCCACCCTTGCATTAGGACATCCTGGATTATGCTTTAAAACTAGCATACCATGAGATCAGGATTGTTGGGCACTTATTATCTCTAGTTAAAAGCCTGACCTTATGCAGAATCAGTACACCTAACTGTAGATTATTGGGCCTCACGGCTGCCATCCTATGCACATTTCACTAGGAGTCTCACGAAACACTGCGGGATTCACATCTGTGTACCACCAGGCTGCACAAATATTGCACATATGATTAATTTCCAAGAACCAGTGTCGTCCCAGTGGAGAGAGGGCTGCACTTGAGCCTGGGTTCAAATGAGGCTTTCCCCTTTGATTCATTACATGGCCTTCAGTGAGTCATTATCTCTTAGCTTCAGTAAAGGTGCAATTCCTATGCCTGTTTAGACAGAAAAAAAGGCCTACAACTCCCAGCATGCCCCAGCCGGCTATGCTGGCTGTTGAAGGCCTTTTTTTTTTTTGTCTAGGCAGGCATAGGATTGCACCTTAAGGTTGTAATTGTGGAGAAAGCCCAACACAGGTCCACACACACACACACACACACACACACACACACACACGGTTTTCGCCCAAGGGAGGGGGCAAGGGAAGGGGGATGAAGTCATCGGAGAAATAGCAGACAGACCATCCTCCCCAACAAAGGAGAGTCTCGGTGGAGATCCACAAAACCAAAGAAAGACCATCAAGGATCATCAAACTGTCAGGGCAGTCTCAAAGAGCTGCAAAGTACTAGTACATCACCTTCTTCCCGGGCAGGAATAAGCCCACCTGAAACGAAGGGGCAGGCATAAGCCCCCACCTGACTTGGAGGGCGGGGAGAGCGGGAACTCAGGGGTAGAAAACCCCTCTCCCTTCCGGGTTAGGGTTGTTAGGAACCGCGGGTACTTCAGGGCCAGATCCATCTTCCAAACAGCAGCCCGAGTACGCCATTCTCATCCACGGATCGGCCGACCCAGAGCCAGGCTGAAACTGACTAGGCGTAGAGTCTTTGATCTGAGGTAATTGACTAGATTCACTCCGCTAGCCTAAGCCTGTTCATTGAGAAACTCAGGGGTCAATTAAGGTTGTGTTGACGTTGTAGTATTCCTAGAAAGCTGTTAGTTCCGCTCTGTGTTTTGTGTAAACAAATAAAAGCCTTATTTGGTCATTTAAAGGACTGCGGTTTCCTCTTGTGCGCGGAAAGCCTCGTAGGTGATTGCCAGCACTCGTACGGGCTGTAATTCAGTGTCGGTTAACCCGTTAAGCACCGAACTCACACAAAAGATCCTGTTGGTAATCCTTCACAGTAATCTTATTCACATTTATCTAGAACTAAGTCCCATTTTACTCAGTGGGGCTTACTTCTGAGCAGGGCTTTTTTTCTGGTGGAACTCACCGGAACTGAGTTCCAGCACCTTTTCTTCTATTAATTGCATTACAATTTAATCGCCATCTACTCCCGAGGAAATGTAATCCAAGAGTTCCGGTACCCTTTTCTCCAGAAAAAAAGCACTGCTTCTGAGTAGACATACATAAGACTGCACCGTATTGCATTACCGCGAAGGGCCATCAAAGCAAAGGCCCATAACGGTGGGAAAATACAGAAAAGGCTGTATTCCCAACACACACTTAATTTAGGACTGGAGTAAGCACGATAGGACTGAGCAGGCCTTGCGTAAATGCACAACACAAGACTTTGATTTAGCCCTCCTCCCTCAAAACTTTCCACGAAGCTGACTTGGAAACGCTGTCCAACGCTAAGAACATACCACGTCGATAAATGGGATAAAAGGCCAACAAATAAATAAATAAATCTATACGTAATCTGCCCCTCGCTCTAATTTATCCGTCCCTCCACTTCCCTTTAGCGAAGGGAAACTGATTTCCAAAGGCGAGAGAGAGAGAGGAGCCCAGGCACTGTTCCGCCAGGTCCGAGGGGCGCGCCCCTCGCGGAGCACCGGAGGCCGGCGGGCTGCGAGGGATCTTCCCTTCCGCCCTCTCAAGCGCGCCGTCTTGCGCTTTCTGCCTGTGCGCGGGGGCGCCGCCGCGGCCGCCCGCATTCGTCGGCCTCTTCTTCGGGCAGCGCGTTAAAACGTCCTGTTACCAGTCCTACCTTGGATTGCAAGTAACTTGGTTGGAGAGCGTTTTGCTAAGACAAGCAAATTTTTAAATATATTTATTTATGTATTTATTTTTTAAACTCGATCTACAAGCGACGTCTTGCAATACGAGTACTGTAGTACGGCTTAAATAAATAAAAAAAAATCTCTGTACAAATTTTTTTTGGGGGGGGGTGGATTTCGTTTTGATCTAAGAGTGTTTTTTTTGGGATTGCAAGCACGTTTCCGGAAACGAATGATGCTCTCAATCCGAGGCATGGCTGTTAGTAGTAGGCTACAATTGTGTCAGTTGTTACAAGAGTGTGGGAGGCGGGGCCTCGCCTGTGCGTGACGTGACCGGAGTGGCGGTGGGGGGGCGGCGGAGGGAGAACTTAATTCAAGCCTGCAGTCAAAAGCAGCTCCGTGCACGAGCGCCGCAGATCCGAGCCAATGCACGTTCAGCGGTCCAACTAACTTCTCTCGCTTTCTTCCCCCCCTCCTCGCTCCCGCTCTGCATTCGAGGAGCCTACTTGGAAGGGGTGGTGTCGGCGGAGAAGAAGAGGAGGAGGAGGAGGAGGAGGAGGAGGAATGCGAAATGCAAGCCCTTTTGGCAACCTGACCTTCTCTTGGGATGACAGCCAGAGAGCTTCCCATGCCGCTTCTCCTTGCCATGGGCTTGCCTACATGCTAAGGAAGGAGGAGGAGAAGCCCTTACGTGTGTTGGTTGTTTTTCTCTTTTTCCCCTAATTTTTTTCCCCCCCGCTTGGCTGTATTCATTGCATTCATTTATTGGGCTCTTCTTCTTTTCCTTTTCCTTTTCTTTTTTTTCTCTCTTTTTTTTTAAACCTCCCCTTTCCAACACACCGCCGCTCTCTGAAGGCTACTTGGCTGTGCAGGTGACACACCCTCCTTGCTCTCTATCCCCCCCCCCCCGCCTCTATTCACTCTGCTTGTCAGCACAAGGGCAGAGCGGAGCTCCAGATCATCCTCATCCTCCGCCCAGCCAGGTTCTCCTTTTCTGCGCAGCTGCCCGCGTTCGCTGGTCGAGGCGGCAAATGCCGGGGGGAGTCTCTTGGCCAAAGGGGGGAGGAAGAAAGAAAGAAAAAAAAAGCTCTTCTGCCTCCTCCGCTGCAGAGTGGAACGGATAAAAGCTGCAAAAACACAAAAAACAGAAACTGTCTCCCTGTGATTGAATAGAGCAGACCAAGCTGGGAAAGGGAAGGGAAAGGGAAAGACCAAGCTGGGAAAGGACCACTTTCTGCTGCTTCTTTTTTCTTTTCTTCTCTTTTCTTCTTTTATTTTTCTTCGGTTCCGAAAGAGAAAACAAAAAATAAAGGTCGTTGGGATCTTGGTCGATCTTTCCGAAGATGTCATCTCAAACAAAGTTCAAGAAAGACAAAGAGATCATAGCAGAATATGAAACTCAAGTAAAAGGTGAGTGAACGCTATACCTTTTTATTTTATTTTATTTTTTTACTTTCGCCGGGTTCCTCCCCCACCCCTTCTTCTCTTCTCCCTCTCTCCCACCGCCTCTTCGGCCTCTTCATTGTTGTAAATCTTATTTATGCCTCGGTAATCTCTTATTGTGAAAACACTGGGATCATCGGAGCGAGCCCCCGGCTGCGGCTTGTATAGACGAGAGGTCGGGGGTCTATATGTGGTGGGGGCTTCACTATTGGGGTAGTAAAAGCTGCATTGCAGTTGTGTGAATGGTGGGGTGTGTTTGGGGTTTTTTTTTTTTTTTAGCAGTATCGTTTTAGAGTAAGATCCCCCCCACTTTTATCTTCTTGGCGGCGAGGGATATCCTTCTCGATAAATCTTTTGATAAATGGTGCCTTCCTTTGATTAAAGTCCCATTTCGGTGTAGGCGGGGGGGGGCACCCATCTGTATATAATAGCTATGTATGGGGGTAGATTTGCATTTAGCGTATATTTGAGTATGTAGGCGTGGATTTTATAGCTCCCATATGCAGAAATCTTCCTGAAGTGGTGCCTGTTTCTCCACGTTAAATAGCATTTAGGTGAAAGAGCCTATATATATATATGGGGGGGCACAGAGAGAAAACATATTTAAGCTTTTCTTATTATTCTAAATAATTAATATTTTTCTTTCGTATTATTCTATATACTAGGATTTTTTCCTTCTTCTTTGCCTTCCTTAGCTCTTAGGTCACGCAGCCCAGGGGAGTGGGAAGGGCTCATCAATGAGGGTGAGGGCACACAATCTCTGATATAGTTTATTGCGGGAGGCTCTGAACATTGGGAGAGGAAGCCTGGCTGTTTGTCCTCCTCCTCCAGCACCTATGATGACACACCCTTGGGCGAAAGCTCTGCTTTAATAGGTTGGGATACAACCTGATATTTCTGCAATAAACACATCCCCCCCCCCATTAAGCAACACCCCTGGAACAGCATAAAACCCACAAACTATGTTGCATTCTTGGGTTGTTTTAGCAAGCTTTTAGGGGGGAAATATTTTTTCCTCCACCCAATTGAAAAATTAAGGCCCGTTAGATGCATAAAGCTAAACATGGTGCTGACTTGACACGATGCATTATATGGTTTGCTATGGAACTGATATGATATGTCAGGTATCGATGTCCACTTACCCTATGTTTTCCTAATCCACGGATTATTGATGGGCTAATGCTGAAAGAGCAGTGAGCTAGTTAGCTTTATGCGTATGATTTGTGCTGATGGCGGGCAGTGCCAATGTTACAGACTGAGCAAAAGAGATTCTTGGGGGGTGGGAGTTTGGTTGCAAAGTTATCGCTGAGCACCATCTGCATAATCCAATCCTTGTTCATGATCCTGGCTTAATGTGGCAATATCGGTTTAAGTGGAAAGCTTCAGACTTGCAAAACCACATCTATACTTTTCATTCAAGTAGTTTACCTTTTCGAGTGTGTGTGTAAACATGCATAATATGCTTGCAAGGTCCAGAAAAGAGAACTTATCAGGGGAGTGCATGAACCTTGCAGTAGGCACACTTGGAAGCATGTGATGTGTGTAGACATGGAAGAAGTGTGGTTAAGCCAAGTGGCCTAACCTTGGCGTAGTGAACACCAGAACCCTTGTGATGAATACTCCATGACAGAAGCTTGGCTTTACACTGGTCATTGTGTTGTAAATGTTTTGAGTCTCTGTGGAAGCAGTTCCACATTGCTTGCCAGAATAGACAGGATGAAATCTTGGATCTCTTGATGTCAGTAGAAGCTTTTCCATTAACTTCAATAGAGGCAAGCATTGGCTGATTATCATTGAAATGAAAGAGCTCATATTAACCCTTGTAATTGTTCTTGGATATCCTGTAGTAGTTCCTACAGGAAACGTCCTAATCTGCTGCTGTTTCCATAATGTCGTGCTTTAGTCAGCGGTTCCTTCATAGCTGGTAGTTGAGTGGCTTGCAGTGTTCTTTCTCTGTGTGTTTATATATAAAGGCTACATGTCTTTGAGAACAGGAATAGATATATGAATTTCGGCCTCTCTGGTACATCTTCTTTCCCTGTAAATACGAGTAAATGTAATAGCAAGAGATCAGAGTTATGTCCTATTAGCAGAGCTCACTTAACACTATAATTGCACCATTGAAATAGAACCAGGGAACTTCTTAAGCTGCAGAAGAGATAGCTTGAGTCAGCTTCAAGGTGAGTTTTCGCCCCATTATGCTCCAGATGCTTTAAATAGATCAGTGGAGCAAGTTCAAGACTCAAGGAAGGTGGGTTTGATGGAGGAGGGCGGACCTTTGTTCTCCTGCCTCTTTTTTTTTTTTGGTATTCTGTGTTTTCAGTCTTTTCATAGCTGGCTTTCAACAGTGATGTGACTGTCACAACCCGTAACTACACTGTGCCAATTACCTTCTGTTTGTGTATAATTTGGGCAATGTTGATATTATTGTGCCCTGGATATAAATATTTGATGTGTGCACCCACCCACTGTTTACCGATGCTCTATCTCAGTCTTCCTCAATCTGGCACCCTCCAGATATGTTGAACTGCAACTCCCATAGTTCCCAGCCAGCTTGGGTTAGGACAGGGCTAGGCAACTAGATATCCTCCAGATGTTTTGGACTACAGTGATCATAATTCCTGACTATTGGCTATGATGACTGGCGCTGGTGGGAGTTGTAGTCCAAAACATCTGGAGTCATCAGGTTGCCTACCCTTGGGTGAGGAAATAGAAAAAAATGTTGACCCTTTCTTTGCAGTAAATACTCGTTTAGATCCAGCTAACTGGATGTGCCCGTAGGATTCATATTCTTTCACCCCTCCCTCCCTCCATTGTGGTTTGGTGTTGATTATAGGGTGGCTGGTTAGTTCTCCATCTTCCTTTACTTGAGAGAGTAAATAGCCACTTCCTGTGCAGAAAGAGAACTGGGTACAAAAGGGGAGCACTAAGGGTGGTGTTACCATGGGAATTGAGTCAGAAGTTGACTAAATGTGAAGGCAACTTGCTGAACAAGTTGAGCCCTCACATGAACTTTCCACCCATGGCCTTATTGGTGGTGTTTTGCTGGTGGGGCAGGGAGACTCAAGATGAGAGGGCTCCAATTCATGCAGCAAGTTGTACTAAGTTGTACTAAGGCTGAGCACTGGGAAGATACAAATTCTGTGGTGAAACATCGAGACAGCTCTATATATCAATAAGATTGTAATAAGGTTCATAGAATTCCCCCTTCACCCAGATTACTATTGTGGACTGCTCGAAAACTACTGTGCCATTCATTCATTTTATTTTAATCATTCAAGGCTTAACTTCTCTTTTATTCTCCCCTCCAAACAGTTAAGATATACTGCTGCTGTTGGTTCACTGTTCTTGATGGGGTGGGGTTTTTGGTTGACAAGAAGAAATGAGGAACATTTTCCTAATAGAGTTGGCTTGTGTATGCCTTTGACACATTATTTCACTCTTGAGTTACATTAAGAACATAAGAGCCATGCTGGATCATCAGACCATGGGTCCATCTAGTCCAGCATTCTATTCACACAGTGGCCAACCATATGCCTGTGGAAAGCCCACAAGTACATCATGGAGGCAACAGGACTCTCCCACCCATGATCTCCAGCAACTAGTGTATGTAGGCATACTGCCTCTGATACTGGAGGTACATAGCCATCAGGACTACTGACCATTGATAGCCTTATCCTCCATGAATTTGTCCAATCCCCTTTTAAAGCCATCCAAATTGGTGGCCATCACTACATCTTGTGGAAGTGAATTCCATAGTTAAACTATGTGCTGTCTGAAGAGGTATGTACCGTATTTCCTTTTGTCTGTCCTGAACCTCCCACCAGTCAGCTTCATGGAATGACCCCGGGTTCTAGTATTACGAGAGAGGAAAATGTCTCCCTATCCTCTTCCTCCACAGCATGCATAATTTTGTACACCTCTGTCATGTCTCCCCTCACTTGCCTTTTATCTAAACAGTCCCCCTGCTGTAACTTCCTCGAAGGGGAGCTGCTCCAGCCCCTTGATAAATTTTGTTGCCCTTTTTTGCCCTTTTTCCAATTCTGCATCAGAGTTGAACATAAGTAGAGTCTTGCTGCATCATCCTGCTTTTCACAGTGGCCAACTAAATGCCTTGGGGGAAGCCCACAAGCTGGGTATGTGAGGAAGACAACCTTCTCCTGCTGCTCAGCGACTGGTATTCAGTAGCATACTGAGTAATTAAATTGCTTCCTTGCTTTGATGATGATGATGATGATGATGATGTTGCCTTCGTACATTTAGTTTGCATAAAAATGATGATTTACTTAATATGGTACTTTCCCCATATCCCAAAGGATTTGTGTGCTTTTAGAATGTCCAGAGTAATGGGACTCCAGTTTCTTTTGTTTGTGGATCAGGAGAAATTTTGGGCAAATATGAAGTATGGTATTTGTCACCTGTGGCACTTGGTTTCCCTACTTGTAGCTGCTGTTAGCTTGTGAAGATCTATGCTGTATTTTTACAGCTTTTAATATATATATATATATATATATATATATTAAAGGTCTAGGTTGCATTTTATCTGACAAATGTAAACTATTCACACACAGGGCAAAAGGACAGAGGCTGCAGGGTGAGGAGAGGGTGGGTAGAGAGCTGGGGGACGTCTGAATGTCACATGTCTCCTCTGATTGGTGGCTAGCAGTTGGCGGACAGAACGGTGGGTAACTTGGCAGAGGACTATTTGGAGCTGTACCTCAACGTACATGTATGTGTTGGTAGAGTAGGGGTACGGAGGCGTGAGATGGTTGAATTTAGAATGACGTGCAAGCATTTGCCGAAAAGTTTTTAATTCATTTTTCAGAATGTCTATGCCAGCCTTCTATTATAATAAAATAATTCTAATTACAAAAATTCTAATGAAGACTATTTTCAGGGTGACTTACAAATAAAATACAGAGCAAAACAACAAAGAACTTTTTAGAAAGGTAGGTGAAAGCAGCATAAAACAGCACAGATAAAATTGAGAGTTATAAGGCCTTTGGAAATAAGAAAAGGTCTTTGTTGGGCACTGAAAAGGGTAAGTACTACTAGGCAACCCTCCAGAGGAAAGCATTCCACAAGTGTGGTGCCACCACAGAGAAGTTCCTCTTTCTGCCATTATCACCCATCCTGCATCAGATGTTGGGAGCTGCCCAGGGAAAGGCCTCAAATGATTTAAGCGTATTGGCAGATTCATGTTGGTAGAGGGGATCTTTCAAGTATCTAGGCCCCAAGTTCAGCGCTTTGGGAAGATGGGATAACTGTTACCGATAATTACTGGGCTAGGCAGCAAGCTAAGGTTAAGATAAATGAGAAGTTCCTTAGAAAGAAGAAGGTGAGGGATGGCAGGAAATTATATCTGAGATTCTAGTAATCATGCAATAAAACAAAAGTGTGAGAGAACCAGGTACTCAGCTGAAGGCATCAAGGTTCAACCAGTACTTCTGCCTTCTCTTTGCCTTGGTCAGTCCACCTTCTGAAGTCACTTGAGATGGAGTCCCAGGAAAGGTACCTTAGTAGCAAACAACTGTCAATTCAGTTGTGTGAATAGGTTAGTGGTTCTAAGTTTGTTGTGTGTGAGTGAGGGCTGCTTTACATGTCCCAAAAATCCCCACATAGAAAGCACAATGTAGAAATCAACATATTATCCCAGTGTGGTGATCCTACTCAGGTATAAATTGCTGCATGTGGGCCCATCGCATGTTCTAGTCTGTACTAGGTAAGCACTAATTCCTATATAAGGTAGCAGTGACTTCCCTAACTCCTGGCTGCCACTGATGTGGGTAAAGAGCAGGGAAGCTTGCTACCTAATGTGGAGCTCGCTCTGTGGATTGGGGGCCTTCACAATATGGCTGGGAGGTGGGAAACTTGCCATGAGAATGCCCGTTCCCCTGGTGAGAGACCAATTCAGTTTCTTTCGATTGTGCAGGCACCTTGTGGATGTAGATGTAGATTAATGGAGAATGGGCCCAACCTTAGTATGGTTAATTAAATGAGATGATCAGATCCTCTCCTGTGCAATTCTATGACTGTCAGCTTTCAGCAATAACAAATTGCTTTCTTCCCTATGCTTGCAAGACTGCTTTAAAAAGAAAAAAAAGTGAAGCCAAATATAATTTTATTTATTTATTTATTTCATTTATATACCGCCCCACAGCCGAAGCTCTTCTGGGCGGTTCACAATACTTTATGCATAAAAAACAATAAAAACATACAACATAGTTTAAGAATTAAAAAACCAAATTTAAAAACACAGTTTAAAGTAACAGTACAAAAACCAATAAAACTGAGCCTACAGGTGACAATCCCCCCCGCGCTATTCCAAGTCCTAACTAAATGCCTTGGCATAGAGGGAGGTCTTAACCTGGCGCCGAAAAGATAGTAAGGTTGGCGCCAGGCGGGTCTCAGTGGGGAGCTGATTCCATAATTGGGGGGGCTACCACCGAGAAGGCCCTCCTCCTTGTTGCCACCAACCGAGCCTCTCTTGGAGGTGGCAATCGGAGGAGGGCCCCAGATGTTGAGCGTAGTGTCCGGGTAGATTGCGGTTGGGAGAGACGTTCCGTCAGGTATTGTGGTCCTAAGCCGTGTAGGGCTTTATAGGTTAAAAGCAGCACCTTGAATTTGGCTCGGAAGCATATTGGCAGCCAGTGCAAATGGGCCAGAACTGGTGTAATGTGCTCGGACCTTCTGGTCCCAGCAATAAGCCTGGCTGCCGGATTTTGCACAAGCTGCAGCTTCCGAACAGTCTTCAAAGGCAGCCCCACGTAGAGTGCATTGCAGTAGTCTAGTTTAGAGATCACCAGAGCGTAGATTACTGAGACCAGGCTATCCCTGTCCAGATAGGGGCGTAGCTGGGCCACCAGCCGAAGCTGGTAGAAGGCACTCCTTGCCACTGAGGCCACTTGAGCCTCAAGTGACAAAGATGGCTCCAGGAGCACCCCCAAGCTACAAACCTTCTCCTTCAAGGGGAGTGCAACCCCATCCAGAACAGGTTGAACACCCTCCATCCGGTCAAAGGAACCACCCACTAACAGCAACTCAGCCTTGTCTGGATTGAGCCTCAGTTTGTTAGCCCTCATCCAGTCCATTGTCGCAGCCAGGCACCAGTTCAGCACATCCACAGCTTCACCTGCTGAAGATGAAAAGGAGAAATAGAGCTGCGTGTCATCAGCGTACTGATGGCAACACACTCCAAAACTCCGGATGACCCCACTCAGCGGTTTCATGTAGATATTAAATAGCATGGGGGATAAGACCGACCCCTGAGGAACCCCATACTGGAGGGTCCATGGGGCCGAGCAACATTCCCCAAGCACCACCCTCTGGAGCCGGCCATCCAAGTAGGAGCAGAACCACTGCAATGCAGTACCCCCCACTCCCAACTCAGACAGCCGCCCCAGAAGGATACCATGGTCGATGGTATCGAAAGCCGCCGAGAGATCCAGGAGTATCAACAGGGTCACACTCCCCCTGTCTCTCTCCCGACATAGGTCATCATACAGGGCGACCAAAGCTGTTTCCGTGCCAAAACCAGGCCTGAACCCCAACTGAAATGGATCCAGATAATCAGTCTCATCCAATGGGGGGAAATGGTCAACGTCAGAGTTTCGAGAAGATGGTTTGTGTAATGGTTTTTGGTCATGGTGTTACAAATCTCTGCACCCCAAATTACAGTGTAGTTGATAATTCCAGTGGGTGAACAAGTACAGAATACAGGAAGATCTGGATGAGGGGACTTTTAATTGCTCCTTCTTGAAAGGGCATATTTTGTGCTTATTCATTTAAACATTTATCTTGTTTATAAACATAACAAGATAATATACTTTGGATTCAAGCAAATTTATAAACTAATGATAACCTAGTACAAAGGTTATCTGAAATTGCAAGTTACTTGACCAGATCAGCTGCTAAGAGCTTGGAGAAGAAGCTTACCGTATATACTTCAAGTATAAGTCGAGTTTTTCAGCACATCTTTTGTGCTGAAAAATGCCCCCTCGACTTATACTTGGGTCAGCGCCCCCCCCAGGACCCCCGCCACCACCGCAAGGCACCGCCAGGCACCCCCTCCACCCCCAGGACCCCTACTGCCACCCCCAGACACCCCACCCCCACCCCGTACCTGCACCCGCCGCCGCCGAAGCCCCTCCCCCGCCGAAGCCCCGCCGTGCTGAAGCCCCCCCAGACACCCCCATGCCACCCCCAAATACCCCCATGCCACCCCCAAACACCCCCACGCCACCCCAGACACCCCCCCACGCCACCCTACCTGCACCCGCCACCGAAGCCCCGTTGCCGCCGAAAAGCCTCCCTGCCGCTGAAGCCTCGCCGCCGCCGAAGCCCCTCCCCCGCCGAAGCCGCGCCGCAGCCCCCCAGACACCCTCATGCCACCCCCAGACACCCCCACGCCACCCCAGACGCCACCCCCCGTCACCGTACCTGCTCCCGCCGCCGAAAAAGCCTCCCCGCCGCCGAAGAAGCCCCGCTGCCGCCAACTTCTGCCGCCGAAGAAGCCCCGCTGCCGCTGAAGAAGCCTCGCAGCTGCCGAAGCCCCGGCGTGGCTTCGGCGGCAGCGGGGCTTCTTCAGCGGCAGCGGGTGCAGGTACGGGGGTGGGGGGGTGTCTGGGGGTGGCGGCGGGGGTGCTTCTTCGGTGGCAGCGGGGATTCTTCGGCGGCGGAAGTTGGCAGCAGCGGGGCTTTTTCGGCGGCGGGAGCAGGTACGGTGACGGGGGGTGGCGTGGGGGTGTGTCTGGGGTGGCGTGGGGGTGTCTGGGGGTGGCGGCGGGAGTCCTGGGGGGGCTTTGGCAGTGGGGGGGCTTCGGCGGCGGCGGCGGGTGCAGGTACGGTGGCGGGGGGGTGTCTGGGGGTGGCGGCGGGAGTCTCCCCTCGTACATTTCCCACCCTAGACTTATACTGGAGGCAATACGTTTTCCCAGTTTTTTGGGGCGAAATTCGGGGCCTCGACTTCTTTTAGGGTCGACTTATACTTGAGTCTATACGGGTAATTTGGAGATAGTGAGGTCAGGGTCACATTTAAACCTAGGAAGTCAGGAAAGTACTGAAGTAGAGTAGAAGGTGGAGAACATAGTCCAAAGGGGAGCCAAGGGTCCAAAGCTGAAGAACAGAGCCAACGGAAGCTGAAGGCAGATGATGTGGAGATGGTTTCCATATAGGTCTGGATCTGGTTAGTGCCTGGATGGGAGACTGCCTGGGATCCCCATGTACGCAGTGGAGCCCGGGCTTGCTTTTTAATTAGAGGTGAAGCGGACATCATCTGCACCCCCTTTCCCCGCAGAATTCCCTGATCCCTCTGAGCTTAGCTGCAGCCCTTGCAATAGCGGGGGGAGAAATGAATTTTCCAGGCATCAGTATATTGTTCCTGGTTGTAATGAGAAGTGTTTTGCTGTGTCTTGGTCTTGGATGAGCAATTAAGACCCGTTAGCGTTAGAAAAATCCTGCTTTTGATAGAGATGAAAACTGTTAGAACTGGTTTGTTGATATGGATCGACACACACACTTGATCTTAGCCAAAAGGCCGAGAAGCGATTGTTCTGCTGTTATAATCTATAATCACAAATTACTGTTTTAATAACTCGTTTAACAATAACTGTTCTAAAAACTGTTTTTTAATGTATTATTCATCGTTTTAATACTATTTTTTTTTTAAAACAATTGTCTAAATACTTGTTTTTATGTATTAAGGGTCTGTGGACTAAATAAACTAAGTAAGTAAGATATAGATCAACATAGCAGCCTGAGTTTGTTTGTTTTTTTACTCTCCTTGTGTCAGTGACTATGGGGACTACCATGCTAAGTGCTTGCATTTCAAAATTTACCACTACCCCACTGCATGTGTGCCACCTTGAGTTCCATGATGGAAGAAATGTGGGATATAAATATATGAAGTAAATATCTTATCCACTTGTCTTCCTTGGCAACATCAAGTAAACCCAGAATGTGTAATGTAACATCACACTGAGAGTTTCCACATCCCTCCTTCACTTCGTTGAGTGCTGTTTGCAGGGGTAGGGAAACTCTTATTGTGGTGTTGCATCACCTTTTTAAAATTTATTAGGTTATTAGGTTATTGTCTGTGTGTGGGAGAGATGGAAGGACTCCTGCCTCTGGATGCCACCACACAAATCTCCCCAATGCCTAACTTCTCTGTAAATCCTGGGGCTGTCACCTGATTAAAGAAATAGTGTACGTGGGTAAAACCAATAGTTTGTCTGAAGCAAGAACCATATTGTCTTTGTTTTAGATGATCCACATACATCACAGCAGGGTGTTATTAGCATTCCCTCCTCAATGAAAGGAGGAGGAATGCCTTTTTTTTTTTTTTTTAAGGTGGTGCTTGCAACTTGAAGTTTTTTTTTAAGTACTTGTATCAACTTAAAGCTGCTGCTTGGTTTTTGGGGGGCACACATTTTTTTAACCTGTTAGATTAATCTAATATTGAAGCCCTACTAGTTTTGGCTTTAGTCAATTGCATATCTGGCCCACTTTGGTTTCCTGACTGGTATAGACTGAGGTATGATAAAGCAGAGCTAGGATTAGAATAAAATTAGGTAAAATAGGGTATGAAATCATAAACACAACATGAGGTGCCAAATTGCTGACCTGTTGGATAGCTGCAGTGTTGTAATGGCAGGAGTTCACATATCAGTGTTTTTATGTCTTTGGATTTTTATTCTGAAGGCCTAAAATAAAAATATATTTGCCAAAACTTGAACAACATTATAATCTCTAGTAAACTCCACAAGTACTGACTCAACAACTGGATTCATACAACATGATAAACCATGGTGGTTTATAAGCCATGTTTGTTTCAGAGTGGCGTGTCGTGTTGTCTGAACCCAGCACCATGGTTTGTTAAAAACATATCAGTGTTTTTATGTCTTTGGATTTTTATTCTGAAGGCCTAAAATAAAAATATATTTGCCAAAACTTGAACAACATTATAATCTCTAGTAAACTCCAGAAGTACTGACTCAACAACTGGATTCATACAACATGATAAACCATGGTGGTTTATAAGCCATGTTTGTTTCAGAGTGGCTTGTCGTGTTGTCTGAACCCAGCACCATGGTTTGTTAACCAGACACAAGCCACTCTGGCCTGGTTCAGACAACACGTCAAGCCACTCTGAAACAAGCATGGCTTATAAGCCACCATGGCCCGTTGTGTGAACCCAGTTAACTATGGACATGCAAATGAAGCCATTTGGTTCATGGAAGACATAAGATTTGCTCTTGGACAAGTTGATGCCAGTTGTAGTTTTATATTTCTTGTGTTGGTTGTCTTCCTATCAAAAGATAAGTGGGATATAAATATGAATATTTTTTTTAAGGCAGATGCCATTTGGAACAGGGCTTCATCTGCAGACTTGAAAATGCAAGTCTGCATTTTGGTTAAAGTTCTCTAGTCTGTTGAATGTTCTGACAGCAGTGATGGCAGCCTTGGATCGGCCACGTAGACTAAAACAGCCTTGAGCCTTCCAACTTGGCACCCTCCAGATGTGTTGGACTGCAACTCCCATCATTCCCATGCATTGCTCAGCAACTACAATCTTATTGTTATGTTTTTATTCCACTCTTTCAGCCTTCCCCAACCCGGTTCCCTTCTGGATGTGTTGGACTATAATTCCAACCATTCCTGGCTTGCATGGCCAATGGCCGCGTTGCCTGGGCATGATGGGAATTGCACCAGATTGGAGAAGCCTGTTCCAAAATGATTATACTTGTCTCAAAGAACTGCTCTGGCCAAAAGCTGCTGTTTAAAAGTCTGTGTGTGTGTGTGTGTGTTTTGAGTTGAGTATTTGTTTTGTACCAGGTTTTTATCTCTAAATTGTGTTTCCCGTTGTAGTTTGTCCTCTTAACCTCCCCAAAGGTAATAGGTTGTACTGAAGCTGCCTCTTTTTTTCCTCTCTTTTTTTAAATACAGCTCACTTAAGTCTGAGCTACACTCTCTCAAAAGAAGGACTCTTCAGAATGAACAAGGCTAGAAAGGAGGAGGAAGGGAGAAACATTTAATAGGAACAGCATGTTGTAAGTAGAACAGCTGACATATGAAAATGATAATGGGAGAAAATTGAAGAAGCACGTCCACTTTACTAGGGATGGGCCTTCACACTTGAGCACAAGGCTACAAGGTTTAGAAAAATGCTAGATCAAGAAGCAGGATTAGTCAGGAGAAGTGTTTACTTTATTTTCAGGAGATAAATATGTCTGCCTGCCTTGAGATAAAGGCAATGTAGAACAGTGGTATGTGAAAATTCCTCCTCCAGTGTTGGAGATCTATAGAAAATGTTATAGAGTGGGTACATGCCAGCATGCATGCATTCAAAACATACATGCGCTCCATATATTTTATTACAGTGGAAGTCTCTGAGGCATTTGATATGGCTGTGACAAATATTATGGCTATATTAAGTGGCAGTTTTCTGATCCATTGTGTCAGGAGCTATAAAGGGGAGAGAGCTCAAGTGTGAATCTGCCCTCTGTAATCCATTAACCATCAAGTGATAAAGTAGACTATAAACAGAAAACCCCCACTGACTGAGTGAATGCATTATAGGACAGCCAGATCCAAACATAAAAAGGACCCATTATGAAACAGATGTGGAATATTCTTCAGGGGATTCTGCAAACGCTTTTTCTCTTTTTCCATTTTTTTGGAACAAGGGCATCTGCAAACTCTCAAGAGTATTACTGAGTACAGATGATACCTTCAAAACTGAACCCATGATATACCAAAAGCAAAATATCTGGCTTCAGACTCAGAGAAGCCATCGCTCAATGCGTTCTGCTCTTTCTATATAGCAAACTGGTTCATTATTATCTAAATTCACTGATAAAAAACCCCCTTCCAGTTCCAGAGTTAAAGCTATCTTTTGTTGGCTTAAGCTCCACAAACCCAGGAAATTGAAAGCTAAGACTCATGCCTTAACCGACATGCCCAGTGATTCAGTAATGTTGTGCAAGGTCACAAATTGTGCTCGCCCTCCATGCACCCAAACTTTTCCTTGGTCTTTTAGGCCCAACTCCAGATGGGGACGGATGGAGTGCCTGGGACCAGCAAGATGCAGCACATTGTCCTGCTCCTGTATTGCCTTACGAAGCATCTGAGCCTCATTGTATTGCTACAAGAATCCTCCTGTGAGCTGATCCATGCCTGTTCGTTGCTTACATCAATAGCTGGCATGATGGGTAATCTACCATGCAGTGGGAGAGGGCCCTCTCCTAGCACCCTTCACTATCCTCATGTTGGCTCAATGCAGAGGAGGTTTTTGTGTAGCCCAAGATTAAGGCTGCATGACAGGAGAGTTCAAGTTTCTTGTTATGGATTTCAAACTACAAAATGATGAATGAGAGAAAAAATATATCACCATTCTCTTCCTTTGTCGAGATTTCCACCAGCACATGTGATTTGGTGAATCCACAAAATGTGAGCTCCTCGAGGTTCTCCAAATTCCACTTTAAAGCTTGTTCCCAGTTGTGTCCACATCAGATTGCGAGCTTTGGTATTTTCCTTTTTGCACAAAAGTTCATGATATTTTTGTGCACATTTTTAAACATATGCATTTCCCCCCCCTTGATTAAACTGTGTTTGTGTCCAGTTTTCAAAACTACACACTTTTGCATGCCCATTTTTCAAATCTATGCGTTTGAACGTATTTTTTTTTTTGGTTTGTTTCATGAATCACACCACAAGCTCGGAAATGTATGGACTTCGGCCGCAGTCTGTGTTTGGGTCCGCATTTGGTTCTGGGAGGTGTGAGCTGGATACGTTTGTTCAAAAATGAACTGAAACTAATTTCTCATACATCCCTAGGCCGCCTGCAAGGCATCCTCTTTTTGAACCCGAAATGTCACTGACTCTCAGCCTAACCTACCACAGGGTGGTTGTGAGGATAAAATTGAGAGGAGGAAGAGGATTCTGTAAGCCGTCTTGGGTTCCTTGTAGGAAAAAAGGCGGGGTATACCGTAAATATAATACATAAATGCTTGGTGGGGACAAAACAGGCTGGCTGGTGTGCTGTTGCAGTTGAAAAGAAGAGATAAATGGAAGGGTTACGGTAATTACGCTCTTCCAGCACACTGTTTCTTTGCTTCAAATGGCATCTTCCCAACACCATTTCACAACAGAAAAGATGGGTGAGGTAAGGTTTGTGAGCTCAATTGTCTAACTTGATATCCTGTGTAAGTCCCTGTGAGCACCTTTGAGAGGGGAAGGAGCACTGCCTACACATTCAATGAATTCTAAATAAGCAACCGAGTTATGCTCAAAATCGATACATTACCCAACCCCACACTGCCAGTGATGTTTCGTGCCTCCTAAAAATCTGTGAAACGGTTTATTTTCAAAACTTGCTTTGACATTTTTCATTACCGGCACCATCAACTACAGTAGCACAAGGAAACACGGCCCGAAGCATCACCCCCCCCCCATGTCATTAGCAGCAGTATCACCCTCACTCCATGCATGTCCAAAAATTGGAGTTAAAAGGGTGTCAATTTTCAGCACTTGCAGACTGCTTCCAGATAATGTTATCCATTAATATTGAGTGAGTTTCCGCCTACTCTGAGCAACGTGTTTTTTCCTGGGAGGGGCAGTGGCTAACTTGTACAACACATGATTTACATGTATAAGTGCCTGCAAAGTTCAATTCCTGGCATCTCCTCTTAAAGTATCTCAGCAGGGCTAGAAAGTCCTCTTCCCAATACCCTGAAGCCAGTATCAGGACACATGCCACAGCAAGATAAATAGATCACCGATCCAATTCACTATGACAGCACGTTCACTGATCAGTAACTACAGTTTCAAGTGATGATTAGCGAGCATGGAACAGTTCAAAAACCACAGGCAAGTCTTCTATATCATCACCTGACAATCGCCTCACAGATGTTCTATATTCTAGCCTGTTTGGCTAATTTAGAAGAATAGAGGGCAATACAGGACTCATTGGGCAGCTTGTTCTTCAGTACTATTTTTACTTTGGTATGTTTAAAGGTGCTCCTTGGAAGTCTTATATGCAGTCACTAGTGATGTTGGTGAATGTAGGGCTATAAAGAGGTACATTTGATTGTGATGAGCAGATACTGGCTGAAGCCTTGATCATTATTACCATATTATATAGAGATGTCTCGGTATTAGTGGAATTGACTCAACACGCTTATGTGGAAGATGATACCCAATATATTATCCGCAGGCTTCTTATCCTCCACCTGTCTGAAGTAATACAGAGTGGTCATATTCTCCTGTCTTTTGGCAGCATCGTTCTCTCTTTCAAGGTAACTTCTTTCAACATGTCCTCTCCTGTTAGTTACAGTCATACCTTGGATTACAAGTAACTTGGTTTGAGAGCGTTTTGCAAGACAAGCAAAATTTTAAATATTTATTTAATTTTTTTAAACTTGATATACAAGCGTCGTCTTGCAATACAATTACTGTAGTACGGCTTACATTAAAAATCTCTGTACAAATTTTTTTTGGGGGGGATTTCATTTTGATATAAGAGTGTTTTGGATTACAAGCACCTTTCCGGAGCGAATTATGCTCTCAGTCCAAGGCATGACTGTAATTGTCTTCTACTGTCAGAAATTCCAAGTCATGGTCTAGAGGCACAGAAATTGACTAGATGGGAGCAGGTACTTTTGGGGGTCAGATTTTGCTGAGGCAAAATAAACACTAGCGAGGGCCAATGGTATAAGGTGGAAAATGTTTCACAGCTCTTTAAAATTGTAATTAACTTTTTCAGGTGACTATCCCTTGGAGGTTCATGTATAAATGTGTGCTAAAAGCAGTATGTTTATTTCATTTTTATACCGCCCAATAGCCGAAGCTCTCTGGGCGGTTTACAGCAATTTACAAGGCAGTCCCTGCCCGCAGGCTTACAATCTAAAAAGACACGACACACAAGGAAAAAGGAATGGGGAGGGAAGAAGGGGGAATATTAATGAATACTCCTGGCAGGGCTGGTGGAATGGCCCTGCGCTCCCTCTCAGCTCCCTCCTCTCAGCCTGCTGGAATGGCTGCTGGTGGTGGCAGTAGAGGGAGGAGGAGCCGTCAGGAGGGCGGCCTTAACAGTTAACAGTTTAGTGCAGTGATGGTGAACCTTTTTGAGCCCGAGTGCCCAAACTGCAACACAAAACCAACTTATTTATTTCAAAGTGCCTTAAATTTGGCGGGAAGGAGGAGGGGGCACTAGCTAATTGTGCCTCGCTCTGTCTCAGGGCATGGCTCTTCACCGGGCGCGCAAAGATTCGGGCGTGCGCACGCGCTGTGCTTCTGAGCTGTCTGTTCAGTTAGGAGGAGGGCTGGGTGCCTGCACAGTCCGCTTCTGGGGGTGGAGATGTTGGAGTGTGCCTGCCTGTGGAGGCCAGCGAGGAATGAGTGGAGAGGAGTTACTATGGAAACCCGACGCTGAATGCAGAAGGGGACGGTCTTTTTGCGATCTGGCGACCAATGGCTCGAGTGCCCACAGAGAGGTCCCTGCGTGCCAGCTGTGGCACGCGTGCCATAGGTTCGCCATCACTGGTTTAGTGCCTTCACTTTTTTCTCTTTGTATTTTAACTATAAATGAAGTGCATGTTGAGTTGTGTTACCTTAAAATTATTTACAAGTATTCAAATATTACTGTTTAAATTTATGTGAATATACACCATATTGAGGCTGCAATCCTGTATTCTTTTACCTTTGAATAAGTGTCATTGAATCAAGTGAGACTTACTTCTGAGTCGACGTGTAGGACTGGGGTGCTTGTGTGTGTTAATGATTTTTATTTTATTTTTTTGCAGCGGCAGCTAAAACATTGCTGGTTTGACACCGAAACAGTGGCAAAATGCTAAGACAGGCTAAAGCAGCCAAATCCCACTTGTTTTGTGGCCTCTTTAGGCTTTCTTAGTGGTTTGCTGCTGATTTTTGGTGGCAAACTAGCAGGTTTTTTTTCTTGGTGCCTTGCAGAATGTGGGGTACACCATGGTGTGCAGCTCACAGCTGGGGGCTATGGAGCCCCTGCCCCCCCCCCCGATCTAGGGCATTGAGAAAAAAATCTGTAAAACCCACAGCCCCGATGAGATGGGAACATATTGGAGCCAAATTAAAATTGTCTCTAAATGACATGGAAAATCCTTGAATGGCTAAGTTTTTTTAAATGAGCTTTCAGTCTTAATATTTTATATAGTCCTATACATACTTACCTTGGAGTAAGTGCTATTGAACTTAATGGGACATCTGAGTAGAACATGCATCGGATTGTGCTGTTAGTTGGCTTGCCTGGCCAGAACAATAAGTGTGTGTGTGTGTGTGTGTGTGTATTATAAGATCTTTTAAAATGTGACAGAGTGAGCTTTCTTTAATGGTACAGAGGAACTTTTTTTTTTGATAGTTTTATAAATATGGCAGGAAAGTAAGCACTTTAGCTGTTCAAATAGTAAATTTCTTACCAATCCCCAGTGATGTTTTTAGAATTTATTCTCCCATGCAGATGAAAGCATTGGGGCAGGCAACTATTAAGGATGCTTTAGATAACTGATGAGTTCAGTAGGGTTGCCGGATAAGGGTTATGGCTGCCAAGTAAATAAATTCGGCACAATCGTAAGCCCCCAAACGTGGAGGCTCACAAGCCCCCTATACAGGGATGGGAGGAGTGGCAGAGGCAATCTTCGCCTCCCTGTCCTCCTACCCTGCATGCCCGGATTGCAGTCTAGAAAATCCTCCTGCCTGAATGGTCCCATTCAATGGTGTCCCATCCATTCCTCTGCCCTCCTGTTGCCTACTCTTCGCCTGCCCCTGCTACAGGGCAAAATGAGAATCCTGCTTGTTCTGGAAGCTGGGAGGGTGTCATGGGGATGGAACAGGAGATAAGGGCTGTTCATGACATGGGAGGATGCTCACTCAATCCTTGTTGGTATGCCTTGGTGCAGGTGAGGGATACCACTTTTGAACCTTATACATTATAAGGTTATATTAGCGAAATGGCAGTCTCGTTTGCAACAAACTCGGAAGCCTAACTCATTTTAAGTGTTTGGCAGTCACCACTGTGAGAGGCATGTAGAAACTCCCATCTTGTGTATCTGCAGGCTGTGTGTGTGTGTGTGTGTGTGTGTGTGTGCTTGAGATACGCTGCTAGGGCAAGCCTAGAATGGAGGTCTTAGCCTAGGCAACAGTGACAAGCAATGTCAGTTTTGGCTCCGGGTGACACCTGTGCTTCCCTGTGTGTTGTTAGAGCAGTGTTTCTCAACCTTGGGTCCCCAGATGTTTTTGGCCTACAACTCCCAGCATCCCCCAGCCAGCTATGCTGGCTGGGGCATGCTGGGAGTTGTAGGCCAAAAACATCTGGGGACCCAAGGTTGAGAAACACTGTGTTAGAGCAACGTGTTTTATGGTCTATTGTACCTCCTCTGAGAGAAATGCTAACGCTGAATATAAATCAAATGATTAAGATTAATGAAATAAAGGCGCTTCCTCCTGTGTATTAGCTGGAATCTGTAGCCATTGTATATTACTTCAGTCACTGTGTCTCTGCATGGACCACACTGGCAGTTATCACGTGTTTTAAAGGACAGACTGATGTGGGAAAGAACGGGAGACTGGGGGAGCAATCAGTCGGAAAGCTTTCCTACACAAGCCCCATAGGGATGAATGGGAGCTTTGCTATGCAAGAGCCACCTGCCGGATCGTGCCCACAGTTTTCATTTGGTTCCTGTAAGCATAGTTCCTACGGGAGTAGCTGGTGGACTACCTCGCTTTGGTCCAGAGAGATGTGCATGACGATGTGAGATCTGCAACTATATGTAGCTATGCTTGCCTTCTCCCTTAAACATTTATAGATCCGTGGCATTGGTTTAGAATTGGCCTTGCTGCATTGATATCCACTGTGCCCCTTCCTTTCCAGGGCCATCCTCTTGAGTTCTGCTAGCATAGAAGGCAGGGAGCAAGAACTGATGGCCAAACTAGTGTTCAGCTTGTTGGCATGCGCATCTGTGGCTCAAACTGTGAAGCTGGGAGGAGCACCGTGTGTTTGAAGGACTCACTGTTGATCCTTTAAAAAGAATTTATGTAAAAGTATGAAGACAAAATCTCCAGTCTTCAGAGTGTATAATTGAAATGGATGTACCTATGAATTCTTTTCTTGCCTTGTTTATATGCCATTTTTTGGGCATGATATCCCCATCTCCTTACATTCTGTGTAAGCATGCGCATGCTTTAGCCCAGCCTTCCCCAAACTGGGTCCCTCCAGAAGTTTTGGATTCAACCCCCATCAGCCCCAGCCAGCATGGCCTATGGGCAGGAATGCTGGGAGTTGTAGTCCAAAATGTCTGGCGGGCACCTGGTTGGGGAAAGGTACTTTAGGGTGTTCGAAGGGAATGTATTTCAATCTGCATGAGGATATTTGAGACACAGATTGAGGAGGCTTCGTGTGCAGAATGAAGCACCAACCGGGAGGCCGTGAGCAAGAGCTGCACTTTCACTATTCATAATAAAGATTAATTGATCCCCTCTAATGGAAACAAATTGAATCTATCATAGGTGCTTCCTGCTAAGCTAACATCCAGAACAATTTTTGCATACAGGCCAGGGGAGTTCAACGAAGTCAGCAGGTTCTTGGAAAATGCTCCCTATCAGAATCCATTTATATTAATCTTTGGGTTAGCGGATGACTAGATAGCAATTAAAATTGCCTTGAAATTGGCTTCTTCCAGTTGGCAATTGGAAGGCATTGGATATCGCAGCTGGCACAGTGCGTAAACCAACAGAAACATACGTACTTGTGCCCGTATACATGCCAGGCTGAACCTGGGTAGCAAGAGTGTGCTGGGTGTATGTGGGTGCACTTAAATGCTTTTATTGCTGGACCAGTCTTCGCTCAAGGTCATCAGTAGGGAGGAAGGAAGGTGTTGTGGTGCAGGTGCAGTCCTGCTTTCTTATGCACACACACACACACACACACACACACGCACGCACGCAATCGGCGCACAGCTACTGGAGGTCTACTGTCGCAGGTCTACTGGAGGCGCACACAGCAACACACCCCTGTTCACTTGAAGTTCTTCACATCTTGTATAGGGCACTAAGGGAGGATCTACCACCGGAGTCTCTTTCCCTTGCAAGGCTTCCCTGTTCTGGTATTATTTTTTGGGTCCGGCCCACGATTGCTGCTCCGTGGGCATATGTTAAAGAATACAGTGCAGTATCTGCTACATATATCACGCGATCAAGTGCCATGCACCAGTGCATAGTGTTGTAACTGCTGGAGAAGCAAAACGGGGTTGAAAGGTCACGTGAGCGGACCTGTATCACTTTGTAACGTGAATCTGTGCCATCTGCCTCTTTGTGCCGCTGGCACTGCGTTTGGAGTGGGAGGGCTTTTAAAAATATTGTTTAATGCATTGTGAACCAGCGAAGGTCTGCATTAATTTAACCAGAGAAAAGAAGTTTTCCTACACAGTGACTGCGCAGAGTTCATCTGTTGTTATGTCTGAAGCAGTTTCCTCTTGTCCTGCCTAGAGCACTCCTTACCCGACAGTAAACAACATTGAAGTCAATGGCTTACTTCTGAGTAGACATGTATGCATCTTGTTGTCAGCTAGCAGTTTTTTTGATGCAAGAAAAAGCAGAGAAAAAGGAAGGTGATTGGGAATGCTTGAAAAGACATTCCAACTTTTAATTTTTTTCAAAGGAGGTGGGGAGGGAAGCAGCGTGGATTTCACTCTGTTTCGCTGGGCAAGGCGGGGGGGGGCTTTAGAGGGAGGGACTGGGGAGGCGAAATTTATTTATTTAATTTATTTGTTTTATTTATTAATCACCGGTCACCCGGGCAAATAAACGTGTTATTTGCAGGTGTGAAACTTGGAGGGTGCATCTTGGAAAATATTGTTAAAGAAATGAAATGGTGGATGATGCTCCCCCGTTGACAAGGGGTCAGCAGATGAAGGACAGACCTCTCGTTCCTCCCCACAGAGCTGCTCTCCCCCAGCAAAGGTGAAAGGTGGGGAGGAAAAGTTTCTGTAGGCTGAAGCCACTCCCACCAGGATAAGTTACAGTACCGTGAGGTTAGCACAACTAGAATTTATACCAGTGTTCTCCAACCTTGGGTCCCCAGATGTTTTTGGCCTACAACTCCCAGCATGCCCCAGCCAGCGTAGCTGGCTGGGGCATGCTGGGAGTTGTAGGCCAAAAACATCTGGGGACCCAAGGTTGGAGAACACTGATTTATACTGTATGGAAACTGCGAGACAGAAAAAGCAAACAAACCACATGATAAAAGTAGTCTGAAGAAACTTAGGATGTAAGTGCGGAAATAGTGTGAGAATGGTTTGGGAAGCGTGCCGTGTGCCTCCTGAGTGAGCCAGGCATTACACTGGTAGAAAAAAACACCCTCAATTTATTTATTTATTTATTTATTATACTTATTAATCGCCCATCTGGCTGGTCATGTATTGACCCTAAGGCTTTCCGCAAGCACGACATTTTATTTATTTATTTATTTATTACATTTATACTCCGCCTTTTTTTCCTGCAAGGAACTCAAGGCGGCTTACATAATCCTCCTCCTCCTCTCCACTTTATCCTCACAACAACCCTGTGAGGCAGGTTAGGCTAAGAGTCAGTGACTGGCCCAAAGTCACCCAGTGAGTTTCATGGCCGAGCGGGGACTAGAACCCGGATCTCCCGAGTCCCAGTCCAACACTCTCTCCACTACGCCAACATTGAGGGCTTCATCACATATGACCTTCTTTCTTAACTGCGATATAGAAGGGAAAAAATGGTAAACCTATGTACACGGTCACTGTACAACGTGCAATGTACATTGCAGCCAAGGCATTCACTCAAAGTTGAGATTCAGTCTGATACTTTCCTCAGCCTGGTCCTCTTATGGGACCCTGGCTCTTTCTTCAATGGATGAGGAAGGAAAGGTTGCAGACTAGCAGCTTTGTGTGATCTTGGCATGAAAGGCCCGTTTCCGTATCTTCCATTGGAAACAAAAAAGGGGCTTCCTCTGGTTTGAATAAGGCCAACCATTTTGTCTTAACTCTACTCTCCCTTCTTTAGTTCAGTGTGCTGTTCAGACTTTTTGAGGAATATGGACTACGGGTGGGGTGTTAAATCATTGCGGGGGTATTCTCTTTAGTGGACTGAATGAGGTGACATGCTCCCTTTCAGCAATGGAAAGCAAGAATGGGCAAAACCAAAAATCATATTACGGTATTCTTTAACCTGGCAAATCAGTTGTTCCTCCCTCGCCTGATTCCTGCCCCCCGTTCCACTGGGGATTGCTTGCTTCATGATCCAGACATTATAAGTCACTGCTCATGATTCCAAGCCTATAACATTCTTTGCCCTATCCCCCAGTTTTAGAGTGGAATGGCACTGTTCCCTCAGCTTTATTTCTCTAGCCCCATCAAGATTAGGATCTCTTCCCTCTCCCCTGCTATTGCTTTATACAGTCAGAGGTTTGTAGATTATACATTTGAGCTTCATACCGCTTGATCTGTTTAAAAACCTGAATCTGCGAGCAAGGCAGTTCTTGGTGTTCTTGATGTGAGAGCATCCTGGTCATTATGTGTGTATGGTGTAAAGAAGCAGAAGGTCAAAGCAAAGGTGGCACGTGCAATCTGTTCAGTTACACACACTACAGGGATAAGCTCTTGATTACAGGGGTAGAAACTCCCATTTCACAATAGTCTATTTTCTGCAGAGAAGATGGGGGAAAGAAAGACAGATAAACCCAACGGGATTAAGCCACTGTATGTGCCATGATGGTTCTACATAGTACAGCCATGCCTGATTCCCAGGGCCCTTCAGAGCAGGGGAATAGGAAGGGTTATGTAGTATACAGTAATACCTTGGATTGCAAGTAACTTGGTTTGAGAGCATTTTGCAAGACAAATTTTTAAATATTTATTTAATTCCCCCCCCCCCCTTGATATACAAGCGACGTCTTGCAATACAAGTACTGTAGTTAAATTAAATTTAAATTAAATTAAATTAAAAATCTCTGTACAGTTTTTTTTAGGGGGGATTTCATTTTGATATAAGAGTGTTTTGGATTACAAGCACGTTTCCGGAACGAATTATGCTCTCAATCCAAGGCATGACTGTATATTGGTTAGGGATATGGGTTGGGAGCCTTATTTTTGGTATGTGTACCCTTGTTCCAGGGTTGCAAAAAATCAAACACATTGATTTTTTAAAATTTAAATGAATGATTTTTTTGATTTAATCAATTCCCCCCAAAATTTTTTCGTAAAATTAATGTCAAAGTTTCAGGCAACCACATGTACAAATAGCCTACACTTAATAGTTAAGAACACCAAATTATACAGAAAACATTAATCAGAACTAGGCTACCTACACGACAGGGTTGCAAAAAATCATGATTTTTGTGTGTGCAAAAAATAAAAAAAATAGATTTTGATTGATGATTTAATCGATGATTTAATCATTGATTTAAATCATTGCAACCCTGCCTTGTTCATTGACGTTCCTCATGTTGCCAAGAGTTCCTGGAGAAATAGCATCCCTCTGTAAATAACAAGAGGAGGCCCAAGAAGTCTCCCTCTGAAAATGGGAATACTTGTGTTTGTAAAGGTTAAGACAGTTCTTAATCTCATGCCTGGTTAAAGTTTTCCTTAACTGAATTTGTTTTGGGCAAGTCTATTTAAGAGCCAGTTAAACATACAAAACCCTGAGTTGGTAGCTCTGACCTGAAGCCTGAAATATTGCCCCCTTTGAAACAGCCTGACTATATTTCTGCCTTCAGTGACTTGCCCATGTCCATGGTCCATTTGTTGGGTCAAGACTCCCCATAATTACGTAAGCCTTATTCTTGAGGAGGCTTAACATTTGAGAAGACCTGGCCCTGTCTAGTAATACAGTCCACAAGGGTCAATCCAGCCCTGTAAGTCTGTAATTGTGTGTGCATAGTTGGGATGCAGAGACTGCATTAATCATTACTGTAGTCTTTTGGGGTTAAAACTAGAGATGGGCGAACTGACCCCACCATAATTCCTAATTTGCTCGCCAGATTATGAATCCAATTATTTTATTTATGTTTAGACAAAAGTTCTCTGTTCTGAGACTTCAGCAGTAATAATGAATTGGAAGAGGCTCAGGATAACTCCTATCCTGGCCTCGCTCCCCTCTTTGCCCACCGGAACACCCCCTGTCCTCCTCCAAGGTCGCTTTTCCAACCTCTGAGGGCAACCAGCGCAGTTCTTTCCATGCCAGCTGCAGGGAGATGGGGGAAGGAGGGTTGGATTTCTGATTCCCCCTTCCGAGGTTGGAGTGCTGCCTCCAGCCTCGGAAGGGAGAATCCGAACAACCCTATGGTCCCTGGGACGCTCGCCCAGGGACCACAGGATCGCTCTCTTAGATAGTAAACTGCTTGGGATAGGGATGCATTGTGTCTTTTGTGGGGTGGTTTTTGCCGTTTTTGCTAATGTTGTAAACAGCCGCGCACGTTGTATCGTCAGTGTGAAAAATGGTAAGGAGAATAATAAATAAGGGCTTGAGTTGGGTTGCCATCTTCTGTAGGTATAGTGCAGGGCTTCAAAACTGAGCGGGATTTGAAGAGCAAACTCCACCGGTTTGGAAAAACCTGGACCAATTATGAACTGCACCAGACGGCCTTCTGAAGGTCAGTGCAGCTCAGCTCGTAATTAGCTTGGCTTGCTGCCAGCTGTTCCCAGCCTTGTTAATAGTAATAGGAAACCTACAGACTACAGCAAAAGTCAGTTAGTTGTTGGGTCCCCTTCCTTGCTGTGCTGCAGGGAAGCAGATTTGCAGCCCTCTGTTGGGTTGGGCGATTGTTAGTAAAGGTAAATACTGATGTAAAATACTAAGGTGAATACTGAGGAAAGTGGCACTGCTGACCTTTTAAAAGAAATAATCCTTTGACAGTTTTGTCCTGTAGGCTGTATCTAGTTCTGGTTCCAGGTGAAGAAGTTTTAAAGGTCTATGTCCACTCCAGCGCCACATTCTTGTAGTGCGTTTAACTGATATATTTATAGGCTCCTGCAAGGGACAATATTTTAACACAATGGGTGCACATTTTTCAACCTCTGCCAAGGGACAAGATTTACGCTTTTCATTCCCCTGGCCTACTGAAGGGGAAAAAATAAAGGAGGAAATTTCCCACCTTACTGTTTTCCTTTAATCTTTCCCCCTTGAATTTCGCTTTGCCTCAACAGCTGATAGGCTGCCATCCATGGCAGCAACAGCAAGTTGCCCTCTGAAATATGCAGAACTTCAATTTGGCCATTGACTGAAACACTTGTGCCCCGCCCACCGCTTGCCCCCAAGTGTAACATGACTTTAGATCAGAGCTAGAGGAAGAAGTTATTCATTCCTGGGTTCAAGTTGTAAATTTCCAAGATCTAGTGAAGCCACATAAATAAGAACGTGAGAGCCATGCTAGATCATATAAAAGGTCCATCTAGTCCAGTATTCTGTTCACACAGGGGCCAACCAGCTGCCTGTGAGAAATCTCCCTTCGTGTGCAACTTGGTCATCAATCAAATCTTCAATCTGATATTATCTTACTTGGTTATCTTTGGAACAGGCCTATTCTGTTGGATTCAGGGGTTGGATGAGCAACGACACTTAAGCTGCTTTATCCATTTTCTCTTTCATTGAGAGTTGAATTTAAGATTTCATGAAATGGGGCTGGGTTGAGTTGCCTGCCTGCTATGCAGAGGCATTTTGTTCACAGAAGCTGGTGGAAGGCTCTCTTCACCTGGGCAGCCATGTGTATTAGCTTTATGTTGTTTATAACAACTTGGAGGCTGACATTGAGTTAACCCAGTGTTTCTCAACCTTGGGTCCCCAGATGTTTTTGGCCTACAACTCCCAGCATGCCCCAGCCAGCATAGCTGGCTGGGGCATGCTGGGAGTTGTAGGCCAAAAACATCTGGGGACCCAAGGTTGAGAAACACTGAGTTAACCTCAGAAATTATCTTTTTGGGCCCTCCACTCAAATTTAAGTAATGCCAGCTTCACTTGGCGGGTATCGGAATTTTTGTACCTATTTGATTTTGAAAAATTATGTATTGGGAACTTTGATTTTGTCCTTGAAGTTAGTTGTTTTGAATATTCTTTGGCATACATGCTGCTTCCTTACGTGGAGACGATCTCCATGGTGGGGGTGGATGGGTGGGGGCGGCGACGCGTAGGCCACATCCTGTGCAAGTCCATTGGGTGGGTAGCTGCTCCATGCAGAATCCTGATGGCAAAACAAGCGCCGACAGTGCGCTTCCCAGGAGGTGGTGCATATGGTTTTCCTTCAAATGATTATTGGTTCTATTTCGGGAGAAGTCCGTTGTGAAGCAGCCCACAGACTTGAAACCAAAAATGAGATGTTTTCTATTGCTGGGTGCAACGTGTTCATGTATCCAGTGCATGCAGCAAATGCTGCTGCCACAAGCATATTGGGGGGGGGGTAGAGATGATAAAAGGGGAGGGTAAAACTCGAATCGCTCCGAGGGCCACTTTCCCAAGTTGGCTAGCTCATCAGAGCCAGCACTGCTCTCTTAATGGGAAAGCGTTTTTCTTAGAATTTTAACTCCATGGGCAAGTTCAGATGTAACATATTACACCAGCCTCCCCCCCTCCAGATGTGTTGGACTGCAACTCCCAGCATCCCCAGCCAGCAGGGCTGGGGATGCTGGGAGTTGCAGTCCAACACATCTGGAGGGCACCAGATTGGGGAAAGTTGTGTTACTCTCTTGGCTTAATAAACTATGGTAAACTGAACCATGTGCCACCCCTCCCTCCCCCCCCTTGTTTGCTGCCTCTGCTGCTTCCATTTTGGTTTCTTTAAACTACAGTTTCTCGTTGTATCTGAACTGGGAAACTGTCTTAATCTCAGTTTACTAACTAGGACTGCCTTCCCCAATCCAGGGCCCTCCTGATATTGTTGGACTACTATTCCTATCATCCCCATCCATTGGTCATGCTGGCTGGGGCTGATGGGAGCTGTCGTCCAAAACATCTGGAGGGACCCAGGTTGGGGAAGGCTGAACTAGAATGCAAACTACGATTAAGGCTGAATTCCTGCATCCTTATCTGGGAGTAAGTTCCGCAGAACGCAGTATTACTGACCTCTGAGTAGTCATGCATAGAGAGCTATGCTGTAAGCCAGTTCCCTGGTTTGAGTGGGGCAGGAAACTGTGGCTTAAAAGAAACAAAAGAAAGAAGTGCCGGATCTGGCACAGGAGGGTCGATGTGGGCGCTTTGCTCATTCTTGGCTTAAGAAATCATGGTTTAATGATATTTTTTTCGTCTGAACTAGCCCAGTGTCATTAACCCAGGAGTTAACCCAGATGCACTGAACTGCAGCTCCCATCACCCCCAGCCATATTGCCTGCTCCTGCTGTTCTGAGACTTGGGAAACAAATGGGTTAAGAACTGGTGCAATGTAAATACAAGAGTGTTGAGAAATCGCTACAATGAATTGGGCTCAGTTTCATTCTGCAAACTCAGCCGCACTATTGGGTGAGTGGCTCCTATACATGACAAGCAGCTCTTTGACCCATGTCCCACGTTGCCTCCTATGCTCTAGTGCAGGGCTCTCCAACCTTGGGTCCCCAGATGTTGCTGGACTTCCCAGAATCCCTTGCCATTAGCCATGCTGGCTGGGTATGCTGGGAACTGTAGGCCAACAACATCTGGGGACCCAAGGTTGGAGAGCCTTGCTCTAGTGCTTTGTACGGCCTACTTTTTAATACAAGAACCTTTTGAATTCCCCTTTTAAATTGGACTGTCCATTAATTTATGTAGCAAGGGTACAAATAAAACGGATGTTGCCCAAACCCTCAAGCGACCATTGCAGCAGATGTAAGGCTTTGCACATGGACGGCAGGGCATTTGACTCCCTTTGCCTAGTGGCGGTTGCCCACGCAACATAGAAACAGGCCTGTGGCTTACGCTGGCTCAGCTTGTCTGAGTGTGGAAAGCTAAGCAGGGTCAGGCCTGGTTATTACTTGGATGGGAGACCCCCTCCTCTAGTTTCCTGCATTGAGCAGGGGGTTGGACTCGATAGCCTTGTAGGCTCCTTCCAACTCTATGATCTATGAAATCTATGAAATCTCATGCTACTGAAACTCTAGAGCATCAAAGGTAGCTTGATGTGCATCGGGAGAAGGGAGCTGCAGCTGGAGAGGAATTAATAGAGTTGAAAGATGTACTGTAAATGCAGCATAGCCATAGCCATGATGTACATGGCTGCTCTTCTCGATGTGCATGGAGTGTATGTTTTTACACCTGGGAGCATAGCCACTTCCTCTTTCTCGTGGGATAAGAGGGAAATGGTATAGGTACACTCCCATTGGAGGAGCTTTCAGGTAATTATACTAATTTTTCTGGGTCCATGCTTTTTAGCATACTTGGCATAATGGCGTATCCGAGCTCCGCTGGATGATTCAGTAGAACTGGCAGTGTTTGCATAGAAGGAAGACATTGACTCTGTTGCTATGGACACCAAATTGCTTCATACCTCTGGGAAGCAGACCTATCTCTAAGGCTACAGTTGTGATATTTTAACTAGCTATTGGTTGGTAAATAGTGGAACCATAGTCAGCTGTGTGTACTTCATAATTAAAATTCTAAACCAAAGCAATCCAAATTCTGTGATATAAAAAGCGAAATTCTATGACCTGTATGAATTGGGCTAATTGAGCACTTTTCCATAGATGCTTTTCATAATTTGTTTTAGTCATAGTGGGGGGAACATACCTGAAGCTTTCCTGCTCTAGCCATAATGGCTAGAATCTTACTATTTTTAAACCTGAAAGCTGAGGATCTGAGGAAGTTGTATTCTGCAACAGCCACTCTAGTCCAGTGTTTCTCAACCTTGGGTCCCCAGATGTTTTTGGCCTACAACTCCCAGCATGCCCCAGCCAGCATAGCTGGGAGTTGTAGGCCAAAAACATCTGGGGACCCAAGGTTGAGAAACACTGCTCTAGTCTGTGGTGTGGCTCTTCTCCACTCCTGCAAAACTGAGCCATGCACACTGCCCTGAGCACGGTGGATGCAACTGTATAAGAAATTGTGTTTAAAAAAGATGAGGTGGTGAGACTGTAATGCCCTCTGTTCCTCAAGTGGAGTGTGATGACTTGTTTGAAAGGGCCCTGGGAAATTCAAAGTAACTTTAAGTACACCATTATATCTTTGGAGGCTTCTTATCCAAATTGTGTGTGAAGATCTAGCTCAGTGATGGCAAACCTACTGGCACGGGTGCCACAGCTGGCACGCAGGGACCTCTCTGTGGGCACTCGAGCCATTGGTCACCAGATCGCGAAAAGACTGTCCCCTTCTGCAAAACACTAATGGTCTTGTTCTTTCTCACAGTGTGGAACAGAATAATTTTATTCTAGAATTCCTATTACAGAATTATTTTCTACATTGTTATCACATTTAAAAGATTTTGAAGAATGACGCACAGAGCATGGCTTGGATGTAAAGCCCTAACAGTTGACCTTAGTGCTGCATGTGTTGCTCTCAAACTAACGGAGTATGAGCCAAGGTTTGACAAATTATCAGCATGCATGCAACAGCAAAAATCACATTAATTGTGCAAAAGCATGCCCAATGCAAACTTTTACCTAATGCAGTGTTTGCAGTCCAAGACACAAAGTGTTTAAAATGTGTTAAGCATGTTTAATTTTCTTGCTTATCTTGCTCATCCTAGTACAGGTTGACTTTTACTTTTACTAATCCAACACCTGTAGAAGCAGGGAAAGGACCCGGAGTAAAGCTTGCCCCATACAATTTCAGTCTGGCATGTAATCATATTACAAGTTGAGAATCCCTTATCCAAAAATACATGTGCCTAATTATTTTAAAAGTTTGTATAAATTCCCTTCAGGCTATGTGTACAATGTAGTACTATAATAATTTGAGTTGATTTTTTTTTCAACAAAAAACTGTATCATTGAAAGCTCTGTTATTGTGTTTTTCTTTAAAGACAAAAGATGTTAATTAGTTCGGACAACTGTATGAGTTGTTTTTCTAAAACTAAAACCTCGGTATTCAGGTTTAATTGCAGTGTCGGCACTTTGAAATAAATAAGTTGGTTTTGTGTTGCAGTTTGGGCACTCGGGCTCAAAAAGGTTCGCCATCACTGATCTAGCTGAACACAAGCAGTCTTTTTGCACAATAAATGGCATCTTTTGTTTCTCACTTGTTGCACTCAGGCTACACATCTGTGCTTGTGTTCTGCTTCTAGTCTTTCTTTGGAAAATGTAATTCGTTCTCTGATAGTTTGGTCATTGCTACTGTTAATCACTGACGTGGAGTCCTCACCACTGTTGTCACCACTTTGTGACTTTCCCCAAAGTTTAACACACACACCCCTGAAAATACTGTGCTTTTGCTCTTTGGGGCAAATATCTAGCTAGCTCAGGGGGTGCCGGTGGGGGGCTAGGTATAAGGCCTTGTGGCTGTTCATGACCTCCCTGGGTGTTTCTTGTGGATGAGGTGTAATGATACTCCGATTTGGTTAGGATTCGGTTAGGATGGCTTAGGATCGCTTCGCTCAAATCTTGGTTTTTACCCGGCCAATGGCCAGGAGTAGATTAGTACCGCCCTTCGCCCTTCACAGATCTTTAATTCAATAAATGTGGCTCTGATTTTAAACCATATATACTGTGTCTGACTCTTCATTATCTCACCTATACACGCGCAATACAAAAATTAAGGGGCTCTCAAGTACAAGACCTGAGCGTCATAATGAGAGTTTAGCTTTGCCCAGGGCTGCAGTATCTTGCACAGCACAGTAGCAGTTCTTAATATCAGCAATGAATTTTGGGACAGAGTAGATATGACATGGGAGATCCTTTATTCAAAATGTCCTGCTTTAGATGTTTTTTTTAAGCTAGCAACTATTAGCTTTATAGGGAAAAACAATGCAAATACCTGTATATTTTCTTTCATGGACCTATAATAGCTGGCGGTGAGGGATTTCCGGTAACCCTGCCCAGTGCTCCTTCCCTGAAAGCAGCCATATGGGGTCATGTTCATTATGCTGGCTTTTTAAAATAGAAGATCTTAAATATGAGTCTCTTGCATCCCGTCCAGCACTCAAGCAAGGGTGGGATAGTGCGCTAGATGGCTTGGGAGGGGTGGGTTTTCTCTGCTCTAGTGCTGTTGCTGCCCCAGCCGGAAGTGAACTTGCTGTGCAAAGGAAATTTCCAGTCCATGTATCTCCTCTTTCAATAGTGGTGTGTGTGTGTGTGTGTGTGTGTGTGAAGCCTTTCTCCAGGCAGTACCTCTAGGGCAGTGTTTCTCAACCTTGGGTCCCCAGATGTTTTTGGCCTACAACTCCCAGCATGCCCCAGCCAGCATAGCTGGCTGGGGCATGCTGGGAGTTGTAGGCCAAAAACATCTGGGGACCCAAGGTTGAGAAACACTGCTCTAGGGAGATAGTAGAGAAAGCAGAGGGGGCATACTGCTGTGAGTTTTGCTGTATTTTTTTGTTCGTTTTGTTCTTTTGCAAGATTGCAGTGATGGGGGAATCCTGCACCCTGTTGAACTAGGTTAGGTGTGACAGCGCATTTGACCCGTCAAGAAATATTTTTTCAATTGATCTGTCAAATAATGATAAACTGTATGGGGTGTTTTGAGCTAATCCTTAAAAAGAAAAGAAAGCCTTCCCCCCCCCCCCTGACTTTCCGTAACTTACAGTACAATCCTATGCATGTCTACTCAAAAATAAGTCCTATTCTGCACAATGGGATTTACTCCCAAGAAAGCAAACATAGGATTACAGCATTAATGTCTTACTTGCGGCAGTATCTTGCATGTCTTTCCTTCAACAAGTACCTTCTGTTCTTTCATAGATTTCATAGATCTTATAGAGTTGGAAGGAGCCTACAAGGCTATCGAGTCCAACCCCCTGCTCAAGTGCAGGAATCTAGAGGAGGGGTCTCCCATCCAAGTAATAACCAGGCCTGACCCTGCTTAGCTTTCCACGCTCAGACAAGTTGAGCCAGCGTGAGCCACCTACAGGCCTGTAGTTCAGTAGCTACTGGTTTTCTAGGGCTTGAGTCTGATCCTTTACAAGATCTTTACAGAGCTGGTTTCCAGACCACATGGAGGAGGTATTCCCTGTTTTCTGCAGCAAGCAAAATGGGCAGGCCCTAGCATGTCCTTTTGGCAGATGTCTGCTTGCATTCCGCTTTTGGAGATGCCTGCAGTTATAGCAAGAAGCCAGTAGGAGAAGCTTTGCTATGCCTGCTAGGTCAGTGATGACAAACCTACGGCACGGGTGCCACAGCTGGCACGCAGGGACCTCTCTGTGGGCACTCGAGCCATTGGTCACCAGATCGCGAAAAGACCGTCCCCTTCTGCAAAACACTAATGATCGTGTTCTTTCTCACAGTGTGGAACAGAATAATTTTATTCTAGAATTCCTATTACAGAATTATTTTCTACATTGTTATCACATTTAAAAGATTTTGAAGAATGACGCACAGAGCATGGCTTGGATGTAAAGCCCTAACAGTTGACCTGAGTGCTGCATGTGTTGCTCTCAAACTAACGGAGTATGAGCCAAGGTTTGACAAATTATCAGCATGCATGCAATAGCAAAAATCACATTAATTGTGCAAAAGCATGCCCAATGCAAACTTTTACCTAATGCAGTGTTTGCAGTCCAAGACATAAAGTGTTTAAAATGTGTTAAGCACGTTTAGTTTTCTTGTTTATCTTGCTCATCCTAGTACAGGTTGACTTTTACTTTTACTAATCCAACACCTGTAGAAGCAGGGAAAGGACCCGGAGTAAAGCTTGCCCCATACAATTTCAGTCTGGCATGTAATCATATTACAAGTTGAGAATCCCTTATCCAAAAATACATGTGCCTAATTAATTAAAAAGTTTGTATAAATTCCCTTCAGGCTATGTGTACAATGTAGTACTATAATAATTTGAGTTGATTTTTTTTCCAACAAAAAACTGTTTGTATCATTGAAAGCTCTGTTATTGTGTTTTTCTTTAAAGACAAAAGATGTTAATTAGTTCGGACAACTGTATGAGTTGTTTTTCTAAAACTAAAACCTCGGTATTCAGGTTTAATTGCCGTGTCGGCACTTTGAAATAAATAAGTTGGTTTTGTGTTGCAGTTCGGGCACTCGGGCTCAAAAAGGTTCGCCATCACTGCGCTAGGTCGTCCCCCCCAACTGCTGCAGTCCTAAGGTGCCCTCACTCCAGCCCTTGTTAATGACTCTGCAGTTAAAAAAAACCCTAAACCACCACCTACTCAGTGGCAGAATCTTTGACAATATTTGTTTGTGATTAAATAATAGGTGGTCAATTAACTGAGCTGCCAACCCTAGGTTTGAGGAATAGCAGATCCGGCAGCAGTGCCTCGAGGCATGAGGTGAAAAGGGGAAACTGTTGAGGGATCATGTGATAGTTTTTAAAAGTGAAGTTGGTGTTGCAAGAGAAAAGGAAGGGGTGAGTGGAGAAGGAAGACGTCAAGGCCAGGATTTCCTCACCCCCGAATTCTAAGCAAAAGCCCAAGAGGCTTTGGGACATACGTCAGGAGTTGGAAATATTGCAACTTGAAATAAAACCTGAAGTAGTCAGATTAAGCTAAATGTTAATAATCTGACAACGTTTTCATGCATTCATTGATTCTAAGGGAAAGGCTCAGCATTTTAAAATATTATTATTTCTGTTCCTGGTTGCCACCATTCAAAAGGACTTTCTGGTTTGTCAGCATCGTATATAGGAAGCTGCCTTATACCAAGTCAGGCCAGTGGTCCATGCAGCTCAGTATTGTTTGCACTTGGTAGCGCTCCAGGTTTTTTAGACAGGACTGCTTTCCAGCCCTACTTGGAGATGCCAGAGACCTGAACTTTGGACCTGCTTCATTCAAAGCATGTGCTCTGCCACTGAGGTACAGACCTTCCCAAAATGTTTGAAGGTACGCTTGGCATCTGGTTCCTACAGGCGCTGTGGTGTGTACGTAAGTGTGGAAGAGAAGGCTGAAGAAACTGTTAGCTCCGATAAAAGAAGATCAATGGAGGTGTTTTAATGGAAGTCTTAGATATGAAAAGCCATTATTCACACTTTGCACTGACGATGGGCCAAGAAACAGTGGAAGATGGACTTAGGGCACAATGCCTAGACAGAAAAAAGTCTTAAAACTCCCAGCTGTTTGTGCAGGACTTTTTCCCCGCCTAAACATGTATAGGATTGCACCCTTAAGCTGCTTGGTAATGGAATCTGCTTCCTAGGGAACTTGAAGAATCCTTTTCCTGCATCTGCTAGGAAATGGTATAGTGTGTGTGTGTGTGTAGTGTGTGTGTGTATATATATATATATATATTCAAACTCTTGAAGTACATTATGCATTATATTAATTCACTAACATACGAATGTACACAAGCCTATCTGATCTCTGGCCAGTTTCTAGTATGATTTGGTAGCAATTTTGTCCCGCCAAGCTGGATAGATGGCATCACCAAAGGGTTAGCTTGCACTTGCTGATGAAGCACTTTGGTTTTTTTGATGTTAAGTGAGAGACCAAGTTTTTCGTATGCTTCTGCAAAAGCGTTTAGGATAGTTTGGAGATCCTCCTCTGAATGTGCGGAGACCACATTATCATCAGCATACTGAAGTTCCACAACGGAGGTTGTAATTACCTTACTTTTTGCTTTCAGCCTGCTGAGATTAAAAAGCTTTCCATCTGTTCGATATATAATTCCCACACCAGTGGGAAATTTCCCCTTGACAAGATGTAAAACCATGGCGATGAAAATGGCAAATAATGTTGGGGCGATAACACATCCCTGTTTAACACCTGATCCCACTTTAAATGGAGCACCATGAGAGCCGTTGTTGTCCAAAACCGTTGCCGTCATGTTGTCATGGAGAAGTCGCAAGATATTCACAAATTTATTGGGGCATCCAATTTTCATAAGGATAGTCCAGAGAGCTGTACGGTCTACAGTATCAAAGGCCTTAGCCAAATCGATAAATGCCATATAAAGGGGTTGATTTTGCTCCCGGCATTTTTCTTGGAGCTGACGTGCAGTAAAAATCATGTCTACTGTCCCTCTAGAGGGGCGGAAACCATATTGAGTTTCAGGGAGGATCTCTTCTGAAATAGATAGAAGACGGTTTGCGAGAATCCTAGCAAATATTTTACCTGCGGTTGCTAAGAGAGAAATGCCCCGATAGTTTCCACAGTCTGTTCTATCACCCTTCTTAAAGAGGGTGATAATTATGGCATCTATCCAGCTTGGCGGGACAATACTGGAAAATGTCGATCATTTTCTCTATCTTGGCAGCTATCTTTCTGTTACAGCTAACATCGACAGTGAAATCCAGCATCGTTTGAGCTCCGCAAGTGCCGCATTTTCTCGAATGAAACATAGAGTGTTCGAGGATCGGGATATTTGTAAGAAGACCAAAACACTGGTTTATGAAGCCATTGTATTACCAACTTTATTGTATGCCTGCAAAACATGGACTATCTATAAACGTCACTTCCACCTCCTTGAAAGGTTTCATCAACGTTGCCTCCGGAAAATCCTGCGAATTACTTGGGAAGATAGACGAACAAATGTCAGTGTACTGGAAGAAGCAAAGACTACTAGCATTGAAAAAAGGATCCTTCAACGCCAACTTCAGTGGACCGGTCATGTTGCTCGAATGCCTGACTGCCGTCTCCCAAAGCAGTTACTTTACTCCCAACTCAAGGATGGAAAGCGGAATATCGGTGGTCAATATAAGAGGTTTAAAGATGTTCATAAGGCTAATCTAAAAAAATGCAATATAAACATCGAAAACTGGGAAGCTCTGGCCCATGAACGATCAAAATGGAGGTTGGCCTTTCACAAAGGTTCCATGGACTTTGAAGAAGCCCGAGTGCAAGGAGAAAGGGAGAAACGTGCTAAGCGAAAAGCACGTCAAATGAATCCTGGTAGCAATATCCAGAAGCAACTTCAGGCATCAGCGAGCATGTAAACAAGCCCTTAAGGAATTGATTTAGAAACTGGGAAATTAAAAGAGGGGCATTTACATACATAAGCAGGAAGAGTTGTCTGTTTCCAGCAAAAGGTTCAACTAATGTGCACTAACAAGGTATAATTTCAGTCATGTAGTGTAAAGCAGCATCTCAAAATTTCCATTCTGGGCAGCGGGATTAGGCTTGCAAGACCCTCTGTGACATCAGAATATCTCAGCCAGTGACAAGCCAGATGTGTCATGACACCTTGGACTGTCCAGAGGGTGGGGCTCCGGTGTCAAACAGGCTATAAAGCCTTGGACTAGATAACTAATTTTCTGGGAACTTGGCAGCTCCACCCCCTGCTCAGTGCAGGATAAGCCACAGGTAAAGTTGCCAGTGGAGGAAGCAGTCACTGGAAATTGCAGCAGTAGAAGTGTGTCTCTACTCTCTACTAGTAGAATAGTGTCTCTTACTAGTCTGTTTCATAGATTTCATAGGTCATAGAGTTGGAAGGATCCTACAAGACTATCGAGCCCAACCCCCTGCTCAATGCAGGAAACTAGAGGAGAGGTCTCCCATCCAAGTAATAACCAGGCCTGACCCTGCTTAGCTTTCCACGCTCAGACAAGCTGGGTCAGTCTTACTAGTAGAAGTGTGTCTCTGCTTGCATAAGGGACTTACTGAATCCTACCCATGGTTTAATTCAGAGGTGGGCAACCTCTGGAGGCCTGGGGGCCATTTTTGCCCCTGGACCCTGGCGCAAGCCATGGGGTACCCCCCCCCCCCAGAAAACAAAGAAGCGCCAAAATTACCAGTTTGCTGCTGAAATTTGGTGGCAAAATGCTCTGTAGTGCTACAGAGTACTACACTGGTTAACTTTAGCTTGTTTGCAAGCTAAATCTAACCCTTTTGGTGCTCTGTAGTGGCAATGGAGCTCAAAAGAGCCAAATTTAGCTTGCAAACAAGCTAAATTTGTTGATTTCGGTGATCTAGCGTGTGGCAGTGGGCTACGTGTTGTCCACCCTGGTTTAAGTCATAACTCCAGATCTTAGCGTGTAGAATTGGCTCTAGAACTTCCTTTCTCTGAAAGAAAGCATTTAAATATGTGTGGTATTCCACTTAATTTGACTGTTATGCTGCTCTGTGTGATGCACTTATGGTCAGTGTGTCCCTTAGTTCAGATACACCTAATCCTGGAAGGCTTGAGATTTTATATATCTGATCTGCCATTCAATGTTAGGTATCTTATGAAATGGTTCATTTTACCAGTACCATTCTATGCCTCCAATTTACAATCTAAATTCCTTAATCTTTTCTCAGTATTGCTTGCTTAAATTGCCTCTTGCTCTATAAATGTTCCCTGTAACTATGGACACAGCTTTCCCTCCATCTTTGTTCATGCTGCAGAAGCCCCCTTAGCAGAAAGTATATCAAGAACAAGATCTACTAGCACTAGTAAGACTTCGTGTTTTGTTCTATTTGCATTGATTAGGATGCACTAATTATTCATAGCGATAATTACCCTTCACCAATTCACATTAATTTAGATTGCCTTTGAAAATCAGTCAAGGGGTACATGGCGTGATCGTACATCAAAGTGAACAAAGATACAGCACATAAGAAATAGGATGCAGTTTAATGTAACAAAACCATGTCAAATAACTGCCAGGTTTCTTTCTCGAGTTGCAATTATTTGAACTCAATCTGAGGCCTTATACCCAAGCCTATGACACTCACATGTGTTCCATCTCAAAGCCCATTCATGCCATTCATTGTAGTTATGTATCTCTTGGAAGTAATGAGGAATAATGTCGTCTTATTATGAAGCGATTATGAAGATGAACTCAGTGAAATGATGACAGTCGAGGGGTGCTTGTGTGTGTGTGTTTTAATACAAAAATCAGTTCTTCCTCTCTAGTGTGTTCATATGACACATATGCATATATAAATACACACACACAATATATATCAAAGCACTGGAATAAAAACATAAAAAATACTCCTTCAATCAAATAGTGGTCTTATGCTATCTGCTAATTAGCCCAAGATGTGCACCAGCTGAGGTTTTTGAAAATTTATTTTAAATCTATTTCAGTGCTGATTAAGTGTGTCAGACTGACTGTTTGCATGAATCATTTAGTCCAGCCGTCCCAAACCTGGGCCCTGCAGATGTGTTGGCCTACAACTCCCATCAGCCCCATCTAGCATTGCCAATGGCAGGAATGCTGTGCGTTGTAGTCCAAAACATCTGGAGGGCCCCAGGTTGGGGACTGCTGATTTAGTAGCAGAAGCAGGACTTAACCTGAGCCAGACCTAACTAAAGCTGAGACTTGGAACTTGTCTTCCATGCAATGGCTCAGCTATGGAACCTGCAAAGCAAATTGTAAAGAGTACAGCTCCCTCTACGGCAGTGTTCTCCAACCTTGGGTCCCCAGATGTTTTTGGCCTACAACTCCCAGCATGCCCCAGCCAGTGTGCTGGGAGTTTTATTATTATTATTTATTATTTGCATTTATCTATCGCCCATCTGGCCAAAAACATCTGGGGACCCAAGGTTGGAGAACACTGCTCTACGGTGAGAACCTGCAGCTCACCCGCATACATCTGGGTCAAAGGGCAGAGTTTCAGGGCGGAAGGTGTGCCTTCCAGAAAGGCTTTGCCTCATGGCACTGTGCCCTCACTTCTGGATTGCCAGGATGGGCAACCCATCTTGCTTAAGCCTGAGCTGGAGGAGCAGTGGCACAGGCTCTGGAAATGAGGGACCAACAATAATCTGCTTGAGTTGAAAATGGCATTTTAGATTGTGGTCAAATGCATCAATTGAGAACCAAAGGAAAGAAGCTGTCCTGGCTCAGATTGGGCATGGAGTCCTTCCTGAGCAGTATCTCTTGTGGGGGAAGGCCCCATCCATTTGCATGCCTTGTAGTGTTAGCCTCACTGTTAAACATGACTTGCTGGAGTGTTCACAAGTTCTCGAGTGTGCGGCAAACCTTTCTGCATCCCTGGGGTTGTAGCCAATGTTAGTTCTACTTAGAGTAGACCCCTAGAAAATGAATGGGACTTAAGTTAGCCATGACTAACTGAAGTCCCATTCGTTTCTAGGGATCTACTCTACGTAGGACTAACATTGGATGCAACCCCCAAGTTAGTTACCTACCTGCTTCCCACCTTAGCTCCGTACTGCATTGCAGTGTTATCTACAGGCTTTATTCAGGTTTCTGAGCTCTGGCTGCCCTCTTTCAGATGGAATTGAATTATTTGGATTGTGTTGCTGATGAAAGAACTACCTTGAATTTGCAGTAAGATCAGTGTGTGGTACAGTTTGGCCTACCTGGGGTTGTGTCCTTGTCCCCTTGCTGAAGCTCTGAAACTCCACACGAGATCAGGGACAATCTCCCATTCCTTGGGTGTGCGTGTGCGTGTGCGTGTTGGGTTGGGGGAGGGGGGTCCTGGCAACCACAAATTTTTGCACTCCTGGACTATTGTATCTGAACAGATGCTAATCTAAATAAAGTAGTAAAACTATAGAAATACAGTATAGGCTTGGATACAAAGATGCTGTGTGAATTGTGTGCATTCACCAGTTTCCCCCAGTCTTTGGAACCAATTTATGGAGTCGGGTGAATTGGTGATTCTCTTCTCCCGCATGAGCAGAAGAACATTCCGCGTGTGCAGTGGAATAATTGGATCCAAACCAGAGAGCTGTGCTACCCCCCCCTCCCGTGAAGTTTCCTATCCTGAGGTTGAACTCGGCTGAGATAATTGCCAGAAAGTTAAATGGAATGAGATGGAAGCAGCAAACCTCCAAACATAAATGCTGGATGAATAGCCTTAGGAAAAGGGCAAGGATCCAAGTGAGCAAGCTTATGATTAAGTCAGAAATGACAGTGTAAGCAATAAAAGAGTTTCAGAACAGTAATATTCACTGTAGTGGCCATGATCATATCAAAAAAAGGAGAGAAACAGCAAGATGGTACTTTATTTTATGAACGTTTAAGAAGAGAAAGGCCTGGATTGATTTTGTTCGGTAAGATGCATATCTCCATTTTTTTAAAAATCAAAAATTATTTTCTGAAAGACTTCCATTAAGCTTGATCAGCTGGAGTTACTATAGAAAAACAATCATGTTTTGATGTATTGTCCAGTGTTGGCCATTTTCAGAAAGTGCTAATTAACTTTTATTGTGGCTATTTCAAAAGATAAATGGATCTCTCGTATGATATAAATGCCACAGGGTTGTTCTAGATCCAGTTTGCCTAATTAATTTTGCTGGACTTGATGAGATTTCAAGTAAATGAATATAAGATTCTCATTTAAAGATAGCTTGTAAGCTCCAGTGATTTTTATTCATAAAACATGCAGAGAAATGTTCGATTCAATCTCTTTGGTTTTGGATGCCATGGTATGTCATTGGATACAGATCAGATATGTTGCTAATTGGTTCAATGTATCCTCATGTTGTGAAGATAACTGTGTACACTGAAGACATTTGGTTTTATTAATTACCGACTTACTTAAATAGCTTGGTCCCTTAACTTTTAATTTTATGCAGGTTTTTTGTGCTGTCAAAACTGATGAAAATAATTCTTGCAACATGTGCCCTTTAGCAAGAAGTGTGTTACTCGTTTTTCCTTATACCAGATTTAAAAATACAGAATTTGATTTGCTGTGCAACGGTCATAATTACTAGCAAACCCCAATAGCACAGGTTCTGTTCATTTCAAACTGAGTAGTCTGCATGGCAGCCTGTGCAATGATATATGTTAGTAGGACTTGCTGGGATCTCAGCTGTAGTGCCTGTATACCTGAGGGCTGTGGCACCCATGACCCTTTTAATGAGGAAAAATAGACAGTGGTAGAGACTGGGCAATGGTTGAGGCGGTATTCTTGAGTTCTTAGTCATATATGCCACACTTACCAAAGTTAAAGACCTCGTCTGGCAGCTCATCCCCTTCTGCATCTTAAGAAATTCTCTCTCTTTGTAGCATGACAAGCAGATCCTTGAGTGAATGCATGCTGCCCCCGTGATATAACATTTATACTGGTTTCTGTTTCCTGATGGTCAAGGCTATTTACATTTGTTACGTCTTGGCCTGATTGGGAGAAGATCATGAGGAAGTCGCTAATAAGGCCAGATGAGTGAGGTGGTTACTGGTTATAAAATGGTAGCTGCAGAAGCAACTTAAACTTACATATGAAAGGTATCTTTTATACTTAGCGTCTCTCCAAGGTCTCAGGCAGAGATAACAGGAGAGGCCAGGGACTGAAGCTTGGAACCTTGTGCCCATGGTTTGGCAGGCACCAGAATCTTGGATAGATTGGGAAATGTTGCAGACTTTGGAATTTTAAAGCAAATGGTGGTGCTTGTTTTTTTCATTATTGGGAAAGGGATGTCAAGAAAAACTTGGGCTGTATTCAGACATCATCTTTTTCCAGTCCTCCAAAGCTTGGCTTGGAAGATTGGGAACAAGCTTTTTATGCACGTGTTCCTTTCTACCCTGTAGGGATTGCTCAAACCACAGTTTGCCAATCTGGGTGCCATGGCATAACTGTCCTTGGACAAACCAGTAAATGTTCGGTCAAGCATAATGCATGAGGGGGAGGAGGGGTATGCATGTGCAGGACTCTTTCTCAGTCCTCTAAACCATTACAGTATTATTATTTTTGCAAGACTGGAGAACATGATGATGTATAAATGTAACATGTAATAATGAAAATCAACAGATATGATTGGAACTGAAAGGAATTGGAATACTGATTAAAAGATGGATGATGGCAAATCACAGAACTTTTGAGTAAATGGCATAAAGTTGGCAAAGCAATTTGATATGCAGAACCCAAGGGCCTCACAATAGGAACTTGTCTGCAAATGATGACTCTTTCTCCCTTCCCCCATAACATTGCCACTAAATATGCTGGTCAAGCACTGAGATGTCAGCTTCTCATTACATAAAATGCAATGAGATTGGCAGCAGCAATGACAGTCTAGTGGGCTCCATCTGGACTTTATTATGATATCGTAAAAGATGTCTCCTTCCAATCCTTCTTCATTAGCAGCCCAGTGAGAGAATCCCACTAGGTAGTGGTTACAGGAAATAATTTCTGGAGTGGATAATGCCCTATTTATGTGTAATATAAAACAATTGCATGAAAAGAAAAGTCAGCAAGATTAGAAGGGCAGAAGAGGAATTCTGCAGGAGTTATTGCAAAGGGTATGAATGATGGCCAATGACTAACCTGATGTAGGTTCTATAGTGCCCCAAATCTGTTTGTTGCAATGGCATTGCATTGGGGAATGTTTGCTTCTTTTTTAAGGTGATTCCAACTCGGCACTCTAGGCTTCAGTTAGGAATTTTAATTTATTCCAGGAATTAGCTGGTGGTACAAAATGGTGTGAAAGCCTCAGCCATCCCATGTGATAGGAACATAGGAAGCTTCTTTGTATTGAGTCAGATTATTGCTCAATCTAGCCCAGTATTGTCAATACTGAGTGGCAACGGCTCTCTGGAGTTTTTCCTGCCCTACCTGGAGATGCCAGGAATCGAACCTGGGACCTTCTGTACGCAAAGCATATGCTCTCCAAGTGAACTACGGCTCAGTGAGAGCAATTGTGCTCATTGGGGGGAATGGTTTGCAGGTGGAAAGTCAGTATGTAAACTTCAGGTTCTCCCACCTCTGAGCTCCCAGTCATGAGGACCTTTCCTCTCTGCCCGTTCCTTCTTCCTTTCCTAGACCCTTCTTCCTACCCTGTCTCTCTGTAGGATCTGAGCAGCTCATCCACACTTATTCCAAACCCACTCTTACGTTATTACGGAAGTTCAACCAACCACCACCAAATACTTTCATGCATAAAAGCTAGATTATTAATAGCTATTGTTTTCCACCTGCAAACCATTCCCCCAATGAGCACAATTGCTCTCACTGAGCCGTAGTTCACTTGGAGAGCATATGCTTTGCGTACAGAAGGTCCCAGGTTCGATTCCTGGCATCTCCAGGTAGGGCAGGAAAAACTCCAGAGAGCCGCTGCTACTCAGTATTGACAATACTGGGCTAGACTGAGCAATAGTCTGACTCAATACAAAGAAGCTTCCTATGTTCCTATGACATGGGATGGCTGAGGCTTTCACACCATTTTGTACCACCAGCTAATTCCTGGAATAAATTAAAATTCCTAATTGAAGCCTAGAGTGCCGAGAGGAAAGGTCCTCATGACTGGGAGCTCAGAGGTGGGAGAACCTGAAGTTTACATACTGACTTTAAAGTAACCAGTTGAAGCAATTGTCTAGGATAAGGATTTCAGTAAGAACTTGCAATTAGAAAAATTGAAAATTTAGGAAAATAGACATGTACAAAGATGGGATTTAAAATAAAAAGTGGTATAGAAATTCTCTGAAATTAATAAAATAAATAAATACCTAGATCTATTCTGAAGGAATCATTTTTGGTCATATGAGGTGAATGTAGCAAGCGCTGGAAGTAGACTATTTTCTGTGGTATAAATATCTTCAAGTAGGAGAATACCATAAGAAGTGAAGACAAAATGGGTTTTATTCAAGGGATCATATGTTTTCAAAAATTGGACTTCTTTTGAGAGGAAGAAAGCATTTAATGTCTAAAATATATAAATATTATGTACCTTTTCCTGCAAAGACTATACGGTCATATAGTGGTCATGATTTTTCAAACAGCTATAAAGTTATGTCTAGATGGTACATGATGCTAGAGAGATTACATAGGATAAATAGAAATTTAGAAAATATATGCTGGAAGTGGTGCGACAAAATTGGAAATGAGTTCCCTATCTGGTGGCTTTGTAACAAGGCAAACGGATATAGCATGACAAGCAGATTGGTTCCAGATTAAGAATATGCTGGGGAAAATAACAGAAATACAACTAGATTTGGGTCCTGCTTTCTTTGTCAAGAAAAATGTACAAAAAAGTGCCTACATAGCAAGGGAAATTAATGTCAGTTATGATAATAACTGTGGGAATTATGCAGAATAAAGGAAGAAGATTCAAATTCCAGCAACAACAATAGGAGATAAAAACGTGGGAATATGCAATATTGGCTTACAAGTGTTTTTAATAAACATTAAAGTTAAGCAAAAACTCAGTAGATTTGTCAGTTGATCATAGGTACTTATTTGATTTTAATATTTAAGAATACATATTTATAAATTTATATACATAATATAGCACACATGTATAGTGACACATTTACTTTATCTCTCTCTAGTACAATATGAAATTAAGTATTGTGTGATATTTTAAACATCAGATAAAACAGTAATTAAAATATATTGACTTTAAATAAGTGGCCAAATCTTCAGGTGCAAACCTTTAATATTAGGACAGGAAGGATACTAAGTTAAACTGACCCATTTGATGTACTGTTATGATTTTGAAATGCAGAGCCAGAAATCCTCCAAAAATGCATCTTACTATAGCATTCTAAGTGTACCAAGCAGTTTACCATCTTATTATTACTCACAACTGAATTAACCATCCAAATTGGGTTATTCCCATTATAGCAGATGGAGAGCTGAGGAATAATTTAAAATGTTGAAGCCCCCACATGGAAGCCATTGAAAATAACTTGCACATGGTGGTTCTTGGCACATCAGCAGTAATATCTGAAAGCAGCCTTCCCCTGGTCCATTCTAATGTTGTGGATATTCTCTATACTGGCTCTTTACAGTATTGACAGTTGCTGATGTGAAGAATCTATTATTATTATTATTATTATTATTATTATTATTATTATTATTATTATTATTTACATTTATTAATCGCTCATCTGGCCGGCAACCGGCCACCCTCTATGTTATTAATTCAGTAAAAAGCAAGCTTGCAAATTTTGCAGCTATTGTATCACCATGCACAAGCAAATTCCAGCATCCTCGGGAAGTCATGCCCAAGGAAATGTGACTTGGTCAATGTCAATCAACAAATCCAGGATTGAGATGGGATTTAAACCCCCCCACTTTCTATGGAGTTGGTCTATTGTTCTATCTGATGGATTGTATTAATCCTAATTGATTTGTCAAGTATCTGAAATCTTCCCTTGTTGTCCAGACATGTTGAACCTTAAAGGAGCAGATGGATATAAAGATTCTGGTAGGTCAACTTTTACGAAACTTGTGTAGCCCAACATTTCTAACACATAAATGAAAAAAAATTAGAAACAGCCCATAAATGACTGGTAGAGCTTTATAGTTTGCATGTAGATCCTTACATTTTGATTAATAATCTTGTAGGTGAGCTAGGAAGTTCACTGGTAATCATGGAAGTTCAACATCTCAGACTACTTTGGTGATCCCATCATGAAGTTTGGTTTTCCTGTACAATTCCATCTCTCTATATTTCTGATATCCTCCAAGTACCATGGACATGCCGCTGCAAATATTGGTTGCGGTATACCTCCTATGTTGGGAATCTCTGAACAGCCACCAGTTTGGGGGATCTTTTTGTATGCTGAAGTGGTTCATGGAGGGCAAGAATACATTGAAAAATTCTAGTTATGTGCAAGAGGAAAATTCTAGACTGCTTAATGAAGCAGCTTAACTAGATTTACCTATCAAGATGATAGGTAAGGAAATACAAGGAAATAAATATGCATAAGCCAGGAATAGATCTTTTAAAAATTGACATGGGGCACTACTGATTCAGCAGAGAAGAGATTCAAATATTGCAGCTGATGTAGCAGATATAATGTGGATACAACTAAAGGGCACTGAAGATAGCTAAGCAATTCTTGGCTGACACTTTAGTCCTCTAGCTAAGGAGAAATGATTTTTTTTTGTTTTTTGAGATGAGATGAGGGAGCAGTTAACTTTAACAAAGATGTTATGGAAAGAACTGAAACCATCGGCCTAATGAACTGTCTTGGGAAAGAGTCTACCATTCACTCATCTAGAACCCTGTATATTAGTTTTTGCTTTTTAACACTTGCAAGTCATTGACTTAGGTTGTACTTTGACTTGCCTTGATAACTCACATTAGCCTCAGTGGGCTTCCTCCACCTCTCTGCTTCCACCTCCTACTTTATAATGCCCTGTGATTTCAATTTCTCTTTCCATTCTGCTACTGCATAATTCAGAACAGAGTGCCTAACTGAGCATGAGCAGCACTACCTTCAGTAAGCAGTTAAACGTATCTGCTGGAGTTGAATAGAACTTGGGGGTAATAAGCTAAATGTTAAATTATATAATATATATATATATATATATATAATATAAAATATATAATATTTTAAAATTCTGCGGTACTTACTGTGGTCTAATAAAACACTTACACTCTCACAGGTTTTGCTCAAATACAGATTTTAAATATTAGAGCTCAGTTATGTTCGTGTAACTCAAACTAAAAGTCATTTGAGTATATTATACAGCGCTTGTGAAAATACTAATCATATGGTAAGGAAAATTCTAAGAAGATGAAGTACTGCTAGATTATAGAAGAACCTATTCTTGAGTCTAATCTTTGATCACATTAGTGAGGTGTGGAAGAAAGTCCCAGTGGTGTTAAACAGGAATGGCAAAATGTCTGACTAAATATGCATAGGATTGGGCTGTACATCAGTCTTGTTGAGTGTAATAGAGCTTACTTCTAATTACAGATATGTAGAATTGCAACGTTACACTTTATCCATGGTAGAGCGGGGCAGCCTGTGCTCTGTTTCCATTTGGGTTGAAGTGGAGCCTGTTACTTTTGTACAGGCCTGGCTTTTCCTAGTGCCCAACAAATCCATATCTCTTCTCCCAACACCACTGGGTCATCTGCACATTAAGACCTCTCAGCTCCACCTGTCTAGCTGCATGTGGAACAGGTAGTATTTCGGGGAAATCTACCTTGGAGATCCCAAATTACAATTTCCTAGCAACCTAAATTTTGCTAGCAGAATTGCATAACTACATTTTCCCATATCATTCATGACATGCGGTCATCCACAGACTCCTTCCCAATGAGAAATTGACTTATTAGCAGTACAGTTCTTTGCTTTCCCTCACTCCACCCAGTAAAGTAGGAACAGTGCTCCTAAGTGTTGCCTTTTATTCTCGGGCCCTGCTTAATTGGTTAGTACTACAGCCTTGGTGACGAGGGTATCCCTGACTGGTATTGCTCAGTTTTAGTTTTTCTCATAAGGCAGGCCGATAACAAGTTCTATATGCTTTTCTCCTTGACAGTTTTGTAATGAATGTTACTTTCTAACTACTCTTGGTCATTGATTTTTCTCCAGTTTCATAAGTAAGAAGTAACGTGTGCAAACAAGAGGACTGAATATGCTTATGGTGTTGTTTTTTTAAAGGCATTAATCAAGCTATATAATTTCACTGGAAATGTAAAATGTTAATCTTGCTGGATTCTACAAAAATGGAAACCCTGTCTAGATATTCTAGATGGAACTGAAAGAAAATTGGAGGGATCAAGCACTTGAATGTCTCTTTAAAAAAACTCTTGAGAGTGTCTTCTATTTAAGTTGCAAATCTCAAGGAAGCAAATAGTTGTGACTCTTTCTTGTTTTTTTTACAAGTGAGGGAATCTTATGGAAGATTTAGGGGATCAAAAGCACACAGTGACTTACCATGAGAGCTGCAGTAGGCTGTCGTATTATGCAGGGGAGGCTGTTGGCTCCTATTTTGGTGGGTCTCCTTTTCCATTGCAGGTTTTGCAGCTTTTATTTGGAGCTTCATAGGAGCTGTCCATGGCGCTGAACTCCACCCCTCAAAATAGGTTCACCACCATGGATGGCTCCTATGAAGCTCCAAATAAAAGCTGAAAAACCTGAAATGGAAAATGAGACCCACCGAAATAGGAGTTACCAGCCTCCACCGGTATTATGATCAGAACCATTGGGCAGCATCCTTGAGGATGTTATGTATGTACTTAAATTAGTTTATTGCCACACTGACCTGGTTTGTACGGCACGGCACGGCTTGTCATGGGTTATTTAATCCATGATGAACTGCGGTGCCTGTGGATGCCACTTTGCATATCCAACTCCCCCTCGTGGGTTGTCGTGTTTGTGCGAACCTGGCGAGCGTGGGTTATGTGAGGGTTAAACCACCCTCGCATAACCCATGGCCTGTTTTAGGGTTATGCGAGGGTGGTTTAACCCTTGCATAGCCCATGATTGCCGGGTTTGCCTGACATGACAACCCCTGAGTGGGGGTTGGATATGCAAAATGGCAGCTGCCCATGTGTTGCAGCCTCACCGTGGGTTAATAACACACAATGGGCTGTCATGTTGTGTGAATCAGCCCAGTGACTTGGAATAATATGATTGGTTCATGCTCAAGTAGATGATGGAGGGGAAAAAAACACTTTTTTAATAGATACGATAGCACTTACAGATTTTCCACCCCAACCACAGTTTTAAAAAAATCATGGCCAAAGAGACCCCTTGGGTAATCAAGGGCATTTTGATTTCTGTTTGTTTTAAATGTATGTATGTGAAAACTAGCCTCTGTAATCCTCTGGTTTGGTGCCGACTGATTAATAAATCATACTCCTTCAAGCAATTTAATGCTTAACATTGAGGGTTTTTTGCTGGGGCGGGGAGAAGGGGAGGAGGAGGAGATGTTAAAAAGTAGTAACAGCTCAGAACAAGGGAGTGATTGTATTTACCCGGAGGCTGAAAGAGTCCAGATACTTGTGCATTGTTAGCGCATAATTTCAGTAAACTCATGACTAGTAGTAGGTGATGTGGGTGATGAGATCGTTTTTGTTCCTATAGGGAATTTTTTTTTGGGGGTGTCTCTAATGGTCCTTAGAGACAAAAGGCCTCTTGAATTTAGGTCCAGCTCATCCGTGCGGCAGGGTCAAGTGGGAGATGGTGATAATGAATGGGAGAGATATGAAGTCGGGACCCTAAGGTACTCTCATGTCTATCGTTAGCCTTGTATTTGAAGCAATGAATCCAACTACTTGGAGATTATCTTAAGTTCCTCCCAGAAGACTGTCACTAGTGAACATTTCCCTCCCTCCGCAGAAATGCAGATCAGAATAAGTTGTGTAAATCAGTTAGGTTTGCAGAAGTCTACTTTTAGGTATTGCACGACCAGTAAAACTAGCAACCTGTGACAAAATTTGGAATACTTTTAAGTGTAGTGGTGGCTGAAGGACATGGGCTTTATGCTGAAGCGCAGGAGCAGAAAGTTCGAGTCACGAGTCGAGTCACGAGTCTTTGGACCCGAGTCTCGAGTCCGAGTCCTTGGTCCAAAATGGTGACTCATGAGTCCCAAGTCCCGAGTCACTCCCAAAGCTGACTCCACGAGTCCCTATTAAAATCAATGGGGGTTTTTCCCAACAAAATAAGGCTACTTCAGATGTGTGGCTTAAATAAATTCTAGGCACAAATGTGCCTTTTTATTTCAAAACTCTGCAACTGATTTTGGCAAGAACAGACCAGGCAGACAAACCCAAAATAACCAGGCAGGCAGAGGAGGCAGGGAACCCCAAAACACGCAGGAGAGGCCTTTGTCTTGGACAATTCAAACTGTGGAACTGGTTAAGAAGAGACCAGGCAGGCAGAGGAGGCAGGGAACCCCAAAGCAGGCAGGCAGAGGCAGCCAAACCCCAAATGTCTGAAAGGTTGCATTTTAGGAAAATGATTAAAAAAAAAAAACTTGCTGTACTTCCTAAAACCTATCCATGTTGCATTTGAGGAACACGATTTTGGAACACGAGTCCTTGGTCTCGAGTCCCGAGTCAAGTCTCGAGTCCCATTAAAAATATTGGGACTCGAGTCAGAGGGGGGACTCAGTCCGACTCACGAGTCGAGTCCTGGAGTCCAAGTCCCCATCCCTGCATCCTGCCCTCCTGAAAAAGAAGCATCGGCAACCTTGGCTAGTAATTGTTCCAGGTTTTTTAGCTATCAAACTAGCCTTCACCAATTTACTATTACTACACCCTCTGCATTCGACATTTTGGTCATGTTGGAATAAACCTACATCTGTTGATGTAGTAATATAAGTGTCAAGGCCATACTTCCCCTCCTCCTTCCAAGATAAATAAGATAAATAAATAAATAAGCCATGGTGGGCTGTGGTGATCATGTGAACCAGGTCAGAGTTCTGAGAGCCAGGAGTCCTTGATCCCATCTGCCCAGCGAGGTCTGAAAGACTCTGAGAGCATTCTGTTCAAAGAAAATAGTGGAAGATCAACTATAGTGAAATCTTTTCGAGCAAAATATGTGTTAGGATGTTTTAATTGTTGTCCAATATTATTGTGCATACCGTTTTAACAACTTTTTGTTAAGGCAGTATATACACATTCGAAATATATATAGTTTACATTTATTTCCACATCACTGTGGCAAGTTCGGAATCAATTCCAATCTCAGTTCAATACTTGTGTCTAGTCATATAATTTTCTCTAGTCATATGATGTGACCAGAGAAGCGCAGGAAGAAAAAATAGCAGAAGGCATGAGTCTTCATTGAATCACAATAGCCAAGCATGAGTCTGACACGTAACGGAGGGAGAGCTCAGCAAGAGGCGCACGTTCTGTATGACTGACTTGCTTCTGAGTGTTGGACACAGGGAAGCCCCCCCCCCATCTCCACTATCTTACTCTAATGCAGTGTTTCTCAACCTTGGGTCCCCAGATGTTTTTGGCCTACAACTCCCAGCATGCCCCAGCCAGCTATGCTGGCTGGGGCATGCTGGGAGTTGTAGGCCAAAAACATCTGGGGACCCAAGGTTGAGAAACACTGCTCTAATGTGAGTGTGGAAGCCAGGGCCGGATTAAGGCCAGCTGATGCCCTAAGCTCAGCCCAATAATGGTGCCCCCTCGGCCCTTCCATTGCTGGCAAGACATTAAGACTCAGTAAGTGCTGAAGGTGAAATAAGAAATTAAAAACTCAGTTTTCTTCAAGGCCATCCCCCACGCCAGAACACACAACTATATTAAAATATTTATTTGTTGCATTTATGGATCGCCCATCTGGCTGGCAAACCAGCCACTCTGGACAATGATAAAAACATGATAAAATACCGAGTAAAATACATTTAAAACAGTATAAAATTTTTTAAAATCTTAGCCCACCCCATATTCCCGCCTGATCAGCCATGTTTTTAGTGAGCGGTGGAAGCTCAGCAGAGAGGGGGCATGGCGGAGGTCACTAGGGAGAGAGTTCCACAGTACGGGGGCCACCGCAGAAAAGGCCCTCTTCCTAGTCCCCACCAGTCTAGCTGCTCTGGCTGAAGGGACAAGGAGAAGGCCGTCTGTGGCAGATCTTGTTGAGCGGCCTACTTGGTGTTGCTGGAGACGCTCCTTGAGATAACCTGGACTGGAGCCGTATAGGGTTTTAAAGGTCAAAACCAACACCTTGAATTCAGCCCGGCAAGCAACTGGTAGCCAGTGCAGCTCCTTGAGCACTGGAGTGATGTGATCACGCCGGTGGCTGCCTTTAACCCGCTGCGTTCTGTACCAGCTGTAGCTTCCGAACAGTCTTCCAGGGTAACCCCATCTAGAGCGCATTACAGTAGTCTAGGCAACTGTAATATAACCTGTTTTTTAAATTATATTTATTTAGCACTAAATAGCAGCAAGCAATATAAGCCAATTACAGTAATACCTTGGATTACAAGTAACTTGGTTTGAGAGCATTTTGCAAGACAAGCAAAATTTTAAATATTTATTTAATTTTTTTTTACTTGATATACAAGTGACGTCTTGCAATACAAGTACTGTAGTACAGCTTAAATTAAAAATCTCTGTACAATTTTTTTTTGGGGGATTTCGTTTTGATATAAGAGTGTTTTGGATTACAAACACGTTTCTGGAACGAATTATGCTCTCAATCCAAGGCATTACTGTACTTACTTATAACTAGGGCAACAGAAGGAAATACAAATTTTCATCACTGTTTTATGCATTTTTAAATAAAACTGTTATAAGGGAAAAAATGCAAGTGCAAACATTTGTGGTGCTCTGTGGTGTCCCCCTTCCCTTGGTGCCCTATTGCTTGATGGTTAATCCAGGGCTGGTGGAAGCCCCTCCTAATGTGTGCTGGGGCAGATTCAGTATGCCTTGAAAAATGTAGCCACTGAATCCACTACTCTCTGCCCTTTGTAGTAGGGAGATCTCATGTAATACTGATTCCGCCCACTTCTCTCTGCCAACATCTGGCAGTAACATTATCCTCAAGGAGAGAGTAAAGATACTTCCACATCCTCTGATACAACGTGTATCGCTGCGGATGGGCAAGGAGAATCCCGGAAGTATATTCTTTGCCCACAAATACAAACCTATTCCTGAGCTTTGATGAACTGAGCAAAGAGGAAGGTAGGTGCAAGGAGGATCCCTGTCCATTGTTTTGAAAGCTGATGGGGTAGGGGGAATCTTTAAGTAAAAAAGTGAATCATGTCTCCAATTTAATTCAGTGGTGGGGGGAGAAATGCTGGGCATCAAAAGCTTGGGAAACACAAGCAGATAGGTTTTCAGTTTAGCTAAACCAGTGTTCTCCAACCTTGGGTCCCCAGATGCTTTTGGCCTACAACTCCCAGCATGCCCCAGCCAGCCACACTGGCTGGGGCATGCTGGGAGTTGTAGGCCGAAAACATCTGGGGACCCAAGGTTGGAGAACACTGAGCTAAACTATTGAAAATATGAGAAGCATCTAGCCTTTTTACAGCTTGTGACGGAGCATCATATTCTCACACCAGGTCCTTCTCTTCTTTCAATACTGGAGATTTCATGGTTCAATGCGCCATTCAGGGTGCTTGGTTTGAAATGCTTAAAGATCGTGTGTCGAGCCTGCCGATCCCATCACTAGGATCCTGAAAAGATGCTGGTAGTAGGAATAGGATTGGCAGGTGGTTGATGGACTGGTCCAATGTTGTTCCAGCAATGCCACTATGTAGATGGCAGCTTACCTCTTAAAATTTCGTTTTGATGTCATTTGTTAGCGTGGTGGGTGAGGGCAGCTTACTCCTGCAGCAGTCAGAGCCAAACCTTGGCAGCACAGCAAAGCTTCTGCCCCTGATTTCTTGCTATAACTCAGTGTTTCTCAACCTTGGGTCCCCAGATGTTTTTGGCCTACAACTCCCAGCATGCCCCAGCCAGCTATGCTGGCTGGGGCATGCTGGGAGTTGTAGGCCAAAAACATCTGGGGACCCAAGGTTGAGAAACACTGCTATAACTGAACACGCTCCGCATTCCTTATCCATACAATTATTCCCAGTTGAGCAAGTGGCGATAATTAACCATAAGGACATGAAAGGCAGAGTATTTTAGGTGATTAGCACATGCTTCAGATGAATTGACAATAAAGTTCTGGAATTGTGCTGACCATTTTTGGTTTAAGGGCATGCATTTATTAAGAGGGTCCCTCAACACGGTCTATGGCACTCTTCCTCTGCTTTGGTCTGTGTTCTTAATTGTTTCTCTCCCCCCCCCCTCCACCACTTCCTGAGGTCTTGGGTTAACCCTTTGAAGGCACGCAAGTTTGTTCATCCTCATCATTTGTTTATGCTGTTGAGCCTTGGGTTACGAGGAGGGATTTCATACGGAAGATAACCTACCGGTAATCCCCCTGCGGTGAAAAATACAGACTCTGAAAATGTACGGTACCCTCATTCCTCTCTCAAGGATTTCAAGGCAATAATGAGGTCCTGTTAAAAGTAACTTCTTTGCAGTTTTTACACAGGATTAAGGAAAGCAATCTCAAGGGCTACAGGAAAGCTTAAGAACGATCAAAGGAGAATACTTTTACACGGGTCTGCAGACCTGGAAGTACTGGCCTTATGCTCAAAGATGGGTTCACTTGCTACATTGCACACACTTGTTATTCCCTCAAATCCTGACTAGCATATAGAAGGCTATAATCTTCCTGCCAGTCGCTGAGAAATATTTATTTTATTTATTATTTCATTTCCTGCACTGATAGGCTCAACTGAAAGTGCTAGTTTTGACTTAAATCCTTAAAGCAGAGGTGAGCAAGCCATCAGCCCTAGCCAGCACAGCCAATGGTGATGGATGATAGGAGTTGTAGGCCAAAACATCTGAAGGGGCTGCTGTAAAAGACTCGAGTCCAACATATTTGACTCTGTGCCATGTAAGCCCTCCAGCACTCGCGAAGATCTGCTCAGAAATCCCTACTGTGTTTCCCCTCATTGCAAAGAGGAAAGAATGTCCACTCCTGTATCTGAAAATTGACCCATAAGATTCCAGTCTTGACTCAACTGGGCTCTATTGAGGTAGGCACTCTCCACGTTGGGCCCACAACCAAAAAGGCCCAGCTCTGCCCCCTTATCAGTGTTTCCCCTGGCAATGACTGATGGAATCCTGTGCCCTTTATGCCTTGCTGCAATTGATAAAATGTGTATTGGCCTCACTCCATATTTTAAAATTCTGGTGTTGCCTGGTTCTAAGAGATCCTGCTCTCTTCTGACTTTGATCTTTTAAGCATGGCCTGATGGTTTAAGATCCATATATGGATCGAACAGCTGTGGTGCGGCTCTTCTGCTAACAGGATGTTTCGTTCGAGTCTTTCTGCATCTTTTGACTAAGAGGTTGAGCTTCAGCTTAATTGCTTTTTTAGTTTTCCTACAGACATCTCTGTTTGAGGCATCAGCAATAGAGGCCTTTGAGGTTTCTTTGAGTGGCAGCATGTTGAACTTCAAGCCTTTCTGTTTGTACTTCCTCCCCTTTAAAGTTGGTTAATACAGAACTGAGAACTCTTTAGAAATTCAGGAAATAGAAAATTGGTTTGGCTACCCGAAGGCGACCCAGTCTTGTTTGTTGTTTTTAGAAATGACGCAGTACCGTACTCAGTCATTTGCATTTCTAGTGGAGGTTAATGTGATTTTAGAAGTTGACTCCTGGCAATTAGTCACACAAGGTCCTGTGCCGCTTGATGGAAGGGATATGCAGAACGGCTGAATTTGGTTATTTGACTGTTCGTCGTTCTCTCTCTCTGATGCACTTCATTGACTGATGCACCTCATTGGCGAATGCCCAGTGTCCTTCACAACGTTCCAGTTCCTTTGAAAGCCTTGGTGATAGGTCGGTCATATCAACAAGCTTGAGTCTTTGAGCTGACTTCACTGCGGCTTATACGTTCAGCTGCAGGCAGTGCTGCAGTCGTGTGATGGAAGAGCAGGGCGATGGGTGTGTGACACACCGCCAAAAAAGAGCAAATACGTTACCAAAATGGAAAGGACAGAAGAAGACGTCGATTTTCATAAAATATGCTTATGCTAATTCATATGTACAAAATGCAAATTTAGAAATACACTAATTACTTTAATTTGGGTAAATATAGTACATCTCAGGCGATCACTCGTGACCGAGTAAGATTGTCTTCCGGGATAAAAGGAGGAAATTCTAAAGAAGATTGTGTAGACTCTAGCGATGGGTCCGTAAGTGACTGTGGAGGCCAATTCTAGATCCACACAGCTTCCCACAGTGAGGACACAGGTTACCAGATAGAAGATGGCCCTGTAAAGGATTCATTTGACGTGCTTTTCGCTTAGCACGTTTCTCCCTTTCACCTTGCACTCGGGCTTCTTCAAAGTCCATGGAACCTTTGTGAAAGGCCAACCTCCATTTAGATCATTCATGGGCCAGAGCTTCCCAGTTTTCGATGTTTATATTGCATTTTTTTAGATTAGCCTTATGAACATCTTTAAACCTCTTATATTGACCACCGATATTCCGCTTTCCATCCTTGAGTTGGGAGTAAAGTAACTGCTTTGGGAGACGGCAGTCAGGCATTCGAACAACATGACCGGTCCACTGAAGTTGGTGTTGAAGGATCATTTTTTCAACGCTAGTAGTCTTTGCTTCTTCCAGTACACTGACATTTTGTTCGCCTATCTTCCCAAGTAATTTGCAGGATTTTCCGGAGGCAACGTTGATGAAACCTTTCAAGGAGGTGGAAGTGACGTTTATAGATAGTCCATGTTTCGCAGGCATACAATAAAGTAGGGAAGACTATGATCTGTTTGGTCTGCTGCATTGGCACTGTTGATGGGTAACTTTGCAGGCCCTGCTGCTCTCCCTTCTTATAGTTCTTTATCTTTAAACCAGACTTGGACTGGGCAGCCCTTCAAATAGAAGACTGGCTTCCTTAACATTGGATGTCTGGCCACCCTAGCACTGCAGGTCCTGTCACTCCATCATGCAGATAAACTCCCTCCATTATGAACCAGGCTATTTGTGATTGACTAATTGTGTGGAGGCCTGGTCTGCATGATTCTTCGCTCCCTCTCAAAATAAAGACTGATTTACACTGGAGGATAACTGTGTGGTGGTGGTGGTGGATCAGCTCTTGCTGTTCTTCCACCATGCTTTTCTAGCACTAATCCAGCCTGAATGTATAAGCCAGGGCTTAGTGATTAAGAACATTGGTAAGAAACGTGGCACATTGTAGAGCATGACGAAGGCTTCTTTCTGACTCTTCCAAACTTAATCCTCCCCCACCATTTCTTTTACATTGTCAATCTGCTATTGGACTCCAGTGGGCCGTTTTAAAGGCCTAGTGGGAAATGAGATATGATTTTTATTTCAAAATGACTCCAGTTTAACGGGGTGGGGGAGATTTTATTGGTATCACATTCCAAAAACACAGTCTAACACAAAAACTCTTGGGTACACTGGACCCCACATCATTGGCAGAAGAGGAAGTAAAGCAATAACAAAAAATGCCCAGGGCTCATAGTAAATAATGGAAGGGTTCCCCAATAAATAATGGAAGGGTTCCCCAATAGCCTAGTAGGTGTCCCCCCCCCCCCGAAGAGCATTATAAATGAGAAATTCAGTGTTGCAAGTTTGCACTATGAGACTGTTAACTTCTTTGTCAAGATAAAGCCAACCTGGAGCAGAATTAGCCCTGTGGAGTACAATTTATCATTGGTCATGGTAACAATATGAAAGAAGTACTGGATTCAGCCTGAGTGGGTTGTGCTTCCTGGGAGGAACCAGCAAGTGGTTGAGGGCAAGACCCACTGCTTCTGGCCTGAGGAGAGAGAGAGGCCACAGTTCAGTGGAAAGGCATTGTTTTAATAAAACTTAGGTAGGTTTGTTTGGAAGACAGAGTCTGTGTGAGTCTGTGGGGTGCAGTACACCAACTTTGAAGCAGTCATGCTGGCTGGGGGCTGATGGGAATTGTAGTCTAAAGCATCCGGAGGGCACCAGCTTGGGGGAAGGCTGTACTACTAAGCTGTAAGCGGCCCAATTTACCTGCTGAAATGAATGGCAAAGGAGTGGCGGGGGGGAGAGATGAAACACCACAGGACAGCAGAGTCCGTAATTGTTCAGTACATGGAGCATAACGTGCTTTGGGTTTGCTAAAAAGTTTTACAAATATTTCAAATGGTTGCTGGTGCCCACAGCAACTGCATTAGTTGCTAAAATAATGCATTTAAGCTAAAATATGCATTGTAGGATTTCTTTTTGGCTAAAAGAAAGCTGCCTGATCTTTAATATCTTGAATTCACTGGGCTTGTCTGTTGCCCATGTTATGGCAAGAAAATTAATTTCTGTACTTTATTTGGTGAATTTTATAAGTCATTCTTCAGTACAAGGCTCCAAGTGTGGTACACCCTTAAAAGCAATAAAATCAAATGCAATAAAAGCACAAACTTCAAATAGTAAAATTGCAAAAGTAGCAGGCCATGAACCAGATTTTTTTTTTTAAAAAAAAAGCATGAAAACACTAATAGTAAATCTTGATATGGAGCTGAAAGGTATGAACACGTGGGCTGAACAAAGACATATATGTACTCTTAAAATCATCATCATCTGGATCCAGGCAATCTAAATTCTTTGCTAAGGAAAACTGAATATTTCTATCTGGGTATATTTTGTGCAGGTTAAGCAAACTTGCATGAATTTCTTATTTTGCATAATTCAGCAGGTCCCCCCCCCCCCCGTTTTTAATAATTTAATCTGGTTTTGCTAGTCATGAGAAGGGCAAGGACATTGTCACATAAATGGGAAAACTTTTAAATGTGCATTCCAAATGGCAATCTTTCTCTTCCCTCTCAGCTGAGTGCTGTTTCTCTAACTTCACCATCCTCAAAACCAAGACCAAATGGAGCTCATATAAAGAGTCAGCTACAGACCAAATTTTATTCTCATGTAGTTGCAATAAAGCTATAGCAGTTACTGTATAAACGCTTTTAAGCTGATGGAGCAGTTCTAAGATATATGGTTAATGGTTAAGGTTTTTTTTTCTTTCCTTGTAATCAGAATTACCCAGGAATTATTAGGCTAGCAAAGGTGGTTATGTTCAGAGGTTTCTTGCAATTCCCTTAACTGCTTTTGTGCAGACAGCAATGGCTTGAGGAAAGTCAATTACAACTGGAATTATTGCATTTTATTTCTGTGTTGTCTCGTTTATGGCATTTCAGGATAGCGCAGGAGCTTGTTCATTAATATAGTACTGTTTACAACGTCTGGTCAGGAGTTAAGAGTTTCTGCCCGCTTTCTTATGTTGTTTTCTTCATTGTTGTCCATTGCTTTTATAACTCAGTGCCTGTCTAATGTAAAACAACGGTGGTGCTAAATGAAAGGAGTAAACCCTCTAAAACAAATGAAAGAAAACTATGTTTGGCTCCTACTATGGTGACCATTAATAAATTGTCCAAACAGAGGACAAAAAAGGTCCATGATTTGCATAAAATTTGTTATTTTACGTGTATAAATGGAAATGTAGGAATTACTATAATTTAATTAGAAATACAGCACATCTCACCATAGTGTGGGAGACTAGTGTCTGACATGCGAACCTGTGTGCCATTCTCAGTCTGCTGTTCAGGTGCTAACTGGTTCTTTATCTTTTAAACTATATTTGGACAGGACAGTCCTTCAGATACAGGACACCTTCAAATAGAGAACGGTTCTCTGGCAGCCCTTCAAATAGAGGGCTGTCCTCTGTAAAAGAGGACACTTGACCCACCCTAGTATAAACACCAGTGCCAAAACTTTCTACAGTGGTATCTTCCTTTACACGCGGAGGCGGCTGGCTCCAATGTCAGCGGGGCTGTGTACCTGCTCCGGATTTTACTCCAAACTTTTAAGGAGCTATCCATGGTGCTGAACCCCAACCCCCAAAATAGGTTCAGAATCATGGATAGCTTTCTTAAAAGTTCAAGGTAAAACCCAGAGCGGATACACAGCCCCCCTGACATTGGCGTCACCAGCCTCCACACCCAGCCTCTTAATAAAACTGAAATGCTGTATAACAACTCTTCCCTTTTGTTCCAGTTCTGGGCATCTTTGTGTGACAGAAGGTAGAGTAAGTTCTTTGCCGGATCTGGGACCCACAGATATTCCTGTGACTTCTTCCAAGATCTGTGGCCATGGATACTACAAAAATGGGAAGGGTCGATAACATTCTCCAGATATGGTTTATCTGATGATCTGCTTCTTCTGTTTTTGAAAACTTTCCCTCACCCTCCCACTACCTATCTGTAACATCTGGCATGTCCTTTAGAAGCAGCAGCAGCAGCAGCAATATGCGAATAATTCCTTGCGCGAATCTGTTTTATTTCTCGCATCTTCCCCCACCCCCCACTTAACAGTTCATTGCAAGCTTGTGCCAAGCAGCATCAGTGATGGAACTGAAGATTTGCTGTTGCATGAGCCAGGGAAGCCAAAGGGAAAGTCGGTATATCATTTGAGTCCGTTTAGTGCTTTTGGGGTCTCAAAATGTGCTGCCAGGGATCTCATATTTGCAAAATCCCATTTGAAGAAAGACAAGAAAACTAGGAGACTCTGGAAAGAAAACAGTGAGGGTGATTAAAGGGGTTGGTATATAAACTGTATGCTGGTTGAATTCAGACACAAGTCAATTGTGTGTGTGTGTGTGTGTGTGTGTGTGTGTACCGTATATATATATATATATATATATATACACACATACCTTGTGTTTTAACAATTTCATATATATATATATATATATATATATGTACACACACATACATATATATACATACATACCTTGTGTTTTAACAATTTCATATATTGTTAAACAATTCATAAATTGTTAAAACAGAGGGTTAATTTTGCTTACAAACTCATGGAACTGAGAATCCAAAACAGATTCTAAGTCACCCAAGGTAGTCAGTAAGTTGTTGGAGCTATTTCACCTATTAAAGAATTCCTATAGCGAGAGCACCATGTACATAATGTAAAATATATGTACAGTAATACCTTGGATTGCAAGTAACTTGGTTTGAGAGCGTTTTGCAAGACAAGCACATTTTAAAGTATTTATTTAATTTTTTTTTACTTGATATACAAGCAACGTCTTGCAACACAAGTACTGTAGTACAGCTTAAATTAAAAATCTCTGTGCAATTTTTTTTGGGGGGGACTTCGTTTTGATATAAGAGTGTTTTTGGATTACAAGCACGTTTCTGGAACGAATTATGCTCTCAATCCAAGGCATGACTGTATGTGACAGTCACACATGATGATCTGCATATTGGTTTGCATGTAAATCCCCCGCCCCCCCATGCTTTAAAAACCTGTGGGATGACTATCAGGAAAGAGCCGTAGTAGCTCGGTGGTAGTGCACATGCTTTGCATGCATACCCAGGTTCAGTCTTTTGGCATCTCCAGTTTTAAAAAACGATCAGGTAGCAGGTGATGGAAAAGACCCTCTGCTGAGTCCCTATATGGAGAGCAGCAGCCAGTCCTCATAGACCTAGATGGGCAAACAGTCTGACCTGGTATAGCGTGGCTTTGTTTCCAGATCACCTGTTCTTTCTTTGCATGTGCAAACATGGGAAGGAGCCCCACTCCTACAACCTGCAAATGGATGTTCAAGGCCGTCAATGGCAGTCGGACATGTGTAGCCAAGGGAAGAGCAGATAGTGGAGGTGATGTGGAGCATGAATACGTTTTTAAAATGGGACAAAGGATACAGCAAGGAGGAGACTGAACAATTGTTTCCTCTGCCTATTGAGTGTAGACTGAATGGTTTATTGGAATGGGATTTTTCAGCAAAGTTTCCTCTTACCTAGTAGAATATTCAAAGTCTGCCGGTCCATAGGCAGTTAGTTCATCTAGCCCACGTGTTGTCTGTCCTGATGGTTAGTGTGTCTCAAGGGCAGGGGTGCAGAACCTCAGGCCCAGGGGTCAGATCTCTCCTGGTGTCTTAGTCCAGGCCCTCGGGCTCCGCAGACAACCATGCCTTCTTCCCCCTGGCCCCACCGCCTTTCTTCCAACCACCGGGAAACCACGGCTTTTGTGCAGTTCCCATGCCCCTCCATTCTAAAAGGCTGAAGTACCTCTCCTAAGGCCTAGTTACTGACAGGAATTGCTTTAAGCTAAAATATGCAGGCATTTTTGTCCCTGCCCCTTTTGTCTTTGGCTCCACCCAGCATTGGAATGCAGCTCCCGAGAGCTTCCCTGAAATGGAATTCAGCCCTCGGGCTGCAAGAGGTTCAACACCCCTGCTCTAGAGTCTCATGCAAAGTTTCTTCCCGCCACTTGCTACTTTCTCCTTTTTGGCTGGAGATGGCATGGGTTGAACCTGGGACTTTCTCCATGCAAAGCATGTGCTCTACCACTGTGAGCTATTGTGTGTGGCAGGATCTGCTCAGCCTGCCCAGTGCTGCAGCTCCCGCTGGTGCCCCCATAGAGAAGACAGACAAGCCCACCTTGTAAGTACTTGCAGGATTAGCACCAGACCTGTAAGTGCTCTCAGGATTAGAGCCAGTCCACTCATGCAGACCAGCTGGGAGGCACAGGAAGCCCTGTAAAAGGCTACTTGTTCAGCTTTGTCATAATAACATGAGCTTTTGTGGTAGCTGCCTCCTGTCTTGCTATGGTGTCTTCTGTATCCTGACCTTGCCTATTCCTGACTCTTCTCTTCTCCTCTGGCCCTGCACCACCTTGCTCATAATTAACCTTGTTTGTGCCTGACTTTGCTTCTTGCCTCTGGCTCTGCACGCCTTGCCAGTATTTTGACCTTGCTTGTTACTGACTTTGTTCTTTGCCTCTGGCCCTGCAACACCGTCCTGGTATTTGCCCATGCCTGTTTCTGTACTTGCCTTGGTCCTGGAACACCTCTGTCATCCCTGGGCCCGGCGTGCCCTGCCCTGATATGCCTGCCACCTATGTCCTGGACCTGACAGTGTGTATAAGAATGGCAGGCAAGCATATGGACTAGCAGACTGAACAGATCTATGCTAGTTCTAATGCTGATGATGGTATATTTCTGAACTACAAAAAACTGGGAGGCAACTTAGTGTTAATATTCTTTTGATGAGCCATTAATAGACATGGAAGAGTTTCCAGTCACAATATGCCCGCTACATGCCTTTTCTTTGCTTTCCTCAGAAATAGTAATCCCAGTTTGGCCATGTTTTTGTGTTTCATAAACAATTTGAGAATTATTGGGTATAATGAAATAGAGTCCAGCTTCTTCAAATCCTGGCTGGATTTGGAAATAACTACAGTTTAGTCAGCCAATAGTCAAAAGTAATTTTAAAAATGTCCCTGGAAGAAAAATGAATACAAAGGCTTCAGTCTGAACTGTAAGGGGTTTTGACCACACACACCTTTTTTCTCTGATATGATCATGAAGATATATATCGAACTCAGTAATCTCACTTGAGCCCCAAGGCCTTTGAGACTTGCTTCACACTTGCATCTAGGATATTTCAATCTGAGTAACTTAATAGAGAAGAAAATATTGATTTTTAAAGGGCACTCATTTAAAGCAGCATTCATTTTAATAAAGCAACCCGTAAGCAACTATGAGGAAAAATGGCATTATCACCGCTATGTAAAACGCAATACAGTCATGCCTTGGATTGAGAGCATAATTCGTTCCGGAAACGTGCTTGTAATCCAAGACACTCTTCTATCAAAACGAAATCCCCCCAAAAAAATTTGTACAGAGATTTTTAATTTAAGCCGTACTACAGTACTTGTATTGCAAGACGTCGCTTGTATATCAAGTAAAAAAAAAAAAATTAAATAAATATTTATGCTTGTCTTGCAAAACACTCTCAAACCAAGTTACTTGCAATCCAAGGTATTACTGTATGTGCCACGCATTTCTCCTGCGGTCGATATCCAGTGATGTGAGGCAGGGATGAGGCAATTGTATGAAACAACCATTGCATCACACAGGCGGCATTTGGACATAACAATACGCCAGAATTGCCGAGAATCTTGGCATATCATTCACGAGCAGCATTCTGGTGCATGCTGCTTGATAGTCCCCACTTGGCTCCTTTTGCTAGCAGGAGCAGCTAAGCTACATAGGTGCAACTCTATGCACGTTTGTACATAAAAAAGGCCTACAACTCCCAGCATGCCCACTGGCTGGGGCATGCTGGGAGTTGTGGTCCTTTTTTTCTATCTTAACTTGCATAGGATTGTGCCCATAGAAGCTAAAAGGGAAGCATTGTTTTATCTGAGAATAGAGGTGCATCTTTCTCACTTGGTCGTCTTCCTCCATGACGCACTTGCTGGGGTGGGGGAGCTTTTGTAAAATGTTGTGACTGTCACTCCTTTCCCCCACTCGATTCCGACGGCCACATTTGTCATCTACATTCTGTCTAAAAAGCAGATACCATCTGGTAAAAATCCCTTCCTTAGATTTGTGGCCATTGCAGCACTTCTTGTTTAATCATCTCAGAAATAATTATTTTTGGTGACATTAGAACTTACCGAAGGCCCAGGCTAATGCAGCGCTGTTAGCAGTTGATCTCTCTTCTTCTGCTGGACAGGAAGCTGATGCTTTGCTTTGCTTCTTTTTGTATTTTTAATGGTTGCAGTTGTTATATACAGCGTGTGTGTGTGTGTGTGTGTGTGTGTGTGTGTGTGCATCTACTGCAAGCTGAATAACTAAAGCATGTTACTAGCTTGGCAACCTTCCCAGATGAGGTCCTGCAGGAGTTCAGGGGCCTGGTGGAGTCTAAGAGGGCGTTGGGTGTCTAAGGGGTGCAGCCCTAGGCTGAAAAATGGCCTACAACTCCCAGTATTCCCCAGCCAGCCATTCTGGCTGGGGAATGCTGGGAGTTGTAGGATGTTTTTTTTTCTGAAAACATGCACAGGACTGCGTCCTAAACCAGTGATGTAGTGTAGTCCGGGCTTGCAGAGACACACGACGGCACTTTTTGATTAGCAGGCACAGCTGACCTCTTCTGCCACCCTGCTCAGACTTCCCTATAATCCCTCCAAGCTTAGTTGCAATCCTCACAGTAACGGGTGTGTGTGTGTGTGTGTATGTGTGAATTTTCATAGAAACAAAATATTCCTTGTAATGCAAGGTATTTTGGGGTGGCTTGTTCTTGAATGGGTAATTAAGTTCCACTTGCTTTACACAAGAGCTGCTCCTGGTGGTGTTAAAACTGCTAGAGCTGGCTTGTTGATATGGACCAACACAGCTGCCTACATTTTTGGACTCGCTTTGGGGGCGTGGCTAGGGGGACTGTCACGATGAGCACCTGCACTTCAAAACTTAACACTACACCACTGGCCTAAACCTTGCTGCTTTTCTAGTGTCCAGATGTTGCATATGCTTGGATTGTGAGGGACGGGATCAAACGCCCATAGCCTACCGTGTGACATGTGTCCTTCCGCTGAGAGGTTTGTGTTTATGGTAGGGAGAGGAGGTGGTTTAAAAGAAGCAGGACTGTTGCATTTTATTGCCTTCCTTTGGAGTTTCTCTATCTTCCCCTATCACAACTGGCTGGCACATACCCATCTCAGGTGAGGGAATGGATCCCTTTTCAACCCCTGTTCACTTGTTGCATGCAATCTGACTTGCAGCTGATGTCTGGTGCTTGAGGTTTATTAAAAAAACATTTGAGTCACTTTTGGTTAACCCAGACAGTAATTACAGTATATAGGAAAAGACCTTCAGCAGCAATGTCTTTCCCTCAGGCAACTATTTCATTGAGGTAGTACAGGGTTCTGGCCTTGGTTTTTAAGCATGGGGGACATGCCCTTTCTCTGTGGTGCTCCAGACCCTATAACTAAAAGAGTGCCCACCCCTATTAAAATAGTCGGACCCAATGTGAATAGTCTTTCTCAAGGCATCTTTAGTGTATGACAGTGTTCTCCAACCTTGGGTCCCCAGATGTTTTTGGCCTACAACTCCCAGCATGCCCCAGCCAGCTATGCTGGCTGGGGCATGCTGGGAGTTGTAGGCCAAAAACATCTGGGGACCCAAGGTTGGAGAACACGGGTGTATGACTTCTGGAGACTTAAATTGAACGTTTCTGAAGTTGGACTTATTCCACCTGCGTACTTACTCATGATTGCTTCTTATTTGGAGTCTTTCTGATTTCTTTGAACTTTGGATTCTTTACAGTTACCATGGTAACATTAGAAGCAGAAGGCAGAGAGTTGCCCAGAGGTATGTAAGCTTTTCAGTGCCTAAAGATGTTCTCAGAATGGTGGAGATCTGGGCCTAAAAATTAAAAGTAAACAGAGGTAGGTAGGTAGGTGTGTGTGTTTAATGTGTGCTGTTTATAATTTTAGCTGGGCCTTTTGAAGATATGCCTGTGTTTCATAAAATTCTACAATATGTGAGCATCCAGTATCTTCATGTCTTCATTTCTCATAGGAACAGCTTTCAGATTTGCCTGAAAAAAGGGACATTCTGCACCAGCTATTTCTCAGTGTATATCATGTGCATGTCAGGAGGTTTGGATTCTGTTCCTTCCTCTCTCACATAAACCATTTCACCTGGATTCTGTAGTTTCTGAAGACCAGATAGCAGTGCATTTAGGCTACTCTAGGACAGTGTTCTCCAACCTTGGGTCCCCAGATGTTTTTGGCCTACAACATAGCTGGCTGGGGCATGCTGGGAGTTGTAGGCCAAAAACATCTGGGGACCCAAGGTTGGAGAACACTGCTCTAGGATACTAAAGGCACCATTATAATTTTATTACTGTGCTTTCAGTGAAAGGTATAAACACGGTTCACATGTAATACTAAGTCATCATTTATTGTTACATGTATGAGCCTCAGGCCTGTGAGCTTCCCCTCTCCTCTCTTCAACCTGGTTCACATGATCGCAATGTGTGTGGTTAACAAGCCACAGTGGCTTGTTAACCCAGCCACGCATGCCAGTCGTGTGCCATGGACTATTGTTAGGTTATTTGAAGGTTGCTGCTCTCACATGGCAAGCCGTGCTGAGTGTAATTGAGGAAATTTGGCCAGCACACGACTGGCATGCACAGTGGGGGAAATAAGCCACTGTGGCTTATTTCCCTCATTGCGATCATGCGAACTGGCCCTTCTTCTGGTATGGCTGAGAGGAGAAGACTGCTTTCACTTCTGGTTTCAACAACCTGTGGCTTCTTGTTATGGCCAAACCAGGGCAAACTGTGGATAGTTTTAACTATCGTTTATTGAAACAAACCAGGATTGTTTACCATGGTTTGATATTGGCTTGTTTAAATAAAAATAAACACCAACCACAGTTATTGAGCATCTACATGGCACTTAAACTCCCTCAAACTCTTTGTTTCCAAAATATTGTGGAATTAATAGTAGCGAATACTAGTATCAACAGTAGTGGTGAAGACCATCTAAAGAACTGCTCCAAAAGTGAAAGGCTTAAACTTGAGGCTTCCCATACTTCAGGCAAATTGAAGTGCAAAACTATAATCAATTTCATGGACATCTTGGAGCCATCTACTCTAGGGGGAATTTCTATTAAACAGTGCCCTCTAAAAGAAAACCCCTCCTTGTGAGAAATAATGGGAACTTGAGGACCAGAACTGGATAACTGACTCTAGTCTGCATCTTGCTTCAGGAGTAATCAGAACACTTCTGTCATGATTCTCTATGCCTGAAACCCACAGCTCTGATTAAACTCTTATGTTGGATGATTTCCTGACTGACTTAGTTTGACTCATCATACCAAACCAGCCATTTAACTCCCCCCCCCCCCTTTTAAGGAACATAATGCAGAACTTTAGAATGCAAAGTATAAACTAATCTCACAACTTCACTTGGAAACTATGACTTCCTTCCCTTGGTGCTGGGTTTCTTACCAAGTTCTCTTGAGGAAACATTATAGTCACCAAAACTCTGAATTTCATTATGGGTTTCTTGGAATTTGGGAACACTGTATTAAAGACTTGCTGACATCACGTGGAAACTTTCTTTGTCAATAGAGTTGGCCTGATGAAGAGTAATTCTGTGTATCATTTGGTATTTTTGACCTGTTGATTTGGTTCTTTAGGAATCTCCTCCTGGTGACAAATTCTTTGCTGGCATCTGAAACTGCCCTCTATTGGCCCTACAGTAGCAGATTTCAAAGTCCTTGCAGGAGGATGATTGGTCACTATTAGCAGGTGTTCTTGACATTTGTGCCCTTGCAGGTATCCCTGGAAACAAAATGAGAAAAATGAGCGGCAGATCACATAAGAGTAGATAAATAAAAATACCTTGAACAGTAAATAGGAACTACTGCTTTAAACTGATGGCACTCTTTTTAATATCTAGCATTTTCTATCCAGGTTCTTAACCCTAATTGATCATTTTAGTTCAATAGTCAGACATGCCACCAGTTGGTCAAAATCAAATCAATGAGATTAGGGATTAGGGACAGTTAAGACACATCTACAAAAATGGCATTTTGTCTTGTAAGTTTTATTAGATTAAATATTTGATAAATAAGGAAACAATATTTGATAAATTAGATACTTTTGCCTGGAATTTTATAGAGATGTGGATAAATGGAAAACTGCCTCTTTCTTGAACACAGGGCACTGTTCAAGTCACTAGCCATCACTGTGTGTATGGCAGACAGAAGCATCAACTTTCCACTTGCCTAGGCATCTTGGGATTCATGAAGCCTAATGGCTAAGTTGTTTTGTCCTTTCCAATGTGTACAGGGTTTTTTCTGTGTTGAGAGAGCAGCACCAAAATGTGTGAGAGTAAGGAAGGGCGATACAAAAAAACAATGTGAATTTCCCCCACCCCCGCCCTATAGATGCTGACTTGAGACCAAGCTAGATGTGGTGTTAATTGTGTGAACGAAGTTAATGTGTACTTAAAAAATAAAAAAAAAAGGCCGTGGCAGGGGGGAGCAGTATTGGGACTGTGTCAGTCAGATAAAGGGACGTAACTCTTTCTCCCTATCCTGCCATCCCCATAAAAATCCCCTACCTCCTAGACTTGCTATTAGTGCCAAGGTGAAAACCTCAGTTGTGTTCATGAGCCTTTTTCTTGGGGCTAATGGTAGCTCTGAGATGGGGGATTTTCATCTGGATTACAGCATGGAAGGGTTAACCTGTGTGTCACAGTTCCTATTCTGTGTAGCACCCCGCGAACACACACACACACACACACACACACCCACACCCACACACCCTGCTATTTACACTGGGATTATTAGGCATGCTGATTTCATTCACGCAGTAAGTGTCACATCTAGTTTGGCCCTTGGTTCTTACAAATATGGACCACACTTGGTTTTGGAGGTGTCCTCAGAATTATTTGAATAAACTTGCTATGTTTGGAAAGCTACAAGTATGTTCAGTCTGTACATAGTTCCTTCTCTTTGATTTTCCTTCCAGGATACTTGACAGAAGCCAATGCAGCCTACATAGTTCAACCAATTTCACCCCTGTCCTGGAATACAAGAATGCAATCTGGTGTCTCTTAGCCAGGCAGCCTCTTTTTCACGTTATTTATTACATTGGATACTCCATACACAGACCTTGCTTCTCACAACCCTGAACTTCCCCTTGTTATTTGGAGTTCACTTTTGGATTGGATGCAAGGAGTATTTAGGGGCCAGATGTGATTCTGCTTGGAGCACTTGAAGTAGGAAAATGATTATTATTTTCCAAGATCTTATATCATTGGCAGCCTCTGTTAGAAGTGCAGCCAAACCCTTATTCATGGAGACTCTCAACAAGGCAGAAGGAAACTGCAGACATTTGCTATTCTGATAATGCCTGCTCTTTGTCTTTTTGAATAATGTGTTTATAAGGACATACCTGGACATTTAAGATGCCTGTTATATCCTTCATTTAGGGTGCAATTCTATGGCCGTTAGACACTGTCTTGACCAGGGGTTCTCAACCAGGGGAGAATCCTGGTTGGGGGGGATTGGGACCATAGACTCAAACTGTTTGAATATTGATCTTTCTACAAATTACGATTCTACAGATTGTACATTATCTACAGGACATCACACCTTATTGTATGGCACAGATTAAATTAAAAATAAAGATAAATATTTCACTTATCTGTGGAAATATTCCATTTATACTATAATGTATATGTACCAATATAGAAAAAAATAAAAGATTTTCAATATTATATGCATATTATTTGGAATGCAACTTTTGAGTCAGACAATCTTGGAAAGGCGGGGGGAATGACATTCTGACATATGGTGGAGAAGGGTGCATGGGGGGGCAAAAAAGGTTGAGAACCACTGGTCTAGACAGCCGTAGGAAAGGTAGGGGTTCCAGCTCCGACCTCAGAAATACGTTCCAAAGTCGGAGCTGGTACTCCAACCTTGGAGGGCCCTTCCTCCGCCCCCACAGCTGGTGCGGTTCTACACTGGCTGTGGCTCCGAAGATGGAAGACCAACTTTGGAGCCGGCGCTGGGGGGGGGGAGGCAGGGAGGAGTGAGGCAGTGCCATCCTATAAGGAATCCTGTGGTGCCTCCAGCTCCTCTCCTCGTGAGCCAGTGTAAAACACTTAGCCTGCTTAAATCCTTGCCTCCGCGCTCCTCCCACCCTCATTAGGAGGCCCGTAATCGAGTTCATAGAGTTCATAGATTCATAGATCATAGAGTTGGAAGGAGCCTACAAGGCTATCGAGTCCAACCCGCTGCTCAATGCAGGAAACTAGAGGAGAGGTCTCCCATCCAAGTAATAACCAGGCCTGACCCTGCTTAGCTTTCCACGCTCAGACAAGCAGAGCCAGCATAAGCCACAGGCCTGAGTTCAGAGGGTTACAGGCAGCCACATTGGATCACGTTGTTACTCACTTATGGGCACCATATACTAACTAGTATATATACTAGTACAAACATTTGGCACCCCATATACTATAGTATATGGTAGGACAAGAAATTATTATGCCGTTTTCCACCCGCTTCTCCTTCATTCAGTATTTCTCAATTTTTTCTAACAGCAACTTTTCAGGCATTTTGAAACTTAATTTGTTTACAGATAAGTATAATAGAGTTTACAGAATACTTGGAGCGTTTTAAAATGCTGCAACGTTTGGCGAATTCTGGGAAAAGGGAAATGGTGGCTACTAAGAGTGGCCACCAAAATCAGCTCTGTTGCCAGCATCTCCGGAGAATGGTACTTCTCATCCATAATGGTATAAATGGATATGAATGGGAATAATAGAACATTTACAAATACGAAATACAAATAGTAACTGTATTTGTTTTGGAACAAATGAAAACTGAACTGATTTTGGCCCCTTGAGATTCAGTTTGTCATTTTTCCAGAATAAAGGCATGGTCCTAGTAGTGGCTAATATTGGACTTAGACCAGAGAGAGCCAGTTTCAAATCAGTGCTCAGCCATGAGGCTTACCGTACTGGATGACCTTAATTATCTCCCAGCCTAACCTACCGTATGCAGTTGGTAAGATAAAATGGAGGTAGGGGAAACTATGTACAGCAAGCTCATTGCCATATTGACATTTCTTCCCCTCTTTCCTTCTGATTTGTCAGAGAAATTGGTTTCTTCACATGCTCCGGTAGTGTCCCCTGCTTCAAAACACTGAGGATCAGGTTTCAAATGCAAAATATTTTGTTGAATTTTTCCCCTCTCCCTCAGGTCTGGTAATCCCTAGTTTGCACTTCTTGTTGCTTTCTACATGACTGTTGGCCGTACCTAGTATTCCTTACTAGCAAATTTACCCTGATAATTGCTTTCCCCCATTCTCCTTCACTTACTCAGTGGCACTTTAAAATGTTATGTAGAAATTACATGGCCAAGCATGTGTGTGGTTTCAGTTTTTCTGTCGCAAGTAAGTCAGCTGCCTTTTCTTTTAATTGAAAGCACATCTATCCATCCATCTCTTCTCTCCCCCCACCCTTGGGGAATGAGTGGGACAGAGACTCCAAGTCTGATAACCATTCTAATAGAGGCACAGATGTGAACACACAAAGGAACTGACCTTCTTGGAACCTGCAGGCAGGGATGGGGACTCGGACTCCGGGACTTGACTCGTGAGTCGGACTGAGTCCTCCCTCTGACTCGACTCGGACTCGAGTCCCAATATTTTTAATGGGACTCGAGACTTGACTCGGGACTCGAGACCAAGGACTCTTCAACATCCCTGGGCTGTGCCAGAAGGAGTGGAGAGGAGCGCGATTGCCGGCGAAGAGTGAGGGTGAAATTGTGATGAGACCTCACCGTTCCAGAATGGGGGGGGGCAAACATTTAGAAAAAATCATGTTCCTCAAATGCAACATGGATAAGTTTTAGGAAGTACAGCAAGTTTATTTGTTAAAATCATTTTCCTAAAATGCAACCTTTCAGACATTTTGGGTTTGGCTGCCTCTGCCTTCCTGTTTGGGGTTCCCTGCCTCCTCTGCCTGCCTGGTCTCTTCTTAACCAGTTCCACAGTTTGAATTGTCCAAGACAAAGACCTCTGCCTGCCTGCTTTGGGGTTCCCTGCCTCCTCTGCCTGTCTGGTTATTTTGGGTTTGTCTGCCTGGTCTGTTCTTGCCAAAATCAGTTGCAGAGTTTTGAAATAAAAAGGCACACTTGTGCCTAGAATTTATTTAAGCCACACATCTGAAGTAGCCTGATTTTGTTGGGAAAAACCCCATTGATTTTAATAGGGACTCGTGGAGTCAGCTTTGGGAGTGACTCGGGACTTGGGACTTGGGAGTCACCATTTTGGACCGAGGACTCGGACTCGAGACTCGAGACTCGGGTCCAAGGACTCGTGACTCAACTCGTGACTCGAAACCAAGGACTCTTCAACATCCCTGCCTGCAGGTACTTGGGCAGGAGTTGGTTGTCAGCTTGGCTGGGATGAGGTTGTTGCATGAATCTTCTTGTGCTTGCAAGCAATCTCTCTCTCTCTCTCTCTTCTCTCTCTCTCTCTCTCTCTCTCATATATATGCCCAGTAGGCCTCTGCATTGCTTTGGTTAGGCTGCAGAATCACATCTTGCAGAGCTGACGAGTTTGACCTTCAGCATGCACCAAGAAAGGCCACAAATAAGGATAGAGAGCTTCTGCTGCAGTATGGTGTTTCTCTTGGCTTTGAAACTTTTCTCTCTCTCTCTCTGAATTATTTAAAACCTCGTATGTTGCAGGAGCCTGGAGGAATAATTGGCTGCTTTTAGGCCTGGCGTGAACACTGTGCTGCTACACCTCACTGCATTTTTTGAGGTTTCCTAGGAAAAGGGCCAATGTCATGAAATGCTTGCTAAGACTGGGATGGAATGGTGGTTGAAAGATAACATCCAGTACATGCATAATGAGAAAATATATCAATTGGTGGTTGACTGAAAATGACGGCTGAATTCATTAAAGCTATTGAAAATGAGCTCAGATGGCAGAACTTGTTCAGTATAATATGGTATCTGCACTCTCAGTGAGTATACTTGTTTGAATGCACATTCTGATGTGCACCTGGATGCATGTTTTGGTGCAACTGGAAGGCTGCAGAGGGAAGGTTTATTTGACCTTTATGCATGTCGTTACGTAGCCAAATCAGAATGCCTTGGTGGTGGTCACTATGTGATTCCTGATTGGTTGGAATCATGTAGTGAGGGAAAAGGAAGCCCTGTTAAATTTGTAAAAATGGAGAAGCAGCAGCAACACTTTAGGGGAACTGTGGCTGCAGGCAGATGTTAAAAATACTGGAAGGAAACCTTGAAGATAAGGGTTTTGAGGGTGTGGCACTTTTTTGCATTGACTGACAGTTCAGTTTCTTTTGCTTTGTGGTTAAAAAAACGATGTGGCTTAATCTGCAACCATTAAAAAAACAACACCACACTGGCGGGAATATTTTTGTCATCGTGCTCAAAGAGTAGTTCTTCCTTTGTGATTGACTTCAAAAGCTTCCTATTTGTAAAATGCAGGATGATGTGTATTTAACAGTTTATCTGGAGCAGACTTGCAATTAATAACTAATGGGGCTGGCCAGACACCCCTTGTGCTGATTGTCTTCCTCCCCACTTTGCCTCTTCTGCGTGCCACCAGTGCCACTCCTGAGTCCTGGGGTAGTGGCGATGGTGGTGGCAGTCAGGGATCCCAGGGTCTTGTCCATGCAGTGAGAAGAAGAGCACAAGGAGCAGTTTTCCGCCCATGCTTCTCCTGGGCCTGGGAGCTTCCCAAGCAGAGCAACATGAGAAACTGCTGTTCTTCTCTCATCTTAGTCTGTACCTGCAGCTCTGTCCTCATTGTGTTTTAAATGGCAAGTAGCCCATAACACACAATGGAGACAAGATGGCAGCCTGGCCCCAACTTTCTCAAAGCCGGAAGATGTACACGCAGAAGTATCTAGGTGGAACCTAGATTCCACCTAAACATCAGGAAAAATTTCCTGACTGTCAGAGCAATAAGACAATGGAATCAACTACCTAGGGAGGTGGTGGGCTCTCCCAGTCTGGAGGCATTCAAGGTGCGGCTGGACAGACATCTGTCAGAGATGCTTTGACCTGGATTCCTGCATTGAGCAGGGGGTTGGACTCGATGGCCTTGTAGGCCCCTTCCAACTCTACTTTTCTATGATTCTATGATTCTAAGTCTGACGAAGGTCTCCACCCTCGTGTGTTCAGCAATTCTGTAGCCTTCTGTTCTAAAGGCTCCGTCACCCTTCGAGGCAGAAGGGAGACAGAAAGGGAGAAAGAGAGAGAGGTTCATGCAGCTTGACATGATGCTGTGCGGTATTGTTGTCTAGTTGCCTGGAAGGAGTTGTTACTTGCCACAGGCAAAGGGAAGGCTGCAAATAGCAAATGCTGACCTTGAGTTATAAGAGCCTCGGGAAGCCCCACCTGCAAAGCAAACCTCTGCTTCTGAGTCAGCAGGTCTTAAAACTTGCTGTTGCTAGCTTTGAAGTAAAAACCATCTTACTTGGTGCAACATGCTCATTTCCTCACATAGCTCTTTGGTTTACACACCCATTAAAGCCGAGGATCCTTTGTTCTAGTCATGTAATCTGATTTCAGTTACCCTTATGCTGACTGCTGATAATCCAATTTGGGAGATCAGGAACTAGCACACTTCAAAGGGACTGTGTGAGCCAGTGAGGCAAAATCCCTGTGCTAGTTACTTATCTTTTCCCTATCTACCTGCCTTGTGTGTATTCTTATGATATTCACCCTGGAATCTCTGGTGAAGGATGGTATTCAAACCTTTATAAAATAAATACATCATTCCAAAAAGAAAAAGTGGAGCTTATTTATCTTTTGCAGTAATGTTCTGACTTCTAGCTCTACCTAGAGTAGTAGAGAGCCAGTGTGGCGTAGTGGTGAGAGTATTGGACTGGGACTCGGGAGATCCAGGTTCTAGTCCTCACTCTGCCATGAAACTCACTGGGTGACTTTGGGCCAGTCACTGAATCTCAGCCTAACCTACCTCACAGGGTTGTGGTGAGGATAAAATGGAGAGGAGGAGGATTATGTAAGCTGCCTTGGGTTCCTTGAAGGAAAAAAGGCGGGGTATAAATATAATAAATAAATAAATAAGTAGCTAGCGTTTTGTCTGGTGTAGAAATATCCTGTGGATATTGGAAGTAAATTGATATTTTCTAGTTTAATTCTGTGTCTTTCCATATATATATATATATATATATATATATATATTACAGCTTAATGATTGGTGGATACTGCTATGGGAAGTTTTCAGTTGATTTTATGTATTAAAATCACTTGGTAGCTAGCTGCTTTTCCATACGCTCAAGGCAGAGGGAGCACAAAAATCAAATTTTAAAAAAACTGCGAAAAAACAAAATCGCGTCAAAAATGAACTGAAGGCCAAATGGGAAAAAAAATAATTTTGAACCCTCTCTGGAGTCTGGAAAACCATTTGAGGGGGCAAAATTATGAACCTCAGGAAAAAGTTTGTTCCACAGCCTTTTGGCTGTTTTCATGGCCTTCTGGTGGAAAAGTAATCTAGAAATATTAAAATAATTACGTTGATGTAAAGGCCCTGTTTTTCACCACGACTCTTACCTCATGTACTTGGAACTACAGCTATAGCTGTAGTCTATCGAAAGGCCTTTTTCTAGATGGTGCTTTTAAAGAAGTGTGGCAATAAAAGAAGCTGTATCATGAGGGAAATCCTGGATACGTGATTCTCTGTTCCAAGCATGTGCAAAGAGCAATTAGCCGTCTCCATGGGATGGGCCACCTTGGTTGATGTTTTGCTGCCTGTGATAAAGATCCCACTGAACCTTGTAGATCAGGGAGAGGCAATGCTGCTACTCGACCTTGAAGAGCAAGCAAGACTTCAATGGAATCAGGCTAATACTTAAGTGGTTTGAAGAATGCTTCCTATAATTGGTTGGTGTGGAGAAAAAGCGTCAGAGTTTCCTGCACCACACACACACACACACACACACACACCTCCACAAGTGTAAACCAGTATAATCCCAGCTGGGGGCTGGGAAATGCAAAATGTACATAGTTTCTCTGATGGCTCCTGACGCCGCAGAGTCTCCCCGGTGCCACAGCTATTTGCATGCAAATGCGGCAAAGAGCCACCCCTCCCCTGCCTGGCCCAGATGAAGTTCATCCTGATTGGCTAAAGACACCTGGGCTACTGAAAGGAGGGCTGGGGGGAAGAATCTATACTGCTGCTGTGGCTTTTGGGTGTTGTTGTTGTTGTCTGCACGCTTTCGCGGGAGTAGGGCTCTTTTGCTGAGGCAAGCCCTGGGAAGAGGACCAACCCCCAGACAAAGGGAGTGCCTGGGTAATTATATAGTAAAGGACTAGTTTTGTTGTTTTATAGCTCTACTTGTATGTACCAAAGTGTCTCCCCAGCTTTCTCCCTCTTCCCTCATTCCCCACCTTTTATTGTAATCTGTTTACCTTAAATAAACTTTCCTGGTTTTACCCCACACGGTGTGTGTGGTTCCTCTGTGGTTCAGTGCTAAATCCAGTGTATAGACCCAGGGCGAGGCCCTGAGAGAATCAGGTCAAGACGGCAGAGCTAAGGCTGGCAGTTTTGCACCTTTGATCTCTGGTCTTGAGTAAAGGACCGGTTGGCAGTCCTTCACAGTTGGCTTCCTGTTTACAAAGGATAACGCTAGAGACCACAGTCTGGCAAGTAGAATGGGTGTCTAATGCTATTTATCCGTTTTGGGTGTTCCTCCAAGTGTTGAGTTGCTTACAAACCGTTGAAGCAGGACAATTCTGAGGATAAAAACAAATATAGAATAGCCCTCCAGGATGAGTGACACTTGAGTGCAAGTTACCAACTTTTTCTGAATGGATGCTTGTAGTCCCTATTTGAACAACAGCATGATCTGCAGCAATGAGCAGATGATAGTTGTTTTCACTCAAGTCCATGCAAAGCTTCACTTGCTGATCTCTGCATATCAAACCTCTGTTTTAAAGGAATAGGAGCAGACCCGATAGGTCTTTTATTTGAGAGCTATTTAACATGCATCCTTTGACTTCTGGCCAGAGAACATTAGTTATTGGGCAGATTAGAAATATAATAAATAAATAACTTGGCCTTTCTTTCTTTCTTTTAAAGAAATCATTGCAATGTGCATACAAGCTCTGAAGGAACAACAGTCATTTCATATATTTAAAATGAAGGGGTGCTTCCATACGAGACTTTTATTGTGCAGTCACACGGCCTCATTTACGGGATTTTACGGGGCGTCTAGACATCGTGTTCAGTTTGTCCCGTCCCCCCCTGTGTTTTCCCACTGCTTCTTCAGTCTTTCTTTCTTACCTGGAAAAAATCCATTAAAGAAGAAAAGATGGAATAGCAGCACAGTGCTTTCTGTCTGGAAGCACCCAAGATTAATGAGGGACAATAGGAATTCTCCCTCCCCTGAGAATTTAATTACTGAGTGCAATGACTTGCATATCCATGCACACAGTCTGTTGTAGCTAACCCCGTTTTATATAGCACTTGGTGGAGAAAATGGTTTAGAATCCTTATTTAACTTAGCAACATTCCTGGAAAAGTGTGTGTCTATGTGTGTATCTGCTCCAGTTTGGAAATGGGCTACTGTGGTGGTGTTGGTGGCGGGGAAGGAGGGTGGTTCCTTAGTTATACCCTAGCTGTGGTGGGTTTGGAATTGATGTAGAATTCAACTGTCCCAGCTGGTAGATTATACATGTAGTAGGACACAGGAGAGAACCTCAAGGTCATGTGCCATCCCCCACTGTGCATAGAACTCGCGGGTGTAAAGATCTGTATAAACTGGCTCAGCTTATGAATCTGCTGTGTGCATGGGGGTGGGGAAGCAGTGGTAAGTGAGGCTTACTTGTGTATGTATTTATGTGTACAGGCCATGGTTCATATTTCAGGCTCCATGCAAGGCGAGGAAGGGTGTATGATCTTGAAGCCAGTCCTCGTGTGTCATATATCTAAATCTAGTACTCTCCACTTCTGGAACTGGATGCTCTTACATTGCTAGTATTTTGAAGTGTAGATAACTTTCTGCTGCTTTTGTGTGCCAGAAAAGGGGGGCGGGGGGGAGGTAGGACCAAATACAGACTTTATATGAAATTAGAGCGCAAGTGGTATGTGTGTGAGTGAAAGAGAAACGTTGGTAGTTTAGGCTATTACTAATTGAGTTCTTGCCAAAGTGAGTTGTAGAATGCAATAAACTTCTGTCCTGTGGATGAATTATTTGAAAACCAACAATAAAAAAGGGAGCAGAGAAAGGTTGAAATAGCTTTTGCCTTGCTGTGGTCACCACTGACACTGGCAGACATTTCTGGTGTTCGTTATTTTAGGGAATTTGCCAGTAGGATAATAGAATACACCCACATGGGTTGTGGATTGTTTGGGGTGCCCAATTTTCAGAAACTAAGCACCACTGTTTCATATGTCCAAATTAGAGCAACTTGTTTACCCTGCAAATCTCATTGTTTAGTTTGGAACACATCCAAAAGGAAAACCTACCAAGTGGAGTCTCCTTGATTTTTTTCTTTTAATTCTTGGTTAGAGTTAGTTGCATAGCGTGGAGAAATACGCTGAATGGGGGAGCTTTGTTATGGGGAGAAGAGCTGAACTCGACCACAAATCAAAATAGCATTTAAAATATGCAGATGTACTATAGTGTGTGCTAGAGTGGCACCATCTCATACTTGAGAATTGTGGCACGTTTGTGAAAAAGGCTGGCCATCACGTGTTTAAGCAGTTCATGCTCACAGTTTGAGATGAGCCAGCCAAATGTTTCAGGATTTGGACTAGAGACCCTTTATTCTGACTTTCACCCTTAGGACTTGATGTAGGGTAATGCTAGAAGAGAAAGCTTCTGTTAAGATGCCAAACAGACGACTAACAAGAACATGGGACGATATGATTCTTTTCGGAAGGAAAGTTGAGTAAACAATCAAAAGACTGGGTTTTGGAAAGCAGATTGGCTAGCAGCAGAAATGGTTTGGTATTTTCTTAACCATGGATCCTCTGAGATACTAGCCTGTATTTCCAAACCACACAATTATATGCTGCTTCTCAGGGGATCCATGCCATGGTTCATCAACATCGCTCTGTGTGTTGCAACCCACCCCCTGAGTCAGTATGCTGTTTTTTAAGGTGGGAGCAGGGGATGACGACAATAAAGTAATAGCAACATTCTGTTTAGGAGTTTAAACCATTGATCCAGGCAGCGGTCAGACATTTTAATTTCCTTCGAGTTTGTGATATTGCTATCATACAGCCCAAGGTGTATTGATTAGTAGAGGTCAACAGTCTATGTAAGCCAGGGGTATAGAAACTCAGGACTGGGGGCCAAATCCAGCCCACCTGGGATCCTAATCTGGCCCTCCAGCATTCACCAAATGGCCACACCCCTTCCTCTGGCCTCACCCCCTGTCCCCCGATTGGTTGGTGGCTTCCCAGCTTTTGTGCAGTTTCCCCCCATTATAAGAGGTTGAAATACCTCTCCGAAGGCTTAGTTACTGGCATTAAGAGCTTGAAGCTGAAACTCTGGTATTTTTGGCCACATCTCTTTTGCCTTGGCCCTGCTGCCGACCACTACAGTGTGCCTCCCTCCAAGGGACTCTCCAAAATGGAATTCACCCCTTGGGCTGAAAGAGGTTCTGCACCCCTGATGATTTCCTTTTGAATCCTTTCCTGGAACATAGGAAGCTGCCTTATACTGCGTCAAATCATTGGTCCATCTGGCCCAGTATTGTCCACCTGACAGGCAGTGGCTCTCCAGGGTTTCAGGCAGGATTCTTTCCTCGCCCTACCTGGAGAGGCCAGGGCTTGAACCTAGAGACTGAAACTAGAGAAGACTCTTTCATTGCTGTGTTATCTTTCCTCATACTGTGTTATCCAGGGCTGTTTAAGGTAAAAAGAGCCATGAAAATAAATGGCAGTGAAGGAGAAGCTGTGTCTGCTTTGAAACCCCAGAAGAAGTTTTAATTGTTTACTGGCCTCTTATTTGTCCAGACCTAGGACCTACCTTTCAAACATTCTGCAAGATGGGACCCACTCTTAATTCATTTCTTATTTCTTTGTGTCTGCCTGATTTAATTATCTAGATTTGTCCTTTCTCTATCTGTTTCCCACTTTCCACGTATTTCTTTTCGTCAGTATAATATGATCAACAGTGTGTTGATGGGGTCCAGTTAACTATGTTGAGAATCTATGGATCTTGTGATCGAATGTTGTTGTAATCCAACAGGTAATCCTGTGATGCCCAGGAAGGTCTAAGGCAGTGTTCTCCAACCTTGGGTCCCCAGCTGTTTTTGGCCTACAACTCCCAGCATGCCCCAGCCAGCTACGCTGGCTGGGGCATGTGGGAGTTGTAGGCCAAAAACAGCTGGGGACCCAAGGTTGGAGAACACTGGTCTAAGGAAAGCTGATCTTACTCCCAATCTTACTCCATAAGGTGAAATGCTTTTGTTTTGTCTTCTGAGCAGTAATCTGAATGCAACTGTTTCTTGTGACTTTAGTAAGGTCAGGACATCTCAATTCTCTGGAAACCTGTTGTGCCAGCATTTGTTATTGGTGTTGTGCTAGAGATTGCTTATGCTAGTGCTACGTCAGTGCCATAAGTGGAGCGGCAGTCTTGGATACTGTCCTAGGTGAGGAAAGCTTCATGCAGGAGTTGCAGGTATGTCTCATACAGATTGTAGGATGAAGAAGACATAATGTCCATTGGACGCATGGAAGACAAGACAAGTTCATAGTAATACTGAGAGCCAGTGTGGCGTAGTGGTGAGAGTGTTGGACTGGGACTCGGGAGATCCGGGTTCTAGTCCCCGCTCGGCCTTGAAACTCACTGGGTGACTTTGGGTCAGTCACTGACTCTTAGCCTAATCTGCCTCACAGGGTTGTTGTGAGGATAAAATGCAGAGGAGAAGGAGGAGGAGGATTATGTAAGCCGCCTTGGGTTCCTTGCAGGGAAAAAGGTGGGGTATAAATATAATAAATTAATTAATTAATACAAAGGATGCAAGCTAGTGGGAAGAGTAAGAAGGCAAAATGAGAGAATGAAGAGGGAAACTGCATTAGCACAGAGGGAGTAATGAACATTCAAAAGAATAGAGGAGAACAAAAGCAAACACTGTGGACCTCTTTGGCTGTGCTATGTTGCACTTTGGCATATATTTGAATATTAGTATATACACAGCAAACATGATTATGTGGAAAAGTGTGAATTGGCCCTGAGAGAGAAACTGGATGGGTGTGGTGATTCTTCTACTTCACAAGTACTAAAAGTTCTTCCCGCCCGTTCTCTTTTCGTAGCATACAGGTGTATGTATTTTACAGCTCTCTAAATTTCAGATTGTTCTCACAAGACCATTTGGAGAAGTTTGAATACTTTTATCCCCGTGGTATCCACCAAACATGCCCTTTGAGTTGTGGAAAGCATAGTGTCTCATCTATGATCTGGATCTGGACTCCACAGGAACCTTGAAGCAGGAAACCATCTTGTTGCTTTCATAGTGCCTTGGAAGCGCTTGCCCATCTCTCATCTGTACCAAGATGTGTACATCGGCAAGTGTATTTGTGGACCTTTGTTTATCCCTTTGCACACTTTGAAAACAGCTTGTTCAGCTTGGCTTGACGAGGTGGGTAGTAGAAAGGGAGAAAATCGCAAAATCCTATCCTAGAATTGATTATTCCACTCTGTCCCAGTTTAAATGGCTACAGTGACCCAGTAAGTTGTACAGCAGATTTGTATCAGCCTTCGGTGTTGACTTGCATCGTTAAAAACATATTTAGCTGAAACTGAAATATTTCAAGAAAACTGAAATATGTTTTCCAACAAAAGATGCACGAAGCAATGGGGTTTGATTATGGGTTTTAATTTATTTATAGTTGCTTTGAATTAGGATGATGAGGGTCTGGAATTCCCAATCATTCTTGGTCCCTATCTCTTGAATCCTTTGACTCTCCATTCTTGTTAAGAGAGGAGAAGCTACCATCTGGCTTGCTTTAGGGCAGAAGAATGCAAGGTTGAGGTGATGCAAGTTTCTATTAAAGGCTCAGCTGGCAAGGAAAAAAAGCTTTGTGTGATCACTTGTAGTGGCTCTTTTCAAGGATAACTTTGTACCAAATAAATTGCTTATCAGAAGTAGTAAGCAACTGATACATGGATTGGAAGGCTGGGCAATGGGTTTGATAATTTGGCACTCCCTGTGGCTGTGGCTTCCCTTTTAAAGGATCCTGTTAGCCTCCATCTGAGGGAAGGTGAGCCTGGGCCAGCTGTGTGGAATGCTGAGCAGATTCACTGGAACAAGGCACTAAAAATATTTGTGTCTATTGATGAAATGTCAGTGTCGTCAAGCATTCTAGAGACAGGAGCAGAGTTGTTTGGAAATTATTTTGTTAAAGGTGCATTTTTGGTTCTTACAATTAAGCAAAGAGGGTTATTTGATCATGGCTATGCTTGTGAACTGCCTTGGGCATAGTTGCCCTTCTTGTCACACTTCTGCAGTGAACCTTTGACTATGCCTGAAAACATTTTAGTGTTGAGCTTTTTGACCTTAAAATCTTTGTGGAGAAAGCGAGAGTGCCAGATACAGCCGTTAGTATTGTTGCCTGTGGTTGAAAGGATGCTCGTTCAGCTTCTACCTTTTGGATTTTTGTATCTCCTGTTGCTCCCATGCAGAATTGCCAAAAGCATTTGGTTGCACACAGGCATGCTAGGAGCCAGGCTGATGCCCAAGGAATAAGGGACTCTTTCCTCTCCCGCTTCCTTGGCCGCTTCTCCTAGTAGATGAGAAGCTGCTTTTTGTTAAAAGGGGGAAAAAGAGAGCAGCCATTGCACTTGTATTCTCTGTGCTGCTGTATTGGTAATTTAGAAGCACTGCCAGGGAGAGGATGTTCATCATCCAAACTAGGAATTGATAGATTTTGAGTCCATGGACATAACACACAGCTTTAATTTGCAGACTTTAATTCAGTCAACAGTTCCCTACAGCAGTCATGTGCTCCAACAGCAGCATTCTGTGACCTTCGGGCATGTCAGCAAATTGCCAAATTCTAGACAAAGGGGTGACTAGTGTCCCAAATACAAGAATGTCTCTAAATTATAAATTATAAACGATCATTACATGTAGCTTGAACAGTCTGACTGCAACTGGGTTTCTATAGGCCTGGGCTTCAAATATTAAAATTTGGGTATTCTGTGGCCAAGTGCTGAAGAGAGAATTTTGGGAGGACAGCAAGGAGAGCAGTCTCTGGCCTTTTGACTTGAACTTCCCATGACAGATTCCTTTGCTAGGGTTATGGTTAGGGAAATTACAATAAGAGGAATAATTCTCAGTTCTTGGGCCATCTGCTTCTAAAGTTGTTGAAAAGAGCAGGAAATTGGAGTAGCACAGCACACACTTAATTGATTCATCCTCTCTTCTCTCTCCCGTCTCCCTGCCCCCCAACACATTCTTGGACATTTCTGAGTCTAAGTCTCTGTGGGAGTTGTGTGAACACCACTTCACTGAAAAGAAACCTGAGAAGGGAGGAGGTTCTGAAAGCTTTCATCTGATCCCCGTTGCTAGAGAAACCCCCTTCTTTTGTCTGTCTATGCCAGGAACAGCTGCCTTTTTCAGAGCATGGATCTTCTCAGGAAGACGCATAGGGCAAAGAGAATGAACCAGAAATAAAATAATTTAAACCCACCCTAATTTATGACTTGGATAGGGTAGCATTTGAGAGGCTTGTGTATGTAGAGGCTTGGTTACAGGCTTAAAAATTATGGAAGGGATTGCAATAACTCATGAGTACAAAAGAAGACAAAACATATATGGACAAGTAACTTCTGCATTTTAGGCCTTTTTCACAGAGTGGTGTGGAGCTTTTGGGGGTTCCTGCATGCAGGCATGCAGGAACACACACACACACACACACACACACGCCTCCTCATGTGTAAACCAAGTGGGGGCTGGGAAGAAGCGAAAGGTGCATGGAACATGGGATGGGGCCTGGCGTCTGGAGGTCTGGAGGAGTCAGGCTGAGGGCGTTCATGTGTAAATGTAGTTCAAGCCATGACTCACGAGTTCCCTCCCCCCTGCCTGGCCAGTTTCCTTCCCCCCTGCCTGGCCAGGTGAAATTCAAATTGATTGGCTGAAGCAAGAAGGCTACAGAAAAGGGGAGGGGGAAGAGCTATTTCCCCACGTGAAGCCTTTGTTCTTGGTCTTAGTCCTTTTGGTAGCGTGCCTGGCATGGCAGCGTGCCAGCGAGGGGCCCAAGCCTTTAGGGGGGGCCCCCTCAGGAATCAACCCCAGGCAGCTCCTGGTAAAAATTGGCTGGTTTGAGGGCTCTAGAAAGGCAAGTCTTGTGGAGGGCTATTTATCTTGGACCTGCAGGTAGATAAAATAGTTCCCCCCTGGGCGGCAAGGCTGTGCTGGATCTAACCCTTGAAGAGAACACCCTCAGGTAACAGGTGTGTGTCTGAGAGATATTAAGGAATCAGGTTTTATTGTTTTGCAGCTTTACTGTGTACTAAAGTCTGTGTCTCTATTTTGTGGGCTTCTCTCATTTCCCTAATCTTGTTGTAAGATGCTACCAGAATAAACCTTGTCTTGGTTTCACCCCACATGGGTTTTGTAGTGCTCTGTGAGTTCAGTATCTAAATCCAGGTTACAGAAATTGAAGGCGAGTCCCTGAACAGAGATCCAAGTAGGATTGCAGACAGCTGAGCTGGCAGTCTGGTATTTTGAGATCTCAGAGGGTCTTGGTTTCCTTTGCAGGCAGGAAAGGTTGGGGGTCTGGCGGGCCAGCCACCCCCCTTCCTCCATTTGGGTAAGGGTGGGGTGGTGGCGGGCCAGCCAGCCCCCCCTTCTGGGCCACATGGTGGCAAGCGCTGGGATTCCTTTGAGTTAGGAAAGGGTGGAGGTCTGGCAGGCCAGCCAGCCCCCCCCTTCCTCCACAAGTGGCATTAGCTTTTTTTCCTTCTTTGCATGGACAACTAACCTGACATGGTCTGCTATTTATTCCTCCTTTATCCTATCTCTGGGTTTGCATGACCCGGCAACCGATCGTGGGTAACTAGCCATGGTGGGTTGTCGTATCATGTGAACCCAGACCACTTCCTGCAGGGTGGCTTGTTTTTCCCCACCTTGACAACCCATGGCTTGTTTTATGGGTTGTTGAACCCATGATGGATTGTCATGTCATCCGAACCTGGTTGACTGACCCCATCATGGGTTGCGGGAAGTGGCGAGCGAGTCGCTCAGCAAGAGCAGCAAAAACCCCTTGCTGCTCTTGCCAAGCTTGCCCGGGCCAATGCCAGTGACAGGCGCTCCACCAAGTGCTCAAGCAACACTTTGGAGCGACCGTCACTGGCTCACTTTCCCCTGCTCCAATCATGACTGCTTTTGCGGTTGCTTTCCCCCCTTTTATTTTCGGAGATCTCTTTTTGCGATCTTTGAAGTGACTGCCGGTGACAGCCCCTTCAAAGTGCCCACGCGGCACATTGGAGTGGCCATCACTGGTTCGCCAACTTTTTTTAAAAAAATTTTTTGCGCCAGTAATGTGCGCAAATGTTTTCATTATTTTTTTTTAAAAAATTCTCTTGGTAGTTCGGAGGTGTGCAAGTGCACAACTCCGACTACCCAAAATGCGAAGCCTTGCCTGGTCAATGTCATGGTACGTGTCTGCTGTGAAAGAAGGCACCTTCCATGGACATTGACAAAGCCAGGCTTCAAATACATTACTTTGCTTTCACTTGGCAGCTGTCAAACGGTGAACTGTCAAGTGCCAAGAAAAGCCATGAGAATATCTTTGCTTGTGAAAGGGGGTGGTGAGTAGATAATCCCCTTTGCAGTAAGATCCTCTAGGTTTTCAGTTTGGACCTGACGGTTCTCAGTGTCCTCCACCTTTTCCACTCTTTCCTGAGCCTCTAGGTGCTCGGGAAAGTGGAAAAGTGCAGCCCACCCCATTTACAGGAGCAGTTACTTTTGACAACTGTCAAGTTTAAGGACAGCACCGTTTCTTTTTAAACAGGGTTTTTGACAGGGCTAAACATGGTGGTTTTTACAGGGACATATGCAGCCATGAAGTCTGTATATGTCCCTATAAAAAAAAACCCAAACCCTGGCTGCCACTTCAGAGATCACAAAAGTGATCTCCAGGGAAAAAAGGAGGAAAAAGGGGTCGTGAATGGAGTGGGGAAAGGAGACAAGATGGGTTCTGCTAGGATACCTGCAGGAAGTCCGAGGGGGAAGGAGGTGGGGGATAACCCATGGTGAGCCAGATCGTCTGTCAGGTGCACCATGGATTGTTCCACAACCAACCACACTGTGTAGCTTATTCGCTTATTCTGTGTTTAGTCAACAGGGAAATATTTGCTTAGGACAAGTCATCTTCTATTATAATCTACATACCTATTTTACTGGAAACAGTGTGGTCTAGTCAACATTTATTTTGCTTTTTAACTTCTATTTATTTATATCGGGTTGTATCTTTCCAATGTTCCCTGTATTAGAAGTTCAGCCTCAGTACATAAGCAACAAATTACTGAAAGCAAATCTTCCCCGGTTTCTAAGGTCCCTTTTGCTAATCGGCAAGGCTTTGTGCTTATTTTCAGCTTGGTTGGTGCCAACTTGGGATGCTTCTGGTTGAATTACTATAAGGATATTTCTTTGAACTTACCTATTGTATTTTGAGTTAAGTGCAGTGGCTTGTGGAAGAGAGGAGGCTTCTAAGTACCTAATCACAGGAAGAACACAGGCTTTGCTTTTTTTGGTTGAAGGTAATTTGCAGTTTTTGAAGATCACACATGGTTTCCAGATTTGAAACTCTCTAGATACAGCCAACATTTGCATTCCTCGATAAGCCAGATATATCCATAATTCTGGCTTATTATGAATGAGTTGCATGCTCCTGCATGCAGTCCATTCACTTCTGCTTTGCTTCTCACCACTACAACAACCATGGAACAAATCATGGAGGGGTTTGTTCAGCATGTCATCTGATCTGGGATTCCTGGCTTGTTGCTATCACACAACCCAGAAATTGTAAGCCAAGAACAAGCCCTGGCTTGCAATTCTGGCTTGTCAAGGGAGCCACAAGCCAGAAATCCTGGTTCAGATGACTAGCTGAGCAAACCATTTGTGGTTTGTTTAGTGGTCACTGTAGCGGGTAGGAGCAAAGCAGAATGGGCCCCCTGTAGTAGAGGGCGACAGAAATGATGGAGGGGGTGCTAGCACGCTCCCCTCACATGTTAATTATACTGGGATTCTAAATGCCTGCATTGGATTCAAGTGCTTTCTTGACACGAAGACTCCTGAAGCTAGCGTGTGTCGCTAAAGTGCTGTCCTTGTGCTCTAAGATCCAAGAGTCCATAGGCATTTTCCATAGGAACTAGTTATGGTCATGGGTATCAAAGGCATCCAATGATTTGGAGTATTTATTTATTTGATTGATTGTATTTCTAGATCACCCACCTAGCCGGTAACCCGGCTACTCTGGGCGATGTACAATATAAAATGAAACAAAACAGAATAAAATACACTTAAAACAGTATAAAATTTTAAAATCCTAACCTACCCCATATTGCCACCTGAAAAGCTATGTTTTTAATGAAGGGCGGAAGCTCATCAAGGAGGGGGCATGGCGGAGGTCACTGGGGAGAGAGTTCCACAGTTTGGCGGCCGCCACAGAAAAGGCCCTCTGTGGTTGTAAACTATTGTCATAGTTTATGTTCAGGGCAGCCCTGATCTTAGTGTGTCATAATTAGATCTAAAAATATCTGAGAAGGTTGATACAGGAATGCATCGGATCACATGCCAAGGAGATATTCAAGTATATAAATCAAGGACAAACTACCTTTTGTCTTTAGTCCCATGTCAAAAATGCTACATTTATCTGCAGTTCCCATACCAAGCATCCTCCTGCGTGTGTGATTGTGAGATTCTTCTAAAGGTCTCCTGGAATTTTGAGTCTTTAACTTGCTGGGGGAGTTCAGCGTGGCTCATGGTTAGCCATTCATGAATCAATTTTGATTTAAGGCTTCTTCATGAGATTTATTATTTGGCTAAAGAAGTCTGGTATTGGACAGATTTGATCTGATCCATATAGCTTTTTGTATAGTATACTATGTTAAGGTGGTACCTTTTGGGGATAATTTTTGGTGGTGATAATATGAACATTTGTACTGTGTTTGCTGTACTTTTCCACTCAAGATAATTTTTTACTGTTGTAAAAATACCTGCAGAGCAGTTTATTGCTGTCAAAAATGGTCTGCATAGCATTTTAAATGAACATGCACCACATAAATAATTTGCAGTGTTAATCAATGTTTGTGGAAATACGTTTCTATCATGAAATAGAGCGGCTATGGTCAGAACTGATGTGGCTCCAAATTGTATATTCAAAAAACACCTTCACTGAGCTTTTGATCTCTAATTGTAAAGGAGAATTGCGTACATTTCCTTAATGTTTGAATTATTTTTTTCATTAATTTTATAGTGAATTTCATTAAAGCAAAACAACAAAGATAAAAAGAATAAAATAAAACATTAGTTTTCTTACATTAAATTTGAATAGATCAATTACAATAGATACATATGTCAGTCAGTCAGTTTATTACGGTCATAGACCAGTAGGTAGGTACATATGGAATGTATACCCCTATATATTTTATATAAAGCAAGATATAATAAGTTATGCATAGACTTCAACAAAGGCAGATCAAATACCCATGTCTTTATTCATTTCTAGGTTATACCCAAAGGCTACCCGTTCAAAAGTTGAAAGCATCATTAAGCCCTCAATCCATTGCGTTATCAGAGGCGGCCATTTGTCCTTCCAATATTGTAATATCAATCTTTTAGTTGTCAAAAGGGTGTGGAAAATCCATTTACATTGATCTTGCGTTATGTTCCAAGAAGCAGGTAGATAATTAAGGAGAACATGTACATCAGTAAATATTAAAGAGCTTTCCAACACAAAGTTTATCCATATTATTACCTCTTCCCAAAAACAGGCAGCCATTGGGCATTGCCAAAACCTTTGAATAAGAAAAGCATTAGCTGTATTACACCTCCAACAGTTAGCCAATTTAGACAAGCCCTTATTAAAAGGGCGTTGTGGCATCCAATTACACAGAACATAAGTTTTTGCCGAATAAGACGCAACCTAAGATCTGCTGACCCTTCTGAGATGCATGCCAATGCAGTGATCCATTGATTGGGTTAGATAGGACAATCCAGTTCGTTCTTCCATTTTGCTTAAGACCCTGTGTATCATATTTAGTCACTGATAAGTATTTATAAACCTGGATCATGGGCTGATATATCTGGTCAACCTTAATAAGTAATTCTAATATGGAAAGTGACTCTGAAGCTGCAAAAGTGGCAGGCCCAAACCTAGATTCTTGCAAATGTTTCAATTGCCCATATTGCCATGCAGCTGTAGCTGACAAATCATATTTAGCACACAAAGCAGAAACTGGCAGAAAGTTATCATGCGCACCCACTAGCTGATCCAAAGTAAAAATCTTTTAGTTTAATGTTGCTTTGTTTCTGTAGTGTATGATGTTTTGGTTTTTGTTTTGTCTTGTTCTTGGTATTTTGTTTTTATGGGTTTTAAAATTCAAAATAAATTTTTTTTTACAAAAAAAACAAAAAACAAAGTAAAAATCAACTTATTCATCCAAGTCTGGCAGACCAGTGTTTTCTTACCAATTTTTAAATCTGGGTTTTCCCATAAAGTTAATTTTGCAAGTTCAAGTTTTTGGACTTTATTTATTTACCGTATTTATTATATTATATTTTTAAATCGCCCATCTGGCTGGCCACCCAGCCACCCTGGGTGATGTACAACAGGATAAAATACAATAAAACACAATTAAAAACACAATCAAAACAAACACAATCAAAACAATATACAAATTTTTAAAAAATCCTAACCCACCCCATATTCCCACCTGAAAAGCCATGTTTTTAAACCCGGCAGCAGCTCATCAAGGAGGGGGCATGGCGAAGGTCACTGGGGAGGGAGTTCCATAACATGGGGGCCGCCACAGAAAAGGCCCTCTTCCTAGTCCCCACCAGCCTGGCTACTCTGGCTGATGGGACAAAGGCCATCCATTGCAGACCTTGTTGAGCGGCCTACTTGATGTTGCTGGAGGTGCTCCTTGAGATAATCTGGACCGGAGCCATATAGGGTTTTAAAGGTCAAAACCAACACCTTGAATTTGGCCTGGCAAGCAACTGGTAGCCAGTGCAACTCCTTGAGCACTGGTGTGATGTGATCTCGCTGGCGGCTGCGAGCCGCCGTGTTCTGTACCAGCTGTAGCTTCTGAGCTGTCTTCCAGGGTAACTCCACGTAGAGCACATTACAGTAGTCTAGGCAAGAGGAGATCAAGGCATGAACCACCAATGGGACCAGATGATTAAGAAGGTAAGGGCGCAGCTGCCGTATCAGGTGGAGTTGATACAGCACTGCCCAGCTCACAGCTGACACTTGAGCCTCCATGGACAGCTGGGAGTCTAGAATGACCCCCAAGCTGCGAACCTGGTCCTTCAGGGGTAGATGTACCCCATTCAGCACCAGGTCAACATCTCCTAACCTCCACTTGTCTCCCACCAGAAGTACCTTGGTCTTGTTGGGGTTCAGCCTCTGCATGTTCCTTCGCATCCAGCCACCTACTGACTCCAGGCACTTGGACAGGGTCTCAACAGCCAACCTTGGTGAGGACTTGAAGGAGAGGTAGAGCTGCGTGTCATCCGCATATTGATGACAGAGCACCCCAAACCTCCTGATGATAGCTCCCAGCGGCTTTAGGTAGATGTTAAATAACATTGGGGAGAGGATGGAACCCTGCGGCACTCCACAAGTGAGCGGCCAAGGGTCCGAGGCCTCCTCCCCAAGAACCACCCTCTGGTACCTTCCAGAGAGGAAGGACTGGAACCACTGCAATACAGTGCCTCCCACACCCAACCCCTCCAGACGGTCCAGGAGGATACCATGGTCAACGGTATCAAAAGCCGCTGAGAGATCGTGGAGGACTAGAAAGGAGCATTCGCCCCTATCCAAAGCCCTCCTCATATCATCCATCAAGGTGACCAAGGCCGTCTCCGTCCCATGTCCAGGCCTGAAGCCCGACTGGCACGGATCTAAATAATTGGCTTCATCCAAGTGTGCCTTCAACTGAGCCCAACCACTCGCTCAATCACCTTGCCCAGAAATGGCAAATTGGAAACTGGGCAAAAGTTGTTTAGATCTTGGGGATCCAAGGACGGCTTCTTTAAAGGAGGGCATTCACCACCGCCTTGATCCCCTCACCCAGTCTCTTCCTGCAGCTCATGATGAACCAGGACGGGCAAGGACCAAGCATTTTAGCTCATTTTGGAGGCTAATAGCAGCAGGGATGTATTTTGGGAAGATAAAACTGGGGTGGGGTGCATCAGTGGAGACAAAACAATGTAGTGATTACTAGAAGCCAGCATGGATTTGTCAAGAACAAATCCTGCCAGACTAATCTGATCTCATTTTTTGATCGGGTAACCTCCCTTGTGGACTGTGGGAATGCTGTGGACATCATATATCTGGACTTCAGCAAAGCTTTCGACAAAGTGCCTCATGATATCCTGATTAGCAAGCTAGCTAAAAGTGGGCTAGATGGAACAACTATCAGGTGGATCCACAATTGGCTACAGAATCGGACTCAAAGAGTGCTTATCTATGGTTCCTTCTCAAACTGGGGAGAGGTAACGAGCGGGGTACCACAGGGCTCGGTCCTGGGCCCAGTGCTCTTCAACATTTTTATTAATGACTTGGATGAGGAGGTACAGGGAATGCTTATCAAATTTGCAGATGACACAAAGTTGGGTGGAACAACTAATACTCTGGAAGACAGAAACAAGATTCAAAGAGATCTCGATAGGCTGGAGTGCTGGGCCGAAAACAACAGAATGAAATTTAATAGGGATAAATGCCAAGTGCTGCACCTAGGGAGAGGAAACCAAATGCAGAGTTACAGAATGGGGGACACTTGGCTCAACAATACCACAAGTGAGAAGGATCTTGGAATTGTTGTAGATCACAAACTGAATATGAGCCAGCAATGCGATGCGGCTGCAAAGAAGGCAAATGCTATTTTGGGCTGCATTAATAGAAGTATTGCTTCCAAATCGCGTGAAGTGATAATTCCCCTTTACTCAGCACTGGTTAGGCTTCATCTTGAGTATTGCATCCAGTTCTGGGCACCACACTTTCAGAAGGACGTAGACAAATTGGAGAGGGTTCAGAGGAGGGCAACAAGGATGATAAAGGGACTGGAAACAAGGCCCTATGAGGAGAGACTGAAAGAACTGGGCATGTTTAGCCTTCAGAAGAGGAGACTGAGGGGAGATATGATCTCACTCTTCCAGTACTTGAAGGGATGTCACACAGAGGAGGGCCAGGATCTCTTCTCAATCATCCCAGTTTGCAGGACACGGAATAATGGGCTCAAGTTACAGGAACCTAGATTCCACCTAAACATCAGGAAAAATTTCCTGACTGTCAGAGCAATAAGACAATGGAATCAACTACCTAGGGAGGTCGTGGGCTCTCCCAATCTGGAGGCATTCAAGGTGCAGCTGGACAGCCATCTGTCAGGGATGCTTTGACCTGGATTCCTGCATTGAGCAGGGGGTTGGACTCGATGGCCTTGTAGGCCCCTTCCAACTCTACCTTTCTATGATTCTATGACTAGAAACTTATTTTAAAATGAAGATCAACATTTTTGGCTATTCACTTTCTGTGCTAGATTTCCATAAGCAGTTTTTAATGTGTTGCATCTTAGAAAATAAACATAGCTAACATATTTTTTCTTTGCCACCTGCATTTTAAAATCAGCTCTAAATATGGCACAGCCATTTATACTTCCAGTCTTGTGTTAACATTTGCTTCCATATGGAATGCTTACAGAATAAGAAAAATGCTCTGACATGAACTCACTTTTAAATGAATTACTTTGCATGGAGATACTGATGCATGAGAGCAATAGTTCATGTGAGCACTTGCAATTTTTGAATAAGCTTCATTACTTTCCCCCATAGCTAACTTCTCATGATCAACTTTGGGCTCAGTACAGGGTGCTGCTAAGTGGCTTCATTTCATTTCATTTTTTTCATTATTTATTACATTTCTGTACCACCCAATAGCCAAAGCTCTCTGGGCAGTTTACAAAGATTAAAACCTTAAAAATACATTTTAAAAACCATATACATACGAACAAGCATAAACATGCAACACAGAGAATGTCTTGAATGCCAAAAGTGCTTTTTAGTAAAATACATGCATGATAAAATAAATATTTTATTGTATCTTTTAAAACTGCTGTTGGTTGTTAACTGCTGTTCGTTTTGCGTGTTTGTCTTTTTATTTTTATATTTTTAGTTGTAAATTGGCTGCATTGTATCAGAATAGACTGATAATAGTTGTAACATTGGTGCATTAAAATTCTTCCTCACCCTGTTGCCCTTCATATGATTGGGCTACAACTCCCATCAGCCCCAGCCAGTATGGCCAGTGGTCAGGGATGATGGGAGTTGTAGTCCAAATCATCTGGAGGGCACCAGGCAGATTGGGAAAGGCTGGATTAAATTATTAGCTGTTTGTTTTGTACAGTAAGATCCTGGGGCTGTACTAATAATGGTGTAGATTTTAAAACTTTATACCGAATGACATGATTGTCAATTCAAAGTGATCACAGTTGTATAATCCTGTATTATCTGGTTCTATTTTTTTTTAAAAGTGTGCTCATATGTCCATTTTTAATAGTGTGGGTTTTTTGCTTTTATTTATTAAATTTTAAGTATATAACATTATGAAAACTAAATGTGTACAGTCATGCCTTGGATTGAGAGCATAATTCGTTCCAGAAACGTGCTTGTAATCCAAAACACTCTTATATCAAAACGAAATCCCCCCTCCAAAAAAATTTGTACAGAGATTTTTAATTTAAGCCGTACTACAGAACTTGTATTGCAAGACGTCGCTTGTATATCAAGTCAAATGTTTTTAAATAAATATTTTAAAATGTGCTTGTCTTGCAAAACGCTCTCAAACCAAGTTACTTGCAATCCAAGGTATTACTGTATTTGCTTTCCTTCTCTCCTGAACATTGCTGCATTTTTCTCTGGTGTTGTCTGAATCTTTTGTGTTAGACCCTCACTTTATTTCCTGCTTCAAGCCTGTGTTTTCTATCTTTTAAAAGTGGCCTTGTTTTTCTAGGGGTCGCTCATTGTATCCATTTATTTCTGCCTCTGCTCACAGCGGAGTGCCTTTTGGATACCAATTAGCTAGCTGTTTATGTGTCTGGTGAGGTTGACCTTTGTCTTCTCATAACTCAGATGGAACTGATCTGGATGAGCTTCCGGAATGAACTTTGAAAATGCCAAAGTGGCACATTATTACTATAGTGCCCTGTGTGGTATTGGGGGAACTGAAGGATTATCTGTTTAATAAACAGGAAAAAAAATGTGCTTCCTTGTTTGGGTACTTGGCAAAGAGGGGCTGCTGACCCTGTCTGTGTTGCCTAGAGACCGGTGTGGGGAAAAATATGAAAAAGACAGGTGACTGACTGCATCAGCACAACTTTTCTCCCCTCACAGAGCAATTTTTATCTGAAAGATAAAATTTGCTGCATCGTTGACACCAGGCAGCAATGACCATGATGCCCCTTTGCTTTTAATGTTAAACAGGAAACATTACCAATACAGGGCAGTTGTCATAAGGCAAAATAACCCACATATTTTCATGAGGGGAACTATCCATAACACTTAAGATCATAAGAAGAGCCCTACCAAGAGTCCATCTAGTCCAGCATTCTGCTCCCACTTGGAATAGAAGAAAAATTTGTTTGATTCATATTTGAATGCAAACTTACCAAATTCACACTTCCTGAACCTAAACACAAACTCGCATGAAGCTGATTGGTGGGAGAGTCAGGACAGATAAAAAAAAGATACTTCTTCACACAGTGCATACCTAGTTAAACTGGAATTCATTACCACAAGTTGTAGTGATGGCCACCATTTTGGAGGGCTTTAAAATGGGATTGGACGAATTCAGGGAGGAGAAGGCTTGTCAAAGGCTACTAGTCCTGATTGGTTATATGCTACCTCCAGGGTCAGAGACAGTATGCCTGTGTAGACCACTTGCTGGGGAACATGGGTGGGAGGGTGCTGTTGCACACATGTCCTGCTTATGGGTTTTCCGTGGGCAGCTGGTTGGCCACTGTGTGAACAGAATGCTGGACTAGATGGACCCTCTTGGTCTGATCCAGCAGGGCTCTTCTTACGTTCTTAATGCAGCTAGATGTCGAAATCCATACTTTTCCGAAGTTTGTAATATCAGTCCGTCCCCCCAGCATACAAGGAACGCATACATTTGGAAGTGTACAAAAATGTGTACGTTTTGAAAAATGTGCATGAAAATACATATGGAATCCATATGTATTTCCATGCAGATGGAAAAATCTCAGTCCTGTGTGATAATGTGTGATGGAATGGGACAAACTTAGCAGTGGAAAAATGAGAACCTGAATGAAATTGAGCTTGACAGATTTGCCCATCCCCAGTTCCCACAGTGGCCAGGTGCCCCAATGGGAAGCCTACAAGCAGGACCATGAGTGCAGTAGCACCCTCCCACTTGTGTTCCCCAGTGTAAGGATCCGCTCCTCCAGGGTAGTGCCACAGCTGCACCTGGTGGCAACGCTACCTCCTTGCAGGAGCGAGCCCCGTGGTTCTCATTACTCGCAGGGTGTAGCCTCCTGCTCCTGGCTGCTCTCAGGCCAGCTAATGCAGCCCAGCTGGAAGCAGCCAGAAGGACCTATAGAAGGGCCGCAGTTTGACTTCAACCCTCACCGCAGCAACACAGGCCTCAGTGTTGTCTGCAGCCGGTTCCTGCTTCTAGTGACCAACCTTGATCCTTGCTTTGCCTTGCCTGGTGTTTGACCCGCGACCGCTCTCGGCCTACGCTTCTGCCTCTGGACCTTGCTCTGCCTGGTACGTGCTTGGACTCTGTTTGTGCTTTGGACTTGTCTTTCTGCCTCTGACCCTTCCATAGATTTCATAGATCATAGAGTTGGAAGGAGCCTACAAGGCTATCGAGTCCAACCCCCTGCTCAATGCAGGAAACTAGAGGAGAGGAGGGGTCTCCCATCCAAGTAAGAACCAGGCCTGACCCTGCTTAGCTTTCCACACTCAGACAAGTTGAGCCAGAGGCAGAAGGCTTGACTTGCCTTCTGCCTCTGGCCCCTGCTTGGACTCTGTTACCCTGACCCGTGCTGGACCCTGTGCCTGCTGCCCGGACCTGCCTCCATCTTCCCCAGCCCCGGCGTTCTAGCCCTGAAACCCTTGCCGCCCAGACCTCACACCCAGCAACTGGTATACGGAGGCATACTTTCTCTGATACTGGAGCCATCAGGACTAGTGGCCATTGATAGCCTTATCCCCCTTCAGAGTTCAGGCATACATATCACATTGAAGGTAACAAGCACCTCAGTAGCCTATTATTCCTTGATGCTTAGTATGATAACCTGCACAATGGGCCTTTCCTACCATTTTGTCACTAATTGTGGAAAAACTGAACTTTGTATTACTATTGTCCATGCACATTTTTCTAGAAATGAATCTGCGAGCAGTGCTTGATTGCTTCTAGAAAAGTTTGTGGAAAGCCAATTCTGACCATTTACCCCCATGGATAGGTATTTCAGGGTTCTCATGGGTCCTCGCTCACAATTTAGAAGTCGCTGCTGTAAAAGAGAGTTGAATTTCTGAGCACTTAAAAAAGAGATTCCAGTTCTCCAATGTCATGTTTTATATCGGTTGGATGGTCTGTTTTGCCGTTTTTTTATGTGCTGCTTGCTTTTTTGCTGCCATATTTTTTAAAAATAAAATGATGGATCACATTAATGTGGATATTGAACACCAGATGATGATCATCTTCTTTACTCCTTCATCTCAGTTCTCTATAAAGATGAGCCCCAGACAGAACTCTGCAGCATCACACTGTTGGTCACTATAGTTATATGAAACTTTTAATGCAGCTACTCAGCATACAATGTAACTAGAATTAACTACATTTTGACTGTATGAAACACTATAGGTAATGTGATAGTGTTGTATTTCCAGAAAGTTGTATTTTCATATCTATCATATCTAGTTGCATTTTAAAAATTCTGTGCTTTCTATGGTTTGTTTTGTTGAAATTCACATAAATAAATAAATGGCTCTTCCTCCTCAGCTGTCACCAGCAGCTATTCCAGCAGGCTGAGCTGATGGAGATGAGAGGGGTAAGCAGGGCTGTTCCATCAGCCTTGCTGAAAGATGTAAATGTTTTTTTTCCCCTTTGCCCTCCTCATTCCTTTTTCCTTGCATGTCGTGTCTTTTTAGATTTAAGCCTGCAGGCAGGGATTGTCTTGTTTAATCGATTCTATGTAAGCCGCTCTGGGAGCCTTTTTTGGCTGTGGAGCAGCATAAAAATACTTCAAGTCAATCAATGTTTGCAGGTGGCCATGAGAACTCGATGTTTTATTGGGGGAGTCATATTTCAAATTTCCTAATATGTTAGTGAGTATAGGAGGTAAAAACAGAGGTGCAAAACTGAAGGAAGAAGCCAGTTTGCTATTCTCAGTTTTAATGTAAAAGTATTACATTAATACCTTGGATTGCAAGCAACTTGGTTTGAGAGCGTTTTGAAAGACAAGCAAATTTTTAAATATTCATTTAATATTTTTTTACTTGATATACAAGCAACGTTTTGCAATACAAGTACTGTAGTACGGCTTAAATTAAAAATCTCTGTACAATTTTTTTTGGGGGGAATTTCTTTTTGATATAAGAGTGTTTTGGATTACAAGCACGTTTCCGGAACGAATTATGCTCTCAATCCAAGGCATGACTGTATAGATAAAACCGTGCCACTGGATTGAAGTGGATATTGCTTTTAAGGGAGCTTTTCAATAGATTGTATCACACTGGATTTTTTTGAGAGGAAATAGGAATAACTTCCCCTATCACTTTTCAGCAGGTTTTTGGCAGAAAGCAAGAAGAGGCTGCCAGATTACTCACTGGAAGCTAGACACATACGTGCGGCAATTTGCACATTTAAAATCCACCACACACACACACACACGTGCGCGCGGGACCTGCAGCAAAATGTTGTAGTGTGGAGCGCTGCTGTTCAGGATTATTGATACTCTATTCATCCCCCCCTCCCATGGTTTTGTTTCCCCCCAACTGCCTGTCAGTGATCTGTGGCCACTCAGCGCACTTACCGTAGTCCTCATTGGGCTCCCTTCGCCATCCCCCCCCCTTAAGGTTTTCCCCCCACCAGATTTCTTGTACTTACACAAACCTTGGGGGTTCCCTCCACCCCATGCCTGCTGATTCCTCCCTCGTGTGCATGGATGGAGCTGGTTTGGCTATGTTAGCAATAGCGCTCACAGCCTGAACATCAGAAATAGAGGGAACGATGTACATCATTTGGCCAATTCCCAACATCCATCTTATGTTTTTAAGGGCATAAACTTATGTGTGTTTAGGCAGAAAAAAAAGTCCTACAACTCCCAGCATGCCCCAGCCAGCCATTCTGGCTAGGGAATGCTGGGAGTTGTAGGACTTGTTTCTGTCTAAACGCTCATAGGATTGCACCTTAAACCTATGAGAAGTCCTTAGACATTTGCTAGGATAGTGTGGTTTTTTTTAATGATTGGAGTGTGATAACCCACCCACCCTGATTTGTGTATCATGGAGAGGTTATTACTTGGATGGGAGACCCCTCCTCTAGTTTCCTGCATTGAGCAGGGGGTTGGACTCTAGCCTTGTAGGCTCCTTCCAACTCTATGAAATCTATAAGTCCCAGGGATGGGGACTCGGACTCCAGGACTCGACTCGTGAGTCGGACTGAGTCCCCCCTCTGACTCGAGTCCCAATATTTTTAATGGGACTTGAGACTCGACTCGGGACTCGAGACCAAGGACTTGTGTTCCAAAATTGTGTTCCTCAAATGTAACATGGATAGGTTTTAGGAAGTACAGCAAGTTTATTTTTTAAAATCATTTTCCTAAAATGCAACCTTTCAGACATTTTGGGTTTGGCTGCCTCTGCCTGCCTGTTTGGGGTTCCCAGCCTCCTCTGCCTGCCTGGTCTCTTCTCAACCAGTTCCACAGTTTGAATTGTCCAAGACAAAGGCCTCTGCCTGCCTGCTTTGGGGTTCCCTGCCTCCTCTGCCTGCCTGGTTATTTTGGGTTTGTCTGCCTGGTCTGTTCTTGCCAAAATCAGTTGCAGAGTTTTGAAATAAAAAGGCATACTTGTGTCTAGAATTTATTTAAGCCACACATCTGAAATAGCCTTATTTTGTTGGGAAAAAACCCCATTGATTTTAATAGCGACTCTTCAAGTCAGCTTTGGGAGTGACTCGTGAGTCACTATTTTGGACCAAGGACTTGGACTCGAGACTCGAAACCAAGGACTCTTCAACATCCCTGATAAGTCTTTACTTGACTGTCATGCCTATTTTGATATTGAGACTATGGATGAGCTATTGCCCAACCGGTGAGATTCTGTCTGCTGTTGGAACCACTGTTGCAATATTCACGTTAACGAATAATGAGAATCCCCCCCCCCCCGGAATCTTTTGTAGTTGCAGCTTCCACAATTCACTTGTTGTGCACTGGAAATTATTAAGCAAAAACAGAAACAAGATCAGTGTAGTAGCTGTCTTGATATAGTACCATGCTTGCTATAGAAGCACAGTAGTAGTTGTCTTGGCTCATCTGGATGTTTCTCTTTGGTCCTGAAGCCTTCTTATGTGTAGGGAAATGCTGTCACAATAGTACTCTGAGAGAATTCTTAACGATGTACATAATATTTAGAAGTCTTTTTGCCAGCTTTGTCTGTTACAACCTTTAAAAGAATTGCTAAGAGTTGAACACAGCTAATTTTAAACTGTAATTTTTGAGTGCTTGTGTTGTGAAGTGGAATCCTACTTGTGCAGTTCTTTTGCTTTTCATGGCAAGGCTCAACAAATCCCCCCCTCACCTGCAAAGGAGCATCACTAATTCTTGTGTACATGGTGTCTGCAAGGGTGATCATTGCCAATAGTTTAGTCTGAGTGTCTTAACACCCAACATGAGCGTGGCTGTCTTGGTACGTGTAGCCTTGCTGCCGTCTAGGCATGCTGCATGGTGATGCATTCTTGTCGAACAGTCATCATCAGGCAATCACTCGTGACTGAGTAAGATTGTCTTCCGGGATAAAAGGAGGAAATTCTAAAGAAGATTGTGTAGACTCTAGCGTTGGGTCCGTAAGTGACTGTGGAGGCCAATTCTAGATCCACACAGCTTCCCACAGTGAGGACACAGGTTACCAGATAGAAGATGGTCCTGTAAAGGATTCATTTGACGTGCTTTTCGCTTAGCACGTTTCTCCCTTTCACCTTGCACTCAGGCTTCTTCAAAGTCCATGGAACCTTTGTGAAAGGCCAACCTCCATTTAGATCGTTCAATAAAGCTATACATGATGACACAGAAACTTTAGCGCAAAATGCTTCCCTCTGTATATGATATGATTACACACTAGCGGTGGATCCAAACCTGAGTCGGGGGCTCTCCGCACCCCCGACTCAATTCTCCACGGGGGTGCCCCCCCGACCCGATCTTCTGAGCGGCGCGGAGAGGTTCTCCGCGCCGCTCAATTGGGCGTCTTCTGCCCCGTCGCGTCACTTCCGGGACCGGAAATGACGCGACGGGACCCTGCGCAGGCGCAGAACGCACCACAGGGGTCCAGCGCGCCTGCACAGGGTTCCGTCGCGTCATTTCCAGTCCCGGAAGTGACGGGACAGAATGGACCGCGCCGGCGGCTCGCCGCCCCGAAGATCAAAGTAAGGCCTCGCCGGGCGTGAGCAGGGCCAATTTCAGGCCTCGTTTCTGCCCGGCGAGGCTCGTTTTCACAAGCCTATTTACACACACCCTTCTGAAGATGTAGAGGGGTAGAGATACAGCAGAGTGCACCATGCGGTGACTCAGGCTTTAGCTCATGCTGTATTTCTCACCAGGCCTTCTCCTATAACACATTAGGGGCTGGCTTACACATTATGACTATTCAGTGGAGGCTGCTTTACAGTGGTCCACCTATTTGTCTGTCTCTTACCACACAGCGAACGGGGTTGGGTGTTTTTCTCCACACTACCACAAACTAATCCCCCCAAAAAGGTTTGTGGAGAAAAGCCCTTAGACTGCATGGTGTGGTCATGAATAGCTTGCCTCTTTGTGACCTGATAACTAAATCAGCTCTGGATTTCCATTTTGCAACTAGGGAAAGCAGGACCGGTGCAAGGCAGTTTGGTGCCCTAGGCAAGATCAGATATTTAGCGCCCCCCCTTCTCACTTGAGAGCGCTGTATTTTTTTCCCCAAGGCGTTTCTGGCGCCCCCTTTAGCCCTGCGCCCTAGGCAGCTGCCTAGTTGGCCTAATGGTAGCACCGGCCCTGAGGGAAAGGCTCCTTGGTACTCCAGAGTCAGCGAGTGTGCCTCCCAAGTGAGTGTTTTTAATTTACGTGATTCTTCAGAAGATGCCAGTGCAGTGCCAATTCTACTTTTTCAAAATGAAATTAAGGGAAAAAAGAGATTACTTTGTATTTTTTGAATACACACCTTGTTTTACAGCGACTAGTAAGCCAGTTCTTCACGTTAGGAACTGTCTGTTTTTTTGCTGGCTGGGTTGCTGAACATATTATTCTGCTACTGCTGTGAGAGCTAATAGAGTCAGTCCCCTTCTTCATACCATTACTACTTAGCTCAGAAGGTCTGGGGTTCAATGCTGAAGAGGCTGTGCTCAGAGAGGGACATGTGGTGGGATTGCAAAGTCATAGATTCTGGGTAGAGAGATTTCATTTTGCAAGAATAGTTAGAGATCAAGACATATGTAAAGCAGCGGAACTGGGACAACTCTCACACTTTGTGGGAGACAACAAGCACCTACCGCATGAAGATTTATTAACATTCTTCTGGACTGCAGCAAGACTGGAAATCGCTTCAGTCTGGAACTCTACATGCAGACCATTAATTGAAAGCTGGGAACGGAGACTTTGGGATATTGCCTTACTAGAAAAATTAACCAAAGAACTAAGTGCCATGCGCAATAATGTAATTGACAAAGACTTTTACACATGCTAGCAACCCTGGATTTCTTTAGCCAACCAGAGCAATGGGTGGTTGAAAGAAACCTCCACAATCACATGTAACCATCAGGAGAGACTTAATTAATGCTTCCTAGCAAAATTTAGATTGGTAGACCCTCCTGAGGCTTAACCCTATAGTTTTATATATCTGTATTGCTATATCCAGGTCATTGTTGATAGGTTATTTCATGCTTGGTGTCAGTTATGTTTTTATGTTGTATTGATAAGATGAAGATGATGATGATGATGATGATGATGATGATGATGAATAAGAATAGGTTCTGGGTTCAGATCTTCTTATAACCCTCTGTGGAACATGAAATGTTAATATAATTGTTTGTATGGATAAGCACCCAAGTCTATTTTATTTTTAAACAACCTAGCCTTTAGGGAATGGAATGCCTGACAAAGGGTTAGGCTGTTTCATGCTTGTATTCATATGTATACCACATATTAGGCCTCCTGCTGATTTTTACCTAGGTCATCTTATTTATTCAAGCTGTTACTTCAAGATTACAGTTCCTTTGTGTATGAGCTGGCCTTCAATGTTCCACAGTGAGTTATGTAAAAAGTGTAAGTACCCTGTGAACTTTCCTCAGAGGAGTAAACTTAAAATCAGGCAAATGTGATGTGATAGAAGCACAGGAGCAGTGAGTAGAACACATGTCAAAACAGCTGTTTCAGCTTGTAATCTATATCTAAGCAATAAACCACTTTTTAACCATTAGAGACAGTCCCCATTGGCTTCTCTACAGCATGGCAAATGAGGGATACTAGATGAATCTGTTTAGTCATTTCTCAGCAGAGACCAAAGAGCTACAGATGTTGCTCTTGCTTTTCATTGTGTTTTGCCAATGCATTTTCTGTCCTTGTTTGCAGCCAATTAAGTGTGGAATTAGACAGAAATACGTGATGGTACCTGATAAATAATAAATAGGATCTCTCCTCTCTGTGCTTCAGACAGATTATTTGAGTTGAAAATCATTTCACGGGAAAGGAAAAAAAGCGATAGTGATAAGTAACCAGGTATTGAATTTCGGGGAGGAAGGAAATAGGCATCCTTAATCCTCAAAATAGTCCAGCCGTTCAAGCTCTGGTGAAAGAGAAGCAGCCAGCAAAGCTAGGGCTGGGGGTTTGCTACACTGATTACCGTGTGTGTGTGTGTTTTATCCATTTAGTGTTTCTTCAACTTCCTTCACCATCACTTCTCTGAATAGGTGTTGTATTGTCCTGTGACTTAACCTCAGCTAGCTAAAGAAAAAGGGGAGGCATGGGGTGGCTGGGCAAGAAAAGAAATAGATGGCTACCTCTCATAAATAGTTACAAATATTTAATGCAAGAACTGGAATAGATAATTTTAAGCCTGTATATCTAGGGCTTGACGCAATAAAAATGCGTTGACACAATAAAAAAATGGCTGCCTTCTTTGCCATTCAACTGGAGGCTGCCATTATATAGTGGACAGCAGATATAGTTGAATATCTGCAGGACAACACACACTTTCACAGAGTGGGCAAGACTGTTCATCCTGGCTGTTCATCTTATTCAAAAGATGCATTGTTAAATGCCCATCCAAAGAAAGGCAGTGATTGAAATCATCCGTATTTAAAAAAAATATAAAGTCACAGTGTACCATGTTATGGGACCCTATTTTTAAACATGAAATACTAGGAAAAACCTCTGTGTGTGGATTTCTTTAAAAGAAAAATGTATTGGATAAAACCAAAGATGCTTGATTTGAAAGCAGACCCAGAAATTTAAAAGGTATCCTATGCCTTTTTTCATAAGTCAAGAGACAATCATGTATTGAAACTACTGGTCTGCATCTCAGATCAACATGGTTAGGTACATCGAACCTGTTTAGTCCAGTAGTTTTTTTAAACTAAATGATACAATCCTAAGTTGTTGTTTTATTTGTTTTCAAAAGGAATGGTTTTGCCAAATATCTTCCCACTCTTGCTTGCTTCCATCTTGTATTTTCCCTGTTTGGCTTGGATCTGGGGGATGTATGTCTGCTGCGATAACAGCCAAAGAGCCATTGTCGTGACTCATTACATCTATTGGCTGGCTATCAGGGAGGATCTGTAGCTCAGTGGTGCAGCATGTACTTCTTTAGTTTGAAGTATTCATATGCCACCCTTTAATTTACAAAATTAACCCAGAGCAGCTAAGAACCATTAATAAAACAAGACTATATATATATATATATAAACTCAGCAGAATAGCAAAAACTAGTTAAAATGGTATAGTGTCATGACCCAGGGGTCTAGCAGTGACATGGACTCTGAGGCCGATGTACCAGTGGTCCCAAAGGAGGTAACTCCAGGTCCGAGCACTACTGCAGAGCTGCCAGGGACCCCCGAGACTGCCAGGCATGAACTTGTGGAGAGACAGAGGAGTGCTAGACTACAGGCCAGAGGCCTGTCCCTTTATGGCTTCCATTCTGTGGGAAAGGGTGGAGTCTGGGTCTGTTGCACCAAGGCTTCAGCTTGGTCTCAGACCTCTTGGAGCAAGTTGCTCACTTGGAGCTCTCCTGGATGCCTGATGCAGACCCCCAGGGCTTCTGCTGGGTCCAGAAGAGGACATTGAGTCAGTACAATCCAAAGCAATGTTGGTTAAACCAGATTAGGTGACATTCTAATATTTGCCTGGGCAAATATTTTTCACCTCGTGGCCCCAAAACCTCACATTCAGTGCCAGGGAAACCTCCTTTGGAGGGCATTCCACATGTGAGGTGCCACAACTGAAAAAGGCTCTCCCTTTGGTCACTATCTGACTAACCTCAGAAGGAAAAGGAACTCAGGAGGTGTCTGAAGATGGCCACAACTTTTGGATAGGTTCATGTGGGAGGAGGCAGTCCTTGCGATATCTTGTCCTCCAGATATACAGAAGTCCAGTTTCGAACCCTGGCACCTCTGATTCCCCGACTGAAGATCCTTTACAGACCTCTTCCTGAGAACCTTAGAGAGAACCATTATCCAAGCAGACAGTGGTCTTCCTCTGAATAAGGCAGTGTCATATGTGCATATAAGACTCTTCTATTATAAGAGGCAATGGCAATTCTCACGTAAATAACATGTGAGAAAAATCTCCTGCGAATAAATAAAACAGGTCTTTTTAAACAGAAATGATCTTAATGAATTTGGGATTCTTCTATGTAGCATCATCCTGGGCAGGATTTTTGTTGTTGTTCTTTTCCCACCACCTTGACTTCTTCATTCCTATGTTTGTGTTAGGTTAGGTGTACCCTGGTGGCTAACTCCTCCCATCAGGGAGTGTCTGAAAGAATAGCCTCTCCTGCTGTTCATTCAGAAAAAATATTTAGCATCTAAGCATGTTAGGCATTCAGCAGAAATGGGGCTGATGTTTTCTTGCTATATACACATACCCAACAATACGGATGGGATATTGCTCATGCTCATCTAGCTGCCAGAGGCCAATTGTTCATAGAAGCTAAGAGGTTTTTTTCTTTCTTTCCTGGATCTGATAGTTTGGCTTCCAAGAATCAATCCCAGTTAAGAGATTTGCAGCCTCTGTTACATTATGTAAGAGGCTTAGAACGGGGAGTTGGGAGGGGGTGGGTACTGGGTAGGAAGCTGTTGGTCTTTCCCAGCAAGAGATAAACGTCAAAAGGAAACAATTCTTTTCTCTTGTGGTACAAGGTGATATATCATGTAAGATAAGCTTTATTTGCTAAAGAGGGCATATTAAAATGACAGACATTACTGAATACCGCTAGATCCTGATAAATATCAGCATGGGAAAGAACAAATTTATCTCAATATGTCCCATGAAAAAGCTACCATTGAGTGCAGGTAGTCAGTATGCAACCTCCAAACGTTGCTGGTTCTAGATGTATTGGAGAGAGTGTGGCAGAAACAGAGCAAAGTACAAACAATGTGAAAATCATATTGTGTTCATTCCCAGCTCCTTTAAGCCTGGGAATGGGTCCTCTGGCCATCTCAGTATAAACTTTTAACTTGAGAAAAGAAAAGGGCTTTGAGACCTGGGGGGAAAATGTGATCTGGGATGTTTATATAATTTCTCAGCTCCTGTTAACACCTTTGCCAAACTGCTGCTTCTGTGGGCACTTCCAGATGGTCTGACTGCAGGAAGTGCTGTACTGGTACATCGCATCCCCAGAGACTAGACCTTATAGGGGATGTGACTGGAACCAGCACAGGCTATGCAGTCTTCATGGCTGTCTTTCTGAAGCAGCAGCAGCAGCAGAGTATTGGGGTGGAGAAGAGAAAATCCTGTTTCAGCATGTTCACGTTTTTTTCTGGACACAGCTACAGTGGAAGAACCTTCTCTTGTTTTTCCAGAATCGAAGTTGTATTTCTCTGCATTTGGGGTGTATGTGTGTATCTACAAAAGCCAGCCTTTAGGAATCTTGGATTCAGGGGCCTGCATTTCTAGTTAGGTTTGAGCCCCAATAACCATATTTTATTTATTTTTAAATGTGGCATGGCCACAGTGTGTTATCCAGGGATGGGGACTCGGACTCGAGGACTCGACTCGTGAGTCGGACTGAGTCCCCCCTCTGACTCGACTCGGACTCGAGTCCCAATATTTTTAATGGGACTCGAGACTTGACTCGGGACTCGAGACCAAGGACTCGTCAACATCCCTGGGCTGTTGATGAGTCTTCTGGCTGTGCCAGAAGGAGCGCGATCACCAGTGAAGAGTGCATGGAAGCGAGGCGCGCCGCTGCTCGGCCACTATGGACAGCTACCAGGAGCGCAGCCCCAACGATGTGTTGAGATTTATTTTGATTGATGTGTTGTTGTGGGGGGTTAGGGTCAGACATTTTGGGTTTGGCTGCCTCTGCCTGCCTGTTTGGGGTTCCCAGCCTCCTCTGCCTGCCTGGTCTCTTCTTGACCAGTTCAACAGTTGAATTGTCCAAGACAAAGGCCTCTGCCTGCCTGCTTTGGGGTTCCCTGCCTCCTCTGCCTGCCTGGTTATTTTGGGTTTGTCTGCCTGGTCTGTTCTTGCCAAAATCAGTTGCAGAGTTTTGAAATAAAAAGGCACACTTGTGCCTAGAATTTATTTAAGCCACACATCTGAAGTAGCCTTATTTTGTTGGGGGGAAATCCCATTGATTTTAATAGGGACTCGTGGAGTCAGCTTTGGGAGTGACTCAGGACTCGTGACTCGTGAGTCACCATTTTGGACCAAGGACTCGGACTCGAGACTCGGGTCCAAAGACTCGTGACTCGACTCGTGACTCGAGACCAAGGACTCTTCAACATCCCTGGTGTTATCCTGTGTCTAGACCAGTGTTCTCCAACCTTGGGTCCCCAGATGTTTTTGGCCTACAACTCCCAGCATGCCCCAGCCAGCATAGCTGGCTGGAGCATGCTGGGAGTTGTAGGCCAAAAACATCTGGGGACCCAAGGTTGGAGAACACTGGTCTAGAAGATCTAGGGCAGGGGTACGCAACACACTGACCATGGGCCTCATGCACCCCCCCTGGCCTTAAGCGCCCCCCCCCACTGCTGCCGAATTTGCTGTGGCAGTGGCAGAATAACCCATGGGCATCTGCAGGAAGGGACATGGGGGTGCAGCCCCCCCCCCGGATGAGCTATAATCTCCAAATTCTCAGGTTTCATTAAAAAAAACCAAAATCAAGTCTCTAGCCCTTGTAGAACCCAAGATATGTGGAAGAATATGCAGCCCATTCGTCTTGTGAGAAACTAGCCTGCTCCTTCCTTTCAGTGTTTTTAGCCAATGAATGAAATCATAGGAATAGTTAACATATCCACTGTCTGGGTGTGTTAACCCGTCTGGTGTGTGTTAAGCCTTTTTGGAGTCTTCCCTGTTATGAAGAATTGCAGCTTCATTAAAAAAAAGAAAAAGCAAAAAAAAAAAGCAATTTAGAAAGGAGATTAATGTAGCTGAGTTTGGGCAGTAGCGTGTCTAGCAAAGACAGGAGTTCATTATCTTTCTAACTCAGGTTTTGTTGATACTTTCCCCCCTCTGAGTTTATAAATATTTTAAAAAATTAGCCTGACAATGTATGCAGATAAAGCTAATCATCATTATGCCCATATTTATTTATTTATTTATTTATTGCATTTATACCCCGCTCTTCAGCCAGAAAAGGCTCGCAGAGTGGCTTACAAAGATTAATAATAAGACAGTCCCTGCCCTCAGGCATCTAAAAGGCATGACACAAAAGGAAAAGGGATTGGGAGGGAGGAGGAAGAATGCAAAACCCAGGCACCAGTTCTTAGTTAAAAGGTTCTTTCTTACAGGTCTTTCTTTCCTTTTTTTTTTCTGGCAGGAAGCAGGGCTGTGACTGATAAAGAGTGGGTTATAACAGTCTTGCAAAGTAGCCCAGTGTTGATGTTTCCATTTTTCAGGGGGCTGGGTTAGAGTAATGTAAGACAACTCTGCAGTGTTGTTATCCATTCTCCTCGCATGTTGGTGTTTTAAGGAAATGCAGATAGGGCTGTGAAGCTGATTGTAGTAGCAGTGCAATTTATTGAGGGCTAGAGGGGATTGAGCAGGAAGCCCAAGTAGAGCCTCCCTGCAACTCTCTCTCTCTCTCTCTCTCTCTCTCTCAGTGCAGGCCTTGGAGCAGAACCAGTGTGCCATGCAGCTCCTCAGAAGTTAGTTTTTTCTCATGTATTGTAGTAATACACGAGAGCCAGTGTGACGTAGTGGTTAGAGTGTTGGACTGAGATTCGGGAGATCCGGGTTCTAGTCCCCGCTTGGCCATGAAGCTCACTGGGTGACTTTGGGCCAGTCACTGACTCTCAGCCTAACCTACCTCACAGGGTTGTTGTGAGGATAAAATGGAGGAGTGGTGGAAAAGGATAATGTGAGCTGCCTTGGGTTCCTTGCAGGAAAAAAGGCGGGATATAAATATAATAAATAAATAAAAATAAAATAAATAATAAATAACCCTGTTGCGAAAGTTATTGTGCGAATCTGAATCAATTGAATATTGCCTAAAGTGCAGAGTCTAGGAGTGTACTGCAAGCTGAGCAGGTCACCCCCACCCCAATATTAACAAAGCCCTTCACCCCTGTAATGGCCCTTGGCCCAAGGGCCATTAAAGGGCTAAAAAGGGACAGGGAACAGAATTGAGGGTTTCAGTTGCTGGTCTACCCATTGAGAAACAACAGAGGGGTAAACCTGGTATACAACTTTCTCAGAGGCCAGGTCTACCTATCTTGGTAGACATGGTGCTCAGGCCTTGTCACTGCTCAGTCACCAGATCTACCAGAAATGGTGGACCTGTTCTCTGATGCTATCAGGGTTGTTGTTGTTTGTAATGTGCAACACAACAATACACAAAATGTGCAGTTCCAGGAAAAATATGCAATTCCAAAAGAACATTGCTGCAATTCAAAATTCAAGCCATGCAAAAGTTGTATTGTTAGCTAATGTAGCGAGGAGAAAAGTGGCTGATAACAATGTGAAAAGTAAAGTGAGTAGCCCAGGCTCCTCTAGAACCTTAAACCCTGATCAAATGTACCCATTTCTCCTCCCCTGCTAAAGGCCCTCCCCACAGACTTGACTGCTACTCCCTAGAGCCGCCTTCCCCTCCTTGGTGTCCTCCAGATGTTTTGGACTTCAGTTCCCATCAGCCAGAGCCCCCTTGCCTGCTGGTTAGGAATCCTGGGAATTGTAGTCCAAAACATTTGGAAGGCACCAGGTTGGGGGACACTGCTCTAGAGAATGTTCACTAATGTTTCCAAGATGACGGAATTCATTCCAGGCAAGTCATGTGAAGTTGTCAATGTTATGATGAGGGCAGTGTGATGCCATAAAATAATCCGATATGGCTGTGTTTGTGCATTTGGTTTTTTCCCCTCTTGTTCCTAGGGAGGCTTTTTAAATCCCTCACTCCAAATAAAGTTTTCTTGGAGTTCATGATGCTTCTTAAATATAACATTAGTCCTCTTCAGTTCCCAGGATCGTCTACTACTCTGTGTAGGCTTCTAAATGTCATGGAATGTGATGCTAAACAGCAAGTCACACAGAGAAGGAAAGTGCACACTTGTGTTGTAGCAGTGTGAGCTACACGCATGAATTATAACCACAAACTGCTGTGCCCTGCAGCTTTGTGCCCCCCACCCCCCCAAAAAAATTCCTGCCGTTGCCCATGAAACAATCTGCAGTTTGCTGCTGAATTTCAGCAGCAAACCATGACGGGAGCCTAAAAAGGCCAAATTTAGCTTTAAAGCGTTGCTTAAAGCCAAAGTTGCCCACTCCTGATCTAGGATAAAGTCTCTGATCAGGCCACACGTGTTGTATTGTAAAGTATTGCATTGTCAAGTCACTTTCTTTTGGCTTTGACACTGTCACATTCACTTCTATTGATCTGTCTTTCTCTTAAACTTGATTTATTTATTTATTATTTTTATACCCCGCCTTTTTTCCTGCAAGGAACCCAATGCGGCTTACATAATCCTCCTCCTCCTCCTCCTCCTCTCCATCTTATCCTCAAAACAACCCTGTGTGGTAGGTTAGGCTGAGAGTCAGTGATTGGCCCAAAGTCACCCAGTGAGTTTCATGGCAGAGCGGGGGACTAGAACCCGGATCTCCCGAGTCCCAGTCCAACACTCTCTAACCACTACACCACACTGGCTCTGATATGCTTGCACAGACTGGTATTAGCTTAGATTTCTTCTAATACTTTCTTTTCATTTGACATATTATCCAATACTGTGAATCTCATATTGGACACGACATCTCAGATGACAGTGTATTTTGAATGGTCAGTATTAGGGCTTGCAAACTACTAGCCTTGGCAAGTGTTTATGTACATTTTGAAAATGCAGCATAGATAACTTTGGCATGTGTGGCTTACCCCAGCAGTGCAGCACTGTGTTCACTCCTCTCCTTGCCATGCTTGCATTAAAGGCGCAGCAAGTGCTATTTTAGGTGTACAGGTTAGCTTTAAGCTGATCACTTCAAAGGGTTGTAGGAGTTCACACCTGAAATGCACTTTAAATCTGGGTGTTCACTACCTGAATTGAGACTTCTTATTCTCCTTCTCTTTACATTATTTGCTAACTTTAGTACAGTTTCTTGATACTGCATTTATCCCATCCAGATAATCCTATCACCATCACGGGGAAATGAATGAAGCTGGGAATGTCTCAGTTTTTGAGACACTTGTGTGATTCAGCTTTTATTAATCTAACATTGCTTAATGTCAGTGTTTGCCAGCAGTTGCCACACAGTAGTAACTTTTAAATATTTTAGATACCATTGTAGAGAAATATCGGCAGCCCTGCAAACACAGATAACATGGCTGTATGTTTTCTATTTATTTATTTGATAATCCATTGTATTACAAGGACTCAGAGTAGGTTATGGTAAATAAATTTCATAGACAGGACATGTCTTTAAATTCCTCGACCCTGAATGGTATTGCATGTACTGATGGTACGTTTTGCTTGATCTTAGTGAAATGTAATTCTAGTAACTGTGTTTATGTTTGGAGTCTGGATTGGACATGAAAAGGAGTGTACGGCAAATGTGTTAATAAGTGGATACATAACTAGTCCCCACACTCCAAAAATTCTTATTCCATCTCTTCGAGGCATCTAAAATGATTCCATCCTACACACTTCAACCTTGGTCTGATTGCCTTCTCCCTAAAAGGATACAAAAGAGAGGATTCTACTGCCTCCCAACCCACCAATGTTTAAAGATTTAAAGTCAATCTGATTATGTATTTATGTACTCATGTGAAGTCAATCCGATGATATATCCTGTTAATTCGTGCTCATCTGGGCCTGTTCAAGATGCTGCTAATGTGAGAGGGCTTTGGTAGGGCAGCAAAATAACAGTGTGTGAGGTCAATTTTCATTCATGACTGTTCCAATTTGTTTATAATGCTGTTTTGTTCTCTGTTTTGTGCTTCCAGAAATTCGTACCCAATTGGTGGAACAGTTCAAATGTCTAGAACAGCAGTCTGAATCCCGGTTGCAACTCCTGCAAGATCTCCAGGAGTTCTTCCGCAGAAAGGCTGAGATTGAATTGGAGTATTCCAGGAATCTGGAAAAGCTAGCAGAAAGGTTTTCTTCCAAGATTCGCAGCTCCAGGGAACACCATCAGTTCAAGTAAGCACGTTTTTCTTGATTCTGACAAGGGGGCACATCGATGCTCCAGAGCACTCATTGAATAACACACTCTTGGCCTAAGGGCCGGTGGTTCCCCATCCCTGGATTAGAGGTCAGTATGAACAGCAGCTTTATTCTCCTGGCTGATCCTTAGCCTTTGCTTCATCAGCCTTCCCAGCCGAAAGAAGATTTAGAGACAAGATGCTAAAGCAATACTTTAAAGGTAGTGAGTCTGGCTTTCTCAGTACCACTCAGTAATAAAAACAGCACTAAGGGCTAATGACCAATCAATTCAACAAAAGCACTGCTGCAGCAGTAACAAAGCAGCATAGTGCCATGCAAGCTGATGCTACTTTATAAATAATAATAAAGAATAAAAAGAATAATCAATCCCAGTCAGAGGAGGCAGGAAGGAGTCAGCAGCCACCAGCCTTCCCTAAAAAGTCATTTAAAAAACCCAATGCGGTGAAAAACATAAAGATGGAGCAAGGCGGAATTCCCTGCGGAGGGTATTCCACAGTATCGCCACCACAACTGAAAAGTCCCTGCCTCTTGTACTGATCTGCTGAACCTCAGTTGGTGGGAGAATTGGAAGCAGGACCTCAGACTTTGATTGGGGTGTGGTGGTAGTCGGAAATATAAGAGAAGGTCCTTACAGTACGTAGGCCCTAAAATATTTATTTAGCAGATTTATATACCGCTGTCTATATTTAAACATATATTTAGGCAGTTCACAACAAAATTAAAAGCATTAAAATACATCATGATATTCATTAAAATACAATTAAAATAATAATTGCTGAAGCATTTATATAAATCATTAATAAAAACATTAAAACCACTACAACACACAATTACAGACAAACAAACTGGGCAGCACACTCACTCAGGGAAGGCTTCTGTTAAGAAATGGGTCTCTAACTTGCGCCTAAAACGTACTATAGTGGGCGCCTCCCAAATGACTCCAGTGGGGGAGTCATTCCACAAGGTGGGTGCCACCACAGAGAAGGCTGCAAGATGGCAGCCTACAGGTCATAGTACCACCAGCAAGACCTCCTCTGATCTTAATGATTGCCCAGGTCTGGATTGGGGAAGGCAATCTGCAGTGCCAGGTAACCTGGTCCCAGGCTGTTCAGTGCTTTAAAAGTAAGGATGTATATGCAGCTGACTTACATAGTCACACCATTGGCCCATCTAGCTCAGTAACGTCTGCACTAACAACATGAATTACTGTGGCCAGCTTCTGGGAGGGTGCAGCTCAATGGTAGAGCACATGCTTTGCATGTAGAAGGTCCCAGGTTTGATGATAGCTGGCATCTCTAGGTGTGGCAGGAAAATCCCCTGCCTGAAACCCTGGAGAGCTGATGCCAGTCAGTGTCAACAATACTGGGCTAGAAGGATAGACCTTTGGTCTGACTCAGTACAAGGCAGCTTCCGATGTTCCTATTCTTCTCTAGGAAAAAGTATAATTGGAAAATCAGCCAATCTGATAAAAAGCGCTCTAGTCACTACCACCACCTGGGTATCCAGATGCATCAATAAATCAAAGAGCATCTCTGGGCTATCAACCCGTGTCTTGAGAGGGAGTGCCTATTCAGCACAGGCCTGTTGCCTAACTTTGGTTACCCCAATCAATAATACTTCTGCCTTTATCTGTTACACACTTGGGGGTTTCCTGCTTTTATAGATATAAATATAGATACTTGCTGTTCATATCAAGCAGGAAAAACCCCTGAGTGTGTAACATATAAAGGCAGCAGTATTATTGACATTGTATAAATTGGGGAGGTGGGAGAGGCTAGGATGACATGAAAGGGGGAACCAAAACCTAATGGGCTAGAAATCCTTATGAGCCCCATGAACTCAGTGGCTGTTGTTGCAGCTGAAAAGCAAAACCAGCTCATTGTGGCTCCATTCATTTTGACAGCCAGATGGAGCTAAGAGTAGCATCTGGTGAATGGATTGAGCAGGCCCTGGAACATACTGTGAATGTTGAACTAATTATTACTAAGTCCCCAAGCAAAAGCAGCTGGAGGGTGTTGGTTCTTCTATACTAATGTGAAAGTGGGGGTGTAAGTGTCAGTATATAAGCAAGGCAGGGGGAGATTTAGCACTATTGTTTAGGCCTTGAACTCTGTTTCGTGTTAAGAAAAATAATTCTATAAATGAGAGCTTTCCATTAAATAGTATGCATTTCTCTTACTCCTTTCTCTGAGGATTAGTTGCTTACAAGGTATATAACATGGATCTGTTCTGAAGTTTGTTTAATGAAGGCATCATAAGTTGGTCTAGTTCCTTAACTGTTTCCCCCCTTACTGATGGAAGGAATTCTTTTATTTTTTTTTTACTCTGAAAATGTGAGGAAAGCAACAGTTTTAATACTGTGCGGAGCTATGCAAAGTTCTGTTGGCTTGCAGAAGAAGGTGGATGCGCATAATTTTAAGATGAAATGGAAGAAATTTTTACTTTCAGTTGTGCATATTATTTGTAAAGGGCTGACATGTCTGAAAATGCAAAAAGTATACTCTTTTGAGTGCTTTGTAACAGGGCTGGATTAAGAGCATTATGGGCCTGGTGCTGAGGAGGGTGCGCGGCTGAAGAGGGCGCAGAAACGCTGCGCTCCTCTTCGCTGCTGCTGCGCCGCCCCCGCCAGGCCTCTGCCTCCGCTGCACCGCCCCCGCCAGGCCTCCGCCTCCCCACCCTCCCTCCCTCCCTCCCGCCCGCCGCCGCCGCCGCACCCTCCCATCCCGCTCGCTGCTGCGCCTCCCCCCGCCCTCCCGCTCGCTGCCACTGTGCCTCCCGCCGCCGCCGCCATCACCATCCCCCCCGACCCCCCCGCCACCTACCTTCTCCGCGTTGTGTCGCTTCTGGAGCCCCGCCCACATTGTTTTGGCGGGAGGAACCAGGGCAACAGGGCTTAAACAGCCCTGTTGCCATGGTTTCCCCAGCAAAAAACAGCGCGGGGGTCCCGTCGCTTCACTTTCTCCTCCTCGTCCTCGGCAGCGGCAGCGGCAGCAGCAGCAGCCACCAGGGCGGAGGGAAGGTAGGTTGGTGGTTGCGGCGCAGGGTTGTTGTTTTTTTTGCAGAGCAGGGCTGCTTTGGAGAGGGGGGCCCGCTAAATATTATTTCGCCTGGGGCGCCAAACTGCCCTGCACCGGTCCTGATTGTGGGCCTATTTTGGGGTAGGGGCCTGGAGCTGCAGCTCCAATAGCCCCTATCTTAATCCGGCCCTGCTTTGTAAGCTGTATCAAAGTAGTGTTAAAGCTGCTTAAGACACAAAACATGAAGTATTGTTGGAGAGAATGGAAAGTACAATGGGGGAACAATTTGTGTTTATTTTCTTTTGCTTTCTGCTGTCTCTTCATCCCTCTTGTCAGACGAAGTTGCCTGGGTGCACTAATGTTGCGAGAGACTTTGCCTGCCTTCATTGGCACAATAGTCTCACTTCTGTGCGGTGCTGTGGTTTAGGTTGTGGAAGGCTTTTCGATGGATACTGTGTGTGTGTGTTTGTGTGTGTGTGTTTGTTTTCCCTTAAAATGCTCCAGACTGTGAAGGAGGAGACATATACCTTAAAGCCGGACAAGGGAGTCTAGTCAGTGAAGACTCTGGGGTAACTGTAGCAAATAATCATATTATTGATTTAGTCCAAGATCTTGTAACCTGCCTTTTAATTCCAAAATATTTCAAGCCAATTTATGACAACAACAACAACAACAGCCATTATTTGACAGTTGCACCTGCTATCTAAGCGATGGCTGCCTGATATAACTAGGTAGTATGAGTAAATAGGACCGATTTACTAGGCCTGCTGTGATATGTTTGCTTTGAGGATAATGTTGCTTTTATCTGCCTCATCCTGAACACCCCTAGTTCAGCAGTTCGGTGAATGGATGTGTCTAGAGCACAGAGCAGCCCTGGGTTATAGACTGAATTTTAGTTTTCCTGAGGTCATGGGCAAAGTACTTGAGGAAGTGTACCAAATGCTTGCTCATCTTGTGCTGTTCTTGTTCCTTCTTATTACATCTAGCAGAAGGGGGCTGACCAGCTGGGTCTAGAAGGCAATACACATAGTTAACAAAGTACAAAAATACAAAAACCATTTGTGCTTGTATATACAGAGCTTTGCCTACTTTTAGTCTGCTCTTTTAACAGGGACATAGATGAAAATTGGGTTGCCATCTTCGAAAGAGGAAAAGTGATATTTGTTAATTAGCTTAATTACATGCAAACAGATACTTGACTTTTGCTTAGCATTAAGGTTGAGGAGGGTTGCAACTATAACCCCCCTCCCCCCAACAAACATTGAGTTAGGTTGGTGGAAGAACTCGTGCATGAACCACTAGGAATGGGCTTCACTGATGAGCATTCTTTAAACTCAGTGTGGTGTTCCCGATGTATTACGTTATAGGCCAACAATATGGAAGACACCTATAGTTCATTGCTTAGATCGAAGTGGTAATTAATGTTTTTCTTTAAGCTTGTTACGAATAGGCATGGCGTTAAGAGGAATCCAGCTTGTACTTGCCCTGACAGTTGAACATCTTGTAGGTTGATGTAAATCAGTGTCTCATGGCAATTGGGCTTCATCTTTTTTTAGTGCGTTGAATATTGTCTGCTTTCTAATGCCTCAACCTTTCTGGCATGCTGTTTAGGCCGTAGGTAGTGCTGTTCTTTGTATCTGTGTTGACTGGCTGAGAAAAGTCTGCTGCTGTCCAGCTAGCCAAAATATGTCCTCTTGCGTATGTAAAAACCGTGATGGTACTGAACTCATGAGGCTTTCCCTATTTTTGGAGGCCTCTAAGAGTAGCATTGGAGTGAAGAAGCTCCATTGCTGCTAAAGCTTATAAAGTGGTTCATCAATTTTAAATAGCAGTAATGTATTATTGAACGTGATGGTTTCAAATGGAAAATGGAAAATGAGCTTAACAAAACTGAACCATTTACTTGCTTTACACATTAATAATCTTCAGCAGCACCCTGCCTTAGCAGCTATTTCTACCTTCCCTTTCCCTAGTGACTTGGATCCATAGTAGTTCCTCTATGGCTGGATTACCTTGCAAAAACTTTGTAGGGCAACCCTGAACTACATGTCTCTGTATACAAATAAGACTGACTGCTGAAATTTTGGACCCCCAATTAACTCATTCTCCCCTCACCCCATGCCCAGCTCCTTATTAACAGCTAAGTCACTCTTTGATGGCTCCCATAGTTACTCAGCTGGTTAAGCACTTGGGGCCAAATCCTTGGCAAATGACCCATTCCAAGTTTAGTTGTTTGCTTATTTATTGATTATTACATTCATATCCCGCCTTTTTTACTCAAAGGAAACCAAGCTGTTGAGCCTTGAAAGTAGGGGAGTCAAAACAACTGGTGTACTTCTTGATACATCTGGGTTCATTTCTATGATTCTACGATCATAGATTCTATGATTATGTTTTAATTGTACATCGCCCAGGGTGGCAGGGTGGCCGGCCAGATGGGTGATTAATAAATATAATAAATAAATAAATAAATAAATAATGTCTTGTCATTGACTGGTCCCTTATAGATTGTGGACAGGTTCAAAAGTAATATTTTGGTGGGTGTCAGTTGTTACCAAATGTCCTTGTTCACATGTGTGTGAATTCAGATATGCATATGAGTGTTCAAATCCAGAAATATTGAGATCATTTGCAGAGGTGTAGTGCACACACGGAAGATAATTCAGTGTGCTTCAAAAAAAATAATAATTGGGAAATTGGCTCATGGACGATGATTATTGTTTTGAGTTTTTTTATGATTGTAAATCAGTTTGGTGGTATATAAATGTAATAATTAAATAAAAGTTTATTTTACCATAAATATTTACAGAATGAATGTTTCTTTAGTATACAACTTTAGCACTAGATCAGCAGACTTACTTTCTCTTATTGCTAGTGGAGATGCATGGATGGGCAGGGTATTAGAGTTAACCAAAGACGGTGTGGTGAGGTTACTTGGAAAATTGGAAGGCAGGGCTTGGGAGGCTATACGCAGGGATGTTGAAGAGTCCTTGGTCTCGAGTCCCGAGTCGAGTCTCGAGTCCCATTAAAAATATTGGGACTCGAGTCCGAGTCGAGTCAGAGGGGGGACTCAGTCCGACTCACGAGTCGAGTCCTCGAGTCCGAGTCCCCATCCCTGGCTATACGTCACAGGGGTTTCTTTGAGTTCTGGTGACACAAGGTGGTCCGTGGACGGGGCAGAACTGATAGATTTAGAGCAATTTTAGGAGAAAGGGGAAGAAAGTGTCAAAGCAAGTATATTTACTTTGTTTCAGAGCAAGGGGAACACAAAAGACCTCATGGATACTTAGCCTATGCCCGCTATAATTTTCTATCATTTGGTCTACACTGTAGACCCGACAGGGTGAAAAACAAATTCAAAATGAGGCAGATGTCCACCTGAATTTGGCACCAAAGTAAAAAAGGGAGAGAGCTAGGAAGGATAGTGAGGAATAGGCTGAGAGCCAAGTGAACCCCAGGCATTTCTTGGAGCTGTGTGACGGGGGACTGTTCATGCCTAGTTCCGGGAAATGAAGAGCAAACAAGTGAGTGAGCACTGGTTGCCCAAACTCAGTGGTACTTAGTGAATTTAAAACAAATGGGCAACAACAACTTTGGGCGGGTGGATTCAGGGTGGGATAGAACAATGGCATAAATTGCTTGTCTCTGGGGAATGAAAGGCATTACAGAAATCAAGTCTAGAGGCTACCAGCGTATGCACCACCGTTACTAAGTCCACATGTTCCAGGAATGGGCATAGCTGGTGTATCAGCTGAAGTTGATAACAGGCACTTTTCACCGTCACCTCCTCCACCTGAGGTGCCAGGGTCAGGGTCAAAAAGTACCCCCAAGCTATGAACTTGTTCCCTGAGGTGGAGTGCAGCCCCATCCAGAACTGGTTGACAAACCTCAATTCCTGAATTAGGACCCTTCACGACGAACACCTCAGTCTTGCCAGGATTCAACTTCAGTTTGTTCTTCCTCATCCAGCCCATTACCTTCAGGCAGTCATTCGGAGGAGTCATACCTTCCTTGGATAAATACGTTAAGGAGAAATAGATTTGGGTGTCATCAGCATACTGATAACACCCAGCCCCAAATCCCCTGATGATCTTTCCCAGTGGTTTCATGTAAATATTAAACAGCATCGAGGACAGAATGGAGCCCTGAGGGACTCCACATAACAGCTCCTTTTTAGAGGAGCAATTATCCCCGAGCGACGCCATCTGAAACCGTCCTGAGAGGAAGGAGCGGAACCACTGCAAAGCAGCACCCCCAACTCCCTCAGGCGGTGCAGAAGGATACCATGGCCGATGGTATTGACTGCCACTTAGAGGTCCAAAAGAATCAAGAGGGGTGCACTCCCCCTATCGATTCCCAGGCGAAGAAGATCATCCACCAAGGCGACCATGGCAGTCTTCACTCTGTATCCCATTCTGAAGCCAGTTTGAAATAGGTCTAGATAATCAGTTTCATCCAAGACAGCTTGGAGTTGAATGGCCACCACCTTCTCGATTACCTTCCCCAAAAATGGTAGATTACTCACTGGCCTATAACTATTAAAATCCAGGGGATCAAGGGAGGGCTTCTTCAGAAGCAGTCTAACAATTGCTTCTTTCAAGCATGATGGAAAATTACCCTCTCTTAGGGAGGCATTAACAATATTCAACAAAAATTGTTTTACTGTCTCCCCTTCCTGGACTACTAGCCAGGGTGGGCAAGGATCGAGAGGGCAAGTAGTCCAAGCAGCTTGTTCACGTCATCAGGAGTCACAGACTGAAAGTGATCTAATTTAATCATGCAAGGAGAGTTGCTGGACACCCCACTGTTGACCTCTGTACCAACGACGGCGTCCACGTCGGCTCGTATCCGAGAGATTTTTATCTGCAAAAAACTCATTGAAAGCATCACAGCGAGCTACTGAAGGTTCTAAAATCTGATTCAGGATGGGTGTGTGTGTGCCTGACTCAGCTCCCTAACCACCCTGAGCAGCTCAGCTGGGCACAAGTTCGCGGGCGCGATGCGTGCAGAGAAGAAAACTCTCTTCGCTGCACATATCACCACTCCATAGGTCTTCAAATGATCTCTACGAAGCGAAGTGTCTTGTCAGATTCAAGCTGAGTTTTCCGCCATCAGTGCTCTAGTCGTTGTCCTTGCTGCTTCAGCTCCTTCAGTTCTTCTGTAAACCAGTGTTTCTCAACCTTGGGTCCCCAGATGTTTTTGGCCTACAACTCCCAGCATGCCCCAGCCAGCTATGCTGGCTGGGGCATGCTGGGAGTTGTAGGCCAAAAACATCTGGGGACCCAAGGTTGAGAAACACTGCTGTAAACCATGGGGCTCATCTAGAAGTGCGAAGGAGAGGGTGTCTAGGAGAGGACGTATTGATTACCCTAGTCAGATCTTCATTCCACGTGGAGACCAAGGACTCGACAGGGTCGCTGGTGGTACCAGCCAAGAAACCCCCCCAAGGCATTCTGGAAGTGCATTGGATCCATCAGCCTTCGGGGCCGGGCCATCTTAATCAGTCCGCCACCCCTGCGAGGTGGGCAGCAGCCATGATACCAGTCCAGTTGGTGCTATAACCTGCTAATCTATCTTGGGGTGAGGACACTTCAGCATTGTTTCATGTTTTGAGAGCCAGTGTGGCGTAGTGGTGAGAGTGTTGGACTGGGACTCGGGAGATCCGGGTTCTAGTCCCCGCTCGGCCATGAAACTCACTGGGTGACTTTGGGCCAGTCACTGACAGCCTAACCTACCTCACAGGGTTGTTGTGAGGATAAAATGGAGAGGAGGAGGAGGAAGATTATGTAAGCTGCCTTGGGTTCCTTGCAGGAAAAAAGGCGGGGTATAAATATAATAAATAAATGAATGTTTCTCACCAAGGCTCTAGACCAATTTAAAGCTACCCTTGTGGTTTGTCCGGCTGGAGTGTTCTAAGTCCTACATCTGTTAGGAAGGTATTTGCATGTATCCAGCGTTCCCAAGCTATGCATGTAGCAGGGCAACTCCTTTAATTGAGGCACAGTACAGGACATAAGGTCAGTGAATCTTAATTACAATAAAGGTATGTAGCCTCATTTACTAGTGTTGTGATCCTGTTGCTCCTAGATGCCATGAAACACTGGCTCATGCAGCCTTTTTCAGAACAATATATGTTAGACAAAGTGCTAGCGTGATGCCAGCAAAATATAGATTTACATGTGCACTAAACCATCATGGTTCAGCTTCTCAACGCAGTTTAGCTCAGAACTATACAGTAATACCTTGGATTACAAGCATAATTCGTTCCGGAACTGTGTTTGTAATCCAAAACACTGTTATATCAAAGCGAGTCTCTGGCGGGCATGAGCGGGGCCGATTTCGGCCCGCTATGCCCGCTCGAGGTGAGCGGTTACATCCCTACGCTTGTATTGCAAGACGTCGCTTGTTTATCAAGTCAAAATTTATTTTAAAAAATTGCTCGTCTTGCAAAACGCTCTCAGACCAAGTTACTTGCAATCCAAGGTATTACTGTATTCAGTTTGAGATATTTGGCTAGCTGGCCAGTAATAGAAGCAATGCTCTTTCTTCGTGTCCTAAACCACAGGGTTTTTGAAAAGCACTTTCAGGTGGAAGCCTGAAAAAATCATACTGAAGAAATAGTACTTCCTAGCAACACATTGGAGCTATCTCCTGCTGGAGGAACTCCATATGCTGTCTCTTCCATCTTTTTAAGGCCACAGGCCAATCTAAGCTGTGGTAGCAGACTTAAGAGCCATGGAAATGCTTCTCAAAGGAAGAGAAGCTGCATGTGCTATGCCTCCCTCCAATGCTAGTTAACTGAAGATGCTCTCTCCAGCCACGTCACTTGATTATTTTCAGTTAATTTATCTTCTCTTATTCGAACCAATACACAATCCGAAACTTAGTTATCCTTCAGAATTCACACTTCTTCAAATTTTGCAATTCTCCCAATACATACAAAACATATGTGCACATATATGCACAAAAATGCATTCATTCGTGAAAAGAACATCTTGAAAATGCATTATATTAGGAAACTTGCTTCCAAAAATTTGTATATTAGATAAAATTGCACACATAAATGCATGTAATAGGATAAATACACACAAAATGCTTACAAATATTTTATGCGAATTAAAAATAAACACCTCAAAGTTTAAGACAATCTGGATTAAGTTTGGAAAAATGAGAAATTGAGGGGAACCGAAATCGACAGATTTTGTCCATCCCTAAACTTCCTTCATTGCCTTACTTAAAAGAGGAAGATTGAAGGCACTGATTTTACTGCCATCTCCTGCATGTGTGTTTCTGCAGAAAACAAAAGATGTATGCCAAACCCAAGCAAGAAAGGGTGGCCGGGTGACCGGCCAGATGGGCGATTCATAAATGTAATAATAATAATATGTAAAACACAATTCATAAATATTTCCCCGGTTATATGCATACATTACTTTTTAGTGACACAGATGTTATAGAGTGGTGTTGCTCTTTTTGCTCTTTTTTTTTAAAGAAGGGTTAGGTCAATGTTCTATCTAGATCAGGGCTCTCCAACCTTGGGTCCCCAGATGTTGCTGGCCTACAGCTCCCAGCATACCCAGCCAGCATGGCTAATAGCAAGGGATTCTGGGAGCTGTAGTCCAGCAACATCTGGGAACCCAAGGTTGGAGAGCCCTGATCGAGATAAAACAGCTAGATTTTGGACCCAACTTGTAGGACCCTTTATGATTTCAAAGATTCTAAAATGTATCTCCTTGTATGTTTAGAGACCATTGCATTGCCTTGAGAGGTAGATTTTCAAGTGCTAGCTTTCTGAGACGAACTAGGAGCCAGTAAGGCTTATTGAAAGTCATGTTTTAAATTTCAAAAGGTAAAATCGCCCAGGGTGGCCGGGTGACATCGCCCAGGGTGGCCGGGTGACCGGCCAGATGGGCGATTGATAAATATAATAAATAAATAAATAAATAAATAAATAAAATTAGGATTATTATATATTTTGATGCTAATAGGAGCAGGACAGCCAAATTTCATGTCTGTTTCAGTTGAATTCTGAACTGAGTATAAAAGAAAAAGATAATACCTGTTCCTTTTAAGCTATCTTTTGGTTCTTGTAAAGGCCCTAGACACCCCCCACACCCCCATGAGTAGCTTAGCAACACATATTTTCTTGTTGAAATTTGAAATATCTAAGAATGATAGCAAGAATTCACTGGTAAGCTCCTGGATTTCTTCCTATTTTGATTTTCTTTAAAACAAACCAAACTGATACTTGTCAGCTTTTCAGAGTTGTAAGGTTTTATAAGAGCTTAGACAGCCTTCTATGTCTGGGACTTCATCAGTATTTGTAACATTTTGCATAATGTTACAAGAGCAGTCTGTGCATTGGAAAAACCAGCTACTGTATAATGTTTTCAGGAGGCTTTTAGAACCATTACATTTTCATGAATCACCACGGCTTTGTTTAAAGCCCTGTGAAGCCACAAGGCTGAAAAATTTAGTTGTAGAAATTGACTACCTTGATATTTTCGTCAAGCTCATGCAAGAGGTTGGGATGTGTATTTGTGTAAAAGCAATGATGTTGACTAATTGATTCTAAATCTTCTTGATTTCTGGTTATTAGACAGTGAGAGATGCATCGGAACAGACAAGCGCTGCACATTCCTAGTGTTTGTCGACCTTTCTCGGCTTGGTGTTCGTTGTACTGATAATGAACACCATTGAAATGTGTTAATATTAAAGCTACATCAGGCATGTAGAGATGATTTGCATTTTGTAGCTTGTTGATATGCAAAGAGGCTGAGCTGCATTGCCAACATCTAGTTAACTCTTTGTGTACTGATGCAGAGCTGTAACTTTAGTTCCATGTGCTAAAGTTCCATGATGCTAGGAAGCATCATGAGTCTGCAGTACTGGAACACAGTACTTTAGTTCCATGATGCTAGGCAGGGAAGTTATTACTGGCAGCACAAACTGAATTGTGTAGCCAGAGGTCAATGTTGATCATGCAGACTGGTACAGGGAGAAAGGATCAGTCAGTCTACCACAGCCTAGTATTTTGTTCTGGCCTATGGCCGGTACTAGAGGCTACAAAGGAAGTGTGTTGCAACACAAGTATAAACTGTGAATGAACTCCATTCCCTCTGTTGACCGTTTCTTTGGCCAACAGTGTGTCGTCATGCCACATACTGAAAAATGTATGTTTTCTAATCCCGCAAGGCTAAAGTAGGCCTGCACAACTTGTGATCCACTGTTTGCAATGATGCTAATCGTCATCCAAATGTTATTGCTGTCTTCTGAGGCCTGCCAAGAGCTTGAAACCCTACCCTTTGTTTTTGCAGTCCTGGACTAGCAGCAAAAGCAAGTGGTTTATGAAGCCACTAATGGTATCCCATTTGTGGCTTTGAGGCGTCCGTGTCATTTGGGTCACAAGTTGTGTAGGCCTGGGCCGTGGGCTGGCTTTCTTGTAGAAATGGTGACAATAAAGAGGATTGCCTGGCGCCTACGTTGTTATTTTCTTGGCATCCGGCAAAGCCCTCCTTTTCTCCCAGGCATTTTAGAGACCTAGTTCTAGATTTTTATGGCTGTTTTATCAATTCCTGTGCTTTCTGTTGTTTTGTATTGTAGTCTTTTAAATATTTGTATTTTAGATTTTTCACTGTTTGTATGACATTTTAGTATTTTAACTGTTTGTAATCCACCCAGAGAACATCAGTTAATGGGCAGATCAAAATAATAATAAGAATGATGAAGAAGATGATGATGCTAGGCTGTGTTCCAGTACTGCAGACTCTCTTCTGTACCTTGGCCCTTGTGTACTGCAGTTTAAATGAGCATCTGCAACTCAGAACAATGATTGGCAGGACTGCAAATAGTGTCTGTAACAAAAAGAGGCCTCTAAATGGTTTGACAGAATAACTAGCCTGGGAGATGGAAAAACCCTAATAAGTCACCTAGTCCTTCTCCCCACTAATGTGGAATTGTTCCCTGCTGTATAGTTTCTAGTCTTGCCGCATTGCTTTGTCTGCGCGTAATATTTTTCACTTGATGATGAGATGTATATCTTGGGTCTTGACTGTGCTCTGGAGACTTGTTGAGATCCCTTAATGTCAGAGAATTGGCTTAATATCGTTCATTGTAATTTTCTCTCCTCAACAAGATAGTGGTTCAGGGAGACGCAGCCCGCAGTCTTTTGTTTCACACAAACTTGCCTGTGCATCCTCTAAATGTGCAGAGAGGTTCTCGGACCCATGTGGGCTAACCCCTCCCACAGACAGTACTGTGCACTGCCTCCCCACTCCCCTGATGAATGTTGGTTGGACATCTGTGCAAAAGAGTTCCCCACATGTACGCATGAAGAGCTCCTACACTTGAGAGGCAACCCTGATTAGACAGTGTCCCTCTCGAGTGTAGAGGTCTCAGTGCGGAGAACTCTGTCATGAAGGTCCAACCAACGCTTGCTTGTCAGGGGGTGGGGGAGGCAGCATGCAGTTTGAGCGGTGGCTTGGGCTAGCCCACATGGCCCTCCACTCGGGGGGATTTGTTTGAACCCCCCTAAGCAGTTTAGCAGATCGAGTGTGGCACTTGGACCAAGCAGCTCAAGTTCCAAGGGTGCCCTTTTGGCAAGAGCGGAGAAAGGAGAGAGGGATGATCACAGCAAGGTTCAAAATATTAAATTGCAAAAAGAGGAGCAGTATAATTTAGGAGTGTATGTGGTGGACTACATCCCCTTCCCTCCTTAAACAGTACCCTTGTTAAATCTGTGCAGAGCCACTTAGCTTCCTGGGTGATCTTGGATTGTTCTCTATTCTCTGCCTAGCCTACTTCACATGGGGTGTTGTGATGAAACTGGAAAACCCTGTACATGCTACTAGGACATTCATGTGATACAGAAAGGCAAATAAAGCCCAGTTGTTTAGCAGGACATTTGGCTGTTGGTGGTTCGGTTCTTCTCTGCTGGCTACTAGTTCAGATATATCTCCCCCCTCACTTTAATGGATGATTGTTCTAAAAGCTTTTATTTATATTCTCACTTTGTTTTCATTGTGTTTTACTGTTTTTTATCTGCTGCTTTTTTGTACTGTGGTATTATTATTTTATTCATTTTGGTGGCTACCTTGAGATGCTTACAGATGGCAGGATATAAATAAAATGTGTGCGTGCGCACGCATGTGCATGCAGCAGGATTCATATTCTATAGTTGTGTGACTAGAAATAGTCTTGTCAAAAACGTGAAACAACTTAATTTTATCATGCCCTTTTAACTGTACCAATTGAATGGGTGAAGTGTCTGTTTTTTATATATGTGTTACTTTGTTGATATGTATTGTATTTAGGTCAACTACTGGAGTTTACCTGCCAGCTTGGCTAGAAAGCGTTCAGTTTTATCTGGGAATCTGAGTTCAAATACATACTTTAAAGAATTCTGAAAACATTAGTTATGCAACGCAATGTACAAACCTATGGTATCAGTGTATTTTGTATTTTGAAGTGAATGTTTTATGTTTGTGGTATGTTACTAGATGTTAGGATGGGAATGTTTTTGCTTATTGGTTTGTTGACTACAGACTACAGTAAAGTGAACTCTTATTAGGACTATGTGCATACATTAGAAATAAGCTGTGTTGAATGAAATGGCACTTCCAAGTAAACTTGGAAAAGCTCATGAACTGACTTCGCATTTAGGAGTGGGCAAGAGTTATGCTCTTTTACATTAACACCCCAATCCTATAGATTGGGCCGTTAGTGTAAAAGTGCATAATTCTTGCCCATTCCTAAATGCCAAGATAGTTCATTTTTACATGTCAGATCTCTTTTTAATCAACTGAGATCTGATCGTATGGACTCGTGACTTGCAATGGACTGCAGCAGTCAGATAACACACATTTTCCAGAGAAAGTGGATTGCAAGTTCAGGATCTTTTTGTTCAGGATCTTTTTTGCTCAGGAAAACCGAACTAAGATTTTTTTAAAATTAATTTTTTGTTTAATTATATTTCTGTCCTTATAGGAAGGATCAGCACCTTCTTTCTCCGGTGAACTGCTGGTACCTTGTATTGACTCAGACGCGGAGAGAGAGCAGAGACCATGCCACCCTGAATGACATCTTCATGAACAATGTCATTGTCAGACTTTCCCAGATCAGTGAGGATGTCATCCGGCTATTTAAAAAGGTAAATAAACCTTGGTGTGTCACTTAATGGTTGCCCCTCTGAGAAACTAAGGGTCAAACCCCAGCGCAGCTGAAGCCAATTTTGACTCTTCCCCCAGGAAATTTTTTTGTAAGCGTTTCCAGCCATGCTATGGTGACAATGAGATACAATTGCACTGGGGAGGAAAGAGATAAGCTTCCTATTGAGATTTCCCCTTCTCACTTTTATAACACGTTGTAAAACGTACCTGTGTTGTGACATCACATCATTGTGCGTTTCCTTGAGCAAATTAAAAAAAAACAAAAACTTTCCTGTGCTGAAAACCCATTGAGGTTGGTGCCAAGTAAGCTTCTTGGGAAATAGCATTCCACATGTGAGATGCCATGACCACGATAGCCCTCTGTGGTCACCAACTACGGTACTTCACCTGAGATGTTAGGGAGTTTTTCTGCTGCTTAACAACGCTATGTGATATTTATTGTATTGAAAAATCAAATTCCTCTGGAACAAAAGGGTACAGTATTATAATGTGATCCAATTATTTGATCTTATGGAAGATCTAGACCAGTGTTCTCCAACCTTGGGTTCCCAGATGTTTTTGGCCTACAACTCCCAGCATGCCCCAGCCAGCTATGCTTGCTGGGGCATGCTGGGAGTTGTAGGCCAAGAACTTCTGAGGACCCAAGGTTGGAGAACACTGCTTTAGAGACTAGAATTTACATTGCATAGAATAGATGTAGGGTAAGAATTTATACTGAAAATACTTTGTGATCAGAAGCACAATTTTAACACACATGGTCTGAATAAATATGAATATGTGGGGGTGGGGGACTAGGTGTCTAGGTAGATGAAGGAAAATCACATATTATCAAAAGATGGTTTGAGCCTAAGATGACACAAGTTAGAAACATCCAAAAATAAACATCTCTTGTGAGATTTTACCCATAACTCTGTGTGTGTGTGTGTGTGTGTGTGTGTGTGTGTACTGTGTGTATAAGAGAGAGATCGATCCCTTTGTTTTATTTTAAAATCCTTATTCTCAAATCCTATAGAGAACTTTAGCTGCTAATGTTTTTTCTTTCTTTCTACTCCTTCTCTTTAATCTCAAATGTGAAGTACACCTTGTGGATATAGATTTAAGTGATAAGTTTATTGCATTTTACATGATGATTATGATGACAAATATTATTTTTTTCCTGTTCACCAGTTTTTCTCTTCATGGATTTCATAGATCATAGAGTTGGAAGGAGCCTACAAGGCCATCGAGTCCAACCCCCTGCTCAATGCAGGAAACTAGAGGGGGGGGGCCTTCTACCTAAATGTCCTTACAAAGCATGGCCTTTGTAATGCTTCATCTGCTAATTTTAATTCAAACATGACCCCCTTCCTCTCTTTATTCCTGGTGGTTATTTATGTGATCAGAATCGGCGTCTATTTACATGGTGGTTCCGATTTGAAAGTTACCATTGTGTCAAACCAACCAGCCCATGTCACACTTTAGAGACTTTGTATAAAAGTGTCTTGAAGCAGTGTACAAATATGTTAATTGACTACCAGGCTGCACCACTAGCCAATAGGGCTGCTAGACTAAGGGCGCAAAACGCTCCCTCCTGTCGCTGTGCCCCACCCCCAGACACCGCCCTCCTCCTCCTCCTCTCCTCTCCTCCCTCCTCTTGAGGAGGGCGGGGCATGCGTTCCTGACGTTGTACGAAGAGGGGGATGGAGCAGCAGCTATCTGGTCAGCGCGCACCTGCGGACGTGCCAGCAGACGAGCCGACAGGAGTGGCATGCATGGGCACAGCACACCCTAACACTCCGCCGGCTTCGCTGGCTTACTTTGGCTATAAAAAGGTCGCACATCTTTTGAAGCACTCGCTCCGCTACGAAATATTGTTTCCTACTACTGACTACTTCAACTGTTTCATTCTTGGATGTTGTCTCTTAGGCAGTTCCTTTGGAACCATAGGTTTTTCTGGCCTGACCAATGGATTTGTGTTTACATTATTCCCTCTGCTAACTGCCCCTCTGCCATGCCCTGAACTGATGTGATCCTGGCATGAACAGAAGTAATATTAGCTGTGACTCCATCTGCAGCTCGCCATGCACAACACCTGCTTTTAATCAGGGTAAAGCAGCATTATTGAGCTGTGTGTGTGCATCTGAGATTCTATTCACAATATGTCCCATGAGGATGAAGTCTCAGTATAGCTCGAATGTCTTTGGAAATGATGATGAGCTAAATCCATTTAAAATAGGCTTATTCAGAGATGTAATTTGCCATTATTGTGTGTGTGTGTGTGTGTGTGCGGCGCGCGCGCATGTGTGCCTTACATTTCAGAAGCTAGTCTTTCTAGGATTCTTGTGAGATTTTACCCATAACTGTGTGTGTGTGTGTGTGTGTGTGTAAGAATATCATATAGTCCCGCCTTTGACAATGAGGACTTAACTACCATGCCAGTGATCAACCCATAAAATTGATAACATCTGTGACAGAGTGGCCTTGTGGCTTCATAATGAGAGCCCTTTTCACAAATTAGTATGTCTTAGAATGGCTAGCACTGTAGACTTTTTCAAAATATTGTCCTTGCAGTCTTACCATATGGGTATATTTCCATGAAGTTTATTTTATGAATAAAATGTATCCACTGCCTTTTCCAGGCATGATTGCTGATGTCAGCCACCTTCAGAAATAAAACTAAACTAAACAGTCGTACAGCAGGACTTCTGCTCATGCAGTGGAGCTTCTGCTCATGCAACGGGGCTCCCCTGTTCTCTCCTCCCCGCTGTGGGCCCCCTTGCGCATCCCCAAATCTGCTGTGAAGGGCCCCCAACCGACCAGAGCAGATTTGTGGAGAGGGGGGAATTCATTTGGCTAGTGATTTCTGTTCTGCTAGCAAATGATCAGCATTGAATAAAACCCAAATGCAAGATCATGTTACCATGTGCAAGGTGAGCCAGGAGGCAACCTGGCTCTTCTTCCTTCAAAATCGTTGTTTAAGCTAATGCAAGATTGTTTCCTGGAATAGATTTTTCAGCGTTTTGTGCCATTCTGCCCAGCCCAGTTCTTGTTCTGCAGGGACTGTGCTCCAACCCGTTTTAATCATAGTTATGTGAGCAAGCTGGCCCTAGAAGGGTTAAGGACATCCCTAATTGTTCCGCAGCTGTTGAAGATTGCTCTGATGGTAAATTGGAGTAACATTTTGCTTCAAAGATGTCAGTTTTAATTTCCCCCTTTGAGCCATTATTAATAGGTTTTGACATCTTGTGGGGACATACATACAGGAATGGTAATGTGTAGCAAATTTCCCCATTGCAAATGGGTATTTTCACTGTGTAAACACAAACAATTGCCATAAACAGAGGGATACATAAATACATCCATAATTGGTCCATGTTTGATTAGCCTCTCGCAATATGCTACTGATGTTTAACGTTTGAGATTTTTCTGTTTTAGCTGCTTTGAGATCACCCATCATCTGCCTTTGTCAGTGGGGCTGAAAATTCATTCAGTTTTACATGGGATTTTTGAGATGGCAGAATTATTCAATAATATGTAAATTATTCATTGGGTAGACAGGGTGACAATCATTTACTAAACCAACTTTTTAAACTTCTTCAGTGAGTTAACTTGCATGCCTGAGCTAGGAAGATACCACTAATAAAGCATGTTACTCTCCTTTTTCAGCTGTTTTTTTTTTTTTTAAAAAAACCCTTCCTTGTCACACTTCCACTATTGTTTAAAAAAGGGCCATCTCACTTGTGTCTCAGGTTTGCTATTCCCCCACTCCCATCATGCATGACATAATTTATGAATGGTCTTTCAAGTGACACAGAGGTCACTTCAACCCCATGGTTGAGCTCTAGGCAAACAGTGTTCAGCAGTGTTGTTCTCTCTTCCTTGGTTTCGATCAAGGGCCTTCATCAACTCCCTGCCATGTGGTGTTATAAAAGCTCCACTCCTAAATATAGTGAAAAGCCTGTGTGTTCGTTCTCGCACCTTTGGGGGGGGGGGGGTCAGTTCTACCCATATTGGAAAGATTAAGAAAACTGGAAAGCCATGCATATAAGATGCTAGTAGATATAAAAGTGATGCCGCAAAATCTCTGTTAACTTCCTAGTTACCCTTCATGTTTTATAGATGTTTAAATTAGAGCCTATTTCCATTTCTTGTGAGAAATGTGTATAGAGGTGAAAATACAACGTTTTGTCTATTTTCATATTGGACTAAATACTCATTTTCCTTAACATCCCTACAAATGTTCTTCGGAATCAGTAGTGCCCCGCAGATGTACAAACCTGATTTTTTAAAAAATTAAAATTAGAACCTTCCAGGTGATCCAGGAAAGCTGTTTGGGTTTTTTTGGTTATAGCTGTTTACAGAGTTTATGCTGAACAATAGTATTTCAACTTTTGGGGTCATTTTGACCCCAATTTCATCTGCAGATATTTGCAAACAATCCGCAACTCAACAGGTGGTCAAACTTAATTAAGGACCTTTTAGATGACTAATTTTCTCTGTTTACAGAAAGATGTTTGCAAAATGTATACTAGTGGTGGTGGTTGTTAGGCATTTTTCTAACTTGTCAACCTCAGTAGCTCAAAACCTAGGCCAAGCAGTGGCAAAACCACATTTACAGGATTCTGGATCAAATATAATTGATAACATTTTCACCGGTGTGCCACTAGCCAGGGAATTAGCTAAGAGAAATGTGTTTCTGGTTGGCACATTGAGAAAAACAAACAAGCAAACAAACCAGAAATTCTCCCAGAGTTTCTTGGCCACAAATCCAGAACTGTCAACACTTCTATTTTTTTATATTTAAAAAAATGATAATTGCAAGTTATGTATCAAAGAAAGGAAGGACAGTGATTCTCCTTCTTTCAATGCATAAAGATGCAGCAATCTGAGACAATAAATCCAATGCTCAGGTGATTCTCTCTTATAATAAAACTAAAGATGGTGTAGACAATGAGTGTCAGTATGGTGTAGTTGTAGTGGTTACAGTGTTGGACTGGGACTTGTAAGATCCAGGTTCGAGTCCTGACTTTAGGCCAGTCATTGGCCTAATCTATCTCACAGAGTTGTGAGGATAAAACAGAGAGGAGAACACCTTGGGTTCCTTGCTGGAGGGGAAAAAACAAGATATAAATGTAATAATAAATAAGTAGATGGATAAAAATTGTGACCATATGGGCTCTATATGCACTTCTAACTGCATGATCAAGTGGGAGTATGTTCTGTAGGTAATGGAACCCCCTTATTATCTGGGTTCCCAACTACAATTTATTTACAGTATTTATTATATTCATACCCCACCTTTTTTCCTGCAAGGAACCCAAGGCGGCTTACATAATCCTCCTCCTCTCCATTTTATCCTCACAACAACCCTGTGAGGTAGGTTAGGCTGAGAGTCAGTGACTGGCCCAAAGTCACCCAGTGAGCTTCATGGCCAAGCGGGGACTAGAACCCGGATCTCCCGAGTCCCAGTCCAGCACTCTCACCACTATGCCACACTGGCTCTCTCCTCTACAAAAATGTCTTGTCCTGCTCTCATGCCTGCAACAGCAGTTTGATCTGCAGAATTTCAGGGCGTGGAGATCAAGATGCTTTGCAGGAGCAGGAGATAGTAAATACTTTATTATCTCTAGAAGTACAGAGTACAGACCACATCAGGGAATCCTGGTATGTTCTTATTCCCTCCCCGAAGATGATGTTTCTAAAAATCTAACTGAATCTTCATGACTTTATCCCACATTTGGAAGTTTGTTGTGAATGCATTAATATTTGATAAGTTTTACATTAAATGTTGTATCTGTGGCCAAAGTGTATGGTATACAGTATCTGTTTTCTTCTTAAAACCATGTGTAAATAGCACCATAGGGCAATTGCACACACAGTTATTGTACTATGCTGGCTTAGCTTGTCTGAGTGTGGAAAGCTAAGCAGGGTCAGGCCTGGTTATTACTTGGATGGGAGACCCCTCCTCTAGTTTCCTGCATTGAGCAGGGAGTTGGACTCGATTGCCTTGTAGGCTCCTTCCAACTCTATGATCTATGAATCTATATATACCTGTTGTGTATACATGCTTGGAAGCCACATTTTGTCAGAGCTTCCAAGACATGTACGCAGAGCTCAGCAGATGCATATGCAACTGTAATAACTAACTATCCATGCTTTTCATTTTTTCCTTAGGAAGTGCTTTTGTAGAAAATCATAATGTTTGAAGAAGCCCTTCTCGAGATCCTTATCTGGTGTAAACAAGCCAATGTTCACTGATGTGGCCAAAGTATTGATCTACATCAGGGCTCTCCAACCTTGGGTCCCCAGATGTTGCTGGACTACAGCTCCCAGAATCCCTTGCCATTAACCATGCTGGCTGGGTATGCTGGGAGCTGTAGGCCAGCAACATCTGGGGACGCAAGATTGGAGAGCCCTGATCTACATGGATTGATGAGTTTACTTAGAGAAAATCTTATAAAAGGAAAGGAGAACTGATCCAGGGATACTTCCTTAAACTGAAGCCCTGCTTTCATCAGCATTCTACCACAGTGCTTTCTACTTCTATAACCAGTTTAAGTAAAAACAACAAAAAAACCCTACTTAAATTGCATGTCAAACTGAAGAAATCCCCACTGTCAACATAACCTGGGGTGACATCTAAGGCAGATGGGCAAGACAACAAGACATGATTGTTCTGGGCATTAAGCTCATTCCCTTTCATTATAATATGCAGATTTAATAGGATGCTGGTTATCCCAGGTACCATTGTTGCCCTCCTTGCCATTGCTGTTCTGCCATTGTTTTGGAGAACAGGCAGAAGAAAGGAAGAAAAATTCCCAGTCTTCTGCTGCTGCTGCTGCTGCTGCTGCTGCTTGTCGCCAATAATAGAGGTTGAGATTGAGAAACATGACCAGTATAGTTCCACAAAGAGCTAGCCACTTCCAGTAGCCATGCCTGGGGATGGAGTTATTGGGTATGTTTGGGTCTTTGGGATGAAGGTGGAAGGGACATAGTTGTGCTGGTATATGTCTGTAACCTCCAAGGTGTATGGGAATATTTTGCTTTGAGGCTTGGTTCGATTTAACTGTAATGTACTTGTACTGGTTAGATGTGGAGAGAGTGGGCGGGTGGAAATGAAATAATGGGAAAGGAGGAAGAGGGCCCAGAGTATCAGTCTTTTGTAGGACAGAATTAAAGACGGCTAAAAAGCCAAAGCGAAAAAGAGAGCAGATTGAGTTTCATACAGGAGCCATGTAGAAAATGGAAGAGGATTAAATATAACAAAGCCGAAAAACAAGCCAGGAATAAAAAATAACCAGTGCCTTCAGATAGTTGGCAGCTACACAGCCCAATCATTGTTGGAGATTTTATGATGTGTAATGTTGGTACACTTACTGTATGTTGGTGATTAGATGTAGAATGGAGAGTAAATGACTAAAATCACCCCAATGGCTTTTTCAACACAGTAATCTTAGACCTCCACTATATGATCATTATCTTGTCCTCTGTTTCCTGCTTTGATGTATTACAAAATTGGATCCTTTATTTTAATGGGAGGATTGAAGACAGATTTCATAATGCATGACAGTGTCCCTAAACGCAAACAGTTTTCTTTGCTGGTTTTCTCCTTGAGCTTGTGCCATCTTCAGCAGATAATAAACTGGATATTAGGTCATCACTGTGTTTCACAAATTAGGGGAGTTCCCGTATTGGTGTGTAGTTTCTGTCTTATGGTGAAATAATATTGCAAAAGCAAGACTATTTGCTTAAAATAGCTATTAACTAACAACCCTACTTCAACTGCTTTTTAGGCTTAGTGGGGAAAAACATTTGGTATTACACAGTAATCTCCTTGTGATTAGTAGTAATGTAGTTACACAAGAATTAAGCTATTCGTACACAGAATATTTAATCACAAATCATTTACAGGGCAGTGCTTGTTACTGCCCTGTGAAGAGAGAGAAAATAAATGTATAGATACTGCTATTGCTTGGCTGGTTGTGTGGGATTATGCCTCAATCCATATATGATGGATTCTTAAAATGCGTTAATGCCCGCTGTATTCATTTCCTCCTGGAAATATTTGGCCTTCAAAGGATGCCCGCACTGACGTAACTACAGCCATTCTGTGCTCTACTGTAGTAGGAGTAAGGCCCATCATTGGCTTGTTGGCTCTTAGTTTGCTGGTGTCAGGTGACATTGCATCATCATGTTGTGACAGTTGCATAAATAATTAATATGCAGTCATGAGAGATGGATTCACTTTGTAAGGGTAAAGGGAAAAATCTCAAGACGGTGGATTATGTGACAGGCTCTAATTGTCAAGACAGATCTCTGTGGTAGGCTGGATAGAAAGCATCCGGTGGTGACATGATCATAACAAGGGATTGCTTTGATCACTGGAAATTCATGTCCCCTAATATTAACACAGTTGCTTTAGATTTTGTGAAAGAAATTGGAAGGAAAGATTCAGTTCTGGGCAAGTGAAGGGGTGGGGGGGAAAGGCACCTCTCGTATCTGCTTAGCGTCATCAGCAATATTAACAGTTGCAGTTGGTGCATACAAAATCAGCTTTAAAAATCCATCTTGCATTTGGGTTCTTGTTGCTGGGCTTTAGGTGACCTGATAAACTTAATTCCACATATACCGGTAACCTAATGTCCCACTTCTATATGGATGTTTGTCTCATTTTTCATAAGAAATCTTTGCCTAGTAATATAACCTAAATTTAACAGTAATAGTTTAAAATTCTAGGAGGTAATTTTTCAAGCTACAGTAATACCTTGGATTGCAAGCATAATTCGTTCCGGAGCCGTGTTTGTAATCCAAAACACTCTTATATCAAAGCGAGTCTCTGGCGGGCGTGAGCGGGGCCGATTTCGCCCGCTCGAGGTGAGCAGTTACATCTGTATTGCAAGATGTCGCTTGTTTATCAAGTCAAAATTTATTTTAAAAAATTGCTTGTCTTGCAAAACGCTCTCAGACCAAGTTACTTGCAATCCAAGGTATTACTGTAATTCTTACATTGGTGTTAGAATTTTTTTTCTGTCTAGCTAGGTGTAATATAAGGCTTCTTTATAAGAGAATATTTATCTTTGTGTTCTCCTCAAGTATATCATGTGCTAGAACCTTTTCTTGTATTAACATAATCACGTATAAGCAAAGCAGACAAAAGGAGGGGCTCATCAAGCGATTGAAAGCCCCTCTACCCCCAGGAGGCAAAGCATCAAAATGATGCTCAGAGTAAAAAAGTTTCATTAGAAGATAATAAACAGTCCATGGGTTGTGGGTGGTTTGTTAACCACACCAACTCACCCTCACTGGTTTGCACAATGTGACAAGCTGCAGCACCCCCCTGCCGTGGCTTGTATATGCAAAATGGCGGCTGGCACACTGCATGGAGTCCCCAAGGATGAATTAACCCATAGTCGCTTATAATATCATGCGAACCGGGTCATAGCATAGATATTTTGCCTTATTTCCTTTTTCAGGAGCTCTAGGAAAGATAACAAGGACTATATTAAAAACATATAGAGCCAGTGTGGCGTAGTGGTGAGAGTGTTGGACGGGGACTCGGGAGATCCGGGTTCTAGTCCCTGCTCGGCCATGAAACTCACTGGGTGACTTTGGGCCAGTCACTGACTCTCAGCCTAACCTACCTCACAGGGTTGTTGTTGTGAGGATAAAATGGAGAGGATGATTATGATTATGTAGCCACCTTGGGATCCTTGCAGGAAAAAGGTGGGGGGGTACACAAATATAAATAAATAAATAAATAAATATACTACAGTATATTTTGTTGATATTATACGCTGTTTGATGTTATATGACATTAGACGGTAATGAGTACATACATATTTTTTAATTTCTTATTTTTTCTAGTCCACCTGTCTAGAAGGCGATATACTGAATCACACTGGGCATACCGCATCTTACAATAAAGCTTTCCATTATTTTGAGGTTTTGCCTCTTTTTTATTTGCTCTTATAACCTAATATATTCCACCACCCTTGGTTATTGGTTTCCTGTGGCCTCATTGCATTGCATTGTGTGGGCATTGTTGATACAGGGTTTGTGTTGTTTTTAAAATATTTACGGTAATTCCACTTTTTTGCCTGACAACAAGCCTCCAAGGTGGCTGACAATAAGGGAAAATTAGCACACAACAATAAACACAGATTTTCCCCCATTTTAAAAAAGAGAGGCAATGGTGATGGAATACACTAGCCTTGAAAAATACTTCAGTATTTGTTATGTAGGAGCAAAGATAACCATCTTACTCTCATGTTCAAGTAATGGATGTGTCCTAGTGGGTTCCAGAGTTTCTGGTTTCTGTTGACTCTCTTTCTTGCAAGAATCACTGCATACACAATTATGAGAGCCAGTGTGGCGTAGTGGTGAGAGTGTTGGACTGGGACTCGGGAGATCCGGGTTCTAGTCCCCGCTCGGCCATGAAACTCACTGGGTGACTTTGGGCTAGTCACTGACTCTCAGCCTAACCTACCTCACAGGGTTGTTGTTCTGAGGATAAAATGGAGAGGAGGAGGAGGAGGATTATGTAAGCCACCTTGGGTTCCTTGCAGGAAAAAAGGCGGGGTATAAATATAATAAATAAATAAAAAATAAATGGCATCACAACAATGTGGGAAGGGCATGTCATAACCTCACCCAAACAGTGCAGTGATACCATCATGGCTGGCTCATGTGTAAAGTATGGTTCAGGCCACGATTGCATAGTGGAGCTGAGAAGGAAGTTCTCTTGGCTGAGCTTAGATTTATGATCTAGCTTTGGAATTTCCCCCTCCTCGGTTGTGTTGCTGATGTGATGTGGGCCAGACTGTCACATCTGTCAAAGGCTAGGTCACTTGTTATAATAACCTTTGTCTGAGAGACATGATCCGTTCTCAAGATCCAAACCCAAGGCCACTCATTAGTTATACTGAGCTTGTATAATCTCATACCAGTGACTTTTCTGTTGATGGGGTGGCTCGGGGTGGTATTAAAGTTGTCAAGATCTTTATAATGCTTAGTAGCAATACTGCTTTGCTTGTTGCAGTGGCTGTTTAAAGTTATAATGACAAAGAGCACTTGTCCTCCAGTGCTTTTTCCAGTGGTTGTGGTTTCTTGCTGCATAAAGCTCATAACTCCTCCCTAGCACAGTAGTAAATTTTCCTTGGAAAGGTTTATAGCTGGGTACACTGAGAGCTAAACACTGAGGCTGTGAACGAGCAAAAATTACAAATCCTTGCAATGAAAACATTCCAGGAGCCTTACTAGAACTATCGCCTTTCTCTTCTAAACATTTTCTTTCTAAAAACAAAAAATATTTCTCAAAGGTGATATCTGATGTAGGGAGTTGACACATTAAACTTGAAGCTAACAAACAACAATCCTTCCTGTTATTTTCTGTTAGCACCTTCTTTTTCTTTCTTTCTTTAATTCTTTTCTTACATATGTCTGAATTTAAAGCAGTGTTTCTCAACCTTGGGTCCCCAGATGTTTTTGGCCTACAACTCCCAGCATGCCCCAGCCAGCTATGCTGGCTGGGGCATGCTGGGAGTTGTAGGCCAAAAACATCTGGGGACCCAAGGTTGAGAAACACTGATTTAAAGTCAGTTTATTACGGTCATAGACCAGCAGGTCTTACATATGTCAACATTGTCTTATTTATGTAGAGTCCAAAAGAAAGAACCCTGTGTTGCTGCTTTCAAAAGCCAGAGGAAGATTGCTTATACAGGGAACTTCTTCAAGGGTGGGGTATAAATTTCTTAAATAAAAATAAAAGAAATAATATGCAAAGGTGGGAGTGGTGGTCCTCCAAGCAATGTTTAATAGGCACTCTGAAGGATGTTGGGCAAGTGATGCTGGGAATAGTTGCCTTGAAACCTGTGTGGACTTGCCAGAATGGGCAATCTCCCTATCCCCCCCCCTTGAACATAATGCAAGAAGAGCCCTGCTGGGTCAGACAAGAGTCTTATCTAGTCCAGCATTCTGTTCACACAGTGGCCAATCAGCTGCCCACAGGAATCCCACAAGCAGGACAAGTTCCCCCACAACTGGTGTACATAGGCATACTGTCTCTGATACTGGAGGTAGCATATAGCCAATCAGGACTAGTAGCCATCGATAGCCTTCTCCTCCGTGAATTTGTCCAATCCCCTTTTAAAGCCCTCCAAATTGGTGGCCATCACGACATCTTGTGGAAGTGAATTCCATAGTTTAACTATGCACAGTGTGAAGAGAAATGCTGAAATGTTTCAGCTTTGTACCTTAGAAATACATTTAGTTGGACTGGTTCCTCCTCTCAAAGAACCAGCCCTCAAAAGAACCCATGAACTCTTATAGGGTTATTTGAGGGGTTTTTAGCCCTCCAACAAGCCAACACAATAAGCCATGTTGATTATGCAAATCGGGCCTGGCATGCACCGCGGCCTACAACAAGCCACAGTGGCATGCTTTGATTGTGCAAACTGGGTCAGTGAATCCATCCCCTTCAAACTGAGGCAAGAACTCTTACAAAACGAGGACCTGTTCTGAACGTTTTGTTACTCAGTACAAGCCCTCCCTGGCTGTGCCCATGTGAAGTCACTTTGATAGACCTGCTGCTAGGTTGCCGTGGCATCAGCTGTGGGAGCCAGCCTCCACCCCCCCACCCACTTTTTTGCCCTGATCTCCCCCTCATCTTAGCAGCAGCAGCAGCAGGTCTGCTGCTCTTCTGAAGATGGAGCTCGCACAAACAGGGAGGAAAAGAGAGTAGTAAAGGGAAGGTTGAGCACGGTTGCTTCAGGCAATGTCCCTTAGGTAGTGCTTTCTGGGCTCAATTCAAGGTGTTAGTTTTAATTTTTAAAGCCTTAAATGGCTCAGGGCCTGGCCATCTAAGGGGCAGTCTAGTTATGAACCCAGGTATTTAGATCAGCAGGAGAGGTCCTGGTGGCTGGCACCATTACCCACAGAGACCCATTTGTGGGGCGGGACAGGCATGAAAGGGCTTTCTCTGGTGTCATTCTTTAACAGTGGAATGTGTTCCCTCAAGAACTATGACTAGTCCCATCTCTCTTGGTTTTTAGAACTGATGTAAAGATGCATCTCTTTAATCTAGCCTTTTAAATTATGTAGTTTTAATGTTCTAATGTTTTTACTGTTTAAATGTTCTTATTCTTGTTTTTGTTTTTAGGATTTATAGTTTTAAATTGCTGCGCACCACGTCGAGATGCATGAGAATTCAATTTGGGGGGTGAAAACTTGACAGATTTTTCCAGTTCAGCCCTGTGGATTTTGTTCTGTGTCTCCCCTGCTGGTGTTGACTTGATCTGTAGCGAGTTGAGCCAGCATGCAGATTCCATGTGTTTTTTAATGGCAGCAGTTTGCATAATTTGGGGAGGGGCGGGATCTTGAAATTTGCACGAATGTTGTCGTCATTTAATTTTTTTTTAATTGGCAATCTTGTGCAAGTGCGCATGATCGCAGATCTGCCTGTCTGCTATGTAAACCCACAGAGGCATTCACCTCTTCTAAATATCTTTGTTAGCTTCATGCTCTCCACACACTACTTTGTAAAGCCCAGCAGAGCCATATTCCCTACTTGTCAAAGAATTTGTCAGTCCCCCCCCCCCCAAAGTGGAGGATGAAATCGACAAGTTCTTTGTATATTTATAAGATGGGAATATGGCTCTGTGGGGCTACACAGCAGACAGGCAGACTTGCAATCATGCGCACTTGCGCAAGATCGCCAATAAAATATATATTTTAAAAACTACAACACCATCTGCAAATTTCAAGATACCCCTCCCCCCCAATTTGCGCAAATTACCATTTGGGCAAATGGCAGAACCCGAGGGGGGCAGAATACACAAAACCTTTCTGGAACCAGGGGGAAAAATCCCCTACAATCCAACGCTGCCTGTCAGAATGGAAATCCAGGAGGAATCCCCCTGGGCTCAAACAGAACAGAATTTCCAGCATTGCACATCCCTAGTACCACCTTGAGTTGCATTGCCCATTAGACCAGACTCTCTTGCATTTGGGTGGAAGAGAGGCACTGTGCACACATTACATTGATTTCTCCCTATTCAAGGTTCCTTAACACACACACACACACACACACACACACACACACACAGCCAGCAGTAACAATGCTTCTGTGGTGGGATGGGGGAATAGACAGATGTCTCAAATGTCACCCCTCTTGTCTCATAATGCTGTCAGTGTTGCAGAACAAACAAAGGCTTCTCAACACTGTACTTGCCCTCTGCTGGGAACATCAGGGGTAAAACATAGAACAGTTCAGAGAGTTTGGTCTGATCTTTAACAGCAAACAGTGCCATCCTTCTTTTTCCTAGTAATGTATTTCTTACTGGCTATCCACAAAACACTCTCTAGATCAGGGGTCCTCAAACTTTTTAAACAGGGGGCCAGTTCATTGTCCCTCAGACTGTTGGTGGTGGGCCGGACTACAGTTTGAAAAAAATATGAACGAATGGATCAAGTAAAAAAAAAAAGGACCCGGGCTCCTTTTTTTTTTTTACTTGATTAAATGGAAAGTTATTATAATTAATTAATAAATTAATTATAAAGAGCATGCTTTAAAAGGCTTCTTAACTTTGATTGGATCGAAGGGATGTTATGTGAGAGAGATGCGGAGAAGAGGCTTTATAGGCAACGCTCAAAATGCTTTTGTATTGCCCCACAGTGTTGCATTTTTTTTTAACCTTTCCCCCCCTCTGAACAACCAATAAGTACCCCATGCTGTATTACTAACTTGCTACTGATAAACTCTCCTTCAGTTTAGTAGTGTGCTATGTGACTTGGTAGGGGTGCTAAGTAGAGAAGCACAAGTCTAACTTAGCCACCTCAGGTGCACAGAACAAGTTACAGCATTATTCTTTGGATCCCAGCTCATACCTTAAAACTGGGGGGGGGGGGGGGAGCAGCAGCGCCGCGCCCAGCGTCTCCTCCGGTGGAGGAGGTGCGGCTAAGTCGGCGACGGGGAGAGAGACTGGCCGAGCCGAGGGAGCAGCAGGAGAAAGAGGCGACAACTGAGCTGGCCACGGCACAGCCTCTTTGCAGCGGTAGAGGCGGGCAAAGGCTGGCTGGCAGGGCCCTGGCAGGCAGCCACGGTCGCCGCCGCCGCCCGCCATGAATCATGCAAGCTCCTCAGGACCGGCCCCGGGAAGAAAGCCGGCCGGCCGGAGGGAGCTGAAAAGGGAATAGGGAACCAACACTGAGCCCTCCCCGCCCATTACTTTGGGGCTAGGCCAGCCACCTCCGTGTCCATGAGACCGCCGTCTTCCCGTTAGAGGAGCTGCTGCCGCCGCCGCTGCCACCTCCTTCACCAGCAGCCACCAATCAGAGCGCTCGCGGCGGGGCGCAAGCCGCCCGGAGCCCGGCTGGGCGGCCAGGCGCCGCGGTCAGCGTCTCCTCCGGTGGAGGAGGCGCGCAAGCCCCGCCCTGCAGGGCGTGCGTCAGCTAGATTGGCTGCCGGGCCGGATGAAGGGACACGTTGGGCCGGATGTGTCCCTTGCAGGCCGTAGTTTGAGGACCCCTGCTCTAGATTCTAGACATGGTTTGTGGATAGCCAGCCAGATTTTCCTTTGCCCCTTTTACCTGCCAAATGTGTTAGTTTCCCCCCCCAAACGTAGATTATTTTGATCAGCGTTGCCCAAACTGGTGCCCTCCAGTGTTTTAGACCTCAACTGCCAGCATTCCTGACTAGTGGATATGCTGACTGAGGCTGATGGGAATTGTAGTCCATCTGGAGGGGGCCAGGTTGGGGAAGAAGAAGAATGTATAGCTTGTGTGTGTGGTCCTGCTTTATTTTCATAGCTTGAGTGCAATTGCTTGTACTGAAAAAATGATCTGGATTTAATTACAGTATGTATTTTTCCTTTGCTGGACTGAAATCTACTGATGAATTGGAGCCTGTAAATATGCAACTTCCTCTAGAAAAAAATCAATTAAGCTGTCACTCTGATGTTAGTAATGTTTTTTTCCTTTTGCTTACTTATTTTTCCCAGTCTTGGAGGACTTTTAGAAAGATTTCATAGATTTCATAGATCATAGAGTTGGAAGGAGCCTACAAGGCTATCGAGTCCAACCCATTAACATGTCTATTCCATAACTAGAAGACCTTCTCCCCGTTTAGCTCTTGGGTGTGATCCATGGCTTCTGCAAAAGATAGTCATTAAGGTTTTCTCTTGCTTAAAATGTTGTTTTGGCCTTGTGTTGGCCTGAGCCTTTTGCATAGGGCAAACTGACAGCTGAAATTCTGTGTGGGTGGGTGAGTGGGTGGGTGGTGACAGGCACTCTAGAGCTATTTCAGCCATGACAGGGAGGCTTAAACACAGCCTATGTTCTGGCATCCTTCTTGGTCCTTCCAGATTCTCTTTCCCTGTCTTGGAAATGGAGGAGAGGGTGTTAACAAGCACCTGGTTCCTCCTCTTTCTGCCCAGCCTTGTCTCCCCCTTCGCCTCTCAGTTGTATCTGCCATCATCATCAGGCGATCACTCGTGACCGAGTAAGATTGTCTTCCAGGATAAAAGGAGGAAATTCTAAAGAAGATTGTGTAGACTCTAGCGATGGGTCCGTAAGTGACTGTGGAGGCCAATTCTAGATCCACACAGCTTCCCACAGTGAGGACACAGGTTACCAGATAGAAGATGGTCCTGTAAAGGATTCATTTGACGTGCTTTTCGCTTTGCACGTTTCTCCCTTTCACCTTGCACTCGGGCTTCTTCAAAGTCCATGAAACCTTTGTGAAAGGCCAGCCTCCATTTAGATCGTTCATGGGCCAGAGCTTCCCAGTTTTCGATGTTTATATTGCATTTTTTTAGATTAGCCTTATGAAACTTTAAACGGTCTCACTAGAATTTCCTTGTGGGTTGCATCCCAACTACCATGACAATGGGTCTGCAGCTCACCCTGTTGTGCAATTGCACAGCTCCTTAAATGTGTACATATTTCTTCCACACCATGGGTGTTTTATTTCTCTTGCCTCCCAAGCTGATGGGAGGTTGAGGGTGGGCCTCTGGGCTGGCTCCTCACGAGAGGCATGGGTGTAATCCTGGACAGTGTGAATGCTGATGAAGGAAAGTCTATCCAGCTGAGAGTTCTTCACTGGTGATTTTGACTGATTTCTTCAAACTGGTCACCTTTGTCCCTCATCAGAGTTTTTTCTATTTATTTGTATTTGAAGTCTCTACTATAGTAAAGGAGTCAGCTTCAATTTGATTTTAAAACTCTCCCCCTCTCTCTTGTTAGCTTTTATTCCCTCCAGCATACCCGTTATTATCTCAAACTCCTTATTTTAGTAATGTAGGTTTCACTAGTGGCAGGATGTAGTTTATCCAGATGTCTTCAATTATAGGACTTCCTCTTAGAAGTGGGATCCCTTGGCTCAAACCAACCATGTGATAAAATTCCGGGATATCAAATTATGCCAGCTGTTCATTGTGTGCCACTGTGTTGGAAGAAATCTATTTTAAATGTTTCATTCAAATTATAATGCATTATCCAAGATGAAGATTATTCACGAACAGTTCCAGGTGTAACCTCCAGGAAAACAGGAAAGTGGCACCTCCAGATCTGAAGCAGTATCCCGTTGTTTGATTTCTGAATTACCAGACAACTTAGTTAGGTTTTTCAGCCAAGAGGAGATTATTAGGCATTTCCTAAAAGAAATATACTTTTGAAAAGAACGTATGTTGTGGGAGGAAAGAGTCTAAATAATGATTTTAAAAAGCTGTTTCATGTTGGTCGATATAATATAATTACATATCAGGGTCTACATTTTTGTGGCTTGACTTACTACCCAGCCATTATTTCTGTTCACCACTCACCCAACCCCTCCCTGAAGTCTTGTGACTCATGTAGATAACTCTGGGGAGGGAGGTGTGTTTCTTCTCCCATCCCTGATGCTGCTTGATGTGAAAGCCCAGCAGGGGGAGAGAGAGAAATCACCTCTGTGAGCAGCAGAAAACATGTATGTGTTTGTGCCATTGGCAAAAAGATTATTTGATTTATGGAACCCCATTCATTTTGAGTACCGGTAGCTGTGCTGTATTGTGTTTAGTTACTTGTAGACTGAAGAACGATAGCAATTCAGGCACTTGAACAAAGATAAAGCAGGAGACAATCTTTTTTGCACTCTATGGGCTCATGGAAATGTAACCCAGAACCTTGGGGTTGGGAGTGTGTCATAGGATTGCAAACTTTGTTCCCCATATCTCTGGCATGCATGAATTCCTCTTATCCTCCTTTAGCTTGACTGGAAGTTGGGTGTCCATTGCTAACCCCAGTTAAGGATCCTCCTAATCTCTAATTCAGAGATTTGCTGCAGCGAGAGAGCAGGTGGCGGGCCGCGGGGCCCTCTGGAGTAGCCACCTGCTCCCCCATCACATGCCCCCCACTTCCCCTTACTGCAGCCACTGCTGGGCCCTGCGACTGCGAGAGATTGGCCTCTCTCTTACAAAACCACAGTCTTGCAATCTCTCTCAGGACGTGATCGGGCTCTTGTGAGAGCCCTGCAACCAGGAAGGGGCACCAGGCCGAAGCAGGAAGGGACGCAAGGTGTGTGTGGGGGGGTGTTCTCTCTCCAGGCGGCAAGGTAGGTTGGGCCTGGGCTGCATCCCAGCCAGAATGTATTTAGGATCTGTACGTATATTATAGGGAAGTACGAGAATTTTGTTTCAGTTCACAAATTGCTCCAGTCGCAAACCGCGACTGTGTATACAGGAACGCATGTTCTCTGAAAATGTCTGCAAATACTTGAATTTGTGTTCATGTTCACAAAATGCACAACTTTAAAAAAATGCATGACTTTAAAAAAATGCAAAACTTTAAAATGCACACTTTAAAGCTGTGCATTTTTTTTTTTAAATATTCACATTTTCACACTTTAGTCAACGGGAGAAAAGTGTGCACTTTGAAACATGTGCACTTTTTCCATCTGAACAAACCAAAAAGATAGGTCACAAGCAAGAATGGGAGCAAGCCGAACCAAGCTTTGAAATAAAGTTCAGAGAATTTCAGCAAGCTCGCACATCCCTGTTTCTCCTATTCCTAATCTGGAATAATCTTTTTAAGAGTACTGTATTGGACAGAATAGGGTTATGAGTATTCTGTTGGATACAAGTACAGTCATGCCTTGGATTGAGAGCATAATTCGTTCCGGAAACGTGCTTGTAATCCAAAACACTTGTATATCGAAACAAAATTCCCCCAAAAAAATTTGTACAGAGATTTTTAATTTAAGTCGTACTACAGTACTTGTATTGCAAGACGTCGCTTGTATATCAAGTCAAAAAAATTTAAATAAATATTTAAAAATTTGCTTGTCCTGCAAAACACTCTCAAACCAAGTCACTTGCAATCCAAGGTATTACTGTAATGGAAAAGTCGGTTTAGAAAAGCATAGCTCATTGCAGAACATTTTCTAAACATAACATTTTTGCATCTGTATCCCTTGCCACAGGATCTGCATCTTTAATTTATCTGTATCCTCCACACCAACTACCTGGTGCTTTATTGTTTTATTTCCTACAGTGCCTATTCATCCTACTAATTGTAGTTGTATTTAACACTTCTTTTTGCCAACACAGTGTGAGGCGCTGTGAAGAACATAGAAATGCCTCAAATGCATATTCTGTACAGTGGGCAAGTGCAGGTCTACCTACGTTGCTGTATAGTGCAGTTATATCACTTTTTAGGACCAAAGCTAACAGTTGCATGACATGCAGCTTCACATTAGCTCTGAGAACATCTTCGAAGTCCACACTATGTGTTCATTCAGTTCTTTACTTTGCAACGAATTTTGAGAGCTTTCCAGAATCTCAATTTATCCTTTTCTGTTTTTGTTTTGTGTTCCAGAGTAAGGAAATTGGTCTTCAGATGCATGAAGAACTCCTGAAAGTTACCAATGAACTCTACACTGTGAGTAATTTGACTCTTGTACTTGTGATGTAAGATTCTGGAATAAATTCATGCCATTTATCAGTCTCCCAGGGATGTTGAAGAGTCCTTGGTCTCGAGTCACGAGTCGAGTCACGAGTCTTTGGACCCGAGTCTCGAGTCCGAGTCCTTGGTCCAAAATGGTGAGTCACGAGTCACGAGTCCTGAGTCACTCCCAAAACTGACTCCACGAGTCCCTATTAAAATCAATGGGGTTTCCCCCCCAACAAAATAAGGCTACTTCAGATGTGTGGCTTAAATAAATTCTAGGCACAAGTGTGCCTTTTTATTTCAAAACTCTGCAACTGATTTTGGCAAGAACAGACCAGGCAGACAAACCCAAAATAACCAGGCAGGCAGAGGAGGCAGGGAACCCCAAACAGGCAGGCAGAGGCAGCCAAACCCAAAATGTCTGACCCTAACCCAAACCCCCCACAACAACACATCAATCAAAATAAATCTCAACACATCGTTGGGGCTGCTCCCCTGGTAGCTGTCCATAGTGGCCGAGCAGCGGCGCGCCTCGCTTCCATGCGCTCTTCACCAGTGATCGCGCTCCTTCTGGCACAGCCAGAAGACTCGTCAACAGCCCAGGGATGTTGACGAATCCTTGGTCTCGAGTCCCGAGTCGAGTCTCGAGTCCCATTAAAAATATTGGGACTCGAGTCCGAGTCGAGTCAGAGGGGGGACTCAGTCCGACTCACGAGTCGAGTCCTCGAGTCCGAGTCCCCATCCCTGCAGTCTCCTGCTGCAGAGTTAACAATACCCTTTTTGAAATGTCCAGATTTATTTCATCTTCGCTAGATTAGTTAAAGGGAAATGAGGACATCATTTGTGCCAGACTTATCTTACCCTTTTTAGAATGTGTCTCCCCTCCCCCATCTTGTATATGTTCCCTCTCTGTGTATTGCAGAGTACTGGTTTGATGTATTCTTTGGATCGGTTTACATTTAGCACCCAACAGTGGGTTGGCCAGTTCTGTGTTCATGCACTATTTGGATTGCTGCCCAGAGGTTGGATCCATCCATCAGGTGAGCGGACTTCCGCTCATGCAGTGGGACTTCTTCATCCTCTTCTCCCTCCTGCAGCCTCCCAAATCTGGAAGGTCCCCTGGTTTGCAGGGTTTGCTTAAACCATTGTCGATCAGTTCAAATGTAACCGGAAACTATGGTTTCTGCAAAAACAGAAGGAACACATTAAAGTGGAGTGCACAAAGAAAAAGCAGGGAGCATGTGAGCACAGGACTTGTTCATATCGTCCCAAAATATGGATGGCTGTTATATGTGAAATTAAACATTGTCTTCTACTGTAAAAGCTTGTTTGGGTTTTATCTTGCTCTTCCTTTTTGGCTTCATTTCCCAACTGCATATGTCATTGGGGCAAAGTCCCGTCTAGGGCTATTTTCTGATATTTACTTCATGTACAATGAAGCATGCATGCCTTTGTTCGATAGCTGTTCCAACATGCTTTTAATCTGGTGCTAACGTTGACTCTGCTTGACACCGGGTGATCTTTTACGTCCCTCCTGCTTTCATAAATTGTGGGATGATATCCCAGGATGCACATCCCACTCCCCTGGAGCTACAGTGAAAAGACTAAAAGTGCCTGTAAATATTGGATCACTGTGTTTGAGTACAGGACAGGAACTGAGAAGTGTGATTTAAAATCTGCTCAGAAATAGACCTGTTGCTTGTGGCAAGCATCTCAGTACAGTGTCATGGCAAATACTATACAGAGATGGCATGTTTACTTCCTTACACCACAGGATAAACGAAAGGTATGATATAGAGGTGCAGTGAAGTCTGAACTGAAGGTAGTTTGGGGAGGGATTGGCAGGAGGGAAGATGGGCAGGAGGAGTTCATACGTGTCTATGGATGAGAGTATCATCACGTATGGTTTGCAGTAGAAGATGGATATTTCGCAAGTTTCTGAGACTGCTATAATCTGCCCTGAAGTAGCCGTGCCAGTAGACCAAAGCAAAGCCTTGATGAGGATTCCTGGTCCATAGACTGAGGTAGAAGTAGGACACAGAACAGGTGATTCAGACCAAGCCAAGACAACTGGCAAGCCAAAACTTGGAAGGCACAAACACATATGTGATACTTCCCCAGATCTTAACAAAAACCTGAGATGCTTATGAGAGAGGCAGCTTAAAAAAAAAGTGTGGGGGGAGCTTCAATCTTTTCTTTCTTTTTGAATACTATACATCACAGAAATGGGTTATTTGTGGTGGCTTCAGCATGGCATTTTGAACTAAATTAGGAGGCTACATTTATGGTTGACTGGGGAAAGATCACACATCAGACTAGTATATCCAAGCAAGGCATTCATGGTTCTTCCAGCTAGAGATAGGGGAAGACTCTGTAATTTTTAGTGTATTACATACGTAATACTGATTTTGGCTGGCATACAGATTACACAATTCATTTCCCCCCTAACAGTGCCCAGATCTCATTATCATCAGCAAAACTGTATCGGGTTATGGTTTGCAGGTAGATAAATAATGATTAAGCATTCTCATATTAGGAATCCTCCATGAAGGATTGCAATATTTTATTTATTTTACTGTTATTTAAAAATAATACATTATTCATTGCTAGTAATACTATCATTTAGTAGTAGTAGAATATCAAACTGTGGAGAAAGCCCAACACAAGTCTGCACACACACACACAGTCTTCCCCTAAGGGAGGGGGCGAGGGAGGAGGGATGAAGTCACAGGAGAAGCAGCCAGACAGGTCGTCATCCCCAACAAAGAAGAGTCTCGGTGGAGATCCACAAAAACCCAGGAAGGACCATCAAGGACCATCAAACTATCAGGGCAGTCTCAAAGAGCTGTAAAGTACCAGTACGTCACCTTCTTCCCGGGCAGGAATAAGCCCACCTGAAACGAAGGGGCAGGCATAAGCCCCACCTGACCTGGAGGGCGGGGAGAGCGGGAACTCCGGGGTAGAAAACCCCTCTCCCTTCCGGTAAGGGTTGTTGGGAACCCAGGGTACTTCGGGGCCAGTTTCGTCCTTCAAGCGGCCGCCCAAGTAAGCCAGTCTCATCCCCGGATCGGCCGACCTGGAGCCAGGCTGAAACTGACTAGGCGTAGAGTCTCTGATCTGAGGTAATTGACCAGATTCAATTCGCTAGTCTAGGAGCCTGTTCATTGAGTAACGCAGGGGTCAACTAAGGTTGTGTTGACATTGTAGTATTCCTGCAGAGCTGTTAGTTCCGATCGTTGTTTTGTGTAAACAAATAAAAGCCTTATTTGGTCATCTAAAGGGCTTTGGTTTCCTCTTGTGCGCGAAAGCCTCTCAGGTGGTCGCCAGCGCTTGTACGGGCTGTAACTCAGTGCCGGTTAACCCATTGAGCGCCGAACTCACGCAAAGGATCCTGCTAGTGATCCTTCACACAAACTATCTCAGCAGTCAGGTGCCATACAGTAATTATATTAAAAAGAACAAAATTTTGCCTCCACACTTAAACCTAAAAAACTGCTTCCAAGATCCCACCACCCCCTCCACTGCCCTGGCCAACACTGGAAGCTGAGAAACGAGAGAAACTTATTCTACCCAGTAACTATTAGCAACAGCCTGGGAAGGGGGAGCAGACGGAGAGGGACACATTGAGAGGAGAATGCCTCTGGGTCTTCTCAAGGCCCTTACTGGAGTGAAGGAGGACATGGAAGAGTTACTTTTTTTCCTTTTAAAAAAAATAAAAATTAATTATTATAAACTACATAAAACACAATAGAACAAAAACATACAACTACAGTAAGTCATAAAGTGCACCCCCCACCGCCTAGGGACCAACTAATATACTTCCATCCCCTTAATCAATCGAGTTCCACATTCCAAAAATATACCATGTCCTGACAAGGCATACTCCCCTTCCCCTTTATTAATACATAGTCTAATAATTGATTCCATATATCCATAAATATATCCATTAAAAATATATCCATATTCTTCTTTAACTGTCCCTTTTTGCATTTGATACTACAAGTTAGTTTATCGTTTAGGGCTATATCCCAAACTTCCTTATACCAATCAGTAATTAAAAACACATGTTGTACTTTCCATTTTCTCGCTATCATTAGCCTAGCCACAGTTAACAAGTTTACAATTAATTCCTTCTTATTTTGATCACAAATAACTTTCTCCGTTATTGATAACAATGCTAGTTTAGGACAGACCTCTAGATTAATACCAGTAATTTCCGATATTTCTATAAAAACCTCTCGCCAAAATTCCAGTACATTTTTACAACTCCCGGACAAAGAAGAGTTTCTGTGGCAACTCCCGGTTTCCTTCAACTTTGATAATGTGAAAAAATTGATCTGGGTATTGGTTTTGCTTTTGACATTGGTAGATGCCTGCCAATGCCAGCATTGGTTTTCCAGTCCCAAAGTTCAGCAATCTGTCTCCAGTTGGGACTAACAAGTTCTTTAACATGACATCATTTTGTTTCCTCAAAGTACATGAAGAGCCTCTCATGGCGAGAAATAATCCATCTAAAGTTGGTGCAAGTGAGTTCTGCAGAGGGTTATTTCAGTTAAACTTTTGCCATCCTTCCTTAGGAGGCTAACTTTGCAAAATCCTCAGCACACATACAAAAGGACCTCTTGCCTCTGCTTTAAAGACCTGCTAGGGATGTATGAGAAATTGGGTTCAGTTCGGTTTTGATCAGAATTTATTCAGTTCTCACCTTTCAGACTGAACACGGACTCAAATGCAGTCTGCAGTTGAAATCTGTGCATTTCCAAGTTTGCAATGTGATTCGTGGAGACAAAAAACTGTGTTCAACAGCATGTGTACATTTGAAAAATGTGCATGAAAAAATGTGCACTTTTGAAAAGTGCGCACAAACACACTTTTATCAATGGGAGAAGAATGCATACATTTGAAAGATGCTCACAACTGATGTGTATATTTGGGGAAACACGCACAAAAATTTGCATGCATTTTCATGTGAAAAGAAGAAAACAAAGCTCGCAATCTGATACCGACAGCTCCAGTTGTCTTTGGTACTGTGATAAGCGGGCAGGCTCCCAGAGAGCGAGCAAACAGGAGAGCAAACAGGAGTTTGGCAGCGGAGTTTGGCAGGGGAGGTCCCTAAGAAATTTTCTAGAAAGACAGAAACATAAAGGGAACAGAGAACTATGGAAGGAAAAGAATCTGCAGTGGTGGTGATCTGCAATGTGTGTGCAATGTTTGTTTTCCTGCTGGAGATCAACATGACCTACACGTGCAACAAGTGCAAGCTGGTCACGCTGTTGGAAGAAAAGGTCAGAAAAGGACTGGAGCAGCAAGTGTCAACCCTCAGGAGTATAAGAGAAAGTGAAGAGTTCTTAGACAGAATGATGGATCTACAGCACCAAAGCGTAGAACAGGAGCCAGAAGGGCAACGGCAGGATGAGGCGGAGGCGGAGACTGCTGAGGCAAGGGAAAATAATGTAAGGGGAACTCCCTGGAAAAGGTTGACTGTTAGGAGCAGAAGAACTAGAAGACATTCTGCGCCTGTGGAAGCAGTGGAGCTATCGAACCGCTTCCAAGTACTTGGGGACGAGAGCAGAGGACAGCCTGCAGAGGATGAATTTCCGGGCACCCAACGTGACAGCGAGCAAGAGGCTGAAGGTCAGTCAAGTGGAGGCAATCAAACCAAGGCCTACAGCAAGAGAAAGAGAAGAGTACTAGTAGTGGGAGACTCCCTCCTGCGGGGGATCGAAGCCAAAGTATGTTGCGAAGACCCATGGACTCGCCAGGTGTGCTGTCTCCCCGGGGCACGGATTAAGGATGTGACAGAGCAGCTGCCGAGGCTCATACAGCCCACCGACACATACCCCTTTCTTCTCTTCCATGTGGGTACAAATGATACTGGCAAGCGGAGTTACAAAGAAATCACGGCAGACTTTGAAGAGTTGGGAAGGAAACTTTGGGGCCCAGATAGTTTTCTCATCCATCCTTCCAGTACTTGGAAGAGGCATAGAAAGGGAAAGAAAAATACTCTGAGTGAATGACTGGTTACGAAGGTGGTGCTGACGTGAGGGATTTGGATTCTGGGACCACAGGCTACACTTCCTGGAAGATGGACTGCTGGCAAAGGATGGGTTGCACCTCACAAGGACTGGGAAGAATGTGTTTGGCCACAGCATGAGGAACTTAATCAGGAGGGCTTTAAACTGAATCCAACAGGGGAGGGAGACATAAACTCGAGGGTAACAATGGAAGAAGGCCTCTGTGCCACAACGGAGAGAACAGCTCTAGCGGTGCCCAATGATAGTCTACCACAAAATATAGGGAAAAAGTCGGACTATAAAGCACATAGTCTTCGATGTCTCTATACTAATGCCCAGAGTATGGGCAACAAACAGGATGAATTTGAACTCTTGATACATGAGGGCAAATACGACTTGATAGGGATAACTGAAACCTGGTGGGATGACTCCCATGGCTGGAATACAGCAATTGAAGGGTATAACTTGTTCAAAAGGAACAGAAGCAACAGAAAGGGAGGTGGAGTTGCACTGTATGTTAAAGATATGTATCTCTGCACAGAGATACAGGAAGAGGAGCTTGGCAGCACCATTGAGAGCATCTGGGTTAAAATAAAGGGAGCAAAGGATAAGACAAACATGGCGGTTGGAGTCTACTGCCGACCACCCAATCAAGGAGAAGATGAGGATGAAACTTTTGAAAAGCAAATTGCAAATGTTTCAAGGAGGCATGATGTGGTAGTAATGGGTGACTTCAATTTCCCTGATATCTGTTGGGAGACTTATTCAGCCAAACATGGCCCCTCCAAGAAATTCCCGAGTTGTGCTGCTGATAACTTCCTCCTACAGAAAGTGGAGGAAGGAACTAGAGGATCGGCTACCCTTGACCTGATTCTAACCAACAGAGGCGAGTTAGTGGATAAAGTGGCAGTTTCGGGAACTCTGGGAGAAAGTGACCATGTTATACTTGAGTTCTTGATTCTAAGGGGAGCAAAAGTTGAGTGTAGCCAAACACGTACCCTGGATTTTAGGAAAGCCAATTTTAACAAACTCAGAACAATGATAAGTAAGATCCCATGGCAAGCGACTCTAATGAGAAAAGGAGCCCAGGATGGGTGGGAGTTTTAAAAAAAGGAAATTTTAAAGGCACAATTGCAAACAATTCCCACAAGGAAAAAAGGCAGAGGGCAACAGAAGAAGGCAATGTGGCTTCACAATAAACTCAAAAATGACCTGAAAACAAAAAAGGACACGTATAGGAAGTGGAAGGAAGGACAGGCTACAAGGGAAGAGTACAGGCAGGTAGCACAGAACGGCAGGAATAGTGTCAGGAAGGCTAAAGCTGAGAATGAGCTAAGGTTAGCGAGGGATGCTAAACACAAGAAAGCTTTCTTCAGATACATGCACAGTAAAAGACAGAGGAAAGAAATGGTGGTTCAACTACGCGATGAGGATGGCAAATTGATAACAGAAGACAAAGAAAAGGCAGAAGTTTTCAATTCCTACTTCGGCTTGGTCTTCTCCCAAAAGAGGGTCTATGACCCCCCCTGGCAAACCTGAAGTGCAGACTGAAGGGGCAGAATTGCAGCTTGAGATTGATAGGCAAATGGTCAAGGAGCACCTGATTACTCTGAATGAGTTTAAATCTCTAGGGCAGTGATGGTGAACCTATGGCACGGGTGCCACAGCTGGCACGCAGGGACCTCTCTGTGGGCACTCGAGCCATTGGTCACCAGATCGTGAAAAGACCATCCCCTTCTGCAAAACACTAATGATCTTGTTCTTTCTCACAGTGTGGAACAGAATGATTTTATTCTAGAATTCCTGTTACAGAATTCTTTTCTACATTGTTATCACATTTAAAAGATTTTGAAGAATGATGCACAGAACATGGCTTGGATGTAAAGCCCTAATAGTTGACCTGAGTGCTGCATGTGTTGCTCTCAAACTAACGGAGTATGAGCCAAGGTTTGACAAATTAACAGCATGCATGCAATAGCAAAAATCACATTAATTATGCAAAAGCATGCCCAATGCAAACTTTTACCTAATGCAGTGTTTGCAGTCCAAGACATAAAGTGTTTAAAATGTGTTAAGCACGTTTAGTTTTCTTGTTTATCTTGCTCATCCTAGTACACGTTGACTTTTACTTTTACTAATCCGACACCTGTAGAAGCAGGGAAAGGACCCAGAGTAAAGCTTGCCCCATATAATTTCGGTCTGGCATATAATCATATTACAAGTTGAGAATCCCTTATCCAAAAATGCATGTGCCTAATTATTTAAAAAGTTTGTATAAATTCCCTTCAGGCTATGTGTACAATGTAGTACTATAATAATTTTTTGAGTTGATTTTTTTTCCAACAAAAAACTGTTTGTATCATTGAAAGCTCTGTTATTGTGTTTTTCTTTTAAGACAAAAGATGTTAATTAGTTCGGACAACTGTATGAGTTGTTTTTCTAAAACTAAAACCTCGGTATTCAGGTTTAATTGCAGTGTTGGCACTTTGAAATAAATAAGTTGGTTTTGTGTTGCAGTTTGGGCACTCAGGCTCAAAAAGGTTCGCCATCACTGCTCTAGGGGCTGATGAACTGCATCCTAGAGTAATAAAGGAACTGGCAGAAGAACTCTCAGAACCACTGTCTATTATCTTTGAGAAATCATGGAGGACAGGTGATGTGCCAGATGACTGGAGGAGGGCAAATGTTGTTCTCATCTTCAAAAAGGGCAAGAAGGAAGAACCTGGGAACTATAGGCCAGTCAGTCTGACATCAATCCCGGGGAAATTTTTGGAGCAGATTATAAAGAAGTCAGTCTGCAAGTACCTTGAAAACAATGCAGTGATTACTAGAAGCCAGCATGGATTTGTCAAGAACAAATCCTGCCAGACTGGTAAACTGATCTCATTTTTTGATCGGGTAACCTCCCTTGTGGACTGTGGGAATGCTGTGGACATCATATATCTGGACTTCAGCAAAGCTTTCGACAAAGTGCCTCATTATATCCTGATTAGCAAGCTAGCTAAAAGTGGGCTAGATGGAACAACTATCAGGTGGATCCACAATTGGCTACAGAATCGGACTCAAAGAGTGCTTATCAATGGTTCCTTCTCAAACTGGGGAGAGGTAACGAGTGGGGTACCACAGGGCTCGGTCCTGGGCCCAGTGCTCTTCAACATTTTTATTAATGACTTGGATGAGGAGGTACAGGGAATGCTTATCAAATTTGCAGATGACACAAAGTTGGGTGGAACAGCTAATACTCTGGAAGACAGAAACAAAATTCAAAGTGACCTCGATAGGCTGGAGCGCTGGGCCGAAAACAAGAGAATGAAATTTAACAGGGATAAATGCCAAGTGCTGCACCTAGGGAGAGGAAACCAAATGCAGAGTTACAGAATGGGGGACACTTGACTCAACAATACTACAAGTGAGAAGGATCTTGGAATTGTGGTAGATCACAAACTGAATATGAGCCAGCAATGCGATGTGGCTGCAAAGAAGGCAAATGCTATTTTGGGCTGCATTCATAGAAGTATAGCTTCCAAATCGCGTGAAGTGATAATTCCCCTTTACTCGGCACTGGTTAGGCCTCATCTTGAGTACTGCGTCCAGTTCTGGGCACCACACTTTAAGAAGGACGTAGACAAACTGGAGAGGGTTCAGAGGAGGGCAACAAGGATGATAAAGGGACTGGAAACAAGGCCCTATGAGGAGAGACTAAAAGAACTGGGCATGTTTAGCCTTCAGAAGAGGAGACTGAGGGGAGATATTATTGCACTCTTCCAGTACTTGAAGGGATGTCACACAGAGGAGGGCCAGGATCTCTTCTCGATCATCCCAGTTTGCAGGACACGGAATAATGGGCTCAAGTTACAGGAACCTAGATTCCACCTAAACATCAGGAAAAATTTCCTGACTGTTAGAGCAATAAGACAATGGAATCAACTACCTAGGGAGGTGGTGGGCTCTCCCAGTCTGGAGGCATTCTAGGTGCAACTGGACAATCATCTGTCAGGGATGCTTTGACTTGGATTCCTGCATTGAGCAGGGGGTTGGACTCGATGGCCTTGTAGGCCCCTTCCAACTCTACGTTTCTATGATTCTATGACACTGGATGGCACAACATTTGAGGTGGAATTTAGGGAACTTCAGTGAATTCAAGTTTTGCTTTACGTACTTCCCTATTCTTAGCTATGCTGTTCTTTATTCATAAGAACTCTAATGTCAGTGGATATTGGCTATATCTTGACATACACACTCTTCTTTTAAAAGTAGTTTTTCTTTTCAGCCTCCATTCCGTGATCGTTATGCTTGTATGTAGGATGCCCTGATTTTCCTTTTTGTCATGTTATAGAATTTCTCTTGTGCACAGTTGGTGTTGTTACTGATAGAGCCTATAAAAGGAGTTCTACTTTAAGGAACTCCTTTGTTTTAAGAAAGTATTCTGGCTGTTAGGAAGAATAGAGGTCTTTATCTTGTTCAAAGATGAAAGCTAATTATTTTTAAATTATTATTGTTCAGCTCTGCTCCTGGTCTCACTTCCACAACCTAGGAGCGATTCAGAGAGTTTAGACTGGGGTAGGCAACCAGATGCCCACCAGATGTTTTTTGGCTACAGCTCTCATAAGCCCCAGCTTATGAGAGTTGTAGTCCAAAATATCTAGAGGCTACCAGGTTGCCTACCCCGGTTTAGACTACGTAGAGTTTGGGTCCCTATCTTGTAAATCTCTGTTTATAGTTGTCCTGGCAATCTGATGATGAGAAATTGCTGCAATCAAGGAACCATTATGCTGCAAGGCTATGGGATATAATGGCTCTCAATACATTTGGGCTAGGCAAGGTATTTTATATATTTCTTGGCAGAGGAGATGGTTATTCTATTTGAGTTTAAATTTTAGATTCCATTCTGGATTATCGTACAAGAGACCTGGTAAACTAGTTGCTGGTAGAGAGAAGGCATTTCTTGGTTTGATCATAAACACTGCCTAACCTACCCAGGGCTGGTGCAAGGCAGTTTGGTGCCCTAGGCAAGATCAGATATTTAGCGCCCCCCCTCCCACTTGAGCCCTCCTTTCCTCCAGCCCTATGCCCTCTGGCACCCCTTTAGCCCTGCGCCCTAGGCAGCTGCCTAGTTGGCCTAATGGTAGCACCGGCCCTGAACCTACCTCACAGGGTTGTTGTGAGGATAAAATGGAGAGGAGGAGGATTATGTAAGCTGCCTTGGGTTCCTTGCAGGAAAAAAGGTGGTGTATAAATATAATAAATAAATAAATAATAAATAAATAGTGCTGATGGACTGTGATCTTACCATCAGTTTGATTCTTCTTCATACTGCATTGTTTCATTAGGTATTTAACAACGTAAACATGGTGGTAATTTTTTTAGAATCTTTTTTACAGTTTTGCCAGATAAGGCGGAAAGAGGATGTGGAGTTGGTAGCAAGAAAATCCTGCCTTACAGTTCATTGGATTTCACCATTTTGAGTTCTGATCATAGTCTGTTCACTTTTAGCTTGCAAGTGTCAGGTAGGGTGATCAGCTGCCTGGCATTAGCTCAGCAGGAGCTCTAGCCACTGCTGTATGTTTGTATATTTTTCTAAACAACAAAACAATTTTTCTTAAGCAGTGGAAGGAGGCGGCTAGGTATGAGACATGGTTGTCAGGTAACTTGAAAGATAAGGTATTTCGTTTCTTGTTTTGGAGACCAGTGCGCCAGGGAGGTTGATAAGCAATGTCCTAGAATGTCTATGGAGATTTCTTCTGTACAAAACACACAAAAATATATATGAAGTGTTAGCAAGTAGAGCAGTTACAATGGGGTTGGTATTGTATCAGGCATGAGTCTTTGAGGCCAGACTGTAGATTTAAGGAAATAACCCACTTGGATGTAAGGTTGCTTCACATGCTATGTTCTTAACATTTCCATATTGTGCATGCTAAGAACGTAACATTTGTGGTGTTCCAAAGCATATTTGAGCAAAATAGGTACATGACACAAAGAGTGCCTGATAGGCTGTGGCTCTTTGCCTCATATAATTATGTGGGAAAATGTGTTTTCCTGACCTGTTATGCAATGTCCAAAGTCTGGCTGAACAGGAAGAGTGTGTGGAATGCATGCTAACAATGTCATAAAAACCAATTTATTTTTAAGCAACGTCCAGAATACCTAGAAATAGTTTTATTAGTATGCATTGCCTGGAGTACTTTGCAATAAATAGATATTAGTTTTATTTATTGCAGAATACTCTTGGTAATGCATACTAATGAAGCAAAACATGACATACTTTATTGCTTTATTGGTATGCCTTGCAAGGATAGGCAATTGAGGATTGGGTTTTTAAAAGTCAACATTTCTAACACTCGGGGTAGATAATACGGTAGTTGTGTGGGGCAGGGGAAACTAGTATGTATGCATACGCTGCAAAACAGTGCAATAATACCATAGGCAGTGGCAGAAGTCTACTGAATAATTCTAGACTCTAGAATCTAGAGCAAACATAATAATAGTGGACAGCAAATGCCAGCTAAGTCACATTCAGCCCAAGTCCTTTAGGACTTTGATTGGATTCCAGCTGACATTTGAGGAGACAGTTACATAACCAGGTGTGCTCTAGGCCAAAGATGTCCCTCTCCAATATTTTTAGCTAAAGAGGTTTTACTGGCCTCCTGAAAAAAGCCACAGTAGCTTGGAAAGAAATTGCTTGAAAGACTGTATACAGCTACTTAAAGATGGGTACTCTTAATGGGTACTTTTATTGTTCATTAAAATGCCTTCCAAGTGTACCCCCCACAACATGCATGCACTATTCAACTTCATTCAAAGATTTATCACTCCATTCTCAATTACCCGTTCCAGCCAGAATGTATTTGGAATCTGGAATAGTCTTGTTAAGCGTATTGGATGGAATAGGGCAGTGTTCTCCAACCTTGGGTCCCCAGATGTTTTTGGCATGCTGGGAGTTGTAGGCCAAAAACATCTGGGGACCCAAGGTTGGGGAACACTGGAATAGGGAGATCAGCCTTGAATGCAGCTGATAGGGTAATAGTCCTTGCTTTTAAGGCCTATTTTCATTTTCAGTTTGTTTAGGGGAAAAGAGAGGGGGAATAGCTATTTGTCTATCTAAATACATTTTTATCATGCCTTTATTTGTTTAATAGAATCAAGGCAGTTGACAGTATAAATCATTATCAGGAATTATACAAGATAAATTCTTTGTGTAAGAAAATATTTCTTAAAATCTTAATCATATCCATAGGAAACCCAGACAGCAGAATTCCCCTTCCTTTCTTATGCTGTCTGTACATGTGGTTAAAATCTGGAGTAGATGGGTTCAAAATTCCACCTCTGCCATAAACATGCACCGTTTCAAATACTAGGCAGAAGCAAATTTGTGTTTGCTATGCAAATGTATACTCAACAAGGAGCTGCAGCCAATCATGGTGTCCTGACAAGTGTATCTATGTACAGAAATCTATACATTTCTAAATGTATGTGTATCACATTCTTTCTTAGGATTTTTTTTTTAAACACAACATATATACCAGTGATGGTGAACCTATGGCACGGGTGCCACAGCTGGCACGCAGGGACCTCTCTGTGGGCACTCGAGCCATTGGTCACCAGATTGCGAAAAGACCGTCCCCTTCTGCAAAACACTAATGATTTTGTTCTTTCTCACAGTGTGGAACAGAATGATTTTATTCTAGAATTCCTGTTACAGAATTCTTTTCTACATTGTTATCACATTTAAAAGATTTTGAAGAATGATGCACAGAGCATGGCTTGGATGTAAAGCCCTAACAGTTGACCTGAGTGCTGCATGTGTTGCTCTCAAACTAACGGAGTATGAGCCAAGGTTTGACAAATTATCAGCATGCATGCAGTAGCAAAAATCACATTAACTGTGCAAAAGCATGCCCAATGCAAACTTTTACCTAATGCAGTGTTTCCAGTCCAAGACATAAAGTGTTTAAAATGTGTTAAGCACGTTTAGTTTTCTTGTTTATCTTGCTCATCCTAGTACAGGCTGACTTTTACTTTTACTAATCCGACACCTGTAGAAGCAGGGAAAGGACCCGGGGTAAATCTTGCCCCATACAATTTCAGTCTGGCATATAATCATATTACAAGTTGAGAATCCCTTATCCAAAAATACATGTGCCTAATTATTTAAAAAGTTTATATAAATTCCCTTCAGGCTATGTGTACAATGTAGTACTATAATAATTTTTTGAGTTGATTTTTTTTCCCAACAAAAAACTGTATCATTGAAAGCTCTGTTATTGTGTTTTTCTTTAGAGACAAAATATGTTAATTAGTTCGGACAACTGTATGAGTTGTTTTTCTAAAACTAAAACCTTGGTATTCAGGTTTAATTGCAGTGTTGGCACTTTGAAATAAATAAGTTGGTTTTGTGTTGCAGTTTGGGCACTCGGGCTCAAAAAGGTTCGCCATCACTGATATATACAAAGTGGCCCTGATTATATGGCCTTGGGCAAGTCAGTCTCTCAACTTCAATTCTCCTCCTGTCAATTGGAAATCATAGTGATGAACCTCACAGTGTTATGAGAGCAAAGCACAATCAAAAATACATTGCCAATTAAAAGTGAGATGTAAATGATTAATTGGAGTAGATTTGCTTATTTGCAACCACTGAACTCGTTTATTGTTTTGGTAGAACTAGTATGGTGGTGGTATTTTATATGCCGACTCACCGAATTTCCTTGCCTTTAGGTGATGAAAACATACCACATGTATCATGCTGAGAGCATCAGTGCTGAAAGCAAACTGAAAGAAGCTGAAAAGCAAGAGGAGAAGCAGTTCAATAAAGGAGGTGACATCAGCGTGAATCTGCTGCGGCATGAAGATAGGCCTCAGCGCCGCAGCTCTGTCAAGAAGATTGAGAAGATGAAGGAAAAGGTGAGTAGTAGGGCAGGTTCTCCACATCTCTGGCAGCATGGCCACTGACTGATCCTCAGAGGGATGTCAATGCAAACTGTGTGTCGTGCGGGAGAGAAAGCAAGCATACAGACTGACATCTCCCCCCAAAATCCAAGACTTATGGCTGATAGTATTTGGCCAGTTTCATAACACAAATGTTTCTTTGAACTAGTTTGAGCTGCCAGGGATTCCACTTGCTTGCTTTAATGCTTCTGTACAGTTTCAGTGAAGATCTGCTTGGAATGGACGGAGAAAAAGCGTCTCTCTTTACTGCTCGTTAGCTGTGGAGAAATGCCAAAAAGACAGCAGGTAGCTAGAGCTTTGAGTCAGTCAGGCAGGCACATTTCAGCAAGTAGCAGAGCCCCGGGGGTTCATTGTGGAGAACTTCTACAGAGGAAGGTGCATTACATCATCAGATCCTGATGTGTTCAGCCATTAAATTGCACGACGCAAGGAGAGTTGAAAAGGGCAGATGGAGGGAGGGAAGACCTCCAGAGAGTGATGGCTCAAAAAAATAAACAAAGCAAAGCAAAACAAACATGGCTGAGACATCCAGTGCAAAAAGGCCAGCAAATGAAATAGTCCTACAAAGTTACTCAGGCCGAGTCTCCTATATTCAACCTATTAAATCAGTGTTTCTCAACCTTGGGTCCCCAGATGTTTTTGGCCTACAACTCCCAGCATGCCCCAGCCAGCATAGCTGGCTGGGGCATGCTGGGAGTTGTAGGCCAAAAACATCTGGGGACCCAAGGTTGAGAAACACTGTATTAAATGAACAGTTTCATAGTCTGACATCCAAGAGACTTTGCTGACTGCTGTGGAAGGGTGTTTAGCTTTCAATTGCAGCCAGCTGTTGTAATATGTATTCTCTGAACCGACGGGACTGCCTGAAGTGCAAGGTTGAAGCCAGGTCTTGGACCACGTCCACTGCTTTGTAGAACATTGCACTGTGGATTTACAGGATGCCCCATCCCTCAACATGGTATGGTCTGTAATACATTGGGGTATAGAACAATTGGGGATCAGCACCCAACCACCATACCTATGTGCCCACTGGATGCCTTCATACAAGATTAAATAGTGATGTGCAGTGTGGACAAGGCCCAAACTAGAAGTGTTGTGTTGTCCAGTATACAAATGTGGGAAGTGTAACAGAGTGATAATGTTCTGAAGATGGTCTAAATTATTTCTGACTATCCAGCTGCTTTAGCTTTGGTTCTGAAGCCTGGTACAAGTGTAATATTCCTTATCTCCCTAATCATGGAAATTAGGAGACTAGGAATGTGCCACAGGCTCATATGCTCTCTCCCTCCTACCCCTTGTGTGCAAAATTGCCCCGCGCATCCTTTTCAGAGCCAACAGTGGTTAGCTTTAAACAGAGTGTGCAGCTCTACTTCATGCTTTGGTTGAAACTCTGTTTTGAAGTTGTGTCATGATTTGCTCTAAAGAGGGAAGAAAAGGGGAAATGTGTGCACAAGAGTGGTCGGTGTGAGCATGTGTTCCGTTCTAATACTGCTTCTCATTTTCTCCAGTAACTGTAACAACATTGGGATACCTTTAAAAATAGAGGGAAAATAAGTTTGCATGAATATCTTCAAGTGCATACTACAATTTAGCCTCAATATCACCCTTCTGGTAATGGACTTGCAGCACAGGTTGGGCTCTGCATGGACCTTCAAGCCTTAGTAAAATGTACCCATCTCCCCCCGCCCCCTCTCCCGGTGCTTGTACCTTGCAGATGGAGTGGGCAGAGTTCTACATTGAAAAGAGGAATGTGGGATTGTAGCATACGATTTTGTATAAAAAAACCATCTTCTCCTTTAAATCCAGTATTGCTTATGGATTAAAAGTGGGCCTGAAGAAAGACTTGAAAAGACTTCATAGGAATAGAAAGCATCTGAAGGGAGACCCCGAGGGCTCTTAAATGGGAAAGTAGTGTGTGTGTGTGTGTGTGTGTGTGTGTGTGACTGGGAGACTGGGTGAATCATAAGATGTTCAGAGTCCTGTTCAAGGCAATAAGGTTCTGGAGAGAGTGATAACCAGAGGGCAACAGCCTAGCCCCTATGATAAATTATAGTAGATAATGCCGCGCTAATGCCTTTCCTCTTAAATCAACTCTGGTATCAGTGAACAATAAACACTCTAGAATCCACCTAATTACTGGTATGAAGGAAGTAGCTCAAATTTATAATAGTTACTTCGATATTGCTTTGAAGGACTATGGACGTGTTAACACAGAATGATAAGCCAGGTTTCCAGAGAATTCTGGTTTATTGTGAATGAGCTGTGTGCTGCTGCATGTAGTTCATTCATTCCCACTTTGCTCCTTTCTGCTACAGCAACCACTAAACAAACCAGGAAGGGTTGCTTAACAAGTCATCTGAACCAGGAATCCTGGCTTGTTGATTCCAAATAAGGCAAGAATTGTAAACAGAAACTATCACTGGTTTGCGATTATGGCTTCTAAGGGAATCAAGAAGCCGGGATCCCTGGTTTGGACAGGGTGGGCAGAAGGTAGATTTCTAGATGTTCAGGGCTTCAACTTCCAGATGTTGAAGCCCCAACTGCCAGCATGGCCAGTGGTCAGGATTCCTGGGAATTGAAGTCCAAAACATCTGGAGATGCACTTTCTGCCCACTCCTGTGCTAAGCAAATCTTACTGGTCACAGTACAAGGGAGGAGAAACATCGGAGTCAACAGGCTGCATGCCAGTTCACAGTGAGTCAGGATTACCTGGAGCCCTGGCTTAGCATTCTCTCTGAACATACCGGTAGTCCCTGTGGTTTTTAGTGGCACTGTTTTTTATATCCCTGCACACTTGGCTGCCCTCAGTTGGCAAATTCGCAGATATTTCTTGCCATCCTCTCTCAAAGTTATTTTTTCATGGTTATAAAATTGAGCATATTGCATGTACATAAGGCCTAAATGGAGGGCATAACCCAAATTTGGGTTCTGATCTATTTTAATTAGCTGAATATAGCTCTAGACTCGAAAGTTGAGTGAAAGAGAGTGCTTATTTATCCTTTGTCTCCGTGAAAGGCCACATTTCTGCAGGCAGAATACAAATAATTTTGTCACGTCTGTTCACCCTAACTTTCCATCAAGGGATTGGCAACTGGTGGCCAGAAGGTTTTGTCTGGTTCCCAGAATTCCCTTGATTCCCCCTCAACCCCCATTCTTTGCAGTGGAATGATGGCAGAATGGGCTGCCTGTACCACTTCAGAGTGCAAGGGAGGGTAACATTTTGAAAGCTCCCCTACATAAAAAAAAAAAAATCCCTGAGAGTGTTTAAAATGCAAAAAAACCAAACCAATAAAAAGCAACTTAGCACAGGAGGGAGCAGGATGTTTTATAATAATCCTCATGGAGGTGCTTGGGTTTTTAAAAATGTCGTCCTCCACCTGCAGTCTAAAGTGGCACGGTGTCACGTCAGGATTCCATCGAATCAAGGGACAAATCCTAAGGCACAAGCAAAGATTCCTTTAATTACACTGGAGAAGAGTAGAACAGCAGCAGAAGCTTTTGCAGTTTTATCCCTTTATGACCTGAGCTGCTTAGTCCTGTTTTGCTTGTGTTTTCACTTGCACATGAATGTTGGTAGCTAAGGGACATAAGGAGAAAACGTTGCTGTTCACACTGAGAGATAAATTATGTTTTTAGCTCATGCAGGAATGAGTCAGTGAGCAGAGCCAATGTTTCTGGCCCTTCCTCTCTTGCTTAACTGAAAATATGGTTCTTGTCAAAAAGCAGTTGCCATGCAAGGCTAGACAGTATGATCACGTATTCCTCGTTCTGGTCACGTTGAGTAGTGTTCTTGAACAGATTGTTCATAAACACATTTAGATAGCTGTTTCTGCAGGACAGCTCTACATTACCTGGATGTTTTCCCCCATTCCAATAAGGGATCTGTGTCTGTATGGCTCTCTTGCTTTCTGAGACTCTGTACATCTTCAACCTGCTGCTCGGTGCAGATTTACCATACTGAAATTTGTTGTTTTGGCTTGCAAGTGTAAATGTACATGTTACATCTGGCTGTTCAGCAAAGCTGTGTGATCACACTGCCACACACTGTTCCTCTGCACACAGCACTTCTTTTCATTTGCCACGTTTCATAGATTTCATAGATCATAGAGTTGGAAGGAGCCTACAATGAGTCCAACCCCCTGCTCAATGCAGGAAACTAGAGGAAGAGTCTCCCATCCAAGTAATAACCAGGCTTGACCCTGCTTAGCTTTCCACACACAGACAAGCTGAGCCGGCGTAAGCCGCAGGCCTGTGACACGTGTTGTGAATGGCAATCTGGAGATTTGAGAGAGCCAGTGACCACTTTGCCATATAGCCATTTGTATGCGCCACAGATTCATTTTCTCTGAGATCATCTCACACAGGGGGTTGCACTTGGGATGCTTGAATTACCTCTCAGAAAGGATGCGTGGAGGGTAAGATTTATAGAAGAGTGGCGCTGAATTATATCTGAACTCTGCATTAAAAAGTCTGACATCATTGTCTGTCAGTTCTGAAATGGCTTGTACCCCACTAACTACTTCATGTGATTGATGCCAAGCCTTTCTACAAGGTACTAAGTGTGCAAGCCATTCCTCATACATGTAGAATGTACACTGAATTAGAATGCACTTGCTGTGCTGCTAACTCAACTGGGCATGTTCAGAAGAAATTGCTGCTGCTGAATACACCTGCCTCATTTACCCCCTAATATCCAGTGAAGGTATTTTGTTATATAATCACAGCAATTCTGCACAGTGCTCCTCTTCACAAATTCATGGTGGATAAGGCTATCACGGGCTACTAGTCATGACGGGTATATACTACTTCTGGGATCATAGGGACCGTGCCTCTGAATACCAGTTGCTTGGGAACAACAGTGAGAAAGCGCTATGCATCTAGTTGGTCACTGTGGGAAACAGGAGGTTGGACTACGTAGGCCTTTGGCCTGATCCAGCAGGGCTGCTCTTAAGTTATTTTTATTTATATAAAATTATATAAGTTATGTTGCAAGAGCCTAAACTTTGGGGAAATATGAAAATGCGGATGACTTGTTCATGTTGCTTTGGATGTGTGTACCATTTTTATGTTTTTCAGAGGCAAGCAAAGTACTCCGAAAATAAGCTGAAATGCACTAAAGCTAGGAACGACTATCTGCTGAACCTAGCAGCCACAAATGCAGCAGTCAGTAAATACTACATCCATGATGTCTCGGACCTGATTGATGTGAGTTCTTGAGTGATTCTTTTTTCTTAATGTGCAGACACCCGAACTGTTCCCAAGCTGGCCGCTGTGTCTGACTCTTTGTTTGATTCTGTGGGCATGTCTGCACTTGCTTCTGTAGTGCTGCACTGTTGATTCATGAGCCATGGCTAATATATCCAGTATGCAAATAGTGTTGCGAAATGTCACATATAATTTTTGGATTACTGCTTATGTCTGGATCAGTGTCTTCATATATATTCCACAACAGTGGTTTTATATAAGGCATGTGTGCACGCTTGCATGCATGCATGCATAGAAACTTCCATGGTGTTTATCATAGCATGACACCTGGCAAATAGGGTCTTTAGCCACTGTTAAATTTGGAGATGTGATCTGTGCTGAGCATAGGTATCTCAACGGTAGGGGCTGCATAGGTATATGGATACTAGATTTCACAGATCATAGAGTTGGAAGGAGCCTACAAGGCGATCGAGTCCAACCCCCTGCTCAATGCAGGAAACTAGAGGAGGGGTCTCCCATCCAAGTAATAACCAGGCCTGACCCTGCTTAGCTTTCCACGCTCAGACAAGCTGAGATATACAGGCCTGTGGCTTACGCTGGCTCAGCTTGTCTTGAGCGTGGAAAGCTAAGCAGGGTCAAGCCTGGTTATTACTTGGATGGGAGACCTCTCCTCTAGTTTCCTGCATTGAGCAGGGGCTTGGACTTGATAGCCTTGTGGGCTCCTTCCAACTCTATGATCTATGAAATCTATGAGATGAAGCTGGTGGGAGTAATTCTCTAGTGAGGAGACAGGGCAAGGCAGCATGTGCCAAAGGAGATCAAGGGATTGAGTCGTCCAATAGGAACTATGGGGAGGCATGACTGTAGCCAGGCAGGAACTGAGACAAGTCAAAGTATGGTCCAAATAGAAACAGGCAGAAGTACTTAACTTGTTGCACCGGCAGGGCTAAAAGAGGAATCAGGAAGCTTTATTGGGGTCAGTCATGAGGGTTGGTCAGTTAGGGCAGGTCAAGAATCAATGGCACTTATTATGTCTAATAACAGGTATCTCAACTCCAAGAGTCGGGCATTGGTAGGTGCACACAGAGATCTTCATAAGAATTCATGCAATCCACAGTAGAAAACGATGGTGGGGGCGTGTGGGTTAGACACTAGGATTAACGCATTTTAAACTCCTTTTAAAAACTGCTTTGTAGAGCATTGTAGGTGGTGGGGAACATCAGGCTTTGTAGGGGTGGGGAACGTCAGTCCAGGGGGCCTAATCTGGCCCTCCTGGGGTCTCAGTCTGGCCCTCCTGGGGTCTCAGTCTGGCCCTCCTGGGGTCTCAGTCTGGCCCTCCAGGATTTCCCAGATAGCTGTGACCCCTTCCTCTTTCCCCCAACCATGGTTCGTTCTGTGGTTTCCTGGCTTTTGTGTAGTTTTTTTCCCCATTCTAAAAGGTTGACATGCCCCTCCTAAGCCTTAGTTACTGACAGTAAGAATTTTAAGCTAAAACATGCTGGTATTTTTTGTATTTTTGGCCCCACCCTCCTTGCTTTCAGTCTTGCCCACCGCTAGAATGTGTCCCCTGAGAGCTTTGAAATGGAATTCGGCCCTTGGGCTGAAAGAGGTCCCCCACCCTGATTTAGATGCTGGAAATGGCTCAGGATCAGGTTAGCTGTCAGTTTTCAAGCACTTAATTCATTTTTTTTCCAGTTAAATGACTCAGGAAATAAATTTCTGTCAAGTTTATTCTGGAAAATCTGCCCTGAAGCCTAGTGTATCTTCTAATAAGAGATTTCTTCTTGCTGGTTGGGATATAAATTGACTGTAGTTGTGTAATGGTCATATAAATAACAGTGATCTGTGTATGAAGTCTTTGTCCTGGTTTACATGTCACTTAAATGCATGAGGAAGTTCATCTCCTTTAATAGATCCTCTAAGAGTGCAATCCTGTGGAGATGAGTGTAAGCCCCTGAACCTGGAGTCTTACGCACATCCAATGCAGAACGGGAGGAGTGGCAGAGGTGAACTTTGCCGCCCTGCTCCTCTGCATTTTCACTAGATGGCTGTTTTTGGCTGTCTAGTGATGGTATTTCGGAAGGGGAGGGAAGGATGCCTCATATCCTGGCCTCCCCGGTCTCCTCCCCTCCCCCTTCTACCCCACTCCGAAGTTGCTTTCCCAACCTCGGAGAACAGCCAGTGTGGTTCTTTCCACACCGGCTGGAAGGGGGCAGAGGAGGGTGGTTGGAGCTCCAATCCCCAGGTCTGAAGTCAGAGCGCAATCTCGGACTTCAGATTTGGGAATCCGAAAAATCTAGGGGCCATAGGGATCATAGGGGCCCAGTGTCTAGGGGCCATAGGGTCATTCCCTAAATCGTATTTATTGTTCCAGACTACGTAGATTTAAAAGGGAAGTCTGATAACAGGACTTCGAGGCATTACAAGGATTTCAAGTTATAAGAGATTTTGTTGAATGGGGTAGAGGTTTTTATTTTCTTAAACAATACTTTAAGGAAGCATGCAATTTGTAATCTCTCTCTTTGTTTTTGTTCAAGACTTTGCTTGTTCACATGGTGGAAGCAAAAAAATACTTGAAAATGGAAACATTAGAACAGAATATGATTCTGTCTTTATTGATTTGCTCCTCAGCTTTCCTATATTTTGAAGTTATCTTTTTTCCCCATAGAGTTGAGGCTCCGGATTCCTGGAGAGCTGCTGCTGCCGAATGCCAGTTTAGCTCTAGCTGTGTTTATGTCATTCCTCCCCAGTTTATTTCCTTTCTGATACTTCCATTGGAGTTAGCAGATGGCTTTTCTTCGGCACTCCAGGAAATCCCTTTAGGGAACTTAACCCAAAACATCTTTGATTCAGTACAACTAAATTTGTCTAATTATATATTCTGCTTGCTTGAGAAAACAAAGCATTATTAAGCATGCATGACTTGTATACGTGTGTCCTAATTTCAAGTTCCCCAAGAGAAGAGATGTTTGTTTGAACAGGTTTTCATACATGTTGCATGTACTTCAGAAGGGCATTGTAGAGCAGAATATAAAGTGAATAAGCTCATTCCCCAAGATAGTTGCTAAAAACATCTCCCAGTACTTTTAAACCCAGGTTTTGGGCCCCATTGTGTCCAATAAACAAGGAATAATACTGGAATAAAGTAAGGAATAATATAAGGAGTCAAGCAGGAATTATGTACACGGGGTTATTTTAACCTCTGTTCACTCAGTTAAGGGAGGAGCCATGGCTCAGTGGAAGACCACATGCTTCTCATGGAGAAGCTCCCTGTTTCAATCCCTGACCATCTCCAGCTAAAGCATTTCAGGTTGCAGGTCCGGAAAAAGGCCTTTGTGTACGTGAGCCCCTTAATATCATAGAATAATAGAAAAGTAGAGTTGGAAGGGCCTACAAGGCCATCGAGTCCAACCTCCTGCTCAATGCAGGAATCCAGGTCAAAGCATCCCTGACAGATGGCCGTCCAGCTGCACCTTGAATGCCTCCAGAGTGGGAGAGCCCACCACCTCCCTAGGTAGTTGGTTCCATTGTATTATTGCTCTGACAGTCAGGAAATTTTTCCTGATGTTTAGGTGGAATCTGGGTTCCTGTAACTTGAGCCCATTATTCCGTGTCCTGCAAACTGGGATGATCGAGAAGAGATTCTGGCCCTCCTCTGTGTGACAACCCTTCAAGTACTGGAAAGCCACTGCCAGTCAGGGTTGACAAAATTATGCTAAGGCCCATTGAACTTCTGAGTAAGCATGATGCATATGACTGTGCTGTACATGGACCAACAGTCTCATATTAGTATTAATTTTCAGCAGAGGGATAACTCAAATAAAGAGAAACAATAAATACAAACTGAAATTTAACAGCTCAGTAATCAGTCCACATCATTGGCAGAATTTAGGGATGTGCAAATCAGCAAAATTGAGTTGGCTAAAGTTCTCCGAATTTCACTTCAGCGCTAGCTCCTACTCATATCTGTGTCAGATTGCAAGCTTAGGGTTCCCCCCCCTTTTCATGTGTACATTTGTGTGTATTTTTGTGCACATTTCCCCCAAGTGTATGCATCAATTGTAAATGTACACATTTTTTTCTCCCATTGATTAATGCATGTTTGCATTTTTCAAAACCCTTTGTTTTTAACATGCATTTTTCAAACACACACATTTTGTTCCGCACATTGCAAGCTCAGAAATGTACAGGCCAGCTGCAGATTGCATTTGGATCTGGGGGGGTACAAGCTGGGTAAATTCTGGCCATAAGCAAACTGAAACGAATTGCTCATACATCCCTAGATTGATTCACAAAATACTCACTTCAATAGAGATCATAGAAAGTGAAAAATTGACAAATGCAGAGGGTTCCAGTCCATTAACCTCTCCCACTGATGGTACGGCTTCCATCACTGGAATGAGCCCCAACATGTACCCTCAAAATCAGCTCCGGAGGGTTAGGTTACCCTCCTGAGCAGATTTTGGGGGAGGGCACTGGGAAGGAGAAGAGAGGAAAGTTAGGTGTGAGTGGAAGTCTGCTCATCCAATGTTGGGTTTTGCCCAAGGAAAGGAAAGAAAAAAATGTTACATGCTTTTTTCATTCAAACAGCCTTAGAGGAACTTCTGCTCTTGCCCAAACATCAGTACATGGAAATACAGTAGTGATGAACCTCAGCTTTCCCAGATGGGGAATTGGAATATGGAAAGAATAAGAACCATTTTTATAAAAAGAAAAAAAGTGGTTCCCTTGCATTTTAGCCTTACAAACCTGCCAAGTCAGCTTGTGCATGGTCATAATATCCAATACATCAATTCTTTTTGAGTCAGAGCTTTATGTTTCTCCACTTGCTTGCCCAAGCTACCTTTGTTGCTAGAAAGAAACCAAACGACTGATCTTTATGCAGGATAGGAGATGATCTGATGATCTGATTCATACAATAAAACCAGTTTTGGATCCATTTCAATAGAATGGTGTAAGAGGTTTTTTAAAATAAAAAATGTTCTTTTTTAAAACAATGGGTTGTCGTTGTGAAGAAGGGACATGGCGGCAGTTAGGGCAGTCGTTACATGCGAACCACCCCAAAATGTTCAAAATGGAACTGTGCTAATGTTAGTTTACTAACCAAGATCCAAAACCGTTGTTTTTCAGGGCTAGACTAGTCTATTTGTTCTGGTTGGAAAGCTTCCATTGGCATCAATAGGGGCTTTCCACCTGGAGAAAATAGAAGCTGCACTGTAGGGTGGGCTACTTCAGATGACTGTGTGTGGGGGGAAAGGGTTAACACCCCTTTCATCCCATGCCATAGTCCTAATCCAGTTCAACGCCTTGTGTGATTATTATTTTTTAAACAGTAGCTGCAAGGCCTAGTCACATGGTAAATGTCACATCTAGTTTGGCCGTCAGTCTTCATCCATGGAAAAATCTACAAGGTTGTGTCTCTCTTAGCCCAATTTTACAAAATGAGAGATTCACTCGCCACACCCCCTTGCTTAACTAGTGAAGTCAGTGCCGTGTTGGGATTTCAGTACACATCCCAATTCCTGTGGCCAACATTGGACCACGTTTGCTCTGTGTTTCATACTCTGAAACGGGGTTTTTCTCTGGTTTCTGAGTCAGTTTTGATTTTGAAGCTCTGGTTGATCATGTGATTTTGAGATAAGATCTAGAAGATTAAGGGATTTGGTATTCGGATTTTAAATTTTAACAAGATACGCCTTATGCTAAGGTGATTGATACTAGAGCCAGTGTGGGGTAGTGGTGAGAGTGTTGGACTGGGACTCGGGAGATCTGGGTTCTAGTCCCTGCTCGGCCATGAAACTCACTGGGTGACTTTGGGCCAGTCACTGACTCTCAGCCTAACCTACCTCACAGGGTTGTTGTGAGGATAAAATGGAGAGAAGAAGGAGCAGGATTATGTAAACCGCCTTGGGTTCCTTGCAGGAAAAAAGGCGGGGTATAAATATAATAATAATAATAATAATAATAATAATAATAATAATAATAATAATAATAATAATAAAATAGAGACTCAGTTTTCTTAGCAGGGAGGGCTTTCATTCATTCCTATATCTTTGATTATAGCTGATACACTTGAAGTCACAGTATATTTTTATTTCTACTGAGGAAGGCACTTTATAATCTGACTTCCACCACTGCAGATCCAAGTCCATAAAAGAGTAAGTCCGATCTGATGCCTGTCAGCAGAAGAGCAGCCCTTGTTCTACTGTGGGAAGGCTTCCAAAACTGCATATTTAGCTATTACTTATAAACCTATTCTGTTCACAGAATTGGGTTGAGTTGCACTAGCTCAGATTTACTAAAGATGCTTCCCATTAATTTTGTCCTGATTATGATGCTGGCTGAAAGTTTTTAAAAGTATATTGGAAAACACTTCTCCTTTTAAGAAGGCTTATAGGTTAAAGAGCCTCTTTAATATAAATAATAGGGCCAGATGTGTCAGTAGAGAATGTGAGTTCAGTGAGTCTCTACTAGGCCCTGCCTGAATTTCACTCAAAAATATTTATTGGTGTCCGTAGCGGCAGACCAGATAATTCTGACCCTTCTGCACCTTATAGCTGCTTTGGATGCCATTTTTTAATTTTAATTTTTAAAAAATGAATTTGGCACTTGCATATGGGTGTGTGTACAGTTGGGGGGGGGATTGTCCCCCGGACCTCACGCAGTTGCCCACCCCTGCTCTAGAGTAAGCTTTTTTTTAAATAAAAAGGCTGTATATATATGTGCCTTAATGAAATGTTGTTTTCCACCCTCTTCAACTGTTGCCTTGGTTACTCAAAGCTTGATTTTAAATTGGAATTTGGCTATGTGGGTCAAACTGCATGTTATGTATCTGAGAACTCTCTTTGGTTTTCCCTCTAGAGTAAGTGTGCATGGTCCCTATTTGGATTGGGACTCTAGTGGAGCAGGAGGGAAGGAGTAAACCTTCCCCCAGTTGTTTGCTTCCTAAAATCCCCCCCCCCGCCCCCTGCACGCGGGGGGTGAAAAGAAGGACTCCTCCATTGGCACGAATGGAAGCTTTTATCTTTATCTTTTTTTTTTAAAGCACACTTTTTAAAAGCACACTCACTTACTCTAACAAAGAGTGAGCTACATAATTAACGTAACATGCAGTTTGACCCATAGAGCTTGTAAGCAATTGTTGAGTATGAAGACTGGCCTGTGCTAATTCTACTGTCTACCGTCGTACTGGTTGGATTTCCTTTGGGGTCAGGCAGATATTTTTTGGTCAACAAATTTATGGGATATCTAGAGTTAGGATATAGATATATACTCTTTAGAGCAGTGTTCTCCAACCTTGGGGCCCCCAGATGTTTTTGGCCTACAACTCCCAGCATGCCCCAGCCAGCTATGCTGGCTGGGGCATGCTGGGAGTTGTAGGCCAAAAACATCTGGGGGCCCAAGGTTGGAGAACACTGCTTTAGAGACTAGAATAGAATTTACATTGCATAGAATAGATGTAGGCTAAGAATTTATACCGTGTGCGTTCGTGCGTGCGTGCATGCATCTGCCAATTTAGGATTGAGCTTCATACCTCTGATGAAGTGGACCCTGGCCCACAAGAGCTTATGCCATAACACATTTGTTGGTCTAAGGTGCCACCACATCACTCTTTGTTTTTGCTACAATAAACGATCACGGCTACCCCTCTGGAAAGTGACTACAGGAAAGCCCTCTCTGAACAGCAGGTGGGTGCCTTTGCTTTGGTATGATATATTGTACCTTTGGCGTCATTCAGATAAAGTCAACAGCTTGGCAATAAAAAAGAATAAACAGCTTCCATCAGGGGAAATTAGGCTCTCTCAATAGGCTCAGTACAGTTTGAGGCACAGCTTTTACGTTCCACTCTTCTCTGTTTTTTCTTTGCCACTTCCTGCTGAGGAGACTATTTTGCAACGCCACTGGCAATTTTAAGCACTTGAACCATTTGCTTCCTCTGCAGCTTCTGAGGGGAAGATTTTTGCACGTACATAAAACAAAGAGGAGAAATACATCCAGCCAGGAGTAACTGGGCAAAGATCCTCTCTCTCATTGGTTGCTGGAAGCTGCTCTTCAAATAGCAACATGTCAAAGAATTGCATGCCGCAGAGGAGCATGTAATTTTGAGCATTATTTTAGACTGACAATTGGCAAACAGCATGAACTGTATTCTGCCTTTATTATGAATATAGAAAGCAACAACAAGGTTTTTGGGGAGATGGGAAACAGAAGTTGCAGTGGTTCAGGATCCCTCTCTCCACCCCTTAACGTTGCGGTTGATTCACATTATTACTCTGGGTGGTTTATCTGTAGATTATTTTTTCTTATGGTGATGATGTGCATATGGTGACCTAATGCTTGTTGCCAGTTTGGCCCTGCATACATTCAATCAGGGTTTGGGGGGGCGGGGATGTGCTTGTGTGAATGAATCCTCACAATGGGCTGGTTCGCACAATCACCAACGCAGTTAACAAGCCACAGTGACGTGCTAACCAACGCTGCACATGTCAGTCACACGCTGGCCCGATCTATTTAATTACCCTCGCTGGCGCCAGGGCCGGTGCTACCATTAGGCCAACTAGGCAGCTGCCTAGGGCGCAGGGCTAAAGGGGGCGCCAGAAATGCCTTGGGGAAAAAATACAGCGCTCAAGTGGGAAGGGGGGTGCTAAATATCTGATCTTGCCTAGGGCACCAAACTGCCTTGCACCGGTCCTGGCTGGCGCAGCTTACTGTGTCGTCCAAACCCAGCCAGATTTGGTTTCTGCCACGGTTATCAAACCACCCCAGAACCCTAAAACAGGCCATGGGTTCTCAGGGGTTTGCTAGCTATGGCCAGCAACCCACCCTCGCCGGGTTTGGATGACACAGTAAGCTGCGCCAGCAAGGGTAAATTAAGCAAATGGAGCCAGCATGTGCCCGGCACATACAGCACGATTAACAAGCCACCAAGGCTTCTTAACTGCGCTGGCGATTGTGCGAACCCGGTCACCATCTGACAGTATTATTTAAAAGTTCACAGGAGCTAGTCTTCAGCTAAATGCCCCACATGCTGCTGTTTTGTTTTTTTTAAACTAAATTTACAGACAACCCCTACATTCACTTGAAAAAGTTGACATTTGGTTTGTGGCTTTGAACATTACCCAAGACGGAAGCTCATGTGGCTGAGGGAGTCCTGCCTTGATGTGGGGAGTTTAGTCTACTGGCCTGGCCTGGCTGTAAAGCGATATCCTTTTAATTAGATATTGCCAGGCCTTCTCAGATGAGGAAGTACCGTATGTGGTTAGGCCTGTTCTATCGCTATTTTAAACTCTGGTAATGATGGCTAAACTTGGTAGAAACGGATGGCCGCACCCAAAGTGTTGAGGGAGAACTATCCATGGGTGCAAGATAAAACAGATTTATTGAACTTGAAACTGGAAAAATCCTTTAAAACCCACAGATGTATTCAACTTACAAAGGCTTTTAAAAATCCAACATGTATGGATTTTGAGCAGCAATCTCCTTCAGGGATACTTTAGGTAAATACGACAGATATGTTAACCCCACCATATTTTTTTAGCAATAAAATGAGTTAATATTCATATATAAAATGGCTCCACCCCAAAAAATATGAAGGAGGGAGATGTGGGAAGAAGGAGCTTGTGAGGCTAAGGCTCTGGTATATAACACCAGGCTATGGTTTGGTGTTACATGTGAACCAACTTTATGTTTTATGTTCTCCTTACTTTCTCATTTTTTCATTTGCTCACCATGTCAGACAAATGCACCAGATTTCTTATATACTCTAGGTCTTTGTTGCATTTCTCTCAAAGCAGGTTTGTCAAATATGGAACTGCTTCTGTATTTAACCATTATAGTCCCAATTTATCATTAACGTTTTCTAATGCTGCTACATATACGGTATCTTGGTCTGAAACCTCCCCCCCCCCCAACTGTACATATATACATGCACAGTGCTTTTTTTCTGGAGAAAAGGGTACCGGAACTCTTGGATTACATTTCCTCGGGAGCAGATGGCAATTAAATTGTAATGCAATTAATAGAAGAAAAGGTGCTGGAACTCAGTTCCGGTGAGTTCCACCAGAAAAAAAGCCCTGTACATGCATAACCCAGTAATATATCCTTATCATAAAAGGAACAGACTTTCCCAAATACTACCTGTGGCTTGTTCTCAATTCATTCTTGTAGTCACATGCAGGAAGGCCTAATCATTGGCTCTGCTTCTCTTGAGTGGCAGTTCTTTCTTCCTGTTACGTAGAGACTATGGTTTTATAGTGGTATTCCATGCCCCCACCCCGACACCAAAGCTTGACTAAGGGCATGCAAAAGCCTATCCTTGCTTTTGTTAAATTGGATTGATGTCCCCCTATCCTTTTCTTAGTCTACTTGTTTCCTCAAATGGAGAGGTGGTTCAGGTTATATAATGCCAAGACATTTATATAATTACTGGTGAATGTACCCGGCTTCTCATGGGTTGGAATAGCCCTTAGTTTGATACAGGGAAACCTTCAAGCAAACTTACACAGCTCTCAGAGTGGGAGATGTTGTGCCCGCCCCATCTGAATGAAGCCATGCCAGCTGGCACCCCCTAGACACAGCCCCTGCCATGGTGCCCTACTAAAGCTCACTGCAGGAGGTGTCTGTCCACTCCATTACCCTGGGAAGGGGGGCTGACCCACAGCAGGTGGGCAGGGGGCAGGCATATAACTGTCCCTCAGCCTATTAATCTCTCCTGGCTTCAAACTGTATGAACTGCAAAGCTATGTATTAGTTAAGGAAGTCTTAAGATGTTACTGCAGGCTTCAACCACATAGCCACATTTGAATTAATTACGGTAATATGTTTTAAAAACAAAATAAACCCAAAGTGCACATCCCTGCGTCCCCCTTAGTATGCATGCCAAGTTTCAGGTGTCTAGGTTGCATGGCCTTGGCACTGATGGATGGACAGACATTCTCTTCCATTATTATAGATAAAAGAGCAGGAAGGAGTTTCGGGATTGCACGACCCCGCCTCTCCTCATGCATGCAGCAGTTCCCTTCTTTCTATCCTTGTTTGTGGCAAACTGTAGTTCGATGTTTCACCTGAAAGAGCAAGCTGTGATTTTCACTTGCCCCACAAAACTTTAAAAGTTTAGGCAGACTTCCATGATGCCCCTTGGTCACCTTTGCATTCTAGCAAGACATCTGTTCCAGAAAAGATAGTGGGTTGGTTCGTAGTAGGCGATCACTCGTGACCGAGTAAGATTGTCTTCCAGAATAAAATTACAAAAAGAAAATTATGAAAGAAGGAATTCTAAAAAAAAATGTGTAGACTCTAGCGATGGGTCCGTAAGTGACTGTGGAGGCCAATTCTAGATCCACACAGCTTCCCACAGTGAGGACACAGGTTACCAGATGGAAGATGGTCCTGTAAAGGATTCGTTTGACGTGCTTTTCGCTTAGTACGTTTCTCCCTTTCACCTTGCACTCGAGCTTCTTCAAAGCCCATGGAACCTTTGTGAAAGGCCAACCTCCATTTAGATCGTTCATGGGCCAGAGCTTCCCAGTTTTCGATGTTTATATTGCATTTTTTAAGATTAGTCTTAAGAACATCTTTAAACCTCTTATACTGACCACCGATATTCCGCTTTCCATCCTTGAGTTGGGAATAAAGTAACTGCTTTGGGAGACGGCAGTCAGACATTCGAACAACATGACCGGTCCATTGAAGTTGGCGTTGAAGGATCATTTTTTCAATGCTAGTAGTCTTTGCTTCTTCTAGTACACTGACATTTGTTCGCCTATCTTCCCAAGTAATTCGCAGGATTTTCCGGAGGCAACGTTGATGAAATCTTTCAAGGAGGTGGAAATGATGTTTATAGATAGTCCATGTTTCGCAGGCATACAATAAAGTTGGTAATACAATGGCTTCATAAACCAGCATTTTGGTCTTCTTACAGATATCCCGATCCTCGAATACTCTGTTTCATTTGAGAAAATGCGGCACTTGCAGAGCTCAAACGATGCTGGATTTCACTGTCGATGTTAGCTGTAACAGAAAGATATCTGCCAAGATAGAGAAAATGATTGACATTTTCCAGTATTGCCCCTGCCAAGCTGGATAGATGGCATCACCAGAGGGTTAACTTGCACTTGCTGATGAAGCACTTTGGGGGTTTTTTTATGTTAAGTGAGAGACCAAGTTTTTCGTATGCTTCTGCAAAAGCATTTAGGATAATTTGGAGATCATCCTCTGAATGTGCGGAGACCACATTATCATCAGCATACTGAAGTTCCACAATGGAGGTTGTAATTACCTTCTTTTTGCTTTCAGCCTACTGAGATTAAAGAGCTTTCCATCTGTTTGATAGATAATTCCCACACCAGTGGGAAGTTTCCCCTCAACAAGATTTAAAATCATGGTGATGAAAATAGCAAATAATGTTGGGGCGATAACACATCCCTGTTTAACACCTGATCCCACTTTAAATGGAGCACCATGAGAGTTGTTGTCCAAGACCGTAGCCGTCATGTTGTCATGGAGAAGTCGCAGGATATTCACAAATTTATTGGGGCATCCAATTTTCATAAGGATAGTCCAGAGAGCCGTTCGGTCTACAGTATCCAACACTGCAATTAAACCTGAATACTGGGGTTTTAGTTTAGTAAAAACAACTCATACAGTTGTCTGAACTAATTAACATATTTTGTCTTAAAAGAAAAACACAATAACAGGGCTTTCAATGATACAAACAGTTTTTTATTGAAAAAAACATCAACTCAAATTTTTTAAATAGTACTACATTGTACACATAGCCTGAAGGTAATTTAGATAGGTTTGGGGGAAAGAGGGCGGGGGATTGTGAAGAAGCCAGGGAGAATGTGAGGAAAGGAGGAGACCTCAAGCGTTTGGGGGAAAGAGGGGGGGATTGTGAAGAAGCCAGGGAGAATGTGAGGAAAGGAGGAGACCTCAAGCGTTTGGGGGAAAGAGGGGGGGATTGTGAAGAAGCCAGGGAGAATGTGGGGAAAGGAGGAGACCTCAAGCGTTTGGGGGAAAGAGGGGGGGATTGTGAAGAAGCCAGGGAGAATGTGGGGAAAGGAGGAGGAGGTGCTGGCTAGGAGGGAATGAGGCGGCTGGGGGGCAAGAATGAAGCGGCTGCATGGGAACGCACGACAGGGATGTAATACGAGCCTTACCTGGCCTCTTCCGATCGTTCCTGCGGCGGCCCGATCTCACTCTTCTGAGCGGCGTGGAGCGTTCTCCGCGCCGCTCAAGCTGCTGCCGCCGCCGCCGCCCATCGCTCTTCTGAGCGGCACGGAACATTCTCCGCGCCGCTCAAGCTGCTGCTGCCGCCGCCGCCCGTCACTCTTCTGAGCAGCGCGGAGCATTCTCTGCGCCGCTCAAGCTGCTGCTGCCGCCGCCGCCCATCACTCTTCTGAGCGGCGTGTTCTCCGCACCACTGAAGCCGCCTCCGCCTCTGGACCCGCCGTCGCAGCCCGTCGTGTCATGCCCTGTGCGCTGGATCCCCGCGCTCTGTTTTTGGCGGCGGCGGGGGGGGAACCAGGGCAGCAACAGGACTTAAACAGCCCTGTTGCCCTGGTTCCCCCCCCGCCAAAAACAGAGCGCGGGGATCCAGCGCGCAGGACACGCAAATCAATAAATGCCATATAAAGGGGTTGATTTTGCTCCCGGCATTTTTCTTCGTATCTAATGCCAAACCATGATCTGGTATTACAATAATAAGTCTTATATGCTGCTTCCTCTCTCCTTGCACACTCTGGGTTAAATTTAAAGTTAGTCTTACTTAAAGTAGACCTATTGAAATGAATGGACTGAAGTTAGTCATGACTAACTTAAGTCCCGTTGATTTTAATGGATCTATTCTGAGTAGGATTAATTTTGGATTTTACTTTCTGGTTCTATGATTTTCACAGGCACCACAGTTTTTCATTGAATCGGTCAACTGTGGCTTGCAAACTTGATCTTGAGAGATGATGTAAACCACAGTTTGCTGGTTTGGATGTAAGAGCAAGCTGTGACTTCCATCTCAGTGGAAGAAACTGATTAAAACAGAGCATGTGAGGGGACAGGGGAAGAGGTAGCATGTCAGCACTAAGTTTGGCACTACATGCGAACCAACTCACAGTCAATGTTCTAACAAGTAATAACCAACTGTCATGGGCCCAATCATTCAGGCACACACACTGGCTTCTGACACAGGATACCCCAAATCAGTGTGATTCTTTTATTGCAGCAAATCCTATGGTAAAAGCTTCATGGTTACACTGTTCAGAAATTGAATAGCTGGTGACAATTAGCTCCATAAATAATTCCAAAACAATCAAAAGCTAACAACTATAACTGTGTCAGAGATCCATACAACCTGGTTTCCCCGTTGCAATCTCTACAGCTCAGAATACAGGGCAAGGGTCTTGAGAGATTCCTGATGTAATCCATCCCAGGTGATCCAAGAAAAGGGTTTCCATATAGAGGGCAGGGGCTCAAATGATTCCTGGCATACTCCATCCCAGGCAATCAAAAACAAGGGTTCTAGGAAAAGACCCAAACAAATCCACACATGCAGAGATTATTCCAACCTTGAAATCTTTGTTGGAACCTCCGTGCTACGTGGGTCAAGGCCTATCAAATCCAAGAGTCAAGACATAGGTTCAAGAATGAGTGAGATTTTTCAACAACCATACTATCCACCTTGGTATCTACATGCTACATGGGTCCAGGCATAGGAAAGTCCAAGAGGCAGGATCAGTCCAAGCCAGTGGGGCTCTGGGCTCATCAATGCTGAAGATACATCATCCATAGAAAACAAGAATTCAAGGTCTATGAAAAGTATAGCAGTTTTTTTTTTCTTCATGGCAGGTTCTTAACGATACAAAGTTCAAAGAGACAAGAGTCCAAATTGGATGGAGAGTCCATGTGAAGAGTGCCTCAAGGGGCTCAGAAGGTAGTAAGACCAAACAGAGAAGATTTCAGGCAGTAAAGATAAGAATGTTCCTAGCAAAGGCTCCCAGCCTGGGTGTCACTTAAAAGCAAAGGTGTGCCTGTGATAGCCCTCCTCCTGAACAACTAACGGGCAAGGGATTTTAGCCCAACAACAAGGTCCCTGCCCAAACAGGGAGTTTCCATTTGGCCGTCCTGAGTTGCTGCTTCAATCTGTGTGACACCTCTGAAAACACCCCCTCTTCTGTTAAGTTCTCAGAGAGGCTGCCAGCTTCCTTCCCTGTCAAGGTCGAATCTAGCAGCTGGATGGGAGTAAATTAACTCCTGCCTGCTTTGCTCTGAGAATACTGACCGAGATAAACTCTCACTGATTCTGATATTCCACAGGCTGAATAGGCCCAAACCCTTCCGATCAGATTCTGGCTCTAAAGTATAGGGCCCACTGCAGTGCTTGAGCTCTGGGCCACCACACCAGCAAAGGCTTAAACAGTCATTTGAACCCATTCTGGTGTGTTCTCAGTGGATACGTTTTTTGAAGATGTGTCAAGCCTAGATGCGTCATTGTGGTCTTGATTATTTCATAAATTGTGTGCCATGAGAGGGATGGTAGCCCTTGACAACGGGCCTGTTCGCACGTCCCAGTGGCACTTTGTTAGGGATGCATGCTGTACGTGAGCTATACTTCCACATACTGTAAAAAGCCTCCAATTGGAGTTTGCCAATATGCAATTGCAGGTTGTCTGTGATCAGTGCAATTGCAGGTTGTCAGCGTGATGTGCGAACCCAGACCGATGGGTTGTTTTGGGGCTAAACAACCCAGTGGTTAAGCCAACCACAAACCATGGGTTAGCCACTGGGATGTTTACCCCCTAAGCTACCCATCAGTCCAGGTTCGCACATCACGCTGACAACCTGTAATTGCAATGATCAGAGGTTGTTTACAGAAACCGGAAGCGACTTGCAAGCAGCACGCATCACTGCAAATCATGGGTTAAACAACCCACAATTTGCTGCCGTTACATGCGAACTGGGTCACTGTGTCATGGAGACAGCATCACACTTTATCTTGAGGTTTTCCACAGTGAAAAAGCCTAACAGGGTGCTGAGAGATTAATTTTTCTCGCTCAGGAGGAGACCATAACAAGAAAAGTGGCCCATATTCAGAATATGCTAATAAACTTAAAAAATAAAGCCAGTGCAGATGGCTTTTCACTCAAGCCTCATCTGATAGTACAACCAAGTTATGCACATTTTATTTTTCCAAAGCTTGCACCTTATAAAAGATTTATTTTCCTCTCAGAAAGCACAAACATTGGATACGTTGTTCGTCCATGCATTTCCCTCTGAGTGGGTATGCATGGTTGCGCACATCCATTGACTCTTTTACATGATTCCCCAGTCTGGCAGACAACAAACATGAACCCACTAGTTACTTTTATGTGAAAAGCATGGCCAAGTGCCCCTCAATAATAACTTATTAAATATCCTTACTTGGACAGCCCATAGCTAATATTCCTAATACAGTAATACCTTGGATTGCAAGTAACTTGGTTTGAGAGTGTTTTGCAAGACAAGCAAATATATATATATATATATATATACTTGATATACAAGCGACGTCTTGCAATACAAGTACTGTAGTACGGCTTAAATTAAAAATCTCTGTACACATTTTTTTGGGGGGATTTCGTTTTGATATAAGAGTGTTTTGGATTACAAGCACGTTTCCGGAACGAATTATGCTCTCAATCCAAGGCATGACTGTAGCTAGAAAGGAAAAAGTAGCCTTAAGTATTCCTGGTCCCTTTTATAAATATCTCATCAGTAAATGTCTCTAAGGAGTGCACTGTAAGTTTTTCAGAAGCAAGAAAGAAGATTGAATTACTCTTTGATTCCTTATTCCCTCCTTCTGTGTAACATATGAAACAGCCTTAAGAAAAGTGAGAGAAGGCTGCAGCTGGAAGAAAAGTATGTAGGGAGGCCCCAGGGAAGAGAATAAAATCTAGGTTAAAAAAAATCCCTGCAGAAGATGAGTTTAAGTACCACTTTTTTTGTATTTATAATTATGGCTCCCAAGACCATACAGTTAATTAACTGTAGCTGAATTTTTAAGAAGGATGGGTACTTTTATGACCAATAATATATACCATTATGCATACTAAGAAGCAATTGGTTCTAATGCTTTAGGACAGATATTGTGCAATACAGAGGTCAGGAGGTAACCACCTCCCCTTGATTAGACATACTTATTGACTAAACTTCTTTACATGTATCACGGCGGGAAGAATGCCCATGTGTTGAACTCATTTGAAATAGCAGCTGTTGGCTAATGCCAGAGTAAGAATGCTAAAGCCTGGGACCAATGCCCTGAACAAGTATGCCCATGGGAACTGTGCACTGAACTTTTAAGTCTGAAGTCATGACCTTGAGCAGTGCTTGAAATCCACTGAGGATTTAGAAGATCTTAGGATCAGGTTCTTTGCTCTGTGCAAGTGGTGTTTTAATGTTGAGGTCTGGATGCAAAGACAGTAGTAGCACTATATCCTGCCTCTGTATATAATTCACAATGAACCATGAACTTCCAGTTATGCAGCTCTCAAAAGAATCCTTGTGTTCTTTGTTGTTGTTTTTCAACTGTATTTTAAAAAAATATCTATTGCCACATCTTTTCTCCCCCCCCCTCCCCGGGGACTAAAATGTGAAGCATCAGGCACAGTGCTAACCGCTAAAGATCCAAAGGAGATGCAAAAAAAGTGATGATGTTCAGGCTGCTACCCTAGTTGTCAACAGCAGCATTTGTGCATACATTCATAGCATTTGTGCAGTGCTATAAATGCTGGTTTCAGCATGATTTCAGCAATGAAAATAAGGCGCAGGAGCAGTGTTGCAGAGTTCTGTGCAATATACAGGAATGCAGGTGACTACAATGTGGCATTACTTAAAAAGCTTGGTATTGGGAGAAGATATGGACTACGTCAAGTTCTTTTGTTGTTGTTTTTCAACTGTATTTTAAAAATATATCTATTGCCACATCTTTTCTCCCCCCCCCCCGGGGGGGGGGCTAAAATGTGAAGCATCAGGCACAGTGCTAACCGCTAAAGATCCAAAGGAGATGCAAAAAAAGTGATGATGCGGCTCTCCATTGTGTACTGAGATTTTCATGGAAGTTGATTGTCTCAAGGAGTCCAGTGGTGCAGCAGAAGCCATCACACTTGGAGACAAGCTGCAGGAATCAAGGCCGCTGAAAACTGTATTTATCAGTGTTGGGTTTCTAAAGACAGCTTAGCTCCACAAGAATTCTTGCACATAGTAGGAAAAAGCATCATTACCACCACAATGTAACCCAGCAGTCATTGCAGCAGGAACATTTAAAGCATAAGGATGATTATGTGCATACGGTGCTGTCCTGAAAAAGCAGAGGCCTAGCTTATTCTTTCACAGTGTTTGCAGATCACCTGAGGGAATTATTTAGGCTAGGCGTGGGCAACCTGTGGCCCTCCAGGTGTTTTGGTGTACCACTTCCATTATCTCTCACTATTGGCTGTGCTGGCTAGGGCTGATGGAAGTTGTAGTTCAAAGCATCTGGAGTGCCACAAGTTGCCCGCCCCTGAATTAGGCCATGATACAACTGAGTTCCTGGAGACCCCCTGCCTTGCCCCACATCTGCCTTGCCTTGCCGAATAGGTGATGATCACAGGCAAGATCTAACAGGGCTGATCACCACCTGTTAAGACTAGGGAAGGAAGAGCTGAGTGGTGCAACTTCATAGTGAGCCCTTGGACAGTGTGCTGTTCGCTCGTTGGAAGTGTAAGAACTGAGGGGAGTAGGGGCTCACACTCACACTCAAGGAGTCCACACACTCCTTTTGCCTACTTCCTAATAGTGGCACTGCGAAAGCTTCAGATGACTAACGGGGAGACCACACCCCAAGAGCAGGCGTAGGTGAACTTTGCCCCAACCCCCTGTTGCTTTTTGTTCTCAGATCCTGCTATAGATCCACACACGAATTGTGGTTAGCACAGGGTGGATTAACATTCTCAGATTTAGGAAGGCAGTATCAGTTTGCATCTAAAATTAAAATAGTACCTCTGCACTTCGGCTCATTTTTAAAAGCAAGCTAGAGTTGAGTTTGATAGTTTGGACCGGATGGAACAGAGGCGAATTCAGGGTTAAGCCAGGGGACATCAACTGTCGTTATTGTTGCTTATTTCGGAAATTAGCTGTTGAACACTTGATTACAGCTGTCTTTTGCAGTCATCTAAAAGAGCAGAGCACATACCTGAGAGTGGAACCTGTGTGTGTGTGTTGCTGCTGCTGCTTCTTTTTGTACACAGTAAGATGAATTTATCTCCTTTTGGTATGACTTAAATCTGAATTGAGGGGTGTCTCTTCAAATCATCAGTGAAGACGAGATGTCTGCCCCGGCTAGAGTTGCTAGTGGCAGTAAATGAGTTTTAATATTTCACTTTGAGTTAGGAATGGGGAAAAATCCTTCTGTGAGCATACCTTAAAAACAACAACAAGAGATCAGAGGACAATCGAGAGCTTGGGAAATGTACTGTTGGCAGTATTCTGTTATGTATTGGAGAAACGAAGTGTTGTTTCTGTCTGTTCCAGTCAGCCATCTAATTTTAATTATTCAGTGCAAGACCATTGAATTATATTGGTCTGTCTTTCATGATTCAAGCATTTATGCTAAGCTGGTCAATATGGTAACTAGTAGGAGGATTATGACAAGATTTCTTTTGTCTACAGCAGTGTTTCTCAACCTTGGGTCCCCAGATGTTTTTGGCCTACAACTCCCAGCATGCCGCAGCCAGCTACGCTGGCTGGGGCATGCTGGGAGTTGTAGGCCAAAAACATCTGGGGACCCAAGGTTGAGAAACACTGGTCTACAGCCTTCATTTGAATGGCAAATGGTGCACAAGGTTGGAGCAGATTCACTCATATAATCTGGGAATATGTGGCCTCAAACCTACCTTAACCCAGGGAGAAAGGAATACAGGCGGCAGCAGTAGCAGCTGGAGGTTTCTGCCTTCTTCCACGGAAGAAGAACTGCTAGGAATGATCTCCAGCTGCCACCTTTTCCCCATTTTGCACTGGCTGTTCTCTCTGCCCATCCAGGCCACAGCTGCTGCTCTTCCCTGAACTGACCAGTAGGCAGACTCCCCCCTCCTCTGGCTGTTTTTATCCGATGTGCCTCTGCACCCCGATCCCACATTCTCCTGTGGAAGAGAGTCTGCCCCATTTGGCGCCTAGATTTGGTGGGGGAGAATTGGTGACATAGCACAGCTTGCATGTGAAGTAGCCTTGACATCTGGGGCAGTGGGACCTCCCAGGAATTGCTTTCCTTGCCTGCTAGGGAAGGCAAGTACTTGCAATGATCCCCCCCCCATGCACCCCAACACTGGAAACCAATACAGATCTCTTGATTTCAGGTATTCTCTCATCAAAAGAGACTGTGTCAGTTGGACACTGAAATCAAGCACTGGAATTGCAGGATAAGAATCATGACCTTACGCTGGCTGCTGTGTGGAACTAAAGGGCCTGTGTACTGATGAGACCCTTCTCTGTTGACAGGGGTTGATCGTAGCCTTGTAGGCTCCTCACTTGTATCTAGAATTTCCGTGGTAAAGCGCACTGCTTGTTTCGAGCACTTGAAGTACCACCCCTCCAGATGTGCACCGTTTAGCAGCTGTGTTTTTACTATGTTGCTTGTGTGTGCTGATTTTATACTCCGTGGTGGAGTTTACTTTCCTGCTTCTGTCCTTTGGCTGATCTAGCCTACAGATCAGGGGTGGGCAACTTGTGGCCCTCCAGATGTTGTTGGACTGCAATTCCTATCAGCCCTGGCCAACATAGCCAGTGGTGAGGCATGATGGGAGTTGCACTCCACTCCAACAACATCTGGAGGGCCACAATTTGCCCGCCCTTGCTATAAATCCTCTTACTAAAGAACTAGAGCTCACAATTTTGCTGGTATGTACAGTTTGCTGAAATAATTAAAATGTTGCTCGTTCACGATAGATATATTGTGTGTTCTAATTGTATGCAAATTGGGATAACTGAATGTAGATGATGTGATATCTCGACTGCCTGAGAACATACATTTAGAACTTAGCTGCTCTTGTGGACTATGATGACTGGCCCCACTAAAAGAGTTATAAAAAGCTGTCATTTTGCTTAGTCGGTATTTTTTATTATGAACTTGTTGCTCACTTCACTTAGTGGACGGATATCAGCTGGCCATGACTGACCAGGAAAGAGATTTTGGGTTGTGGTGGATAGCTCAATGAAATGTTAACCCAGTGGGTGGGAGCTGTAAAGAAAGGGAAATTCCATGTTGAGGATTGATAGGGAAGGATCAAAAATATGCCAATATCATAATGCCTTTATACAAATGTATGGTGCAACCACACATGGTGGAATACTGTGTAGAGTTCTAGTCACTCACTGTACCTGTACAAGCATATTGTAGAGCTGGATAAGTTGCAGGAAGGGGCAACCAGAATGATCAGGAGGCCGAAGCAACTCCCTTATGAAGAAAGATTGCAATGTTTTACTATGATTTTATTATGTATTGTTTGCATATTGTTTAGAAATGATACAAGTGATTCATAAATACTGTTAAATAAAATATAAGTAAATCAATAAAAGTTTAAGGCTTTTACATTTAGAAAAAAGGCAAGTAAGGGGGACATGACAGAGATGTATAAAATTAAGCATACTGTAGAAAAAGTGATAGGGAGCCATTTTTCTCCCTCGCTCGTCATATCCAGAGTTATCCAAAGAAGATGAATGGGAGATACAGGGCTCACAAAAGAAAATAATACTTCACATAATGCATAGTTAAACTGTTGAATTTTCTACCACAAGACGTGGTGACTGCCACCAACTTAAATGGCTTTAAAAGGTGATAAGGCAAATTCATGGAGGATAAGGCTATCAATGGCTTCTAGTCATGATGGCTACCGGTATATAATACCATACCTTTGAGTAACAGTCACTGCGGAACAATGGTGGAAGATGGCTATTGCCCTTAGGGTTGGACGCTGTGAGAAACAGGATACTGGACTAGATAGGCCTTTGGTCTGATCCAGCATGGCTCTTCTTATGCTAAATTAACATAAAACAAATCAGCGATCGACTGTTGGAGGGTGTACTATTAAGACAAGAAACCCAGGTTTCTGGCCTTATATCAGCTCCCCCTATTTCCCCTGCTTGTATCTGCTTTCATATCCCCTTGCTTTACTCTACCTAAACGGCTATTGCAGTTCCCACATAACTGATTCAGCCTCCCACTGGCCATATTTGATGGATCCAGGAAAAGTGGAAATCTGGGCTTGTCTGCAACATATGGAAGCTCAACTCTTTCCTTGAACTGGAGGAGGAAGAGGCTGAGAACTGCAAATTGTGATTAGCTGACTGCTCCTATCTTCCACAGTCCTTTTTAAAATGGGCATGCTCTTGTAAATGGGATCCTTTCAGCAGCCTTCACCACTGCTTGGTTTGCATCTTTGTTGAATGCCTTATTTGCCTTCTGTGCTGACCACTTTGGAGAAGGAGGCTAATTAGTAGCTATGTGAATAGCTACTAAACAGTCTTTGATTTTTAGCAAAGACATACGCATGGTGTGGGTGAGGGTCTCCCCACCCTTTCTCTCTCTCTCTCTCTCTCTTAAGAAATATTTCCTGTCAGAAGTCCTCAAACTACTTTGTGGATCTGAATATACTGTCAGGAGGTAAAAAACCAACTACATCAAATCATTTCATTTTACTAAGTCAGGATTCTTGAGATTCACTTGGTCCTTGCACTCAGATTCCCTTCTCCCCTCCTTCATTCTCTGTCTCTGTCTCTGTCTCTGTCTCTGTCTCTCTCTCTCTCTCTCTCTCTCTCTCACACACACACACACACACACACACACACCTCCTAGGTGTGCAGATATTCCTTACTCATAAGAACACAAGGAATCGGATCAGACCAAAGATGTATATACTCCCAACATCTTGTTTTGTGCAGTGGCCTACTGGACGCCGCTGGGAAGCTCACAAACAGGACATGAGGACAATAGCCATCTTCCACTGTTTTTCCCAGCAACTGGCAATTCAGCGGCATACTCCTTCCAAAGCTAGAGGTAGCATTAGCTATCATGACCTGTATAGAGCCATTGATAAAATTATCAATCTATATTGCAGTGTGAATATGTATATGTATATGTATATCCCCATATCTATCTTCTGGGAGGATCTAGAGTGCTTAAAACTTGTTCACTGCGGGCCAAGTTGCTGAGGTCTCATATGGGTGACCAGAGCACTCAAAATCAAACCCTAATCTTAGCAACTTTCTGGTGAAATCAGACACAACATCAAAGAAACCAGTTCTAAATAACTGTGTATCATCAGTGACACCCATATGATTGTTCATAGTCTTCAGATCATATTAATATACACACACTGTTTTAGATCGACTATTGTCAGTTCAAGCTTGGTTGTCCTAGCTCAATCTCTGGTTGCACCATTTCTCTTTCTAGCCCTTCATTCCAAGGGCATGACATTCATATTATTGATATGTTAAGCATACACACACACACACAATGACTGGGTTCACACAGCATGATAAGCCATGGTGGCTTATAAGCCATGTTTGTTTCAGAGTGGCTAGTTGTGTTGTCTGAACCCAGCAGCATGATTTGTTAACCACACACAAGCCACTCTGGCCAGGTTCAGACAATATGACAAGCACTGTGAAACAAACATGGCTTATAAGCCACCATGGCTTATCGTGTTGTGTTAACCCAGTCAATCTCTCTCTCGCTATCAGTTGGTCTCTGCATCGGTGATTTGGCCAAACTGTTTGGGCAGAAACCATAAAAATAATTTTTACAAAGATTTGAATAGCCATTCTGTCCTGCTATTGGTTCCTCTGTCAAATTAGGTTTCTGTGTTAGCAATTAAAATTCAGATTTTCTCTGAGGTGAATGGGACTAGAAGAGCTTTTTATGCATGAAAAGCTGCTCCATCATGAGAGACATGGAGGAAGTTAACAGGGACATAGGGGTTTATGCTAATGGAGATTTGTTTTGAATCCCAGGTTATTTTTCAAGGCCATCTATTAATGAAGGGACTAATTCTAAGTACACTTGTATGGGAATGTGTTTCATAGAGATCAGCGGAAATTAATTCTACTTAGTGTGTTTAGGATCACCTAATGTAATTTATTTCATTAAAACATGGCTAATCAAATATATTGATGCATGTGAGAAGGGAAAATGTAGATCAAGTAGTGAGTGAAGAAGGAAAAGTTTTGGAAGCTAGTGTCAATCCTCTGTGGATGTGATCTTAGATGGTTTTCTAAGTAGGATTCAATCAGATGAGAAAGTGGATCTTCAAAGAGTGCCATCCATTTTCAGTATTTACCCGTAGAAGTTGAGATCAATTATGCAATGCAAACACATCTTCTATCATTTCCCACTATTATGCTGCCCTTTTATGTCTAGTCCTTTTGTGTTTTGTAAACATGAGGGCAGGGCCTGTGACTTTTGCTTTGTTTTCTGCACAACACCTAGTTTATATATAAACTACAAAATCATCAAAATAGTAGAAAATATACTGATTCCTCTAATAATAATTCCTCTAATCATGATACTTTGATTCTCCTAGTAGTAATGATATGCTGATTCCCCTAACAGTAATGTATTGATTCCTCTACTGGGTAGGTATTTGGGATTTCTTCAGGTGAAAGGTGCTATTATGCCAATATCTAGGAGGAGTTATCTGCTGCTGTTTAAACTCCTGACTATTTCTTTTTCTTCCTTAGTGCTGTGACCTGGGATTCCATGCCAGCCTGGCACGGACTTTCAGAACATACCTTTCTGCTGAATACAATCTAGAAACCTCACGCCATGAGGGGCTGGACATCATTGAGAATGCTGTAGACAACCTGGATGCACGAAGTGACAAACACACAGTCATGGATATGTGCAACCAAGTCTTCTGTCCTCCTCTGAAGTTTGAATACCAGCCTCACATGGGGGATGAGGTGTGTAACTGAAGAAAAGGGTTTCAATTGTTCTATATTGCAATATCTTTCCGGCTTCCTTTCTGCACTCCAGCACAAATAGGTTACTTTTAATAGGATTCGTGATTCATTTGGTGTTACTGTTTAATTTGTCTTATATTTAAATATGATTACATCTACTCTGCTTTTACAGCAGACCTTCCAAATTGCTAGTGCATGCCCCAGACTATTGCTATTTTACTTTCCAGTTAGGTCTCATTTTACTGGACAATTGCTGTGTAAGTATTTTGATTTCTTATTCAGTATTTATTTGTTTGCCGGCACTTCTTTCCTTCCACTTGAAACAAATTTAGAAAATGGAAATTGAGTGAGTGTTCCAGCACCCTTCTGGCCAATCAGAACATCTGAAATACAGCTGGTCTTAGCTACTCCACATCTTATGTGCAAGGAGTTACTCATATTTAGGCTTTTAAAACAGCAGTGAAGATGCTTGCTTTGGGAAAACGGTTACATAATCGACCTCAAGACAAACCAACAAGCAAATAGATTTTAAATTGTTGGAGCAGCTTTGGTGTATTGACATTTAAAAAATCACTACTCCCAGTAGTTTGTGTCTGAGTGAGATATATTTCAGTCTCAATAGAAGAATTATATTCTAGTTAAAAATTAAGTATTCCATCCACTTCCTGTGTTTTATTTCCAGCATTAATTCTGGGGATGCCCATTCTTTGCTGTCTTAGGGCAGTTCCCCACACTGCTGCTCCACTTATGCTATTGACACCGCACTAGCGTAAGCTGGCATGACGCTAGTAGCGTAAGCTGGTGTGGGAAAACCTGTCACCAGTGCCACGTCAATTGCCTAAAATGAGTGGCCGTGTTGGGTTACTGCCCTTAGCTAATTCATAGCTGTCAATATTGCGATCTATCTTGAATTTGCAACGGCCTGTCTGTTGTTGCTCCAGGTGTGTCAAGTGAGCGCCCAGCAGCCGGTTCAGACAGAGTTGCTCATGCGATATCACCAGCTGCAGTCTAGACTTGCCACACTCAAAATAGAGAATGAAGAGGTGAGCGCTGTAATGATCTATAATCTTTTAAGTAAACAAGCTCTGTCAACTCAGTTATGCTAATGATTCTATACAAGGTAACTTTCGAACTTAATATAGATCAGTGTTCTCCAACCTTGGGTCCCCAGATGTTTTTGGCCTACTGCCTTTAATGAGGCGAGTCACTGCATTCTGTACCAGCTGTAGCTTCCGAACCATCTTCCAGGGTAACCCCACATAGAGCTCATTACAGTAGTCTAGGTGAGAGACTTTGCTTTCCTTTCTTCCCCAGGTGACCTTAGTCCCTGCTATGGGACATCGCTCTCCCTTTGTTCTGTCCTCTGACACAGCATCAGAAAGGTAGAGGACAGGGGAGGGGGGGACATAGGAAGGCAGCAGCATCGCCTTTGCCTGCCCACCCATTTTTCCATCCTCTCTTCTGCCCCACCCTTCATTTCCATCGTGCATAGTCCAGCTGAGCAGCAGAGAGGCAAAATATGTCTGTCTCTCTCTCTCTCTGTGTGTGTGTGTGTGTGTGTGTGTGAGAGAGAGAGAGAGAGAGAGAGAGAGAGAGAGAGAGAGAGAGAGAGAGAATGGGGGCAGAATTGTGAGAGACTGTGTGTGTGAAGTATTGGCACATAACAGCCACACACACACACACACACACACCCCTGCAGCCTAAAATGAAACATTCCAGGGCAAGAGTTATTATTTGATTCTGCAGCATGGATAACATGTAAACTGACCCAAATATCCACTGAATCCAAGTGGCAGTGGATACCCGGCGGTCTGTTTAGCGATGTACAAGAATGTCATTCCACTTGCGCAAGTGCGCATTAACGCAAATCCCCCCCGGAAGTTAAAAAAAACCCTGGTTCATAAGTACATCGCACAGACTTGGCTACCCCTCAGAGGCTTTTGTTAAGATCTTCTGTAATGTCCTTCTCTCTTAAGGTTGGCACCTGTTTTCCCTAGCATAGTGTGTGTGTGTGTGTGTGTGTGTGTGTATGAGAGAGCGAGACAGAGAGAATGGGAAAGGGGCAGAGGGGGAGGATTGTGAGAGAGACTCTTTGATTATGTGTATGTGTCAGTGAGTGAGAGACTCACTCATTTTTCTCCCTCGCTCGTCATATCCAGAGTTATCCAAAGAAGATGAATGGGAGATACAGGGCTCACAAAAGAAAATAATACTTCACATAATGCATAGTTAAACTGTTGAATTTTCTACCACAAGATGTGGTGACGGCCACCAACTTAAATGGCTTTAAAAGGTGATAAGACAAATTCATGGAGGATAAGGCTATCAATGGCTTCTAGTCATGATATACGGTAATACCATACCTTTGAGTAACAGTCACTGCGGAACAATGGTGGAAGACGGCTATTGCCCTTAGGGTTGGACACTGTGAGAAACAGGATACTGGACTAGATAGGCCTTTGGTCTGATCCAGCATGGCTCTTCTTATGCTAAATTAACATAAAACAAATCAGCTATCGACTGATAGCATCTTTATTCAAGAGACAAGTCCCACAGTAGATCTCCGACTACAGAGGAGGAGAGCCAGCTGTTGATCTTCCCCCACCCCCAGCCACCACAGAAAGCTTCTCTTACGAAGTTGCAACTGTGACCTCATAAGAGATGTTGGAGAGGGCATGTTGGTGGGTCAGGAGGGAGGAGGAGGAAAGGAGGCCAGGATCTGTAAGATCCTAAATCCCACCAAGAGGTAAGTCAGCTAGATGAGCCAAGAGACTAGTCTGGCAGTAAATGCAAAGGAAAAGGAGGAACGGGAGGCGTTTTTGCCTCCTGCCCTGCCTGGCTCCTGCTGGCAGGACATTGGATAGACAGAAGTATCCGATGGGGGTGGGGGAGACTGTCTATTGGGATGCAATCCCTTAGGATTGCATTCTTAAAGATATATTTCCAGTGTGTCCTTAGACACATTCGAAAAAATGCTAAAAAGGTTGCCCATCCATGCATGGAAGCATCCAATTAATCCTGGGGCCCTAAATTATAATATCTGTTCCCTCTCCTAGAAAACTTTCAGTTAAAAAAGACAAAAAGACAGGCCCAGTGTATCAAAAGTCGTGCATTTTTTATGTCCTAAATGTATATCTCTCACTTTGTTTCACAATATTCCATGCCTATAACTTTCCTGCAGGTGCGGAAAACATTGGATGCCACTATGCAGACATTGCAAGACATGCTGACTGTGGAAGATTTTGATGTCTCGGATGCCTTCCAGCATAGTCGCTCCACCGAGTCAGTCAAATCAGCTGCTTCGGAGACTTACATGAGTAAAATAAACATTGCCAAGAGGAGAGCCAACCAACAAGAAACTGAAATGTTCTATTTTACTGTGAGGATAATCTTCTGTCTATATTGAGTACGATGTAGTAAAAAAGAGGGGGAGGGGGAGAGAAGCACTAGATGAGAAGTTGATCCTAGAGAGCAGTGGTTTCCCCCCTCAGTTTGATAGCGAGATGAGAAGGCCCAAATTGTATTTGTTATGACATTAGAGTGCGTTGGCATTCCAACATCTAAAAAACCACACACCACACACACACACATTTTAAATGTGTGCTCCCAGCTCTCAGAAAGGCCTGAGGTGTGCTTCTGCAGCTGGGTGTACCTTGGAGTGTCCCAGAACTTTCCTATGGAAGTGCTCCTCTCTTGTAAAATTGGGTGGTGGAGGGGAATGCCATCTCCATGGGGACTGACCCAAGGGGGAGTGACATTTCCATACAAAACCCATATAGCAAGCCGTTATAACTTTTGCAGCGGTGATATTATTGGGAATCTCTCACTTCCAGCTCGAGCATCTCGGAACTTAACTTTCACCTACAGCCTATCCTGGTCTTTATTTTTAGGCTGAAGACCAAGACCGGTCTGTCCCTTCACATACATTCCCAGCAGCCCCTTGCATTGCATTGGAAGCTTCTTTGGAAACTTGGGGAAGTTCAAATAGCAGATCTAGACTGGGAGAGGGGAAGAGAAGACTTGGCTGATGTTCAGAAAGGAAAGCAAAAAGCTCAGCTTGTGGGGCCATGTTGTAAATTAGGGATGTACTGATTTTGTTAAATGTATTCCAACTTTGTTTTGTGGCTTTTTTAGCGATGTACAAGAATGTCATTCCACTTGCGCAAGTGCGCATTAACGCAAATCCCCCCCAGAAGTTAAAAAAAACTCTGGTCCATAAGTCTGTAGAATCCATGCAACTTGGAAAAAGCCAGTCCACTGTGGAATCCGCAGGTCAGATTCATAGAAATCCAACCTCATTTGAATCTGTTGCAGATTTCTCCAGCATCCCTAGTTGTAATAATGTCATGGGTCATCTATAGGATGCCTGTGACATCATTGGAGAAACAACAGAATCAACCAAACTAGCATGACTCCCTTTTTCCCCTGCAACAATGTTCCATCATTTTGGCAGTCCTTCATCTCTATCTAGAAATGCCATTATATACTCCTGGGGAATCAGATTTTAGGCTTTAAGGAATTAAAATGTTGGGATTTGTCAATTTTAATGAAAAGCATGTTTCAAGACCTCATGGCTATGGAGAAAATATGTAAAATCTCTCTCATGTACTTCCTTAAAGACTAATTTAAAAAAAAAAACAATAAAGGGGGAAAAAGCAGTTAATTTAAAAACTGATGTGTGAAATTTCAAGATCAGAAGTCCTAACATCCCTTAATTTGCATCGGGGATTTTTGTTTTAAAGGTGTGTCTATACTACAAAAAGAAACTAGAGTCTTTCCCCAATTTCCACATGGCCATGTAAGTTCCCCTGGCCATGAGCTATCTTGTTTCTTCCACTTTGAACTGGAGATCGGAATACCTTGAAAGTTATTACAATTTATTTTACAAACTTTTTACAATCTTCTGTGAACTTCTCCTGTTCAAGTCCTACTAATAAGATCAACAGGACTGATACTTTAATTGTGGAAAAAAGTAAAAGCCCAAATGAAAAAGGCATCCTTGGTCCAACTTCGTGTGTCTAAGTGAAGTCTGGTTCATTGAAGCTGACAACATATCCTTTATTCTATATAGGTGTTCCAAACAGCACCATGGGGGACAAATATGTATACCTCAAAAGTATGTTTTACCAAAAATCTTTGCCCAATTTATTTATGTGTGTGTGTGTGTGTTTTTCCCTTCAGAAATTTAAGGAGTATTTGAATGGCAGTAATCTTATTACCAAGCTGCAGGCTAAACATGACTTATTGAAGCAGACTCTAGGAGAAGGTAAGTCACAGATGTGTTTAAACAAAAAATATATACTGCATTTCTCATCACAACAGGAATTTAAACTAGATCTCAGACTTCTAAAATCTCATCTGTTGTAGCTAAATAGAAGACAGGCAGAAAATATTTGCCTCTTTCCCCTTTAATTTGGACTGAGAGCAGCATCTGAATGCCCTGCTGGGTAGATTCTGTTCCTCCAGGCATAAGGCAGGCATCGCAAGCTTAGGGGTGAACCCCATTATTCCAGCCTTGCCTGCCAAGGAAATGTAAGTGGCTGTGCTTTGTTTAGTGACTAAGAAAAATGAAAACATTGAGCCCCGTGGATATGTTCTTTTGTAACATGGTCACTGTGTTCTTGTTAACAATTATCCATTTCATTTGGCAAATAAAGGATCTTTGTAAAGAACTTTAGTGTTTGCAAATCAAACAAATGACTATAACTGTGAATATACAGGGCCTCTTCCCCCCCTCCCTCCAGAAGCTTTTAAATTCTTGTTTTTGAAACTGAAAGCCAAGAGAAGCTGCAGCAGGAACGGTATACTGATGCTTGAGAACCATCGTCTGAACCAATAAGTTTTGTGAAGTTTCTAGAGTAAAACAACAAAACTGAGTAGCATTAAAAGTAGACACTAGTAAATTTAAAAGTTTGAGTTGTTTGAGCATTTTATATGCTCTCTCTGATAATACTAGAACCCTGGGTCATCCCATGAAGCTGATTGGTGGGAGGTTCAGGACAGATAAAAGGAAGTACTTCTTCACACAGTGCTATGGAATTCACTTCCACAAGATGTAGTGATGGCCACCAATTTGGATGGCTTTAAAAGGGGATTGGACAAATTCCTGGAGGATAAGGCTATTGATGGCTACTAGTTCTGATGGCTATATGCTCCCTCCAGTATCAGAGGCAGTCTGCCCATGTACACCAGTTGCTGGGGAACATGGGTGGGAGGGTGCAGTTGCACTCATGTCCTGCTTGTGGGTTTCCTGTGGGCGGCTGGTTGGCCACTGTGTGAACAGAATGCTGGACTAGATGGACCCTTGGTCTGATCCAGCATGGCTCTTCTTATGTTCGATGATGATGATGATGATGATGATGATGTTGATGTGCAGTGGTGTTGAAAATTGCATGTGACTGGCAAAGGTGTGATTTCTGTCACTGTACTTGAAAGCTGTCAGGTTGATCTGTGGAATTAAAACAAAGGCCATCGTGCCTTAACTGCTGAGGATGTATGGTTAATGCCTTTATTTACAGCATAAATGTGTGTTTTTTTTAACCCTCTACCAGAATATATGCCCCTTCTTGTTCTGTGCACATATTCTTGACACAATTGTTAGAAAACCTCATGTGCTTCACTCCAGTTGCCATCCTTCTCCCATGGGAGTCAAGAAAGGGAAGGCTCGGTTACAGGGCAGCACTGTAGACCAACATCTATTTGGGCCAGAGAACTCTGCAGTCCAGCACCTGTACAGTACAAAGGCAGTTCTCTAGTCATAGACCAGGGGAGGGTAACCACTTTTGGTCTAGGGACTGGATTAACCCCTGGACCAAGCTGGTGGGCCGGATGATGTCAACGGGGCGTGACCTCACCCATGGCCCCACCCTGAAGCCCTTCCCCCTCCCATGATGTCATCTGCCCTGCCCACTTTTCAAATACAATGTTCTCCATGCAGAAAAAGCCGTGGAGCTCCATGCTTTTCTATACATGGGGAAAGGGACTCAGTCAGGGTTTGCAGGAGTTGGCTGCTGCATGTCCTGGCCAAGTTGGGCTGCTCCTTCCCATGCCGATCACGTCCCAATTGTGAGATAATATAGGGATTCTTTTCCCCCAGGGGGTGGGGCTTGGGGAGCAGAAGTGGCTTGAGGAGGGCAGGGGGCAGCACACACAGATGGTGCTCAACCCTCCAAAGGCTAGATTGTGCCCCAGTGTGGGCTTAATTAACCTGAAATTAATTCTAGGCATGCCCTAGAGTACCACTGATTTTTGTGCCCTCTGTATTTGTATGTCTATTTTACCTATCTACACTACCTTGAGTATTCTGCATCCCTCTCAGGGCAGTCCCTCCCCTGTCTTTATTTCCTCATTGATGTTGCACAAAACTGCTCCAACTCTATCTACCACCAACACCAGAAAGCTGCTCATGTACTGGTTTGCCTGACCTAGCCTTGGGCTTAATTTCTTCATATTCCACATTATTATTGTTATTGTTATATAGACCACTTTACAGGCCATCCAATAACTTCAAGTTGCTATCCAGTAAAATTCATAAATAAGTAAGTACCTCACACACAGTGCATAAACTATGGTATTTGCTATCACCAGAAGTAGTGATGGCCACCAACTTGGATGGCTTTAAAAACGGATTGGACATCCATAAAGGATAAGGCTATCAGTGGTTAATGCCTTGGTCTCCTCTCGCCTAGACTACTGTAATGCGCTCTACGTGGGGTTACCCTTGAAGACGGTCCGGAAGCTTCAGCTGGCACAGAACGCGGAGGCTCGCCTGATTAAGGGCAGCCACCGGCGTGATCACATCACGCCAGTGCTTAATGAGTTGCACTGGCTACCAGTTGCTTGCCGAGCCGAATTCAAGGTGTTGGTTTTGACCTTTAAAACCCTACACGGCTCCGGCCCAGCTTATCTCAAGGAGCGCCTCCAGCAACATCAAGTAGGCCGCTCAACAAGGTCTGCCACGGACGGCCTTCTCCTTATCCCATCAGCCAGAGCAGCCAGGCTGGTGGGGACTAGGAAGAGGGCCTTCTCTGTGGCGGCCCCCACATTATGGAACTCCCTCCCTAGTGACCTTCGCCATGCCCCCTCCGTGATGAGCTTCCGCCATGCATTAAAAACATGGCTGTTCAGGCGGGAATATGGGGTGGGTTAGGTTTTTAATAAGAATTTTTAATATTGTTTTAATTATTATATTTTATTGTGTTTTGTTGTATTTTGGTTGTACATCGCCCAGGGTGGCCAGGTGACCGGCCAGATGGGCGATTGTTAAATATAATAAATAAATAAATAAAATAGCTACTAATAGTCCTGATGGCTAGTGTGTGTGTGTGTGTGTATGTGTATATGTATGTGTATATGTGTATGTTGCCTCTAGTATGCCTCTGTATACCAGTTGCTGGGGAACATGAGTGGGAGGTGCTATTGCACTCATGTCCTACTTGTGGGCTTCCCACAGGAAGCTGATAGGCCGCTGTGTGAAACAAATGCTGGACTAGATAGACCTTTGGGCTGACTCAGTAGGGCTCTTCTTATGTCCTTATCAGTAGCATACTAATACGGGGCAAAACGAGAGACACAAGTAAATTTGCCACACACACCCCAAATCCCTCTGAAGTAAAAAAGGCTGTCACTTTGGCCATCTTTTTTAAAAGTGTTAAGTGAACAGGCTTGGTTCGCCTCTTTAGGCAACCGTTTCATACAAAACAGGTGATCACCACTGAGGCCCCTGATCTTCATGTGTACTTGTACATACCTACATCAGGTTAAGCCTTTATACTTTTAACTGACCCGGAAGTGAATGTTTTACAGATGGTAAAGGGATATAAGGGCCACATCTTGGTGACTTCCCAAGGATGCATCACAAGAGCACAAGAAATACCATGTGGGAACACACCCCTGGAGACCCACACCCCTGTTCTTTCTTCCAGTGGCAACCTGGATGTCACTCCCCTATAGGAGGGATTGTTTTGGCCCTCCAGATGTTTTGGCCTACAACTTCCATCAGCACTATCCAGCATAGCCAAAGCTGAGGGGTGATGGGAGCTGTAGGCCAAAGCATCTGGAGGACTGCAAGTTGCTTACGCCTGCCCTATAGGTATGACCAGTGCTGGCCAGGGAGCTGAGCCCTGAAGTGAGCTGCAACCTCCTTTCCACTTGTTCAGAAGAGGGAGGTATCAGCTTTATGCTAGCAGTGATTTGATGCATCCTCCATCAAGTCAGTTGGCCTCAACTGGCTTGTCATTCCCATGCCCTGCAGGCAGGGTGGGAGACTAGACTGTCAGGAGAGCTCTGAGTTGGCATGGTTTTCTGTGCAAGAGGCATTCTTCTCCCTTCCTGGCAGCAGAGTTTTAGAAATATTGAACTATTTCAAAGTGCACGTTGATAGGCAGAGACTTTTGAACATGTGCCATCATCTTGTGCAGAGGGGCTACTGGTTTGGGCCGATCAATAGGTTATTGCTCCTGTAGATCAATAAGTTATTGCACCTTTCTCTTTCTTAGCTGATAACAGCCAGAAACTAGCAGTCCTTGATGCCAGAAGGAGTGCTCAGTTACGTTTTCATCAACTTTTCTGGGGCACTTTAATGCTCTGTAGCAAGTAACCTTATTTAGTCCATTCTTTATTCTCCTTCTGTTGGGATTGTTCTCTTGGGCCTAGGGTTGCCAGGCGCTAGCCTGGCCATGGGGCTTTTAACCCTTGGGGAATGATCATTTAAGTTAACTCCTGTACTGTGCTAAATCAAAGCTATACCAAGCTAATACTGTTGAAATGGACTCTAACCTACAAAAGTTTATCCCATGGTAAATTTCTTAGTCTTTAAAATGCCTTTTTATGCTGCCTCCCACATCATACCTCCTCCAAAATTTGTCATAGCTGCCCATGATACACAATTGCTTCTACATTGAGCAAACAGACTCTTCAAAATATTTCAGTAACAGTGGTTGCTTTAACTGAAATAGGTGCTTAAGGTTAAACGCATGATTTATCTCCTGTCCTGAATAAAAACTGCAGCTTGAGCTGAACTTGAACCCATGAGATATTTTTTAAAGTTGTGCTTGGGAACAAGGATCTACCGTATTTCTCATTTTAGCAATGCTCAGTTTGCAGAAGTTTCTGGTGATTTATTGCTGTATTTTGCTGTCATACACTCCTCAGAATGTATTTCTCAAAGTTTAGAATCCGCTGCCCTTGATCTACTTCTAAAACCACAGACCTTGTAACACAGATATTAACATATAAACGTTTAATTAGCTTTCTTTGGCTTGAATCCTGCAGATATTTAAGCCTCTCCAGGTTTATATAGTTTTAAGACTTGAGTCATAATTACAGCCAGCCATTTGTTACACGCACTTTAGTCTTGAAGCTGAACTGAATTTCAAAGAATTAAATATAAGAATTATGGGAACCTGTTAATACTTTCTGTTCTTTGTTAGAAATTTCACTCTCTGCCATAGAGCTGGTAATCCTTCAAGCCTACGCAGCCTTAATAGAACAATGGTTGCCTCTCTTATAGCCCATCATACGGTTAGGCCTGTGTTTCATATTAGTGTTGGTGTGGAACTCATTAGGCATAATCAATCACTGCACACTGCCAGGCAAATCCAAGAGCAGCTGTTTCCAAATTCAGGCATTTGCCATATGAGAAGAGGCGGAGCTAGCAGTTAGTTGAAGCCTGACCCATCTGGGCTCTTCCCATAATTCAGACAGCAAGCCTCTGAGATGGTGGCAGTACTAAGACAACACTATCAATCAATGCATTATGTGATTGGATGCTTTATTAGTCAGTTTCCCGCTTAGCAAAGATATGATCAGGAGCGAGATATGCCAGCTAAGGCATCAAGCTCTGCTACTTATTATTTAATGTCTTATTACTTTCCTATTTATCAAGAACTGCATCACTAGTGCAGTGGTTAGCTGGCTGTACCAACCAAGATCCTTGATTAGATTCTCTTGACTATCATATGTCATTCTGATGGTTCCAACTCCCTCCCTCGATAGAAATACACACACATACATCCTGGGGTATCTTGTTCCTTTTCTGTACATCTTTCAGGCTCCTGGACATCTTCTCCCTGGACAGAAGCCTGGAAAACAAAGAACCTGCAATGTATTTACAGATGTATTACATTTACAAATTCATATACATTTACAAAAGGAATGTATTTATCAGAATGTACTTACCGTACATTTCTACAGATAAATAGATTGTACTGTTTATATGCCTGCCACTTCTATCAAATCCAAGGGCTATAAAGGGAGTAAGAATATTGACAGAAATAATGGAGTCTGCCTGGTTACAATCAGATGGGTGGTTATCTCGTAGGGAAATGCTGAGCTGCTAAATGCTCCACTTTACTTACTTGTTATTAGTAGTCCTCAATGAGGTGAAGGAAATACGGTAATCTCCCGCTTGCTCCCTCAGGAGGGTGGCCCTTATCAGGACTCCTCCTTATCTCCTCCCTTTTCTTTTTCTTTTCTTTTCTTTTCCTCTCTTTTCTTTTTTCTTCTGACTGCCAGGAATACAGACTATTGAGGGACAGATCTTCATCTGGTGGAGGCTGACTGAGCTTCATTGACAGCAGAGCTACTCAATTTATGCCAGCTGCCTGGATCTTTAATAATTTATTTTTAAGCTCTTTATGAACTCCATCCCTGAAGGCTCAAGGCAGATAACATTTCTATAAGAGAGCTTAAGATAGTACTAATCAAGAAATTAAATGCAGCTAAAAAGATCCCACTCCCCATTGCTTTTCCCCAGCAGGCTCTTAAGTGACCGTCCAGCTATAGAAAGGTCTTGAATCGCTTTGGGAAGATAATTTGGCTTTAGCAATTTCAGAGCTAGAGTGTAGCCACGGAGATGTTCCTCCGTGCATATGATCCTACTGTTGGAAAGACGAAAGGGGTAATGTTGGTGCTGACCACAGTGATTTTGAAAAGCAAGCTACCGTATCTGTGGGCTTCATCCTGAAATGATTGGGATAGAGAAATTGAGATGTGCCCTTAAGTCAACCCCAGGATATGTTGTTGTTTTTTAAACTTACAAGATGTCTTTCAGCAATGAAGATGGGCAACCAGAAACAGGCCAATACTTTCAGTAATATGCAGCATCTTCAGGCACATTCAGTATCTCGCTCGCCGCATACAGATAACCCATATCTAATCTTTAGAACAGTTTCCCCCAATTTCAAGAAAACGAACAAGATAGATGTGACCTTTATATGTAAGCAAAGATGAAATTAACATGTGATTTCCCCCCCACCAGGTGAAAGAGCTGAGTGTGGAACAACCAGGTAAGTGGAAACCATGTTCTTTTCACTTCCATTCCGGGGGGTTAGTCAGTATCACATCTGCAGGAGGGGATTTAAAATGCATTGGCTACAAGCAATATATATGTAAAAATCCTAAACACATGTGCTGTGGAGGGAGACAGTGAATGGCAACTCCCTACATCTGCGGCCTACTTGCGTCTGCATTGCCTAAATGGATTAATTAGAAAGATGACAAACCAGGCCCTTGTTTTTGCTGCAGTGTAATTTTCAGCTGAGTAGCTTCGGAATCATGAGAAATGTTGTGTCAGCATGGTGCACTGCAGTGTCTCAGTGGATGTATCCGAGTTTGTTCAGCTATTCGTAGTCAGTTTATGACACCGACCAGCCCCTCTTAGCCAAACTGCGAGTGCCTCCCTTGTTTGCCAGTACCCATTCAAGGGCAGAATATTGAGTTTAAATCTCTACATATGACCAGTGCTTTTTTTCTGGAGAAAAGGGTACCGGAACTCTTGGATTACATTTCCTCGGGAGTAGATGGCGATTAAATTGTAATGCAATTAATAGAAGAAAAGGTGCTGGAACTCAGTTCCGGTGAGTTCCACCAGAAAAAAAAGCCCTGCATATGAATCTAGGATTAATCCCTCATGCTTTCTGGTCCATGGTAGCTGCTTCATGATTCCTTTCTCTATAGCAGAAACGGGGAGGGGCAGGCACTAGGAATGAAGTAAACAGCAGATTATTGGTGGAAGGGGAAGCTGAGGGGGGGGCGGCGTCCATTGGGGACAGGAGTGAGTTCAGAAAGATAAGTGGCATCTAGGAAACTGACAAAAGAGAGCTGCTGACAGAAATTGGAAGGAGAGCAAAACCTGATCCAGTTAAGCAGTGAAAAAAGGTCATTTAGCAGCAGTAGGCGATGGTGATGAAAAGGTGCTGATGGAAAAATTGAATGGGTGTGATGGAAGCAGGCGGGAAGCTTCGGAGGAAGGAGGGCCCAGATTGGGTCTTTTGAACAGAGTGAAATACAAATGGAGAAAAGTGTGTGTATGTTTTGGAAAGCAAGTTCTTCAGTGTAGGGACCCTGTGCAAAAAAAAATATCATTGGTCAAGACCCTCAAAATGTACAGAGCCTACATGTCGCCCCTCTTCTCCTCCCCTTAATGTTTATGGACCCCATCATTCCACAATCACAACTTCTTCTCCCCCCCCCCTTCCACTCTCCACCACTACTGCCACTACCCATTGCGTCTCATCTACACTACAAACTCCAATCAGTTTTAAACTGACTGAATTGTCATGGTTACCAGCAAGGAAATCTGGGGATCGTGCTTTTGTGAGAGAGAGCTGAGATTTGTTTGCTGACAGTGCTATAACTTCCAAGGTTCCTCGAGAGAATCTCTACCAGAAGTCAGACCTGTTTAAGTTGGTAACGCTGTGGTGGTCTCATGCAGTCACTGCTTTTTTGCTTTTTTTTTTTTTTTACCTAGTACACCATCTACAGTTATCTCCAGCTTTATTAATATAAAGCATGCCTAGTTTCTCTCTGCTTCTGTTTTCTTCTGATACGAAGGAATCTTATGTATTTCATCTAAGGATGGAGGCAGTTCTGAGTAACAGCTGGATTTTATACATATTTACAAAAAGGGGGTATCAACCATTGTTTTTTTTTTAAATTGGTGTTTCCAACAGTCCCATGTATAACCTGAAATCTGACAGCCTAATTTGAATGTCTGCAAACCCCTCCTCGCCCATTTCCTCTTTAGTCTCTGGCCATGCAGACTATTCATTACTCCTTCCTATCCCTCCCCCAGACTGTTTTTTTTTTTTTTTTTGTAACATCTTGCCTGATGAAGAGAACAGGAGATCTTGAAAGCTTGCACATTTTTTTTTGTGACCCTTGAGTTGGCCTGAGAGGACATCATAATACAGTAATACCTTGGATTAAAAGTAACTTGGTTTGAGAGCGTTTTGCAAGACAAGCAAATTTTTAAATATTTATTTTAAAAAATTTGACTTGATATACAAGCGACGTCTTGCAATACAAGTACTGTAGTACGGCTTAAATTAAAAATCTCTGTACAAATTTTTTGGGGGGCATTTCGTTTTGATATAAGAGTGTTTTGGATTACAAGCACGTTTCCGGAACGAATTATGCTCTCAATCCAAGGCATGACTGTACCCTCCTTTGGATTTTTTCTTAGGGACAACACAGCCACCTTTGCTTTTTGTGCTTTTCTCTTGTTATTTCCTGGCCAGATCACTGCTCCCTCCCTGCCTTCCCAAGGCCTGCCTTCCCAATGGTCACTGCTTCCTACCAGCCTACATTGGTACCGGTGTGGCGTGGAGAGTGGCACGGAAATTAGACTGCCCCAGTTGTTACCAGCTAGGGTCAAGCCTCTCAGGAGCTTCGGCAACTGTGTGCCCTCTAAAGATATGTCGACTTAAAAGCCTCACGGTGGAGGAAGGGTAATTTCTGCCCCAGATATTACATGCTACATTCAATGATAGCACCTAATGTGCCTGTTGCATGAAATGATTTCCAGAGGATTAGCCAGGCTGGTCTGTTGCAGTCAAAACAACAGAGAGCCTTGCAACACTTTAAAGATTAACACATTTATTCTGGATTAGTTTTCATGGACACTGTCCACTTCATCATGAATTACGCCAGAATAAATGTGTTAGTCTTTAACTCTCTGTTGTTTTTGTCGCACGAAAGACTGTAGCTATATCACCAGGATGATGATGGCTTCAAGGCCTTGTTTAGTCTCTGTACAGTTTGTTTGGTTGTTTGTTTGTTAATGTAAAAGAACAAGCTCTTAACATCTGAAATTCATTCTGCTGAAGGGGCTGAGGCGAGCACGGAATTTTCCTTGTGCCAAAAGGCAGCTTCTGCTCACATTTCAGCTTCTTTTAATATGCACAGCACAAGACCTTGCAGGATTGAAGCTGGTCATTCTGGCACAATCCGTAGATTAATTTAAATCTCTGCAGGCTTTCAGCTGAGGAGGAAGAAAGTAGAGGTGATGGATGGCAGGCTTTCCCTGTTACTTCTAGAACCCCCCGACAAATGCAGCAATTGCTTTTCAGCTTAGGTTGCAATAAAGTTGTAAAGGTGTATAAATATTAGGATGTGGGACTTTGATATGCAGGACAGCAAAGCTGCCAACTACCTTCCAATCTTATAGAAACCTCTAATTATCTTTTTAATAGTACTGCTTCAGTATGTAATAAACTGTGCTGTATGAGCAAAGACATTCAGAAAGTGATTGTTGCTAATGTTAGTACAAATGATTGTTGAAGAATAGTTCCATTCACATGTGGGACTCCTTTTCTAGCCAGGTATATGAGAATATTGAGGTGCAGGTTATGTTGGTCAGTACACTACAAATTGTAGAAAAATGGCCTTTCTAACTGGCTGCAAATGAATTTTAATAAATGTTCAGGCCAGTCTAAAGATTCTAACCTACCTACCTCACAGGGTTGTTGTGAGGATAAAATGGAGAGGAGGAGGAGGAGGAGGATTATGTAAGCCGCCTTAGGTTCCTTGCAGGAAAAAAGGCGGGGTATAAATATAATAAATAAATAAATAAATAAATAAATAAAATAAATTCTTTTAAGCCCCTGAGAATGCAGTGAGTCTGCCTTTTGTGGTCAGGGATAACAATAGATGGGTATGAGATGGAAATAGTGCAAAATTTTAGAATGTTAGACACATGGTACTATGAGGGATTGACTCCACTTGGAGTTGTTAGAACTTTTCTCCAGAAGAACATAACTTTTTGTGCCTTACAACATTCCCTGTTAGCTTATATAATTTTTAAATATATATTCTGTCGCACACTCAATATTTTTATCCTGTTCAGACTGGGTTACTTTTAAAAAATAAATCCCCTAATACCTACAATAAAACAGTGTCCAAACTCTCTTCCTTCAAAGTAGGAAACATTCTACCTTTACTTTTCAGGTGAGTCCTTATTCTAAGTTCCTCACATCACCAATATTTAGAACGATAGCTATTTGAGTAAGATAGCAAGGTGGTAATGGTCACATAATATGATTGGAGCCAATGCACTAGTCCTCATAGAGGCCTCCCCCCCACTAGGTATTCTTGTGTGCAATCTTTGAAATCTTTCCCTGCCAATGTATTCACGTTGATGTTTTGTTGATTTCTTTTGTTCCATTTTTCTCAGGCCCCCATGTCTTCCCCCTAAACCACAGAAAATGAGGAGACCTAGGCCTCTCTCAGTCTATAATCATAAACTCTTTAACGGCAATATGGAAACGTTCATTAAGGTACTTGCTGTCTAACAGTGAGGGTCTGTGAACACTGTGGATATAATGGTAGCGTTTTTCTCTTCTAACCACTGACCTATTTCCTTTTCTTGGACCTGGCCTTTCCCATGCACTGCACATCACACCATCAAAGTGGTTAGTATGCTCTCTGCCTCAGTGACTATTTATGTTGGTGGCTTTTCCTCCTTGCTGCAATGGTGAGGCAGGGAATATATCCACTCCTGGAGTGTCCCACTCCTGTCTGTGCCAACTGGGAGGGATGAGATAGTAGTAATGACCCTTGTGAAACAGTAAGGAAGCACGACACCCTTTGTGCCTGTCAGCATGCTAATTGCAATCTGCCATATCTTATCACTACAGACAGAACTACTGTGGTTTTATAAGCTGCTGTTTATATGAACATCCTGGAATTTAAATTCAGTGTGCCCTGCCTCCCATGGAAAGAGATTTGCAGGAGATCAAAGTTAAAACACAAAACCCCTTAAAGGTTGAGGTGCTCAGATTGGTAAGGCTTTCTGTAATTTAAGAAAGCAAGGTGATTTTAACAGAAGCAAAATTTACGGTATGCTTCTTAATTTATTCCATGGACAGTGAACTCTTGAATGGTTTAGAGGAAAGTGGCAGAGGGGTGTGGGTGGGCAGGCAGTGTTGACCTATGTTAGGAACCTCTCTTCTCTCCCCCCCCCTTCCCCATTTCTTGTAATTCCTGGATTTTAGTTAGTTAGTTAGCTTACTAAATTTTGACAGCCCGTAACAGTCAGTCAGTCAGGCGATCACTCGTGACCGAGTAAGATTGTCTTCCAGGATAATAAAAAAAAAAGGAAAAAAAAAAGAAAATTTACAAAAAGGAGATTTTAAAAGGAGGAAAATTCTAAAGAAAATTACAGGTTCTCTGGCTTAGAAAACAAATACAAAAAAGAGAAAAAAGACAATATAAAACAATAAAAACTAGCAACACAATTAAAATACTGATTTAAAACAGGGAATCAGACCATAAAACGTAACTTATTTAAAAGGCCTGGGTGATCCAAACGGTCTTCACCTCGTGTTGAAAAGACTACAAAGGTGGTGCCCAGTGAACCTCTTTGGGAAGCCTGTTCCATAACTGGTTTGTCACTGCCGAAAAGGCTGCCTGCCTAGTGGTTACCTGCCTCATCTCATTTGATGGGAGCACTCAGAAAAAGACCTCAAGGTTCAGGTAGGTACATATGGGAGAAGGTAGTCTTTCAGGTAACCTGGTCCCCGGCCATTTAGGGCTTTAAAAGTTAAAACCAGCACTTCAGATTTGGCCCGGAAATAGACTGGAGGCCAGTGTAGCTAGCAAAGCATAGGCTTAATGTGGTCAAAATGTCCAGTACCACTTAATAATTTTGCATGCCTATTCTGTACCAGTTGCATTTTCCAAATTGTTTTGTAAAGTTAGCCCAATGGACAACACATTGCAGTAGTCTAAATGGGAGGTTACCAGAGCATGGGTCACTGTGGCCAAGCAATCTATATCCAGGTGAGGTTACGGCTGATGTATCATCTGAAGCTGATAAAAGACACTTTGAGTCACAGAGGTCAATTGAGCTTCTAATAACAGTGCTGGACAAAAAAGCAACCCCTAGGCAGGTGGGGAGTGCACCTTATGATTTGTTTTAGTTGTATGTTTGTGTTTTATAGTTTTGTATGTTAATTATTATTAAAAATAATTAAAGCAACCCCTAACCCAGTACCTCAACAAAAAAAAATTCAGAACATTTCAACAACTCCCCCCCCTGCCCTGCCCCCAAATGATGCTGGGAGAGGTGAAATAACGGAAACTGGCCCACAGTTTGTAAAGGCTGAGGGAAAAAGATTTCTGCTTAACTCTTCTGTCTATGGTTATGGTTAACTGAATGACAGAAGAGGTTTCCTATTTATTTACAGGCCTATTAGTTTGTCCATGAAATGTTGTTGTGTGTTCAGACGGTGCAATGCCTAGCAGATCAGATATACCCCCCTTTTCACGTGAAGAGGCTGTATTTTTTCAAGCGTTTGGGCCCTTAGCCTGCGCTAGGCTTTGGCCTTGGTGCACGGCCTGGTGTGTGTGTGTGTGTGTGTGTGTGTCTTACAAATTTTCTCCCCTCACATTCCAAACCCTAAAAGATTCATATGCACAAAATCCAGTACTGCATTGTGTGCTACATAACAGGCTGCATTTCCCAGCCTCACTATAGTTTAACAAACACTGAGGAAATAGAGGCTTTAATTGGACTGAGAAATTGGTACCATTTTGTAATCCATCTCTATCCAGCATTCAACCGTGTGCCTTAGGCACATCTTTTTTTTTAAATGATGCTGATCTATGAGTTTAGAAAAGATTTGTATTCTTTAACACAGTATAGATTAGTGCAAGGAGAAACACATTTAAGTTTCCCCATTATTATTATTCTAGTACAAGAGCAAATTGCTTTTTGAACGGCCCCAGTGTGGTCTTGACTAAACTGTAACTTTTTGTGGGGGAAAGGTTTAACTCGGCTTGACAAATAATGCAATACAAACGTTTAAAGAGCTTGTTCGTGCTCTTGGGGCTTGCCACTGCAGGGTCTAATGTCCATCCCAGAGTGAGGTCTGAAACCATGTGATGCAGTTTTGCTAAGTAGGTGTGACCCTTTTAAGCTGCCTGGATGGGAAGCCACATGGAAACCAATGCTTACGCTCTGAAATCTGTGTAAATTAATAAAATCAGAACCATACATCTATAGAATTGGCTGTTTGTTATAATTCAAATCAGTAGGTGAATTCAACACACACGCACACTCACACTCACATGGCCTTCATCATCCCCATAGGGTTGCCAATTCTGCAATTGGCAGAATTCTGCTTCTGTGAACTCTTAAAGGTACAGCAGCCTTGACATACCAGAGACCACCCATGTGCCACCTTGATATCATGGCCTAGAGTTCCCAGCCCTCCAAACCTCTTGCGCTTGTCCACTTTTTTCCTACTCATAGGGCACGGTCTTATTTTCTAGTTTTTTTCTCCAGTTGTACTTTCTCTTTGTATCCTCCTTTCCTCACCACCTGTGGGTTTCCCCCTGCATTGTCCACTGCCAGCTTTGCTTCACCTCCATGACTTCACTCCATCTGCCTACCAGTGTGGTAGCACATTGCTATAAGTAATATTCAGTCCAGACCAACAAAGCCATTTGAATGCTTAAAAAAATACTTAATTCTTTCAGAGTTAAATTAAATTTAATGCTGTAATAGTAATCAAAACCAGCCTATTTAATATTGTTCCAAAGAAACTAGTTCCACTGGAAATTTATCTGAATAAAGAGGTACTTGAGGTAAACTCATCATGGTGAATTTGGCAGCAGCAAGACTTTGATGTCTGATTGGAACCAAAGTGGTAGTCCTCACTATGTTTACCTAGAAGCATTGGCTTTGCTAATTTCTGAGAGGAATATTGCCATGTGATTATATTTCCCTGTGTTCTCCTGTAGTTAAGGTTTATTTCCTATGTGTCCCCAGTAGTAAATCTGATCTATGTCCTGAAGGATGTTAGTTTTATTAATTGTGCGGGCACATTCATGATGAATCTCAGCCATGGAAGAAAGACTGGGAAATATCAAAGTTCTATCCTATCCTCCCCGTGCTTTTTAGCATCTTTATGAAGCTGCTGGGTGAGGTGATCAAGGGATCTGGAGCAAGCTGCCATCAATATGCTGATGACACTCAGCTCTATTTCCCCATGTCAGGTGAGGCTTTACAGTTGCTGAATTGATGTTTGGACTTGGTAATGGGTTGTATGAGGGCCAATGAACTGAAGCTGAATCCCAGGAAGATGGAGGCCCAGCGGGTAAATGGTTCCTATGTCCAGGAATTGGGTGTGCAGCAGCTTGTTCTGGACAGGTTGCACTCTCCCCTGACAGAGCAGGTACTTAGTGGGGGTTTTGGGCGGGGCAGAAACCCAGGTAGCCTTGGTGACTTGGAGTCCCTTTTACCAGCTTCAGCTTGTTTGCCAGTTACGGCTGTTCCTCGAAATGGATAGTCTAGCCATGGTGGTTCATGCTCTGGTAATTTCCTGATTGGATTACTGTAATGCATAGTACATGGGTGCCCTTGAAGATGACCCAGAAGCTTCAATTAGTGCAGAAATGTGGCTGCCTGATTGTTAACAGATGTGGCCAGATGGGATCACATTACACTGATTCTGAGGGAGTTGCACTGGGTTGCCTGTTTCTTTCCAGAGCAAATTCATGGTTTGGGTTTGACATTCAAAGCTCTAAACAACTCAGGATCTAAATACTTGAAGGAGTGTCTCTCCCGATACCAGCCTGCCTGCCTGCCTGAGGGAGAGAGCTTTTTGTTATGGTGCCCTGATTGTGGAAGACCCTCCCCACAGAAGTACGGCAGGCGGCTTTGCTATCCTTTTGGCACCAGATTAAACCATTTCTGTTTGCCTGGGCATTTGGTTAATCTGTCCCATTGTATTTCACTGCCTTTTAAAAGTTGTTCCATGATGGCATTTTGTATTGCTTTTATATGCTGCTGCTGCTGTTGTTGTATAATCACTTTTAGCTCTATTTTGTACACGGCCCTGATGTATTTGATGAAGGGCAGTTTTAAAATCTTTTAATAAATTAAATAATACATGTCTACCAATAGCCATTAGGGAAGGGTTGTATTATGTATTTATATTAAGATTTTTAGGCTGCCCAAGAGTCTTTCAAAGAGGCTTGCAGACTATAAACATCAAAATAAAATCCAAATATAAAACAATATAGACATAAAAGTTAGCTTATGCAGAGCAACAACCCCGCAACTAACCCCCCCCTTTCCAAAACACACAAAGAACTACCATAGCCACAACATTTCAACTGCACCTAAGGCAGGTAAATGCCCCGAAAGACAAGGCTTCCCTTTTTGCCTATAGGTCAGTGTTCTCCAACCTTGGGTCCCCAGACATTTTTGGCCTACAACTCCCAGCATGCCCCAGCCATGCTGGGAGTTGTAGGCCAAAAACATCTGGGGACCCAAGGTTGGAGAACACGGTTATGGGTTTATGAGAGATTCTTTCTGGCGCCTGTGAATAATTGGGATCTGGTCAATGGGTTTGTTGGAAGAACTGAGTGTGGAAGCAAGAAGAATGAAATGCATTCTGACAGGAAGCTTCTGGAAGTTTGTCACTGAGGCTGAGAGATTGCATACTAAGCAGTTATTTGGAGTGTTGGAGCTTGAACTAGATCCTTCTAAGCTGCCATTGCATTTGAGCTTTCATAGCCTCTGGAAGACGTGCTTACTTCAACTGATCTTATTCTTGCTTAACTTTTTCTTTTTTCCCTACCTTGCTGCTTTATTTACTTATCAGAGGAAGAAGGAATGCTCGAACAAGAAATCAGGTATTTACTAGAGGGCCCCCTATCTGGAAAAAGAATATTATATATGTATATATAATATAAACATAATCTAAACGGAAGGGATGCAATTGTAATCCCTTGCTGAAAATATGCGAAACCCTCTTAGAATTCACGTGAGGTATTGATTTAGAAATAGAAACAAAAGCCAAGTATCATGCAAGGATCACTCTTTCCCTCCTAGTTTCAGGCTAGTTTTTCAGAAATGCTTTTAATGGAAAATGTTTGTATGGTACAACGAAGCAATAGTGAAGTCTTGCAAAAGGCCTGGCCTGGCTCATAGCTACACTTCTGTAAAGTGAGAGTTATGATCCAGCTGCATTACCCCCATGTGTTGCTTCAAGCTAAGTCAGGTTGATATCAGGGACCAGCTTCTCATGTATATGACAGTGACTTTTTCACAACTGACAGTTTGCAGGGTATGTGAAGCAGTATTTGAAAACTTAGAAACCATTGTTATCTTAATTTCTTTCTAACTCTGTGACTAAACTAACGGTGCCTCATTTTTCAACCTGAGACTACTTGTGCACTCTCTGCTTGACTGTGTTTCCTAAAGCATTGACTTCACCTATCAAGTCAATATGCTCAGTTTTTAACATTTCGATTTTATTTCAAAGGATTCAGGACAGGCTATTCCACTTGTGGTTGAAAGTTGCATTCGATACATCAATTTATACGGTAAGTTAATTTGGTCCCCTTCCAGTGAAAACACTGAACCAGTGTTTTTCACTGGAAACTCTTAACACAAGAACTTCCCCCCCACCCCCCAGAAATGCAAACTGATATTCCAACTTAATTGACTAATTATATGGGCCTGAGTCTTAATTAGAGTAATTTAATCTATAATTGAGGTCGGTATTGGTGCTGGTTGGATCCTGGGGACCACATGCGTGTGCGCATGCACAGACAGACAGATGCTCTTCCCCCCAACACACAGATGTTCTCCCCCCCCCACAGACACACAGACACTCCCCCCCGACACATGGATGCTCATCCCTCCCCCAGATATACACAGACACTCCCCCCCATGTGTCCCTATGTCTGGTGGGGAGAGGGAAGAGTGTCTGTGTGTTGGGACGGGGGGAAGAGCATCTCTGTGTGTGTGGGAGTAGCTTCTGTGCATGCAGTTTTCAGCTTCTGATTTGCGCAGATTGGCCGATTTTGCTGAAATTGTGCTAGATCCACATGGGTTCTGGCTTCCGATTTGCACAAATTTCTTTGGCGTTTTTTTTTTTAAAAAAATATATGCACAAATCACAGCCCATCTTAGAGATAGAAGTCCGTGAGCTGGCTTGACTCGCACCATAGCAAGTCTGTACAAGCACAGGGCTGACGAACCAGAATCTGGGGGGCCGAATCGTGAAAATCCATTGGATCCCCCCCCCCCATCAGATTCACATATCCCTAGTTTTATGTGTGCTCACTGGCCAAATTTTTGGTGTGGATCTCAATCCAGATACTTGTGAATGAAACTAGCTGAAGCTCATCTATCTATTACTACAGTACACCTTTGACATGCTGGTGTTTGTTCTAGGGCAGAGAAAGTGATATAAGACCCGAAAGACATTCAGCTTACTCCAGTTTTTATGTTGGGAGAAGTTCTTCCTCCATGAAGTCCCCCATGGATGAGTCTCCAAACAGCAGTAGTGCACAGTTGTGTAGGCTGGACTGAAAGCCCTGGAGGAAGGATATGATCCCAGAGCCTTGCCTTGCCTTGCCTGCCCTCATACTAGAGTGTTTAGAAATGGAAGTCAATCCTTATTTACATTCCCCTGTGCTATATTTTATCTTTTGAGCTTTTAGCTAAGAGTGGAATCCAATGTCACGTAAGTGGCCTTTTCCTTTCCTTCACCCCTGCAACCCTCCCCCAATCCTCCAGAGCAGATGTTCAGTGGAGGGGGGGCTGCAGGGGGAGGGGGAATTGCCCCCTCTGCTGTTAGAAGTAGTTGCATCAGGGGAACAACTTAACTGGTACAGTAATACCTTGGATTGCAAGTGACTTGGTTTGAGAGTGTTTTGCAAGACAAGCAAATTTTCAAATATTTATTTAATTTTTTTTTACTTGATATACAAGCGACGTCTTGCAATACAAGTCCTGTAGTACGGCTTAAATTAAAAATCTCTGTACAAATTTTTTTTGGGGGGGGGATTTCGTTTTGATATAAGAGTGTTTTGGATTACAAGCACGTTTCCGGAACGAATTGTGCTCTCAATCCAAGGCATGACTGTATTCACCAAAAGAAAGAAATTACCTTTCACCAGTAAATCTGAATCTTCTCTCTCATTGCAAGAGTTTGAGTTGTCAGGGAGAGGTGATTCTCTGTTCCACATCCGACAAGGCAAGAACATTTTAACTCAGACCTGTCCTTCCCCTCCCCCCTCTCCTGGTGATTTTGCTTTAATTTTCCCAATGGATCAGGAAAGTAGCTAAGGACAGCTTTGGGGCATGCATCTAATTTTACCTTACATTTTTGATGTCTTGCAGAATCAATATTAATGTTGCAATAGCAGACTACACATACAAGATTAGATAATTTGACATTTTATCTACAGATAAAGATAAAATCAGATTACAGATAAAGAAAGCAGAAAATGATGTACAATTATATTTGGATTAGTATACCTATTTGTTAAATGTGAAGTTTCTGATATCTGGGTAGCATTCTATATTTCATTAGTACAGTCTGTTCCTTAAACTCAAAAACATATAAATAGGAGGTGAACAAAAATGACTGAAATTTGAAATGTGTGGGTTGATTTCAAACACTTTTACCTATTGTTTCTTTTTAGGTCTACAACAACAGGGTATTTTTAGAGTTCCTGGATCTCAGGTTGAAGTCAATGATATCAAGAACTCATTTGAGAGAGGTATGTGAGAAGGCTGTGTTCTTGGAAGATGGCTTGATGCTGTTTTCCTTTCACTTCTTAATGCAGGGGTGGGCAACTTGTGGTCCTCCAGATGTTTTGGCCTACAACTCTCATCATCCCTCACCATTGGCTATGCTGGCTAGGGCTGATGGGCATTGTAGGTCAAAACATCTGGAGTGCCATAAATTGCCCATACTTGCTGTAGAGAAAAGAAAGATGGGGTGAAATATGAGGAAATATTAACATGCACAAATGAAATAGCAATGCTTAACTAACTGTAATGTTACGCAGCAAAACATACATAGAAATACAGGTTGTCAGACTATTTATACATCACACACACACACACACACACACATATACACACACACAGAGGTTGTGCTGCTTTGCCCTAGGTTTACCCACAAACTCAGTGGGTTAGAGCAGCCTTTCCTAACCTGGTTCCCTCCTGATGCTTTGGACTTCAACTCCCATCAGCCTCAGCCAGCATGAACAATGGTCAGGGATGCTGGGAGTTGTAGTCCAAAACATATGAAGGGCACCAGGTTGGCAAAGGCTTGGTTAGATTCAGACTGAGACATGAATTAGTCATGACTAACTTGTCCCATTAGTTTCAGTGGGTCTACTCTACTCTAGGCTTGATGACTAAGTCTGGACCAAACCCAACATATTGTAATCATGGGGTGATAAAGCTTTGTTCACAGGTGTTTGTTTGCAATACCTGTTTCATAAGGCCAGATTATTGTATGATGTTTGCACATATTACATGCTAAGCAGAGCTACATGCATGGATCATCCCTGAACTAGGGAGACTAAAAGAATACCAAATGGCAACACTCATTGGCCTTCAGGAAAAGCTTAAAATTCTCACTGTGCCAGGTGTTCATGTTATCCTGTTAACAGTACACTAATGTATTATTATAATGGAGCACGATGCTGTTTATGACACTATTCTATTACTTGATTGGATGAAGGAAAGCACTATTTGCCGCTAAAAGAGGCCATATTCCTAATCTTTTCAGAGCCTTTCCATGGCTATGGTGTTTCCTGTTTATTCCAGAAGTAGAAATTTTACCTTAGAAATAAATCTTTTCCAGGTGAAGATCCCCTTTCTGATGATCAAAATGAACGTGACATTAATTCCGTTGCTGGGGTCTTAAAGCTGTATTTCCGGGGCCTGGAAAATCCACTCTTTCCTAAGGAAAGGTTTCAAGACTTGATCTCTACCATAAGTAAGTACAGTCAGTGATCTAAAATTAGCTTGCTGCTCGGAAGCCCCCAAACTCGAAGGCTTCCAAGATTCTACTGTCCTGCTGCACTGAAGCCAGCAAGGGGGCGGAGCAGCGGAGTCGGTCTTCGCCTCCCTGTCCTCCGTTCCATGCTGTTTTTGCTAGCGAGGCCACTTTGAAGCAGGAGGGAAGGAGATTGGAGCAGGGTTAGGGTAGGGCGGGTGTGTGTTTGTGGGGCAATCTCCGACTCTCCCTTTCAAGGTTGGAGCACTGTCTCTGATCTCAGAAGAGGCTTTCCGAGCCATCCTGTGGTCCCTGGGATGCTTGCCCAGAGATCATAGGATTGCTCTCGAAGTTCTTGAACTCTGCACATGATGGTCCCTGTTATTCTAGGCCCTGGAGGTGTGAGGTGGAAAGGGTACTTGCCCCTTAAGTCTTGCCTGATAAATACTTGACCATTCACAGTTTACCCAACGTGTGAGCTATGCCTGCTTCATGCTAGGATGAGTTCCCTTACTGCACTCCCCTTTTCAGGACACCAGTCTTTTATTTCTAACAGGACATCAGTGTCACCTCCATTTTAGCCCCTGACAAATGAAGGACTCTTCTAGTCCCTGGCACCTTTCAACATGTTTGTTGAACACCAAGAGCAGCTACAAATGATTAGAACATTCATATGAAGTACCTTTTTGGTACCATTTCCGTCTGCAGGTGGAGGGTTGTGCGTTTGAAGTCTTCCTCATAGCTTTCCCTCTTTATTTTCCTCTCTCTCTCTCTCTCTCTCCCCCCCCTCTTCTGCATGTTATTTGCCACTCTCCTACCTGAAATGGTACAAGTCAACAACAGCTGCGCCATGTGGGTGCTCTAGTCATTTGTTTATGGTGTAAGACCCATTGATTTCAGCATAATCTATTTCCAGTTAAGTGGTATCAGGAGCAGAGCAGTAAAATAGGCTGTGGGTGTGCTTTAAATGAGGTGTGCGCTTAAATATGTCACAGCCAGTTCACATGCTGGTGAAGCCAGCAGTCCTTTTATATGTACAATGAAGTATAAGACTGCACTCTTCTGCATGTAGGACATATCCTGTGAGGTGGGTGGTGTATTTCTGTACATTTAGGTCACATCATGCATTAAGGCAGTGTTTCTCAACCTTGGGTCCCCAGATGTTTTTGGCCTACAACTCCCACCATGCCCCAGCCAGTTGAGAAACACTGCATTAAGGTATTGATACGGTGCTGGGTCCACTTGGAGGCCCATGCGCCACCACCAGGTGTATAGGACGACAGCTTTCATACATTTGGGAACTGGCCATAAGATCAGCATAATTATCAGAATATTTTGAAAGCCATGTCCAGTCAAGGTGAGTAGGTGGGCTTTTGTTTGTTTAGTATCAATTTATTTATTCGTGATATTTTGAATCTGCCCAATAACCTGGGCAGATGATGATGATGATGATGATGATGATGATGATGATGATTAAATTCTTCTTTTCTATTCTGCAGTGATCTTTTTGAGAGGTGTGGCATGCACACTGCAGATGTGCATCACGGCTGAGCCTCTCAGTAATAGCTGGTTGGCTGGACTGGAACACTGAGCTGGAGTGCTCCACACAGCCATGTTTTGTCCCACACATGGGGGGCAGGGAGTTATGTGAATAGATATATAACTTCAATGAAACAAATTTACATTGTATTGCATCCCAGCTCTGATTTAAATGGAAGAGCAGATCTTTTGTGTTCAGAAGAGACTCATCCAAACTGCTGTCCTCTTATTTGAAAAAATTTAAAAAGGAAAATGAAAAAAAGCCGGAGCCAAAGAATGCAGGAGAACATCCCACATAACTATGAAGGAAGAAAGGCTAACAGAGTGCAGAACAGCCTTTCTCTCTTTGGGGCGTGAACTGCAGCACAGCAGAAAGCTGATTTGATTTCCCTTGGCTTATGCTGAGTGACTTTTGGCAGCATTATAGTGTTGTGCATGTTGCATCCTGTGAAAGTCTGCAGTGCCACATAATCCACTATTTATTATGAGGCTGGGAACTCTGTTTGTCTGTCTCTCATAACAAGCAGGGGGCTCAACAAATGTGAATAAAAATCCTTACACCTTAATGTTATGCTCAGGCTGTGGACCAATTAAAATTGCATCCCGGTGTTCAAGCTGCTTTTGAATAAGGGCCCTCATATTAATAAGACCAGCTTGTGAATATTTTTACTTTATCGCTGATTTATTGTTAGCTACTTTGGGGACCACTATGGTCCAAAAGCAGTACAGAAAAAATATTAAAAATTATATAAAAATATAAAGGCATGGCCTTGTTCAAATTAAAATTATTTTCCTTTTGTTTAAACCTAGACTAAAGCACAAAAATAACCTTTTGCTCGTGAATCACAGCTAAACTAATCAATAAGTCTGCTGTAAGGCAAGATGCACTTGCATCTTATGTTTGATCTGTCTTTTTTTGATGAAGGGCTCTAGAAAGGAAAAACCAGTGTCCTTGGTTGGCTTCTGTCATTGCTGAGCCACTCCAAAAAGTTGTGGTCTGCTCTGCAAAAGAAGGACGTCTTCACATACTGCACAGTTAAACTATGGAACTGGTTTCCTCTGGGTTTCCCTGCCTGTGGGAGTATCAGTAACTGGGAAACAACAGTGGGAAAGGGTTATTGCACTCATGTGCTGCTTGTGGGCTTCCATGGACATCTGGGCAGACTGTAGGCTGATTGTTAGACTGCAGTGCTCTTCATTTGCAGAAATGTTCCTCACCCATCCCAGAAAGTTTAACCCTTTCACAGATAGCAGCAGGGGCAATAAATAGTTACCGAGGGCCGATTCTGAAATGCCCTGGCCCTACATCCATCCGTAAGAAACAGCCAACCAGCAAAACTCCTCATAGTTTGTCTGCCAATTGTGTGTGTGTGTGTGTGTGATTTTGAAACTGAATAGAGTATTATAAATTCTTGTGTTACAGAAATTGAAAACCTTGCAGAAAGAGTGCACCAGATCCAGCAAATCATTATTACCTTTCCACGGGCTGTCATAATTGTCATGAGATATCTCTTTGCCTTCCTCAACCAGTGAGTCCCTTCAAATGCTGTAACTTTTTAACAGGGCTGCAAATTCCCTTCACTTTCAGTGCTCTCCTCCTCCTTCTGTGCTTGGGCAGCAAGGGAAGGATGCCACTTGACTGTTAATTCCTAGAGTGGCTGCCTTTTGTCCAGCTGCAGGAAATGCCTATAGAGCACTGTTTATGTTAATAGCTGATGGCTTGGTGTGGTAGCTGTGGGTTGCTTGTATTTGCAGCTTGTCGCAGTATAGTGATGAGAACATGATGGATCCCTATAACCTGGCCATCTGCTTTGGACCAACTTTGATGCATATTCCAGATGGGCAGGATCCAGTCTCCTGCCAGGCTCACGTCAATGAGGTCATCAAAACCATCATAATCAATCATGAAGCCATCTTCCCCAGCCTCAGGGAGCTGGAAGGACCTGTTTATGAAAAATGTATGACTGGTGGGGAAGAATACTGGTAAGAATACTTGGGGATGCAATCTATGCCTTCAACATCTTGAAAATATTAGGGATTTATTTTTATTTAAATGGGGGACGGATTCTTGTCTCAGGTGCTATTAATTTAAGTTGTGACATGATGATGCAGGGATTATTACTTTGACTACACTGGATGAAACTGCTGTATGGAATCCATGGATGCATGTAGCACAGAGAATCCCTGTTTTTATTTTTTTTTAATATTTTATTTATTTTTCAAAACAAATTATAACACAGAAAATATATTTAGCAAAATACAAAATTATCACACAAATATAACATAATCAACATACAATAAATCATAAAGTGCTCCCCCCCACCCTCCAAGGGACCAATTAATATACTTCTATCCTCTTGATCAAATAAAGTCTAAATTCCAAAAATATAACATATCCTGAGAAGGCATGTTACCCTTCCCCTTTATTAATACATAGTCTAGTAATTGATTCCATATCTCCATAAAATTTTTCTTCTTTAGCAAGCTTTTTTGCATTTGATACTACTAGTTAGTTTATCATTTAGGGCTATGTCCCAAACTTCCTTATACCAGTCTGTTATTAGGAAAACATGTTGTACTTTCCAATTTCTCGCTATCATTAGCCTGGCCGCAGTTAACAAGTTTACAATTAACTCCTTCATATTTTGATCACAAATAAGCTTCTCAGTTATTGATAACAATGCTAATTTTGGACAGTCCTCTAAATTAGTACCAATAATTTTCGATATTTCTGTAAAAACCTCTCGCCGAAACACCAATACATTTTTACAACTCCACCACATATGAGCATATGTCCCTTTTTCCTGACATCCTCTCCAACATAATGCAGAACAATTATTATCTATTCTATTTAATCTTACTGGAGTTAAATACCATCTCCAAATTAGTTTATAAAAATTTTCCTTTATCCTAATTGACATCATTTTCACAATCCGTCTATCCCATATATTGTTCCACCCCATCTTCGAGGTCACCTCTTCAAATTCATTATCCCATACTGCCTTCTGATCCTCTTGTTCTTTTGCTTTTTGGATCAATCTATATAAATCCCTTGTTATACCTCTTGTTGATGCATTACCTGGTAGGCCGTCTCTAGACATGACCATCTTTTCAAAATTAGTTAAATCTCTCTCGTACTCAGTTTTCCTTTTCCATTTCTTCGACCACTGTTCTAACTGTAGTAAATTTAACCACGATAATCTTCTTCTCCCAACAATTTCCATTATTTGATCTCTAGTCCCCATCTTTTCCACCCAATCGGTCAATCTAATAACCCTTTCTTCTCTTAGTTTACCCTCCAGCTCTAATCTTAAGTTTTCAGGAAAATCCTTAAGAGCTACCACCGGAGTTAATGGAGATATCCCTGGTATAAATATGCTCTTCATAGTACCCCAAATCATTAACAAATTTCTTAGAAAAGGGTTGTCTATATTTTTTATCAGTTTATTATTATTTTTTTGAAAAAAAATATTCCCCAAAGTACTACGTAGTTCACATGTTTCTAACTCCAACCACATTATTTCTTTAGGGCGTGCTATAATATCCACTATATGTCTTAATTGATTCGCTATATAATACCATTTTAAATTCGGCAAACCCAAACCCCCTACTTTTTGTGCTTTATACCATCTTGTTTTAGTAATCCTAGATTTTTTCCCTCCATTACAATATGTATTAATAATTGATTGCCAGTCTTTAAGTTCCTTATCTGATATCGCACTTGGTATCATCCGAAATAAAAAATTTATCTTTGGCAAAATCTTCATTTTAATCAAAGCAATTCTACCAAACCAGTAAGTCCGATTTTTTTATACTCCTCTATTTTATTCTTTACCTCATTCTTTAATTTCCTATAATTCTGATCTCCCAATTTATCTATATCTTTTGGAATTACAATTCCTAAATATTTAATTACATTATTAATCTTATAATTACTTTTTTTTACACATTTCAATCTCTTCTCTTTTACTATAGTTAAACAACAAAAATTTAGATTTATCCCAATTAATCTGTAGCCCCTGTTACTTCCCCGAACTCCTTTAAATGATTCTCCACTCTATCCATATTTTCCATAGGGTTTTCGATTGTCAAAAGAGTATCATCTGCAAAAAGATTTATTTTTATCTTCTCCCTAATCCCTATCCCGCCTATATTTCTATCTTCTCTAAATACATTTGCTAAAATCTCCATTACCAATGCAAACAAAATAGGCGAAAGGGGACATCCTTGTCTAGTTCCTCGACCTAGGTAAATTTGCTCTGTTAAACCATCATTTACTACAACTGATGAAACATTTTTTGAATACAATTGATTAACTACTCCTCTAAATCTTTCTCCAAACCCCATAATTTTAATTAAACTTTTTAATGCTGGCCATTCCTCGCAATCAAAGGCTTTAAAAATATCTTACGCTATTACCCCTGCTCTCAATTTATTTTTCTTTATTAAATATATTATATTTAAAACTCTTCTTGTTAAGTCTGCCATTTGTCTTCCTTGCATAAAACCACATTGGTCTATCCCGACATATTTAGTAATAAACTTGTTCATCCTTCTCGCTAATATTGCTGTCATCAATTTTGCATCTTGATTTATTAAGGAAATGGGTCTATAGGAACCTGGCTCCGTTAAGTCCTTCTCTGGCTTCGGGATTAAAATAATCTTAGATTGCTTCCATGAAGAGGGGATCTCTCCCCCCTCCAAAAAAATATCATTAAATAACCTCTTTAGTCTTGGAACCAACATTTTCTTAGACCTTGTAGTATTCAGCCCCTAAACCATCCAGTCCAGGGGTCTTACCCTCTTTCAGTTTATTTATTGCATATTCTATTTCCAATTCTGAAAAAGGTTGTTCCATAATTTCTCTATCTTCATCCACTAGTCTAATTTTAAAATGCTTTCCTATATATTCATCAATCCTCTCTTCCGTACAATCTCCAGCCTTGTACAATTCTGAATAAAATTCATGAAATATTTTTAATTTGTCCTGCATTAAATTATGTCCTTTCCCTTTTTTATCTTTAATTGCTCCAACTATACTTTTTTCTTTCTTTTTTTGTATGGATCTTGCTAACATTTTCGAATTCTTATTGCTATTTTCAAAAAACTCTCTTTTCAAATAAATCAAATTTCTCTGAACTTTTTCCAAATCTTTCTTTTCCAACTCTTTCCTTTTAGCTTGTAATTCAGCAAAGATCTTGTTCTCCCTTTCCTTCAGAAACTTCATTTCCAGGTCCCTAATCTCCCCTTCTAACTTTTTAGTAAACTGTTCTTGTTTTTTCCTTAGTATCACACCCTCCCTAATACTTAACCCTCTCATCACTGCCTTCATTGTGTCCCAAACAACAGCTTCAGAGCAGACTCCCGAATCATTAAACAACCAAATGTCTCGCATTTCCTTTTCTATCTTTGCTATAATATATTTATGCTGTAAAATCTTACAATTCAATCTCCAACTCCTTGCTTCTCTATAATCCTTCTTTATTTTAATATCTATATTATCTATAGCATGATCCGAAACTTTTATAACACCTATTTCTGAACTCATCACTCTTGACATCAGGGACTTGGAAACAAAAATATAATCTATCCTAGAAAAGTTCTTCGTGGCTAGAATCCCTGTTTTTAAGCCTCTTGGTCACTACAGCAAATCTGAAATAACGCTATTTCTGTTGGAAGCTAGGACTTTAGTCTCTTGACTTACTTTGATAACGTAAGAAAAGCCCTGCTGGATCCAGACCAGGGGCATTGCTAGGCACTAAAAAGATTTGGGGCCCAAGCCCATAGGACACAAATCTGCATATGTGCAAATTTAGAAAAAAATTAATAGGTTTTATTTACATTTCACTGAAGGCAAAGCTAGACAATCAATTTCTCATCCAAATCATCTTGAGTAAAATAAATTCTTCAATTAATTTACATCCCATCCCTGAGCCAGACCATCCCAAACTAATGGAAAATGGGTTTTTTTTCTAAGCTTAATTGCCATGCAAAGGAAGATTTTTTGGGGGGGTGTTGCAGCATATGGGAAGGGGAGAGTTAACTACCCAGCTGCAAACCCTTTGAAAATTGCCTCCTGTGTGACAATTAAGCTGAGAAAAAAACCCTTTGATTGGCACCAGTGGACATTTGGCTCTGTGGAATGGATCTGGGCCCCTGGGAAATAGATTCCAGGCTGGGGCCCCATGGGCCCAGGCCTAGCATGATCCAGACCGAAAAGCCATCTAGTCCAGCATCCTGTTTCCCACAGTGGTTAACCAGATCCTTCCCGTGCAGGGCATGTAGACCAGGGGTGGGCAGATTTTTAGGCTTGTGGGATCTGCTTTGTTTTTCACTAGACTGGAGTGCAAATAGGGGCACAGGAATGGAGAGACAGAATTGAGAAACAAGGTGCATCAAATCCTTGCTGATCTACTGCAAATCACCCAGAGATCTCCCACTAGATCCCCATCTACCTTTTGCCCACCCTTAATGTAGACCACAACTCCTGCTGTTGCTCCCCATCGATTGGTATTCAGTAGTATTGCATCTCTGAATAGGGAATGCTCCATATAGCCTACATAGCTGCTAGCCACTGGTAGACCTATTTACCATTTAGTATACCAAATCTGCCTCCTTTTGGAGCAGGGGAAGTAGTTCTGTGTGTTTGAAAAGCTACTAGTCTCTTCCCACACGTCCTGCTCCTAGCTGCTTGCTATATGCCCTTTTGGTGCTCACTCTATCTTGTAATAATAATAATAATAATAATTATTATTATTATTATTATTATTATTATTATTATTATTATTATTATTTACATTTGTGATTATGCAAATTTAAGTTATGATAATAAACACATCTATATAGCTCTTTCAAGAATTGTAATCCTTAACAACATATCTGTACAATTCAGTGCGAAGAATTTGGGACTTCTTTAAGTGCATTAGCCCAATTCCATTTAACCCCCTAGTATTTCCTTGATCTGTCACTCTTCCCTCCCTGTCTCTGCCATACAGTTCTTATTCTCTCTTGAGTGTTCCCTCTCCCTCCCCCGCTCACACACGCGCACACACCCCATGCACACACCCCGCACGTACACATGTGCACTTGCTCTCTCGCTCATAGCTTATAGAGTCCCATCACCATCTTCCATCCTGAGATCACAAAAAGACAGATGTAAATTTAAAAAATGATTTCAAAAGCCCCTGCTGCAACAAATACTCTTAGTGGCTGCTGCAGCACTAGTGTGAAATTCTCCACACGGCATGAGACCAGCCATGTGGTGAGCAGGTGCAGCTCCAGCATATTTACTGCTACCATGCAGAAGTGTTTCTTGTGATGCTATAACCCTTGAATTGTTCCTAAACTCTCTGAAATAAGGGAAATTGTTCTACTGTGTAAGAGTCGTAATAGGTGCTGCTGGTGGTAACAGAACCCTTGGGACCCGTCTCCCTGTTCTCTTTACAGGCCAGCTAGATCTTAAAATGGCTGCTATGGGGGGGGGGGGGAGCCAGCCCTAGCTCCTTGAGGCAGGAGCAATACAGGATGGTAGTAATGACTTACCTGGCTCTCCTTCCTGCTACAAAGCAGCTGGTTGTTTAAAAAAATTGTTATGAGGGAAGGGAGCCAATAACAGCAGGATCTAGGGGTGGGTGACCCGCCCGGTACTTGACTTGCAGCGCGTGAGCCAAGCACGAGCGCCAGTTGAGGCGCTCACCGGACTTCTGGGTCCCCAGCTCTACATTGTTTATGTTGAAAACAGCCAAATTTGCGCAAATTCAGCCAAATTTGCGCAAATTCAGCCGTAATTTGTGCAAATTCAGCCGTAATTTGCGCAAATTTGGCTATTTTCTATGTAAACAATGTAGCACCAGAACCCGGAAGTCGCTTTCCTTGGCTTGCAAGAACGCAAGTCAAGCCGGGGAAAAGATAGGGCGAGTGGAGCTCGGGGGGTCGAGCCCGGCGCGTTCGCTGGACTTCCACCCCCAATCAAGCTCCGCGCACATCCCTGGCAGGATCAGATGGCGCTGGTATTAGTGACGATTTGCTTGGTTTGTCTGTCTCCTTCTTACCAGGCACCAGTGGATTCATAAACTGGCCTCTCTGATAGTAGCAAACCCCAGGAACAAAATCAACAACTCTCTATTTCTAGCGGATCAATTACATAAAATGGGACCAGCCAGAAAAGAGATTGTGTTTCCTTTTATGGAACAAATGTACCTGCCCTACTGAGGCATGAATGTGGCACACAGGCAATAACCAAACCTGTTCCCTGATATAGACCCACATTAGAGACCAAATAATCGAGTGATGTTAGGTTCCATGTTTCCTTTGCTACAAAATTGCTACTTTAGATCTGGAAAATGGGAAATGTGGATTCATATTCCATATGGCTTACGCCGGCTCAGCTTGTCTGAGCGTGGAAAGCTAAGCAGGGTCAGGCCTGGTTATTACTTGGATGGGAGACCCCTCCTCTAGTCTCCTGCATTGAGCAGGGGGTTGGACTTGATTGCCTTGTAGGCTCCTTCCAACTCTATTGAAATCCATGAAATCTATATTACGGTTGGGAGAACCAGCACAACCAGAAATTCTGTATGTATAGAGGCCCAATGTCATTGAAGCAGATAGAGTTCGCAAAGCAAGATGTAGGGTAGTAGAAATGTAGATGTTGTATCCAGTGCTAGTATAACTTAAGTCCCATTTCAATTCAGCAGGTCTACTGTAAGTAGGACTAACACTGGAGCCGGCCCTAGGTTTTGTATGAGAAGTAGTGCCCTTGCCATTTTGAAACAAAGTTCAGAGCAATCCCAACAAGTCTCCTATGCCCTAGCAAGGAACTAGCATCTCCTTCCTCTCCATTTTCAAACCAGTGTACAGTAATACCTTGGATTGCAAGTAACTTGGTTTGAGAGCATTTTGCAAGACAAGCAAATTTTTATAAATATTTATTTATTTATTTTTGACTTGATCTACAAGCGACGTCTTGCAATACAAGTACTGTAGTACGGCTTAAATTAAAAATCTCTGTACAAATTTTTTTTGGGGGGGGGATTTCATTTTGATATAAGAGTGTGTTGGATTACAAGCACATTTCCGGAACGAATTATGCTCTCAATCCAAGGCATGACTGTATATTTCCTTGCTCCATCTCAATTCTAGTGACAGCCCTCACAGTGAGCCAGGCGCCATTGATGAAGCTGACCACGACAACGGCACGGAGCCGCACACCAGTGATGATGGTGAGTGTGGAAACAAGTAGTGGAAAGCCGAGTCTAAGGAAAGCTACTGAGATTTGTGTGGGGAACAGCAACGTGTATTTAGTGCCTGATCAAATTACCGTGGACTAACATATGGCTGTTTGCAGTGGAGGATGATGTCTCCCTGTGTTTGACAGTGCAAGCATAGACTGACGAAGTACCTTGATAGATATGTAATCGAAGTAGGCCATATGGGGACTATACCAGGTTACTTGTGTTGTGTGTAATTTCATCCAAGGCATTATATGGAAGTTGTCCTGATGCCCTGGTTAACAAGGTAGCCTTGCCTTTTTTTCCATTTGGCATGAACGTGACATCTTTGGATTGTTGTCTGGTGTTGTATATTGTTTCAGTGTTCTGGGAAGAAAATTAAGGAAAGGCACTGTTCGTGTCAAAATAATTCTTGAGGACAATTGCATCCGAGGCCTGTGATCTGTTCAAATTCACTTCCAGCTTGTTATATGCTTTCCAGGAAGAACAGTGATAGAACTTAATGATAGAAAATTATGATTTTGTGAAAAGATACGATTGACAGCCTTTTGAATTTATTTATTATATTCACTATCCCGCCTTTTTTCCTGCAAGGAACCCAAGGCGGCTTACATAATCCTCCTCTCCATTTTATCCTCACAACAACCCTGTGAGGTAGGTTAGGCTGAGAGTCAGTGACTGGCCCAATGTCACCCAGTGAGCTTAATGGCCGAGTGGGGACTAGAACCTGGATCTCCTGAGTCCCAGTCCAACACTCTAACCACTATGCCACACTGGCTCTCAGAACCTTTCCAGAGGTTTCAGTGGGTTTGGGATCAAGCTATAACCCTAATTCCTCCCATGAATCAGTACTTCTTTCAGTTTGATGCCCTCTCACTGTAGGACCTGCTTCTTTTGTTTGATCTCAGTTATCTGCTCTCTTTGAAGCATCAGTTAAAGGAGCTGGGGTCTAGTCATACTACAGTTATTCACATATTTCCATTTCCAACACAAGACCCCACTTCAGATTAAACCTGTGCCATCACCAGTGCTTGCCCTTAGTAGCAGGGAAAATGTTGCATGGATAAGACAATTATGCATCACTAGCAAGGCGGGCTGAGCTGAAAATACTGTCTTTGAGGGGAGCATTTTTGGCAGTGCTAAAAAGCATCCCCCTCTTTTGACTGTTTTTCAGCAATTGCTTTGAAAGTGTTCACTATTCATTTACATTGCTCTCTCTTGCTTTTTGTCTGAATACTTGTCCTTGATATTATCTTAATGAAACACATAGTGTCATAACAGCACCACATTCATTCCATGATCCCTGATTGGTTGCGACTAACCCAGTAAACATTGCCTTCACTCTAAATTGCCTTCATTTGCCATCATTATAACATCAGCACATAGTCAAGTCTGGCTATGTAGCACTACAATGAAGTTATCCTCACAAGGTGATTCCTCATTGGTTGGGATCACCAATGTGACTGTTGTAGGAAAGAGACAGAAGAGAGAGAGAGAGAGAGAGAGAGTAGTAGCTAAGAGAAACAATGTAACTGAACATAATTGGGGGAGAAAAGATTAATATTTTCACAGTTACAGCATTTTTAAAGATATATTTCTCCCCTTCCCCATAATAGTTGTTTTTAATCTTAAAAATTAAAATAGAAGAATATTTGACACAGCACTGAAGAGCTTAATTTGATTCCCCCATTTAAATACATGATTTGGGGATATATTTGAATTCCACCCATGCACACACATACCCACCCATCCTTATTTTTATTTTTATTTTTCAGACTGAACAAGTTTGATTTGGACATCAGTGAGAATTAATAACCTGGAACCACATGGTGCCATTTAAATTGGCTTGTTTCGCAGATTATTTCACAGACATTGTTCCAGAATCCTGTCTCTTGCATGATTGTGCATGCCTGTTGTCTGCTTGCTTTATAGCCTTTATTCCGTTAATATTTCCCCCCCCCCCCCAATGCTGCAAATATATGAAGTTCAGTGCCTTATTGACGCATGATGTGGGGAGGTGTCATAGATGGCTCTGTTAGTCTGTTCTTAAGGGCATAAGAGGAGGAGAGGGGACAAAGGATAATTCGGATAATTGAAGATGGATGTTTAAAGGAGGCGGGGAGATGTCAACCTTCATTTTTCAATGTTGGTAACAAAGGGCCCTACCTCGACTGAAAAGTCAAGGCAAGCAAGCTTCTATTTAGGCAATTTTATGCCCGAATGGTTATGTTAATAGTTCTGATTGGAGTTTCTGGGTGATTAACCATGACACAAGCATGGAGAGGAAGAGCTGTTATGTTTTATGAATTTACATACCCTCTCCCAGGCTACTACTCCTAGGCCCATCCACAGCCCTGGTGAGGAATTGTTTTATCCAGACCGAGAGGCTTGCACAATAGCCACCATGGTTACACATCCCCCTTTCAAAGTGCCCTCTCCTGATTCTACCCATGACCACCAAATGTCACTTAATTTGGACTGGACAAAGACTTATGACCTAGGGCAGCCTTCCCCAACCTGGCGCCCTCCAGATGCTTTGGACTACAACTCCCATCATCTCTGACCTTTGGAAGTGCTGGCTGGGGCTGATGGGAGTTGTAGCCCAAATCATCTGGAAGGGTGCCAAGTTGGGGGAGACTGACGGTAGGGCAAGAAGCCTTTCCTAATATTGTTGCACCAGAAGAGAAAAGTAGGGTGCTGAATTCCATTCCTAGTGACCCTGTGCACATAACATAAGACATAAGACTATCAGTGGCTAGTAGTCATGATGGCTATATATTACTTCCAGTATCGGAGGCAATATGACTCTTAATGCCAGTTGCTAGGGAATATGAATGGGAGGGTGCCATTGCACTCATGTCCTGCTTCTGGGTTTCCCACAGGCAGCCGGTTGGCCCCCGTGAGAACAAAGTGCAGAGCTGGATTGACCTTTGGTCTGATCCAGCGTGGCTCTTCTTATGATGATAATTGCTCTGCTGGGTCCATTCACGGTCCAGCATTCTGGTTTGAACAGCAGGCAGCAAGAAATTTCTAAACAAGACAATATGGTATAAGGTGTTTCAGGTCTTTATTGCCAGTATCCGAGATAGTCTCATATAAATTGCCTCTGGCCATGGAGATTTCGTTTCGCTATCATGACTAATAGCCACATACCTCATGAACCTGTCTACTCTTTTTCGTTGTTGTTTAAAGCCAACTTAGGTTTTTTTTTCTTTTCTTTTTTGGAGAGAATTGGGTTGAAAGAGGGATTTCACTCATAGCGAGTACACTCATCCCATTTTTGCATCTAGAAAAACAGATTTTACCGGAATTTATTCTGTTTAATCTGAGGTGAGAGATGGACAAAGGGTGTGTGTGTGTGTATGTGTTCTCTCTCTCTCTCTCTCTCTCTCACGCACGCACACACACACACACAGTGTAGGAAGCAAAAACTGTCAGCTCTCTTTAAAAAACCCCCGCTATGGTCTGCTTCCAGCCAAAGTGACTGGCTATCACCACACCTCCTCATCAGATTATTTCATTACTATCCAAACATTAAGTCAAGTCCTGTTTCAAAACAATACAGATATATTCAAGAAAGCATCTTTGTGTTAATGCAGATGTGACATATCTGAAGTATATTTGCCCAATTTAGTTGTGCCTTTGGCCCTTCTCTCACTCAAACGTTATTCCACAGACTGTTTTTAAAGATGATGATGATGATGACGATGATAATAAAAATAACTGAAAATCTAGGAAAATGAAATTGCTTTAATTAAATTCTTGCCAGGATCTGCTGGAGACTTCTTAGAGTGGTCCAGGAAAGTGACATAGTTGTCCCTTGAGTTACATTAATCTGGTAAACTGCTGTGAATATGTTCTTGCATTATCTATTATTGCAGGGTAGCAACCCCTTATCTTGCTTCAGCCTCTCATTTGCTTGCATGGTAATGTGGGTAACTCCAAGGGTAAGACAGCTTAAAAGTGAGGAAAGTGGTCCCTGAGGAAGACATCCTTATCTCAAGTATCTCCTGTAGATAACTGATCCTTTCAGTAGTTTGCATTAAGTGAGCTGTAGTCGGTCTGTCAAAGGCCTGGCTTGTAGGAGATCTAATAAGTCCAAGCAGATCAAACAGTTCACTTTCTGCATTGTGTACAGGAAACAGGTGTACTGTATGCAGGCAAGTCTCTAAACCATTACATCTTTTCTGCCATGCTGAGGTTGCTCATGTGGTAGCATTGGGATGCGAGGCTACGGACTCCGCCTGTATTTCTGTGTAGGCTACGCAAACCTGAGGAAAACTAGTTGGTTCAGGATAACCAGTCTCAGTTTGCAGCCTCTGTATCCTGGGATCAGGTAAACAACCTCGAAGGGCTGTTTCTGGAATGACTCCCCTCTGCTCCTGTTCAGAAAACACGTGCAGAGAAATGTGCCAAAAAGTGCAGTGGCAGGCAAGCTCCGCGGTTTTGCCTCCCGGACATGCCTGGGTTTATTCCAAGCCTTCTGGTACGTCTGAGCTTTTTTTCCAAGGAAGCTCAAGTAAGCCTGACATAGGGAATGTTGCCCCCACTTCTTGGTGATACTCCCCTTCCCCCCTGCCACTAACTGCATAGCAAATACTGTATAGTAACTTATCATTATGAAGAGGTGGGGGAAACAGTGGCTGGCAGGGCTGGTTTCAGACAGGATAGACCTTGTAGGCTTAGGAACCGATAGGAAGCTGCCTTGTAGAGGCAGTCCCCGGGTTACGAACGTCCCGACTTACGGACGGCTCATACTTAAGAACGGACCACTGTATATGTAAAAATCTGAGTTAAATACAATGGTTCGTACTTACGAACGCACACACTATACTTTGCAACACTTTGAAAACATGGCGCGGCTTCTGTTCCGACTCACGTACAAATTCGACTTTAAAGACAGACTTACGAACGGATCTCGTTCGTAACCCGGGGACTGCCTGTACTAAGTCAGAGCTTTGGTCCATCTAGCCCGGCGTTGTCGACACTGACTGGCAGCAATGGCTTTCCAGGGTTTTGGGCAGGATTCCTTCCTAGCCCTCCCTGGAGATGCCGGGGATTGAACCCGGGACCTTCTGCATGCAAAGCAGGTGCTCTCCCACTGAGCCACGGTCCCTCCCTTGTTAAGGCTTCTCTTTAACTGGCCTGGATGCACGTTCCAGGCCAGTTCCGGGGAGGCTTCTCCTATCTCAAGCCAGCCTTCTCTTCAATCCTTTCCTCCACCTTGTTGAAAGGGTAGGTTGGCTGGCAGGTGTGTGTGTGTGTGTGTGTGTGTGTGGAACTGGCAGGGAAGGTTGGCTGGTTTGGGTGAATCACATGACAAGCCGCACCTGAATTCAAAGCAGTTTTGGTGCACCTCATAACAAGCTGTGGATTTCCACACTCCAGACACCACCTTTCTGAAATCTGTCCCCACCCCACTAGTTGGAGTGACCGGGCCTGAGCTAGAGGGCCAATTTATGTGATTCCAAAAGCTCCATTGGGGGAAATGAAGTGAAAAGGTATGCAGTCAAGATGTCATGTGATTATCCAGAGAATGCTCTGCAGGCAGCTGATACAGTTCTATGTATGGGATATATATGGGAACACTGGGATACACACACACACATATAGATACACACATACACACACACACACACACAGAGAGAGTTATTGATTGCTCTTTTGTAGAATCTGCAAGATGACATGGAAAAATATATATCCAAAAAATGTAAAAGACAAATTAAAACAATACAGACCTGTACAAAAATGATGTTTAAAAAAAATATATCTTGACAATATAAAACAATAAATAAATAGCAGGGACACAATACATTTGCAGTATCCACTGACAGAAGATCCTGATATGTAAGTAACTAAGTAACTTTATTACAGTCAATGACCAGCAAATAAACATTATTTGTTTATAAATATGATACACATATACTAAAAACCAAGTTGTAAAATACGGATACATCCAATTTTAAAAGATCCTGATATGACTACATAAACCTGTTTCCCCTGTCCCTTTGCCTGTGGGCATGGCTGCACATAGACATCGCAGTGTGGGACTGGGAGGCCTGTGAACTCTTCCCACAGCCTCATCCAGTCCTCCCTGTCTTCCTAATGCAAATGGCTCATACTCTGAACCTGCAGTGCAAGTAGATCCTGCCCAGGCTCGATGAAAAAATTGTTGGTCATGTATTGAAGCTTGCGTCTGCCCACTTCCATTTTGTGTGAATCTGCCTTAAGACATATGTATGGCAGAACTCGTGAGGATTTCCATGGTACACACATGTCAGAAGCAGCTCTGACCATTGCCACAGTCCACAGTCATGTTGCGGCTTCTTCCTTAAATGTCATTACAAAATGAAAGCTAGGGGGAAAATGCACATCAGGAGCAGTGAACAAATATTCAAATTACATCCTTTGGATAGGATGGGAAGAATGTGCAAGCATGCATATATGAATATGGAGATTTCTTGTATGTCAGGCAGCTTAAATGTGTATCAAAGTGGGCTCTGTGTTTCTTGAAAATCACATGTGGATTGGGAGCAGAAGTGTGGAGATAGCTGCAGTGGTGCCTTCATGATTGACAGTGGGCATCTGCATAATCACAGTCTAGTATTTCATTTCCCCCCCACCCCGATGGAGAAATGCTCCTTTATCTGTAATAATGCATAAATAATAATAATAATAATAATAATAATAATAATAATAATAATAATAATAATTGAGATTCTTGTAGTTTCAAAGAAGTAAAATCTAAAGCAACCTTCCCCCAACTTTGTGCCCTCCAGAAGTTTTACACTAAAACTTCCATCATCTGTAAGTCCATTGGCTGTGCTGGCTTGCATTGATAGGAGTTGTAGTCCAAAACATTTGGAGGGCACCAAGCTGGGAAGGCAACTCAGCTGTCAAGCTATGGATTTGTCATCTCCTATCACTCAGCATAGAAAGAACAGAAATCTTGAACAAAGGTAGGGGTGAAAAGTGGACTTAAATTTTATGTAAACTTTCAGCTTTTTCCTATTGTGTTGATTTTCTTTAATGACCCCAAGCTTCTGTATTCTGAGGAATATCCCAAACCCCCCACAAAATATTCCTTCCTAGGGAGGAGAGTACTTAGCAACAATGTCCTTGGGATAAAGGGACAGAATTGGCCACATCATTCCAGGGACGCGTTACCTTATGGCCCAGAGTGTGCTCTGTCGATTTCTGATTACAGCTTCCCTATCTCTTCTATCTCCCTCCCCCCATCTTTATAGAGGTGGAGCAGATTGAAGCAATTGCAAAGTTTGACTACATTGGGCGGTCCCCACGCGAGTTGTCCTTCAAGAAAGGTGCCTCTCTTCTCTTGTACCATCGGGCATCTGAAGACTGGTGGGAAGGTCGCCATAATGGTGTGGATGGCCTCATCCCGCATCAGTACATAGTGGTACAAGACATGTAAGTGGCGAGAGTTTCAGATTTTTACCTTACTCAGATTCAAGAGGTGGATGAAGTGAAGTGGCGGCTGCTTTTGGGTGGTAGGGTTGGAAATTGGTGTGTTATCAATTTAAATTCTCTCTCTCTCTCTCTCTCTCTCGTTTCCCTACCAATATCATTTATTTATTTATGCTACTACCAACTTGCACTTCAGAAAGAGCTCTCTATAGCCCAATTCAGGCGTTCCTAAGCTGGGTACCATATAGGTAACGTGCAAGGAGAGGGAGTGCTCCAACCCTGCCCCCTTCCATTCTTGTATTCGCCGCCCTCTACGACTGTGGAGGCTCTCCCTGCAATTGAGAGCACTGAGTTTCCAACCCCCCATAGCCATCCGAAAGAAATTAAGAATTTTTCTATCCTTTTTTAAAATGACATTGGGAAGAAAAATCAAGATTTCCCATTTTTCAGCTTGCATCTGAGCAGCAACGTTTTCTAGTAGGGTCATACGACATTCTGCCAGAGGGTCACTGGTCAGTAGAGAAGAATGCCTTATAGCAGTTGAACTTGACATTTAGGAAGAAGTGGGGCAAGAATACCAGCAACCTGTTTATTTTACCCCAGAGCTCCCAAGCAGAAAGAAAGCTGCTTATTGCTTGATTCAGAGCCCTCTTGCCTCCTCCTAAGCAGCCTGCATTAGAGGTTTGTTAATACTTTCCATGCCTTGGCATCAGGTGTGCATGGATCATTTAGGACAGGGGTGGGGTATCTGCTGTGCTCCAGCTGTTATTGGTCTACGACTCCCATAACATCTGACCATTAGCCATGATTGCTAGGCCTGGTGGGAGTTTGGAATCCAACAACATCTGGAGGGCCACAAGATCCCTACCACTGATTTTGGGGGTGGACCATATCAGCTTGTCTGAGCGTGGAACGCTAAGCAGGGTCAGGCCTGGTTGTTACTTGGATGGGAGACCCCTCCTCTAGTTTCCTGCACTGAGCAGGGGGTTGGACTCGATGGCCTTGTAGGCCCCTTCCAACTCTATGATCTATGAAAGAACCTCATTTGTATACAGAAAGTCCAATTTCAGGTAGCAGCTGAAAACCTGGAGACCCCTTGCCAGTCAGAGTAGACAATACTTGGCATGATAGACAGTGTGACCTGATATAAAGCAGCTTTCTATGTACCTATTCAATTTTTAGGAACACTGGAAACTGCCTTATACTGAGTGAGACCATTGATCATTCTAGCCCAGTATTGCTGACGCTGACTGGCCGCTACACTCCAGGGGTTCAGACAGGAACAGGAAGTTTTCCAACCCTACCTAGAGATACTAGGGGCCTTTTGCATACAAAGCATGTGCTCTACCACTGGACTACAGTCCCTACTGCAGGGCTCTCCAACCTTGGGTCCCCAGATGTTGCTGGACTACAGCTCCCAGAATCCCTTGCCATTAGCCATGCTGGCTGGGTATGCTGGGAGCTGTAGGCCAGCAACATCTGGGGACCCAAGGTTGGAGAGCCCTGCCCTACTGTGTTCCCAGTTCAGAGATGGCAGCAAATTACCTTCTCTAGATGAGGCTGCCTGTTGTATCTCTGCATCAGTCAATGGTCTGGGCTTGCCTTCTTTCATTTGGGAAGCTCACCCAGAAAAATGACTTGTGAAAAGTCATTGTGAAAAATGTGAAAAATGAAAATAGGGTGTGGGATCCATTGAGGGTGAGTATATGCCTACATGCTGGTAAATTTTCCTGGGCCATCTTCTACCAATTTACCACCCATGAAGTATGTTCCTTGTTCCAGAGGAATTCCTTAGTATGTTTGTGATACCAATAAATATCTAATGTTGTTTTGAAGTTGTATGGCTGGTAAGCTTTGTCTGTTCATTGTAAGAGGAAATGAGAAAATAGGATCTCCAGGTTTTGATGGTAGAGCCGGGAGGGACGGAGGGATGAAGGCTGTAGTAGTGGTTGACCTGGACCAGCTAGGGCTGAATGCCGCTCTTTCAGAGGGTTCGGTTTGTGTACATATGCTGTCAGGATCCCCTGGCTTTGGCACTGAGAAAGAAGATCTGCACGTCTTTCCCATGGCCCACCAAAAGTCAAGTGGGAAACTTCCTTTTTGACTAATTGTCTTTTTATCATGCCATAAACAGTCAGAGATTCTTGTGCTGTAGAACAAATTTGCTAACTTTTCTTCATCATTGCGCAGATCACCCTCCCTGGAACACACTTCCACTTGCTGACAGCTAGAAGTGTGAAAATTCCAGAGACTGGACTTCAGTGCTATGCTGGCAGCAGAACCTCTCTGGAAAAGATCATTTTGATTCATTTTTAAACATGGAAGCCATTTGTGATTATGGAAGCAGGCCTTTCCCCCAGAAGGAACTCTTCCTTCTGTGCTTCCAGATGAGGCTTTTTTTTTTTTTTTGGTGCCATTGGCCCGTCTCATGCATAGAATTGTGTGAGGGGTCCAGACATTGTCATCTTCTACTCGTAATCCTCCCATGTTTTCCCGCTGCTTCTTCCAACTTTTCCCTTACTGCAGAAAACTCTTAAAGAGAGAAAAAGCAGAATAGTGGCACAATGCCTTCTTTTTCATAGCGCTAGGAGCCCTCTGTCTGGAAGCAGTGCTTGAGGGTGTTTGTTGATCCAAGCCAGAGATGCGAACCTCTTTCAGCCTGAAAGCTAATTCAGTTTCATAGACGCTCTCGGGAGCCACATTCCAGTGGTGGGTGGGGCTAAAAGCAAAGGGGGTGGGGCCAAAATACAAAAAAAACCCAACCCCAGCGTATTTTAGCTTGAAGGTCTTCTTGCCAGTAACTAAGGCTTGGGGCATGCTTTTCAACCTTTTAGAATGGGGGGAAAACATGCACAATCTGGGAAACCAACCAAAGTTCAGCGGGGAGGGGGGGTGGGACCAGAGAAAGGTGTGGCCCTCTGGGGAATCCCAGAGGGCCAGATTTGGCCCGCGGGCATGAGGTTTGACACCCCTGGTCCTGGCTAACCAAGACCTCTCTTTCCCGATGTGTTCCCCCCACCACCACCGTCCTAAATATTTTTCTCTTCCTATCAGTAGTGGCTGCTGCTCACTCAGTACCAAATATCAGTTCCATGAAAGATGAGGACAAAATAGCAACTGTAAATCCTTGGCTTGCAAAAAATTATGCAACTCTCCAGGTTTCTGTACTAATTTGGTTCGATGTTTTTGGGAGCAAATTGTTTACCCCCACCTACCCCCCCCCAAAAAGAGAAGACCTGTGGGGGGTCAGTTGAACAAGTTGGTGTGTTTTGGATCTGTTCCTTGTATGTAGGGCCTTTCGTAAAGTTAAGGAGCAAGTAGGCAGCAGAGTGGGAACTCCAAACCTTTGAGTTGTCTGCTTTCCACTTGGCAGACTTCCCTCCCTCCCTAAACATTACTCCATATTACCCCCATCAGCAGAGAGCCTAGGCCAGTGCTTCTCAATTATTTTCTGTCATGCCCCCCCTAGGAAGAAGAAAACATTTCGCGCGCCCCCGCGCGACTGTAAATAGTATCATTTGTCTATAAAATTGTTATAAGTACACCTCTGCATAACACTGTATCCTTATTAACGTATAAGAGAATAATGTGGATCAATTTACAACAAAGAATAGCTTTATTAACTGTAGCAGAAAAGATTTAAAGGAGCGCAGGATTTAAAGGAACACAATATTAAAAAAAAAACTTTTAACTGAGGTCAAACGAGCCCCCCTTTACGGAGCCTCGCGCCCCCCCCTGGGGGCCCCGCCCCACTATTTGAGAAGCACTGGCCTAGGCACAGGCATAAAACAGCAATCGGGGCTCCCTCCCTTAGGCATGAGGCATTCAGTTCTCTCTTCAGGCTGACGGAGGGTTTCATTATTCATAGGGACGACGCATTCTCCGACAGCCTGAGTCAGAAGGCAGACAGCGAGGCAAGCAGTGGTCCCCTGCTGGATGATAAAGCGTCATCGAAGAATGACATCCAGTCTCCAACGGATCATATTCCAGACTATGGATTTGGGGGAGTAATGGGACGGTAGGAAACTGGTTTGTTCTCATGTGGATGCAAGCGTTGACTTCTTCCTTTGTCCGTGGCAGGCGAGAACACCTTAATGCATGGGCTCAGTTTGTACAATTTATGCCACTTTTGAACTGGAAGGGGGGCATACAGAGATCCCACTCGTTAGTCTGGATGACTTAGGGAGCTTGGAAGTATCAATTCCACGAGCATGTTGCTTTTCCTTTACAGGGTGAGGTTGAGATCTGATGGAGCAGCCATCCCTCGCCGCCGAAGTGGAGGAGATACACACAGCCCTCCCAGAGGGATGGGTCCTGGAATAGACACCCCTCCACGAGCAGCAGCCTGTCCCAGCAGCCCCCACATATTACCACTGAACAGGGGCAGGATCGAGAGCCCGGAGAAGCGCAGGATGGCAACTTTTGGTAGTGCCGGCAGTATCAATTATCCAGACAGGAAGGCGTTGACTGATGGCCATCCATTGAGGCCCACCTGTAGCTCAACTCGGCATAGTAGTCTTGGGGATCAGAAATCACTAGAAGCTGAAGCACTAGCAGAGGTAGGAGAACAAGTGTAAACCATCTGCATATTATGAAAATGTGAAATATAGCAAATGTTTCAGGGAACAGATTTCAGGGAGTTTCACCCAAATCCATATTCATCTATCCAGACTGGTTTGTTTTAAGACATGTTAGTTTCTGGACTTAAGGTATGTGAATCGGGAACTATACCCAACAGTATTTTCCACATAGTACTGCTAACAGATCCCATGTAACTGCCGGATGAACTGAAACTTACCCATCACCCACGGTGGCCCACCCCAAGCCAACCTCTTTCAGAGTCTCACTCAAGTGCTCTAGCCTGTTAGGCCCCTGTGGAGCATTTCGTTCTTTAAAAATACAAATATATTTTTTAATGCTTTAGCACTTCCCCATCAAGTGAAATATGAATCTCCCAAGAGAGTACAAGCAGACCCTACTCCATATAAGACACAAAGAAGTAAAGCGGCCTGTGACCAGAGAGAGGCGGAACCTAAGTTATGCTAATCAGAACTGGAACAAAACTAATTTTCTCAGAAAACAGTTCCCCGATTTGGACCTTGAATTTCCCCCATTTTACAGATGGGAATTGAGACTCAAATCCTCTGAGCAGATCTTTTCTCTTGGACAAACCCAGACAATTCATGATGATTTAATTTTTCATAGAGCTTGGGTCTTGCAGGTCTATGGGTCAGTACTCTGGCCCGGATATCCCACACCTGGTGCCTTCCAAATGTGCAGGACTTCAACTGCCATCATTCCTGGCTTATGCTGGCTCAGCTTGTCTGAGTGTGGAAAGCTAAGCAGGGTCAAGCCTGGTTATTACTTGGATGGGGAGACCCCTCCTCTAATTTCCTGCATTGAGCAGGGGGTTGGACTCGATAGCCTTGTAGGCTCCTTCCAACTCTATGATCTATGAAATCTATGAACTGTGTTGTCTGCCAGCCCACATGCCTAGAACATGTTTTGTCTTATCTTCGTAAAGCATGTTACAAAGATAATCTCAGAGCAATTAGTTAAGAGCTAAAGTGATATATTTGGTTTTTTGTGGATTTTTATCAGGCCTGTGGCTCACGCTGGCTCAGCTTGTCTGAGCGTGGAAAGCTAAGCAGGGTCAGGCCTGGTTATTACTTGGATGGGAGACCCCTCCTCTAGTTTCCTGCACTGAGCAGGGGGTTGGACTCGATAGCCTTGTAGGCTCCTTCCAACTCTATGATCTATGAATCTATGAATCTGCATGTGTGTGGGGTTTGATGGTAAGCAGTTCTGAGAGCCAATCTTGGCTGAAAAATGGGATGTGTATGTACATATAGAATAGTAAGTTGGAAGGGGCCTATAAGGCCATCGAGTCCAACCCCCTGCTCAATGCAGGAGAACAGATGTGGGCAGCCCAGGCAGCCACCCATCCAAGCACTGACCCGGCTCATACCTGCTTCGCTTCTCAGCATGTGACCTGCATTCTGTGCTCTCAACGCCACCTGCAGGAGGACTATCAACCAATCAGTAATAAATTAGCAGCTAGGAAGAAGGGGAGGGTCAATTTTTCATGTTTCTTCAGTCAAACTAGATGCTAAATGCATTGTTAGCAAAAGCATCTGTTGTTTTTTTTTAAATAGCAGGCACAGCCTGGGGGATAATTCTTATTGGGACCACAGTGCACGGAGAAGGGAGGCTTAGGATCATGGACCCCAGCTGTGATCCTGTCTACAATCACCTCCCTTGCACAGCTGTGTGCCTTAGGGGAGAAAAACAACTCCCATTGGCACCAAATAGAGAAAAAAAAGAAGATCTCTGTATGTGAAGAGGTTGCTGATTTGCATCTAACAGGCCCCCAGACAAATGAGGACCGAGAGGTGAAATGTTTGTTCGTTTGTTTTTTTAAACTGAAACAGCAGGTAACTATATCAGCAGGTAGCCTTTAAAGACTAAATGGACAGACATGTTTCTCTGAACTTTTGGCTGAGCCTCTCTTTACTTTTTTGCTGCACGGGTCGCTCAAAGGCTGGTGGAGCTGTTTATTTTCAATCTAACACTTATTAGCTTTTGACACCTTTCAACCTTTTCTGTGTGGGCTGTTGATTGATTGATTATGTTGTCACTTTGTTGCTTGCTTGCTTGTTACTGTGATACTTTTCACCATAGTAACCCAAATGGGTGGTGGTGTTTAGTTTTTAAAGATCGACACCAATTGTTTTGCAGTACAGTGGATTCATTATCCCACACATCTCTCTTTAAGGGAAACAGAGACTTTGCTTTGATTCAAATAGCTTTTCCAATTTTTTTTTGTTTAATGTTTAATTTGTGCAGCACGAAACCAAATAAATTATTATTATTATGTCCTTGTATACCAATGGGGGCTCTTTGTGTGATGCTCTACAAATTGCTATTACAAGGAACTAGTAATCTTTTTGTGTAAGCCATTACTCCCAATGTGGGTGCAGAAGCCAGCAAAGAAAGGATCATCTGAGCATTTAAAAACTTCTGGATCTGCGTTGATGGATATTTAGATCAAGGGTAGACAACGAGGTGCCTGCACACACACGCATGGGTGGGTGGGAGGCATAACCTTGCCCCGATGCGAACAATCCTGTGCAAGAACGCTCGCGGGTAAGGCTTTCACATTGCCCTCTCATTCCTGTGTTCTTGTACAAGATCACTGGGGTTGTGGGGAGGCAGCCTCAGGGTGACCTGGGGAGGGGAAGGCTCAAGCCTCCTCCTGTCCCAGCAACCCCAACAGGCACTGCTGTTTCCGCATCGCCAATAGTGGCACAGAAACAACAATGTTAGCTGCTTTGGAGTTGCTAGGGGGAGGAGGAAGCTAAAGCCTTCCGCTCTCAGCAGCCCAGATGGGCATGGGGATGCCTGCACACAACAGGCATCCGGGAGCCGCATTTGGCCTGTGGGCCACGGTTTCTGCACCCCTGCTATACACCCTGTCCACAACTGCCACCGGACAGGCATCTGCGGAAACATCTTGCCCTGAGGGGATGAGAAAAGAAGCAGAAACAGTTTGGTGAGGTGCCACCATCTAGCTCCGAGTGGTGGCCCCTCCTTCCCCCAACTGCTAGCAGAAGGACTTCTGAGAAACCTCTTTCCCTGAGGGGGATGAAAGAAGAAACAGATTAGGCTTGAGCTCAAAAGTAGAGAAACTACAGAAGAGAAGAAAGAAAAGATGAGCAGGCCAGCAAAGAACAGCCCAGCCCAGTAGGATAATACATGCAGTGCAAACCTGACTTCAGCTGATATATTCCCATCCATCTGAGCAACTGAATCAAGCATCACCATCTTGCTTCCCCCCGCTCCCAATCTCTTGCCTTGCATCTCGTGTCTTTTTAGATTCTGAGCTTGAGGGCAGGGACTGTCTGATTGTTGATTCCTCTAAGCCAGTGTTCTCCAACCTTGGGTCCCCAGATGTTTTTGGCCTACAACTCCCAGCGTAGCTGGCTGGGGCATGCTGGGAGTTGTAGGCCAAAAACATCTGGGGACCCAAGGTTGGAGAACACTGCTCTAAGCTGCTCTGGGAGTCTTATGACTCAAGAGCAGGATAGAAATGCCTTGAATGAATAAAAAAATAAGTCCCATTGAACTCTGTGGGGGTTACCTCTGAGCAGACATACGATACGTACGATTGTGCTACAAGGCTCCTATCAAATCCCAGTTCTTCAAAGAGCCTTCCTCAAGATTCTATGGAATGTGAGATCATGTTTATTTTGGGGTTTCGTTAAAATAAAAATTATGGGATTGGGCATTCCTATGGACTTCATAAAAACACAATTTCTGGGATATTAAAGGCATTCTCTACCTCTTTCTAATCATTCTCTCGTTCCACCTCAAAGTAAATATGACAACTTCTGATCATTCTTGTCGCTCCATAAAATGTCAACGTTTATGGCCATGAACACACTCTACACACTCTAAAGTTTTGCCTCTCAGTAAAGCAATCCAAAAATCAAGTCTCTTCTTCCGTTGTTGTTGGCAGAGTACATAGGTCAGTTTTATATGCGGAAGCTGGTCAAATACATTATTCATAGATACCTGTCAAAAGTCACTTCTGAAGGCTGGGTCTGTCTTTGTGGCAAAATGTATCTTTCAGATTTGCTTTCTACTAGACGGGGCGGAAGCTGTTTACTTGCTGAGCAGGTTGCTGTAGTACCTTTTTATATTACTTGATTAATAATGTATTTTTTTTTTTATTAAATGGCTTAATGGTAGCTATTATAATGGAAATAATAGTTTCCATTTTTTCTCTCACGTTTACTCTGACAGGAAGGTTGAATGTTGCCTTATACCAGTGTTTCTCAACCTTGGGTCCCCAGATGTTTTTGGCCTACAACTCCCAGCATGCCCCAGCCAGCATAGCTGGCTGGGGCATGCTGGGAGTTGTAGGCCAAAAACATCTGGGGACCCAAGGTTGAGAAACACTGCCTTATACTGAGTCAGGCCATTGGTCCAGCTAGCCCAGTACTGCCAACACTGACTGGCAGCAGCTCCCCAGGCAGGAGTTTTTCCAGCCCTACCTGTTGAGAATTGGACTGTTCTTTTGTGCTCCCATCCTACCATCAGCATGATCAGAGTAGGATTTGCATAATATTTTTATGTGTCAAGTGTCTGTGATACTCATAGCGTAGGAGGAATGTTCCAGGGATGTTGAAGAGTCCTTGGTCTCGAGTCACGAGTCTTTGGACCCGAGTCTCGAGTCCGAGTCCTTGGTCCAAAATGGTGACTCACGAGTCCTGAGTCACTCCCAAAACTGACTCCACGACTCCCTATTAAAATCAATGGGGCTTCCCCCCAACAAAATAAGGCTACTTCAGATGTGTGGCTTAAATAAATTCTAGGCACAAGTGTGCCTTTTTATTTCAAAACTCTGCAACTGATTTTGGCAAGAACAGATCAGGCAGACAAACCCAAAATAACCAGGCAGGCAGAGGAGGCAGGGAACCCCAAAGCAGGCAGGCAGAGGCCTTTGTCTTGGACAATTCAACTGTTGAACTGGTCAAGAAGAGACCAGGCAGGCAGAGGAGGCTGGGAACCCCAAACAGGCAGGCAGAGGCAGCCAAACCCAAAATGTCTGACCCTAACCCAAACCCCCCACAACAACACATCAATCAAAATAAATCTCAACACATCGTTGGGGCTGCGCTCCTGGTAGCTGTCCATAGTGGCCGAGCAGCGGCGCGCCTCGCTTCCATGCGCTCTTCACCGGTGATCGCGCTCCTTCTGGCACAGCCAGAAGACTCGTCAACAGCCCAGGGATGTTGACGAGTCCTTGGTCTTGAGTCCCGAGTCGAGTCTCGAGTCCCATTAAAAATATTGGGACTCGAGTCCGAGTCAAGTCAGAGGGGGGACTCAGTCCGACTCATGAGTCGAGTCCTCGAGTCCGAGTCCCCATCCCTGGAATGTTCTTAACGAAACTACTGTTTTAAAGAAAACAGTAGACTTGGAACTGTGGACCTGCACATGCAGTGTTTCATTCCCTCACCCCTTTTACTTTAATTTGGATCTAGCTTGCCCCAGTGCCCTTCTAGTGAAGCCTTCATGTCAGGTGGGATCTCCAGATCTGTAGGAGGGTAGATGCCTTCCATCGAACGAGGATGCATGAACTTGGCAAAAAATTAAATAACTGCAGTGGGTGACACTGCCACCGCCAGTTGGTGTCGTGTCGTGTCAGAGAGAATTCTTAGCAGCCAAATCTGAGGTGAAACCGGATGTCTGCTAATGGTCTAGTTGTGCTGTACAGAAAGTGAAAGAACTTTATCCTACTGAAATTGCTTGGAAGACCATAGTCAAAAATAAATAGCCCTAACTAAAAATTATGGTTGAAAGACCTCACTTCTTTTTGAAACTAATAATGCACCTTCAGGTGCGTTAACCTCAGTCCCTTGATTTTTATGTCTGTTTCTCTGCCTTTTTAATCAGGAATGTTCGAAAGACTCCTTTAGTTATGTTGTAAGCTGCCTTGAGCATTTTTGATGTTCAGAATTTGGAGAGTTATTTTATGGGTCTAGAGCTGGATCCAAAGATGTACTTCTGTATGTGCAAGGTGTCTTCTGTGCATTGAACAGTTGTTTTATACCCCACGCTTCAGCGTTGCATCAGGAACGTGAAATGATTCAAATATGTTCTTGCATAGCTCTTGGACAAGGAGAAGCATGAGAACTGTTATACAACTTACATATAACAGTACTGTGCAAATTCTTCCTCCAGCACTTGGGGCAAAGCACTAATGATCCACTTGGAGTTTTTTAGATCCACATGACACTGGGTTCACATGACACAAACGTGGTTAATAAGCCACGGTGGGTGGCTTGTTCACCACCCCCACACGTGATTTCCCTAATTACTCACTGGGTGCGGTTTGTGACATCTGAAGTTGTGAGGGTGGGTGGCTAGGGTGGTTAACAAACGACCCACAGCAGACTGTGGGTTCTGGGTGGTTTGTTAACTACCGCAGCCTCCCTCCCTTGCTGGTTCAGACATCGCAACAACTTGTGCTTGTCGAGGGTAATTGGGGAAATCAGCCAGCATGTAACCAGCATGCGTGGGGGTGGTTAACAAGCCACTGCACCAACTCCCTAGACAGTGACACCTTATTTTTTCACTTTTGGGGAATTTGTGCAAATTTAATGTACTCCCCCCCCCACCTTTGGGAAATTAGCACATTTTTTTCACCTTCGGGGAGATTTGCGCAAATGTAACTTAATTTTTTTAAAAATGTTTAACTTTTGGGGAGAACTGCGCAAAGTTGCTGCGCTTTAGCAAATTTGTGCAAATCTCCCCCAAAGTTTTTTTTTTAATTTAAATTTATGCAAATCTCTCCAAATGTGAAAAAAAACTCCAACACATTAAATACATACAAATCTCCCCTAAAAGGGGGGGGGGTGTTTAATTTGCGCAAATCTTCCCAAAGTAAAAAACATGTTCAGTAATACCTTGGATTGCAAGTAACTTGGTTTGAGAGCGTTTTGCAAGACAAGCAAATTTTTAAATATTTATTTAATTTTTTTTTTACTTGATATACAAGCGTCGTCTTGCAATACAAGTACTGTAGTACGGCTTAAATTTAAAATCTCTGTACAAATTTTTTTGGGGGGATTTTGTTTTGATATAAGAGTGTTTTGGATTACAAGCACCTTTCCAGAACGAATTATGCTGCTCTCAATCCAAGGCATGACTGTACAAAATAAACTCTACTCTGCTAATGAGCGCATTCGCGCTCATTAGCAGAGTAGGCTGCTGAGGTTGTGCTACAAAGGCCCATGGAATACCCACCAGGAGCAGTGGGAGGACTGAGGGGGAAACAAGCCATTGCAAGCCTCAGAACGCCTGTCGAGAGTGGGTCGCTGAGTGAACAACCCACCTTAGCTTATTTTCAGGGTGGCTTATTGTGATGTGCAACGTGGTCCTAAGAAATGAGTTGTGGACAGATCTTGGTCATCTACTGTAAAGATGATAACTTCTTTTTCTGCTTGTGTTTATTGTGTTTACAGGACATTGAAAAGACTATGAGCACAGCACTGAATGAGCTGCGTGAGCTGGAAAGGCAAAATACTGTGAAACAAGCCCCTGATGTTGTCCTGGACACCCTTGAACCAATGAAGAACCCTCAGATAGGTTCTGTCAACTCTGAACCTGCCAGTCCCCTTCACACCATCATGATTCGAGATCCTGATGCTGCCATGCGGCGTAGCAGCAGCTCAACCACTGAAATGATGACTACTTTTAAGCCTGCCCTCTCAGCCCGGCTTGCCGGAGCTCAGCTTAGGCCCCCACCCATGAGACCCATCAGGCCAGTTGTCCAACATCGTTCAAGTAGCAGTAGCAGCTCGGGAATGGGTAGTCCCGCCGTGACACCCACAGAGAAGATCTTCCCTAACAGCGCCTCAGATAAATCTGGCACTATGTAGCTATTACTGTCACGAGGGAGTCTTTGTTGGGGGAAAAGGGTACCCATCCCGATTTTCATTTCTTTTGAGGTTGAAGCTATGATTGTACAAAAGAAAAAGACAGGGAAAACGACTCTTGTAGAAACAATGGCACTGGGGACTGTAGATGTGGCTTAAGGATTTCATGATATTTACTCACCATTCTTATCAAGATTGCTGGAAATATTTGGTACAGCCAAATAAGATGGCCATTTTATGTATTACCACTGGAACATTCAAGTCTGCGTAGAAGTATATATATGAAACTGTACATAGCCCAGTACCATTTTAGTAGATTTACCTCAGAAACCCACCCCTAGACTTCGGCTAGAGAGTGTTTTGTGTGTGTGCGCGTGCGTGAATTACACAGCAACTGTGCATTAAGCAATAGACGATTGGTCAATTCTTGAATTGAATTTTCACACTAGTTTGGCTTGGCTTTAGAATCTCAAACAAAAGAAAACACCATTGGTTTGGTTCAACAGTTGTCCTGCAAATACTGGAGTGCATCTGATGATCCTGTCTGTCCTGCTAGATGGATGGATTTTTGTCTTCACGTTCATCTCTTAAAGACTGCTTCATTGAAACATGGAAGCTTGTGGTCATTTCCTGGTTGGAAGAGTATACCACCTGTGGACACAAAGAATTAAAAAATAGTACACCTTCCCCTTGTGTGAAGGGGAAACCTAGGATTTCTGTACGTACTTCATATCGTAGCACAGTGTTATGTGTGTACAAAAGAAACTCAACTCCCGCTGTTTTCGTAACAGAAGAGGACTCTGAAGTAATCTGTGGTTGATAACAATAAATAAATAGGCTAACTTATATAGTGTTTTAAATATTTTATTCCCCCATCCTCTCTTTTTGCTAACGATTCCTATGGGGAAAAATATGGATTAAAACAGGCAAGAAAGCTTTGGGTACAAAACACATTCCCTTTAAAATTACTCAGCAGTACATGAGGGTCTTGACTCAGTCTGTGTCCCCTTGCATGAATAGCATGAGCCATATTTGACCTTGTCAGACATATAACTGATCTGATGGGGTGACAATTTGCACTTTCTGTACTGTACTATATAACAATATACAGCAGTTTTGGGTTTATGAAATTTCTTTCTCTCTTGAAACTTAACCTAGGGAAAAAATATGCAGAGAGAGCTAGGGTTTGCATGATCGCTAAGCCTTTTCTCTACTCACTGAAATCAAGACTCTTGCTGCTATTTTTTGTTTTCATTTTTGTCTGTATTTGTGGACAGATCTTTGCAGCATCAGCCCTTTGACTGGGTTAGCATTTTTACTTTAAACACCATTGCCTGTTTATTTTTTTACATAGAATGCCTCTTGACAAATTTCATTCAAACTGCACACTTGGTTAAATCTGCACTTTCTCTCTCTTCCTTGATCTCTCCCGAATTTAAGTGATGCAGTGGCCATCACTTAAAAGAAGGCTAACATTTTCCCCTTCATCGTCAGAGCTTAGCTATAATGACATCTGTTGCCTTTCAGCACCACTTGGGGTATTTAAATGATCTTCGGTTTGGCTTTCTGTGGTCTAACTCAGCCAAAATTCACCGAGTCATCAGTGTCTCTTGGAAAGAGCGGCCAGGCCATTCAATAATTTACCATTGCTGACCTCCTTTATTTGACAAATGCATTCCTAACCCCATTTGTGTGCAGAAATTATTTTTTTGGTAATGAAACGAACGCACACAGTCATTGTGTCATTCTCCTTTTCTATACCTCATCTGCAAGCATGCTTCATTCCAGGACCAGGTACCTTCTTTTCTCTTAACTGCCCCTTGCCTGTTCTAGCCTGTTTATATATTGGTGTATCTGCTTAAATGCTGGAAAGTAACTGCTAAAATGTAACTTGTCCTTTTCTTTTTTTTAAGGCTAAATTTTAGTTGAAACCCAGTGACACCAAATCTTTGCACTTAATAGATAACTCAGTGTAACAACAATTAAAATTAAAATAAAAATGACAGCAGCCTCCCCGACCCCAAAACCAATCCTGACCTTCTCATGTATAGTGTGAAGGGGAAATGATATATGTAGTTATTCTATTATTGTTCCTCAGTATAATATTACAAAGAGAAATCGTGTTGACCTACATGTCTGCTCATGTTGTAGGCATTTGTTGTAATTGCCACAATTAGTCAGTAGTGCTGTTTTTTCATGAATGAACTTGTTTTCATCTCCCCGGTTCTCCTCCCACCTTCCTGCTGCCCTCTTCCTCCCCTTGCCTTTCCTAACTTTAGAGTAACCCAGGGGTCATTATGACAGCAGATGTTCAGTTTGTTGTAGTAATGAGCCAGCAAATGTAGTTTTAGGCATGGGGGAGGTGGGGGAAGAGAGAGCCATTTGGCCAACTCTTGTATTTTCATTGCCAGTAATGTTTTCCCCACTTTAGTTCATGGAGAACAGTTGCTTTGACAGTGTGTGCGTGTGTTTTTTAAACATACTTTTGCAAATGACTTGAGAGCATAACCATTAGTTTATGTGAGGGGTTACTTTTCTTCTCAAAGATATGATACAATTCCAATGCCTTTTTAAAAATTAAATTATTTTTATTTCTATTTTTTCATCTATTGTAATGGGTTGTGCTTATTATTATTTTTTAATCTTTAAGTGCCTTTTGAGCACCGGAACAAATGCTTGGATTAAACGTGCTTGGGAACTGGACATATCAAGATATCTCCTATTATATAGTTAATGTTATGCTATGGGTATATTGCTTTAAATTCTTTCCCCTTTTTGTTGTGCGAGCAAGAAATGTATTTAAAATTTAAAGAATAGATACCCCTGTAATGCAATGTTGTGAAATTGCCAATGACTACTAGGAACTGTAGATCTTCTTCTGCATTTGTTTGTAGTACTAAATAAAAACACTTACAACATCTGCTATAGACAAGCCTTCCCCATGCTGATTGCGAATGATGGGAGTTGTAGTCCAATACATCTGGAGTGCATCAGGTTGGGGAAGGCTGCTGTACTGTAGAATCATCAAAATTTTATCTTGGGCAGTGTTTGTATGTGTCTATCGACTTCAGTTGTGTAGGCATTGGGGTACAATCTACCAGTGACCTTTTTTCTTTTGCAGAAGCACCATTTCCTGGGTATCTCATGCAAGATAAATTCTTGGTATATTTGTCTTTGTATTCTCAGGCACAACTGGGCATGGCTTGGCCCAGCACGAGGATTTCAAGGGACAGTTTCAAATTCATAAAAGTAGCAAATGTGAAGCAAAACAGTGGGTAGGTGTGATAACCCACTTTTAGTGGGCGGGGGAAAATGAAATATTAGTCTCTTTTTCACTGTGCCAATTCTGTCTCGTTCATATTGATGCTAATTACTGAATCAATAATGGGAGTACCTGTGTTGGGTTGGTCTAAGACCAATACCAGGACATAGCGTATATAATTCATAAATATGATGCCAGAATGAAGGGGGGGGCATTGTAGCATTTGTAACATTCAAGCTGGTTGAAGAAAATGCCAGGCATAGCTTTTTTCATTTTTTTTTTTAAAAAGTTTAAATTGTCATAGTTAGCAAATTTTAAAAAAATGTTTCAAACAATGAAAAATGTCCATTGTTTATTACTAGCCAATGAAGAAATAGAGATTCCAAGCCTCAGTGCCACAGTAGTAGCGGACACTGTACATCAAAAATGGATTTTCTCCAATGCGAGCAAGTGAAATCTTATAAAACTGGCCTCTGATCCTCCCCATAAAATCAGAATGTTCCTGCTCAGCCAAAGCTACTTTAGCTAACACCCAGAGACGGCTGCTTGTAAATCTTGCAGCCTTGTCTCTTACCCTGTCACTTGGTTACCGTACTCCTTTCATTCAACCAAGTGATGCTTGTAACGGTGCTGACTTAAAAGCAATTGCACCCACCCTTATATTATTGCTGTACAGAAACTGTCATAAGCAAACAATGTAAATGTTTAAGACCCTTTAATGATATAACTGACCATGCACTTTTCCTCTTATAGACTAAACAATACCTAATAGTGTTTTTTTTTTTTTCTTCTTTGAAAATCCTGGACTATATAATTTCCTAGCAGTGCTGCAGTTTTCACCGTATGGCAATAGGGCCTCCTGAATCCACTTTGCTTCTGAGTGGCTGCTTTTTGTTCTTGCCAGAAAACTTTAGGAAACTGCTGGTTGCCTGCCCTGTATAATGATCGTTGTCCCTCTTATGGATATTGTCTCTGTAATGTATGATAAAATACCATTCAGTTAGAGTGTCTGATTGGATCCTGTGTTATGTATGCTGATGATGCCATGTAGATCAAACCACTGGTTGGGTGTGGACTCATCCTGTTGAATAAACCGTTTACCTTTTCTCAAAACATAGTTTGAGTCATGATTTAATGGTGAGCAATGGGTTGGATCCAGACCCTTCGCTTTGCTAGCGGAAGGATTGCTGGCAGAATGAGACTTCCGCACCCTCTTCTCTCCCATGCAGCCTCCAGATTTTCTCCAGAGGGTTGGGGGACCCACCAGAGCAGATTTGGAGGGCACATGCCTCTTCAGTCCTCCCATGCACACACAATTACCATAGTGTGAAGGGGAGAGGGGTCGAGTGCATTGACCTCCCTCCCTCTCACATCTTCATTGCCAGCTTTGTTGCCCTCCACATGTTGGAAGGAGTAGCAGCTTCTGCAGTGGGGAGCCTGCTCTGCTCGTATTGGCTCCGAGAAGATCAGGATTCTAAATCACATGGGGTGCCTATTAATGAGTAGGGCAGGTGCCTCTCCGCAGCCATTCAGCCCCAACATGAGCCTTGTAGGCTCCTTCCAACTCTATGATCTATGATCTGTTAACTTGCTCTCCCTGCCTGTACTTGCAGCACAGGATGCATGCAGTTCCTGCCTTTCGGAAGGTTGCTCGGAAGCAAAATTGGGCTGAAAGGGAATCATAGCTGAGCAATGGCATTTCCAAAGACTTAAGGATTCGCACAGGAGATAATAGAACAAAGCATGAGCAGAAGAAGATTATGCACTTACCGTCTGAAGGGGAAATTGCTTTTTGTTGAGGATGGAAAAAGAGAAGGAAAGATACAGGAGCCTGGAAGTGAAGAGACTGGAGAACGACTTAAGGAGGCAAATGGAGCAGCAAACTGCAGCAGGAGCAGCTGAGAAGTGCCAGGGGCCCTTCTTCATGCGGGAGTGTGGGAAGGACAGTTGATGACTTGCCCAGTTCAGAGGCTAAAGCTAACCCAGTTCAGAGGCTAAAGCTAACTCCAGCTTAGAGCTGCAGGTTCCCTGTTATCACAAAGCAGTTGCCCTCTTAAGGTCATTTCAAGGGCACTGATTCATACAGCAACAATTAAAATGCAAACTAGCTTTTCTGCAGAGCTTATGTGCTTATTTAAAAGGTTTGTGTGTCAGCCTCCTGTTCATCCTATTGGGTTTCAGGGCAGTGAACAACATAAACACCCTGGGACTTCATTTATGTACAGTAAATATCCATTTATTTGAGTGGGGCAGGGAACAGCCATGAATTGCAGAACCGGGATTATCTAAATTAAAATACATGAGATGGCCCCGCCACTATGAAATTAATTCATGGCTGCTGCTGCCCCCCCCCCCCCGAGCCGGAATCTGGTATTATGAGTCACGATGTGAAGCATTTCTTGTGACAAAGGGATGGCCTACTCTGCAAACATCTACGGTATTTATATATAATATTTGTATACCGCTTAATATAATATCTCTAAGTGGTTTACATGCAAACGTATTTTCAACACACTGTTAATAAACAGTTACATCGCTCACGCTGGCTCAGCTTGTCTGAGCAGTGGAAAGCTAAGCAGGGTCAGGCCTGGTCATTACTTGGCTGGGAGACCCCTCCTCTAGTTTCCTGCATTGAGCAGGGGGTTGGACTCGATGGCCTTGTAGGCCCCTTCCAACTCTATGATCTATGAAATCTTCTGCAACAAAATAAATAAAAAGAAACAATGAGAAGAAACAAGAAAACAGAGCAACTGGACGCATCAAAAGGCTTCCAGCCAATGCAGTGGCTAACACCACAATCCTATACATGTCTACGCAGAAGTAAGTCCCATTGAATTCAACCCTATACCCACTTACCTGGAAGTGAGTCCCATTCAGTTCAATGAGGCTTATTTCTGAACAGACACATACAGAATTGTACTGCAATAATTGAAAATAGCTGCTTTTCTAGACCCATAACGTTAATCTCTTTAATGGGCTTTCCTGAAAAAAGAAAAAAGCCTGCTCCTTAAATGGTTTGTCACTAAAGCTGCTCTCTGCATTTGACAGAAGTTAATACCAGCTTGCATATAAGCATTATATACACTAAACTGCTTACAAGGGTTCACATGAAGGGTTTTTTGTATTTTTTAAATGGAACCTAAATAAACCAAGGAGCAGTTCTCTAATTACATCCTCCCTACACACACGCTCCCCTCCCAGAAAGCCATGGGAAATGTGTATATGTAGTGGTGACTACATACAGGAGGTGTGACACTTCAGACCTGCTTACTACATGGATTGCCACCATTGTGTGGAGACTTTAAATCAGGGCTCTCCAACCTTGGGTCCCCAGATGTTGCTGGACTACAGCTCCCAGAATCCCTTGCCATTAGCCATGCTAGCTGGGTATGCTGGGAGCTGTAGGCCAACAACATCTGGGGGCCCAAGGTTGGAGAGCCCTGCTTTAAATCATCAGCTTTCTATAGTATTCAATGCTGCTATGGAAACTCTCTTCTGCAATTGGGGCAATCCGAGTGGCACATAGTTCTGAAGGATGAGTGCCCCATCCCCATGGAATAGTTGCTGTACATTCCATTTCCAGCTTCATCTCACATGGGAGTGAGAGCAGTCCATAGTACTGACTATTAAAAGTAGCACCATGGTGTGATGCACAGCGTTTTCCCCGGAAGCATCTCTGAAATCTTATAGCTCAAGTAACAGAGAGAATGCCTGTACTGCTCTCGGGTCCATCTCTCAAAATTATAAAAACAGCAGATAGCATGGACACATTTAGGGATTATTTCTGAGGATACAGCTGACTTTTACAGAGCTACGTAGTTGGTGATGGCCTAACAAACTCCAGCAAATTCTGGGTTTCTTCCTTTCTTCTCAGCCCACTGACTTCATGGAGCCAGAGAAGGTGAATATTGAACAGCTTGGATCTTGTAGAAATGCAAGGCATTTTACTGGAGATCTGGTTAGGATGGAATTGCTGCGAAGTAGGACTGCAGTACTACTGATGGTATTTCTGTAGGGCTACGGGTATTCTCCCCCCCCCCCCCAACTTGCACCTGGCTCGCTTTTTATTTCATGCCCCAATGAGGTGCAATCTCAGCCATTTCAGGAAAATAAATCAACTAGCGATGGAAAATGTAAACAGCTCCCTTTAGATACCTGATTGGTCAGTCTGATAATGCTGGCTGCCGACAAATAAGTAGATCTCCCCTGCCCCAGTTAGGCCATCTTTCTCCCTTTGTCTTAGATGACCATTCTGTCTGGCTGAATGGTCAGAAGTGCAGAAAAAGGCAACTAAAATGACCAAGGGGCTGGAGCAACTCCGCTATGACGAAAGGTTACAGCAGCTGGGATTGTTTAGCTTAGAAAAAGGCGAGTAAGGGGAGACATGTCATAGAGGTGTACAGAATTATGCGCAGTGTGGAGAAAGTGGATGGGGAGACATTTTCTCCCTCTCTCATAATACTAGAACCAGGGGTCAATTCATGAACCTGATTGGTGAGAGATTCAGGACAGATAAAAGGAAGTACTTCTTCACACAGAGCATAGTTAAATTACGGAATTCACTTCCACAAGATGCAGTGATGGCCACCAATTTGGGAAGGCTTTAAAAGGGGATTGGACAAATTCATGGAGGATAAGGCTATCAATGGTCAGTAGTCCTGATGGCTGTATGCTTTCTCCAGTATCAGAGGCAGTGTGCCTATGTACTTCAGTTGCTTGGGAACATGGGTAGGAAGGTGCTGTTGCACTCATGCCCTGCTTGTGGGTTTCCCATGGGCAGCTGGTTGGCCACTGTGTGAACAGAATGCTGGACTAGATGGACCCTTGGTCTGATCCAGCAGGGCTCTTCTTAAGTTCTTACGGCTCTTTGCAATGTTTTTAAACAGCAGCTGTGGTAAATGCCATGTTCACCTCACGTAGCTGATGTGGTTTAGCAACAAGCCAATGAGACTGGGGTGCCTCCAAGCCTCTCTCATCAAACCCTGGTCTATGTGCATTTTTAATGCAAAGATCCAAGATGTCTGCATCTGCATTTGGTTACTTAACCCATGGTAGGAAATCGAGGGAGAAGTTTCACGGGCACCATGGTTCTTTCTGAATAATCCAGGCTGAAGGCACAAGGAGACAGGAGTGCTGAGGCACTGTTCTAGTGCTCAGGCTATTAGGGATCAGTTAATGTCAAAATCTTTGTCCTATCAACATCTTCCACAGTCTTCCCAGGCAAGACATCTTGATCTATTGAAACTGCCCCGCCGCATCCTCTTTTTTAAATGGAAGTAAATCCACTGTACCTGTCAATGTCTACAAGTGGGACCTGCAACAAAATTTTGCAGTGTGGCATAATCCTGTTCAGGGTTCCATCCATCCATTCCCTCTTCTAGGATATTCCAATCTGCCCCCACCCCACTTTTCCACTGAATTTCATCAGTCAATGTTCTGTATCCATTGAGAGTGCTCAGTCCTCATTGGCTTGGGTGGTGGTGGTGGTGGTGCCCCCCTTCCCCAACCTGATACCCTTCAGATATGTTGGGTTACAACTCCCAGCGTCCCCCAGCCAGCAGAAGTGGAAGGTACCAGGCTGGGGAAGGTTAGCTTGGGTTGTCTTAACCATGCAGCTGCTCCTGTAGGTGTATAACTGGGGAAGCTCTCTAAACGTTGTTCCTTAAACCTGTATTTCCCTGGCTCCTTTCAAAAGAACAAAAACTATTCAGTCCCCAGTAAAAGCTGTGCATTCTAAACAGGCACCAAAACCTTTGGGGCTGGCTAGTTGCTTGTTTTTAAAGGGGATCATCTGTGGTCATGTATATAGATATTAGAGCCAAAATGAGAACAAGAGCCATGCTTAGACTGCTTCTGCTTCATCCTTGTCTCGTTCCACCATCCTTATGCTTGTGTGTGTGTGTGTGTGTGTGTGTGTGTGAGAAAGAGAGAGAGAGAGAGAGTTTCTAAATGGGTTTCTCTTATGTATCGGGACTGTGATAAGAGGCTGACCCCCTCTGACACTAAACGAATATGAAATTACATTGTTTCTCTTTAAGTGCCTGAAGGCAGAAAGGCCATCAGATATACAGCCAGAACAGGCCTCAAGTTCAAGTGGGTTTCAAGTTTACATGGATTTCTCTCATGCATACTGTTCTACTTACTTCGTTTGTTGCAGCAAAGGTACTCTCATTGCAGCAAATACCGGTACACAGAATTGTGGGCTGGAATCTGATCTTGCTTTCTTGATCGTAATTCATGCAACACTAGCTGTCTTGTGCTTTGCTTTAAACAAAACCTGGTAGGCTCAGGTTTTAAAAAAAAAGTAATATGCTTTATAAAATTGTACTGGCTGTTCTGTGTGATCATTTGCATGACACCATGCGATCCTGAACCTGTAGAGAAAATGATTGTACCTAATTCAAAATACTTGCTGAAGCTTACTGCCATATTCTGTGGAAGAAGGAAAGAGGATGGATCATACTAAGCGCTATTCCAAGCCATGCGAAGCCAAGTCCATTCACTAGTAGAAAATAAAGTGCAACTATGGCACAATCAGGTCTTCTAAGAAATGTCTGTGTTACTGTTCTGTAACCTTTGTTAAACTGTAATACTGTAAATCCATAATCTGTAAAAAGGGAAATAATATCTTGCTCCCTTGATAAGCTTGTGGGCTACCTGTACATTCAGTGTGGCTATGATTATATCTGGTACATCTGTATTCCACCTAGGGTGCTACAATGACAAAAGGAATTACTTTTGTAATATCTGCAGTTCTCCTTTCTTTTGCTAATTTGGTTTATGTTATTTCTCCCAACTCCTTGGCAGTGGAGCAAATACCTGGAAGACGTCAGCTTCGCAGGTGGCATTTGTTTAGCATTTGCATGCCAAGAAAATGAAGGCGAAAATAAGCAAACTCAAAGATACCGCAAAGACTGCTCATGTGCAAACACAAGATTGTGCCAAAGCTAAATGCATACAACTCAGTGAGGGACTTCTAGTGCTAGTGCAAGCCCTCTCTTGCTCTATCCATGGGAGAGGATTAAGTAGGCCATGGAGAAGCAGAAGAGTCTTGAAGAAGCAGCAGTACTCCTGGATCCATCTCTGTCTCTGGAGGCCCAAGTGGCCATGGCAGTTCGGAGTGCCTTCTACCAGCTTCTATGGCCTCTCCTGGACAGGGATAACTTGGCCACTGTGGCACAGGCACTAGTAACTTCAAGGCTGGATTACTGCAGTGTGCTCTGTGTGGGGCTGCCCTTAAAGCTGGTCCGGAAGCTGGAGCTAGTGCAGAATGCAGCAGCTCGACTGTTGTTGGGAGCTGCCCCTTTCCAGCATGCAACTCCTTTGCTGAGGGAACTGCACTGGCTGCCTATTTGCCTCCAGGCCAGGTTTAAGGTTTTGGTACTAGTGTATAAAGCCCTAAACAATTTGGGAACAGGATACCTGAGAGAGCGCCCCCTTCCTTACCAGCCTGCCCAGTCACAGCAGTTAGCTGATGAGGTGCTCCTGGTGGTTCCACGTGGAACTGTGGTCCATATGGAGTCCACTTGGAGTAGAGCCTTCAGTGTGTTGGCTCCCTTTCTGTGGAACTCCCTGCCTGTTGGTGTCAGAAAGGCACTGACATTGTTTTGTTGTTGGCACCTGCTGAAGACATTTTTACTTAAACAAGCCTTCCCTGACTGATCAGGCACAGGAGTTTGAATTTCTAGGAATCCAACCTGCAGATTCCTCAGTGGAATTGCTTCTCCCCAGTTGTGTGTTTTCCATGGACTTGTGGACCGTTTTAAAAAATTTTAAAATGTATTTTACACAAATTTAGTTGTAGAAAAATACATTAAAAAAAAACAACAACAACACACCGCCCACCAAAAATGTGTATTTCCCCCATAAGCTAAAGAGTGAAAAAAATAGGCATTTTTCGGGGATTTGCATATTTTCGGGAGTGTGAATTTCTGCAACTGCAAATTTGTGCAAATGTTCACGAATGCATTTGTGCACAATCCGATTCCGTCAATGAGCAGGTGATGGAATGCAAAGTGCCTGACAATCCGCAAAACATCGACGGAATGGAGCGGGCGTACATCCCTAAGTCTACACTGACTGGATGTGTAGAGTTGCATCTTGCAGGATTTCAGACAGGATTCTTCCCTAACCCTACCTGGAGATGTCAAGGATTGTACCTGGAATGTTCTGCAGGTCAAGTAAGTGCTCTACCACTGAGCTATGGACTTGGTTTGAAATACAGGTGTGTAGACGACATACTGTATAAGTCAGGGCTAGGCAACATGCATCCCATGGACCTCATGCACCTGTGCCACTCTCTGTTGCAACCCACACTACCCCCTGAAATCGGCAGGGGGTGTTGTTTTGAATATATTAGTTTTTGTTTAGTATAAGCTATTCATATATAAAACATTATAAGGCTAGTTCAGTTGCTGAATCATGTAACTAGGAGAGGTGGCACAGTCAGGGACGTTAGTCTCCTTTCACGAGGCCCTTGTTGATGCACTTTAGGAGTCGGAGTGTCCTCCTCCCTTCCTCCACCTCTGCTTATCAGGGAGCAGGGTGGGAAGAAAAGATTTATTTTGTTGGCAGGCTGCCCTGTTCATATGATCTTTCTCCTTGCTGCAGTACTGTGCCAAAGACTGATTTTGGCCTTAACTGTGCAATGCAAATTAATATTTAATTCCCTGTCATCCTGGCACATTTTAAATCCAGCCAATGCTGTAACTCTTCCTGATTGATTTCCAACATGCTGAGTTTGCAGGGGGGTTTTTTTTGGTTTTTTTTACTAGTTTAGTGACAGATTTAGGGGCCATGCTGGAAATCGGTGGGAAAAACATATATAAAGGCCCCCATTGCTGTGCCCTGAGAGTTAACATAAAACTGGATCTATTGCTGTGTATATGGAGAATGGTGTGTGTGTGTGTGTGTGTGTGTGTGTGTGTGTGTGTGAAAGAGAGAGAGAGAGAGAGAGAGAGAGAATAGGACAATAACCATTAATCAATGTTTGAATGTGAAATTCCTGAAACAGTGCACAGTCCTGCTCCAGGTTTTTTTTTGACAGGCTCTACGTAATAAGATGTTACTAGGGTGGCTACTTAACGTAGTGCCAAAAAAGAGGAAATGCATCACCAAGAAAAGAGGACGCAGATTTGCATAAAATTTGCACATCCTGACGTATATGTATGTGCATATACATGTATATGTATATGCACATTTAGAAATATTTACTATAATTTAAATAGAAATACAGTGCATTTCACCATCATATGGAAGACTGTGACCAGGTGAGCTGTGTGCCTTGCACAGTATGCTGCCCGGGTGCTGTTGGATGGGAAGCTTCAAGGCCCTTTAGGTCTTCCCCTGGTGGTTCTCTATCTTTATACCAGACATGGACTGGACAGCCCTTCAAATACAGGATGCCTTCCAAGACAGAACTGTCCTCTGGCAGCCCTTCAGAGAGAGAACTGTCATCTGTAAAGCAGGACACGTAGCCACCCTTGATATCGGTGGTCACTTGGCCTGGAGAACTCGTAACAGCAGGACTGGCAAGAGAGAGAGAGATGTATTGGGGCACGACGAGAGGCAGGCAGAGGGCAGTAGATAAACAGCAACAGGGCAGGCAGCATTAATGGGCAGAAAAGAAAGGAGGGGTGCAAGAGGGGCTAAAATGGAGAGCAGCCTCCAAAAAGGGGGCAGGAAGAGCTAAAGGCTCTTAAAAGGAGGAGGATGCCCGATCAGGGGCACCTACCTGTGTAAGAGGCATAGGGACATGGGCACTGTCCCATCCCCACATCCTTGTGCACACTTCCCCTACTGTCCAATTCCCTGACATCACTACCACCACCACCACCACCACCACGTTGAGTGGGGAGTTCTGCAGAGGGCTTTTACTCATATTTGCTTTAACATGAGTAGAACTGTTGGCATGCATGATCTGGAACCCTGATAAAGCAGGCTCAAGCAAATGCAAGTACAAACCCCCTGCAGAACACAGGGTGGCATTCTGTTCTACCTCTGCTATTATGAGGGTTTAGCATCTTTCGGTGCTGGTGAGGCCTGGGTTGCAGGGTTCACCAATGAATTGTTTTGTGTGTGTGTGTGTGTGTGTGTGTGTGTGTTTTAACAAGGTCAAGTTTCAGGAATAGAACAGCACCAAGTGGTGCAGGGGCTGGAAACTAGGCAGGTTTGTCTGTATGTTGCTCCAGCAAGGAGCAGAGCAGGACTGAGCCTTAAATAAGAGTGTAGTTGTTTCTTGCTGGTTGGCCCTGCCTCCATATTGACGGAGGTTTTATTTCTTAAAGGGGACTGGCCTGTTTTAGCAATCTCAGGCTGCAACGACATGGGAGTGACTGAGGGCTTGGACCATGGGGACACCAGCATGCGACAGCGTCTGAAGATGGTAATGCAACCTCTTCTGGATGCAGGGGAGCTGACTCCTTGGGTCATCCAGTCCAGGGAGACGGAAGCCTCACGATGCCTTTCTGTGGCCAAGTCCTCTCCCATTAACTCTGAAGTCTCTTCTGAGCATACGGGGCTGAGATCCTCTATGGATGAGGGTTTGGAATCCTGGCCCATGACATACGGTCATTGAAGTTGAAATGGGGGGAGGGTTGTGCACAGCCCCATGCTTTTTACACATATTAGTGTATCCTCTTCAGGCATAATGCCTGAGGAAAGCGACTGTGTGTCCAGCTTCTTCCGTTGTTGAGCTGTTGCCTGCCACATTGCTCTCTGATGTGACTGATCTTTCTCCAAGGTCACCGTTGTTGCCATGCCACAGTCCAAGCTGGTGTGTGTTTCATACGTAGACTTGGAGGGGGAAGGGAAATCCTGTTTGATACCTACTGAACCCTTAGCCATGCATACCCTTACAAATCTGGGGCATGCCAAATGTTCATGTCTCTTTCACAAGACCAAAGTTCATGTTAATCTCATTATTCTTATTCTTATTCTTATTATTTCATTTTCATTTCTGTACCACCCAATAGCTGAAGCTCTCTGGGCAGTTCACAGCAATTCATAAGACAACTTAAAACTCTCTCTCTCTCTCTCTCACTCTCTCTCTCTCTCTCTCTCTCTCTCAATCCAGAGTGAGAGACAAGTAAATACATGGATTGTATGAATCTATCCTAAAATAGCTAATGCTAATCACTGTTACCAGGAGAATCCTGATGGCAATCCAATAGAAAGTGATGTGCTGCCATCTTGTGAGACTCCATTGTAAATTCAGTTTCTGCTCTGGAATGTCTATCAATGTACAATATGGCTCTCACGGTGCCTAATAACTACCTCTGGAACATGTTCTTTGTTCTTCAGTAGAATTTGATAAGAGTCAGTACACAGAGGCATTTCTGAGTGCAAAAATAATCACAAACTTATCCCCCCACACACAAATGTTACATACCAAACTGGCTAATGGTGCAATCCTATGCAGGTTTAGACAGAAAGAAAGGCCTACAACTTCCAGCATGCCGCAGCCAGCATAGCTGGCTGGGGGATGCTGGGAGTTGTAGGCCTTTCTGTCTAAACCCGCATAGGATTGCACCTATAATTACATCCATGCGGTAAGATGGCAAGTTACCATGGCCTGAATATTGTTAGGAAAAATAAGCATTAAAGATGTGGTGACTTGCCAGGTGGCTTTTATCACATGGCAGTTGCTGTCAAAAGGCTATTTTACCATGCAAAAACTGAGAGGGGGAAAAATCAGCCTTGTTTTGATTTAGTGTAGAGAGGGGATATGAATGCAGTCTTACTCAGAACACAGGGTTGGACACAAGAAGCAGGGCCCATGTTGGAGAGAAAGCCAAAGCAGGTTCTCATGTAAAGTTGGGTGAATCCCTCACCTCGGATGGGAGGGGCAGCAGACTGTCTCTCTCACTGCTGGGAGTGTCCCCTTGCCGCTACCTACAACTCTGAGACTAAGGCACCACAGCGGGTGGCACTTAGAGCAACATGGCACTCAAGAGCAGGAGTCCTCCTGATGTCTTGCTCTGAGGACCCCTCAGAGTGAGGCATGTTGGAAATTGTAATATTGCCCGCTTCAAATCAACAAGGTGGTATCACCACAAATTAGAGTGGGAGGAAAGGGTCAATTGAAGATTCCCAGGGTGCATTTCTTTGTAACCCCGCCTCCCTGCTCCTGGCCGCTCTGGCCAGTGCTCCCTGCTCTCTCTCCCCCCTCTCTCCTCGACCAAGATGGACACACGGTCTGAGCTGGCTTTCAGCCAGCAATCCCCAATGAATAAATAGACGGTAAGTAAAACTAGTAAATGTCTTTATTCGTTTTAAACCTCGTATGGACAATCCGTTCCTTTAAATAGCCTTAAGAGACAAGGGTTTAGCAACCCACGTGGTGATGACCAGTTTCAAAACCCAGGCTGTGCGTGAAGGGGGGGGAAACTCTGCTTTGTCCTAACAGTATAAGACTCACAGAGTCCTTTACCCACGCCCTCCAACAAGGCATTGGGTAGACTCTCTGGACAGCTGTGCCAGCTGCTTTTCTACTGCAGCAGCTGGAAAGCGGCCAGCACAGCTCCCCAGAGAGCCTGCTGGCTGCTGGAGCCAAATTCCTTTCTCTGAGGGGCCCTTCCTCAGAGTGAGGCATTGTGGGTGAGGTGGCCCTGGACACTCTCCAGGGTTTCAGAGGGGAGTCTTTCCCAGCCCTACCTGGAGGAGATGCCAGTCAGCCAGGGACTGAACCTGGGATCCTCCTCTGAATGGAAAGCATGCTCTCTACCACTGAACCACAGCCTATGGAAAGTTGCAGAATCGCCTTCGTTGAAGGTTTGATATTGCACCTTACAAGCATCTTTCAGACATGGTAACATGTGTATTCACTGATACCATTTGACTGGAATGATCACTAGACCTTGCCAGCAGGGCTGGTGCAAGGCAGTTTGGTGCCCTAGGCAAGATCAGATATTTAGCGCCCCCCCCTTCCCACTTGAGCACTCCCTCCCTCCAGCCCTATGCTCCTGGCGCCCCCTTTAGCCCTGCGCCCTAGGCAGCTGCCTAGTTGGCCTAATGGTAGCACCGGCCCTGCTTGCCAGTGATATTTCAGTGTGGCACAACCCAAGTGGGACTTGCAGCAAAGCACTGCATTGTGAGGAGCTGCCGTTCAGTGTTGCCAGCCAGCCATATCCTCTTCCGGATTACTCCATTCCATTCTCCATCCTTTCCCCGCCCCCAACCCCAGTTTCCCCCACAACAGCCAATCAGCATTCTGTGCCAGATTAGCATGCTCCGTCTCCCCCCTCCCCCTTTATGCTTTCCTCCCTAAAGTGTTTTGTCTATAGCTGCAAACTTTAGGGTTTCCCATATCGATCAATACTGGAGATGCATGCACGCTGCCTTTCTCCTATGTTCTTGGGAAGGCCACCACAAGCTTGCATTCGGAGCATCACCTTTGGAGATCTGGTTTTAGTTGTTACAAAACAGCTACAACAACTCAAAACATATTCAGCAACATTTACTATATGGCTTGACAGGTGTGTGTGCGGTGCGCGTGCGCGTGCGTGCGTGTATGTGTGTGAAGAGAGGGTAGCAGTACTTTTGGCATTTTGTGTTTACACACCGCTGGTCTACGACCGTAATAAACTGACTTGACACACCTGCATTTACCTAGATGCAGTTCCTCCTCCACCGATCCCAGGGACTTAACTTCTAGAGAATCCAGGCAAAAGGACTGAAACCTGAGAGCCAGTGTGGCGTAGTGGTGAGAGTGTTGGATTGGGACTCTGGAGATCCGGGTTCTAGTCCCCGCTCGGCCATGAAACTCACTGGGTGACTTTGGGCCAGTCACTGACTCTCAGCCTAACCTACCTCACAGGGTTGTTGTGAGGATAAAATGGAGAGGAGGAGGAGGAGGATTATGTAAACTGCCGTGGGTTCCTTGCAGGAAAAAAAGGCAGGGTATAAATATAATAAATAAATAAATAAACCTGAAGAATTCTACTACACATGGGTGCACCATATGGAATATGTTCTAAGAGCAATCTCAATTCTTTTTGTAGCCAAAACTTCTATACACAAGAAAGAGGTATCATCAGCACAGGCAGAGCACAGTTAGGTGCTGGGGAACACTCTGTCTTTTCCTGCATTGGAGTTAGGCTCTTTTAAGATCGCATTAATGATAGGGCAGGGCTGGCCCTATCATTAGGCAAAGTGAGGTGGCCACCTCAGGTGGCAGATGCTGAGGGGCAGAGGGTGGTGTTGAAGTGTTGGAGAACAGAGCTGTCTGCCCTGTGCCCTGCCCTATGCCCCCTTAAGTGCAGTGTACAATGGTCTCCGGGCTCTTTTTTTTGGTGATGCAACTCTTCTTTTTTGATGATGCGTAAGTGGCCACATTACTCCTTGCAAGAGCTCTGTTACTCTGTAGGCTGATTAACATATTTTAGTTCACATTTACATGCTGTTATAACTTATAAGCTCTCCCAAAGCTCTCCTAAATGCCCTGCATTCTACTTTTAAGACTGCTTTCCAGTAGTTTTAAATCATACTTTTAGGTCTTAATTAATTCAACATTTACTGGGTCTCCTTTCTAGTTAGGTCACTCAAAGAAATTGTACCTAGCCAGTAGCCACCTTTGGATTTTCAGTTTCCTCTGCAGATATGTAGATGTTGGAAACGTTTGTGAATGTGCACGTATTTTATTGAGAGTGATGGTCTCTCTTCTTCCAGAAGATGGCAATAAATGCAAGTTTATGACAGCTTGCTAAGTTTTGAAAAGAAACCCTGGAAACCACTTCTGTCTGTTGTGAACACATTCATTAAGTTGAAACTTTCTGGGATGGATCCTGTTCTTTGAACTAAAGAAATAGCAATGGGTAATATTATTCAATAGACTTGTAAAGATTAAACTGCCACAATAGTACCGTAATAATGAGAGAGAGCTTAGCCCTGGGCAGGGAGGACCTACGTGAATATTAACTTGATTAAAAATAAATAAATAAATAAATAAAAGAGCTGCCCATTCCAACAGAAGCTCCTGGAAAAGTGTCTGAGCTGCTTGTTTATTCCCCACAGCTGCTATTTATATAGCAAAAACCATTCAAGCAATTAAAATCATCTCTAGTTGGGACCTCAGGAAGATCGTAATGAGCAGCTGCAAGTCAGGGTAGGCACAATAGTCTGACTCAATGGGCCCCTTCGCATGCAATGGTGGCAAATTGTGGGTTAATTAACCCATTAATTCCAACTGAGTTAATTAACCCAGGGTCATGTGCCACATGCAAGCCACTGCCACTTTGCATAATCAACCTCTGATTGGCCCAACCAGAGGTTGTTGTGTGATGTGTGAACCTGGACACTATGAGTTACCTGTGAGTTTAAAAACTCAAAGTTAACCTAAGAACTAATAGTAGGTTACCCACGATTTAATGGCACTATTAACGTACAAACTGAGTCAGTGTAAGACTACTTTGTAAGTTCACATCCTTGTACTCTGCTTTAATTAATCCATACAAATTATTCTTCCTTAGTTCTATACAATCTCTAAATGAGCTTCCCACTCCATTGCCCTGCTGAAAGGGCAAAGGTATATAACCTTTTCTGAATAACGACATAGAATGATGAGGGCATTACAGAGTAACACTCAGAATTAAGTGATCTTGATTGTGCACTATTAATGAACTTGCATAGACTAGCATCTTATAAATAAATATATTTATGTATTATATTTATATCCCACCTTTTTTCCTGCAAGGAACCCATGTTAGGTGGGATCTGCCTACATAGCTGATATCTGAAATATTAAGTTCAACCCTAAGAGGGATAAATGAATCTCTCGTAACCTCTATGAATGAATCACCTTGACTGTCATGTATGAACATTACACAAAAATTAGGTTTTTCTGGCAATGATAATGATATCCACTCTAATTATGTGTGAACATACTTGAACGTCCGCTTGGTTATAAAATATGCACTAACATTTTTCATGAAACAGGTATGCTGGAGTAGGGAGGGAGAACTGCTGTGACTGAGAAAATTGGAACAATAAAAATCATCCTGGGAAGACCTTTAACTCTATTGATCATTTTGCTTTACATTACCAAGCATCATTATTCCTGTTTTACTGAAGGAGAATAATGATGATGGTAAGGTAACATTCCCAAGGATGGAGATGGGGTAATTGAATTTAAGTATTCTGATTCTCCATCTTGATCATTTTCGGCTGACTCTTAAAAGTCATGGCTTTCCATTACCCTCAGCAGTGAGATGTTCCAGGGGCAGCTTTACTGAGTTCAGTTTCCTTTGGATGCATGAGAGACTACTGGAGACTTAAAATGTATTTGTACGAGAGTTTCTTCATTTACACAATATACAAGCAGAGTGTAATTGGAGGAATGTCTGCAAGGCAGAAGATCCAACTCAACTGGCTCCCTAGGTTGCACCCTCACTTTCAGCGAATTCTAGCTAAACACTCTCAGCTCCCTCCCTCCCTATCTCTCACACAAACACACCTGCTCACTATACCCTCAGCTGGAAGGGCATCACTTTCTGCAAAGCCTGATAGGTTATCCCCCAAACCCTGATAGGTATCACATTCAAAAACATAAAGAGGTTCCCAACTATCAGGAGAGCATCTCCTAAGCATTAGCTTCTATTGATGAAATATCAACTGTCTCTCCTATATTATTAACTAGCTTTTTTTTTACCCTGGCATTGCATGGGTCGTCATTTTCCTATAGGCACTATTTGTTCAAAATTCCTTAAGGTAGCTGACCACTGTTTTGAATCGCGCCATAGGAAAGGTCCCCCGGGACTGCACAATGAAATCCCAGTTCCCCCAGGACTACCTGCTCCCCCGGGACTACACAATGAAATTCCTGCCCCCCCCAGGGACTACACAATGAAATCCCTGCTTCCCTCCCCGGACTAAACAATGAAATACCTGCCCCATGGGACTACACAATGAAATCCCTGCTCCCCCCCGGGACTACAGTGAAATCCCTGCTCCCCCCCGGACTACGCGATGAAATCCCAGCTTCCCCCCCCCCCGGACTACACAACAATGAAATCCCAGCTCCACCCTGGGACTACACAATGAAATCCCTGCTCCCCCCTCCCCAGGACTACACAGTGAAATTCCCTGCTCTCCCGGGACTGCACAGTGAAATCCCTGCTCCCCCCGGACTACACAATGAAATCCCTGCTCCCCCCCACTGCTCCCCCCCACCGGGACTACACAACAATGAAATCCCTGCTCCCCCCCGGGACTACACACAATGAAATCCCTGCTCCCCCCCGGGACTACACAACAATGAAATCCCTGCTTCCCCCGGGACTACACAACGAAATCCCTGCTCCCCTTGGGACTACACAACAACGAAAGCCCTGCCCCCCTGGGACCACACAATGAAATCCCTGCTCCCCCCTGAGACTACACAATGAAATCCCTGCTCTCCCCCCTCCCGGGACTACCCAAAAATGAAATCCCAGCTCCCCCCCACCCATTTAGGCCCCGGCTGCAGTTCATATGAACATTCTGTTTTGACGTAGGAGAGATTTGCATATCTGCTCCTGATTGGGCCCCTGTGGCAGTTCATAAATATTTGACAGAAATATCTGATCTTAAAGAAAAATCAGGTTAATCCTGAGAGTCTGCAGGTGATGAAGAGTGACTGTGCCAAGTTTTGGGTAGATCCATCAAAAAGTGATGGAGTGGAGCCTATGCGACGACGCCCCACACACAACAGTCATTCAGTCATTTAAAACTTTCCCTCCCTTTTCACCCCCTCAGAGAACATTCTAAATGGCCTAGGGGAGATTTGCATACACACTTCTATTGGCCCCTGCAGGAATTCATACGAACATTCTAAGTGCTGTAAGGGCTATTTGCATAACTGCTCCTATTGGCTCCTGCAGCAATTATGGAGTGAGGCCGATTTGTAAACTGCTCCCCTGTTGTTTTGCCCATAGGAGATATGAGCCAGTGTGGCGTAGTGGTGAGAGTGTTGGACTGGGACTCAGGAGATCTGGGTTCTAGTCCCCGCTTGGCCATGAAACTCACTGGGTGACTTTGGGCCAGTCACTGACTCTCAGCCTAACCTACCTCACAGGCTTGTTGTGAGGATAAAATGGAGAGGAGGAGGAGGGTTATGTAAGCCGCCTTTGGTTCCTTGCAGGAAAAAAGGCGTGGTATAAATATAATTAATAAAAATAAAAATATGAGAGTGGGGTGATTTTGCCCCCTTTTTTCAACCCCTTAGGAATGGAATTTCCAAAAATCCTTCCTGCTGCTTGCTATGCTTCCTTTCATGTTCCTAGATTAAACGGTTTGAGCTGGGCGTTGATGAGTCAGTCAGTCAGTCAGGACTTCTTCTTTTATATATATATATAGATTAGCAATCTGCTTAAGAAAAGGAAGGATTGGCTGCCAGCCATAACAATACTATTCTGTCCCCGTGCATGTACTTACGAGCCATAGCTGCAGAATTCTGTGTACGTGACATGTCAGCACATGTTAGGGTGCTCCTAAACTTTAATTGTGCTGCTACCCTGATCTTTTAATGGTAGATGCTGAAATGGGTAAGTGGGTTTTACCAAGATCAGCCACAGACTGCCTTGCTTGAGCACCCTTTCCTTGATGCATCACAGGCCATGGTGAGGATGACAAAAAACTGCTACAGCCTTCCCCAACCGGATGCCCTACGGACATGTTGAACTACAACTCCCATCATCACCAGCCAGCATGTCCTGCAGTAAAATTGTGACTCATTAGCTCTTGGATCAACTCACATTTCAAAATGTTTTCTAGGTTGTAGTGAACCTGAATCTATGAGTTTGCAGTGCATTTACAAGACTGGTCACTGTCATACCACAAAAGTCAATGCACAGTAGTTTCACTTTCACCATATATATATATATATATATATATATATTAATCCTCTGAATTGGTCCTCAGGGTTGTTCTTTAGTAAATCCCTGAAATAAAGGAGTTCCAAAGCTATGGTGTAACAACTGAGACATCATAATGTCGTGAGCATACTTGTGTCATTAAGGAGACCCATTGGAATGAATGGAGATTGCGTAGCTGTAACACTTGGTGCATACTTCAGTTACCAGAAGTATCTTTTAGGTCACTGCAAGACAGTTGCAGCGCTGAGGAATTGTACCTGTACTTATACAATAGGACTCAAATGGCCCAAATATTTCTACAGATATTGCAATATTGTGCAATTTATTTTAATTAATAATTACCTTGGAAAACATCAGAGTTTGAATTGGATCCTGAATCTGTAACCATAGCAAGCAGCAGGAAGCAGACTTGCTGGTCCCCAAAACAAGCTCTGCTTTTGTTCTCTTCCATGAACACAATATTTTTGTTCCTCCACACCCTGGAAGTCTAAGTTAACCCTGTAACTGATATTTATGAAAGGTCTGCATTTCTGAGATTGCCGCATTTTGTTGATGTGAGCGGCTAATTTTGCAATCTCACGCTGGGATTCTTCTTATTCAGATGTAAATATCACTGACATCATTCAATGGGAAGTGTGTTTAGGATTGAGATGCCAAGGAATGAAACACAGAGAGCAAAGAGACTGAATGCTGTTTGAAAATGCTGAATGATTCTGAATTGCGTCTTATTTTAACACATACCCTTGTTACACTTTACTCCTTGTGACCGGTGGATTGTTAAAAAGGCACCCTTGGACATGGCTATTTTTAATCCAACATTAAACAAAATGTTCAGTGGATGCAAAATGATCAGCTGACCACAGGCTGAGATCTGCCATATGCAAGGTTTTCGAGTCCCTAACCACATGCCATGATAATCAGCTTTGCACATTTCCTTTTTAAATCCAGTATTTGTGAATGGGATTAGGGACCGTGCCACCCCAGCAGTATCAGCCACCTCGATACCGTGCATGCACTCTTCTTTTTTTAAAAAAGAAGCACAATAATTCCATAGCTAACACTGGAATAATATCCATATGAAATGCATTCAGCTTTACCTACTACCACGACTTTTAACGTTGCTTGAGCACTAGCAGAGCATTGGATGCTAGGCAGTGAGAAGAAGCATTACGGTCCCTGCCCAGAGGGCTTACGTATTTGTAGAAATACTTTGGAAAAGGCTGAGGTATATTAAAGCGCTTATTGCTTGTTAAGCAATTGTATGGCTCCCTGGTGACATTATTTATTACCTCATTAATTTATCAGTAATGAGGATAAAGAAATGCATTCACGTTTGTTCCATCCTGCACCGCATTAAACTTTCATCATTTGCCAGGCACTTTGCTAGCCCAGACTTGGGTATTTCTAAATGTAATATCATCCTGACTGGAAATCAAGAGCCCCTGCAACCTGCATTTGTATGCGCATGTGTGTTTCTCTATGCAAATCAATTGGTAGGAAGATTGATACATTTACATAATTTGAAGGCTGCTTTGACTGCCAAGACATTAAAAAAAAGAAGCAGCAGCAAACATCCACAATTCATTCCACTGTTCTACAAGCTCATTAGTGTAATGTTATCTATGGTTTCTTCCTGTCAGGGAAGCTCATCTTAAGGTGACATGGGCATAAATCTCAGAGAGGTCAAGACAGAAATTACGATGGGATGAAAGCCTCATCTGGACCTAGTATGCAAATCAAATGTTTACAGAAGACTTCAGCGCTGTGCTTTGGTGAATAATTACTTGTACTTTTGTCCTTTGGTTCTAGCACATGAACTGGAACATCTTGGTGTCTTCGTTCATTATTATCATCAGGCTTGAGTGATGAAAAGCAGACTTTGGATCTAAGCCCAGAAGCAATGTGCACCTGTTCTTTCCATCCTTGGATTCATGCTCAGCCTGCTTTGAAGTCTGTTCCATTTTAGGTTTCAATTCACCGTTAATCAGATATTATCAGCACTGAATAGGCCTTTCAACCGATACTGAAAACATACAAACGAAAGGAAGAGATATAATTGGCTGATTTGGAAATGGAATGCCACTGGGGCTCCATTTCAAAACTGGCTTCAGCTTAGCCTTACATTTTGTCTGGGGTTCCCATTCCCACATTCGCAAATGGCTCCTTGCTCCTCCGCCCCCCCCCCCCCCGCAGGCTGTGTGTATCCACCATTTCAAGACAGCCCCTGAAGCTTGGGTGAAAACTCCTTCGGGGTGGGTGAATTTTCAAGCGGAGAAAGAAATAACTGGTGTCTCTCCATTGTTAACTCTCCCCTTGGAATCTTCCCTCCTGAAATGGATTTTCATTGTTAAAAATGATACCAGGGCTCAGTTACATGCATTTGAATGCATGTAGGAATGCATGTAGAAACTCCTTAGCATAAGAACTCCTTAGGATTACAGGTTTTAGATGCTGAAGTCCAAGCAGGAAGTTCCTACCTGGGGGGGCTAATGAAGTGCAGATAGAAATCAGGACTGGTCTTGAGCTTTAGACTTGATCCCATACGAGTAGGTCCTCTTTGACAGCGTTCACCAGCGTGTACCCTTAGAATCTGTTTGCAGTGCCGAGAGACAGTCATGGAGTAAGACGAGTAGTAACGAAAAAGAAGAGTGTCTTTAAGCATGTACAGTGTGCCTTCCTTGCTTTCCCACTGAGTAGCCACAACCAACTACATCTAGAAACTCATTTAAGGGCACAAAAGTGAGCAGTAAGGGGGTGACAATTACAAAAATAAAGTAAAATATATGGCTGAGCTCTGGAAAGCGCCTTTTAGGGGCTGCCTCTCTTTGGAGAGCTGATGTAGGGCTGTGGATTTGCTTTCAGAATTGAGAGTAGTTAGAAAAATGAGTGGATGTCTGTGAATTATTTATTTATTTATTTATTATTTATTTATTTATTATTATACTTATACCCTGCCTTTTTTCCTGTAAGGAACCCAAGGCGGCTTATATAACCCTCCTCCTCCTCTCCATTTTATCCTCACAACAACCCTGTGAGGTAGGTTAGGCTGAGAGTCAGTGACTGGCCCAAAGTCACCCAGTGAGTTTCATGGCCGAGCGGGGGACTAGAACCCGGATCTCCCGAGTCCCAGTCCAGCACTCTCACCACTACGCCACACTGAATCCATTTATGGTGTCACTGGGCACACTACTCACAGCACAAGCATCCTTTCTCGTGAGGGACAGTTCTCACCCAGCAAACACACACACCTGTTCTGCAAGTGTGGAGAGAAAGAGAGAGGAACAGATGGGAAGTTTACAGTTTTAACGAGGAAATCTGGGGAAATGGATGGTGGATGTGCCTGACACTGAGAGGCGTGAAATATAAGGACCGTCCTAGACCCTCTATTTAAGAATCATCCATGACATTTCTCCTCCTTGTTGTGCAGTTATCAGCCAATCTTATAACAGTTATCAGCCATTATCTTATAACAGTTGGTCCCTCGCTATGCCACATTGAGCAAGATGGTCCTTTGTTTTCAGCTGCTTCAGAGGGGTGCCAAATGCCTTTCGCCAGGTTTTCAAGCTGGCTTAACATCTGACAAGATGATGAGCAAAGAAGGTGCTTGCTAAAGCAGCAGGGGGGAGGGAGGCTTGCTTTGGGCAAGAGCTTAAGCCATACCTTTCATCTACCCCCAGCCACAAAGTTGAGGGAGGAGGGAATCACTTGGGCAGAGGGAGCCCGAAACAAATGCGGTGTGATGAATCTTTGGGACACAGCACTGCTCAGTGTAAACTGATAAGGGACATTGCAGTGCTCCACAATCCTGTGGTTACACATGCACTTGCAGCAGCCAGTGTGAGACTGCATCTTGAAAGTTTTGTGTCATTGCGTTGCACACTCTCTGCTTGTGCCAACCATCAGCAAAGCCTGGCAATAGATGACCAATCACAGTGCTAACAGGTAAGGCAACTCTGGGAAGGATCTTCACTCACTATGAGATGAGGGAAGGTGTGGCTGGACCTGGACCTGGACCTGGACCTGATCTAACTCCTCCACTCTCTAACCGGTGCTCTTTTAGTTCTCAAGGATTCTGGCCAGAGGCATTGCTGCTTCCCAAGAGACCAGAAGAATCCAGTTCTTGGGGAAATCATTTCACACACAGACACACAAATGCAAAGACACACATGTGTACATGCACGCGTGTGTGTGTGTGTGTGTGTGTGTAGATAGATTCATTTAGGCTGCAATCCTATGCATGTTTAAACAGAAAAAACTAAAGTCCTACACCTCCCAGCATGGCTGGCTGGGGAATGCTGCAAGTTGTAGGACATCAAAACATGCATAAGATTCTGCCCTTAGTGATTCAGGTGGCATTTGACACTGGAAACTATGGAAATAACTAGAACAGTGCAGTGCAATGTATATTGTTCAAAAACAGGCCAAAGAGATATCTCAAATATAAAATGTCTGTTTACCTATAACAACACAACAGCAATCCTACCTTCTTTGTTGGAAAGGTCTGTGGAAAGAACACTTTTAAGAGTACTTCTTTGGTGCTTGTTGACATTTTACTCTAATAATCTAAAGTCTAGGGACTAAATTAGCCGGAGTAACAAGATCTCCAAAAAAGGGCCCATCTGAAGAGAACAGAAACTTGAAAAGGAATGAGAAGCTTCAGTGGGCTATGGTGACTCAGTGTATAAACAAAGATATTTTGACTATACTTAGTTAATGATGTTCCTGATTTAAATATATTGTTTATCATATTGAAGGAATGCAAATTTAACCTTTAAAGTGATTTACTTGATTCTATGATCGGACAATCCTTATTGTATTAGTCATAGCAATTCATGAAATGCAGAATGGCTCCATTCACAGAAGATGACTTATGCCTGATTTTTGGGGATCCCTGTTTCCTTCTATACCACAGCTTGCCCATTAAGTGGAGCTTTTCTATACGAGGCATTTATGGTATGCTTGTCATTCCCTACTCACAGTTTTTTGTGGGTTCTTTAGACAACATCATGACCCTCCAGTTTCACTTCCATTTTTAAACAGCACTTTCAACGAGTTTTTTTAGAGCGGGGAAAATGTGAGAATGTGAAAAAAAAATGCTTTCTCCACTTGTGTAATTGTGCTATTCCATTATACCACAGTGCCACCTAGAGGTTATGTAGTGGAAAAGCAGGCAACTAAATGGTGTTCATGTAGTGCTTGGATCTCAGTTCTGCAACGAAACCAAAACCAGATACAATGGATTAACAGCCTCATGTAGAAAAGCTTTGCAAACCCTCCCCTGTGTAGCATTCTGAAGGAGTTCAAGGGGTTGCCATGGGGAGAAGGGGGCAGGGAGGTCCATTTCTGCCAGCCCAGTTGCAATCCAGTAAATTTATAAAATCTGGATCCAACCCAGTAAATTTACAAAATTACACATTGTAAATATTCCAGTGAAATACACAATCTATATATATATATAAGGTGTCCTGACTGACTGACTGACTGATTTTCATAGATTTCATAGATCATAGAGCTGGAAGGAGCCTACAAGGCTATCGAGTCCAACCCCCTGCTCAGTGCAGGAAACTAGAGGAGGGGTCTCCCATCCAAGTGATAACCAGGCCTGACCCTGCTTAGCTTTCCACGCTCAGACAAGCTGAGCCAGCAGACTGACTCATCAACGCCCAGCTCAAACCGTTTAATCTAGGAACGTGAAATTTTGAAGGGACATTGCTTTTATGATGTAGACACCAACTAAGGAAGGATTTTTGGAAATTCCATCCCTAAGGGGGTGAAAAAGGGGGAAAAGCTCCTCACTCTCATATCCTATGGGCAAAACAACAGGGCAGCAGTTATGCAAATCGGCCTCACCTCATAATTGCTGCAGGAGCCAATAGGAGTAGTTATGCAAATAGCCCATACGACACTTAGAATGTTCGTATGAATTCCTGCAGGGGCCAATAGGGGTGGGTATGCAAATCTCCCCTAGGCCATTTATAATGTTCTCTGAGGGGGTGAAAAGGGAGGGAAAGTTTCTAAATGACTGAATGACTGTTGTGTGTGGGGCGTCGTCGCATAGGCTCCACTCCATCACTTTTTGACGAATCTACCCCAAACTTGGCACGGTCACTCTTCATCACCTGTAGACTCTCAGGATTAACCTGATTTTTCTTTAAGATCAGATATTTCTGTCAGAAAAGTTTTCTGCTGCCAGCACCCAGCATAAACGTTACACTTTCAGTCAGAGACACTGTATCTTTTCCATTGTACCAAATCCATGCGAGCGCAGCCACAGGCAACAGCTAGTAGAATCATAGAATAATAGAAAAGTAGAGTTGGAAGGGGCCTACAAGGCCATCGAATCTATATAGTAGATTATATAGTCTAGACTGTTTTGGGGTGCAGGGAGGGGGAGAGCATGAATTAATGGTATGAGTTCTTTTGTGAACTTCACTTGCCTTCATCAGCACAAAATTCTACTAAGTATCATAGATAAGTTTGGTTGGCTCCCTCTCTTTTAAGCTTCAGGTGAGCTGTTAAGACTTTATTTTGCTGAGATTTCCATGTGGGTTAAAGTTCTGTCGCCCTGTTTTTATGCTGAATTGTTTTATCCTGCTCTTGGTTTTATTGTACGAAATTGACTGTGGTAATTTGGACTGTTTTTACTGTGTGTTGTGTATGTTATGAACTTTCTTGTAAGCTGCTTTGAGTTATTTTATGAAGGCAGGCAGGGTACCCATTTTAAAATGAAAATAAACATATCTGGTTCTGGAGCCAAATCGGACTGGGAGAAGGGGATTTAGCCCTTCCCCTGTGCCGTTTCCCCCAGTATAAATAATCCCTTCCAGCAGGAAAAAGCTGCTTTTTCTCCCATGGGACAAATATAGGAGTGTCCATCCGGCTGATGGATTTCTTTTGCACCATGTCTATGCAAAGGATTCTGCACCATTAGAATCCTACTGGGCACATCCTTGAGTGCATTTACAGTTGGTGAGATAATGTACCTGTAGGCTTTCCAAGGCACGCACTCTCAATAGGCACACCATCAATACCAGGCGATAGTATTGATTCCCAGTGCTACACTGTAGTGAACTTCCTGTGCACGTATTATGAGGCCCAGCATGGATAAGTCTAGTGAGGGTGCAAACCTATTGTGAAGCCTGTAAGCCCCCAAAATTGGAGGCTTGCGAGGCATCCTATGCAGATAGGGAGGAGTGGCGGGGGCGATCTTCACCTCCCCGGCTTGCCGCCCAGCATTTTCTACTAGATGGGCTTTTTTGCCCATCTAGCTGGAACTTCTTGGAGTGGGGGGAAGGAGACTGGAGCAGCTGCAGGATACCTCGTATCTTGACCTCTCCCGTTTCCTCCCCTCCCCGCCCCCTTAAATGCCCCCTTTCCCCTCCTCTTTCATTTCCCCAACTTCAGAGAGCAGCCAGCCAGTGCAGTTCTTTCTGCAAGGGGTCGGGGTGTGTGTGTTGGAGGTCTAATTCCCAGCCCCGAGGTTGGAGCGCAGTCTCTGACCTCGGATTTGGGGATCTGAACTATCCTATGCCCCCTCAGGCACTGTCTAGGGGCCATAGATAGGATTGTTCCTTTCATCCCTTTTCTGGTCTCAGAATAATTCATTTCCATCCAGAACCCCAACATTGTAGCTGGAAAGAAATTTTGTGCTGTCACTGAAGTAGAATGGGCGAGTGCTCCGAAGGGGCTGAGCAAAGAAGATTCAACAGTGTGCCTAGCAAAGAGAGATGCATGTTCTTGTCAGGGATGGTAGAACAGTAAGATGGGTATCTGGGCAGGAAATAAAATCCACGTTGGGAAATCTTGCAAAATAATTAAAGAGCACGGAGGACATCTAGAGAGACTTCAGACAGAATTATGTAGCTAACTACTCAAGATTGTATGTGTGGAAGGGGAAGAGATGAGAAGCACTTTTTATAAGCTCAGCTGAAATATCAAAGCCAGCTTCAAAATCACCCTGTAGCCAAATGAACACAAGGCGTATGGACCCTTCATTAGGAAGCCCCAAGAAAGTATCAGCTCCAGGGATTTTGTTTCTTCCTTGCTACTGTATTTCTGGATTCTATTGAATTTAATGATTAAAAAATCACGTGGAACTGCCAAAGCATTGGGAATCTAGTAACTGGAAGCAGAAGTTAAAAAAAAAACACCAAGAACTGAATTGTGGTTGTGCAAGTCCAGTCTCTCTCCTCTCCTAACCCTGCCTGACCCCATATCATATCACTATTTTATTTGCTTCTTCTGAGATACAGTTCCTAGCCGCCACTGCTGAAGGAATGTGAGGCTCCCAAGTTGCTGCGCTTGTGTTCCAAGATTGTGAACTGCACTCCACAGATTCAAACAGACTCTGCTTCCAAACAAACATAAAAGTATTAGTTAAACAAAGAACAGAGTTCTGTCAGGTTGTGTCCACTCTCTCTGCAGGCCAGAAGCAGTAGGTGTTGCTCTTAACTACTTCCTGGTTCCTCCCGGGAAGAATAACCCATTCAAGCTAAATCCAGCAATTTGGTACCCTTTTGTGGGACACCATAAGAACATAAAAAGAGTCCTGTTGCATGAGACCAAAGGCCTATGTTAATCCAGTATTCTGTTCGCACAGTGGCCAACCAGCTGTCTGTGGGAAGTCCAGCTCATTTTCCTTCTGTAGTCCTCCTTTGACTCCAGAGAATGTCCAGGAATTTCCACACAAACTCCAGGTTTAATTTTCCCCGCTATGAAGTTTTGTTTAACTTAGAATCCTGCTCCCCACCATGAGTTATACATATTGCTTCTTGCGGATGTGGTAAACAATTGCTTTCCCTTTTCTTTATGTCCTCCACCAATAAATATTGAAAAACACAGTAGTAAGCATACCCCTTTCTTTGATTTTCCCAGTCCAACCTTTCTGCCACCGTCAGCCTATCTTAATATGATTGCCTTGGATGCCTATTAGCATCTTTGCCACCTTGTATTTTCTGGTTCATTTTGAGCTTATCAGCATCCTCCTTGAATTATGGCTCCCAGGACTAATAGCAATGCTCCCAGTAGCCTCTTTCCAGCGTTGAGTAGAAATTCATGATTACAGCCTGGATGCTGTTTCCTGGCAGGGTAACCAAAATAGTATTTCATGCCGCAGCATCACATTGTGACTAACATTCACTCGCTACTATGTAACCCTTATTCCTTCTCATTGCTGAAGTTTCTTGTTATTCTGTTACATGTCCAGGAATTTCAGTCCCTTCTTCAGTTTATCTACTCTAGAGATACAAGACTCAATCCCTCCGCATCCCAACTCCATGTAGGGGGGAAACTGATGGCCGTTCCTGCTTGTACTGTGTGGTTGGTCCTTTAAGTGATGGGTGTAAGCATGTAAGGAACCTGTTGTCTTACCTTCTGCTGATAAAATAAGCACTACCAAATCGCAATTCATGGTGATGGGGTTATGGTTGGCCAGCTCCCTACAACAATTAGAGCAGTCACATGTGATGTTTTTTGAGAACTGGCCAGGCTATGTGTTTATCCATTTTCACCCCCAGTCTGGGAGAAAAGAGACAAAAGCCTAGACATTTAATTCAGCCTTGCAAATAAGCCCACAAAAGTTACTAGCCTGAAAATGTTTTTACTAATCTGCCTGCACAGGCTGGCAGAAGAAGGATGGAGAGCTGCATTTCTATGGTGGATGTGGAAGAGGGGAGTTTCCCTCCTCTAGCAGCTCACTTTGTTTCTGTGAAGGATCAGCACCCGGATCCTTTGCGTGAGTTCGGCGCTTAACGGGTTAACCGGCACTGAGTTACGGCCCGTACAAGCCAGTGAAACCGCCTAGGAGGTTCGCGTACACAAGAGGAAACTAGAGCCCTTTAAATGACCAAATAAGGCTTTATTTATTTACACAAGATACGGAGCGGAACTAACAGCTTTCTAGGAATACTATAATGTCAACACAACCTGAGGTGACCTCTACGTTTGTCAATGAAACAGGCTCCCAGGCTAGCGTATTGGGATTAGTCAGTTACCTTAGACTAAAGACTTTACGCTAGTCAATTTCAGCCTGGCTCCGGGTCGGCCGATCCGGGGATGAGAACAGCTTACTCCAGCCGCCGCTTGGAGGATGAATCTTGTTCCAAAGCACCCTGTGTTCCCAACAACCCCTTACCGGAAGGGAGAGGGGTTTTCTACCCCTGAGTTCCCGCTCTCCCCACCCTCCAGGTCAGGTGGGGGCTTATGCCTGCCCCTTCGAATCAGGTGGGCTTATTCCTGCCCGGGAAGAAGGTGACGTACTGGGTACTTTACAGCTCTTTGAGACTGCCCTGATAGTTTGATGGTTCTTGATGGTCCTTCCTTGGGTTTTGTGGAATTCAACCGAGACTCTCCATTGTTGGGGATGCTGGTCTGTCTGGCTGCTTCCCCTGTAACTCAATCCCCCCTCCTCGCCCCCCTCCCTTGGACGGAGACTGTGTGTGTGTGTGTGTGCGTGTGCGTGTGTGTGTGTGTGCGTGCATGCATACTCGTGTCAGGCTTTCTCCACAGTTTCTATGCTATGCATGGAGGAGGGACGGAATGCTCCCACTCACCGCATGCCATTTCTGATCACCTATGGTGACCAGGCTAATGCTTACATATAAGGCTGGTTTAATTTAATGACAAAGCCACTTGAATCATTCACATTCTAGTTTCGACACCACTTATTTATACCGGATCTGTCAGATGACCAGGTATGTTAGAGAAAAATAGACCCAAGGCATGTGCAGAGAGTTCCTGCCTAGCTTTCACGTGTAAACAGACCCAGGTACATAGCTTGCATCAGAAGAAAACACAAACCTCATTTTAAAAACAGGTAGTCAGACACACATACGCACACACACAGTTTTGTCCGGCCGCCTGCAGAATGTTATCAGTATAGTTGGCCGAACGCCCAGAAGTCTGGTCTGTCTGAAGTAACCCTAAAAAGATACTTTCAAGATGAACAAGAGAACAATGGGGCCTTCATGCTTCGCCACTAGCTGTAAACAAGTTGCAGAAGAGCAGTCTCCAGGCAAAATTAAGAGAAAGCCACAGAATGGACTCTTAAGATCCATTCTAATAATGACCCAGCCAGGCCCAAAACACCTAAGACCCCAGGTGTGAGAGGCATTGCCCATTCACATAGGTACACAGACAAGGCACCTGTCTTACACACAAAGGCCACATGCCTCACAGCAGAAAGATTCCCAGTATCATGTCTGAAATGCCAAAGGACCAGAGTAACCTACCATGACAGAAGTGTGAGATAGAAAGCTGCACAGAAGACCCAGTCCCTGCATGTTTAGACAGAGAGAAAGATCCTGCAAGACCCAGCATCCCCTGACCAGCAAGAGTGACATTAGGTCCTCACACAGGCCAAAGATCCCTGAAAGACCACCTTGCTGTCAATAGGCGTGTGTTAAGGCAAAAGGTCCAAAAGCCTCATGAACTGTTTTGCACCCCAGTTAGTTGACCTAGATTCTGCCTGCATACCATGTGCCACTGCACCTGCTTTGTTTATCTGCTGTTGTTGTTCCAGACAGAGAACCTTGAAGGTCTGTTCTGATTGTATTGTATTCTTTGCTGAATTGTATGTTTAGCCGCCATGTTTTCGCCTTAAGTTGTTATCTAGTCCCAAAAGCCTATTCCTGGGTGCCAAATCCCAGAATACAAGCGAGAGAAGGGTCCCTTTGAGTGATAAGATGTACCGCTCAAAGTAGCAAGGCCTGATATCTTAGGTGACCTAAGAGGTCATGAGAAACCACGTCTTTAGCCAAGGAGATGGCCAGGTGGCCATCTATCTAATTAGAGATTAAAACTTGCCATGTTCAGAGGAACATATCTGATTGGTTGTCGTCATAAAGGAGGAATGGAATTTGACTGGTTGGCACGGTTTAATAGTTGTATTTGATTCGCTGAAAGTAGAAACACCCATGGCTGTAAAAATGTATAAGAAGGCTTGTATGCCCCACTGATCCTTGTCCAGCTTTGATTTGGGCACGCGCCCCAGCTGGTCCTTTTTGTGCAGAAATAAAACTTTGAAAAACTCACTGCTGGTGTGTGCTGCTTCCCTTTCTCTGAACAATTGAGTTAAAAGGAGAAAGGACTCAGAGCATTTTTTGCAACAGGTATGACCTAAGACATTTTGCTGCCTTTGCTGGAGCAGCAAATGGCACCCCACCACTACAACCATATCAAGGTGCTTAGCACCCAAGGCCAGCCAAGTTATTTTGGCACCTGAGACAGAAAATCTGACCTCAGTGTGTCTCCTCCTCCCAGGCAGTAAAAATACAACAATAATAAACTGAATAACTAATGATTTGCTGCCTTTTCATGACACCCAAAATCAGCTGCCTGAGGCAGCTGCCTCACTAGGCCTAAAGGTAGGGCCAGCCCTGCAGATGAAGCTAGAATTAACTTCTAATACAACCTCACCCACAGAGTTTCATTGTAAGAAAAAACTGTCTAAACTTAAAACTCTTAAGTCAGGGCTCTCCAACCTTGGGTCCCCAGATGTTGCTGGCCTACAGCTCCCAGCATACCCAGCCAGCATGGCTAATGGCAAGGGATTCTGGGAGCTGTAGTCCAGCAACATCTGGGGACCCAAGGTTGGAGAGCCCTGCTCTAAGGGCTCAGTCCAGTCTGGATGCCCATAGCCCTTCAAACTTGGAGGCTTATTGGCATCCTATGCAGGGCAGAAGGAACGTGGAGGCAAAGGTTGCTTCTGCGTTCCTCCCACCCTGCAAAGCCCTTAGAAGGCTGATTTCAGCTGTCTCAGTGTGGTGCTTGGAGGGGGAGGAAGGGAGAAGTGTAATATTTAAGAAAAAGAATTGCAATTTAAGTTTTATTTCTTAATATTAATATTTTTGTTATTAATAATTATTAATTTTTCTCAACTCTATTTTTCTCTCTCTCTCTTTCCTTATTGGGATATAATATTATGTAATCAGGGTATAATAGGTGCAGGGTTAATAGGTTTATTAGTATTATCAATGTTTAATTGGGAGGAGAAGAACAGCTGCTGCCATGATCAGGCGGTGGATCCTTCCCCCCCCCCATTGACGGCATGGCAGGCCATGAGCGGGATAAATGGGTCCCGGCTATGGGGGGGAAACATTATATGTGTGGGTGGGGGGTTAGAATATGTTTCTTTCTTTTTTTTGTATTTGTATAGGTAGTTGTTTGTTTAAGTTCTCAGTGGTTTGTTGTATAATTTGCATAGATTCATAGATCATAGAGTTTTGTAGTTTATATGTTATTAATTATTATTTTTCCTTTCCTTTTATGTATGTTTTGTATTTGTATTTTATATATTGTTTGAAAAAAATTAAAATAAAATATTTAAATAGTGTGAACTTCAAGAGTGTTTGTCCTGAATATCACCTGTTGCGTTGGTCTTTGTAGGGTAAACACAGACAGACTCAGGGTGCAATCCTATGGCCTCCTGACCTTGTCTGGGGGGGGGGCATAGTATAGGTCAGGGTCCCCACTCCAACCTAGGAAATGTCTTCTGAGGTCACTCTGCCCATGGCGTGCCCTCCCCCTGCCCTCACAGCTGGCGCGTGATTCTTTCCATGCCGGCTGGGCTTGGAAGACGGTCTTCAGACCCAGTGAATGGGGGCGGGTGTGTTCCTGGGGGCAGGGAGGGAGGAGCAAAGGCACCGCTGTCCTCCGAGGAATCTGGGTGGTGCCTCAGCCTCTCCTCCTCTCAAAGAGTGGAAAAACTCTCATTTTGGATGATGAGGGAAGCGTGGAGGCAATCCTAGCCGCCATGCTCCTCCCACTTTCCATTGGATTCCTGCAATCCTCCGAGTTCAGAGGGTTATGGGCACCCACATTGGATGGGGCTGTTAGAATTTCATCCTAAATTTGGTAGAAGAGACATTTCTACACACATTCTCTGCACTGAACACAAGTACCTTGGAATATGTGTCAAATCCACTTCTTTCACATTTAGGGCGAAGACAGAGGTACTTTCTAAGGGCGCAATCCTATGCATGTTTAAACAGAAAAGAAGTCCTACAATTCCCAGCATTCCTCAGCCAGCCACTGGCTGGCTGGGGAATGCTGGGAGTTGTAGGATACTTTTCCATCTAAACATGCATAGGATTGCACCCTAAGTGTGGCTAACGTATGTGCGTCCTCGCCCTACATTTAACAAGTGGGTTAAACTACATACAGACAACCACTGTCCAAGGGGAAACTTACTATGGAAGGCATCTCTAACCACTTGGTAAACTGGTCTCCATATCATCCTGCAAACTAGTGAGGAGAATTTTTTTTTTTTTTTTTAAATCAAGCTTCCAAATCTGATCCGAAATTGGTGAAGTAAGAGAGGGAGTGGCAACATTCTCTTCAGCACTTGGCAGGCTTTCATAGATCATAGAGTTGGAAGGAGCCTACAAGGCTATCTCAATGCAGGAAACTAGAGGAGGGGTCTCCCATCCAAGTAATAACCAGGCCTGACCCGGCTTAGCTTTCTACACTCAGACAAGATGAGCCAGCATAAGCATAAGCCACAGACCACAGCTTACCAAGTGGTTGCATGAACACCAAGCTAAACGTTACCACTTGGTCAATGGCTGCATGTATTTTATACAATGCTTTATTGGAACTGAAAGTTATCATTAATGCCTTAACTTTCCTCTTCAAAGAAGCAAGGGCCTTATGGCATTGAGGCTATAAGACAGGAAGCCCCTCAGTCATTCCTTCTGTGCCTCTCGATGATGCCTGACTTCAGATTCCATAAATATTCCAGTTATTCCAGATCAAATTTTCAGCTAACCATATTACCGAAGGCTCTGAAATGTGATACGCTTCCAGAAAGAAATGATTCATAACTAACAGACTTCAGTTAGTGAAAAAAAAAAGATGATGCTAATTTGCAATGAGAAGGGATATAAATACAGCGCTTGGCTCTTAAAATTAGGTCACTCTCTCTCTGTCGAGTAAACTACATGTGGATAAAAGATAATTAGTCACTGAAACGGAATGATTATATTGATAGAGATTCAGCCTGACCACATTATTCTGTAAGTGGTAAACTGAGAATGAGCCAGAGATGGAATGTGGTTGGTACAAATTTGGGAAGATGGATCTAGTGTTTCATGATGGAAATGAGTGCTGAAGCATGTGCGATTTATACAAGGCTACTACAACAGTCAACAGCTACTCAGACACTGAAGATGTGGCCGCTTCCCTTGATTTTCAAAGGCATTTTAGTTCTTATCTCTTCAGGTCAGGTTTTCACTTCTAAAAAGCTGCTCCCCGCCCCCGCCCCCGCCCCCTCCCCCGCCCCCCCAGACTGATCTGCCTGCTGATGTATCTTAGCCACTTCAGGCATGGCACGGTTCCTGTGGACAATACACACACGTTTCCCCCTTTATTACTGGGAAGATCCTCATTTTTTAAAACGTTCTACAGAAATGGTCCACATGTTTCCAGTTTTCCCTCAGTAACTGTGAAAATAGAAACGGTCTACTCTTTTTTCCCTTTTATTATTATTTTTTTTTTTAAAGAAAGATCAGATTTCATGAGCACTCCCAGGTTTTGTATGAGATCTCATAGTCCGTGTCAGCTGTGGAATGGTTGTGGCTGGCAAGCCACACAGATCCCTGGACTCACTGCTTATTGCTGAACTATATATTGTTGAGGAAATACTTCGATCCCAAAAGACAATGTCCTCGGTGAACCATTGAGCCATCGGATTTAATGTGTTTCCAAGGGTCAGCTGTAATATTAGCATCCAATACTCCATGTAATTTCTGTCACACAGGTATTTGTCCGTCTCCCCCCCCCCCCGGGCTTTCTAGACAACCAATGGCCATGGGTCTTTCTGTACACAGGTCCTTGTCCTATGACAGGAAATTCCTGGATACTGGACTTCTAGGAGTACATACTACGTCCCTGCATTCTCTCTTCTCTCACACACACTCAATCCCCCTGGGTTGTGCTAATCAAGTTGGGCAGTGGTGGGCTAGATGGACCAATGGCCTGACTTTGCATAAGGCAGCTCCCTATGCTCCTAAGGCCCCTGCTCTCCCTTTTTATGGTTCTTTATCCTTAAAACAGACTTGGACTAGACAGTCCTTCAAACAGAATATGCCGTCAAATGGAACACTGTCCTCTGGTAAAGGTGAAATAGGGTTGGCAAATTTACCATTCCTGCAACTGGCTGCCGCCATCCCCCTTCCACCCCAAGAGGTATCAGAATAAGGGCTGGAAGCATCATTGGTTGGTTTCAGAATAAAGCTACTACGGCAATGCTCCCTACCTTCACCCTGATGTTTCCTGGGGGGGAAATAGTGGCCACTATCCAGCGGGAGGCCCAAGAGTAGCACAACACCAGGACTGTGAAACTGGTGGTGACAGCAAAAAAAAAAAAAAAAAGTGAGCTCAGTTGTGTCCCTTTTAAGATTAAATTTCTTTTGGGGAAAAATTGGCCTGACTGTCACTTATTCTCCATGTTATGACTGCTAGAATATTGCACATATCCTAGATGCAATGTCTCATTTGGGACTAATGTTCCCCCTGTGTCCAGGTTTTGATCTAGATTTTTTTTTTTTCTTAAGTCCCATTTCTTGGAAATGATGAAATCATGGGCTGTGCCATTAGTTTACCCTCGTGATCAGTAGTGCTTCTTCCATATTCATTCACAAATCAGACAGATTCCCGTGTGATTTGAAGTTGGCTAGACTGATGCTATTAGAATGACCTTTAATGTCAGCAATAACAAACACGCTCTTTGAAGGAGATGAAAAAGAAATTAATGGATGTGGCAGCAATTTGAAGTAGACGCACATTCTTCAAATTACATCAGTCTTCACTGGAAACTTATGATGGGATCACTGAGATTGTCCTGTCAAGAGTGTTTATCCCTTCCTGGCTGGGATAAATCTGTGTCTGAAGAAGGCAAAATAGCTTTGATTCAGAATGTTATTAAGGCTGCTGTCAGCCATTCAGTGGGGCTACTCTTTCTGTGGGTGGTTTATTTTTTTCCTCCCACTATTTTCTGACCTCACTACTGTAGGGTGATAGAGGTATGCTTTTCTGATGGAATTGTAAAACTAAAAGCATAGCACCTGGAGACCTTATAGATCATAATCTGTTCTGGAAGATTAGCCAAGATTTCCAAGTCAGATACTTATTGCCAGAATCATTATATTCTTCCTTCCAGGTTTCTCCAAATGTGTTCACCTCCATATATAGCTTCCTACGACTTCCTTCCTTCAGTAGTTTGGCCTAATAGTGCCCTAAACAGTTTTGTCCCTTAAAAATGATACAATGTTTGTTGTTGAGCTTACTAGTCACTAAGGGAACAATCTTATGCATTTTTAGTCAGAGAAAAGTCCTACACCTCCCAGCATTCCCTGGCCAGCATGGCTGGCTGGGCCACATTGGGAGTTGTAGGACTTTTTTTCCTGTCTAAACATGCATATAGGCATGATAGGATTGTGCCCTAAGCTAAAAAAACAACACCCACAATAGTAGCATTTGAGCATACACAAAGGGTCTAGAGCAGCCTTCCTCAACCCAGTGCCTCCAGATGTCATAGAATCATAGAATCATAGAAAGTAGAGTTGGAAGGGGCCTACCAGGCCATTGAGTCCAACCCCCCACTCAATGCAGGAATCCAGGTCAAAGCATCCCCGACAGATGGCTGTCCAGCCGCACCTTGAATGCCTCCAGAGTGGGAGAGCCCACCACCTCCCTAGGTAGTTGGTTCCATTGTCTTATTGCTCTGACAGTCAGATGTGTTAGTCTACAACTCCCATTGTCCCCAGCTAGCATGGTCTCCAACACATCTACAGAGGGTTCCAAGTTGGGAGAGGCCTGGTATAGTGATATAAGTACATTTTTAAAATCCAGCGTATTGAGCAGTAATCAACACATTTTAAAATTAAAATGTGGGATATCCCTCAGAATACAAGACACTTGAAAGGAAAGGACTGAATACAAACAGCTAACCCACTGTTCTTTATGCGTTTGTTTATTTTTTTGCTGAAGGTTAACCAAAGCCTGTCTAGAAGCAGTATAAGACCTCTAGTTGCCAAAGATTAGGGGGACTTATTTTAATATGAGAGCCTGTGTGGTTATAGAGTTGAGTAAATGAGGGAGACCTGGGTTCAACCCTACAAAGCTTAGCCCATTCACTCAATGTAGGCCATTCTGTCTCTCACATAACCTATCTCACAGGGTTGTTGTAAGGATTTCATAGATTTCATAGGATAGAGTTGGAAGGAGCCTACAAGGCTATCGAGTCCAACTCCCTGCTCAATGCAGGAAACTAGAGGAGGGGTCTCCCATCCAAGTAATAACCAGGCCTGACCCTGCTTAGCTTTCCACGCTCAGACAAGCTGAGCCAGCGTAAGCCACAGGCCTGTATAAAAAAGGGTGAGAGAGAAACTATGTGAGCCACTCTGAGCTCCTTTGAGGAAGGGTATTATGATAAATAAAATTAATGTAGCTTGTTTAAAAATGTACGTATCTATTTTTTAAAAAGTGTAATCCACTCTGATGCTTTGGAATAAGATCAAATATAAGTTTCAATAATTAAGGAAATATGTTGACTCCTCAGTCCTAAATACCTTCATTTGGTTTTAAGTCTCATTGATTCCCATGGTTTACTTCCAGGTAAGTATGTGCCTAGTTTTAAGTTCCTCACTTTTAGGATTGCAGCTAAAGTAGTCAGGGTTATTACCTTGGTGGTACCATAATTAATTTATACCTCACCATTCTTACAAGAAGACTTTTGGCAAGGTTGTTAATTATATTCTGTTTGGCTAGCTGATCAAATGCTACTTTTAAATGGATTTGTCGCTGGTTGATACACAAAGAATACTCATCAACGACTCCTCATCAACCTGGAGATAAGTGGCAGGTAGAGTGCTACAAGGCTTTGTGCTAGGCCCAGTGTTGTTTAACATCTGTTTAAATTACTTGAATGAAGGAGTAGAGGGGATGCTCATCAAGTTTTCAGATGACACAAAACTGGGTGGTGCACCTTATATACAGGCCTGTGGCTTACGCTGGCTCAGCTTGTCTGAGCGTGGAAAGCTAAGCAGGGTCAGGCCTGGTTATTACTAGGATGGGGGTGTGAGAGCTGGACTGACCCAGGTTCAAAAGCTTCCCTAGCCAGTGACCCTCAGTCCCAGTCACACAGGCGGAAGGAGGAGATAACAGCAGTTAATAAAGATTAAAGAGTTTATTTGTAAGACCCAATTACATGGGATTAAAGCAAACAATGCATCTCTTACTCACTACATCATTGCAGATACAAATCCAATACCCCAGTGGTAAGGCTAGATGAAGTGAAGTCCAGAACAATACAAGTCGAGTTAAGACGAGAGGAGAAGAGGAGAGAAGAGAAGCTATCAACAAGTGTGTTAGCTTTATACCACAGATCCTGCACCTATAAATAGGATATTACTCACCCCAGTTGTATAACCTATTCATCAACATGTTGATTCCAAACCTGTCCAAGGTTGCTGAGTCATATCACCTTGAGACTATGTCTCGTGACCAGAGACCCTGTGTACTTCATCTCAAGAGACATCCTCCATGTCAGGTGATAATCCTGATGTCAGGTGGTAATCTCGTTCTGCCTATGCAAAACCTAACAGGGGGACCCCTCCTCTAGTTTCCTGCATTGAGCAGGGGGTTGGACTCGATGGCCTTGTAGGCCCCTTCCAACTCTATGATCTATGAATCTATGTCTTAGAAGACAGAAACAGGACAGGATGGATGACTGGCCAACACTACACAAAAATGAATTCAAACAGAGCTAAATGCAAAGTTCTGCATATAGGTAGGAAGAACAGGTGCACAAATACAGGATTGACATGTGAAAAGGATCTAGGGGTTTTAGCAGACCACAAGCTAAATATGAGTCAGCAGTGCAATGCAGTGGCTAAAAAGGCTAATGCAGTTCTAGACTTCATCAAAAGAAGTATACTGTCCAGATTGCAAGACATGATGGTGCCTCTCTATAGGGTTGTCGGAAAAATTTCCGACAACAGATTCAAACAAGTTCAAATTTCTAAGAATCCAACCTGTGGGTTCGACAGTGGACCTGCTTTTCCCAAGTTGTGTGGATTCCATGGACCATTTTTTAAGAAACTTTCCATAATTTGGCTTTGGTCAGACCTCACCTGGACACAGCAGAAACTGGAAATGTGTCCAGAGAAGGATGAGTAAGATAGTGAGGGGCCTACAGACCATGTCCTATGTGGAAAAGTTGAAGAAGTTGGGTATGTTTAGCCTGAAGAAGAGAAAGTGGTATGGCCCACAGGCACTGCCTTGTTATTGTTTCCCAGATTCCAGGTTTGAGGCAAATCCCATGATAAGCTTTGGGAAGTCGTCGTTGTGCCTCCAGTAGGTCAGAAAGAGACCAGCTGGGCCGGAGTGTGTTTGGGGCGGGGCCCGGCTAAGTGCAGCCTGACCCAGCTGGGCAGCCTTACCAATCAGCACCTGCTCAAAGGCAGGTCCCAAACACACTCAGACCCAGCTGGTCTCTGTCTGACCTACTGGAGGCACAACAGTCGTGGATCAAGTTAAGAAATAGAGCCAGTACAGTAATTCTTGGGGGCAGACTGCAGAATCAAGAGCATAGACAATTTGAATCCCCATGTATTCACTGGGGTTCCCTCCAGCTTGTAGTTTTCATTTGCAGATCTCTAATTGTTTCCATATACAGGTTTGGTGGGGAGTTGTTGGTCAAGCTGGAACAATTCGAATGTTGTCAATGGAACTTCTTTGGTGTCAAGTCAGGAAGTAAGAATATCAGTTTTTCTTTTGGAAGTGGACTCTCAAAGCCCAGTGCTTGTTTGGGCTTCCAAATATGGATATGATTTCAGTTTCCCTAGACAGTAATGTTTGTCTCAAGGACCACTGTTAATTGCAATAAACAAATACAGAATTAATCTAAGGCTGAACATCAGCATTTTAAATATCAAGTATGTTAAGACAGTATAGTGCCATACATTACGTACAACTTTTAACTGTGTCATTTGTTACTTTTAAATACTTCCAATAGTGCCTGCATTATGTGGTCTTCTCTTATGTCATTCACTGGTTGGGAAAGATGATGGCTTATGACTAATGTTAGGAATAATACTGAAAGTCCTATTAGTGAAACTTGAGATGTGAAGTGGACACGATGACCCAATTAATACTGCATGTCTAGCAAAATATATCATTTCTCCCCCCACAGGTTGGCCTCATTGCTGAAGTTGGATTCGGCTGTATTGGCTGCTTAGTAGGGTAATGGGTAGATACTGTTGTGAATAGATGGAAAGTCTTCCTCCTTCCAGTTATCCCCACAGAAAAAAAGGGAGGGGACACTTTTTATGACTGAGGTAAAAGGATTCACTCCTGAGTACCTTTTGCCAGACTGTACATGAAAATGGGCCAGCCAAAACAAATGCTGCCATGCAGGCTGTCTTTGTGATACCTCCGAGCTGGGTTTTACATTAGGGTGGCACAGAGTTGCGGCCAAAAGTAGCATCCTCAGGATAAGTTTTCCCTGTCTTTGCAGTAACATCTAGGGATACTACTGACCACATGGCATAGCATCATCACATTGTAAGTTTAGCCTTTTCCAAGCTGGCGCTCTCCAGGTACATTTGACTACAACTCCTATCATCTGCAGCTGGCTGGGGCTGAAAGGAGCTGAAGGCTAAAACTCCTGGAGGGAGCCTGTTTGGGGAAGGCTAAACTTACATCCTGGGCAGGCAGAAACCTCTAGTGGATGTAGTCTTCAGCTGCTGCACCTTTAAGCCTTCTTCAGTTTTCCTGGGCAAGTGGCAGAAGTAGAGATGCCAGAGACTTCTCTCAGGGTCACACGGTGCTTAAGAACAAGTGCTTTTGGGCTAGGCTAGATCTCACTCAAACCCTTCACTCTCAAGGAGAGGTCCCAGGACACTCCATACCTGTGAGAACCAGTCCTGCTAGGCTAACACATGAGTTTGACTGGAGAGCGCACAGCCCTCTCCATATGTTCCGTCTGCAGACAATGAACGTGTATTTGGAAGTGGGGCAGGACCAGTGGTTTTTTTCTGGAGAAAAGGGTACCGGAACTCTTGGATTACCGTACATTTCCTCGGGAGTAGATGGCGATTAAATTGTAATGCAATTAATAGAAGAAAAGGTGCTGGAACTCAGTTCCGGTGAGTTCCACCAGAAAAAAAGCCCTGGGCAGGACAGGCAGCAGGCTCTTCCCCCAACCTGTCCATGTCCATTAGAACATCTGAAGATCTACTCCCCTTGACCTTGTGCATACAGCTGTACACATGGAAGCATCCATTTAGATGTTCTAATGAATGTATTTAGGCTGGGGTCTGCCACCAAGGGAGAAGGGCTGTAGCTGAGTGGTAAAGCACATGTTTTGCAGGCAGAAGGTCTCAGGCTCAGTCCCTGGCAACTAGGGCTGGGGAAGATGCCTGTCTGAAACCCTCAACCCAACCTGGCCTACGACTCCCATGAACGCTTCCTTTGCCGAGAAGAAAACTCTCTTTTAAGCCACAGGGCAGAACAGAAGGATGTCTAAGAGAGTAATGTTTTGCATCCTAAATATATAGCAGATAAGAAAAGGGTTGCAAAGAATGGGATATCCATCTAAAATAAATCGTAGCCCCTCCTGTTGCAGCTGAAGGTCTGGTGGACCTGTCATCACACTGATCTGGGACCAAATGTATCGGTCTTCAGATACTTCTGCTAGATGCCTTTGAAAGGAGAAAAACTAGGTCCTTGATGCTATTGTTGGCTAAAAGGGAAGAAAGATAAGAAGCAGCTGCTGACATCAGGGAAATCCTAGTTATTTGTATCTATTTTTAATCACTGTCTACAATCAGGGCTAGTGTATGTGAATTAATGAAGAAGGACTTCTAGTGTGCATGAAAATTATATTTTCAGAGAAAAGAGTGGAGGGGGGACATAATAAGCAAAGCGACCTCCTGATTGAACAGATTTAATTAACAAAGGATTTGGGGGAGGGGTGGGGATGGGTAAACAAAACAGAAACATGTTTAATTTCTGTTAAAGGAGATAATAGCTTACCCAGTAGAGTTATATTCCTCCAGAATACTTGGCAAAACTTTTTTTTTTTTAAGTGAACCTATCAAATGCTTTCATTTTCATGTTTGGCACAACAATGTGTTCACGAGAGGACTCTGCCACCTGTCCTAAGGTGGCATCATCAATCAAGCACTCCTTTCTGTCCATTCTAGATAGCAACATCCCGTGCCCTCAATGGATCTAGCAGTCATGAAGGGATAGGAAGAGGTTGTGGTTGAGGTTCATTGGTCTTAAGGCTGTTCATGGGTCAAAAATAGAACCTTGAATTTTGCACAGAAGATAAGAGGAATGACCCAGTGCAGACAGACACTGGAGCACTAGTGCAATATGCTTCCAGGGACCCATCCCCCTAAACACTAGAGTCTAAAGAATGCATGGAACCTAAATCTACACTAAGGGCACCCTTTCAAGTGTGCATTGTAGATCATTAGCTTTGAGGTAACAAAGGTATCAACAATAGTTACTGTGGACTGGATCCAGACTAAGTAAGTTGCACCATATTGCCACAGAAAATAAAGGGGACTTAAGCCAAGTCTTGAGTCCTTTTTCATGTTACAGTGGGACCAAAATGCAACTGACTTAATGTGGATCCAACCCAGATGTCTACATCTGATTTTAAAAGGGGCTTTTAAAAAGGTTTTCAGCAGCCATGGCAGTTGGTGAAAGATTTTCTTGGCCATTGCTCTGGTGCTTGCAACTAAGAATTCCATTCCAGGCAGACAACACCATACCCCAAAGCTTTCAGATGAGCTATTCAGAAGTAAATAATAAATTAAGAGCCAGTTAAGTTACTGGGCCCCAAGGAGGCAGGTGCATCTCCACAGAGATGGAAGGCTTCCGCCAGCCTGACTCCCAGAGCTTTTCTACATGAGGCTTTTAACCCACCACTTTACCAGGGCTTCTGCTTCCAGATTCTTTGCGGGACATGTGTTCTCCTTTACATTTGTTTTTTTTTTCCCCTGGGGGGGGGGTTCTTTCTCTTCCTTTCTATACATTCCATTACAAAACCACTAGGTGGTGCTGTGCTATAGTGGAATTGCACAAGTACATGAGGGTTTCATGCTGCCATTCACAGATAATACCAGACTTTCCTCAAGCTAAAAAAAAAGCCATGGAAATGGTTGCAAAGAACAAGAGATGCCCTGGAGAATGACGACATTGTGTAAAGCACTCACAAACTACTGTGAGTGAGGAATCATCATGAGTGCACAATAAATGCCTTGTGCAGAAAGGCTCCCAGAGACTCAAGGTTTGAGTTTGCCTGTGGCAGAAGTGGCATAGAAGCACATAAAAAGCCTGATGGTACAGATGCACAAGGGATGGGGGGGGGGAAGGCTCCGGTGGAAGGCTGGTAACTCTGAGGGGCAGGGGGAAGCTGTTGGAATAAGCAACAGTCATTAGTTTAAAGAACCACCAAATGATGAATGCATGTCGGGAGTTGGGGTGCTCATTTTGGTTTCATTTTGCCTGCTTTACCTTTGCCCACTTTAGTTGTAACAAGAAGACACCCGTTAATATTAAGTAAACATCCTGTTTAAGGCTTGCAGCTGTCTTCTGTCTCAAGTGTGGTCAGACAAAACTTACTTTGCAACAGAAGCAACCTCCTCTCCCTGGCACTGAGGTTTTCAGAGAACAGGGCATTATAGGGATGACTCAGTCACACACACCTTGCTAAAGTACATACACTATGTGAACTTTGAAACTGGTAATGTGTGAATGTCTATGGCTGATATTTATGAATAGCAAGGTGTATAGATGATGAAAGATGGACTCCTCTCACCATTAGCTATGCTGGCTATGGCTTCTGGGTTGTAGGCCAAAACATCTGGAGGGCCACAAGTTACCCAACCCTGGATTAGAGCAATCACTTCCCTTTGCTCCCCTCCAGGCAAAAATATAACACATGATCCTTTTTACCATGGGGTACATGCCTGTGGTATAGTATGACCCATTCACAACATAGACAGTGTTTTCCATTTTGAATGCCAGAAGAATCAGTGCAAGTTAAACATGAGAATTGTAGAACAATCACAGAATGAACCAGTGGGAATCAGGGTTAGCCCAAGACATTTTTCTGCTGGAAATAGAGTCCAACCCCCCCCCCCCCGACTAGGGCCAACACTTTAAAAAGTCTTGCTACACCAATCAGACTCCGATTCCTACCTTCATCTGTCCCTCGTTCCCCTCTCGTGGTGGCACCAGAAGCAAGCTTCTTTACCCTGCTGCATGGGAGGGTTGGTCCTGGTGGGAATCTTTCAGAAAAGCAGTAGCAAATTGTCAGAAATTTGTTTTTGTTTTTAAACAAAAACTATGAGAAGGTTTTAACTGATACTTAGTGTGGCTCATTTTCACAGTGACAACCATTTCCTTGGTAGAAATATAACAGGGACAGTCATATAAAGGATCTTAGCTCTGGAGACAAAAATAAATCCAGGACATGAACTTCAGCTAAGATTTTCTAATTAAGATCTGCAGCCCATACAGAAATATTTATCTAAGAACTGTTTGGGTGGGCTTCACTTCAAATTCATTTCAGTGAAGATTAACAGGGTTAAAAGGCAACAGGGGAACTAGCGGTTCAACAGAGAAGGTGAAAGCAACACATCTGGGGGTAGAAACTATTCTGTTTTTCTTCTTTTCTTATTAAATCTGTAAACTGCGGGGGTGGGGGTTTTTTGTTGTTTTTTTTAAATGGCCAAAACAAGCCGAGATGGGCTTAAGAAGAGGTATTTGGCCGATGACAAAAAGCACTTCATGGCTCTAAAAGCAGTCCTCCCCATTTTGCTTATAGCTTTAAATGTATGGTAATCCAGTCAGACAGAGTGGATACATAAACAGCCATTAAGGGCATAAAAACTGCCTTGCCAAAAGGTCCATCTATTCCAGAGGTCTTGTTTCCAACAGTGGGAAGCTAGGTCAGGTGCCCCTGGGGAACTCACAGGCAGGGTGTGATGATCTGCCAGAGATCTGTACCATGGAGATGCTTGGGAATCTTACTGAATCTCTGCCAAGCAAAGGCCAAATATGAAAGTTAATCTGGCAATATTTGTATTCTCAATATGAACTAATTCTGGGAGCTAGATCTTGCATTCACATATGCTCAAGCAGCTTCCCATTAATTTAACTGGATTACATCTCTCTTACAAACTGAGAATGTCATCCTTTTGTGCAATGACTACAGTCTTGTAAAATAAACAATTCTATTTTTCATGTATATATGGATGAAAACTCACTCTTTGGTTATCAAAATGACCTCCTCTCCAGAAGGGGAGCACTGAAAACACTGGAACAACTTCTGATATGTTACTTCAACATCCCTCCCAAAAGCACTGTGATTGGACGGCCTTGCTAAAGTAATTCCCTTGTTTGAAGCTACAGCTATCAGTTACACAATTATAACACCCTCTCCCTTTCTCCTCTCCCCTGCCTGGCATTTTCCTTTTATGGAGAGCTTGGGAGAAATTTAGAAATGTATTAACTGGATAGAGGGGAAAACCCAGTTAAAAATATCATTCTGAAGCAGGTTTGAAGCTTTGGGTGCAGCCCACTTTGCTTCTGACCACTTTGGACAAGATTCACATCACTGTGGAAAAAGTCCTAATAGTTCCAGAGTTTGGTTTGGTGTTCAGGATTCATCCAAAGTGGATGCACACCCCTATCAAACAGCTTTAACAAAATATTTATCTCATTTTATAAACTCATTCTAAAACAAAAATACCATGTAGATATAAGCATGCCACTTCAGATTAGATCTGAATTAGATGGAACATGGATAGCAATCTTAAAGCCCTTTTGGGAGAGAGGTTTGGGATTTTTAAAGAAATGTACCTCCCGCATTTCAAAAATTCATTTTTTTAAAGAAGAAAGATTTGCACTACTTAGTATGGACATTCCACTCCCATGCATTTTGATGAAAATCCATTAAGGGGAAAAAGAGAGAAAATCCCCCGTTTTGAAAGGCATGAAGTCCTTGTTTTGAAAGTCCACATTCTTCCTTCTAACTGTACCTATTTGAAGCTAATAAATCAATGCCTGCTGTCCCAATATCAAGTCTTGTGAAAATCCATTGAAAAACAATATGACTGGACATGATCATAGGCTTCATGATTTTTGCCGATTATTTCATGTAGATGTTAAATGTGCCAAGTTCAGTTGGTCCAGAAGAAGGTTAGAATTTTAGCTACGTCTCTCATATGTTCCCTTCATATAAGTGAGAAACTGCTTATCTTGGCACAGGGCTGGCCCTACCATTGGGTATAGCAAAGCAGCTGCCTCGGGCAGCTGATTTGGGGTATGCTGAAAGGGCAAGCAAGTTGTTAGTGTTTAAATTTATTGTTAATGTATTTTTACTGCCAGGGAGGGGGACAGGCGAACGGGGATTTTTTTGCCTCAGGTGCCAAAATATCGGGCTGGTCTTGGGTACTATGTACCTGACTTGAGGGTAGGCTGGCATTTGCTGCTCCACCTCATACAGCAATGTGTCTTGGGCTGGCCCTATTAGTGGTGTAGCCAGACATGAAATGTTCCGGTAGATACAGCAGGGGGCAGGGGAAAGGAGCAGGTTACTGGGGCAATGGAAAAAGAATATATGGTGTGGAAAGTGGGAGAGAGGGGGAAGAGCTGGAGTGGGAGAGACATGGTTGACTGAGAGAGAAATTAAAGAAATTCTTCATGAGACAAAGAGGGAAACAGTAAAAAAGAAAAAGAAGTCCAGGAATAAGCATCCAAGGCAACAAAAGAGTAAGAGATTTCAATATTAGGGAAAAGCAATTATTGTTAACGACAGAAATGTCTGTTACTGAAAGAACTAGAGATCTGTGCTGTGTGTCAAGCGTGACTGAAGCGGAAAGAGTGAACTATGGGGTTTGAATTTTCTGAAGGGACATCTCTGGATGTAGGGGAAGGAGAAATGGAACTGAAACAGAAACTTAACTGTAGTATAACCATTACTGGGTTGTTGTTGTTGTTAGAAACTAATTATTAAAATAGGAAGCACTTGTTTATTCCAACATCACAGTTATATGGATTGACCTCCCCTTCTTTATTATCTGAATTCTGCACTTAACCTTTTCTTTATTTATAAACTTGTGTTAATCTTGCCCTGTAGTTTAGAACTAATCACATTTCTAGGAACCTGGGGCCTGCTACAGTGGCAAGCAGGGCCCCCCTAGGCATACATTTGATGGAAATTGTAGTATTGCCTGCTTAAATCAACAAGGTAATATAACCACTAGTTACAGTGGGAGGAAAGGGTTAATTGAACAATTCCCAGGGTGCATGTTTTGTAACCCCTCCTCCCTACTTCCTGCCTCTCTGTGCCCCCCCTCTCTCCAACCTGATGGACACACGGTCTGAGCTGGCTTCCAGCCAGTGACTTCCAGCCAGTGACTTCCAGTGAAGCAGACTCTTAACACCAAAGACTCTAACCTGCCTATATGCATCCTGCATATATGAATAAACGAATAGTAAGTAAAACTAATAAATGTCTTTATTAGTTTTAAAATCCATTCCTTTTAAGAGTCTTTTAGCAAGGGTTTAGCAACTCACATGGTGATAACCAGTTTCAATAACCAGGCTGCGTATAAGGGGGGAGACTCTGCTTCGTCCTAACCTGTATAGGACCGACTCCTTCCCATATCCTTCAACAACATTACAGTAGATAAGGGAGGGGACAGACAACAGAACCGCAGAGGAAATGAGGGGGAAGCTGGAGCTGCTTTTTCTCCTGCTTCAAGTGGGAGATTTAAAGGGTACTGGCAGTGCATGAGATAAGAAGTTGCTACAGTAATACCTTGGATTGCAAGTAACTTGGTTTGAGAGCGTTTTGCAAGACAAGCAAATTTTTAAATATTTATTTAATTTTTTTTAACTTGATATACAAGCGACGTCTTGCAATACAAGTACTGTAGTACGGCTTAAATTAAAAATCTCTGTACAAATGTTTTGGGGGGGATTTCGTTTTGATATAAGAGTGTTTTGGATTACAAGCACGTTTCTGGAACGAATTATGCTCTCAATCCAAGGCATGACTGTACTCTAAGCTGCTGTGTGGCAGGGGAGGGTTCGGCAGCACTGTTAACAAGCATCGATTTGAACTATTTAACAAAGCTTCTATGCAGTTGCTTGCAGATTCTTTAAAGAAATCGTTTTTGCCCACAAACTTTCCAGTGCTGAGGCATGGCTTGGTCAGGTCAGTGGGTAGGGTCAAGTCTTCTAACAGCCCAGGGAGATCTTTTCTTGCCCACAGTGGTTATACGTTTCCAAGCTTCTCTTTACACTTAGTAGTTTGGAAAATAACACAAGCACTTTGTTTCTGCCTGAAAGCTACCGGTAATTCTTTCCCACCTCCCACCCCAGATTTTTTTTAAAAAACAAATAACATGATTGTGTGCTGTGATGCTACTGTGAAGAACTGGTATATTTTATATCCCATTCTCATCCTTTTGCTGTATTTTTTTTTGTTTTACCAGTGCTGAGGAATCAGACAGTTGCTGATATCTCTTAGCAAAAGATTGGTGTGAGCTAGCTGAGAGGTGCTTCAACCTGCAGCTTTGGCATATGAGGAACAAATCAAAATTAAATTAACTTCAGATCTAGTTGATCAAAAGCTTCATGGTGGAGAAGGTACAGAAGAGACTTCTGCCTGCTTAATTTCCTTTGCCCTTATCTGTCCTATAGCATCTGGTTCACATATTGCTCCCTCCCTGTGTTCCCCTTCCTCTCCTAGTTTCCCTTTCCTTTGTTGTTCCTCAACAGGGCATGATCCAGCCTTTACGCAAGGGGGCTGCAAGGTGATCTGATTGCCAGGCCATCTCGTGATGTTGAGGAAGCTGAGGGTGGCCAGGTGGCTGGCCAGATGGGCGATTAATAAATATAATAAATAAATAAATAAGCTGTTGGCAGTCAAGTTCACAGATGTACCAAAAAATTCTTCCACATTTTTTTTGACAGTTCAATAGAAAAGAAATTTGTGGAGGACCAAACACCTGGTCCTTGGCGCGAGTTCGGCACTTAACGGAGAAAATGCCCTTTATGCGGCTCCTGTGCGTTTAGAACACAACCGCTACCTAATGAATGACATGGAACCGTGCTCAGGTCAAAGAATAGACTTTATTTACTATACGGCTAATGGAGGAGCGGAACTAATAGACTACTAGGAATTTCACACTATAAACATAGCAGGTCATAACCTGAACAAAGTGGAAAGCTTCAATCTAGCGGCGTAGTGTATTACAGAAGAAGAATTAACTTTACATCAGAGAATCTGACTTACGGGCTTAGCGTAGCGATCTGTATTGTTGATCTCCGGGCGCGCCTGCCCGGGGTTGGAAGCTGCTTGAACCTGACCGGAGCCAGGGACCTGATGGGTGCCAGCCTGCACCGTGTTCCCAACAACCTTTTTTCTGCTGTGCAGTGTCTTTTTCTACCCTCTCCCGCCCCCTCCCCGCCCTTGAGGACCAGGTGGGCTGGTTCTGCCCTGTGGGGAGGTGGCGCCTCACGTTTCTTAGCACCTCCTGGATACTTTAGGGGTAATCTGCAGCTCTTTGAGACTGCCCCCCCCACCATTGGAATGTTTATGCCCTTCGATGTGGATCGATGCAAATGTGCCCTATTGAGGGTATGCAGATGTGGTCACGTATAGCCAGTCTGGCTAGAGCTGTGTCTCCTGTCCCGCAGGTGGGGATTATGCAAAGGGGTGGTGTCCGTGCAACAGGGGAAACTGTGTCAGGGTTCATGTCACTGTGTGTGTTCAGGCTTTCTCCACAAAATTGCTTTTGAAAAGAAAATGATGGAGAAATTCTCATGATGGATGTGGTTTCGGATTCTTGTGCTTCCCTTACTTATGAGGTGGCTGGGAGGAGTGCGTGGTGTGTGTGTGTGTGTGTGTGTGTGTGTGTGTGCGCGCGCGCGCTGTCTTTCTTTGTACAATCATATCCCCAGTAGCCCGTAGTCTCCGCAGCTTCCTGCAAATCAATTAAAGCCCAGGGGAAGATGTCATGAGGTTAACTCTCCATGTGGATTTTTCAGATCAGGAAGTGTGGGAAGCCAAGGAGGCTGCAGTGATGGAGATCAGTGTAACAGAAAGAAAAAACATACAGTACATAGCACCCTCAGCCACCTTGCAGTGATAAACATACCACCAAAAGCAATTCTAAAGTGCCCTGAGAATGACGCACAAAAATGAAAGTGTCTTTCATGGGGGAAGAAGAAAACTTTTGGGAAATTGGAGGGCAGGTTTTGACACAGCACTACCTCCACCTCTTCCCCAGAGCTGGACACAACACTGCCACCCGTCCCCATATACACCTGTTACAGGACTTTCAGGGAAGGAATGGTATTATACACATCTGAATTAGAGACATTTTTTTCGGGAAAAAATCCTGAGATTTCCCCCTTTTTTTAACCCCCATGCATTTGGGGGGTGGGGTGGGGGGTTGCCTGCTTCCCCTCCCCATGCCCCACAACAATGCCATGTATGGATGGGGCGTTGCAGAGGATGCAAAATGGGGGCCAGGCTTCAAACACAGCCGCAGCTTTTGCCATGTGTAGTGACACAGCACAAAAGAGAAAAACCCTTAGGGGGAAAGAATGAAGCAGTGCTACTGCTAGTGGTGAGTGAGCCCCACCTCTGATGGAGAATTTCTACTCCCTCTGGAGAGAAATCCAGTGAAATAGTTCCCCCAATTACGGTACTCTGTCCACAAATAGGGTAGAGCATTTTGAAAGAGAAGAAACCATTTGCACACGGCTGTAGTAATAAGGGTTACCCTGGCTTCAGCAATGGCCACATTATTGCAGGGCCAGGTGATCAGATCCTCCTCCCTGACACCTGCTCCTAAGTACGTATGACATGAAAAACACTACTTCCTAGCCCTCTTGGCACGGGATGATCCTTGCCATGCCGTTCCAAAGGCTCTCAGGCACACACCCCCTCCTGCAAGTTGTGGGCTGACTCTGGCTAGAATAAGTGATGCTACACTGGCCCCAACCTGGGCTATCAGATGCCCAACTAGCTGCACAGCTAGAGATCTGGGATGGTTATGGAATGGCAGTGGTGTGTGGGCATGCTCTAGGAGTGTTCAGGCGCTATATGTGGGTGTTGCAGTCAGTGCTTTTTTTCTGGAGAAAAAGGTACTGGAACTCTTGGATTACATTTCCTCGGGAGTAGATGGTGATTAAATTGTAATGCAATTAATAGAAGAAAAGATGCTGGAACTCAGTTCCGGTGAGTTCCACCAGAAAAAAAGCCCTGGTTGCAGTACCCTGGGCCAATCCCTTGTGTCATTTTGAACAATGGAGGCCTCTGAAGTCTGCTCTCCTTGTGCCTTGGCCAGAGGGTTGTGCTTTCTGAAAGGCAGGGAGGGCCTGTTTTATATGCAATGAGATGGATCCAGGAGGATCTGCCTTCCATGGGCAGATGGGCTCAACTCACAGAAGGTAGCTCTGCCCAGTTCCCCTGCACCACAGCTCACCCCATTCAGCAGGGCCCCTGACCGTCTCTGTCACCTTTTCAGGAGGGGCTGTCATGTGGAAGATGGAGCAGGGAAATCCAGCCAGTTGCACATGCCTAAATCTGGATCAGTCCCAGCATTTGTATAATGGCAGGCATTCACCTAGTCCTTTAGAGATCATCATAATAATTGCATTTATTTTTTTTACTGAATGAGAAAAAGAGATTAATTATGCTTTTTAAACCCCCTGCCACAAATGCTAACATGCTGTCAAAACCAAGTTTTAGATGAAATAATCTTTTTGAAATCAATGGGATTTAGAACAACGTCTTCCAGCAACATCTGTCTAATCTCTGGTATTCACAGTGCTGCCAGAGTCAAAGCTATTGCAACAGAGAGCTCATGAACCCATTACTATGGGGAACACCATGTCCATATGTATCCATTAGGAAGTTTTCAACTGCAAGCCTAGGTAACTTTTATTTTTATTTGGTACAGAAACAAACTTTAATTATTTATATATATTTTCTTATTTATTGGCTTTTTAATACTGGATTACTGCAATGCACTCTATAAATATAATATAAGAATAAATATTATATATTAATATAAGAATAAATAAATGTGGGGCTGCCCTTAAGACTGCTCTGGAAGCTGGACAGAATGCAGCAGCTCGGCTGTTGTCGGGCACTGCCCCTTTTCAGCATGCAACTCCTCTGCTGAAGGAACTGCACTGGCTGCCTATTCGCTATTGGGTCAGGTGTAAGGTTCTGGTACTTGTGTACAAAGCTCGAAACAACTTGGGACCAGGTTACCCAAGAGAGCGCCTCCTCCCATACCAACCTGCCTGGTCACTGAGGTCATTGGATGGCATGCTCCTGGTGGTTCCTCATGGACCTTTGGCCAGATTGGAGTCCACCAGGAGAAGGGCCTTCAGTGTGACGGCTCCATTTCTGTGGAACTCCCTGCCTCTGGAGGTCAGGCAGGCTCTGACATTGTGTTGCTTTTGGCACCTGCTGAAAAACCTCTTGTTCCGGGAAGTCTTCTCTGCTGTCCAATCACCATTGTAATGTTACCTTGTTTTCAATGTATTGTTTTTGTTTCTTTTATCTGTTTTTAACTTTTAATTGTTCACTGCTCTGGAATCTACTTAGGTATGGAGTGGTATACAAATACTGTAAGTAAATAGATAGATAGATAGATAGATAGATAGATAATGCCTTTCCAACTCTTCCCATTCTGTCCAGTCAAGCAACACAGGCTTAGTCCGTATATTTCTCTGCTTCAGATTACGGTCATGCATCAGCCACTAAGGCACAAATTGAGTAAAGGTGTCCATGCACACAGACAGTCCAAATTGCACGGTAAGTATATTTTGTTGTTGTCTTCTCTTGAACACGATATGTTCCTGTAGGGAAAGATCCAACAAGCTTTTCTGCCAGAACTCTGTGGAAACAGATGTGAATTTCCATTTCTCAAGGATGGGACTTTTTCCAATTAAGGCAGGTCTATGTACCTAATTTGTAGGCTGGCCTATTTAGAGAGGACAGTCCTCTGTTGGAAAGCAGGGCTGCCTATTTGAAGGGCTGCCTGGTTCAAGTCCTGTTGGAAGATAACCATAAGAAGGGAGAGCAATGGAGGCCTTGAAGTTGCTGATCAACAGTCAGCACCCTGGACAGCAGAATGAGCAGACCCACAGGTCGCCCAGCGGTCACAGTCTTCCCCACCGTGGTGGGAGGTATTACATTTCCATTTAAATTATATTAAATATTTCTAGATTTGCATCCACACATATAAATTAGCACATGCAAATTTTTTGCAAATCTGTGTCCTCTTTTTTTGGCGATGTGCAAGTAGCCTCCTTGTACTAACTGTGGGTTTCACTAATGTCGCACTTGACTAGAATGTATCCTTTCAGATCTTTGGTAGTTTGGTGATAACACTAGAGATATTTGTAGGCAGTAGGCAGATATTATAGGCAGATATTTGTGCTCTATTGTACTTTTTAACTGATTGCTGTACACCGCCCAGAGCGCTTCGGCTATTGGGTAGTATAGAAATAATGATGATGATGATGATGATGATGATAATAATAATAGCAGCTTCTCATACTGTAAAAGCTTCTCTTTCTGTAAAGCTTATGGAGGTTCTGAAAGGAAGTGGTTTTGTTGTTACATGAGTCAGTCTTAAATGTGAGGTAAAACAGATATAACATTATCTAGAACAGTTTTCAACTTACCCAACTGCAATGTGTGGGTTGCAGAATCTACTTTGTTTTCTACCAGAATCCTGAGGTCCAGCAACTGGAATTAGATGCAAAATAATGGCTGGGGGTCGGGGCAGAGCCAGATGCAGAATTACAGGGTGGGGTACACCCAATTACTTACCGCACCCCTTGAGCCGTACAGCAGGGGGAACACCTACATACACAAGAACAACTGTACATCTAAGTTAGTACAGATCGGGATTCTAGCAGCTTAGAGGAGAGAAATCCTTTGTGTTGTTTTTATCGTTATGCAGTTGGGAGTAACAAAAAGCAGAACACCTTGCCAATCTATTGCAAATCATCCAGTGAGAAGGGTTAGCACTACCATTAGGCAGAGCGAGCCAACCGCCTCAGGCAGCAGATGCTAGGGGGTAGCACTGGTACACCCCAAGCTGTTCTTCTTGACCCCCCCTGGCCATTCCCCTCTCTTAGAGGACAGAGCTGTGTGTGCCACATAGCTCATCCTCCACCCCCTAAACTAGCTTGCTGTCCTCAGGTGTGGTGGAGGAGGTTATTCCATTGTTCTTGTTGAAGTAAGATGCACCTGCCAATCTAAGAGCCAGCGTGGTGTAGTGGTTATAGTGTTGGACTGGGACTTGGGAGATCTGGGTTCTAGTCCTCACTCAACCATGGAGCTCACTGGGTGACTTTGGGCCAGTCACTGACTCTCAGCCTAACCTACCTCACAGGGCTGTTGTGAGGATAAAATGGAGAGGATGAGGAAGATTATGTAAGCCACCTTGGGTTCCTTGCAGGAAAAAAGGCAGGATAAATAAATAAATAAATAAATAAATAAAATAATTAGCTTCTGCATGTGGAATGGAGGGGGGGGGGCTATGTTGTTCTCTGCCACAAGCAGCAAAATGTCTGGGGCTAGCCCTGCCAGTGAGATCTACCAGTAGACCCTGACCTACCTTCTTCCCAGTCTTGCCCTATGGAACAGGCTATTTTTATTCTCTACTCCACCTTTCTGTCAATATTTGTGTCTCAGATTTGAAATGATCAGATAAATCTGTTGGTGTGTGTGTGCGTGAGCAGCAGAGTGCGTGTGCGCATGGGAGATTTAAAATCCTGTCTGTGTGCTAGCAGAGGCCTGTTATTCCACACACAGATCTTCTAGATCTCAGCTCCCCCCTTTTCGCAGCGTGCAGCGTGTTGTGAAGATGCCAGCCCAGCCTGCCTGTAATCCAACTTGCTTCCAGCTTCCCCGTTTGCAGATTAATCCATGGAGTCAGGAAACACTCTGTAACACCACAGGTCTAATTCTACCTGTTTATTCACTTAGCAAGTAAAGTTCTACAGAGTATACATTTCCTAGTTACAGTCCATTTGCAGAGTATAAATGCATAGCAAGCATTACATCCAGTGGAGTAAGTTGAGCTTCACTCTACCTCAGCAAAGAAGTTACACTGTTGCAGTGACAAAGTCCAGCAAGAAGAACAAAGAAGAAGAGAGAAAGCAGTCCTGCCTCTCTCTAAGATGGCTTCAGACAGAAAACAAGTTAGCACATCATCAGAACATACAAACCATGTGACTAGCTCATAATGCTCCCACGGTCTAGGCTTCCCATGCGAAAAACACGAGAACCCAGAAAGACATAACAAACTTGTTTACAGCCATTCTGTTCTTTCCATGTGTAAACAGTGTGCTACAGCTGGTGAAGTGATACATATCACAACAAAATCCTCAAATAGAAAAATTGCCTAATGCTGCAATCCTATTCACTCCTGTCAGCAAGAGGGATTTGCTTCTGATTAAACCTATATAGGATGGAGCCAATATAGGATTAAACCTATATAGGATGGAATGCCCAATCTGGAGGCATTCAAGGCGCAGCTGGACAGTCATCTGTCAGGGATGCTTTGACCTGGATTCCTGCATTGAGCAGGGAGTTGGACTCGATGGCCTTGTAGGCCCCTTCCAACTCTACTTTTCTATGATTCTATGAGCTGTAAGTCCTCGTCGTCATCATCATCATCATCATCATCATCATCATCATCATCATCATCATCATCATCCTGTTATTAGATACAATGACTTTATCTTGTTTGAATGTTAGGTTAAGCAGCTTCTCTTTGTGTCATGAAGTTCACAGTCAGTCCTAGAACTGCATCAGATTTTACTGAAATCAGCAAATGGTCCATGATTGATCTTACTTTGTGAAAGACTCTAGTTTGTAGCCAATCAGTTCAGTCTGATGGAGTTGTGCCAAGATACCCTTCAGCCTCCAGCTGAGTTTGACCCCAATAACAAGGACATACGAAGCCGAAGTGGATTTTGATTAATGAAGTTGGGTATCTTTAGAATCCATTATGTGATAAATGAGACACACTATAGTCGGTGACAAATCACATTCGGGGTGTAATTCTTTTATCAAGATAAATCTTGGAAGAGAGATATTCCTAGAATGTTCCAGCCAAGTCCAGTGAACTGAGTGGGCAGAAGATAATCACATTCAAGTTGTTGTCCACATTCGAGTAGAAACATTGCCACTGTTTTTAATATGTGTATTAAGCTTGTACGATCTCTTGTTTTACCTCCTAGTGGAAATTTATTGAGAGATTCTAGTGTTGCAGTTTGAAGCCTGATTATCAGAGTTCAGAAATTTTTGCCAAGGTAAGTCTATGTGCTTTGTCTTGTAGCCTGCAAAGATTAAGTTATCTCTGCACACCTTAATAACCATATGCTCTGTTTGCACATAACACTAAGCCTAGAGTTGTTTTACCCATAATTTGTTGGACAAGCCAGAGTCAGTCTTGTAGACAAGCAAAATAATCAAGGTTTGTTTCACCAATTCCTGGTTTGTTTTTGCTTTGACTCTTCTGCCAGTACCCAGATGGCATCCCAAATACCCTAGCAGCGGTAAAGGACTAGCATGGTTTCATCACATCACTAGCCTATTTATCAATCTTTGACTACAAGAACAGGACATGGAACTATCCTTGGAGATATTTGGCAGCATGCTTTGCTCCCTTTTCCACTTCCTAGCCATGCCTCATGGAGGCTTGATTCCTGTGTCGGTTAACCCTTTCCTACCACCAGAAATATTAATGAATAGTGTTATAGTCAACAGTGACTGTTGCCCCACTGTTGATTTTAATGAAATATTTCACCTGCCTATCAGAAGTGATTTAGCAGAAGAGATTCTTAAGACTGATTTCCCTCTGCCAAACATCAGAGGTCATGCAGTGTGATTGAACAAACCAGATTCCTACAGTCAGGCCTGCTGGGCAGGAATAGCACTTCTTTTGTTCAATGTTGTAATAAGAACCTTGTTCATCCTAACTAAGTGCTTTGAGGACATACCCAAAAAAGATACTGAAGAGCAGCAAAAGGTGCAGAAAAGGGTGACCAAAATGATCAAGGGGCTGGAGCAACTCCTCTATGGGGAAAGGTTAAAATGTTTGGGACATTTTAGCTTAGAAAAAAAGGTGAGTAAAGTACAACATGATAAATGTGTATAAAATTATACATGGTGAACCCAGGGTCATCCAATGAAGCTGAATGGTGGGAGATTCAGAACAGATAACTTGGCACCAACTTGGATGGTTTAAAAAGGGGATTAGATGAATTCATGGAGGACAAGTGTATCAATGGCTACTAATCATGATGGGTATATATTATAGTTTGCTTCTGAATACAGTTGCTGGGGAACATAAGTGGCAGGGTGCTATTGGACCCATGTCTTGCTTGTGAGCTTCCCATAGGCATCCAAGTTGGCCACTGTGGGGATGGAATGCTGGGCTAGAAAGGCCTTTGGTCTGATCCAGGATGACTGTTAAGTTCTTACCAAGCAACAGAGCTGGAAGGGGGCAAAGCTCAGTGTCAGAGCACCTCCTTTGCATGCAGAACATCCTAGGTTCAATCCCTGGCATCTCCCTGAAACCCTGGAGAGCTGCTGCCAGTCAGTGTCAACAATACTGGGTTAGATGGACCAGGGATAGGGCAGCTTCCTATGTTCCTATGAAAACATTTAACTCATGAAAAAAGGTCATTAATCAAGCCTTTGTATTCATCCTTTGTTCCCATTGAGAGTTTATAATTTTGCACTATGTGTATGTAACAGTCAAGGTATCCTGCTTAGACTAAAGTAGTGCTTTCAATATTCAATCCTTGGAAGATGTTGCTAAAGTATTCACAAGTCCCTTAAGTTTTTCTCTCCATGCAAAGTATCAGCAAAAAAAAAAGGGGGGGGGGAGGGAAGATAGGCGTTCTGGCTTGGGTAGAACTCTAGATACGGGTGGAGCTGGGCATGGAAAGAAGATGGTTGCCAGGGAGAATGAGGAGGGATGATGAGTTTGGGGGGGGGCGGGAAATCAAGCAAGAGCAGTTTAGCCTGAGGAGTGGTTCCATTTTTAGCCATTCTTGTCTTGCACTGCTTGCAGATTGGCAAGAGGCCTGAGCGGAGCACAGAAAAAAAAAACTAGAAACAAGCCAGAATTCTAGGTTCAGATATAATGACAAAACATGGTTAAAGCAAGCCAGGATTTGTAAGCCAACTTCAAAGAATGGCTTCAAGTTGGGGTTTGTTGCCAACAAATGGTTTGTAGCAGGGTGGGCTCAGACATTCAAAGAAACCAGCTTTAGGCTAACTAAATCCTGGCTTAGTGTTACGTGCGAACTCTTTTTTTTTTTTTTTTTGAAATTTTTTTATTGAATTTTCCAAAACAACATTTGGCTTCCGCCTCATTGTCTGACAAACAATACCAATCCTTATCCAATATATAAGTTTCTTCTATTTTCACATAATGAATTTCTATCACCTTACCCATCTTCAGAAATCAAAACCAAAAGTTATTAAGTCACTTTCCCTCCTCCCCAAGAAGTCCACCAGAGGTTTCCAGTCTTTCTTGAATGAAGTTAGAAATTTTTCTCTAATTAAACAAGTCAATTTTGCCATCTCTGCTAAGTCCAACATTTTCAACAACCAGTCTTCTATAGTTGGTATAGTTGCTTCTTTCCATTTTTGAGCATAGATTATTCTTGCTGCCGTCATCATATATTGTAGTAATGTTCCACGTGCGAACTCTTCTAGCATTCTCATATATGACTTTTAGAGGTCACCTTTGGATTTCCCTTGTTCTGTTAATGTGAAGATTGTTCATGTGAAAGACAAGCATTTGTAATGTGAATGAGGAGCAAAGCAGAGATTATACAAAAGGAATGGGTGCCCCTGAAAATGATCACTGTGCATCCAGTTCTACCCTCCTGCTCTGTAACATCTTGTAGAACTTATCTTGTGTCACTCATGACACTATGATGGTCTGTGTTTCCCCACATGCGGAACTTGAGTAAGATCTATTAGTTGTTACAAAGTGAAACTACACACGTGGGAGCCATTTTTAGTGTCTGCCACGTATTTATTGGAATGCCTACTTGGGGTCTGACCATTCTGATCAATTTAGGTTTTATATACTCACTACACACTTCACAATCACTACAGCTTTTTATCACATCAGCTAGTAACTTAAGCTCTTTTCACATGTTCACTGAAAATGTGGACGGCTGGCAATTGGTTGTGTATCCACTGCCCTTGTTCCTGGACTCCATGTGTTCAGGCAGAAGTATGAAGAGAACCAACGTGCTTACAACTTGCATGTGCATAGACTTTCTCAGCTTAATCAGCAACCCTGCAAAAGGCAAGGCCCTAAGTGAATGTGCAGAGTCTTTGTGCATACACTTGTATGTGCTGCTGTGCAGCCTCTGTTTGGCTGAACATGTGAAGGTCATGCTCATGAGTGAGAGCCCAGTGGGTGTGATTACGGTACTCCTCTATGAATTCAGTGGCTGTCAATAGATTGTCTGAAAAGTTCTTGCGTGAATGGGCAAAACGTTCACACATAATGAAATTGCCTCAGCACACGAAGGGCTTATTAACTGGTTGTATGAACCAGCTTGCAATCTAGCACATAGTACTTATTTTATGTCCGGCAAAGAGAGATTGATAAAGGAGTCTTGGGAATAAAACCAAGCCACCTCTTATTGCTTCTTTGCAGTTCTGAAGTGCATAATATCAGGACACTAAAGTGAAAGGAATGGGACTTAGAACTCCATACGCAGCACATGGCTACAATATGCTGGTGTGGAAAAGGTAAAAAAAAAAGGGGGGTGTTGTGTTGTTGATTGTTTAAAATTGTTTTTTGATATATGTGTGTCTTTCTCTGTGTTGTATATCTATATGTTTGTCTGTATATAGTTTCTATAATGTATTTTTAAGGTTTTAATCTTTGTAAACCAGCCATCTGTAAACTGTCCATATTGGGCAGTATGGAAATGTAATAAATGAAATGAAAGGGTACGATATGGTTGTTTTCCAGAATGGAATGTGATATCAGAATTGTCTAATATTTTAAGTTATGCCAAGGTTCAGGAGACAAACTCGGATCAGGAGGTCGCTTTCAGACTTAAAGCCCTTCTCACAAAGAAATGGTTAGCAGGATCGGATCTGAGATAAAGCAATGCAAATGTGCAAAGCAGCTGCAACAAAAAGGAGGCTGTCAAGGGCATGGAAGAGGACAGAGAAAATATGCAGCACAACAAGATGCAAGGAGACAAGCTGTGAACGAGCCACTGCCAGTTGGCCAGACTGCTGGCTAGGTGTGTGACTGGTACGTGATAACGAATGGCACTAATCAAATGACACCATGCAGATAATGTGCTACATTAACAGGCATTTCTGGAAAGAGTCAAATCTTTTCTAATTAGCCTGAGGATTCTGTGATTAAAAGAAAATAAAATGTGTGCTCTGAGTTATGCACAGAGTAGTTCAGAGTAAGTAAATGTAAAACTGGGATGAATTCTTTATGCTCCTGCCAGCCACTTAATGAAGCGTTTCCTCCAGGGACCACCACAGCCGTTGTCTCACAGTGTGTGCCTCATTGGTCTTTTCTGGGAGAACACAATATTCAGATCCTGAGGATAATCTGCTTAACTTAATGAGTTAAAACACAAACAAACCCCAAACTAGCTAGTGATATTATTCATATTGTATTGGAAGTCAGAAGGAAATTAGAAGTTAGTAAGCTGCTGAAACTGTAGGTCAGTGTTCTCCAACCTTGGGTCCCCAGAAGTTTTTGGCCTACAAAAACCAGCTACACTGGCTGGGGCATGCTGGGAGTTGTAGGCCAAAAACATCTGGGGACCCAAAGTTGGAGAACACTGCTGTAGGTTGTAAAAGGAATTTTGGTAACACTGCCAATCTCATGTGCAGGGCATGAAGCACTAGTGTACAACTGCACACTGCCCCTGTGCCAATCATGGTTCATACAGAAAGGTCAAGGTGGGCTGGATCATATTGAATCCTTCATGCACCATTGATGGGACAGGATGTCCTCACTGTATATAGCAGATCTGTGGCTTCACCTAGCACAGGCACCGAGAATGGGTACATTTTGTGCTGCAGGTAGAGTGTAAGAAGCTATTCAGAGACAACTCTGCAGGTGTGCAACATGATTCTGCACTGGCTCCTCAGTGGTCAACACAGCTCAGAAGCAGAGCATTCTTCCATTCTAGGTTGGGTAGGGCATTTTGGTTAAGCAAGGACAGTTTCAGGTGTGAGGCCGAGGTGCCATCTAGGTGCCATCCACTCCAACGTTGGCGTGGCCGGCCAATGGGCTTACTGATGGTGGTGCTGCACCAGGCAGCAGCACTGCCACAATCTGCAGCAGCAGCCTCCTGCAACATTGATGTTTCCACAATGCCCTCATGTAGTGTTGTTCCAGAGCATTGTGGGAACATCAAAACAGCTGCTTCCCACAGCTACCTCTTGGTAAATTAGGATCTAGGGGGACAGACAGCAGGAAGGGACAAATACAAGGCGTCAGTGCGAGTGGGGCAGCATGTAAAAATGTCGAATGCTGTTGCCAGCCCAGTAAAGGTTAGGTGGCCAGATCTACAATTAGCTTACTGTGGAACGAGAGACCAGAAGAGGGAGGGAGCTTGAAATGTTGCTCCATCATCACTGGAGTCAATTGAGAATTAAGGTGGTTCTGCAAGTAGAGGTGTATATGGAACTCCACCTCTATGGAAGCAACTTGGTCTAGAGTTCAAGGCAGGGGCCATGCTCTAATATGTAGAGGCATGCTCTGGTGGAGCTGGAATGTCTCCTGCAGCCCTTGAGCTTGCCGTGGTGCTGGGAGGGATCCTCTGGGGCTACAGGTGGTTTCATGGAGGAGTCTGAGGATGGAGGCAGAGCTACCTTCACAGGAGCAGAGGGTGGAAACCTCATTTCCCCCCTCCTCCTTCATGGAAGTCTCTAGTGGAGTAGTGGCTTTGCTGACTACCCCCTGTGATGGTTCAGATGGAACCCAGTCCTTTCCACTCTCTAAGTCTTCAGAGCCTTCCTGATTGGGGGGTCGGGGGGGGGTCTTGAACCATGACAGGAAGAGGCTGCGCAGTCCATATCACTGACTTCCTGCACTATACATTCATTTCCCAAGGGTGATTGAGTTGTGGATGTCCAGGGGGAAAACAACCACACATATTCCTCTTCCCCCAGCATACCGGTACTCCCTGCTTTTTTTTTAGTTAACTTGTGGGCTTCAGCACCAAACCAGTAGTGTGGGAAATCTCAACAAGGTGAGCCCTGCTAGCAAAGAACAACGGTTCTCCATAAGCGCAGTTTGGAATTGGAGATAGTTCTGTGATTGCAAATGTCTTCTCTTTTACTGTAGTGCAAGACTTGGCTTCAAGCCACAGTTCAGCCCTCAGTATATTAAAAGAATGCAAACATGGTGAGTAGCCTGACTAATCCATGTGTGCATCCAGCAAGATTCTTTACAGGAATATTTTCAAAGTGAGCAAAAAAATCAAGGACAAAAATCATCTGTTCACCGCAATGAAAAGGGGGAGTGAATGACAGTAGAAGGTTTAGATGTAAAGAAAATATAATTAGCCAGCAGTGACTCTGGGTGAAAGAGAAATGTGCTTCTTCTGATCCAATGTTTGTTCTCCTCTTGTATGTATTGGGAGACTATAGGAAAGAGGAGGTGAGACATTATCCTAACCTTTGGCAGGGGTCGATAGAGCAATTACCTACCCACCTACCTCATACTGTGTGTGTACATTTCTTTGGGTGTAAGAAATATTGGATTGGATCCAGACTTAATCATGTCAGGGATGCTTGACCTGGATTCCTGCATTGAGAAGGGGGTTGGACTCGATGGCCTTGTAGGCCCCTTCCAACTCTACTTTTCTATGATTCTATGATTAGAGTTGGCCCACTAAAATCAAAGGGATTTTAGTTAGTCATGACTGACTTGTCCCATTGATTTCAATAGGTCTACTCAAAGCACGACTAAGTCTGGATCCAATTCATTGTCCCCGTTTTGCAGTTGGGGAAAGCACTGTGCAGCTATTCCAACTTTTTTCTTACCACAGAAAATCAATTTAAGGAAGAAAAGATAGAATAGTTCCACAATGCTTTCTAACGTTTAGCACAGTATTCTCCAACCTTGGGTCCCCAGATGTTTTTGACCTACAACTCCAAAAGCTACGCTTGCTGGGAGTTGTAGGCCAAAAACATCTGGGGACCCAAGGTTGGAGAACACTGGTTTAGCACTAGGATCCCTCCATCTGGAAACACCTTGAATGTGGAATCAAACTTTTCATTAGACTATGTATTGCAATTGAAACCAAATATCTCAGCCTTTCTTAAGCTAGTCTTAACTTCAGGGCCGGTGCAAGGCAGTTTGGTGCCCTAGTCAAGATCAGATATTTAGCGCCCACCCCCTCCGTCTACTACAAGTCAAGATATGATTGGTAAAACAAACTTGGTAAAATACGCATTTTAGCACTGTATTTTTTCCCCAAGGCATTTCTGGCGCCCCCTTTAGCCCTGCGCCCTAGGCAGCTGCCTAGTTGGCCTAATGGTAGCACCGGCCCTGCTTAACTTGCACCCAGGGGCAGCCCAAGAAGTTTGCTGCCTGAGGCAAAGGACAAGATGGTGCCTACTCCTATTCCACATACAGAAGCCAATTGGACTGGCAATTGAATTTACTTCAACACTGGTGACATGACAGCCTCTTCCACTGCCGCTGAGGCAGCAGGAAGGGACACCAGGCAAGCTGCATGGCACACACTGCTCTGTCCTCCACCTTGTCACTGCTTTGCTTCCCCCAGTATCTGTGCCTCGCCCTGACTTCTGGTAGGGCCATTCCTGCCTTATGGTGGGGCTTCAGGTTATATTTTTTAATTTTATCCTGGTTTGTATATTTTAATAGATTTACAAGTAGCCAAAACTCACATATGCTTCAATGTAGCTCCGGGTTGTTTGTGCAAAGCTAAATTCCAGCCAGTACTTTCTCTAATTATTTAGAAAAATACACAGAATATTCCCAGAGTTGTCTGAAGCATAATATTAACTAATAACATTTGTTCATGGGTTTTGGCTATTCAGCTCAAAGATATAGACATCTGTTTAGATGACATCTACATTTTTAAGTATAACAGAGGGATACCTGACCGCCTCCACCCGCCAAACATATACGAACACTATATCAGTGCATCCCCCCCCCCTTTTTCTTGGGAACATACAGCTATAGGTCCCAGTCAAAAACCACCCATTGCCCTGTCAAAACCCCCTTTTTAAAGGGACCCAGAGTTTTGACAGCTAGCTGTCAAAACTCCTTTTCTGAAGAAAAGTGGGGCGGGGATATACTTCTGCACTTTCCTGAGCACCTAGAGGATTGGGGGGAAAGTGCAAAAATGTGCACCAGCCTGTTCAGGGCAAAAAAAGATGGAGGATCTTCTCGCGCAAGAGGTGCAAATCCCCAAACACCCCCTTTTTGCATGCAAAGATCCCTCCATCTTTGGTTTCTCTTGACAGCTTGCCTTTTGACAGTTGTCAAGAGAAACCAAACTGCGGGGGGGGGGGAATAATTCAGAGCCTCTTCTGGGCAATGTACAGGTTTGGTACACTACCTGCTGCACCTTGGCAGCGGGCACCCTCCAGGACATTGCCCCAGCTGAGGCTTCAAATTCCCACACTCACACAACTGTGAAGGTTCACAGTTGTGCAAGTGCAGCGAAATAAATAAATAAATAAATTTAAATGAATGTTCCTATTCACGCAAAATTTGCAATTTATTAATTTTTTAAAAAAAAATAAAAACGGGTTCTGCCAACCACTGCCAGCCCCTCCAAGGTGCCGATTGGGCACTTCGAAGGGGTGTTTTCAGTGGCTGTCAAAAACAGAGATTGTGAAAGCTGACTGTCAAGCCAGCTTTCATGATCTCTGGGGCGGCGGCGGGGGGGGGGAGAGTTTAAACTGCAAAACAGCTGCGGGGTGCTGAAAACGGCTTGCAAATGCAGCAGGGAGGGAAAGACAACTTGGTCCTGCCACAGTGTCCCCTGGGATTTATTTATTTATTTATTATTAATATTTATTTATCGCCCATCTGGCCGGCAACCGGCCACCCTGGGCGATGTACACACAATAAAATACATAAATACAATAAAATACATTAAAACAATATAAAAAATTTAAAATCTTAACCCACCCCATATTCCCGCCTGAACAACCAGGTTTTTAATGAGCGACGGAAGCTCATCAGAGAGGGGGCATGGCGGAGGTCACTCGGGAGAGAGTTCCATAGTACGGGGGCCGCCACAGAAAAGGCCCTCTTCCTCGTCCCCACCAGTCTAGCTGCTCTGGCTGAAGGGACAAGGAGAAGGCCATCCGTGGCAGATCTTGTTGAGCGGCCCACTTGGTGTTGCTGGAGACGCTCCTTGGGATACCTGTGGGAGGAATGAGGGGAGGGAGGGAGTGAACAACCCAGGGTGAGCCTGATGGTCTGTCGGGCACACTGTGGGTTGTTTGCAGAACCGCCAACCCACTGTGGCTTATTGCCAGGGTGGGCTGGCGTGATGTGTGAGAAGCCATCCAGTGTGTATGACCTGTACATGTACACTGTAAAGGTTCTAGCCATGGAGGTTGAGGATGGAGCTTCCTGTCCTGCTCCTCTGACATTGATTGTATCCAGTTTACAGTTAGGAACATAGGGAGCTGCCCTATACTGAGTCGGACCATTGGTCTGTCTAGCCCAGTATTGTCAACACCGACTGGCAGCAGCTCTCCAGGGTTTCAGGCAGGAGTTTTTCCAGCCCGACTTGGAAATGCCAGGAATTGAACTTGGGCCCTTCTGCATGCGCTCTACCAGTAAGCCATGGTTCTTCCCTGATGTTGTCTGAGTAGGGCTAACGTGATGCTTCAAAAATAACATTCTAGAGTTCTCACAATCATTCAGTCATGGTTAATTTTTATCTACAGGCAACTTTTAATTTTTAATTGTTCCTTGACATTGTTTGCAATCACTAGCTTGTGTTTTCTCTTACAACAGTTGAAGTGAATATTACAAACTGTACGTAATGACTGGGTTCACGGAACACAATAAGCCATGGTGGTTTATCAGCCAGGGGTGGCTTGTTGTGTTGTCTGAACCCAGCCAGAGTGGCTTGAACCCAGTCTGGCTGGGTTTGGACAACACAACAAGCCATTACTGGCTTATAAGCCACCATAGCTTATTGTGTTATGTGAACCCAGTCACTGTATTGTTGCATTGCAATCCAATTAATCATGTTTGTTTTCTGGAGGAGATAGAGAGAGTGGAAACATTATCTGGTTTTAATTAAAAATCCTTTGAGCTTTGGAGACACGTATTTGAATCTTTTATTATTATTATTTTTGTTTACTTCCTGAGGTCTTTCCCTTCATATGGATTCTTTTATGCTTCTCTGTAGTTTAAATGTACAGGAGAAGCTCCTAAGCTGGGGGTCCAAATCTATATTTAACCTATCTATATGCAAGGTACACAAAGTATGCTGTTGTAATATTTGCACATGGACAGATTTCTATAAGATTGAACCAAAGGACAAAGATTTCTGCTCCTCTTTGTGTTCACATAGGGCTGGTGGTGGTGGTGGGAAGGAGAGGCATTGCTGAGAAAACAAATCTGTTCCAAGAAGAAGTGTTTGAACTGAAAAAGATATTCATTTAAAGCAGATATCTACCCTAATGACTAATAGTTGCCACAAAAAAAAATAAAAAATGACTGCCATAATGTTACTCTATACTAGCAGCATATTTTTTGCAATCAGTTGATTTAAAGTTATCTTCCTTATGCAATACAGAAGGTGCATCCAACTAATGACTGGTCAATTTCTGCATATAAATGTAGAGACTTCCCTCTAATCTGATGCTGTGAGCAATATGCTTCTATGGAACAAATGGGCCTTTCCAGTTCAAAAACCTTGCCCTGGCAAATGTGACGTTGGTTAGCTGTGAAGTGGAGGAAGGTAAAATCCAGCCTATTACAAAATCAAAACTAGCTTTAAAAACTGAAGCGGAATATTCTACAAGGCTGGCATCGGTGGTTGGTATAGTAAGGTAGCTGCTGAGGCCCACAGATTGTCAAAGAGCCCATCACTCAGGGCATGGTCTGAAGGCACCTGAGGCGGCCACCATGCTGAAGCTAAGCAGGCCTGGGTCTGGTCAGTGCTTGGAGGGGAGACCACCTGGGAACTGCATGTAGCCACCTGAGTTCCACGGTAGAAGAAAGGTGGGATATAAATGTAATAATAAAATCAATCAATCACTAATTTCTGACACTGAGCATCACCATCTTTGGTGAGTTTTTTTTTTTTTCTGGGACATTTCGGCATGCAGTCAGGTAGGGGGTCACATGTTGCTGCCTCCCATAACTCATACAGTGCCAGAAACCGAAAAAGGCGTGGCGGGACCTGTGATAGCCTTTGGTCTCCTGTGCATTGGAAGTGACCACCTGACTGTTACTGATCCTCTCCTCCCCATAATCTTCCCTACCTAGAGGAGGGGCCAGAAATGCAGTTGTTTGGATGCAAGGATAAAGAAAGTCAGAAACTTGTCATGCAGAGGGGTGAAGCAGCTGGCTTCAGGAGGCACCATGGCGACGAAGGGCTAGATGAAGGCAGGACTGGTGTCCACACGATGTGGCAAGCCATTTTTAAAACGTCCCCAGGGGGAAGGGCACAATTTTGGCTCCACATCAGGCAGGAAAATGTCACTGCGAGAAGGTGTGATGAGCATCTGTCTTTTTAAATGTGTAGAGGAAGGAAGGCCTCCATCTCATCTAAAGCTCCTGCCACAGCTCACAAGCCAGCCAGCAGGGATGTTGAAGAGTCCTTGGTCTCGAGTCACGAGTCGAGTCACGAGTCTTTGGACCCGAGTCTCGAGTCCGAGTCCGAGTCCGAGGTCCAAAATGGTGACTCACGAGTCACGAGTCCTGAGTCCCTCCCAAAGCTGACTCCACGAGTCCCTATTAAAATCAATGGGGGGTTTTCCCAACAAAATAAGGCTACTTCAGATGTGTGGCTTAAATAAATTCTAGGCACAAGTGTGCCTTTTTATTTCAAAACTGTGCAACTGATTTTGGCAAGAACAGACCAGGCAGACAAACCAAAAATAGCCAGGCAGGCAGAGGAGGCAGGGAACCCCAAAGCAGGCAGGAAGAGGCCTTTGTCTCTGGACAATTCAACTGTTGAACAGGTCAAGAAGAGACCAGGCAGGCAGAGGAGGCTGGGAACCCCAAACAGGCAGGCAGAGGCAGCCAAACCCAAAATGTCTGACCCTAACCCAAACCCCCCACAACAACACATCAATCAAAATAAATCTCAACACATCGTTGGGGCTGCACTCCTGGTAGCTGTCCATAGTGGCCGAGCAGCGACGCGCCTCGCTTCCATGCGCTCTTCACCGGTGATCAGCGCTCCTTCTGGCACAGCCAGAAGACTCGTCAACAGCCCAGGGATGTTGACGAGTCCTTGGTCTCGAGTCCCGAGTCAAGTCTCGAGTCCCATTAAAAATATTGGGACTCGAGTCTGAGTCGAGTCAGAGGGGGGACTCAGTCCGACTCACGAGTCGAGTCCTCGAGTCCGAGTCTCCATCCCTGCCAGCCAGCCCGCCCATCTCTGCAGCCACCATCTCCACCATGGCTTACTGCCTTGTTTGGACTCTCTTACAATGCCATCCTGATCACTCCAGCTCAGCTCTGCAGTTGCGGCCTACTGCCTCACCATGTAAGGCTGGATCCAAGACATCTTGCTGCCTGACACAGAGTTGCCAATGGTTCCCCCACTCCACCCAACGTCACAGGCAGCTGGCTGGCCACTGTGTGAGCAGAATGCAGGGCTATTGCAAATGTGGCAGGATTGCACATTGTTCTGTATAAAGTTTCTGGCCTGATATACTGACTGTTTTACATTAGATATCCAAAACGGCGTGAGGGCTCTTTAGTTGCTAAAATACTGATTTCTCAAACTGGTATTTATTCACCTCCCACCGGAGAATTAGATTTTCTATACTCCAGTTCAAACACCGCTAGTCAGAATTCACTGTAGTTGTGCCCTAATTCCCCAAAGGCACCTTCACTCTCCAGTCCCTGCATTTACTGAAGCAGGGCTCAAAAGCTTATTCTTTCATTAGCATTTAAGGTGCCAACAGCTGGATTTAGCATTTTCCAGTGTGAATTTTGTACGCAGAATTAATCTCGGGTGCTGCTGACATGTTTGACTGTGCTTCTAAGTTCCTTGTCATTTCTAAAGATGTACTGTATAAGTACTTATTTCCCTGATAATGAATAGTTTGGGGGATCTGAGGTGACTTGCGAAGACTATATTCCTTCAGTGGAATTGTTTGTTGCTGTTAAGTAGTTACTGTGAATAACAGACTAACAGCTCCAGATGTGGAAGAAAGAGCAGATGATCCAAACTGCCATCTGAGAATCATTAGCTTCCATCTGGGGGAATTTCAAAAGCTAGAGAGAAAAAGAGACAGTGGCTGCCGTTCATCCCCAATACCAGAAAGATGCATAAGAAACCCCAAAGGAAACATTTCTGTGTTTATAAGGCCATTAAAGAGTTTATAATTTCTTTCAGACTCTCTAATGGGCAGTATACTGCTCATCCTTCATGGTCTTGACAGGGTTTGTGTCAGGAATAAAACGTACAACATAAATCCATCCTCAAGCAGAGCTTCAGACAGAAGGCAATGAAATCTGAGCTGTAGTGGCTGGGAAGGGAAATGGGCCCATGATTTCTTGGAGGTGTGTCAGATTGCAATGCAAAGGGAAGATCTCTCTTCCTTAAAGACTTATATGCAGGGGGAAAGCAGTTCCCAGTTTCAGAAGTTGGAAAGGCAGCGGTGGAAGTCAGTGTAAAATGTATTATTTAAAAAGTCTCTTTGCCCAAACAGCAGTGCACGGAACCAGCCTTTAGTGCAGCTGGTGGGGAACCTCTTTCAGACTGAGGGCCGCAGCCCAGTGGTGGTGGTGGTGGTGGTGGGGGCCAAAGGCAAAAGGTGTGGGGCCAAAACACAAAAATTACCAGCATGCTGTAGTTCTTACTACTAGCAAGCAAGCCTCAGGAAGTTAGGAGAGGCGTTTCAACCTTTTAAAATGGGGGGGGGGGAAACTGCACACAAACTGGGAAACCACGAAGCAGTCAGTGGTTGGGGGAAAGGGGGTGGGGCCAGGAGAAGGAGGCGTGACCATCTGGGCAAGCCCAGCAGGCCAGACTCCGGGACTCTAGGCCTGAGATCTTGTGCCAGCTCCCAGCTCCTCTTGAGTTCAGGGCAGGGTGAGATAAGGCAGAAGGGAAATGAAGGCCATCCCTAGACAGCGAGGCACATTACGAGAATATATCCTGGTTGCTTAGACCAGCAAGGAAGCCGGATTCAGAAACCTCTATAGCAGGCATGGGCAACATGCGGACTGTGGGCTGCGATTTTCTTAAAGTTTACAAACAAAATGGCGCCCCATAGCAATATTGCAAACAAGCTAAATTTAACCCTTTTAGCAGTGTGTGTCTGTCTCTGTGTGTAATTTTTTTCCTAGTGCAGCCTGTGTGTGTGGGGGGGAGGGGGGTTCCTTCCAGGGGATGCAAGTGATCCCCGGACCTCCCGCAGTTGCCCACCCTTGCTTTATAGCAGGGGTCTTCAAACTAAGGCCTGAGGGCCGCATCCAGCCCGCCTTGCCTTTTTATCCGGCCCAGTGGCCAATCGGTGGAAGCAGACTTTTTTTTTTTAACTCTTTCACTTCGAGCACCGATTCTTTTGTCTAGCCTCTTCTTGTCCTGTGCGATGGCGGCGGCGGCGGAGCCCGGGGGAACGTCTTGTTCCTTGGTGCCGGCGCCAGTGCGAGTGGCTGCTGCTGGCTGCGGGCAGCTGCCTGCGTTGCGATGCCGACAGACTCTGCAGCCTCTGTTACCACCCAGCACTCGACGCCATCAAAAGTCATCGATGGCACCTCAGGGGCTATAGTCCGGCCCCCCAACAGTCTGAGGGACAATTAACTGGCCACCCGTTTAAAAAGTTTGAGGACCCCTGCTTTATAGGATCACAAAGTACCACTGGATCTGCTCTGGCCTTTCAGTAATTGTCCTATGGGTGGTGTTCCTATAGTTGCTAGGGCTGTATGGTGGCATACAGACTGAATACCTTGCCAGTTTGTGACTTTCTGGTGGCATTGTGAATGGAAATTTGTATTAGCATCCCATAGCTGAATGTTTTGGACCTTTTTGTTTTCCCTTGGATTTTAATAAATAATAAAAAAAAACATTCATAAAGAAAGGCAGCTCTAAAATCCTTTTCTCTTCCAAGCAGTAAGCTTGGAAGAAAAGAAAAGTATCTGCAAAATCTGGACTGATTAATATTATAAAAGTCAAGAGCTGGAGTCATCTGTCACCACTCTGATACTTATGGCCTTACACCAGAGATATAATTAGCCCTGGGACTTCAGTCTAATACTGGATTCTCGGTTGGGAAATTCTCTCCCACTCTTGTAGCTTGAATTATATTACTCAAATATTTCGGTAATTAGATTCTAACCCTCTGGCTTTTGTGACCACTTGCTGAGGACACAAAACCAATTAATGAGTGTGCTGATAATGCCCTGACGACACAACTAACCAAAACGATTGAGCAATTCTATCGTGCTTTCTGCTTTGCCAACTCTTGAGTAGATAGATGTTATGCTGAAGGGTGTGTGTTTGGGGCAAGCTGGAGAGAGCCACAAACAATATTTAAGTAAGGGAAAACAAACAGACAATTATTCCTGCTCAGCTTTGGAGAAGAAAATGAACATACTGCATCAAGATGTGAGCATTCTGTTTAAGGATGACTCAGTAATGTATATGTTATTCACTTAAACTGTGAATGCTTGAAAATCTGGAATGTGGATTTCATACTCTCACACTTGTAATCAGTTTGACACATTTTCTTGCTTCTGTTGGATTCTATGACTGGGTTCGCACGACGCAACAAGCAACTCTGGTTTCTTACCATTGCTTGTTCCCTGTGTCGTGTGGACCCAGTCATGGTGATGTGACTGACCATTGTGACTTATTGTGGTTGTTAACCACAATAAGAAACAATGGTCTGTTCTAGGGTTTGTTTCTACCACAATGGCTTGTTGTATTGTCCAAACCCTGACGACACGACCCATCGTGGTACAACAAGCCCCAGAACAAGCGAGCTGCTTGGCAAGAGCAGACATTGCCGCTCTTGCCAAGCGGCTGGCCACAAAGCGGGGCGGACAGCTGCCTCCAGAGTGCCCAAATGGCAGTAGAAGGCAGCTGTCAGAGGCTTCCCTTGCCTCCACCACGAAGCAGATCAGGCACCCTGCCTCCTCCTCTAGAGTAGATCTCTTGAAGAGGTGGCGGGAGGTGGCAACCTGCTCACGGGTGGGGGACAAGCTGGAGGGGGGGGACGACACTTCTCTCTGTCATGCTGACGACAGAGAGAATTGCACCACCTCACTGTGAGCTCCCTGCAGCAGTGCCTGAGACAATATTTAAGTAAGGGAAAACAAACAGACAATTATTCCTGCTCAGCTTTGGAGAAGAAAATGAACATACTGCATCAAGATGTGAGCATTCTGTTTAAGGATGACTCAGTAAACCTCTCAGGAAGGAAGCTGTACTCTGCTCTTCTTGTTTGGCTGCTCTGTGTGCCGAGCAGCCATGGGGATCAGAGCACAGCATCTTGCCTGACAGGGTTTCTCTCCGTCCGCTGAGGAGCTCTTCAGAAAAGCAGAGGGGCAGGGACGGTGCTACCATTAGGCCAACTAGGCAGCTGCCTAGGGCGCAGGGCTAAAGAGGGCACTAGAAACACCTTGGGAAAAAAATACAAGCGCTCTCAAGTGGGAAGAGGGGGGGCGCTAAATATCTGATCTTGCCTAGGGCACCAAACTGCCTTGCACCGGTGCACCAGCTCGCTTGTTCTAGGGCTTGTTGTACCACAATGGGTCGTGTCATCAGGGTTTGGACAATACAACAAGCCATTGTGGTAGAAACAAACCCTAGAACAGACCATTGTTTCTTATTGTGGTTAACAACCACAATGGTCAGTCACCATGACTGGGTCCACACGACACAGGGAACAAGCAATGGTAAGAAACCACAGTTGCTTGTTGCGTCGTGCGAGCCCAGTCATAGAATCCAACAGAAGCAAGAAAATGTGTCAAACTGATTACAAGCGTGAGAGTATGAAATCCACATTCCGGATTTTCAAGCATTCACAGTTTAAGTGAATAACATATACTGTACATTACTGAGTCATCCTTAAACAGAATGCTCACATCTTGATGCAGTATGTTCATTTTCTTCTCCAAAGCTGAGCAGGAATAATTGTCTGTTTGTTTTCCCTTACTTAAACATTGTTTGTGGCTCTCTCCTGCAGAGGGGGAAGGTCAGCAGGAAGCGCCTCCCCTTTCTGAGGAGCTCCTGGGAAAGCGAAGGGTGCAGAGTGTGTGTGTGTGTGTGTGCTGATGACGGAGGGATGCGCATGCGCTCCCCCTCCACTTCACAAGCCTCCTGCCTGAGAGGTTTACTTTCTGAGTAGACCTCTCAGGCAGGAGGCTGTGATCTGCTCTCTCCGGCGCCGCTGCTCCGTGAACAGAGCAGCGGCGGAGAGTGGAAGTGGCACCCCGCCCTGCTGCCTGAGAGTAGACCCGTTTGTGCAGCGGGAGTCTTTGACAGCCGCTGTGAGCTGAAATCAGCTCGTGATCGCAGCTGCCAAAGAGAGGAACCTCATTCTTCTCTGCGGTGTCCCCTGCGATATCGCCGGTGTCGGGGGATTGCTAAAAGGGCTGGGGGAGGATATTAAAAGTTGTTATCCCTCCCCTCTCGTGTCTCGCGAGTTCAGCAGAGCTTACCCCCAACTGCAGCGGAAAAACGTGGATGTGTGGAGCTGCTGGTTAAAGCAGTAACAGCGATTTGTAATTGCAGTCTGTCCCTTCGTGTGGACGGACTGGGGCTTTTACCTGGTTTCCCCCCCCCCTTTATACTACCAACAAGACAAACAGTCTTTTGGAGGTTAAAAACAGCGTTTACTCACTCAGATCTTGCAGATTGGATACAGGCAGGCTTAAGAAAGTATTTACAGTCATGCAGGAATCATGTTGTGGCTGATGTGTTCTTCATCTGAACTTGGGAAAAGTTCAGAACTGCTTCTCCAGCTACTACGTCTTCAAAACATGCTACTCCTACAAGTTCATGGCTCAGACTGTTTCCCCGGGGGCGGGAAGAGAAGGCGACTGGCAACGCCCACATCCTGCACCAGGGGAGTCCTGGGTAGCATTCCACAGAGTGTCTGCTCTAGGATGCAGAGACTCTGTGGTCCCAATTACATCATGCACCTGTGCATGGCTTGAGGTTTTTGACTGCACATTCCCAACAGCCGGGAGGAATGAAGGGGAAAGAGGCGAAGGGAGGGCGGGAGCGCAGCGAAGCGACCATGATCAGCCCAATCATCTGTCAGGCTCATCATGGTTTCTTCACGGGTTCTGGCAAACAATCGTGCTAACTTACCACGATGGTTGCCGTGTAATGCGAACTCACCCTATGGCATACTGGTCAGGTATTGTTTGATGTCCGTATTTGCTTCTTAGCAGGGGCATTGCTAGGGTTGGGCCCAAGGACTCTGGCCCCAGATCTATTTCAGAGAGCCCTGAGTATCTATTGGTGTCAATGCAGCAGAGTTGTTTTCTCAGCTTACAATGCAATCCTAATGGCCAGAAGGGCCATAGGATTTTTCGGAGTCCCAGTTCTGACCTCAGGAAAATTGCTCTGAGGTCGGAGCTGGGACTCCAAACTCAGAGTGCCCTCCCCAACCCACCCACCCCACAGCCAGCACAGAAAGAACGGTGCCAGCTGCAGATCCAAGGTCGCAAACATTACCTCAGAGGCAGGGTTTAGGGGGCATTCCAGGGGGTGGGGAGGGTAGGAGACAGGCGCCGCCATGATATGAAGTATCCTGGCAGTGACTCAGCCTCCTTCCCTCCTGCGGCCATCTAGCTGAGTTGCAGGGTGGGGGGAGCATGATGGAGGCGACCAACCTTCGCCTCTGCCCTCCTCCTGCCCTCCATAGGATACCCATAATCCTCCGAGGCATCCCAATTGGACTGCACCCTTAATTACCAGGCAGGGGATGATTTTCAATGGGGATTGCAGAAGGGAGTTAACCCTCCTTTCTCTGTACACTGTGCCCCCTACCCAAAATCCCCTGCATGGTAATTAAGCTTAGAAATAAAACTTTCTATTGGCGCCAATGGAAGCTCTTCTCCCCCCAAGCTTAATTGTATGGGGTAGGAGCAATTTTCCTCCAGGAAGGAAAGAGAGTGGGCGGGCCAGTTATATAAGCCAAGGCACACGTATATAAGCCATTTTTAATATTCAAGCCGTGACTGTAGCTTGTTGTGTTGTCCAAACCTGGTGAGGTTGGGTTGTTTTGGTATGGTTGTTAACAAACCACCCAGAACCCATGGGCTGTGTTAGGGTTGTGGGTGGTTTGTTAACCATCCAACAACCCACCCTCGGCAGGTTCGGATGACACGACAAGCTGTGGTGGTGGCTTGAATATCCAAAAGTCACTTGGCATGTGCTGCTGCAACCCACCATGGCTTAAATAAGCCACGGTGGGCTGTGCTGATCGTGCGAAGCAGGTCAGTGTGTGTAGTTAGGACAGAGCAGAGAACATTTGCTTATCACCCCGCCATCCCAGGTTAAACTATCTGGGCAAGATGTCCTTCTTCAGCGGTGCTCCAAGCGACTGGTGGGCCCTGGTCCTGTGTGTGTGGCATGGCTCCGCTTGATCACTGTGTGCCTCCCTACCCTGTACTGGAACACATAGAGGGGTGGTACTTAGCATGGAGCTTCCTAGCCCGCTCTGCTTGTGTCTTCCTCTGTGTGTGTCTATGTGTGTGGGTTTGGGGCAGGGGGAGTCAAATCCCCACCACAGAGAGCTCAACCACCCCAGAAACTGCAGAGTAGAGAAAGAGAGGGCGCCACCCTTCCTCCACCACCCTGCCTCTTTCTCTCTACAGCAGGGTTCTCTCCAACCTTGGGTCCCCAGATGTTGCTGGCCTACAGCTCCCAGCATACCCAGCCAGCGTAGCTAATGGCAAAGCAGTCTGGGAGCTGTAGGCCAGCGACATCTGGGGACCCAAGGTTGGAGAGCCCTGCTCTACAGGCTCCCTCTGTCTCCTCCATGCTGCCCAGTCTTTGCTCCATCTTTCCCCTCACTCTGATCCCCAGCCCCAAACCTGCCTGTCCCTTCTACACTCTCCCTCTATTCTCTTCCCAAATCTTCTTTGCCCTCTTTCTTTTATTCTTCTGCCCCACCCTCTAGCATTCCCACCTCCCACCCAGCATTTTGGGGGGAAAACCCCCATGAAGTAATTTTTAAGCCTGATGGCAGGTCCTTTCTCTTGTTTTTATTGATATGAGCAGCTCTGGGAGACAACAGCTGTCTGAAAAGTGGGATTAAAATGTTGTATATTTGTGCAGCTCTTTATTTTGAATTCATTTTGAATTAATTGGGGGTGACCCCATGATTTCCCCTTGGTTTGCTATGGGATTAGCACTCTCAAATTTTTGATAAACCACCCGGAACCCATGGGCTTTTGGCGCCAAGGTACAAATTTTGAAAATAAATGAATGATAAACAAAACAAAACCCAGCCATACTCTCTTTTTGCATTTCCCCCCACACACCATTGCAAATTGTAATTGAAGAGGAACTACTGTTTTGGGGTCCATCTGGAGTGGGATGCAAATTAATTGAAGAATTTATTTGAGGTGGCTTGGATGAGAAATTACCATTTGCTGGCTTTGCCTTCTGTGAAACTGTTGATAAATACTAGTAATTTCTAAATTTGAATATATAGGTATAAATTAACATATGCAAATTTTATGCAGATTTGTGTCTTATGGATCTGGGCCCCAAATCTTTTAAGTGTCTAGCAACACCCTTGTTTCCTAGTATTCAATGTGTCCATTTCAGCTAGCTCCTCAAGGTTCGTCATATTATTTTAATGATGGAATGTTATTTTTAATTTTTATGTCAGATTTTATATTCTTTAAGGATTTTAAAATAAAGGGGAGGGAGTAAAGAAATGTTGACTGCAGTTCAGAAGCAAGTATGAGTAGTACATTGGGATCATTTTAGTTTTCTTATCAGCAGTCCCTAAAGCAAGCCTTTCAGCTGTTGCATAAATCTTATAATATTCTTGTTTTTGTGCAAGTTCATACATACATACTCATGGTAATTCAGCTCCCAGAAAATCTGACTTCAGAATCGGGTAGATGCGCAAAGATTTAAGAGAACAGCACCCTTAGTTCTAGCTATGACACAACCTAGAAGGACATGGCTGAGAGAGAGTCAGGCAGTGAAGGGGAGACATCCCTGGAGCGATTAAGGAGAAACAGGAAGTGGGTTTCTTAACGATAGGCTCATATGTCAGAAACCTGCTGAAATTAAAATCCAAATCGGGTGACTGTTTCAAGAGCAGTTTATAAGGAAACTCACTGAAAAAAAAGAAAGATTGCAAGTGTGCGAAAAGCAACCCTAGTAAGAAATCTCCAAGTTGCCTTTTTAATATTCAGCAGGGTTTAAGCAGGTGTGTGTGTGTGTTGTTGTGGGTGATGGTAATGGTGGGATTCCTGCTAGCAGAAATGCTTAAAATAATTTTGTTGCATTGTATACACATACCCAGGTACCTTTGAATTGTGCATCTCCTATCTTGTTCTTTGCTCCACTTCGGTGCTGCTACTGTGGATGGCCAGACAATGGTACTGCAGCCACCAGTCCAACAAGGGTCAGAATTCAGATGATATCAGGAGCGAGCCCAAGGGAGGAGGCAAGTGGGAGCGATTGAGCCATGTGAACTAGCATGCTGGCTTGTTCATGGTAACCCAGGTTTTAAAACACACACACACAAAAAAACACCTGGTCACCATTGCCTGTGAATCAGACCATTGTCTGATCTCCACCCCCAAGTATAAGTTTAAAGTAATTAAAGGTGCAGCCCTATGCATATTTAGACAGAAAAAAGTCCTCCCAGCGTTCCCCAGCCAGCATGAGTTGTAGGACTTCTTTTCAGCCTAAACCTCCATAGGGTTGTGCCCCAAAATGTGAATTTTTTGTGAGTGAGAGAGACACTGAATTGCTCTTTCTTGTAGTGTCTTAATTAAATATGTTAGTGTTCTATATCAATTGCTAATACGTAAATTTGTTTCTAATTTTATAGACATAGCACCTGAGGATCAGAGTATCTGTGAGAAGTGACCTGCAAAGCCTTTCCACTCTGTCTTTTACTTACCGTAGTCTACATTCCTGCCTGAAAGCTTATATGTTTTATTTCTTCCAGAGAGGTGATGCTACCCTCAAGATCTGGATCCAAATTGAACATTTTTTTACTTTTCAGGAATCCTTTCCTTTCATACTGAAAAAAAGAAGAAGTATACATGTCATAAACTAGTTGACCCTGTGTACAGGCTGAAACAAAACAGATGGTAAAATGATAGCACAAGAAATACGGAGAGAATATGAAAGCTCCTAACATTATTGCTCTTCTCTACATGTCATCTAGAATAGCTGGCCTATATGTTATACTTCCATTCTAATTATTTAAGAAGTTTGGTGCCATCCCTTTACAGTAGGGGTGGGCAACCTCAGGAGGTTCAGGGGCCACTTTTGCCACACACACATCCCAGCTGCAGGCTGCTGGGGGACTCGACAAATGAATTTTTAAAAATCACACACCCCCCAAATGTATCCAGAGCACTATGGAATGCTCAAAGGGTCAAATCTAGCCTGCTTGCAAAAAAAAACAAAAAACAACTCACCTGAAAATTGAATAAAGTTGTTGCTAGATAGGATAGCATACACCAAGGGTCTAATAGAATGCAGACAGCTGAAATAATAGGAAGGAAGGAGTAAAAGATGAGAGTAGGTGTTGGGAGTGAGGCTGCATACCAAGAATGTTCCCTGACAAACTCCTGTGAGGAAGCACCTGAGGGGGACGGTGGTTGTTAGGAGGAGCATGAAGGAGCATTTATTTTCATGCCTTCAAGTAGGTAACTAGGCAGCAAGTCCACAGTGGGTTCCAAGATATTTCTGATGAAATCCCTTTGCTTTCAATTAAGCTAATGCCAGGAGGGATTCGAGGAGACCGAGGCTGATCACAACAAGAATGCACATCTGAGAAAAATGTGTTGGCTGCAAAGAGCTGGGGAATAACAGATCTAAGAAGGTAGACCAGAGTGCTTTCAAAATGACTGACAGTTTTAGAGGAACTGTAACATTCAAGAAAAATATGTATTTATCAATCATTTTTAAATGTCAAGGAGGTAACTAATCTCCACCCCACCCTTCCCATGTTTTTAAAAGTATTTGTTTAGCAGGCATGACATCAAAATGTTGCTTTATGTCTTAAAAAATATATATCAGTGCAACCAACTGATCTTATTTATTTGGATTTTGTTAATTTACAAATGATGCCATCTTCCTTTGCTACAAGAGATTTTCTCTTTTTACTTCACCATTACCACAATCTCTCCAGGTCTCTTCTGATTCACCCACTCTTCAGTGATTAATGCATTCTTTTAAAAGAGGTCTGGGCATGATGCCTCAATATGGAAAGATTATATTATGGAGGAAGTGCTGCTTTATTTTCAATGCAGTGTGATGCTTGTGCTGTATGAAATTAAAAACACACTGTTTTGGCCTCCCCCCCCCCCCAACAATATTAAAGGATGATATCTATTTATTCATTATTACATTTATATTCCTCCTTTTTCCCTCTTGCAAGGAACCCAAGGCAGCTTACATGGTACTCCTCCTCTCCAGTTTATCCTCACAACAACCCTGTGAGGTAGGTTAGGCTGAGAGCCAGTGACTGGCCCAAAGTCACCCAGTGAGCTTCATGGCTGAGCAAGGAATAGAACCTGGATCTCCCAAGCCCTAGTCTAATACTAACCACATCACACTGGCTGATGGTGCTTGTTTTAGTTTCTGTTGCTTATAATTGCTGTTTTAATTGGTTGTTTTATTATGCTATTTTTATTATTTTATTCTTTTAGTTTAAAAAAAATCTAATGCTTTTCATTTCTTTTTAAACTGAAAGATAAAATCTTGACAAAATACCATAAAACCAATCAATAAAGCAGTAATAAAACAGTAAATAAATAACAATAAAAACTATAAAATAGTTCTCATTAAAATAATCATTTTCATTTGATTTATATGGATTTTATTTGTGTGTTTCGTTGTATGTCACCCTGAGAGCTAAAAATTTGTATGAAATTTTAGAAACAAACAAATACATCCTGAGAAATACATATATTTTTTTTTCAGCTAAATTTTTGGCCACCACTGTTAAAATGCATAGCAGGTTGATACCAGGTACATATACCAGGTACTCTGAATCTATAGCAAATTACCTGAAGTATGTCTGTTACTCTGATTAACTCTGTAGTCTTTATGTAATGGGTTTGTAGACCATCCACACAATAAAACCGGGGGGGGGGGGGAGAGATGTTCTTGATGCAGTCAGAATAGGATTATTACCTGAAAAGACTTAGCATACATTTTGGCTTTCTAAAATCAGAAAGATTCAGGCAAAAGTATACATAAAATAGTAAAAGTAGATAGAACACAGGACTGTCCTTAGATCAGTGTTTCTCAACCTTGGGTCCCCAGATGTTTTTGGCCTACAACTCCCAGCATGCCCCAGCCAGCATAGCTGGCTGGGGCATGCTGGGAGTTGTAGGCCAAAAACATCTGGGGACCCAAGGTTGAGAAACACTGCCTTAGATGGACAGTCATCTACCAGCAGTAACTAATGGAAGGGGGAAGTCAGGAAGACATTAAGCTGCTGTCACCTACCCACTCATGGGTTCCCCATCCCCACACCCAATGGCAATCCAAGGTAGGGCTGTATATTTCCTTTTCTCACCTTGTGCAGCCTCCATCATGAAGAGATCTGATCAGAGGTGAACAACAAGTGCTATGGTGGCAGGGTGCTAACCTTCAAGAGAACAAAAGGACATATCTCACTTTAATAGCATTTATTGAATAGTATCAGTGAGAAATTGAGTTTTGATTGATCACAGAAATACTGGATTTGCCAGCTAGGAATGCTTGAGGAAGCAGATCTGCACTTCTTGGAGCAATGTGTGGATCAGAACTTAACTATCTACAGCAGGGCTGGTCAGAAAGTAGACCTCTAGGTGTTTTGGACTTCAATCCACTCCTGATCTACAGGATTTTGCACTTCTCTGAAGGTCACAACACAGTTCTAGGCAGTTTAAACACATGGAAATAGGTTTTAAAATGCATATTTTGAGAGAAAATATTTCTAGAAATGCTATTTTGAGAGAAAATATATTTCAAAATGCTGTTTGAGAGAAAATACATTTAGAAATGCATATTTCTGTGAGGCAGAGTTGAAAGGTGTGTGTAAGGCAACATTATCACAACACATTAGGACATACAGGAGAGAATCCCCAAGCCTCCTGGAAAATCACAGGGTTTCACCTCTGATATGACTAGTGAGTGTGTGTATTTTTAAATCTAGAAGTTTATTATTGGTAAATTTACAATTTTACAGTAGCCCTCCTGAAAATCTCACATAGTGCTTTATGAAGATGTACTCCTACCTGGAAGAGACATATGTTTACAGATGGAAGAGCTTACATAAAGATAGTCTACGGAACAGGTTGAGCCAGGAATAAGATATAGGAATCCTGATACTTCATCTTCTACAAGGTTATTTTGGATTTTAGGAGAATGGCAGCACCTGTTCTTGCTTTATTGACCTACTGGATCAGTAGGTAAATTTACTCTTGGCACGGTAAGGTGATATCATTTATTGGACTGGTGTGTTTAAGTGGATAAGTTGTTTGACTGTCTGTAGGATTACTGGTTTTTTGCAGCTTGCTGCAATAGTTTGGACCAGGTTTGACTTTTTTTGACACTAGAACAGCTATCAGACCAATGGCCCATCCTCACACATTCCACTGAAACACATCTTTCTCCTTCTGTTGTTCACTCTAGCAGAGTGTTCTCCAACCTTGGGTCCCCAGATGTTTTTGGCCTACAACTCCCAGCATGCCCCAGCCAGCATAGCTGGCTGGGGCATGCTGGGAGTTGTAGGCCAAAAACATCTGGGGACCCAAAGTTGGGGAACACTGCAGTTTAAGGTTTCATGGCAACCTTAGCATCAGGAGGATGCTCTAGCCTGCCCATGTTTGTGGACAAAATGTATTAGAAAGTATAAGATCAGTCAAACGATACATATTTTAGACACAAGATATGTTGATATGGCTATCAAGGTTAAACAGAATGCATCATTAGACAGGATGGAAAACAGCTGCATGCAGTGGTGTAGGGGGTGAATGCAGTGGGGCACAGCTCCAGGACATTTTTCAGAGCAGGAATAGTAGTCATGTTATCTACCGGAGCATCAGTGTAATTGATGGACTCTTCTTGCTCTGGTAAGAAGGTGATAATGAGGCTTTCAGGTTTTGCTATTGCATGTGACAGATTAATATAGAGGAGGTCAGAGAATGAGGGAAATAAAGCAACCCTGGAAATGAGTGAAACAAGTGAAAACCCTGGAAATGAGTGAAACAAGTGGTCAATGCTTGAAATTGACTAGCACACACACACAAAAAGGTTTAGCGTGCAATCCTATGCATGTTTAGACCGAAAAAGGTCCTACATCTAAACATGCATAGATAGGATTGTGCCCTTAAACCCATAATATCCTAAAACCAAACTAAATACAAAAATGGAGGACAGTTCTTTTCCTCCTCTCCAGTCCTTCTCTCTGACCCTCTTCTAAGGCTACTATTGTTACATTGGAAGAGGAGCTACCACGGAGTTTCCTTAGCAGCTGAGAATGAGGGGGGGATGGGGGGGGAAGGAAATCCCTGCTTAGATTTCCCCCTCCTGAAATCCTGTTTTGGCTGTTTGTATACTTTAATGTCTGATGATATTCTATTTGAAATGCTAATCATGTAGAAGTGGCCTTGTTCATGAAACAAATTTTAGTTAATTAAAGATAAGGATAAATCTTGCCAATCTTGCCTATGTCGATATGCATTTATGATGTCAACAACAGCAAGAGGTGCTCAACATTTCACCATGACAATTTGTAGCTGTGCCTCAGGAGTGGGGGAAATCCGCAATATTCTATGGTCCATGGGATGCCCCCTCAGGGATTATAGGAGATTATTCTTTCTGTTACAGTATTATAACTCAGCATCAATTAGCATTCTGGATTATGTCCCCATTAATTATAAAATGAGAATGATTCTTTGCTCCCATGAGAATTATAGGCAGTATTTTTCACTTTTCATAGCTGGAAACCGCATTTTGATTGATAATCTAGATTAATCCTTGTGCCTACTGACTGACTGGGTGACTGGCTGACTGATGATTGATTGATAGACACCCACAGGGCTCTACAAACAGAGAGCAGCTACATGATATTCAGTAGCAAACCAAATCAGTATTAAGCAGGAGTGTTGTCATTTGCTTCCAATTGCTGATATCTGATTGCAAGCAAATATAAATCACTATCATGATCCACATTAAATTAGATGGCAATTATGCAGTGATGTCCCTGGGGCTGTATCCTTAATTAATGTCTCAGATACTGAGGAACGTCCAGACATAGATTTCTAGAGGTCACATCCTGAATTTTTGAAGCAATGGGGGCTAACCTGGAAAAGAGCAATTAGCCAATCATAGTTACTCTTCATTTCTGGGCTGTTATAATCTGCTGCTTAATTTTCTATTTGAATGTTTCCCTTTAATCTTATTGACTATTCCATGTGTGAAATCAATGCATCCTATCCAGCAAAGATCATAATTAGAATTGTCATGGTGAAATGTTGAGCACCTCTTGCTGTTGTTGACATCATAAATGCATATCGACATAGTCAAGATTGGCAAGATTTATCCTTATCTTTAATTAACTAAAATTTGTTTCATGAACAAGGCCACTTCTACATGATTAGCAGCATTTCAAATAGAATATCATCGGACATTAAAGTATACAAACAGCCAAAACAGGATTGTACACAGGGAGCTTGAAAGGGAACCAGACTTGCAGCCCACTCCAGACTTCATTCTTTACCATTAACTATTTTCTGTTAACTTCTACAAATCACAGGTTCTTGCTCCAGTTTCCCTCCAACATTGTCTCATTTACATGTTCATATTTACAGTAGCAAAGATTATTTTGCCCACATTCTATACCCTGTAGCGGAATCCTTGGTTTTACAATAGTGATGGGCTAGTACTGCTGTAACCAACAAACTTACTATTGGAACTCAGCAATATAGCATTTATTATTTACAGTTGTACTAAATATAATTCTCCTTAACTCTTCATTCTCCTTAACTCTCGTAATTAGCCCAATAGCCCAGTGTAGCCATCATCGTCAACATCATCTAGAATTATAGTTCAAAGAAACTCTGCCTCTTATTTGTTTATTTATTTATTTATTATATTTCTATCCTGCCTTTTTTCCTCCTGCAAGGAACCCAAGGCGGCTTACAGAATCTTCCTCCTCCTCTCCATTTTATCCTCACAACAACCCTGTGAGGTAGGTAAGGCTGAGAGCCTGTGACTGGCTGAAACTCACCCAGTGGGCTTCATGGCCAAGTGGGGACTAGAATCCAGATCTCCCGAGTCCCAGTCCAACACTCTCACCACTACGCCACACTGGCTCTCAAATGGGTTCCATTTGTAAAGGCAGCCTAAAAGTAGTCATGAATAAATAAATGTTGTACATGACCTTACAATTTTGCCTTTTATTGAAAATTATGGACGTTCTGATCCAGTGCAGGGGTCTTTCAGATGAGGTTCCTGTCGTTAAAAAATCCTATATTTACTCCACTGTAGTGAGCTACCAAACCATGTAGGGGTAGTAACCAGTTTCTGCTAGAAATCCCATAACATAAGCCCCCATCCTTGCTGGCCCTTTCCTCTCACCGAATGGTGCCATGAGAGGTCTGCACCAGCATGTTCTGAGCTTCCTCGGAGTCAGGGCAAGTGTTGTATGATGTAGGCACTGATCCCAGAATGTCTTCATCACCAGTTCATGGGCCCCTGACCTAGCATTGCAGATATTGGAAGATCACAGTATTAAGGTGAGATTATGGTTTGGTACAATTAGTGGTACTTTGCCAGTGATTTCAAGAGAAGCAACCTTTGATTATAAGCTTTTATATAAATTGGCTTCAATTTTTGGGAATCATCATCATCATCATCATCATCATCATCATCATCATCATCATCATCAGGCGATCACTCGTGACCTAGTAAGATTATCTTCCAGTATAAAAATTTACAAAAAGGAAATTTTAAAAGGAGGAAATTCTAAAGAAAAATTGTGTAGACTCTAGCGATGGGTCCGTAAGTGACTGTGGAGGCCAATTCTAGATCCACACAGCTTCCCACAGTGAGGACACAGATTACCAGATGGAAGATGGTCCTGTAAAGGATTCATTTGACGTGCTTTTCGCTTAGCACGTTTCTCCCTTTCACCTTGCACTCGGGCTTCTTCAAAGTCCATGGAACCTTTGTGAAAGGCCAACCTCCAGTTAGATCGTTCATGGCCCAGAGCTTCCCAGTTTATATTGCATTTTTTTAGATTAGCCTTAAGAACATCTTTAAACCTCTTATATTGACCACCGATATTCCGCTTTCCTACCCTTGAGTTGGGAATAAAGTAACTGCTTTGGGAGACTGGCAGTCAGACATTCAAACAACATGACCGGTCCACTGAAGTTGGCGTTGAAGGATCATTTTTTCAACGCTAGTAGTCTTTGCTTCTTCCAGTACACTGACATTTGTTCGCCTATCTTCCCAAGTAATTTGCAGGATTTTCCGGAGGCAACGTTGATGATACAATTAAAAAACCCCCATACAACTGGCAAAATCAAAATAAAGGCTCAATTATCTGTTCAGGGAGTGCTGACATTTTGCTTCAAAGGACTGTTTTGACAAAAAGGACAAACATCTATTTGGGAGCCATGTTATGTTCAGCAGAGGCAATTTTACGTGTGATTACACTGGGAATATCCTTCATTGGCTAAAGCATGTTGCACGAACCAGCTAGCTCTGTTTTGCTCTCCGTCTCATTGATATCTATCTGACCTAAAATCCAGGCAGATCCAGACTGGTTTTTCATTATACACAAAGCACGTTCCCACTTCCCAGTATGATATCTCTGCCCTGTGTCTCTCATGTATATCATGGCTACAGAGAAAGATTAAATATTGTTCCTGGCTGTTTTAGAAAAAGGAAAAAAAAAAAAAAGGTCTTTAGATGGTAATAATTCCAACAACTTTTCAGTCTCAGTCCATGCTGCTGAGCAACACAGTTTGATATCTTCATTGGTTTATGTTGGCGTGAAGTTATTGGATTATATAGATTTGGGTTGGGGGGGAAGTAGAGCAGTTAATAAAACTGTTGTTTACATATTCAAGGAAGCCTATTTCATTAAATGACCAGACATTCACTGACACTTGGCACGAACAACTTAAAAGGAGAGTTGAAAGCAAAATCTTCACAAACTCTGTGAGAATCCTGAAATGACCAAAACTAAATAAAGTTTGAAGGGGGGGGGGGAATCCACAGAAGGGACTGCAAACATTCTCAGTGACCCGTGAAAAGTTATTTAAATGTTGATGTTGCCTTTTTCATTTGACATTCAGCAACTGGCTTTTTTCCCCCAATTAAGCTTTCAGCATTGCTGAAATGGCCCTTGCCAAGAAAATCAAAACACAGGAAGGGATTTTTCATTTTAATGGAGGCTTTAGGCCAAAAACGTATAACATTCAGAAGAAAATAATTGATGGTTCATTGTTACGTAATGCTTGATCCATGGTCTATGAGCTCTCTATAAATATGAGCAAATTTGGACTGACAGAAAATATGCAGGAATGATGAACACAGTAGACCGGGGTAAGGAAACTTGGCGGCCGTGGGCACATTTGGCAATTTAAGAAACTGCCCTGGGCACCACCACAAAATGGCTGCCTTTCAGGGTGTGGGAAAGGGCAAGTAACCTGCACAAAAGACTGAGTAGGGCTGAGCACCAACGCACGGGCAGCGCAATCCTACGGGGCTGCCTGTAACCCTCCGAACTTGGAGGATTATGTGCATCCAACGGAGGGCGGGAGGAGCGTGAAGGATAGGATATCCTCCATGCTGCTTCTGCCCACAAAAACATCTATACAGCTGATTTCAGCCATCTAGATGTTTCCCCTCTCCTTGCGAGGAGGAGGAGAGGCTGAGACCCCGCCTGGATTCCTTGGAATCCAGTGGAGCCTCATCCCTCCCCTTCCCACCCCCAGGAACGCCCCTCCCCATGGGGGAACCGAGCATGGTCTTCTGAGCTCGGTTCCCTGCAGATTCATTCCGGCGTGGACAAAACTGTGCTGGGTACGAGGTGGGGGGGGGGGCGCTCTGAGGCACTTCAACCTCGGACCCCATTTCTGAGTTCGCAGTGCCTTGTGTGGCAAATCCTATGCCCCCCCCCCCCAGACAAGGTCAGAGGGACATAGGATTGTGCCCTGGCTAAACAACTCCTTTGAACCTTCAGTTTTCAGCGCTAACAGAAACCTATTTCACAGCAATCCCAGCTGCTGGTAAGAAAATGTGTTGATTAAAAAAATGTGGGCAGAGTAGGATTCCTTGGTGGGCACTCGAAACAGGTGTCCTGGGGTGGCATCGGTGTGGGCAAGGCACCGTGTTGCTTACCCCTTCAGTAGACAACTGAGAAACCGGGGTGAGTGATATTTTGGCAATACAGTACACGGCATAAAGTGGCAGAACAGAGCCAGGTGGGAATCAAGAACCCCCTGCAAGCCAAATATCAGAAAGGTTATCACTGTATTTATTTATTTATTTATTTATTATATTTATCAATCGCCCATCTGGCCGGTCACCCGGCCACCCTGGGCGATGTACAACCAAAATACAACAAAACACAATAAAATATAATAATTAAAACAATATAAAAAATTCTTATTAAAAACCTAACCCACCCCATATTCCCGCCTGAACAGCCATGTTTTTAATGCACGGCGGAAGCTCATCACGGAGGGGGCATGGCGAAGGTCACTAGGGAGGGAGTTCCATAATGTGGGGGCCGCCACAGAGAAGGCCCTCTTCCTAGTCCCCACCAGCCTGGCTGCTCTGGCTGATGGGATAAGGAGAAGGCCGTCCGTGGCAGACTGTAAACCAGCTTTCCCCAACCTGGTGAACTCCTGCTGTATATTGGACTACATCTCCCAATATCCCCAGCTGGCATGATGGGAGCTGTAGTCCAACACATCTCAAGGGCACCAGACTGAGGAAGGCTGCAGCCCTGTAAACCCTTGCCTGCAGATGTTGTGAATCACCACCATTGTGATTGTTTCTTGTATCCTGATTATAGCTATACCGGCTGGGTCATTCCTCAGGGAAAGCCTGCATGAGGAGGAGGTGGGTCTTGAGCAGATGTCTAATGCCAACCTTCAGTTAGATCGTTCATGGGCCAGAGCTTCCCAGTTTTCGATGTTTATATTGCATTTTTTAAGATTAGCCTTAAGAACATCTTTAAACCTCTTATACTGACCACCGATATTCCGCTTTCCATCCTTGAGTTGGGAATAAAGTAATTGCTTTGGGAGACGGCAGTCAGGCATTCGAACAACATGACCGGTCCATTGAAGTTGGCGTTGAAGGATCATTTTTTCAATGCTAGTAGTCTTTGCTTCTTCCAGTACACTGACATTTGTTCGCCTATCTTCCCAAGTAATTTGCAGGATTTTCCAGAGGCAACGTTGATGATACAATTAAAAAAATGATCAAAACTGAAGGGGTGTGTCTCATGTCAACAGGGAGCGCACTGTAGAGGGCGGGCACCGCAACACTAAATGCTCTGTTACAGGTACTCCTCCTGAGACAAACCTCACAAGCATGTGGCGCCTCCTTCTGGGGACCACAGGGGCCAGGCCAGGAGTGAGCCAAAGCCTAGAAAAGCTGAAAGAATCCACTGAAAAGTGAAAGATATCTGAGGGAAAGTTCTAAGCTTGAGCCCAATAGGAGGCCCGAGGCAAACCTTTGAAGAAGTCCCTGAGGGAATGCTCCCAGCTAGTGCTCAGCACCAGGAAAAGAGTTTCCTCTGTCTTGACAACTGTTCCCACACTTGCTCAGGACACATTTCTACTAAGGCTGTGCCAAATAACCCCAGTTTGTCAGGACCATTCATCCCCCGTGAAAGTGTGTGCGTGTGAAATATCAGCCATTTTAAGACTTGGGGGGGGGGGGGAGATATAAAGGGCTTACCGGTACCTTGAAAGATGAGTTATAGATTCTCATAGACCATAGAGTTGGAAGGGGCCTACAAGGCCATCGAGTCCAACCCCCTGCGCAATGCAGGAAACTAGAGGAGGGGTCTCCCATCCAAGTAATCACCAGGCCTGACCCTGCTTAGCTTGCCACACTCAGACATAGCTTTACTTGAGGGCTCTCGGCAGTCTGGCAGCGTTCCTTTGTAATTGTGGACAGAATGCCCCATGGGAAAGATGTGACATCATGATGTGCTGGATAAAGCACCATGTGCATTGATGATGCTGTAATGCTCAAAAAATGGTCTTAAAGCCGGGGTCCCCAACCATTTTGGATTGGTGGGCACATCTAGAAGTTTGAAAATATGTTGTGGATGCTTTCAGAAAATGGCTACCATGGTGGGCATGGCTGGTTAGAAAACATTCATTTTGCAGAAAGCAAACTGGGGAGGGTGAAAGAGAACCTGGTAGGCACCAAGAGGAGTATCTGTGGGCACAGTGGTATTAGAGACCCCCGTCTTTTTGTTTTTTAAACAAGTATTTTATTTGAGAAATACAAAGTAACAATGATATAACGACAGAAACATCAACACACGCAGTCTGTTTTACATTATTCATCACAGGCTCTGTACATATTTTAGGATCGTTGTCACTGAACCCTTGTAGTATACATTTTAAGCTCTGTTACAGCCACAAAAATATCACTTTTCAATTATTCGCCTTGCTAGTTATTACACCCTTCCAAAAAAAAATAGGAATGTGCATTTGGTGGATGCTGGTCTATAGTCCCTGCACTGATGTATGTAATGAAGGGGAACCATGTTTCTAAGAATGAGTCCTGCTTGATTATCCCTCTGATCAATTGGTTACGTTGTGTTAAAGCATAGGATGCATTTCTCCTGCAGAAGCTAAGCAGATCTGGCACTGTACATTTCTGTGTTCTTTGTGAAGTAGAGAGGTGTATATGTAACAAGAACAAGAACAAAGTACTGTCAGCAGAATCACTATCAATTATATTTTAATGGCTGCTTATTGGTTCCTGGCTTGTTGGTGGATTACCTCTCTTTCTACTACAAGTGTTATTAAATGAAATAAACAGTGCAATCCTAGCCTCTAGAGCAGTGTTCTCCAACCTTGGGTCCCCAGATGTTTTTGGCCTACAACTCCCAGCATGCCCCAGCCAGCGTAGCTTTTCCTCATAGCAGTCTTACTCCTGTTCTAAGTTTCCCAAGCACAAGCTCCTTTGAAATGTGATTTACCTGGGAGTAAGGACATTGAAGAGAATGTGATTTACTTCTGAGTAGACATTACTTTTTGGCTAAGTTACAGATTCTTGTTCTTTGGGGGAGCCCTTTAAGAGAAAGGTTTGGGTTTTTTTGTTTTGGTTCATCAGTTATGTGAAGGTGCAAAGGTGAGCAGGAGCAAGATTGTTTTTGGTTTTTTTTAAAAAGAAAAAAGAAAAAAGAAGAAGCTTTTCGTGCCCCCTGACAAAACCGAAGGAGAAGTGAAGAGAGACCATCCTCCGCTGTCCTCCCAGTGGGGTGAAGCCAGCAGGATCAGCACGCCCTTTCCCACCCACCCAAAACCAATTTCCCAAAACAGTCTTCCTCCTGTGCTATGTTTCCTAAGCATAAGCTCCATTGAAGATAATGTGATTTACTTCTGAGTAGACATGCCCTTTGGCTAATTTACAGCTTCTTGTTCTTTGGGCAGGGGGTTGAAAGCAGCATTCAAAACTTTATTTTTTCAAAAGCGGGGGGAGGGGGGGAGCACTTTCTCTCCAGTTCACTTTTCAAGAGAGAGAAGCCATGGGGGAAAGGGAAAGAGGCGGGAGAGCAATCTCTGCTTTGCTGAAACCCTGATACAGCTTTGGGAGATCCCGCATTTCTCCCACCCTTCAAAAACAATCGGCTAACTCGGGATATGACACATTCGTGGCCACACCTTGGACATGCAACCCACAGCACCAGGTGAGCACACATTAACGGCGTACCGTGATAGAGAGCCGCAATAATGAAAAAAAGCCGTGATAAAAGTAGTCCAGGAAATTATGGGAGAACTGAACAACAAGAACTCAAGAGAAACACAACTGGGATGGGAAAGTGAGAGAGCGTTCTTCTGTGCCTTGCAGGTCACAGGAGCGATCCAGTACTGCAACAAACCTTAGGTGTAGATCCGGCCCAGGCTTCTTCCATGAAATCACCTGATTCTCACCCCCTCGTCAGATTGAGGTGCCCTTCTTCTGCCAGCAAAGAGGAGCTCCACGGGTAGGGAGAGAGCCACAAGCCGAAAACTACTGCTGGAGATACTCTCTCGCCAGCAGGAGAGGTCCCCAAATGGGCAGGAGCAGTGTGCAAAGCCCCACAGATCACCTATGGGCCCCCAGGATTGGGACCCTCAGCTACACCAGCCTGGCGCTGGCATAACAAAATTCCCCTCGAGGGTGCAAGGGTGTCGTGTCTCTCTGTGTATGACTTTCCAGGGATGGGGACTCGGACTCGAGGACTCGACTCGTGAGTCGAACTGAGTCCCCCCTCTGACTCGACTCGGACTTGAGTCCCAATATTTTGAATGGGACTCGAGACTCGACTCGGGACTCGAGACCAAGGACTCATCAACATCCCTGCTTGATGCCACCTGCAGGTGCTGTCTGGACCTAGTTGCAGTAGCAATCCAAGTTTATTTTTTTAAATCATTTTACTAATGTAACCTTTCAGGCATTTTGGGTTTGGCTGCCTCTGCCTGCCTGTTTGGGGTTCCCTGCCTCCTCTGCCTGCCTGGTCTCTTCTTAACCAGTTCCACAGTTTGAATTGTCCAAGACAAAGGCCTCTGCCTGCCTGCTTTGGGGTTCCCTGCCTCTTCTGCCTGCCTGGTTATTTTGGGTTTGTCTGCCTGGTCTGTTCTTGTCAAAATCAGTGGCAGAGTTTTGAGATAAAAAGGCACACTTGTTATTCTTTCTTTCTTTTTTTCTTTAACTGCTCGACTGGAGAATAAGAAACACTGCACCATCCCCACCTTTTGCCCTGGCTGCTATGAGCTGGCATGAGGTGAGAGACCTGACCCACCTCGTTGCTCCTCCCACTCCATTAGGGATTGCTCTGTAAGGCTGCCAGCTGAGTAGGCACACTTACTCGGAAGTATTTCCCATTGAATCCAGTGATTTGTTCTTATATCAGTGTAGTTTGAAAGGCAGATTATATATAAGCGTTGGAGAGTTAAATCCCTGATTTGGAGGAAGCTAATCTCTGTTAAACCTCTCGTGGGTATTGTGTGCCATCTTTCTAATGGACCTGAAGGCTAGCAAGGCTTCGGCTTCCTTTGAATCATTTCCCCTCGCAAATAGCAGGCAGGTTTCACTTTCTGCATTAAAGCAAAGTTAATTTCGTGTCACTGGGAGGATGATTTAGTTAGTATGGGGCTCAGAGCTTTCATTAACTGACAGGCATTTGACCTGATGAAAGAGACAGCATTTCCCCCCCAATATATTCTGATAATGTAGCCGCCCTGGTTGTGTAATGCATAGATTCCAAAATTGGAGTTCTTGGCATGGAAACTATCCCCCCCCCTTCAGTCTGATTTTGCTGTCAGTGGCAAAGACAACAAGTAGTAGCCTAGCTTGCGAGACAGTGATTATTCTTTTATGAGACAGAGACTTCCTGTGCACACAGCACTTGCCTCTTATGAACATGTGGGTGCATCATTCAGTGCATCTGAGCTCCAAAGCTCACGCCCTGAGAGGACAAGCCCTCTGCTGATCTTCACATGGAGAGAGTTGTTGGGTTATTACCAGCCCTGGCCCAAAGTGTCTCACTGCCTAAGGTGAGAACACGCACTGTCACTGCCTCATAGAATCACAGAATCATAGAAAAGTAGAGTTGGAAGGGGCCTACCAGGCCATCGAGTCCAACCCCCTGCTCAATGCAGGAATCCATGTCAAAGCATCCCTGACAGATGTCTGTCCAGCTGCACCTTGAATGCCTCCAGAGTGGGAGAGCCCACCACCTCCCTAGGTAGTTGGTTCCACTGTCTTATTGCTCTGACAGTCTGGAAATTTTTCCTGATGTTTAGGTGGAATCTAGGTTCTCACCTCACGCCCCTTCCCCCCACTGCTGCCTCTGCCTCACGCCCCCCCTTCCACTCTGACACTGCCTCATGGCCCTTCCCGGCCTGTTAGGCTTTTGCACGAGCTCGGACAGCCGGATCTCATGAGAGGGTGGCCAGCCGAGTCTCGTGAGAGCTGGAGCCCCGCAGCAGCAAAGCTAAGGCAATGCGAGGGAAACAGGGCAGGGCTGCTCCATAGAGCAGAAAATGCCACTCCAGAAAATGCCACGGTGGGGCAGCAGTGGGTGGAGCTCTCCAGAGCACCCGCTGGAGGCGGCGGCAAGCCCTCCTGGAGTGGGCGGGGACAAGTGGCGCCATTTGCCACTCCTCCCGCTCCACCACCTGATGCAGGCACCTCAGTTTGCCTCATGGTAGGGCCAGCCATGGTAATCATTACAGGTAGGGAAGGAAGTCCACATGCGATAATTATCTGGAGAGCATGGAAGTAATGGTTCCACTTTATTCTATGCTAGTCAGACCTCATCTGGAGTACTGTGTCCAGTTGTGAGCACCACATTTTAAGAAGGCTGTGTATACAAATTGGAATTGGTTCAGAGGAGGGCAACAAAGATGGCCAGTGGTATAGCGAATAAGTCCTATCAGGAAGAATGGAAGGAACCAGGTATGTTTAGAGTAGAGAAGACTTGGGGCGGCAGCGGAGGAATGACAGCACTCCCCAAATACCTGAAGGGCTGTCACATGGAAGAGGGCAAAGTCTTGTTCACTGCTGCCCCAGAGCGAGAAGGACTACATCGAATGGACTTAAGTTATTTGGGAATCGATTTCAGTTGATCATCTTTTCATCTCTCCCAGAAAACACCTGAAGCACAATACTACAGTCAAATCAAATACAGCATTGCAGTTACAAACATTAAAATCACACAACACCATAGCAACAATAAGTCAATAAAATCAGCAACATGCAATCACATTTAAAAGAGAAGCCAATTGATTAAAACACACACGTAGGTTTAAAAAAGTTACTAGCAGCACAATTCAAGTGAGGGTGAGGAGGGTGTGGAGAAGGAGGCGTTTGCTCTTCCCATGGCGGTCCATGGCAGATCTTTCATTTCCAAATCCTTGCAGTGAAACAAATAGGGAGGGGCAATTAACTACGCTAGCTCCGGGCTGGCATAGTGGAAGGGTCTGACCCTGGGGCTCCTCAGCAGATCATGGGGACTTTAGATCCAGCAGATCCAAAGCTGGCTCTGCCCCCGCCCCCAGTAGGCCCATGGGGCCTACTGCTGGTGGTGGATTTACTTCTGTGGCACTTGCCATGGGCATAACTACGTTTCCAAGGCAGATGTGTCCCCCCCCCCACCTCCAACCTGATAGAGCTCCTCCTCTCTGCCCCATCTTAACCCACAGTAGCCAGCGGATCTGGGGGTTTGGATGGCTCTGTAAACAGAAGGATTAAAGGCACACCCAAATAGAAAGTTTATTTACAGATCAATCTTATACATCATGTTTACTCAGAAGTAAGCCCCATTGAATTCAGAGGGACTTACTGCCGGGGCAGTTTATTTAAAGTTGCAGCCTTCTTTATTTCTCTTATTTCTATCTTCCCTTCAGCCAATAACTGTCTGGGCAGCAGACAATAAAATAGAAAAGAAAGGCAGCAGCCTGAGCAGACTAAGGGAGCTGGCACTAAGGTGTAGATTGGATCCTAACACCAGATAAGAAAAATGGGTCTCCCTTTGCTCCAGTTCTTTTGATGAAGATCTTATGAGTTATTGCTTCACCATAGCAGAGCATAGGAAATTATTTCATGGGAACACAATGCATGTATTATTATTATTATTATTATTATTATTATTATTATTATTATTATTATTATTATTATTTATGGCACATTGCCCCATTCTAGCATAATGATTACAATAATTTAAATAATAACATTTTCACATTCCCCATTCCAGAAACCTGTCACACATGGAGACTTTCACAAATACATTATATTTAACTAAGATCCAGATGATTCCCCCCCCCCCATTGAAACAAGATTTCACATAGTACAGTACATAAATTCCCCCCCCCGCCCCAAACCTGGGGAGTAGGGTATTTGTCAGTTAATTGACTTTTGGAAGAACTCACCAAAAGGTTTTCTACACAAGGCTTTTCATCGGGTGCAATCCTATAGGGATGCTCGTGACCCTCCAAACTTGGAGGATTACTGGCATCCTATGCAGGCCGGGAGGAGCATGGAGGTGAAGGTTGTATCCGCGCTCCTGCTGCCCTGCAAAGCAGTTACATGGCTGATTTTGGTTGTCTAACTGCCGTGCTTTAGAGGGGGGGGGTAGGAGGCAGAGGCACCACCAGGATACTTCGTTTCTTGGCGGCACTGGTCTCCCCTCCTTGCCCTCCTCACCGCCCACTAAACCCCTTCTCCAAGGTCACCTTTGTGACCTCAGAGAAGCAGCCAGCATGGTTCTTTCTGCACCAGCTGTGTGGAGTACCAGCTCCGACGTCGGAGCTGGGACTCTGAAAAATCCTATGGCCCTGTATATGCTGTCTAGGGGGGCCATAGGATTGCTCTGCCCATCTACTTTTGGTTTTGTTGCAGAATTGAGATCTGAGCAGTACACAAGGAGCATGTCTTTCCCTACTTTTCTGCTACATAACCTCTAGGTGGCACTGTGGTACAGCAGAATAGCACAAATGCACAAGAGGAAATCACATTTTCTTTCGCTTTCATAATCAAATGCTACATTTTACGTGCTCTAAAAAAAACTCTCGGAAAGTGCTGGTTACACACAGAAGCAAAACTGGAGGGTCATGACACCATCTAAAGAACCCGTAAACAACCATGAATAAGGAATGATGAATGCACAATAAATGCCTTGTGTAGAAAAGCCCCCAAACACATACTGCAGTATTGACCTATAATATGGCATTGTCTGGATCTTGTGGAACTTGTGAAGCCATGAAAAATAGACCTAGCTATAGTTAATTGAATACATACTTCTGTACGTTGGAGAGTGCTAGAAGCTAATCTCATTTAACATTTTTGTTTTCATTTTGTGGCTCTCAAAAATGTGGTTTTTAATGTTGTGCCAAGCTGTAGCTAGGATACACATTCAGCTATCATCTTATGCATGGGAAGTAGAAGTATTTTTGTTTTGTTATTGGTCTCTCTCTCTCTCTCTCTCTCTCTCTCTCTGCATTTTGTGAAAGATCTTTGGATGAAGAGAGAAGGACTTTCTTTTATGATTAGATAGCATCAGGGGTGTGCATTGGTGGTGGATTTGTACCGCCTCTCATCCACCTAGGCAGGAATGGGGACATGTTGTGTCCTTATGTTGCTGCTGCATGGGGTTGCTGTTTGGGTGGGGAGGCATAGACAGAGATGCACCTCTAGAAGGCGGCCCCACCCTTCTTCTGACCTCTTTCATTGGCATGGGTACCCACCCTCCTTATGGACTATTGTGACACTAGCTAGTCACCTACTATGGGGCTGATTAGGAATGTTTTGTTGCACTCCGATGGCCGGAGGCACACCCTTTTTGTCTACTCTACATATGTCAGTGGCAGGAGTTGGTGACAATAAAATCAGCGGAATGGCTAAATGTTATTATGGTTACTCCTCTCCATACGCGAACCAAACAGGACTCACGTGTAAAAAACCCCGACTCGAGTCAGACTCGAGTCCCAATATTTTAATGGGACTCGAGACTCGACTCGGGACTCGAGACCAAGGACTTGTGTTCCAAAATCGTGTTCCTCAAATGCAACATGGATAGATTTTAGGAAGTACAGCAAGTTTATTTTTTAAAATCATTTTCCTAAAATGCAACCTTTCAGACATTTTGGGTTTGGCTGCCTCTGCCTGCCTGTTTGGGGTTCCCTGCCTCCTCTGCCTGCCTGGTCTCTTCTTAACCAGTTCCACAGTTTGAATTGTCCAAGACAAAGGCCCCTGCCTGCCTGCTTTGGGGTTCCCTGCCTCCTCTGCCTGCCTGGTTATTTTGGGTTTGTCTGCCTGGTCTGTTCTTGCCAAAATCAGTTGCAGAGTTTTGAAATAAAAAGGCACACTTGTGCCTAGAATTTATTTAAACCACACATCTGAAGTGGCCTTATTTTGTTGGGAAAACCCCCCATTGATTTTAATAGGGACTCATGGAGTCAGCTTTTCTATGCTGAATTTCTTCATGCTAAGGCCGGTGGCTGATGCAAATAAAGGATTCATTCATTATTATGGTTACAACTGGCTGGTAGTGCAGGCATCAAGGGAGGTATGAGAAGATGCTAGCCCGGTGAGCAGTCAGAGGCACCCAGGAGGTGATGGGCCGCTAACCCCGCCTATCTCTCGTTGCAGCTGGTTTGGGCGTGTGGTGGTAGGAAGTGGCATTTGCAGAATTTGGCTCGTTGATTGCTGACTGGCGGCAATGGGCTGGAGCAATCATGGGCCCCTTTGGTCTACCTTCATGGTGGACAGGCAATGAAAAGCTCAGCTTGCTGACTTGGTGTGCCAGCGCTTGAGAGGGTGGTATCACCTGCAGGGAGGCAACAAAAATTTAACTGAAGTCTCCCAGTTTTAGCTGGGCCCGCCAGCAAATTCCTGTTGTTATTAATGAAGTTGTGGCTCTTTATCCCATATATTGGGTCTTGTGTCTTCATTCAGATGGGGGAAGGCACAAACACATGTACAGGCCTGTGGCTCACAGCTGGCTCAGCTTAGTCTGAGCGTGGAAAGCTAAGCAGGGTCAGGCCTGGTTATTGCTTGGATGGGAGACCCCCTCCTCTAGTTTCCTGCATTGAGCAGGGGGTTGGACTCGATAGCCTTGTAGGCTCCTTCCAACTCTATGATCTATGAAAATCTATGACACACAAGGAAAAAAGGATGGGGAAGGAGGAGGAAAAAAAGAGCCAGCTCAGTTCTTAAACCAGGGGTCCTCAAACTTTTTAAACAGGGGGCCAGTTCATTGTCCCTCAGACTGTTGGGGGGACCGGACTATAGTTTGAAAAAAATATGAACGAATGGATCAAGTAAAAAAAAAAGGACTCGGGTCCTTTTTTTTTTACTTGATAAAATGGAAAGTTATTATAAATTAATATAAATTAATTATAAATTAATTTGCTGTCTAAAATTGAAATACGTTAAATTTTAAAAAGGTATAGAAAGGCTTGATTTGCACACTGCACATATCTTATCTGTAGTGCAAAAAACCAGGAAAAAACAACCTTTGGCTGCCTCCTGGCTCCCCAGAGTGTTACAACCATTGGACCAGACTAGAGGCATCTCAGAAACAGAAATCTGGTGTTTTAGGGACTGCCTCTTAGAATAAGTCCTGAATTTTCGTCAGGCACAAAGCCAAATTAATGTATGGAATTCACTGCTACAGGCTGTATGTAGTAAGGCTGCCACTTTGCTCCCCCTCACCTTAGAATTAGATTTAAAAAAAAAACAAAACCCCTGTGTGTTTTTAATAAAAATTAAAAATCAATCAGCTTCTCTTTTAAAGCTTAAATGGCTTTAAAAGGGAATTAGACAAACGCATGGAGGATAGGGCCGTTAGTGGCTATTGGCCATGATGACAGCTAAACGGAAGTTTCCTGTTCCGAGGCCGTGTGAAAAGGGTGATGGTCTTCATTGTCAGTCTTGTGGGCTGTACAAAAGTATCTGGTTGGCCACTGTTGGAAACAGGATGTTGGACTTGGTCGACCTTTGGTCTAATGGTTTGGGACCATGTTATCTGAAGGATCACCTATACCTGTATGCCTACCCAAGCATTAAAACCAGTGTCAGAGGCCCTACCCGCTGGTCCACCAGCAAGAACCATTAGGCTGGTGGGTACTAGGGATAGGGCTCTCTCAGTGGTGGCCCCACATCTTTGGAACTCCCTCCCGGGGAGATACGTATGGCCTCATCACTGCTGGCTTAAAACACCACCACCACCCCGAAGACACATATATCCCAGTCTACATTTGATGCTTAAACGTTATAAGCTGCTGCTCCTACTGCTCTACTGCTTGAGTGTTTAATTGTAATTTGTATGTTCATGTTCTAGTGATATTGTCAACTGCCTTGTGAGGATCTCAAGGTAGGTTGAAAATCTTTAAAATAAATAAAATCTAGCGGAACTCTTGGGTACTTATGAGGTCTTTATCAGCTCTCATCAGGTCTGGCAGCATCCCTTCCCATGCCCTGTAATCACAGCAAATGTCATTCTGGTGCTATGTGTGGAAGATAAAAGATCTGTGGATTAATGTGCTGAATTAGCTGTCTGTGAGGTTCCTTGTACGAGTTGCAATTAGAAGAAGTGTGGCAAGTCTGTGTGCCATCTTCCTGCGCATCGAAGGAGAGATGATACTTCCTTTGTGCCTCATACTGTTATGTAGTTAGTGTCAAGAATTTGCAAGCAAAGGCAATGCCTGTGTATGTAGTCTTCAAAATGTTGCTCTTACAGAAATGGAAGGAAAAAGGTACCTGTTTAAAGAGGATCAATGTGTTATGTGACAACACAGCACACAACCCAAATGGCACTCTTTGGTAGGAAATATCAGATATGAAAGCCACCCTAAACACCCCCCTCAATCACCCAACAATGTCCAAATTCATAGCAAAAGTGGTAGATCTTCAGCATCCTGTTTTGGAGGGGACAAACTGTGAGCTGTGGCAGTGGAGGCTGGTGACTCCTCTTTCGGTGGGGCTCCTAATCCATTGCAGGTTTTATTTTGAGCTGTAAAGGAGTCTATCCATGGTGCTCCATGGTGGCGAACCTATTTTGGGGATGGGGTTCAGCACCATGGATAGCTCCTATAAAGCTCCCAATAAAACCTGCAATGGATTAGGAGCCTCACTGAAATAGGCACCACCAGCCTGCTATGCAGAAAAGGGGTTAATATTTGTGCCTTAGCATATGTCCCCTGCCCCCCCCCCAATGATACAAAAGCATTCAGATGACAACGGCAATGCCAGTTGTTTAGAATGAGAGGTAACTTCCCCATGATCTTTCTTTTCCACAGCAGTTACAAATAACCTCCGAGTGAATCTCAGCGTGACCCTGTGAGCCTGATCCTGTTGTTGCCAAAAAGAAGAAGAAAGAAAAACTGAAATGGTAAAAAGTGTGCCCCTAAGCCCCAGCCTGCCAGCAAATTCCATAGGAACCTGATCAGCACTTTCTGCCTCAGACGGCCCACGGTTTTCTTTCCTCATCAGTATGCAGTGCTGTGCAGTGCATCAGACACGCACGGATGCACTAGTCTAATTTCATGCCTACCTTATTCAAAGTGCCTTGTCAGTCATTTCCCTAGCTATGTACACCTCAGCATTAAGGAGCACAATTGTTAAAGAAACATTTAGAATGCTACACACACAGGCCCAAATATTCATTTTTGTGTTTCACTGTATGGCATCTAACTTATCTCACACTGATCTCCCTGGTGACTTATGAACAGAGACTGTCCTTGAGAGAAGATAACAAATTGTTAAGGTCTTATCCTCTGGCATGTCTAGCTGGGGCAGTGGATGGTGGGCGTTTGGGGCCGTACATATAGTGGGAGTGTTCTTAGTTTCAGCTTCTTTTAATAGGCACAGTGCTATGCCAGTACAAGAGGTGGGCCCGATCCTGGCCTTGGAGTAAGATCTAGGGTAGGCTCTTTCCACTCTTCAGTATTAATTCAGGGATATGATCAAATGCGAAGGCCCATGACAGGAAGTACGACTCAGTAAAAAGGTTGAACTTTCAAAGTCTGGTAGGGCTGTAGCTCAGAGGGAGAGCGCATGATTTGCATACGAAAGGTCCCAGGTTCAGTGCTTGGCTGACAGCCCCAGGCTGGGAAAGAGCCCTGTCTGGACCCCTGGAGAGCGGCTGCCAGTCAGTCAGTATTGTTACCAGGGAGCTGGGCATCACTGCCATTTTAAGCATCTCTCTAGCACAGTGTTCTCCAGCCTTGGGTCCCCAGATGTTTTTGGCCTACAGCTCCCAGCATGCCCCAGCCAGCTACGCTATTAATTAATTTATTTATAAATAAGTAAAGTAAAATAAATAAATAAATAAATAAATCTAGGACACCCCTCCCACAATGCCTGGCTTGGAGGAAGAAGCCCCTCAGAGCTAAGGATTTGGGCCTGGCTGGCTCTCAGAATAATCACACTGGCCACTTTTGCGGGCTGACACAGCTCCACGGAGAGCCCGCCCACCTGCCCTCCAACTCACTCAGAGAGCCTCAGAGCAAGGCAGAAGATTGGCGGCTGCTCCAGAGAGCCCTGCTGGACATTTTCCCATTGCAGCAGCAATCAATCTCTCTCTCTCTCTCTAGCTCCCCCGCTCTCTCTCTGGCCCCTCCCTGTCTCCTTCCTTCTTTATATCTCTCTGGCAGCTCTTCCCTCCTTCCTATCTTTGGCTTCTCTCTCCTCCCTCCCTCCCTCCCTCCTCCCTCTCTGGCTTCTCTCTCTCTCTCTCTCTCCCCATCCACATGCAACTGAAATCCACATGCAATTTCTCCATTCATTTGCATGCGTGAGAAAAGCCCCCCCTGCTGAAAATTGTCTGGAAGAATCCAGCTGATGAGGAAATCACTTCATAGGCCCTCTTGCAAGAAAAATCTTGCTGGAAAAAAATCCCTCTTGCTGAAAATCAGCTGGAAGAGGGGCAAGGCTGGAAGAGGGGCAAGGCTAACTCCCCACCAAGGACTTTGTTGCCCTCCTTGTGGTGCACTTCAACACCCCCCTCCAGCCATTTCTCAGCAGAGAGGGTTTTCCTTCCTGCCATGTCTCCCTACTCCATGTACAAGTGAATAGAGGAATTGCTCTATTCACTTGCACAGGGGGGAAACGGCTAGGTGGGTGCCTCACCCTGACTTGGTGGACACAGTGGCACCCATGGGTGCTGCATTGGGACCCCTGCTTTACACTGTGTTACAGTACACTTAAGCCAATATTAGCCTCCCCCAATCTGGTGACCTTCAGATGTTTTGGACTACAACTCCCAGCATTCCTGGCCATGCTGGCTGGGGCTGATGGGGGTTGAAACCCAAAATGAAGTCAATAATGAAGTCAATAGCTACATTCATCACTTTTTATTCTTCTTCTCATGCATTGTAAATTTCAGTACAAACCATTTCCTTTCTTCTTGTTATACTCCATGAAAAAAATCCATCCCGACCCTCAGAGGTGAGTGATCATGTTGCATTTTGCTGAGGAAATATAGAAATGCAGATCTCGAATGTACTGTATTTTACTAATCAGATCAGGATTATTTTCTGCTGCATGAATTGGACATATAAATAAAGACAGAAGCTTCCCTTATAATATATGAAATTTAAAATTGTTTCAGTGAGCTACCTAGAAGGATTCTTAAAAATATGCTTATTTTTCTTGGGAATCTTTTATTTGCATTAGTATTCCATTTTCAAAATGACATTTCAAAAACCAGGAAGAAATTATTTAGGCAGATAGAAGGAAGTCTTGGCTAAGACAGAAGGTTAGAGCTGATATTGAAGCCAGGACTAATTCCTTACATGCTTCTGTTTCTCTATAAAATGTGCTCGCCACTTCACTCAAACTCATCACCTGCTATTGATCCTTTTTCCTGTGATGCTCCTGTCTGCCATGGTTCTGCGTACACTGTATCCACATGTTAGAATTCTGCTCAAACCAAGGCAATCCAAATTATGTACATAGAAAATCTGAATTTTGCAATCTATATAAATTATCCAGTAAAACCAAGGTCCCTTCAAAGGGCCCCATAAAGTGTGTGTGTGTACATGTGTGCGTGTGTGATTTAACAGATTTATTCAGAAGAAGAAGAAGAAGAAGAAGAAGAGGAAGAAATACAGGAGAGAAATGAAAAATGCCTCAGGCAAAGTGAGGTGATGGAGCATCATTAAACAGGGCTTATTGTTAATGCAAACTTTAAGAGATGTCTTCCTATGACTGTTGGTCTATTAGCACACTTTCAAAATTACATTTCCCTACCTCAGTGAGAAAATAAACCAAACCCACAGTTATGACCTATGGAGCAGGAAAGGCCTTCTGTGAAAATGGGCTTGTGGTCTCATTCATTTGTGATAACTCAGTTAAAGGACATTTTAAAAGGGACGTTTTAAAGCTCAGAATTAGCAAAGCTTAGCTTAGCCTTAGAGAAATTAACAGCAACCCCTCAAATGAAACAGAATTGGTTTCTAACAGTCTCCTCATAAATATGTTTTTGTTAGAAATTTATTTGTAATTTCTCTCCCTTATTGTTTATTGTACATGGTTAGAAGTTATGAGAAATCTCAGTAAAAAACAAACAAACCCTACTAATACTAAAGTAATTTTTTACTTGCATGTCCCAGTGAATTCAATGGGACTTGCTCTTTGGTAAGTATGCCAGGCTGAAGCATGGTAGTTCATAAATATCCTGACCTTTTGAAAAACCATATAGAAAAGTCTCCTTCCATCTTTGTTTTCCTGAGGGAAGAATGGTTCGGTCAGCCAGAACATACTGCCCCTAGAAGATTAATGGATGATAAAAGAAGGGGCATTGGTCATTTCCCCTCTATTTACTGTTTCACGTTTTCAAAGAAACATGGGAAATATTGTAAAAGGAGCTTTCACAGCACTTGTAGTCCCTATCGCATATTTCTTATGTAGCCTATAGAGTTTTTGCAGACATCAAAACAAGTTACGTATATGTATTGATCTTTATATGTCCACAGAGGGAAAATAAGAGATACAAACAAGCCCGTTCTCCTGCACTGTGTGTTTTTCGAAACACCTTACCCAGCCATGTAGTAAATATAATATAGTGGGGTTCCAAGGGGGCTGAGGTATGTTTTAGGACACCAACTACGGAAGATGAGCCACTCTGAGTTTTCCCTTCTTCTCTCTCTGCTCTCCTTCCTGTGTAGAAGAAGGAAAGGAGAAGGAAAGCCAGTGTGGTGTAGTGGTGAGAGTGTTGGACTGGACTCGGGAGATCCGGGTTCTAGTCCCCGCTCGGCCATGAAACTCACTGGGTGACTTTGGGCCAGTCACTGACTCTCAGCCTAACTTACCTCACAGGGTTGTTGTGAGGATAAAATGGAGAGGAGGATGAGAATTAAGTAAGCCGCCTTGGGTTCCTTGCAGGAAAAAAGGTGTGGTATAAATATAATAAATAAAATAAATAATAATAATAAAAATAAAAATAAAGGTAAATGTTTCAAGGAGAAATGACAACGGCGTGCTAAATTCTGCAAGTTTTTAAAAGGTCTACACGCTGAGACATTAAAAACTCTGCTCTCGTTGATGAGACTGCCTCTGACAGTAAATTATGTTTTAAATGGGATTTGGTAATTGGTAATGTTTTGCCACCCAAAGAAATCTTATTTCTGCATTTTTTAATTGTGCTAGAAATCCTGTATGCCTAAAGACAGCTGATTATGACAGTGAGGTGAGGCAGTGTATAGCAATGCTGCATTGAATATCTCCAGTGAATAATTGAAATGGGGGTGTGGAGGAAGTTCGGGGGGGGGCAGAAATCCTGTGTGACCCCTACAGTCCCACCCCAGTGTTTCCTTTGTGCATTCCTTTTCCAAGCCCCAGAGCTCCAGCACCAACTTCCCCCCTACCCAAATCTTCTTGTATATAGAACTGTGATACTGTCAGTCAGTGATCACATTGTGAACATGATTGCAAGGCTCAAACCTGGCTACTTGGCAATGTCATCAAGCCAATTCAAAATATTGCTCTCACTCTTAATGGGTCCTGGGAATGAACACTTTTTTGGCAATCCTATCTCTACTTACCGGTCAGTAAACTGAGTAGACATGTATAGGATTGTACTGTCAGTCTCTGTTGCGGCTCTATCAGATTCATCAAAAGGGGACACGTTTTGTAGGTAGCAGGTTGAAAACGTTTGTGAAACACACACTTTTTTTTGTTGTTCCTCAGAGCTGGTGTATGTATATTCTTCCAAAGTTATAATGGTGATGTAGCATGTTCACCTTGTTGGTTGGGACTGGGAGGCTAGGCAGGTGAGAAGAGCAAGATGAAATTGTCAATGATTGGGGCTATAGTATGGCCATAGATAGTATATTTTTAGTATGAGGAAATCCTCTGCAAGCTGGCATTCACAATTGCTAGGGCAACAAGGTGTCACGTGCCAGCCCGCTCCTCCCTTTTTTTCTTAATGGGGGTGAATACTGACAGCCTTCTGTTCTGCCATCACTTTGTTTTAGAGGGGGCCAGTACTGGGATTATTTCAAGAGAATAAGTACATGGATTATTTAAGACGCTTATTATTTTGGACACCAAGCAGTTTTCATATTGTATTCCACTCTAGGGTTCCTTGGAAGTTTATCAGAAGATCCCCATTGAGAAGATGTGGGGTGCTTCCAGATGATGGAGGGCTCCTAATGCTAACGCTCAAAAAGCATTGTGCACCTAATCCTGTCTTTTTTCCCCTTTTTCTTCGTTATTTTTTTTTTTTTTTCTGGTAAGAACAGAGATGGAAGCAGCAGTGGGAAAACATGGGGATGGGTGGTGCTACAAATGGAAGATGACAGCATCTGCCCCACCCTGGAAAAAAAAGTCCATGAAGAAGCAGTAGAATTGCACAGTAAATGCTTCTGCTGGAAGCACCCCTGTAGTGGAAGAGAAGCTTTCCTAGTTTGAAAGCCAGTGATTTAGGGGATGGAAGGTATGGTTATCCCACCACTCACTTTTGCTACCATCATAAAACTATACCCCCTTATTGTAACATACCCTCCTCACCTAAGGTAGTTGGTCACTAGGTGTGAGACAGAGGTACAGGTATAGTAAAACAACATATGAAATATTTAATTTAAAAGGAATAAAAGAAAGCTGATAATTTATTATTACTCTAAAAACAGGGCTTCTATGTTATTACTGTTACCACCAATCAGGCTATAGAATGTACAGTTTCTAACCTTAACCAAATCTAGGCCAATTCCCCTGTCAGGGGCTCCACCGCAGTTAACACACAGGCCTGGGAACGAGGAGGACTTCATATGTAATCTTCTTTCTGGTAAGATTTGACTACCACCTGGGACCTTTAAGGCAGTTTATCAGACTTCCCTTTAAGTCTGATATCTGGTCCTGCAGCTTCTCTAACTTCAGACCTCCACCATAAGCTCTTGCCAGGCCTCAGCTATCCCTGAAGGCTGCTCTTGGAGTCTTCATTTATTTATTTATTAAATTAAATTAAATTAATTATTTTATTTTATTTATTATTTATTTATACATACATACATACATACCCCGCCTTTTTTCCTGCAAGGAACCCAAGGCGGCTTACATAATCCTCCTCCTCCTCTCCATTTTATCCTCACACAACAACCCTGTGAGGTAGGTTAGGCTGAGAGTCAGTGACTGGCCCAAAGTCACCCAGTGAGTTTCATGGCCGAGCGGGGGACTAGAACCCGGATCTCCCGAGTCCCAGTCCCAACACTCTCACCACTACGCCACACTAGCTCTTTCTCTTCATACTTGCTGGCCTTCTTTTGATCCTGCTTTGCCTGCTTCCAGCTTGGCTTCCCAGCCTATCTGCACTGCTGTGCTGCTGTCCTTTTCAGCCTATTCTGAAGGGACCCCTCTTCTCTATTCAAATTTTGCCAAACTGTTCCAAGGAAGCTCCTCAGATGCCTCTCAACAGCTCCTTATATTTACTCCAGCCAGAACCCTCCAGCCAACCAGCTTTGGTGTGGCCAACATTCTATCACAGCACCTCTGTTCAAACACAGTACCATTAGACAGCCTTAGAATGTTTAGTTATTCTCCAAGTCAGAAGGTACCAATTTCAATCCAACCATACTATATGTAAACCAGAAACCTGACTTCATATCCCCCTATCAGTAGTAACAGTAATAGTAACATTGCCAGCACTCCATGTTTACTCTCTGGCACAAGCTTTGAGTAAAAGACACATTTTCCCCTTGTACTGTTAATCCCTTCATTTTCAGCCCTGGTTTTACACACAATACATAATCAGGGATGGGGACTCGGACTCGAGGACTCGACTCGTGAGTCGGACTGAGTCCCCCCTCTGACTCGACTCGGACTCGAGTCCCAATATTTTTAATGGGACTCGGGACTCGACTCGGGACTCGAGACCAAGGACTCTTCAACATCCCTGGGCTGTGCCAGAAGGAGTGGAGAGGAGTGTGATTGCCAGCGAAGAGCGTACGGAAGCGAGGTGCGCTGCTGCTCGGCCACTATGGACGGCTACCAGGAGTGCAGCCCCAACAGTGTGTCAAGATTTATTTTGATTGATGTGTTGCATACTTGGGAGAGGCAGAAGAAGGACCCGAGATCACTCTGTGTGGCTGCTCTGAGTGTGTTTCTGGTTCCAGCAAGTTCATCACCAGTGGAGCGGGTGTTCAGTGAGGGTGGAATTGTGATGAGATCTCACCGTTCCAGAATGGGGGCCAAACATTTAGAAAAAATCATGTTCCTCAAATGCAACATGGATAAGTTTTAGTAAGTACAGCAAGTTTATTTTTTTAAAATCATTTTTCTAAAATGCAGCCTTTCAGACATTTTGGGTTTGGCTGCCTCTGCCTGCCTGTCTGGGGTTCCCAGCCTCCTCTGCCTGCCTGGTCTCTTCTTCACCAGTTCCACAGTTTGAATTGTCCAAGACAAAGGCCTCTGCCTGCCTGCTTTGGGGTTCCCTGCCTCCTCTGCCTGCCTGGTTATTTTGGGTTTTTCTGCCTGGTCTGTTCTTGCCAAAATCAGTTGCAGAGTTTTGAAATAAAAAGGCACACTTGTGCCTAGAATTTATTTAAACCACACATCTGAAGTAGCTTTATTTTGTTGGGAAAAACCCCCATTGATTTTAATAGGGACTCGTGGAGTCAGCTTTGGGAGTGACTCGTGACTCGTGAGTCATCATTTTGGACCAAGGACTCGGACTCGAGACTCGGGTCCAAAGGCTCGTGACTCGACTCGTGACTCGAGACCAAGGACTCTTCAACATCCCTGATACATATAAACACATATAAACGCATTATACCTCACAAAAATCAGTTTCTTCACAGTCTGCAGGAGCTGTTTCCTTACAGATCCATATGGTTGAGAGGGTGACTGTGGGATCAGGATAGGCCACTTCTAGGAATGCTTACAAAATTCCCATCCATCCAGATTTCTCCTGTGCACTGATTAAGTCACAGTGCAAAAGAAATATTGATCCATTGTGTTATCACATCAAGAAGGGTTTGTTGCCCCCCCCCCCCATTTTTGTGCACTGTTTTATCAATGAAAAAAGAGTGTGGTATTGACTCAAACCAAAACATGTGGCAAAGTACTAATCAGCAAAATGGATGCACGCAATTATTAAACTTAACTGTGTATTCTGATCTACTGCTCAGAAGATGACTTTAGAATAACATCAAATCAATGAGAGAAGATGTTTTTCTTTCCATTTAAAATGTTGATCAAACTGTTGCTTTAATGCAGCAGTGTGTGTGACCTTCTCCATCTGTTCTATAAGCATTGTATTCCCTGGTTGCTTAGGCCAGCCACAAAAGTTAGATCAGTTTATTGCCAGCACAAGCAGTTTTCAAGGAAAAGGACTATAATTTTCCTTTCTGAAAAATGTGACATTACTATCCCCCCCTTCCACTTAGTAGGGCATTTAAATTTTATTTATTTATTTTGTGCTGAGTGTATAATCCATAAACTTTGAATTATGAGAAATGTCTACATTTTGGAACAGGTCATCAAAAAAGATGTCTCTACAAAATTGATTGCATGCATAACAATGAAGAGTTCCTGGAGTTAAAAAATGAGGAGTCTTCTGCTGAACATATGATTGATAGGACTGAATCAGGAACTGAGCTAATGCTAACACTTGAGAAGAATACTCTGCATATTAACACAATGCTGGATGTTTCTGTGAAGGACTGCCAACCGGTCCTTTCTTCAAGAGGAGAGATCAAAGGTGCAAAACTGCCAGCCTTAGCTCTGCCGACTTGATCTCTCAGGGCCTCGCCCTTAGTCTACACACTGGATTTAGCGCTGAACCACAGAGGAACCACACACACCGTGTGGGGTAAAACCAGGAAAGTTTATTTAAGGTATACAATATAAGGTGGGAAATGAGGGAAGGGGAAAAGGTGGGGAGACACTTTGGTATACACAAGTAGAGCTACAAAACAACAAAACTAGTTCTTTACTATAAAATTACCCAGGCACTTATTCCTTGCCTGGGGGTTGGTCTTCTTAGGGCTTGCCTCAGCAAAAAGCCCTACTCCGCGCTCCTTCGCATCCAGACAACAACAAAAGTCCAAAACCCACAGCTGGCAATATCAAATTCTCCCCCCACCCCTCCTTTCGGTAGCTTGGCTGTCCTTGGCCAATCAGGATGAACTTCATCTGGTCCAGGAAGAAGAGGGGTGGTTCCTTGATCATGACTAGAGGGCTTGGGGACATTTGCATGCAAATACCTGTGGCGCAGGGACATCAAAGAGACATGGGAGACTCTGAGGTGCCAGGGGCCACCAGAAGAAGCTATGTACATTTGCATGGGTTTCTCAGCCTCTAGCTGGGATTACACTTGTTTACACGTGTGGAGGTTCAGAGAAGGGTCGGCTTTTCTTCTCAGTTTCCAATTATTCTTCATGGTTTCAGCCATGCACAGGGGCAGATGTAGAGGCGACTTCAGGCACTGGGCTTGGGGGATTCAGGGATTCTTGGGGTGCCTGTCATGAGCTACCTACTCAGCTATCCACTCAGCAACTGAACCAGATAGTAGATAGTTCACATTCAGGGCTGGCCCAAAACATTTTGCTGCCTGAGGCAAAGGGCAAGATGGCGACTGCCCCACTCCCCATTCCATTTACAAAAGCAGACTGGCAGTGGAATCTTATTTCAATGCTGGTGACAAGGCAGCATATTTGTCTGCAGGGAATCAGGGTAGCTTCAGAAGCGCAGAGCAGGTCCACCTGCCACATACAACTCTATCCATTCCATGTCCCTCAGCATCTGCTTCCTGAGGCAGCTGCCTCATGGTAGGGCTGGCCCTATTCACTTTCACGTGTAAAGCTGCTAACACTGACCTGTGTGGCCAGCACTGTGTTAACATAAACATAAATCGGAATAAATTTTACATTAATTCAACAAAATCAACCCCCTCAAAAAACAAATGGTACCCAAGAGCTGGACCTGGTTGTGAGTGTATTTGGCTGGAGTGGAGGTTTAGGGAATTTGACCAGAGGTAAAAGAAATCATTAAGAGGCTTGTATCAGAAGTATTCTTTTGAAAACACCAAAGTAAATATTAGAATTCCCTTACGTACAAAATATCCCTTTGATTAATTAACTTGTTTAATAGTTCATCTTGTCTCTAAGTGTTGGTGCCCATTTCACATTTATGCCTCTTATACCAAGCTATTAGGAGGTTTTAAAGTACAGTCATGCCTTGGATTGAGAGCATAATTCGTTCCGAAAATGTGCTTGTAATCCAAAACACACTTATATCAAAACGAAATCCCCCCAAAAAAATTTGTACATAGATTTTTAATTTAAGCCGTACTACAGTACTTGTATTGCAAGACGTCACTTGTATATCAAGTCAATTTTTTTAAAATAAATATTTAAAAACTTGCTTGTCTTGCAAAATGCTCTCAAACCAAGTTACTTGCAATCCAAGGTATTACTGTATTCTCAGAGAAGTGGTGGCAGCGAAAAAAGATCAGCTTGTGGAACTCTGAGTTATACTGGCAGAGAATTCCTTAGGCCCTGAAATATACGTAAGCATTTGATCAAAATAAGAAACCCCATAGTTGGTATTGCCCAGTGAAAGAGCCGTTTCCCCATGGGGGTGACAATGGGGGTGATGGAGTGAAAATGGTGCTGCAACACTAAATGCGCTATTATTACAGGTACTGCTGAGGTGAACTTCAGGAGCATGTGTCACCATCAGACAGGACTGGCCCACCCATGAAGCAGGGTGGGGTGCCCGCATCAGGCAGTAGAGTGGGAGGAGAGGTGAATTCCACCATTCCCCACTGTCCCCGCTAGAGAGCCCCACCACCAGCTGTCTTCCCTTTCCTCATGAAAGCCATGTGGCTGGAATAAGTGGCTGTGGGGCTCTCGCGAGAGTTCGCCTGAGTCTCATGAGAACTCGCAAAGACTTGGGCAGCCATTTCTTCCAACCACATGGCTCTCCGTAGAACTGGCACTACAGCAGTGGTAAAGGTAAGGGGGACACACGGTGGGGAAGGGGCCCGGGGGGCGGGTGTGGCAGAAAGTGGTGTGATGTGGCAGTGGCAGATGTTCTTTCCTGCTTCAGGTGGCAAGAGAGCTTGTGCTGGGACTGCCATCAGAAGTACTCCTGAGGACTGCCAGGACCGAGAGGGGACATAAAGGGTGAGGCAATCCCTAAGGATGTTGTAATTAGTTCATTTAATTAGATCCATGCATACAAATATATCATCTTATATGAAAACAATAAATCATGCTTGCAAATCATGTGTCAAAGTCACAAAATGGTCACACATGTAATAAAACCCAAGGTATTTAAATGTGTGGATGTGTGGGGTATGGGAGTGGGTGTGAGGGTGCAGTGGGGGCGTGTGGAGGCACACCGAGAGTCTTTTTGCTTAAGATGTCTCCAGCCCTTATGGGTCAGCTGGGACACACACAGGAACTTTTCGAAAGTTCTGTGGCCCTGGAACATCAATTTTTCAAAGTTTGTACAAACATCTTGCTAATTTTTCTGGCCTCTCACCAAGGTTTTTTAATACAATGGCCACTTGCACTGCTATGGAGTTCTACAAGGATTGAAGGTAGCTTATTCTCAAGCTAAATGTGCCCAGGCGGCTTACATAATCCTCCTCCTCCTCTCCATTTTATCCTCACAACAGCCCTGTGAGGTAGGTTAGGCTGAGAGTCAGTGACTGGCCCAAAGTCACCCAGTGAGTTTCATGGCTGAGCGGGGACTAGAACCCGGATCTCCCGAGTCCCAGTCCAACACTCTCACCACTACGCCACACACACTGCTTGCCCCAGAGCTTCTATGGAGCGCTAAAACGGGTAAATTTAGCTTGAGAACAAGCTAAATTCAATCCTTGTAGTGCTCCGCAGCAGTATGTAGCGGCTTGCCGACAGTTTTTTTTAAGGGTGTCCTGCAGAGTGCAGCCCATGGGGCAGGGGTCTGTGGGGGCAAAAATGCCCCCCAGACCCCCCAAAGCTTCCCACCCCTGGTCTACTCTGACACGCAGCAGCTGTCCAGGCACCCAACCTACCTGAGATGCCTTTACCAGCAGGTGTCAGGAACTGAACCTGGGACCTTCTGCATGCAAAACATGTGCTCTGCCCCTTCTATTAAATTATCATATCTCTTCTGCTAATGCAGTGAGGGTTATTGTAAAATTAAATCAAGTGACACAGGAGGGGGGGGGGAAGGAGGCTACAGTGTAAATAGCTCAGTTTCTCATCCAAAATATAGCCAGATATGTGCAACAGTCAAGATGAGACATTTGTATTCAGCCCCACTGCTTACTCAGGATTCAGTGTGCGACGACAGCCACCTTCTATATATTGATTTTCAGTTTAGTGCTTCCGCCATCAATTGCTTACAGCATTTTGCTGGCAGGATCAGTGGAGCGCATTAATCACCAGCGCTTCCTCTTTGGAATCCCATGTATTTTATATTTGGGAGATAACGTTTCAATCTAGAACTAAAAAGGCACAATCTTCAAGAAAAGGGAAAGGCATCTCGGTCGCATGTGAAATGACACTTTCATATGCCACATGATCAAATATGCAGCCAAGTAACACATTCCTCCTGCGCAGACCCATCTTCAAATGGTGGATTAAAGGAGCTTTATGAGTTCGTTTTTGGGGGGTGCCCTCATTGATCGGCACTGGGCTCAATGCTGAATAAATGGTAAAGGAAAATGATGTATAATTTCAGGGTTAATGGCACTGACAGGAGGACCATGAAAAGAGAAGGTTGTTTCCTAAGCCTTGATAACAAAGAACGATCATTTGGCAATGAAACAATTCTGGATGTTGTCATGTGAAAAACTAGAAAGGCTATCACATAAAATTCTGTGCCCGTCTCCATGTCCCTCATTCCTCAACCTATTGATGGAAAGGATCAGATTCCCTTTGCCTACTGGAGTGTTGTGAATATAGTTAAGGCTGCAGCATTATCCTGTATAGTATTGAGGCATTTCTGAAACAGGTTAAAAAGACTTTCTACTTTTGAAATACAGACTTATTACGGTGAGTTTATTTTTTAAACATTGTGTGTGTGTGTGTGTGTGTGTGTGTATCTATATCGACTCTAAATTAGCTTATAAAAGAGAGAGAAGTATCTATTTTCAGCTTTGGTTGTAAATTACAAATGAATCTATAAAGACTGCAGGAAGGCAGTTCACAGATCAACCCTTGTCTAGGCCTGGGCGTAAGAGGGATATGTCAGTCTCTGCATGCAAAATGAGGGATTGATTTATTTTGTGAGGTACAAACTCATTTATCTTTGGTTGGGATGCGTGAGACAACTGAGGGCTCTTTATCTGGTGTGAAGGATTCCCTCTTAGGCATGGGTTGCGCACATTAGGAGCATAGAAGGAAATTTTTATGGTTCATTCACATTGAGGAGTGTGACACATTTTAGGGATGCAGAAACAAGGGAGGGTAAAGGATGCTGCTTTGCTTGCCACTCTATTAAAAAGGATCTGAATGAGAAAAATTAAATTTGTCATGGCTTATGAGAGTGCAAGAGTTGAAGAAGGTTATTCTTCCCAAAATATTGTTTTACTTACAAAGAATTCCAGTAATAATTCCCAGGAAAATGATCTGTGCATGGCAAGAACTATTTGATTAATTTTATATTGAAAAAAAATGTGCAAGGGTGGCATGAGTTGGACTTTGTAGACCAATAAATAGGAGTGGTTTAGATGTACCTGATTCCCAACTTTATCACGAAGCTACACAATTGTGTTTTACGTTTGTTATGGCTGAGTCAACAAATCAAAATAAATGGCTGGACTTTGAAAGATCAAATACTGTGTGGGTTATACCTTGGGGGAACTAATGTGGATGAAAATCAAATTTAGACCACAAGCATGATTGAAATTGTAATGTTGCCTGCTTAAATCAATGAGGTAATGTAACCACTAGTTACAGTGGGAGGAAAGGGTTAATTGAACAATCCCCAGGGTGCATGTTTTGTAACCCCGCCTTCCTGCTTCAGGCCTCTCTGTGGCCAGCTCTCTGTCTCTACCTCTCCAACCTGATGGACACACGGTCTGAGCTGGCTTCCAGCCAGTGACCTCCAATGAAGCAGACTCTTAACACCAAAGACTCTAACCTGCCTATATGCATCCTGCATATATGAATAAACGGACTGTAAGTAAAACTAATAAATGTCTTTATTAGTTTTAAACCTTGTCTGGACAATCTGTTTCCTTTTAAGAGCCTTTTAGCAGGGGTTTAGCAACTCACATGGTGATAACCAGGTTCAATAACCAGGCTGCACATAAGGGGGAAAACTCTGCTTCATCGTAACCAGTATAGGACCGACTCCTTTCCATATCCTCCCACAAAACAATGTTCAAAAACCTGTACTTGAATTCAACATTGGTTCTATAGGCTAAATGGAGAAAAAAAATAAATCTTGCTCTGGGTATTTCTTCAGTCATTTCTGCGGCAGATTATTTTTAAACCTAAGAACAGAAGAAGAGTTGTGCTGGATCAGACCAAAGGCCTATCTAGTCTGGCATTCTATCCCCAAATTGGCCAGACAGATGCCCGTGGGAAGTTCAAAAGCAGGACATGAACGCAACAGCACCATCTCACTCATGTTCCCCAGAAACTGGTATTTAGGAGGCATACTGGAGGGAATATTACCATTGATAGCCTTATCCTCCATGAATGAACCTGGGTGTCAGGTTTCTTTCTTTCCCGAATGGAGGAGATGTCAAGCTCACAGACTGGGTGCGTTTGCATGTCATGACAACCCACCCTGGCAATAAGACAATCAGGCTCACCGTGGGTTGTTTGCCCACTCCCTCCTCCTCCTTTCCCTTTGGTCCTCCCGCAGGTATCACACATCTATGAAGTGAGTTTTATTTATCCAAAAATACATCCAAGCTACATTTAACTTGAATTTTTTCCCCTGGTACCAATACTTGAAGCTATCATGTCTTATGAGGAAAAAGGGAATTATTGCCCAGGTCTGCAGGAGCCTTATAAGTTCTAAAAGTTTAATAGCTAGCCAACAGACATACTTCAAAGGTGCTGTCTCATTTAGTTACAGACTTCTGGATCCTTGCTACCGGGGTAAGCAACCTTCATATCAAATGAAACGAGTGAAGGAAGTGGAGAGTAGGAAACTGGGAGATAGTGACAAAGATTTGGAATTTATCCCCTCCTTTCTTCACCATCCACCAATATCAGGGAAATCATTTTTAAAGTAATGAAAAGGTAGTATCACACCCTGATAAAAATGCATTATATTAAGGAGAAATATTCTAATAAATGTTGGAAGAGGGCTGACTAAAGCAGCCTTCCCCAAACTGGCACTCTCCAAATGTGCTGGACTGCAACTATATGCATAGTTCCCAGCCAGCATGGCCAATGGCTGGGAATTATGAGAATTGCAGTCCAACACATCTGGAAGACTGGACTAGAGGAACATATTTACATATTTGGTGGTCATGTCCTAAGGTAATCCAATACTGGGCAATGATCCTTAGTTATATAAAGTCCATTATGTGATCTCCTTGAACCCACTAACCATTTTGTTGGGTTACATGAAACTAAAGAAAATATTCCAAGTACACAATGTGATTGTGAATTAATAGGCCTTTTGTTAACAGCAGCCACATTTCAACTCACTTCTGAATGGAAATGCCCACAGGAATTGCTTATTATGGATAACATGTCTGTTCAAATTAGGGCTGCTTTGCACCCAAAGTGTCAAGGATGATTTCTTGAGGAAATGGCCTATGTTTCTAACACATGTAGATTATAAAAGGGGTGGTGGTGTAGAAAAGGCCTGCTAAACTAATTTTTATATTTAGATCTGTGAATTGTAATATATTATGTGTTATACTTTCAATGAATTTGATCTCTGGTGACTCTGAACAGAATTTGTAAGTGAAAATGGGTGGTTATGTTTGAAATCAGTGTCTAATGTAATATTGGTTAATGACATATTGGTTAATGTATCACTCTTTTGTAACCGAAAAATCTTCAAATAAAGTAGTTAAAAATGAATGGTTGCCTTAAGGTGCAATCCTATGCATGTTTAGACAGAAAAACATCCTACAATTCCCAGCATTCCCAAGCCAGCCAGTTGTAGGACGTCCAAGCATGTGCCCTCAATGGGGAAAGGGAGCCATTTTGAGGTCTGTTTCAAGGAGCAAAATGCCTTGGGGCCAACACTGCGTACTGTCTAAGTAGTAAAGTATGGCATATTGTTCATGACAGGGCACAGTGAAACCCATTGTTTTATCAATAGAATTCTTGTTTTCTGCCTGGATAATTTTCCTGGCAGACTTGCATCTCATCTGGTAGCATTTATGGTAACTTAGCCTCCCCATCTCTCCCCGCTGCTCACTTGGAACTGTATTGCAATCATTTTTGTCCATTATCAAATTTGTTGCTGGAATAATAAAGTCTTTGAAACTTTTCAGTGGTTTTGAAAAATCCCACTCTTTATGACATGATGAATTCATCTGTGCCCAAATTCAAGTAGTCAAAATACTCATTATCTCCGACTACGTTCTTGTCTAGAATATCTTGTTTATAAGACTTGAACCTCCTCCACGTGTGTACAGTGCCCAATACAATTGTGCTAATAATTGTGATGGAAACAGATATTTCTTGCAACAGGGGGTGGGGAAGGTAGGAGTGAGGCACCGCTGTCCTCCGAGGAATCCAGGCCGTGCCTCAGCCTCTCAGCCTCGCGAGGAGGAGGAAAACATTTCGACATCTGAAATCAGCCACATTGGATGGGGCTGCCCATTGTTCAAATGGTTTTAATCTCTGTTTTAAATTTTGTATTGAATTTTTATGCTGTTTTTATTGTATTTTTATTTTATATCGTATTTTATTGTTTTGTATAAATTGTTGTAAACTGGCCAGAAAATCTTTGGCTATTGGGCGGTATAGAAATAAATAAATAAATAAACAAACAAACAAACTATATCTATATATCTGCTCACAAACCTTAGGGGATGGGTTGTATTCTTAACTTTGTACCTTAGCCAGGCCCAGGGTTATGCATGGTCGTCCCCCCCCCCCCCTTATCAGAAACCTCACCTTGCCTAGAATACCAAGGTGGCTCTTTGAACTCCCCTTGATTCCAGAAGTTGTTGGGAGAGTTGGCCTGAAAAAGTTTGAATTAATGGAACATCCTGAAACAATAATGTGTGTGCGCGCACATGCGTGTATGCACATGCATGTACGCACATGCGCGCACATGCGTGTATGCACATGCATGTACGCACATGCGCGCACATGCGTGTATGCACATGCATGTACGCACCTGCGCGCACGTGCGCGCGCACACACGCACACGCGCGCACACACACACACATGCATTTGGCTTTTGAAATATTCTCCAACTAAATCCCCAAATGGCTTTCTTGAACCCAGGGGAACTTAAAGAGAGTAACTTAAAGATCATAGAGATGCTTTATAAGGTACTAGAAGCATACAGTATTCTAGCCTGAAGTATATATAACAGCAATGTGACCGTGCAGGATTCTCAGCAGGAATGTGAAATACAATCCCATACAATCCGCCCCGCACACTCAGGTCCTCTGGGAAGAATTTACTTCAGTCAGCCAAAACTAGGCTGACGGGTACTACCCAGAGGACCTTTTCTTCTGCTGCTCCCAGATTATGGAATGGCCTGCCGGAGGAGATTCGTCAGCTCACCAGTCTTTTGGAATTTAAAAAAGCCATAGAGACTGATCTCTTCCGGCAGGCCTATCCGGCGGAATTTTAGGTTGCCTTTAAGATGTTTTACGATATTTTAATGATGTTTTAATGATGTTTTAATGATGTTGTTTATGATGTTTTTAATATGTTTAATGTTTTTAATGTATGTTGTTTTTATTTTGTTGTTGTTCCCCTGATCTAGACGGAGAGGCGGGTAAGAAATAAAATTTATTATTATTATTATTATTATATATATTCTGCACATTGATGCTTCCTTAGCATAATGAAAAGCTCTGCTTTTTGCTTATGCCCATAGTGGGTTGTGACAAATTTGGGGCTGATTGGGGTGGGTGGAGACTGGGGGTGGCACAACCAACAGAGACACTCCAGGTGGGCTCAGTCATTGGTCACATTATCTTTTGTGTTGCTCCATATGTCAAACAGTCAGCCTGGGGCTGGAACTGGAGTGGAGACTGCCTTGCTCCAATCCATCCCTATAAGGAGAAGACTCCCCAAAGTAGCCCAGCCATTATTTTTGCACCCTGGGTCTAATGGATGGATGTGTCACTGACCCTGGTTATGTCTGGTGGCTATATTTCATGCAAGAAATAGTGTTTCTATAGTAATATAATCTACATGGCAGTTCCTGGATGGCAGAACTAAACTGCAAACCAATGATTCATATCATATACCTAGTATTTAAAATGGGATTATGTGATTTGCCTTGTAGGATGGAGATAAGGAAGGGTAAAATATTAAAAATATAGTGGGGGAGCTACAGATGAAATGCTGGACTATTGCTATTATTATTATTATTATTATTATTATTATTATTATTATTATTACTACTACTACTACTACTACTACTACTAATTTCCTCCTCCTCCTTCAAGCAGCAGTTTATGAAATCTCTGGAACTTACTTGCTTAATGCATCATTCATATTTCACAAAGATGTCTGATAGACTTTCTTTCAAAAGATGTGAATCCTGCTGTTGGTAGCATCTCCTCATTTTGGCATCTACCTTCAGGGTTAATGTTAATGCTGTGTTTTTTTCATTATAGCTATCTGTGGGGGGTGGGGGGAGAAAGGAAAAGATCACTCCTTATCTTCTGGAAATTGTAGAAATATTAATACATTTCACAGCAAAGACGTAAACATTTATAATATGAAATTCAGCAATGAAAACACTTTATATAAAAGAAATTCATCACTGAAGGTTATGTTATCTAAAATTTAATTCTTATTTTGAATGCAAGAACACATTTTTGAATGAAAATGAAAACTGTTTCCAAATGATAATATGAAATAAAAACATTATTTCCATAAAGTAGTAGTTTTCCCCCAACCAAAATGACTCTCCACCTTAAACACATATTCTACTAATCTGTGAAGGAGTTGTTGAATGTGATCTCAGTGGGGGTCTAGAAATTTTGGCTGGCTTTGGTAGCCAGCCAAGATTTGTACTTACAACAAGCCAAGGGAGGGGCAAGGACTTTTTTTTTCTTTTACAAGGCTCAGGGCAACTGAGGGGCAGGGCCGGTGCTACCATTAGGCCAACTAGGCAGCTGCCTAGGGCGCAGGGCTAAAGGGGGTGCCAGAAACGGCTTGGGGGGGGGAAGCGCTAAAATGTGTATTTTACCAAGTTTGTTTTACCAATCATATCTTGACTTGTAGTAGACGGAATTTCACAATTGACTTTTATTTCATAATGGGCATAGGGCTGGAGTGAGGGAGGGCTCAAGTGGGAAGGGGGGGGCGCTAAATATCTGATCTTGCCTAGGGCACCAAACTGCCTTGCACCGGCCCTGCTGAGGGGCGGGGCTTGGTCTCCTCCCCAGCTCTGAGCTGGGAAGGTGGAAGAGGGGAAGGGAGGACTCATCCCTGGTTTCTGATTCTCAGAAACACTCCAAATTCAAAACACTTCACTGCTTTCCCAGTGTCTCCAAGGCTTGGCAAACACTCAGGGCACGTCCTTGCTCTTTTTCAGGCTCAGGACAGGAGGAGTGCAACTATGCTTTCTGATGCTGCGCTTGCCAGGTTCAAAGAAGTGCTTCTCCCAATGGCAAACTGGGAAATTTGTTGACCCCTTGAACATCAATCAGGAAACATACACTTGAGCTGCCACTTCTACCAGTTTCCTATCCAACATGTATTTACCTTCCATAGCTCTCCATCCAGTGTGACGTTCCCCTTACTTCCCCCAACATATTCAACTCCTGCTCCCTTATGCAAAGGCTGACCCTTTCTTCTCTGCAAAATGTCCATTTTCTCCCACATATATCTTGCCCCGTGGATCTGCTGCCTATTGACTATTTAGGGTAAGTGGAATTTAGTCAATGCACAAATTCCATATGAACAAGTACGGTACACTGTGTACAAGCAGATGTCTAATGAAAGTAAAGTATGTTAAATGCTTACTGGCAGGGTGCATTCTTAGGACTGTAATGGCAAAATGATTACTGTAAGACCGAGAGGAGCTCAGAATGTAATGTTGTCTGTGCAAATTCTCCACCCACAAATCTGTATTTCTTCTATTCATCCATGTGCCCCTTTCCTGAATCCTTCGCACTCCCTACAGAATCCTGGATCCCATGCACTTGATACAACCCTGCACAGCCAGTCAGGGAAATGAGGGGTCTAACAGTAAGTTAACTCAGAATTAAATCTCACTCAATTCAATGGGCTTACTCCCAAGTCATAGCTCATAGGATCAGCCTGTGGTGCTTTTTTCGAGCACTCCAGAAAGCATGTTGAAGGAGCATCAGCAGATGATTTATGGTTTCATGTGGGCCACTGGCTAATTCTCATTCTATCTCACCGCTATAGTTGAGTGAACAACATATATCTTGCCCTGTGGATTTGCTGCCTATACTAGGGTAAGTGGACATTCAGTCAATGCACAAGTTCAGCATGAGCTAGCACATTGTGTACAAGCAGATGTCTAATGAAGGTAAAGTATGCTAACTGCCTAATGGCAGGGTACATTCTTATGATTGTAATGGCACAACGATTAAGACCGAGAGGTGCTCGGAATGTAATGATCTGTGGAAATTATTGCTATTAGCTACATGGAGACAATTTGGCCAAAGCAATGCCAATTACCAACACAGCAGGTTTGTGCTCTTCAAACTGGGATGACCTTTAAACCTTTGGGGCACCACAGCAGTTTACCAGGCCGGAGGAATTGTGTGAGAAGGAACCGTCTGTTGCTGTGGGCCTTATAGTTTTTAGCTGGGATGTGATCATCAGACGTAGTCTGGAAGAGTTTGGGCCTAATCAGTCTGTGGCATGTCAAGATCAGTGTGACAGTGTGACAAGATCAGTGTATCTGTCAGTGTCGACAAGAGGGAAAGTGGGAGGGAGTCAAGTTACACCCCCCCCTCCAGCTGCAGCTTTGGCCTTAGCAAGGATAGAAGCTGCCAGCTTCTGTGAGAACCTAACAGGAGAGAGAGTGGTTTGCAGTGATGTCACACAGGTTGAAGCTTCACCCCTGAATGGTAGAATGGTGACACCCTGTTTGGACAGGGGCTTAGTTGATGGGCTAAATCCCCTGTCAGTTAGTTGTCTAGTAGGAAGGCTATTTGTAGCCACATCTTAGCTTTAAAATGGATGCACAGCCTCTTGAAACATTCTCGTCTTTTTCTGCCTGCATCCTCTCCATTTGGACTTATCGACAACACCTGGGCCTACTGAAGCACTCTGCAAATGAACTCTGCTTATTTGGACTCTTTACTTCTCTGGACTTCGTGAAGAACCTGCCGTGAAGAGACTGTCATACTTTTCATAGACTGTGCCTTTTTTTTGTAGACTATAGATACCTGTGTGCCGTTAGTGAAGTAGACCCCAGAGCCTGGCTGGGCTGGGGACAATCCTGACTCTTGGACTTTCCTATGTCTGGACCCAGGCAATGTAGGGATCCCAAAGGTGGAGAATTTGGAGGCTGGCCACAGTGACACATACCTTAGTTACATCCCGTTTGGATTATTGTAATGTGCTCTATGTGGTGCTGCCTCTGAAAAGTGTTTGGAAACTTCAGCTGGTTCAAAGAGCTGCTGCCAGACTGCTGACTGGGGCTGGCTACAGGGAGCACCCAACTCCTCTGTTACAACAGCTTCACTGGCTCCCAGTCTGTTTCCGGGCACAATTCAAAGTGCTGGTTATGACCTATAAAGCTCTTTATGGCTCGGGTCCAGGTTATCTGAAAGACTGTATTCTCCCTTACGAGCCTGCCTGTACTTTGAGATCGTCAGTGGAGGCCCTTCTCTTGGTTCCATCACAATCACAGGCACGCCTGGGGGGAACATAGGAGAGGGCCTTCTCGGTGGCTGCCCCAGCACTCTGGAATTCCCTCCCCAGGGAGGCTAGAGTGGCACCCTCCCTGGTAAGCTTCCGGAGGCAAAGATCTTCTTGTTCTGGCAGACATTTGGGACTAGCCTGTGATGTGATGGAATGCTATGTTTTTACTCTACATGTTATATTGTTATGTATATTGTACTGTTTTTAATGCTACGCACACACACACACACAATTTTTAATAGTATTGATTTAATTCTATTTTTAACTTCTGTATGAGTTTTAAAGGTTGTGAGCCACTTTGGGTCCCAGTGTTGGGAAAAAGGCGGGATACAAATAAAGATGATGGTGATGATGATGATGATGATGATGTGTGGAAATTATATTTGACTTGCTATTGAACTTGTTCAGAACTCTTGGATCTGTTAAGCCTGAAATTGCACAACAGAGATGTTCCAAAGTGGCTGGCAAAGTTGGTATTGACCTTTGTGAGGACCTTTCTCTTGAACCCTGGTCTTTGACTGCCTGAGATGGATGCTCTCGGGAATCATAGAATAGTAGAGTTGGAAGGGGCCTATAAGGCCATCAAGTCCAACCCCCTGCTCAGTGCAGGAACCGAAGTCAAATCATCCCTGACATTCTGCCCCACCCCCATACCTAGAGCCACAGGGACTACAACTGGGAAACTGTTGTCTGGGTCTCTGACCTGGCTGTAGTTATTAACCTTGAAATGTCATGAGAATGCTGTTAGAGCTTATAGCAACTGTCACCAGCTATATGTGTTTTTGAGGACTGTAACCATTAAGCTTTTGCCGTGAGATTCCTTCTAATAAAAGAGTCTCGCTGATCGAGAGTCTCCTGTGTTGGAATGCCAGAGTGTGTGTCTTCAGGTCCGAGATCATGACAATTGTGGACCTTTGGTGTGTATAACACTATGATGTGTTTGGAAATAAATTGGATGGCAGCCAGCTACCATGACCTTGGATAAGGTCTCCGAATATGTTTGTGCAGTGAATCGGGACAAAGATGGTGAAACGGCTTCCTTGCCATTCAGAATGAAAGGAATGGAAACATACTGAAGAGTTAACATTGCTGAGGTCACAGAGAAGATAGACTGTCAGACTTTTACTTGTCCTGCAGTAGCCGCTATTATCAATGTAAGGTTTACAGGAGGACATGCTGGAAATGTCATTAGAATTGCTGAAAAAACTTGCTGTCCTCTTCCATTGGCACATATTGAGAATGTGAGGCTGCTATCAAAAATGACAGCATGTTTGTAGTTCCCTCTGTACCCTGGAGAGGAATATGAGTGCTGGTTTAATGAACTATTCATAGATGTCTGGATGATAGCAGACTCCCCAGAAGCCTATGAAGAAGGACATTTTGTATAAGGGAAGCTCCAGTTTTGTACAGCTGCCTATAAATTGAGCTGGCTGGGAAATCCTGCTGTAATCTGACATCTATATTCTGAAAGATGTCACTGTGAACAATAGAAGAGGGCAAAGGATCTCCATGAACAATAGAAGAGGGCAAAGGAATAACATTATTCATTTATTTATTTATTTATTTAATGCATTTTTATACTGCCCAATAGCTGAAGCTCTCTGGGCGGTTTACAACAGTTAAAATCATATAAAATACAATATAAAATATAAAATTTAAAACCACAGATTAAAAACAAACAGCAGAGCTAGCAGCAGCAGTTATAATAATGGAATTAAAAACAACAACAAGATTAAATATGAATACAGCACTGTAGAATGTTCAATGCACGTCACATGCCTAATTTCAGAAATCCTTGTTACAGTTCTGCAAGGGTAGACTAGTATTATTGCTATCCCCATATTGCAGGTTTGGGATTGGGGCTGAGACTGAGAGACAATGCATACTCTCCTAAGAAGAATCCTGCTGGATCAGGCCAATGGCCTATCTAGTCCAGCATTTTGTTCACACAGTGGCCAACCAGATGCTCTGATGGGAAGCCCACACACAGGATATGAGTGCAATAGCTCTGCCCTGTTCTCTTGCAGCGGTTCCCTGTGTCCAGGGAGTTGGTGGTCAACCTGTTCTGGAGGGAGTTGCACTCCCACTGAAGGATCACGTTTACAGTCTGGGGGATGATAATTGATCCAATTCCACTGTGAGAGGCCCAAGTAGCCCACCGCAACCCCTCCTGGATAAAGAGAGGCTCACTACGGTTATCCATGCTCCGGTAACCTCCCAGTTAAGACTAGTGCAATGGGTTGCATGTGGCTCTGCTTTTGAAAACTTCCCAGCAGGCCCAGATCCAGATTTGCGGGGGCCCTGGGCAACCTGTCCTTGGTGGGCCCCCAATGCTGACCAGCCTGCTCAGTGCTTGCTATTAGAGTTATATTTCTTTGGTAACCTGTTAGAGTCAGGACTGGCGCAAGGCAGTTTGGTGCCCTAGGCAAGATCAGATATTTAGCGCCCCCCCCTTCCCACTTGAGAGCGCTGTATTTTTTTTCCAAGGCGTTTCTGGCACCCTCTTTAACCCTGCGCCCTAGGCAGCTGCCTAGTTGGCCTAATGGTAGCACCGGCCCTGGTTAGAGTGATATTTGTTTAGTAAGTTATAGCTGTGTAGTTTCAGCGTGTAACTGGTGCAAGGCAAGTGCTATAGAAAGAAACACACACACACACACACACAGAGACACTGCTACTTCAAAAACAAACAGCCTTGCACTTGGAGTTCATAGCTCCTGGGAAAAACAAATAGTTTCTGAAATAAAGGTTGGGTTCAGACAAAAGGAACACTTACTACCAGTGAAGAAGGAAGGAAGGAAGAAAAACCTGAGAGTTGCAATATACATCAAAGAGTAGTTACAAGAAGAAACCGCAGTGCTGTGTGCCTGTGTCACCTCATAAGGCTACAACCTGGCAGCTGAAGCATCCTCCCCAAGGACCCCAGCAGCAAATACTCCAGTATGCTGGGTGCTGAAGCTAGAGGCCTGTTTCCCAGAAACTGCCGTTAGTCCAGAACAGAGCCACTAGGCTAACTGGGACTGGGTATTGGGTACGCATCTCACCAGTGCTTAAAGAGCTTCACTGGCTTCGGGTCTCAAATGGCTGTGTCCCATTACTCGAGGATTTAAGAATAATTGAGCCAAAGCCTATACAGATCCTAGAAGATAACCAAAGCTGCATAAAGCTCTCACAAACTGAGAAAGTCAATTCACGCACCAAGCACACTGATGTAAAATACCACTTGTCGAGAGAGGCCTGCAGGACAGGAGAAGGGGCTTATTGGAGTAGAATATTGCCCGACAGGAAGCATGATTGCAGACATCCTGATGAAACCACTTGCAAGGGACTGACTGCTTCGGGTTCCAACATCTATGAGAGAAGATGAATCCTGTGAATTTATCCACGTGCCATTGGGAAGGGGTGTTGAAGTAAAGATAAATGGTTGTGATAAGTCATCTGAACCAGTGGGGGTGAGGCGGAGATAGACAAAAGGGAACTTGATTTTTTCCCCTCCACTAGTTTCTTCTTGTAATTACTCTTTGATGTAGATTGTACAGCTGCAGGATCACATAAGAAGATCACAGGATCACATGAGAGCCAGTGTGGCGTAGTGGTGAGAGTGTTGGACTGGGACTCAGGAGATCTGGGTTCTAGTCCCCGCTTGGCCATGAAACTCACTGGGTGACTTTGGGCCAGTCACTGACTCCCAGCCTAACCTACCTCACAGGGTTGCTGTGAGGATAAAATGGAGAGGAGGAGGATGATTATGTCAGCCGCCTTGGGTTCTTTGCAGGGAAAAAAGGCGGGGTATAAATATAATAAAATAAATAAAAATAAATAACTTGTGTTTTATTAACTAGGATCTGACTCTTCGGTCTGGCTGCTTTTGCTGCCATCAGATATCAGTCTGTTTATTTGCTAATTCTGACCACACGGCCTCATTCTTGTCCCTACATGAGCCAGGCAGACCACTTTTCTCCTTCCTTGCCTTTGTGTAGATGCTTAATATAGACTATAGGCTTTGTACCCTTGCTCCATCACATCCCGTTTCCCTCAACTTGCCTTTCCTAACTTGGTGCCTTCAAATGTGTTGGGCTACAACTCCCATCATCCACATCCACTGGCCATGCTAGCTCAGAAACATGATGAGAGTTGTAGTCCAAAACATCTGAAGGACACCAGATTGAGAAAAGCTGCCTAGAACCTGGGATTGCCCAGCTTGGCCTAGAGAAACAGCCTCCGTGGCTTTGCTCAACTTCCAAGGTTTCTTCCAGTTAAATGAAATATAAAGGAATTGTGACATAATTTGACACAAATGATTTCTTTGGCTTCGTCCTGCAGAGAGAGAGACACACACACAGAGAGAGTTTAGACTGTATTTTCAGATCTGTCCTGACATCTCTTAAAATACCAGCTAACAGGGAAATAAAAATTGAAGTGGAAGTGATAAATGACATACATCCCTTTAAATAAAAAAAAATTCAAGTGCCTTTTTGTAAACTGTATTGACAGCAGTGTCCAAAAGGCAGAGTGGAAAACCGGTAATTGGCTTAATTTTATCTGTTGAGTATGCTCTTGCACTTTGGATTTAGACTAATATTATTATGTAAAAACATTTAAAGTTCCCAGATAGACATAGACAGTTTTAAAAAGAGAATGGCACAGTGCATTCGGATGATACAAGTGTCTAGGCATTAGCAGAATTTTGCACCATCTAAGCAATTAGTCCCAGTCCAAGGCATCATTTCAGTCTTAATGCTGACTTTGCTTCTACCCACTATCCACTCTAAGGGCACAATCCTATGCTTGTTTAGACAGAAAAAGGTGCTACAACTCCCATTCCCCAGCCAGCAGCACTGGCTGGGGAATACTGGGAGTTGTAGGATGTTTTTCTGTCTAAACAAGCATAGGATTGCACCTTAAATTCCCATGTACCTAGAGGGAGTACTTCCAGTCTCTCACACTCCTGTTCCTAACTTTGCTGTTGCTGTATCTCTCGCTGTGTTCTCATCTTTACTCTCAGTTTTGGCTTATATAACCACTCACCCCACCTTTCTCATTAAACAATTTTAGTGAATGAGTAAGTAAACTGCAATGTTGCATTTTGAAGGACAACTTTGTTACTCGAGTTTTCCAGAAGATGTACAGTGCAATTCTATACATGTCTATTGTTAAACAGATGCCTGTCCCACTATCTTCAATGGAGCTTAATCCCAGCAAGTGGATATAGGATTACAATTTTAGGCTTACTTCTCAGTAGAACATATATAAGATTGTGGTGTCAGGCAACAATCCTAAATATTCTTACGTAGGAGCAAGTCCTGTTGGACTAAGTGAGACTTATTTCTAAGTAAACAGGCATGTGACTGGGTTGTTAGATTGTAAAGTAGTAAAAGCCCATCACTTATGATCTGGATTCTAAATGGCTAATACCAATTCATATTATTTATATTATTTATTTATTATATTTATACCCAGTGCTTTTTTTCTGGAGAAAAAGGTACCGGAACTCTTGGATTACATTTCCTCGGGAGTAGATGGCGATTAAATTGTAATGCAATTAATAGAAGAAAAGGTGCTGGAACTCAGTTCCGGTGAGTTCCACCAGAAAAAAAGCCCTGTTTATACCCCACCTTTTTCCTTCAAGGAACCCAAGGCGGCTTACATAATCCTCCTCCTCCTCTCCATTTTATCCTTACAACAACCCAGAATTTTACAGGGGAGGGGGACAGAGGCAACATCATCTTCAATTTGTACCCCTCCCGTGTTTTCCCACCACTTCTTCCATCTCCCCCCCCCCTTTTTTTTTTAATCAGAAAAAAAAAAAAGGTGTTAAGGAAGAAGAGACGGAACAGCGGCACAATTTCTTTGGATTGGCAGCGCTAAGAGCGCTCGGTCTCGGAGTAAGCGTGTCTTCTAGGGCTCCTTCTCCTTGCAGACAGGCTTGCTAGCGGAATTCTGCCGGCTGACCTCCCAGAAAATGATTCCCATTAATTACCCATGCTGGCTGGGGATGATGGGAGTTGTAGCCCCCTGGAGAGCCCCAGGTTGGGGAAGGCTTATAGGATCAAGAGGAGCTTTTCTATACAATGAAATAATAAATGACCCTGCAGCCAGAAGCACGCGGCACCTTATGCGCCATCGCCAATGAAGCTACTTCCTTCCCTGCAAGGAAGAGGCTAGCTAGCTAGAAGAACGGGGCCCTCTATTAGCGCCTTGGTAAAAAAAAAGAGAGACTACATTACCCAAGATCCTTAGCGACAACCCCGGAAGTGAGTTTGGTTCCGGGAAGTTCCAGGAAGCCGCGGAGAACGCGGGTGATTTCGAGTCCGGCAACAAGGCTCAGGCAGGGGCGGCTGGGCGGCGTCATGTCTTTCTCGGCTGAATCCCAGTGGCCTGAGCACCTTGTCCCGCTGAAAGTAAGTAGCGAGGCGGAAGGGAGCCCAGCGTAGTGCGCGGCGAGGTAGTGGCTGTGTAAATAGCCCTAGAACTTGATTTCAGTCCCAGGAGGCCCATCATCGTTAAAACAGATGGGGTACCACCAGCACAGAAGAGTGCCCCTGAGTATGTGCAGAATGCTTTCTTCTCATCGCTGAAGAAAGTCACCGGTAGCCCCAAACGTTCGGGATAAGAGGGAGGGGCTGCCAGGGCAGGAGGGCATATCTTCGACGAGGCAGGCTAAAGCCTCGGTGGTGTCGCTCCTGGGAAGCTCCACCTTGGGCTCTTTCCACACTCAGAGCACTTATATGGTTTCTCCCCTGTGTGAATTCTTTGATGAGAAGTGAGGCTTGTGCTGTGACTGAAGCTCTTTCCACACGCAGAACATTCATATGGTCTCTCTCCTGTGTGGATTCTTTGATGAGAAGTGAGGCTTGTGCTGTGACTGAAGCTCTTTCCACACACAGAACATTCATATGGTCTCTCCCCTGTGTGGATTCTTTGATGAGAAGTGAGGCTTGTGCTGTGACTGAAGCTCTTTCCACACGCAGAACATTCATATGGTCTCTCTCCTGTGTGGATTCTTTGATGAGAAGTGAGGCTTGTGCTGTGACTGAAGCTCTTTCCACACACAGAACATTCATATGGTCTCTCCCCTGTGTGGATTCTTTGATGAGAAGTGAGGCTTGTGCTGTGACTGAAGCTCTTTCCACACACAGAACATTCATATGGTCTCTCTCCTGTGTGACTTCTTTGATGAGAAGTGAGGCTTGTGCTGTGACTGAAGCTCTTTCCACACACAGAACATTCATATGGTCTCTCTCCTGTGTGACTTCTTTGATGAGAAGTGAGGCTTGTGCTGTGACTGAAGCTCTTTCCACACACAGAACATTCATATGGTCTCTCTCCTGTGTGGATTCTTTGATGAGTAGTGAGGTGTCGTGTGCTGGCTGGAGCCTAAACTTCTCGAGGGTGGAAGGTTGTGCTTTCTATGTACGAGGGTCTCAGGTCGAGCCTCCGCTTAAGAAGTATCTCTTAAGGTAGTGAAGTGGAAAAGATTGCTGTCTGTGATCCTTAAATCTGTTGTCACTCGTGGGTGGCAATTTACTTATAGGATTTATTTGTCACCCTATATCAGCCTTCCCCAACCTGGTGCCCTCTGGATGTGTTGGACCTGCTGGCTAAGAAATATGGGAGTTGCAGTCCAACAGATCTGGAGGGCACCAGGTTCGGGAAGGCTGCCCCATAGCTCTTCTGTTTGTATAGTAAAAGTTAGATTTTATTGAAATCCTTGAAATATCCTTCAAGGATATTGAAATCCTTGAAAGATTTCATCAACGTTGCCTCCGGAAAATCCTGCGAATTACTAGGGAAGATAGGCGAACAAATGTCAGTGTACTGGAAGAAGCAAAGACTACTAGCGTTGAAAAAATGATCCTTCAACGCCAACTTCAGTGGACCGGTCATGTGTTCGAATGTCTGACTGCCATCTCCCAAAGCAGTTACTTTATTCCCAACTCAAGGATGGAAAGCGGAATATTGGTGGTCAGCATAAGAGGTTTAAAGATGTTCTTAAGGCTAATCTAAAAAAATGCAATATAAACATCGAAAACTGGAAAGCTCTGGCCCATGAACGATCTAAATGCAGGTTGGCCTTTCACAAAGGTTCTATAGACTTTGAAGAAGCCCGAGTGCAAGGTGAAAGGGAGAAACGTGCTAAGCAAAAAGCACGTCAAACGAATCCTTTACAGGACCATCTTCCATCTGGTAACCTGTGTCCTCACTGTGGAAAGCTGTGTGGATCTAGAATTGGCCTCCACAGTCACTTACGGACCCATCGCTAGAGTCTACACAATATTTTTCTTTAGAATTTTCTCCTTTTAAAATTTTCTTTTTGTAATTTTTTATCCTGGAAGACAATCTTACTTGGTCACGAGTGATCGCCTACAGTACAATAATAAAAGTACAAATAAAATCTATATACATCAGATCAGAAACTGCAAATGAACAAAAGAGATAGATAAAATAACAGGCATTGACAACAAGAATTAAGGAATGCACCACAACTGTTATGATATGTGTAGAATGAATTCTGACCAAGGTATTTTATTTATTTATTATATTTATACCCTGCCTTTTTTCCTGCAAGGAACCCAAGGCGGCTTACATAATCCTCCTCCTCCTCTCCATTTTTATCCCCACAACCACCCTGTGAGGTAGGTTAGGTTGAGAGTCAGTGACTGGCCCAAAGTCACCCAGTGAGTTTCATGGCCGAGCGGGGATTAGAACCCGGATCTCCTGAGTCCCAGTCCAACACTCTCACCACTACGCCACACTGGCTCTCATTACATTAATAATGTAATTAATACATTAATACATTAATAAATACATTAAATACATTAATAAAGAAAAGTAATGTATTAAAAAAATGAAAATGAAGTTATATGAAGTTTAAGCCTTGAAAACAAATTCAGCTATTAATAAAGTACACTGCAAAATGTCCGCTGCCAGGATACTCCATTCCACCCCCCACAGTCAGAATTCTGTGCCTATGGTCTGACTCGGTATAAAGCCGCTTCCTACGTTCCTGCCTGGTCATAGTGAGACACCTCTCTTACTAGGCCGGGTGTCTCTAAGAGTGCCCTGGAGCTCTTCACTCCCTGCCCCCTTCAATTTTATTTTTTAAATAATAAAAATCTTGGGAAATCTTAGGGTACTCTTCTTTTGCTCCCTTTCTAGCCTCACTATTTCTATCTCTCCCACCTCTTTAGTTTTCCAAAAATCTTGGAAAATGTTAGGTTAGTCTTCTTTTGCTCCCTTTCTAGCCTGATTATTTCAGTCTCTCCCACCTCTTTAGTTCACTGTCCCCCCCCCTAGCCTCTTTCTCTACCCTTTTCCCTCCTGTTTTCCCCTCCCACTCAGCCTCTTGCCTTGCTCTTTCTCTCCCTTCTACCCCTTTGCCTTGCTATTTCCTCTAGCCTCACTAGCCAGCCCCCCACAGCAGCCATTATGTGACTACCCACATTCTCTATTGGAACCATTTTGTGGTGGTGCCTGCAGCAGTTCTTCAAATTCCCAAATGCCCACAGGCCCAAAAAGGTTGGGGACCCCTGCATTAGTCGGGGACCCCCGCATTAGTCAGTGGCAACTGCCGCTGACGACTGCTTATGCTCATGTTTGGAGATGCCGGCAGTTGTAATATGTTGTTAGTGGGGAAAACTTTTGCTATGCTGGTTGGATTGACCCTGACAGCTGTAGTGCTAAGAGGCAAGCTGCCCCTACTTCTACCTTTGCTGTGAAATGGCACCATAGTTGTGGCGGTGATGGGAGAGTAAGCTGCCATCTACATAGTGGCACTCTTGGAATATGCGACAACAATGGATCAAATTGCTAAATTGACTGGCCAGTTGACAGTATTTGACTAGTCAACTGATTAGCATACTCTCCCTAGTTCTGATAATATACTAGCCCTGTGCAGACATTTCCCCGCATACACTGACACTGTGCATGAATGAGGGAGAAGCACTGCACTGCTCCAGTCCTGCCTCTGATCTCATATGCTTTACTGTTCCTGATGCTCATGTGTTGAGCAGAAAGTCTGGAAAGAACGGGAGTGGTGGTGCTACACACATACAGCTAAACATACAGACCCTTTCCAGATTGGGGAAGGAACCCTGCATAATTTAGGTTCCAGCTGTATGAGTATAAGCCTGCCCTTTGTAGATATTCCTTTGCAGGCATTATGGAGGGGTCAGGGCCTACAGGCATGGTGCCACTCCCTCCTCCGTGCCTAGTGTCAGTGAGTAGATGAAAATGTCTAAATTGGGATACTCTTTTCAATTAGGAATGAATGGGCCAGTTTGCATGTGATGGCAACCCAGGTTATTTTTTTTAAACCCTGTGTTATGGAGAATGAGCAAGCATATGGCTTGATCGCTCCAGCTTGGCTCTTCCTGTGCTACTTGAACATTATTGAAAAGGCATTAAAATGGTTTTAGGCTTGGCCCCTCCGGATCAGCCTGGTCATCATGCTAAAGTTTTCTACCCTTAGAGAGCAAAAACCAGGAATCGAACAGTATTTCTTGAGAAAGGTGTTTGTACAGAGCCTGTTTTTATTTTTATGTTTTCATAGATTTCATAGATCATAAGAGTTGGAAGGGGCCTACAAGGCCATCGAGTCCAACCCCCTGCTCAATGCAGGAAACTAGAGGAGGGGTCTCCCATCCAAGTAACAACCAGGCCTGACCCTGCTTAGCTTTCCACGCTCAGACAAGCTGAGCCAGCGTGAGCCACAGGCCTGTTTGCCAAGTGCTGTTTGTTTGTACAGCACTTGGCAATTTAAGTGGCTTAAAAATAATAACATAAATTATAATAACATTAAATTAGACATTGTCAATATTATTTATTATTGTTTATTAAGGGCGCAATCCTATGCATGTTTAGACAGAAAAAAAGTCCTAATTGTGCTGTAAAAATATTTTTAAACCTCCCTTCAACCTAATGGATACCAGGGCGGTATACACAAGAAATGAAAAGAACCATGAAAGAGTGGATACGAGTGTCAAGAATTACATTCAGTTATTAGTGTTTTTTCTTTATCAGTAGGTGTTTTCTCAAAATTACTCTCTTATTTTGAATTATAATTTGAACCTTTCATTTGCCCTATATTTACAAAAATATTTTTTTATAATCCCATTTCAGGAAGTGGATAATCTGTTGCGTTGTGGGATATGCTTTGAGTACTTCAACATTGCAATGATCATTCCCCAGTGTTCGCATAATTGTAAGTACACATGTGGGTTCCCCCTGTCCCGTTTTTGTCTTTATGTATTTTTGATTGTTTATCCTGTTTCCCAGCTGAAGCAACCAAACCTGCTTATGAGTCCAATAAAAAAAATACAATAAAACAATAAAATAGCTTAGGGCACAATCCTATGGGGATGCCCGTAACCCTCCGAACGTGGAGGGTTATGGGCATCCTTTGCAGGGCGAGAGGAGCGCGGAGGTGAAGGTTGCCTCTGCGCTCCTCTCGCTCTGCAAAGCACCTAGATTTTGGCTGTCTAACTGTTGCATTTTGGAGCAGGAGGCTGAGGCACCGCCAGGATATCTCGTATCTTGGCGGCACTGGTCTCCTCCCCTTCCCCATCCACTAAACCCCTTCTCTGAGGTCGCTTTTGTGACCTTGGAGAAGCAGCCGGCATGGTTCTTTTCGCACTGGCTGCGAGGTCGGGGGGAGGGCATTCCCAGCGCAGAGTCCCAGCTCCAACTTCGGAGCTGTTTTCTGACATCGGAGCTGGGAATCCAAAAAATCCTATGGCCCTCTAGACGCTGTCTGTGGGCTATAGGATTGTTCTGTTAAATGAAACTCAATTTAACTAATCTTAATTAGCAGCAACAATCAATTAATATATAAATATGTTTTCGATCAGTGCTTGGTGGTTTTATTTTTGTATTTTCTCCTCATCAGATCCAAAATATAAGACTTAAAACATAGGAGAGGAACCTCTGGCCTGCAGAGTGTCCTTGGATTCTTGCCCCCTGAAGGAATCCCCTCCTGGAGAAATCCTCACTATTATTTCTGAACAGTGGGAATGCAAGCAATGGAGGACTTGACCAGCGCGTGCTTCCCAGTACTGGCTCCTTCTGTTCATGGAAGGAACTAGTGTTGTGCCGAACCCTGTCCCCTGCATTCATGCAATTCTTCCCTCCCTGCGAAAGAGGCATTGTTTTTTCTGCCTCTTTTCCCAGGGAAGGGGAGAATTTTGAATTTTATAATGAGGAGCGTGGAGACAGGAGTTCCATAACTACCTTATTTAGTGGATGAGGTGGCTGAGGAGTCTGCCTATTTTTTACTTTTAAATGCTCCCCACCCCGCTCTCTCCCTCACAGCATCGCAGGGCTCTTCACAACAGGCTTTCAGCTCAGCAGCAGTTCCTGTGAATGCTAACGTCGTGTGGTGACCCGGCCATTCCAGGAAATGCGGCAGGGCTGAACACCTGTGTTGTGTAGAGCCTCTGCTGCTGCAGGTAGGAATGAGCCTTTTCCAATCTTCTTAAAACTTTAGAAAAGTCCCGTTCCTTCTTGCAGCATTGGAAACTCTTGGTTGCAGTGTTCTCTCACTGCTTAGGCAGGGAGGTGACTGCTGCTGCTTCCCTGCCTGAGCAGGGAGAGAAGGACCTTTGTAGGTGTGGGGGCGCCGGCTACAGCCAGCATGCCCTGCACTTGCAAAGCATTCTCCCTGCACAGGAGAGAAGTGGCAGGCGCCCCCCTGTCCAAGAGAAGAGCCTTTGTAAGTGCAGGGTGTACAGCGTGTAGATCAGGGGTCCTCAAACTTTTTAAACAGGGGGCCAGTTCATTGTCCCTCAGACTGTTGGGGGGCCGGACTATAGTTTGAAAAAAATATGAACGAATGGATCAAGTAAAAAAAAAGGACCCGGGTCCTTTTTTTTTTACTTGATAGGAGTGAATTCCCCCCCCCTTAAATGGAAAGTTATTTTATTTATTTATTTATTTCATTTTTATACCGCCCAATAGCAGAAGCTCTCTGGGCGGTTTACAGCAATTAACAAGACAGTCCCTGCCCGCAGGCTTACAATCTAAAAAGACACACAAGGAAAAAGGAATGGGGAGGAAAGAAGGGGGAATATGAATGAATACTCCTGGCAGGGCTGGTGGTATTTACATATATAGTTGCACAATTGTTTCATGCCTAACACGAATATACTTTTGTTTTTGCCATCACGCAAATGAGCCTACTTTGCTTCAATCCAAAGTAGCATTTTTGAAACATTAGAAATCTGACTTAGCTACATCAGCTCATACATAAGAGGTAAAACGCCACCACTAATTTTTCCATATTATGGAAAAGAATTAAAAGAATCGGCGCTTGAAGCGAAAGAGTTAAAAAAAAGTCTGCTTCCGCCAATCGGCTGGCGGGCCGGATAAAAAGGCAAGGCGGGCCGGATGTGGCCTGCGGGCCTTAGTTTGAAGACCCCTGGTGTAGATTGTAAAAAGAAGAAAACGCTAGCACATGTACCTCATAACAGTAAGGTAAGTGCTGAAGCCTCATACCCTGAGAATTTCTCAGAAAATCCTCACACCTTTCCCACAGTTTTTGTATGTGACTTCTTTTTGATTCCTCCTGCCCTTGAATGGTCAAAAAAAAAATTAGGGCGAAAGTTTTGGCACAGCACTAGAAGGAACTGCTGTCCAGTGGTGGAAGGGAGGGAAGGTAGTTTTGCTGCTTCCCTCTTCTGTTCTTGGGTTCCCCAGCCCTCTGGAACCGATTTTCAGGGGGCTGCAGGAATTGGTGAAAGTCACCTCTGCTCCCTTCCTCCAGCAGCAGCAGCAGCAGCTTTGAGCAGAGTTCAACTCATGGTAACTCTGGACCCAAGGCATTGCATTTTCTTTACTGTGTGTGTCCAGCGACTGGAGAGATGTGGCCTATAATCACGGAAGCTCCATCTGGTGTGTCATGACTAATATCTAGTGGTGTATAATAAAGGAGCTATCTATGGTGCTGAACTCCATCACCCAACTAAGTTCACCACCAAGGAGCACCATGGATAGCTCCCATGAAGCTCCAAATAAAACCTGCAAAACCTGCAATGGAAAAGGAACCCACTGAAATAGAGTCACCAGCCCCCCCCCCCCCCCCCGGTATACTCATTTATTTATTTATTTATTTATTTTATATCCTGCCTTTTTCCTGCAAGGAATCCTCTTCTCCATTTATTCTCGCAATAACAACCCTGTGAGGTAGGTTAGGCTGAGATTGACTGGCCCAAAGTCACCCAGTGAGCTTCATGGCCGAGTGGAGACTAGAACCCGGATCTCCCAAGTCCCAGTCCAACGCTCTAACTGCTATGCCACACTGGCTCTCATTTATAAAACTATCTCAGCTAGTGATCATTAGTCCATCTTGTGACAATAAATTCTGTAAACTAATTGTGCATCGTGGGATGAAGTATTTGTCGCTCCTGAATCTACCTTCAATCAACTTAGTTCAATCTACCCAATTTCATTCAATCAATCGAGCCCCATCAACTGGGAGCCTGAGATGTAATATTGTGTGAAAACAATGTTGCTGTTTACTTCCTCTTCACCACTGAGGTTTAGATATCTTTTCCTGAACTTGTAAAGAAAATACTCATATTAATTTTAATTGCCTCTTTTTTCGCCCACTCTTCACCTACTCTTACAATGCCATTTTTGAGATGGAGCAATTGGAACAGTACACAACATTCTTCATGTACCCTAGATCTATATTACATCATTGTGATAGACATGTTGGTTAAAGGATCTTAGCTGCCTCTGTTCTGTCGAAAATGGCCATTGCTAAGATTTTACTAAAATATTGCTGGCATCAGAGTATTGTTTTGCCCTTGCTTTGAGCAGCTGGTCTCTTGTTCTGGTTTCTTTTCTCTGGCGTGTAATGTGACGGATGTTCCTGAAATACTGGGTGCAGCGTTTGGCTGATCTGTCTTGACGGTTCAGTAGTTGAGTGCTGTAATTAGTTTTGTAGGTACAGTTCTTCAGACAGAGATCTACTACAGCGTCACTGCAAATACAAATGAGGCGTAGTGCTGAAGACTGTTCTTTTGGTTCAGCTTCGGTGTTTATCTCTGGGTGCATTCCAGCTCCTCTGGGACATGAATATTGAACATAACATAAATCAGTCCCGTCACGTTCTAAAATGTCTCTGTTCTCAAAGGGTTTGCAGGGCAGACCAATTAAGCTGATTCATATTCATGCAGCTGTAATGCTTCCCTTTTAGTATGGATTTTCATATATGGCATTTTGTATAATGTAACATTAATTGTGTGACTACTTAATTGATCAGTAGTGTAGTTGTTGAACAGGAACTTTGTTAATGGTTCCAGTGCTTCTTAGCATTCATCATAAAGGGTGATGTAAATGGATTAGTTACAGATTTTAAAGTTGCATCAATACCAGTACGATAGGGAGCAAGGAATTAGCAAGTATGCGTCAGTAATGGGCCAAATTACTAATGGCTTTCATCCTAAAAAATATTAACTGGTTGGGAAGTTCATAAATGAAAGGACAAATTGAGATCATTTCTTACTATGCTTGCTTGGATGAAGGGTGGATTGATTTTAGCATTTTGATATTGATGTATTTTCTGCTCCTAATATCTTTAAAATTTTGGGAACTTGTAATTGTAATATATGTTAGTTTGCTGATGATGATGATGAAATACTATGTTATAAAGCAGGGGTCCCCAGCCTTTTTCGAGTCGCGACCCCCTTTTATAATAGCAAAGCAACCAGGGATCCCCTGCCACATTTGCATAAATTTGCATTTTAATAGGTCTTTTTAGATTGTAAGCCTGCGGGCAGGGACTGTCTTGTTAATTGTTGTAAACCGCCCAGAGAGCTTCGGCTATTGGGCGGTATAAAAATGAAATAAATAAAGAAAACACATGAAAAATAGATTTTTCAGAATATAATTTAATCTAACCTAATATTTAATGTGATGGTTGTACTTAGATCTTTAATTCCGGTTACTACACATTATAAGCAATTTCCCCACCTCCAGTCTTCCTGGCACTTTTAACATCCCATCAGGTGCCATTTAGGCAGCTTTCAATTTCTTGGGGGGAGGAGGGAGAGGCGGCGGCGGCGGTGGCGGCACACAGGACCAGGTAGGTGGCGGGGGGGTCCTGGTGGCGGGGGGGTTTTCGGCGGCAGCAGTGGGGGCGGGGGTTTTTCTCCGGCAGCGGCGTGAGCGGTGCGAGCAACGCTACGCGCCGCTCTGAAGAGCGGGATCGGGCCGCCGCCGCTCACGGGGGGGCCAAGCCCGGAGCGAGCCTCCAGCCGACTCCAGCTCGGCCCCACCACTATCGTTGACCAGCAACGTGAGCCGAGTGGCACCCCCCCCCCACGTCCTGGAAAGGTCGCTGCCGCCCGCCACCGGCCAGCTTCAGCTGAGGCATGGTGTTGCGGGGGGCTGCTCCCCGCACCCCACCTGCCTCAGTCCGGCATTCTCCCGCCTGAGCCCCATCCTGCCGCCCAAACAAAGTTTTGACACTCGTGGGAAGGGGGGGGAGAAGGGAAAGAAGAAGGCGCCACGGAGCTTTTTACTGAGACGTCGAGGGAATGGGATAGGCGGGAAAGGAGGAGACTGAGGGAGGAGAGGAGGAGGCGGCAGCAGCACCCTGAAAAAGGCGAGTGAGGAAAGGGAAGAACAGAGGAAGGATCCCCGAAAGTCCCAGTGGGAGGGTTCCCTGCTTAGCCCAACCGGGGAGGGTCGAGAATGAGAACGAGGGGCCAGGGTGGAGGAGGAGGAGCAGCTGCTCCTACTGCAAAGTGACACCCCAAGCAAGTAGTGGGGGGAGGAGAGGAGGGGATGGGAATGCCCCCCCACCTTTGCCACCACAAACAGGGAAGACACCCCTCACCCACCCACACCCCCCGGTCGCCACCACCACCTCCCCTTCCCAGCCCAACAACAGCACAGCCCACCCAGCCTCGCTCAGTCGCATAGCGAAAGGAGGCATGCGTGCTGCCCGCCACCACCCCCCTTACCGCTTCGCCGTCCTCAATGGCGCGCATACCAAAAGCCGCCGGATGTCTCACTGCCGCGCACGCACTTGTCCCCCCCACTCCCAGTGCGCACTGCGCACTGCTGTCTTTCCTGTATGCTCTCTCTCTCGAACCTCCTCCAACCAGCAGCGCCGCCCGTCGCCTCAACCCACATAGTGACGCATGTGTCTTTCCCGCATGTTCTCGCTTGCTCTGGTGACCCCCTAGAAAACACTTCGCGTCCCCCTTGGGGGTTGCGACTCACAGGTTGGGGAACACTGTTATAAAGCATCTAGTTTTTCCTCTGTTTTGTTTTTTCTTTTACACAGAAAATCGGGCTTTATTGCAGTGTGTCTTGACAGAGGGTCTTGGATTCAGTTTTTATAAATGTATGCTTTAACATGGCTATTTGTCTGAAACTGTTTTCATTGTAAAATGCAGACACACTTTTATTTAAGTCATTTTAAAAAAATATCTGTGTAATGTTTTTAATTAAGAAAAAGATTTGAGCCCGCACTCCTTGGATGTAGTTTGAATTCTGCATAAGAACTGACAATGCAAGAATTGGTGTACCTTTACTCTGAGTTGTTGCTTAGGAAGTGGTAGTCTCTGGATATATTGCTGGCAGGACTAAAGCATGGAGAAGATAAACAGCATTTCTTATAGCTTTTATGTCATGTGTATATATGTGGTAGTAATTATGGTCCATTAGACGTGTTTTATGCCTATGAAAGTTTTTCATGGTACTCGTAAGGCTGCTTTATATGATTTATTTTACTGCTTGAAGTTGGTTGTTCTGGGAAATATTTGTTTGAGCACAAAGAGAAAAATCATGGTGCTGATGGAAATGAAGATTTTTTTCTTTTTTCAAATCTGTACTTCAGGTTTTGCCTGTTGAAAATTGAACTGCAACATTTGTACTCTTGCCAAAAGGGTCCACTGTTCTAATTATGTATTGTGTTTTTTTTCTTCCAGATTGTTCTCTCTGCATTCGAAAGTCCCTATCCTACAAACTTCAGTGTCCTACATGTTGCGTGGTAAGTGTTAACCTCCTGTCATGCCGCTAATGTTTAAGCAAATGCTTTGCTGTTCTGCAAACTGAGAGCACTTGGAGATAGCAAAGTTGTTCTAGCCCTGTCTATGCCTGGCTTAGGTAGTTTCACAGCTTTGGTGGAACATTAAACAGCTATCCTTCAGTACCTTCTATTCACTGACACATGTTGGAACCTACAGTTTGCATGCCTGGCATTCTCTTTTGAGATATCCCTGCAACTTGGCTTCAAGCCTCTTTGGTGGAATGGCCTGTTTTCCTCATTCTGTCTGCATCTCCCCCTGCAGTACTTTCTTCTCTCATCCACTTAGTAGTCCCCCTCCCACCCCATGGCTGTGACGGCTCTAGGTCTCAGTGGACTGCATATCCAATAGTTTCATCCTGTAAAAATGCTGCTCATAGGGGCAAACTACACTGCAAAGCTTACATGAACTTTCATGCAAGGGAGAAAATCTGCTTCCAGAGGAAGTGGTGGTGGGAATTTGGAGCAGAAGTGGGGTACTTAACCCTTTTGCTTTTTGCAGCTTCTTGCCTAAAAATCCCCCCACTCCCCATTTCTGGTGGGTTTTAAAATGTATTTACATAAAGGCAAATATGGGATTCTTGAAACCTCACAGAGCGGGTGTGATTAGAGAACTGGTGAGTAGGGAAAGAGTTAAGTAACTCTGTTACAATTGGGTTATGTCTGGATTGGTCCCCGTGTGCACTATGTGTCTCAACCCCACATTCCCCCAAGAGGCAAGATCTTTTGCTGGAGTTATAAGTGTGTTGCCTTGAGTGTATGTGTATACCCCCGGTTCCCTATAGTAAGACATAATAACACACTTAGAAATACAAAAAGTACTTTTATTACATGAAAGACAGAATAGATACAGATTCCTTGATCACAATTCCCCTCTGTTCAAGTTACAATTCTAAGTAACAAGGCAGCACATACACATCATTCACATTCATTCTTCCTAAACCTAAAAGAAAGTAATGACCCTGTGCCCTGATAGCCTATGAAGAACAATAGCATAAGGGACAAGAACCCCATTTCTAGAAAGAAAGAAAGAAAGAAAGAAAGAGAAAGAGATCGACACCCATAAGCAATACCTGTCTTCGTCGCTGTGTCTGACTCTTGTTGCAGTGTCATGTTGCAGGCAAGGAACCCCATACTAGGAACCCCACTTCTTATACTTTTGATTCCCCTGTTTCTTTTATGGAGAAAGGAGGGGCTGCTCTGATGAGTGAGTAAAATTTCCTAGGTGTCCTTAACTAATCCCTCATTGTTCTGTTCTATTCTGCTCCTTAGTTAGACATTTCCATGTGCTCATCTTTCCTTATCTTTTCCTTTCCTATACCTTGTTAATTCTGTCATCTCCAAATTATTTACCTAACCTGCTTTCCTTCCCTTCCATATACCTTACTTAATCCCATCAATCCCATTCCCTGTTAGTTTTTAATTAAATCTTTATCTTCACCACAACTAGTCACTAGATTTTTGCAACCCATCATGTCTCCTCTCTCAGCACCAGAGGTCAATTTGATTCCTTTTGACCATTTTCCCATCACACCTAGCAACTTTCGAGGCCTGTTTAGACGTTTGCCTCTTTTCCTTACGGCCCTTTTCCAGACAAAATTATACCAAAGAGGGATGATTAAATCATAAAAAGCCTTAGGTGACAGATTTTCATTGGGGTGGGAATAGTAACATATAAAACTATAGATTACTGACTAGCTTTATGGCTCATGTTGTAAAATTAACAGTTGTGTTCTCTTTATTCTTCCAATATCTTTTGCAAGCAAGTAGTATATATCAGACAATGACCTGGTTCACACGACATGATAGCCCACCACGGGGGCTGTTGCATTGTGCCAGGCACCCAAAGGTATCATTTTTCCATGGTGCCCATGGGCGCTCATCTTACCATGGCTTGTCATGTTGCACGAACCCAGGCAGCAGGGGTTAGGCAACCCTCAAATAACTCATGGCTTGTTCTAGGGTTATTTGAGGGTTGTCTAACCCTCAAATAACCCATGTCGCCTGGGTTCACATGACGTCACAAACCACAGCAGGTATTTTAATTTGCAAAGTGTAAGCTTTATCCTAAATTTGTTCTCGCCACAGCTATATGAGGTAGGCGTCATTCTACAGATGGTGGAATTGGGGCTGAGAGGGACTTACTTGTCCAAACTCTCCCACAGAAAATATAACTTTACACCCAAATTTGCCAGGTCCACGCCTAAGTTCATGGTTGCCCAGACAGATCTCCTAGGTTCCAAGTCCCTTGCTGTAACCCCTAGACCACTCTTGCTTTTACTTGACGCATCCCACCATAACCCTGCTTTGTGGCTGCCCTATAAAATAAAAATTGAATGCATAGCTAATAATGCGTAGCACAACGTGATAGCCCCTGCAGCTAAGGTAAGCCACAGTGAACTGTTGTGTTGTGCAAACCACTTCACTACTTGTTACTCATGTTGCTTCTTGTAACTACTTGTTACTAGTTGCTAGAGATGTTCATGATTAACAGTGTAATCCTGTGTATGTCAACTTCAAAGTAAGTCTAATGGTGTTCAGGAGGGATTACTACTAGGCAAGATTGCAGACATAGGCTCCTGTTTAACTGACTGCCATTTAATGGTCAAAATAGCTTTGTAGCAGCATGCCTGATGTGAAAAGCATGCTGTGTTGCACAGCACATCACGTAATACTCATTTCACACTAGAGGGTACATTGGTGAGGAATCATGCTGTTCAATATATGAATTTGAATGATGAGCAAGTCAGCAGAACAAGTTATGGTAAATTATGCTGTTCAGCCTAGGCTACTGTCACTTGTAAGTATTTGTGGAGTGCAGTGTACATGCTATTAAATTACTGAGACCTAAGGATTACCTTGGGGTACAAATGTCTTGCACAGAAAAAAAATCTAGGGTCTCTGTGTTATTGTCACACATTTATACAATATTTTAATTTGCAAAGTGTAAGCTTTATCCTAAATTTGTTCTCGCCACAGCTATATGAGGTAGGCGTCATTCTACAGATGGTGGAATTGGGGCTGAGAGGGACTTACTTGTCCAAACTCTCCCACAGAGAATGTAACTTTACACCCAAATTTGCCAGGTCCACGCCTAAGTTCATGGTTGCCCAGACAGATCTCCTAGGTTCCAAGTCCCTTGCTGTAACCCCTAGACCACTCTTGCTTTTACTTGACGCATCCCACCATAACCCTGCTTTGTGGCTGCCCTATAAAATTAAAATTGAATGCGTAGCTAATAATCAAAGGTAACCAAACACTTATGATCTCCTGGACTGTGTTCAGCATTGAGGAACTGTAGCAGAATTGGGGTAATGTTTCCTAAATAGTGAATGAAGCTTGTACAGTAATACCTTGGATTGCAAGTAACTTGGTTTGAGAGCGTGTTGCAAGACAAGCAAATTTTTAAATATTTATTTAATTTTTTTAAACTTGATATACAAGCGACGTCTTGCAATACAAGTACTGTAGTACGGCTTAAATTAAAAATCTCTGTACAAATTTTTTTTTTGGGGATTTCATTTTGATATAAGAGTGTTTTGGATTACAAACACATTTCCGGAACGAATTATATTCTCAATCCAAGGCATGACTGTACTGTATTATGTATGCACAGCATGTTAACTCTCAGTATCTTGTTAGAAAGTATAAATTGTATGCAACCCTATTTATACTAAACCATATTGGGATTAGCAGATTTCAGGCTTCAAGCTTGTTGGATTTTAGTGCACTTCTTAAAATGATAGGTTGCCTTAAATGTTTACTGTAGCAGAGGTTTTGATAACCTTTGGGAAGATGTCTGCCCCTCAATTCCTGGTCCTAAAGGAATGAATTAGGTTACAGAATACAGTACTGAAAGTTTAAAGTCTTCAAGCTTGACTCCCTGACTTCTGTTGCTGATTTTTCAAGTGTTTTGCATACATGTCTAGAGCAAATAACTTCATTTTTCCCTTTGTATCTTCTACATCAGACAATGAGGTTTTTTTTTTTAAGAGAAAAAACAATATAAGCTTTGCACCAAAAAAGGCAACTAAAAGCAGAAAGAAGATACCGTAGGTCTCAGTTTTATAAGAGAATAATTTGTATGCAGCAAATCTTTCTGGAATCTGTATCTCTTTGTTCCATAATTAATCAAAGTTTGGCCTTTCCCTTTAAAGTTCTGCCTCCTATTTCTCCCCACTCCTCTTTGTGGCTTTACATTGTTATCATTCTTTAGTGTTCGCTTTTGTTTTCAAAATTATAGCTGCAGCCATGATAAAAAAAGTAAATTGCTGGAAATTAAAGAGTTTATTAGTTTGCCTGTGATCACTTTTTGTAATTTTATAATTACAAACTTAACTTTATGCAACCTTTCTCAGATTTTCAATAAAGATGGTTTTTCTAGTTGGGTAGATATTTTCAGGAAAGACAACATGTATCTAATTTTTATGTTTTCCTTTTGAATATGGCAATTTCTCTGCAGAAAATTTGAGAGACTGGAAATGTCCCAAGTGGAATAGTGCTTACCTGAACATTTTCTGATTTCTAGGCAGCTACAGGACATGACCTGAAAAATAACCGGATATTAGATGAACTGGTACAAACCTTTAATTCTGCAAGGTACTGCACAATTTTACATGTTTCAGTTGTGATTCAACGTCCATTTGGAAGTACAGACTAAACTGAGCTATATGTTGAAGTTAAAACCCCCAAACTATGTGCAATGAAAGGGAATGCACGAGGATTCCGGGTCTTAAAGACTGGAGAGCCACTGCTAATCACAGTAGATAATACTGGGTTAGATGGACAAATAATCTGACATGGTGTAAGGCAGCTGCCTATCTGAGGGGAAGGGAGGGTTGTGTTCTGTACTTAGAGATGTGAAGGCTTGGAAAATCTCAAAAACCAGAAAAACTGAGGAAATAAACATCCCCCTCCACACACAATTTGCCCCAAATCCCTGGAAAAAATAGGGAACCCCCCTTTAATCCCCCCCCCCAGTCCTCCTGCCACCTTTTCTGCCCCACCCCACCCCCAGCCCTTCACATCTCCATCTGCACTGTTTTTTCTAATCTGGAGCAGTAAGGAGGGGGGTGCTTCCTTTTGTGTTCTGTGCTATTGTCAGCCCTCCTTTCCCAAAGCTGGGCAAGCTTGGGCTTCTTGGCAGAGCTGCAGACCTTCTGGAAGATGATCCTTTCTAGGAATGAATTTAGCAGCTGCTTCAAGAGCTCATGCCACCACCATGCTGCTCCTCTCCCAAGATGAGCCAGGCGAATGTGTCCTTGCCAATCTTTCTCTTAGAAATCCCTTGCTTTGCCTGCAGAATGGAGATGGATCAACATTAATAGAGGCAGAAAGACAAGTGACTTGGCAGCAGTGTTGCAGGGGAGCTGTAGAGTGCCGGCTGTTCGTAGTTTACCCCAAATTTCATTTCAAAGTTGCAGCACTCTTGAGTTATGATTATTTATCTTTCCGCTCAAGCGTGTCTCAATCTGATAAAAGCATTTCAGTTGACTTGGTGATGATCATATCCTTTGGATATTGTATTGAGCAAGCAGCCAATGGAAATATATGTTAGGTTTCTTTCCTACTGAGGTTTGAAGCTGAACCATAAGAATGCCTGTCAATGCAATTGTGTTTTTGAGTGAGTGAATAATTTCACACTCACTACTAACCATTCCAAGATCTCTGTGGTTAGTAGCTTGGTTTTTATCATCATCAGTTTACAACTGGTAATTAAAGTATGATTTGACTAAGGCTAGTCTTTAGCTGTCTGTTAACTGGGCTGAACTAATTGACACTGAAGGATTAATATTAAGGATAACACTCTTCAATGGCCAGAGTTTAGAGTCTCCCTGAGAAGCACAGAGCTTGAAATGCCTTTGAGGTTTGCACATCTGTAGCGACAGGAAGATGAAAGGCTTCCCATGTCCTGTTTTCCAATAGGGTTTCTGGACATAAATATGACAGTAAATATTGAGAAAATATGGGCTTTCAGTGGTGGGAGGTAGATGCAGCTTTGGGGCATGATTTTTTTTAGCAGAAAACCAGTGTGAGGAAAATGGTTAAAGTGTATCTTTTCCTGTCTTCCAGCTTCAGTAGAGCCTTAAAAAATAGAGTCTCCAAAAAGAATTGTGGAACTACACATGCAGGCCACATTTAGACAATTATATCTCAGCTAAATAAGCCAAAATATGAACAAGTCGTTTGCCCATGCATGCAGCCACTTTGTTCCTCCCTTCATGGCATGAGCAAACTAACTAGGAAGCCTCTGATTAACCATAGTTTCCCATTCCATCCAAACGTGGAAACGATGGTTACCAGCTTTGGAACAAGCCAGAATCTTAAACCATGATTTGAAGTTGGTTTAAGATCCTCCCTTGTTCCAAAGCTGGTAACCATAGTCTCAAAGTGGCCTATATGTGTAGTGCTGCCCTTAGGGTCTTTTGAAGGTCAAATTACTATTACATGTGATCATGTATAACTTCTATTTTTTTAAAAAAAATCCCCTTCAAGGGTGTGTGCAGGTGGTCTGCTTAAACCCTTTCCTCTCAAAATCACCTTTCCTCAAGCTGCTTTTTTGTCCAAGTGGGCTTCAGTGATAGTGTAATGATAATGAAAATCTGAAATAAAGATTAGTTTTCTTTATTTTGGGCAAAGTAGGCAATTCTAGTACTATTACTCAAGGATACTTGGGATCCCTGCTTTGAAATGCCGTAGTCTTTTAGAAAATGTGCTGATCTTAGTCATTGGCTTTTTTTTAAAAAAAATTGAGACTTTTTAAAATTAATGAACAAAGCATAGGGGAGAACATGGTGTCACTCCTTTTGTAATAGCAGCCTAGCCTTGGGATCATCCATTTCTCAAGGTAATGGCCTGCTGAATGGAAGAGAGCAGCTGCACAAGAAAGCTAAAGCTGCAAATAAATATGTAACTCCGAGGCTTCCTGATAAGAGAGAAAGCGAGTGAGGCCATCTGGCAAGGAGTGAGATGAAGTTGTGAAGCAGGTCCCATAGTTTTTGAACTTCCTTCTTTTCCACTTGATAGGCCTCAGGCACCTCTGCTGCTTTGAAAGGCATATAAATTAGGGCTGAGCTGAAATGAGCCATGTTTTCATGAGCATCTCTGCCTGAAGCAAGTCTTCTCCTTTCAGTGATCTTTTGAGAGGTGTTTTTTTTTGTTTGTTGTTGTCAGGGTGGCACTGCAGAGAGGAGGCGCACACCTTAAGGGACCCAGCACCCTCCCTGTGCCTGGCATTTGTGTGTCAGGAGTGCCTCATTGTGAGCTTCTTTGTAGCCCCAATCAGGTTGCATTTCTGGTTCAAATAGATGATGATGATGATGATGATGATGATGATGATGATGATAATATATAATGGATTGTATCTGATTGTGTTTCTCTGCTCACAGTCTAGCAGAGACTTGCGTGAATGGCAGAAAAGGAGGTGATTTTTGATGATTCCCTCTTCCTCCTACACCCGCCCCCCCCATCTGCTCCATGGGATTTGAAACAGTGTGGGAGTTGGCATGGGGGGGGGCTGCAGGAGAAAGGAGGAATTTGCAAAGATCTCTTCCCTCCCTTTTTTGTTCAATGACGCCTGTGCTGGCTCTAAGACCTTCCGTGAGTGGAGGAACATAATTGGATGCAACCCTATAATAAGAAATATGATTGTCATTAATGATAATATTTGAGTCTTTACAAGGAAGATCAAGGAACACTGGAGTTGTTGGGAGTCATTCAGGGTGATAGATGTGTGAGAATAGCAATGAAACCTACTTTTTCATGTCTCCAATTACTTGACAAGACAGCTAGCAAGAGTACTGCTTGTTGAGAAGTGACTGTCAGGTGAATTAAACTGTGTGGCAGTGAGCATTTTGTAAGAGAATGGCTGTTAAGTCCATTGTAGGATTACAACAGGAATTGCTTTTCTTAACAAGAAACTGATCATGATTGGACATTTACTGCCTGTTGGACAGCTGAACTGTGTTACTATCGACTGGCTTGCCTTTTTGCTCCCCCAAATATGATTTCTTTACCGGATGACTCAAGAGTCCTGTACCACAGCGGTCCTACTAAACTTTTAACCTTTCTGTGTGAAATAAGTTGTTCTTTAAAAATGTAGGCAAGACTGTAAATGTGTATTGATCCCCAAAAATATTCTTGAGTCCCAACTCGTTTCGGACTGTGCAACCTTTCTTCAGAGGACTACTATGGGGGACAAAAATTATTACATTGTTAGACTAACAACTTATGTTTCAAATAACCACCATATCAAAAGAACACAATGAAACCCAACAATTAATATGTATGGGTATCGTAGTGTTCTTTTTAAAGAGTAATGATTTGAAATGTGGCTAGACTCATGTAAGAATAAAGCATTTATTTTCCTCCAAGACCTGTCCCTGAAAAACAATTGTATAGCCTAAAAAGAGTGGAACTTTAAACATATTGATTCAAGAAAATAGTCTCTTCTGCATTTTTCTGCTTTGCATCAGTTTACAGTACCATCACCTTCTCTTGTGACTTTGAAAATTCATGTCTTGGCTGTTCCTTTGTGCTCTTGAGCTTTGGGATTTCCCTCTGTTTTCAACAGCCAAGCATAATGCTGTATTTTCTTAATGATAACATATAATAGTCTCTGTCTTCTAGGTACCAGGTCTGTCACAGCAGGATCATGATATCAGTCATGGTATGGTTCTTCCCACCTGCCCCACTGAGATTTCTCTGATTTCATATTTGTAAAGATAAAGAGTTTTGGCATGACAAGATGTAATGTTGCTTTCTCAAGGAATATACCTAGTGGAAGAAAAAGGGGAAGGCTGGTGGACCATGAAATGAAGAAGTATCAGTGATTTCAGAAAGAGGAGGAGGAAGAGGAGGGATGATGCTCTTATTAGAGAGATCCTACCCTGAAGAACTTTAATTTCAGAAAAGTCTGACTGGTATTCCTGAACATCTGTGACACATTTTTTAAGCAATGAAAAAGGTGCTGCAAGATGGAATGACATTATTTTCCTGAGTTTGGAAAGATAGGAAGAAAACTTTAGAAAGTCCCTAAATTCAGAATATGTAAACCTTTATTAAGGGTGCAATCCTAATCATGTTCGGACAGAAAAAAAGTTCTACGACTCAGCACTCTCCAGCCAGCATGGGTGGCTGAGGAATGCTGGGAGTTGTAGGACTTTTTCTGTCTAAACATGCATAGGATAGCACATTTAATACTACTGCTGAGAGCAAGCTACTTGTTCACTTTTTTTATTTTGAACCTATTCCATTGCACACAGTTATCTGTCTTGAATATTGAGAGTGGTTGAGTAAAATATCCTGTGTTTGTTAATATAGAACTAAGAGATGCTTCTCTTATTACTTTACGGAATCCAGATGCATTTCCATGAGATGTAACGTTGTTGAGAATATATACATGTGTATGAGAGAAGAAGAGTGACTTTCAAAGCATCTCCAGAGCAAATGTATTTTCTCCCTCTTCTGAGACGGATAGATGTCAAACAGTGGTGATGGAAAAGCACCCTAGAAGCCTGCCTGTGTTCTTAAATGTGAAGGACTGCCAACCGGTCCTTTACTCAAGACCAGAGATCAAAGGTGCAAAACTGCCAGCCTTAGCTCTGCCGTCTTGACCTGATTCTCTCAGGGCCTTGCCCTGGGTCTATACACTGGATTTAGTACTGAACCACAGAGGAACCACACACACCGTGTGGGGTAAAACCAGGAAAGTTTATTTAAGATATTACAGTAAAAGGTTTTCCCCCTTCAGGGAAAGGGGGGAAAAGGTGGGGAGACACTTTGGTATACACAAGTAGAGCTACAAAACAACAAAACTAGTCCCTTACTATATAAATACCCAGGCACTTACTCCTTGCCTGGGGGTTGGTCTTCTTTAGGGCTTGCCTCAGCAAAAAGCCCTACTCCGCGCTCCTTCACGTCTAGACAACAACTCAAACCAGAAGCCACAGCTGGCAGTATAGATTCCCCTCCACCCCTCCTTTCAGTAGTTTGGCTGTTTTTGGCCAATCAGGGTGAACTTCATCTGGGCTATGTAGGGGAGAGGTGGCTCCTGGATTATGACTAGAGTGCTTGGGTTGTATTTGCATGCGAATACTTGGGCCCAGGGACATCAAAGACATGGGAGACTGAGGTGTCAGGAGCCATCAGAGGAAGCTATGTACATTTGCATGGGTTTCCCAGCCTCTAGCTGGGATTACACTGGTTTACACGTGTGGAGGGGTGTGTGTGTGTGTGTGTGTGTGTGTGTGTGTGTCTGTTGGAGAAGGGTCAGCTTTTCTTCACATTAAAGTTGTGTGAAAGACATCCCTTACTCAAGCGTTTGTGTGTGTTCACAACCCAAACCATCCCCTTTTCCTTCTTGTGTTGTGACTTGGCAATTTATGTTCTAGATGGAAGTAGCACTTGCACTATGAAAGTTCCCTATTACTTGCCACGAAAAATGGCTAAACCTCTAGACAATTTGAACTATGATTTGAAGCCATTTGTGTGGCAGAATTCAGTTAGTATGGTGCATTTGGACTCCTTTACTCCAGGGGTGTGCAACTTGTGGTTCTCCAGATGCTTTGGCCTATAACTCCCATCAGCCCAAACTAGCACAGTCAATTGGGAGGGATGATGGGTGTTGTAGGCCAAAACATCTGGAGGGCCACAAGTTGACCACCCCAGTTTACCCTATATTTCTTCTGCTAAAACACCTGTGAGTCTTGAATCTTCTGTAGATACATGTCCAGTTATCCCAGGTGTAACTCTTACATTGGGGTGGGCAACTTGTGGTCCTCTGGATGTTGTTGGACTACAGTTCCCATCGGCATAGTCAATGGTGAGGGGTTATTGGAGTTACAGTTCAACATGAAATGAAGAAGTATCATTTCAGAAGTATCATTGAAACATCTGGAGGGCCGCAAGTTGTTATGCCCACCCCTGTCTTACATACTCACTAACTCTTGCCCCCCTTCAGTTGATCTTGGCATCTGATAATGGTAATGCACACTACTCCCCAACTCCTTAATAATGATCTCAAAAAAGTGGGCTCTGGAATCTACCCAGAGGTTTGTGGTCGCTACTCAAAATCAAGGAGTGAGATACCAGTAACTCTTTTGTCACTTAAAATAATTGGACACAAATCAAGATATTAAAATTGTGAGATTTGAAGCATTTGCTTGAAGGTATTTTTGTGTTTGCTGCATCACTGAAACCGTTCTCCATTTCATGGTTGGTCTTCCTTCCCCTTTGCTTCTTTCACTGGGTATATTTCTTGAGAGCGCAACGTTGCAACTTGTCGATGTGGAGGATTGAGGCCTACACAGGCTTAAGTTTGTTGAAGCCTGAAGGCCCAAACACTTCCCTAGATTAGTGGAAGCCTGAAGGCCCAAACACTCCAGGATGGGAGGGGGAGTTTGAGAGTTTTAGTACCCAATAGAAGTTAAGAATTAGTCTCCTGATCAAGGTCACCTGATTATAACCTTCCACTCCTGGGAGGGCTATATATGTGTTGGGTGTGGTCAGCAGACAGCAGAGAGTGAGAGCCTGACTAGAGAGAGAAGAGAGAGAAGAGAGAGAGAGACTGACTGCAGAGGAGAGAGGTAGTCTGAAGTTAAACTAGAGAGCCTTGTATTAGTTGTTTGTTTTATTTTATCATACTTGCTTTTGAATTATAACCACTCTATTAAGTAAATACCCTAATATAATAAGTAAAGTGTTGTTGTGTACCCTGAGAGTTTGGAGTGACTTATTCACCACGTCTAAAGCCTACACCCATGCTACTGGAAGCAGGCAAAGGATCTGATCTCCTGGCACGGGAGAGGCTTTGAGAAGAGGCAGAGATCTTCCAAAGGCAGGTCGAGGGGTCCCTGCTGTAGCGGAACCTTGACAGTCATGCTAAGGCATTTTGAGATATTGCTCTCTGATTATGCATAGGGGACAGCAAGTATTGCTTGAGTGTGCCAGCTTTGTTTTCTGATTCGGTGCATGCTTCAGCACAGTGAAGTCTTTTAGTTTAAACTCTGGAAAGGAATGTATTCAGGATGCTTTCCCCTGCCTCCCCCCCATTTATTTTTTATTGTGAATTTCACCAAAACAAGGCAAACTCTAAATAGAAAAAATAAAAAAATAACACACACACACAATATTTGTATGTGAATATCCATAAACCTGCGGGCAGGGACTGTCTTGTTAATTGCTGTAAACCGCCCAGAGTGCTTCGGCTATTGGGCGGTATAAAAATGAAATAAATAAATAAATTTAACTGCATAAATTTAAATGTATCAATTATACATAAGTTTCAACAAAGGTAGACAATAGCTGGCTCAGCTTGCCTGAGCGTGGAAAGCTAAGCAGGGTCAGGCCTGGTTATTACTTGGATGGGAGACCCCTCCTCTAGTTTCCTGCATTGAGCAGCGGGTTGGACTCGATGGCCTTGTAGGCTCTAACTCTATGGCATCCAACTCTATGATCTATGAAATCTATATGTCTGTTTGAGAGTGGCATCTGTATGTCATCCGCCCAAATACTGAAATGGTTGTTAAGTCTTCAGTCCATTGTGTTATAGGGGGTGAGCTTTTATCTTTCCAGTGTTGTAGTATCAGTCTTTTAGCTATCAAAAGGGTGCAGAAAATCAATTTGTGTTGACCATGCTTTAACTTCCAAGGAACAGGTAGATAGTTTAAGTGAATAGATTAAAGAGTCTTCAGATACCAAGTTTATCCGTATTACAACTTCCACCCAAAAAGAGGCGACTACTGCGCATTGCCAAAACATATGATTCAAAGGAGCATTAGCAATATTACACCTCCAGCAGTTAGCCGACTTGGACAAACCCTTATTAAAAAGGGTTTAATTGTTGTTTTTGCTGCAACATACTTTCTGGGAATTTGTTTCACATTGTTTCAGCAAAGTGGGGTGCACAAGGGGAAGAGGTAACACATGAGGGTACATATCACTTCCAGTCCAAGAATCCATATTTTATTACATTAGACTTGATATGTTTGAACTGGGCCTCTTGTTGATTTTCCTCTAGGACTATCTCCTTTGTGTTTGATGCATTGTTTAATGGTGATTATATTTAGAACATGTTACAGGAAGCAAAAATAAACTTGACTTTAATGTGGCAAAAATGTGTTTGGTTCCCAGCTGCTTCTGTTTCTTGGGAATCATTGATATTTTGAAAAGGAATGTTTTTAAATCCCACAACATTAATATTTTAGCTTGTGCTCTGTGCCTAAGTTGCCTTAGTGACAAATTATTTACTGGCACTTTTATTTTATTATTTTCTTGCTGTATCTAATATTGCTAAGAACACATTGTGCTGCTTTTATCCAATTTGATACTGGACTGTAATCCTTAACTGCACCTGATTTCCTTAATGGATTTGTATAAATCTTATAAATCAGGGAGGCTGGATAATCTATTCTCTTTTGACCTGAAGGGAAGTCAGTTTCCCAACACAGAACCAAATCAATAGATGCCCAAAGTACTGTCCACAGCCAACCTCAGGTGCAAATAATACAACATAGAAAAACCTGTAGTCTTAGGATTGCTCACATCTTTATATTCTGGCTATAATTGTGTTACTGTTGGGTACCATGAAATAATAAAACATAAGCAGATGTCACACTTGGATTTATGGAACAGATGGGAAGACATTAGCTCCTTTTGTCCCTTTGGGATCATGAATAATTTCTCCCTCCCACTCCTGCAGTCTTGCTTTGAGGACCTCAAAATCTTCCAAAATAATGAACTATTGTGGACTGCTGCAGGGGAGAGACTGTTGTTAACATCAAGGGTGATGTTTTTTAAAAAGTGTAACTGTTGTGATCAATGTAGCGAACTGTGTTAGAAGGCGAAGAGAGGTTTTCCTTAGTCATGTTTGGCGGGTGCCATTTGTATGATTCTCATGTTCTTATGGACTGGGAATCACATCATTGAAAGTAGTCTACATGTAAGCAGCTGCAATGTGATCACAAATGACTCTGTACAGAAACAGCTGCTACTGATTTCTGTAGTTATGATAGCACTTTTTCCAGATGTTGCAATCATGGGAATAGCTATGCACTAACATTTCCCCATGTGGTCACAGCAGTGCAGCTGCTTTTGTGCAGGGGAAACTGACTGTGTGGACTGGTCCAAAGATTGCAATGAATATGTCTTCTAGATCAAACTGGCTAGTGATCTGATGTTTTTTTTTTATTATTTTTTTTACTTAACTTGAGTCACTGGCTGTCATCTGCTTTACTGGCTTGACTGTAGAAAACCCCTGAATGGAACACCTTGTGTGCTCCTTCTTGCTTACCTTATGTTGTGAATAATAATAAAAAAAGAATCTGTAGGGGTCTTGAGGTGGGTCTTTCCCTATAGTGCATGTGTGTGAAGGAGACTGTTGGCTTTGACGACTTCTAGAACCTTTCAAAACCTACAGTGAACTTTTATCCCCAGATTATGAAGATCTTTTTAAAAAATCTTTTTATTTGCAACACAACAACAAAAGCAAAAAAAGGGGGAATCATATCATAAAACATATCAATACACAGTAATCCCTTGATATAGGAAAAAGGGGGAGGAAGAAGACAAAGAGGGGAAAAGAAGGATTTAATGAAGATTTTTACTGTTACTGAGTGTTCCTTGTTGCTGTAGGGCAGGGTTTCCTCAAAGTTTCTACCCCCAGGGCCCCCTGAGAGAGCTGAAAATGCTTGAGGCCCACCTGCCAAAAAATGGTAGTGCATGGGAAGAGGCGGAGTCTGTCATAATCAGCTGGCAATTATATTGATAGCTAATCCCTCTTTGGAAATTGCTAAATTCTTTGCCACCGGTTTTTCCTTTAGTACGGAGTTCCTGATGGAAATTGTAATATTGCCTGCTTAAATCAATGAGGTAATGTAACCACTAGTTACAGTGGGAGGAAAGGGTTAATTGAACAATCCCCAGGGTGCATGTTTTGTAACCCCGCCTTCCTGCTTCCGGCTTCTCTGTGGCCAGCTTTTCTCTCTCTCTCTCCCTCTCCAACCTGATGGACACACGGTCTAAGCTGGCTTCCGGCCAGTGATCTCCAATGAAGCGGTCTCTTAACACCAAAGACTCTAATCTGCCTATATGCATCCTGCATATATGAATGAACGGACTGTAAGTAAAACTAATAAATGTCTTTATTAGTTTTAAACCTTGTATGGACAATCTGTTCCTCTTAAGAGCCTTTTAGCAGGGTTTAGCAACCCACGTGGTGATAACCAGTTTCAATAACCAGGCAGTGCATAAGGGGGGAAACTCTGCATCGTCCTAACCAGTATAGGACCAACTCCATTCTCTATCCTCCAACAGTTCCATGGTTTAGCTTTCCTCAAGTGAAATACAAACATTGACTATGAAGGTATCATCATGACTGAGCCTACTGTTTTCAGGCAGAATTTGCAGATCTAGAATCTCCAAGTAGAGAAGACTTTTTATTTTATATTTTTCCTCCCCCTCCATAAGCCTCTCAAAGTATTCTTACTAATCTCCTGTCATTTCTTCTCCTCTTCTCCTTTCACACTTAACTTGACTTGTACTATATCCTGAGGTACCAGTTTCTTTCATTGCTTCATCCTGCTGCTTTTACATTAACTTCCTGCTATTACAGTTTCCCTACCAATAATAATAATAATAATAATAATAATAATAATAATAATAATAATAATAATTTATTTATTATATTTATACCCCACCTTTTTTCCTGCAAGGAACCCAGGGCAGCTTACATAATCCTCCTCCTCTCCATTTTATCTTCACAACAACCCTGTGAGGTAGGTTAGGCTGAGTAGGCTGAGAGTCAGTGACCGGCCCAAAGTCATCCAGTGAGTTTTATGGCTGCTGAGCAGGGACTAGAACCCGGATATCCCGAGTCCCAGTCCAACACCCTAAGCACTACACCACAATCTCCTTCTCCTTCTCCTTCCCTGAAATGTGCCTTTTCCAGTTTGCTTGGGCTGTGTATGCAGGACATGTTTTAATGTTACCTAAATAAAATGTAAAAAAAAGCTTTAGACTTTGAAAGAGTGTCTGTTACTAAAAATACTCTGCTGTGTATTAATAGTTACAGTTTGCCTCATACCTTATAAGATTAATGGCATTCATAATTCTCAAATACACAACAGTTTATAGAGGAACCATTGTATATTTTATGAGGTAATAAAGAGGTAATTATGATGAAACCATTATGCTGATTTGTGTTTTAAGGTTGAAAGAAATGTTTCCAGCATCAATTGATCATTGGTAAATGTCACTTTTACTGCCCAACTGTGATAATCTTTGTATTTCTAGTCAAGTAATTCAGTGAAATAAGCAGTTTTTCCCTTGTTCATGTCAGAACAGTACGTAACTGGGTTTGAGCTATTGGTTTTGAGCCACTGGTGGTTAAAAGTTCTTTTTTTAATTGTGAATTAAATATATAAAAATACTTTCTTAGTGCTGTAATATATTTTCATAACAGCTGAAACATAAAGTCTTTGCTTAGGTAGAGCATGTCTATTGGTTTTATAGGCTTGGATCCAGGGAAGCACCAGCAGAAGGGGGTTGGTGGAAGATGACTTTCCCACCTCCTTCTGCCTCCCAAAGGTAGGAGGGTAGGAGTCTTTTTTCTCCTCTGAACAACTGCTTTTAACAACTGCTCCGGCCATTGCATCCTAACCGTGATGAAGAATAAATTCTGTCTTTGTTTCACATGCATTAAGTCCACTGTGATATGTCTGCCTACTTTGTCTCCCAGTCTTATGGTCAGCTAAATGTTATAGTATTACAAATTATACCTATGACCTTTTATCAGTCTTTACCTATTGGGTTTAATGTGAAATATGGTAGCACCTGATATATGACCACTAGATGTCACCACTTAGCTTATTGTAGCTCACAAAAGAATGAGTCTTGTTACCGTACTTCACTAGCAATCTTTTTGGTCATCTTTTGGTGTTAAATAATAGCGTTTTGGTTCTTCTGCGTGACACCCATAGCTGAAAGGCACATGTGCATCTTGCCAGAAACCATAAGAGTTTTGTATGGAATCATGTGGTAATGTTTTGTGCTTCATGGAAGAGTTAGACTTGGGTTTCATTTTGTGGTGGTGTGTGTGTGTGTGTGTTTTGAAAATGTAGTTCTTGGTGAGAGCTAATGCATCTTTAGTTTGGTGTTGGACTTGCATTGACTGGCATTGTGGTGTCATCATCCTGGCCAGGCACTTGGACTAGTTCTTGGGTAATGTTGTTGTTTGGCATGTTCTTTAGAGTGCCTGTCTTTTGGCAAGCAGCATGCCGTGCTTGGTAGAATTTTCTGTTATCAAATCTATCTAACATTATTTCTAGGTTGCCTTTAAGGGTAATTTCTAGGCTGCCTCTCAAGGTGGCAGATGCCATTGGCTCATTTACTCTTTAGTTGTCAACTGTATGGGCCAGGAGTTGCAATGATGATCCAAATCTATTCTAGTCTTTGGGTGTGTTCCAACATGCAAACTATAAATTTTATATAGTGTGAAATGTATAGGAAGAACATTCCCTGAATGAGATGATGTGACCTCTTACATAAGAGAAAAATGGCTTATAGTTTTGAGCTAGTATTAATGTATATACGATGGATGCGAAGTTGCAGATATACGACCAGTAAATGCTACGTTATGTTAACTATCTCTTTTGGAAAGCTAGATTGAAGTTGAGTGATTGACCCTAAAAAGGAGTAAAGAAGGTTTTTGGTTTTTGACTGTATCATGTGACAAATTTACCTCTCCTACTAGTATACCATTGGTTTCTTGTGGTGGTCCTTTTGAATGCCAACTCTGTCCATAATAAAATATCAGTTATTCAGGATTTAATTCTGGAGGAGGGTGCTTACTCAACATATATTACCAAGACTTGGGTGAATGAGTTGGGAGGAGTTGCATATAACAAAATGAATAAAAATTGAAAAGAGCCCTCATAGATCTTATCAAGGAAATAATCTGAAATCCTTAGTTGTACGTATATGGGAAATTACTATGCGGTTCATTTCTTTCTTTCTTTCTTCTAGTTCCAGCTTGAGTAGCTCCAGCAAGTGACTACCTCGTAGTGCTGGAGTCTAGTGCAGTGTTTCTCAACCTTGGGTCCCCAGATGTTTTTGGCCTACAACTCCCAGCATGCCCCAGCCAGCTATGCTGGCTGGGGCATGCTGGGAGTTGTAGGCCAAAAACATCTGGGGACCCAAGGTTGAGAAACACTGGTCTAGTGCAATACAGATCTCTCACCTAGAACAAAATGGTTATGAAGTTCTTGGGCTATTGCCAAGTGTTCTTCCTTCCTATAAATAAGCATAGCTGTTTAGATATGGAGTGGTATACAATTACAAAGTCTGTAAATAAATAAATAATTAATAAAGTAGCTGCTTAGGGGGCTTTGTATACCCAGCTTTCCATGCGGATTGCAGGGAAATGGATGAGTTGGATAGAGTGTGATCTTGGGCTCTTTTTGTGTTAACCCCTTTGTGTAATCTTTGGAGGGGACACAGCCTGTAGCACAGATTGCCTGGGTTCCAGTTGTTAATTCCCTTTCAAAGGGTGTTTGAAAGGATGCTGTGGGAGAAGCACAATAATTGTACACTGAACTAGTTCTGTCCTTATTCCTAGACAGCGGCTGTTCCAGACAGTCTTGGATTCTCCACCAGTTTCTCCTCCAACACTGTTTACTAAGAAGGCTTCTGTCGAAGGCCACATTTTGGGTGCCCCAGTTGGTTTTGCTTTGGAACAGGAAAAGCAATTTATAGATACATTTTTTGTCAAAGACATTCGCCCACCTAGAAGACACTTAAAGCCACCTGAAAGGGAAAGTAAAAAGATCAAAATAAAGCTGGAAGAGAACCCATGTGGTTCTGAAGAGGACCATGAGACAACTAGCAAAGAGGCAGCAAGCACAAGCCCTATAGAAGGCACCAGAAATCCTGAAATACCTTCCACATCTGCAACAAAAGTTGTCACAAAGGGTAAATTGTTGGTCTATAATTGTAGCATTTTTGCTGTATGTACCAGTGTTGCACGTTGATTTCAGCTATACCCAAATGGGTCTTTTGGGGTTGCTTATGTACATGGTACTTGCTGTTTTGGACATACTTTTTTGGTGTTTTTTATCTGAGTAAATTTTTATTTATATGCTGCCCTATAACAAAAGTTCTTGGGGTAGTTCACACAATAAAATAGGTTAAAAACAATAAGTCCAAAAATAAACATCCAAAATGTCTAGGAGAAGGCAAGTGTCTTTGTCCGGGACTGAAATGATAACCATGTGGCCTGGTGCCCACTTTGGAACATACGGGAGGAGCTCATAATTTCAATTGTCATGGTGTATTGGACAGAAAATGGATCTAGCATACTCTGCCATACTTATGTGTTTTCTACAACAGAGATTCCTGACTGGCTAGTTTGTCAACTAGTGTCGGCTGGTATAATATACTAAACAACAAACCTCTTAATGAGAAAGCACTTATCCTTTAAAAAAAAACAAACCCCAACACATTTAAATATTTTTCAGCCATCTGATGGAAAGATATCCCTATTAACACAGAAAATATCATTAAAATCTATGAATTAAAATGATTTCCATCACGTTTAAATTATTGCTAAGTGTGACATTCTATCCTTTTGGGTCTTGAACAAAGGCAATAAGGTGATGACAGTTAAAATAATTCTTCTTTATTTGTTTTTCAGATGACCACTTTTCAGTTTAAAAATTAACTTCGATAGAATGCTAGTTAAGTGGTTGTTTGCAATTCAGGCCTCCTTTATTCCAAAAGAACTGGAAAATTATCAGCTGATGTTTTAAAATAACCAGTTATGGAACCTTAACATTAATGATGTGCCAATGTTGTTCCTATAGACTTTAGTGGCCATTTTAATGTTTAACATGAATGGGGAAAGACAGTCCTTTTCGTGACTTCATGTTCTGAACTGAGTCATAAATGTAATGATCGCCTTTGTAGCGTTACTTATATCTTACATCAACATCTTGGCTAGTTTATATTTGATTTGGAATACTGTGTTTGAACCTAGTTGGTTGTGAAACAAAATGTTATTGTTTAGATGAATTTTGACATTCTTGATTTCTTTTGCATTGATATTTATTGAAGTTTCACCAAACATTGAAATGATTAACATTGCAGGCTGTGCTGCATTAGTAATGATATTGAAATCTTAATTTTGGTCCCTCCATGCCCATGGAAAATAGGCATCCTGTTCCTGGCCTGCAGCACCGGAGACATTAACGAGCTATATATTCAAAAAATGTCCCTTATTTCCTCTGCCTTTCTATTTCCCTATTTTGCTCTTCACACCTCAGACCTTTAAAGCTGGGACACATGGTGGAATAACTGAGCTTCACTTATTTCCTAGATGTAACATTACCACAGTGGTTGCATGCCCCCATTTTGCTCTTTAAGACTCGGAGGAGAAATGCATGCGTCTGCCACAGCTCGTTTGGGGTTTTCTTATGTGCATTTTTTAGGCTGCCTTTCTGTCTGAAGGCCCCTAAGGTGGCTGACAAATAAAACTATGGTCAGCATTTAAAAATAGTTCTAAAGGGGATGGGTCCAGTAGTCTTGTGGAGATTGTTGGGAAAGGAGCGGGGGTACTAAAAACAACAATAACTTGGTCTGTCCTGGTTTGGGATCAGGTTTTAGTAGCACCTTGATGACCATGCCTAAGAATTATGCCTGTGATTGGCTGCACCAAACATTTCTGTTTCTTGTTCCTTGACAGTTGTATTAATATTCCAAACATAGAAAACTACCTGAAGGGTAGTAAGTGGCTTGGTGTGTGTGTGTGTGAGAGAGAGAGGGGGGGGGGAGGGAGAGAGAGAGAGAGAGAGAGAGAGAGAGAGAGAGAGAGAGAGAAGACGTTGCAGGGAGAATGTAGTGAGTAGAAGAGGAGTCATGCATCTTTTCCATGTCTGCTGCTTCTCTGTTGCAAATTGCTCCTCCCAATATTGCTTTAGGGAGAAGCACATTTTGGGATTTTTAGCTGCATCATATGCCATGTCTGTCTCGGTTTTCTGCTGGAGAAGCAAGAAAGCAGTCCTGAACCACTCCTCTATTTAGTAGGAGACCAATGCAACTACGTATAGGAAAATCTAGAAGAAAATGTATTCCTGTTACTATTTTGAATCTAGATAGCCCACATTTTCCAGTACAGGGATTGTTTCTTTATAGAAATTGAATGGTAAGAACTATACCTGTATGTGTACCTGTATTTTTCTGCAAGTAGGCTCCATTGGGAATAGATAATAAAATGCAATTGTAATATATGTATTGGGAAGACACCCCACCCCCCAAGTCTGCATTTCCTTCTGCAGAACTGCCAACAGCCCCCCCCCCCCGAAAATATTCAGTTTGCTTAAATTAACAAGCATCCTTTCAGGAATGGTCATGTTGATGTGAGTGTTTTTCAATGTTTCAGTGGAGTGTCCGATCTGTGGAGTTCCTGTTCAAGAGCTGCATATAAATAAGCACCTTGATGGCTGCTTGACAAGAGATGAGAAGAAAGACAGTCTCCGAAGGTAAGAGCTTTGAGTGGGTGAGTTCTGGTGAATGTTGCCCATGCCTGCTGGTTTGTCTCATGGCCTGTGAAGAATTTTTTTTAAAGGTAAAGAATAATGTTAATAAGCACCTTCTAAAAGTGGAAACAAATACATCAAGTATCAACAACAAAACTTTGCTGTTCAATTTATTCAAGACTGTTTTAATTTATTGAATAAAGGAAAACGTAGGAAGCTGCCTTTTACTGAGTCAGACCCTTGGTTCATCTAGCCCAGTATTGTTGACATTGATTGGCAATGGCTTTCCAGGGTTTCAGGCAGGAGTTTTTCCTTCTCTACCTGTAGATGCTGGGGATTGAACCTGGGACCTTCCGCATGCAAAGGATGTGCTCTGCCGCTGAGCTATGGCTCCTCTCCAGCTATCTTGAAAAAAATGGAACCAATTTGTATCAGTACCTGCAAGTACCTATGTCACTGCCTTAGCCAGACTGTTTTGGAGCAGGCAGCCAGGCGCCCACTCACTTGCTTTGAATCCTTCATAGATGCTGCTATTCCTTCGGCTAAAGGTCTGATATAATCTATTTATAATATCCTCCGAATGTCATTTTTGGGGGCACGAGAGAATGACTTAGATGAGTCTTTGGAAGAAGATGATTGGCATTTGTATCTGGACCTCTTTTGCAACCTTATCAATCAACACAAATATAAAGGAAACATAATACCAAGTTTTCAGTAGGTGGTAGATTACCCCGGCAAGGCTTCACCTAATACATCCAGACAATTCTCAGCATTGTTGGAAGGGGTACAGACAGACTGATTCATACTTTCACGGTTGTTGGGAATGTCCGACAGGGCAGGTGTTCTGGAACACAGATGCTAATTAGTGTAGGTAACTCCTAAAGCCATGCTTGTTCATAATTTTGAACCTCATGACCCTAGATTCCTCCATAAAGACCTTATTGAGCAATTGTATAGAGCAGTGAGATTGTGTATAGCACATAACTGGAAGTCTCCCAAGCCGCTTTCTACACAGAAGTGGGTAGATTAAAAACAATGATTATGTACAAACTTAGCAAGTACAACAAAGAAGATATCCCAATTAAAAATAAATAAATAAGGTGTTATGGTGCAATGGTTTCCATTTTTCTTCTATGTGGAAACCACTCAAGCTTCTGATCAGATTATAATCTAATACATATGCATATATACTTTTTCTGACTATGATTTGGCTGCTTAACTTGTACAGCCAAAAGCTCTCAATAGTTTGTGAGGGTCTTCTTAGGCTGTTTTACTCTAATTGTCCCACAGTATTAAGGACTGTAATCAGTGAGTTTCCTTTCCCCTTAATTAGTGATCTTGTTGTATTTCTATGTGATCTCTTTCTTTTTATTGCCTGTATTTTGATTGTGCAGGATAAAGTATTCCTGTTCTAAACTACATCTGGATTTTGGCTTGCCAGTTCTTTCTGCATGTCTTTACGCCCGGCTGTGTGTGTGTGTCACTTTATCATTTGAAAGTATGTGCAAAGTTGAGATATTGAGGGAAGATACAGACCAGAATGAAATTATTTTGACTATCTCACTGAGTGGGTTCTAAGGTGGTTGTCTTGCCATAGAAAGAGTTTTGCCAGAGTTTAAATGGCACCTTCTAAATCATGAATGGAGTCTGGTTATGAATAGAGCAGAATGGTTTATTCTGTCTTACACTGTAAAAAAAACCCCAAAACCCAGGCAGCTCCCAATGAAATATAAATAGGCAGCACTAACAGGATGAACAGTGTCAAGGATTTTTTTTAATGAAATGTGCAAGTTGTCCGTGGAGTCCAAGCTTGTTGCTAGGGAACATTATCAGTGGTGTTCGTTGCAAATTGGTTTGCGCGCCTGTGGCAGAAGAGTGATTCATAAATGTTATAAATGATAAATTAATAATAGTTAAGAAGGGATTAGATAAGTTTGTGGAGCACAACAGGCCCTCATGCCAAATCAGTCAAGTTAGTTTGTGAATGCCTCCACATGTACCCAGTGACTCTGGTTGTATTTGCGTGTCATGCTAAGCCATAGTTTAGCATGACATGAAACAACACACATTAGTTGTTGTATGAGAGCCATGGTGTCTGCTAAACCATAGTTTAACATGACGTAAATGCGCAGGAATGAGCCACAGTGTGTCTCAGGTTTGTGCACTCCTTTCCTCCTGTGGTGTGATGGTCATTTCCCCCCCCCCAGGTATTGGATTGAAATTTTATACATGGATTAGTGTACAATTTTTTCTTGATTACTTTTTATATTTTATTTTTATGGCATTGTTCCATTTTAATTTTGTATGTTCTCTGTTTTGGCCTTGTGTTTGGAAGGGAAAGCTAAGTAGAAATGAAATGAAAAGAAAATGAAATGAAGGTTGCCTGTAGCTTGTTCCACAAATAGTTTGGCTTCCCATTTGGGAATGTATGGTATAGGATACACACATTAGTTGTTGCTATGAGAGCTGTGGTATCTGTGGCAAAATCCTTCATATCTCTTTGCTTGCCATCTTCCAGAGATTGTAAAGCATTTTGGATGACAGTATCAGAAAACTGTGTTGGTGAATCATGATCTGAGAAACAGAGTTGTATCCAATTCTACATTTCGGTGAATGTAAGAAGTCTTGTTCGCAAAATGACTTTTGATCCAGCGGATGCCTCCTCTGACAGATGGGGGGGAGAGGTGATATTTGCTGATTTCCCCATTTCCTCTGCAACCCCCTCCCGTGCATCACCTTCCATACTGCCCCAACCTGCTGGAGCAGATTTTCAGAGGGGGCACAGGGTGAAGGGCAAATTGGTGCAAATCACTTCCCTTGCCAACAGAAAAGAAGAGGAATTCACTGAATCAAAAGCCCTTCCACAAACAGAAGGGCACAACTGAATTCCTTCCACAAAGTAGTAGTAGCAGTAGTGCTACTGTTGTCAGGCCTGGTTTTGATATAACTTGATTGAAACCTTCTCCCCAGCCCTAATTTCAGCCCTTGGATTCCATTGTTTACTGGAATAACAGGAGGGCTGATCTAACATGAACTTTGTTTTGCAAATATGTGATTGTTTTTTGAGATTCTGCTTCTGCTGCTCAGTGGGGATGTTCTTAATTCTTTCCCTTGCCTTTTCTGGTTAAAACATGTGGTAATAAAAGCTTTTGGTGTTACCCTGAATGCAAAATATCACAGGAAAGACAATGACAAATGTTTGTAAGTAGTCTATTTCCACAGAGGTCTCTGTAGCACTTGAACAGGTGCTAGCATCTTTATTTTGACAGCTTTTTAAACATTTGTTGATTTTTGTTATTACTTGCAGATGTAAGGAATTAGGTATATATGGTTGGAACATGATTTCCCTCTGGAATTCTTAGAAATATGGCTGTTTTGTATAATGTGGTTTATTTTTATCTAGGCATCATGCAGTTTAAAAGAGACTCCGAGAATATTCTTGTCTCAAAAGATTTACGTAGCTACTGTAGGTTATTAAGCATGACCTTGGCAAGGTGTTTTGACTTTATTTCACTAGCAGTTAGCATGTTTAGCTCATCTGTGAGGAATAGGATTTGTTTCTGGTTTCAACTGCTGGATGGGCAAAATATGGTTTAAAAGTTGCATTTGAGTTTGGCAGGTATTTATTATTTTGGGCTCCACACAAGGTGCTAACCTTCTGCAGGGAATGATATGTAGGATCGGTTATCATGCACAAATTCTGGAAAAGCTTGGTTTTCATTCATTCTTTAAAGCAGGGATCTGTGCACCATGGGCTCAATTTTGACATAATGCTAAACCATGGTCAAAGAAGCTTAAATAGCCCCCATGGGCTCAAAAAAACTTTCTTCTTCAGATCTTTCATCTAACCCGCGAAGATCTGGGGATCAAGGCAGCTGGGACAGTGACAATGGGGATGGGCCAGCATGTCCCCCCCCCCGCTCTTCCACTCAGGGCCAGCATGACCTTTGTGTGACAGCCCAGTCCTATGGGACTAGGGAGCTAGTCTGGGTGCAAAGTGCGTGTTAGTGAAGGGGGCAATGCAAGAAGTTTAAAAGGAAATACAGAGGGCTCTATTATGTAATTAAACCTGTACAGTCATGCCTTGGATTGAGAGCATAATTCGTTCCGGAAACGTGCTTGTAATCCAAAACACTCTTATATCAAAACGAAATCCCCCCCCAAAAAAATTTGTACAGAGATTTTTAATTTAAGCCGTACTACAGTACTTGTATTGCAAGACGTCGCTTGTATATCAAGTAAAAAATAAATAAATATTTAAAAATTTGCTTGTCTTGCAAAACACTCTCAAACCAAGTTACTTGCAGTCCAAGGTATTACTGTATCTCCCGTTGTATACAAACTGGAAGGCCAGGGCACCCAGACTTGAATTCTGTATTACAACTGTATTACAACGTTCAGTGGGTCAAGTGGAACCTGAACTTGAACAGGGAGTTCCAGACAGAGTAAGATGCCGACAACCTGACAGAGCATATGACCTGAGAGCACTAGTGAGACTGAGGTGACTGGCACTACACCTGCAATGTGCTCAAGCATATGCGACCCATAGCCAGACACTGAAGATGACAGGGAGTTCCTGCAAACTGGAATTAGTGGAGAAGTTGGATTCGCTAGCTGGTGGCCATCCTGATGCAAGAAGCTCACTAGCGAGAGATTGCGATGACTGCGGACAGTTCTAGTGCTATAGCGATTTTATTTATTTATTTCATTTATATACCGCCCCCAATAGCAGAAGCTCTCTGGGCGGTTTACAACAATTCACATAAACACTGGCTTCCCTGTGGCCATGCCCTCCCCCCTCATCTCCCAGGGTTGGAGGGGAAGTCCAGCTGGAGCAGACCCTGATGTTCCCTCTGCCAGCTCCTGCCTCCTACTTTCCCACAGGGCCGTTGATGTCAGTTAGCCCTGGGGGGGGGGCAGTCCAACTGGAGCAGGCCCTGATGTTCCCTCTGCCTGCATGATTGCACTGCCTGCATGATTCATACGGTATTAGAGACCCCCTACCCTGGTTGCGAAATTTTTTCATAGTCTCATTGTTCATAAGGACTGTGCCAAAAGAATTACACAGGCTCACTGCAATGTGGGGACACGTTCCCTTTAAGGGAGAGGGTGATGGGGTGTTCTGGCATGCAACTGGATGGGAGTGTAGGGAATTGCTTGCAGGATGGAATCTTAAGGTAAGAGGGAGGGGGAGTTTATTGGGGGTGAAGGGGCAGCTGGGATTTGTCAGTTAAAGTACTTAGTGGGTCTGGGATCAGGGTAGAGGTTGGATGGCATTCTTAGATTAGGAATACGTCTAGGATAGGAGATCTATTTTGAAAGTTTCTGTGCAAAAACAAAAACAGTTAAGAGCAAACAAACAAGAGTAATACTGCATTCACCAACAAATTTAGCTTGATATTTGTTTTCCATTCTGTCACAAATAAAATCTGTAAAATCATTAATCCTGGTCTGTCTCCCATGGAGTTCATGTTTGAAGAATTTGAATGCCCACTTTGACAATGGTTCAATAGCGCACTCTCTCTCTCTCTCTCTCTCTGTGGAATCCTGCTTTTTCCAGCCTGATATTGATTCTTCAATCCAAATATGCAAGGGAATTGTTCTGCTACAACCTTCACTTGTTATCTTCTTTAAAAGAACTTTTATTTTATCTGTGTTTTAACATATGCTGTATGTCCAAAGAAATACAACATAACTACCCATTAAAAGGTTTATGATCACTACCAGAATCTTCAAAAAAATGTCTTCCTGACAGGAAATATATCTGCCCCTGCACTATGGAGTACAAAGATGATAATGATTAGTAATTAACATGGTCATCAAGACTGTTTTCGGATATATTTTAACTTTATTTTTCAGTTTGCGTTTAAGACTTGCCAGGAAACACAATTCCAAAGGGAAAGCATGTTCTCTCTTGCTGTACAGCTGGAAGATAATTTAGTTTCCATCTTGCAGGGGACAACTGTTGAACTGGTGACATTACTGCATTTAGCTCAGATGCTGTCAAACTGTTTGTTGGGGTGGGTGGATGAAAGCATCCACTGTGGTGTTAAGGTTTGGTCTCATGGCTGCTGGTGGCATCGTTACTGTGCCATAGTAGAGTATTACCAGCTAACTGCTTCTTTCCATATGAACTTGCTTGAATATGGAGACTTTATTTCCCTATCAGAGATGTGGAAGGTGGGTATAAATGACAGCCTTCTCTGTTGTGATGCCAACTTTAGGAACATCCTTCCTAGTTGTTGTTGATGATCCTTCCAAAAGAGGTCATGTAGCTTCAACTCTACTCACACTGGTGGGCAATAAAACACATCTCTGTGGCGGTGTTCTTTTTGTCATTAGCTACTGTTTTCTACTTATTTGTTATTGTTTGCAAATTAAAGGGGTTTAGGGGTTGCTTCTATTTTTCCAGTCTGGTCTCGGAAGGTAGGGTAGATCTCCTCTCCTGGAGAATATTACGTGATTGGACCCTGCATGCTGCTCCAGAGGTTCGGAATGAAATCTGGCCCACAGGACAGAGGGTTCGCCAATAGTCATGTGGCCTTGGAATTGACTTACCTGTCTAAAATACACTTTGGTGCACTTTACAACTAATGTCAATGAAATCTGGTCCAGAGGACAAATCTCCTTCAGCAGGCTTTGGGGTGGGGTGGGGAGGCAGACAGACAGCATTTAATATTGGTATTTGGATGCTACTGTTTTACATTTTGATTGCTGATGTTGCATGATGATGTGTGACTTTTTTCTTTTTACAGTCATGCCTTGGATTGAGAGCATAATTCGTTCCGGAAACGTGCTTGTAATCCAAAACACTCTTATATCAAAACGAAATCCCCCCCAAAAAAATTTGTACAGAGATTTTGAATTTAAGCTGTACTACAGTACTTGTATTGCAAGACGTCACTTGTATATCAAGTCCAAAAAATTAAATAAATTTTTAAAAATTGTCTTGTCTTTCAAAACGCTCTCAAACCAAGTTACTTGCAATCCAAGGTATTACTGTAGTTTAGATGTGTTATTGTTGACTTATATTTTAGTCTGTTTGAGTCTTGGTTTGAAATAGGAAAGTGGGATAGAAATACTTGGGGGTATACAATAATTAATAATTACTGCTAACTGGCACTTGAATGACCTTGATCATACTAATAAATTTCTCTGTAATAGTACCATATAATCATAGAGAGGTTGCCCAACACAATACTCAACTTCTGGTATTTCATATACTGTCATGGAAATAAGAAAATAGTTTTTGTAAAACTTGGATGCAACTCTTGACACCTTAGACTCACTTACTTCACAGGACTGTTGTGAGGATAAAAATGAAAGAGGATCTTGGGCTTCTTGAAGGAAAGGTGGAATATTAATGGACTGAATAAATACTCTTGATGTTGGGGACAGGAATGGTATAGCTCGTTGGGAGGTGACGCAAAGTGGTGACCAAACTTTCAGAGTGATGAAAGGGCAGGTCTGGTGGTAAAGTATTACCTATGGACCCCCTTAGGAAAAGTAGTAGACATGTTTCCATCTACCAAAACCCTCCTGTTTTGACCTACCCAAAGTCATGATCCTGTAACCTATTTGAACTTCCATTGTAATGCATTTCCCTAGATCAACTATATTGTAGTAAAAGCATTTTCAAGTGCTCTACAGGAAAGCCCTTTTTGATATTTTCTCCCTCTGTATTTTTTAATTCTTTCAGCTCTGGGCTCGCAAGAAAATTATTGCCGAAAATGGTTTACAATTTACTTTCTGACCGTGAATTGAGGAAAAGACTGAAAGAATATGGGCTATCCACCCAGGGAACAAAGCACCAGCTTATTAAAAGGCATAAAGAGTTTGTGCACATGTATAATTCTCAGTGTAATTCTTTAAATCCAAAATCAGGTAGGAAGGTGAATTTCAGGTAATGTTTTACTTAAAAACTTCTAACAGTACTACTGACAGTTTGTTTACACTTTTAAACGAGCGTAATCTTAACTTGCTGATTAATTATTTTTCTTAAGTCATATTTTGTCTTAGACCCTCTTCACATGAAATAGCTGCCATGTTGGAGGCCATTTGAAATTCTATTTGCATGGCACCTGCTCTGTGCAAGCTAGCTGCTTGTGTGCAGTGGTTGCTTTCCACCTGAATTGGGTTTCCTTTGCATCACTGGCAGAATATTCACAGTGATCGACAAGTCATATGGCTAATGTACATGGCCATCTCACAAAAACAGCTTGCTGTGTTTAGCAGCTGCAAATTGCATGGATGCAATTTCGAATAGTGGCTGTCTGTAGTGTGAAGATGGCCTTAGTGATTTGACTTCTTCTGATCTCTTTATTTGCCCTTATTAACACTGGGCAGAAAATATGTGGTTCTTCTTCGTAGTCTCTGTGCATCACACAAATGGGCTCTGCGCCTGTGCTGAGACCGCTTCGGGAAAGTTCTATAGCTGAGGAAAATCAGGCGGGAGCCCCTCCCCCATCGTGCGTGCTCTCTAGCATGGCTCCCGCCCGTTCCCTCAGTTCCTCTTTGACCGCCATTACGGCTAGTCATACTGGGAAGTTCTCCTCATCGATTGGCTGAGCGTTTCTTCCTTCTTCTAATCCTCCAGTTGAATCACCCTCCAGTCGATCTTACCCTTGCTCCGCACAACTGATTGGGTGGTGTCCATCGACCTTCAAGATGCCTATTTCCACATCGGCATAAATCCAGAGAGTCAGAAGTTTCTTCGGTTCTGCATTGGGTCCCAGGCCTATCAGTCCATTGTGCTGCCCTTCGGCCTATCCACTGCTCTGAGGGTTTTTTCGAAGTGTGTGGCTGTAGTTTGTGCTTACCTTCGGACCTTGGGGATGCAGCTCTTTCCCTACCTTGACGACTGGCTTCTGGTGGAGACTACGAAAGTGTCTCCAGTACTTTCTCCGGACAACCATATCGGTTCTCAATTATCTCGGCCTGTGCCTGAAACCTGTAAAGAAGATACAATTCATCGGAGCGGTGGTGGACACTTGAGTGGACTGGGCGTTTCTGCCACCGGATCGAGTTCAAGTCCTATTTACCTCAGCGACCAAACTCTGCCACTCAGTGACATGCATGGCCCGTGCAGTCCAACACCTCCTTGGCCTTATGGCTGCATCCATCTCGGTGGTCGCGTTCGCTTGCTTACGGATGCGACCACTGCAAAATTGGTTTTTGAGGGCATACAATCCCAAGTGGGATGCATGTCAGTTTATTCTCCGCATCCTACCAAAGATCAAGACATCTCTGTGGGGTGGATGTCCGAAGCCAATTTAATGGACTGGCTCCCCTTCAACCCGATACCGCCATCTATGACCGTCATGACAGATGCCTCACTAATAGGCTGGGGAGCACACTGCGGGGACGTACTGTTCAAGACATTTGGTCTTCCCAGGGCCCGAAAGAACATATAAACATCTTAGAGTTGAGGGCCATCTGGAACTCTTTCCGGGCTCCAGAGCCCACCCTCACGGGGCATCCTGGTGGCCGAGGCAGCATTGGTTTGTGCCCCTCCTCCGATTCCCCCGCGGCGAGTACCAGGCTCTGCCGTCGACCCTGAGGTTGCTGTCCCAGAGCCACGGCAGGATTCATCACCCGAACCCGACGGTTCTCTGCCTAGCGGCCTGGAGGATCCACTCATAGACTGTTCATCACACTTCTCTGTGAGGATTCACCAGTTACTGACAGCAGCGCGTAAGCTGTCCATGCGCCTCTCATACCCAAGGAAGTGGGATAAGTTTTCTGCCTTCATCCGCTCTCATCAAGCTGACCCTGCTACTTGCACCATCAAGCTCATCTTGGAATTCCTTCACTCATTGATGATTGATGGTCAGCGGTTTGAAATTACCTGGCTGCCATCTCCATGTACCGTCAGTGTACCACCATTGGTACACTTTTCACTCGCCCTCTGGTGAAGTCTTTCCTGAAAGGACTCTGGAATCTGTTGCCGCCTTTTTGTGCCCCAGTCCCAGGCTGGGATCTTCCTCTTGTGTATAAAGCTCTCCAATCGAAACCAGTCAAACTGTTGCTGGCACCAAAAAGGTGTCTTCTCCCGGCAAAGTGATTCGGGCCTCAGTGTGTATGCCCTGCCCAATAAACACACTGATTTGGAGAAGGGAAACTAACTTTATTTAAGGCCTTAAATAGGCTCTAGGAGTCTGTGACTCAAATCAAGAGCCTCCGGCAAAGTTCTTTCTGGATCTTTTATACAGCATGGAATCAGATACAGGTTTGCATCACATACAGTCATTTTACATACAGTTGCATAGAAAAACATTTTTATCATGACCTCTTTCACACGCCTTTACTGACTTTCTCTGGCCTTCCTGGTACATACATTTTCTCTTGTTCCTTGTCTATCAGCATAATTCCATCTTGTCCTGTTTTTTGGAAAGTACATGCATCAGTTTGATGCTAGCACACCCCCCCCCCTTTTCTCTTTCCTCCGCCTTTCGCTTTACTTTTCTCACATTCTTTTTGCTTTTTTCTTATCAGTGCCCTCTGTACACACTTTGCTAATTCTCCGGCCTCTTCCCCCTCCCATTTACTGCAGCCATCAAAATGACTGGAGCTTCACTTTTCTCTCTCTTACATTTTAATGCAGATTTTTTTGCAACTTTAGCAAGCAGTTTCACAGAACAGCAAGAAAGCAAGAAACAATTTTACAGAAAGCAGAAAACAAGAATGCAAGATTCTCTAGTCAGGCCTAGCTAAACATTAGAACAGGAGTACAAATTCACATGGTCTCCAACAAAACCTATGGCGACCAGAGACCTCTGCCTTCTCACCTGGATGGCGTTCTTAGTAGCCATCACGTCGGCACGCCGCGCGGGTGAGCTGTGTGCCCTCTGCGTGGATTCACCTTACTTGACTTTTCATAAAGACAAAGTTGTCCTCTGGCCCGATTTGACTTTTTTACCCAAAGTGGTCTCTGGTTTTCACGTCAACCAAGATATTGTGCTCCTTGCTTTATTCCCAGCACCATCCTCTTCCCAGCACCATCCTCTCCTTTGGAGCACTCTTTGCATTCTTTGGATGTGTGGCAGGCACTCACATTCTATAAAGCTTGCACGGAGTCGCCTCGACATTCCCCGAGGCTATTCCTGTGTTATGGGGGTGACTCCCCTGGCCAACCGGTTTCGGCCCAGCAACTTGCACGCTGGATCGTTCGGACCATTCATCTAGCCTACAAACTTGCTGGAGTCACTCCGCCTGGATCCGTCAAGGAACACTCAACCAGAGCAGTGTCCACATCTGTGGCGTTTACAAGGGGCGTCTCCTTGCCGGACCTCCGCAAAGCTGCCACCTGGGCTACACCAACAACCTTCATTCGTCATTACAGCCTGGATGTGTGAGCTTGACTGGACAATGCTTTTGGCAGAGCTGTGCTTTTGTCCGTCGTCCAGTGATGTGACACAGACCCACCTCCGGTAAGTCAGCTTGCTACTCTGCCCTTGTGTGTGATGCACAGAGATCACGAAGAAGAAAGACAGGTTGCTTACCTGTAACTGTGGTTCTTCAAGTGGTCATCTGTGCATTCACACAACCCACCCTCCATCCCCACTCTGGTGTCACTATCACTTTTGATGGGTCTACCACAGGGGATTGGGCGCTACGTTGCTGGAGTCGATGTAGGGACCGGCGTTGAGCTTGACAGTTTTTTCCTCGGTCCCGGGGCCATAATGGATGGTCTCAGGGAACTGAGCACGCGCGATGGGGGGAGGGGCTCCCGCCCGATTTTCCTCAGCTATAGAACTTTCCCAAAGCGGTCTCAGCACAGGCACAGAGCCCATGTGTGTGAATACACCGATGACCACTCGAAGAACCACAGTTACAGGGAAGCATCCTGTCTTTATCCTATTCTCTCTTGTATTACTTTCATTAGAGGTGCTGTAGGTCTTTCTCTGCTAGCATGTAGTTCTTCATTTCAAAATCAGTGTTAATGTAGAATTCTCTCTCACGCACATGCACACACACTCACATTCTCTCTCTCTCTCTCTCTCTCTCTCTATATATATATATATATAACATTCTCACAGAGCTATTAAGCACATTTTAAAAGTGTGAAGATTTTCTAAAGAGAACTTAGCAGGGGAGTGTCTGACTCAGTTCTGATGAATAATTGTCCCATTAGAGCTGAAAGCAGAGAGATTCTTTCCAAGAAGGGTCAGTTTGACCGTAGAAAATATGGGAAAAAATGGGAAAACATCACCAAATAAATAAGCATTAGTGTACAGCAAAAAGGAAGACAACCTGATGGTTTACCTCTTAATATAACGTGATTGTCCTCTTTCCATTAGTCACAGTTAACAACAGATCTGCCTGTTCTGAGTGATTTGATTTGACTTTTTAAAATGGTAGCAAGAAGTAGAGAAATATAATTGTTCAGAAAAAGGAATGATGGTCTATATAATGTTTTATATAGAAATAAAAAATTGGACAACTAAAAAAAAAGAAAAAGAAAAAGTAATGATGGTGAGAAGAACCCTGCTGGATCAGAAGAAGAACCCTGCTGGGTCAGACCAAAGGTCTATCTAGTCTGTTGGTGTTGAATGTAAAATTGTAATCCGTGTGCTAGCCTTGGCCTTCCACACATACAGCAAGCAGAATGTCAGCTCTCTCACGCAGCAGTGTTTAGCTCCCCCAGTTTCAGGTCTATTCTACCTGTTTATTTACTTATTCAAAGAAAGCACTACAGAGTATACATTCCATAGATACAGTCCATGTGCAGAGTATAAAAGCTTAGCAAGCAAAAGTCCAGTGGAGAGAAGAAGAACTTCACCCCACCATCAAAGAGAAAGATGATGACAAAAGCAAAGAGCAGCAGCTCTTCTGCTAATATATGGCTACTGTCCGAACAGCCCAGTCTACGTCACAAGTCACATGACTCTGGCTCACATAGATCAGTGATGGCGAACCTTTTTGAGCTTGAGTGCCCAAACTGCAACACAAAACCAACTTATTTATTTCAAAGTGCCTTAAATTTGGCAGGAAGGAGGAGGGGGCACTAGCTAATCACACCCTGCTCTGTCTCAGGGCATGGCTCTTCACCAGGCGTGCAAAGATTTGGGCGCGTGCGCGCGCTGTGCTTCTGAGCTGTCTGTTCAGTTAGAAGGAGGGCTGGGTGTCTACGCAGTCTGCTTCTGGGGGTGGAGATGTTGGAGTGTGCCTGCTTGTGGAGGCCAGCAAGGAATGAGTGGAGAGGAGTTACTATGGAAACCCGACACTGAATGCAGAAGGGGACAGTCTTTTCGTGATCTGGCGACCAATGGCTCAAGTGCCCACAGAGCGGTCCCTGTGTGCCAGCTGCGGCACGCGTGCCATAGGTTCGCCATCACTGACATAGATCATTTCCCACGCTTTTGCAGATATGGCCAGAAATAGCTAATGTCAACAAACTGTGCGGCTCAGATGAAAACATCCTGCTAGTACCACTTGTACTACAAACAAAAAAACTCACAGCATGTTATTGTTAATTGGAAGTCCTTTTTAGTTCAATTTTGTTTGGTCTTGGTAATGTATGCTTGTTTGGTTTTTGTTTTGCTCTGTTTTCTGTATTTTGTTTTTATGGATTTTAAAATTCAAATACCCCCCCCCCCAAAACAACAACAACAACAACAACAACAACTGAAGTGTCAAAGTGAATGAAAAAGTTTACAACAGGAGCCTAAACTGCATCAGGGTTGGCACATCTTTTATTTTGGGGTTGGGGTGGTATTCTACATTGCAAGTGGTTTGTTTCTATAAGGGCTCATTGTTATGGTCTTCACTCCTCATTGTCAGGAGAGATGGACAAAATTTTCCTAAGGTTGGTGACTGAAATTTAGATGTTTCTTGCAGTCTGAAGAAGAAATTGATAAAGTTTTCGTTTATGAAACATTTTTTATCTGTTTTATTCCGCTAATCAATATTTGAGCTTTGTTTAAAAACTCCCATCTTAGAACTTCATAAATGGGCTGCAGACTTGTAAATGGCTGATATATTCCAGGCTTCTACAACAACTGCTGACTTATATTTTTTTTAACTGAATTTTGATATTGTTATATTTTAATATTATAAACTGCCTTGGCATCTTATGATGAAGGTAATATAAAATAAAAAAATAATTAAATAAATATATTTGTGATCCACCAAGCCAAAAGCAGCCCATGAGCCCTGATTTGTGGCCTGCCGAATGCTTGAAGCCACCCACTTTTACAGCCCCAGACATGCAGTCTTACTGAGGCAATAGTAGGTTGCCATCTGTGTTCAGCTTGGTGAATAATATATTATTAGTAGAGATGCACAAATTCATCCATCTTGATCTGAAACTGGTTCTCCCCCCCCGCCCCAAGCTTTTTCCAAAAAAAGAAAAAAAGGCTTACCCTGTTAATCCTCAACTGTCTCCAGCTTTCCTTGCAGTCAGTGCTCTCTTCTCCTTGTGAGTCCCCTGCCTTGCCCTTTACTGGTCCTTATCCAGAAGCCCTGGCAAAGTATAATTCCCAGGGATCTTTGCATTGGAAACTTCATGTTGGTAAGGCTTTGAGATTTAATAAAAGCCAGAGGAGCATCTGTTCACCTCTTCTTCACATGCCCTCTTAATCTTTGCTGCTGAAAGGTAACCTTTGGGGAAAGGGTGGGGTTGGGATTGGCATGGCCCAAAATTATTTGCAAGCTTAACCAAAATTGAAAGGCCTTAATCATAACAAGCTTGCCTTCTCTGAACTCGTGTGTGTGTGTGTGTGTTCTGATTCCCCACTCCATCCCCACTGCAGTTTGAAAACCTGGCAACATTATTAGTTGTTTGGGCCTGACCTACCCTCCGTCCAGTCCCTTGATATAGTTTGTATGGATGCTTGATAAACATAATTTGTATAAAGCAGACCAGAAAGGGTGATTAAATATCTTGATCAAAGTGAATTAATCTATTCTGCTGTGGATCACTGTCTCCTCTTCCCCCCCTTTTTTTCCTAAGTGCCCCTTCCATTAAACCCATTTCAGTGCAAGAAGTATTTGGTTCTAAAAGCCCAAAGCTCTTACAACTGATGCAGTTTAGGCTCCTGTTGTAAACTTTTTCATTCACTTACCTGCCTGCATTTTAAGATCTGTGCGCTTTAGGCAAGGGCCATGTCACATCTGTATTCTGTACAGTGCATAGCACACTGTTGGCATTAAAAAAAATGCTCAGTACTGAAGACATACATGTCCTTGTTGCTTAAGACATAATATGAGCATCACTGTGTCATTTTCTGTGCACACACATAGCTCCTTCATAAAATATTTCAGATACAGGTGCATACTGGGGCATGCAAGGTTTTCTACTCATGGAGCTTAGAGCAGCTAGTGCTCCAAAGGGTTGACCCACCAGTCCTTTTTCTGAACCCTGTGATCCTGAATTAAGCAGCCTTGTTGAATATTGTGTGATTTTTTATGTTGGAATGGAGACGGTGTAGCCCACCCAGATTAGTGTGCTAAGCAGGAATTTCAGTTTAACTGAAATTGTGTCATGTCTTTTTGATGCTTCAGCTGGTCTGGCTCAGGTGTTTCTCCTGATTGCTTCCAATTTGTTTGGTTCCATATTGAATAGGGTTGGTTAGTTCTTTATTCAAGGATCAAACAAACAAATAAACAGATGGTCAGGAACTGAACAGCAGCTCTTGGAAACTCCACCAGAGAGAATTTACCAAGTGCCCTGGGCTCACAAATCTCTTACTGTCCTGACCTGTGCTCAGCCCCTGGCTATCTTTGTAGTCAAGCTGTCCATGGCCCCTGGCTGGGTTCTCCTTGTAGTCAAGCTGTCAAGTTGTATTTCTAGTCAATTACCTTTATTATGCAAACTACAAACAAACAAGCATTGCCTCTGGCTACAGACGGTATCATCTTGCAGCCAGAAGAGACAAAAGTTCCAGGCAGGCTTTGCATAACACAGTAACTCATAAGCGTCAGTTAGTTCCCTGTGTTAGAGCACCATGAAAGTGAGTCCATGTGAAGAGTGCTTCCAGAGGCTCAGACAGTAGTGAGTCCTGACAAAGAGGATTTCAGGCAGCGAAGATGAGAATGTTCCTAGCAAAGGCTCCCAGCCTGGGCACTGGCTTAAAAGTGGAAGTTAAGTTTGGCTGCGAAAGCCCTCCTCCTAAACAACTAACGGACAAGGGATTGTAGACCATCAACAAGGTCCTTCTGCCCTTCAGGGGAGATGCTTCAACCTGTGTGACACCTCTGAAAACCACTCCCTCTTCTGTTAGGTTCTCACAGAGAGGCTGCCAGCTTCCCTGCCAAGGTTGGAGCTAGCAGCTGGACGGGAGTAAGTTGCCTCCCTCCTGCTCGGAGAACACTGACAGAGGGAAGCTCACACTGATTCTGACATTCCACAGGCTGAATAAGCCCAAACCCTTCTGGACCACTCCTGATCAGATTCTGGCTACAAACTATAAGGGCCACTGAAGCACTGGAGCTGGGCCACAGCACTTGCAGTTGAAGTACAGGCAAACAGTTGGCAATTGAGTCATTTATATGTCACTTTCTGGATTACAACTCATTACAAACATCTATATCTATCATCTATCTATCTCACAGAATTGTCTTTGAGTGAGTTGCGTGAGTGGCATATTCCTGTGAAACATTTCCATCCATATGAATCATTCAAAGAATCATCTGATCAATGCAAAACATTTGTAGCGGAAAAGGCCCTGCTTCTTAGGTAGCCAGTCTCACATCAACTATCAAGGATTTACTGAGAAGAAGTCTCTTAGAGCTTGCTCAGAATAATTTCAGTTAAAGACAGGAGAAATATTTCCTAATTATAAGTTATTTCTGGCATCTAGGTTGTGGTTACTGATCCTCCCCATCTATTTCACCAATTTCCACAGACCCAGTCTTTCCTCTCCTGTTCAGGACTTGCCTTAAACAAGAAGTTGAGAGACGTCTCCCGTGTCTCTCAGACTTCCATCGTAGTTCAAAATGTATTTTCACTTGTGACTAGTGTGTTTCAGTCCTTACATCCCTACTGAGAAATGACTGAATATGCTCTCCGAAATATTTTATACCTGGATATAATAAGAGCTCCTGTGATGATTGGCTGCTGTTGATGATGCTTGTTTATCCCAACAGTTGCTGAAATAGTAAAAGAGCTGGAAAACATCGAGAAGACTCGAGCACACCTTGAATCCAGTAAACCCAGGGAAGATGTAAGCTTTGATTTGAAATCTTGTAAAGACTCTACTCCAATTTATCATTCTTTTTAATAAACAACCCACAATGGTCAACTGAGCATGCACAATGTGTGAGGCCCAACTCCAGGTACCCCTACCAGGTGAGATGAGCTGGGTAGCTATAAGACAGAGGGCCTTTTCGTTGGTGGCACCCTATCTGTGGAATGCCCTAACCAGAGAGCTCACCTTGCTCCTCTGTTGTGGTTATGGTGCTAGGTGAAGACCTTTTTATTTTCCCAGGTATTTTAAGAACTGTTTTTTTACTACTTTTAGATCTTCTCACTGATTTATTTTGCTGATGGTTTATTTTAGTTTTTTGTGCTGCGTTGTCTTTATTCCTTGCTGCTGGTTTAGTCTTTGTTTTATTATGTGTTGTTCTATCATGGTTTATTATTTTGTATTTTATGTTTTTAATTTACCTGTGTCCCCCCGCCCTGAGAACTCTGGCTATTGAGTTGTCTAAAAGTGCAATAAAATAAATAAATGCACATAGATAATTTTTATCCTAATTAAATGCGGTTATTTGTTTAATATCGACCAGGCTGTTTAGAATGAGGTGATGGCAGTTCCATAAACAGAAGAGTGTCCTACTGAACTTGGGCAAGGGCTGTTTTTGGAGTTACAGTACTTTTTACCTGCCTGCATTTTAAGATCTGTGCGCTTTAGGCAAGGGCCATGTCACATCTGTATTCTGTACAGTGCATAGCACACTGTTGGCATTAAAAAAATGCTCAGTACTGAAGACATACATGTCCTTGTTGCTTAAGACATAATATGAGCATCACTGTGTCATTTTCTGTGCACACGCTTACTCCGCCCCCCCCCCCCCCCCGGAAGCTGGACTGTCTCAGTGGACAAGTAGCTGTGCATAGTATGCCCAGTATGCTGGTGAAAAGTAATGTCAGAGGTTGCTCCAAGATTAGATTGTATGGTAGAAAAGTTGTTGTTATATATTTTATTGAAACTACTAAATTGAAAGTTGAACTTCCTTTCTTCTTCGTGGTCTCTGTGCATCACACACATATGGGTTCTCTGCGCCTGCGCTGAGATCGTTCGGAAACTTCTTTAGCTGAGGTGAGCCGGGCGGGAGCCCCTCCCCCTCGCGCGTGCTTCTTAGCGCGGCTCCCGCCCATCTCCTCAGTTCCTCTTCGATCGCCTTTGCGACGAGTCGTTAGGTTCTTCAGTCCTCACTATCTATCGAAAAGCTGAGTTTGTTCTTATTCCTATCTCTTTAACAACTTATTTTTCCCTCATAAAACCTTTTATTCTTGATTCTCTTTCGATCTTTGCTATCTTTTTCCAAAAAAACAAACAAACACAAATCTACCTAAAACCACATCTCTCCCCCATTCTTATCCTTGTTAGTATAATCTATCTTTCCATCTAATTTCTAACAATGCCTCTTAAGGCACCGTTTAGAAAATGTCAGCGGTATGGGACGAAAATCCCCCCCCGCTGACAAACGTTCGCTCTGCCTGCTGTGCCTCGGGCAGGAGCATGTTGTGGAGGCCTGCAAAAATTGCCAGGCCTTTACCAAACAGGCCAGAAAGGCCCGCCAGATGAAGTTGAGAGCCCTCCTTTGGGAGCAGTCTCTCTCGGCGAAAGGCCCTGCTCCAGAAGAGTGGCCTGGGGGATCCCAGTCGGCCAAGAAGCCGTTAACAGAGGTAACGGCTAAAAAGCTCGCCAAGAAGGCCCGTAAGGATAAGGCGAAGCACCTTAAGGAAAAAATGGCGGATACGGCTGGCGAGATGGCAGGCCCGTCGACTTCGACCACTGTGGTGGTCTCGAAGCGAACGGTTGAATTCATGGAGGCTCTGACTGGTGCTCGGGATCGAGCTACAGGACCGATTGCCCACCAGTCCGCTCCGGCCTCGACGACGTCTCCTCGAGGCCGAGATACCGAGAAAGAGCCGATGACTGCGGTGGCTTCCCTGTCAGAGGGAGAGCTAGTGGCTTCACCAGTCCAACTAGAAGAGCAGACGGCTCTGGCTAGACCCCGTTCGGGCTCGAGGGGACCTCCACCGAGACTGTCTCCGTCTGTTGGATATGAGCGCCGCAAGGAAATACCGTCACCGATCACGATCCCCCCACTATCGATCTCGTGATTCGGTCTCCACGGCTTCGAGCCCTCGATCTCGACTCTCCCACTACCGAGATGAGAGGTTGAGGTCCCGCTCCTACTACTCGGGATCGAGTTCAAGGAGCTATTACTCGAGGTCAAGGCATTCCCCAAGACGTATGAGATCGGAATGTCACTATTCGCATCATCGACGTTCAGTTTCTCCGGAAAGACACCGTAGCCGAAGGCATTCTCCTTCACCACGCCGAGATACGGCTGTGTCTTGTGCACCGGTTGAAGCTGTAGAAGTGCCTGTCGCATCGACTTCGTCCGCCCCAGCACAAACCCTCATGCAAGTACCGGGTGCAACGGCTGTTGCTGCCCGTTCTTCATCGGGATCGGCTTACTTGTCGGACTCGGACTCGGTGGTCTCCTCCTCCCATTCCACTTCGCCGGATGCGCAAGTGGAATCCAAAGACGCGGTCTCCCCATCAGAGGACATGGGGAGTTTTGTGGACCATGTCAGCCGGATGGTGACAGCTCTGGGAGTCGAGGCGAAAGCGTTGAAAGGGAAGGCGAAGGATGACATTTATGCTATCCTCAAAACGACGCAGTCGAACCAACTGCTCCTTCCATTCTTGCCAACATTGCTGGAGACAGTGCAAGAGACCTGGAAGACCCCGGCCTCTGCTAAGCCAACTGCCAAGCGGCTGGAGTCTATGTACAAGATCCAGGAGGAAGGGGCAAAATTTCTGTTTTCCCATCCGACCCCGAACTCACTCATAGTCAAGTCAGTCTCGTGGGGGAAAGCAGCATACCACGCCGGCAGATAAGGAGGGTAAGACACTAGATTCCTATGGCCGTAGGGTCTATTCCTCGTCTTCCCTCGGACTTAAGATATCTAACTACGAGGCGTTGCTAGCTAGATATCAAATGTATATCACAGAGAAGCTGGGAGACCTCTGTGATTATCTGCCGGATGACAAAAGAGACCTGGCGGCGCAATACATTAAGGAGGCAACCAGCATCGGTGCCCTTCAGATGAACACTGCACGACATCAGGTCGACAGCCACGCTAGGTCGATGGTCGGGTCCGTAGCCTTAAGGAGGCACGCATGGCTTCGCTCTACCAATTTGACTCCCGATGATAGAGCAAAGATAGAAGACCTCCCATTTGATGGAGAGGGGTTGTTCAACGCCACCACAGACGACTCGCTCGACTCTGCTCAAAAGGCTCTGGCAACGGCGAAGAAGATGGGGCTCGTCCGCCAGCAGCCTCCTCAATCCTTCACCCGTCCAACTCGGGTGCTACTGGAGGAAGTTTCAACCCTCCTCCAAAAAGGGGCGATACAGCCGGTTCCCGCAGAAAACTTGGAGGACGGCTTGTACTCCAGGTACTTCATCGTGAAGAAAAAGGGAGGAGGACTCAGGCCGATCCTGGACCTTCGGACTGTAAATCTTTTTATTCCACCAAAAAGATTCCGCATGGTCACACTCCAATCGATCCTTCCCCTGCTTCGAAGGACCGATTGGTTTGCATCCATCGACCTCAAAGACGCGTACTTCCATGTCGCCATCCACGAGGGCAGCCGGAAATACCTTCGGTTTCGAGTGGGAGATGACACCTACCAGTTCGTGGTTCTTCCATTCGGAGTTTCCACCGCACCGAGGGTATTCACGAAGTGCGTGGCGGTGGTATGCGCAAGTCTAAAGGCAAGAGGCGTCACCATCTTCCCGTACCTCAACGACTGGTTGATAGTGGCATCATCGAGGCTCGAGGTTCAAAGCGCACTCGAAGAGACTCTCGATCTCATGCACGAGTTGGGGCTTTGCCTGAATGCAGAGAAGTCAGTCCTCCAGCCCGTGAGGGAAATCCAGTATATAGGAGCGAGGTTAAGCGCGTTCAATGGTCGGGCGTATCTTCCAAATGAAAGGGCGAGCAATTTAATTACTCTTGCAAACAAAGTATTCAAACAACCAATATCGTCAGCTCATACAATACAACGACTCTTGGGGCACATGGCCTCGACCATCGCAGTCATACGCTGTGCGAGGCTTCGCATGCGACCTCTACAGACCTGGTTTGTCCGAGTCTTCAAGCCGGAAAAGGACAGACCTTCTCTTCGTCTACCAGTTCCACGAGCCGTAAGAGAGTCTTTGAGGTGGTGGCAACAGGAGTCAAACCTACTCGACGGTGTAACTTTTCAATCACCGATACCGAGTCAAATTTTAACGATGAACGCATCACTGTTAGGATGGGGAGCCCACTCCGACGATCAAGTCGTGCAAGGCACATGGACTCTGGCAGAAGCCTCCAGAGATATCAGTTGGCTGGAGCTGATGGCTGTCTGGAAGGCGCTACAAGCGCTAGAGCATCACCTAGTCGGCCGTCACATTCAGATCGTAACAGACAATACCACAGTGGTAGCGTATTTAAACAAACAAGGAGGCACAAGATCTATGCACCTCACACGACTAACGCTACAACTCTACGAGTGGGCTCTACCTCAACAAATGTCATTCGTAGCGATCCATATCGTGGGGAAAACCAATGTGCTGGCGGACACGTTGAGCAGGGTGTCGCTACAGTCGCACGAGTGGAAGATGGACCGGCAAGTATTAACTTCCCTGTTCCATCACTGGGGTCGGCCAAACATAGACTTGTTCGCAACCAGCGAGAACACGGCCTGTCCCCTATTCTGCAGCAGAGCGGCTTCGGACCCGAAATCGATGACCGACGCATTCCTACTAGATTGGAGCGACGATTTCTATTACCTGTTCCCTCCAATACTGCTCTTAACACGAGTACTGGCCAAGATATCATTGAACAAGACAAATTGCATACTGATTTCCCCATGGTGGCTGCGGCAGCCTTGGTTTTCTCACCTACTCAATCTGTCCCAAGGAGATTATCTGCAATTACCGATTCAAGACAATCTGTTGACACAGCACCAAGGCAAGGTACTTCATCCGAATCTGCATTCATTAAGCCTCACAGCCTGGAGAATCAGATAACGATGGATACAGACCTCTCTGCGGCAGTTAAAGAAGTCTTGTTAGCAGCACGTAAGCCTTCAACGAGGCTTTCTTACGCAAGGAAGTGGCAGGCTTTCTCGGGCTTTGTATCGTCTTTCAACAAGGATCCTATCACGTGTTCAGTATCGACTGTCCTTGACTTTTTCCACACATTAATGGCCCGTGGCCTCAAATTTTCATTTATCAAAGTTTATTTGGCTGCAATTACGGCGTATCAAACGACCTCGACTGGGACGTCTCTATTTGTACACCCATTAGTAAAGCAATTCCTGAAGGGTTTGAAAAACTTATGTCCTCCAACGAGAAATATTATACCGGGATGGGACCTCCAACTTGTCTTGAAGGCGTTGACGAAAGCGCCATTCGAGCCCATGGCGAAGTCGGACTTACGCCTTCTATTGTTAAAAACACTATTTCTAATAGCAATTACATCTGCGAGACGTGTCGGCGAAATAGCCGCACTCAGAATTGATCCTCCGTATACAACCTTTCATAAGGACAAAGTAGTTTTGCGACCAGACATAACCTTTCTACCTAAAGTCATTTCTGAATTCCATCTGGGACAAGACATTGTCCTTCCAGCTTTCTTTCCATCGCCGTCATCGGATGTCGAGAGACTATTACACAGCCTCGATGTCCGCAGAGCCCTAGCTTTTTATAAAGCACGCACAGAGCCCATAAGACATACTCAACAACTTTTTGTATGCTACGGTCCTCCAAAGAGGGGCTGCCCAGTGTCAAAACAAAGGCTGTCCTCCTGGCTAGTAGACACTAGCAAACTAGCATATCAACTCGCTGACCGCACTTTGCTGGGCTCTGTGAGGGGCGCATTCTACAAGAGCCATGTCAACTTTGACAGCATTCGGGAGAGGAGTCTCATTATCGGACTTATGCAGGGCGGCGACTTGGTCTTCCCCCTCCACCTTTATCCGGCACTACCGCCTCGACGTTCGGGCCAGGGCGCAGAACGCATTCGGAAGGGCGGTTCTCTCCTCGATCACCATCTGACTACCGACACCGACCCACCTCCGGTAAGTCAGCTTGCTAATCTACCCATATGTGTGTGATGCACAGAGACCACGAAGAAGAAGGACAGGTTGCTACCTGTAACTGTAGTTCTTCGAGTGGTCATTTGTGCATTCACACAACCCGCCCTCCTTCCCCTCTCGGTGTCTGCATCGAGTTCGATGGATACCCAAGTGGAAATGGGATGGGCCAAATTCTTTCTTATGTTTATCGATCTCGATTTCCATCGGGGGTCGAAGAGATGTATTTGAGATTCTGAATCATCCTCGGTCCCGAGGGTCGCAATAGGCGGTCTCAGGGAACTGAGGAGACGGGCGGGAGCCGCGCTAAGGAGCACGTGCGCCCAGCTCACCTCAGCTAAAGAAGTTTCCGAACGATCTCAGCGCAGGCGCAGAGAACCCATATGTGTGTGAATGCACAGATGACCACTCGAAGAACTACAGTTACAGGTAAGCAACCTGTCCTTATGGACTGTGGCTGATTGTGTTGATATACTATACTTATGGTAATGCCAACATTAACCTGAAAAATTCAAATTCAGTGGCAAAGAAATTTAAACGCTTTACCTTCAAATTTTCAATAAATTTTCTCCATCTAAATGTTTTGTGCTAGTACTTGAGGATTCCATCTCAGCCCTGCCCCCCCATGGAATACTTTTAGAGAAGATAACCTGATGTTATCTAATTTGACTGATCTGAGGAGTAGCTTAATGAATAGCAGTAGTGAAAGAGAAACCAATGGGAGGTCATAAGAGGGGTCTCTCATACAGCATGTGCTTTGCATGCAGAAGGTCTCAGGTTCAATACTTAGCATTTTTAGATAGGGCAAGAAAAGCTCTTGCATGAAACCCTGGAGAGCTGCTGCCAATCAGTATCTATAATACCATTGATCCATCTAGACCAGTACAGTCATGCCTTGGATTGAGAGCATAATTCGTTCCAGAAACGTGCTTGTAATCCAAAACACTCTTATATCAAAATGAAATCCCCCCCAAAAAAAATTTGTACAGAGATTTTTAATTTAAGCCGTACTACAGTACTTGTATTGCAAGACGTTGCTTGTATATCAAGTAAATAAATAAATAAATAAATATTTAAAAATTTGCTTGTCTTGCAAAACGCTCTCAAACCAAGTTACTTGCAATCCGAGGTATTACTGTATTGTCCATCTAGACCAGTATTGTCCATAAAGCCCACATTTGCTACCCTATCTGTAGAGTTCAGGTATTGACACTGACTCAGTTGACATGTAATACCAAACCGTTGTTGGTGCTAGATGAGCAAGTTTCAGGGTTCCATGTTCTCTCCTCACTTTGCATGTTCAAAATCAATTAGTTAGTTTATCTTTAGCACAAATTATAGTTTGCTGTTACATCCAACCATCACGCTATGGTTTGTGCTTGCCTTCCAAACTAGAGTTGCAAAGTATGGTTTGATTGTGGTCTTGCAATGCTGTTTTGGAAGACAAGTGCAAACCATAGTGTTGTGGTTTGGATATTATGGCAAAACATGCTCTAGCTAGTTGAATGTGAGGGAGTGCATGAAACTTCAGCATGTTCCCAGTCCTCCAAATAATGGTTTAGAGGATTGGGAATGTTGCATCTGAACTGATTCTGGGCATTTTGAAAGGTATCTACAACTATGGGCACTAGAAACTTGTTTTTAAAGAACGAAATTATGAAATGGTATTCTGTATCAGATATCACTATAGATGACATTCCATGTGTGTGGAGTACCACAGATGCCTAGCCTCGTGTATGAGCAGCTTCTATGGTTGCTTATTAATGACCACTATTTTGGTTTCTTCCTTCAAGAAATTGCAATTCTAGGTTCCTTTGGTAAAATTAGGCCACTTAAAATGGGAAGGGAGCTATTCCCATAGACCTGGATAAAAATGTGGGCAAAATAAAGTGTAGTTTTGCTAAACTAAAACATCCAAATTTATTATGGGATTCTTTTTCATAATAATGGTATCCATAAGTGCCAACTGCTTTTCTTGAAAGTAGGAAAAAGGACCTCTCCTTAAGTAGCCCATCAAACGTTAAATGCAAATAGGTTGTTTGGACATGATAGGAAAGAATGCTGAAAAGCAATCCTCAGAGAAGTGGAGTAGTGCCAGAGGGGAATAGAAAAACTATTTTTGGTTTCAAGATAATTATGTCTTGAAATCTTTGGTGTAAAGCTTTATAACCCTGATCCTTTCTTCATTAAAAAGTAATATTTGTACTACTGTTGCAGAGCATGACATTTACAAAGCACCAGACGGAGGATGAAATAGATGAAATTCATAGAGATTATCGTAAGTAACACCATTTGCATTTTTTAACAAAGAAACACTCTCTTAGGAAATGTACACATACAAAATGAACTGGTAGTAAAATACTCATCCTTTCTCTCCCCCGCCCCCACGCAATTGTTCTGAATACTGGACAAGGGAGTGAACAGAGCATTATGCTCTGCAGGGACCCATAATTGGGACTGCAGGGACCCATAATTGGGAATCAAAGCTCTTTCCCCCACATTTGCTAGCTCTTGAGAAATTTGCTTAGGAGGCAAACAGCTTCTTACCTGTCTTTGATTGCCATGAGTTGGATGTGGGCAGGATGGTAGTCTAGGAGGTGTATGTGGGAGTGAAAATTGGAGAATAATATGTGTTTAGATTTTATCTGTTATATGGATGCTTTCACCTATCGCCAAACCATTACCTAAACACATATTCTGATTCAGTTAGTTACTTTCTCTTTAGTGCAAGCCACAGTTTGCTTTTATTGATTGATTGATTGCATTTTTATACTGCACAATAGTCAAAGCACTCTCGTTGGTTCACCAATTACATCTAGACGGGTAAACAGTGGCTTGCATTTTCCTCCAAACTAGGATTGCAAACTGCTGTTTGAAGTTTGCCAGTTTGGATCTATTTCAAAACTCTGGTTTGCGCTAAAGAGGGAATAACAGTTGGATTGGAGTGCATAGAGGGGTGGAGGGAAGTGACAACTTGTGGGCATAAGGGTCATGCACAAAACACCAAACCATGGTTTCTCATTCCATCTGAAGTGAGCTGGTGACTTACTTTAAATACCAGTTGGCAACTTCGTTGTTTGTTCAGTAAAGTCTATGATATGGTTAGATTTGCACATCAGACTGTGTTTAATATTAAAATGGCTATAAACCTGCCTTAGAATTGAGGTACTTTCAGGTACTATCTTGATTGGCCCAGTGTAGGACTACTGTGGGCCCCTTTCTTTACCATGTATAGTAACTAAATATCCCTCAGGAGTACAGCAAGATTTTGGACTGGTTATAAAAATTTGATTCACAAACTCCAATCAGTGTATATTTTAAAAGACCCCTTTCAGCCTCTAAATGAATTTTTTTTTTTTTTTTTGTGGAGAGAAGGTTGATTTTTTTTTTTCATACTCTGAAACTGGTGCTGTGATTTCAGTCTCTGTCCCCCCGTCCCACCGGTAGAATTGCAGGGCAATTTTTTCTTCATTAGATATTTCAGTAATCCCTCTTTAAAAACCTCTTCTCCCCCCCGCCCTGCTCCCCAATAATATTACTTTACACCCTCACTTTTGTTTTGGTAGAGTCCTAGTCAGTTATCTCAATGTGCTTAATAATATCAAACACTAGTATTAAATAATGTAATGAGAAATGCTGAAGTAGCCTTATATAGTTAAAATGTCTGAATGAGTTTTCAGTGTGTGTAATTTTTTCAGTGTAGCATGACAGGTGAATGAATTTGCTTGATCTCTAATGAGATCAGTGAGAAACTTTTGGTCCCTGTTCTCAGGGCCATTTTCTCCATTCGGTTCCATGAAGTGACTGCAGTCTCGGAGATTAGTTTTTTAAATTAGTGTAAAATACTGTGATTTTTGCATTCTTAGAATGCTATACACTCTCTGACCTCCTGTAGATGTGTTTCTTATTCCCATATATTTTGTTCTGATCAGTAATCTATTTAGGTTCCTGCATTACTTCATACATTTTGGATCCATATAGAACTAACTGTAGGGGCATTCAACTTGGCTAATAACATAGGATAGGACTGTAATCTTCACCCAAATCTTTGCTGAATGCTTTTGATACAAAGATTCTTAGACTTTGCCATAATGATCTGCCCAGTAGTAGGAATGGTTAAGGAGAAAAACCTTAACAATGTGAGTGTATCCAAGGGTTTTGAAAATAAGAATTTAAAGGTAAGTGCTTCAGCAGGGGCGTGCGGAGTGGAAATAAGGGTACTGACAGGAAGAATGTAAAAACCAAAACAGGACCATCTAGGCCAATGGAATATTGAACAATGAAGGTTTTAGAGGGCAGCAAAATTCCTGATAGAGGTTCATTGTCCTATTAGTCCCCAGCACTAATTACAATAGTGAGGGATATGTATGCCTTTTGAGGCATATGGCTCAAACAGGAGCCAATATTGCATTTCTTGTGAAAGGCAGGGAATTTGGTCGAAAGTCTGTTCTCCTGTTTCATCCAAAGATTCACAAACATAAGGTGGCTGTAGAGGTTGAAACTGTTCTAGAAATTGTTCACACCTGTTTGTAGAGACCTTCCTAAGGCTTTACTGTGGAACTATAGTCATTTCTTGTTTTGGTGTACGTAATGTTTAACAGAAAACAACCTCTTGTATCAAAAACATCCTCTTCTGTCTTGTAAAAGGATAATTGAAAAGGTGCTCTGTTTGCAGCTCATGAGGAAGTAGTGCTTGTAGCACAGGAAGCGGATTTGAATGATGTCATCTTGGAGACATAAGTCCTATTAATAAGCAGTGCTCATGTGGTTGAACCAGTAAGTGAACCAGAAGTGAGGCTGTGCCAACTAGCCTGGCCAGTGTCCCGCCTGCTGACATTGGGGGCCGGTTCACATGACCTAGGCTGCCGGCGGGGGAGGAACCACGGGGCCGTCCGCGGGGTCCGGAGGGGCGCCGCACACGACCGGCGCCCCGCGTGGGTGGGCAGACCCTGTAGTCCCCGCACCGCAGTGCGGGCCTCCCGGCGCTAGGGGGTGGGGCCCCGGGATGCCCAGAGGGGCCGTTTGCCCCTACAGGCTGGAGCGACAGCGGCTCCGGCCGCTCTGGGCTGCCGTCTCTGTGGGGACCCCGCACTCTGTGGGGTGCCGCCCGCTGTTCGGACAGCACAGTGACCACGCGCGGTAGGGGCTTACCCCTCTACCGACCGTGGTCACTTTGCGTGCGTCCCGCCCGCGGCTGTCCCGCGGGGGCACCCCCGGTCGGCGTGTGCACGACACGGGAACCGCGGGGGACTTGCAGTTTCCGTGCCGTGCGAACAAGCCCTGGGAGTGGGACTAGTTGATCCCCCTCTTGTGTTGATTCTGAATAGGACTATAGTAGGTATAAGGTACTTCATAGCCACAGGATTCTAAATATTACAGCATGGGTGGGCAAATGTAAATGTGGTAAATGTGAAGTATGTCTGAGTGAGAGAGCTTGAGAAGACTAATAGTTTGGTAGAATGCAAGGTGGACTTCGGCATGTAAGCTGACCTGTTGCTGAAACGTGTTCTCTTGGGTTGGGTGTTGTTTTTATTTATTTTCTTGTGTTGTTTTTTTAAATTGTGTTTTTAATCTATTTGTTTTTATGCTTATTTTAACTCAAGTTTTATTTTAATCTTGGTGTTGGTATTGGCTAGCCATCTTGAGTGCCATTTTTTTGGGGTGGTGGTGGAATGGTGAGGATAAATCAGATAAATAAATTGATATATTGAAGCGCTTGGCCAGAAGTAGGTTTGTCAGAGGACATGTTTGTTTTGAGACTACTAAAGTGATTTCGGTAATGGAAATGACAATCATGAAACTGGTAGCTATTTTGAGCCAGATTTTCACATAAGTGCCTCACTTGGGTTCTCAGCTAGTTGAAGATTTGTTCAGATAGCAGGATATTTGCTAAACTTTGGATTGGTTGCTTGAGCATGTCTGGTATCTCAAGGGAGTAGAAGGAATGGGTTTTCTGTTTCTACTGCTCTGGCATTGCATTGGAGAAGATTAGCTTCAAAAAACCATGTTGTTCATGAAAGACGTATTTAGAGCAAGTTCAAGTGCTGGACATCATGAGCCCCACACTGTACTACACATATGAAATTGAGCTTTCAATGAATTAAAGTTTATTAAATATTTTAATGCTTTAAAAGTGTTTCTTTTAAGAAAAATCCAAGAGATTTTTGGGCGTATTTGGGAGGTTTTAAATGCAGACTGCCCCAAATACCCTGATTAGAAATATTGGTTCTTGAAAATGAGGCCGTGATCCGAATAGGTTTTAATAATTTATATGGCTTATGGATCTTATGGCCCATAGACCTTGTCCTGGGGGGGCCATAGGGTTGTTTGGATTCCCAGATCTGAGGTCAGAGACTGAGCTCCAACCTCGGAGCTGGAGATTGGAGCTCCGAGCCCCTTACCCCACCCCCTTGCAGCCGTGCAGAAAGAACTGCACCGGCTGCACTCCAAGGTTGGTAAAGTGACCTCGGTGAGGGGTAGAAGGTAGCAGGGAGGGGAGGAGACTTGAGTGGCCAGTATATGAGCTATCCTGAAGCTTCTGCAGCTGCCTCCTCTCTCCCTGTCCCTTCCTTTTCGAGACGTTCCAGCTAAACAGCTGAAAACATCTGTTTAGTGAAAATGCAGAGTGGGAGGTGAAGATCGCCTCTGCCACTTCTCCTGCTCTGCATTGGATGAGCATGAGCCTCCTTGCCCTTAATCTGAGATGTCATGCTCACTAAAAATAGACTCCACCACCACCCCCTTGCATCCCTTTCAACTCTCCTGGTACTACTGGTGTTCTAGTAGCACAAATGTACCAGTCAGCTTTCTTAATACAGATTTTTGTTGGTGTAGAAACAGAACAAATATTTTCATGATTACTCTCTTGCTTTTTGTTCGGAGCTGTATGGCTACTAAATGCTTCCATAGATGATGAATAGTAGAACAGCCTCTACTGGGCACTAGCTATTAAAAAAATGGTGAGATCTGATCATTGCCATGGGGCATCAGTGGCAGTACAAACAAGGTGAGATGAAGTTAGATGAATAGCACCACTGTCTTCATGAAGTATCTGTAATGCCACTGTGATATGGTGAGCAAAGGCTGCCATAAATAAATTTGCTGCATTGGATACAACATCGTGATACTTCAAGTGGAGGTTACTGCTTGCAGGACAGGACTTCTGCAGCGCCACCTCCCCCATGAGCCCTCTAATACTGGTTTGGATGATTGGGGAACCCTCCGGAGCAGATTTGGAGGGTGTACTAGCTACGAAAAAATGGAGAGACCTGATGATTAAGCGGCCATCATGATGCTAGATCCTACCCGCTGTCTTCACTGCTTGTGGGTTAAATCTCGAGAGAGAAGGGGGATTATGGAAATAGTCCTGACACCACCACCCCCGACCTCCCCCCCCCAAAAAAACAAACAAAAATGGAATTGGGCTCCATCTGGCAGCAGGTAGACAGTCCTCTAACCACAGGATGACAAATTTGGGATAGCCAAAGATTTGTGGTTGCCAGGACATGTCCCTGCCTTACGTGGCATCTCTGAAGCACAGTATAAAGTCAGGCAGAAGCTGATATACCTCTGCTATCTATCCCCTTCCAGATCGAAACTGGTGATGCCTGCTATCTCTGCCCTTGCCATACATTTAGAGGTCCATCTGTGTGGCAGAGACGGAGAGAAATCACGGTGTTGTCACTTTCCCTCTCCAGCTCAGGGCTAAAGGGTGGTGGGGAGCCAGAGGTTGACTTTGATTTTCTGCTTGCATCCAGCAAGTGCAGAGCTAAAGCAGGCTTCTGCCCATCTGTTTGGGATGGAGGTGGGGATAATCCCTCTCCCTGTGCAGCTCCCATGTTAGGACAAAGCCTTGGGCATGTCTCCCTAGCCAGAGCCTGGCTGACCTTTTGCCATGGCAAGGGGGGCAAGCAAGTTAGTCAGGCCCTGCCTCTTCCAGAAATCAGTGCTAGTCTGGCTCTTGGTGAATTGGCAGCTGCTGTTCCTTTGCATTTGGCTGGTAATGTCAAGAAGGGGATTTGCATGCTAGCAAGTTTCATTGTCCTTAGCACTGCTAAGCACACCACGGACAGAATGCTTTGTAGTTGCTTTCATGTAGATTCATAGATCATAGAGTTGGAAGGAGCCTACAAGGCTATCGAGTCCAACCCCCTGCTCAATGCAGGAAACTAGAGGAGGGGTCTCCCATCCAAGTAATAACCAGGCCTGACCCTGCTTAGCTTTCCACACTCAGACAAGCTGAGCCAGCGTGAGCCACAGGCCTGTATAGACACTTAAAACCCATCTTTTTCTGCAGATGTATAATTGCCAACAAAATCTTTTGCTGATTTTTGTTCCCTCCTTATGAGCAGATGCTTTCAGCTACAAGTGTTCATTTCCTTTCATTTCTGCTTTTGTGCTAGCTGCAACTGATGGTACTATTACATTATTATGTGAGTGTATAAATGTATCCTGGAAAAATGCATTCAGTGCCTTGGCTTATCGCCTGTGCGGGTTTACGCTTTCTATAGTTCAACCCCCCCCCCCAACAAAATCCACAAAAAACAGTTTTAGCTTTAATTTCAAAATATGTGGGCTACACAAGGGCCAAGTATGCATTTTCCATTTTGAACATCACGTTTGCCAGGTATTTTAGTGATATCTGCTGTTTCTGTTCCTCCTTCATCAAGCTCTTTGGATGTGATGTTTCCATATTCATCTGCATGGTGTTTCAGCTGTGTCAGTTCCAACAGTAGAAAGGGACCATTATGGAATGAGTATAAGCTGTGCTATTTGCATGGCTGGCTAACACTGTTTGGCTTTGGGGAGTAGATCCAGGGGATAATATGTTTGTCATTACCAAGGGTAGGTCCTGGGCTCCCAGTTGTTTGTGATAGCAGTGAACCAGGATTCTGAGAAACTGCCAGGTGGATTTATCCTCTGGACATAATTTGCCAGGCACTGCTTGAATACAGTTTGCATTCTTTCAGTATGTCTTTCGTACATGCTCCAAACTCCCTCCAGCTAAGGCAATGAGGGTGGCTTAAAAAGTGCTCTGGCACTGTTTATAAGGGTCTGTTAAAAATGGCCCTTCTGTTGCAGTCCATGACAGGCATCCATGGTGAATACATGGATACAGAAAGATCAATCCATATTGTTCATTAACACAGGATGTGCAAGGATGTTCACACAAAGCTAGGGATGTGCAGAATCAGCAAAACTTGAGCTCACCAAAGTTCTCTGAATTCCATTTTGAAGCTCGTTCTGACCTGAGTCTGTATCAGATTGTGAGCTTTTTTCTTCTTTTCACATGAAAATCCATACATATTTTCATGCATATTTTTCCAAATGTATGCATCAGTTCTGCATCTTTGAAATGTATGCATTCTTCTCCCATTGATCAAAAGTTACGTATTTGTGCACATTTTTCAGAAGAACACATTTTTTTCATGCACATTTTTCAAACGTATGCGTGCTGTAGAACACATGTTTTTTGGTCCACAAATCACATTACAAGCTTGGAAATATATGGGCTTCAACTGCAGATTGCGTTTGAGTCAGTGTTCGGTCTGGAAGGTGTGAACTGGGTAAATCTTGATCAAAAACATAGATTCATAGATCATAGAGTTGGAAGGAGCCTACAAGGCTATTGAGTCCAACCCCCTGCTCAATGCAGGAAACTAGAGGAGGGGTCTCCCATCCAAGTAACAACTAGGCTTGACCCTGCTTAGCTTTCTACGCTCAGACAACCTGAACCAGCGTAAGCCACAGGCTTGTAAACTGAAACAAATTTCTCATAAATCCCTAACTGGGACAACTAAATTTTTAACTATCTGACTGTATAAATGGAAGGGTAGTTGAAATAAATTCATGGGTAACAAATCTGCAAGTGATTTGGGGTACAAGCTGTACATAGAGATGGGTGAATTGGCTTATTACTGGTCTGTGTCACTTTCCATGTGTTCAAGTTAGTTCTGTCCTGTTTCTGTATTAATCTCTTGAGTTTTAATTTTGAAAATTTGCATGCAAATCTGCATTTAAATAAGCATTTCAAAATGAATTTTGACGTGTTTGTTTTTTTAAAAAAAACGGAGGTCTCTTGTCAGAACATTCAGGAAATACAAAAAGGGTGGATAACTAAGTTCCGATCTGTACATTGGTCTGGGAGGTGTGGATCAGGTTACTTTGTATTGGGAACTTGGAACGATTTAATTCGTTAGGTATCCTTAGCTGTAAAGTGCAGAATGATTTTAATCTGTATTATTGCAGATTACTCCTGTCACATATTGTTGGTATAAATGGAGACAGTGGGGGGAAGGACACAAGGTGCATTGTGTCCTTCTTTATTAAAAGATGATTATACTTGAATCTGTTTTCCCTAGAGAAATTGGCCCTTGGTTCAGTTCCCTCACTAGCATCTTGAATTTGGCAGGTTGACGCTATTGCTGCTATCTTGCCAGGACAGGTTCCCTGTCCGCTCTACTCCCCGCTTCCCAACTTGTTCCTGCAATTGGAAACAACATTAAGGTTGAAAGTAACAAATGCCTTACCTTGGCTTGTATTTTACAGGAGACATTTGAGGAATAAGACAGGGGAAAACTTCCCCTTGATCTATAGTCTGATTTTGAGGAGTTTTTAATATATGGTTATGACACGTGTGTTTCAGAGCCAGATGGAATTTTTGTTGGATTAGGATTGCTGTCCAAAGTATATATGGATCCCCCCCCCCATGAAGTAAATAACAACAACAAAAAAGGGTAATCCTTGTGATGGGGTAAAGTAAGGATACAAACTGTGTAAATAAAATGTCAGCTCTCTGAAATACCCATTTATGACAGCTTCCCCTGTGACACAATTATGGCCTAAAATGATTTCACCCTGCTTCCGATTTGTCCATTGTTGTGTTCACATGGAATGAATGCTGAATAATGAACTGTTAACTTGGAAGAATTGTGGGAAGGCAGCTGCAATGGGCGAGCTTTCATTTTTCTAGTTAAGCCTCTTTTTGATAGGGCAAGGAGAGGGTTCTCTTGTGTTTTCCTTGATCGCTGAAGTTGAAAGATGGCTACCAGGAATAATTGTTTGTAGAGCTCTCATAAGTGGGCTCCATATAGTTATAGTGGGACCTTTTTTTTAACACGGTAAAAACTTGTGAATTTTATTTTTTAAAAACTTAAGTTGAGCTGGGTTACAACAGCTAGGGAATACTTCACTATTTCTTAGTTTCTGAAAGGTAGAGTGTTGTAACAACCGGGTGGATCACTGTTCCTAATGCATCAAGTTGCCCGAAAATGCTTAAGCACCAACAGCTGACTCAACTCCAGGCACCAGGTTACATGTTGCCTTTACAGAAGGGATCAAAACCATTCCTTGGCATGTCTGATTTTAGAATGATGGAGTTTGGAACACTGGAGCTCCTCAAGGATGGCCTCAAAGTCTAGGGCAGTGATGGCGAACCTTTTTGAGCCCGAGTGCCCAAACTGCAACACAAAACCAACTTATTTCTTTCAAAGTGCCAACACTGCAATTAAACCTGAATACCGAGGTTTTAGTTTTAGAAAAACAACTCATACAGTTGTCCGAACTAATTAACATCTTTTGTCTTAAAAGAAAAACACAGTAGCAGAGCTTTCAATGATACAGTTTTTTGTTGGAAAAGAAATCAACTCAAAAAATTATTATAGTACTACATTGTACACATAGCCTGAAGGGAATTTATGGATAAGGGATTCTCAACTTGTAATATGATTATATGCCAGACTGAAATTGTATGGGGCAAGCTTTACCCCGGGTCCTTTCCCTGCTTCTACAGGTGTCGGATTAGTAAAAGTAAAAGTCAACCTGTACTAGGATGAGCAAGATCAACAAGAAAACTAAATGTGCTTAACACATTTTAAACACTTTATGTCTTGGACTGCAAACACTGCATTAGGTAAAAGTTTGCATTGGGCATGCTTTAGCACAATTAATGTGATTTTTGCTATTGCATGCATGCTGATAATTTGTCAAACCTTGGCTCATACTCCGTTAGTTTGAGAGCAACACATGCAGCGCTCAGGTCAACTGTTAGGGCTTTACATCCAAGCCATGCTCTGTGCATCATTCTTCAAAATCTTTTAAATGTGATAACAATGTAGAAAAGAATTCTGTAACAGGAATTCTAGAATAAAATCATTCTGTTCCACACTGTGAGAAAGAACAAGCTCATTAGTGTTTTGCAGAAGGGGACAGTCTTTTCGCGATCTGGTAACCAATTAGAAATATTGGTTCTTGAAAATGAGGCTGTGATCCGAATAGGTTTTAATAATTTATATGGCTTATGGCTGTTAGTATGTACTGCTATACTAACCAAGCTGTATTTTTTTCCTTTGTAAAATGTGTGCATGTTAAGGAAAACATCCTTTAAAATAGAGTCTGTAAGTTTGGACTTGGATGGTTGTTTGAGCTAATTTCCTCCCACTTCAGAAATAGTTGTTTCCCACTTTGTTGTAGAACAGTGCATCATTCTGATGTATGAATGCCACACCTCTGGCAAAGGTCCCTTCAGTCCTGTGTTCGTCGTTACACGTGCACGCTTGTGAGTCCTTAACAGAAGGGTGTTTTGAAGTGCATTAAGGGGAACTGATCTGTGATAGGAGAGCTTCTGAATACCTTAGAGAGCACCGTGAAAAAATGTTAAGGACAATTATGGTAGCATGAAAGAGATCACTTAATATTTGAGACATGAAAATTGTATTCCTTTATATTGTGAGTCATAGCAAGCTTATTGCATTTGCTGTGAAGCGTAAAAATGGCTCGAGTGCTCACAGAGAGGTCCCTGAGTGCCAGCTGTGGCACCCGTGCCATAGGTTCGCTGTCACTGGCCTAGGGGCTTGCACTGTATGTGAATGCTCCTTGAGAGAGTGAGAAATGTCCACTCTTTTGACAAATGATAGCAGTAGTAAGTGGAACCTGTAACAAAATGTTGCATTGTGGAATGCTCCTGTTCAAGGCTGTTTTCAGAATACTCAATTTGATCTCTGCTCTCCCCATTTTTCTGTTTTTCCATTTCCTCCCCAACAGGTGCACCATAAGTGTTCTATGGCCACCGAGTTGGACCTGTTTTTAGGGTTGTTGTTTTTGTGCCTCCTTAGGTATTTCCCCCCCCTCTCCCCACTTTTTTTTTTTTGGTAGTTCTGTAAATTTGCTGTTACCTGCCTCTTGTTTTTCAGTGGCTCTGTTTTGGCTACAATCATATCGGCACTCAGCTGAGTTCACTATCAGAGGGGGGGGATGCTTAGGATTTATATGGTGCATTTTGAGAATTCAGAGTGCTTCACATACATTGGCTGCATTTGGATGTAATACTAAACTGTAGTGTAGCATTATAGGAATGAGCCTAGCCCCCACTGGAGGAATCCTCTTCTGAGGAGGAGCTAGCATTCCCAGAGACAGACAATGCCAAGGAGTCACCCATGGCAGGAGACTTGTGGGGAGCCTGGGCCCTCAGGGGAGATGACCACAAGTCCATCCCCGCAGGAGGATGGGAGTTCCGCCTCTGAGGCGGAGGCTGGCTGACCACCTAGCCCCCGAGAGCATCGTCGCCACTCCTGCCTTAGCCTGATCCCATACTGGACTGAAACCTTTGTGCCTGACCATTTGCCTGCTTTCTTGACTTGCCTTTTGAATTGCCCCATGATTTGCCGGTGTGGCATAGTGGTTTGAGTGTTGGACTGAGACTCGGGAGATCTGGGTTCTAGTCCCTGCTTGGGCCATGAAACTCACTGGGTGACTTTGGGCCAGCCACTGCCTCTCAGCCTAACCTACCTCACAGGGTTGTTGTGAGGATAAAATGGAGAGGAGGAGGAGGAGGAGGAGGAGGAGGAGGAGGAGGAGGAGGAGGACTATGTAAGCTGCCTTGGGTTCCTTGCAGGAAAAAAGGCAGGGTATAAATATAATAAATAAATAAATAAATAATGCTGAATCTGATTCAGCCATAGCAGACCATCATTTGCTGCTTCCCCTCTATTCTTCAGGCGCAGCTGCAAGGAAGAGATTGGAAGCTTCTGCTTCATTTTAGAATACCTACAATTTAGCATGTTGTCTGAACCCTAAACTGTAGTTAATCTTAACTATGATTCATGGAAACAGGTCAGCTTAATATACTATTGTGTGTGGAAGTGATTCCACCTACAGGGAAATCAATCCCTCTGTGTCACTTTCCCTTAAAAAGTCCAGTTTAGATTTTGTTATTTTTTGAAATTTTCAGGGCCTGAGAAACTCCCTGTCACTACAACGCAGAGTTCCAGAAGTCGAGCCTTTTCCACTCCTACCAATTCTCTTAGGGACTGATTGAATGACATGACAGCTCATTGTGGGCCATTTAACCCATGGTGAGGCTGTGGTGTGTGCGGGGCACGTGTGGCTGCCATTTTGAATATGCAGTCCCCATTTGGGAGTTGTGTTGTGGAAACCCGGTGAGCATGGGTTAAACTACCCTCAAATAGCCCATGGCCTGTTTTATGGTTATGTGAGGGTTTTTAAATTTAATAAATAAATAACCCACACTTACTGGGTTCACACAACATGACAACTCCCAAGCAGGGGTTGCATATGTAACCCGGCACATATGGGCACCAATATTAGAGACTGTATGAGCTATTAAACTAAGAGGTTTATTAAGGGGTATTTTGTACATAAGGGAATACAGTGTTCAAATTTTAGGGTGGGAATGCTTAAATGTACTTTAATTATATATCCGTTGTTGTTGTACTTAATAAGATAGTCTTCCCTGCTAATTAGCTCTCAACAGCTTTACATCAGATCCAATTTCCTTAAAGCATTCCACGGTTACTAAGCACGCTCAGACTTCATTGGGCTGTTTTTGCCCCCCCCCCCTTAGGATTTGTTATAAAGAGTTTAATAAATAGGCACAATCTGTGAGCTCCCTACTTCCATTTTTGCTGACACTCAGAGGACTGCAACCTTTGTATGAGCTGTCAGTTTTGAGTCGAACAGTAGTGGTCAAGGAGGGAATCTAGAATGTTGCGAAGATGTTCCAAAGATCTTGAGCCAAGTGCAACCATTTTAGCCACCTTTCTAAACCTTAGGAATTCTTAGCTAGTTCCCTCCTTTGCCTCTTTACTTCGGTACAGCCACTGTTTAAGGAAAGCCCATTTTTTAAGGCTCTGCATTCAAATTTGATTTGGCAAAACCAAATTGTGGTGGCTCCGTTGCTTCTAATAATTGTTAGGTTTCATCATCTCTGTGATGATATAGAGCCCAACTATATATGGATATATCAGAAATTGACTGACTCTTGATAATTTGGTAATCCATAGTGCCTAAGTGGCTTGAGGCTTTTGACCTATTTTGATTTATAACTAAAAGCTAGGAAACCTGAGTATAACCGGTGCCTGCAGCATTCCTCCAACTATTTGTGACTAACTAGGAAGTGAAGTTTTTTAGGTTCTCCTTGTTCTGACGCTAGGTAATTATGCTTTGTTTCTTTTCCTTTCCTCTGGTAAATCTATCCATTTTTGCCCCTATGGCCCATGATTGGCACTAGCACCCGAGCTTTCTTTGGTTGTATAGCCTCCCAGTCCCTTTCTTTGCCATATCCATAGCATCTCCTTGCACTCCTTATTTGGCAAACACTAATTTCACCAATCTCTGTCTTTCTCTATCTCTAAATTAGGCCTATTAGAACTAGTATACTGATCCATGGACTGCTATACTAACCAAGCTGTATTTTTTTTCCTTTGTAAAATGTGTGCATGTTAAGGAAAACATCCTTTAAAATAGAGTCTGTAAATTTGGACTTGGATGGTTGTTTGAGCTAATTTCCTCCCACTTCAGAAATAGTTGTTTCCCACTTTGTTGTAGAACGGTGCATCATTCTGATGTATGCATGCCGCACCTCTGGCAAAGGTCCCTTCAGTCCTGTGTTCGCCGTTACACGTGCCCGCTTGTGAGTCCTTAACAGAAGGGTGTTTTGAAGTGCATTAAGAGGAACTGATCTGTGATAGGAGAGCTTCTGAATACCTTAGAGAGCACCGTGAAAAAATGTTAAGGACAATTATGGTAGCATGAAAGAGATCACTTAATCTTTGAGACATGAAAATTGTATTCCTTAATATTGTGAGTCATAGCAAGCTCATTGCATTTGCTGTGAAGCGTAAAAATGAAATCTCGTTTTTATATTTAGAACATCATCCTGCTTACTGTAGCAGTTGTTGATCTTTGGGGATACAATTCATCAAGTGCAGCTTCAATTGTCTGCTCAACACAATTTTAAAAGAATGAAGGCTGAACAGAGGGGATGCTTGGTGGATGGCACCTATTGCCTCCAGTTCATCTGCCTTCCCTTTGTTCAGGTTGTGTGTCACTGCAGGTAGAAACCTTGTATAGTCAATATTTACATGAACAAAAGGTAAGACTGTGATGATTCCTAGAACTTTAACAATACACTGCTTTGAAATTACTTGTTCCCCCCCCCCCTCATCCCTCCTTTTGTTAACTTCATCATCCATTTCTCTGGAAAGTAAAATGTTTTAAATAGCCTGGACATCTGAATGAGACATGTAGCACTACAAACCAAATGAAATTGCCGTAAATGACTTGGTTACTGTTAAGATCCCAAATGCAGAAAGGGCTCATTAGCATCCAGTCAGTCAGTCAGGCGATCACTCGTGACCGAGTAAGATTGTCTTCCAGGATAAAAAAAAGAAAGAAAGAAAATTTACAAAAAGGAGATTTTAAAAGGAGGAAAATTCTAAAGAAAATTGTGTAGACTCTAGCGATGGGTCCGTAAGTGACTGTGGAGGCCAATTCTAGATCCACACAGTTTGCCACAGTGAGGACACAGGTTACCAGATGGAAGATGGTCCTGTAAAGGATTCGTTTGACGTGCTTTTCGCTTAGCACGTTTCTCCCTTTCACCTTGCACTCAAAGGATTTATTTGATGTGCTTTTCGCTTAGCACATTTCTCCCTTTCACCTTGCACTCGAGCTTCTTCCATCCACCTCTCTATGGAGTAAGTCATAAAGGACTGAAATTAATTTCTTTAAGATTAAAGTATAAGCGCTGCTATGCTTCTTTACTCTAAGACGGATGCTGGTATAAACTCATTTGATTTTGAAAGGTCAACTGGATATTTGCAACTCAAAGTTAGTGTTGAATGTCAAAATTAGATGATCTCTGAGGTTGAAGAGATCCTTTTTGTCACAAAAAGCAGTGTAACTCTAACATTAATTTCTAACAGTGTCAAGTTCGCTGCTCAGTTTATTCCTGCTCTTGGTTTCCTCATTGCAGGAGCTCTGTAATAGGTTTGACATTTAACCTTCTATAAGCCCTAATCTTTTTAAAAATTAATATTTTTATTATAAAATGTCAACGAAACAAAACCATAAAGAGGAAAAGAAATAAATATGTAACTACATAGATTTGAATATATCAATTTCAATACATGCATATGAAGAGTGTGTGTGTGTGTGTGTGAGAGAGAGAGAGAGAGAGAGAGCACACGCGAGAGGGAGAAAATACAGCATTCTAAGAATCAGCTTCGGCTGATACGCCAGCTGCGCCCCTTCCTAGAGTTGGAGGACCTAAAGACGGTAGTGCACGCTCTTGTAACTTCAAGGCTTGACTTCTGCAATGCGCTGTACATAGGACTACCTTTATACCTAGTCCGGAAACTTCAACTAGTGCAAAATATGGCAGCCAGATTCGTTACTGGCACACCTAGGGGTGCCCATATCACACCAGTTTTAAAAGCACTCCACTGGCTGCCAGTTTCCGGGCGAAGTATAAAGTGTTGGTTATTACCTTTAAAGCCCTACATGTTTTGGGTCCAGGCTATCTACGGGATCGCCTTCTCCCGTACAATCCACCCCACACACTCAGGTCCTCTGGGAAGAATTTACTTCGGCCAGCCAAAACTAGGCTGACGGGTGTTACCCAGAGGACCTTTTCTTCTGCTGCTCCCAGATTATGGAATGGCCTGCTGGAGGAGATTCGTCAACTTACCAGTCTTTTGGAATTTAAAAAAGCCATAAAGACTGATCTCTTCCAGCAGGCCTATCCGGCGGAATTTTAGGATGCTTTTAAGATGTTTTAAAGATGTTTTAAGATGTTTTATAATGTTTTTAAGTAGTTTTGGGATGTTTTGGTGGTATGTGTTGTGTTTTGATTGGTTTATGTGTTTTGTATTTTTGTTGTTCCCCACCTCGATCTGGATGGAGAGGCGGATAAGAATTATTATTATTATTATTATTATTATTATTATTATTATTATTATTATTATTCATAAACTTCAACATGACCAAATATCCCTATATGTATCCATTCGCAAGTGGTGCCTATATATCGCCCATTCAAATGTTGAAAGCGTCATTAGGTCCTCAATCTATTGCATTATAGGAGGTGAGCATTTATCCTTCCAATGTTGTAATATTAGTATTTTAACTGTCAAAAGGGCACGGAGAATCCATTTGCTCTGACCGTGCATTAACTTCCAGGAAGCAGAGGACATGTGCATCAATAAATATTAAAGCGTGTTCCAATACAAAGTTTATCTGTATAATAACCTCCTCCCAAAAACTATTGTGCATTGCCAAAACGTATGGTTAAATTAAGCATTACGTGTGTCACACTTCCAGCAATTAGCTGACTTAGACAAACCCTTATTAAAGAGACATTGTGGCGTCCAATAGACATGAAACAAGAGTTTTTGCTGAATAAAACATCACCTGAGATTTATAGATGCTTCAGATACAGATGCTAAAGTGATGATCCATTAATTAGGCAAAATAGGACAGTCCAGTTCCCTATTCCATTCTTGCTTAAGACCCCGTGTATCATATTTATTCACCAATAATCCTGTGCTAAAAGAACTGCATTGGTTGCCTATTAGCTACTGAGTCATGTTCAAGGTTATGGTATTGTCATACAAAACCCTAAACAACTTAGGAGCAGGATACCTAGCAGACCGCCTTCCCTTATATATGCCCAACCGACCATTAAGATCATCAGAGGAGGCCTTGCTGGTCATTCCAAGACTATCGGAATGTCACTATGCAATATCTCGACGGCAGGCCTTCTCAGTAGCGGCACCCACCGCTACTGGAAAAAACTCGCTTGTGTGGTTTGGGAGGCAGAAAATTTGGCATATTTTAAATGCCTCCTGAAAATGCACCTGTTCACCCAGGCTTTCCCTGGCCCGTAATGAAATTAACTATGCTGTCCCATTTTTACTGCTCCTGTACTGTTGTGTATTATTTATTATTATTGTAATTTTATTGTTTTTAAAAATCTATTTTAAAGGTGCTTTTAAATGTGATTTTAATTGTGATGTTAATATTTATATAGAAACCGCTTATAGATTTTTAAAAAAATATCTAGTATATAAATAGTACAAATAAATAAATAAGATCCACACCCAGATTTAATGGGTCTTCGAGGTATAGGAGATACATTTTAATGTATTTTTGGAAGAAGATAAAAATCTAGGTACCCTCTCCTCACACTCCAACAAATAGTCATGTGTGGGTTTATTTATATACCCTGAAAGGAGCACCTCATCCACTATCTTCAGTATTACTATTTTTACCTGTAAAGTTGGATTTTGCTGACACAGCATATAATGGGTATCATTATGGAGCTTCCTGAAGGTAAGCACCCTCATCCATTACTACTAAGGCTCCCCCTTTATCAGCTGGCTTAAATACCACATCTTTGTAACTATTCAAGACAGATAGTGCCCTATTTCTCCTCTTTGGTGAGAATGTGCCAAGTGCTCACCTCTATTCTTTCTAAGTCTTCCACTTACCTTATGACCAATACCTCAAATGCAAGGGCTTTAGGATTGCTGGGAGGAGGATTAAAGGTGGATCTCACCAATTTTATAAAAAAAATTGCCTACTATTAAATGACACAACATATAAATCATTAATGTGATCCATTTTAGTCCGAAAAATTTCAAAACAATTTTAACTAATATTTATTTTATTAAACCATACCAAACCTATAGCTAAAGAAAATTAAAATATAAAATCAAAAATACAAACCAAAAAATTAAAAATCAAATACAGTAATACCTTGGATTGCAAGTAACTTGATCTGAGAGCGTTTTGCAAGACAAGCAAATTTTTTAAAATTTTTTTTGACTCGATAAACGAGCAAGGTGTTGCAAGACAAGTAGTGTAGGGATGTAACCGCTCGCCTCGAGTGGGCGTAGCAGGCCGAAATCGGCCCCACTCACGCCCACCAGAGACTCGCTTTGATATAAGAGTGTTTTGGATTACAAGCACAGTTCCGGAACGAATTATGCTCTCAATCCAAGGCATGACTGTAACTGAAATAGTGCCAACAGCCCCCCAAAAAACAAGACTCCAAAATATAGTGGAAATGATAATAAAGGCCCCCAAAATAAAAGATCAAGAAATAACTTTTTGCCTTCCCGCTAAGACACCAACATAATCTTCCCATCCTATCCCTACCCAGTTATTAGATACATGCACAAATCAAAGTGCCAGTGTGGCGTAGTGGTGAGAGTGTTGGACTGGGACTCGGGAGATCCAAGTTCTAGTCCCTGCTCAGCCATGAAACTCACTGGGTGACTTTGGGCCAGTCACTGGCTCTCAGCCTAGCCTACCTCACAGGGTTGTTGTGAGGATAAAATGGAGGAGGAGGAGGAGGAGGATTATGTAAGCCGCCTTGGGTTCCTTCCAGGAAGAAAGACGGGGAATAAATATAATAAATAAATAAATACGAAAAAAATTATCAGATAGATATTTTAAAGGGTATTTTTATATGCTTACGGGAAAACTCGAGCTCTGCAATTAAAAAAATGGCTGAATGCCCAGAACTATATCTACTAACAATGTAAACATTAGCAGGGAAGAAAAAACTGACTAACGGCCGATTCAACTTAAGTAGGACGGGCAGCAGCGGAAGAAGAAAAGCTGGTTGAAATCTTGATGCCCATAAGAAATGACTTTGCTGCTTCAGTAGATATGAACTTCTTTAATTGATCTTGATAGGTAACACAGAAAATGGCTGGGTATCTGATATAATATTACAGTTCAGTTTCCCTTGTCTTTGCAAACTGCCTTCTCCGATCTGAAACTTCCTTCATGTAATCTGGATAAAGCATGATTTTATCATTAGCAGGGCCCTACCAAAGCTCCTCCTTCTGCCTGGCTGTACGTAGCAAATATTCTTTAGTTGAAACCCATAGAAACTGAAGAATAACAGGCTCCACCCTAGAGTAGACCCTCAAGTAGAACCAAGAACATGATAAGCTTGTTCAATATCAAGCTGAAAATCTGGTGGCAATGCCAATAGCCAACACAGAAATGTATCCATAAACTCTGCTAAGTGAAGCTGTGCAGGCTGTTCCCGAAGTTCAAGGATACACAAATCTCTGAGAAAAATTTTCTAAGACAAACACATGCAGATATTATACTGTGAGACGCAGCCATTGCAGTCTCATGGGCTATAACTTGGTCCTCCAACATATTTACTTTTGGATTCATTAATTTAAGATGAGCATCAATGGAATTGACAGATCACTGGAGAGTTTTGATAGAATCCTGCAACAGCCCAAACTGTTTAGACTGCTGAGATAACTGTATTGACATATTTTTCAGCAGAGCAAGAACTTCTTCTTCATGTTCCACTTTCAAAACTTTTGCTGGTGGGGGTTGAGGGGGGAGTTAGCAATTTTCGTATGCCTTTCTTTTTTTTGGTGTAGTCATGATCAAACTCTCCTCCAAAACATAGCAAGCAGATACAAAAACAAAACAAAACTAGAATGCAGATAAATGCAAAATACCAGGATAACACGACAGGCTTTTTTAAAAGCTGAAAATCAGGAGGGGCACAGACTATGATCCGATTATATTGTCATCTTAATCCGGAAGTCGGCCAAATTCGACTTCTTAAGTAACAACAGCAGAAATGGAAGCAACTGTAAGGATTCCGGTAAGAAATAACTCTGCTGCTTTGGGAGATGGAAATTTCTTTATTTCATCTTGATGGGTAACACAAAAAAATGCTGGATAATGGATATTCTAGTGTAAACCAATCTGTCTTGCCCAGATTCTTGCCTTAGTAAATTGTCTTCTCACATCTGAAACCTCCTTGGTGCATTCTGGATAAAGCATGATCTTATCATTGGCAGAACCCCCCTGAAGCTCCCCTTTCTGCCTGGCTGTATGGACCAGATATTCTTTAGTTGAAGCCCGTAGAAGCTGAACGATAACAGGCCCTGCTGCGGACCTTTGCGTGGAACCAGGCTCATTCAATATCAAGCTGAAAATCTGGTGGCAATGCGAATAACTCACGCAAAAGCTTATGCATAAACTCTGCCAAACAGACCTGTGTACGCTATGTAGACTGTTCCTGGAGTCCAAGGACCATGTACATTAGCTCCGGTAAGAAAAAGTTTCCAGAAGTGAAACACGAGCAGAGATTACACTGTGAGAAGCTGCCATTGCTGTCTCCTGACCTGTAACCCCATCCACCAACACATTAACTTTTGTCTCCATCAGTTTAAGATGAACATCTATAGAACTGATGGATCCCTGGAGAGTTTTGATAGAATCCTGGATCAGTTGCAACTGCTCAAGCCGCTTAGACTGCTGAGGTAAATGTAATGGCATGTTTTTCATCAGGGCGACGACAACATCTTCTTTCTCAGGCTCCGTTGTAGAAACTTTAGCCCGAGGAGGTTGTGGAGGAGTCGGTGGAATTCCTGAGCCTTTCTTTGCTTTTGGTGTAGCCATGATCAAACTCCTCCAAAGCACAGCAAGCAAATATAGAAATAAAAAGAAAACTAGAGCAAGGCTAATGCAAAATACCAGGATAACACAACAATCTTGAATAAATTTTAAAAGCTGAAAATCTGATCATGTCACCATCTTAATTGGAAGTCTACAAGCCCTAATCTTTGCATCTGTGGTGCCCTTTCAGAATGAAACTAGAAATAATTCCTTCTAACCACCATTTCTAAGTAGCCAGAAAGCTCTGCTTTTCTTTCCCTAAAAACCCTTTGCTGAAATGTAAGATGCAGGCAATATACCCTTTTTGAGGGGCCGGTGTTATATTTTTGAATGAAAAGTGAATGTTTGAGTAGATATGAACATATGAGGCTGCCTTAGAGCACATGTTTTGCATGCAGAAGGTTTCAGATTCAATCATTAGCATTTCAAGTTAAAGGAAGGATCAGGGGATGGAAAATCTTTCTGCCTGAGCCCTTGAAGAGCAGCTGACACTCAAGAGTAGACATGACTAATATATCTCAGCCTCAGGCATTGGAGAGCTGCTGCCAAGTCAGAGCAGACAAGACTAAATCAGTCCATCTAGCCCAGTATTGTCAAGTCTTAGTGTCAGCTGCTTTTCAAGGCCTAAGGCAGAGAGATTTTACATCACTTGATCCTTGCTTTAACTTGAGATGCCAGAGATTGAATCTGGGGCCTTCTACATGCACAACATGCTATTTACCAGTGAGCTATCCCTCTCCCCTAAATTCTCTCTCCCCCGTCCAGCTCAACAAGCCGGTCTTTCCTGGGTATCATTTTTTCTGATATTCAGTCCCTTAGACCAGCAAGCCTGACTTGATGTCTTCTCTAAGTAGCTGATCTTTGTGCTGTTAAAATCACTTTCACAATAGTAGAACTGTTACTTTTAAAAACATGATGGGTTTCTCTTTTTTATGTAAATAAGATTTTTTGGTAGATTCTGTTCTAATGTTTTTTAGGCTCAGTTGTGCAAAATCTGGAATGAGACATATTGCTAGAGAGCCCTAACTAATGTATATGATTGTTTATAATCGTGAAAATAGCAAATGCCAAACTATGGTTTGTGCAAATGTTGTTCTTAGCCTACAGAACTTTAATATATATATATATATAGTAGTAGTTTCTAATTTTAGTTGGTCCTTAATGTTTTTGAAATCATGAGAAGTGGAAAAAATTGTTCTGAAAAGCTATTTTAGTATTTTATTTCTATAATTGCATCCAGCTGTTCCTTGGAAATTTCAGAGCCAATGCGAAGCTCCCAGTCCATTTCCAGCCAGAAATGTCTCAGTTTACACCTGGGCCATTGAATCAACAAGTACAAAACAAAGGAAATGTGGCTAATGTATTTATTTGTCATGAGAATCAGTGGCTGAATTCGCAGGTCATAACAAGCCACTGTGGGTTAATTAACCCTTAGGGTTGCTACTGTGTGTGCTGGCCACAATTTTGAATCTGCAAGCCTGAGCTGGTGGTTACTGTGGCTTTTGTCATGTGAACCCGGGTGGTCGTGGTTGTGGGAGGGTTAAACAACCCTCAAATAACACATGGTCTCTTCTAGGGTTATGCAAGGGTTGTTTAACCCTCGCACAACCCTCACCACCTGAATTCACACAACACTACAAGACACAGCAACTGCCGGCTTGGGCTTGCAGATTCAAAACTGCGTCCAGCACACACGGCAGCAGCCCTAAGTGTTAATTAACCCACAGTGGCTTGTTGTGACCTGCGAATTCAGTCACTGGTTCTCAAGTGAATACATGACAAATACATTAGCCACATTTCCTTTGTTTTGTACTTGTCGATTCAGTGGCCCAGGTATAAACTGATAAGTTAAAGTTTGTGTTTGAATGCTCTTTCCCATCAAACACATCTACCCCTGTAATATAGAGAGAATTATTTCTGGGTGCCAATCCTAGGTTCCTGCTGAATTTAATAATGCTAATAAAAAGATTAATCTGTCTGGCAGTATTGTCAATTGCAAATCTCGTATAGATTTGTACAGCTGTGTTACTAGAGTAATGCATTTTTCTTGTTAACAGTAGTCACAGGAAAGAAGCATTACATCCTTACTGTTCTTGCGTTGTGTTTTTTAACAATGCTATTTGTCAAATGGAATGTAGGAAAAATAATTATTTTTTCCTTGGTTTTGGAATAAACATCAAGTAATGTAGCCTGTACATCTACTTGAATTCTGCTTAATGGATTCTTTGGCATTCAGAAGTCTCTGTGGATGGACTGATTGGACATATTTCTGAGGAGTCCTAGAGAATGTAGAATATGTGTAGTATATTTGCATGGCAAGAACAAAACAGCTATCGTGAAGATTTCAAAAGTGCCTCTTAAGTAAGTTGCTGCTATATTGTTTCTGATCAGAATTGTCATTAGTGAAATCATAATTTCCTCTTTCACCTGAGCCCTCAGCTGTTTTTAAGATTCCAAGGGGATTTCTGAACAGTTCTTTCTTCAGTGCTCACTGCTTTGTTACGAGTACGTTTCTAAGGTTTTATTACACACTGTGCCTTGGGATTAGAACTTCTTCAAGTTTTATAAAAGGAAAGCAGTGTTCTGTTTGTTCCAGTGTGCCTGTCATTTCAAAGATGTTAGTCTCAAATGCCAAGAAAAGAATAATGGGGTGGTGGTGGTGAGGAATCTTGCCCTTAGACTAAATTCAACCAAGTAGTATTATTAACCCTAAAATTGCTAATATGTTTTTAGGATTTTATTGCCTATGAGTCTATAAAATAATGCCCCCTCCGAGCCTTTTTATACATAATGTTTCCTGATGAAACCTGGAAGGTAGTGCCCAGTACAGATAATCTTCTGTCTGGGCAGCTGTCTAATTTTTCAAACTCTTTAATAAAGGGATTAGGGCTATCCAAAGAGAAACATTGCTTTCACAGGACACCAGAAGTTGGATCACATACATGCTAGGTTGTCATAATCACTCTGACTATTCCACTAGCAGATAAGAGAGACAGTTATTGGTAATGTCCTGAATCACCAAGGGCGCCAGAAATTATTCACATATATCTGTGTTTAATACTTCCCTCTTATTTTTCGTTTTCCTTCAATATTTGGCACTGTCCTGGAACAGACATGCTTTTTACTCTTAAGTATGAAATAACAGATTTATTTGCATATAAAAAATGTAACTCCCTTTAGTAATATCCTGCTTTAAACACTGTGTTTGACAAGAGGTCTGCTGGCATAAAGCCCTGTTGGCAACAGAGAAGCTCACGTGCTGGTGGGGAGCAGCAAGAAAGTTAGACTTGCGCACTGAAGCGTTTTAGCTAAACAAGATGGCCATACTAGCTAGATAAAGTTATAATGCTGTGGTGTGAGCTATATAGGTAAAGCTTCCTCTAAAATATTTCAGTATTATTGGTGTTTTGGCGAGAGGTTTTTACAGAAATATCGAAAATTATTGGTACTAATTTAGAGGTCTGTCCAAAATTAGCATTGTTATCAATAACTGAGAAGCTTATTTGTGATCAAAATACGAAGGAGTTAATTGTAAACTTGTGAACTGCGGCCAGGCTAATGATAGCGAGAAATTGGAAAGTACAATATGTTTTCCTAATAACAGATTGGTATAAGGAAGTTTGGGACATAGCCCTAAATGATAAACTAACTAGTAGTATCAAATGCAAAAAAGGATTGCTAAAGAAGAATAATTTTATGGAGATATGGAATCAATTACTAGACTATGTATTAATAAAGGAGAAGGGTAACATGCCTTGTCAGGATATGTTATATTTTTGGAATTTAGACTTTATTTGATCAAGAGGATAGAAGTATATTAATTGGTCCCTTGGAGGGTGGGGGGGAGCACTTTATGATTTATTGTATGTTGATTATGTTATATTTGTGTGATAATTTTGTATTTTGCTAAATATATTTTCTGTGTTATAATTTGTTTTGAAAAATAAATAAAATATTAAAAAAAAATAAAAAAAAATATTTCAGTATAGTTTATTGTTTGTTTACATTATTCTTGAAATTGGCACCAAGTAAACTTGCCTGTTCACTTGGTGCAAGTCGCAGTGGGCCTTGGCCACTGCTATCTGAATGATAAACCACCTGCTCCACATGGGATGAGTGCACTCGTCCTTCCTTTCTAACCTTAAAAGGCTAGCAGAGGAAGAAGGCAGAGTCGTGTGTGTGCAGACTAGCCAGGGGGTCAGGTTCTCCTTAGCTTTTCTAGTCACTTTCTTGAGGTTAAATGTGAGGAAAGGCAAGCCACTTTCTGCACCACATTTAAAAATAGAACATTACAAGAGAGAAGTACAGCAGAAGTATCATCTTTAAGACTAAAAATCATAATGCTTTTAAAAGGTCTAAAATGCTTGGGTGAATAAAAAGGTCTTCACATGGTGTTCCAAAAGTATCGGGCTCAGCACCAGGCAGGCTGCCCTAGGAAAAGGCAGGATATAAATGTAATAAATAAATAAATAAATAAATAAATAAGTTTGGGCTCCATGTTATCTGAAAAGACCCTATACCCAGTTACCACCCACCTCACCTCTGAAGTTGAAGGGGGGACCTGTAGAAGAGCCTCCGAGGGAGATCTTAATACTCTGATCTAAAGGTGTATAATGCAGCAACCTTGCTAAGCAGGTTTGGACCTTGCCAGTGCCAGGAAGGAAAGCTGCTTGTGTTTACTGCCATAAGTACAAGGAATATGAAAAATGTAGCACACAAAATTTGCAAGGCTTAGCAACCTAAACCCTCTGATCTGGGCACTTTTTACTTAGAGCTCTTGGGATCAGACCCAAGCACTACTAAGACTGGCACATCTACAGCTTTCAGCACTGTTATGACAGTGGCTTTCTACTATCTGAGACTGAACTCACGTTGAGCTTAGATTCTGGGGAAACCTGTTTCAAATGCTCTTCAGCCATGATAGGGGAAATCACTATCTTTCACCTACCGCATAAGGTTAGGTTAAATTGTTAGGTTAAAATGTTACTCTGAGCTCCTTGAAGAGAGGGCATGATATAAATATAACAAATAAGACTAATAAAGAAGGTGCTTCCTTGAATGGCATCTTAGGGACCTTGCAAAACATATTCCAGCCTCAACAAGAAATGCATGTTGGTGGAAAACTTTGCCAGGCTAGGACTGAGAGGCATTCTGCCTCCATTGACAGGTACAGAATGTTGTAGAATCATAGAATCATAGAAAAGTAGAGTTGGAAGGGGCCTACAAGGCCATCGAGTCCAACCCCCTGCTCAATGCAGGAATCTAGGTCAAAGCATCTCTGACAGATGTCTGTCCAGCTGCACCTTGAATGCCTCCAGAGTGGGAGAGCCCACGAGCTCCCTAGGTAGTTGATTCCATTGTCTTATTGCTCTGACAGTCAGGAAATTTTTCCTGATGTTTAGGTGGAATCTAGGTTCCTGTAACTTGAGCCCATTATTCCGTGTCCTGCAAACTGGGATGATCGAGAAGAGATCTTTGCCCTCCTCTGTGTGACATCCCTTCAAATACTGGAAGAGTGCGATCATATCTCCCCTCAGTCTCCTCTTCTGAAGGCTAAACATGCCCAGTTCTTTCAGTCTCTCCTCATAGGGCCTTGTTTCCAGTCCCTTTATCATCCTTGTTGCCCTCCTCTGAACCCTCTCCAGTTTGTCTATGTCCTTCTTAAAGTGAGGTGCCCAGAACTGGACGCAGTACTCAAGATGAGGCCTAACCAGTGCCGAGTAAAGGGGAATTATCACTTCCCGCGATTTGGAAGCTATACTTCTATTAATACAGCCCAAAATTTCATTTGCCTTCTTTGCAGCCACATCGCATTGCTGGCTCATATTCAGTTTGTGATCTACCACAATTCCAAGATCCTTCTCACTTGTAGTATTGTTGAGCCAACAATAAATTTGGACAAAGGTTTTAGAAATCAGTGGAATCAAGCCCTATGAAAATTAAGCTGCTCTACATCCACTCTTTAGTCAATGAAATGATACACATTAGTATTCCACATTGATTTGTCCTAATCAGCATTTCATACCAGTCTCCATAGGAAGTTCTTCATTGGGTGCGTCTTTCTGCTCTGGTCCTTTTTCCTTTATTTTGATTTTACTTGCATTTTTCTTTCGTTTATTCATTTGGCTAATTAAAAGCTGAAATTCAGTTTTGTGCTTCTTCCCTGTAATGTTACAGAATGTCCCCCATTCTGTAACTCTGCATTTGGTTTCCTCTCCCTAGGTGCAGCACTTGGCATTTATCCCTATTAAATTTCATTCTGTTGTTTTCGGCCCAGCGCTCCAGCCTATTGAGGTCACTTTGAATTTTGTTTCTGTCTTCCAGAGTATTAGCTGTTCCACCCAACTTTGTGTCATCTGCAAATTTGATAAGCATTCCCTGTACCTCCTGATCCAAGTCATTAATAAAAATGTTGAAGAGCACCGGGCCCAGGACCGAGCCCTGTGGTACCCCGCTCGTTACCTCTCCCCAGTTTGAGAAGGAACCATTGATAAGCACTCTTTGAGTCCGATTCTTTAACCAATTGTGGATCCACCTGATAGTTGTTCCATCTAGCCCACTCTTAGCTAGCTTACTAATCAGGATATCATGAGGCACTTTGTCGAAAGCTTTGCTAAAGTCCAGATATATAATGTCCACAGCATTCCCACAGTCCACAAGGGAGGTTACCCGATCAAAAAATGAGATCAGATTAGTCTGACAGGATTTGTTCTTGACAAATCCATGCTGGCTTCTAGTAATCACTGCATTGTTTTCATGGTGCTTGCAGACTGACTTCTTTATAATCTGCTCAAAAATCTTCCCGGGGATTGATGTCAGACTGACTGGCCTATAGTTCCCAGGTTCCTCCTTCTTGCCCTTTTTGAAGATGGGAACAACATTTGCCCTCCTCCAGTCGTCTGGCACTTCACCTGTCCTCCATGATTTCTCAAAGATAATAGACAGTGGTTCTGAGAGTTCTTCTGCCAGTTCCTTTATTACTCTAGGATGCAGCTCATCAGGCCCTGGAGATTTAAACTCGTTCAGAGTAATCAGGTGCTCCCTGACCATTTGCCTATCAATCTCAAGCTGCAATTCTGCCCCTTCAGTCTGCACTTCAGGTTTGCCAGGGGGGTCATAGACCCTCTTTTGGGAGAAGACCGAGCCGAAGTAGGAATTGAACACTTCTGCCTTTTCTTTGTCTTCTGTTATCAATTTGCCATCCTCATTGCGTAGTTGAACCACCAGTTCTTTCTTCTGTCTTTTACTGTGCATGTATCTGAAGAAAGCTTTTTTGTTGCTTTTAGCATTCCTCGCTAACCTTAGCTCATTCTCAGCTTTAGCTTTTAGTACAGCCTTCCTACTGCTGGGGGATGTTGGGAGTTGTAGTTCAACACATCTGGAGGGTACCTGGTGGGGCAAGGCTGCTATCGTAGCTGGTTGTGCGGCTGCAGCTACTGCAAAGCAATAAGTCCGAGCTGCTCGCCGTTAAAGAAATTTAAGGAGATAAGACCTGCTCAGCTTGAGTTAAAATGTCTTGCTTTGCTTTGCTTTGCTTTATTTATTTATTTATTATATTTATACCCCCACCTTTTTTCCTGCAAGGAACCCAAGGCGGCTTACATAATCCTCCTCCTCTCCATTTTATCCTCACAACAACCCTGTGAGGTAGGTTAGGCTGAGAGGCAGTGACTGGCCCAAAGTCACCCAGTGAGTTTCATGGCTGAGCGGGGAAACAGAAATTACATGCTGATCATCCAGGTTCAATGTTTAATGTTTGTAATTGTTATGAAGGTTTTTGATCCTGGATATGGATCAAATCAAATCCAGAAATTGACCATTATTTCGGAAAAGTGTGCAATGGGTCAAGTTCAGCCGACATAATGTGGTGGTGTTCTATAATTACAACCCTTGAAGTCTTGTGTCCTTTGGATTCTGCTTACGTTGTTCTGGTGAGTGATCCAAGGAGAAGGGGGGCATTGTGAGTGGTTTCCATTGTAATTACTGTGCTGCACACTTGTCCTTATTTAAGATGGCAGGAACATTAGAGTCCTATAGGTATTTTCATTTTGGGTTCATCTCAGACATGCGGCAGGGGCAGTGTGTGCCTGCAACAGTAGATCAAAATGATGGTGCTTATGTGTCCCTGGCCCTTTTGTTGCTGAGTCATGGTGAGTACAGTTGAGATTTCTGAGGAGCTTGAGACAATTGGTCTTCAAAGTGCTCATCCTAACCTGACTAGTAGGTTGAACGCCATGTTATCTCCTACATCACAATTTCCTTCAATGAACTGTTAATTTGGTCTTGTCAAATGAACTTTGAGGCCATGGTTGGATGCATTTAATTTTTCCTGTGAGAGTGGGCCTACATAAACACTTAACAACTGCTCACAGAGTGCTGTTGTAAAGAAACAGCTTTGTAAGACTGATCACCTTGACTATTAGGAAAGCTATTTGCTACATTAGTTCTTCACGCCTATGTTAGATCATATTAGTATTTTATATATTTGGTTTGCTCCATATGTATAATGTAATTTTGTTTTACAGGGAAGAAGCACAAAACTGAATTTCAGCTTTTAATTAGCCAAATGAATAAACGAAAGAAAAATGCAAGTAAAATCAAAATAAAGGAAAAAGGACCAGAGCAGAAAGACGCACCCAATGAAGAACTTCCTATGGAGACTGGTATGAAATGCTGATTAGGACAAATCAATGTGGAATACTAATGTGTATCATTTCATTGACTAAAGAGTGGATGTAGAGCAGCTTAATTTTCATAGGGCTTGATTCCACTGATTTCTAAAACCTTTGTCCAAATTTATGGCAGATTATTATTTTGTATATTCATGCATGTATACTTATCGTGACATCCGAACCTGGAAAGGGTGGGTTGTTGCTGTGGTTAACAAACCACCCACAACCCATGGACTGCTTTGGGTTGGGAGTGGTTTGTTAACCATGGCAACAACCCACCCTGCGCCGGGTTCAGAGTTTACGATAAGCTGCGGTGCTCACCTGCCACAGCTTGAATATTCATGGTGGCCTCCAGCATGCACCGCAACCCACCTTGGCTTAAATTAGCCACAGTGGGCTGCGGTGATCATGTGAACCAGGCCAGTGTCATCAAATTCAGTAGAAACTGTGCACATGGATATCTTTCAATACAAATATCTGATAATATTTTGTAACAATCTGCTCTCTCTTTCAAATATGAGCATGTAAACCCTCTTGCTTCAGGTCATCTTAGCAGCCCTTGAATTGGGATGGCACTTCTGCCCTCTCCTTGTGGAACTTTAACCAGGATCGGTCCTGAAATGTGTGCTTTGGTTTAGTTTACAGACGATTTAAGGCTAAGGAGGGGTGGGTGGGTATTCTTATTATGTCAAGCCCTATTCTGTCGTGGCTAGTAGTAATTCCAAATAAACTTTCCTTAGTCACACACTCATCAACCAGAGATCCTGTATGTACGTAGGGATGTTGGCGAAGTCATAAATCTACATTACTTTTTTTTAAACATATTTTTTTTAAAATTGAATTTTCCAAAACAACAACAAATCATATTTGGCTTCCGCTCATTGTCTGACAAACATTACCAATCCTTATCCAATCTAAGTTCCCTCTATTTTCACAGAAAGAATTTCTATCACCTTACCAATATTCAAAAATCAAAACCCAAAATTATTAAGTCACTTTCCCTCCTCCCCAAGAAGTCCACCAGAGGTTTCCAGTCTTTCTTGAATGAAGATAGATTTTTTTCTCTAATTAAACAAGTCAATTTCGCCATCTCTGCTAAGTCCAACATTTTCAACAGCCAGTCTTCTATAGTTGGTATTGCTGCTTCTTTCCATTTTTGGGCATAGATTATTCTTGCTGCTGTCATCATATATTGTAATAATGTTCCATAGTCTTTCTCAAGTTCTAAATCCATTATACCTAATAAGAACATTTCTGGTTTCAGTTTAATACTCACTTTTAAAAACTTTTGTATCCATGTGTGTATTTGTACCCAGTATGTTTTCACTTTTTTACGTGTCCACCAAACATGATCAAATGTTCCTTCATGATTTTGACATTTCCAACATACATTTGACACATTGTTATACATCTTAGCCAATTTCACAGGGGTTTGGTACCAACGATACATCATCTTGTAAAAATTCTCTCTAAGATCAGAACACAATAAATCTACATAAATCTACATTACTTGAATGATTACTTTGTACTATAAAATCCACTATGGTCCAGTTCAGACAATTTCATAAACTATGGTTTATGATTGGGAATGAGTTGCAGTGAACCTTGGGCTTGTGTGCTTCCTCTCCCTCTCTTCCAATTCCCCTTTAAGAATAAGTGGATTGTGTGCATTATGTTTATACTTGGAATTGTGGTTTGTTCTAACCAAAGCCAGTTAATACGAAACAGAAACAGACAGAGGTTTTAGATCCTGGGTTGTTAACTGACTTTGGTTAAAACAATTCACCAGGCTGGCCCACAGCAAGGTGAGGCACCTGCATCAGGCGGCAGAGTGGGAGGAGCGGCAAATTGCACCATTCACGCCACCCCCTCCAGGAGGGGCCCCTGCCACTGCTGCCCTGCCACCTGAAGCAGGTGCTTGGGAGAGCCCTGCCAGCCACTCTCCCTTTCCTCGTCGAGAGCTGCGCGGCTTGAAGGCGTGGTCTCATGAGAACTCGCGGGACCTGGGTGGCTGCTGCTTCCAGCTGCACGGCTCTCCATAGAAGCGGCACCACAGCAGTGGCAAAGGTAAGGGGGGCATGGGGCGGGGATGGGGCTTGCAGTTCACAGTCCCCTGGGCTTTATGCAGAATTGTGGTTCTTAAAACGAAAGTGGAAGCTTTACACATGAAGGAGCGGGAGTGGCATATGATTCTTGATCATAGAACCCATGGTTTATGTGATGGTTTGAACCAGGCTATTTTGTGAACCATGGCCGACTAGTTCCCCTGCTCTTATTGAGACCAAGTGTTAGCCTTGCTTGGTTCTCATCTTTTTTTTTTCTGCAAAAAAAGAAAAGTGTGTTTGGCTCCTGTGTATCTGATTCCTTATGTTCCAGTTATTCCTCTGTGCTTGCATTGTGAATTTCAGCTGTCCGGTTGATTCCAGCTTTTGGTCTTTCTGCTGTTTTCCAGCCTAGTTGGCATATCTCTTGGCCAGTTCCTTGTCACTTAATCCTTATATGCAGGGTTTTCTTAGGTAAGATTTAGCCAGGCGACCTAATCTCCTATGTAAGCTTTGATCAGCTAATGCTGTAATACTATACTATGACTTGGAAGAAAATGCTGGGCTTGGAGGCAAGAGCAGTGGCAAAACAACATTTGAAGAAGGAAGGATGTGAATCTAAGGGTCTAGAGGATGCTGCACAGGAATCTAATTTCATTTGGGTTTTAAAAAATCATGTGGGCTTCTAGTTCTTGGTGATCATTTATTTATTTATTATATTTATATCCTGCCTTTTTTCCTGCAAGGAACCCAAGGCAGCTTACATAATCCTCCTCCTCCTCTCCATTTTATCCTCACAACAACCCTGTGAGGCAGGTTAGGCTGAGAGTCAGTGACTGGCCCAAAGTCCTGCACTTGCCTTTTCCACTTCTCACAGTGCTCTCTTCTGTACATTGCAATCCCTTGGTGACACCACTTCTGCATGTGGAAAAATGGTCTTAGATCTTATTATCAGTATTCTTTGTAGCATGGACCAGAAAAATTAATAGTTATTATTTTATCCCATTTATGGACAGGCTTGTTTTTGACTGCATCTTTGTAAAACCTTTTTTGTACTTTCATGCTGGCAATCAGCTTCATCTAAATTATCTAAATCCCAGCCCTTCTCAAGTTAACAAGATTGCTTTGCTGGCCTGTCAGTGGCTCTTGACCTGTTTTCTTTAGTAAAACTCTCATGAATAAAAACAAATAGAAATACCAAGATGCTTTCTGGACCTTATCACTAATATCTTATGCAGCGCTAGAAGCCAAAGCAAGCTTGAAATGCTTCCAAGAATAAAAGTTAGCACTTCTAGCCTATCCAGCAATAGTTTATCTCTCTGCATATTCAAAAATATTATTGGATAGCAGAATCCCAAACAGGCATTAGTGTTTATCTGCAGTCCTCCTTAGATGGATAGTTTTACAAAACCAGGAAACCTTTCAACACTTTTAAAATATTTTTAAATATTCAGTGTTACGTTCTTTACAATATATTGCACTAGATGTTTAAAAGCATGGTAAAATTGCATTGCAATATTATGGAGACCAGTTTGGAGTCTTGAATAAAATGGGACCCACCATTTCCTCCCTTACACTGCTACAAAGAGGCATGCTACCAGATAGTGGGGAAGTTCCTCCCCTGTGAATACGTTGGACTGGGACTCAGGAGACCCGGCTTCTAGTCTCCACTTGACCATGAAGCACACTGGGTGACTTTGTGCCAGTCGCTGACTCTCAGCCTTAACCTACCCCACAGGGTTGTTGTGAGGATAAAATGGAGAGGAGGAGGATCATGTACACCACCTTGGCCTCCTTGGAAGAAAGGCAGGATATACATGTAACAAAGAAACAAACAAACATAAATAAATACATTTCTTCCAGTAAAATGATGCCTTTAATAATATTTATTACATTTCTGTACTGCCCAATAGTCAAAGCTCTCCTGGTGTTTAATATGCTATAATAATAGAATGCTTGTGTTGGTCTTCTTCCCTTTAATAACTATGGACAACTAAGCCAGCAAGGTCTGCTGAATAGCTTTGGACTTTTCTGATACTGTCCGAGTGGCCTAGCTTCCTCACCATAGGACAGGATGACAGAGACATAGATTCAGTGACTTACCTTTATTCAAAGGTGAATCAGATGACACAGATCTCACTTCCGAAGTCATAATGAAACTCACTAGGTGACTTTGGGCCAGTCACTGCCTCTCAGCCTAACCTACCTCAACAGGGTTGTTGTGAGGATAAAATGGAGAGGAGGATGAGGCTTATGTAAGCCGCCTTAAGTTCCTTGCAGGAAAAAAGGCGGGGTATAAATGTAATAAATAAATAAATAAATAATCTTAGAAGTTTAGTGTTCGAGAGCTAACGATCCAAGTCTTAAGTTAAGGAGTATTCCAGAAGTGAATACATAGTCATAGTCAGAGACTTAACTCTTAGAACAACATTAGGAGTTCAAAGCACTCAGAGATCCAGGTTCACTATACAAGGTTCAAAAACAGGCTATGATTCACAATTCAAGAGGAGTCATGATGAAAGCCCCAGGCAAAAATGAAGATAGTTCCCAAAAGTACGATCTCCATGCTCAGGAACCTGAGCTGACTCAGGGTCAGGTATACTCTTGTTAGGGAGCTCAGCTGAACTAAGTGCAGGGTTTCAAGAATAAACTAGGCCAAAGAGCTATATGTGATGGAGATAGTCCCAAATGCAGGATTTCCATGCACGGTAGGCCCAGGGTGACTCGGATTCAAGGTTACAAGAAATAAGTTGTGACAAGGCAATGCCCTGGCCTGTTGGGAGACATTCCATCTTTCTGGATCTTGTGTGGCAGGGGTCCAAGTCAAACTAGGCCCAGGGATTAAGGGATGGACTAGGCAAGGAGTTCCTGAGCAGTAGGGAAGTTTTCCCCTCAGAGCTTATACTGAAAAGGGCCCTTTGCAGATCTTAGTTCAGGAGACAGAATGGGAATTAAACAAGGCTTGAAATACATGCACACGGGCAGAGATCAGGTCCAACAACAGAGTCTGCATTGGAAATCTCTGATGTACAGGTATCAAGGGAAAATATCAGTGTTAAAAGTCATTAAAAGTCCAAACCAGAAGGCATTCTGGCCATCAAAGGCAAGGGTACTTGGTTCATGGTGAATGTTAATCCATCCTCTCTGAGAAGACTGGCATTATTCTCCACAGTTGGTTTTAACAGTACAAGGGTTCAACATACAAAGTCCTAGAGAGGATAACAAATCCAGGGGAGAGAGCGTGTCATTAGTCTAACTGATGCAAAGTCCAGACAGAAGGTATCACAGGCAGTAAAAGACAGAGCAGCTGTTCCCTTGCAGGGAGCCGGACAGAATCCTAAAGTAGCATCATTAGTTGACCGTGTAGCGTTTTCTGGTTACAGGATTCTTTGGAAGCACAAACAGACCAGGCAGAGCGTGTTTGGCAAAAGGAAAATCATTGTAGATGAGGAAGAAAAATTCTAGTCAATGAAAGACGTTGGCACCAGCAAAGCTCTCTCGTGCGTGCATCAGCTTATAAACCAGGGTGTGGTTGCTAAGCTCATTAATAATTACTCTGTCTCAACCACTGCATTTGACCTGTAGACAATGAATAAGTAAAACCAGGGCATCTCTGCTCTGCCCTCTTGGGCTGACACTGTCAGCTGAGATACACCCTACACAATTCTCCTTCCCTCATGCCTGGTCCCCATGGAAGATTTCCTAGGTAGCACTTCAGAAATCAGCTCAAGGCCAAAATGCAGCTGTTAGATAAGGTGTACTGACTCCTTGGGATTTTACCCCTCCTTTCGCCCATAATTAGCTGAGAACAGTATACACACTTATGGTAGCCCCCATTCTACATTATGCTTATTAAAAGCTGAAGCAAATTTTAATTCAGAAACGGCAAGGCCTACTGGCCACATCCCGACAGATACCCTGGTTTGTCCCAGCTCAATGATGAACGTTCATGGCAGGTTTTGTAAATATCTCAGTCTTGGTTCTCCAGCTGTAAACTTGTGAATATAATGATTTGCCTTGCAGGATTTTTAAAAGAACAAAACATAAATATTCTGTGCAGTTTACACTGGTTTGGATCCTAACTTCCATTTGTGAAACAGGGCTTTCTTGCTTTCTCCTTCCTGCTGCATCTCCCAATCCCATGCTATACTAGCGGGTCCCCCATCCCCCAGAAGCAGCTTTTCAGGGGAGCAAGGGAGCAAAGATCCGCAAAAATCAAGGACCCTTCCTTGCATGAGCTGAAATGCCTCCCACTCAAGCAACGGCTCTTTTGGAATCAAGCCTTTGTATGTTAATTGTGCTAAATAAATGTCTAGTAATAATGATTATAATAGCTGTACTTGCCTTGCAGAAAAGCACCCAGTTTACATTAGAGTTAAAAACCTTCAAAAGGGTATGACTTCTGTGTTCAGTGACTATAAGGGGGGGACTAAATCATGTTCATTCATGAGAGACAGAGCTGCTTCATTTTGCAGGCTTTCTCTAGGATAATTTCTCTAGGATAAAGTGTCATCTTGTGATTGGAAACACGTCTCTCCCACAGACTCACATGTACGTCACTCACTCTAGTTGTCTGATTTTTTTTGGTAATAGACATTAGAGAAATCCATTCTTTATAATTTCTTCTTTCATTTCAGCTCCCTGTAGAGTGTGGTATTTTTAAAAAAAGGTTAGAGTAACATGTTGAAGTATAGCTGTAGTAGTTTAAAGTATGGATTTTAAAAGGGGTGTGCAAGCCACAGGAGCATCATGTTTTCCTTTCAATTATATACAGAAGAACACAGGTATATTGCAGTAAAAAAAATCAACTGAAACATAGCTAAGCCAATTTACTTAAGTTTGTTTTGTGCTGTTTCTGGCAGGAGAAACATTGAACATTGAACAAACAGACCAGGCCTCCATTACAGATCACTTGCATGAAGAACCTCCAGACTGTGGAAGAAGCCAATCTCTTGATTGGTCTGAAGTCAGAGGATTGGGTCTTACATCTTCATTTCAGTCCCCTGAATCCTCAAACAGGTGTGTTTGTACGAGTATATTTTGGGGTGTCTTGCCTTTGTCATCACGGCATGGGAACAAAAGTGTAAGAAGAATGCTGAGTAGATGTGAAATTAGTGTGTAATAGCATACCCCTAAAGCTATATGACACTTCATTTCTCTATTACAGTCATGCCTTGGATTGAGAGCACAATTCGTTCCGGAAACGTGTCTGTAACCCAAAACACTCTCATATCAAAACAAAATCCCCCCCAAAAAAATTTGTACAGAGATTTTTAATTTAAGCCGTACTACAGTACTTGTATTGCAAGACGTCGCTTGTATATCAAGTAAAAAAAAATTAAATAAATATTTACAAATTTGCTTGTCTTGCAAAACGCTCTCAAACCAAGTTACTTGCAATCCAAGGTATTACTGTATAGTAAGTACTTGGTGATTCTCCCCCACCCGCACCCCCCATGGTAAAATGCAGTGGCAGTGGCAGTGAGTTCTATAGACCAAGCCTTAAAGTTAATTTAAAAAAAAGAAACATACCGGTAGGTGGGTAACCTGTTAATCTGGAAACCTGTTAATGAGCTATGTAAAGAAGCCCTGAGATTTAATTTTTAAAAATCACAATAATCTTGTGCCTGTATGACACTGAAAGTTGGTAGTCTTGTGAGTTAGTGATGTTTTTTTCATGTTCATTTTTTCATCTTTTACATGATTGCCAATAGCTCAACTGTTTGCTGGTGACCTTTAACTGGGGCCCCTCATCTGCGTATGATTAGTTTATTCATGCTTCATCAGCGACCTTTATTTGACTTATCGTGTTTGTTTTCAAGACAAAAAATAATTAAGCAGATAGGCACATGAGAATGTAAAGTATGTAAAAGAATTTGGAGGGGGAAATTGGCAATGCCTGTTACATTCTGAGAAAACAGCTTTTGAAAATGTAAATTTCCAGCATACTTAAGGAACAGATGTTTCCCATTGTTACAGTATCTCTGGCTAGCAGAATGTTAGTCCCTATACACTGCAGTCAAATAATTGATCATTGTTGCTAAAGTTTTATACATCTTGACTAGTTCTGACTGTTATGCATGTATCTGAAAACTCAATATTGTAGGTAAGTAATAGGCAGCAAAACATTTTTCAGCCATTCTTCATAGGAATCTGCCTTATACCAGCTCAGACAATTAGTCTATCTAACCCAATATTGTCGACTTGGAGTCGCAGCTGCCTTATAATTGTGCTTATGTCATGCTGGTGGGCTTCTCATAGGCAGTTGGTTGACCACTGTATAAACAGAATACTGGCCTAGATAGGTCTTTGATCTGATCCAACAGGGGCCCTCTTATGTTCTTCATAACTTTGGCAGAGGTCTCCTTCACATCACCTGCTATCCGATCATTTTATTGCAGATACCTGGTCTTGAACCTTCTACATGGAAAGTCTGCCCTCTGTTACTTCATTTTGATGGTCAAGTTTATTTATTTATTTATCTATTTAAAAATTAGGCTGTCTTTAAGGGTAAAAGGGTTATATGCAATTCATGCATGTAACAGTGTAATTCATTGTATTACTGTTTTAAACATGTTGGTAGAGGGCAGGAAGGATGGGTCTAGGTAAATTGCCAGAAAGCATTGTATTAAGTACTGTATCTGTCTCATCCAGAAAGATACCAGAAGAGATTTGGGTGTTCCACATTGAGAATCCAAATAGTTGGGATATCTTGTAAAACAAAGAAGGCTGCTTTTTTGGCAAGTTAGCAAGGAAACAGGTGTGCAGCCAGCAAAGAACGTCACCTGATTGGGAGAATGCAAACCTACAGGTGTGGTGTGACTCACACAGAGATACAATGGGCAGCCTCCTCTGAGGATGGGTACCGTAGTTCTGCTGTGGCTGCATTAGGAGTACTTGAATGATCAAATTGCAACCAGTGCAGAGATGAGGCAGAATTATCCATCCCAGATGAATCTGAATGGAAAGAGGCAAGGCTGGAGCAGTGAACCATGCAGAGATGTGGCATGGTTAGAGAGCATGTGATTCAGCCACTTGCTGAAGCTAAGCATATACAGGCCTGTGGCTTACGCTGGCTCAGCTTGTCTGAGTGTGGAAAGCTAAGCAGGGTCAGGCCTGGTTATGACTTGGATGGGAGACCCCTCCTCTAGTTTCCTGCATTGAGCAGGGGGTTGGACTCGATAGCCTTGTAGGCTCCTTCCAACTCTATGATCTATGAAATCTATCTAAGCAAGATGGGGTCTGGTCAGTGTCCAGATGGGAAATCACTTGGGGACCCCATATACCCTGCCTTGAGTTCCACGATAGAAGAAAATTGGAATATAAATGTACTAGACGATGAGCAGGAGGAGGATGGATGGAGTGCTTTGGGCTTACAGCAGTCTTTAATTTCTTATGGCATATTGGAACTTCTGTCATAACACACTCTTGTTCCTTAGTGCATCATTTGGGAATTGGTGGTATAGCCTTAATCCTAGGTGCTACTTATAAGCCTCGTTTTCAAAAGCGTGCCCTGTTCACTAGACTTATTTGATCCTTGTTTTATTCACGGTTAAATGGTTAGGGGTAAGCTTTTTGCTGTGAAAATACTGATTAGCAGTAGTACTTTCAATCCAAAATTGACACATACTTTAGTTGATAATGTTAGACAGCTGACAAGAGCAATAGACATTCACTTTCAATGTTTTCTTTAAGCTGTTTTAAACTCAACAATTTGAGGTACACAATTTGCACAGAACTTCTGAAACGTACTGTTGATTATAGTGTGGTGGCTGTTTTTCGTGTTCTGTTCGTGCAATCTGTTTGTAATCTTTTGTAATCCATACTTGATGATAATTTCAGTTTTGCAGCGTTTTCTGGTTTCCATTCCCATGGAGAAAATGCTCTGCAGATACGTAACATTTTAATTTCAGAACTGATTGGGGCAACTGATTATAGTTAAAGATGTAACAGCTGAAAATGTTAGTTTGAGAAGGAAGGACTTACTTACATTTATCAAAATATGTAGCTTTCATAAAGCTGTTTAATTCCACATCCTAAGCATATGGATGCCTTATTCTTGGATTGTGCCTGTATTGCCTTGAACTACTAAAAGTAGTCATTTGTTTTTCTTTAACATGTGTTAGCTACTGCATATTCCATGCCAAGAATATCCTAGATTTATAAATGGTGGCTTTCTATCTCAGAATGGTTACTGATGAAAATATCTATGTAAGTCTTCCAGCCTTTTGTAGGAATTGTAGAGTTGTTGCCCACAGATTCTCCTGAAAGAGTTTTCCAAGCTGTTGAAGCTTTTTAAAAATAAATCTTGTTTTCCAAACTTAGGTCATATGGCCTCTGAGGAAGACAGTTCTAATCCTATTCTAAACATGTTTTCTAGGAACCAAGAAACCAGAAGACATGGATTCTGAATAAGCATGGTCAGAATCTAAACATATGCATATAAATTCTTTTAGAATTGATGATGATGATGATGATGATGATGATGATGATGATGATGATGATATTTATTTATATCCTACCTTTTCCCCAATAATGGGACTCAAGGCAGCACAACAAATGTTGTTGGTTATCCACAACAAATCTTAATTCCAAAATATTTCAAGACTTTCATTTTTATCAATCCTGAATAGCTCCCCCCCCCACCTTTTGTATGTTGAATTTCCAAGCTCAAACTTTGTTGGTAAAACCTCTGCAAAGGGAACTGTATTATGTTACAGCTGACATGTGTGAGGGGCTTCAAACACGACAGAAGGAGGGAGGCACAAGGGACACCTTGCATCACACCCTACGAATTATCAGGGTGGCACCCCCTAGCTCCAGTGTAATGTTGCATCAGTAAAGAGCTAAAGGGGGCCAGCAGCAAGGTTTTTAGATGCAATTAGGGCAAATTGGGAAAGTTGTGCCCCATTTGCCTTGCATTGGATGCTGCTATTGCTGTTGGGCTGCTAAGACGAAGAATGTAAATTTGGTTGATGTTAATTTCTATTGATTTCCAGACTGTTTTTTAACTTGGCAACCTAAATGCAGATTTCTCAAAGTAAAAAAATCTTACAGGAATTTCACAGATAAGTCTGGCTTCTTGCAAAAGGTGGCCTAACATTGTAAGTAAAAATATACACCCTCATTCACATAAGTAGGCTTTCTGAAAGCAGAACTTTCAAAGGGGCAAAATGAAGCCACTTATCTTGGCTCACCTGGCCTCCTTTCTACTGTCAATCTTTCGAAGAATTACTCTGAATAACAGTGTTAAAGAAGTCTTTTCTGGGCTTTAAATCCCACAAGGGTTCCTATGTTGCAGCTGTATTAACAACAGTGCCAAGCTTTAGACTTGAGTTCCAGATCATTATTTTTGTGCATCTAGAGGAGCCAGTCTTATTAAAGTCTGGACCACTTTCTGCTCTTCGGTTCTTTGACATCTGCTTAACTGACTCGAAAACATGCTGCAGAGAAACTGATTATAATGATCAAATGTAATGTTAGCATGTATATGGGTCCACATTCTAGACCCATAAAATAATTTTTAATCTTGGGTCACAGAAGACAAAAGTTCAAATTTAAAAGTAGTAAATAGTAGTAAAACTGCTCTGTTTTATATATTTATGGTATCAATCTTAAAAGTATGCATCTTCCAAGAATGTGATACTGTGATCAATTATGAATTAAGAGGAATTTAGATCCTAACTGACACAGATATTTCACTTTATGTATGCTAGATCTTAGAGTTGCAGAAAACAAAGAATGGAACAGTTGTAATCTAAGCAAATTTTGGCTGCAGTCCTCTGATGCTCACCTCTAAGTAAGCCCCATTGAACTGTCTGAGCGTGGAAAGCTAAGCAGGGTCAGGCCTGGTTATTACTTGGATGGGAGACCCCTCCTCTAGTTTCCTGCATTGAGCAGGTAGTTGGACTTGATGGCCTTGTAGGTCCTTTCCAACTCTGTGATCTATGAATCTATGAACACATGGGACCTCTGAGCAAACATGCATAGGATTGTACTGCTAAATTTGTGTGAATGCAAAATTGCAGAGCACCGTTTTATGTCTTAAAGATTTTTATTAGGTAAAGGGCTTCTACAAAAAAATTATGCAATTATTATAAAAGCCACATAACTTTACAGAAATAATGAATAATTTTCTGGTGTAACATGGAGCTATATTTCAAAAAGCTTGAATTCATTCACCTTGTCCTAATCTAGCTGAAAACCATCATAGGTCTTCCTTGCCCCTGCCCCAGCCTACACACAGATTGGTATTTAATTTTAGTATTTGGTATTTAATTTAGACCGATTAAACCTATAAATGACAAATGTATATTCACTGGAGAGTGGGGATTCATGGTGACAATGTTTTGTACATGTGGTTGCTTTTGGTTAGGGTGGATTGATTTGAATCAAAGTAATTGAAATCATTGAATTAAACCATTAATCTGAATTCATCATGAAAAAAAGACAAATTCAAATCAAGTTTCCCATTTTGAAATTCACATATTCCTGAACAAGCGTGCAAGCTGCCTGACAAGGAAAACATAGTGGCTTCCTACTAAATAGAACCTTGATGTAAGTACAAGTATAAGCACAAACCATTTGCCCTTGCCTAGCAATGTTAAGGCTGCAATCCTATGCAAATTTATTTGGAAGTAAATCAGATTGAAACTGAACACATTGTGGAGCTCTGGTAAGTGGAAGGCATAGATTACAAGATCATGCTTATGGACTCTGTGGATGATTCTAGTAATAAGTAGAATGGCATCTCCTGGATCCTAGTGCCTATGATTACTTGCTAGTCCCTGGGTCCAGTTGGAAACCCACAATAATAAATATAGTACAATACATAGTGTGTAATTTATAATACTTAACTTCAGTACTCAGATATTTCCTCCCATGATTTTCCTGTTCATATAATACACTTAAATTGATAGATGGCCTTGAATCAGTTTGAAGAGGTAAGCAGTTGGATCTAGATTTGGTCATGATTAGAGTAGATCCACTGAAATCAAAGGGATAAATTTGTCATAATTAAGTCCCATTAAATAGACTCCACTCTAGGCAAGACTAAATCTAGATCCAAACCTAGGTATAGATTTTAACATTTGCATTAAATTCAGGATGTCTTTCAAACCAGACACAATAGAAGACATTTTAAAATGAAAGAATCTGATTTAAAGATATGAAGATATCAGTGGTTATCTACCTTGCTTTTGAACAAAAATTCTTGTAACCATCTCTGAGACATTCCAGTGTACAAATTAGTTCTAATTGACTTAAAACACATAATCAAATATCAATTTTATCATCATTTTTGTAGTAATTTCTTTAAACCTTTTTAGAAATGTCAATCTTTGTTACTGTTGCTTAATGAACAATCTGTGTTCAAAAAGGAAAAATGAAATCTCAAACTCCATAGCAATTATTGTTGCTTGTGTTTCAGCTGGCCGTTTGAAAGAAAAAGTCTCCCTCAGGTGTAAACTCTCTCACGCCCAATGTTAAAAATAGGACTAGGAAACTGTGGGGCATTGGCCAAATGCAGAAGAAGGAGGAACAGCTGTTTAATCCGGTTAATTTCAAGTCCCCTATATATCATTGTCGTTTCTTCAAAGTTGCCTTCAATCCCAAGTGAGATGTGTTAAGAGGATGTGCATTTCTTTATAGTTAAATTGGCCTATGGCAGAAATAATCATCCTGACAGTGATGTAAATGGTGTGGAAAAATAGGGAGGCGGTGGAGACAAAACCACGGTCATGTTTGGTGTTTTCAAAACCAAACATTGCTTACAAATAATTACTACAATGGGTCTAGAACATACAGTAATACCAGTACGCTTCACATTCAGCTAATAAGTATTCCTAGTATTAGACTGTGATATGTAGTTACTAGGAAATAAGGCAGGGTATAAGTTTTAAAAATAAAATCAATAAAATAATTTGCAGCTCCATATTTAGAGATAACAATTGGGGCCTATAACACATTGGCCACATTCACATGTCACTTTTCTCCAGGTATCCTTGCTTGATGAACCATGATATGAATGAGCAGTGTGCTGGAGCATGCAGAGCATTTATTCCCACGTTGCTGTGTTCTTCACATGAGCTGGTAAACAAACCAGGAAAGAAACATCATGGTTTATTAAGTCTGGATTCCTAGCTTAAAATGACATATGAATGTGGCCAATGTTGCAACATATTCCCAGCCACTAAAAGGAATTGTCCTGTTTGGTACTCCAGATGGCCTGTAACAGGAGCCTTGTAGTCCTTCCCATGGCTTTTCAACTGATAATCTAACATTCCGTGTTTCAGCTGCACTCAACCATATCCTTGATTGAGAGACACATACAGTCTGCCTATCTATAAAAGTTCATTTTCCCTTCTTGACTGTCGTCAACATTCTGTAAGTTCTGGGACTTCAGAAGTGCTTCTCAGGCCATTTTAAAAAACATTTCCCCCCCTGTTAAGTTACAAACATATACTTTTGTGGACTTGGAGTCCCCTGAGCATATAGAAATAACTCACCTATTTTTGGTATCCCTTGTTTCACTTTCAAACTGATAGACCACCTAAGCCCTGTTAAGAGAACATGATCCAATCTTCCCTTTCCATTTGTATGTAGAAATGAAATGTGGCACACTCTAGCTCAGTGATGGCGAACCTATGGCACGGGTGCCACAGCTGGCACGCAGGGACTTCTCTGTGGGCACTGAGCCATTGGTCACCAGATCGCGAAAAGACTGTCCCCTTCTGCGAAACACTAATGATTTTGTTCTTTCTCACAGCGTGGAACAGAATGATTTTATTCTAGAATTCCTGTTACAAAATTCTTTTCTACATTGTTATCACATTTTAAAGATTTTGAAGCATGATGCACCGAGCATGGCTTGGATGTAAAGCCCTAACAGTTGACCTGAGTGCTGCATGTGTTGCTCTCAAACTAACGGAGTATGAGCCAAGGTTTGACAAATTATCAGCATGCATGCAATACCAAAAATCACATTAATTGCGCAAAACCATGCCCAATGCAAACTTTTACCTAATGCAGTGTTTGCAGTCCAAGACATAAAGTGTTTAAAATGTGTTAAGCACGTTTAGTTTTGTTGTTTATCTTGCTCATCCTAGTACAGGTTGACTTTTACTTTTACTAATCCGACACCTGTAGAAGAGGGAAAGGACCCGGGGTAAAGCTTGCCCCATACACTTTCAGTCTGGCATATACCGTAATCATATTACAAGTTGAGAATCCCTTATCCAAAAATACATGTGCCTAATTATTTAAAAAGTTTGTATAAATTCCCTTCAGGCTATGTGTACAATGTAGTACTATAATAATTTTTTGAGTTGATTTTTTTCCCAACAAAAAACTGTTTGTATCATTGAAAGCTCTGTTATTGTGTTTTTCTTTTAAGACAAAAGATGTTAATTAGTTCGGACAACTGTATGAGTTGTTTTTCTAAAACTAAAACCTTGGTATTCAGGTTTAATTGCAGTGTTGGCACTTTGAAATAAATAAGTTGGTTTTGTGTTGCAGTTTGGGCACTCGGGCTCAAAAAGGTTCGCCATCACTGCTCTAGCTCAAGGGTGGGGCATGTGTTGCTCCAAATGTTGTTGGACTGCAACTCCCTCGGCCCAATTCAGTATATCCAATGGTGAGGGCTGTTGTGGTCCAACAACATCTGGAGTGCCACACATTCCCCATCCCTGGGCTAGCATGTTGGCAGGTCATTCATTACCTACCTCCCACACACTTGCACAACAACAAAAATTGAGTTGCCAATAATTTTTCCAAAGGCTGTTATACACACAGCTGTTCATATAATACACTTAAATTGATAGATGTTTCATACGAACAGTGTGTATCTGTATAGCTTCATTAAATGTGTGTGTGTTTTCTGTAATACAAGATTACATTTCACTTGATCCATTGTATGTCCACGGTGGGGATTCTGAGAGAGAGACCTGAGGGAGGATGACAATTAAATCAATGAGTGGGTTATAAAGGGTACAATTTCCTCCTTGCCCAAACCACAAAATGGCAACAGTTTTCATTCAATTTCAGATGAGTTTTCTTCCCCCAGTTACTTTTCCCCTCAATCTCTCAGTACATACACATCAATTAATGAGGAAGAAATCACATACGAGTTCACTAATGCAATACTATCATTTGTGAATAGCTGCTGAGGGTGGCTCAACAAATGACAGCCTACGCTAGATGTGTAATAAAATGTACCAGCTTGAATAATATACAGACTGAAACAGCTTTGTAAAAAAAGCCCGCAGAAATGACTAGCCTGCAAAAAAAGATTGCTGGGGGGCTGGCAGAGGAGGACAGATTGCTCTGCCCAGCCAGCTGCATTTTTATTTGCTGGGCACGGAGGAGGGATGGTGCATTGTCTCTACCCTCTGCCAAGCCCACTCACTCCCCTGCATGGAAGTCCTTGTCACCTATGGCTACCAGGCGAGTACCGAAATTCAAGTCTAGAATGAAAAGTCTGGTTTGTGGGGCTACATTTCACTAAACATGCTTGGCCAACATTACCACCTACCAGCTATAAAGCTGCCCATTGGTATTAGGTCGTCATGAGAAAGTTAGCAGGTGTGCTGTATTGTATTCTGTCCTTCCTCCAAGAAGCCCAGGGTGGCGTGCAGGGGACTTTTCCTGTTAATTCTCAGTACAACCCCGTAAGGTTGGATTTACTTTCAGTGGACGTTAATCAGACCCCAAGACCATTATTTAGACCCAGTTTCAGATTTTGTCACATATCACTTCCTTGGATTTAGGCAGCAAACAACTGAATCTATATACCATGAAGCTAAGCTTTGCATACTGCTCCATTTGAGAAGTGTGTGTGTGTCTCATTATACATTCCTTACATTCACCTCCGCTTTTCTTTGCACAGCTTTCCTTGCTCCTGAAGGGTCAGCCCCTCTTCACGTGGACTGTCGGCTTTTATTCTAGACCCAACGAGCATATTGCTGGTACTTGATCAGAATTATAGTATATGAGAATGTGGGATATTGAAAAAATATAGCCTCAAGATGAGTCCTTGCATGGTGAAGAGACTTAGAAGAAGAGGGGTGGATAATCGAGCAGGGATGTTCAGAAGAGAATAGAAAGAACGAGAGATAGAAAGAGTAGGTGGAAGAAAATAGCACTTTGATTACAAACTTAGGAACATAGGAAGCTGCCTTATACTGAGTCAGACCATGGGTCCATCTAACTCAGTATTGTGGACACTGACTGGCAGCTGCTCTCCAGGGTTTCAAGCAAGAGTTTTTCCAGGCCTACCTGGAGATGCCAGGGATTGAACCTAGGGTCTTCTGCGTGCAAAGTGTGTGCTCTACCACTGAGCCACAAACCCTTGATTTGTAATTTGATTAAAACTTTCCCCCAATCCAATTTAAATTTTTAAAAATCCACCTTAAATTTTAGAAATTCATTTTTTTAAAAAAATTAAGGGAAAGATATGATGTTTATCCACCATCTGGTTAGGCAGAGGGGGGTCCCATTGTTTAAAAAACAAAACAAAACAAGCACAGAGTTGTTGACAGTTTTGAGCATTTTCAAAGGCAATTTACTAACAGGAGTTTTGCAATTTGAACAGTGCTTGTGTTGTCTCTCCAAGGGATGCATTTACAGCTGGTGGGATGGATATTGTCCTGTGGGGTCAGCCAAATGCAGTGACAAAGATCGAAAGATCATTGAGAGGGATGTCAGCTGCTTTATGGGCAAACAAGCAACAAGGCCATCTCATGAACAGCTGGTTAAAAGTACCATTTTCGGTCTTTATAGCTCTGTTGTATAAAGTCACTTTGGAGCTAGAATATTTTTAAATCCTGAAACTTGATTGGTACTTTGAAAATAAAAGCAGTAAGTAAAGGAAAGTAAGTCTGTTAGAGTTCACTATAGAGACAAATTGAGGACTTTGGAATTTGAATAATTGTGAGCACTTTGACCTGCATGCTGCGGTGTTTGCTGTACAGTTACATTTTTATGTAATGTCTTAGTCACAGAAACCTGCAATCAGCATAGTAGGAAAACCAATATTCCTCAGAAAAGCACTTAAATATAGTGTTTTGAAAATTCTGAAAATGCAAAAATACTATATAAAATGGAAATGGAAGATGGAATAGAAACAACTAAAACTGAAGTCCTATACATACTTACTTGGAAATACGTACCATTGAACTTAATGGGACTTCTGCATAGGACTGCATTGTAAATTGACTTCACTATTTCTGTGCAGTCATTCTTGTCTTATCACTGTTTAGGTGGATGGGTGCTAGTTTACTCTTGAGCTGCAGAGCAATTTCTGGAATATGGGGGAAGCAAAATTCTGTCGTGTTAGCAGATGGTTGTATTGTAAAAACAGTTCCCGTCCATTTCATTCTTTCATTCTCGATGATGATGATACTAATAAATTAGCCATGGAATGATTGATAAATGACTCGAATTTACATTCACTCCTTGTTAAATGGGTAATGGAGTTCACAGAGGCATGGCATGTTAGTGCTTCCTCTATAGCAGTGTTTCTCAACCTTGGGTCCCCAGATGTTTTTGGCCTACAACTCCCAGCATGCCCCAGCCAGCATAGCTGGCTGGGGCATGCTGGGAGTTGTAGGCCAAAAACATCTGGGGACCCAAGGTTGAGAAACACTGCTATAGAGGAAGTAGTTTTGCTATTGATTCAGTTCTTGCTGAGAGTTGATGTCTCGTTTGAAGTTTTGTTCTGATAGAAGAAAGATGCTATGGGCAGAGGAGATTTGGTTGAAAACATATAGAAGTAAAATGTGATTCCATAAGGAAGAAGATGGAAGGTAACACTTTCATAGACCTTTCCCTTACTCTGCCTGACAACAGGCTCTTTTCTCTGCCAAACTCCCAGCTGACAAGCTCTGCCTCTCCAGCTTGGCTACCTAGGGCTGCTGCTTTTTGCCCACGGGGGATATATGTTAAAAGTACACCTTTGCTTTTAGCAAACAATACCAACAGCTCAACAGATGTAAATGCATGGTTTAGCCTAAAACTGTCCCAACCACCACTTCCTATTTCTTCAACAATCCACAACCCCCTTCTGTATTCTAAGGACCCATGTTATTGCTAACACCTGTCCTTCTCCTTGCTCATCAGTAAAGTTTTAGTACTGAATAATGCATGTCTCTTTTGAAAAATTTGCCACAGAGGGATGAACCTTTTTGCGGAGGGGAGGAAAGTGTTAATAAAGAGGGCTAACAAACCTTCATGGGGGGTGTCTAAGATTGGAGGGAGGGAGAGATACTTTAGCCCTGTGTTATGCTCAGCCAAAGATCTCTGAGAAGAGTATTTGTGTTCTCTGCCCTATTTCTACACCTGGCCAATGGTAAGATAATTGATGATATAGTGATTCTTTGCTAGTCCTCTGGCAATGCAAAGGAGGTGGTGGCGTGAACAAACAAACATTAGGTGCAACAAACTGGTTTGTTCGAATCTTTGTGAGCCAGGTCCTGGCTTGTTTTAACTATAGTTTGATGAAACCATTGTATTTTGTTGGCCAAACTTGAAGATAAAGGACAGTTGGGAAGGCTTGGTCCCCTGGAGGGAGAAATGGATAATTAGAATAGGTTAGGGATCAAGAATGGGGAGGAAGACTTCTGCCATTCTTGGCAGAATTTGTTAGGTTGTATTATGCCATTTTTAGGATCTTGTTTTTAGTAGTTATTTTTAGGATGTTTATGTTCAGCATAGATTTCATAGATCATAGAATTGGAAGGGGCCTACAAGGCCATCGAGTCCAACCCCCTGCTCAATGCAGGAAACTAGAGGAGGGGTCTCCCATCCAAGTAATAACCAGGCCTGACCCTGCTTAGCTTTCCACACTCAGACAAGCTGAGCCAGCGAAAGCCACATGGCTTACATATTGCTAATACGTTTTTTTATATACACTGTAAGCTGCCCTCGGGATTCTTCTGAGATGGTATGGCATGATATAGATCTCATATAAATAATAATTTTATAAAAGGGAAGTTGTAAGTGCCAACAGAAATTGCAAGTGTGCAATATTGCTCTTGAATGCTGATCAACAGTCGTCATCTTATTGATTTAGATTGCTGCAGCTGGTTATAAAGCCACAATTATACTTAAAAATCTGAAGTGTGCTGTATTCAGGCCTTTAATCTATCCCTTGCTCTTTAATAGATTTTATTTTTTTCAGAGAAATATAATTGGAAATAGGATTTGAAAGATTGCTTCCTGAGGCTTTCTAACTTATTAATTGAAAATTGGGTTGTACTGCCTTCTGACATTGAAGAAATTGAAAAATTCTCAGATCCCAGTATTCCTCTTATGGAATGTTAAATTCTCATGAAGCATTACATTGGCAAAAGGAGTTATGTGTTTCTTCAATTTCTTGATTAACTTTTAATCACCCGGTATATATTTTTTTCTACACATAGAAGATATTTATGGGAATTAAAGCAATCCTAGAAAATGAAATGCAGAGAAATAAGGTACGGTATATTTAAATCTATAGACATGATATGTTAGAAAAGAAATCTAAGTATTTGTTAGTAGTGTAAATAAAATGGCATTTCTCTCTTACCTATCATATAGATGGGTCTGGTGTGTCTTTCAGAGTATGTTGTACACTGATGAAAGTGAACTTAAATCAAGTATTTTTCTTTTGTGAAATCAAAATCACACCCACCACATCTGTTGAAAAAGAAAAGTGGTCAATGTATGGTAGAACTACTCATGTACATTTCTACTAGTATCACACAAATGTCTACTTTTTAGAGAGGTGTGTGTATCGGTATCTATGAGAGGGATAAACTGGGTAACAGAGCAGCTTAATTACATGAATGACCTAGGGACAATCAAAATTTACTGATATTTTTGAAATGGATTTAATGTAAATATTCTGATATACAACAGAGATTACATTTTCTTGGTGTTTTTTTCTTACTTCTGCTTTATAATGAAGGTGCTAAGTGTGACTGTTCTAATGTTCCATGACTCTGTCCACTTTGGGATGCAAACTACCTGTACCACATATCACAGTAATATAGTGTAGGGTAGGTAGAACTTTTTGCTAGAAATAAATGGACATACTACAGAACCCAAGCACTTTGTGACACAGTGTAGATTCATAGAAGCATGGGACTTGTAATAGTAAAACTGAGAGTGGCCCTAATATTATGTAGACATCTTCCTAATCACAAAATAGGTTCCCCACTTGAAGGCATTCAAACTTCAGCCAGCTCAAGATTTATTTATTTATTTAATATCCCACTTTTCCACTAAAAATACTGCTCAAGGCGGATTTGAGTCTTCAAATAACATGAACCTGGGAACTAATACATGTAAAGAATATGCTCTTCCTCTATGAATATAGGATATTTTTAATGGTGTGGTGAGCCAGTGTGGCGTAGTGTTGTGAGTGTTGGACTGGGACTCGGGAGATCCAGGTTCTAGTCCCCGCTCGGCCATGAAACTCACTGGGAGACTTTGGGCCAGTCACTGACTGTCAGCCTAACCTACCTCACAGGGTTGTTGTGAGGATAAAATGGAGAGGAGGAGGAGGAAGATGATTATGTAAGCCGCCTTGGGTTCCTTGCAGGAAAAAAAGGCCTGGTATAAATATAAATGATAATTAATAAATAAATAAATAAATAATGGCCTCTTCAGGTGTCAATGAATGCCCATCCCTAGTTTGAGGTGCACAAACAAAAAACACATCTTTGTTCTCTGATTAATCTGGATTTAATATCATCCCCTGGTTCTTTACTGACAGGTGTAGAATCATACTATGCCTCAAAAGCCTATGAGTTAATATGCTGACCTTGACTGTGAGCACAAAAGACTGTGTTAAGGGTGAACTGATCTGCATCACATGTTCATTTCCTGTAACAGCAAAGTGTATGGCCAGGGGGTTGGACTCGATGGCCTTGTAGGCCCCTTCCAACTCTACTTTTCTATGATTTCTATGATTTCTATGTCCATTGGTTTCAAAGCAAACTGACAAACGGAAGTTTCTGTATACCCAGGGGAGCCTTGAGGTTTGCAGAAGTATATTTTTTTCTTCACTAGCTCCTGAAAAGGGGGCCAAATCCCCCCTCCCCCATGGTGAGCGTGCTGCCCTTATGCTGTTGTGAAACCCAGGCAGTGTGAGGACAGAGAGCAGGTGTCTGGTGTCACTCTGTTCTATGTGATGGTTTAATCCCCTGGGCACCAATAATCTGTGGTACAGATTATTTTCCTCTCTTCCTGGTTTAAGGAAGAACAGGGCAAATCTTACTTGCTGGTATCCAGACTTTGAGAGCCCTTCAAGGCAAGGAAACAAGCCTTGCAAGTCTGCCAAGCTTGGTCATCAGGAAATCTTGCTTACTGGCATGCAGACTTGGGAGATACACTGTAACATTGTGTTACAGATCTCACTTGTCCTGAATATAGGGTTACTCTTGAGTATGCAGCCTTGAAAGCTAGTATGGCATGGTGGCCAGAGTGTTGCTTTATGTCTGGGAAGTCTCTGTTTTAAGATTCTCATCAGCTCACTGGGTGGCCCCAGTTCCCCCATCTGAAGAAAGAAAATTATCCTCCATAGTGGAGACAAGCAGGATGATTATTTTGATACTCTTCACAGCTTAAATATTAAAAGTGCTCTATGTGTTAAGCAGCTAGCACTCAAAAGAGCTGGTTATTTGAACCAGATTGTCATAAATACCCAGCAGCTCACAAATTGTATCCTAAAACGTAGCCAGGCTCCTCCACCTGACAAAAATCATGCATCATCTCTCTTGCCTATCTGTTTTAGATCTTCACTGAAGGATGCAGGTTTTTAACACTTTCCTATTTGAAAGAAATCCAACTGTAACCAGATTAATTTTGCAGCCTTGGCCATGGCTGAGACTAGCAGAGGCAAGGTTTTTTCTTCTCCAGATGTTGTATGAATCAAGCTACTCATAAATTGCAGCCCTCCTGGGCATGTCAACAGTGCCATTAAATAGATTTATCTACTTAGGTTACTGCCAAGGTCAGGAGAAAAAGCCATAAGAAGTTTTATTTTGAGGGGTGAAGGGAGAGGGCAGTGAAAAGCTATTCTAATCACAAACAAGTTTTTGCTGGACTTACTTTTTTAATGTTGGAAATAATGGGAGAAAATAGTAACAAAATCAACGCAGTGCTATATGTTTGGAATGCGGCAGGAAACCCAGATGTGTAAATAATAAACATTTACCTGAATCTTTAAACATCCATATGCGTGCATCTGATTTCTCAGACTTCCACACTTTTGAAGAGGAGCTTAGTGTTGTGTTTTGCTGCAAATAAATAAATAAAAATTAAAACATGCTGAGGCACTTCTTGTAGCATTCTGTGCTTCCAGATCAGTGCTATATGACACAACTGGAGGCCATAAGACATAGTTTTATTTCATAGATCATAGAGTTGGAAGGGGCCTACAAGGCCATCGAGTCCAACCCCCTGCTCAGTGCAGGAAACTAGAGGAGGGGCCTCCCATCCAAGTAATAACCAGAAGAAATGACTTACTTCCCACTGACATAGCCCCATCTCCCAGTCACCCTGAACTTATCACAGGAAGCAAATCCACTATATATGAATGATACACACACACACCTGTCTATTGCAGGGGTAGGAAATGTAGGCCAAAACATCTGGAGGGCCACACAACTCCCATCAGCCCTAGCCAGCCTAGCCAGTGGTGAGGAATTATGAGAGTTGTAGGCCAAAACATCTGGAGGGCCACAAGTTGCCCAGCCGTCCCTATATGCACCAACATCTTGGGATCCAAGATGGCGACAGAGGCAGACGCTTAAGAAAAGGACTCGCTCTGCCCTTTCAGTTTTTTAGTAACTAAAAAACCCTCTTAAATCTTCACAAACACAACTTAATATCTTTTAGGGAGTTTTGGCAGTATGACAAAACATGATAAAACTTTTACTAGACCGAGGAGAGGCAAGGAGAGATTTATGATTTTATCACAAACTGTCTCTGGAAATAGTGATAAACTAATTGGCCGTTTGGTGTGCAGGCTTTGCTTGTGGCGTGAGGTCGCTTCTTTCTTTACTTTGATGAACTCCACAAGAAATTTTGTGTGAGAGCGGACAAAGGAACAAAGTTAAGATGAATGAGTAAGAGCTCTAACTGTTAAATTCACTGCCCTGTGAATTTAATCGGACATAGAGGTTTTATGTTTGGAACTGAGATACTTCAGAGGTAACCTTAAGTCACGTTCTGAACAATTTCTGCTCATTCATCGTATTTAGCTTTGAATTTTTTGCTCTATTTTGCTCCATTGGTGATGCTCTGTGGTTTTGGAAAGGGAAACAAACTTGGCTGAAGCCTGAAAGTTGAAAATTGAAAGCTTAGCTGAGAGCTAAGAAGGTCCAATTCCTGAGGTGAAGAAATTACTTAATTCTTTTTTTGCCATAATTTTTTAATTTGAATTTTAAAATCCAAAAAAACCCCAAACCAAACAAACAAACATACACTACAAAAACAAAACAACATTAAACTAAAAAGGGCTTCCAATTTTTCCACAACCAAGTATAAGTAACATCAAATATTCTGTACTATAATTATAAAGAAATTACTTTTTTTTCTCTTTGCAATAACAAAAGGAACAAACAAAAATTCTCCCCTCTCTTATTCATCAACCTCCCAAGTTCACAAAGCCTTGAAACCTTACAACACTTTACTCCTAAACATACCGGTAGATAAAAAAATCCTTCTAATTGAACAATATTTAATATTTCTACTTATATTTAATGAAAATCTCTATCTTCTTTCCCTCTACTTATAAAAACAAACAACCTAGCGCTTTTTAAAAAAAAAATACTTTCACACTTCCACATTACCTCACATCCCAAATTTTTAGCCCATATTTAGTTGGATCCTTTCCATTACTCATTCTCAATGCTAAGTTTCATCCAGGCTCAATACATTTTTACCAATAACCAATTACTATTCAGATTCTAATTCAATATTAAACCTTATCCTTATTTTACTCAGCAACTAGTCATTTTTCTAGTCCCATCCTTCCCAAGCATGCCCCCTTCAGGATCAAAGTCTCCACATTAATGAAAAATACAAAGAAAAACCACCTCAGATTGGAGTTGTTCTCCTTTCTCTCAAAGGGGTTCCTCTCACCAACCCCTTTAGGTTCAGATCCATGAATGTTCTGTTTGGATCACTATCAGCAATCCCTTTAGATTTCTCCCATTTGGACTCCTCCCACCAATCCATTTGGGGAACTAAACCCTCTTACTTCTTTCATAAGAACCTCTCCCTTCCATTCCAGTAGTCAGCAATTATCATAACATGGGTCAAACCATTTATCCCATCCAATAATCAGCAAACCATTTCCCCCGATCAAACACAGTATTCACAATATACATCGTTTTCAGGCTCATGTTCCACAAAACACAATATTTTTTCTTGTAAGTCCCTGTAAATGGCTTCCTACAAGTAGCCCAGCAATTGTCTTTCCAATTCTCCGTGGATGGCTTCCCCCTTACATTCCCGAAAGCATCTCTGTAGTTTTCTTCCTGCTTCTGCGAAGTCAAGTGTCTTTCAACAATCCCCTCCACTTTCCTTTCTCTCTTTGAAGTTTCAGTTGCTATCTCTCGCAGCATATCAATCTTCCCCTTGTCGTCCCTGTTCTGTTCAAACTTCACCGACGATCAGTCACCCTCTGTATTATCGTGGAACTTTTGAACTATCTGTACAGTCCGCACTTCTGATTTCACCAACCTCCCAGCAGTTGTGTTTTTTTTTTTGAATGCTTCAAAATATAACCATCAGCTCTTCAGCTAGCTTCTGCCACAAATCATGAGTATTCATCTTGTCTGTGACGCAATATAAATTTAACAGACAGCTACTCCTGCTTTAGACTATTCCAAAGTCAAAAGTAAAAAGAGTTACAATACCTCTTTCTTTTCTCGTTTCAAAGCACATTTGTTGATCTTCCCATTGTGAAGTTTTTAAAGCATATTTTCTTTTTAATATTCTAGAAAAAAGGGTATTTAGTCCTGATTGTGGATAAAATTTCTCTTTGTTCCTAATTAGCCATAAATCTTTTAAGAAATGGAGTTGTCCATCTTCAGGTTCTTGAAAAAAGAACTCCAAACGCAACGGCAAGCGATGATGGATTCTCCCACTCTCTACCCCTCCCCGAGAGAAACTGCAACAGCCGCTGCCACTGCAAGTAACTCACAGAAATAGCATTTAGAGATATGCCGGGAATCACTCTTAAATCATCCTCTTATTCCAAGGAGATTAACCAGACAGGATAACCTCTTGACTGGATTTCACGCCGCGCTGGTCCCCCACGGTCCCGTGGAAGCATTAGGTCGACATTTTAAACTCCACCGGAAGCCCAAGAAATTACTTAATTCTTCACCAGCTGTGATTGAGAAGAGGGGTCTGCTCCTGCAGGGGTAGGTCTTTTGCCCTCCACCAAGTTAACTTGGATGAACTGTTCTTGATTATTTAAAGTAGTGTAAAGGCAGGATTGCTCAAAAGAAAGACTTACCGGTACCATCTTGAAGAAGAAAACTGTTTTGCATGGCTGTGTTTTATTGTGGTCTTCCTCTTCTCAAGCAAGTCGGATTGAGCTGTTTCTGGTTTTCCCTTGGAAGGAACTGCTTCAGCTGTAAGATCTCAGGCTTGCCCTCGCTGGTGTAATTAATTTGGGCTTGGTAAATTTTCTCAGAATCCTTGTTTTATTGAATATTGTTGTATACTGTTGTTTATATTTTTCTTCTGTTTGATCTGGAGATTGTATAAGGAATAAGTATAGTGTTATTGGATGTGATTGAAAGAGAGCAGTCATATACTGATGACTATGGGGTGGCATTTTATCTTACTCTGTGCCCTCTGGTAATTTAACAGGTGCAGAGGAGCATATCAGTGGTTATTACTCCAATTTCAGATCTTAAAACAAGAATGGATGACCAATCAAGGAACCCCGTTATACTGATAGGCTGTATAGCGGATGTTAGCATCTCACTGCCTGTTCTGCCTGTGAAGGAGGAAAATAGTCTGATGAGCCAAAAGGATAGTGGTAAAACAGAGAGAAAGATGATGCAGACTAGGATGCCAGACTTCATACAGGGGCACAAAGTGCAGCTTTTTGCCTTCCCCTGATGTATACACCACTCCCCCCCATTGACTTGTTAACTATGTCTACAACAAATGACCAACTTCTGGGAAGTGGCTGTTTAAATAGCTGTATGAGTGTGAGCTTTAGTAAAATGAGAATGGGAGATTTTCTATCTACCACTGTTAGAAGGGAGTCCCTGGGAAAAGCAGAGCAGAGCAGAGTATTGGGGGTGGAGTGGAAGAGAAGGCCCTAGAGATGCTTGCACGGTCGAGGAGCTACCTTACCTATATTCAGTTGTTTTTGATAAGGATTAAACTCCTCTTCGAAGTTTTGATTTCGAAAGAAATCTTTAAATCAGCATGTAAATCATACTAAGAAACCCCAGGTCAAACATGATGTCTGCCATAGTCATATAAGCAATACCATTCTGGAAATTAAAGGTTTAGTGATTGGGATGAAAGAGATATTAGGACAAATAGCAGGAATGTTGAGTGAAAAGTTTGGACCTTGGTTAGAGGATTTGGTTACCAGTAGGAAGAATGAGACCCCTCTGTTCTGGGCAGATAGGGAAGAGGAGTTTAATCTTCCTGCCAACGTTGTTGACAGGATTAATATTCTTTCCCATGAGGAATTGTTGTGTAAGAACCCCTCTGAGTTAGTCCCATCCCAAGTGTTGGACTTGGGCAGTGATGGTGGATTTGCTGCATCTCAGCAATCCATTACCAGGGGGCCTAAGGTAAGGGTTAAGAACGCAGAAAGGAACCCCCATGGTTCGGGGAAGAGGGTGATTCTTTCTAAGTCTTCCACAAGTCTCTACAACTGAGCAAGGCGGTAAGAAATGCATTAGAAAAGTGCAAAAGCAACATGTGGAAGTATGAATGTCTACCTGCTTTTTAAGATCGTAGACAAATGGATGCTGTTAGCAAGGCTAACTGTGGCGAAGCCAAGCATCAGGGCAAACAGAGAAATGCAACAAGGAAAGAACCTTTTCAGGTGAAAGATAGGTCAGATAATCATAATATTGATGATAGGAAAGGAGTAGAAGAATCGGTTTCATCAAATACCACTGAGGTTCTAGTGGGAGGGGAAGGTGTCGACTGTGAACCTCACCTCCTAGAGATCAGGATGCAATCATCAGAGGGGGAGAGGCCAATAAAGCCCATTTAAAACAATCACAGTCTAATCTGAATCTAGCACTTAATCAGGACGAACCCCTAACTAATCCTATCCCAGTTCTGATACGGAATAGGGAGACTGTATGTAGGTCTATGAAGATGAGGAGGAGTAGGAAGAATAATTGCTTGGTTGGGTACACCCAAATGAATCCCAACATGATCCCTATTTCCTCCAAGTTGATGGCATGATAGGGATCAGAAGCAGGCATGGAATAGGAGAGGTAATAGTATTTGAGGAGATATCAGAAGTGTGGAAGCAGATCTTAGTTCCAAAATGGTTACTGAAATGAATTGAGATCTACAAACCTAGGGTATAAGTGTATTAATTTCATTTCTTGGAATATAGTAGTTTGCTTTAATAAGTTGTTGGACAGTAGTTTCATAGAGTATCTTAAACAGTTCCGTATAATCTGTCTCCAAGAAACATGGGCAAAAGAAATCTCTATAGAAGGGTTTGCTTCCAATTCTCAACTGGCTATTACAGTTGACAACAAAGGAAGGAGCAAAGGATTGTTGTTTTGTGTCTCAACATGTTTGAAGGTGGAAGCTGAGGTATTAATATATCTCTCCCCTTATTTTCAGGTAGTTCACCTATTTAGTGATGTTAGAGTTAATTTACTTTCAATCAACGTTTATTTACCACCAAAAGGTTCTGCAATCTTTGGGAGTAATATCTGGGCTTTCTTAGACACTCAGAGAAAATTATAGAGGGATATCTGCTATTTCCTATAATTATGCTGAGTGATTTTAATGCCAGAATAGGAGATAGCAGTACAGCTATGGCAGGAAGAATTGGTTTATCGATCGAGGGCCTGGAGGATTTAGCCTCTAGAATATCAAAAGATAAGACTATCAATGAACCAGGAATAAATATGTTTAGTATTATTTACAAACACCAGCTAGCCATTTGTAGCGGCTTGGGGGATGGGACATGGGAGACCTTGAAGGTCAGTTTACTTTTTCCTCTGCTAGAAGTGGCAGTGTCATTGATTATATATTGTCACTTAGGGCAATTCCCTATTTTAAGAACTTTTGTGTGGGGGGGGACACCAGAAAGTGACCATCAACCTTTTCTGATAGAATTGGATAATGTTAACACATTTATTGTGTGAGAGGAAAGGCAAACCCCTGTATATATGCAATGTGGTTAGCACAGGCTGAGATGGGATCTGAATGTTCAAAGTAGGGTAGAAAATATACTTTTCAGTCCTGATATGATTGCTTGGAGGAAGGAGTTCCTGAAGAAGGAGTCAGAGGTACTGAATAGCTATAATGATCTGATTCAGAAGTTGAAGCCAGCACTAAGCAAACCTAGCCATCTTGGAGGTAAATACAAGCTTGGTGCAGAATGGTTTGATGATGAATGTAAGGAAAGGAAACAAGAACTGAATAATTTAGCAAGAAATATAAAGCAAAATGATAATGACTCTAAGCTGTCCAAAATGGCGCAACAATGAAGAAAATATAAACAACTATTAAAGAGGAAGCAATGCTTAATTGTAAACAACTTTGGCAGCAGTTAAAACAGGCTGCAGTTGGGAATGATTCCATTAATTTTGGTTCTTAGCAGCACAGAAATCTAAGCAGTTGAAAGCTGATGTTGATACCCATATTTTGGCTGATAAATGGGAAGCTTTCCCCCCCCCCCAAGCCTTTAATTTGAAACTTTCTAACGTTGAAGGGTACTCATATATTAGATTTCCAAAATTGAATGAAACTGATCTATGGCCTGTAGAAGCACCATTAGAGGTCAAATTATTGATCAAGGTATTGAAGTGCACCAAAGCGCCAGAGGAAGATATGTTTCCTCTAGAATTGTTCCTTGAGAACACAAATTGGTGGTACCTGGTGCTTGCTAAATTTTCTCATATATAAATACTTATGGTATGCTCCCTCAAAGCTGGTAGATGAGTATAATAGTACCGATTTATAAGAAAGGGGACAAAAGTGAGCCAGGTAATTACAGGCCCATACGTTTGCTTGATGTGACATCAAAATTGTATGCACAATACTTATTGATTAAATTGGAAGATTGGGTCGAGTCCAACAATATTATTGTAGAAGAGCATGTGGTCTTCAGGCAGGGAAGAAGGACTATCGATCAATGTTTTGTGTTCAACTATTTCATCAATAAATATGTGAAGGGTCCTAAGAAATATCTATATGCAGCATTTGTAGACCTTACAGAGGCATTTGATAGAATAAATTGTGAAAGATTGTGGAGAAAACTCTGGAACACAAATATTGATTGGCAGTTATTTACATTTATCAGATTACTACACTCAGATACATATATGAGCGTGAGAGTAGGCTTGACTGGCCAGCTGTCTGACCTAATTCCAACCTCAAAGCGGCTATGTCAGGGTTGTTTACTAGCTCCTCTTTTGTTTAACTTCTATGTAAATGATGTAATATTGGAGCTTAAACATTTAGAATTCATTCCTCTTTCGGTTTTGTCCCATAAGCTATCTATTTTGCTATATGCAGATTATATGGTATTGTTATCATACATAAAATATTTATCGCAATAAAAAAGAGTATAGCAATAAAATCAGATAAACATCGGTTAAGACCATTGCAGGCTGAGACAGACTGATTCAAGCAACAAGTCTCAGTTCACTTCATTCTCCCACCACTCTTTCTTAAACTGAACCTTGAAGTCCACACCTCACCCCCAATTATTGGCACAAGGATTAGCCCACCCTGCATAACAGACCCCGAACAGACACCTAACGGGCGATGCCCTTTGGCAGCGCCCTTCGGCTGCTGCCCAAGGCCGTTGCCTTGGTCCTCTGGTTGTTGAAATAGCTGGCTGGGCCACGCCTCTGCAGAGCACAGCTGCAGCCTGCCAGGGGAAGGAGGCTGGTCCAACAGGTAGGGTGGGGAAGATCTCTCACCGCTTGCTTGCTTGCCCCAAATGCTGCCTTGGTCCTCCAGTTGTTGAAATAGCTGGCTGGGCCATGCCTCTGCAGAGCACAGCTGCAGCCTCCCAGGGGAAGAAGGCTGGTCCAACAGGTAGGGTGGGGAAGATCTCTCACCGCTTGCTTGCCCCAAACGCTGCCTTGGTCCTCCGGTTGTTGAAATAGCTGGCTGGGCCATGCCTCTGCAGAGCACAGCTGCAGCCTGCCAGGGGAAGGAGGGCTGGTCCAACAGGTAGGGTGGGGAAGATCTCTCACCGCTTGCTTGCTTGCCCCAAACGCTGCCTTGGTCCTCCAGTTGTTGAAATAGCTGGCTGGGCCATGCCTCTGCAGAGCACAGCTGCAGCCTGCCAGGGGAAGAAGGCTGGTCCAACAGGTAGGGTGGGGAAGATCTCTCACCGCTTGCTTGCCCCAAACGCTGCCTTGGTCCTCCGGTTGTTGAAATAGGTGGCTGGGCCATGCCTCTGCAGAGCACAGCTGCAGCCTGCCAGGGGAAGGAGGGCTGGTCCAACAGGTAGGGTGGGGAAGATCTCTCACCGCTTGCTTGCTTGCCCCAAACGCTGCCTTGGTCCTCCAGTTGTTGAAATAGCTGGCTGGGCCATGCCTCTGCAGAGCACAGCTGCAGCCTGCCAGGGGAAGGAGGCTGGTCCAACAGGTAGGGTGGGGAAGATCTCTCACCGCTTGCTTGCTTGCCCCAAATGCTGCCTTGGTCCTCCAGTTGTTGAAATAGCTGGCTGGGCCATGCCTCTGCAGAGCACAGCTGCAGCCTGCCAGGGGAAGAAGGCTGGTCCAACAGGTAGGGTGGGGAAGATCTCTCACCGCTTGCTTGCCCCAAACGCTGCCTTGGTCCTCCGGTTGTTGAAATAGCTGGCTGGGCCATGCCTCTGCAGAGCACAGCTGCAGCCTGCCAGGGGAAGGAGGGCTGGTCCAACAGGTAGGGTGGGGAAGATCTCTCACCGCTTGCTTGCTTGCCCCAAACGCTGCCTTGGTCCTCCAGTTGTTGAAATAGCTGGCTGGGCCATGCCTCTGCAGAGCACAGCTGCAGCCTGCCAGGGGAAGAAGGCTGGTCCAACAGGTAGGGTGGGGAAGATCTCTCACCGCTTGCTTGCCCCAAACGCTGCCTTGGTCCTCCGGTTGTTGAAATAGCTGGCTGGGCCATGCCTCTGCAGAGCACAGCTGCAGCCTGCCAGGGGAAGGAGGGCTGGTCCAACAGGTAGGGTGGGGAAGATCTCTCACCGCTTGCTTGCTTGCCCCAAACGCTGCCTTGGTCCTCCAGTTGTTGAAATAGCTAGCTGGGCCATGCCTCTGCAGAGCACAGCTGCAGCCTGCCAGGGGAAGAAGGCTGGTCCAACAGGTAGGGTGGGGAAGATCTCTCACCGCTTGCTTGCCCCAAACGCTGCCTTGGTCCTCCGGTTGTTGAAATAGCTGGCTGGGCCATGCCTCTGCAGAGCACAGCTGCAGCCTGCCAGGGGAAGGAGGGCTGGTCCAACAGGTAGGGTGGGGAAGATCTCTCACCGCTTGCTTGCTTGCCCCAAACGCTGCCTTGGTCCTCCAGTTGTTGAAATAGCTGGCTGGGCCATGCCTCTGCAGAGCACAGCTGCAGCCTACCAGGGGAAGGAGGCTGGTCCAACAGGTAGGGTGGGGAAGATCTCTCACCGCTTGCTTACTTGCTTGCTTGCTTGCTTGCTTGCTTGCCCCAGACGCTGCCTTGGTCTTTGTATATATTACAGCCAGGCCACGCCGGCTAAGCCAATGGGCTTAAATGGGGCGGGGAGCTGGGACCCTCACTTGAGACCCTGTCTCCCCGCCCTCGGCCTCTTTCGCTTTTTGGCTCCCTCCCGTCCCTCCCTGTTAGCAGTGTAGGGGCCGAGTAGGAATTTTGTTCCATTATTTTAATTGGCTGAGGCAATGGGCGTATTTCGCCTACTCTACACTGTGAGTCAGGGTGTGAGAAATAATTTTTGATTGGGGAATTTTTGATTCGCTCAATTGGATCGTAGCTAAATTTGTCGCATTTTGCGGGAAGTGCGGAATTAGGCAGTGGGGCTTAGGGTCCTTGTGAGCATCCAGTGGCACCTTTTCAAGGTGACTGGTGGTTACCTGAGGCTTCCCTCGCTAATGTCTTGTTGCTTGGCAAGAGGGAGATTGGGCCGCCTTTGGGGTTCTACCTTTCTTGCCTACATTGGCTGTCTCGTGGCGCCAATGGGAGGCGACACTGGTAAGGCCCTCCAGCTCCACATGGAGTGCAGCTGGACGGTGGCGGGGCATCCTGCCTCTGATTCAGTTAGGATGGCTTCGCTCAAATCTTGGTTTCCCCCCCCCCCCCGGCCGATGGCCAGGAGTAGATTAGTACCGCCCTTCGCCCTTCACAGATCTTTAATTCAAAAACCATATACAGTAATACCTTGGATTGCAAGTAACTTGGTTTGAGAGCGTTTTGCAAGACAAGCAATTTTTAAAAATATTTATTTATTTATTTTTTACTTGATATACAAGCGATGTCTTGCAATACAAGTACTGTAGTACGGCTTAAATTAAAAATCTCTGTACAAATTTTTTTGGGGGGATTTCATTTTGATATAAGAGTGTTTTGGATTACAAGCACGTTTCCGGAACGAATTATGCTCTCATCCAAGGCATGACTGTATACTTGTGTCTGACTCTTCATTATCTCACCTATACACCCGCAATTGCCAATATGGATGGGCAGGTAGAGCTAATCTGCCCTGTATAATCTTATTAAATCACATTCAAACCTTGTGTAATTGGAAGAATTGCCTGTTCCCATTGATGCATATATATGGAAAGATCCTCATTTATACTGAATCAGACCAATGATCTTTCTAGACCTTTATTATCTGCAGGACTGAATTCTAGTTGTCCTTTAGCTGAATAATATTTACCAATACCTTGCAAAAGGATGCATCTGAATGAGGCAACTGAAAGTATTTTCTATTACCCACCCAATGGAGCCATCCAGTTACGTCACTATTAATGGGACTGACAATTTTACCTTTGTGGTTCAGTCTGTTTCCCAGAAATGTCTGAAAACCTTAAGTAACCTATTTGCAAGGAGGTAGCCATTATCTCCTGGCCTTTGTATTATGTATGCTCCCTTGTGATGGGAGTTGGAGAACATGGCAAATTAAGCATTCTTTCAAGAATGAAGTATCATCCTACCTTGCTTAACCTGCTCCAGATTAACTTTTGAGTTATTGCATAGTAACAATCCGATTACTTTTTCCTTTGTTCCATGGGTAATGAAATATACTGCTTGTTTGTTTGACCAAAAATTCAGTCTTAGCTGCTGTGGTATGTTATGCATTTAACTTAAACATATGCATTGCTTTTTGCACATCCAAGTTGGTGGTAAGAACAATTTCTTTAAGACCAAGTACTGTACAAATGTTAAAAAGGAGATACACTTTTTAAGTTTTACAATCTAAGATGAAGTAGTGGGGTATCTTCCCTCTTATCCTCTTACTGTTAAAACAAACAAATAATTAGGTGTGTATGCCAAAGGGTAGTAGGGCTTTTCATTTTGAGTGCTTGGTTGAAAGCTTTTGCATACCATTTTAGACTTCTGAAGCTCAGTTTGGAGAGAAACCAGCCCCCTCAACTTTTATATGAATGCATAAGATGGATGCAATTCAAATCTGGAAACTGCTGATCCTGCCAAGGATCTTTGCTTATTCTTTGCTCCATCAGGAAGCTGGATTTTTCTTGTTATCAATTCAGTTGCATCATCCCTAGGTTTGGTCTCACATTAATTCTGAAATGAGGGGCTGTCTGTTTCTCCTGCTTTGTGTTAGAAATAATCACTAGTTTTAACTCTAGGTCTCTGCATCATAGCACTGTTGTATAATAATTTCTGACATATTTCCACTTGGTTGTACAAATGTTTCAGGGAGATGTTGGAGAACCTTCCATTCTGAGCAGGAAACCTTTTAAGCTGCAATCCTGTGCATGTTTAGACCAGTGTTTCTCAACCTTGGGTCCCCAGATGTTTTTGGCCTACAACTCCCAGCATGCCCCAGCCAGCATAGCTGGCTGGGGCATGCTGGGAGTTGTAGGCCAAAAACATCTGGGGACCCAAGGTTGAGAAACACTGGTTTAGACAGACGAAAGCCCTACAACTCCCAGCATTCCCCAGCCAACATGGCTGATGGAAGGGATGCTGGGAGTTGTAGGACTTCTTTCTAAACATGCATAGGATTGTGCCTTTAGGCTCTTTTTTTCCTTTTAATGTCATTCTAATAAATATAGAGCCTTGCAGATGTATCCACCCCCCTCCTTTGACTTACTTAACTTTTGTGCCACAATAAAATTAATTTTGCACCTTCACTGTGTTGAGTATCATGTGTACATCAAGTGGTAACAGTGTCAGTTAAATCCATTTCAGTGTCAGGTTGTAACACAACAAAATGTGGAAAAGTTAAAGGGTTGTGAATACTTCTGCACTGTATATCTGTATATGATATATAAATCTGGTGTTCTTGTCTTGGGGTCATTCCATGTCAAGTGGTCTAGTTTTTGGAAAGTGCCCCGCGCGACCATCATGGATTTTAATGAAATTTTGTGTGCAGAGTCCCACATGTCTCAGACGAACTTTGGTAAAGTTTTAGCTTCGCCGGTGGAATACCTTTGGAGATATAGCCGTTTGTTTGACCACATACCGTGACCATGTACAGTATGACTATGAGATTTTGGTAACTTTGAGACATAATATCTCCCTTAGCTGTTTTTTTTTTCCAAAACAAATGAAACTTAGCTACCTTATTCAACTTTTTGTGCTCTATTTAGTGGAACTAATAATAATTTTTGCTGAGCGCATCCAGAGTGGGTAAATTGCAGCAAAGTCGGCTGAAAAAGCCTAGTGCTCCAAAAAAATTCAAAGTTTAACGTTGTATAGCTCCCGCAACAATTAAGTAATAAATGTGAAATTTAGAGCATACTATCTCAACATAACTGTGTTTCTGAATTTATAATTTCAACCTCCTAGCTCTTTCCATTAGTTTACAAATTAATTGTAAAGTTGATGATTTTTGTAAAAAGGCCAAAAATAGGGTATTTTCAACCCGCTCTTACAAAAAGGTACCCTCTAGAAATGCTTTCAGACCAATCTCATTAGAAAGAGCATGTTTCAAACCCCCCAGAAAAGTGGGTTTGATTTTCCAACGTGGGCAAACAGTGCCCGAAAAAGAGGGACAAAGTTGGGAGACATTGCCTTGGCAAGGGCCTATATTTCAACATGCAATCCTGTCATTTTTCATATTGTTTTTCCTGTTTATTCTTATTGGAGTTGTTAGGTAATTTTTCGCATATCTAGGTTTCATCATCTTGGAGCTATGACACTGACAGACAGAGATTATCTTTCATCACTGTAGATTACACTTATATGCTCCCCTTTCTCAAAGGAACTTAGGGTGGCAAAATACCCCCCCCCCTTTTATCCTCACAACAATCCTGTGAGGTAGGTTAGGCTGAGGGTGAGTGACTGGCCCAAGATAACCCAGTGAGTTACATGACTGGATGGGCATTTGAGCTCAAGTCTCCACAGTCCTAGTCCAATACTCTACAACATGCTGGTTTGTATGCAGAATGTGAATATTTGTAATATGAGCAGGAGAAACTGACAGTGCCTTCTGGCTGTAGCCTGGATTACCAGCATTCATAGATCATAGATCATAGAGTTGGAAGGAGCCTACAAGGCTATCGAGTCCAACTGCCTGCTCAATGCAGGAAACTAGAGGAGGAGTCTCCCATCCAAGTAATAACCAGGCTTGACCCTGCTTAGCTTTCCACACTCAGACAACGCTGAGCCAGCATAAGCCACAGGCCTGTATTCTAATGATACTGGATCTACATTCTGATGTTCCAGAAACTCATAACTTAATTGCTACTTTCTGCAACAATTTCAGTATTACTTTCTGCCTGGAGCATGGCTTCTTTACCTGCTGTATTGCATTGCCTGACTATTTTCAACAAGTAGTCTAAGTTAAATCTTACTTTCCTTTCAGCTCCAGCTCAGACATCATAAGAGATCTAGAAATTGCTGGGATGTGTTCAGGCTCCTCAGATAAGTAAGTATGGTATAAGGCAATTATTTTCCATGTCATAAAAGTGAGTGTTTGTTTATTTTGGTCAGCCAGCAGGGAACCTAGCTAATGTAACTGCAAAACAAGCCAAATATTGTGGCTTGGGTCCACTGAAGTGTCAGTAGAAATGGGCTGGTGGATTCTGCTGCTCCTGAGGGCCAGGGAGACTTTCCTGAATGGGGGTGGTCTGTAGTGCAGGGAGCTAAATGAGTAACGGGAGAGTTCTCCAAAATTGGGCGGAGGCACCATCTGTGAGAACTGCAACATTTTGTTGCAAGTCGCACTAACTATAACATTACCTAATGTAGAAATTCCTCAGAATAAGCTCTGCTCATAGTACAGTATAATAATATACTTTGTTGTGACATACCAGAAGGCTATTCCTGGCTGTTCTGATTTCCTCACCTTTTATTTGTTTCTACAATATTTTTTTTTTAATCTCACAAATCTAAAATATCATGTTCTTGGAGAAGTGTACGTGGGGCAGCAACAAATTATAATTTGAAATGGGATGGAAATACTGCTTAAGTGTAAATTGTTTGTTCGTTTGTTTGTTGCTGCTCCTTAGTTCTGAAGTGCTGTAACCAGCTGTGATTTCTCATACCCACTCATGGCAATGCAAGTGTACTTAACAACTGAAAATAATAATGTCTGTTTCAGAGGTTTAGTCAGTTTCCCAAAGCGGTCATTTTTCCACCTGAGCGTGGATAAAATTTTATATTTCATTGGGAAAAGTGCTAAGAGAATATCTTGATTGCCTCTGTTTCTTCGTATAGATCAGTAAGTGATCCAAAACCAAATCTTTGGGCTGTAACTATGTAAGTGAAGTAAGTAAGGAAACTAAATAAGTAAAGAAATATTTATTTATTTTATTAAACACTTCATAAAATACATTTCTCTAGGCATCTTGCAAAATACAAATAAAATCTCAATAAAATCAACAATATAAAGCTAAGGAATGCACCAACACAGCATAAAATACAATATCACATTGCAGGGACTAGGATAATAAACAGCATTGCAGGGACTACGATAATAAAACACAAAATACTAAAATATTGAAAAATGCTTTAAGGGCACAATCCTATGGGTTGCGTCCTTAATGCTTGTAAGCCTCCAAACTCTGAGGCTTAGGAGCATTCTCTGCAGAACGGGGTAAGTGGCAGAGGCGATCTTTACCTCCCCACTCCTCCCACTCTGCAAGTCTCCAGAACACTCCCCTTTACTCCTTCTCTGTGGATGATTTTCTGACTTCAGAGAAGCAGCAGAAGCATTTCCCCCCCACACCGGCTGCAAATGGGGGGAGAGGGATCAGAACGCAGATCCCAAGGCTCCGGGGTTGGAGCTCTGTTTCTGCCCTTGGATCTGAGAATCTGAAGAATCCTATGGCCCCCTAGACCCTGCCTAGGGACCATAGGATTGCTCAATAAAAGATCTTTAAACAATTTAAAAGCCTGGGAAAGTCTCCCATGAATGAACAGGTTGATAGTGCATTCTCTCTCTTTCTCTCTCTCTAAATTAGACTAGTTTTTGTCTCTTTTCAGTTGAGGTGGAAGAAAGAAACACAAGAAACGACTGTTGCTGAAGTGCTGTGACTTCTGTTCTTTGCCATTTCATTATTTTCCTACATTATGTCTTTATGCCTTTGGCAAAAACTATTCATACTCTTGTATTAACTTTGTCCTATCAATATAGCATGTCAAATTTCCAAGAATTTTCAACCCCACTACACAATTTGTCTTAATGTTTGTTGTTGTAGTAGTAGCAGTAGTAGCAGTAAAGTTGGGTAAATAGAAACAGCATTAAGAACACATATACAATTAATATATGCTATAAAATCATAAAACAAGTGTATGCATTTGGAAATAAATGTTTTTGTTTGTACAAAAGCTAATACAAGATAGCCAGATGTGAATAAGCTTGTCCCATCCTCATCCCTTTTTCCATTTGTGTTGTGTCTTTTAGATTGTAAGCCTGCAGGCAGGGATGTCTTGTTTTCCTTGATCTTATGTAAATCACTTTGGGATCCCTTTCAGCTAAAGAGTAGGTTAAAATGCTTAAAATAAATGAAATAAAAATTTCCGTAAGAGTCACTTCCCATATTTTCTCAAAGCATTCGTTTATACTTCGCTTCTCTCGTATAGCTGTTCTCTGCAAGCTTTTCTTCATGTTTGGTTATGAATGGCTGGTTGTTAAACTCTCCCATGTAACAAGAGAGGTTTCTCAGAACCTCCTCAGAACTCTCCTTTTTGGGGAAGCCTTTGGATCATCCCACAGACTGGTCCATTTACCTTATTGTTACTGAGCCAAAGTATGTGCAATTGAAATAATCAATTTATTTATTTATTTATTTATTTTTAAATTTATTTATTTTTATTTTTATTTTTTTTAATTTATATTTTTAAAAGAACACACATACACACAAAAAAACATAAACCTACAAATCATACACTACAAGTGCACCCGTCACCCCGGGGCCAAAACCAATTTATCCACATAATCCATTATTAATCTATATTCCAAAAATACATCATATCATGACATGGCTTACTCCCTTTCCCCTTTACTAAAACATAATCTAAAAATGACCCCCATAATTTATTTATTTATTACTATTACATTTCTATACCACCCAATAGCAGAAGCTCTCTGGGCGGTTCACATGTTCTTTCGCTGGCTACCCATTCCACCATGTTCCCCATATCTCTGTTGTTTCCTGGGTCTGTTTTAGATTGTAAGTCTCTTTGGGTAGGGACCTGTCATACTTTTCCTTTATATTGTGCCATGTACGTAGGTGGTGATATATACAAAATAAACAGTATTTATGGTTTTATTTATTTATTGTATTCTAAAGACAGACCTGTTGCTAGCAACTAGAGGATGCATACAGGGTAGGAATGGATGAAATTTTTAGAAGCACAACTTCATTCCAGTCCAGTTTCTGTGTGGGTTCAAGAAATTAGGATATAGTCCCATTTCCCCCCTCCCTCCCTTCCACAGTTAATGTCCTGGGAGGCTGGGTGATTCCTAACAAGAAACTTCATTGATTGATAGTGTTGCGATCCAAAGCGTTGCTCTCCTGGACTGTTTCACCTTACGATATACAAATAGCTCTCCACCCCAGCCCTCTCTATTGTACTAGTTGGCCACAGTTTATGCACAAGAGGATATACTGTCAGCACAGGTATAACATTTTCTTGTTTTAGGTTTACTTGAGAGGCTTAAATATACCTAAAAGTATAGGTTTTTTTCTTGGTTTAGGCAAGCTCATATTTTCAAATTGGTTATTGTTATGAGATTATAAGATTCTCCTTGTTGTTTAAATGGATATGTTACCACTTCCCCTGAGGTTATGCCCTATTTTTCAGTCTTTTTGAGACAAGGACTGAAAAAGGAGAACATTACAAAGAGGAGAAACCAGATCTAATTGATAGAGAGAAAGTGCAATGGATAGGGATGTGCAAATTAGCAAAACTCGAAATTGCCAACGTTCCCCAAATTCCATCTTGAAGCTCATTCCATCTCAAGTCTGTATCAGATTGCGAGCCATTTTTCCTTTTCGCATGAAAATCCATAGTATTTTTCCAAATGTATGAATCAGTTGTGCACATTTTTGATATGCATGCATTCTCCTCCTATTGATTAAAGCATATTGGTATGCATTTTTTTGAAACTATACATTTTTTCCATGCACATTTTTCGAATGTGTCAATATGTGCATGCTGTTGAGTGCATTTTCTGTGGTCTGCAAATCACCTTACTAGCTCGGAAATGTATGGACATTGACTGCAGATTGCATCCAAGTCTGTGTTCAATTTGGAAGGTGCAAACTGGGTAAAATCCGGATCAAAAACAAATTGAAACTAATGTCTCATGTGTGAGTGGTTCTTGAAATAAAATGAAACAAAACAAAATTAGCAAGCATAAATAATTTGAGAAAATTCCACCATAAAATTGCAATGCAGTGAATCCAGATTTGGGAAAGTGCAACTGCGTTGGCAGAAGCAGATTATCTTGCCCCCTCCTCCCCAAAGCAGTCCTTCCAGCTCCCCTGAAGATGCTTCCCAGAAGCACAGGGGAACCTGTTGATGGGGTGATCCGTGGGGGGAAGGGGGATCCTCAAAAATCAAGTGAAGGCACCATCTGTAAGCAGAGCCCTTCCATCTACAGAAGGCAGATCCTGCTTCCAACCCAATGAGTCCTATTTTATATGTTGCATCAATGGCTCCATATTCTTTGACCCATTCGGGTTAAGAATTAATACCAAAATGGAGTCCAAATATATGAATGGTTTTCTTTGTTGTGTAAGATGCCACTGTTACTTCTTCTAAAAGCCCTGAATGATGGAACGTAAGTAAGAATTTAATTTCTTTTTGCTGCATTTCCCTTCAGCTTCATTTATTACAAAGTATTATTTATGTATTGTACTGGGGGACTTCTCATTTAATCTTTAGTTTTGTTTTCAATAATTCCTTGAGGGGGAAAAGAACAGCAGAGTTAGGGATATTCCTGAATTGTATCCTAAGCACAATTGTGCAATTTTTGGTGTGTGCTTTAGAGTTTAAGAAAGATTTGAGCTTTAGTGAGCTGTCTCACTTCATAAGAAAGTAACTCATCAACTCCCACTTTCTCCCCATGGAATAGAGTAACCTCGCACACACAGCTGTTTGGGGTATTTATTTGGGTTTGTAAATCTTGAAATAGTACATAAGGAGCTTGTTTTATTTGTACCAGCCAAGATGCATCATTCTTTATAAAGATTGCTATAGGTACAATACTGTTAAATTTATGTTTAAGGACCATTGTTAAACTTAGAAAATCATCTGAGATTCAATTGAAGATCAGGATTTTACTGGATTAGACTAAAAAAAACCCATTTAGCTTCAAGCATGCTGCAGAAGTGACTGTTCATGCCATTAACTCCTTTCACCTTGAGGTCTCATTAGTATATCTGAAGCTTATGGTTACAGAGTCTACATTTTTTGTAGTTTGTCATTGGATTTTTGCAAATCTGGAGACATGAAAATTGCTGCATTTCCCTTCAGCTTCATTTATTACAAAGTATTATTTATGTATTGTACTGGGGGACTTCTCATTCAGTCTTTAGTTTTGTTTTCAATAATTCCTTGATGAAGAAAACAACATTGTTCTGTGATCAGAAAAGATAATAGTTTTGCGTGGCAGGAATTCAAAAGGCATTGCATGCACACGCACACATACACCCATCCGCTACAAGCCTTATTTCCCCGAAAGATCTACTCCTGAACATGAGGGGACCCTTCAGAGTAGCATTTGATGGTGATATGAGAAGATGCAACCAAAGGGGGATATCAGCAACCCTTCTGTGTGTGCATAGCAGTGCCTTTGGTGTACTAAGTTTCACTTTGAATCATTGCCCATATTTATGTGGCATATCTAAATATCCTTTGATTAATACAAAGATCTGTTTAAAGTATAAAGTATAATGACTTATTATTGCCTTCATCAGCTGTTTTAGGGTTCTGAGGTGGCTTGTTATGGCAACAAGCCACCCTCTCTGGGTTTGTATGACACGGCAAGCTTTGCTGGCGAGGTTAATTATGCAAATCCCTCTGGCACATGCAGCAGGGGAAATATGCCACTATGGCTTATTTCCCCCACCATGATCGTGCAAACTGGGTCTGTGTTTCACAAGTGCTTTTTGCCTTTGGAACTTTTAGAATTGTTTGTGCATTAAAAAAGATAAATCCCACAAAGGGGTGTCTGACTTGTATGCAAACAGGTTTCCAAATTAGCTTGTTTAGTAGATTGGTTAATGAGTGTCATGTTATATGTTCTTTTAAGCTTAGGTTATTTTTAAAACACTTGCAATTTAAAATAAGGGCCATCAACACCAATTAATGCAGTGTAGTTTGACATTGCTGCACTTGTAGAGTAACAGATTTAAGTGGCTCTGGTTTACAAGTTGATTACTAAAATTAGCAACTTTAGGTGTTGCTGGGGTGAGTCAATTAAGAACTGATGAAGTAATTATGTTGCAGAGTTTTTAAATGTTTTCTTTTACGTTTCATTTACTCCTACTTTTTTTTTTTTTAAATACGCTACTCTTTTAACTTCAAATGGCATAAACACTATATTCTGGGATCCCTTTGCTGTATTGATGGGCAAGCTCACCTCACCTCTTTAAGATTTTTTTATTTGAAGCCTTTTTACCCCTCTCTGCAGTCAGAAATGGTTCCCAACTCAAAAACATGTTTTAGGGGTTTTAGTGTTCCTTGATAACACTAGAAAAATCTTGAGTCCCCCCCCCCCTAGTATTCTCAAGGAAAATTTAAATTAAAAAAAAATGGTCAGAGTGTCACTTCTCCCCTGCCCGTTCACCATCTCCTTCTCAACAACAACAACAACCAATTTACCCTTGAAAGGGGGGGAAAGAAGCAACCAATAAGGGAGAGGCAAGATGTGGGAGAAGTGGTGCTAGCTTCTCCTTAACTGGAAATTATGCTTCTAAGTATGACCAGGAATGTACGTAGTTTCTCTGTCTTTGATGCTGAAGTGGCACTGGCTGTCATTTCCTACCAAGGAGCATGAGATTGCAATTTTTTCATTTTTTTTCTGATTTTTTTCTGTTCAGCAGAATAAATTACAAATCCCATGATCCCCTGCAAGAACAAAGTCCTAAGCATGCTCAGTAGTGGTATTTATAGTTAAAGAGAGATCTTCCTCCTTTTGGTTACCTTTGAGAAAAGTGAGAGGGTAAGGGATTTTGTGTGTGTGTGTGTGTGTGTGTGTGTGTTGGGGGGGGTGTTTGTTATGTGCCAGAGGTGCCGCGGGGGGGGGGAGACTATCAGTTAAGGCTGGATAGTTCAGCACTGCTCCTACAGCTCCACTGATAAAGTTGCCCCAGCGGGACCCTCTGTTATCACAAAAGGAAGCTAGTGCTTCCTAGAGCAACCCCAGAAATGAGTCAAAATGCTTGATTTTGGAATGGGGCATGTCAGCAAAGCTTCCTTCTGTGAGCTCCGCTGATCTTTTCTGTTCCGGAAACAAGTGCTTTGGCTCGTGGATCCTGCTGACGCAATGGGCAGTGTTGGATACTGCCCTTCATTTTGAATTGGAACTAAATTCCAAAAGGCCTGAACCAACCTCAGAATTGGATGCCTTTTAGGTTAGAGGAGATTGCATGCAGACTGCCTCCCTTTTATGTTGCTTCTGAGAGAAATTGCTCCATAGTTTAAAGCAGTTTGCCAATAGTATTGGCCTGTTCTGTGCTCTTTTGAGGATTCCATTCCATTTTGGTGCCAAGGTGCCACCCTGAAGTGCCCTTCCATCATGCAACAGGAGTGAAGCTTACCGCTAAGGTAGAGGAGTTGACGTTAAATTTATTTATTTATTTCATTTCTATACCAGCCTATAGCCAAAGCTCTCTGGGCGGTTTACAACAATTATAAAACACAATAAAATACAATATAAAAATACAAACAATGAAAACATCGAAAAAAAATTCAATTGACATAGACAAGGTTATAAAAAGTAGACTGGCTAAAAAAAGGTGTTACATGGGGTGGTGGTTATGTCACCTTTTTTTAAACCAGTCTTTTTTAACGGGCCGTGTACTATTTGGAGCTGTTAAATGCCTCAGCATAGAGGGCAGTCTTAATCTGGCGCCGAAAGGATAGTAAAGTTGGCACCAGGCGGGCCTCAGTGGGGAGCCTGTTCCACAGTTGGAGGGCTACCACAGAAAAGGCCTTCCCCCTTGCTGCCGCCTTCCAAGCCTCCCTCGGGGGAAGGCCTCAGATGTTGAGCGTAGTGTCCAGGTAGATTGTGGTTGGGAGAGGCGTTCTGTCAGGTATGGCAGTCCCAAGCTGTGTAGGGCTTTATAGGTTAAAACCAGCACCTCGAATCGGGCTCGGTAGCTTATAGGCAGCCAATGCAAGCATGCAGAACTGGTGTTATATGTTCAGACCGCCTGGTCCCAGGTATTAATCTGGCTGCTGCATTTTGCACAAGCTGCAGCTTCTGAACAGTCTTCCATGGCAGCCCCACAGAGTGCATTGCAGTAGTCAAGTTAGAGATTACCAGAGCATAGATTACTGAAACCAGGCTATCCCTGTCCAGATAGGGGCGTAGCTGGGGCACCAGCCAGGGCTGGTAGAAGGCACTCCATGCCACTGAGGCCACTTGAGCCTCAAGTGACAAAGATGGCTCAAGGAGGGACCCCCAAGCTACGAACCTGCTCCTTCAAGGGGAGTGCAACCCCATCCAGAACACGTTGAACTCCATCCGGTCAGAGGAACCACCCACTAACAGCAACTCAGTCTTGTCTGGATTGAGCCTCAGTTTGTTAGCCCTCATCCAGTCCATTGTCGCAGCCAGGCACCGGTTCAGCACATCCACAGCCTCACCTGCTGAGGATGAAAAGGAGAAATAGAGCTGCTGCGTGTCATCAGTGTACTGATGGCAACACACTCTGAAACTCCAGATGACCCCACTCAGCGGTTTCATGTAGATGTTGAATAGCATGGGGGATAAGACCGACCCCTGAGGAACCCCATACTGGAGAATCCATGGGGCCGAGCAATATTCCCACCACCATCTGGAGCCGGCCATCCAAGTCGGAGTGGAACCACTGCAATGCAGTACCCCCCACTCCCAACTCAGACAGCCGCCCCGGAAGGATACTATGGTTGATGGTATCGAAAGCCGCCGAGACATCCAGGAGTATCCACAGGGTCACACTCCCCCTGTCTCTCTCCCGACATAAGACATGTTTAGACAGCCTGATGATCTCTTTAAAGATCTGCAGAACTAAATATGTATTCTGCCTTTAGCTATAACAATTAACATATTTGTAACAAACGATAATGAGAGCCAGTGTGGCGTAGTGGTGAGAGTGTTGGACTGGGACTCTGGAGATCCGGGTTCTAGTCCCCGCTTGGGCATGAAACTCACTGGGTGACTTTGGGCCAGTCGCGGACTCTCAGCCTAACCTACCTCACAGGGTTGTTGTGAGGATAAAATGGAGAGGAGGATGAGGATTATGTAAGCCGCCTTGGGTTCCTTGCAAGAAAAAAGGCGGGGTATAAATGTAATAAAATAAATAAATAAATAAATGCCCTTAAAGTTCAAACCCATTGAGAAATGTTGATACCTGTGTTGCTTCATTCCTGTAGATGCTTACTGGAAACACTCCAACTTCTTGCAATCACTGTACATTAATTTGGCTGCTTTTCAGAGAAAATTAAGCTCTTTGGTCATGACAGTTAAGTCATTGTTCCAGAAAAATTGGCTTAATTTATTTAATCTCAGGCTGGGCTTTATAAATAAAAACCAAATCTTAAACTAATCTCCAAGCATTTCAATGAGGCCAGTCAACCTACCCAGCAAATTAGGAACATCTTGGCTCTGAAGGTATTTATTTTAAATAAATAAATTTTAAATAAATAAAGGGATTTAAAGAATTCCTTTGGATTCTGTCCAACACAAATGATTCAGCAACTGCTCTATTCTCTGCAGCTGAATTATTTGTATGGTTGATCACATGAATCTGTAGAGGTCTTCAGTTAACTGGTGTTGCAGCTCGCATTTCTGTTACTCTTTGATGGACCACAGTGACTTACGTTATACTGGTGATTATAGGGGTGGAATATCTGGTTTTAAGTGCCTGTAGTTTTAATGGTTATTTGGTGGCCCTATTGAATTCCTCTGAATGTCTTAGATCAAATGTCTTCTGAAGGCCTTTCAGCCGTCTATCAGCCGGTATTAGCCATGATAGCTAAATTTCTGCAAGTATTTATTCGCTTTCCATCTCAGCTGGTGTACAACAATAAAATGCAAATGTACAGATTAAAAATACTTTAAAATACATTAAACATGTTATTGTTGTTTTCTTGTTTATAATTATTATTTATTAGGCCAACTTTACAAAGTATGAGAGAACAGATTCTTGCCCTGAGGGACTTACAATCTAGAAATGGATACAAAAGAGGCAACAGAGGCGAGGGAGAGGAAATTGAGGAAGGGGAAGAAAATGTCGATTGGGTTACATATACTTAGGTTTAATTACTTTAGGATATGAGTTCTAGAGCAGGGGTTCTCAACTGGGGGGAATTCCCCCCGGGGGGGATTTTAGGGTTTCGGTGGGGGGATTGGGACCACAGACTCAAACTGTTGGAATACTGATCTGTCTACAAATTACAATTCTACAGATTGTACATAATCTACAGGACATCACACCTTATTGTATGGCACAGATTAAGTCATACAATCTTGGAAAGGGGGGAATGACATTCTGACATATGGTGAAAGGGGTGCATGGGACAAAAAAGGTTGAGAACCACTGTTCTAGAGGGTTGTGCCAAAGGCTTTGCAGGAAAACCAGAATCAAAGGATAATACGTTAAGGTAAACGGAACGTCCACACATGGAAGTGTCTACCTCTGAATATCAGATGCTGGGGACTAACACCTATCACCTTCATGCTCTGCCTCTGAGCTTCTACAGGCATATTTGGTTGAGTGTAGTTGGAAACAAATTGCTGGATTAGGTGTACCCTTGTATGATCTCATGTACATATTCAATCAGCATGCATTGTAAGAGTCATTATGCATTATTTAAAAGTCAGGTTAATTGTATTGTTTCTTCTGTAAGTGCTGATGTGGCTGTTCCTCTAAGAACACTGCTGCCTGTTCCAGTTCAGATAATGCCTTAGAATTTTTACATCATTAAAGGCTGAGCTTGTATTTAGGAAATCAAAAGATAATATAGACTTAATTCAATGGACTGACTTCTGAGTAGCCATGTATAGTATTGCATTTCATTTTTTATACTGAGGGCTGAAATTCTAGGCACATTTTCCTGGGAGTAAGCCCCATTGAACATAGCAGACCCACTTCTGATGAAACATGCGTAGGACTGCACTGCATGTGTCCTTTTTAAAATTGATGTATTTGTGCTTTACACAAAGATCTAGTAAGATTATTCAGAAGAGTCTTCGTATAAAAAATAATTTGGATTGTTTATTTATTTATTACATTTCTATACTGCCCAGTAGTCGAAGAATGGGAAGAGCAGTGCCACCAATTACTTGGGATGGGTGGGCTTTCCCGCATTGGAAGTCTTCAAGTAGAGACTTAACAACCATCTGTTGGGGATGCTCTAGATCTGGATTTCCTGCATCAAGTGGGGGGGGTGAACTAGATGGCCTAAGAGTCCCCCATCAATGCTATGATTCTACCAGTGCACTGGCTGTACAGCACAGGAGCTGAGTCTCTTAGATATTTCATGGAACACTGACATGTGTCAGTGCATTTTGGCAGTCTTCACATAGTGGCCACTATGTTTAAAGCAACCTTGATAAGACCAGTCCTTCAATGATGTTGATCTTGTTGTAAGTGGAGATTTGTAGTTTTAACTAATGCAGATTTGTCATTCAAACACCAGTGACGCTCTTTATCTCTGATCCCAATCACTGATATTTAACTGAGATACATATTGTCCATTTCAGTGCCTGCTTGTATTTTTTTAGAATCATGGTGGGAGTGCATGGTGAGCAGCTTGGCACATTGTCACCTTAGTCATAGGATTATTGCATACAAAACGATTGATAAAAATTGGTCAGCTGTGAGGAATGGCAACTGTGACTGCAGAAACAGGGCCAAGTTTCTTGTATTTCTTGTAGGAGCCTTTTTTGGATGAAGAGCAGGGTAAAAATGCTGTAAATAAATAAATAAATAAATCTGAAACCACATTTCAAATCCATATGGCCATCGTGGGGCAGTCGCCCTTCTCTCAGGATTGTTGTGTAGTTCAAATGGGATAGAGAGATATTTATTTATTTATTATATTTATACCCCGCCTTTTTTTTTTCCTTTTGCAAGGAACCCAAGGTGGCTTACATAATCCTCCTCCTCCTCCTCTCCATTTTATCCTCACAACAACCCTGTGAGGTAGGTTAGGCCAAGCGTCAGTGACTGGCCCAAAGTCACCCAGTGAGTTTCATGGCCGAGCGGGGACTAGAACCCGGATCTCCCGAGTCCCAGTCCAATACTCTCACCACTATGCCACACTGGCTCTATATTAAAAAAAAGACTGTCAATCACATGGTTTAATAACCTGGAGCACTCTGCAAGCTTATGCGCCCCTCCCTCCTCTGGTTAGAGTTAGATATGGTTCAGTTGACATTAGCTGTTAAACTAGGAGATTGATTTGAAACCAGGAACTACATCTTTTGCAGGGTGGCACATCCAGCAGGACGCTAACATTCAAGATAAACATGTAAGAACAGCAACAGGATGGAAAACACAACCTTAAAAATGCTAAAGTGAAAGGATTTTCATGGCATTTGAGACAAAAGGGGGGCACACATGCATTTTAATGCAAATTATACAAAGTTGAATGCTGTATATAAGTGTTTGTGCTGTCTAAAATAAGAAGTACCTTGGAAAAGGTAAATGTTACTATTTCAATTACTGCTTTCCTTTAAAATGGGGGGGGGGGTTTACCCCCCTCCACAGTTAATCTCAAATACTGTTTTAAGTGGAAAGAACTAGACATTTCCTATTACTATGACACAGTAAAACAGAGAAGGGTACCCAAGATTGCCATTCCCATTAGAAGAATTATATTACAACATTGCATAGTATTCCAGAGACAAAAGCTGCAGCCCTTTAATAACAAAAACTAAAGGTGTTTAATTCAAAGGATGCCAGTGAAAGCTGGAGTTGAAATAAATTGTCTGGGAGAGTCAATTAACTTTCTGTCAGGACATATACAGGAATATCAATTTATGGTAAATTGTTCTTCAAGAGGTTTCTCTAGGTCCTAGAGTCTAGGAAGCAAACTGGTTCAAGAACTTGTTTTCCAATCAGTTGTTGGTGTGTGTTCAAAAAGGCTTTCCTATTTTGAAAGTTCAGTAAACACTTATCTTCCTTTAGGACAACTAACCTCAGGCAGGTTGTGTGGAACACAACTTGGTTAACAAAAGCACCATCTTCACACAGCATAACGAAGGTCTGTTGCTTCATGGGAATTCAGGCACGTAACGGAGGATTGTGACAGGTTAGAGAAGAGTTGGTTTACACAGAAACTTGGCCCCGTTTCTGCAGTTCCCATTCCTCACAGCTGACCAATTTTTATCAATCATTTTGTATGCAATAATACTATGACTAAGGTGACAATGTGCCAAGCTGCTCACCATGCACTCCCACCATGATTCTAAAAAAATACAAGCAGGCTTACAAAGATTAATATTAGACAGCAGTCTCTGCCCTCAGGCTTACAATCTAAAAGACATGACACAAAAGGAAAAGGGATTGGGAGGGAGGAAGAAGAAAGCAAAACTGCACTGCCCTACATGAACTGTGAGAGCACACCCTAAAACACATAATTGCCTTGTAGCTATGCATTACAAGGGAAGATAGGTGAGATCAGCAAGGTATCTTTCAGGGAAGCTTGTAACACCTCACTTGGGAAGCTCTGATAAGCTTCCAATTGTTCTCCAGAACACAGCTTGAAAACGGCTAGCCTAGTCCTTCCTTTTGTACAGTAGATGGAGTCAAAGGGCAGAATTCAAGAGGGCTCTTATGCCCCACCAATTCCCGTCTGCAAGCGGCTCTCACCGCTTGCGGAACAAAGATGTAGCACTTCCGGGGTAATGGAAACGAGTGAAAATGCTCCTTTCTGGAATGGGGCAGGTCGGTGAAGCTTTCATAAGGGAACTGCCGACCTGTCCTGATCGAGAAACAATAATTTCTGCTCGTTTCAGGGCTTCCTCTGGGAAGCACTAGATCCCTGTTGTGAAACTAGTGCGTCCCACACGTGCAATGAAATTGGCGGGACCCACCGCTTGTGTAACAGAATCTGCAGGTTGCCAGAGAATCGGTGGCGGCATAAGCACCCCATTGGATTCCACCCAAGGCATTATGCTTTTGGTTCATCTTTATGAATCCATTGTCATCATAGCAGTTGTGTGTCAGAATTTCAGACCTCTCTCACTCTCAGCAGAATCTGAGAGGGATAAAATTGCATTCTGCTTGAAAAATTGTGACTAATAAAATTTTAAGTCCAATAACATCTCTTGGGAGGTATGTACTGAACCTTGAATTAGATGGAAAACATGCATAAAAGTCAAATCGTCTTGCTTTCCCCCTTGCGTGGCAGAAACATTATTTTATGGAATAATCATTTTGATCTCGTCAGCTCTAGTATAATCAAGAATGCAGCAGCCTTGTTATTTCAAGGATATTGAGAATTAGAAAGGTTTCAAGAGAGAACAGCAAATAAAGGATACACATACAAGAACATATTAAGAAATGTTAATCTTTGGGAAAAATAATTACTACTATTGGCAGTAATTTAAGCTAGAGCTAGGTAATAGTCTACAAAAATGTGTAAGATCTATTTAGCACAGTCTTTACTCAGAAGTAAATCATTCAGTGATGCTTACGTCAGATAAGTGCACATAGGATTGCAGCTTTGGTGGTTTAGAAACTGAGAGATTTTATTCATTTGCTACATAGGACTGGATGCTCCTCTTTTCCACCGGAGATCCTAAATATGACCTCTCGTACAGGCAGCTTACAGGGCCAGACCCACTTCAGCCGTAGATCATCATGTGTCTGCAGTCCATGTCACTGGGCCTATTAAAAAAAAATACATGAATTGGGCATAAGTTTTAGATCGGGGTGGGTAGAAGATAGATCACCAGACATTTTGGACTTCAACTCCCAGAAGCCCCTGCCAGCATGACCAATGGTCAGGAATGCTGGCAGTTGAAGTCCAAAACATCTGGAAATCTACTTTTTGCCCATCCCTGGTTTAGATTATGCTTTGGTTGTTTGTTTTTCTTCTCTGTGGTGCTTCATGTATGTTTATGTTTAAAGAAGGGTTCAGATGGCAGCAGCTATGGTCTGTCTACCCTCAATCCTGAGAATTTGTAGGGATTATGATGGATGGTTGTCAGTGGTGAAGAAACTATGAAAATTGCCTTCTCAAAGCAGGAACCAGAGGGTTTTTTCTCTCCCATTTAGTTTTGATTGTGTGAGTTGTGTCTCTTAATTGCAGTTACCGTAAGTAGCATCTCTGGGGAAAAGCAGTGCCCTTAGTGTATTAACCTGTTTTACTGGAATTACCTGTTTGAAACATTACTGTGGATCTACTCTTTCTCCATGAATGACCAGCACAGATGGATGATATAAAGTATAACCCTGATGTGTACATATACATACATACATATATAAATACAGGCGGTCCCTGGGTTACGAACATCCCGACTTACGAACAACTCATACTTAAGAACGGACCACCTTATATGTAAAAATCTGAGTTAAATACAATGGTTCATACTTACGCACGCACCATACTTTGCAACACTTTGAAAACATTGTGCGGCTTCTTTTCCGACTTACGTACACATTTGACTTAAAGACAGACTTATGAATGGATCTCGTTCGTAACCCAGGGACTGCTTGTATATATAATATTTTTTAATATTCATATGGCCATAGGTCAGAACAAAATAGAGTACAAACAAGATAAAATACCATGTTTTAAAGAATAAAAGTTGGAAAACTTTGGATTGTACCCAATGCTGGCTGTCTGCTGGCAGATTTTCCTCCTGCTTGCAGCCCCTGTGCATCCCCAAATCTCCTACAGAGCGTTTGGGAAGAAAACAAGAGGAAGTCTTGTTGCGCAAGCTGAAGTCCACTTGCTTGACATTGGCTTTGACCCGTTATTAACGTAACACAATTATCTTTTTCAGTTTGTACATACTTGATCATTTTAAATAAAGCTTTACTAGAAATTATTTGCACTAGACCTACTAGGAACATAATAATACATCTAAAAATCACTTCTTTTGTTGACTATTGGCATCATTAAAAGTAGCTGGATTGATGCTTTCTTTTGAGCCAGCTCCTGCTAGTGGAGTAATCTGCAGCTAGAGTGGATATACAGTAAGCAAAATATTTTGTTTAACATACTATGAATCACAGAACAGGAGAATGGTTGTTGATGATTTCACTGTCAGGAGTTGCTTAAAACTGGGGAGGGTTTTTGTCTTTTTATTGTTTTTGTCTTTTTACTGTTCACCGCTCTGGAATCTGCTTGATGTGGAACAGTACAAAATTACTGTAGATGATGATGATGATGAAGATGATGATCCAAAATCTGTGTTTGCCAAATGTACAATTTTACCTGGGAGACAGTGCCAACCAATGGCCTTCCCCAGGGAACCATTTAGGCAGTGCCTGAAGGGTAATGGTTTGATGGTTTCAAAGGAAGGGGAATAGTGGCAAGGTGGGGAAAAAGGGAAGTAGGATTATTGAGCCAGACTCAGTTATGTCCACCTGAAAAATATAGTTCATCTTGAAAAGAACTTGACATTCCACCTTATTCCATCCCACTTTGAGCACTGTGTATAGGGGAGTAGCACTGCTAACAACAGTGACTTTGAGTCATCTGCAGCCTATCTCCACCAGAAGACCTATTTGCATGTCTAGCAACCAACATATTTCACATGAAGGAACAAGTCAAAGGCACTCATACTTAACAGAGTTGCAATAAAAGGGTCAAGAATGGATGTTGGATTTACAGATCTGGGGGGGAAATCAGCCCAGATATTGCCTGAATGGTAAACTGAAGGAGAGTGTATCTCTTATGTTTAGAGAAGGATTCATTCTCCAGTCTTGTGATAACACAAAGATTGATTAATATTATGCAAAGGCCCACCAATCCAGCCCACTTTTCATTACAGGAGTATAACAGGATGAATAATGGTAAGAACTAGAAATGGGGAAAAGTTGGGGCAAGATTTGAGGGATAGGGTTTAGCACTGACTATACTCTCACTTTTTCTCCCTCTGTCTAAACACCCATTTTTCAATAGTTAGGTTACTCAAATTCTTATGTTTTCCGCTGAGGATAGTTACCATCTGATTGACTTTTGCATGTTCCTCACTGATTAGATCTTATGTTAATCAGTATCTATAACAATATCAGGACTTCCAAGGAAAGGATTATCCTGTGATTTGTATGGTACAATGGAACTTATATAAATCTATATTTTATCAGTCTTTCAGGTGAATAATTGAATCCCCAAAACATAGACAATCCCCACCATGGGGAGCTTAAACAACGAGAGAAACATATTGAAAAAGGAAGAACAAAGGGAAGAATTCAAACTCATAAATTTAAAAAAATATGTAATGCTGAATTGCCAATCCCATAGGCCTGCAATGGTAGGTTTCTCATTATTTGTTAAGCCGTTTTAGTAATGCATCCCCTTCTGCTTCAATAATATTCATGAATTCCCACCCCCTCAATTTGTAGTCTTTTTATGCTATCATGAGAACTGGTGGCAAAATTCCCTTTTGGCTCTAATAGATGTAAAACCAGTTTATTTTTGGCTTCTTAATATTCCACATTAATCTCAAAATAATTTTCTTCTTTGGCATGAAGAATGTTCAGGGAGTTTGCTTTTTTGAAAAAGCAAATGAAACTGCCATTGAAATAATTTCTATCTGGTTTGTTTTTTTAAGTTGTATTTTGCATTCGGGAATAAAAATAAACTTATTTTTTCCTCTCAACATCCCATTCAGATTCAGAATAGGTTACCTTTGTGACCTATCCACATTGTGTCAACGTTTATATTCAGCTTTATCCATGCTATGTTAGATGTGCTCTCCCTTTTGGAAAAAAAATAATCTTATATACCAGATTTTTGGCTGCTGTTGCATCTTATGTTAGAGTGAGACTGGGAAGCAAATGCTGGAGTGGGATGGTAGGTTGACAAGCACAATAGATGCCAGCAAATTGAACACGGTATGCAAATTACTTGTTTGCTTGGCCCCAGACCCTTGGAACAAGCATGAATGCAAACCAAAAAAATAAGAGGCAGTTTTGAAGAGAGCAGTTTGTAGTATTTGATAAAGAAAAGTTTAGTTGCATGAGGGTATTTGAAGGCCCACATTCCACTATCAGGATGTATGCAGAAATGGTTTTTTGTGACGTAAAAAGTTTAATACGTTCAACTGTTATGTTTTGTTACAAGGGCTGAATATGAGTATCTCTTCGGCACTTTGGAGAGGCTGTCACAATTTTCCAGAAAAGGGTAAAAAAAAAAAGCCACAGTGAGCCAAAAAGGGCTTGCCATCATGGCGGGGAGAGGAGACAAGGTGGCTTCAGCCACCAAGTCCCCTGGGATATTGCCTGGAGGAAGGAGGAGGAGAACAACCCACGGTGGGCCCGATAGTCTTTCGGGCGCACCATGGGTTGTTCACGCAACAACCAATCCACCCTGGCTTATTCTAAATAAATTCAAATAAGGTCTGGTAACCTTTAATAGTGTATAAAATGACCCAACTCTCTATTCTTAATCGTAGCTCAATTTGGTTGGGTGTATTTATTTATAAATTTCAATTTTTAGGTATAGCATACATGAATCTGATGGGTTGGATCCAGATTTACACTGGATCAACTGCACTGGTGGAAGTAGACTTCCCTGCCCCTTCCTTCCCATGGCAGCTCCTCCAGCCCCATGAAACTGCTACACAGAGAGTCAGAAGATCCTGCTGAATGGGGTGAACTGTGACGTGGTGCGAGGGAGGGGTCTCCAAAAATTGGGTGGAGGAACCTTCCACAAGTGGAGCCTTCCTCTTGTAGAAGGCAGATCCTGGATCCAACCCAGCCATTTGTTCTCTGCCCAATTTGTAATCTTATATTTTATTGCATTTATTTATTTTAGTTAATTTTTTTTAAAATGGGTGCTTGATTTAGTTTCTCATTAAATCAAGTGCTTCATTTAGTTTCTCATTATGGGCTGTATCCAATTCTAAGTAGGATTAACATACATTTCTATGTATATGTACTTATAATCATCAGAGGTCTCTCAGCAAGATCATTGGAGGAGAAATGTTGAGTGTGGAGTTTAGTACAGCAGAAGGGAAAACCCTACATTCCTTTTGTTGGGTCTATTGTTCCTTTTTTTAGGTATGTTCTTGAATGGGGAATATTGCATTGAGCACAATATGACTGGGGTTCCGCAAACCTTAAAATAAAATAAATAATGGAATCTTTCCCACTTTCATGCTTAAATCTTCAGCGGAGGCTTTACTCACTATCCCATCATTGGTAGCAGTATAGTGTGTGCGCTTTCTTGGTGGTGATGTCCACTTTATGGAATTCTTTGCCCAAGAATATCTGGTTGGCTCCTTCACTACATTTAGGCACCAAGCCAAGATGCTGTTGTTTCAGTATGCTTTTGGCCTGGGCAATAGCTGATTATTTCTTTGATCTTATTGGGGCGTGTTTCTGTTTTTTGCTGGTTCTCTTTCTAAATTTTGCAGATTGGTATTTTCCTTGTAAATATGATCGTTCCTTTAATGTTTTTATTTTTTCGATCTTGACGACTTGGTATGGATAGAAGGGTGGGATAAAAAATATTTTAATAAATTATCTCTGCTGGTGAAGGAGTATGTTCCATTGGTCAGACCATCAAAGCAGATACTTGGGGTTGGCAACAACCTATTCAATTACAGTTATGGTGGTTGTGGTTTTTGTGTCTAGCTATTTGCCAACTACCAAATAACCATCTTTTTAATAGTTAAAAAGCGGTTTGAAGCATCAGATAGTTTTCTTTGGAGCCAGAATCAGAGTAACCACACATGTTATTTCTGGCACAGTTTTGAGTTTTCTCTACACACTTTTACCATCTCCCTGTCCTCCAAAATGCTCTTGGTTCATTATTGTCTTCTCACACTGTTTATTGTTCCATTTCATTCTGTGGTCACAGTATTTAACATGGACATTCTCCATATGCCAACTATTTAAATAAACTACCAAGTTACTATGGTCTTTAATAGTAGTTCTACAACTACTATTTGCAACTGTAGTTCTACCAGTTGCTCAGTTCTCTGAAGGTCTCCTCACTTTTAAAAGAAATATATTATTTCTTAAGAGCTTAACTTCACCCATGCTTGACATATTTTGCCTCCCACATCTGCCTGTCAGCATGTAAAGCTGTACCGCCTACATAAGAAGAGCCCTGCTGAATCAGACAAAGGCTTGTCCTGCTTGTGGGCTTCCTACAGGCAGCTAGTTGGCCACTGTGTGATCAGAAGGCTGGACTAGATAGACCCTTGGTGCAATCTGGCATGGCTTGTATTACATTCTTAAACATAAAAAGAAATAGTTCTAAAACTTGCAAAAAGCATAAAAGGTAGAAAATTACAGGAATCCTTATATCAGGGATGGGCAACTTGTGGCCCTTTAGATGCTTTTGCCTACAACTCCCATCAGCCCTAGCCAGTAGTGAGGGATTATGGGAGTTGCAGGCCAAAACATCTGGAGTGCCACAAGTTGCTCACCCCTGCCTTAGGCAAATGTCTTTCTGCACGGCTTGGAGTAGTGTTATGCCCAGAAGACTCCAACTGGAAAACTTCTGTTGACTTTTAAGGATCCTTTAATACACAGAAGCAATCTGATAGGAAGAAGGGATAGCCAAACCTACTTTTGGAATTCGTCCAACGTGTATCAGATGCAGCATGCAAAGCTAGGCTTGTAACAGCCAATCAGGAAAGCTGACATCACTCTGAAATCAACATACCTTATTGCAAAAGGATATTTGAACTAAGGGTGCTTCCACATGGAGGCTTCCTACTAGCACTACTGATTAGAAAGCATTGTGTGGTAATCCCATATCTTTTCTGCTCCCATGAATAGATTTTCTGTGGTAAGAAAAAAGATGGAAGAAGCTGTGGGAGGGTTATACAAGTGGAAGACGATGATGTCTGGACTCCCCATAAAATACTCAGAATGAGGCAAGATGATAGTGCTATAAAATCCCATTTGGATTACTCTAACACGCTCTATGTGGTGCTGCCTCTGAAAAGTGTTTGGAAACTTCAGCTGGGTCAAAGAGCTGCTGCCAGACTGCTGACTGGGGCTGGCTACAGGGAGCTCACAACTCCTCTGTTACAACAGCTTCACTGGCTCCCAGTCTGTTTCCGGGCACAATTCAAAGTGCTGGTTATGACCTATAAAGCCCTACACGGTTTGGGTCCAGATTATCCGAAAGACCATATTCTCCTTTATGAGCCTGCCTATACCCTGAAATCTTCAGGGGAGACCCTTCTCTTGGTTCTGCCACCATCTCAGGCATGCCAGGCAGCAACTCGGCAGGGGTTTTACAAGTTTTAATGTTGTAAAGCCATCTTGAGTCCCAGTACTGGGGAAAAGGTAGGGTATGTATGTATGTCTATATGTATAAATAAATAAATAAATAAATAAATAATAATAATAATAATAATTATTATTATTATTATTTATTTTATTTATTTATACATTATTATTACTACTGCTACTACTACTACTACTCATCTGGAAGCACCATAAGTGTTCTTAATGTTGTGCAAATAATTAGCTTGAGGAAAGATACAGGGATGCTTCATATCCTACAGGGCAGCCTTCCTAACCCGGTAGCCTCCAGATATTTTGGAGTACAACTCCCAGCATTCTTGACTATTTGCCATGCTAGCAAGTGCTGATGGAAATTGAAATTCAAAACATCTGGAAGGCACCAGGATGGGGAAATCTTCCCCTTCACCAACACATAATCCAGAAATTTACCCCAAATGTTCACAAAAGTGTCTTTCTCCAATTGTCCTTTTTGACACTTAATATTACAAGTTAATTTATCATTTAGCGCGATATCCCATACCTCTTTATACCATTCAGTAATTGAAAAGACATGTTGAACCTTCCACTTCCTAGCTATCATTAATTTAGCTGCTGTTAACAAATTCACAATCAATTCTTTTGTATTTTTTAAACAAACTAACTTTTCTGTAATTGTTAACAATGCTAATTTTGGGCAGACTTCTAATTCCATTCCAGTCATTTCTGATATTTCTGCAAATACTTTCTGATCTTCTTTGCCAGCATGTCTTGTTTGGCATAACTTTCAGGTACTAGGTCAATTTTGGGAGAGAAGGTAGCTAACTTCTAATAAGGCTTGGTCTTCAATCCTTCCCCTTGGGTTTCTGCTCTTACCATAAAAATCTCCTCGCTTGTAGAATCCTTTCTTTTTTTATATAAGCAGATGGTTTTGCTGTGATATCTACAGACCTGATTCCTAGCGTAGACATTCTGGTTCTTTAGTGTAGGGGTGAGCAACCTTTCCAGGATCACAGGCCACAGTCCCCTGTGGGTAAATGGTCAGGGGCCGCATATCGCTGGCAGTGAGTGGGGCCAAAGCCAAGAGTGGGTGAGGACACTCCTTTTCTCTCCCATCTCTTCCTCCCCTTCCCCTTCATTTATCCATCTCATCCATCCCCCCCCCTCTCTCTCACACACACACACAGAAAGAAAGAGTGCACCTTTGCCTCCTCACCCCCAGCAATCCTGATGCAGCCAAGAAGCAGTGTGGAAACAGAAATCATGGTTGCATTGGAATCACTGGAGAGGGGAGAACAGAGTGCCCACCTGTGCGCTAGTCGATAAAGTGACTATGGATTTTTGGAAGGTTTGAATCTATTCGTAGAATGTTTTGTTCTGTTGGTACAAGGTTTTGTTCTGTGTTAGTGATAGTGGATAAATATTAAAGGGCTGGTGTTTTGGGGGTTTTTTTTGGTTTATAGATAGATAGACAGACAGACAGACAGATACTCCAGTGTTATGAATTCCAGGGCAGGCCACTATAATGATTCTAAATGCATAAAAAATGTTTTGATGTTTTCTAGGCCATACAATTTATTGTTAAGGGAATCAAGTGAAAAATGGTCATCAGGTATCCGTGTGTGTTTTTATTTAATATAATTAATGTGTTATTTATTTAACCACCAACATGGATTTATTTCAAGGGGGGCAGTCACATTCCTTTGTAAAATTTAAAATCCCAATGAAAGTGATTCTTGGAATTGTATTGTCCATGCTAGTAAAAAGTGTGACTCACAAACAAACGGTAAGGTTAAAGCATTAAAACTGAATTATAATGTTTCTTAGAACAGAACAATTATTCACAGACATTCAGAAGAATTCATCTGAAGCAAGAATTTAGTCACAGAAGTTCTGATATGTTCAGTAATATTTCAACACTTGAAGTCTAGTTTCCAGGTCAATAGTAGTTGAAATTCTACCAACTGGAAAAAAAAATCCCTTAGCTTCAGCCAAGGCTTAGACATCTAATTTTCCTAATTTAACTCTTTGTTTTGGAAGACAGCAGCAGCCATGGGTGTTTCTTGGATAATTATCTATTTGCTTGGTAAGGTTCTTTTCTGCCTCTCTCTCCCAAAATTATGTATTTGTGCAAGTTTCTAGCTTCCAGTGGTTATTTCCAGATAGCATAAAGATTGCAACTTTTTTTTTTTTTTTAAGGCTGCCAAGTAACTTATGTTCTACTTAAAGGCAGTTTCTAATTAAGACTTAATTAATGACACATTTAACTTGGACAGGTCAGCTGGCAGCAGATGACTATTACTAAAACAAGAGTCTCCTTTTTTTTTTTTTTTTAATGCTAAAGCATTTCAACTTTTCTGTAAACTATATCAGGCCGAGAAAACACGGATAATAATAGCACTACCTTTCCCCCCCTAATTGTTATCAGTTCCTTGGTTAGGTAGACCTGAGAGATAGACCTTAACCAGTGCTCTTCACTGAAAGACCTGAGGACCATTAGTGGCTTCCAATCACCTCAAGTGCTCCTCCCTCCCTCCCTCAGCAGGGGCTCTCGGGCTTTACCTTGTTGTTTCCTTTAGCCGGTACTGAGCTGGCTGCTGTGTTCCGGGCTCCAGGAGGAGGTTTGGGGTGTGTGGAAACGAGACCTCTCACTCGTCAGCTGTAACATTGGGGGCGGGGAGAGTGGAGAAGGCAGGAGCAATCAGCCAATTAGTTGTGGGGGGAGGGGGATGATGAGCCCAAGAGCAATGCGATTGGCTAGCTGCAGTGGTGTGCTGCATATGCACCAGATTGGCAGGGATGGGGACTCGGACTCGGGGACTCGACTCGTGAGTCGGACTGAGTTCCCCCCTCTGACTCGACTCGGACTCGAGTCCCAATATTTTTAATGGGACTCGAGACTCGACTCGTGACTCGACACCAAGGACTCTTCAACATCCCTGCAGATTGGAGGGGAAATTTGATGCACAGGCAAGAGACAGTGCAACATTGACCTGTGCAAGGAGATATTGTGGCACTGAGTAGAGCAGAGCACTCTCTCCGTGACCAGAAAAAGATCCAGGTCAATTCAAGGACCAAGCCTGCCTGGTGGGTTTGTGATTGACTGATGAGGCCTTGTTTGGATGACATGGAGAGAGGAATGAGGAGGAGAGGCCCGAAAAGGCCTTCAGCCAATTCCTATGCACAGTATTACCTCCCCTCATGCCCTGAGAAAGTCCCCCAAGTGGCCTCGGTGGCCCTGCTTGGAGCCAAAATATCTCCTGCTTGAAAAATAGTGAAGATCACTGACTTAAATCATCTTTGCAATTCGTAATAGTATTTCAGAGGGAAGTGGATCATTCATTATACCAAGGCTTGTTGATTCACATTACCATCTCATGTGAAGTTTTTAGGATCCTTTTACACATGATGTGAGGAACCCCAATGGCTGCAGGTATGGTGTACACATAATATTATGTGTGCCATCTCCAATCTGTAAAGAATCAGAATTTGAAACACAATTCAAACTGATTTTAAAACTGATTGCAAGGGCAATCCTTATTAATGCTGAGGGAGGGGAGAATTCACACAGAAGAAGAGCAAAGAAGCCTGGGGCATGTTCCTGGCCTCTTGAAGTCCATTCTTTTCAATGGGGCTTACTTCCTAGAATTTATGTATTAAAAATACTCATAAACTGCTTTTCTGCCTGCCCAAGCCTTCAAAGCAATGCACAGTTTAAAACAAAATTACACAATAAAATCACAACAACATAAACTCTGAAGGAAACATTATTTAAAAGAGGGATATTAAAGTATGCTTACATCTGCACTTTTGTTTATACTTCAGCCATTAGAATTTCTATCCATTGAGGTTCTGCATTGCTGATTTTAGCTGGCTGTTCCATGTTTAGGAGATCAGGTATGGTATGTTTGCACTGATGTTTGGTGGAGAGAGACTAACATCAAGTGATTGAGAAATTCAGTGAAGAAATTCAGTGAAGAGCCAGTGTAGTGTTGTGGTGAGAGTGTTGGACTGGGACTCGGGAGATCTGGGTTCTAGTCCCCGCTTGGCCATGAAGCTCACTGGGTGACTTTGGGCCAGTCACGGACTCTCAGCCTAACCTACCTCACAGGGTTGTTGTGAGGATAAAATGGAGAGGAGGTGGAGGAGGAGGATTATGTAAGCCGCTTTGGGTTCCTTGCAGGAAAAAAGGTGGGGTATAAATTAAATAAATAAATAAATAAATAAATTCCACCTGTCTCACCCCCCACCATGGAGCCTGATAAGGCCTGCTGCTGAAGGATCAGTGCTGGATGGGGTGCTTGGTGTAGAGAGACTGAGTCACGTTAAAACTTTGAGAGTACAGTCATGCCTTGGATTGAGAGCATAATTCGTTCCGGAAACGTGTTTGTAATCCAAAACACTCTTATATCAAAACAAAATCCCCCCCAAAAAATTTGTACAGAGATTTTTAATTTAAGCCGTACTACAGTACTTGTATTGCAAGACGTTGCTTGTAGATCAAGTAAAAATAAATAAATAAATATTTAAAAATTTGCTTGTCTTGCAAAACGCTCCCAAACCAAGTTACCGGTACTTGCAATCCAAGGTATTACTGTATAGGGAGCTTGAAGGAAGACTGGGAAGCATTACCTCCACAGGTGAAAGTTGGGAGGAAGGCTGCCACAAGTGAGAGGTTTTTGTAGGCTAATTGTGGAGAACCTATGTAGAATTGATATTTATTCTTGTACAGTAGGGAGTGTTCCTTATATTTCTATGTTACACTTTATTCTCTCTCCTGATTCAATGCTCACTTGTTGGACTAAGTTAATTAGTACTGTTTTATTATATATTGTGCGTATTTATATTTATATTTATATTATGTATTTATCTGCCAACATTATTGCAATTTGTAATTGTTTCTATTGTATTTTTTGGGAATAATTTTTATATTTACTGCAGTTTGATATGTTGTTGTAAATTATATTTACTGCTGTCCTTTTGTTATGTTGTGAGCCGCTTTGGGCACCATTTTGTGGGAAAGCGGCATACAAATCAATAGATGAGATCCACAGTCTGTAATGAAGGAAATTGTCACCTTTGATTTAAACTACGGTAGTTTAGTGCCCATTTCATGATAGGGAGGGGTGAGTCCTGAATTGCCATGCCAGACACAGTTCCTGTGCTCAGGAAAGCTTGCAGTTTGCTCAGCATCTGGGCCTACCACATGCTTTGAAAGCGGTGACTTTGGCAGGTTGATCTTTGTTAATATGACAAGTTTTCCTAATGTTCTTCCCTCGTCTGGTGTTAGTTTCCAAGCTATATTGGTTAAATGCAACGTCATGCTAGCAGACACCCGCTAGCGCAATGATACTTTCTCCCTTTTGCCTCACCCCAGCACCCTTCCACACCGCCTGAAGATCTGCTATAGAGGGTTTCCTAGCCCTCTGGAACAGCTTTCGATGGTGCACAGGGGGGGCTGAGCAGAACTACTTCCATCAGTAGAACTGGGAGGGGGCAAATTCCCCCTCCCAATTCCCCTGATGGAAGTAGTTTTGCTCAGCGCAGTGAAGCATTGGATCCAACCCTATGTGTTTCCTTCATTGTGTAAAAAAGGACATTTTCGAATGATGTGGTTCTGTTTACACTAATAATATATTGGTCATGATTCCATAGGCCTGAAAAGCCCTTGACATTTTTTTTGAATGTTAGATATGTGAACAGCGTTAATGGCTAGATTCTCAGCTGGTAGACAGAAAGTACCTTCCTTCCTGTTTACTCTGATCCAAATGTAATTTGCTCAAAGCATGGGCCTATTCATTTCAACAGAACCTGCTTGCCCGGAAGTGTGCTTAAGCTTTCAGTTTTATTAACATGCCTGCAATTTATACAGTTCATCAGTTGAATATTAGCATCGCTAATGTAGTTGGGTAATTTATGTAGCAAAGCTTTGTGTACACTTCCAAGTCTTGTTAGAGCTTAGCTTCCCTTACAGTTTATCCAAGCTATTCTTCAATCTATACAATCCATAAAACTGTCCTCTAGTAATTTAGTAGGCCATATGGGGAATGAAACAGCAAGTTGTGTGTGTGTTTTTTTAATTCTGACTTGCAGAAATGCCATGTTTAGACATTTAGATCAAGAATTTCTGTGTTAGCTGTCCAATATTTTGTTGTCTGTTTAATTAATGTTGTGCAGTTGAAGAAACAACCATGTGCTAGGAATTAGGAACCACTAAGGAAGGCAATCCGTCTGGGATTATGCATTGTTAGTGCTTTATGTGTTAATTTGATGTTATCCAGTCTGGCACAGCTATGTTAGATGTCTGCATAACCTTCATCAGTAGAACTAAGATGATGCATAAACCATGACGTTGGATTCCTGGAAACTGGCGTTTAACCCTGAAGATTTAAGATGCCAGCTCACTGAAGTGCTTTTCAAAAATAAACACCACACATTTCACAGGCATTTTCCTTTCGTATATCACCCCCCCCCCAAAAAAAACCCCAGCTCAAATTCTATGTAAATGGATTTTTCTCAGAGTCCAATGAGTATAAGTTTAGATTTCAATCCTGGCCCCTTTGCCATCTCTGAGCTTCAGTTCAGCCGTTAATGACTGACTTTTTAGGAGTGATATTAAGAATATGAAGCACTGTGTATTTAATTTGTGTATTAAAGCACTGTTCTTATAAAATAATAATTACCAATAAGAAGTACTGCTAGAGCTTGCATACAGGCGTTAGGTTGCCTGTAAACCTAATGGTAGCACTGGGGTAATGTCAGGCCCAGGTGGCATCAGTTGACAAACCTGAGGTTCTTTGAATATGGGTTTTCTTTCTCATGTACCTTCATTATGTATGTATGTATTTATTTATTTATTATATTTATACCCCGCCTTTTTTCCTGCAAGGAACCCAAGGCGGCTTACATAATCCTCCTCATCCTCCTCTCCATTTTATCCTCACAACAACAACCCTGTGAGGTAGGTTAGGCTGAGAGTCAGTGACTGGCCCAAAGTCACCCAGTGAGTTTCATGGCCGAGCGGGGACTAGGACCCGGATCTCCCGAGTCCCAGTCCAACACTCTCACCACTACGCCACGCTGGCTCTCATGCTCATAGAAGTGCACTTAAGTGGCTTTACCATCTATTAGTCATTTGTAATCGTTTTAAATAATTTGGTATGAAACGTATTTATGAGATCTTGCAGGACGTACAGAATTACTGTACAGAATCTGAGAACAGAGATGCCATGAAATTTATGTTGGTTCAGTGGATGTACAATGTGGTCATAGTTCATACTCACCTCTCTTCGAGGTCACTTAATTGGGACTATGGGTGGGTGATGGTGCCCGCTACCATTAGGGTGGCTATTGAACTGATCTCCATTCAGAGCCATCTGTGTATACCTCAGTTTTCCGGTGTGTTCCCTAACAGCATATTCTCATCAGCATTGAACTAACTGGAAGGATTGTGAGCTATATGTTTAATAAATAAATAAAATTAATTCTGTGGAGGACTAAGTTAGTCATGCCCCATTGCCCCAGATTGCTTCTTTCCCACCCATGAAATGATGGGGCATAAGAAGGAAGAACAGGTCTGTGAAAGTACTTTGCCCCAAACCCAGGAAAATGTTGCCCAAGTTATATGGATCATTGGTCTGACTCATTATATGGCTGCTCTTTGTGTGTTGGGAAGGAGCCAGAGCTCAATGACAGGACAGATGTTTAGAATGTACAAGGGTCAGTGCCTGAGCCCTCCAGTCAAGGCTGGCCCAAGACATTTTGCCGCATGAGACCATGGACAAGATGGTGCCCCACGTAGAGAAGCAAACTGGACTGGCAGTGGAATCTGAGCGGGGTCATCCGGAGTTTTGAAGTGAGTTGACTTCAATATGCTGACGACACACAGCTGTACTTCTCCTTTTCATCTCCGTCAGGTGAGGCTGTGGATGTGCTAAACTGGTGCCTGGCCATGGCAGTGGATTGAATGAGGGCTAACAAACTGAAGCTCAGACTGAGATGCTGCTAGTGGGTGGTTCCTCTGAATGGATGGGTGGAGTTCAACCTGTTCTGGATGGGGTTGCACTCCCCTTGAAGGAGCAGGTTCGTAGCTTGGGGGTCCTCCTTGAGCCATCTTTGTCACTTGAGGCTCAAGTGGCCTCAGTGGCACAGAGTGCCTTCTACCAGCTTTGGGTGGTGGCCTATCTGGACAGGGATAGCCTAGTTTCAGTAATCTATGCTCTGGTGATCTCTAAATTAGATTACTGCAATGCACTGCACATAGGGCTGCCCTTGAAGACAGTTCAGAAGCTTCAGCTTGTGCAAAATGTGGCAGCCAGACTAATAACTGGGACCAGAAGGTCTGAACATATAACACCAATCCTGGTCTACTTGCATTGGCTGCCTATATGCTTCCAAGCCTGATTCAAGGTGCTGGTTTTAACCTATAAAGCCTTACATGGCATGGGACCACAATACTTGATGGAATGCCTTTCCCTACTGCAATCTATCCAGACACTATGCTCAACATCTGAGGTCTTCCTCTGTGTGCCTCCTCCAAGGGAGGCTCGGAGGGCGGCAACAAGGGGGAGGCCTTGTCAGTGGTGGCCCACTGACTGTGGAATGATCTCCCCACCAACTTTGATCTGCCAACTTTGTCATCCTTTTGGCACCAGGTTAAGACAGCCCTCTATGCTGAGGTGTTTAAGAGCATCTCGGATTGTTTTTAATGGCTTGATGGGGCATGCATGTCGGGTGTTCGTAGCAGGTCTATTCTGTATTAAATATTGTTATCTCTGGCCAATTTTTTTTTTAAAAATCTCTTAAACTGTTATTAATTTCTTTATTGTAGAACAATTTTATTATGGATGTTTTATTGTATCTTGGCCTTTTTTTAGGCACTGTTGTAAACCACCCAGAGAGCTTCTGCTATTGGGCGGTATAGAAATTAAATAAATAAAATCTTACTTCAGCACCGGCAATGGGACAGCATCCTCCAGGATAGCTGAGGACAGCAGGCTAGGTTAGCGGGCACAGGGCAGGCCATGTGGCACACACGCAGCTCTGTTGTCCAACACCACATCACTGCTCCCCGGTATCTGCCGCCTGAGGCAGCCGCCTTGCTCTGCAATGGTTCAGTAAAACCTTGGCCTGAGCCCTTGGGGGAGCCACTGAAGAGAACACAGTGCTAGATGGACCACCAGTGTGACTCGGTAGAAGAAGGCGACTCTGAGATCTGCCCGTGAAAGGGTGAGGCTTTCTTGTTCTTGCACTGCACTGCAGTACTTGGTAATATATCCTCATCATTCGAACTTGATTCAGGAAACCACTTTAAGCGCATATGTGCTTAACTACTTTAAGCACCCTCTGAAACCCTCTGCATAAAGTTAATCTTCAATGTGAAGTCTCCCAGTTAGAACCGTTGAAATCCATTTTAAAAAAATTAAATAAAAACACAATAGCGGACTCTACATATGTAGAGACTGCTATAGTGTTTTTATTCTATTTTTTAAAATGGATTTCAGTTACTTATTTTATATTCAAAGTATGCATGGCTCTAACAAGAAAGCCTCACTCGTTCCAGATTCTAGCACTATGTCATAGATTGCTGGACTTTGATCAAAATAACCTTTCATCTTTTAAATTCTTCCTTGGGGTTTACTATTGTTGTCTTTTAACTTTCTGACTAGCCTTTATTTGTTTTATTCTAGTCCTGCACTTTACATTTGAAATGTGAGGTTTTTAACCTACCATGCAAGAAAATATTACTTTTTTTAGACTGAGAACAAATTCCTTTTAAAATTGAATATGGTAAGAATTCACTGGTATATATATGTAATATTTAAGAGGTAGCCTTTTCTTTGTAAAGCCCCATATCTATGCATGTCCATCTCTGATCTTCATTAACACAGTTAACATTTCCATTTCTGCAGCATTCTGAACCATTCAGATTTTAAAAATGAATTCATCAGATCTTCTTTATACCTTGGTTCCCATCTCTTTGGTACTTTATCGATTTAGCATTCGGGGCATATGTTATCTGTGCTGGATGATGGGAGATTGAAAGTATCTGGGTTTTGAGAGAGAGAGAGAGAGAGAGAGATCTTTTAACATCACAGCTACTGATAAGGGCAGAAGCCGAAATGTTTAGTTCTAAATATCTTTTGAAGTTGTTAGTCTATTTATCTTTCTTACATATGTTGTGTGCCGTAGTGGTGAGAGTGTTGGACTGGGACTCAGGAGATCCGGGTTCTAGTCCCCGCTCAGCCATGAAACTCACTGGGTGACTTTGGGCCAGTCACTGACTCGCAGCCTAACCTACCTCCGTGAGGGATTGAGGCCTACACAGGATTGGGTTTGTTGAGGCCTACACAGGCTTCAGTTTGTTGAAGCCTGAGGGCCCAAACACTTCCCTCGAGTAGTGAAGCCTGAAGGCCCAAACACTTGGATGGGAGGGGGAGTTTGAGAGTTTTAAGTTACCCAATAGAAGTTAAGAATCAGATCTCCTATTCAAGGTCACATGATTGTAACCTTCCATTCCTGGGAAGGCTATATATGTGGGGTGTGGTCAGCTAGCAGTCAGTGTGTGCTGAGAGAGAGCTGGAAGCAACAGCAGAGAAACAGCAGAGAGAAGCAGAGAGAGAGAAAGAGAAACTGGCTGCATAGGATATAGGTAGTCTGAAGTTAACTAGAGAACATTGGATTGTTTGTTTGTTTAATTTTATCATACTTGCTTTTGAATTATAACCACTCTATTAAGTAAAAACCCTAATATTATAAGTAAAGTGTTGTTGGTTACCCTGAGAGTTTGGAGTGACTTATTCACCGCGCCTACAGCCTACACCCATGCTATTGGAAGCTGTAAAAGGACTTGATCTCCTGGAACGGGAGGGGCTTTGAGGAGAGGCCGAGATCTCCCAAAGGAAGGTTAAAGGGTCCCTGCAGTAGCGGAACCTTGACAACCTCACAGGGTTGTTGTGAGGATAAAATGGAGAGGAGGAGGAGGATTATGTAAGTCGCCTTGGGTTCCTTGAAGGACAAAAGGTGGGGCATAAATATAATAAATAAATAAATAATTTTAACTTAAGACTGACTGCATCCATAATGGATCCAGAGCCTCCTTGGTGCTTTGCTATTGTGCTGCTTTACACATCTCTCTCTCTCTCTCTCTCTCTCTCTATATATATATATATAGGCAGTCCCCAGGTTATCAACGAGTTCCGTTCTTAAGAATGTCTTTAATCCGAATTTGTATGTAAGTTGGAACAGTGTAGCGTAGTATACATTAAAAACGGCATTTACTCAAATTGCATAGTACACTATGCTATATACTCTACGTAAACAACGTGGCACTGGGGGACCCAGAAGTCCGTTCCTAAGTATGGGTTGTCCATAAGTCGGACGTTCTTAACCTGGGGACTGCCTCTATACACACACACTTAATATATTCACATTGTTACTAATGTTTGAAAAGACACAGTGTGTGGTTAGGACATAAGTTTCCATCCCATAAGGCTACTTTGTTCAAATCCCCACTTGATCATCTAGTTTCTGACTGCCCATCCTGATCCATTGTTGAGAAAGTCAAAGTATATCATGCTAGCCACATGACTCCATCAAGCACCATCTGTCTCAAACAATCCTGTGTCTTACATTAGTACCATCTCATCATCTCCATTATCAACTCACCACATGTGGTTCTCCCCCACATTAGGATAGATGGCTTAGGAGGGCCTGCAGTTTCATATAATACAAAAGTTGGGGGGGGGGTTTTAAAGAATTTGAACAAAATTATCTCCATGGGTATTAACCTCCCCAACAGTCTTAATATCAGAACTGGCTGTCCTTCTGTAATGAATGCTTTTGCTAAATCTGCGTAAGTGTGCTTGATTTTTGTCATCAATGCCTGAGCTTCTGAATATAGAGGCAGCCAGATAAGAGGGACTGTGTGGTTCCTTCTGACCTTTAGCTATGTGAATATTGCCTTATTTTAATCACTTTTGTTCATAATGTAGATGAGATAAGCTGAAGACAGGGGGGGGGGGATCTTTTGATCTTCACAGAGAATATACTGGGTTGGATCCAGGATCTGCCTTCCCTTGCCAGAAGCACTCCATTCACAAAATTTGTATCTCTTCAGATGACTACTATCTATTTTTGCTATATTCAGTTTTTAATATGCATTTTTTCCTCTCATTTTAGCAACAGTTTTCCAGATATGAAAATGACCAAGCAAAAATCACGATGCTCTACAAGAAGCCAATTCGTGTCCAAGAGTAAACGAAGAAAAAAATAGCAAAAAGATATCAGATATTATATTGTATTATGGAAACTTCTAGAATGCCTTTGCTTCCTCCAATGCTGGATATAAGCATCCCAGTTCTAAATGCATCTACTTGGAAGTAATTTCCATTGGTAGCAATAGAAATCACTTCTAAATAAACATGCAATTATTGTTTAAAGCACTGAAACAGCTGTATAGCTGTGTTGCATAAAAAGTATTTAAATTGTTTCTATTAAAGGTGTTTCCACACAATATAGGTGGCAATTTTGCTTTTCGGATGCATACTGTTTATTTCGGTAGTCTTCCCCCTTGCTTTTCACCCATCCATCCTCACCAGCCCTCACTGCTTTTGTTTGTCTCTTAATCGTGGGGGTGCTTCCTGATGACTTACTTATTCATGCACAAAAGAACCCTAATTCACAAAACATTTCTAGGTATGGGGGTTATGATTCTGTTCTTTCATGTAAAGATAGGTGCCAACTTTTAGGCCTTTTGATCTGCCAGGAACAAAGAGCATTTTCAAACTATAACCACTTGCGTCCTGCTTATTTTTTCTTGGAACATTCTTTGATCTCCACACTTTCTGTGGGAAATACTGTGTTTCTCAGGGACTAGACTTTTCAAACAGAGGAACAACACTGAGGAGTGAAATGAATTCAGTGACCCTGCCAGTGTTTTAAAAGACTAACAGACAGTGTTGCATTCCATTAGCCTGTTTGCCAGCGGAATGGCTTCCATCAGTGGAACGGGGAGGGGGTGGTTCCTTCTTCCCTCTGCAGCCTCCAAACCTGCTCAGGAGGGTTGGGGGGCCCTCTGGAGCAGATTTGGGGGGCCAGGCAAAAGTCCCACTGTACGAGCAGCATGAATTCCGCTCGTACAGTGTTGGATTTTCATCCTCAAACTCTGTGTCATCTTTAATCAAAATCCTTGTACTGTGATACAGGTTATATTCATATAAAATATATCATAATCACTTTCATTTCTTCTCTTGCTTGAGGTGAGGCTACTGCTATTCCTTAGCGTTCTGCTACTAGCCAATTAGTAGAGGATCTTTTTTTTAATTTGACATGGTACAGTTGTAAAAATATTTAGAATTGTTTAGGTAGCCTTACATGTGATAAAAACATTTCTAATTCCTCTTCATGCAATAAAAGATATAGAAGGATTTTTAAAAAAAAATATAGAGAGAGCTGTTTAAGTTCATAGATCGACAAATTCTGGATGACTTATTGGATAACCAAAATGTTGTTGTTGCCAGGACTTCCTTTCCCTGACCTTGTACTGCTTTTGTGATGTAGCATGCACATGGTTGTTTGACCACGAACAGGATATGGTGACATGCATTCCTATGTTTATAGGGATCAGATGACAAGCACTTTTGTACAATTCAACTGTCACCTGCAAGCATAGCAACCCAGTGTGTAGCTCATCTGTATGTCCATGTCAAAGAGCCCCAAGTAAGAAGCAATCTCCTATACTTTACCCTTTATCAGAAGTAAATAACCATGTTTATGGCTTTAACATGACAAGAGTTCCATCACCAAAATACTGGTCCAGCAGATATGAGCTAAGACTGCATGTTTGTGTGGACTCTTGTACCCTATAGTGGCAGGAAAACTTGTTCTGTTGTGATTCACCTGCCCTCTCTCAATGTCCACCTGCTGTAATGTTGATCATTTATACTGCTGATGGTTTCTGGCACCACTAATATGAAATATGTGCCAGTGTACGCAGATTGAAAGTGCAGAGCAGATATATCTCCTTGCCACATAAATGCTAACCATTCATATCAAGGCCTTGCTTGGACCAAAATCTGGCAGCCGCCTAATATAAACAACTACACTAAAGAAAATCTCGGACACCTTGTGGCGTATGAACCAAGTGTTGCACCTATCGTTGTTTGATTAATCAGCAATCACCTTGCAGTCAAATTATATTACTGATGAGATTCCCCTTAGAGACTTGGGCTTAAACAGTAAACAACCCCCTTCTGGATAGGTTTTAAGTATTGATCAATGGAAGTAATCAAAGTTACAAAACTTTTGCCAACTTCTATCTTATGAATTTTAAAATTTATAAAATTAATAGATCGGGGGGAAGCCTATAGATTTGTGCAAAATATAATTTTTGTTTTGGAAAATTACAATTTATTTGGTATTCTCTAATGCTAGAGTGCTTTCCTAGTTTTTCTTCCTAATGCACTATGCTCCTGGGATGTGCTACTTACTAATAAAATGCCATTAAAACAGATCTTGTTGCTTTGAAATTTGATTTGTCTTTAATTTTTCCCCTTCCTGCTTGTGGTGCATTTCCCTTGAGTATTTTTTTTCTTTTTCCTTCCCCCCCCCCCCTTTCATATATGTCTGCATCATATGTGATTTTGGTGAGCTACACCTGGTACAGCTCACAAGGACCGTGATCCAAAGGAATATGCATGCACGCCTGAACTTATGCCAGTTTCCCTTTTCAGAAGCGATTCCAAAATGGCATTTTAACCTCAAGTTCAAAAATCCATTCCAGGATTTGGCATGAGAGCAACATAAATAAAGGTGAATTGGAGTCGTGTCAGCTTTTTCTTGTAATAAAACAACTTGTGTGGTTGCTATCTACCTAAAAACTTTCACCTTTCTTACATTGCTATCTTGGGTTTTCCAATAATGGCTGAGATTTTAGAACAAATACCGTACTACTTTGGGAATACTTGTCTAGATCACTAGATACAGTGATATATCTGAATAAGAAAAATAAAACCACATGTAGTATTTGAAGCTCTCCATATCCTGTAGGATTAGAGCAGGTAACACCATATTAATGGGGCTTTTAATGAAGACACAAGCTCAGTCCAGAGTAGACAAAGGTGCTTTTGGTTAGTATTGACCCAGGGAAGAGGAGTCCACATGTTTATGGGGTTACACTTCCTTTTAGAGAGAATGTTCACCCTTTGGGGGGTACTCTTAGATTCAGCTTGGTACTCAGGTGGTATCTGTGGTATATAATGCTTTTCATCAGCTAGGCTGGTGTGCCAGTTGCATCTATTTCTGGGAGAGGGAGGGTCTCTAACCACAGTGATCCATGCTGTAGGAACATCTAGGCTAGATTACTATAGTGTGCTACATATTGTGCTGCCTTTTGAAAAGTGTTCAGATACTGCAACTGGTACAGAATGCGGTGGCCAGATATTCAACCAAGAGATCATATCTGACCATTCTCTGCTACAGCCTTCATCCGCCTTCACAGCCATTGTAATTTTGGTTTAATTATCTTCCGCCTGTTCTGCCATTGAGGACTTTATGTTTGGATCGTTCTTTGTCTGGTTCCTCTCCCCGGACCTTATCGCCATGGGTGACCCTACTGGGAGTACATAGCTCCCAACGGCATTGCTCACAGGGTTCATCGGAACACGCAAGCCCACTCACCACTTCAAGGTGATGGACTGGTCATGTTGTTCGAATGTCTGACTGCCATCTCCCAAAGCAGTTACTTTATTCCCAACTCAAGGATGGAAAGCGGAATATCGGTGGTCAGCATAAGAGGTTTAAAGATGTTCTTAAGGCTAATCTAAAAAAATGCAATATAAACATCGAAAACTGGGAAGCTCTGGCCCATGAACGATCTAACTGGAGGTTGGCCTTTCACAAAGGTTCTATGGACTTTGAAGAAGCCCGAGTGCAAGGTGAAAGGGAGAAACGTGCTAGGCGAAAAGCACGTCAAACGAATCCTTTACAGGACCATCTTCTATCTGGTAACCTGTGTCCTCACGGTGGGAAGCTGTGTGGATCTAGAATTGGCCTCCACAGTCACTTACGGACCCATCGCTAGAGTCTACACAATATTTTTCTTTAGAATTTCCTCCTTTTAAAATTTTCTTTTTGTAATTTTTTTATTTTTATTTTAATCCTGGAAGACAATCTTACTCGGTCATGAGTGATCGCCTACTACGTATCTGACCACAGAGAGCATATTATGCCAGCGTTAAGAGCTTCCAGGCTCAATTCAAAGTTCTAGTTTTAACCTTAAAAATCTTAAATAGCTTGGGACACATATCTAAAAGGCTGCCTTTTCCCACATAAAGCAGTTAAGAAGACTTCTGAAGTTGGGGTGGTTACCAGGGAGAGGGTCTTTTTAGTAGTGGCACCCAAACTTCCTGCATAGGCATAAGTGCCTGGTGCCTTCTTTACTGTCTTTTAGGCATCAGGTGAAGTCTGTCCTGTTCTATACTCACTTGCCTGTAGTGACATTTAACAATGCTGAGACCCTTAAATGCTTTTGCTATTTTGATTATTTTTATTAGTTTTACTGGCTGTTTTTTCTCTCCTGGTTTTATGGTTGTTATTGTTATTATTTCTTGTTTTTAATTATGTTATTAGCTTGCTTGAAACTATGTGCAATAAAGTGGGATACACATTTTATAAATATAAACTTTTATTTTATTGAATCACACATATTGAATGTTGTTTTTAGAAGAAGGTTTCAGTGAATTATAGGTCTGCAATGGATCCAATAATGTTTACTTCTAGTGTACTGTAGATGTGTTAATCCTGGTAAAAAAGAAGAAAAGAAGAGTATCCCCCTTAAGAAATGATTTAGAAAGACGGTTTTGCCAGGATCTTTGGAAGGTTTGGCTTTGTTGGCCCGAATGGTACTCCAGTACTCTCTGATACACTTTGCTTTCAGTACAGTTGTGTAACACATGGAACAATGTTTGTGATATCTTCACCTAGGAGGTATTTTCTGTTGAATGGTGGATTATTCAGGCGCTCAGGTTTATTTGAGAACACTTTCTTATGCTATTTTGGTGTGCTCTATTGAGCATCATGAACAGAAAGGTGCATGAAATTGCAACACAGGAAGGATATATGCACAAGTAACTTAGGGTGAAGAACTATGAATTCTGGAGCCACTTCACAAGACTTGCTACACCTCTCTGAGATTGTATTTCTCAAACCAGGAGAGCTCCACACTTGTGCATCAAATACTTATATATGAATGTCTTTAAAACTTGTATATCCATGCTGTCACAACTTTTGCTGTGAAAAACAGTGATGAATACACAACAATCATGTTTGCTGTATAAAGCATGGAGCTCTTTTTTTTTTTTTTTGTCTTTAGATATTGATGTTACTCCATAGAATGAACCAGCAATTTTATAATGTAACAAAAGCAATATTATGGTTAGCTCTGTGTGTTCTGTTGCCAGTTGTGGATTAAATTAAATTAAAAAGTAGAGAGCTTCAGCTATTGGGTGGTATAGAAATAAAATTAATGATGATGATGATGATGATGATGATGATGATGATGATGATGATGATGATAATGATGTTGATGATGATGATGATAATGATATTTGCCATGTTTAATGTGAATGGTAGGCGAGTATGTTTTGGTTGATTTTCTGACCTGACAAATCAGTACATGTGATCATTACAGTATAGTTCTACCATATTTTGTTTTAATAATCCCCTTTATTATCTTGTCTTGAAGACAATGGCAGATGATAAGATTGATTTCAGTTGGACCAATGCTGCCAAGTGCCTTTGAAATGCTTTAAAATCCTACAGTATGTCTGCAGTTTTCCAGACTGATGGTGCCATAAAATAAATGGGAACAAGAAGGCTTGTATCCATAGAGTCCTAAACAGTTATGCAGAAAGCCTGAGCTACCTAAATGCTTCCATTCACATTGCAATCATTTCATTTCTGTCCCTTTTTATTAAATTGTACTTGTCAACGTTCATTACTCAAAGACAACCCTGAAACTTAACATCCCCTAGAGCAAAACACAGCTGGTCTGTTAAAGTGGGGGCACTGTTGGTTCAGTTAAACAATTCAATTGCAAATAAAACACAGTGTGTTGTACATACATTTGGGGCAGGATGTGGAAACTGAAGCATTTAATGCTCTCTTTTCAGATCTGCCTGCTAATCATATTTTTCATACTGACCATAGCACACAGCTGTCCTTTCTAGAAAACAAGGAAGCCCAGTGCTTTCTTAATGTAGCGGACATTGTTCTCAGTAAATCATGTGTGTGTGTTTCCCCCAACATTTTTCTCTGTTCATATAATCTTTCCCATTTTATACCAGAGTTGTAAGTATGAATGGAGTCCCAATGTGGAACTGATCTGCAGTATATAGCAGAACCTCTATTGACCACACCTTGCCTTTTGAAGCTTCTAGATATCCAATCTGACTCAATGTCCGCTGTGAACCATGTAGTTTATAACGATCTGTATTCATTTCTCCCCTGAGTCTGGAGGGGAGGTTAGGGAAGAGAAAGAGAAATATGAACTTCCATTAGTGTAACTAAAAGTAACAGATGATGCACACCGAGAGTACTTTATCTTTGACTTAATATGCTGGCAAGCAGATAAAAGCACATTCTGGGTGTTACATTTAACACATGAATGGGGGGAGCAGGACCAAATGGGCCATCCCTACTCAACCTCAATATTTGTAGATCCTACATCTCTACAACTGGACATATGTAGGGCTATTCGAGGACTCCTGGAAACATGTATGCACATGTCACATTGCATGCGAAGAGGTTGGGATGGGACATTATGACCAATCTACTCAGTGTTTAGTGTCTACAAAATGCTGAAGTCATAGGGCTACGTAAGATCCCAGCTTCCTTTAATGTAAAGGGCTTAGATTCTCTTTAGCTGCCCTTCAGGACTGAGTAATCATTAGGAACAAAAGAAAAAGTGCCTTAGCGTACAATCCTATTTTAGACAGAAAAAAATGTCCTACAAGTCCAAGCATGCCTGGCTGGTGGTTGTAGGACTTTTTTTTCCTGTCTGAACATGCATATAGACATGAGGGGTTGAAAGAATGGTGGAGTAAAGATGGGAACATTGAAGGGATAGATGTTGTTTACTGTCTCCCATATCACAGTGACTGGGTTCAGACAACACGATAATCTGCACTCAAGGGTTGAGTGTAGGTTGTCATTGAACTGTGGGTTGTTGTTGAAATGTGGGTTATCATGTTGTCTGAACCCAGCTGAGATAACAAACCATGGTGAACCAGTTCACAACCCAAGGAAAAAACACCCATGGGTTCTCTTCATGGGTTGTTCATGGTTAACAAGCCATGGCTTGTTAGCACAGCTGGGTTCAGACAACACGATAACCCACTTTTCAACAACCCACAGTTCAACAATAAACCATACTCAACCCTTGAGTGTGGCTTATTGTGTAGCCTGAACCCAGTCAGGGCCTGAGTACTGGTGACAGTATCCTGGGTTGACGGTACTGCTGCTGAATGCTAGGTCGGTGAATGGGAAAACAGCAGCCATCTAGGACTTGATTCTGGATGAGTGTGCTGACCTGGATGCTGAGGAGGTAGAATGGACTTCGGACTAGAGGTGTACCTCAGAGATCTGGCTGGGTGAAACTGGGGGAGTAAATCTCTCCCAGCGTTGCCCACCTGTGTTGCAGCAGGCAGGACCTGGGGGCAGTGGGGGGAGGTGGAGTTGCAATGGTCTAATTTAGGGATGGGTGCCGAACCTCGTGCTCGGCTCATGGGCCGCTCGGCTCGCTTCCGACGAGCGCCAACTGAGGCGCTTGCCGGATTTCGGGTCCCCAGTGCTACGCTCCAATCATTTTGGTACCTATGCAATTCTCGTCATACTTCAAGTGCTGCATTCTTCAGAGACTCAGGCTGGGTCTACACATATAGCAGGACGAGGTGGAATGAGATTGTAGGATGCTGAGGTGGTAGAATGGACTTCGGACTAGAGGTGAGGCAGGCCACTTTTAATTGCTCCTCGTGTAAAAACGTATCTGCTTGCAAAGAGAAAAGTTGATAGCCTTGTGTTTTGCTCCTCTGGCAAGGAGTGTTTCATATAGGGGAGCATGCAAAATTCTTCACATGTAGTGTGAGTTAGGCAATCCATTATATCACCCCAGCATGGTGATATAATTCTGGTGGCAAGAGGGAGCAGCATGTGTTCTGTGGCGGCAGCCTCCCTGTGAAATTGTCTCCCAAGAGAGAAGCCTGCAGACTGTTAGAACAGGTAAGCCTAATTTCAAAAGGCATTTGGGCTGGCTAAGCTGCCTGAATGGTTATCAGCAAGAATTAATGGTGTGGAATCTAAGTTCCCAAATGGGAGGTATTTTTGTTGACTTCCCGCTTCATCTGCAGCCCCCCCCCCCCCATGCGCTATATCCCACAGCATTCAGGAAGGTTGCCTAACCTTCAGAAGCAGATTTGAAAAGGTCCTCGGGACTGCAGAGGGAAGGAGGTGGTGGGAACTCTCTCCATTCACAGAAGAGATATTCGGATCCAAGTCATTGTATGTTATGTTTGTGGTTTGGTTTTAGTTGTTAGCATTTTGAGTTCTGTAAAAACTTTTAGTTGTTTTGGATGCATTAAATTGTAATTTATACTGTACTTTAAATGAAACTTTTGGGAACTTCCTTGGCAGCTTGATTTAGGGATGAAAAGCATGATAAAATGTGGTTGTTGTTGTTGTTTTTTAAAGTGTACAAGCTATTGGAGAAATCCTATGAATTTAAATGGCAATTTGAAACTACAGCATTTTCCTCTGAATTTTTCCAGAAGAGTTTAGTTAAACAGGAAAACCTGGAATCATGCCCTCTTGGAATCATTTTGGAAGGTATTTTGGGCAAACATTCTGTGGGGGGAGGAATTATTTATTTATTTATTTGTTTGTTTATTATATTTATACCCCGCCTTTTTTCCTGCAAGGAACCCAAGGTGGCTTACATAATCCTCCTCCAGTCCTCCTCTCCATCTTATCCTCACAACAACCCTGTGAGGTAGGTTAGGGTGAGAGTCAGTGGCTGGCCCAAAGTCACCCCAGTGAGTTTCATGGCGGAGCGGGGACTAGAACCCGGATCTCCCGAGTCCCAGTCCAACACTCTCACCACTACGCCACACTGGCTCTTCAAATAAGGCTTTCAAAGACTGATTTTTTGAGAGCTCTTGGTAGCTACACATTATAGAGTACAAAGCTAGAATTGCTGTTGCATGTTCCTCTCTGTCCCTTTTTTGAAATTTCATTCCATCATATCCTGTGAGACATCCTAGAACAAAGCCAGAGAGGTTGAGAATTTCTACTGGGCTAGCTCCTGTTGTATGCATTTGGATAGGGGCGGGGATGAAGGCACTCTTCAGAATGAAATTAGCCTTGACATTCTTCATGAAAGAGAGTTGGCATTCAGTATCTTGCATATACTCATCATAGCTAAACCAACGTTTTCACCTCAACCACTGAACTCCCACAATATAGTTGCTGTTTATACTTTCTTTGTTTCTTTGTTGTAGTCTCTCTAAAACAATATATGTGGTCAAGTTATTTTTAAAATTTTTAATTGCATTTTCCTAAAGAAAAAAATACAAAACACATTAGTATTAATACATAATCCCTCCCCAATCCCTCCCCCAACTTGGTAAATTTCAAAATTTTCATCCTCCATCCTTTATTTTCTATTTGTGTTCCAGGGTAGTATGTTGACTATTTCATTCCTTTATAATCTTCTTTTCATGAGTCTCACAGATCTATACAGTCATGCCTTGGATTGAGAGTATAATTCGTTCCGGAAACATGCTTGTAATCCAAAACACTCTTATATCAAAACGAAATCCCCCCCAAAAAAATTGTACAGAGATTTTTAATTTAAGCTGTACTACAGTACTTGTATTGCAAGATGTCGTTTGTATATCAAGTAAAAAAAAAAATTAAATAAATATTTTAAAATATTTTAAAATTTGCTTGTCTTGCAAAACGCTCTCAAACGCTCTCAAACCAAGTTACTTGCAATCCACGGTATTACTGTACAAGCTTCTACCAAGGTTATTCTTATTTCATATAATCTATATGTTTTTGCCAGTGCTTCCTAAAAGTATCTCTTCTCTTTATTCTTCTATGCATTCTTAACTTCTGTGTCAACTTTTTGTTTATTGCTATGTCCCAGATTCCCCGCACCCCGCATAATTATTGTCAACATCCAGGCAGTCTTCCAATTACTTGCTACCAATTGCCCCACAGCTGTCAACATAAAACCAATTAATGTTCCCCCCCCCTCTTATCTCTTTATTTTCTTTTACAAACATATTCAATAAAGCCAACTCTGGTGTTTTACAAATCTCTTGATTGGTGATTTTTTCTATTTCTTGAAATACCTTGTCCCAAAACCTTGCTTACCTTCCTACATTCCCACCACATATGTGAGTTTCATTAATTTCACATCCTCTCCAACACAAAGGTAATAAATCCTTATTCATTTCTGCCAGCTTCACCGGTGTCAGGTACCACTTCTGAACCAATTTTACTGCACCTTCTTTTATTTTAGTAGATATGATCCCCCAAATAAGTCCTACTTAAACTTGGGATTTAGAAATGCTTTCTTTGTGGTTGCAAAACATAGCCACCATCTTCTCCCTGGTCTGGGTATAAACTCCCAGAAATGCAGCCTGCTTCTATTGTATTCGAATGAGCATGCTTTAAATGAGAAGGATCCAGGTTTGACCTCCCTATGGGCAGAGCTACACATTTTTTCAGCTAATGCATGTTGCCAGGGAACACTTGCAGGGAACAACTTAACTTGGGACAGCCAATTCACCCCTGCAAATTTTCTCCTAAAGCCACCCCCTTCCCTGCACCCAACTGGGCTTCCTTTTAGAGCCCATCTAGAGAAAAATGCTTTAAAACAGCCTGGAAGGGACATTTGCAGGAGACATCAGGCAGAGGATGGGTTAAGCATCGTGTCACATCTTCCAATCACTCCCTGCAAGTGCCTCTCCACAGATGTCAGAATTCTATGCTTTAGGCAAATATTTGAGTGTAATTCTAGCATTTGGTGGTAATTCTAGTATTGCTAGCATTGCTGTGTTTTGGGCGCTTGTATTTAGAAACACACACACACACCTGCTTAAAGTTGTACAGTTTTATGCTCTATAGTGCAAATGCCCCTCTTTATGTCAGGGTACGAAAAAGCCATAGTTTATATGTATAATTATTGTGATCAGTATTGAAGGCAGCTGTACAGTCTGGCTCCATACATTTGCGTGACTTGGAGGAATTCCAAAGAGAGCTTCTTGTGCCAAAAACATTTGACTGAACCAACTTAAATTGGGATTCTTTTTTTCAAGAGGGATTTGTGGAAGACATGGCAAAGGCTTCCCTCTTATCTTCCTCAAGCCACCTCCATGTCTTTCTGCTCATGCTATGTGGAATGTTCTTTCCTCCAGATGTTGGCAGCTTGTCTGTGAGGCTTGTTTGTACTGTTGTCTTCCAACCACCGGCATGATAAATACTGTAAGAGCAGGGTTTCATTTGTTTATAACTGTTGCTTTCACGGTTTCCTCAAGGCATCTCAGATTCTAAATAAAAAGCAGTCATACATTTTAAAAATTGACTGGATATTGAAGATAAAAGTTAAGTATAACATGCGGTCGAGGAATATTTTCACCAGGCTTTTCTTGGGTGGTGGGGGCGGGGCGGGGCAGGGCAGAAACATGGCCAAATACCTAAAATCTATTACTATGAAGCTGAGAACTAGCTACATGCAAGCAAAATTGCCTTACAGCAAGAATACTGGGACTTTGTTAACATGTGTAGTGACAAGATTAAAGGATCGGATCGACACCATCTTATCCGGCCTTATCTCCAAGAAAAAATATTTCATACCATCTTAGCTTATTTTAAAAGACTTGAGATGCAGCAAAGAGTTGGCATTGTTGAGATGGATGCAGGGACAACCCTACCATTGGACAGAGTGAGGCAGTTGATTCAGGTGACAGATGCTGGGAGGCAGCACTGAGGTATTGGAGGAGAGAGCTGCAGGCCACACGGCCTGCCCTGCATCTCCTAAGCCAGCCTGCTGCGTTCAGGTGTGGTGGCGGATGATGTCCCATTGCCAGTGTCAAACAAAGATTCAACTGCCAGTCCAGCCATCTTTTGTACATTGAATGGGAGGGGACACTACTTTGTCCTTTGCGTCAGGCAGCAAAATCTCTTGATCCTGCCCTGGATGGATGTTTCGAGGGACTATTGTTTAAGATTCCAATATAGTAAATAGCATTAACCATATGGTTTTATTTTGATTTGAGAGGTGTCATTTTTTACAGTCTTAGCTGCCAAGATTACTTTAAGTATGGAGCCTTCTCTTCTTAGAAAACATGTTATGAGATATATACATATGTAGTTGGGTAAATTTAAGCCCGCCTGTGGCTCACGCTGGCTCAGCTTGTCTGAGCGTGGAAAGCTAAGCAGGGTCAGGCCTGGTTATTACTTGGATGGGAGACCCCTCCTCTAGTTTCCTGCATTGAGCAGGGGGTTGGACTCGATGGCCTTGTTGGCCCCTTCCAACTCCATGATCTATGAACTCTATGAAGACTTGAGGGTGGCTTATCAATCTACAAGGAGAAACCATTTCAGTCACAGGGGATCAGAGGTGCTGTTTCAGCACATTGATTCTTCCCAGGACATGCATGCAGATTCTGAAGTTATTATGCGAGACTTGTCTTTTCTCTAGCATCGTGGCTGATGGGACCAGCTCAGGTTGTGCAGGCTGACTGATTTGAGGTGATCTACATTATTATTATTATTATTATTATTATTATTATTATTATTATTTTCATTTCTATACTGCCCAATAGCCGAAGCTCTCTGGATGGTTTACAACAATTATAAAACACAATAAAATACAATATAAAATACAAACAATAAAAACATCATAAAAATTTCACTGGACATTTAAAAACAATTTTAAAATTATTGAAATAGCTAAGACAAGGTTATAAAAAGTAGACTGGTTAAAAAAGGTGACATAACCACCACCCCGTGTACTATATTAAGCAGCATGAGATTATCAGGGCAGGCTATTACATGACATAATTGATACTTGTTGTATATAAGGTATATACGTTGGATAGCGAACAGACTTACTTGGCTGCTGTTGGAGAGATGCATCTATACTATTACAGCAGGTTTCAATATAAATGATAAAAGAATTGTATGGTCCTTCAATAAAATATTAATCCATTAGTTTCGAAATGAAAAGCATTATTCCACCTAGTAGCAAACTCAGCCAGTTGAATTCTTATTATCAGTTTGGAAGCAAAACCAGGAGTGGGGGTAGAGGCAAAAATAAGGGAGTGGTTTCTACATACGTGGGAGAATCCTTAGGTACACAGAAGTTTGTAAATTAAAAGAAAGGGGCTTTTTGTAAAGTCCAAAATGGTCTGACAAGGAACAGTGAGCTTGCAAGGCTGAAGATATAGAGGTAAGAAAATAATATAAAACTCAGAGTCATCCAATGAAACTGAATGGTGGGAGATTCCGGACAGACTAACAGAAGAAGTACTTCACGTTGTGTGTATTTAAAAACTATGGAATTTGCTACCGCAAGATGTGGTGACAGCCATCAACTTAGTTAGCTTTGAAAGGGTATTAGACAAAATCATGGAGGTTTCATGTCTCAGCTCAGAGAGAAGGGTAGGGACCATGGTGTACCTAAGGGAGAAATAACTCTCTAAGGGCACAGTCCTATGCCTGTTTAGATGGGAAAAAGTCAGACAGCTCCCAGCATTCCTCAGCCAGCCATGCTGCTTAGGGAATGCTGGGAGTTGTAAGACTTTTTTCCCCATGTAAACATGCATAGGATTATTCCCTAAGATTTTAAAAAATCAATCTAAGTGTGGGATTTGGACAGGTAAGCTTTTCTTCCCACAAATACAACACAGAAATATTTTACTACAATATGTTATGTTATGCAAAATGACTAAAATATGTACACCTTGCAAACCAAACTTGTTTATTTTATTTTTTTTAAGGATTGTAAGCTTTTAACTACTTTTAATATACTGACACTGAGATCCCTAGGAAAGAATCACATTTAATTTCAAAATTGCGAACAGCTTTGTTTTTCTTCTCTAAGGCTTCACTTGGGTGTTTGTTACTATATTGGTCCAACAAACTGAACCACACAGCGTGGGTTAAGCCAGTATGTTTTGCTGGAACAAAGTTTAAGTGAACAAGAAAAAACCAAAACAACCCCCCCACAAACTTTCAGAAGCAGCTTTTTGCATTTCCATCAATTTATTCCAGTAAAATGCGTCATGTAGTTTACTTTGTGTTATAAATTGCCCTTTTGTATGAATATATGGAGGCTGGAGTATGGAGAAGCAGTTTTCCTTGACCAGGTGCCTCTGATGGGGACATAGAGTTGTGTACCGTATGTTCTGACGGTACATGATACAGCAAACTTGCTGAAGTTAAGCAGGTCTGGCTCTGGCCAGTGCCTGGATAGGAGACCACCTGATAAAATGGCATACCACACTGAGATTGGAAGAAAGATGAAATACCGATGTAATTATCTTCATTCCAATCCATGCTCCATACATGCAGTTTCACATGCCATGCCCATAGTGTAGAATTCAAGACTGCAGAAGCCCCCCTTCACTTCTCTTCTCCAGATGCCTACGCTCAGTGTGCAAATGTCAGGAGTAGAGGCGAGAAGGCATTCAACATCCGGGGCAGGGCTAGCAGCTCAGCCCCACTTCCCACTGATCAAATGGTGCCCCTTCAATTCAAGTTCACGTACATAACACATGAATGGGGCCAGAGACATCTATAAATATAAGGCAAAGCAGAGAACTTCCAGATGATTCACTATGTTTGACGTGCCAGAAGGTGTATATGTTTGTGCCTTATACTATATAAATGGCAGAATAGGGATGGGAATGAAAATAGAAGGGCAAAAGGAACAATTCTGAGTGCTGCCTAGATGACATAAAATATAAAGCCTATTGAATGTCCAGGTCCCATTAATAGATCCAAGAATTTCAATTACATTGCTGGCTAAATAAGTAACACTGCTTTAGGTGTCCTTGGATGCGTTTCTTTGAAACACCGGTTGGATTTCATGTGACCTAGCTCCTGAGAAGCTATGTACAATAACACTGTCAGTGGTGGAAAGGTCAGCTGCAAATATCATCCTTTTAGTGGAGATGTTAATGCACCAGAATATCAAAAGCTAATGAAGGATACATAAAAGAGATATATTCCTCCTAATAGAAATTCAATTCATCTATTTTATCTGCACAAATAATTAGCTGTGACAAAGAATTTGATAATAAGGGGGAGTTTTATATGCGAAGACAATAATGATGTGAAGCACTTGGGCCACAGTGAAGGCAAAGATGGAGATTATTAACACAGAAAAGGGATTGATTCAAGTTGATTCCAGACCGATTAAAAAAAAAAAAAATCTAGACAGTGACTTCATGGTTCCAGGTGTGAGGAAGAAAGCTGGTTGCATGGATCAATTAAATGTTTGATCAGTTGCACCATTTCTCCTAAATGGCCAATTCACGTTATCATTTTTTCCATCTGATATGAACATAAGAAGAGCCCTGCTGGATCAAACCAAAGGCATATCTAATCCAGCACTTTGTTCCCAGAATGGCTAACCAGTTGCTTATGCGGTGTGAAGGCAATAGCATCCTCCCATTCATAGACCCTAGCAACTGGTATTAAGAGGCATATTATTTCTGATTCTGCAGGTAGTAAATATCTATCATGACTAGTAGCTGTTGATAGCTGTATCCTCCATGAATTTATCTAACCCCCTTTTAAAGCCACCCAAGCTGGTGGCCATGACTATATCTTATTCATTTTAATGTATTTCAGAGAATTTCTATACTGCTTTTCATTAAATAATAATAATAATCCCAGAGTGGTTTACAACATAAAATCATGATAAACTACAATGAAACCAATAATTAAAACAATAAAACAATGATTAAAAACAACAAAATCTCATTAAAATAACACGGAGTAGCTGACAATGATAGCAGTCAGAGAAATCCCTGGGAAAATAAGTGTGTTTTCCATTGTTGGTGGAAGCACTCCATACTAGGAGCCAGCCTGATCTCAGTTGGGAGATCATTCCACTGGTGGGCACCACAACTGAGAAGGCCCTCACCACAGCTAAACAGACTTCAGTATGGTCAGCAAGCCCTCCCTCTCAGAATGTACAGATCTTGTGATACAAATCCCATAGTTTCACTATGCACTATGTGAAGAAGTACTTCCTTTTAACTGTCCTGAATCTTCCACCATTCAGCTTCATTGGAGTATCCCGGGTTCTAGTATTATGACAAGAGAAACACTTCTCTCTATCCAATTTCCCCATATCATGCATAATCTTATGCACCTCTATCATGCTCCTACTTGTTTGCCTTTTTTCTAATCTAAAACATTCTAAATGTTGTAATCTTTCCTCATAGGGAGTTGCTTCAGCCCCTTCATCATTTTAGTTGCTCCTTTTATCATGTTTTCCAGCTCTACAGTATCCTTTTTGGTGTGCAGTGAGCAGGACTGTACACAGTATTCCAAGTGTGGCTGCACCATAGATTTCTGTAACGGCATTATAATATTGGCAGTTTTATTTTTTATTCCTTTCCTAATGATCCCCAACATGGAATTTGCCATTTTCATAGCAGTCACACACTGGATTGACATTTTCATCGAGCTGTCCACCACAACTCCAAGATCCCTTTCTTGGTCAGCCTGCCACTGCCAGCTCAGACCCCATCAGCATATATGTGAACTTAGATTTATTTATTTATTTTGCTCCAACGTATATAATTTTCAGGGATGTTGAAGAGTCCTTGGTCTCAAGTCACGAGTCGAGTCACGAGTCTTTGGACCTGAGTCTCGAGTCCGAGTGTGAGTCCTTGGTCCAAAATGGTGACTCACAAGTCACAAGTCACGAGTCACTCCCAAAGCTGACTCCACGAGTCCCTATTAAAATCAATGGGGGTTTTTCCCAACAAAATCAGGCTACTTCAGATGTGTGGTTTAAATAAATTCTAGGCACAAGTGTGCCTTTTTGTTTCAAAACTCTGCAACTGATTTTGGCAAGAACGAACAGACCAGGCAGAAAAACTCAAAATAACCAGGCAGGCAGAGGAGGCAGGGAACCCCAAAGCAGGCAGGCAGAGGCCTTTGTCTTGGACAATTCAACTGTTGAACTGGTCAAGAAGAGACCAGGCAGGCAGAGGAGGCTGGGAACCCCAGACAGAGGCAGCCAAACCCAAAATGTCTGAAAGGTTGCATTTTAGAAAAATGATTTTAAAAAATAAACTTGCTGTACTTCCTAAAACTTATCCATGTTGCATTTGAGGAACATGATTTTTTCTAAATGTTTGGCCCCCATTCTGGAATGGTGAGATCTCATCACAATTCCACCCTCACTGAACACCCGCTCCACTGGTGATGAACTTGCTGGAACCAGAAACACACTCAGAGCAGCCACACAGAGTAATCGCAGGTCCTTCTTCTGCCTCTCCCAAGTACGCAACACATCAATCAAAATAAATCTTGACACACTGTTGGGGCTGCACTCCTGGTAGCCGTCCATAGTGGCCGAGCAGCGGCGCACCTCGCTTCCATGCGCTCTTCGGCGGCAATCACGCTCCTCTCCACTCCTTCTGGCACAGCCCAGGGATGTTGAAGAGTCCTTGGTCTCGAGTCCCGAGTCGAGTCTCGAGTCCCATTAAAAATATTGGGACTCGAGTCCGAGTCGAGTCAGAGGGGGGACTCAGTCCAACTCACTCGAGTCCGAGTCCCCATCCCTAATTTACACTTACTTACGTTGAACTTCATTTCCCATTTTAATGCCCATCCAGTTTGGAGAAATTCCTCCAGTTTGGAGAAATCTTTTTGGAGCTCCTCCCTGTCTGATTTTGTTCTAACCACCCTAAATAATTTGGTGTCATCTGCAAACCTGGCCACCTCACTGCTCACGCCTAACTCCAGATTATTCATGAACAAGTTGAAAAGCACAGGTCACAGTACAGATCCCCATTCTTTACATTGCTTCATTGCAAGAACTGTCCATTTATTCCTACTTTCTGCTTCCTGTTCTTTAAACAGTCACTGATTCATAACAGGATAAGCATGTGATAGTACCTAATACTACCTAATGCTTGATTATTGATGTGCAGTGACATTTTATTTTATTCCTTTTATTAAATTTATATCCTACCTTTCCTCTGAGGAGCTCAGCATCAGGTACATGGTTTTCTTCCCCTATTTTATCCTCACAGCAACCCTGTGAGGTAGGTTGGGCTTGGATAAGTGATTGGCCAATTTCACCCAGGGAGCTTCATGGCCCAGTGGGGATCTGAACCTGGCTTACTGACACTACACTCTAACCACTACACCACTTCAGCTTTCACACTGGCATACGTGATACGAACTCTCATCAACAGAGCCTTCACAGCAAGCTCAGTAGTTCTCAGTGGAAACAAACTTATCAGGTGATAAATTATGCCCATCAAATAACTGTTGTCTAGCATGATCCTGTACATTGGCCATAAGAGACGAGGGATTACAACTGTTTTCATGTTGTTGTTGTTTTAAGATAAGCCGTGGTTGGTCAATAGCCCATTCAGCTCAGCAGCCTGTGAATTGACAGGACACATACATGTTTTAGGGAAGGTTCGCAAGCAGGGTATCATAATTCCTAACGTTTGACCATTGTACAGTATACTTTCCCTTTGGCTGTGAAATGTATATCCGAGGGGCAAAATTGGGTATCTTGCACCCTCGATCAGGATGTCACTGATAAAAAAAGATATGAAGTCTTGGAGAAATGACATACAGTAATACCTTGGATTACAAGTAACTTGGTCTGAGAGCGTTTTGCAAGACAAGCAAAAAATTTTAATTTTTTTTTACTGGCTAAACAAGCGACATCTTGGAATACGTAGGGATGTAACCGCTCGCCTTGAGTGGGCGTAGCGGGCCGAAATCGGCCCCGCTCACGCCCGCCAGAGACTCACTTTGATATAAGAGTGTTTGGGATTACAAGCATGGTTCCGGAACAAATTATGCTTGCAATCCAAGGTATTACTTTATTTAATCAGTCCAACTAATAGTTTGAAAAATACACTGTGAGCTTTGAACCTTATGGTATTCTTATTTTTGTATTCTTACATTCTTATTTTTCCGAGTTGAACCAACAGGTCATCTTCAGCAGATATGAACAAGTGCTTAGGTCCAAGGCTAGGGGAAGAGCCCAAATCCAGCAGTTAAATCACAAGGAAACAGGCCAAAGGGTGGCTTAAGTGACGTTCACAAGCAATGGGTACTATGCAATTACAGGAGATAATGCCCTAGGCTGGAACTATTTAATCAGGACTGCAGCCAACTGGCAGTCAGATGCTGCTCACTTGAATGTTCTGGCAGGATATTAATGCATGTATAGACGTTCAGGGGACTCAATGTTTCTATAACATACTGCACATGGATGACATCAAGTCCTACTGTGCCTTTAATTTTATGGAAGCACTTGTAGCTAAGGATGCACTGAAACAGGAAAATCCGGCTTGTTTGAGCTCAACAGACTTCCTGCCCAGCGCCGGCTTATGATCTGATGATCTGAAGTGGGCTGAGTTGGTTTATGGGTTGTTGTTCTTTGGCGGACTTCCATCTCTAAGATGGGCTGTGATTCGCACATTTACCCCCCCCCAAATGCTAAAGAAATTTGCAGAAAACTGGCCTATTTGTGCAAATCAGAAGCCAAAAACCACGTGGTTCTAGTGTGATTTGTGCACATTGTGTAACGTGCTAGATTCACATGGTTTTTGGCTTCCAATTTGCAGAAATTGGCTTATTTTCCACAAATTGCACTAGATCTGGGTAGTTTTCGGCTTTCAATTTGTGCAAATTGGATGATTTTGTGCAAATTTCCTTAGTGTGTGTGTTTTTTTTTAATGCACAAATCACAGCCTGTCTTAGTGATGGAAGTCCGCAAGCTGGCTCGACTTGCAACACGGCAAGTCGGCACAAGCACAGGGCTGACAAAATGGAATCTAGGGGGCTGAACTGTGAAAATCTGTTGGATTTTCACCCTCCCCCATTGGATTAATCACACCTCGCTACTTGTAGGATGCTTCCAGATGGAGGGTTCCTAGCGCTACCAGTAAAAATAGTGCACCTATTCCATCTTTTATTCCTTCACAGATTTATTTGTGGTAAGAAAAAAAGGCAGAAGAAGCAGTGAGAAAACATGAGAGGGTTACAAATGACAGCTTGAACCACCATCAAAGTCTGATCTGTGGTTGAGGCAGGGTGATTGCACGATAAAACCTCATCTAGAAGCACCAGTGCACAGTACCTAAGATGTTCCCATTCTTTGCGTCTTATTTGTTTATTTAAGAATGTTTATAGACTGCCTTTCTATGGAAAATTCTTTACAAGGGGGTTTACGGCAATGTAAAAATATGGATTATAACAGTCCGCACAAAAGAGAACAAAGGCCCAAGACAATCAGGCTAATAAATAAAAAACAAGTGAAGCTACACAAAAACAGCGAGCATCTTCAGTGATTCCCTCTGTGAAAGAGGACAGGAATGCACGTGGGTGGGGAGCATTCTACAGCTCCAGAGCCACCACAGAAAAGGCCTGGCTCCTGATCAATGAGAAACTTTCCTCCCTAAAGGAAGAAAAGCAGTGCTGTACTAGTAAACATTAAGGCGGCAGAGGCAGGTATCATGTGTAGAAAGGTGCTCCCTGAAACACTTGGGGTTCAGACTATACAGGGGTTTGAAGATCAAAACTGGTACCTTGAACTGAGCCCAGAAACTGATTACTATTGAAAATGTTTTAGAATGGGTGTGATGTGTTCTCACCAACCCATAGCAGTCAACAGGAATGGTAGTATTCAGTACCGACTGTAGCTTCCAAACCACCTTCAAGAGCTGCCCATATACCTGGGTTTGCATGATCACTGTGGCCCACCACGGTTTACTTAACCCATGGTGGGTAGTGGCACGTGCCAGGTGACTTTTGGATCTTCATGCTGCAACTGTGGCCTGTCGTGTTGTCTGAACCTGGCAAGAGTGGATTATTGTTGTGCTTTACAAACCACCCACAACCCCAAAACAGCCCACGGGTTTTGGGTGGTTGGTTAACCATGCCAACAACCCACCCTCACCAGGTTTGGATGATACAACAAGTCACAGTCACGCCTTGAATATTCAAAATGGCTGCCTGCCCATGCTGCAGCCCACTGCAAACCAGCCCATATAGTGCATTACATTACAGCCCACAGACTGCATGATGATAATCTAATTTAAAGGGAGGGATGATAGCTAGCCCACTAGCTTCCAAGCCAACAGTGGGTGTACCTGGTGAACCAACACCAGGTTACTAAAAACGTGGCTGTTCAGGCGGGAATATGGGGTGGGCTTACTAAAAACTTGGCTGTTCAGGCGGGAATATGGGGTGGGCTAAGATTTTAAAATTTTATACTGTTTTAAATGTATTTTATTCTGTTTTTATCTTATATACATCGCCCAGGGTGGCCGGTTGCTGTCCAGATGGGCGATAAATAAATGTAAACAACAACAACAACACCACAAACTGGTATCATGTGAAAATCTGGGAACAAAATGCCTGGTCCAGTAGTACTTCCAAGCTACAAATCTACACACCCTAAAGAAAAGTGTGATCCTATCAAGTTCAGTTTATTTCCCAGCAAGCTGGTCCACTGAATCTCCCACCATCAACTCTGTCCTATCACCCAATCCACCGCTCATCACAGACACTCACTTGGATCTGATGAAAAGGGGAAATAGAGGATGCATCAGTCCCCAGCTTGTAATTTCATCTCTTCCATAAGAGCATGTGGAAGACAAAAATTGTTCTCTGAAGAACCCTAGCCTGTAGGACAATCCCCACAGAGAGGGGCAAAAGTCTCTCAGCACCACTGTCTGGAACCTGCCCTCCAGGAATAAGAAGAATCACCACAAAAACAGCACTGTCAGTTCTCAGCCCAGATCAATGGTCCAGAATGATACTATGGTCAATGGTACTGAAAGCCATTGAGAAGTCCAGGAGAATCAATAAAGAATCATCGCTTCGGTGCCAGTACAGCAGGGGTGGTCAACATGTGGCATTGTGGCATGTGGGCCACATGTGGCCCGTGGTGTGCCTTTTTTTTTTTTTACCAGAATAAAGGGGAGAAACTCATCGTCTCCCACCAAAATTCATTGGCAAAGCACTACAGAGGCTTAGAACTGAGAATTTAGCTTGAAAACAAGCTACATCTGTTCATTCTAAGCCCCCCTGGTGCTTTGCGGCTGAATTTTGGTGCAGACCATGGGTTTTCTCCCCTGTTTTTGCTACCACTGCATTGCTGATATTCAGTGGCATGGTGGTGAGAATATGGCCCACAGTGGAGGCTGGTATATCCACTCTGGGTTTCAATCTGAACTTTTAAGGATCTATCCATGGTGCTGAACTCTATTGACTAAATAGGTTAAGCACCATGGATAGACAGGCTTGTGGCCCAGGCTGGCTCAGCTTGTCTGAGCGTGGAAAGCTAAGCAGGGTCAGGCCTGGTTATCACTTGGATGGGAGACCCCTCCTCTAGTTTCCTGCATTGAGCAGGGGGTTGGCTCCTTCCAACTCTATAATCCTTCCAACTCTATAATCTATGAAATCTATGAAATCCTTTACTGTTTGGACTGAAACCCAGAGGGAATACTCCACCCCACTGACATGGGAGCCACGAGCCACTGCTGGCAGTCCATGATGGGTCTAGAGGAGTGGAGAATGGGAATTGGCCTGAAGTTGCCCATCCCTGCACTGCAGGAAGTTATTACTGCACCCAGATTTCAAATGAGCACTTTGGAGGAATAAATAAGAATAGGAGACTCTCAGTTTCCCCATGTGTATTGACAGGATCTTCCAGAGAACCACCAAAACACATCTGTGCTCTGAGATCTACAGTATTTTTCCATGTATAAGACTATACTTTTTCCTAAAATCGCTAGACTAAAAATTGAGGGTCGTCTTATACATGGAAGTAAGCCAAGGAGAGAACCGTGCGGTTGCAAAACTGCCCAGTAGGGGGCGTCTTATACATGGGGGCGTCTTATAGACGGAAAAATACGGGTATGTTTCCTTGATATTTTTTATGGTCTTAAGTCATTCCATGGTCCTGTTCTGCCTAACTTTGGATGGATTGTGCCCTGTATATGGAAATATAAAAAATATCAACCCAATCTAATTCTTGTCATACTTAACAAAAAAAAAAAAAAGGAGAGGAATTTAGCAATGGTGACTTGCCCCAGAATGTGGATAGGGAGGTGCATTCCATTGAAAACCATATAATATGGACACAAAGCATTGCCAATCTATAATGTGCGTATTCCAATGTTCATTTGGATATGCAGTTCCTGATCTAGCAAGTGGTGTGTGTCTGGATGAAGCCTGATATTGCATGTGGATTGGGTTTAATGCATTTGAAATAGGTATAGTTTGGCAAGGGGTGTGTGAAATGGATACCATCAGCAAGGGTCTGAAACTGCTGGCAGGTTCCGGTCTCGTACACGCACAGTGTAAGACTCACAATTGTTGCTGTGTGGTATATGAAGAGCTCTTAGTAGTTGGAGAGAGCTGTCTTCTTCTGGGCCATTTGGAGAAAAAGTGAATAAAATCTGCAGCAGTCCGTATAAGATAGGGGTGCTTGCATTATATTTATTAAAAACCATATTCTGTTTCCTGATGGCTTTTGTGTGCTTTCTAGTCTTTAAATCTGGAAACCTGTTGGATGTATGCCAGCAGTGACCCCTTTGTGAATGGTCCCAGTCTCAGCTGCTCATGTATAGTTATTTAATTAGTTTATAATGCTTCTTAAAATGTGTGTTCCCTATGGTATTCCTGGAGCCAAGGTTAATTTGAATAACATTGTTTGGCAAATGGTATCCTACCATGGCCAGATAAAAACATCACCCACAGCAGAATTAAGAGCAGGAGGGAAATTTAAAAAAACAGAGTTTGGAGCTAATTCATTTTAAAAGCCACTGGCAGATTCATACGAGAGAAGGTGGTCTTTCAGATATCCTGGTGCCGAGCCGTTTAGGGCTTTATAGGTAAGCACTGGCACCCTGAATTATGCCTGGAAGCAGATTGGCACCCATTGCAGTTGATACAAGACTGGTATAATATGGTCAACAAAGCATGCACCAGAAAGGGGTCTGGCTGCTGCATTTTGCACTAGCTGCAGTTTCTGCAGCTGCAGCAGTTTTGAAACCATGTTGTCAAAGAGAAAGTAAAGATGGGACTTTGTGCAACAGACTGAGAGTAACTGAGGGAGTTAAGGTAGCTTATGGACAGAAAGTTGAAACATAAAAAAAGACATTGGGGAAATGTGAAAAGCAAAGAAGAAGAGAGCATGTCCAAGGTACATACAGTAATGCCTTGGATTGCAAGTAACTTGGTTTGAGAACGTTTTGCAAGAGAAGCAAATGTTGAAATATTTATTTAATTTTTTTGACTTGATCTACAAGCGACGTCTTGCAATACAAGTACTGTAGTACGGCTTCAATTAAAAATCTCCGTACAATTTTTTTTGGGGGGGGGGATTTCGTTTTGATATAAGAGTGTTTTGGATAACAAGCACATTTCTGGAACGAATTGTGCTCTCAATCCAAGGCATGACTGTACAGGCGCACAACATATCCCAACAGAGGACCTTTTAAAGTCATCCAAGTCAGTGGCCATCACTACATCTTGTAGAAGCAGATTCCATAGTTTAATGATGCACTCTGTGAAGGAGTCCTTTTATCTGTTCTGAATCTCCCATCATTTCGCTTGATTGGATGAACCCCTAGTTCTAGTATTATGAGAGAGCAATTTCTGCATACATCCCAGATCCAGACTATTCACTTCAAAAAGAATATACTTTTCATAAACTATGTCACGATCTTAATTTAGAAGCAGTGTGCATGAAGGATAGAAAGTGCACTAAGGGAGCAATCCCATGGTTCCAAGGTGAGGTTGGAGATAGTGGATAAATCCAAAAATAAAGGATGTCACAAGCAAATACACTTAGTGGGTGGGATCCAGATGTAGTCATGCTTAGACCAGGGTGGGCGACATGCGTCCCTTGAGCCATATGCAATCCTGCTGCCCCGCAGTGTGTGGCCCCCACCACCACCCACTGCTCCCCACACTCAGAAAAAAAGTTTACAGTTTTTTAAACAACAACAACAACAACAACAACAAAAATGGCATCTGGAGCACTATGAAGCACTAAAAAAGTCAAAACTAGCTGTTTGCAAACTAGATTTGACCCTTTTAGGGCTCTGTAGCTGCTATGGATCCCTAACAAGTGAGATTTGCAAACAAGCTAGGTTTGATCTTTTTGGTGCTCCATAGTGGTCTGGACGCCATTTATTTCATAATTTTTTAAAAATTCATTTTTCGGGTTGTCTGGAAGACTGTGGTCCATGGGGGGAGGGGGGTTGCCCACCCCTGGAGTAGATCCACTGAAATGAATGAGGCTAACTTAAGTCCCATTGATTTCAGTGGGTCTACTCTAAGCTTGATTAAGTCTGGATCCAGCCTAATATCCCCCAGGGCTAACTGACATCAAGGGCCCTGTGGGCAAGAAGGAGAAGCGAAGGCGGCAGGAGCAGGCAGAAGGAACATCAGGGCCTGCTCCGGTTGGACTGCCCCTCCCAGGGCTAACTGAAGCTCTGTTTTTTTCTTGCATTTAATTAGACTGTACATCGCTCAGAGTGGCCGGATGACTGGCCAGATGGGCGATTCAAAAATATAATAAATAAAATAAATAAATAATATGTTTTGAATAATATATATGATAGAAAATAGAATCTCTGATTTATGAACAAAATTTTACATATATTGCGATAGAAATGTAACCTTAAAATATTCTTCAAAATAATATTCTATATCTATGGGGACGCACACACACAGATATGGGATGCAAGAAAAAGAAAGATAAAGAGCAAAATACAGAAACCACAATACCCCTTGTAAACCACCCAGGGAGCCTTTGGGCTGATGGGCGGTAAATAAATAAATAAATAAATAAAATACTTTTTTGTGGGTACTTTTTTGTGCATACATAGGGTTGTATCCAATGCTAGTCTAACTTAAATCCCATTCATTTCAATGGGTCTACTCTAAGTAGGACTAACATTGGCTACAACCCATAATAATAACAATAATCTTAGGATACCACTAGTTACAATTCAATGGCATGATCCCACAGAAGAACACAGGATGAGTTGCCACTGTCATGATTATGCTGCTGCTGTTAGAATTGTATGCAAGATCATGATGCAAGCAGAACAAAATCCTATGAGGGTACTCAAAATATAGAGAAGGTATGTAAACAGCAAAGCCAGTACTGGAATTATTTCAGGAATGAGTAATGTGCATGTGCTTAGAGACAGCAGTGTTAACATGGATGGCAGATGGTACAAGTTCTAGGACATGGCAGTAGGTGGTCTGCCCAGGTACAGGGCCATTTTTAGAACCTCGCCAAGTGACTTGTACGCATAGTATTGTGCTAATAGAATGTCATGTTGTGTGGGCTTCCTTCTGTCTATGGAGCATTCCAGATGGAATTAATTGACTCATTTCACAATTTGCCAGATAGATCACTACCATAATCATCATCATTTAAGTATGAGGGAACTTGGAGGTTCTTTCTTCCCATGCATATTTCCTGACACCTACCCCCCCCCCCCAACCAGATTTTTAAGGGCCTGTGAATAACGATACAAAATCTTTCAAGTGTTTGAGCTGAAATTGCTGTCTCTCTCCTCCACATCTCTCTGACACATGTGAGCACACACACAGACCCACACACAGACCCCATACAGATTTGATGGAGGGAGAAGCATAAATTATCTTGAGTGCAACTCCTTTTGGATTATTGGTCATATCTGAGTTGGAAGGGGCCTACAAGGCTAAGGATTAATTTAGTTTCTCTCTCCTGTGTATATGGTGTGTGTGTGTGTGTGTGTGTCTTGTTTTACCATTTTGTACAGTTTGCTGGTTCTGCGACAGAGCAGAACAAATGGAAACCAGACTCAGATTTTGAGATGTGTATGCCTCTCCCATGGCTGACACTCAAGCCTACAACTCTTGTATCCCAGTTCTTTGTTCTTTCTGAGCCATAGCGTTGCTCCACCATCTGAGAATCTCAGTACTGTGATGGAGTTAGGGGACTCCAACAGCGGATTCGTAACACTTAACCTTTATGGAAACTCCTCCTCCTGGGATTTCAAGATCTGTGTCTAGCTCCTTGAGTGTCAAAGACTGCACCCTTGCCCTATAATAGCTCATATGTAAAAGAGAGATCTTGAATCAAGAAAACAATTTTCAAGAGAATTTTTTAACCAATACAAAGACAGATTAAAAAGAAAAGTTAGAGATTAGCCCACAGCTGACCGTCTTTCCCGATGTACACCCAGTCAACCCCTGAGATCTTCCAAGGAGGCCTTATTGATCATCCCGTGACCAACAGAGTGTTGCCAGGTAACCGCACATAAGTAGGCATTCAAGCGGGTAGTGGCACCCACCCTCTGGAACATCCTTCCATGCACTGTTTGAGAGGCAGTATCTGTGCTGACCTTTAAACACCTCTTGAAGATGTATTTGTTTACACAGGCTTTCCCTAACTTGTAGTGGATTATGACACTGCTCAATTTTATGATTGTCTCTGTTGTAATGTATTTATTTATTTATTCTCTTATATTGTTCTTACATTGTTTTTATACTTTCTCATATATGTATTGTGAACCTCTTAGAGGTTTTAAGACATTAAGCTGTATAAAAGTAGTACAAACAAACAGTAGAGAGAGGTCAAAGGAATAAGAGCCTGCTAGCACAATGCTAAGTAACAAGGCATCCACAATGCTAAGTAACAAGGCATATGACACAAGTGTTTGGAGATGCCTTGACTGTGGTGAATCTAAAGGTTATCTCCCAGACTCTCAAGTGTTTGGTCTCTTATTCAGAGGTTATAACATTAATCAACTCAGTACTACTTACTAATATTCCTATAACACTTGTTAGGGCAAGTATTTTCCTGATTAATTGTGTGGTCCAGCTAAGATGGCTGCCGCTACACCAGAGTTCACTCCATTGTACCTACTTGAGATTCTCTGCTCTCCGAGGAGCACAACAAACCATAGCAAAGTAGAAAAAGCAATTGACAAGAGCACTCATTCCTACAGCATTCCTAGCAATTCCATTGCCACCGACCAATCACAATGTCACTGACCAATCACAATGTCACTGACAGGCCCCCACATTTGCAAAGCATGGAAGATACCTATGAACACATGGTGATGGCAGGAATACATGACAGTGTACACAATGTTTTCTTTCATGCTGCTAATTCCATAGCCAAATGGCCAGAGCAGCAATCTATTCTATAGCCACAAGAGTCCAGGGGTCCCCCAAGACAGTGACCCAGTTCACACATGACACTCAACTCCTGGGTTAAACAACCCAGGAATTGGCATGACCATTTGGGAATGAGTGAGCGTGCTTCCTCTTGCCTGCTTGCCACTTCTGCTTTCCTAAACAATCCAGGAATTGTTCCTGGTTGTTTCATGACTTTCAAACTCAGGCAGGAACTCTGGATTGTTTAGGGGTTCAACAGCCCAGAGTTAACCCAATGACTTTCGAACTCAGGAACTCTGGATTATTTAACCCCTGAACAATCCAGAGTTCTTGGGTTCAGGTGTCATGAAATAACCCAGGAACATTCTTCCGCTGTTTTGGAAAGCAGAACTGTTGAGTGGGTGGGAGGCAGTGCGCTTGCTTACACACCCACGCCAATTCCTGGGTTGTTTAACCCAGGAATTGAGTGTTCGGTGCGAGCCAGGTTAGTGTTTTGAATCTCCTGGCATCCAAAACACAGTAGCAGAGGAAGAATCCTTTTGCCAGAGAACCAGAAAGAGAAGGATAGAATCCCACTCCAATCACAGCAACCTGAGTAAGAATGTTGGCAAGCAAGCCATAACAAATGAATAATATCATGAATAATGTGTATCCTTAAATTAGTTAAAGCAAAGTTATCACACTGAATAATAAGGCTACAGTATTTTGGAATAAATAGCTTGAGAATGGCAAGTCCTTCGTTCTCAATTAAATATGAAGGCTATACTTTTCAACCTACATATTGGAATGAACTCTTTATGAACTGGCAAATGCCTTGGTTGCATTTGTAAGAGCTTCTGTTTGTGCTCTCATCATACAACAGTGCCTGTACAAGGTATCCAAATCCCAGCACAGCAAGAATTTCTTACTATTTATCTCTTAAATTTCCCTTGAACATCCAGGCTCCCTTTATGTACCACTTGCAGGGTCACTTGTGTAAAGGAGGACAATGCAAAAATACCATACACATACACCATGACAAAAGGCAAACCTTCTCCAGCAGTGCCTATATACGCCTGAAGCAGCTAGGTGTTCGCTATCTTTAGTTTGCTAACTAAAATTCACCAGTGGATTAATACTTTTGTTGTTGTTGTGGTGGTGGTGGTGGTGGTAGTAGTAGTAGTAGTTTTGGCACACTTACCCAGCCCCAGAATGCTCTTCTAAGATTCTCCTACTATTCTCCAGCTGTGAACTATTCTTGGACTTCCTTCTCTAATCCCTACATTTGCCTCTGTATTCACTGCAACCTCTTGTCCTGACCCCTTACCTTGAAGGTCTTGCACAAATGATGGCTGCTTCCTGACCGGGAGATACCACACAATAAGCTCTTTGCCATTCAGCAGACTCATATGACTACAGCTTACTTAACAGCAGAAGTCTGATGCAAGAGCTTGGGAAGCAGCTCTAATGCCCCACTGAGCAAACGGCGCAGTGCCAGAACATTACAATGAAGCAGAACCAGCCCGGGCTGAAGCTCCTATTCTGCTGCTGCTGCTGCCGCTTCCTGCATTCTGGCTGAGGAACCAGGGTGGGAGAGACCACTCTGGGTCAGATTGGGACACCAGTCTCACCAGCCCAGCCCATGCCAACCCATTTTTGTTTGTTGGTTGCTAACATCATCCAGATTTTCAGTTTCCGTTACTAAAAGACTGAGCAATTGAATAGTGCTGGTGTTTTTATTTGTGTTGCTAAAATGTTATCTTGTAATCTGGCTCGGGTGGTGACCCCAATCAAAGCCGCCCAGACAATAAAGGGCAGGGAGGGTGGTGACTTCATTCACAATGCCAGGGCTACAAAACGGCAGCATGATAGCTACCCTTGGGGAGGGGCCATCGCCCAGTGGGAGAGCACATGCATGCCTCCTGTCTCCAGTTAACGGATCATTTTAACCAGCAATGAGAAAGATCCCCTTCCATCTGGAGTAGATGGATAAATAGTGTGACCTGGTATAAGGCTGCTTCCTATGTTCCTCTTGTCCTTAGGATAGTGAACACTGGCTCTCAATTCCCCCTTTTCACCTGTCATTTAACTCTGACTTGTTATTTCAGCTTCCTGTGAAAACCTCACACTACTCAAGTCACTGTGGTGAAGTATAATAACAGGGAACATAAAAGGAGCCCTGCTGGATCAGAGTATTGTTGGTACTCAGACCAAAGGCCTACAGGCATCCTATTTCCCACAGTGGCCAAGCAGATGGCCATGGGAAGCCCACAAGCAGGACATGAAGACAATGGCTCTATTTTGCTGTTGTTCCCTAGCAACTGGTATTCAGAGGCATGGGGCCTCCGATTCAAGAGGTAGTGTTGGGCTTGGATATGGGGGGGAGACCAATTAAAAACCCCAAATGGACCTGAAATGATTTTCTCCTCAAAATGTTCATCTAGGAATTCTGCTATCAAAAGTGATCAGAAATTATCTTTTGGCAAAGAGGTCTAGGTGGCATATATTGTCAAATAATATTTGTTATGTGACCATTTTTGGTAGCTCACACACACAATGGTGTTTATTTACATGTCCGATATTATCAGATGCCAAAGGTATTTGAAAGCTGACTTGCTATTGTATTTTGTGTTAGATCTCAATCAATAGTTGACACATGGTGTTGCTTTGAATCTGAGAAGTAATCCGTATTGTTGGTACTCTGAAAATATTGGATAACTGATTGTTGATGGCCTTTTATATTTGTCATCTCAGAAGACCTAAAATTTATTTAGGTCCTAAATAATTAAGAAACTGCCCACCAGTTTAAAGCACACAAATGTTGAGGGTGAAGACAGAGATGATAGAGATAGTGATATAGTAAGAACATCCATTCTGCACTTACCCTCTTAGACCAATGGACATCACAGGATGGCTATGAGGGTAAGTGCAATAAGAACAATACTAGGCAGTTGCTTGCTGCAAATGAGCTACAGGAATCATAGCTTTATCATTACTATTATTTAGTAGACACGACACCTGGCCAAAGGTTGGCGAGTGGTATACTTGCCCTTTGTTTGTCCCTTTGGCCGAGAGTTGTTTTCTGTCAAGCTGCACTTGTGAGCTTCACCAAGTACATTAATCATACCGCAGAGGGCATCTTCACTGATTCCAAGCACACTGTGATTATTGATGAATGGAGACCCAGTTCCAGAGTACAGCAGACACGCAGAGAATTCTAAACTTTGCACACCCAGGAATCCTCTTTACTGCTGTGACCTCTTCATCCATCTACTTCTCTGCTGGGACTTGATTACCCTGGCAGCTGAGCTGGGTACTCAGTGCCTGAAAAATACAGGGCAGAAACACAGCCCAAGTGAATTAGGAAGACGGCCTTGAAGTCCCTAACTGGCTGTAGAAATGAAGTCTTCATGCTACTCCCACACATAAATGTATGCTCAGGGCAGGCAGGGGTGTTGAACCTCTTTCACCCCGAGGGCCAAATTCCATTCCCAAGAAGCGCTCGGGGGCTGCATTCCAGCTGTGGGTGGGGCCAAAGGCAGAAGGGGCGGGTCCAAAAATACCAGCATATTGTAGCTTAAAGCTCTTACCGCCAGTAACTAAGCCACAGGGGAGAGAGACACTTCCACCTTTGAGGATGGGAAAAACAACACTGCACAAAAGCTGGGAGCTCACCAAGTAATCAGTGGTGGTGGGGAAGGGGGTGGTGCCATCTGGAGAACCCTGGAAGGCTGGATTGGGATCCCAGGTGGGTCAGATTTGGCCCCACAGGCCTGAGGTTGCCCACCCTTGGCTTGGGGTATATTACGTTCATTTATATGAACAGAGAGAGATCGATCAGTCCAATGCTGTCTTTGTTTACGTTGCACCTGCTTGCTCCCTTCAATGCTGATGTATACAGCAATGGCTCCTATTGTAGCTTAGCTCCTAAATGAAAATATGTATAAACGTAGAGATCCTTTGATGAGGATTTTGATCTGGGGCCCTCTCTGCATAACGCCATAGCCCTACTGCTGAGCTCCACCTCTTCAGACTCTCCCCTCATGTTTGGGATATAGAATTACTCAAAATAAAGGAAACATGTTGGCACCATTGCCCTTTCCACCCCCACCCATTTCCTTTGGCTTTGCTGCTGCTGCTTCTGCACCCAGAAGCAGAGGCGTGCGCTACACCCATTTCCCAAAGCATTTCGCTCAGGACTGCTTTTCATCATCCAGAGAACCTCAACATAATGAGTTCAATAGCCTGATAAACTTCATTTTTCTGTTTAGGTTCCACTTCCAGAGGGATTTTCTTAGTTTCAGCAGTTATGAGCTGCATTGGGCTTTGCTACTCTTGGGAAAGCAGCTCTCCAGTCAATGGGCTGGATCCAGATTTCATTGTACTTAAAGTAGACCTATTGATATCAATAGGCCTGAATGGAGTCATGCCTAATGTAAATCTCATTGATTTCAATGGGTCTGCTCTAAGTACAGTAATACCTTGGATTACAAGTAACTTGGTTTGAGAGCATTTTGCAAGACAAGCAATTTTTTAAATATTTATTTAATTTTTTTTTACTTGATATACAAGCGACGTCTTGCAATACAAGTACTGTAGTACGGCTTAAATTAAAAATCTCTGTACAAATTTTTTTGGGGGGATTTCGTTTTGATATAAGAGTGTTTTGGATTACAAGCACGTTTCCAGAACGAATTATGCTCTCAATCCAAGGCATGACTGTATGACTAAATCTGGATCCAACCCCATGTTTGTAGCAATGAGCACCTTTTTGTTTTCCCTTCTCTCCATTCTGCTGTTTCTGCTGTTTCTGCTCCTCCCTCGCGATGTCCCCTGCCCAGGTCGGGAAAAAGGAGTGAGTAGATTGCAGTTGCTAGCCTACAGAATGCCATAATCCCAGTTCTCCCAATGCCAACCTCAGCAGCAGGAGGGGGTACACAGCAGCAGTGCCGGCAACTGCCCAGTAAAAATACCCGATTTTGGTGAACAGGCAGCAAGTTCTATTCCTGACCTACCACGCAGTGGCAGGGCGGCAGCAGGGCATCACTGCTCTTATACGCCTAACAGTGATCTGATATTGATGAAAGCTGCCTAACGCTGGAAACCATGCATGCATAATACATATAATATATACAGTGTTTGTGTGTTTCAGAGATGCATTCCGAGAGCGTATAATGGTAGGATGAAGTGTTTTTGCAGGGTGAGTTTGGTTTCAGTGGACCATTTGCAATCTATTTCTGGAAACGATATCATATTTTAATGAAAAGCAAAGTGCAGCATGCCGTCTCAGCAGGCATTAAAATGATTTGGAGGGTTGTCAGTTCTTTACAGGTAATGAGAAGTAACGTGTGTCATAAACCAGTTCTTTGAATGAGGACGGGAGCATCTACAGACTACGGTGTGTAGCTGAAATCTGTTCCCATAATGAGCTTCTTAAACATAGTTAGAGACCAATGATCCAGTTTAGCCCAGTGTCCTTCCCAAATCTTCCTTCCCTGGCAACAATGTCAGTACTGGATATTAGACTTGCAGAGTATATAACAACCTGAAGTCTGTATCACCAGGGGCAGTATCCAGCTGTGTCATTCCTAATTAGAGCAAATGAAGAGTTGTGCTAGTGGAACCTAGGTTCCGAACTATGTGGAAGAGGAGTATCCAGCTAAAGTTACATTTGCGCAAGCACAGTTGTGCAAGCAGTTCTGCATTACCCTTGTGCAACCCATTGTGCAACCAGTTGCTCATTACCTTTGTGCATTATGCTGGCACAACCAGTTGTGGAAGCATAACGCACAACCGGTTGCACAACAGAAGGATTTGGTGGAGTTCTGCTAGCACGATTTGAAGTTGTGGAATGACACCATCACAGATATTGTTCTGGGGGTGGGCAACCTGCAGCCCTAGGGCTGCATGTGGACCCTGGCCTAATTTCATGCAGCCTTCTGCCTCATTTCAAGCATTCTGCTCAGACCTCTGGCAAAGGTGATCTGTCCCTCTTCTGGCAGCCTGATGGTTGGGGAGGAAGACAACGAGGCAGAGAGAGGGGAAAGGGGGTGGGAGAAAGAAAAAGAGAGAGAAAAGGGGTGGTCCTGCCGACCCACCACAACAGATCATTCCCAAGGAAATGTGGCACTCAACAGAAAAGTCCCAACTGTCAGTAAGTCCCAACCGCCTCCCCCTCCCTTCCTGGATTCTATAAAGGAGGAGGGACTTCCCTCTCCCTCCTGCCCAGCTCTCACTTTGTACATGCTGCATTTAGAAAAAGTGTTGGTTGTGTTATCCCTTTATCAATCTGCTCCCCAAATTCCTTCTTGGCTTGCCTTATCGTCAGTTTGCATTTGTTTTGCAAGACTTTATGTTCTTTAAATAATAATAATAATAATAATAATAATAATAATAATAATAATAATGATATTTTTGGTATTTGGGGCAAGAACTCTACTTTTAAATGGGAGACTTTTTGCCTTTTATTATGGCTTCTTTGGCACTGCTCACTTACCACTCAGGCATCCCCTTGGAATTGTTAACACCCCTTGTAATCTATGATACACACCTTATCTGTGCATCTTATTATAGTGGCTTCAAATAACTGCCCAGCTTGTTGAATGGGCTTGACCTTCCTGACTCTCTTCTTCAACTTTCTAATTCCTGAAAACTAATTCCCTCACTTTTGACAAATTCCTTCTTCTGAAATTAAATGTGACTGGGTTTTCTAGGCCATTCCCCACTCAAACATATGTTGAATTTGATAGTGTTGTGGTCACTGTTCCTAAGTGGTTCAGCAACATTTAAATTTGGGACCAGATCCTGGGCATTGCTCTGTATTAAATAAAGAGTTGTCTCCCCTCAGCTCTATCTCCTTTACTAACTGAGGAGCAACAGCTCAGAGCACATGCTTTCCAGGCAGAAGGTCCCAAGTTCAATCCCTTTTATCTCCAGTTAAAATAGGGGTAGGGAACTAGATATCCCTAGATGATCAGATTGCCTCCTGGGGCACCTCCCAGGGGCCAGATGATATCAAGGAGAAGGTCTCTCCCCCCAAAGCTCCAGCCCCTGATGTCATCCAGCACTTGAAGGGGAAAGCAAGGGAGGAGTGAAATGGATTCAGCTGGCTCCTTGAGGCACTGGCTGAATCAAGAGCCATTTTCATCCCCCCCTTCCCTTCCCTGATTCAGGAAGGAGAGGGAGGAACCAACTGAGTCATGGCCTCAAGGAGTGCTCCTCCAGGCTGTGGTACAGTCACTCTCCTGCCTCTGCTCCCTTTTTGGAAGGGGTGGGGCTTCAGGGAGGGGGCAGGGCCTCACCTGAAGCTGCTGGCCAGATGAGGAGGCCTGACATGCCAAATTCATTCCATGGATGAGGTTTCCCATCCCTGAATTTAAAGGATCAGGTAGCAGATGATGGGGAAGGCCAATGCCACTCAGAGAAGATAAAACTGGGCTAAATAGTCTCACCTCGTATGAGGCACCTTCTCATCTCCTTAGCTGTTCTAAGGTAAGCCATTTAGAAATGTTTGTCTCTTTTGCCATGATCTGGATGTATCCAATCAAAAGAGGATAATAGAAGTCCCGCATTAACACTATTTTCTCTGTAAGCCATCTCCCTTATTTCTTTCTCCATCTCAATATCACCATCAGAACATTGGTTGGATGGGGGAAGGAGGGGCTAAGATGTCCCCAGTATCTAGTATTGATAGACATGCTACCACTGAACATGGAGGTTCCATTTAGCTACTCCGGATGATAGGAGGGGCTTCCATGGGCAGAACTAAGGTGAAGCAGACAGGAGGAACTTTGGTCAGTAAGCCAAGACAAGGTGTCACGGGAGTAGCTTGGTTGGGTGGATGGAATTTAGCACCCCTAGTTTTTGAAGGCACCAGCTGCCTCTACACTAAATCTATATCCTCTTCTAATACCGGAAACTCAAAAAGTCATCCATCCTGGCTTTGAGGCATCTACTGTAACATTAGCATAGAAATCCCTATATATATATTATTCCTCCTTTGTACAGTCATGCCTTGGATTGAGAGCATAATTCGTTTCGGAAACGTGCTTGTAATCCAAAACACTCTTATATCAAAGCGAAATTCCCCCCAAAAAATTTGTACAGAGATTTTTAATTTAAGCTGTACTACAGTACTTGTATTGCAAGACGTCACTTGTATATCAAGTAAAAATAATAATAAATATTTAAAAAATGGCTTGTGTTGCAAAACACTCTCAAACCAAGTTACTTGCAATCCAAGGTATTACTGTATGTGACTTTTGCTATGATATGCTCTGGCAATTTGATTGACTCTCCATTGTCTCTACATGCTTGTTATCAATTCTTTTATCAGTTTGAGGGCTTTCCTCCCACACAGCTGCTTCATTTCTGGCCATCTGTTACTTCCAGTTCTGGGGCCATCCTAAGATTACAGAGGCAGAAGTATGCAATGCAGAATGGAAGCAAGTAACTCATCACACTAATCACAATATGATGAGCTAAATTTATGTGCTGATAATGTAAACTCAGTTCAATAGTGCAATCTCACTATTTCATAGATTTCATAGATCACAGAGTTGGAAGGAGCCTACAAGGCCATCGAGTCCAACCCGCTGCTCAGTGCAGGAAACTAGAGGAGGGGTCTCCCATCCAAGTAATAACCAGGCCTGACCCTGCTTAGCTTTCCACGCAGGATTGGGGCTTTATTTTATTTATTTATTTATTTATTTGAAACATTTTTATGCTGCTCTTCAACCAAAAAGGCTATGGATATGAATAACAAACTAATTGGGGTGGTGGCGGCAGGGGAAGGGATATGAGTCACATTTTTTTAGTGCCTACCTAATAACTACATCTGCATCTCTTAATATACTCTGGCAGGCCAGAGTTAGTTAAACTCCATAGGTTGGATCCAGAACTGTCATTCCACCAGCAGAATGGGACCCAGCCTTCCTCTACTTCCCTGCAGTCCCTTGCATGCCCCCCAAATCTGCTCAGATTTGGACGGTGCACAAGGGTCTCCAGGGGCAAGGAGAGGACAGGGAAGTCCCATTCTGCAAGTGGTACCCTTCTGCTGGAGGTACGAAAAGCTCAGGATCCAACTCCATGGCTTGTATCCATTAGCAGGTTTTACACTATTGAAAAGCACTGATGCTTGTGAAAGGTAAAGCATCCAATTTCGACTGCTTCCCCTACCTGCTGTAGCCCTCTGTACCATATCCACACTGTTCTGGAGGTTCTCCAAACCCTTAGGAACAACTTTTTGGGAGGTGTAACTGGCAGCAGTGTGTGGGGAGCATTGGAAAAAATGGGATGCCCTGCCTTGTGCAGATAGAGGTGCTGTCTCCTACCACAAAGCCACCACTGGATACAACCCCTTGTTCACAGCAGACAGGATATCATTTCTCTTTTGCTCTATTTCAGTGGCCCATGAATTTGTGAAGCAAAGCAGAAGACATCACTACATATCCCTTTAACATTTCAGGCACAATCCTACGCATGTTTAGACAGAAAAAAAGTCCTACAACTCCCAGCATTCCCCAGCCAGCCATGCTATCTCTAATGGTTGCTTCATTGGTGAAAAGAGATGGACAGAACAATCCTATGGTCCCTGGGCAAGCATCCCAATAGGATGGTTCGGAAAACCCTTCTGAGGTCAGAGATGGTGCTGTGACCTCAGAAGGGGGAGTTGGAGATCCGATCACAGACCACTGCCCCCCCAAGCCAGCACAGAGAGAACCATGCCAGTGGCTTCCCCAAAATCAGAAAAGTGAACTCGGAAGAGGAAAGGGGGCATTTTGGTGGGCAGGGAGCGGAGGAAACTGGAGAGGCCAGGATCAGAGGCGTAGCGTGGGGGGTGCAGGGGGGGCCGGCCGCACCGGGCGCAACATCTGGGGGGGCGCGCTCGCAGTGGCGTAGCGTGGGTTGTCTGCCCAGACCTGTCCCCGCCGCCGCCGCCGCCCCAGCGTGCGCGCTCCTGCCTCGCCCCTGTGGTCAGAGCGCGGCCGGCGAGCGAGCGAGCGAGCGACCAACCAGCCCCGCCGGAGCTCCCTCGCGCGCTCCTTCCTACCTTGCCCACGACAGGACTGCGGCAGCGCCCGCCCCCGTGGCCACCTACCCCCGCCTCGCCCATTGGCTCGCCTCCCCTCGGCCCCGCCTCTCTCATTGGCTGCCGGGGATGTCCTGCATGCCCGCCCACCCACCCACCCCCTCGGAAGGTGGTCCTGCCGGGCGGCCGCCGCGAGCTTGTGAGGATAAAATGGAGAGGAGGATGATGATTCTGTAAGCCGCCTTGAGTTCCTTGAAGGAAAAACGACGGGGTATAAATGTAATAAATAAGGAAACTAGTGAATTTAGGCACCAGTTGTATGTAGTACTTCTCAGTGACCAGCAGGAATGGAAACAGTTAAAGGAGGGAGATGCCCAATGGAGCTGGTCTTTCAGCAGAGTCAATGCAGTGATCCTGCTTCCCATCCCTCCCTGTAGAAGTGCTCTGGACAGTGAAGTGTACCATATAAAGGCTTCTTCTTAAGGCTGCAAGGTTTAGGCTGCAATCCTATACCCAGTTTCCTGGGAGTAAGCCTCACTGAATTCAGGAGGACCTACGTGCTCTTGAGTAGACATGTATAGAATTACACTGTTTGCCAATTACTTGCTTAGATGAATTGATCCCAATACATTTTTAATTGCCTAAAATGTGTCTCTGAATCATTCGCAGATTTTAAAATATTTTAGAAATTATTTCCAATACAACCGCAGATGGCAAGCGCCATCTTAAAAGAGGCATTCTCTCCCCCCCCCATGAATCATATCAGAAGAGGAATGCCTCTTCTGATATGATGTCTTTTGTGATGCCGCCCCCCCCCCCGTGAATCATCTCAAAACAAAGGAAGTATCATTTTCTCCATTTACAACAGTAGTTTCTTTTTCTCATAGCAGCCATTCCACCAGGCTGCAGCAGAGGGAGACTCGAGTGCTAAAATCCACGGGTTAGGGGGCGCAAATTACTTGCCTTGCCCCGGGTGCTGACAACCCACGCTACGCCACTGGCCAGGATACAAGATATCCTGAGCCTCCTCTGGCCTCCTTCCATCTGAAGTGCCCTCACTAGATGGGCAAAAAAGCCTGTCCAGTGAATATCACCGAAGACAGAGGATGGGGAGGCAAAGATCACCTCTGGTGCTTCTCTCACTCTGCCTGCTCAAGCCCCGCAGAACACAGGAAACTTGGAAACCTCCAAGTTTTGGGGGCTTCCGAGTGGGGAAGGCACAGTCGATAGGATTGTGCCCTAAGGCTGAAATCCTATACCCACATACCCGGGAGTGTAAGCCTCATTGAAGCCAGTGCGAATTACTTCTAAGTAAACATGTATAAGGTCGTGCTGTAAACCATGCACTGAATTTTAGCAGCAGCATAATGAATAAAAAGAAACAAAACAGGTTTCAGCCGGGAGTTTTATGTGTGGCTTAAGAACTGATGCCTATTTTTTGAATTTAATGGTACCTACCATAATAGGGCAACTCTATTAAATATGATGTTCCATCAAAGTAGCAGGCCAGTGCAGCATGCTGTTAAATTTTCTGCCCAATATGCTTCTTTAACAATCCCTGGAATCATTTGTCCCTGAAAAGCTGCTTTTTCATGATTAAATATTTAATGTAACTTTTTGGAAGAGATGGGGAAATAATTCACAATAAATTAGTCAGTGAGTTTTAGCCATTTTTTTTTTTTTCTGGTGAGGTGGAAACCTTCAGATCCAATCCATGAATTGATTTTATTATTTTTCAAATTGGACCCTTCCTTGCAAGGAACCCACATTTGAGGTTTAAGCTCTCCTTCGGAGCACAGGATCATGTGATATCGTTTGTGCTACCTAATTGGATACAGTCACCGCTTTGAACACCTGTTTGGGACACAAAACAGGGACTGAAGATATAAAGTTTACTGCAAACTTTTGACATATCTAAGAACTGGAGCTCAGAGTTAGGAACATAGCAAGTGATCTTATACCAAGCCAGAGTATTCATCCTCGTGTTATTTACTCTAACTAGCAGCAGATCTCCAGGGTTTTAGGCAGAGGTCTTTCTCTGATTCTTTCCCCAGTTATCTGCTCCTTTTCTAAAGTGGATATGCCAGGATTGAACCTAGGACTTTCAAATGGTCCCTCTCTTTGTCCTGCAACTAGGTAACACCAATGATATTTCCAGACCTACAATCTTTTGCCATAACTTTGTTTTGATGCTATGGGCTCTTCTGGGTGGTAATATTTGGAGTGGTGATATCTGGAATGAGATATTTGGGGTTTTAGTTTTGTTGCAACTTGTGGGAATTGAATCTGGATTCAAGGGAAAATATGTAGCTGCTCTGGTGTGACTTTTCATATATATTTCTTAGTTTGAGGCACTAGAAGAAATGAAATTAAGTTTACCTTGTAACACATGGGAACTCCAAACTTTGCTCAAAGAAAGAATGACTAAAATCCTAAATGGAAACATCCACCCAAGTATTAAACATGTTTGAAATCAAAATAATTTGGGGAGAAATAAACAGCCAGCTGATCTTGTTGGGAAACGAATTGGAAATATTCCAAACTATCAGATATGTGGTCTTCTTATCATGTATGCAACTCATATGCAAATATATTTCAGTAAGAAACATTCTCTTTTCACTAAACATCGTGAAATGGCTCACCACTGAGTGCAGTGGTGCAGGCAATTACACAAGGAATCGGTCATTTCAGGCATTGTGGTAGAAGTCTGAAACAATTTAGAGTAGTATTTGTGAACGTTATTTCTCGGGGAGCTGCTAGTATTTAGCTGCTGGGCTTAAGTTTGATCTTTGTTTTCTTTGGTGCAAAATACTAGGAGAAGAGCAAGGGAGTGCCATAGATTTAAAATGCATGCAAGTGAGATGAGAATATTTGCCGGTTGATTTGCTGTGCCCATTTAATGCTCCTGCCTTGTGCCAAGATTAAAATTTGCAAATACAAAATGGTTTGCATTTTATTATCCTAGACGTCAGCTCTGCCTACATATTAGAACATATTCTTCTGTCACTATAGTAAGTCATTAATCCAAATGTTATGGATTTTATGCAACTAGCACAGCATAGCGGTTTCCCCCTGAATTCAATCTGTTTTACTCATTTTGCTTAGATGATTTATATGGAAGGATTCCATCTTCTTGTATATGCTGCTGCTGCTGCTGTGTGTGTTCTTTGTGCTGCCTTTATTTCATTTTTTTAATAGTGAAATAGCATTTAGACAAATGCCCAGTTTCTTTCCCAGTTAACCCAAGTCTTTTGCAGTCAACCCAGGTTCAGGTAGATTAAACCATCATGCTACATTTAGGGCACGATCCCATGCATGTTTACACAGAAAAAAAGTCCTACAGTTCCCAGCATTTCACAGCCAGCCATGTGGATGGCACCCTAACAGTATGAGTTACTCCTGTTGGGTGAAGAGAGATCAGTCCTAAATCACCCCTGCACAGGTAGAATCAGAAGAGACACCAATGTAGCGAATTTATGACAGTGTAGTACCACCTTTGCTCCAGAACCTAGAGCTGGTGGAGTACCGAGAGAAAGTGGCTGAAACTGTGATGGATGACTGAGGGGTTAAACTTACAAAGAACTCAGGGACCATTATTCCCCCAGTGGAATAATGTTTAACATACAAAAGTGATGGTGTAAGTAAAATGCTCCCACTGAAGTCAATGGACAGACCCAGACAACTGTATCTCTCAACCTCCTCCCTCTTTGCCCCTCCAGCTGCAAGAGAGGATAGGATTCCAAATATCTATTCAGCCAGCCGCTGCACACCACACCACCAGGGGTCCATGCCCTGTTAACATCCAGATTAGACTACTACAATGCATGCATAGGGGCAGGACCGGTGCAGGGCAGTTTGGCGCCCTAGGCTAAATTATATTTAGCGCCCCCCCCTCTCGTGCCGTGGGGGGGGGCTCCGGAAAGCAGCCCTGCTCTGCAACCTCCCGCCGCCGCCGCCGCCCCTGGACCCCCCCTGCACGCTACCGCTGCTGCTGCCGCCCCCCACCTACCTTCCCACGCCTCCTCCGAAAAGGGACCCCCGCGCTCTGTTTTTGGCCGGGGGAAACCAGAGCAACAGGGCTGTTTAAGCCCTGTTTCCTCCCGCCAAAACAGAGCGCGGGCGGGGCTCCGGAAACAGCGTGGAGAAGGTAGGTGTCGGGGGGGGAGGCGACGCGGAGGCAAGGCGAGGCGAGGTGGGGGGGAGGCAGCGCGGGGGGGAGGCAGCGCAGAGGCGAGGTGGGGGGGAGGTGGCGCGGAGGCGAGGCAAGGTGGGGGGGAGGCGCCCAGGCTCGGCCCCACCACTACTCCGGGCGCAATCCCCCGCACTGACCTGGCTTTCTCGGTGAGGCGGGCGGGCGGGCAGGGCAGGAGCGCGCCGGCAGCGAAGAGGAGCGCAGCGTTCTGCACCCTCTTCCGCTACGCGCCCTAGGCAACAGCCTAGTTGGCCTAGCGGTAGCGCCGGCCCTGGCTGCTGGAATTGTGACTACCCTATGCTGGTGTTTAGCCCTGATGCAGCAGCCACTGGCAAAAGAGGACAATACGATCAGTTCAGTAAGAGTGCTGCAATCAGTCTCAGTCAGAAAGGTTGTGGAAAGCAACACAGTGAAATTATCAGGGTACACACAGTGTATTTATAGTTCTTCCATTCCGGACTCCCTGCTGCTCTTAACCACAGACGTATGCATATGCAGGGCTGTATTGACCAGGATAACCATCCTATAACCATCCAACTTGGATTCTCTTCTATGGTTTAGTCGCCTAGAATAAGTGTTCATGTGGTCCCTGTATTTCTCTTCCCCCTTCCTCAGAAGCACTATTTTCAGCCCAAATGTCAAACTGGGAGAATATCTAGCACAGACTACTACTGCAGGGCCAGCCCAAGATAATATGCTGTCTGGGGCAAAATACAAGATCTCCCCCCCCCCCATTCCACATACAGAAGCCGACCAGAGTTCAGCACTGGCATCATCTTCCACCACACCTCAAGGAAACAGGCTAGCTTAGGGACCAAAGGGAAGGCCGCACAGCTCTGTGTGGAGGACACACAGCTCTGTCCTCCAACACCAGACCGCTGCTCCCTGTCTCGCATCCACTGTTCGAAGCAGCCGCCTCATTCTGACTAATAAATAGTAGGACCGGCCCTGGATCATTGTCAATCAATACTATCAAACTGTAAATATCATTGCATGTCAGCTATCGAACAGTGTTAAACAGAAACTTGTCTGTTAGCATACATTGAAATAAAATATCATTAGGTGTCAAATGCACATAAAAACACCTAAAGAACAATCAACAAATACCTAGACCCATTCCAGTCTGGGTTTTGACTGAATCAGGTTATGGGACTGAATCAGCCTTGGTTGCCCTGATGGATGACCTTTATCGAGAGAGGGACAGGGGGAGTGTGAACATGTTAATTCTGCTTGATCTCGCATTGGCTTTCGATACCATCAACCGTGGTATTCTCCTGGATCAACTCCGTGGGCTGGTCATTGGAGGCACAGTGGTTCTGGTCTTACCTGTGGGGTTGATTTCAGAGAGTAACATTGGGTGACTGCTCCTTGGCCCCTTGGCAATTGAGCTAAGGAGTTCTGCTGGGTACCATATTGTCCCCAGTGTTGTTCAACATCTATATGAAACCACTGAGAGCAGTCATTAGGGGATTTGGAGCCAAGTGCCATCAGTATGCTGATGACACACAGCTCTCTGTCCCTGTGACATCTGAATCAGGTGAGGCTGTGCAAGTCCTGGATCATTGTCTAGACTCAGTGATGGGCTGGATGAGGGCCAGTAAACTGAAGCTGAATCCTGGCAAGAGAAAGCCCTGTGGGTGAGTGATTCCCAAGTTTGGGAGATAGGCTCATTGCCTGTTCTGGGTGGGGTTGCACTCCCGTTGAAAGATCAGGCTCGTAGTCTGGGGTTACTCCTAGATCCATCATTGCCACTGGAGTCCCAAGTGTTTGCAAAAGCTCAGAGTGTTTTTTTTTTTTTTTACCAGCTTTGACTGGTTTCCAGAATCCAGCTATGGCCTCTGCTGGTTAGGGATTGCTTGACTGCAGTGGTACAGGCACTAGTAACCTCAAGGCTGGATTACTGCAATACGCTCTGTGTGGGGCTTCCCTTAAGGCTGGTCCAGAAGCTGGAGCTAGTGCAGAATGCAGGAGCACTATACCCACTTACCTGGGAGTACATAGGAACATAGGAAGGTAACTTATACTGAGTCAGACCATTGGTCTGTCTAGTCCAGTATTGTCAACACTGACTGGCAGCAGCTCTCCAGAGTTTCAGGCAGGAGCTTTTCCTACTTGGAGATGCTGGAGGTTGAACTTGGGACCTTCTGCATGCAAAGCAGGTGCTCTACTACTGAACTATGATCCCTCCCATGTCTCATCAGTAATGGAACTTATTTCTGAGGGGACATGTAAATGATTGTGCTGTTAACCTCAAACTGTCATGGGTGCTGGTCATAAGAGAGATCCTATACGGGAATATTTTAAATACAGTCCTTTGATAGATGAAAAGGAAAGAATGCAAAAATATATACAGTGAGACAAAGAAATGCAAAGCCAGCTTGTAAGAATGAAATACTGTAAATAATTTTCTACTTAGTTGTACATCAACATGGCTTAGTGGTCAGCTTTGCACCATTGTTCAGGAAATATATGCTGCGGTGGCACCCCGGTTGTGGAATGAGCTCCCCAAAGAGGCTCGCCTGGCACCTACTTTGTACTCTTTCCGGTGCCAGGTGAAGACCTTTCTATTCTCCCAGGCATTTTAATCATTTTAAAATGGCTGCCATGGGAGATGTGGAAGAGGATGATGATTATGTAAACTGCCTTGGATTCCTTGCAGGAAAAAAAGGTGGGATATAAATATAATAAATGAATAAAATAAATAACCAACCTGCCCCAAAGACTGAGTACAAGGGAGAGGTGGCATCTGAGCCCCAACACACTAATCAACTCCCTTGAACACTCAGTTTTCAGCACCAACAGATAACTATTGCACAACAATCCCAGCTGCTGGTAAGAAAATGTGTTTTGTTTTTAAAGTGGGCGGGGTAGGGAACCTTGGTGGGTGCCAACAAAGGTGTCTGTGGGGTGTATTGGTGCCCAAAGGCACCACACTGCCTACTCCTGGGGGGGTGGGAAGGAAGAGATGGAGCAAATGGCAGGGAGAGTGCGACGGAATACACAAACATTACTAATGAATGAGAGAGGTACTACATGTTGGCACATGTATGAGCTCAAAGGAAGCAGCAGCAGCAGCAACTTTTGACAGATAACCTTTCAGAGGCCACAACCTCCTCCTCCTCCTCCTCCTCCTCCTCCTCCTCCATGTTTGCTGAAAGTCCAAAAGTGAAAAAGAGTTGCCTGTGGACTTAAAGTGACCCCCTAAGATTGGACACCATGGGTTGGATCCAGATTTACTAAGCTGGATCAACTGAATTGGCGTTCCCTCCTTCCCACGGCAGTCCTCCAGCCCAGCTGAAAATGCTACACAGAGAGTCATCAGGAGTCCCTGCTAAATGCGGTGAGCTGTGGTGTGTATGTGTGTGTGTGGGGGATTTCCAAAATTTGGGTGGAGGGATCTTCCATGATGAGCAGACCCCCTTCCTCTCACAGAAGGTCCCTTCCTCTTGCAGAAGGCAGATTCGGGATCCACCCCCATCTATTGGGAACTTCAAGCTCCGCTGAAAGAAATGGCAATTGTGCAAGAGCGCCTGGCGTTATGACATTGGCTTTAATCAATTCAGGATAATGATTTAGGTTGTCATGTTTGTGCAATTCTACTTTGATCCTTAAAAATACAATATTAAATTAAAAATCGAAATAAAAGCAGAGTGCCACAAATCAAATTATTTCTACTTGTTGCTGGTTTCTTGACGAACCAGACCAATAGTGGGAAGTGAAAACAAAACTGATGAAGCAATTTGCAATGTAATGTGATTACGATAGCTCTGTTTCTCTCTATAAAGACAGTGATTGTTGATTCTGAAGTCAAAAGAAAAGATCAAATGCATATGCTAAGTAAAAAAGCAGTCATTCAGTGTGTTAGTCAAACAACGGTATGGCATAATGTATACCAGTGTCTCACTGTTTTGTGGTTGTGTGTGGATTGTTTTAATGCGCAGCAGATTATTATATTACAGGTAGGATCCTGCACTCTGCATGCAAAGGGCAGGGTGTGCCTCATCCTAGCAGAACAAAGGGCTAGTGCCCTTCTTGGGCCCCAGGACAACGGAAAGGATGTGGGAACTGGGAAGGCTGATTTCCAGTCCATACAGTAGAGCATCCAGCGCAACCACTTAATAATAATGACATTGAGCTGTGCTAGTTGTGGGGAACATCAGAAGATTACTTATCCATCCATTGCTTCTTGGACTCATGACAACACCATGAACACATGAACAAACACAGATAATCATAGAGTTAAAAGAGACCTTGGAGGACATCTAGTCCAACCCCCTGGGTCATTGAAGGATCTGCAACGCAGCATGCAATTACAACATCCTGCACAGAGGGCTGTCCTGCCTCTGCTTTAATATGAGAAGGAGAGCCCACCACCTCCCGAGGTGTACACTCCAGGTGTAAGCACAGTATATGCGCAAGGGGGAGTGGGGCCCAAGAGCAGATATGAGAAGAGGTCTTCCTTATCGTAACTCGTCAGGATGGGGATACAATTTACAGTGCATTGCTTTGCAAGGCTGGATCGGGGCCACAGCATGCAAATCTACCTGGCTGGCTCATGCCGAGCATGAAGCCTCCACACGCCTGCCTTCTTTATATACCACTGGTTGGGTCATGATTGTGGACACACTCTGTTGTTTACCATGAGCAGCAGGATGCCTGGGTTGGTTTATGTATTTGAAATATTTCTGTGCTGCCTTTCTGTGAACTATATCCAAAGTGGCTTGGTGCTCAGTCCAACAGCAATGGAATGGCACTGTCTGAGCTAGTTCCCATCAACAGCATCTCGCTTTGCCCAGCTTTTCAGACATCGGATTCTGCTTTGATGCCAATGGTATAGGTCATGGCTACAGGTCCCTGCAGCTCATGTTTATCTTCGCTACACCTTCTGCATTGGTTTGAGATCCCATGGTGGTAGGAAATGAAACTCATGGGACATGAGTTTCCAGCCCAGTTTATCTCAAGGAGCGCCTCCAGCAACATCAAGTAGGCCGCTCAACAAGATCTGCCATGGACGGCCTTGTCCCATCAGCCAGAGCAGCCAGGCTGGTGGGGACTAGGAAGAGGGCCTTCTCTGTGGTGGCCCCCACGTTATGGAACTCCCTCCCTAGTGACCTTCACCATGCCCCCTCCGTGATGAGCTTCCGCCGTGCATTAAAAACATGGCTGTTCAGGCGGGAATATGGGGTGGGTTAGGATTTTAAAAGAATTTTTTATACTGTTTTAATTATCATGTTTTATTGTGTTGTTTTAATTGTACATTGCCCAGGGTGGCCGGCTGGCCGGCCAGATGGGCGATTAATAAATGTAATAAATAAATAAATAAATAAATAAATAAAATGATGGAGGGGAGGCTGGGTGCATGGTCTTCCACTCTTGTAAAGGAGTCTATACAAGCAGGAAAACCTTGGATTGCAAGTAACTTGGTCTGCAAGTGTTTTGCAAGACAAGCAAATTTTAAAAACAAATTTTAACTTGATAAACAAGCAATGTCTTGCAATACAAGTACTGTAGTGCGGTCAAGAAAAATGAAGACTTTACGCTATAATTCTTTATTGCAGCTTAAATTAAAAATATGCGTACAAATTTCTTATGGGGAATTTCGCTTTGATATACAAGTGCTTTGGATTACAAGCACGTTTCCGGAACAAATTAAACTTGCAATCCAAGGTATTACTGTATCTGAATGCAACTGCCTGTGCGTAATCTATGTAATGATGGGCAGATAACCTAGATTGTAGCAAATCTCCCATAAGGCAGTGCTTTCCAAGTAGTTGCCTGCCAGTCTGTTTGTTGGGCATACACATGCCTAGAGTGTGTTAATATTTGCTTTAGTTACGCTATCTGAACAAACAAGCAAACTGCTGGCAATAACTTTCACCTTAATGTGTTGGAAAATGCTAAACTATTATTCTCCCATGACATGACTGCAACTGCATTCATTGGGTTTGCTTCACACTTCCTGCATTAGGTTTCAGAGGTGAGAGGAATGAAGCAAAATACTTAGGGAAATGGGGATCGCAAGTGACAGCAAAATGCTCTTACTAGTAATAACAAGGAGCATAGTGATAACTCCACACCCCCTATTTAGAGAAGAAGGCATGGTAGGTAGGAAGAATGACATACAAATGAGATAAAAGGATACTGTTGCTGCCTCCACTTTCCAACCTGGTGTTTCAGACCACAAGTGATTAGGGACACCTATATTTCTCGTTATTTTGAGGTATAAAGTTGACCATGCCTTGGGGGAGCAGTTTAATCTTGAATATATTGAAAAGCAAAAACCCAAACCCTGAAATTGAATTTACATCCTGATGGGATGTGGTGGGTGGAAAGACAAGTGTTCGTTTAAAAAAAAATTTTTTTAAAAGAGAAAGTGTGCTACCTGTGCCATGAATCAAACAATTTCAGTGTCAACTTGCAACCGCATTGGAGACAGCGAACTACAAAATGGCAAGGTTTGAAATTAACTGTGTGAGCGTTCACTACATCCGGTGGAAGCTGGTGGCTCCAATGTCAGTGGGGCAGTGTATCCCCCCGGTTTTTAGTGTGCACGGACGGGACCCCTCCTCCAACCTCGCACCCTTAATGTGTAATTCACTTTCACCAAGTGCCACCTTGTATTGGTCACTTCAGACTTTAAGCTGTCTTCTTAAGCTGCGTTAGCTTAGGGCGTATATGTGGCTGTTCACCCACGTTTGTTTGTCTTTATTAAGAGCAGTAAGTTTTATTAGATTACTTGAAGCAGCGTGCCCCTCCGTTAATTCACTTCTTACTTTCCTGTCCACCAGTCAGACTCTGGAGACTTAGAACTTTCAATAAAAAGATTGATTTATTGTTCTAACAAAGTCTCTAAACTGATATTCAACTCAGGAACAGATAACTTGGAATTTTCAACAGTTACGTTCAAACTTGTTCTTTGCTTAAATTCGGGTTAAAGGTAGCCAGATGTTATACAGTGCTCTTTGTATCAACTTGGCTTGGTTATTTATTTATTTATTACATTTATACCCCGCCTTTTTTTCTCTTGCAAGGAACCCAAGGCGGCTTACATAGTCCTCCTCCTCCTCTCCACTTTATCCTCACAACAACCCTGTGAGGTAGGTTAGGCTGAGAGTCAGTGACTGGCCCAAAGTCACCCAGTGGGTTTCATGGCCGAGCGAGGACTCGAACCCGGGTCTCCCCGAGTCCCAGTCCAACACTCTCACCGCTATCAGGGGACCAGGGAACTTAACTGTCCTGTCCCCCCCTCGCTAGTTCAGAGCTTCACCTTCTTCCTCAGACAGAAGGTCCTTCACTCCTAAGCAGAAACTGTACTAACTCCTTCACGTTTGCTTTCTCACAACTTAGTTACTAGTTTCTCCTGTCTGAACTCTTTTCTTCAGTACCACCTTTCCCTACCTACTCTATTAACCTCCCACTCCCTCTCTCACCCTCCCACTCCCTCTCTCACTCCAACCCACTCCCTCCCCAACTGACAACCGACTCCCCTTAACTGCCAACTCCCTGGGGTTCTATGCTCTCTGCTTCAACCAATCAGAGCGTCTGGAATGTTCAGGTAGGCCCTCCCCGGGCTTCTGCCTGTCACTCCGCCACACTGACTGCATCCCTAGACTTCAATTGTCTGACTTAAAACCTTTTATGTGACACAACTGTATGTCATATTTAAAGCTACTTGATAATAAATGAAAGCTCTATTAGATCCCACCTTCACATTTATAATCCCTTCAGAAGTCACCATGGACCCAAAGCCACAAAAATCCCAACCTTTCAGCTTTGATAATACTCATAGTGCTGTGCCAAAGCTCTGATAATGGTCACTCCACTTAATGTTAGCAGAAAGGTAGGAATTGTAGACCTGGGCCGGCTCTACCATTAGGTGGAGAGAGCTGGCTGCCTCTGACAACTGATTTTGGGTATTATAAAAGGGCAGCAAATTGTAATTTAACTAATTATTATTGTATTCTTACTGTCAGGTAGGGGAAGAGGTGCTGAGGGTTGGGGTTTTTTTTGCCTGAGGTCTCCAAAGTAAGCTCCCTTCAACATTAAGCTGTCAGACTCTGACATCTGAGCATGTTTTGGTTTTAGCCTAGGTTCTGCAATGCAGCAGTGGTGGTGAGAAGCATATACGCTGGACTCATATCACAAGTAATTATTGTGTCCCCCTGTTTGCATTGCAAATCTAAATCCCTAGGCAGGTAATATCACTCAGCTCTCGAGAATGAAATGAGCCATATTAATTTCCATGCATTTCAACAGCTTCAGCTGACATGAGCAAACGGGTCCCAAGAGAAGCATGTTTTGAAAACGTGGTTTGTTTTACTGTTGCATTCAGTTAAATATCATTCTCTTTCCCTTTTCCTTCTCCCCACCAGCCCAGATATCTCACTGGCATTATCCTCTAAACATACAGAATGCCCCTAAAACATGGTACTGTGTGCAGTGTTGCGGGTAGATAATGGTTTTATGCCCCCCCCCTTTAGATGGCCAGGTTGTATGACTTCAGTTGTGAAGCACACACAACTAACTTCCCACCTCCACCCTGCCATTCCGTGCTTTACAGCTGCTTTTCTATTGCTGATATCTTAGAGCAAACACACGAACACAGAAAAACTGTCAACCCTGCAGGGTCGGTGCAAGGCAGTTTGGTGCCCTAGGCAAGATCAGATATTTAGCGCCCCCCTCTTCCCACTTGAGCCCGCCCTCCCTCCCGCCCTATGCTCCTGGCGCCCCCTTTAGCCCGGCGCCCTAGGCAGCCGCCTAGTTGGCCTAATGGTAGCACCGCCCCTGCAACCCTGTTTATACACACACACACACACACACACACATTCTGAGCACATGCAGCTTTGCATTTTAAGCTTACTTAAATCATAGTGCCATCATGACAACAGGAATAAAATGGAGTTTGCTTCTGCTGCCCAGATACTAAAAATATTTGCTTGGGAATAAGCACCATTTTGTTGTTGTTTATTCTTTAAATAATATATATTTAAAGTAAAAACAATAAAACGGGCGTCTGTAACCATGTGTGTGCCTAGGCAGCCAGCCAGCCAGCCCAACTATAAAATGTTTTCTAAATTAAGGAGAAACAAAGGATGCTGCAGTTAGTGGCATCTACTCTGAGGTGTCCCAACATGCTCATACTGACCCAGACGCCGATGCCAGGCTTGTTGGCTCCTTCCCCCATCACCTGCTACTCTTTTGGTGTCCATTTGGGGGGGCCCAGGCTGTGGGGCCTGGACCTTGGCACCGAGGTCCAGCCCTAGCTGCACTAGTACTGATTGTGTCTGTGTTTGGTTAAAATATTGATTAAAACATTTGTTCCTGACCCCTTAATTGCAAAGATTCCTGAGGCAGTGGCCAAATGTCAAAATATAGAATCATAGAATCATAGAAAAGTAGAGTTGGAAGGGGCCTACAAGGCCATCGAGTCCAACCCCCTGCTCAATGCAGGAATCTAGGTCAAAGCATCTCTGACAGATGTCTGTCCAGCTGCACCTTGAATGCCTCCAGAGTGGGAGAGCCCACAACCTCCCTAGGTAGTTGATTCCATTGTCTTATTGCTCTGACAGTCAGGAAATTTTTCCTGATGTTTAGGTGGAATCTAGGTTCCTGTAACTTGAGCCCATTATTCCGTGTCCTGCAAACTGGGATGAACGAGAAGAGATCTTTGCCCTCCTCTGTGTGACATCCCTTCAAATACTGGAAGAGTGCGATCATATCTCCCCTCAGTCTCCTCTTCTGAAGGCTAAACATGCCCAGTTCTTTCAGTCTCTCCTCATAGGGCCTTGTTTCCAGTCCCTTTATCATCCTTGTTGCCCTCCTCTGAACCCTCTCCAGTTTGTCTATGTCCTTCTTAAAGTGAGGTGCCCAGAACTGGACGCAGTACTCAAGATGAGGCCTAACCAGTGCCGAGTAAAGGGGAATTATCACTTCCCGCGATTTGGAAGCTATACTTCTATTAATACAGCCCAAATTGCATTTGCCTTCTTTGCAGCCACATCGCATTGCTGGCTCATATTCAGTTTGTGATCTACCACAATTCCAAGATCCTTCTCACTTGTAGTATTGTTGAGCCAAGTGTCCCCCATTCTGTAACTCTGCATTTGGTTTCCTCTCCCTAGGTGCAGCACTTGGCATTTATCCCTATTAAATTTCATTCTGTTGTTTTCGGCCCAGCGCTCCAGCCTATCGAGGTCACTTTGGATTTTGTTTCTGTCTTCCAGAGTATTAGCGGTTCCACCCAACTTTGTGTCATCTGCAAATTTGATAAGCATTCCCTGTACCTCCTCATCCAAGTCATTAATAAAAATGTTGAAGAGCACCGGGCCCAGGACCGAGCTCTTCAACATTTTTATAAAAAACTGAAACTCAGAATAGCCACAGATGAAAGTTCACCAATGTAGAACTCAACATTAAAATGCATGAACTAGCACCATCCCATACTGAAAGCTAAGGAAAAGATTAGTGTAGAAAACAAGCAGAGAAGGAGTGTGGAGAGAAGGATGGATTTTGAAATTAAGAACTTCTTGACTGCCTTCAGGGATGATGATACATCATGGCTTATGGTGATGGAAATGAGCCTAGGCAGGCCACCCCCACCTCCCACTGGTTTGCATGCTTCATTGCCCCCCTCTCTTCCAGCACGGCTGCAAGGCGTTTCAAAGCTTTCATCTCTTTATTTGGTTATTCTGAAAAACTGTGCTTGATCTTAGCTATGGTTTGTTTGAAACAAGTGTATTTCAAACTGTGGTTTATGAAGCTGGCTTGTTTCAACAAACCATAGATAAGATTTAACCGCAGTTTAGGGTGGCCAGAGCAGGAGACAGGGAGAGTATGGGCTTGGGAAATCATATTTTATCTTGACATCAGAGTGAAGCCTCTCTGTTCTTGTCATGAGAGCTTCAGCCACTGGTTGGTATAGAAATGAAATAAATAAATGAATGAATAAATTGTGGTTTTATTGGGTTTTGTTTTTTTTAATAAAAAAGAAATGTCTATAAACCCAATTTTTAAATACATAATCTATAGGGCTAAACTATGAATCAATGTATTGGTGCCTTTACTGTATTCTTTAATTGCCAACTACAAAGTATCTATTCTGCATGGGATTCAGTTGGTTTATACTTTCATGTGCGCTAACACTATGAATACAGTCATTTTTTTTCTAACAGAATTTGTCTCCACTTGTTTGTCATGAGAACTAAAAATTAGATTATGGTGAAGATAGAGTTAGGTCGATGTGGTATTGTTGTGGATGATTGAATTGCATGCTGGGAGTCGTGGTAGAGGCATGAAATGGAACTGGAAGGAAGAGGAAGTGGAGGGAAAAGTCAAGGTGGTTGCAGACTCTGCAAGGCAAGGCCAGGCAAGGCTCCACATTTTGGGAAGCCATAGGTGCGCCCCTGTGAAGGACCGTTTTTTTTTTAAAAAAAGTACAAATGAAATTGTGCACATTTGTGGTCCCCCCCAAAGAGTAACGAGCCAGTGACACTCTAAAGTGCCACTTGGGCATCAGTGGAGTTGCTGTCACTGGCCGCAGCAGGGGGCTCTGGGGTGTGTGTGAAGTGCAAACAAAAAGAGGTCATAATCAGAGCAGGGAGGGGGGAGACAAGAGGGGCTCCGCCATGCAGGACCCTGGGATACCAGCTGGAGTACCAGGGCGTGGGGAAGAAGGTAAGCCCGATCATCTGTCGGGTGCACCGTGGGTTCTTCCGCAAACATCCCACACCGCGTAGCTTATTCGCAGGGTGGGTTGCCGTGTCGTGCGAACTCCCACACTGTGCTGGTTTCAGTGAGTGCCTGGAGTAAAAAGAAGTTTTTAAGCATCTGTCTCTGGTGTTTGGGGGATTCTTACCACACACCAGGCAGGTTTATTTTTATGACCCTTTTTGGCTTTTAGCTCCTGTTTTGAAATACTGCCACACTGCTGATTAATCAATCAATACTTAACTGTCTGCTACCCACATCCACAGGAGATGGGTTGAGGCACAGGATTAAATATTTTCTGACTTGTAAATGGTTGCAAGGGGTTGGAGGTTGAGATGAGAAGGACTTTCTATTGCCCAAAGTGTGGCAGGATGGAGGAAAACTCACCAATGTGCTATTTTAAAGCCATTTTGGCTGTCACAGAACTACGGTATTTCTTTGTCTGTTTCCTTTATTCAAAGTATACTACCCTTCATACTAATATATTCCAGGGTGATTAGCGACAGCAATATACAATGAAATGTCATTACATAATTAAAATACTTCAAAGAAACGAACGAAACACAATCACCACAACGTCAGAACCATTTTAGACAGCCAAATGGATAATTCAAATACAGCGTTTAAAATATGGCTTCCTTTCCCCTCAGATCTAAACAATGTGTTTTATTTAAAATGCCTGAGAGTAGAAGTGTTTTAACCTGGTGCCCAAAGGACAAAGTAGGCGCCAGCTCAGAAATGAACTGTCAACACTGGTATAAACCTCTGGGATAGTAAAATGCAGTGGCAACCCCTTACGGTAAGACTGTAGGCAACACAACATGCAGGGCAGAGCTGCCTCCTTTACACCATGTCCGACCTCTCTGAAGTCAAAAGCTTTCCTGTGTGATGTTGCTTGCGACATGTATAAATTGGCCTCCTTACACAAGACCTGGAAGGTTGCCAATGCAATACCTTTAAAAAAAAAATAAAAAAAAGGGATATGTGGGCAGGACTCAGGAAATTACCAATCTGCAAGCCTAGTGGAAAAAAGAACTCTTGGAGCCAGTTCCTGTTCTAAACATGACATGTCTCATGCAAATTGGCAGAAAGCATGATTAAGCTTAGAATCGTTAATCGTGAAGAAGAACAAGCTTTGATGAGGAAAAATTAGCATGTGTTTCCCGTGGGAAGCCTTTTAGGATTATTTGAGGATGTTCTATCTTAGATATAACTGCTTCAATAACAACCAGAACAACAACAACAACAACAACAATAATAATAATAATAATAATGCCATCTTGTCTGCTCCCCAAAGGTGTCAGGCTGCCCACTGTTGGAAACAGGATGCTGGACTTAATAGACCCTTGGTCTGATCCAACAGGGCTTTTGTTTTTATCCATCGGTTCTTCCTTCACACATGCACGCACCCGCACAACCGTGCCGAGATTCCCGGTGGGGAAAACATACGGAAGCAGGAAAAAGCTACAAGATTTTAAAGAATGTGCCATTTCTTTTTTACTTCTTTTTTTTTTTAATGCACAGTGTATGTGGCTTTCAGTATTGCATTTATTAGGAGAGGTGACAATGGTCAGCATTTGATTTCCCAGGCCAATTACAACACACGCTGAGAAGGGTCAGAGAGCTCCTGGTACTTCCCCAGACCACACCTTTCTTTGAGCACTTTTTGGGATGCCACAATGCAGAATTACTAACTTGGTTTTGTGTGGTTTTTTTTTTAATGGAAATCCATTACAATTCTTGCTATGAAAAACCTCCAGCATTCTTTGGAAATCCTTGTTTTTGCTGTTCAAGGGACAACTGCCGAAAACTTTTAATAAAGCTGCCTGCCAAACTTTCAGAGATATCATCTGAGCCATGGCCGCAGACTCAATTCTGTTTATGCTCTTGCCTAAGAACAATTTATAAAATGCATTGCATCTTTCTGGTTATAAGGAAATGCTCTGGGCTTTGAAGATGATTGAAAATGGTCAAGGATTGGAAGAATTTTGGACCAAGTGCTGTGGCTTTTGCTCATATTAAAATAAATCTTTGCAAATGGAGTTAATATTGGAAAAAAAAATGTTCCTGGCCTTTGCATTCACATAATAAAAGGATTTGTCTAGTGTGTAATAAATGTGCTCTTGGGAAGGTTATTTCTCTCTCCTCCCCCTTCCTTGCAGTGAACTACAGGGCTTGCTTTGCTTTAGAACCTGCAGTACTTTGTAATCATCTGACATACGGCATACTTATAAATTATAAAGCACAACAAAACATAAGGCCTAATACAGCAGAACACTGTATTTCAGCTAGCTACAGATACCAAAGGCATCCTGTTTCTGGTAGCTAGGGGTTGCCTGATGGTTGTCTTACCATGTACAGAACAAACAACAAAGAGTCTGGTGGCACTTTGAGGACTAACAGCCAGTGCAATCCTATGAGCCCGGAGGATTGTGGCCATCCTATGCAGGGCAGGAGGTGTGTGGTGGACAGGGTACCTGCCGTGCTCCTCTCACCCTCAGAAACATCTAGACGTCCGATTTTGGCAGTCTAGACGTTTTTCCTTTCCTCACAAGGAGAAGAGGCTGAGGCGCCGCCTGGGTTCCTCAGAATTTGGCAGAGCCTCGCTATACAGGCCTGTGGCTCACGCTGGCCCAGCTTGTCTGAGCGTGGAAAGCTAAGCAGGGTCAGGCCTGGTTATTACTTGGATGGGATGGGAGACCCCTCCTCTAGTTTCCTGCATTGAGCAGGGGGTTGGACTCGATGGCCTTGTAGGCTCCTTCCAACTCTATGGTCTATGAATCTATGAATCCTCCCCTCCCCCTCCCAGGAATCCCCCCCCCCCGGGGGAAACCAAAGACGGAAGACCAGTTCCCTGCCACTGCAGAAAGAACCGTGCTGGCTACGAGGTGTGTGTGTGTGTGGGAGTGGGTACTTTGTGGCAGTGTGACCTCGGAAAAGATTTCCAAGTTTGAGGGGCTTCCAGCCCCAATCCTATGTCCCCCCAGACAAGGTCGGGGGGCCATCGGATTACACCCTAAGAGAGCAATCCTATGCGTGTTTAGACAGAAAAAAAGGCCTACAGCTCCCAGAATGTTGGCTGGGGCATGCTGGGAGTTATAGGCCTTGTTTTCTGTCTAAACACACATAGAATTATTACGCCCTAATAAGCTTTTGTGAACTACAGCTGACTTTGTTAAAGGCATGAGAAGTTGGGTTGGATCTGGACTTAGTCATGCTTAGAGCAGACCCATTGAAATCAATGGGACAAGTTAGTCATGATAGTCTACTTGCTCTAAGTCTGACTAGGTCTGGATCCAGCCCAATATCCTCACTTGGGTATAGAGGAAAATTTGTAAACAATAGGGTTAAAGGGTCATGAACTGTAAGAGGCATGTTCTGTGATATTTTTGCGCCCGGTGAAAGCATATACGAGATTAGCACAGTGACCATTCACAATGGCAGTAAGCGGTGATAAAACAATCTTCCTAGTTTTGCTATGCTAATTTACGCACCTATAGAGGTAGAAAAACCTTGATACTAATTGAATTCTAAAGGAACAGAAAAAAGAACTTTCCAAACTACAGGAGATCTCTGATCATTGATAGTCGGGTGGATCTAGACTTCATTAGTTGTACTTAGTTCCCACTGAAGTGATAAACAACTTGTCCCACTGATTTCAATGGGACTTAACTTCAACTAACTTAGTTTGGATCCATCCCAGTGCTATTTTTTTTTTGCTTTTAAGAGAAGAAAAAGCAGCCATTGCTTTACATGCTCATAGCACTTTTCTCAACTACACTAACTCTGGAATAATTAAAGTTGAATCATGGCTGGCCAGAAATTTGAACTGCAGATTTCCAGATTCATAGATTATACTCTTAACAACTATTCGAGAACAACTCTCTAGATTTCTACAGTCTGCATATGTTATGTCTATGTGGGGATGTAGTGATGGTTCATTTCTTAGACCTGACTGTCAGGTGCTGCTTGGGCTACAACTAGGAGCTCTCCGCCATTGCCTGAGCCAGAGTGAGAGGCAGTGAACAAGCAGGTATCAGTGGTGAAGAGGAGGGACAATTCCAGGGCGAGCTCTTGTCAGCAGGGCCTGTTGGGGTATGGACCCTCGGCAAATGCCCGACCATGCCTACCTTTAATTCTGGCCCTGCTTGGGGGGACCCTGTGTGTGGCTGCCCCATATGGTGAGGCATTACAACTGCAGCCTGAAAAAGCTTCCTAGCAGTGAAGTACTCTTTTAGCTTTTGGACTGGTCCTGTCCACGCAGGCTGGCCACTGGGCTTTTCCAATTCGCCAAGAGCTAATCCTTATGTAGCCAAAATGGCACCATTCATGCACAAAAGGAGGTAAGAACAGGCTTGGGGGCTCCATGTTTTTTTTGAGGGCCCTTGGCCAAGACACCCTTGATGGACCCCCCTCCTTCAATGGATCTACCTTCTCACTGCCCTTCTCACCCCCTGCTATTGCTCCTGATCCTTTTTACCATTGCGTGCTTGACAGGCAGAGAGCAAGTTGGCAATGGCAGCAGCATATGCTGCTTCTCTTCCTCACCACTGTCCAGGGATGGGGACTCGGACTCGAGGACTCGACTCGTGAGTCGGACTGAGTCCCCCCTCTGACTCGACTCGGACTCGAGTCCCAATATTTTTAATGGGACTCGAGACTCGACTCGGGACTCGAGACCAAGGACTCGTCAACATCCCTGGGCTGTTGACGAGTCTTCTGGCTGTGCCAGAAGGAGCACGATCACCGGTGAAGAGCGCATGGAAGCGAGGCGCGCCGCTGCTCGGCCACTATGGACAGCTACCAGGAGCGCAGCCCCAACGATGTGTTGAGATTTATTTTGATTGATGTGTTGTTGTGGGGGGTTTGGGTTAGGGTCAGACATTTTGGGTTTGGCTGCCTCTGCCTGCCTGTTTGGGGTTCCCTGCCTCCTCTGCCTGCCTGGTTATTTTGGGTTTGTCTGCCTGGTCTGTTCTTGCCAAAATCAGTTGCAGAGTTTTGAAATAAAAAGGCACACTTGTGCCTAGAATTTATTTAAGCCACACATCTGAAGTAGCCTTATTTTGTTGGGGGGAAACCCCATTGATTTTAATAGGGACTCGTGGAGTCAGTTTTGGGAGTGACTCAGGACTCGTGACTCGTGAGTCACCATTTTGGACCAAGGACTCGGACTCGGACTCGAGACTCGGGTCCAAAGACTCGTGACTCGACTCGTGACTCGAGACCAAGGACTCTTCAACATCCCTGCCACTGTCTGGGCTGGAGTGAGAGGCAGGTGAACAAGAAGGTAGCAGTGGTGAAGAGGAGGGGTAATTCCAGGGGGAGCTCTTCTCAGGGGGCCCTGTTGGGGTGTGGGCCCTCAGCAAATGCCCAACCATGCCTACCTTTGACACTGGCCCTGGTTGGGGGAACCCCGAGGTTTGCAAAAGAACAAAGCAACTTTAGAAAAAAGCAGTGGGGATTGAATGCTGACTGTCTGGTGTGTGTGTGTGTGTGTGTGTAATGACAGAAAACTGGTGGGGTGGAGGTAAAGAGGGAATGGAATGGAGAATCCTGGAAAAGGAGGAACAGAAGCACTCCACAGAGAAACATTTTGTTGCAGGTCCTAGTTGTTATCCGTGTATTTCAGATTGCAGGCTGAGAGACAACAGCTTTCCTAAGACCACCTAGTGCAGTGTTCTCCAACCTTGGGTCCCCAGATGTTTTTGGCCTACAACTCCCAAAAACATCTGGGGACCCAAGGTTGGAGAACACTGACCTAGTGAGTTCATGAAAGAGGTGAGATGTCAAGCACGGACTTTCCCCATTCATAAGTCAGTCTCTGAGCCACAATATACAGGCCTGTGGTGGCTTACACTGGCTCAGCTTGTCTGAGCGTGGAAAGCTAAGCAGGGTCAAGCCTGGTTATTACTTAGATGGGAGACCCCTCCTCTAGTTTCCTGCATTGAGCAGGGGGTTGGACTCGATGGCCTTTTAGGCCCCTTCCAACTCTATGATCTATGCAGTGCATAAGCTTGCACTGATACAGCAAATCACTGAATGAGAACGTAAGAATAATGAGAAACTAATGTGGTGGCAATGAATGATAGGGGCCTGCCTCTTCATTTCCCTTTAGGGGGAAAATGCAACTGCGTGGCTGAATGGCTGGAAGCACTGTATGAAATCTCCCGACATTAAGGAAAGACAAATATGATTCTGCTGATCTCAAGGCTAATTAATACCCAAGAGATAGTTGAATGGGTTAGCAGTATTCAGAGGAATGGCAGAGAAAGGCATTAATGGATTAATTAAGATCCATGAGGAAAAATTCCTAGGAAGCAAGAATTCCATAAACTGGGCAGTTGGCAGAAATTGGCCTCCTATACAGTAAATCAATACAATATTTGCTACTCCCTGACACTGATTGCCTCAATCAGTACACACACACGCACATGCACACGCACACGCACACGCACACTTTCTGGAAAGGATCAAGCAGGAGAAGCTGCCTTGATCTTTCAACACTCTAAGCTCCCTTAGAGAGAATTGCCTCATGCTTTGAAAACTGCCTGGAAAAAGCAGGTCCCTTCCATGATGAATGCTGGTAGCAGGAAAGCAGATGGTAGGTTTGGAGACAATTTGGTGTATGACAGTTTGAGCACATCTGCCAGTCAAGATATTTATGAAGCACCAGGGTTGGGTTTTTTTTTGGGCGGGGGCAATGCGTTATTCATTTATAGTACTTGAACCTCTCCTTCAAGTCTTCACCAAGTCAGGTTGGCTGCTGAAACCCTGTCCAAATGCCTGGAAGTTAGGGGATGTGGACCTGCTGCTGAATGGGGTACATCTTCCCCTGAAGGACCAGGTCTGCAGCTTCGGGGTCATTTTAGGTTCTCACTCAGCTCCCCATGGAGGCTCAGGTGTCAGCTGTGAGCCGGGCGGTGCTGTATCAACTCCATCTGATACGGCGGCTGCGCCCCTACCTTCCTAATCATCTGCTCCCATCAGTGGTTCATGCCTTGGTCTCCTCTCACCTAGACTACTGTAGCCTCTCTACGTGGGGTTATCCTGGAAGATGGTTCGGAAGTTACAGCTGGTACAGAACACGGCGGCTTGCCTGGTTAAAGGCAGCCGCCGACGTGATAACATAACTCCGGTGCTCAAGGAGCTGCACTGGCTACCAGTTGTTTGCTGAGCCGAATTCCAGGTGTTGGTTTTGACCTTTAAAACGCTACACGGCTCCGACCCAGTTTATCTCAAGGAGCATCTGCAGCAACATCAAGTAGGCACTCAACAAGATCTGCCATGGACGGCCTTCTCCTTGTCCTATCAGCCAGAGCAGCCAGGCTGATGGGGACTAGGAAGAGGGCCTTTTCTGTGGTGGCCCCCAAACTGTGGAACTCTTTCCCCAGTGACCTCCGCCATGCCCCCTCCTTGATGAGCTTCCGCCATTCATTATAAACATGGCTTTTCAGGCGGGAATATGGGGTGGGTTAGGATTTTAAAATTTTATACTGTTTTAAGTGTATTTTATTCTGTTTTGTTTCATTTTATATTGTATATCACCCAGAGTAGCCGGGTTACCGGCTAGGTGAGCAATCTAGAAATTCAATCAATCAATCAATCAATCAATGCCACTTTATCTGCTAAAAAGAGATCAAGGCAGTGTGCAACAATTTAAAATAACCTTAAAACAATAAAAAACAAGAACATTAAAAACAGTAAAAACATCTACTGACCAACAATACCTCTGTCTTGTCTGAGTTTAACCTCAGCTTGTTCACCCTCATCCAGCCTATTATCAAACCCAGGCAACATTCAAGGGTTTCAATTGCTTCCTTGGTGACAAAGAGCAACAGAGCTGGATGTCATCAGCACATTGGTGGAACCTTACTCCAAAGTTCCAAATGACCTCTATCAGTAGTTTCATGTAAATATTAAATAAAATGGGGGACAAGATAGAACCCTGTGGGATACCACGGGGTATCCAATGGCCATGGAGTCAAACAGTAATCGCCCAGCATCACCTTCTGGACATGGCCTGCTATAAAGGACTGTAACCACTGCAAAACAGTGCCACCAAGGCCCAGCCACACCAGATGGTTCTGAAGGATACCGAGTGAAAACTGCCGAGTGATCCAGGAGAACTAATAGGGCTGCATTCCTCCCATCCAGTTCCCTGCATCCACCAAGGCAATCAAAGCAGTCTCAGTCCTATATCGTGTCTGAAAGCCCAGTTGAAATGGGCTGAGATAATCAGTTTCATCCAGATGTATCTGGAGTTGCAACACCACCACCTTCTCAATCACCGTAGCCAAGAATGGTACATTTGAGACTGGTCTCTAGATGGACAGATCTCCTGGGTCAAGGGAAGGTTTATTCTTCTTTAATAACGGTCTTATTATTGCCTTTCCCCTCTCTCCTCCCACAAACAAACCCCTCCTATGAAGAGGCATTAATCACTTCTCTTATCCAGGGCATCAGTCCCACCTTGGCTGATTAAATCAGCCAAGAAGGGCAAGGGTTGAGTACACACATAGTGGACTTCACTGCTCTAGACACCCTGCACATCCTTGAGATCCACAAGCTGAAAAGAATCCAAAACAACTGGACAAGCTGTAGCTGAAGCTACATCACTCTGACCTGACCCAATATTGGAGACCAAGTGAAGGTGAATCCGAGAGACATTAACCTTGAGTTTTCTTCTGCAGAGCCAGCTCCTCATATTCTTTTTTCATAGCTTTTTGGGGGTTTTGGTGTCATAATCTAGGCAACCATAATATGATCTAAACAACAAAGAATCTCATGCCTGCAATCTGCTGACTGCTTCTGTTCTGATCTATTGTGTAGGAAAACATGACATACCAGCTCTGGAATTAAACGCCTTTGGAGAAAGTCTGCCAAGGACCAAATTTGCCAAATTTAACCAAAGTACAAGCAGAGAGTAGATTAACACCTTCTAAAAAAATGCACTGAACTACTACATTTATTGGATCTTGGTATGAGATTATAGGCATAACTTAAGTGTTGCTGGCTTTTGGCCTGTTATCAGAGAAAATTCTAGTTATTCTACTTAGAATAGAAAGAAGAAAACAGCAAGCCTATCTATATTCTTGACAGTAACATTCTAGGCAAGAATTGCCATTTACAGAGTATACTTTGAGGACCTTTGCGTGGGTAAACAATGCACCAGCTACTCGGCCCCTTCTTGTTGTCAGCGCTCCTTCAAGCGATGAGTCACACCTGCCAACTTGAATTCTTTGGGTCTGATCTGAGTCTGCTGTGTTATTAATTTGTTGCTGTGACTCATTTCAGAAGAGATGGCACAAAGGACAGTTGGCTAGTTTTAATCATCCCTCGACATCACTTTCATATTTGAAGCTGACTCTGGCAAACTAAAGAAATGTGTGACATTTTATGAAGAAACATAGGGCAGAAAACACTGGGCACCTCTTTAGACAGAGGGTGGAATCCAACAAAGACCACATCTCATCCAATGTGGGGAGAGGATATAAGGCATTGGGGCTACTGGGACCAGGCTGTGCAATGCCCCCTGTACCTTTAAGAGTTACCTACCATTAAAAAGCTTCTGCACAGTGCTGCAATGAAATGTTGTCTTCTATGCAACACTTAAGGCACAGCCACCATCTCATGGTCTGGAGTGTGGACTTGGTAACTGTACATGCTATTTCCCTTTTGTTAGAGTAGATAGGAACATAGGAAGCTGCCTTATGCCAAGTCAGACCATTGGTCCATCTAGCTCAGTTCTGTCGACACTGACTGGCAGCAGCTCTCCTGGGAATTTTTCCAGCCCTACCTGGAGAAGCTGGGGATCGAACCTGGGACCTTCTTCATACAAAGCATGTGCTCTGCCACTGAGCTACGGCCCCTCCCCAAATAATTCCCAGGGAGAAAAATCAATAGCTGGCAGTTGTTTTCACAACTAGAGCATTCCCTGGAGCAGAGCAGTGCCTCTTGCTTTAATAGTTCTAGCATCACTGGGAAATACTTTGGAGGATGACTTGGAGACCCCCGAGCTGAACATCATGGAGGAGCTGCCTATGTTGGGAGGGCCTTAAGGCAAATCAGAGGGATCCAGGGCCCTCAGGAAAGATGGCCATAGGCCCTTCCCTTCAAGACATAGTTAGCCCCTGAGAAAGGACAACATCTGCATTTATTATTGAGTGGAAACCTCTAATTGACTTTTTGCAGAGACTGGAAAATAATGATTTGTTTGTTTGTGGATTTATGGAATAATAAGTGAATTTGGGACAATGGGAAGAAAGAGATTTCTCATTTGGATTATCGAGTAAGAAAAATGATTGTTACCTGTATTTGCTGTAGAAGAAAATCGGAGGTCTATTTTGTTTTGTTAATTGTTATATGTGTGATATTATGTGTTTGTTTTATATAGAAATAAAAATTGGACGTCAAAGACATAGTTAGCCCCCTCTCAGACTCAGAGGCAGATGCCAAGTGGCCACCTAGCCCCAAGGAGCACAGATACCTTGTGAGCTCCCCGCTCCTTCTTCCTCATGTGTGACTGCAAGGAAGAGACTAGAAGCGTTGGCTTCTATTTTCAACTAACTACAGTTTATCTTTATGTCTGAAGCTGGAGACAAAGGGTGGTTAGACTTAACTATGGTTTAGGGAAACAAGCCAGCTTCAAATGATGGCTTCTGATCCAGGTTCATAATTACAACTTTCCACAATTTGTCCAGGTCTAGACCTAACAATAAGTCATGGTTAGTCAAAGATGGAGGTGAATGCTTCCAGTCTCCTTGGAGGAGGGCAAGAGGGAAGCGCATAAGCCTAAGGCTCATACATGTAATGCTAAACCAGAGTTTGGCATGACATCTGAACCCAGTCCTTGTGACAGTTTAATGCAGACCTGCACAACCTGTGACCCACTAAGGCAAACACAGCCTGCCAGCCATATACTGGTGCAGCTTGCAAGATGCCCGACAGCCCCTGTTGTTGTAGTCCCAGGCAGGCAGCAAGAACAAGAGGTTTGCTGTTGAGCCCGGGTGGGTCACCATGCATGCCTGGTGGGCTACATTCAGCATGGTGGGCCAAAGTTGTGCAGGAACGAGTGACTGAATTCAAGAAAACTCGGGAATGTAGCCTGCTGCCAGCCAGGGATGACAGTACTGTACGAAAAAAGAGCAATTCCCCCCCCCCCCGGCCTTTTCAATAACGAATATGTTGTGGCCGCTCAAATCTATCCAGTGGTGCAGCTAGGTAATTTTGGCCTCTGGACTTAGGGCGCGCAATCCTATGTCCCTCGGTCTTGTATGGAGAGACATAGGAAGAGGCATAGATGGCGCTGTGACCCCGGAAGCCCTTTCTGAGGTGGCAGATGCCTTGGAGCGCCCCCGCCGCCCAGTGCCAGCAGGGTTCTTTCCGCACTGGAGAGAAATCAAGCACAGAAGACCGTGCTCAGTTCCCTCTTGAGGGGGGTGTTCCTGGGGGAGGGGGAGGGAGGGAGAGGCACCACTGTCTTCAGAAGAATCCAGGCGGTGCCTCAGCGCCTCTCCTCCTCAGGAGGAGGGGAGAAACATCTAGATGGCCGAAATTGGCAGCCTAGATGTTTTTCAGGGCGAGGGGAGCGCGGGAGATACCCTATCCTCCGCACTCCTTCCGCCCTGCATAGGATGCCTGCAATTCTCCAGGTTCAGAGGGTTGCGAGCACAACCCTCATAGGATTGCGCTGCCCCTGGTTTTATTGGAGTGGAGGGGGGGCTTTTGACAGCCATATGTATCACTTCAGTTGTGAAGCACCCCAACTAATATTTCTCTTCTCTCTCCCCCCCACCTCACCCCATCTGCCTACACACCATTCCATGCTTTACGACTGCTTCTATATTCCTGATATGTTTGAGCAAACAGCAACTGTTTGCCAACACTGGTCAAACACACAAAGAAAGAAAGAAAGAAAGAAAGAAATACTCTGAGCATGTGTAGTTTTGCATTTTATACTCACTTAAATTATAGCTCCTTCGTGAGTACAGGAATAAAAGGGAGTTTGCTTCTGCTGCCAGTCACATTAACTTGGGAAGAAGCACCATTTTGTTGTAGAAAAGGAGAATACATATTTAAAGTAAAAAATGATGAAAGGAGCCTCTGTGGCAATGCGTGTGCCTGTGCCACCGCCGCCCATGAATATCAAACATCTTTGAACAGAAGGAGAAACAAAGGATGCTGCAGTGAGCAGCATCTGTCCCAGTGAGTCCAAGGATGCCAGTGCCAGCCCAGGTGCTGACACTGGGCCTGTTTGCCACTGCTCCCGTCACCTGCCGTTGTCTGGGTGGTCATTTGGCAGGGGGGAGGGGGCACTGGACTTTGGCCCTAACTGCACCACTGAATCCATCGGGATTGGGATCGGGATTGGGAGATCCGGGTTCTAGTCCCCGCTCGGCCATGAAACTCACTGGGTGACTTTGGGCCAGTCACTGACTCTCAGCCTAACCTACCTCACAGGGTTGTTGTGAGGATACAATGGAGAGGAGGATTATTATGTAAGCCGCCTTGGGTTCCTTGCAGGAAAAAAGGCGGGGTATAAATATAATAAATAAATAAATAAATAAATAAATAAATAAAATCACCATTCGCTTCTCGGAGAAAGGGCAGGATAAAAATGTAATAAATAAATAATAACATCCTCACCAAAACAAACAAACAAACAAACAAAAAACCCTTCCATCGGCTCCTACAAGAGATAAACTCCAAATGTTGAAAGGCTCCCTTCCTGTGGTGACTGTCCACATTCTACCTTTTAGTTTATCATGTTTTCTAGTTATCTAAGAAAAAGGTCACTACTAACTTTCAAGCAGGATGCTTTGATCAGATACAGGAACACTCTCTCTCTCTCTCTCTCTCTCTGTCTTTGGAGAGTCCTTTTGATAATTCATTGATCACGGGCTCTACTTATAAAAAAACTTCTGTGCTTTAATGAAGAACAGGATCCATTAGCATATGTAACCCATTGAATGATCCCTCATAACCTTTCCCAGACAAGCCCCTCCTGACACCTTGGGACCAAGTCCTGAACATAGACTGGTCCTATGGAAATCAGTGGACATGAAAATATCATGCCTTTTTGATGCACATACCCCACTCCTGTTTGGGACTCAGCACTAGAATGGATATAATGTTAATAAATATTACAGAATTTCACAAATGCTCACAAGTGCAAAAAGAGCGTCTGAAAGGTACACTTAGGAAGCACAGAAAGCATAACAACAATAACAAATCATTAACACACAAGCTGAATGCTGCTGCAAAATGAAAACCACAATAAACCAAAACTAACAATCAATCACTAACTAAAATTAAGCAACAGCAGAGCTACATGCCAGTTTAAAAAGAAATGCCTTCCCCTAGCAGCAGATCACAGATGGTGATGACCTAATCTCTTGGCACCAGGAGTCCCACATACAGGGTTCTGCCACCAAGAAAGCTGTCTCGTGCATAGCCACCAACTGTACCAGGTCCCAAGCCATTTAGGGCTTTAAAGGTGATAATCAGCACTCAGAAAGGAACTGGTAGCCAGTGCAGCTGGTACAATAAAGGATCACATGATCCCAGCACATGATCCTGGTCAAATTCTAGCAGCAGCATTCTGCTTCAGAGTGATGTTTCCAAGTGGTTTTCAAGGGCAGCCCCATGTAGAGCACATTACAGTAGTCCAGTCGAACAGGCGCAGCAGTCAAAGCTGAGCAAAAGCTCTGCTGGCCACAGCCCATACCTGAGCATCTAATAACCTATTGATAATCTTGGATGGATAGATAACTCAACTATATTTACTTAGGTCGAGTAAAAATGTGTTCCTTGGGTTAGATGGATTTCCTGGTGAAACTGCGGAGAGGCGAAGAAAGAGGTTTTAATAATTTAATCATTCAGGAAACCTCAGATGGTTAGAACAAGTTCCAGATGGCTTGAATGAAGAAAACAACTATGGCCGTGGTCCCACTCACATTTACTTGAGAGTAAGCCTCATTAAACATAGTGCCCTGATCCAGACTTAGTCATGCTTAGAGTAGATCCATGGAAATCAATGGGACAATTTAAACTCCCATTGATTTTAGTTGGTCTACTTTAAGCATAACTAAGTCTGGATCCAACCCAACTTCTGAGTAAACACTCCTAGGAGTTTTCTGTGGATTAAGCAAGGAGCAGATTAAAGGAGATTAAAGCTCCTTGGAAAGTGAAGGGGATAGAACCTTTGAATTATTATTAAAAGAAACCCCCCTCCCCTGCCAAAGGAAAGCCAAGGCGATCTTGAGGGAGCTCTTCTTTCATCCTTGCCTCCCCATCTATCAGGAAAAGTTTTGCTTTCACAAGTTAAATGGGCCACTGGAGAAAGATTCTAAAGTGGCTCTATTGATCCTTAAGGGTGCAATCCTATGCATGTTCAGACAGAAAAAAGTCCTACAACTCCCATGCTGGCTGGGGAATGATGGGAGTTGTAGGACTTTTTTCTGTCTAAACTTGCATAGGATTGTACCTTAAGTTGCACTATTTTTAAAAAGTTGAATATTTTCGCTTACAGATGACAGCCATCGCTTTTGCATCAGGTTCACTGCCTAAGAAGGTGTAAATACCCTGGTTTTATTCTACTAAAAAGAGAAATAACTGATATTTAACTCTATTTTAAGTAACAACTTGATTCTTACCCAGAATGTGTAGGCTGCATTGACTCATTCTTGACTTTATTATTAATTCATGACTCTGTTGTACTGACTTTATTATGAAATAGTGACATTTATAAAAAAGCAGTTCTTGGAGCATCTGTATGATCATCTAACCAGTAATCTCAATGAACAAAGAACCACAAGAAAAGAAAGGATCAAAGGCTAAATTCTAAGAAGTCATAATAGTCTCTTGACTTCCTTTGGGGAAAAAGCTTCCAATATAACTTATAACTTTGTTATAGTTGAGATAGGAAGAGAGAATTTTTAAGCAGAACAGGATCTGAAATGCCCATTTGACTTTCTTTCTACAGTTCTGAAGGAGAGAAAGAACCCTTTCCCGGGACGATAATCCTCCCCGGTGACATCTTTAAAATGAGACATTTAATATACCTCTTTCATAAACCCGTTAAACGTTTGTAATAAATTGGCACCAGCTTTGTCTAAACCGTGTCTTTGTTAGAATTCTCCCTGATTTATTTTCTAATGGGGCCTTTTACACGCTTCAAAGAGCGTGTTAGGATTCAAATAAACATCATAATGATCAAAGGACACCATCAAGAAGTACTAAGGAAAGTCAAATAAAACCCAATAGATGAGACCAAAACTAATTTTTGCTGTCCTCTTTGGAAACAAAGACTAGTAGGAGATCTGTGCGCCACAGAAAATGAACATTGTTTAGGCTTAAATCAACATTACTAATGTCATCTCAATTTCTTATGGTGGCAGGTAGAAGGATCAATTTTACGTTTCTCTCATTGGTCAGAGTTAAGGTGATGCAGGGGGATTTTAAAAGTTAGATTTTATTGGTATCTGTAAATTAAGAAATGCTGTTAGCTGATGGGGGCGCGTGCGATCCAGTGTCCTCCATCCTTGTTGCATGTGAGCCTCCAAACACAGAGGCTTACGTGTATCCAATGCTGGGCACGAGGCACAGCGGCAGTGATCTCTGCTGCCCCACACCTTGCACCCTGTATGTCCGCTAGACGGCCTTTTTCAGCAGTCTAGATGAAGCCCTTCAGAAAGGGAGGGAAGGAGGCCGGGGTGCTGTTTGGATATGACGTAAGCCATCGGCCCCAGACCCCCTCCCCTCCCCGATCCCCTTTTGCCCTCTCTGAGGCCGATTTCCGATCTCGGAGAGGCAGTCAGCGTGGTTCTTTCCACACCAGCTGCGAGGGGGGGGGGCTCCCTCCACATGCTTGGAGGACCTCAGAGCTGGGACTCCGAATAATCCTATGGCCACCCAGACAATGTCAGGAGGCCAGGGGATTGTGCCCTTAATTGTTGTTACCACGGTACATAAATTAAATGTTCATGCTGGTTGCCAAAGAGGAAAGGAACACTACCTGGTCAGGGAAAAGTGAGAGATGTGATTGGTTATTAGAATTCTACTGTACTGTGGTGTCATCCCTCAAGTAGCAGTGGCCTTTCCCCTCTGCAGGGCTGGGAGACCTATTACAATGGTCTGCCCCTGGAGGAGGATGGTCCACCACTGGGTTCCAGGGGGCCTTGGTGAGGTTCCAGAGGGCACAGCTAGTGCTCTTGCCAATGCTCTGATTACTCTATGGAATACAAAGATGACTTCTCTCCCATTGATATGATTGTTCCCAAACATCTTCTCCTGCTGAACAAAGGAGGAGGGTTGGCTCCTTGGGATGCTGAAGAGCTGGGGGCAATGAAGGAGGCAAGGAGATGGCTGGAACAGAAGAGGCATAAAATTCACTTCAAGTTCGACTGAACATTATTGTATCTTCTCAGTGGCAGTGATGGCAGGGAAGGGGCAATTCAGCAGGGATGTTGAAGAGTCCTTGGTTTCGAGTCACGAGTCGAGTCACGAGTCTTTGGACCCGAGTCTTGAGTCCGAGTCCTTGGTCCAAAATGGTGACTCATGAGTCATGAGTCACGAGTCACTCCCAAAGCCGACTCCACGAGTCCCTATTAAAATCAATGGGTTTTCCCCCCAACAAAATAAGGCTATTTCAGATGTGTGGCTTAAATAAATTCTAGGCACAAGTGTGCCTTTTTATTTCAAAACCCTGCAACTGATTTTGGCAAGAACAGACCAGGCAGACAAACCCAAAATAACCAGACAGGCAGAGGAGGCAGGGAACCCCAAAGCAGGCAGGCAGAGGCCTTTGTCTTGGACAATTCAAACTGTGGAACTGGTTAAGAAGAGACAAGGCAGGCAGAGGAGGCTGGGAACCCCAAACAGGCAGGCAGAGGCAGCCAAACCCAAAATGTCTGAAAGGTTGCATTTTAGGAAAATGATTTTAAAAAATAAACTTGCTGTACTTCCATGTTGCATTTGAGGAACACGATTTTGGAACACGAGTCCTTGGTCTCGAGTCCTGAGTTGAGTCTCGAGTCCCATTAAAAATATTGGGACTCGAGTCTGACTCGAGTCAGAGGGGGGACTCAGCCCGACTCACGAGTCGAGTCCTGGAGTCCGAGTCCCCATCCCTGCAATTCAGTGGAGTCCATCGCAACATAGCCATATAGCCTGGTGGTCAGATACAAAGTGGAGTTGAACAGGACCCCAAAGTACAAGAGAGATTTTACATGTGGCTTTCAGTTATGCCTGCGCTCCTAAGTGTATAGTGTAGCTCTGCTTGTAAGCTTGGCCAAAGGCAGTAACCCAAGCTAAAATTTCGCATGGCTATCAGGAAACACTCTTGGGGAAAAATGCTATGGGAATTTCAAAGATGACCACCCTGGGTCAGGACTCCACATTTTTATTTCCTCTGACAAAAGTCAAAGGGAACAATTGGGAATGTAAGATAAACAACTGTTTACTTCTGAAAAAACAAGAAAAAGACAGTGCACAGAAGAGATCAAAAGCAAAACTTGAGATAAATGGGGTGATAAGAAAATAAACCGGAAGCCAATCAAACATATACAAACACAACCAGTGAAAGGGAAATGGCTGGCAAGAGAAGGCCATGCAAATATAACAACAGGGTCAAGTCCAAATGAAAACAGTAACTATGCCTTAGATTCCACATCCCACAGTCCCACAAAAGGGCCAGCTGAAAAGCAAGTTGTATGAGCGAAAGTATGAACATAAAATATATGAGACCAGTGGTAGCCAACCTTCTTGGCAAGCCTGCTCCAGTGCCACAAGTCAGGGACACAAAACATGAGGCAGTGCAACTCCAGCGCATGCTGCAGTATGTTGCAACCCTTCATGCCTTGGTGTACTTTTTTGCCTCTTGTCTTCCAAGGTGGGGGCCAGGCAACAGAACAGTCCAGGGAAGACTTGCAGAGTGTAGGCCTGACACAGGCCAACTTGATGCTCTGGAGGTAATATGCCACCACCCATCACAACCACCCCACTCTTTCCTATAGCAAAACAGGCTTGCTGACCACCTTGTTCCGGTGCAGATAGTATGCCACAGCCCTACAATGCCTGTGCTGCTTAGTACAGTTTACCTGGCCATATCTTAGAATTTATATTATTGAAGAAGAGTGTAGGGTAACGCTCATTCCGCTTTCCCTACTCCTGTTTTGTACTTACGTACGTAGTTCTTTTTTGTTTTGGTCATGAAAGCACTATGGCTCTGTGCAAATAACCTACAGTTCAGTACATTAACTTTTCAGCCCACACTTATTTTTTCTCCTTGTATTGTGTTTAGGTTTTGTCCCATTCCTAAATGATATGTCTGCAAAATATAGATACGCTTACAGATAACACCTTGAGACAAATTGACCCCCATTTGAATGTCCTTAATGGCAAACTTTCTAATCTAGCATTTAGGTAAACATGAATAACTCAAACTATTACTTGGATGGGAGACCCCTCCTCTAGTTTCCTGCATTGAGCAGGGGGTTGGACTCGATAGCCTTGTAGGCTCCTTCCAACTCTATGATCTATGAAATTTATGAAATCTATGAATAAGAACAAAAAAAAAAGAAAAGAAGAGACCTGCTAGATCAAACCAAAGGCTTATCTAGTCAAGCGTTCTGTTTCCCACAGTGGCTAGCCGGATGCCTATGGAAAGCCCACAAGCAGGACATGAGGAGACAGAAGCCATCTCCCACTGTTCTTCTCTAATCCTGGAGGTAGCATATAGCCATGACTAGTAGCCATTGGTAGCCTTATCCTCCATGAATGTGTCTAATCTTTCTCTTGAAGTTGGTGGCTGTCACCGCATGTTGTGGCAGCAAATTCCCTAGTTTGCAATCCTATTTTTCATGATCATGATGGGGTGGGAGTCCTTCCATACTGGCAGATCCTCCTGTTTGTAAGGGTTCTCCCAAATAGAAGGGTTCCACCACAGGCTGATCCTAGGCTGAGAAAACACCCCCTCTAGGCTGCTCAAGCATGGGGGATGTGGGTTAGAGGCCCCATTGACAAGGACCCCTAGAAATAATGAAAAAGAAATTATTTTAATTTTTATTATTACATATATATCCCGCCTTCTTTTCTGCATAATCCTCTTCCCCATTTTATCCTCACAACAACCTTGCAAGGTAGGTTAGGCTGAGTCAGTGACTGGCCCCAAAGTCACCTGGTGAGTTTCATGGCTGAGTGGGAACTAGAACCCAGATCTCCCCAGTCCCAGTCCAACACTCTAACCACTACTACACCACACAGGCTCTCATTATATTTAGTTATATACACTCTAACACACACACACACACACACACACACACACACACCAATACAATGCTTGTAGGATTAATAATATTTCAAGGACATCGAGGTGTTGATCTTCCGTCATTCCTAATATTACACACAAGATTTGCATTATTCATATTTGATCAAGTGAAATGCCATTAATTTCTGATATACTTGCTTGTTGCTCAATGAGTGGACTATCCAAAGGAACGTGGACAAGCCAAAAGCTCAACAGCAGGAATTATGTAACAGATTCAGTAATTAAAAAGATCATCAGGCTACTCTGGACAACACCAAGTGAGGCATTTTGAGGTTGTTGTCACCCAAGAGAACACAGTGTCCATGGCCCTTTTATAGAAGGTAATTTACAGTCAGATTCTTAACATTTTTCCTGAATTGAATAGGACATAATGCCCTAGTTAGTAAGTATGTTTAGGATTGCAGCTTTACTTTGCCCAGAACTGAGATGGGCTATAAAAAGTCCAGCTACCTTAAAGATCCGTTTACTTTCTGACTCACAAGACATTCTTGCTCTAAAGCCAATTGATGCCTTAACCTTAAGGTAAGCATATTTTCGAACTAAGAAGTCAAAATATTTTTGGGAAGTATTGTGAAAGGTTGCAAAATACGTAAGCACACACACAGCCTCCTTCTCGTAGCCCCCTGGCACCGGGACATGCTCTGTCTATGGCTGAAAAATTTCCAGTTTGAGTTGTGAAGCAGAAGAAAAAAGCTGGGTTCTCGATCTTTATACATTATTTGTCAGTTTGACCTTTCTCTAGCAACTTCTAGATTCTAGCAACTTTTGAGAAGGGCCAAATGTGAAGAAGGGCTTGCCTGTTTGAATCAGGTTGTCTCACCTTTCCCGCGCCGCCCATTCAGCTGAGCTAAGGTGGATTGCCTGAATAATTTACATCATCATCATCATCATCATCATCATCATCATCATCATCATCATCATCATCATCATCATCAGGCGATCACTCGTGACCGAGTAAGATTGTCTTCCTGGATAAAAGGAGGGAATTCTAAAGAAGATTGTGTAGACTCTAGTGATGGGTCCGTAAGTGACTGTGGAGGCCAATTCTAGATCCACACAGCTTCCCACAGTGAGGACACAGGTTACCAGATGGAAGATGGTCTTGTAAAGGATTCATTTGACGTGCTTTTCGCTTAGCACATTTCTCCCTTTCACCTTGCACCCGGTGATGTGCTGATCAGCGATGGCGCCAGAGATGAAAAACTGTTCTACAATTGGCCGAGAAGCTGGACCATGAGCTGGGGGAGGGGGGAGATAGGACCGCCTGGCAGAGAGTTTGGTGTCTTTTGTCTGCTGTCCCGGAGATGAGAATGACTGAGGGGGCTGCTGCAGAGGCAGAGCCCTGTGGAAATTGACCCCCTGGCGGAACGGGCTGGTCTGGGTGACTAGTGGGTGAAGTAGCCTTTGTTGTTTTGTTAGCGCTATCCGTGTGTACCAAAGTAACGCCATGTTTGTTCCCTTCCCTTCCCTTCTACCTCTCACTTTACCTTTTTAACCCTAAATAAACTTCCTTTGTTTTAACCCTAAAGGGGCGTGTGAGTAGTTTCTCTACTGATTCAGTGCAAATTCCGGTGTCTGAACTGAAGGCCGAGGCTCTGGGAGTGTTGGTCTCAGGGCAACAGAGGAAAAGGTGGTGGTTTGGCGCCTTGCCTCTCCCGTCTTGGAGTAAAGGACTGGCTGGCTGGAGCCCTTCACACCATACCTCAGAGGTACAGCATATGCTTTGCATGCTGATGGTCCCAGCCAGGTTCAATCTCTGGCATCTCCAGGTAGGACTGAGAAGGCTTCCTCATTAAAACACTGGAGGGAGGCTGCCAGTCAGTGTAGCTAATACTAAGCTAGATAGACCAATGATCTGACTCAGTATACGGCAATTTGCTATGTTCCAAATGAAAGGGATATAGCCATTTGGAGACAGTGACCAAAATCACTTCTCTATTTTACCTGGGGGAAAAAACGTAATCTCAATCAGGAAGGAGGAGGCAACCCTTTTAGGGTGGCAGATCACAATGATGGCTCATAGAATCAAAGAATAGTAGAGTTGGAAGGGGCCTATAAGGCCACTGAGTCCAACCCCCTGCTCAAGGCAGGAATCCAAGTCAAAGCATCCCCGACAGATGACTGTCCAGCCACACCTTGAATGCCTCTAGTGTGGGAGAGCCCACCACCTCCCTAGGTAGCTGGTTCCATTATCACATTGCTCTAACAGTCAGGAAGTTCTTCCTGATGTCCAGGAGGAATCTGGCTTCCTGTAACTTGAGCCCATTATTCCGTGTCCATACCCTCCAACGTTTCACAGATGAAAATAGGGACACACACGTGAATTTGTAAGAGGTATGGTTAAGCAACATGAAGGTGTGAGCAAGAGGGTGTGGCCAAGGGTATGGCCAGGCAGACAAAGGGCATAGTCAAGTACAAAAATTATTAGAGGAAACACACAAAATCTTATATATTATAATTATTACATTATTATATTATATACCGGTATTATTTTATAAGTGGCTTTTGTGACTTTTTTTTTTTTTTACCTTACTAAACCCTTAATTGTTGATATCTGGTGTTTTTCATGGGGGTGGTCAGTACTTGCAGGGCAATCTCTTTTTGTTTTAAAATTGTCAGGATTGGCACAAATTCAACAGGTGAAGCTTACCCCCCCCCCCCCCCGCAAATCCCCAAACATGGAGCTTCAGAGAGAAGGGGAAGTTTCTTGCATTTCCTTCTGACTCTGTGAACTCACCTGTTAGAGGCAAAGAGTCAGCTCTGTTAGGAAATAAAATCTTTGGCAATATATAAATAGGAATCATGTAATAAATTCCCTCGTTCACCTCTCCCTCAGTCCAGGCTTTCACCTAACTAATCCCTTTCCCATAGCAACATGCAGCAGAGGCAGCAGGTAGAGCATACACATGCGTGTACACACACACACATCCTCTCCTGGCCCTCCCAACTTAGCAGCATTTGTTCCCTCCCTTCAGGCTGTTTGAGCCTAAGCAGAGCTATCTTAAAGGGAACATGGGCAAAATTGCAGCTAAGCTAAAACTGCAAGCTTTAAGTAGCTTGCAGCTGAGAGAGGCAGGGGAATTTGGAATTCTGCATGACAAAGTGAGAAGCAGTGCCGGCTTCAGGGTTCTCATGATGGTCCCGGCATTTTGGGGGCAATTGGAGACTATGCATGTCCTGCAATCTGGGATGGTCGAGAAGAGATCCTGGCCCTCCTCTGTGTGACAACCTTTCAAGTACTTGAAGAGTGCTATCATATCTCCCCTCATTCTTCTCTCCTGAAGGCTAAACATGCCCAGTTCCTTCAGTCTCTCCTCATAGGGCTTTGTTTCCAGTCCCTTTATCATCCTTGTTGCCCCTCCTCTGAACCCTCTCCAGTTTGTCTACATCCTTCTTAAAGTGTGGTGCCCAGAACTGGACACATTACTCAAAATGAGGCCTAACCAGTGCTGAGTAAAGGGGAATTGTCACTTCCTGCGATTTGGAAGCTATACTTCTATTAATGCAGCCCAAAATAGCATTTGCCTTTTTTGCAGCCACATCACATTGCTGGCTCATATTCTGCTTGCGATCTAGAATAATTCCAAGATCCTTCTCACTTGTAATATTGAGCCAATATGTAATGTTGAGCCAATATCCCCCATCCTGTAACTGTGCAATTGGTTTCTTTTTCCTGGGTGCAGCACTTGGCATTTAGCCCTATTAAATTTCATTCTGTTGTTTTCAGCCCAGTGCTCCAGCCTATCAAGATCACTTTGAATTGTTTTTCTTTCTTCCAGAGTATTAGCTATTCCACCCAATTTAGTGTCATCTGCAAATTTGATAAGCATTCCCTGAACCTCCTCATCCAAGTCATTAATAAAACTTGGCCCAGGAGCGAGCCCTGTGGTACCTCGCTCATTACTTCTCCCCAATTTGAGAAGGTACCATTGATAAGCACTCTTTGAGTCTGATTCTGTAGCCAACTGTGGATCCACCTGATAGTTATTCCATCCAGCCCACTTTTAACTAGCTTGTTAATCAGGATATCGTGAGGCACTTTGTCGAAAGCTATGCTGAAGTCAAGATATATTGTGTCCACAGCATTCCCACAGTCCACAAGGGAGGTTACCTGATCAAAAAATGAGATCAGATTAGTCTGGCAGGATTTGTTCTTGACAAATCCATGCTGGCTTCTAGTAATCACTGCATTGTTTTCAAGGTGCTTGCAGACTGACGTCTTTATAATCTGCTCCAAAAATCTCCCAGGGATTGATGTCAGACTGACTGGCCTGTAGTTCCCAGGTTCCTCCTTCTTGCCCTTTTTGAAGATGGGAACAACATTAGCCTTCCTCCAGTCATCTGGAACTTCACCTGTCCTCCATGATTTCTCAAAGATAATAGGCAGTGGTTCTGAGAGTATTTCTCAAAGATAATAGACAGTGGTTCTGAGAGTATTTCTGCCAGTTTGGGGATCACACAGGTATTTGGGGCCGATGGTAGGTGCGGCAGCACAGTGGTGGCTGTGGCCAGGACAGACACACCCATTCCCTCTCTCTTTCCTTCTCATCCCCCACCCCACACACGTTCACCACACACACACACACACACACACACGCCTGTAGGGTTCACTGGGAGAAGGCAAGGTTAAGGTCTCTCCCCTCCCCCACTGCAATTCTGATCAAGATTGCTGGGAGGGCTGAGGTAAAAGCTTAGCATCTCCCTCCACTACCGACCGCCCTTCCAGTGATCCTGAATCATACAGTCATCTTGTCTGCAGGGATGGCTGGGAGGGGCTTGAGGTTAAAGCCCCTTCCCACAGCAACCTTGCCTGCAGCAGGATTTCTGCAGGCAGGGCAAGGTTAATGCTTCCCTCCTGATTTAGATTGCTGTTTCCCCACTGCTAATAGCAGGGATGTTGAAGAGTCCTTGGTCTCGAGTCACGAGTCGAGTCACGAGTCTTTGGACCCGAGTCTTTGGACCCGAGTCTCGAGTCCGAGTCCGAGTCCTTGGTCCAAAATGGTGACTCACGAGTCACTAGTCACGAGTCACTCCCAAAGCTGACTCCACGAGTTCCTATTAAAATCAATGGGGGGTTTTTCCCAACAAAATAAGGCTACTTCAGATGTGTGGCTTAAATAAATTCTAGGCACAAGTGTGCCTTTTTATTTCAAAACTCTGCAACTGATTTTGACAAGAACAGACCAGGCAGACAAACCCAAAATAAAAATAACCAGGCAGCCAGAGGAGGCAGGGAACACCGAAGCAGGCAGGCAGAGGCGTTTGTCTTGGACAATTCAAACTGTGGAACTGGTTAAGAAGAGACCAGGCAGGCAGAGGAGGCTGGGAACCCCAAACAGGCAGGCAGAGGCAGCCAAACCCAAAATGTCTGAAAGGTTGCATTTTAGGAAAATGATTTTAAAAAATAAAATCTTCGCAGGCGATCGCACTTCTCTCCACTCCTTCTGGCACAGCCCAGGGATGTTGACGAGTCCTTGGTCTCGAGTCCCGAGTCGAGTCTAGAGTCCCATTAAAAATATTGGGACTCGAGTCCGAGTCGAGTCAGAGGGGGGACTCAGTCCGACTCACGAGTCGAGTCCTGGAGTCCGAGTCCCCATCCCTGGCTAATAGCAGTGCTGGAACAGTGCTCTGTTCCCCGCTGCCCAGCTGATGGCTGATCAGCTGGCCATGGGGGAAATGGGTGGGGCTCCCCAGAGCTCCACAGGCTGCATAGAAAGTTGCAGGTTGCCCACCTGTGCAATAAGGTGTTCAATGAGATCCTGATCATAAACACAATCCATCCACAAACTCTTCCCTAAGCATGTTGTAAGAACTCCATACCACTTGAATAGCTTTGCCTATTCAGTGAATCATTCCAGATGGGGAAGCTTTAATTCATGTAACGGAGCCCACAACAGCTTTTTCTTGTAGTGGTGAAAAAAGATCTCTGTGCACATTCTTTTGTGCATGTGGATCTCATCCCTCCACTGGAACTGTAATGCATGAGACCCTGATTGTTGATGAAAATCAGATGTGGAAGTAATGGGGAGGGACAATCCATTTTATTTTTTTTTAAAAAAGAAACAGATCTATCTGTGTTGAAGGGGCAGTGAATGGTACACCTTAGAACTAATAAACCTGGCACTTAATTTTATGTTGCCCATGGAATGAATTCATATGCAAGCACATAGTTTGCATAAAATTAGAACCTCTGGAATGATTTCCCCCCCCAAGAGTGACTAGTGATTTTGAAAATTCAAATTTGAAACAGCTCATAGATGTCTGACTTTTCAGAGGCAGATAATGTGGGTTTGTTAAAATAGAGCTCTATCAAGGCCACTCTATCAAGGCCAGTGTAGCTGGCTGGGGCATGCTGGGAGTTGTAGACCAAAAACATCTGGGGACCCAAGGTTGGCGAACACTGTGCTATGCCATTGTATCTTGTGTTTTCAGTAACTAACCCCTACAGTAAAGCAGTTTTCTTTTGCTCAATAACCCTGCAGTCCAAGTAACACCAGCATACGAATGACTGGTTGTACTGGAAGAGCCTACTTTAAACAGATTGTTGTAATTTCACAATCTGCCTGGTGTTTACTTCTATGTAAAGGTCATTTTCATGGCAAGAACTCAATTTTTTGTGTGTGCCACTCTTGCCCATACAAAGGCACATAAGCGCAAGACACAGGTGTTATGTTCTTTGTCTGGCATGGTTTAATTTCTCATTAAATTTCCAGATCCCTTATTGAAAACAAATCTTAATCTAGCACAGTGTTTCTTTCAAACACTTTAAGCCCAACTGATATGCATTACCCTGCAATGGGGTATGGCACAAGCCACATGGACATTACTCTGCATGGCAAGGCTTTCGTAAGAAGTGGCGCAGATCAGTTTGAACTGCCAGTGGAACCTGCAATAAAATGTTGTTGTGTATTCTCACTAGGAATGCTTGAGAAATTTGCTCTGTCATGTTTTTTTAAAATTTATTTTATGGATTATCTGATCTGTATACCTGAACACAATTTGTGGTCAGTAATCTGTACAGTTCCAAGCTTGCAAAGCATTCCACGAAACAAACAAACAAACAAACAAACAAACAGGAGTCTGTTAACATGATGTACACATTTAAAAATTGGGCAAAGAAAACTGGGTACATTTCTAAAAAATGGCACAAACACACTTTAGTCAATGGGTGCATGCATGCAAAAATGCACACTTTTGAAAAATGCACACAACAATACATATGCATTTATGTGTGGGGAAAGAAACCAGAATGGGCTTGGCGGTGGCAAAATGAGAACCTCAACATCTGCCCATCCCTATCTCACCTCGACAGCTAGTGTGGTGTAGTGGTGGCGAGAGTGTTGGACTGGGACTCGGGAGATCCAGGTTCTAGTTCCCTCTCTGCCATGAAGCTCACTGGGTGACCTTAGGCCAGTCACTGACTCTCAGCCTAACCTACCTCACAGGGTTGTGGTGAGGATAAAATAGAGAGGAGGTGGAAGATTATGTAAGCTGCATTGGGTTCTTTGCAGGAAAAAAGGTGGGATATAAATATAATAAACAAACAAACAAATAAATAAATGGAGTGACCATATTCAGGGTTCCAGGCAGCCAGCCATGCCCCCTCCAGGATATTCCATTCCACCACCACCACCACCCATTTCCCCTTTTTTCCTTTTCTATCTAACACTCAGCAGCCCATGGTTGAGCATAGTCAGTCCCCACTGGACTGTGTTTTTAGGGGATTGCTCTCTTAGGACACAATCCTACGCATGTTTAGACATAAAAAAAGCCCTACAACTCCCAGCATGCCTGGCTGGGGAATGCTGAGAGTTTTAGGACTTTTTTTTCCTGTTTAAACATACAGTACATAGGAATATGCCCTTAGGTTGTTGTTTTCAAAACCATTTTGTATTTCTGAAAACCTTGGGAATTGCTCTTGTTTCTCAGTGGCCTTATTTTGACTTCAATCATCAGCTGAGTTCGCTATTAGATGGTGGTGACACCCCACCCTGCTCATTTTCATGATCTATTGGTGCATGGGATGATAAATGAAGCATTTTTTTAAAAAAAATTAAGGTTGCAGTCCTAAACATACTTACTGGAGTGTAAGCCCCACTGAACACAGTGGAACTTACTTCTGAGTAAACATGGGATTGTGCTGTCAACCTAATGAAATTATTGATGAGATCCAGCCCTACATGCATCCACTGGGCTTCCCCAGCCTTGGCTATGGCAAGAGAAGAGAGCCATGTGTTCTTGGGGCTTCATCTGCCAGTCCCAGCAAGGGGAGCCTCAGGGTTGTGTGGAACTTCTGTTCCAACACATGACACTGGAAGTTCAAATATTCTTCCAAACTGCTGCCTCTACGTGATTAGCTTCTTCATAGGGTAGCTGATTCATTCCATATAAGGAAAACATCAATATTTATGTTAAAACATGCCAAGCGGTATTGAAACCATATGGGAAAACGCGGTGATCCGTGTACCTGTGAAGGCAGCTGAGTAGCCACTGAGTATCTTGTGCTCCTTCATCAAAATGAGAACTGGGCCTGGGGGGCGGGAGGGGTCAATTTCTTTATGGATCATTTTATGTGATAGATTCAGCTCCTTCACATTAGTAATTCCTCTTAATCAAACAATGTTGGATATTGTACATGATACTATATTAGGAGATTCCAGTAAACTGACCCCCACTAGTTCTTTTTCAGTTTTTGGCTGAGGAAGGAAGGAAGATATTTTAGGTTGGAAAACAGCATGTATGGTTCCTTGCAAATCTGATAAGAAAGATTTCCATGGGGCTTTGTCCAAATAATCACTTATGACAGTGCTATTTCAGAAGGGGATGGATTGGGCAGATAAGAAAGAATAGACATTAGAGCAGGGGTGGGGAACGTGTGGTCCTCCAGATGTTCTTGGACTGCAACTTCAATCAGTCCCAGCCAGCATAGCCAATGGTGAGGGATGATGGGAGTTGCAGTCCAACAATATCTTGAAGGACCACATCCCTGCATTTAGAGGAAACTGATAATCAAAATCCTGGTGTCAATCTTGCTCTGAAATAGCTAAAAAGTCTCAACACCTTGAACACTTGCCAAGATCAAGAAGCAATTAATGACCTAAAAGACATACTCTGCAAATGAAGATGTATCTCGGAGAGACTCAGTGGATACAGGAAGCCTGGAAGGGGGGTTGGAGGAGGATAGAGCCCCCCTGCAAGATTGGCCAGGGGAGCAGAACCTCCACAGAGATAATCAAGTAAAAGACTGGGTCAACTGATTTAAAAAAAAAAAGAGAGGGAGAAATGCTGGGACCCAGCGACACACTGCACTGTCTTGCTTGGGAGCAGAGCTTTGCTGCGGAGGGAGGAGCAGAGTGGACCCGAGTGAAGCCGCAGGGCTTTTCTACACGAGGCTGTTAATTGCTGTATCTACTTTTGGTTTCGTCAGAGCACTGAGAGATCTGAGCTCTACACAAAGAGCTCTTCCTCTCCTGCTTTTCTGCTACACAGCCTCTAGGTGGAGCTGTGCTATAGCAGAATAGCTCAAATACACAAGGAGAAACAGCGCCATGTCCCCCGTCCTAATGTGATGCCCCATTTGACACCTTTGAAACAAAACCCAGGAAAGTGCTCTGAAAAGCAGACGCAAGCGAAACCTGAGAATCACGTCGCCGTCTAAAGAGCCCATAAACAACCGTGAGTAATGCCTTGTGTAGAAAAGCTCTTAATGTGTAGAGAGAGTGAGGAAGAAAGAGTGAAGAGGACAAGCCCTGTACAATGAGCCTCTGGTTCTTCTACCATTCTATATTCATGAATGGTGTGTTTTCAGTAGAATTTTTAATTCCATATAATGCCACCTTGATCCCTCCATCTCTACCACAAACACTTCAGAGGCTGCCGAAAGGGCCATTTTACTCATGCTCAAAGTCTGGCTGGTGCCTTCACATTGCCTGTCCGTGCAATCCCCTCTGTTCTTTCTGCAGGGATGACAGCTACTTGCTCTGTGCTTTGGCTATAAAAGCAAACGGATTCATCAGTAGATAGATCTCTCCGGTGTGTCTCCCCCACTAACAACACAAGCTTGCGCATGAATGAAAAGTGCCAAGGCAAAGGGCGAATCTTCCCACTTAGCTGCTTGCAGCAGCCTTGTTAAAGGTGCTGTGAATTCCGCTTGTGAATCACATGCCCTGGGAAAATGATTATTGGTAACGACAGAGTGACCTTTAAAGCTCCATGAGAGCTTGGCATTAAGACGTATTGCTTGTTAGTTCAGTATTAGGAACAAAAAACATTTATCCTCTGCAATTAGTGGGTGTCAGTATGTGCCGGGCAACAGCTTCATTGCAGAGAAGTGGCTAGAAATGCCTAATTGTTCAGCGAAGTGTAACAGGACAATTCAACATGCCATCAGCAAAATATGTCTTAAATGCCATACCTGTCTACAGTGAAATAATGACTACTTGTTATATACTGTAGGTTAGTAATGAAGAAAAACAAAAGAGAAAGTTGGTAAAAGAGGAACAGCTGTTCATTGGGGGGGGGGATTTTAAACAGAGAGCATTTCCAATCAAGACAAGATGATATTTTGCACTGGTTGTGTAAAATCATGGTGCAGTCAATATTATTCAAATCGCCGATTCCCTGTTTTAGTCTGGAGTTAAATTAGATATAAAAACATAACCCTTTGGGAAAAGAGAAGCCCTTCCTATCCCCTGGGCCTTTAGTGCATGCCTTCAAACACACACACACACACACACACACACACACACACACAGATAAATCACAGTTTTCAAAGAGAACTATTTCCTACTCTACACCAGAACTGGCCATATGCCTAAAGTAACCATAACTGATGCCTTATAGCAAATCAAATCAAATCAAATCAAATCAAATCAAATCAAATAGTTATTACGGTCCAAGACCAGCATAAACAGTAGGTCAACATACAATAGACACACAAAATTTGTACAATACCCAATTTTAGGCTGTCCTTCAGTAAACCATATCGGGATGGCATACAATAAAAACAAGACATCAGTATAAAATCACAATTAAACATGAGGAAGAAGACAGATCAGGTTTTGGCCCTTATAGCAGTATCGGCAGCATGCAGTGGCTGTACTTCCTGAGAGCCGTTCATCATGTGGATTGGTTCAATTACGTATGTGGACACTCTCCAGATGCCACCAGGAATATGCCCTCCTGATAAACCTACTCTACACATAAAGCATAGGGTGAGGAGTCCTTACGGTTGTTGTGTGTTCTATTGGCATCCATGATGATGGCCATAATGTAAGAGCAAGTCTTTGTATAGGCATATACAGCTACTTGGGTCTTTCATGTGAGGCCCTTTGATGGTAGTTTGCCTTTAGGGTAAATTGGCTGTGGGTACCTCATCAGGACAAGGGCTTCCATTTACTACAGTTCTAGACTTAATCTGTTTCTTGGAATCATAACTCATTAGGATATTTAATAAGACATAACCCTTTAGGAAAATTATCAATGAGCCACAAGACATGCCAGAGTGGCAGAACTGAATAAAGAAGAAGCATTTAATCCTCTATTGTTTTGTCAAGTTTCAGCTAGCAGATCTATGAAGTGGAAGGGATCCAAAGGATCTTCTAATCTGCCTTCCCCATATCCTGGGGCACAACGTGCTAAATCTAAACGGACCCCAACAGATGCCAATTCCATTTTGGCTTGAAAGTTTGCAGCAAAGAGTTCCATAATGTCTCAGCTCTTCTCCCCAAGCTCCTTCTATGCCCCTTCTACGTAGTTTTTATCCCTCTGTCACAGCACTCCATGCAACAGAAATTGGGGGTGTAAGGCAGAGATCACCAAAAAGAACAACAGCAGTGATGAAAACAGTTGGTGTTGTTGTTTTTTTCAAAAAGGAAAGAACCAGCGGAGGCCGGTGAGTGACTCCTGTTTCGGTGGGGCTCCTTCTCCATCGCAGTTTTTGCAGCTTTTATCTGGAGCTTCATAGGAGCTGTCCACGGCGCTCCGTGGTGGCGAACCTATTCTGGGGATGGGGTTCAGCACCATGGATAGCTCCCATGAAGCTCCAAATAAAAGCTGTAGAACCTGCAATGGAGAAGGAGCCCCACCAAAATCGGAGTCATCGGCCTCCCCTGGCAATCCCACAAAGAATGAGATTGTGAATGTTATCCTCTAATAGGAAGATACCTGCAATGGTACAAGGGTTGGGGGTATCTTCTCCTAACAGAATTCAGCCATTCACTAAAAGAAAAAATATTAATTCATTATAAGGTGAAATTAAAATAACTATGAGCAGTGGGTGTTGTTGTTTTGTTTTGTTTTGTTTTGTTTTAGTATTGCTGCTATGTAAATTGTTTCTGAGTTCTCAGCTGAACTAAACCAGCCACCTAAGAAATGTTAATAATTCCTTTAGCATTCTGTCTCATAAAATGTGGACAATTTATACAACACATTTTGTTAGAACTCTGTAAATGATGGACTGCTAGCCCTTTCACATAGAGTAGGGGTGGGCAGAGGGTCAATTGGGATCTACTGGTAGATCTCTGGGTTATTTGCTGTAGATCGACAAGGACTTCCGACTCCCAGTTTTTTTTTTACCAATAGCAACAACAGCTCCCCACCTGAAATAATACTGCTGAAATGAAGAAAGCCTGGGTAATCAGGAGTGGGTTATGGTGTGGAAGGGCTGCAAGCTCCGATCAGTTCTGGTACTCACAACAAATTTATGGGCTCAGATTTATTTAATCCTAAATTCTCTTGCGCCTGGCTCCAGTAGGTGGACCTTGGGGTTCTAGTGAAAACAAACAAACAAACAAAGTAAGTCCCACAAGTCTGATTAGCCTGCACACCCCTGACACAGAGAGTCTGAAGTATAGAATAAATGGAGTAAATAATAAATACAATTGAATAAATACATTTACTTTGCTGAAATATATTATTTCAGTAATGTATCTAATTCCAGGCACTGGCTTGAATTTTTAATGTTTTGGACTAGTGCCCTAGATTCAGTGATTTGTCTGGAGAGCCCATTTGTGAGTGTCTTGTCTAGATTCCATTTGCTAGGATTTCTTGCGCTGGGCCTTTGTGTCTCCTCGCCTGATCCAGGGTATAGTAACTGACTGCAATATGGAAGAGGACTTCCAGAAGAGAGGAATCAAACTTGTTCTCCATACATCTCATTGGTCTGGCTTTTTGTTCCTACCCCCGCCCCCAACCTGGCCAGGGCCGGATTAAGATAGGGGCTATTGGAGCTGCAGCTCCAGGCCCCTACCATAAAATAGGCCCACAAGCCGGCCCGGCAGCGCGCGGCGCGCCCACTCGCCTGAGCTGCGCCGCCGCTGCTGGCTGCTGCCGCGCTGCTGTACTTGCCCATCGAGACAACCAGGCAGCGGCTCCCTCGCGGGCGGCGGCTCTTCCCGCCGGGGACCTGCGACTCTGCGAGATGCCCCGTCTGTCCGGCTCGGGAGAGCCAAAGCCACTCCGGTAAGGTAAGGTGGTTGCCCGCGCGTGCGCCTGCCTCTGACCCGGTTTCTCACGGCCTGGTGGCAGGACTGGCGCGCGGTGGCAGCCGGCGGGGAAGCAGCAGCGTGCGCGGCTCTGGCTGGGCGCCGACGGACTCCCCCGGGTCAGCCTTCCCCAACTGGGTGCCCACCAGCGGTGTTGGACTACAACTCCCATCGTGCTGGCTGGGGGTGATGGGGGCTACAGTCCAGTTCACCTGGAGGGCGCCAGGTTGGGGGAGGCTGGCTGGGGGTGGGTGGGGACAAAATCCTCAGCACCAGGCCCATAATGGTCTTAATCCGGCCCTGAACCTGGCACAAAAATATAGCTGCACACTCCTTGTTTTATATTATATGACAAAGTAGCTTTTCATGGCGAGATAAAGAAGGGGCTGGCTGTAGCTCAGAAGAAGAGCACCTGCTTTTCATGCAGAAGGTCCCAGTTCAATCCCTGGCACCTCCAGGCAGGGCTAAGCAAAGAATCCAGACTGAAACCCTGGAGAGCCATGGCTGCCAGTCAGTGTCGACAATACTGGGCCAGATGGACCAAGGGTCTGACCCGGTCTAAGGCAGCTTCCTATGCTCCTATAAGGACGCGTAAACTGAAAAGGTGACTCCGTGAATTGTTTTTCTCCGATTTGTGCGGAACAAAGGAGAACCTGTGTGTTGCAGAGCAGCCTTTCCCACCCGGTTCCCTCCAGATGTGCTGGACTACAACTCCCAGACCCCCAATCAGCATAAGATATTATGGAGGGCGTCAGGCTGGGGAAGGCTGTTGTAGAGATGGTTGGGGGGTGTTTAATTATCAGTGCCTCATTACTTGACTGTGTGGTTTCGTTAGTTTTACATGGAAATGGCAACCCCCTCCGCTCACGCATTGTCAGAAGTGGTCTACGGGCTCCGAGGGAGGGTGAGAACAGGAGCCCCTGTCCCCTCTGCCTCCGGCTTCCTCGGCACACTTCAACCCTGCTACATGCAGGGCTTTTTTTTCTGGTGGAACTCACCGGAACTGAGTTCCGGCACCTTTTCTTCTATTAATTGCATTACAATTTAATCGCCATCTACTCCTGTCCTGAGGAAATGTAATCCAAGAGTTCCGGTACCCTTTTCTCCAGAAAAAAAAAACACTGGCTACATGTCTCCCCATTTAAAGCTATTGTGCAAAACCCAGAGCTGTGCTGCTTTATTAATATCTAGTCCAGGCTGGCGTCAAGGGTCGGTATGGCCGGACACCTGCCAAGGGCCCACAGCTCAGCAGGGCCCACTGACAACAGCCCCCTAGACAGGACCGGTGCAAGGCAGTTTGGTGCCCTAGGCAAGATCAGATATTTAGCGCCCCCCTTCCCACTGAGAGCGCTGTATTTTTTCAAGGTGTTTCTGGCGCCCCCTTTAGCCATGCGCCCTAGGCGGCTGCCTAGTTGGCCTAGTGCAGTGTTTCTCAACCTTGGGTCCCCAGATGTTTTTGGCCTACAACTCCCAGCATGCCCCAGCCAGCTATGCTGGCTGGGGCATGCTGGGAGTTGTAGGCCAAAAACATCTGGGACCCAAGGTTGAGAAACACTGGCCTAGTGGTAGCACCGGCCCTGCCCCTAGACTTGCTCCTCCTCTTCACCACTGCAGCCTGCTTGTTACCCTGCCTTTTGCTCTGTTGCAGACATTAGTGGTGGTAGGAAGGAGGAGCAGCAGCAGATGCCGCTGCCTGCTTGCCTCCGGGCTCTCTGCCTGCCAAGCAAGAATATGGTAGCAGTTATGCAAAAAAGGATGAGGAGCAATAGCAGCTGGTGGCAATGCCAGTGAGAAGGTCGACTCAGTGATGGGGGCGGGGAGCCCATTAAGGGTGTCTTGCCCAAGGGCACTCAAACACCTGGAGCTGGCACTGACCATTATTTATTTATTTATTTATTTATTTATTTCATTTATATACCACCCAATATAAGTTCTTTTGCGTTTCTGTGACCCTCTGAAGTTCTATTTTCAGGCCACTCTGGCCCGTGGGCTCAGGGCTTCTTCTCTGGTCAGCAAGGGGAAGGAAGTCCTGCCAGAAATCCAGCTCCGATGACAGGCCACATTTTCTTGTCTTGCCGTTTCAGTCTTCGGTGTCCCTCTGAAACACAACTGGTTAGGGGGAAAGGACTCCCACCTCCATCACACTAGTAAAATTATGGCAGGACTGGAGATGCCCCCAGAGGCTTGAACCTTGGACTTTTTGCACTGATAGCATGTTTTCTACCACTGAGCTTTGATCCTCCCCTGACTTTACATTTATGAACCGATTAGGGAGTTTTGTGGGCCTGATCAAGCCATAGGCCTGGGACATTTTTACTGCCTCAGGCAAAGTGGCATCCCTCATTTCATGTATACGAGCCAGCTGGAGTAGCAGCTGAGTCATACCTCAGTCTTACTGTTGGCAATGGGATAGTATTGTCCCTCTGCAGGCTGGCTTAGGGAGTGCACAGCTCTGTCCTCCAATGCCTGTCACAGTTCCACACCCTGCAACAATTGCTGCCTGAGGCAGCCACCTCACTTTGCCTAATGATAGGACTGGCCCATGGGACCCTCATCCTTTCCAATGCTCATACAACCTTACTCTCTGTAACTCACCGCTATATGCTGTAGCCATCCTATTCGATAATAAATCCGTACATACTCTGCAAAAATGTAGGTATCTCTACCGAATAATAATACAACAATGTATATACCGGCTGTTTTGAAAATAATTTGCATTTGTGTGTGCAGAATATGTTGGCCCATTGTTTGGTTCCTTGCATATAACAACTGAGTTTTTGAGGATGTTTTTATAATAAACTCATCTGTATTATTGTTGGCTCTTAGGTGAAAAAAAATTAGAACGGAAACTTTTGCACAACTTTGGGTGAAATAATATGCTTTGAGACCTAACCAGCAGCACCCAAAAAACTCAGAAAAATCTCTTCTCCTTATTTTTCTTTTTTTAAAAGACTGGATGCATATAGAAACATCTCTTTGATATAATACTTTGAATAATAAGCACAATTAGAATTATTCAGTGAGTGCATTCTGCTTTGGTACAGAAGCATGTTATTAAGTGCAGTGCGGACGAGGAGAAAATAAACAGGGAGGAGGAACAGAAGGGTTCCATTCTATACTGAACAGGCTGAGGCATGACTACCACATTACTTCTGCCTGGTATAACAGCATTGAAACCAACATAATGAAGCATGTTGCCAAGAATCTCATCTGTATGCTGGGTTGTTTTTTGCTTTTGAAGACATAAAGAACATACCTTTAACTATTAAACTCACTGGCTGCTGCCTTATATAACTCAATGGCATTTTAATGTGAGCCTGCTGAATCCTTTCAAGGATGTCAGCTCTTATTCCTACATGAGGTTGAAGTCCACATTAGTCCTTCTTGCTCCTCAGAGAGGACCAAGTGGTTCCAAAGATAGCGATGAATGAATGGAGAACAATGATGAATCGCTTCCATCATAGGCCTTCCAGATACCTTTGGGTTCCAGCTGTCAAGCTGTAGCTAGATACACAACATGAACAATATCTACCCAGTAATCAATTGCCTCACACTGCGAGCCCCTTACAATGGTGTTGAGGTGCGCCTTTTTTTTTTCATAAATTTTTGCAGTGATGGGCAACAAGAAATAAATACCAGATTTATTTAGTGTGACATGTATCCTTCTATTGGAGTCCCTGGTAAACAACGGGTTGGATCCAGCACTGTCTTCCCATGGATGGAAGTAGTTCCACCAGTGAAACCAGGAGGGGGCAATCCTCCCTCCCCCCACAACACCTCACATGTCTTCAAAATCTTTTGCGGAGGACTGGGAAACCCTCCAGAGCAAATTTGTGTGTGTGTGTGTGTGTGTGTGTAGGGCTGCAGTGGAGAGGAGAGAGGAAGAAAGTCCTGTCACGCTAGCAGACTGCCGCTGGTGCAACCTTGGAATAATAACTCAGTTATTATTCTTTGTTATTATGGAAGCTGTTTAATATTATGAAAGCTGCTATTATAATCTAAACATATCATGCCTACAATCATATCTTATGTATCTTTTTGCTGTGTTTCTCTGATAATTGTTTTTGTCCTTATCTAATATACTTTTCTTTCTCTCCTGAAAATATTTGAATCTGTGAAGCAGAGAAAAAAGCTATAAAACAACTAGTCAAATAAAATTATAAATTAGAATAACGCTATTATTACTGTATATATAATAACAGTTTCACTTACAACCACATTAAAATATTATTAGATGTATTAGGTATATTCATGAGGTAACTTTATGGAAGTATAAATGACAATTATTGGTAATGGCCTGTACACATAAGCAAAACGAATGAGTTTCTTTATACAAAAAGTTATTGTACAGTTTATCCAGTACTGTATATGAAACCCAAATCAGATGATGAATGTAATGAAATTTGTAAGACTAAGACAAGGCTCTGAAAAATGTGGTTCTCTCCAGTGTTTATGACAAATTACATTGTCAAGATTCAGGCAGTTTAAGAATAGGGCCCAGTTCATACATACCTGTGCTGATGACACGCTTTACATGGTAGAGCAGACATGTGTATCCCCCTCCTCTCCACCACTTAGAATCTTAGATAATGTCACTTGTGAATCAGATGCTCCATGTGAATATCCTCATCATATGGAAACCCAATCTGCAAGATCTTTCTACCCACTTTTTGAAGGGAACAATCTGAAATCAGGCCTCCATACAATTGTGCATTTGCAAAAGGCAGTCTTGCCCAACTTGGTGCCCTGCAGATGTGTTGGACTGTAAGTCCCACAATTCCCAGCCTTTGGCCATGTTGGATGGGAATTATGGAAGTTGCGGTCCAACACATCTGCAGGGCACTAGCTTGGGGAAGGCTGGCATAGGGCACCACTTCACAAATGACATACCCCACCTGCATGGCAGAAGGGAAAGTTGTCCATGCTACTTCTTCATCACGTGAAGCCTCTCAGCAGCCCAGGCAAGTATGAACAGGGTCATTAATTATTTTCTTAGTGCATTTGTAAAAGCAAGCAAGGGAGGGGCACTCCTGGCACAGTCCACCAGGAAGGTTTCTTACATGAGCTCTTACTTTCTTACATAAGGCATAATCACCAGGCATAACACCAGTTTTAAAAGCACTCCACTGGCTACCGATCAGTTTCTGGGCAAAGTATAAAGTGTTGGTTATTACCTTTAAAGCCCTACATGGTTTGGGTCCAGGCTACCTATGGGATCGCCTTCCCCCGTACAATCCGCCCCGCACACTCAGGTCCTCTGGGAAGAATCTACTTCAGTCAGCCAAAACCAGGTTGACAGGGATTACCCAGAGGACCTCTCTTCTGCTGCCCCCAGATTGTGGAATGGCCTACCGGAGGAGATTCGTCAACTTAGTAGCCTTGTGGAATTCAAGAAAGCCATAAAGACTGATCTTTTCCGGCAGCCCTATCCGGTAGAATTTTAGGATTCTTTTAAGATGTTTCTAAGATGTTTTAATAATGTATGTTATGCTTTTTAATCAGCTTTTATATTTTATGTTTACTGTTATTCCCCGCCTCGATCCAAACGGAGAGGAGGTAAGAAATAAATCTATCATCATCATCATCATCATCATCATCATCATCATCATCATCATCTATTTCAGTGGGACTTGGAACAGGGGGAACAATCATTATAGATATCTCTCCTTTACCTTCAGTATTGTTATATTCCTAAGAACAATACTGAAAACTCACCTACGGTAGTGCAGTGCAGTGTTTGGCTTCTTAGATGTGGGAAAACACCTTTGGAAATCTTGTCTTCTGGGCCACTGGAACGACATTCAAGCCCATGGTATTTTCTTATGGTTGATAAGAGGAAGAGTGGCAGGAACTTTCTTCAAAAGAACAATTAAAATTCTGTGCCAGAGTGACAATGTTATGATTCATGTACATAGTACATAGAATATATGCAACTGCTGTGTAACCTTCCTTCGTCTCAGTCTAGCTAGTTTACACTTCGTGGACTAAAGAATATCCTGGGGAAGGGACAAGTGAAAAATGCTGGATTTTACAACCTCGGTTTCTCTATGGAATTTCACTCTAAAGTGAAAATGTCCACAGGTAGTTACAAAGCCTGCTTTAATTATGAGAAACCAACTCTT